>CM060700.1:199121274-203921274 GCA_030686995.1 Artemisia argyi
AATCGAAATATCCGATTTCTATGCAAATCACTCTAGGTATGAACAAACAAAGTGATTACTTGATAAATGATTTAAGAAGTTTATTTGTGTTTTAAACTCTAAAATTGTGAGGTGACAAAACATTCTTTTAAAAAATACATTTTACATATTATTTTTGAATTTTAAAGAAATATTTTATTTGGAAAAAATAATTTCAAAAAAATCCTTAATAGCTATTCCCCCCCCCCCCCCCCCCCCCCCCCAATTAGCACCAAACTTCCCCAAATAAACATTCACCACTAAAAATAAAAATGGGAGCATTTTTGTCTGGCATGGTACCACAGTACAACTAAATTTAGTGGTACCGTGTGCTATTTAGTGGTACCGTCCCCCATAACGCTCAAATTTTTATTTCCTATAAATAGCACCTCACTTCCCAGTTTTTGGCCATCCTTTTTCACACAAAACTTTCTGGATTCGATCCTTATTTTCTAGATATACTTATTAGATCATTAGTTAGTTTTATTTTGTTTAAAGAGTGATTCTTTCATCCAACCAAAGATCACCTACATTCCTCTACTTGTCAATAGAAGAACACAAGGTGTCAAGAAGAGACAAAGTGTTGAAGTCTTTGTGCAGTGCACTTGCATTACCTATTGTTTGCTTGATTATATCTTAATATACATCAAGTGTTGTAATCTTGTATTTGCTATCTTGTGTGGATCATTGTTATCGTGTTGAGATCTTGGGGATCTCTTGTAGCTAGTGAGTGTGTGTGTTGATCAAGTGGATCAAGGTAGATTGAGTTAATTGTGAGGATTGAGTAGATTGTGTAAGGATCGTGTTGATCGTGTGAAAGGTTAGGATCAGGTAGATCGTGTGAGAAGTTTAGATCGTGTGGATCGTGGTAGATTGGTACTAGCTAAGATTAGTACTCAACATCTAGCTTAGTGTCGAAAAATAACGTAAGCGACGTTGTACGGTTTTCTCCGCCTGAAGGGAGGTTGTTGACATAGTGCTTATAACTCTTGAGTTGGATACTCGGGGAGTGGAGTAGGGCGAAGAAGAGCTTCGTGACCAAACCACTATAAATCACTTGTCTCGGTTTGATCTTTCCATTTCCATCTCTTTATTTATCTTTATTGATTATTAGTGTTAGTTTAAGGTTGTATTCATATTGGTGTTGGTTGATTTCATCTACAAACGAATCAAAGTTTTTCACCAAGTAAACTTTTATATCTAGACAAAAAGTCGGTAAACTATTCAACCCCTCCTTCTAGTTTCCCACATGGTGAGTATCTGTGTTTTTTGGGTGGAGTCCAGATCTTGACATCCAACTAACTGTTGATACTACTTTTTATACTTTTTAAACTTTGCTCGCTTTCTAATAGATCGCTTTCCAGAACAATAAACCTGTTAGCTATAAAATTAATGACACTTGATTTGGTCTTATCGGTATTGTAGAGATTGATTGTAATTGATAGTGTGATTAGCTCTAGATTAGAATGCCTTTAGTACTTTCCTAATATTCCATTGTATTGTACCCCTATATATCTTCTATGTATGATCGATTATTCGAGCAATACAAATCATTTATATTATCTCTTACATGGTATCTGGCCATAAGATCCACAAAACCTAAAATCCTGCGCTGTTGCCTCCGGCCGCTGGCTACATGCCGAAGGTTCGGAGGGCTCCCATTAAGCCGTAACCAAAATAAACCACAACTTCTAAATATGTGATCTTTATGTTTTTCTAGGGAAAAACACGCCCCGTTTGTTCGGAAGGTTCTTTGGGGGTTGAAGTTTTAGAACCAACTTTCATCGTTTTTTATTTTAAGGATATTTTGATTTATCCGGTTATTGTTTATTAATTAGTTGATTGTTCGAAAAAAATCATTTCAAGTACGTACGGGTTTCACATCTATACTACTATAGAATGCATTTGAGACTATTCTATAATTAGAAAGGCTTAAAATTCATATTTTTACTTGCTTATTATGAAAGGATTTCAAAATTAATTGGCTATGAAGCAGGTTGGTTAGGAAGTTAGTTAGAAAGTTGGTTATGAAACAGGTTGGTTGTTCAAACTAAAATTATTTGTTTTAATCATCTCTACCATATCTACTTATAAAGTATAAAAATAATTATATATGTAACTCGAATCTTTTTCCTAATAAAACAAAACCCTAGTGGGAATTTTTATTTCAAAAAAATCAATTCATTCTTTATTAAATAATAATTAAATTATTATTGTTTTTTATTTATAAGATTTTGAATTAAAATAACTTAAAATTTTCCAGATTTGGTAAAAAGAAACTTTAAATTCGTTTTTTAGTGAAAGTGGGTACAAAATTTTATGTGTCAAAAATATGAAAAAAAAAAACTTTAAAAAGGTGGGGTAAATCTACAATAATATAAAGGTCAAAACCAAACTTATAATACCCCAAAACCCACACCCTGTACCCCAGTTGATGTACTTCGATTTCTTATTCGTCGGTGATTGTGAATTTTCGATTTCTTATTCGTCGGTAATTGTGAATTTTATTCAACATGAATCCAAGGTATTAAGCAACGAACCAGGTTTTTATTTGAATTAATTCCATCGAGTCCAAGGTAGTTTCCTCTTTTTTTTCCCTTAATTTTGTGTTGTGTTTTTGATAAATTTTATAAGCAGATGAAATCTTTGTAATTTTAATTCGATTTCACGATATAGTTTAGCTGCTTGCGTTTTTAATTAACAAGTAATTTTTTTGGTTTTGAATGCATTGATTTGAGAATACATACTTAAAGATTTGACTTTAGGAATTGAAGTGGGCCTTCTTCGGTTACAACTGGTAATCACACTTACAAAAATAAAGTTCTATATTTTGTAATTTGTAGACAGTATGTCTGTTCAAAAAAAAAGGTTAGTCAAGATGAACATACGTAAGTTCTAGGCTTTCTATATCATTTTTAGTTATATATATAGTTATGTTTGTCGTTCTATAATGATATGTTATTGCTTTTGCACTACTTTCGCATATCAACTTTCATTGTCATTCATGAGAATATCATTTATCAAAATAAATTATATGGTTTAAAACCTTTTGTTTGATTGCATATTGCGAGAACTAAGTGTTAGGGTGTAGAGTTGTGTAGAGGAACATTTATGATTCATTAGTGGGTCAACAAGTGCCAAGCTATTAATCTTATTCCTTCCACAACGTGTAACCTAATTTAAGTGTCAAGTAATTAGCATGTCATTTACCAGTGTGAAATTTTAAGGCAAACAAAAACAATATGTTTGAGATTTGATGAAATTTTTATTAACTTCATAACTTACATTCTACAAGTGTATTGCCTTTCAATTTTTTAACAATGAAACGGTATTTGGTTAATGCGAATTGGTGATGATGATGGTGACTGTTAGCACTCTTTTCAAGTAACACATATTGTGCTTTTATTAGAAACATAATTTTGTGATGTAGCCTGTATAGGTGGTTAATTAACCAAGTTTATGACGTTGGAGTTTCAGTCAAACTTAATTCTGAAAAACTCATCTTCTTTTGATATTTGTGATTACTCATTATAACAATGTTCCTTCTGTAATCTGAGACGTTGTTTCGTTTATATTGCATTTTCATTTATAGTTATAAGTCCCGTGCACGCACGGGTTTTACACATAAATCAAATCTATTTTAAAATTTTAGTTTACTATATGGACATATAAGATTTTACCCTGTGAAAATTGTGATATAAGTACAACTAATAAATATGCACGAGTTTTTCATTATTTATTAATATCTATTAATATTGTTGAAATTTTTTATTAGATGAAAGATTTAACTAATTTGTCTATCTGACATAGATGTTGAAGTTGAGGTTGATTTTGTTGTTTAAGTTTAACTATTGATATAATGTTGTACAAATATGTGAGTTTAGTAGCATATACATGAGTCGTTGTTTAAGCACAATCGAGTATATTTATTTTCATATCACAGTAACTCGTGCTTACCATTTGATATTTATATTACCGTTAATAATAATTTATCCGTATTTAATATTTAAACCCGTGTACGCATAAATTATATTTTTAAATAGGATAACATGAGTCCTTATTTACCGTGCACAGTAAAAAAAATTTAGTAGATGAAACAAAATTTTGTAATCTTAATAGATAAAAGTCTCAAACTAATACTAATACTCATATAATTGTAAACAAAGTCCATATTATAAACTTTAGGGTTATAAAGTATAAAGTTTTTTTACAATTTTTTTCAAGGTATCCGTATATAGATTTAAATAATAATTACATGAGTTGTTGTTTAAGTACAATTGGGTATATTTATTTTCATATCACAGTAACTCATGTTTACCATTTGATATTTATATTACCGTTAATAATAATTTATCCGTATTTAATATTCAAACCCGTGTACGCATAAATTATATTTTAAATATGATAATATGAGTTCTTATTTAACGTACATAGTTAAAAAAAAGGGAAATTGGCAAAAAAAGACATCATACTTGCCACTTTTTGTCATTGTATGTAGCGTATTTTTTTTTTATTGTAGCACTAACTTTTCAAATCCGTGTCATCGTGTGTACCAGTGACTTGCTTGACCTGTTGCAGCAGGTTGAGTTAACGATCGTTTGTTTTATTATTGCAGCGTTAGTCTTTTATTATTACAACGTTAGTCCTTTAAACGTTTTCGTCCGTTTTCGCACGTTTTCGTCCGTTTTTGTCCGTATTCACACGTTTTCGTTCGTTTTTACCCGCTTTCGCACGTTTTTGTTCGTATTTACACATTTTCATTCGTTTTCGACCGTTTTTACACGTATTCGTTCGTTTTTTCATGTTTTCTTCCGTCTTCGCACGTTTTTGTCTGTATTTACACGTTTTCGTTCGTTTTCAACCGTTTTTACACGTTTTCGTTCGTTTTTTCACGTTTTCATTCGTTTTCGCACGTTTTTGTCTGTATTTACAGGTTTTCGTTCGTTTTCGACCGTTTTTACACGTTTTAGTCTGTTTTATCACGTTTTCGTCCGTCTTCGCACGTTTTTGTCTGTATTTACACGTTTTCGTCCGTTTTCAACCGTTTTTACACGTTTTCGTCCGTTTATTCACCTTTTCATCCGTCTTCGCCCGTTTTTGTCTGTATTTATACGTTTTCGTTCGTTTTCAACCGTTTATACACGTTTTCGTCCGTTTTTTCACGTTTTCGTTCGTTTTCGCACGTTTTAGTCCGGATTTACATATTTTCATTCGTTTTCGACCGTTTTTACACGTTTTCGTCCGTTTTTTCCAAAAACAATAAGAAAATTAAAAAAAAATAAAAAAAAAAATCAAATTTTTTTTTAAGACATTTTTAAAAAATGTAAAAAATATTTTTCCGAAAAACAAAAATTAAAAAATAAAAATATTTGGTAAAAAATAAATTTTTTATATTTCGAAAAAAAATTAATTTTTTATTTCACGAAATTAAAAAAAAAATTAAAATAATTTTTTATTTTTTCAAAAAAAAAATTATTTTTCGAAAAAAAATAATTTTATTTTTATTTTTCGAAAAAAAATTAAAAAATTTTTGAAAAAAAAATTTTGAAAAAAAACTAAAATAATTTTTATTTTTCGAAAAAAAATTATTTTTTTTTCAAAATTTTTTAATTTTTTTTTCGAAAAATTAAAAAAAAAAAATATTTTTTTCAAAAAATATTTTTTTTTCGAAAAATAAAAAATTATTTTAATTTTTTTTCAAAATTTTTTTAATTTTTTTTCAAAATTTTTTTAATTTTTTTCCGAAAAATAAAAAATAACTTTTTTTTTTCAAAAATATTTTTTTTTCGAAAAATAAAAATTTATTTTAATTTTTTTTTCATGATTTCTTTAATTTCGAGAAAATAAAAATTAATTTTTTTTCGAAAAATAAAAAATTATTTTTTTTCAATTTTTTTTTTAATTTTTGTTTTTCGAAAAAATATTTTTTACATTGTTTTACAATGTCTTAAAAAAAATTTGAATTTTTATCATTATTTTTATTTTTATTTTTTTGCGAAAAATGGACGAAAACGTGTAAAAACGGTCGAAAATGAACGAAAACGTGTAAATACAGACAAAAATGTGCGAAGACGGACGAAAACGAGAAAAAACGGACGAAAACGTGTAAAACAGTCGAAAACGAACGAAAACGTGTAAATACAGACAAAAACGTGCGAAGACGGACGAAAACATAAAAAAACGGACGAAAACGTGTAAAAACGGTCGAAAACGAATGAAAATGTGTAAATACGGACAAAAACGTGCGAAAACGAACGAAAACGTGAAAAAACGGACGAAAACGTGTAAAAACGGTTGAAAACGAACGAAAACGTGTAAATACGGACAAAAACGGACGAAAGCATGTAAAGGACTAACGTTGCAATAATAAAGGACTAACGCTGCAATAATAAAACAAATGATCGTTAACTCAACCTGCTCCACAGGTCAAACAGGTCACCAGTACACACAATGACACGGATTTGAAAAGTTAGTGCTACAATAAAAAAAAATACGCTACATACAATGACAAAAAGTGGCAAGTATGATGCCTTTTTTTGCTAATTTCCCTTAAAAAAAATGTTAGTAGATGAAACAAAATTTTGTAATTTTAATGGATGAAAGTCTCAAACTAATACTAATACTCATGTAATTGTAAACAAAGTCCATTTTATAAACGCTAGGAGTATAAAGTATAGGAGAGTATTTGTTTATTATTTAAAGTTATTAAAAGACATGGATACTTATAATTTACACTTAACTCTATATGGTATATTTAAAATTCAACCACTAAAGTTTTAGTAAATTACCCATCTTTTTTTAAGTTTTTATTTTTCATAAATTTGACACCTATATTTTTATGTGTTTTTTTTTCTCAACCAAATTCTCCACCAAATTTATTAAAGTTTGACAAAAATCAATTCAATTTTGACTTTTTATTGGCCAATCATATTGTTTGATTTCACCAATGTGTCAAAATTAAGCTCTCCTATTGGTCCAATTTTTTTTCCCATAAGATTGTTTTGCCAAAAAAAACTCCGAAATAATGTAATTCCTTTATTATATAAAAGATATCACCATCTTAAATAAAGATGATGACACCTCAATTAATATTATAGTTTTTGTCTTTTTGAAAAGATTTTACCTGATATCAAATGTGGTTTGGCAAAAAAAAGTAAACCTACCCTCAACCTTATTTTGCTACTTATCTCACTTTGTTTGGCTCCAATTTATGGTTAATACTATATTCATCTAGCGGTTAACCCATATTAAAGACTTACTACATGATTTCATAGAAAGTAACATCTTTTATATAATAAAAGAATTACATCATTTCGGATTGTTTTTGCAAATCCCTTCTCATTGAAAAAAAATTAGACCAATAGCATAGCTCGATTTTGCCACGCAGGCGAAATCAAACAACGTGATTGGATAATAAAAAGTCAAAATTAAATTAATTTTGTTCAAACTTAATAAATTTGGTGGAGAAATTTGGTTAAGAAAAAAATGCATAAAAATATAGGTGTCAAATTTATGAAAACAAAAACTTAAAAAAATATGAAGTAATTAATAAAACTTTAGTGATTGAATTTTAAATAATTTATATATAGTAAAGTGTAAAATTATAATTTTTCATATTTTTTAATAACTTTATAAAAAATACAAATAGCCCCTTACACTTTATACCCCTATACTTTATAATATTAACTTTGTTTAAAATTACATGAGTATTAATATTAGTTTTTAGACTTTCATCCATTAAAGTTACAAAATTTGGTATATATGCGAATTAGTTTTAATATACGTTAAATGTTTTTTTAAACAGATGTTAGTTTTAAACTTTCATCCATTGCTATTTAAAAGTTTAATTTATGCGTACACGGGTTTGAAATACGGCTAAATTATTAGTAACGGGAATATAAATATCAAATGGTAAGCACGATACTGTGATATAAAAATAAATATATGAGATTTTACTTATAACAACGACTCATGTAATTGTTATTTAAAATTTGTATATGATATCCATAAAAACATTTTAAAAACTTTACGGGGCATATTTTAACTTCATCAACGCTCATTATGTGCTACTAAATTCACACATTTTGTACAACATAATATCAATAGTTAAAGTTAAACAACAAAATCAACCTCAACTTCAACATGTCTGCCAATTAAAAACGTTATGCAAAGCTAATTATTAAAACAAAACAAACACATAGGTTAGACAGTCATTGTTTAATATAGAAGGTGTTTTCCTTAAATTATATAAAAAAATGGACGCATCACAATCCTTATTTGATAACAATCACCTTCTACATAAGGAAAAAAAAATAAAAAAAACAAAAAAAAAAAACATATAGTTGATAACCTAAAAAAACTATGTAGGTGATAACCTAATTTTGTTCATTGACGTGATGTTTTATCAAAATAAATAAATAAATAAACAAAAAAAAAGTAATAGTTGGCCGTTGTAAACGAATTAAAAGTATGTACATGAGAATTATTCAGCAAGAATATATAGTTTTAATCAGGTTATTACGTTACTATACTGCGATAATGTTATTGAGTTGGTAATCACAGATGTGAGATACAACCATTAATCTATACTTATGATTTATGTGTAAACCTCTTTTTGCTTCTGAATAGAATCCGAAAGAGACCTAAACAGAACCTTGGCTTATGCCTTATCTAGCTGATAGTATTTAGTAACCTTTTTTATAGTTTAACTTTTTTTTGTTATAAACACCAACTTTTAGTAACTCTTTTTTATATTTTATTGAAAACTTCTACACTTAATATTTGTGTTTTTACTATAAACACACTAAGCTATAATAGAATTAGTTGTGAGTTCAGGGGTTTTTCACTAAGCTTCTAAACAAAGCTTATAGCTTTATCATACACTTATAGTGTCTTATAGCTTTATCATACACTTATTGTGTTATGGAAATTGAATAAGCCAATAAGCACCTTTAATAAGCATAACCAAATACCCCTTTAGTTCTAATATGAAGTTTTCTTATTTGATGTTATGACTAACTTTGTTGTTATCCTCACTATAATGCAACATGTTAGTGATTTTGCAGTTTTATTATCTTATCGCACACACTAAAGTGTAATGCAATTTGTTGTGTGCGTTTTTTAGAGGAAGATTAAGTATCAACACATGATTGTCGTGAAAGAATTTTCTACGCCTGCTCAAGGTATGAATATATAATTTAGTTGAGTTGGTGATTAGTTAATACATGAATGTATTTTAATGTACTAAAGATGTGTTTTAGTGCGTATATGGAGAATTTTATGGCTATCAAACCTGTGCACATGGCACTTTTGTTAAAAAGTACCAAATAAAAGCTATCAAATAAGCAGTTTAAACTAGCTAATAAAAATTACAAAAAATACTCTAAAGAAGATTAGCAGCAAAATATTAATATCTAGAAAGCACAAGTCATGAAAATCAATAATGAGTCCTAGAGAAAATTATCTATTTTATTCAAAAACTGACTAAGTGAAATTTTGACTTTATAATAAATACTAATATGTTGACCTAAGTGAACTTTAATCTTGATTTACTTACTGATTATGATCTATTAAGCTAAAAAGAAGTGAAACTAAGCTAGGGTAACAACTAATGAGCTTATATGATGAAAATGGTCAAGTAACATACCACAGATAGCAAAATAGGTGAGATTCAAGACTATATTGACTTTTTTACAAATAACCACTGAGTTTAAAGGTTTGTCAGACCTAATAGACTCTAATGGATCATGTACTAACCAATTTCAACATCACATACCACCTCTGAGTCCATGAACTCATTTTATCCAAACAACCCTTTAAAAAGAATGATTTGTAATTTTCAAAGCATAAGGTTAACTAAGATCATGAGACTGAATCACAAATGTTTACAATGATATATTATGCTAATTTGAACACAGGAACAACAATCTAAACCACTAAACCCTAAGAATCAACATAATGCTATTTTAACTGTGAAATTTAAGATTTTTAGCAACTATGAATGCCAAAGAATAAGCAACTGATTTTATGCTAGATTATGACTAAGTACCACCAAATGAACATGTAAGAACAAGAATGAGCAGATAATACCAAAAGAACAATAAAATGCCAAATTTGAGAAACTTGCTTACAATTGGATCCAAGCACAGAAGTAAGGTACCAAGGACTCTAACCACTATCCTAAGCTTCCCATGAAGCAACTAAACCATGGTCATCCAGAAATTACCATGCTCCATTCTTCAATCACCTCACACACTAATTTTTATTTTATTTTCTATTTTCTTTGATTTTCTTGTATTTTTGAGTTTTTTATTCTAAACTGCTTATTAGAGTTTCTAATAGCTTAACAAGCTTTGTCAAGGCTTATGTGAGCTAAGAGAACCAATAAACAACAACAATGAACAAAATTAAAGCAAATTGTCAATTATACTCTAAATTTGCCAAATCTGATTTTGCTAAAGGAAACTTGAAATTATGATTAATAAAAGATAAGATTACACTGGAATTGATGATTATAACTGATTTAAGCTAAGAATTACAACTACAAATTAAATTACACTAATGTCGATTTTATTTAAACTAAAACTAATCTAATATTCTTTTCCCTGGCTTCTTTCTTCTCTTATAGAGATTTTTTGAGGTCCTTGCAGACTTTTGAGACTATCCCACCAATTCTGAGCCCTTGATTTAGTCAAAATCATACTAGCCGTTTAAAATTGCTTTTTGGCGCCAAAAGGTTCTGTGGTTGCTTGGAGAGGTTTATCAGGCATTAAATGGGTCTTGGATAGATGTGGAGGTGGAGGGGACTTTGTGTGAAAGGGAGGAAGCAATACTGTGGGTGAGAGGAGTGGTATTGAAGTTGCAGTTGTGAGGGAGAGGGATGAACAGTGGTGGTGGTATTTGGCGGGGTCAACGGGGTCAAACCCCTGGGTAATAATAAACGGGGTTGGGTGGGATTTTGTGTTGTTGGGCCAAGGGTAAGGTGTGGGCTGGTTTGTATTTAGTTTGGATTTGGCTTGGGATAATAGTTAGGATCCGTTTGGTTTTATGGTTAAAACAAGCCCAAGGACTAACTTTGTGAATGCTGAAAAGTTTAGGGGCCTGAAATGTAATTATTCCAAAGTAGTTCAAAGGACCATAACTGCCAATGTTGAATAACCCAAGGACTAAAGATGTAATTTTCCAATATTTAATACCTAGGGACGTTTTCTGCCAAATCTTCAAACTTCAGGGACCAAACATGTAATTTCACCAAACTTTCCAACCAAGGACCATTCCTGCCAAAGAAGATTAGTACAAGGACCAAAATTGATTTTCTCAAAGTTTTATATCCTAGGGACCATTTTTGTCAATTTTGCAAAGTTGAGGGACTAAACTTGTAATTTTGTGAAACTTTGCACCAAAGGACTAAATATGTAATTTGTGATTCAAAAAGGACCTTTGGTGACTTTTTCATGTTTTAGAATAACCAGGGACTAGTTTTGACAAGTTTTGAAAGTTGAGGGACTAAAACTGCCAATTATGTAAACTTTGTTCATATTTCATCTGTTTTTGATCATTTTGCATCTGAAACATATAAAACACATTTCTGAGATATTTTCAGTATTTTGATGCATATTTGAGTGTTTTTGGATGTTTTGGCAGCTCAGATTAGGTAAAAATGATGAGTATTTAGACACTCATCAATCCCCCACACTAAAATATTGCTAGTCCCTAGCAATCTTTTGAGAAAATTTAATGGATTTTATCTCTTTACCAAAAGCCATTACTTCTGGAGTGGCCAAATGTTTCAGTTCAAGTAAGAACTTTGGTACACTGATAACCAAATGATTTTGAACAAATCATAAGCTGTCAACGGATTTGATTTGTCTTTCCAAAAGCCGTTTGCTTCTGGACTAGCCAATTCTTGATGCATTAATCATCTTGGTGAGCTGATTACCAATTATGGTTGTCCACTGCCTTTACCACAAGTCATAACCTTGCGGGCTAGCCAACTCTTAACTTTTAAGGATATGGTGAGTTGAGTACCATACAATTTTCGGCAAATTGTAAGCCATCAACGGATTTAAGATATCTTTACCAAGAGCCGTTTGCTCTCGGATTAGCCAATCCTTATGTGGGTTAGACATGGTGGACTGATAACCATTTATTGCGTTCTAAGTGAGAAAAAATTTTAAAATTTTGGCTAAAATGGGGGTACTTGATGGAACATGTGTTTAAATTCGTTAGAATAACGAATTCCCCCCCCCCCCCCCCCCCCACACTTAGAACTGAATATTGTCCTCAATATTCAAAGTACCGGATGTTAAACCAACACTTAGAACGTAAGAAGGAAAATACTCATAGCCTTTATTTTAGTTTATATACATGTTTTTTTTTTTTTTTTTTTTTTTTTTTAAGAGGATATATACATATATACAACATGTGGGTTAGTATCTCCCCCACACTTAGGTGAAACCTGGGTGAAAACCCATATACATGCTACTGTTTTTGTTTACCGAATTCATTTGTTCATGGGGAAGTAACATGTGGAAGAGATAATCTCAATCGGACTTTCATTCAAAATGTTTGGACAAACATTTGAAGCACGTGAAAGTTCCACACCGATGAGATAAGTACCCGGCTCAAAATTTATAAATGAGAATGTCGGGGTCAAAGATAATGTCCTCACTCCCAAAAGAGTGAAGAACAGGAGAAGCCACGGGATAAATGAAGAAAAGAAAGAAAGTCATGATAAATATCATGACTAACTCATCATCATCATCAGGAGGATTCATAGATTCATCATCATGAATCTCATCATTTAAGCTCATGTGGTCTAGACATATCCCGGTTGTGTCTAGATCAAAATAGAAATTATCATACTCCGGTGGAGATATGATATGAGTGAGTTCACAGGAGAACTCCTCAAAGGTGAATGATTCATATTCAGGTTTGATTTGAGTGAGTTCACTGGGGAACTCCTCAAAAGTAAATGATTCATATACGGGGAGAGAATTATGAGAATGAGAAGTGGTATTATCACTAATCTTCTCTCCCGTATAATCAAAATGGAACGTTTGCAATTCCGGAATAGAATCATTGATCAAAAGCTCACTATCCTCAACGGGGATAGGAGATGAAATAAGCTTTTCATTAAAAGCCTCGATTCTAGAAATGAAAAGATTAGCATTTAATAATGTAAGACGAAGAGATTCGTCTTGGATTATTTCTTCATGATTCTCTTCTCCTAAGCTGACAAGCTCATAAGGTAATTCCCCCACATAACTTATGTCTCCACCAGATAAAGAATAGTCCTCATCAGAATCAGAGAACATCTCAATATGATCATTTGGAAAGACAAAGGGAGGAGGGATATCACACATATAATCAAGAATTCCCTATGACTCACTTGGGATTGAGACAAGGTTCTCAACACTAGATTTTATGAATTCGTCTGATTCCTTTTCAGGACCAGTGTCAAGATGCTCGTCCCCCATGCTCAGAGAGTGAGTGGGGATCTCGGGTGTGATAACATCAAACTGAGGGAGTTGAGAAGGACTAGCATACATGGATTTTACAATTTCCATTTGTTCTGCTGCTAGTAATTCTTCCATACTCTTTTCTCCCTGATTTTCCATGGAAGGAGTCTTAATTGATGAACTTGATGAGGTATCATATTTATCACTTTCATCATCTTCATCGAGAAGAGCAGCTTTGTGAAATTTGGAACGTGTTATAGCTGCTCGTTCTAAGACTAGTAATTCTTCCATGCTTCTTTCGTCTCTAGTTGCATGTTCTTCTGCAAGTAGTTCTTCCATGGATTTCCCACGGGACTGTTGGATGAGTGGAATTTGTGGGGGTGTGGATGTGTCAAACCCGGACGGTTGACATTGATCATCATTGTGAGGACCCCCATAATACGCACAAGAAGAACTTGGAGCTTGGCGAAGAGAAATATTAGCCAACTCCTCCTTAAGGTCTTTAAGTTTCTCAAGAACCTCTAGACAAAGGTCTTGCGGGTATTGAGGAGTTGCTTGGATCATTTGGCACTGTGGAGGTGGGTCTTGAAACGAATAATTGTTGCAAGGAAATGGATTCCCTGTTTGACAATCCGAGCTAAAGTGAGGACCTCCACAATACTCACAACAGTTGAACTGATGTGGCTGTTAGTCGTATGTACTTAAGTCGTAATTGTTATCAGGAACGTGCTCATAGACAAGCGTGCTTCCTGATTGACAATCAGAACTGTAGTGTGAACCACCATGGTACTCACAACAGTAAAACTGCTGAGTCTCATGGTGTGGAAGCTGATGGAATGAATCAGTCATGTCAGGGTAGGAATAGGGATTCTGGTTATAGACAGACCCGTTTCCTGACTCTACCATGCCACAACTGGGGCAATTACCACCATTATAAGGACTACCACATGATTGACAAACAAGAGGGTGAGAATAAGACATAGAAAGAATCAAAGGGTAATAGAGGGTAAGAAATGAAGAATCAAAAAGGTAGGAGGGTAAAGGTGAATATTTTTGGTATTTTTAGTATTTTTGAAATTTTTTGTAATACTAATAAGAAGGAAAATATTTTTGGGTTTTTTATAAAAATATGGACAAAGATGGTAAATATACAATGGGTGTATATTCAACAATCACAGATGCTTCAAATTCGATTGAATACGCGCACAACCTCCCGGCAGCGGCGCCAAAATTTTGATTGGCCTGAAACAGTCAGAAATTATCAACCAAGTAATGGTCAACAAAGTCAAACAGCCTAGGCCAATACTTCCGTGGAATACAGTGTTTCCCCGGGTCGTTATGTCCCAATAAGGCGTGCAAAGGTATTTTAACGAATCTGTGATCGAGTGATTTTGAATGGTAAAAGGATAAATGTGTGTGATTGTTTTAAACTAAGGATTTATAAAACAAAATAACTTAAATAAACTATATGAACAATTACGTGAAACCTAATTATCTAAAAACGTTTAAAACCTAAAAACGCGTACGTTTAATTTAAACTTACGTAAACGTACGAAATAAAACGTGAGATTTAAGAAATAAAAAGCCTATGGATATGAAAATTAACTTTTTACAATCCTAATGATATAAGAAAATTATTGGAAAATTAAAATTATTTTTATAACTATTTAATTAATTATTATTAATTAATTACTAATTTTAATTATTTAATAATATACTAATAAATAAGAAAATGTAAAATAAGCCTAGAAAAATAAAATTAAACTTAGAAAAATCTAAAATATTATAAAACTTATTTTAAAACTAAAATTATATTTTTCACACTATTTATATATTTATTATTAATTAATTACTATTTATTAATTACTTATTAATTATTTAAATTATCCTAAAATACAAATAATTATGATTTTAACTTAGAAAAATAAAATTTAAACTTGGAAAAATCTAAAATAATATAAAACTAATTTTAAAACAGAAAATATATTTTTAAGACTTTTTATCTAATTATTATTAATTATTAACTATTTATTAATTATTAAAAACTAAATTAAATTCTAATAAATACTAATTAAACAAAGAAAAATCTGAAACTTTTTCTAAAAATATTTTATAACTACAGGAACCTATGAAAATTATAAAATGGAAAAGTGCTTAATGAAAAAGCTGAAAATAAATCAAATGACTTAAATAGAAGCTATCACTTTTCTTAAATTTGTCTTTTTCTGATTTTCTTTTTTCAAAACTATTTTAATACTAAAATTAAGCAACTTTAATAAAGGAAGTTATGTTGTAGCTTATTAATAAGCTGTGTGCACACCCAAGTCCTTAACAGGTTGGACATTTTAGCTTATTAGGATTTATCAAGTTTTGAATAAGCTTATATTAAGCCACACAGATCAAAATAAGCACAATGCTAATGATAAAAAACAGATATAGGAACAAAGGAACCAAATAAGCACACTTAATAAGCTGTAAATTACAAATAAGCAAAATTTCCTCAGACAAAAACAGTCCAAATCAAGCAACTTTGGACCTCTGTGGGGTCCACAGAAGTGAAAGGGGGTCCAAATTGAACCTTGACCTTCCAAGTTGACCTGGTCAACTTTGAAATAAGCAAATAAACTAGGCTTATGGCTTATTTATGAAGCTTGGGTGGCCCTTGGAACTTGAGTGAAAAACCTGAGTGCTCATGTTACACAGTCAAAATGGACAAAGTTTAAGCTTGTTGCAGCCCTACCTAATAAGCTATAAACCTGAAAATAAGCCCTGATATAGAAACATAAGCTGTTTGGCTTTCTAAAAAGCCAAGGTTCTTATGGTGGGGCCCACTAAATAGCTCTGTGCAAGCTTGTGAAAATGGCTATCAAACCTGTGCACATGGCACTTTTGTAAAAAAGTACCAAATAAAAGCTATCAAATAAGCAGTTTAAACTAGCTAATAAAAATTATAAAAAATACTCTAAAGAAGATTAGCAGCAAAAGATTAATATCTAGAAAGCACAAGTCATGAAAATCAATAATGAGTCCAAGAGAAAATTATCTATTTTATTCAAAAACTGACTAAGTGAAATTTTGACTTTTTAATAAATACTAATATGTTGACCTAAGTGAACTTTAATCTTGATGATTTACTTACTGATTATGATCTATTAAGCTAAATAGAAGTGAAATTAAGCTAGGTTAACAACTAATGAGCTTATATGATGAAAATGGTCAAGTAACATACCACAGATAGCAAAATAGGTGAGATTCAAGACTATTTTGACTTTTTTACAAATAACCATTGAGTTTAAAGGTTTGTCAGACCTAATAGACTCTAATGGATCATGTACTAACCAATTTCAACATCACATACCACCTCTGAGTCCATAAACTCATTTTATCCAAACAACCCTTTAAAAAGAATGATTTGTAATTTTCAAAGCATAAGGTTAACTAAGATCATGAGACTGAATCACAAATGTTTACAATGATATATTATGCTGATTTGAACACAGGAACAACAATCTAAACCACTAAACCCTAAGAATCAACATAATGCTATTTTAACTGTAAAAATTTAAGATTTTTAGCAACTATGAATGCCAAAGAACAAGCAACTGATTTTATGCTAGATTATGACTAAGTACCACCAAATGAACATGTAAGAACAAGAATGAGCAGATAATACCAAAAGAACAATAAATGCCAAATTTGAGAAACTTGCTTACAATTGGATCCAAGCACAGAAGTAAGGTGCCAAGGACTCTAACCACTATCCTAAGCTTCCCATGAAGCAACTAAACCATGGTCATCCAGAAATTACCATGCTCCATTCTTCAATCACCTCACACACTAATTTTTATTTTATTTTCTATTTTCTTTGATTTTCTTGTATTTTTGAGTTTTTTATTCTAAACTGCTTATTAGAGTTTCTAATAGCTTAACAAGCTTTGTCAAGGCTTATGTGAGCTAAGAGAACCAATAAACAACAACAATGAACAAAATTAAAGCAAATTGTCAATTATACTCTAAATTTGCCAAATCTGATTTTACTAAAGGAAACTTGAAATTATGATTAATAAAAGATAAGATTACACTAGAATTGATGATTACAACTGATTTAAGCTAAGAATTACAACTACAAATTAAATTACACTAATGTCAATTTTATTTAAACTAAAACTAATCTAATATTCTTCTCCCTGGCTTCTTTCTTCTCTTATAGAGATCTTTTGAGGTCCTTGCAGACTTTTGAGACTATCCCACCAATTCTGAGCCCTTGATTTAGTCAAAATCATCCAAGCCGTTTAAAATTGCTTTTTGGCGCCAAAAGGTTCTGTGGTTGCTTGGAGAGGTTTATCAGGCATTAAATGGGTCTTGGATAGATGTGGAGGTGGAGGGGACATGGTGTGAAAGGGAGGAAGCAATACTGTGGGTGAGAGGAGTGGTATTGAAGTTGCAGTTGTGAGGGAGAGGGATGAACAGTGGTGGTGGTATTTGGTGGGGTCAACGGGGTCAAACCCCTGGGTAATAATAAACGGGGTTGGGTGGGCTTTTGTATTGTTGGGCCAAGGGTAAGGTGTGGGCTGGTTTGTATTTAGTTTGGATTTGGCTTGGGATAATAGTTAGGATCCGTTTGGTTTTATGGTTAAAACAAGCCCAAGGACTAACTTTGTAAATGCAAAAAAGTTTAGGGGCCTGAAATGTAATTATTCCAAAGTAGTTCAAAGGACCATAACTGCCAATGCTGAATAACCCAAGGACTAAAGATGTAATTTTCCAATATTTAATACCCGGGGACGTTTTCTGCCAAATCTTCAAACTTCAGGGACCAAACATGTAATTTCACCAAACTTTCCAACCAAGGACCATTCCTGCCATAGAAGATTAGTACAAGGACCAAAATTGATTTTCTCAAAGTTTTATATCCAGGGACCATTTTTGTCAATTTTGCAAAGTTGAGGGACTAAACTTGTAATTTTGTGAAACTTTGCACCAAATGACTAAATATGTAATTTGTGATTCAAAAAGGACCTTTGGTGACTTTTTCATGTTTTAGAATAACCAGGGACTAGTTTTGACAAGTTTTAAAAGTTAAGAGACTGAAACTGCCAATTATGCAAACTTTGTTCATATTTCATCTATTTTTGATCCTTTTGCATCTGAAACATATAAAACACATTTCTGAGATATTTTCAGTATTTTGATGCATATTTGAGTGTTTTTGGATGTTTTGGCAGCTTAGATTAGGTAAAAATGAGGAGTATTTAGACACTCATCAACTTAGCAACCATGTAATCAATTAGATAATTAACTAAAAGGTTAAACAAATAACAATAATGCACTAAAGATGAGTGCATACAATGAAGGCTAAGGCGATTTGGTTGTACATTTAAGTGGGTTGTAACAAATTCTTCCATTAAGTAAGATGCTTAAAGTTAGAAACGAAAAGATAGGCTCGGAAGGGTGTACTAGGGGTTTCGTGTACTAAAATTGAGTACAACGCTAAGGTGTGAGAAAAATTAATTGACTTTACTAGCCAAGTAATATGAATTAAATGGTCAAGAAATTATGATACGGGTTTAACACAAGGGTGATCCTAGTACCTCGTATCATGTAGTAAATCCTACTACACGAATGTAGTCTCACTAGCGGTCTCGGGATGCATCACTAACGCAAGTTCTAGAATCTAAATGCTACCGGTACCCTCATAAGCACTAATAGTAAATGCTTTTCCTATCAAATCTAAAGGCGAACCTCACGTATTTGGGTGGAAAATTTTTCTGAATGGTACGGTTTTGTGCTAGTCATACAACTCCTATCCATGAGACGCTTGCTAAGGCTAAAGTTTCACTCCTAAATGTTATAAAATTTTTTTAATTTGGCGCTAAAATTACACTAACAATTATTTCTCATAGTATTATTACACACCTACCATCAAACAAACAAACTCAAGTGAAAGTGTATCCTATAAGGTATCATCATTTACCTTCCCCTTACACTTAGGATGAACATTGTACCCAATGTTCAATTAAAGAATGTAAAAGTGAAAAAGGTAAAAGAATGAAATCAAATACTCCCCTGATTCGTTTGGTGTGGATAGTGTGTCAACAAGGTTAGATCTTCCTCCAAGAAAATGAACATTCAAAGCTTCCCTTCCAGAAATATAAATCATCTTCTTGTCATATGTAACCTGTTAAACCTGATAAAACAAACAAGGCAACCCCTGGCGGCAATCTATATATACTAACAAGTCCTAGAAAACAAATTAATATATAATGCTTGTGAAATGAATGTTTGCAGATTTCTTGAAATTTATAAAACTAAAGAATTAAAAAAAAAAACTTCAAGACTCCGTTAGAAAAACAAAACTAGCAAAATTTCTAGAATTTTACACATGATGCCGTCAGGAGTTAACTCCTGACGCCGTCAGAAGTGATCTGCAGAAATCTTTACGTTAAGTTTCCGGAAAATTTCTGGAAAAACTTATGTCCTACTTCCTGGAAAATCCTGCAAAACATCATTATGACTCGATACAAGCATTTTACTCTAACAACTACTAATACACATGTTCATTTATTATTGTGGAGAATCATGATCAATTTCGTTCTTAAAAACAGATTTGGGTTTCTCCTTACACTTATCTTTTGCAAAATACCTTTATATGAAGTTAAGACAAAGTTAAACGACAAAATAAAGCATTTTCACAATTTTATTTTGAAACATGATCTACCAACAATAAAAATAAAGCATGCACATGGAAGCAAATAACAATCAAACAAAATAAAAATCACACAAAACATGGGTTGCCTCCCAAGAAGTGCTTTTCTTTATTTTATGAGTCTTGTAGCTAGACTCAAGGTCATGGGTGATTACGTTATATGGGTGAGTTCCTCATTGAGGATATCTTTGGGATCAAACTTGGGTTTCAACTTCCTATCGGTTTTCTTGGTACGGTATGACCTTTCAAACTTTTCTACATCCGGATCATATAAAATCATCTTCATATGCCATGATCCGTCACCTTCCATAGGTGGCTTGTCCCACCTCCATTTACACTTATCCCCCTCTCTTTTCCATTTGTTCATCTCTATGTTAATAGGCATTACGCATAAGAACTCAATCATTTTCCTAAAGACTAGGGGGTCCTCAAAAGGGTCTAGCTCCTCATCTCTAGCTATGAGTTGTTCCACCGAATGTGTTTTATCGATGAAATCTTTTTCTAGGTAGAATGGGCGTTGAGGTCCTATAAAGTTTCTTTCTATCCAAGGTCCATATCTAGATGGTCTCCTATTCATCTCTACCCAATGTGGTGTCGGTTCGTCCTCACAATCATAGCTATGCTTCTTAACATCATATACCGACCAAGTGTCGCCCTCATCTACCGATATCTTCGACTCCGTACAATCTATCATGGCGCTAGCGGTTGCTAAAAATCCCCTTCCTACTAACAATGGACATGTAGTATCACTAACCATATCTAGGACGTGAAAATCCACTAAAATAGTTACCTTCCCTACGTGAACAACTACATCTTTGATCATCCCAACCGGATGGGCAATACTCCCATCCGCTAGACCAATTAGTACTTCCGTCTCCTCTAACTTTCCTAGCTTAAGACTGGTGAAAAGGGATAAGGGAATCAAGTTGAGGCTTGATCCTAAATCGGCTAGTGTGTCGAAAGCTTTGGATTTTACTATCTTACAAGGCAAAACAAATATACCCGGATCATCAAGCTTCTTAGGCAACTTGTTTTGAACAAAGGCGATCTCATTTTTTCCCAATTTAAACTTCTCATATTTTTCTAGTAGGGCACTATAGTAGGGAGCACGGGCTAAGACATCAATGACGGGACGTTCAAGGTGGAGCTCCTTGAATTCATCGTCAAGGTCTTGTGCAGGAGGTGTTTCAACTATGCTTTTGACTGGTTTGATATCAGATTTTTTATTCAATTGGTCCTTTTGAAGAATTTGGGTTTGCTTGAAACACGTGCTCATTGCTTTGACCGAATAGTATTGCGGACAAGAAGTAGGTGACGAAACCGATGATATGGAATTAATGTTTAGTTTCGGGTTCTTGACCGTGTCGCTTGGGAGTGCTCCCATTTCTCGGTCATTGAGAATTTTCAACAATGTGTCAATTTTGGTGGTCATCTCGCTTTGCTTTTGTTTGAAATCGGCTTCAAACTTAGATATGCGAGCTTCTTGAGATGCCTTAAACTTAGACATCAATCCTTCAAGATTATTGGTACTACCATAGTTATTAGAAGGATTGTTGTTGAAATTACGGTTGGAGGGTGGACCGTTTGGTTGGTAACGATTAGGCGGATTGGAAGAATTGTTTGGGTTTTGTTTCCACCTAAGGTTCGGGTGATTTTTCCAAGAAGGGTTGTAGGAATCACTGTAAGGGTTTGGCTCGGGTTTGAAAGTGTACCACTTATCTCCCGCTTCGTCGGTACGCGAGGATGCGTAGTCCGCAAAAGCTGTTCCGGGGAGTTCCACGCAATCACGAGTGTCATGGGGACCACTACATAATTCGCATGAAGAAGTGATTTTGTTCACTTGGCTTGAAGGCTTAGGAGCTTCGTAAGATTTCATGAGAAACTTGACTTGGTCCTCAAGTTCCATGATCCTACGGTCGGGAGTGCTAGAATTGTTCGAAGGCAAAAATATTGCCTTGACCGTTTTGTTCAAATCACGGGGATCGTTCCAACTTTCATTGTCATAGAGAGCAAGATCTTCTATGAGTTCCCATGATTCTTCCGCACTTAGATCACGTAGCTTACCACTGGCCGATTGGTCAATGGTTCGCCTTGTGGAGAGATTGATATGGTCATAGAAGATTTGGACTTCGAGCCAAAGATCTATGCCACGATGAGGGACTTTTTGGAGTAAGTCCTTGAAACGAGTCCATGATTCATATAGAGTTTCACCTTGACGTTGTTGGAACATCAAGATATCATTTCTAAGCTTGGTAGTTCTCCCCGGTGGGAAAAATTGAGCAAGGAAACGAGTGGTGAGATCATCCCATGAGGTGATGGATTTCGCGGGTAAACGTTCAAGCCATTGACTAGCTTGATCTCGTAGAGAGAATTGGAATAGGCGTAATCGGGTTGAATCTCTAGTTGTAACATCAAGGTCTATAGAATCTACGATTTTAAGGAAATCCTTGAGATGTTGATTAGGATCTTCGGAACGAAGTCCATGGAATGCACATCCGCTTTGCACCAACCGGATGGTGTCGGATCGCAAGGGGGACACATTGGCTCCTTGAGTGAGCTCAATGGTGTTTCGATAGCCTTGGTGGCTAGGACGGGAATACTCTCCTAGGGTTCGGGGCCTAAGAGGTTGGTTTGCTAATGGTGGGTTTTGTGGGTCATTTTGTTGTGGCGGGTTGATGGGTTCAAAGATGTTACCACCTTCCATGATGTCGGATGGTAAAGATTACGAACAAAGACACGAAGAAATGAGATAGACTAAAGAAAACCTAAAAATAAAAATAAAATCTTACTAGAAAGGAATCTAGCAAGTAGACCTAATAAAAAGAAATCATAACCTAGACAATAACTATTCCCCGGGCTGCGGCGCCAAAAACTTGATACGTGGGAATCGCACCACGCTTTACCTCTCGAGGGATCTCGAGAAGCTTACAACCCTCACCAGGCAGTGTACCTGATCGTTGTAGTATAGTATAGTGACAAGTACCAGGGGATTGATCGTTCAACTCAGGAATAGTGTCGCTAGGATTAGAAAGCCTAAAAACTAGGTCTAGAGGTGAGAGATGATTCTTTTTGTATTTTTATGTTTTAATAAAAGCAATTAAAAATATCAGTTTTTTGAGGAGTGGGCGGAATTAGTTGCTAATCAACTAACCCAATAACTAAGATGCAATCAAAATAAAATAACAAAAGTGAAAATAAATCTAATTAAACTAGTGGTGTGAACAATAATAGGGAAAAGTTGTGTTTACTTAGGTTTCATTACTCCCTAGATATCTTTTACATGTTGATAGTTTGTTACAATTGCATGGATGACGGGTCGTATTCCTTAATACCAGTCATAGGGCCGTGTACAATATTCCCTAACTCTATAGGATCCTACTTCACTCCTATGTCGAGCCGTTAGAAGCTCCTAACATGGGATCATTAGAATTCTCCTACGCATTAAATACAACCAAAAATCATAGTACACCTCTGATCATGTTTCTTAAGACGTTCAAGCATGTCACCAATGGAAGTCTGCCAGTTTTCTTAAGCCTAACATTGAATATAATCATCCGTAACAACTATAAACAAGCAATCAACCCATAATTAACATCTAGGTTTCACTACATCTAAGCAAACACACAAGAGATCTAGCCTATCATGTTAAATTCAAGACAAGCGTAAGATATATTCAAAACAACACATAGACATATTGAATGAATTGAAAGAGTACTTATCTCAATTGAACATGAAAGGTTTCAAAGGGTAAAAACCCTTGAAAAAACAGTAATATTCGTGCTAGGGTTTCTCCAAAGTTACACCATACTTCTTCCTCTCTTATGCATAAAAATTGCAAAACTATATATAGATTTTATAGGGTGACGGCGTCAAGAAGGAATATCTGGCGCCGTCAACTCGCCGCCCATAATGAAATCGGATTACCTAGATCCAGTTTTGACGCCGTCATGTGCACTTCTACTCTGGGTCGTCACTTGTATTTGGACCATGACGGCCTATGGTGACGTCGTCATGTCCATAGTGTAAATCTCTTCTGGATCATCACGTGTATCATCCACTTCCACCTCTTGTATTACTCTTGACGTCGTCATTAAGGATCATGTGACGCCGTCAGGTACTGTTCCCAGCAAGGAAAATTAAGACTTTGCCGTTTTCTTCACTTTTATGCTCTAAAAAACGTCCAACATGCTTCCTTTTCCAGAATTCACTCCAAAAGTACCTAAAATGACAAAAGGAACGATTTAGGGCAATATTTGATCAAATAAATTCGAATTCGGGCTTAAATGACCCCCTAAAAACGGTTCATTTTTCGTCTCATCAACATTCATCAAAGAATTATACCTTTGATCACGAAAAAGCTGAAAGATATATGGTTAGTTCACAATTTCAGAATGGTTTCTCTTATCTATGTAAATATAGAGCTAAAGTTTAGTACGTGCTTGCTCTTACTTGATTGTTAAAAATTTAAACATTGGATGAAGAACTTCAGTATGGAAACTTTGATGCCTCAAGGTTCGTGAGAGTTCATTAAATTAATTCTTTAGTTTCTTTTCTTCTTTTATGCAATCTCTAATTTGCATTGTACAGACTTTAGAGTATCAAATCAACCGTCACAAAAAAAAATGGAAGCGATTCACAAGAACGTTGGTGTCGATAATACGGTTTTGTTTAATTATATAAAAGATTTTTTCAAATGGTGTACACCGAATAGTTACAGTACGTGCTTGAATTACGTTAAAAGCTTCCAAAGGTACATTTATCTATTTACCTTTTGAATATTAAATCATATTTGTACGTGTGTGCTTTTATCATCCAAAGGACTAATGAAATAAACTTCTTCGTGTATAGGCTGTACTGATTCACAATTAATATATATATATATATATATATATATATATAGGGAAAATGTTAGCTACAATTAATTGTAGCTAGTTGGCTACAATTCATTTGAAAAAACTTTTAATAATGTACAGTTCAGTCCCTGCGGTTAGACCCTGACACATATTTTTCCCCTGTCCCCACCTTTTTTTTCAAAGGAATTGTAGCCAACTAGCTACAATTAATTGTAGCTATGTTTTCCCCATATATATATATATATATATATATATATATATATATATATATATATATATATATATATATATATATATATATATATATCCGATGAATATTCATCCACACCCTGCAACTACTCACCTCTTTCTCCTGACTGGTATGAAAATTGGTCCATGAACGAATGCATGAATAAAAATTAATAGTAATTTATTATTTATTTTACACTTACTACTGTAGTATGAGCTACAAAATTTCTAAGGGAGTGTTTGGGATTGATGGGGATGTTTCAAAAGTTTAGCTTTAAACGAGTCTTTGGTCTTTTATTGGGTGCTTCTGCCTGCTGCAAAACTACAGTTTTAAGGGTGTTTGGGTCGTTTTAATGATTATATTTGGGGCTGCTGCAAAAGTGAAGTTTTAAAGGGGGTGTTTGGGGTCGTTTTATGGGTGTTTTTCTTTGCGGCCAAAACTGCAGTTGAAAGGGTTTTTTTGGTCGTTTTAAGAGGTGTTTGGGGCTACTGTAACTTGTAGTTTTAAGGTTACGGATATTTTCCGTCATTTTCACCAACATCAAAGTTGCTTATTTTATAGCATACACCTTCTTCAATGAGTATAGTAACAAATGTTACTTATAAACTCTCTTTGTGATTTGTTTATTTATGAACAAATTATATAGCTTAAAAAGTAACTGGAATGTGATATATCAATTACCTTGCATTATAGTCATACCTTTACTTCTTTTGGATTGTATGAGTTCTTTTATATTGCTAAAGTGAGTTTTTATATTCTACAGATGTTTATACCCGAGATAATTGAGCACATGCATATTAAAAGTTTGATAATCCGGGTAAATGATCGACATTCAAGAGCGGGTATACATTTTTAATTCTTATCATTTTAACGTGAACATGATATATAGATATGTGTATGTGACTGTCTTTATACCACATTATTTACCATGTATTTCATTAACTGAACATCCTCTTTATTTAATGTGTTGATGTCGAAACCTACGCTAAAAACATACTCCTAAAAAGTTGGACAGAGATACGCATTTAAGATTGAATTTAATGGTTACAATTGGAAAATTTATACCGATTAAAATTCAAAAATGATTCCATTGTTATAAATGAGTTGGCCAAAATAAAACAAAGTCCAACATATTACTAATAATATTCTTTTTCTGAAATATTTTAGTAGTTTCTCATCAAGGTTTTCTCTCATTTGCTACAATACTAATTTATAGTAACCACTCACAAATCATCAAAACAATGGGGAAATCACGTTATCTATTGGTAGTATGTCTACCAAGGTATTTTTACATGGACCAATCACTAAATTTTTAACTGTTATCTATAGGAATTTTTAACACCAGAAATATGGTTACTTACTATTTTCATCTACGGTTATTTAGTATGTTGCTTTAGTCACTTCTGATAACTTTACTCCAAGATGGATCACAAGAGTGATAGATCATGAGCTGAATTTAATGAAATTCGAGAAACCTTAGTCATTTATTCACCGACATATGCACTTGCCAAGCATATTCGAATATGAATTTCGAATTAATCAATCTCTCCTTTAGTTTGTTTCTTCTTTGAATATAAATGTTGTTTCTAAAATATAGAGTGCACCTAAAAATGTTGTCTTACAAGGTTAGTCTTTGTTCTTCAAACAAAGATGATAAAGTATACGGGTATTTGCATCATATTTCAGTTTTTTAAGACATTTACTTATCGGTAGTTACAACCATGGTGTGTAAATAATTAAGTTTGGCATCAATATTTTGTGCAACGACAAAAAACAAGGTGGGTAGGGTAACGGGTTAAAATGGGTGATTTTTGGTATATGTGATTGATGAAGTTAACTAGACACATATATTACCCATTTTTTCCATCGATATGTAACGCTTGATTTATAAATGAAAAAAAAAAAAAAAAAAAAAAATAGAGCTTCGTTAGCATAATTCAGAATTTATACAACCAGATTCCATATTATGCATTACATATAACCATAGTAAGCTGATGTAGCGCTGATGTGGACGGTGAGCATTTCACGACCACTTAGCTAAAAGATTTATTTGACCCACTTGGGCTAAAATACAACCGCAAGAATCTGCAACATAATATATTAGTGTTTTTCTAGCATAAACATAATTATAAAACACTAATTACCGGTATATAAATACAATATGTGAAAGCTAAACTATATACATAAAGATGACTATGTCTATGAAAATATCATGTACAACTATACAACGTACATAAGATATAATTATGAAACAAAATTAAGAAACATAATAAAAATAATAAAAAAATAATCTATTTGTTTTTTAATGGATAAAAATATATTATTAAAAAAAATTTAAAAAGCGTGCGCAGGCATTATGGGTATGTTTGGCAAAAGTAATTGTTGCTGGAAGTGGAACTGGTGCTGGTGCTATTGCTGTTGCTAGAGATTATAAAAAGAGATTATTTTTATAAGCTACATGAAATAAACTTTGATTTTAAGAAATCATGAAAGATTTTAATAATATCTGCGAAAGATTATTTTTTAAGTAAAAAATAATCTCTCAACAATATGTGACAAACATAGCCTACGTAGTAACTGAATAATCCAAACTACAGTCACAAGTCCTTATGGCACATCCAACAAATGCCACATAACAAACCCCTCTTTCCATAACTTCCAACTTCACCACTATTTCAATTATTTTCCGTTATTCTGGTATATAACTGCTTATATACTAATGTTAATCGATATTTGTAGTGCTGAATCGTAACCCTAGGTCAGCTCGTGGAATGGATCGAGATAGAAGATAGTAGGAGATGGACAGGTTCAGACTACTACGGTTTTGGGTTTGGGAGAAACATTGCAGACGGGGCTTTAAGAGTGTTAATGATACGTGGGCCACAAGGAGTTGTGTACACACTTGGATTAGGCCAATGACTCGCAATGTGCGTTGTATTTTTTATGAATCATTCTGGATCACCGTTGGTAACGGGATCCATTGGTTAATTAGGGCGGTTGAGATGGAGAATAAGGATTGATGGAAAATGAAGATGAGGCTGAGAATGACGGGGACAAGGCCGAGGCCGAGGCTCGGGTCCTACGTATTTGTCCTTTGAATTGAAGTACAGAAACCTTTGAACAAATCGAGTGCAATGGTGAATGGTGTCCATCCCAAACAGATGATGGGGATCCAGTCTGGAGAGTTTTGAACAACAAATTGTGTCTTTGTTTTTCCACGCGTTGTCGTGACGATGCAGCCGATCCTGAAGGATCCCATTTCTCAGTTTAGATTATGAATGAAGCCGATGGTATTCGTGAATGGAATTTGATTATTCATGTTTAAGCAGGGGAATTGATTGAGGGGAGTATGATTAAATCGCTTGATGATGGAAATCATGTAATGATCGGTTCACAGCTGATCTCATGAGGGAATTTGGCCACACATTTTGGAATAGTCATACAATCAGCAAAAATATGGTTTATGATAAACCAAGTAACTCGTTTGTCTCTAGTTTTCCGGTCGACAACATGAGGGGCGTGTGTTACCGACCAAGTCTCTTTAGCATCAGGCACAACTTTCGATAGGAGAGGGAAAGGGTATCTCAGCTGAGTTGAAATTAGTAAAACGGTGAGCCCTGTTATTCTTTTCTGAGACTGTTTTTGATTATTCCTTTATATGATCTTAATGCATGTATGGGTTTGGGTCACTAAAAAGAAAAAGCATTGATGTTTGAACGATCTAGTGATAGAGCCAAACATCACCATTTGACTCTTAGGTTAAACTACCGCAGCCCTTAAACTCCTCACCTCTTAAGGCTTTTAAATTGGCCTATATGTAAAAAATTGAGGAATTGTTAGAACAGGGTTATGCGTGTTAAAATTTGCATATTAAAACCACTAAGACATATGCCGATTTTTATTGAGGATCATAGACTCTTGAGAGCTTAAGTGGTAGATAATGCCTGAATTATGTTCCACTAATACTATTGAATAACCCAAAAGGCTTCAAGCCAAAATCACTCTGATTTTCTGTTCTCATATTACTGATGTTGTTAAAACCCTTTATCAATATTATTTCTCTTTAGAGTTGGAAGTTCTTTTACATGTTTATATTTTCAAGCATGTATGGGTTATGGGTCATGTAAGAAGAATATAGAGTAGCTGTTTATGCTTTTGAACTCACAAGTGGTTTGGGTCACAATTATCGTCCTTTGTGCTTTTAATCTAAAAATAATCAATCTCCAACCTGAAATCGATAGAAATCTGTGATGAAATTTTGTATGAACCTACTGTTGAATAATTCATTATAAGGAGAAGAGAGATGTTTTAACAAAATTTCAAGACCCTAAGGAGATGAAACTGTTTCTTAAAACATCTCTCTTCAAGTTGAACGAGAAATTAAGCTTGATTGTGTTACTCTTATGTTTTTGGGTTCAAGACAAGATTTCGGGCAAGGCGAGTTAGACTCGGGAATAGATCCACTAAGAAGAAAAATAAAAATAAGAAGAATGAGAAATGTTTTCAGCCACACATTTTAAATGTAGGAAAATTTCATGGGGGATGCATCTCTTTTTGTAAGTGCATCTGAAATGTGCGACTGTGGTTATTTCTCATCCTTCTCATTTTACTTTTATTTCTTATTTGATCCTTACTCGTTAGACTCATACCCCGAGTTTTACTTCTGATATCATCTTATAAATCAGAGATTAGAAATACATATGTTTTTCGTATTCTTGAGGTACATCCTCTGTTTACAGTGGATACAAATCTAGAAAAGGAACCAGTATAATCTCTAAAATTATATATTACGAATAATGTGTTATCGTGCATTCAATAGTGTTATTGTGCAATCATTAATGGATGGAAGCTTCTCTAGTTGAGGACAGTCCCGGTCAGTGAAAAAAGCCGGCTGATTAGGATCAGGCAATGCACTCTCACTAACCAACATCAGAACTACTGACAACATAGTTGGTCTATCTTCTGCATGATGTTGCACACATAATAGTGCGACGTGTATTGATCTTACTACTTCAGAGACAACACTTGAGGAGCGTAAAGATTCACACATGATCTCAGCACTCTTGTTTTCTTTGTACAGTTTCCATGCCTAGATAGAACCAATAGTCATATTTTTGTATATGCTAAAAGGATGTTGTTCAAAAACGAATCAGTAGCTTCTGGTGATGATATTTGAATTTAGTATTAAGTTAACTTACATGTCCAAGAAGGTTGTCTCTATGGTCTTCGTGAGAGAATTCTCTGTTTTTCTTCCCACTAACGATCTCCAACACCATAACACCAAAACTAAATACATCCGACTTTATAGAGAATCGTCCGTGTACTGCATACTCAGGAGAAATGTAACCACTGCAGAAATGTTGAAAGAAATAAGCTGATATATTAGTGTAAGCAGAAAATGTGTTAAAATGTCAATGGACAACATGTTATGGATTCTTACTAAGTTCCAACCACTTTCTTTGTCTTTGCATCGGCATCATGTCCTACAAACTTTCTAGCAAGGCCGAAGTCCGAAATTTTTGGATTCATGTCACTGTCCAACAATATATTTCCTGCCTTGAGGTCTCTGTGAATAATTTGAAATCGGGAGTCTTGATGTAGATATAGAATACCTCGAGCTATCCCATGAATAATGCGAAAACGCTTAGGCCAATCAAGCATCAAACTTCTGGTTTCATCTGTGGTAAGGTAACTAATTATTTTATGAATTATGAAAGAAAGAGACTAAGTGAAATCATATAGGCCGGAGTCAAACCAAAGAGATACAAGTCCAAGCTTTTGCTCGTCATATACTCATAAATCAAAATTAGTTCATTTCCATGAATGCAGTATCCAAGAAGCTTCACAAGGTTCCGATGCTGAAGTTTTGCTATACAAATGACTTCATTTCTGAACTCGTCCAGTCCTTGTTGAGATGTTTCTGAGAGCTTCTTTACAGCTACTTCTTGCCCATCCTCCAGAACACCCTAAACGATTATAACTTTGAGTTCATGATAACTTATAATATTTTACATCTTCGATTCACGATATTAATAAGCATTGCATTCTATTTGAAAAACATTAACCAGTTACCTTGTAAACGGGACCAAAGCCACCTTCTCCAATTTTATTCGAGACACTGAAGTTGTCAGTAGCCCTTGCTACTTTACAAAAGCTAAAAAACTGTAAATCATCAAGATGTTCCATCTTCTGACTTCTCTGTCTTTCTTCTCCACCCCATTTTCCTACAAAATGATATGTTTGATTAATGTATCATCTGATTTGTTAGAAGTGTGAATAAATTTCCTTTCTAAAGAAAAAAATATATATATATGGTTTGTTAAAAGCAGAAATGACCCATTTGTGTTACCTAGGCCTTTCATGTACGGTGTTTTTCTACAGGCAGATGCTAGTCCATACAAAAGCAGCACAACCAAAGACATTGACAGGAGTATAATGAATACTCGTTTCAATCTGTCGGAGTCAAATGGGAAGAACGTGCGACCTTTCATCAAGAAATGTCAATAGTTGGTAAGTTTCATTTCACAAACTTAAAACACAGTGATACTATAATACAAGCTTTGACTTTATATAACAGTGTCTAATTCTAGATGCTTGTCAGAAATCATGTGTACCTTCTAACTCAGAAGCAGCCATTGGTATGTAGATATGTTGACATGAATCACATTCTCTGATATCCAAGAGCTCATCGAACCACAGCAAACAACCACTTCCACCATTTCTGATATCTAAACTTGTATAAGCTGTACATGAACAATTTTGTCTGCATTTTATCTCACATTCTCCAAGAGTCATACTGTAATTATACCATGACCTTCGTGTATCTGGTACTTTCACTCCGGAAATTTTCTGAAACCCATCCCTATTCGCACATTTCAAAGGCTTTTTACGTTTACACCCACTCGACCAATCAGATGCATCCCATTCTTTTGGGAATTTTGGCTCAAAACCTTTGATACAAGTACAGGGTGGAGGCTTGTTAACGCTACAGCTTCCGTATGGACCACAGACTCCAAACTGACCACAATTATCTACCGCAAGATCCGCATACACAGCCCACTCTTGAATTCGTTCAATCCAGTGCATAATCAGTGTCTTTCCGTCCCATGTCAGAACTACCCTCAAAACAACCGAACTCTTAAGTTCAATTTTATGATATACTTCCTTCTGATTAAATACAAACTCACCTGAATAAATTGGATTTGGTATGCCAATAATAAAGCCACTAAACCCGAGACCATTCCATGGTCCAAGTCTCGATACTAATGTTTGACCTCGCCATGCCAAGTATTGTGGATATCCATTTGTGTCTACTTTACTAATATATTCACCTATAGAAGGATCATCAGGACTCTTCCAAGATGTGATGAACCGCACTTTACCAGTTACCAAATCCTTCCCAATTTTCATTCCTGGTAAATATGTGTCACTAGGATAATCAAAACTTTGCCAAAATATTAGACTTTTATCCCTCAAAATAAGATTACCATTATCCAGAAGTTCTGCCACGACCTCCTCCATATTATTACTCCTCAACGAATTGGATGACCAGACCATTTTGTTCCCACCATTGAAAAGCAGCAGGTTTCCCTCTCTGCTAACTTTAAAGACACCCGATGTATCGTAAATTGGTGTCTCTCTGTTTGCAACCCATACAACTGTGACCTCTGATATCTTCTTGTACCATATCCCTAAGTATCGATTCTTGGATTTACCCGGGCTAAAAAATCCCAGTTCAAACATCTCCCTGTTAGAAACAACAGTTTGACCATCTTTAATTTCTTGATTTGCAGATATCGTATCTATTGCAGTACAATCCGATAGGAGCAAGATAAGAGTAATTAAGAATAATACAGGTATAGAGTGGTTCTCCATTGATAGGAGGAGCAAGATAAGAGTAATCTGATTGAATTTTCAGCAGTCTTTTACATGTGTTTACCACAAGCAGGGTCGTTTTCGCAGTTAGGACCCAGTGTTAAATTATCTATCCTGCTTTCCCAGAATAATTAAATGCTGTTTTGACTTTAACATGTGGGCTATGTTTTCTACCTAGTGTTAAAGTATAACTTACCACAAGCTGGGTCATTTTCGCAGTTAAGACACAATGGTTTTACGTTCTTGATTCTTCAGTTGTTTTTATTTTCAGATTTTGTACCTTATGCAGCGCACCAAACTTGAATGTCCATTCAAAGTCCAAAAGATATAGTAATACAAGCACATTTATAGTTTGCATCCCGCCAATTTTGAAACACCATAACATATGGTTCTTAAATTCCAAGAAAGTTCCTACATATGTTTCACTAGATACTCCGTTAATTTCAAGTATGTGCTGATACATATTCATACTAACTATGACTTTTTTTTTGGTAATCTTTACATGACTTCTTACGCATGCATATATACTATTTGTACGTTAGAATGTGCATGTGCATATGAGATGAGTATCAGGTCAATTTGCGTTGTGTTCCTTTGATAATGGGTTAAATGGAAGAATATTAAAAAGAATGCTAAAAGGGACGAGCGTCACATAAAAACATACCACTTAATAAGATTCAAAACCAATATGGCTGTAAATATATCTGGAAAATTAAACTCACAAGACGTATACTGAATCAAAACACGAACAATGCCCGTGGTCTTACCCACGAGAGGACGAATGGCGTGTGTTTGGCACAGGGGAGGTGCACATGGCGGCGCCGTAGGACTAAAAATTTGCTAATGGCGGGTAAAGGTACCCTTCATCATGCACTCTCATATTCTCTGCTAAAAAAAGTCAATGCCCAAATTTAAAAAACAATAAACCAAATTGAATAAAGTAACACCTTGTCAATTCCCTACAACAAATAAACCAACAAATCCAACATAACAACTGTAGAAATCAAAGGAATACCGAAATTAAATTATCAGATTCAATTAACAAGTTACAATGCAAAACATTAAATAGAAAAGACAAAAACCTGAAACTTAAACTCTAAATGCTAAACGGGCAGGGCCAATAGGCCTTATTATCTAACACCTCCTCTCAAACTCGCAATGTTGCAGCGGTAAACATTGAGAGTTTGCCAAACAGAAAATAAACCAAAACTAACGATAAAGGCGGGCAGATAGATCCGAACATAGGTAGACGAAGAGAAGATTCACACATGATGTCAATTCTCTTGTTTTCTTTGTACAGTCTCCATGCCTAGATAGAACCAAAAGTCATATTTTAGTATGCTAAAAGGATGATGTTCAAAAACGAATCAGTAGCTTCGTCATGATATTTGAATTTAGTATTAAGTTAACTTACATGTCCAAGAAGGTTGTCTCTGTGATCTTCGTGAGAGAATTCTCTGTTTTTCTTTCCATTAACGATCTTCAACACCATAACACCAAAACTAAATACATCCGACTTTATAGAGAATCGCCTGTGCACCGCATACTCGGGAGAAATGCAACCACTGCAGAAATGTTGAAAGAAATAAGCTGATATATTAGTGTAAGTGGAAAATGTAATAAAGTTATGTCAATGGACAACATGTTATGGATTCTTACTAAGTTCCAATTACTTTCTTTGTCTTCGCATTGGCATCATGTCCTACAAACTTTCTAACAAGTCCGAAGTCTGATATTTTTGGATTCATGTCACTGTCCAGCAAAATATTCCCTGCCTTGAGGTCTCTGTGGATAATTTGAAGGCGGGAATCTTGATGTAGATATAGAATACCTCGAGCTATCCCATGAATAATGCGAAAACGCTTAGGCCAATCAAGCATCAAACTTCTGGTTTCATCTGTAGATAATTTGAAGGTAACTAATTATTTTATGAATTATGGTAACTAATTTCATCTGTATATAATTTGAAGGTTACTAAAGAGACCTCGAGCTATCCCATGAATAAGGTAACTAATTATTTTATGAGTTATGAAAGAAAGAGGTTGTGTGTTTGTTTCATTTAGATGTTTTAGGTCTGAATCTGACTACCACATCTTACTAGTAAGATGTGATTAGAACGTCTAAATCTAAACGAAATAATGTTGTTTATTTTTTTATAATTGTCCGAATGATTTTAAGAGCTTGTTTCTGCAATTTATTTAAGTAACTTATGTAAATATGAAACAATACTTTTTATTATAAATATAACATAGTTAGTAAACCATCAAATATATTATATTAACACGAGTCTTGAATCTCTCTTATCGAGTAAGAGGCAGTAAGACAAGTCTCCCACCTCTTACTGAGTAAGATGTTATATGTCTAATTGGGTCTGACTCAAAAGAAAAAAACAAACAAGCAAAACTTCTACCCACCTCTTACTGGTAAGAGTAAGAGGGAGTAAGAGGGCTAGTAAGACTTTTATTTAAAAAACAAACACACCCTTAGTGAAATAATATAGGCCGGAGTCAAACCAAAGAGATACAAGTCCAAGCTTTTGCTCGTCATATACTCATAAATCAAAATTAGTTCATTTCTATGAATGCAGTATCCAACAAGCTTCACAAGGTTCCGATGCTGAAGTTTTGCAATACAAATAACTTCTTTTGTGAACTCATCCAGTCCTTGTTGAGACGTTTCTGAGAGCTTCTTCACAGCTATACTTCTTGCCCATCCTCCAGAACACCCTAAATGATTATAACTTTGAGTTCATGATATTAATAAGCATTGCATTCTATTTGAAAAACATTAATCAGTTACCTTGTAAACGGGACCAAAGCCACCTTCTCCAATTTTATTCGAGACACTGAAGTTGTCAGTAGCCCTTGCTACTTTAGATAAGCTAAAAAACTGTAAATCATCAAGATGTTCCATCTTGAGACTTCTATGCCTTTCGGTACCCCTGTTTCCTACAATATGATATGTTTGATTAATGTATCTATGGCACTCTCTTGTTTCTTCACTATCATCTGAGCTTAATAATATAAGTTATCATAACCGACACTAGACTCATTATTGGCCTCCTCATAATCATCATTTGGATGATGAAAGGTATATTTGATGGGATGGTGGATGATGGTAGAATTTCAAAGCCAAATTCATGAGATTGCACAGGAGTTTGAGATTGCACAAATTGTTGAGATTGGTACAAAATCATGTGTTTGACTATCGGGTAAAATTACATTTGATACTCTCCACAAAACCGGCTTGTTGTGGATGCAATTTTGGCTCCATTGCGCACTTCAAAATTTCACGTAGACCATAATGAGAGAGCCGGAAACTACATTAACACCGGATATCAATATTTCACGTAGACCATAAAAAGAGTTCAACTCAAAATGGGTAGACTCTCATACCAAACATCACCTTATATCAATTACGGCATGAACTTTGAAATGGTCTTAAACTATTTCAGTCATTAGTCGTGAATAGTTCATTCAAGTCATTAGGAGGACACTCAGTGACCTAGATTTAAACTTTTATGGTTTTACAACATTATCTTAACTATTCAAAAAGGTACATTGCAAGGGGGATCAAATACTACTTTAAATTCTGTATCCACACACCAAACAACTATTAATTCTATGATTGCATTACTCAAATCCAAAATAGCCCAAGCAAACACACCCTTAATTTTCTCGAAGAAAATGCTGAGGGAAGTTGATTCATACTACCGAACAAAGCTAGACACATATGTACATATTAGTAGTGAAAGTTTCTGCTAAACGAAGTACTACTATGCTAAAGGATTCCTTCCAAGAAGCTAAACGATTATACAGAACTTAGAGGATAAGCAGACGGCCAAACCTTGCCTAGTGTCTTCTCCCACTCTCCATTTCATTCAGATCTGAATTTGAGTCATAATTGTAATTGTAATTGTTGTCATCTGATACTCCCATGCTACTGCGAGACTGAACACGCACATTCTCAATCTCTGATGGTGGCACACGTAAAACATTAATATTGTTGGGTTGTGTGGCATTTCTAGAGTCTGCTAACATCTGGAAATATATGTGGGGCCCCCAACCTGCATATCATGCAAAACTACTTGTGAACCACACCACAAATCCACAGTATTCAAACAATGATTACTAAGAAGCAAGAAGGTAAAATAGGTTTAAATTCTGACCCAAAAAGAAACTATTGGTTTTTTGGGACAGTCCGAAACAAAAAGTGTACCACCTTTTTATTTATTTATTATTTTCATTTAGATTACATAATATATTTGTATCTAGTAAAACTCTCGTGAACTGTTGTCATGTAAATTGTAATAGCCATTGGTTGAAAAAGTGTTAAGAGGGTGTACCATCAGCATCATTCGGGGGTGGAAAGAATTTTAAGTAACAAAAAGAAGCAATTGTTATTCCTGCACAATGGACGAAAGTCAGAAAAAGTTCATGATCAAAGAATTAAACAACAGAATTACTAAGTGTTTGAAAAATACAAACCTAGAAGGCCGCCTGCAAATACATCTTGCCAATGATGCCAATAGTCATCGACTCGTGAGACGCCAACTAAGGCTGCAACAAGTAAGGGGAAGACAACAATACAAAGCTTTGCAATATGGCCCTTGCGATCAAATGCCCTGATCTTTCCAGCCATGTACCAAGAGAGAAAACCAAGACCAGCAAAGGACCCTACATGTTGGAAAATATATATTTTAAACTTTGGGTATGGTGTAAGAAAAAGACGATAAACCTAAATTTCCCATCACACACGCTTCATGGTGAGAATAATTTGTGCCCATAAATCTGGATAGAGTGTATCTTTACTCACTGGGAATTCTGAAAGTTAGATCTTGTATGCTGAATAACTTCAGAGTGCACAATATAAGGATCATTACACTTTTTTTCAACTCTTATGTGCAGACAGAAGTAGCAAAACGGGTGGGACTGGCAGTTGGGTAATGGGTTGGGCCAGGTTTACCCACAAACATCTTTTTGTACATTGTTAATGTACTCTCTAATTTTGTAATAAAACGATTTAGGAGGTTGTAAGCATCAAAAATAGACTTTTGAGCATCTTTCAACTCATTTACCTACCCCTCTTTTAACTATAATTTGTGTTATGCGTTAAAAATAATAAAGGCAACCCAAATCGACCCACTTATAAGTAAATGGGTCGAAATTGCACCTCTTGATAGGTGGCTGAGTAATCGATAGCCATTACATATACCATTGAATGCTGAAACAGTCATGAACATGTACTTCAAATCATATGCATTTGCTTAAACAGGAAGGGATTACAAACTTACAAGATGTGTGTCCACTTGGGAAGCTTTTATGTCCTTCTTTAATGACTGATTTCAATCCAGTACACATAACATTACTCGTAACATTATCAAAAACCTGAGTGTGCAAAGTAACGGTAATAAAACAGATCAGTAATAGTAAGAGATACTTACCCTTATAGGCTATAGCCTACAAACAGGTAGAAACCATAAGTATTATGACTTATAAGAACTCACCCCTTTGCCATCAGGAAAGCAACGCCAAAAAAAGTCTGGACGAGGTCGACCAACAGCATCTTTGATTGCATCAGTTAATACTCCAGTCACAAATACTGAAAACAGAAGGCCTGATAGCACAAGAGAAAATAAATTAAGCCACTCTGAAAAGTTTCAAGTAAAAATTGGCAAACAAGCAAACATATATCACAGATTACACTTACCTAGTACAGCTTGATGCAGGTCATAAACATCCTTCCTAACAAAGTAGTATATGAGTATGACCGAAAGAGGCAACAATATTGCAATAATCTATTGAATAAAAAAGCAGCAAGAGTTCAGTAAATCTTGTCTGGTAAATCCCATGTAATATTTTATCAAAGAATGCCTACCGGAACTGCCCACAAGGGAACAGTATTGTCTTGCAAAGGGTACTTAAGGTCAGTCATCATTTCCGCACCAACAAAACGGTGGAATGGTTCTATCACATTCAGAACGACTTCCATGACCACAAGAAATAAAAGAACAAACCAATCATGCATGTGAACCCTTGCCACTTGAGCTCCATGAGACCTTATAGTATGAGCACCCAGTTGAATTTCTGGCATCTACCCTAAGTTTTGCAAACCAAAATGTTAGCCATGATATAAATGTCAGATGTAGATATTAGCGTAGTACTCATAAGCATCTGTAGCAGGCATAGGTATACATTTATGAACTCTAATCTGATTTATTCACATGATTCTGTTTCTGAAGTCAACTTATAAAAGTAACGAAATGAAGGCGAAATGATCTCTACAGTAAGGACTGGATTTCAACCTTTCACTAAGGGGATTAAAGGTTGCTACAGTTTTTGGTAACTAAAAGCTTGTTATGAGGGAATTACACATACACGACGTTCCCCTAATTTAGCTAGCTACTATTTCTATTGCTGTGTAAGATCTCAAACTTCCAAGAACTAACAGAACATTATGGGTATATATGGGTGACAAACATTGTTCAGTTCATAATGTAACAAGAATCATGCAATTGTTGAGAATCAGAAGCAATTGATCGTACAAGTCACAACTTCTAGTCGAGTGTATACGACATTGAGTAAGAACACAAAGTAATGCACCAAAAGATAATCTGGTATTCATTACGATGTTGGTTGCGCATTAACTTTAATACATATATTCAACTCACGGACTAATATAATATACTAAATCCTGAACATGTCGAAAGTGGATTGCCCCGCAGCTAAACTAGTACCTCTTGTTTTCAGAAAATGCAAATTGCATTATTGGAAATCATGACGAAGTTAGTAAGCAATAGAGGCAGTAGTAGAACGAGAGTAACTCTCCGACACAAGTATTATAAGAGTCTAGTGAAGTACAAATGTGATGTATGCACTGATAGTAATATAGCATTAAGTAATACTCGTAATAATATACGCCCTAAAACACACCGGTTTACACTAAACTGTAGGACAACAAACTGTCAATGTCTGCAGTTACTAGTGCTAAGTCTTAACACTTTTGGTATATTTTAAATCTACCTGGTCTCACACTTTCACATAACATGCCATTTATCTTTTGCAGTTTTACTTAACAACTAAATGCTTGATTTGCTTCTAATGCAAAACTAATTGACTAAAAAGGTCTGTAGACAGCATACTAGTCTGGTTCACATGATATAACAATAAAATCATCTTAAGCCTCTAAATTCAATTTTTCAGTGGCTGATCGGTGACATCAAGCACCAGATATCACAAATGCAATTCAAATCTAATTACAGCTACACACACGCACGCACTAGGGCTTAGTAGTTCCTTGCGGTAAAAGTAGCCAAATGCCTAACATTACTATGCATAATTTCAAAAACAACAATGGCATAGGTATGAATGAATGAGTCAGAAGTAGATATTAGTATATACTCCACTCCTAAGCATCTATAACCGGCACAGTTATGTATATTATGAACCCTAATCTAATTTACGTAGTTGTTCTGTTTCTGAAGTTAACTTATAAAGTTAAAATAATTAAGGCAAAATAAGTGACGAAATGATCTTTACAGTAAGGAACCTATTTCAGCCTTTCACCAAGGGGATTCGAGTCACCATAGTTGTTAGTAACAAAAACTTGTAACAAGTGAACACATACATGTCGGTCCTAAAGTTCAGCTAGCTATTCTCTCTCTCTCTATGTTATTATTCCAAATTCCAAGAACAACCAAACATAACAAGTGAATAACACGAGCCAGTTCATAAAAGCAACACAAATCATGAAATTGTCTAAACTCACATGCAAAAGGCGCACCTATTAGAAAACAGTATATTCTCCTGTTGGAAGTACCTAATCTGCTTTATAATAATTCTTAACATTGAGAAAGTACTAATGCATCAAAAGAGATTTGTGTATCGCTACAGGCCTACAGTTTCCTAATCTAAACAAAAGTAGCTAAATAAGTAACAGTTGTTTTCAGAAAGTGCAAATAGCTCTATTCAAATTCAGGACGAACTTAGTTAGCAACAGAGCCGGTATCGATATGGAAAAAAGTAATAAGCCTATACACACATTTCATCAAACGCCGTACAATAAAACGTTCAATGTACCTAGGCGTCTTCAGCCTTTTGAATCTCCACACATCAATCACTATAATAAGCCTCGCCACTAAACCATTACATCAGAGAAAAAAACATTCAATGTACTCACCCGTCTTAAGCCTATTTTGACTTCTCTACTAAATTCTGCCGCCTTTTAAATCTACACACATCTCTAGTACTGATAAGCATATACACACAGAGTTCATCACTGTAATAAGCCTCACTACGCCTATTTTAATTTCTCTTCAAATTCACATTTACATTTCACTAAAATCCTAATTGTGCGATATAAATGAAACGCTGACGTCACTATAATTACACAAAAACTAGGGTTTAGGTACGATTAAAGAAGGCGAATACACTGAACTAAGTATATAATAACAAAAATTATATTATATAGAGTAATTAATAAGAGTGATATAAAATGGATGATGAATAATTAAGAGAATATGTATTACCGTGTTAAAGAGTTAAAGTAGAATTAATAAAGAGATACCACTACTGAAATGAAATGTAACAAACTGTGTGAGTGTGTGTGAGATGGTTTATAGAGAATGGGCGGGACGGGGAAAAGTGGGGGCCACACGGAGTAAAAAAAAAGGGGAGACGGATAGAGACTTGAAAGGCAAAAGCATGCACAGAATGTTTGTTTTCAAGATATTATTATTCAATTCAACTTTACCAAAATTTCAAAACCAAGCTATAATTCATGGAAAAAAGTTATTGTATTTTTTCTATTTTTTCAAAATGTAGTTTCTGAACTAATACTGTATTACATAGACCCAAATGAGTTTGGGTATGTTTGGCGTGAGAGTAGTTTTGAGTATTTAAGAGCGATTAACGTTTATTAGTAATGTTTTTGATTTTTTTTTTTCTTAAAAGGGAACTACTTTAACAATTAGAAGTTGAAATATACATTAAAATTTTAATTAGGGGTGAGCACCGATCAAAAAGCAAACCGGACTAACCAAAACTGGATCGGATCAAAATTCGATTTGGCTCAAAACACTAGACCGAGGACCGAACAGAAATGTTCGGTCCATGTCCAGGTCGGTAGTTCATCGATTTGGTCAGGTAAAAAAAAAGCATATTGGCCGGTTCGCGTAAGACCGAACTGGACCAAAGACTGAAAATGAAGAGAAAGTGGACCGAAGACCAGACGAAAAATATGCTCGGTCCGGTTTCTCAATTCGGTCTGGTCCACGGTCTATTATGCTCGGCCATAATTTTAACGCTATTAAGACAAGTTTTAAAATTTTAACACTATTTTTATTTCATTTTACCCGTTATAATTTAATTACATATATATTATCAAACATTTATTTAAAAAAAAAAAAAAAAAAAAAAAAAATCCCTTCTGCTCTATACTTCTTTCAACTAATGTTATTTGTATTACTAATTTTAATCCATGTTTGTCTTTAATCTTAAAAGATGCCAAAATAGACAAACGCGTACACTTTTTGTATTTTTTTAAGTATAAACTGTGTAATAATGGGTTTTGATTGGATCTTTACAACTTTGTGTTAATTATATTAATTTTACCTAGGGCTATCAAGTGTAGATCGTGAATATTATTTGAGATGAGCAAGCACTTTGTCCAAAAAAATCTTCTAATCCCCTTGTTTGTTAAAGTGAGAAATTTTGTACAGTATAAAAAATGGGAGGATTGGGACACTCCAATTAATTGTTTTTGGACATTTGAATGTCCAAAAACAATTAATTGGAGTGTCCCAATCATTTGATGGAATGCGCAAATCATCTCCCATAAAATATGTTTATCATATATTGATTTCAAAATGTTAATTTTACCGTCCGAAAGCTCTAGTACAAGTAGGGGTGTCAATTTGGGTCATGTTTGGATTGACGGCTTCAAATATCTCAACCCAAACCTGACTAATTTAGTTACTTATGTTGAGAAGTTCAACCCTAACCTGAACACGTTATTTAAACGGGTTAGTCGTATCTACCCGTTTATGATATGAATGTGAATATAATGGGACATATTTTTAGAAACTGGTTAAGCAACACTATAAGTATTTTGACATAAGTATATATCATTATAATATATTTTAAAAATCAATGATATATCATTAAAAAAAAAAAAAAAAAAAAAAAAAAAAAAAAAAAAATGATTTTATTTTTTAATATTTAATATTTTTAAACAGGTTGACAGGTTAAAAACCAAAACCTAACATTTTATTAAACAAGTCAGTTATGTCAACCTATTTTCAATCCAAACTTGTTTAACCTCAAACCTAATCTATTTATTTTCCTGTCATTTTGAGTCATGTTTCATATCTTGTCAAAAATTGCCGCAAGTCAAAATTAATATATTTGAAGTCATACATGTGCAACATGCGGCTCTCTAAAGCCCGACACAACGGCACATGATTAGTCGGCAACGAAGCCATCATTTTCACTTTAAAGAAACTTTTCTTAAGGTGTATTGCCACAAGCCCACAAGAATACAAGATGTCACTAATCCACGAGTTTTATGTAAAGCTCTCACTAAACCCACACAAATTGCACTTCTTGAAAATGGCCCAAGCAAAGCAACCGTAATAAGTTAATATCTAATCCAAATTGATACATTTCTATGCAAATAGATAGACATTTGATGTATGTTAGGGGGTTGGCAGTGCATGCGGGGAGGCAAGGCACGGCAGGCTTCCCCTGCGGGAACACCGCCGTCGGTGCTCTCCTACCGCACGGCAAGCCAATGATGCGGGGATCTTTACCGCATGTAAACTTTTGAAATTGGAACGTTGGAAGCAATTAAAAAGTGAACATTGGCCCTTAACGGCTTTTTTTTTTTTTTTTTTTTTTTTTTGTGCATATATAGTGGACAACAAAAGTAAACACGCACAGCATCAAAAAAAAAAAAAAAAAAAAAAAAAAAAAAAAGAAAAAAAAAAAAAAAAAAAAACGATCCAACCGCAAGTATATGAAGCATAAAAAATTGGTTCGAGTTTATTTTTAGATGAGACGTTCGAGTGGTCTAACGATAGTAGTCTCGATGTTTTTGCTGCCGCGATTGACGAAGATGAAGAAGATACGGCTGGGTCGACACGAAAATCAGTAAAACGCAATCGGATCTCTGCTGCACAAAGATTGCATCGTGATTATTTTTGTCAAGATCCGAAATTCGACGATCAATTTTTTTGAAGATAGGTATCGTATGCCTAAAAGTTTATTTTTAAAAATCACGCAAGCTATTGAGGCTAGATTTAAGTATTTTCAGGTTGGTTATGATGCTAGAATGAAAAAAAAAAAGTTTCACAGCCATACAAAAATGTTCGTCTGCCATTAAACAACTCGCAACCGGTGCACCACCGGATGAGTTTGACGTATATTTAGAAATGGCACAAAGAACTTCACGTGAATGCCTTCAATTTTTTTTGTGAGGCTATTATTCAGTTATATGCTCGAGATTTTCTACGTAGGCCAACAAGTCATGATGTTGCATGTTTGTACGAAGCACACGAAGCTCGACATCACATTCCGGGTATGATCGGTAGCCTAGATTGCACACAGTTCGTTTGGAGGAATTGTCCAATCGAATTGAGGGGTCAATATAAAAGGGGTGATCATCAATACCTCACGATTATGATGGAGGCAGTGGCGTCTCAAGATTTGTGGATATGGCACGCGTTCTTTGGACCGCCGGGTTCAAACAACGATGTGAATGTTGTGATGCAATCTCCGCTATTCCTCACCGAGCGTAATGGTATGGCACCTAAGTGCCCATTTGTTGTGAATGGCCATACGTACAAGCGTGGCTACTATCTTTGTGATGGCATATATCCGGCATGGTCAAATAATGCCTAAAAACATTGTTAACATCCATCGACATCTCTATGTTTTGATAATCACAAAACGTAAATTCTTTAAACTAAAACTTATGTCGTAAACAAGTATTTAGAGATAAATATTTCATTTTGCATCCAAATCACTTAAGGTAAGAATAAACAAAGTGTTTATTGCATTCTATGATCAAAGGAAATTTTTCTAATCACTAGAACTTTTATAAAATGTCATAAATATTTTATATCTTTTACAAAATCATTTTTGGAATTAAAAGAATATATATTTAATTCATTATAAATATATGATTTCAAATTTCCAACCAAAACTGGCAAATATTATCCAGAAAAATCTTCTCCACAAAAAGACAAACAATTCCAACGTTCTGGAGGGGGCGGCCTCCTTAATTCATAGGCGGCCCCGTTAATGATTAAGGGGACCGGCCACGCTCCAGAACAGTAAATTGTTCCCCTATAAATACTGGTTCATTTCACAGATTTTTCTCACCTTTGCACTCCTAAACTTTCTGTTCTAGATCTCCATTTCTATTCTCTAAATCCTTTGATCATACATACATAAATCTTTGTTTCAAAGTGATCCAAGCATCAACCTTTCAAGTGCAAGAGAAGAATATTTTTATCCTCCAAGACAAGAAGTATTACAACTTGTTGTAACCTCCACATCCAAGTTGTTTGAGCATCTTTCATTACACATATTTCTTTGTGTTATTTGTTGTGAATATTTGGTAGAAGATAGATTAGCTTAGTGTGTAGATAGCGTGATTGTTTAGAAGATTGTTGTGAATTAGATATTTGGAAAGTAGATAGTTGTGAAGAAGATTGGTGGGAAGTAGATAGTTGAGAAGAAGATAGTTGTGAAGAAGATAGGTGTGAAGAAGATAGTTGTGAAGTAGATAGGTGTGAAGATAGATTGGTGTGAAGTAGTTATGTATAAGGTGTGATCAAATTGTGACGAAGCTGTGGTGTGTATATTGATGTGTAAGGTTTTCTCCGCCATAAGGGAGCTTGTTGACATAGTGAAGAAAACTCTCGAGTTAGATGCTGGGGGAGTGGATTAGGGCAATGTTGGAACCAAAGTTTTTACTATTTTGTCAAGTCTCGGTCATTTGTAATAATAGGTTGCTTAGGTTATTTATTACTTACAATATTGGTTAAGTTACATGTTTACTAGGCCTAAGTAATATGACCCATGGGCTTGAAGCCCACACGTTTACATGTAAGGATGGAGTAGGGATGTTGCCCTAGCTCCTTTCCTATAAATACTAGTCTTAGGCCTCATTTGTATTTGGTTGGTTATTTGAAAACATTAAGGAAACTCTTGCAATTCATATTCTCTAAATTTCTCATAATCATCCCACTCTCATTCTCATCTCATTTCTATCATTATTGTGCTTGTGTTTACTAAATGGTGACCTAACAAGTGGTATCATTCGCTAGAGGAAGGTGTAGTTATTGTTTTCATTGATTTCTTTCTTAAAAATTCGTTTTTTATCGAATTTTTTTGTGAAAATTTTAAACTTTTTTGTTTGTTTCTTGGTTTTTCTCACATCTTTGCTTACTGATTGAGCCCGAACCACCTAACTTATATTGACCAAGGAATGGTCAACAAAGTCAGACAGCCTAGAGTCAATGCTCCGCGGAAGTATAAGGTTTCCCCGGGTCGTTATGTCCCGACGAGGTGTGATGGTTATGAAACGGTTTCGTGATCGGGTGAATTTGGATGAAAAGGGGGTTTATGATTGATTGAACTAAGGAATCTACAATGAAATAGCTTAAACAAGCTATTTGAATAAGACGGGAAGCTAAGAAAAACCAGAAACGGTTAAAACTTAAAACGCGTACGTTACGTTTAAATAAAACGTAAACGTACAAAATAAAAAGTGAAAACTGAAATCTGAAAACACCCAGGGGGTGAAAATGAACTTTTTACAAATTAAAAGATAAAAGAAAATTTAAAATGAAAATAAAGTTATTAAAATGATTATTTTAATATTTAAATTCTATTTAATTAATTAAAACTATTTTAAACCTGATTTAATAATAAACTAAAAAAGATAAAAGTTACAAAATAAACTAAAAACTTACAAAAATATTTTCTAAACCTTAAAAAGAACTTGAAGAAAGTATAAAAAATAAAAATAAATATTTTTGTCTTTTTGTGAATTTTCTATTAATTAATTACTAATTAATTACTAATTATCTAATTAACTATTTTAAATTAAGAAAATTACTAAATGAACAGTAAAAATTCTAATAAAACTCCTAAAATTATTTTATAACATATAAAAGCTATAAAAAATATAAAAACTAGATTTCACTTAATAAAAACTAATAATGCTATTTTAAACTTAATATTAATTAATAATTAATAAAACTAAAGTTAATTCTAATAAGTACTAAATGACAAAACAAAAATCTGAAAAAATTATTATAAATACCTTAATATATGAGGAATTTAACAAAAATATAAAATAGCTAAGTACTTAACAAAAATTTAAAAATGAAAATTAAAATTAAATTACATTAAATAGAAACTATCACTTAATTTTAAATATGTTTTTCTTGATTTTTCTTTTATAAAACTATTTTATAACTAAAAACAAAAACTTTTTACAAAAACAACTTTCTAGGAGCTTAAAAATAAGCAAATTACAAGCTTATTATGGTGACAGTTGACTTTGGTCAACTGTCAAGGGAAAATGGCAATGCGGACTACTAGGGGGGTCCACAAAGGATGATTCAAGTGTAATTAAGCTAAGTAAACTAGAATAAGCTGGAAAAAAGAAAGAAATGAGCTCTTAATAAGCTAGATAAGTTGGATAAGCTAATTTAAAACCAAACTGTGAACAGATTTGGGACAAGGTTTAGTGGCTAAACCAGGTAGGTCCCACAGGGTTTCAGGTCAAAGAACTGGTCAAACCTAATACCCTGGTAAGAGGGGAGTGGAAAGGAACCAAAATTGGTGGCTGTGGACCACCATGGTGGCCAGAAGACCACCACAAAGGTGGTGATGTGGGTGTGCAACTGCAGAGACAGAGCAGATGTGTGCCCTGCAAGTCACTTTGGGGACTTGTGGGGCCCACAAATAAATTCCTAAAAATCAATAGAAGCAAGAACCTCAAAGATGAGCTGGTACTCTACAAATTAGAACAAGTTTTAGGCCATGAATCATAACACACAAATCAAAACAATTGCTCCAACTTTTGTGAAAATCAGAAATGGTAAACTTTGACTTTTGTAAAAAACTACTTATGTTGACTATTATGAAATTTCAATGATCACTACTGATTAAATATACAATAATAAGCTATTATGATGTTATGATAAGCTAGAACAACAACTGAGGAGCTAGATTGATGGTTATTGGACACCAAAGACCACCACAGTTAACTGTGGTGGTGAGATTTGTGTTATATTGACTTTTTTGTAAAACAATCTTGATGTTTAATGACTAAACCAACCTAAGCACACCTATTTGAGACTGCAGGAACCAAAAATAACACCAAAAACAACTTGTGACTAGGCTAAATCAGCCAATCCAAACACTCCTTTAAAACAGTGATCTCATGAATTTTAAAGGAAATAAATGATTTTGGCCATGAAAATGGTTCTTAAGGACACATGATGACATAATAACCTGATTTGAACTAATAAACACCAACAATAACAGAAAATGCTAAGGAAACACTAATATACCATGTTAACAGTGATAATGAGTAATTGAGCAAATGTAAATCCTACTGAATAAACAAATGATTATAAGCAGTAATTTAACTTCTACACATCAAATAAACATAAAAACATAGGATTAACACATATCTAATTACTCTACAGTACTATGCAAGAAATTGGTGTAAGAGCTTACAAATGTGAATCCAAGCTAAGAACTGAGAACAAGTGCCAAAATCATTTCCTAAAGCCTCCCATGAGACTAATAAACCAAAGCCGTTCAGATTTCACTTTGCTCCTTGCTTCTTCATCAGTGAACACTGATTTTTTATTTTATTTGCTATTTATTTTGTATTTTTGAGAATTTTTGATTTTCTAAACTGAAACTGATTTTAAAGCATTAAAAGCTTATAAAAACTTGTTAGTAACTGAGATGAGCTTAAAGAACCATGAACTACAAACTTTAACAAGTTTAATTAAATTTGAGATTTTCAAAGGAAATCTTGCATAAACTGAAAATGGAATTAGAACTTGAAATTGATGTTAACAAGAGTTCATTTTACATTAAAATAACTGAATACAAGCTTTTTTAACTAAAAGGAACAAGTGAAAATGAAGATTACACTAAATGAGTAACTACACTAAATTACAACTACTACTACTCTAATACTCTTTCTTCCTTGCTTTTTCTTTTCTTTTATAGCTCCTGGAGGTCCACTGAATCTTTCCCACTTCTATTAGAACCATTGGATGGCTTGCTTCAATCCCAACCGTTCAAAATGGTTTTGGCGCCAATTTGGAAAATGGGCAGTTGTGGTGTTTGGTGAGTTCATTAATGAGGAGGGGGAAGGTGAGGGTGTAGGTGAGATAATAAATGAAGTTGGTGAGGTTTGGTGAGGAGGGGGGAGACATGAGCCTGGGATTAGGGGCGTTAATGGTGGTTAAGAAGATGATGAACAGTGAAAACGGGGGTTGGGGTTTGACTGGGTCAACGCTGGGGTGAAGTTATTTAGTTTAGGGTGGGCCGGGTTTGTAAGTTGGGCTTGGGATAAGGGGTTGTGTGCTGGATCAGATTTGGTGGTGGGCTAAGGTTTGGTTTATTTAAAACATAAGGGTCCAATATGGTTAAGTTAATAAATCACAAGGACCAATGTTGTAAACCTGTAATTTTAGGGGGCTGAAAATGTAATTTTCACAAATTTGTCAAAAGGATTTATTTATGCCATATGTGAAAATAGAAGGGCTAAAATTACAATTTTCCAAATTTTAAACCCCGAGGACCATTTATGCAAAATTCCAAAGTTTAGGGGTTAAACTCGCCATTTTGTGAAAATCTTTTATCCAAGGACCAATATTGAATATTTTGAATTTCCAAGGACTAAAAATGATTTTTCATCCAAAAATATCCCACCAGGGACCAAATCTGCCAAAATCTGAAACTCCAGGGACCAAACTGTAAATTTCCAAAACTTTTGAGATTTTTCACCAAAGGACTAAATATGACATTTCATGATTTCAAAATGACCTTTGGTGATAATTTTCCATATTTTGAATATCCAGGGACTAGTTTTGTCATTTTATGAAAGTTGAGGGACTGAAACTGCCAATTTTGCAAACTTTGTGCGTTTTTCATTTGTTTTTGCTCATTTTGCATCTAAAACATATAAAACACAATTTTGAAATATTTTTAGTATTTTGATGCATTACTGAGTGTTTTTGTATGTTTTGCAGTTCAGATTTGACCAAAAATGATGAGTGTTTGAGCACTCATCAATCCCCCGCACTAAACTATTGCTAGTCCCTAGCAATACTGTTTTGAAAACTTGATGGATTTGAAAAACTCTTTACCAAAAGCCATCACTTCTGGAGTAGCCAGGTGTAAGAACTGTGGCACACCTGATAACCGTGTGATTTTGAGCAAACCACCAGCTGTCAACGGATTTGAGTAGTCTTTACCAAAAGCCGTTTGCTTCTGGACTAGCCAGCTCTTGATGGAATAGTCAACATCTTGGTGAGCTGATTACCAATTATGGATTTTCCACGGCCTTTACCACAAGCCATAATCTTGCGGGCTAGCCAACTCATTTGTTTTCGGGGAGTTGAGGAACCATACAATTTTGGGCAAATTGCCAGCCGTCAACGGATTTGAGATGTCTTTACCAAGAGCCGTTTGCTCCTGGACTAGCCAATCCCTTTTGTCGTTTAGACAAGGCGGACTGATTACCACAAAATTTTGAAGCACCAGTGAAAAAATTTTAAAATTTTTGAAATTTTGGCTAAAAACGGGGGTATTATATAGTAAAATGTGATAAAATTCGCTAGAATAGCGAATAACCCCCCCCCCCCCACACACTAAGCATGAATATTGTCCTCAATATTCAAAATCCCGGCTATTATGCCGACATTTTGAACGTAAAAGGGCAACATTACAAGCTAAGCGTGGAAAACACCATTTTGTATTTTCACTCTTGTAACCATAGCATGGGGGACTCCCCCACACTTAGGGTGAAAACCCTATATGCATGCTACTGTTTTTGTTTACCGAGTCGCTAGCTTGACTCGACCCCGAATTCATTTGTCCTTGGGGAAGCATGATGTGGAAGAAGCAATCTCAACCGGACTTTCATTCAAAATGTTTGGACAAACATATGAAGCACGTGAAAGTTCCACACCGATGAGATAAGTGCCCGGCTCAAGATAATGATACATGAAAATGCCGGGATCAAATATAGTGTCCTCACTCCCGAAGGAGTGAAGAAGAGAAGAAGTCACCCTGTAGGTGAAGAAAAGGAAGAAAATCATGATAAAAAGCATGATTTGATCTTCTTCCTCAAGAGGAGGCTCAATAGCCTGAGTTTGGATTTCAAAGGGTAAGCTCGTAAACAACCCGGGAGGGTGGGTGGGATTTTGCAAATTCTCATGATTGAGAGCATCTCCCCCCGGGCAATCAAACTCTAGAGGAGTTTTGATATGATGAGTGAGTTCACAGGAGAACTCCTCAAAGGCGAATGAATCATATATGGGAGGAGAATTATGAGAATGAGAAGTGGTAGTGCCACTAATCTTTTCTCCCATATGATCAAAGCTGAAGGCTTCAAATTCCAGTATAGGATCATCGGAAAGAATCTCACTATCCTTTATGGGGATAAGGGAAGAAATAGGTTTCATATTGAAAGCCTCGATTTTAGAAATAAGGAGATTGACATTCAATAATGTTGCACGAAGTGCTTCATCCTTGATTTCAGTGTCAATCTCGTCATTCTCTTCTTCTAAGCTGACTAGCTCAGAAGGCAATTCTTCCATATAAACGATGTCCTCACAAGATAACGAATTGTCATCAGTAGAATCGGAGAACACCTCATCATGATTAGATGGGAAGAATAGAGGAGGAGGAATATCACACATATGGTCAAAAGTCCCATGTGACTCTCTCGGGATTGGGACAAGGATCTCAACACTAGACTTTATTAATTCGTCTGATTCCTTATTAGGAACAGTGCTAAGATGCTCATCCCCCATGATCAGAGAGTGAGTGTGAACTTCGGGTGTGATAACAGTAGACTGAGGGAGATACAAAAGACTAGCACACATAGATTCTATATTTTTCATGTGTTCTTCTGCTAGCAATTCTTTCATACTTTTATCTCCCTGTGCTTCCACGGAAGGAATCTCAACTGATGAACTGGATGAAGCTTTGTAATATTCTTTCATTTGAATAGAATCCTCATCATCATCGTCATCATGAATAAAACGGAACAAAGAGCTAGATTTGGCTGCTTTTTCTTTTGCATAAGCTTCTGTAACAGCTTTTTCAAAATCATCTATGGTTTCAATTTTAGCAACCTGCTCTTCCGTCAATATTTTAGCCATGCATTTCTCATGTGAATTTAGAGAAAATGAAAATTGCGGGGGTGGGGATTTGTCAAAACCAGAAGGTTGACATTGGTAATCATCATGAGGACCCCCACAATTCACACAAGAAACACTGGGTGCATTATGAAGTTTTGTGGTACCCAACTCCTTAAGTTCTTTCAATATCTCAAGAATCTCTACTATAATGTCAGCAGCAGAAGGAGTTGTGTGAATCATTTGGTGCTGTGGAGGTAGGTCTGAAAACGAATAGTCGTAATTGTTACAAGGAATTGGATTCCTTGTTTGACAATCCGAGCTAAAGTGAGGACCTCCACAGTACTCACAACAGTAAAACTGTTGAGTTTGGATTGGTGTATTTTGATACGAAGCATCATTGAAATTTGGGTAATATGATTCTTGCTCGTATGAATGTGATGGGTAATCGAAAAAATTTGAAGAGTCGTTGAATAAGTTTTGATTAGGATCATAAGTAAATGAATTACTCGACCCACAAAACAAACAACTCCCGTTTTGGATATCATTACCACATTGCACACATGTACACCAATGACATGGAAAACCGAAAAGTGGCTCACCACAACCGACACAAGGAACAAAATCTGGAGGTGGGACAAGTGGTGTGCTCTTAGAGCTAGCAATTTCCACCACTTCCGTTATGGTCTCGGGTTTTGGTTCTTGATAAACGTGAAGGTTAGGTAAGTCGTTCTTTTCAGTTTCTGCCCTAAGCTCAGCACGTATGCTTGACAAACTTTTGACCGTAAACCGTGAAAGGTTAGGATCAATTCTTGATGGTTTAGGAGCAATTGTGAGCTTAGGTTCTTGGACAACCGTAGGTTGGACGTATTTAGCACTTCCATCGTCAAAGGGAAGTACAGGGTCCTTTGTCACCTCGGTTTCTCGATTCATTTCCCTCACCGGAGAGGGAATAGGAATCGAAGGTCCATCATAATCACTACGACATCTCGATATTTTTGATAAGGCCATAAGTTTTTCAATTTTGCTTTGAAATGCCCATTGTTCAAAGAAATCGTCATCGAGAGATGTCATATAGAATTATACATGAGAGGGGTATAAGAAGGTAGAATCAAACGGATAGAGGGTAAGGAAAAATATTTTTGGGTTTTTATGGTAAAGATATGAACAAAGATGGATAAATGTACAATGGAATGAATTCCAAAGACACTAATCAGAAAAACCGTTTAGATAAACGCGCACGACCTCCCCGGCAGCGGCGCCAAAATTTGATTGAGCCCGAACCACCTAACTTATATTGACCAAGGAATGGTCAACAAAGTCAGACAGCCTAGAGTCAATGCTCCGCGGAAGTATAAGGTTTCCCCGGGTCGTTATGTCCCGACGAGATGTGATGGTTATGAAACGGTTTCGTGATCGGGTGAATTTGGATGAAAAGGGGGTTTATGATTGATTGAACTAAGGAATCTACAATGAAATAGCTTAAACAAGCTATTTGAATAAGACGGGAAGCTAAGAAAAACCTGAAACGGTTAAAACTTAAAACGCGTACGTTACGTTTAAATAAAACGTAAACGTACAAAATAAAAAGTGAAAACTGAAATCTGAAAACACCCAGGGGGTGAAAATGAACTTTTTACAAATTAAAAGATAAAAGAAAATTTAAAATGAAAATAAAGTTATTAAAATGATTATTTTAATATTTAAATTCTATTTAATTAATTAAAACTATTTTAAACCTGATCTAATAATAAACTAAAAAAGATAAAAGTTACAAAATAAACTAAAAACTTACAAAAATATTTTCTAAACCTTAAAAAGAACTTGAAGAAAGTATAAAAAATAAAAATAAATATTTTTGTCTTTTTGTGAATTTTCTATTAATTAATTACTAATTAATTACTAATTATCTAATTAACTATTTTAAATTAAGAAAATTACTAAATGAACAGTAAAAATTCTAATAAAACTCCTAAATTTATTTTATAACATATAAAAGCTATAAAAAATATAAAAACTAGATTTCACTTAATAAAAACTAATAATGCTATTTTAAACTTAATATTAATTAATAATTAATAAAACTAAAGTTAATTCTAATAAGTACTAAATGACAAAACAAAAATCTAAAAAAATTATTATAAATACTTTAATATATGAGGAATTTAAAAAAAATATAAAATAGCTAAGTACTTAACAAAAATTTAAAAATGAAAATTAAAATTAAATTACATTAAATAGAAACTATCACTTAATTTTAAATTTGTTTTTCTTGATTTTTCTTTTATAAAACTATTTTATAACTAAAAACAAAAACTTTTTACAAAAACAACTTTCTAGGAGCTTAAAAATAAGCAAATTACAAGCTTATTATGGTGACAGTTGACTTTGGTCAACTGTCAAGGGAAAATGGCAATGTGGACTACTAGGGGGGTCCACAAAGGATGATTCAAGTGTAATTAAGCTAAGTAAACTAGAATAAGCTGGAACAAAGAAAGAAATGAGCTCTTAATAAGCTAGATAAGCTGGATAAGCTAATTTAAAACCAAACTGTGAACAGATTTGGGACAAGGTTTAGTGGCTAAACTAGGTGGGTCCCACAGGGTTTCAGGTCAAAGAACTGGTCAAACCTAATACCCTGGTAAGAGGGGAGTGGAAAGGAACCAAAATTGGTGGCCGTGGACCACCATGGTGGCCAGAAGACCACCACAAAGGTGGTGATGTGGGTGTGCAACTGCAGAGACAGAGCAGATGTGTGCCCTGCAAGTCACTTTGGGGACTTGTGGGGCCCACAAATAAATTCCTAAAAATCAATAGAAGCAAGAACCTCAAAGATGAGCTGGTACTCTACAAATTAGAACAAGTTTTAGGCCATGAATCATAACACACAAATCAAAACAATTGCTCCAACTTTTGTGAAAATCAGAAATGGTAAACTTTGACTTTTGTAAAAAACTACTTATGTTGACTATTATGAAATTTCAATGATCACTACTGATTAAATATACAATAATAAGCTATTATGATGTTATGATAAGCTAGAACAACAACTGAGGAGCTAGATTGATGGTTATTGGACACCAAAGACCACCACAGTTAACTGTGGTGGTGAGATTTGTGTTATATTGACTTTTTTGTAAAACAATCTTGATGTTTAATGACTAAACCAACCTAAGCACACCTATTTGAGACTGCAGGAACCAAAAATAACACCAAAAACAACTTGTGACTAGGCTAAATCAGCCAATCCAAACACTCCTTTAAAACAGTGATCTCATGAATTTTAAAGGAAATAAATGATTTTGGCCATGAAAATGGTTCTTAAGGACACATGATGACATAATAACCTGATTTGAACTAATAAACACCAACAATAACAGAAAATGCTAAGGAAACACTAATATACCATGTTAACAGTGATAATGAGTAATTGAGCAAATGTAAATCCTACTGAATAAACAAATGATTATAAGCAGTAATTTAACTTCTACACATCAAATAAACATAAAAACATAGGATTAACACATATCTAATTACTCTACAGTACTATGCAAGAAATTGGTGTAAGAGCTTACAAATGTGAATCCAAGCTAAGAACTGAGAACAAGTGCCAAAATCATTTCCTAAAGCCTCCCATGAGACTAATAAACCAAAGCCGTTCAGATTTCACTTTGCTCCTTGCTTCTTCATCAGTGAACACTGATTTTTTATTTTATTTGCTATTTATTTTGTATTTTTGAGAATTTTTGATTTTCTAAACTGAAACTGATTTTAAAGCATTAAAAGCTTATAAAAACTTGTTAGTAACTGAGATGAGCTTAAAGAACCATGAACTACAAACTTTAACAAGTTTAATTAAATTTGAGATTTTCAAAGGAAATCTTGCATAAACTGAAAATGGAATTAGAACTTGAAATTGATGTTAACAAGAGTTCATTTTACATTAAAATAACTGAATACAAGCTTTTTTAACTAAAAGGAACAAGTGAAAATGAAGATTACACTAAATGAGTAACTACACTAAATTACAACTACTACTACTCTAATACTCTTTCTTCCTTGCTTTTTCTTTTCTTTTATAGCTCCTGGAGGTCCACTGAATCTTTCCCACTTCTATTAGAACCATTGGATGGCTTGCTTCAATCCCAACCGTTCAAAATGGTTTTGGCGCCAATTTGGAAAATGGGCAGTTGTGGTGTTTGGTGAGTTCATTAATGAGGAGGGGGAAGGTGAGGGTGTAGGTGAGATAATAAATGAAGTTGGTGAGGTTTGGTGAGGAGGGGGGAGACATGAGCCTGGGATTAGGGGTGTTAATGGTGGTTAAGAAGATGATGAACAGTGAAAACGGGGGTTGGGGTTTGACTGGGTCAACGCTGGGGTGAAGTTATTTAGTTTAGGGTGGGCCGGGTTTGTAAGTTGGGCTTGGGATAAGGGGTTGTGTGCTGGATCAGATTTGGTGGTGGGCTAAGGTTTGGTTTATTTAAAACATAAGGGTCCAATATGGTTAAGTTAATAAATCACAAGGACCAATGTTGTAAACCTGTAATTTTAGGGGGCTGAAAATGTAATTTTCACAAATTTGTCAAAAGGATTTATTTATGCCATATGTGAAAATAGAAGGGCTAAAATTACAATTTTCCAAATTTTAAACCCCGAGGACCATTTATGCAAAATTCCAAAGTTTAGGGGTTAAACTTGCCATTTTGTGAAAATCTTTTATCCAAGGACCAATATTGAATATTTTGAATTTCCAAGGACTAAAAATGATTTTTCATCCAAAAATATCCCACCAGGGACCAAATCTGCCAAAATCTGAAACTCCAGGGACCAAACTGTAAATTTCCAAAACTTTTGAGATTTTTCACCAAAGGACTAAATATGACATTTCATGATTTCAAAATGACCTTTGGTGATAATTTTCCATATTTTGAATATCCAGGGACTAGTTTTGTCATTTTATGAAAGTTGAGGGGCTGAAACTGCCAATTTTGCAAACTTTGTGCGTTTTTCATTTGTTTTTGCTCATTTTGCATCTAAAACATATAAAACACAATTTTGAAATATTTTTAGTATTTTGATGCATTACTGAGTGTTTTTGTATGTTTTGCAGTTCAGATTTGACCAAAAATGATGAGTGTTTGAGCACTCATCACTTACAAACTTGTGTTTAAAATCATAACAAACCAAAAAGTTCCAAACTTTTTACTAAACTATTCGATTTTTGCTTATTTGTACTTTTATCGAAATCTTATTAAGTTTGAAAAATTTCTTAAAGTTTTCTACTTTCTTTAAGATCTACTCATTTTATACATAAAAGTACAAGTATCTTGAAATAAAAACGAGTTTTAGGATTGCTTTCTTTGAAAAACAAAAACTTACAAGTTATCGAGATCTTCTCTAAGTGCACTACCTCGACTTCGTTTGTGTGAACTCGGTATTTTCTTTCTTGTATAAGAAAGTTAAGTACTTCGACATTTGGAAAGTTTTTCGAAATTGTATAATTTCGAAAATTATCTTTTTTCTCGTTATCGCAAACATTAGTGCCATTATCGCAAACGTTTTTTCGAAAACCTGAAAAATCTCGAAATCTTCGTTTTTCGATAACCTGAAAAGTTTCGAAATCTTAGTTTTTCGATAACCTGAAAAGTTTCGAAATCTTAGTTTTTCGATAACCTGCAAAGTTTCGAAATCTTGTTTCTCGAAAAAATCTACAAAGTTTTTCGAAAACCTTGTTTGTCGAAAATCTGACAAAGTTTCGCAACCCCTATTATCGAAATCACATATTTCGAAATCTGAAGTTGTGCTAAGTTTCTCGATACTTGGTTAATTCTACACTTTCTACAAGATCCATTTCTACACAAGTGTTCGAAGATGTCTCAACCACCTAATCACTACTTTCCTCATGTTCAACAACATTCACCTCAGCAACAACAACCTCAGCAGTATCAGCAACAACATTACCTTCCGCACATTATGAATCAACAACCTTCTCAGAGACAAACATACAATCCACTACATCATTACCTAATGATGCAACAACATCAGATCATTCCTCAACAACAACCATATCAAGTGCCACAACAAAACACTCAGTTTTCCTCCAAACAACCTCACTGGTTTGACAGAATGTGTGAAGTTATTACAACTCAACAATCCCGACATGAGGCAGGATCACTTGAAACACCTCCAATGCTTACACCTGGAAACTATGTTCAATGGTCAAGTCGATTCTTAAGATTTCTTGAACTTAAGCAACCTCATGGGAAATTCTTGAAACAAGTGATACTTGAAGGACCATTTGAGTGGCCAACACGATTTGAAGCTGGTGATCCAACTGCTGATCCTCCACGTCCTCCTGGTGATAGACCTCTTCCAGAAACTTCACTCACTGAAGAACAGAAACTACATCGTGATGCTGATCAATATGCAATGGCTTATATACTTCAAGGTATACCAAATCCAATATCGAAGTGTCGATGCTCAGAAAACAGCCAAAGCTATGTGGGAACACGTTCATCTCCTAATGGAAGGCACTCAACTGAACAAAGATGACATGGAATCCAAACTCTACATGGAATACACTGACATCACAATTGAACCAGGAGAGACACTTGAATCCTACTATCATCGTTTCACAAATGTAGTCAATGATCTGGAACGTCATAAAATCACAGTACCAAGGATCGCTGTGAATTCCAAATTTGTTGGTAGTCTTGGCCCTGATTGGCATAAATATGTAACATTTGTTCGTCAAACGAAGAATCTTCATGATGCTCCATATGGCTTGTTGTATGATTTTCTGAAACACCATGAACCTGAAGTGGAAAAAGATAGAGCTCTACGAGGAGGATACACACCAACATCAACACCAAATTATTTGGCTCTCGTAGCTCAATCTCCCTATGCTCCACCACCAATGTCTAATCATGCATATGTTCAAGAGCAGAACTACTTCAGTTATCCACAATCTTCCACCTCGAACCAAATGATCCCTTATGATTCATCTCCACAAGATTCTTCTACTCAACTTGTTCCGTCAAACAACAATGATGCTGTGTACTACTCCAACTCTAATGATGATGACGATGATGACTTTCATACGTTGAATCAGGGACTTGCTCTTATTGCTCGTGCTTTCAGCAAATTCTCCAACAAAACAAACAACCGTCAACGTTCATCTTCTAACACAAGGAATCAAGCTGTTGTTAATGATGGAAGAGTGGAAATTCAGAATCGTAGCTATGGTCGATCTGGTTCAGGAAGCTCTTCAGGAAATTATGGGAATGGTCAGAGGTTTAGTAACAATACCGGGTTCAGGAACAACTCAGGATCTTCTCAACAAAGGTCTGACTCAGTTGCTACAAGGAACTCCAGCTCAGGGAATGCAGTTTGGTGCTACAATTGCAATGAACAAGGTCATATAGCTACAGCATGTCCCAAACCGAGAACTCGGGGTAGTAAGTTTCACAAGCAGGCATTACTCATGGCTCTTCAAGATGAAAAAGATGGACATTTCCCTGAACAGGACAACAACTTCATGACAAATGTGAACAACGATGATGACATGGAAGATCTGGAAGCCAATGCTGCGGTGATGCTTATGGCCAACATGCAGGAACTTAAGCTCAATGATTCAGGTCCAGTGTATGACATTGACGGCTTGTCTCAGGTACATGACCTCAATGCATGCTTTATTAATGAAATAGTCTCACCTTCTGCTTCTGAATCAGATATGGCGCAAGTTGTTCCATCTATATCATCTTCATCCTCTCAAAAAGATGAACAAATAAGCACAGTTGTCATATTTGATGATGACACAGTTGTTTCATTTGATGATCCAATTGAGAATGATAAACATGATAATTTAGAACAACATGAACCATCATTTGATCCAGACCCTGACCTCATATTGTTATCTAAACAACTGGATGCTCAACAATTGCAAATCATAAAATGCAACGAGAAAAATAAAGCTTTAAAAGAACAAAATGCGTCATTTGCAAGAGATATTGAGTGTTATAAAATTCAGCTTTCAAATCAGGAAGAAAAGATTAAACATGCAAAAAGTTTTGAAAAAGCTTTTCAAGATTCTTACAACAAAGAACAAGATCTTCAACGTAAAATGCAAGATTTAATTGAATCAAACGGAAAGTTGATTTCGAAACTTGAAAGTGAGAAATGTGAATTGAAAATGCAAGTTGAACGTCTTCTAAGAGACCTTTCAAATACTGAAACAGAATTGTCAAATTGCAAAAAGGAGTTTTGTGAACATAAAACACGAAAAAGGAAGTATATAGATGATTTACTTGGTGATATTGTTGATCTTGAAAAACAACTCAAAGAATTTCGTCACATTGTTTACAAACACGGGAACTCTGTCACAACAATTCAAAAGTTTGCTTTAAAACCGAGACCCGATAAAGGATTTGCACTTTGCGATTTTAAAGCAATGTTTCTTCACAAAGCTTTCAAAGAAAATCCTAAGGTTTACAGTATTGATCACATGTTTGATAATACAATTGTGCGTGCTGTTGTTTTTGATACTGAGGAAGAAGAAGAACTGGAAGACGAGAGTCGATCAAAAATGAGTTATGTTCAACACTGGACACCATATGACTATTCAAAAGCTCCACCTCTTTCTAAATCTTTTATTACTCAAAAAGATTTACCTGAGAAATCATGGTTTATCGAAGAGTCATATGTTTCATCTTACAATGAGGCTCCTGTCCAAACTGTAGCACAAATAAATGGTCCTTTACCATCATCCGGTGAACTTACACCTTTACCGAAAACGTGTCGTGTCTTAAATTATTTCAAAACTTTTATGGAAGACATCGAAATTTTGGAGGAAACAATTGAACGTAATTCTAAAATAAAAGTTGAAACTTTTCAATCCGCTTACGAGCGAGAAAAGAGAGATATTTTTCAAAAACAAATGAAGCCAATTGTTCAACACCTCCGTCTCTGTGCTACACGTTGGGATCAGGAACTTCAAAAGGAGGTCAAAAATATGATAAACGTTTTCAATGCTACTGAAAATGACATTTTGATTCAAAAGCAAAGAAACAGAGTTTTGAAAAATGATGCTGATCGACTCTTGGAACAAGTTCTCAACGCTGATATTTTGTCTGTTATCATGAATGATCTCTATAATTCTGGTACTTCTATGCTTAAGCATGATCATTGTGTTGATAATAGTTTGTTGAATATGGAAATTGAGACACTGAAACATGAGAATGAAAAGCTGCGAATTAAGAATGATGATGTGACAAAACAATTTTCAAAAGAAATTTGTCAACTCAAACAAAGGCTTGAATGGTGTCAAGCTCAAAGTCTTGAAAAGGAATTGAAACTTCAAAATAAAAATGTTTCAAACTCGTGTCAGCTTTGCAAAACCAATGAGTCTTTAAAAAGTCTCTGTCTCAAATGTGAGAAAGAAATTGCGGATTTAAAAATTGAAAATGTCGAATGGCAACAAAACCGCGATGACATTAATTATTGCAATGTGAAACTTGAGTCTCAAATTCAGGATAAAAATCACATCATCATTGATTTGAAAGAGAAAGTTAAGCTACTTCAAAAAGGAAAAATGGTTGACACCACGGTGATAGCACCAGGAATGTATCAATTAAACAAAACTGATAAAGGAAAGGTTGTTCAAAACACTAATGTTGATAACTCCACTTCTACAGGACTAGTCTCCACTTCTAGCGTTAGCAGACCCAACCGAAAAAGTAAAAAGAAGAATAGGATCTTGCAACGTAAGAGAGGACACCTAGAAGCTCAAGAAGTAGAAGACCAACTTAGGAATTTGAATAAAACTCATGTTGCATCAGATTTAGATTCTAATCTGGCAAATTGTTATCAAAATCTAAATGTAACGAATGATAAACCTTTGAATGTTTTGAATATTAATGCATCTTGTGTGTTTTGTCGTAAAAGCGTATCATCTGGTGATCATACAAAATGTTTAGCTAATTCTCTTCTCAATCGTCACAAGAAACGTAGGACACGCATTCCTTTTAGGCCCACTAATGCCTCTAAGTCTAACTTAGGAAAGCCGTCTTCTACGGTTTCTAATGATATCCCAGTTACCCCCATAGGTGCCGAGAACAAATCTAGGACTGAGCCAACTACTAGTGCATTTAACATTAAGAAAGCAAAAACTAGTTGGAACTGGCAACGTTGGTTACAATACAAACCAGATTTTAAATGGATTCCTAAATTGTTAACTACATGTGTTACTAACCAACAGGAACCCGCATTGTCCTTGGGTTCCACCCTTACTTCTGTTCCATCCGTGTTTTCTTCTTGTGATACAGGTGGTACAGATTGTTCTCTGGATTGTTGATAGCGGATGCACCCGACATATGACAGGCAATCTCAAACTGTTGAAAAACTTTGTCTCAAAGTTCATTGGCATTGTCAGATTCGGGAATGATCATTACGCACTTATCATGGGATATGGTGACTTTATAAGCGGGAACATTGAAATCAGTCGTGTTTACTATGTGGAAGGCCTTGGACACAACCTTTTCTCTGTTGGTCAATTCTGTGATGGGGATCTAGAAGTTGCATTTCGTGAGAAAACTTGCTTTGTTCGTGACTTACAAGGAAACGATCTAATGTCTGGCTCACGCGGCTCCAATCTTTATACAATCTCAATGTCAGATATGATTGCAACATCTCCGATATGTCTTCTCTCCAAAGCTGAATCGACTAAATCTTGGTTATGGCACAAACGTCTTTCGCACTTGAATTTCAGAACTATGACTGACCTTGCTCATTATAAACTTGTCGATGGATTTCCAAGATTCCGTTTTACCAAAGATCACTTATGTCCAGCCTGTGAACAAGGAAAAAGTACTCGTGCTCATTTTCCGTCTAAACCTGAGCAAAGTACGAATCATGTTTTACAACTGCTTCATATGGATTTATGTGGACCGATGCGTGTTCAAAGTATCAACGGTAAACGCTACATACTCGTAATTGTAGATGACTTCTCCAGATGGACTTGGGTTTATTTCTTACGAAGTAAAGATCAGGCTCCTTCAATGATCATCACCTTTCTCACTAAAATTCAAGTTCAGTTACGTAACACGGTATGAATCGTCAGAACTGACAATGGCACTGAATTCAAAAATCAGACACTTAGGTCTTATTATGAGAAAGTGGGAATTGAACATCAAACATCTATTCCTAGAAGCCCAGAACAGAATGGTGTGGTTGAAAGACGCAACAGGACGTTAGTGGAAGCTGCTAGAACTATGTTGATTAATGCTCAATTACCAGATTACTTGTGGGCAGAAGCTGTTTCAACCGCATGTTATACTCAAAACCGTTGCATGATCACAAAACGCCATCGCAAAACACCATATCAAATTGTTCACAAAAGAAAACCGAACATCGACTACTTTCATGTATTTGGAGCACTTTACTATCCGAAAAATGATCGTGATGATTTAGGTAAACTCAAAGCTAAGGCTGACATCGGAGTGTTCGTTGGATATTGTGAAAATTCCAAAGGTTTTCGGATATGGAATCGTCGTACAAGAGAAATTCAAGAAACCATTCACGCTAATTTCGATGAACTCACCCAAATGGCTTCTGAGCAACACAGCTTAGGACCCGAATTTAACCGTCTTAACTCTCCGGCATCTTCAGCTGAACCATTGCCACTTAACCGCAAAGAATTAGAAACCTTGTTTGCTCCACTATTTGATGACACAATTGAATACCGTCCTACTGAGGTCTCACCAAATTCCGCTGCTCAACCTGATAACATTCCAGTACCAAACTCACCTCAACAAACTTCTACAAGTGTTGAGAGAGACGGTCCTCCAATTGTATCACCATCTACAGCAGAACAAACTGGTTCTACTTCTCGCCATCCAGCTGAAGATCCAACACCACAATCAGTTCCACAATCCGCAGAGCATGATCCTGATGCGTTCTTTAATCCGTTTGCACCAGCTACTACAGTTCCTGATATAGCTGAGTCGTCAACACGCAACTTGGATCCTGCCAACATGCGAGATACGTATCAACTACACCCTTAAACACATAAATGGACTCGTGATCATCCACTAGTTCATATTATTGGCCATCCAGATGCACCTGTTATGACAAGACAACGACTTCACACAGATGGAGAAACATGTATCTATGCACTCACAGTTTGTCACGAAGAACCGAAGAACATTAAAGATGCAATGACTTATGACAACTGGATTGAATCTATGCAAGAGGAATTTCAGCAATTCATAAGACTTGAAGTCTGGGAATTAGTTGAAAGACCTGACGGAGTCTTTGTCATTGGGTTAAAATGGATCTGGAAGAATAAGCTTGATGCAGAAGGGACAGTCATACGCAACAAATCACGTCTGGTAGCGAAAGGATATTCCCAACTTGAAGGTCTTGACTTTGCTGAATCCTTTGCTCCAGTGGCTCGACATGAAGCTGTTCGGATCTTTTTGGCTTATGCAGCACACAGGAATATGGTGGTTTACCAAATGGATGTGAAAACAGCATTTCTGAATGGAGAACTCCGTGAAGAAGTTTATGTCAGCCAACCTGAAGGCTTCGTTGATCCTGAGCATCCCAATCACGTTTACCGACTCAAAAAGGCACTCTACGGACTCAAGCAAGCCCCACGGGCGTGGTATGACAAACTGTCCACTTTCTTATTGGCCAATAAATTTTCTAAAGGATCGGTGGATCCAACACTGTTTACAAAAACCTACGGGGAGGACTTACTTGTTGTTCAAATATATGTCGACGACATCATTTTTGCCTCAACAAAACGAAGTTACTCTAATGATTTTGCAAAATTAATGAAAGACAATTTTGAAATGTCCATGATGGGTGAACTTACGTTCTTTCTAGGATTACAAGTTCATCAATCACCCCGTAGAATTTTTATAAATCAGTCCAAATATGCTCTTGAAATTTTGAAGAAACATGGAATGATGTCTAGTGATACGTATAATACACCAATGGGCTATACCACAAAACTAGATGCTGATTTACATGGGACTCCCGTTGACCCTACCAAATACCGAAGTATGATTGGGTCCCTCATGTATCTCACAGCTAGTAGACCTGATATAGTATTTGCTGTCTACATGTGCTCTGGCTATCAGTCTAAACCAACTGAAAAACACCTCAGTGAGGTCAAAAGAATCCTTCGATACATTAAGGGAACCATTAACTTGGGAATCTGGTATCCGAAGGATTCTGGTTTCGAACTAATTGCTTTTTCAGATGTTGACCATGCAGGATGTTTAGACACACGTAAAAGTACATCTGGTGGATTACAATTTCTCGGAGACAAACTTTTGTCATGGCAATCTAAGAAGCAGGACTGCACTTCACTGTCGTCTACAGAATCTGAATACGTAGCCATGTCTGCTTGTTGCGCTCAAGTCATTTGGATGAGATCACAACTTAAAGATTATGGCTACCTATTCAACAAGATTCCTATCTACTGTGATTCAAAGAGTGCAATTGCTATCTCCTGCAACACTGTGCATCATTGCAAATCCAAACACATCGATCTCCGATATCATTTCATCAAAGAGCATGTGGAAAAGGGTACAGTTGAACTTTATTTTGTTGGAACTGAGTACCAATTAGCGGACTTACTTACCAAATCCTTGGCACCATCAAGGTTTGCTAGTCTAGTTCACCAAATTGGTATGAGATGTTTGACTCCAGAGGATCTGGAAAAGTTTTTAAAATACAACTGATCGTCAAATATTTTGTTTTCTTTCTTTACTATAAATTAATCAAAACACAAAAAGATTTTTCACATTTTATTTTTCTTAAAAAAAAAAAAAAAAAAAAAAAAAAAAAAAAAAAATGCAAGTATATCGCTTCAATTCAACACTTTGCTCTTACTTTACAAGTGTTGAGGGGGAGTCACGCTTAAATCTTTTACCAATTTTTAATTGGTATACTTGCATGTTTCTTGCATTTTACGGTTCTTCAGAGTGTGTGGACGATTTCTTTTTCATCACTTTGTCTCATTTGTTTTACGTCTTCTTAAGTTAGCTTTACGGATGCATATCTCTTATATCACTTAGGTTTGCTAGTTTATTTATGACTCTAATAGATATATCTTAAAGTTAAGGGACTAAAAGTGACTAAACTTTAATTTTTCAAAATAAATAAAACAAACAAACCGTACAAACCAAAACCCCCACAAACTTTAAACCTCTTAAACCCTTTCATCAAAACCAATGGCCCTCAATCATTCGAATCATCCAAGAACTTAATCATAAAATTGTAAGTTTCTATGCAATCACTAGGGCATAACATACATAGGATCTTGGTTAATTGAATTTTCAACGGTTCGATTTCATGTTTTCTTGATGTCGAGAACTAGGGCTAGGATTTTGAAAATTGCTCTTAAAGTGTTGTGGTGTTTAATTCTTGATAGGGTTTAGTTACTATGCTTGTTTCTAACACATCCTTATCATTTATTTATACATTCCATCATGTTGGCCTCAATCTAGAAATCTAGGGTTCGAGTCGAAGTGGGTTTATATGGTTCAATGCTTATTTGTTTGATTTTATTGGTGGGATATGTTTCTTTAGTCTCTTACATGGATATTAGATTTTGTTTTGTTGATATGCATCATTGTAACTTGTTTCTCGATAAGCTTGCACGCTTCATTCGTTAATAATATCGAGCTAAATGAGTCTAATGTGTTGACTACTGTGCTTATTTGTCATGATAAGCTTTATACTTATAGTTGTGATACGCTAGGCTCCGTAATACTCATTTGTCTCAAAAGTGTAGTTATCGAGATCATGTTCTTGGCTGTTATCGAAATCTTTGTGATTTTGTCTAAGTAGTGTTTGTCTATCTTGGTGACAGGCCAAAATCATTGGAAAAGTTCTTTGTGAAGGAAATGTACGTGTGACTTCAATTTAATTCGATTTAATTCTTGTATAAGAATTTTTTCAAGAACCTGAGTTTTTATCGAAATCTTTTACAAACTTATCGAGAAACTTATGTTTCTCGATAAATGTTGTTCATACTCAATCTTTGCGAAATTAGTTTTTTTCAAAATCATTATTTGAGCTAAAATTTTTCGAAATCATCAGATTCTCGAAAAATTTTATCGAAAAATAATGTTTCTCGATAACTCAATTTTTTCGAAGAAAAGATCTCGATAAAAGATCTCGATAAATGTCAATTCTGAGAAATTTTTTCGAGAAGTCACTTTCTCGATAAAGTTTCACTATAACATTTTTCGAAATCTGTTTCTTTACTCAAATTTGCGATAAAAGGTCCATGATATATTTTTTCGAAATGTTTTTTGCCTTGTCATGTTATATCTATGTATCATTGTTGTGATTCATTAGTGTTGTGTAATGTGATGTAATTGTGAATTGTGATTATCAATTGTGCTTATTTGCGAAACGTTGCATTGTTTAGTTGATTTCATGATTCTTCAAATATGCATTATGTGACACTTCACTCATAACAAAATGACACATTTGTGATTAACTGTCTCTAATAGTAATCTATAACCAAACTCACATCTGTGCTAACACGTAACAAATTTGGATGTTTGGTTTATGGTGATACTTTTCAGATTAACATGGCTGAACACAATGAGAACGTCGCTGAACAAACTCTTCCATTACTCACCATGGATGACATCACTCCCGAGAACTACAACGTCACAATTGGCGACAACAATCCACGAGTTGATTTCGACAAGCTGAGTATTAAAGAGAACTCGTGCAAGATTGTCAAGGATATTCTACTTGCACATCCATGCAAACCTATGCTCACCTGTTCTACCTCAGTTCCTCTGTTCTACCTTCATCAGTTCTGGCTTACGGCTCAGGCTAACTTGGAGGATGAATCTTTCACTGTTACATTGGATAGCCAAGAATACTCTGTAGATCATGACGTTCTTCGAACAGCCCTTCTCATGCCACAAACTGACAGCGAATTTGCTCCTATACTACCTGAGCTGGATCTTCTTGACTTCTTCATTGAATTAGGATATGAGGTTGATGATGATGTACCGCTAGTCAAGCTTTCCCGATTTAATGCCAAGAATATTCCTCAGCCTTGGAGAACATTCTGTCTGTTGATGGTACGATCTTTATCTGGAAGGAAAAGTGGTCATGAACATCCAAGGCTCGAACACCTGCAAACATTCTGGGGAATGGTGACTCTGACACCGATTGACTTTGCAGTTCCTATCATGAATGATATCGTCCACAGTATTCAGACCGAACGTGTGAAGACTATGATACCATTCACAAGATTTACCAAGCTTATCATAGAACATCTCTGCAAAAGTTCTCCAGAATTCATCAAAAGGATGGCTGATCCTAATGAGCCGAAGCACCTCTTCGAGGACGACTTCACCACCTCATTCATCAAGAAGACCACTTCCTCAACCAAAATCAAAGGAATGAGGCTTCCTGAATACTTATTGAATGACAAAATCAAGAATAGTCTGAACTACAAGCTGTATGACAACGCTTACAAAGGTGTACATGAAGAAGCAACAATAAAGACTCGTAGCAAAGGCGGTGTAAAGTCTGGGAGTACTACAAGCACCACTGCCTCACCACATACTAGATCTAAGGGTGCTCCTAAGTCAAAACCCATGACTTCCACCAAGCCTAAACCTACACCCAAACCTAAACCTGTCACCAAGCCAAAGAAGAAGGCAACTCCTGAGTACTTTATTCGGGATGAACCTACTCCTCCACCTTCTGACACCGAGTCTGAGTTCGATACAGAATCTGAAGAAGCAGAACCAGACTATGAACTGAGATACCGAGCACCTGATGAAGCATTTCCTGCAACAGAGATTGCCGTTCAACAAAGTCTTGTAACTTATGAAGAAGAGACAAGGAAAAGAAAAGGGATTACTATTAATGAGCCTAATGATGATGAAGACGAACGAATCGTTGAACCTTTGGTCGATAAACGCAAACTGAAGAGTATAGTTGTCGACACAAGAGCTGAAGAAAAGCAGCTAAGGAAAGAACAAAAGAAAGCAACTCTCGAAAGCCGACTCATGTCTCAACCTTTAACCCCACCACCTATTGATCAGTCTGAACATGTAGGAGCTACAAGCAGCATGATTCCTCCCGTCGTATCCACCACGATAGAATTAGCTCCACAGCCTGATGACACCGTTAAAGATACAGACAAAACAGGAGATGTCACTATGACAGAGACTGCAACTATAGAGGAGAATGTTGGGGGTCAAGAGAACTTAGCTACGGATCAGGAACATGAATATCTTATTACTCCAGAGTTTCTTGCACGAGAAGCAGAGGAAGCAGAGGAACGTCGTAGAAAGGAAAACGAAGAGAAGAACGCGTTCGACACCAACATATTTCTTAAGTCATCTTCTCAGCAGACTTCCTCAGCACAACCTCCACCTCCTCAAGACTCTCCACCAAAGGATCCGACTCCTCCTGCTTCTTCTTCAGACTCTCACAACGAGTCATCGTCCAAATCATCACCCGAGCACTCATCTCCCACACCTTCTGAAACCGCATCTAAACAGCATTCGATCAATGAACCAAAACAACCAGTTGATCTTCAGGAGCAAGTGAACAAACTCACCAACATGGTTACCAATCTTACCAAACAAGTTGAGGAATTCCAGGAGTCAACGCAGCTGATCGACAAGTTCTTGAAATCTGATTACGAAGGATTTATCAGAACTGCAACACATGATTTTCTCACTGAAAATCTGGTTGAGATGATCACTCCTGAGGTAGCAAACCTTCTCAAACCAATCAATGATAACTTGGATCACAGAATTAGAAGTGTTACAAGGAAAATGTTGTCTACTACACCATTCACGCTTCACACCGCAAAATCTTCTACTGTGGCTCCAACCGTCCAAGAATTGTCCTTCAATGACATGCTTGTCAAACTCTTCGACAACCTTGCCACCAAAACCACACAGACAACTGAAGAAAAAGCCCTGTATGATGCTATGGTGGCTTACATGTCAAAAGAGTCATGCAAAGATGCTGCTGGAACCCGAAAACGAACAAGAAAAGATGACGATCCTGACCCAAACTCCAAAGGCAAGAAACCTAAGTCTGGAACAGGTCCCTCATCCTCTCTACACCAACAAAAGGACTGCACTCCTCCTGGAAATCAACAACAACCCTCAACTACTGATAAAGGACAACCTGAAGATGAAGAAATGTTCATGGAACACACTGATGACTTCCAGGATCAACATGACACCGATTACCGTGCTCCACCTACTCATGATTCTCATGCTGGTCCATCATCACCGTCCAAAGCCAAAGACAAAGATGCTACATCTAAGTCTAAGAAATCCAAGAAGAAAACACGTCATTCATGGCTCGACAATGATGACAATCCTCAGAATGATTGGCTGACAGAAATGGTCCAAGCTCAACCTCCTCTCGAAGAAGAAGAACCACTTCTTGGTAACACTCTACAGTTTACCCAAGTCATTATGAAGGATCTTCACATCGACAAACTCACAAAGGCAGAGCTCAGAAGAATCAATAAGGATGCACAAGAATTTCTCAAGAAAAGATCTGGAAACAAAGTCGAATACGAATATCACATGCAGAATATAGCTAGTGCAATGTCTGCCGACTTTGACTGGTTAAATCCTGAAGTGAATATCGATCTCAGTTCCAGGAATCATGAAAAACCTTACTTCACTGACTGGACCGAACCATTACCTTTGAAAGGTTTTCCCGACAAACCCAAGATACCTTACAGCTTCTTCTTCAACAAAGATCTTCGTAACATCCAGCTCACTCAGGAGACATCCAAGAAGAAATATGCTTCCTCACTCACAATCTCAGTACCAGCCGCTAGATACGAAATTCCAGCCATTGAAGAAACCACTCGTATTTTCAGCAACTCCATCGTAGCTTACGACAGAGATGCTCTACACGGAATTCAACATTGGCCTGACCGTCGTCGTCTCGGTTATACAAGCAGATTAGGAGAGACATCATTGGAAAATGTGAAGCAGAAATCAAAGATCATCGCTATCTTGGAGATTCAACAGTCAAAAAGGTTTAACTACATATTCATGCGTGAAATTGTTGTTAAACGACAAGATGAAAAGAAGTACAAGTTCTCTGAAGCAGACTTTCCTAACCTTAATCTCAATGACATCGAAGACATGTATCTCGAAAAGGTTCAAAACAGAATGCGTGGATTCGATAGAGATGTACAGTACAACTTCATGGCATCACAGCCCAAGTTTACTGACTTTGACGCTCCACTTCCTGACAAAGATTAACTTGGTACATTTGGTTAATTTTTCAATTTCAAATTATTTCATTTGATTGAATTTCACAATGGTTTGTGCACGCATATCAGTGTACAACCCGATCTTGTAAAGAAAGGACCCTGAGGTACGCTTCAGTGCCTCAATCCTCATATAAGGAGCGAAGGCTTCTTACTTTTGAGTAGAATTAATCAAACATTTATGATTTTTTTCACAATTCTGCTCAAAAGGACAAGTATTTCACCTCAATAAGACCTAATCACTTGTTGAGGGGGAGCACTTGTCAAAACTAAATACTTTGCTCGAAATCATAAAGTTCTTGATGAATCTTCCCATAAGACTCAAAAGGCATATTTTAATCTAGAAGTTTGTCAAAAACACCATTTTATATGCTATTTTTGAGGGGGAGAAAATGTAAAGATGATTAAAATATACGAAGTCAAAGCTTTAAGTTGTATCATGTGCGAGCTAGACTCAGTATTAACCCAGGAATTGACGAGATAATACAAGTTAGTAACATCGAAAGGACTTATCCTCGACGGGTAATAACATCAAGTTAGTTACTAGAGCTAGTTGTCACCTAAAAGCTGACAATGTATCTCTTTATCTAACCACGTAAGCGTGTCTCGAAAAGGATATGTCTTAGTAGATAAGTACCGTCTCGAGAAACTTTCTGTGGACTTGATCAGGCCGGGTAATAATTTCAAGCTAGTTTAACTAGTGATGTAAGCGTGTCTCGAATCGGTCTTGTTCACGGAAAGTGGATCAATTCAAAAGTGCTTGCTCCTCCCGCATGTGCAAATTTATTTAAACACTTATGAGCACATGTGCAGGGGGAGCCCTTCAAAAGTGTACGCAAAACTCTCAAAGTGTTAACCAAAATATTTGGTTATCACAAACACTTTGAGAGATTTTTCAATCAAAGGTTTCTTGGCTACTGTCGGAGTTATAAAGTGATTAAGATAGGAATATCCGTCCTATGATCCGCCAGAGCCGGAGGGATCTACCCAAGGACATCTCCCATAGTTAGAATTAGAAGTCCTTAGGTATGATACGAAAAAAAAGGAGAAATGAATGAAAGGGAAAGAAGGAGTTGAAGAATTAAAAAGAAAAGTAAAGTAAAGGGTGAAAAGAAATAGCCCTCCATATGTTCAACCTTAGGGCAGACACCGGGTTCAATACATATGCTACTGGCTGTTGCAAAAGACAACACCGGTATTGAAGATTAAGCCGTTATGGACCCAGTGACGCAATGCACTAAACCTTCTTAACCACTCAAGTTCTCTTAAAAGGACTTGTTTCATTCTCACGGGGAACCCGCGTAACCTATCGACCTATCTCTTAGAGATGGTTGATATTGAAGCAGGAGACACCTCCCCAGTCTCCGCATAGGAAACCTAGGTGTGCACTTATAGAGTCTAGAGCCATGAGATACATCAAAGATCTCTTAGGAACACTTAGTATTTCTGCAACTGGTGTTCTACATCAATGGGCATCAGTTGTAAACTATCGAGTCCTTCGCAGATCGTAGCAATCTGCCGAGAACGTTTATGAGAGGATTACTTAGGTATTTCTCAATGATTGAACGGAAATCCTGCCAGGGTCATCATCAAACAGCCCTGACAGCAGGTCACTTCGGTAACCCCACAAGGGTTACGCTTAGTGTTTGCGGTGGTTCCATTACGGTCTACAGTTGTGGAGTGATCCCCAGCGACTCACCCAGTCATTGAGCTACATAGTAGGTCTAGTAAGCTCCCTCGGGAGTATCTGATATGGGAACGGCCTAGATAAGGATTAGAAGGAGTCTTCACACTATGCTGTTGACGAGCTCTAATTCCTTATCCGTAAGTACCGGTTGTTTTATTGCTAACTGTTTACTCGCAGGAACCTCACTTCCATGATGGTAGATTCCAACATGCTCATACATACATCTTGAAGCCAAAGAAAGCTCCCCCAAAGATCTTAGCAACACTAAGTTCAAAGAAAGATTCTACAACATTAAAGAAGAATCTACAAAGTTTAAAGACTAAAGATCTCAATGTATGAAAAGGAACTTCTTATACGTGAAAGTCTAAGTCCAAAGATGTATGAGTATGTTGGAATGGCGGACAACCACCACAGACGCAGGAGTGACGAATGGCAGATTACTTCGTAACGGAATCACTTCAACATCATCAAAGAACAAAGACAAAGAGCAAAGTATATCCATCATTATTCTAGTCATTTCTGAAGACGTCTGAAGCTATGAAAGTCAAAGATTACGACAAAGACGTCAAGCAACCATGATGACCGACCCTTAGGGGGAGATTGTTGGAACCAAAGTTTTTACTATTTTATCAAGTCTCGGTCATTTGTAATAATAGGTTGCTTAGGTTATTTATTACTTACAATATTGGTTAAGTTACATGTTTACTAGGCCTAAGTAATATGACCCATGGGCTTGAAGCCCACACGTTTACATGTAAGGATGGAGTAGGGATGTTGCCCTAGCTCCTTTCCTATAAATACTAGTCTTAGGCCTCATTTGTATTTGGTTGGTTATTTGAAAACATTAAGGAAACTCTTGCAATTCATATTCTCTAAATTTCTCATAATCATCCCACTCTCATTCTCATCTCATTTCTATCATTATTGTGCTTGTGTTTACTAAATGGTGACCTAACAGGCAAGGAAGGTGTCCTTGTAGCCGAACCACTATAAATCTCTTGTCTCGCGGTTCGATCTTTCCATCTCTCATTTATTTCCTTACTTACATTATTATTGCTACATCATACATATTTATTGTTGCTTATATTGTGCAAGACTTGAGATCACATAATATTGAATCTAAATTTTTGAAAGTAAAGAAAATACTCAAGCAATCTTTTATAACAAATTAAAAAGACGTAAAATTATTCAACCCCCTTCTAGTTTTCCACAATTGGTATCAAGAGCCATGTCTAGCAAGATTTTTAAAATATACTGTATTTTAAAACTTGTAACGATCTATGGAATCTGAAAAATATTTAGAAGGGCGATTTATGCAAAGACCACCACTATTTGAAAGTGATGGATTTTTATATTGGAAAAATAGATTCGAAACTTATGGGAAATATAAAGATCTTGATCTTTGGCATGTTATTACCTTTGGTGATTTTTCTCCCATTCAACAAAATCTGAAAACTAAAAATGATGATTTGAAAAAGAAACTAGCTAAAAATAATGAAGCTAAAATGGTAATTTATAATGCGTTACCGCGTAAAGAATATGAAAGAAATTTTATGTGTAAAACCGCCAAAGAAATTTGGGAATCACTACTTATTACTCACTAGGGATGTAAACGAGTCGAGCTTTTAGCGAGCTACTCGAGCTCGAGCTCGTTTAACTCGAGTCGAGCTTGATAATTTTCGAGCTCGAGTCGAGCTCAAACAAAATGTCGAGCTCGAATAATTTCACGAGCCGAGCTTTTAAAACTGTATTTAGCTCGGCTCGTTCGAAAGCTCGTTTAGTTATTCCAGTCGAACGAGCCAAACGAGTTACTCGAGCTAAACGAGCCGAACGAGCTAATCGAACTAAACATGTAGTTACAAAATATTTTAATTATAAATTTTTAAATACTATTAGTATTATAGGTTAAAAACCAAAATTAATAATATGTTAACCTTCAATCACATTAAAGATCTACAGTTTAGTTTAGATATTAAATATAAATTTTAACTAGTAAGCTTGAGCTTTTGTTTTTATAGACTTCACATTGTTTTTCCTTTGTTTCACTCATCCAATGTGGGATGTGAAATAGAATATTTTTTCTTTTCTTTTTTCATTAAAGCTTATAAGTATTACTTTATATTAAGCATTAGAACAATTTTTATAATTGTAAACGAGCTTTCGAGCTCGAGCTTGAGTAAATAAACGAGCATATCAAGTTCGGTCTTTTATACGAGCATCTTAAACATGAAAGTTAGTTTATTATAGGATTACAAAAAAAAGTTAAAAATATTAAACGAGCTTCGAGCTCGAGCTCGAACTACAAAAAAATATTCGAGCTCGAGCTCGAGCCAATTCTTAAAAGATTATTCGAGCTTGAGCCGAGCTCGAGCCGAGTAGTTAATAAACGAGCCTAGCTCGTTTAGGCCAAAACTCGACTCGGCTCGGATCGTTTACACCCCTATTACTCACCAAGGTAATAGTCAAGTCAAAGATAATAAAATAGATCTTCTTGTACAACAATATGAACAATTTACAATTTCGGAAGAGGAATTAATTGATAATGTTTTTGTTAAATTTAACACTATTTTCACAGGTTTAAAAGCACTGAATGAGACATTTTCTAGTAAAAATTTTGTCAGGAAATTTCTTAGGGCATTGCATCCAAAATGGCGAGCTAAGGTCACGGCAATTGAAGAATCAAAGAATTTGATGACGTTATCACTTAATGAACTTATTAGCAAATTGAAGATCCATGAAGAAATTATAAGAAGAGATTCGAAAATAGTCAAATTCAAGAAAAAACAAACCAAATCCATTGCTCTAAAAGCTAAAAAGGAACCTAGTGACGATGATGACTCAAGTGACGAGAGTGAAGACGAAGAATATGCAATGGCCGTAAGAGAATTCAAGAAATTCTTCAAAAGACGAGGAAGATTCACTAGATTACCACGAGACGAAAGAAAGTCGTTCCAAAGAAATAGAAGTGATAACTACGGGAAAAGAAAGTGCTTTAGATGTGGAAGTCCAAATCATCTCATTGGTGAATGTTTAAAGCCGCCGGGTTATGAAATTCAAGGCGCCTTTGTTAGTGGAACATGGAGTGATAGTGACAAAGAAGAAGTGGAAAAACCAAAAGACGAAAAATGTTTTGTGGCCAAAGCAACCGACGAAATATGTTTAGGAATTGACTTGGAGCCTGACGAATGGATCAAGGATAGCGGATGTTCGAGGCACATGACGGAGAACCGCAAGCTATTTTCTACGTATAAGGCATACAATGGAGGTAACGTTATTTTTGGTAGTGACTTGCGTGGAAAAATCATTGGCAAATGTACAATTTCTCAAGACTCGCTTACTATTGAAAATGTTGAGCATGTAAATAATTTAACATATAACTTGCTTAGTATAGGCCAAATATGCGATAATAAATGTAGGGTTACCTTTACCGAAGAAGATAGCAAAATAGTTAAGAATGGAAAGATCATAGGTAGAGGAATTAGAAAAGGAGGCATATATGTTATGAAACTAGGAAACAAACCGGAAGATAGGATATGCCTAACAACCCTAGATGAAAACTCCACATTGTGGCATAGGAGATTAGGACATGCAAACATGCAACAAATACAATCTTTGGCCTCTAAAGAACTAGTTAGAAACTTGCCTAACCTAAGATATGACAAGCATTTTTGTAATGCATGTAAAATTGGAAAACAAGTTGATGCTAGTTACAAAGCTAAGAATATAGTATCCACTACTAGGTGCCTAGAATTATTATATATGGATCTATTTGGTCCATCCGCTGTGCGGAGCTATGGAGGAAACAAGTATACCTTAGTAATAGTAGATGACTATTCACGATACACGTGGACTAGGTTCTTAAGTGACAAAACCCAAGCCTTTGAAAAATTCGAAATATTTAGTAAAATGATTCAAAATAAATTAGGATGCACAATAGTAGCCATTAGGACGGACCATGGTAGAGAATTTGACAACGAAGTACAATTCGGAAAATATTGTGATTTAAATGGAATATCTCACAATTTCTCCGCTCCTCGTACTCCTCAATCAAATGGCGTAGTAGAAAGAAAAAATAGGTCACTACAAGAAATGAGTAGAACAATGTTAAATGAACAATCCACCCCACAAAAATTTTGGTGTCACACTGTAGATACATCAACATATATTATTAATAGGGTATCAATTAGGAGAATTTTAGGAAAAACTCCTTATGAGTTACTAAGAGGTAGAAAACCTAACTTAAGCTACTTTAAGGTATTTGGAAGTAAATGTTATATTCTAAACACTAAAGATTACCTTACTAAGTTTGACCCAAAATCATATGAAGGAATATTTTTAGGGTACTCACAAAATAGTAAAGTATATATAATACTTAACAAACACACTATGAAAGTAGAAGAATCATTAAATGTAACATTTGATGAAATACCACCACCTCCTAAAACATTACCTTTAGAAGATGATGACTTAGTCGAAGATGAAGCTATTGAGGTTAGTAAAACAAAACCCATAAGAAATGATAATGAAGACATTGACTTAGGAAATAACGAAATTGAAAATATTAAGGAATTTAAATCATATCCATTAGATAATATAATAGGACATCTTAATCAAAGAACCCTTAGGTCACAAGCGCAAGATAAAAATAACTTCTTTTGTTTCCTCTCAGCAATAGAACCTAAGAATATTAATGAAGCATTAAAAGATGAAAGTTGTGTTATATCTATGCAAGAAGAATTAAACCAATTTAAGGCAAATGATGTTTGAGAATTAGTCCCAAATCCAATGAACATGACCATCATAGGAACTAAGTGGGTATATAGGAATAAGTTAGATGAAAATGGAGTAGTAACTAGGAATAAAGCTAGGTTAGTTGCCCAAGGTTATAATCAACAAGAAGGAATTGATTATGACGAAACTTATGCCCCCATAGCTAGACTAGAATCTATTTGAATATTACTTGCCTATGCATGCGCCTTACACTTTAAGTTATTCCAAATGGACGTGAAAAGTGCATTCCTCAACGGTTTTATCAATGAGGAAGTTTATGTGACACAACTTCCAGGATTCATTAACTTCGCAAAACCTGATTATGTTTATAAGTTAAAGAAAGCTTTGTATGGACTCAAACAAGCTCCTAAGGCTTGGTATGATAGATTAAAAGCTTTTCTTATTAAACATAATTACTCCATGGGAATGGTAGATAATACTCTTTTTACTAAAAGGAAAGATCCAAATCTCATCATTGTTCAAATATATGTTGACGACATTATATTTGGATCGACTTGTCAAGAAATGTGTGATGAATTTGCCAAAATCATGCATGATGAGTTCGAGATGAGTATGATGGGTGAACTAAACTTCTTCCTAGGATTACAAATAAAACAATTAGAAGATGGAAATATTCTTTAACCAATCTAAGTACATTAAGGAAATGCTTAAGAAATTTGGCCTAGAAGACTCAAAACCCATAAAAACTCCCATGTCTACGGAAGTGAAACTCACAAAGGATGATGAAGGTGAGTCCGTAGATAATACTAAGTATAGAGGAATGATTGGTAGTTTACTACACTTAACGACAAGTAGACCCGATATCATGTTTAGTGTCTGCCTTTGTGCCCGTTTTCAAGAGGATCCCAAAACCTCTCACCTAGAAGCGGTTAAGCGTATCTTCCGATACATTAAAGACACTATACACTTAGGATTATGGTATCCTAAGGGATCCGGCATAGAAACCATCGTCTATGCGGATTCGGATCATGCGGGAGACTACATAGATAGAAAGAGCACTAGCGGTATTTGCACTTTCATGGGATGTTGTCTAACATCTTGGTTTTCGAAGAAGCAAACTTCTCTTGCTATTTCTACCACCGAAGCCGAATATGTAAGCGCTGGAAAGGCATGTCAACAAGCACTATGGATGAAACAAGCTCTCATAGACTATGGCATTAGGTTAGAAAATGTTCCTATTATGTGCGATAACAAAGGTGCGATGGATTTAAGTAAAAATCCGGTTCAACACTCTAGGACTAAACATATAGAAACACGCCACCACTTTCTTAAGGATAATGTACAAAAAGGAAACATATCTATCGAAAAGGTTGCATCGGAAGATAACATTGCGGATATATTCACTAAACCCCTTAAGCGTTAATTATTCAACCACTTGTGTTTAGGATTAGGAATGATGGAACAAGTTGACTAAATTTTATTGCATTTACACTACTTATTACTTGCATAAAACTTATTTTTCTTCCACCTATTCATACCTGAGTCTAGGAATCTATTTCGCACAAAATTAAAGATTGGGAAACCTCATTTTTATTGCATATACATTCTTGAAAAACCTAATCAAATTTTCTTTAAAAATATTCTCACATCTAGGAAATACATGAAAACCATTTTCCTTGCATTGTTGACAATTACTAAAAACTTTCTCTTAAATCATTCATAAAATCTCACATGAATCGTTAAAATATATAATCTAATATATAACATTGACATTCATGAATCGAATCAAGGAGATTTTGGATTGTTTCTTAGGAAGTTTTCTTATTTGCATTTAGGAGTCGAAACAATCACAACTCCACATTTGTTGCATATAGGCACACACTAGGACAAAATCACTAACAATGTTGTCATCTTGTTCCATCACTAGTTTTTCACTCACTAGTTACCTTTGCCTTTGATCTAAGATAGTTGCTCTAGGAAGATTGAGTGCCCTTGCCTTTGCTTATCTCTTCTAGATTTTTATTAATTGCTTGTTTGCTCTTTTACTTAAGTGTTTTTGCATGCATGCTATATTATGATTAGATTAGATGCTATATTGCCTCAAAGAGTTGAACTTGCTTGAATCCAAACCCCAAAACACAACCTTTCTGCATATTTTCTGCCAAAAACACAATTCTGGCAATCTGGGAACCACCAGATGGGCGGCCCCCTTAATTATGTAAGGCGGTCCCCTTAATCATTAAGGAGACCGCCCCCTAATTAAGGGGACCGACCATCTGATGGTCGGGTTTACAGAATCTTTTCTGCTTTTTAGCCCATTTCAACCTACATTTTCCAATTTTCACCAACATATTTTGTCCTAATCTCCCAAACAAACCTTATCCATCCATAAACACACAAATCTTACACTATAAATATCCCAATCTTCAAAACTCTCCATTCATCTCATCATGACCTCTCCAAACAAACCAAAACCAAAAGCTTCAAGGCTAGCAAGGATGACGGAGAAACCCGTTTGGCAAAGAAAAATCCCTCGAAACAAATTCATCATAACCAATGAAGTTGGAAATCACTCAACAACTCTAACTACTTACTTCTCAAACTTTACACCAAACCCACAAGGACATTCTTTTGATCCTCTTTACAAACCATACAACATTGGCCAAACATCCACTTTCATGCCAAATTACACATCTCAACCTCCAACCACCTATAATGATCCATACAAGTTTGATCAACCATCAAAATACTCTTCCAACAATTTCAATTCCAACTACACAACCCCAATTCATCCATATCAACACAATGATTCTCTCCACGTTACCACGGAAAAACAAAAGTTCCGTGATGAAATAAACCATATCCATGATCTTAGTGATCTCCTTGCTATGCATCTTGCACAACGCAACAAAGGGCAACCTCCATCATCACCCTATGCAAATTGCCTACCCCACTCACTCAACTTGGATCAAGTTACAAACCACACTCACTTTTGCCCTTGTTTCATCTTCCTTCAAAAACAAATCCTCTACTTGAGTGAAGATATTTCTTGGATCAAATATCTTCTTACTCGTCCTCATCCAATACCACCTTTGACACGATACAACATCGTGAGATCCATCTCTTCCGCTCCATACCCCACTCCATATCCTTCTCCATCAAACAACTAAGCTCTATGCTTATGTTCCCCTCAAGCAAATAAAACACTCAACCATGGGTTGTAAGCAAGTCCAAGTGCCCTCTTTGGCAATATAGGACTATGTTGTCTCTTTTGTTTTATTGTAATCAATATGCTTCAAGCATATTGAATGTTGTAATGATGATCATTTCTATGTTCATCTCATATATGCTTGAATGAATCTATTTTTATTTGCATTATTGTTGCTTTGCATATATATGTCTTGTTCCCCTCACATATTTTTTGTAGCTAAGCATTCCATAGCTCGTTTCTTTGGTGCCCTCAAATGAGGGGAAGCATAGATCAAGGGGGAGCTTTCTACCCGTTTAATTTCTTTCATGAAGCTTAATCGGCATAACCTTTTTTGATTTTACAAAAAGGGGAAGAAGTGAATATAAAACTCTAAATACTTGTCTAAAAATTAATTTTTAGACTTAAAGAGTTTAAAGTTTTGTAATCATCAAAAAGGGAAAGATTGTTGACATAAATAATGCCTAAAAACATTGTTAACATCCATCGACATCTCTATGTTTTGATAATCACAAAACGTAAATTCTTTAAACTAAAACTTATGTCGTAAACAAGTATTTAGAGATAAATATTTCATTTTGCATCCAAATCACTTAAGGTATGAATAAACAAAGTGTTTATTGCATTCTATGATCAAAGGAAATTTTTTTAATCACTAGAACTTTTATAAAATGTTACAAACATTTTATATCTTTTACAAAATCATTTTTGGAATTAAAAGAATATGTTTAATTCATTATAAATATATGATTTCAAATTTCCAACAAAAAATGGCAAATATTATCCAGAAAAACCTTCCCCACAAAAGGACAAACAATTCCAACGTTCTGGAGGGGGCGATCCCCTTAATTCATAGGCGGCCCCCTTAATGCTTAAGGGGACCGACCCCTAATTAAGGGGAGCGACCACGCTCCAGAATAGTAAGTTGCTCCCCTATAAATACTGGTTCATTTCACAGATTTTTCTCACATTTTGCACTCCTAAACTTTCTGTTCTAGATCTCCATTTCTATTCTCTAAATCATTTGATCATACATACATAAATCTTTGTTTCAAAGTGATCCAAGCATCAACCTTTCAAGTGCAAGAGAAGAATACTTCTATCCTCCAAGACAAGAAGTATTACAACTTGTTGTGACCTCCACATCCAAGTTGTTTGAGCATCTTTCATTACACATATTTCTTTGTGTTATTTGTTGTGAATATTTGGTAGAAGATAGATTAGCTTAGTGTGTAGATAGCGTGATTGTTTAGAAGATTGTTGTGAATTAGATATTTGGAAAGTAGATAGTTGTGAAGAAGATTGATGGGAAGTAGATAGTTGAGAAGAAGATAATTGTGAAAAAGATAGGTGTGAAGAAGATAGTTGTGAAGTAGATAGGTGTGAAGATAGATTGGTGTGAAGTAGTTGTGTATAAGGTGTGATCAAGTTGTGACGAAGCTGTGGTGTGTATATTGATGTGTAAGGTTTTCTCCGCCATAAGGGAGCTTGTTGACATAGTGAAGAAAACTCTCGAGTTAGGTGTTCGGGGAGTGGAGTAGGGCAAGGAAGGTGTCCTTGTAGCCGAACCACTATAAATCTCTTGTCTCGCGGTTCGATCTTTCCATCTCTCATTTATTTCCTTACTTACATTATTATTGCTACATCATACATATTTATTATTGCTTATATTATGCAAGACTTGAGATCACATAATATCGAATCTAAATTTTTGAAAGTAAAGAAAATACTCAAGCAATATTTTATAACAAATTAAAAAGACGTAAAACTATTCAACCCCCTTCTAGTTTTCCACATTTTGTTAAAGCGTTCAAATATCCAACCGATCCGAAAGAGAAAAAGTTCAAGAAAGTACAAGAGTCGGCTCGAAAGGATGTTGAACGGGCATTTGGTGATCTCAATGGTAAATGGGGTATACTGAATCGACCATTACGGCAACACACAATAGAAAGAATTAGTAAACTAGTTTATACGTGTGTCATATTGCATAACATGATTATACATGACGTCGGTACCGCAATCTCGCCGGTTCATATTCGGGATCCTCCGATCCAACCGGTGTTTGACGAAGCAGCCTTAGCCGAGATACGAAATGAGGATACACATTTTCGTGTCAGATTTGATCTTATGGAGCATATTTACGCTCAATAATTACCATACCTCGAGGTGGACGATGAAGACGATGAAGATTAGTTTTTTAGTATTATGTAATGGTATTTTATGTTTTTTAATAATATTATGTAATGTTTATTTAATTTTAATGAAATTTTAGTTTTTAATAAATTTTAATAGAATTTAAAAAAGAAAAAAGAAAAAAGAAAAAAAAAATGAGTGAAGGGTGAGGGGTGTGATGCCAACAAAAAATGAGTGAGTAAATGAGAAAATGAGAGAGTGATGTTGCATAAGAGGATTGAGTGTAAATGAGTGAAAGGATTTGAGGTAAGTGATGCACTGACAACCCCTTTAGTTATCTAGTTTTTACACTTGTACTCAGCTCACATCAAGTATTTACTTTCAAGCTGAATTGTCTTTCTCATGAATTCAACTTTCCTTCTTTGTGATGGAGAAAATACATTTGGTAACCCAATATAAGCACGCAAGAGCCTGAATCTAGACCATGTCAATTCTCATTTATGACTGTGAACCCACATGGTATTGATGAGAATCCACAGTTTTTTGTATCAAGAAATTAAAAATCATATAAAATGGTGCACTTTTTGGATAACTAAAAAAACACAAGTTTCATTTTTTTTTGAAAGGTGAGTTTTTCCATATATGGTTTAGAGTCGCACCTGCCAAATAGTAGGCCCTCATCCACCACATACCCAGATTATGTTGTCTGAACCGGGCCCACGCTGGCGCAGTGGGAATTTAAACGGCTTTCGCCCGGAAACCGTACCGTCTCCACACGAGATTACTCGCTGGAGAAACGGCCGGATGAAAACCGGGGCCGGTCAAATAGGCAAAATGTGGACCAAGAATGGCATGTAAGAGCATCCCCATTCATAACTTGAGTTAAGTTATAACCCAGCGCCACATCAACTTTAACACTTTAACTTTAACTCACAAAAAAATACCTCCATTCATAACTCAACCTTAACTCACTTTAACTCAATTTTTCATATATTTTCAAATTCAACCCTAAACTAAAACTAATACTTCATTTATTAAAAACAATAACATTCATTTTTAAAATATATTACAAAAAAAACATTACGGAAAAAAAAAATTACAAAAAAAAAAAAAAAAAAAAAAAAAAAAAAAAAAAAAAAACTTTTATAACCACAGGGACTATATTGTAAACACCAAAATACCACAGGGACCAAACTGAAAATACAATATATGTATCATCTTCTTCACCACACAAAACACACACTGCACACACACAAAAACTGTGAAACACACACCAAACACACACAAACTGTAAAACACTTAATCACGAGGGGGCGAAATGACTTTTTTTTTTTTAAACAAACCATCTTTAACTCAGCGTTAGCACGCTAACGTGGTGCGTTAACGCGCCTCTAACGCAGGAGGCCACATCCGTAACGCGAGTTAACGCAGGCCAAAAATCCCTTTAACGCGAGGATCACGTTATGGCTGCGAATGCTCTAATATAATATTGACACGAAATTTACCAAGTGACACCGGGTTTACCAACTAGTTTAGAGTTTACTAAGACAAAATGAGCTTAATGCAACATTTTTTTTTTTTAATTTACTCGGATTACAGCGTTAATTGCAATTTGTTATCTTTATTAGTGTAAGTTTTGGAAAACCGTAAAATGTAGAAATTGGACTTGTATCTTAGTTATTTTCACCTTAGCTTTCATTACCGAAACCTTGGTTGCTAGGTTGCTACTACTACATAATTTGAGTAATTGTTTTGGGAAAACATATATACCATATTTATTAGACATACTTAATAATCAGTATAATAACCGAAAGCAATATGATTACCTTTTAGGAAGAAAAAAAATAAAGCAGAAAGACAAAGGTACGATTTGGATGTTTGTATTTGATTCGATATAACATTTCCAAATAACAAACATATCAAACAAGGTTGAGTTAAAGTAATTTTAAGCAAAAAGCCCATAATCACTCAAAGTTGACTTTATATGTCAAGAAAAATTATGCAAATTTCTAAAAGGCGTTTAATTTTACACAAGTTTATTACTCGTAATACTTAAAAAAAAATGTTTTTTAATGTAAAACATACGTAGGGGTGTTTGATTTCGACTTAATTGACTTAATATGAAAAAAACCGAATTAATTAAGTCATATAAAAACTGTTTGTTTGTAATTTAATAGAGAAAAATGACTTAAAATATTAAGTAATAAAAATGAGGTTATTAAGTCATTTGTTAATTAACACGACTTAATTAAAAAATTAAACAAACAGGTAGAGTACAAAAATATAAACAATAGAATAATGAGAGATGCCTCAGCCGAAACATAATGCGATATTCCTGTTGCATAAAAGGTGAAAATATAATGGTGAATATTGTTTTCCCTTTTATTTCTGCATTGTGAAACGAATAAGGGCACGTTTGGTAGCGTGAAATTCAGAGAAATGAAATGAAGCTCAGAAATGTAATTTACAGAAATGAATTTCAGGGAAATTGAATAATAATTCCAGTGTTTGGTAGCAACAGAGAATTTACTCAAGAAATCAGTATTATTATTATTATTATTATATAAATTTATTATTATTATTATTATTTTATTATTATTATTATTATTATTATTATTATTATTTATCATTATTAGTATTTTATTATTATTATTATTATTATTATTATTATTATTTTATTTTATTATTATTATTATTGTTTATTTTTATCCTATCAATCAGTTGCAATAAATGTGTGTTATGAAATATGATCCATCACAAAATAAAAAATAAAAAAACCTTGTCCTAATACATTATTACATGATGGGTTTGAAATAAATGTGTTTTGTGATTTTTCTATATCAAGTGATGTACCCACGTGATGTACTTTACACCCGAGAATTGGTTTCCACTTGAAACGTAAAGGAATTCATTTCCACGTGATTGTGTGTAAACAAAACATCCAAAGAATTGTAAATCTCCGTTTTTTTATTTCACTTGATACCAAACAAGGGAAATGAATTCATTTTCATTTTTTTGGGCTCATTTCCCCCAACCAAACATGCCTTTAAGTGTTTATAAGCAACATCTTATTTTATTTTATTTTATTATTTTTTATTTTTTTAATTATCAGTAAGTATTACGTATTTTGAATTATCGTATTTTACACTACTTATGACTATTTTTTATTTTATTTTCCATTTTGGTGTGTAATTATTTAACTAACGTAACGCAAATAATTGATGTGAGTCATCGAAAGTGGTTTTGTAGAAGTCATATATTAAAGTAACAAACTCACATCTATATAACTTAAATTAAGTAACGTTGGCTCTGTTTTAACAGATCATACATAGTGTGGACTAAGATTTGCAAATAAATACTCGAATACTTAAATAAATAAATTAAATCACATGATCTAGCATAAATTATGATTTCAATATTAAACTCTATAAGTCACATGATCCAACATCTCCCCACATATATATTAGAGGAACTTGACAACTCACATATGCCACTTGACATGAAAGAATTTTTTTTTTAAAAGAAAACTTCATTCAAACACCACAAGCGGTCCTCAAAGCGAGGACCCCCGGGCAAACAAACGACATTACATCACTACTAACGGATAATTACACCAATTATTCCACCCTATGTCATTCCATCTAGATCTATTACGAATCAAAAAATACGACGTGTGTTTGATAATCTGAACAAGCTCTATAGGTCTTCGATGCTTGTTTGAAAAAATGCGGGCATTACGCTCATTCCATATAACCCACAAGGTAGTGTAAACAATACCCCGTAAAATATGTCTCTTATCCTTGGAATATGAATCATTTTCGGCCAAGAGAATGATGTCTTGCACGTCGAAAGCGAAAGAATGTGGAAGCTGGCACCATGATTCGACTCTATTCCAAACCTCATAAGTGACCATACATCCCGTGAAAAGATGTGTGATCGTTTCCTGCATCGAATGACAAAAAACACAAAGCGATTGATGCAAAGTAACCCCACGTTTAATGAGCTCAGACGTGGTTGGCAGACGGTTATGAGCAGCCCTCCACACCATAATCTTGCATTTGAGCGGCACCCAACATTTCCACTTAATCTTCGTGCTATTATCGACTGGGATATGATCCGAAATAATCTTTCTAACCGAGGCCACTGAGAAAATGCCATCATTACTAGCCTTCCATTTCCAAACATCCAAACCCCCCTGCCAATTTAGATCGTAGATTTCTCCCAGCAAAAGAAACAATTCTGTGATCTCCATGTAAGTCGATGGCTCCCTTCTCCAACTCCAAGTCACAACCTTAACATTATTTGTGCAATCAATCCTTCCAGAAACTTTGACCCATTTGTCTGATTCTAACTTAAATAAATGGGGGTATTTAATCCGAAGAGGGTCATCGCCAAGCCAAATATCTCCCCAAAAATTGAAAGAAGATCCGTCGCCTAAGCGTCCAATAAAATACGAGTTTATAATCGCACCGTTGGGAAGTTTTTGCTCACCCACTTTGACGATTTGTTTCCAACACCCACTAGCCGAGATGCTGCACGGTAACATCGCCCATGGTCTACTCGACCCATGGCAGCTCATTATAACGTTTTTCCACAAGCTTTTTCCTTCTTTTTTGAATCTCCAAGACCATTTTAAAAGAAGCGCTTCGTTCACATGTTGCAACTTTGATACCCCCAATCCGCCTTTCGACTTCGGATTAGAAATAATATCCCAAGCCACCCAAGGGATTTTTTTCTCTTCACTAGTACCCGCCCACAAGAAACGCCTCATGATAGCTTCCATATTATCCAACACCGCCTTAGGGGCTTTGTAAAGAGATAGATAATAAATCGGGAGGCTTGAAAGGACCGACTTAATGAGGATTAAATGATTCTTTCCATGACATGAAAGAATTAGGTGAAAACTAAAATAAATGCCAAACTGTCACATTTTAATTACCTGGCATCACATAACACACGCCTTCCATACTCCTCCCTCACTCCTCCTTGCTTCACCTTCATCCCTGATCTTCTGCAAACACAATCAATTACATTCATATCACCCAAAAAAGTAGTTGATGCGCCCCTCTCACTCCTACATCTATCACCTCCAATCACACCGTAGTTTTTTCCATCACATTCAAAACCTAACTTCATCACACCGAAGATATCTCACAAAATCAAACCTATTTTTTACCATTATTCAAAAATCAAACCTAAATCTCGCATCAAATCAACCTACATCTGTTCATTATTCAAAGATTTAAAAAAAAACCAAAACAATTGATCGGAGGTGTCGGCTTGGCACCACTATCAGCAAAATCAATTCAGAGATAATAAAAAGAGGCGTCTCATTATGTTTTTAATTGAATCAAATTATGTTCGCCCGATCATTTTAAGGTATGATTATTTATAAATTAGTTTCATATGGTTTTTATTGAATTTGATTTTGATATTATTTTTGCATACCAAGTGTTTAATAAAAGTCCTGGATGAATTTCTTTTTGGAAAAGTTATTTATGGTTTTAAATTGAAATAATTGTGTACCAACTTATGAGTTAGAATCAAAAATGAATGGTAGCAACTGGATTTATGTTTCACAATATGTACCTATGTGATTTATGATATAGTGTATTTTTAATGTTTTTAATTTTTTCCCCTGTTTTCAAAGGAATGATTTAATCAGCATTCATGATAATATGAGGATTTGGTTCACATTAATTCACAGCTATACACTGGCATATCTTTGTTATTGTCATCTTAACCACCAAGTTTCTCTAACATTGGTATTTCATACCTCATCCGAAAGTAAAGAGATCGTATTCGTTAGAAGTAAAATAACTAATTAGCATTTTTATTGCGACAAGAACTTATAGAGGAATTAAATCTTTTTAGAAAGAAACTTAATTCTTTAAGGACTATTCTTTTCTATGTTAGTTCCATGTCTGACTTTATAATCCTCACATCTTTATACAAGGGCTACTCCAAAACGCGTGCTTAGATTCATGGTTGTTCGAGGGCTAACAATTTATCATGTGAAGAGCCATTTGAAGGTAAGGGTCATGCTACTTTTATTATCGAGGCCAATCATGAGGCTTAAACATGTTGTTGCAGTGTTACTTTATTGACTTATGTGTGCATTTTATCTGTACAGAAATATTGACTGACAAAGTACATCCCAGATTCCTCTTTGAAGGTATTTTATTTCTGAACTTGCACCTAAAATAGCTTATTTCAATCGCACTCAAATAGTTATGATAGAACATTCAAAATGTAACCAGTATTATAAAAGATACCCTCATTTACACAGTATACACTCAATAAGCAGATATCTATAACAGAAAATATTAATATCTGTAATAGATTCATTTCAGAAATACATCTGATATAAGCAGATATATTTGACAGTAAAATGAAGTTCGTGCAGCTACAAGGGCATGATCAGATGCTAATAACACAAAACGAAATGCTGAAGGTAAGGTTATCCTTCTATTTATACAATAATCTTAATAATATGTATGTGAACCAGCTTTATATCTCATTGTTTATGTCCTCATGTAGGTTACAAAACCAATTTATAGAGATGAGCTACAGATCTAGACGACATGGTCAAGAAGATACTGGAAGTACAACCACCAACTCAGCAACTGAATCAGATATTAAAACCTTTAGCATCGAGTTTGGTAAGAGACTGTCCACCTTAGATAAGTTGCTTCTTTGTGCAAGTAATGAACTTCCTCAGTAGCGTAGACTGAATAGTCCTCGGTTACAGCAATTTTCGTGATAGCCCTCGATTTAAAACACAAGAGTGTGATAAATATTCTATTTTGAGCGCTTGGCCCAAGTTCTATAGAAGCCATTTCAACCCATATAGAGATACAAAATAACCTGTAGCGCCAATTTTGATGTAAATAGGTTGAACAGGCTACCTATTATTAATTCTACTATCAATTTTCTTGATTGGCCCTTAATTTGTAACCAAGAAAAAAGTACAAATGTAGCACTTGGGTTGACAAAAAAATGGTGACAGGAATAGTATAAGATGTATTTCCGTTGATTTTAAAGATATATAGGATTCAAGCGTTTTACTGGTTTATTTGTTATATTATTCCTGAATTTATGCAGGCACTTGCCACTAAAATGACCTACATATTCGCGTGAAGTGCATTGAAGGAGAGGTCGTACCAATACTCATCAGATATCATTGTTGAGTTTAAAAGATGTCTTGCTTCTACTATTAGCCTTTTTTTTCAGCACTATCCAATATGCGTATGCATGATTGTCAACCTGTATGTGAAAGGAAAGAGTATTTCACACCACTAGCTCATGGCTACAAGGACTTTGTGTAGTTCATAAGAGTACCAAGGTAATCTTCTTTCTTTCGAACAAAATTGGACATACATTCATAACTATTAGGTGCACTTTGATCATTTAAACACCTAATGAAGAACATGTGAATGAATTCTCATGCACATAAATTTACATACATAGCTAGCCTTAAAGATTTCAGCACCAAATTTCTAGAGATGGCTTTTGAAAAAGGGAGTTAATCAATTATAATTTGAATGCTTGGTAATTTTAATCACATATTAATGCAAGGAACCTATAAATGCCACACATTTGGCTGGCTGAGAAGAGAACATATCAGCAACTATCTATTGTATGTCTACTATTTAAATAATTTTCATTGTATATTACAAGTGTCTGGATAATGTTCATGTTTTACAATGTTTGTGTATTTCCCTTAGTTACAGTTCTTGACTCATGTCTCAATTGTTTCATTCTCAATAATATATCGTGATCATGTCTTTAAGATTACTCATAATGTCTACTACTCGATGTTCTCCAAGCTTTTCATTTTTATCTACTTAAAGTTCAAACCTTTATTTGAAAGAATAACATATGATTTTACCCTACTTTACAAGTATCGTAAGGGTCTACGGATGATGTATTATGCCAAAGAGCTAGACAAGTATGTACAACCATGTAGCCAGTGATTAGTTTTTATATAAAGCCATCTTTTTTGTTTATAAAGTACCCAGCTTAGTGGTTGATTTATATGTATGCAGGGTGAAGACTAAAGAGGACAATGCTTGGTGATTGGCCTAAAGGTACCAATTATTTCCGTTGTGTACAGTAATCACAAGTTTTTATTAAATATAATAGGGAATTTGTAGTAATAATATGATGTATCATGTTGTGACTTAAGTATGAATGTATAAATGTATTTGAAGTATAAATGTATCAAGATGAAAGTATAAATGTATAAATGTATTTCAAGGTTGAATATGATGGAGAATTGGAGGGTAGTTGATGTCAGATAATCAGACTTTCATCAAAACCAAGCTATTGAAACTATTTTGAACTAAATAGGTGTGGTTGAAATAGTATGGACCATATTCATGATCTTTCAAAAACCACAGGGCATCATAACAAATTTAGTTTCTTTTCCTTTTGTTCTATGTTTGAGAAAAGGTGTTTTACTTTTGTTTCAGATATTATCACAACGTAAAGATAAAGCAGTACAGTGGGAGAAGCCTCTCGATTTAATGAGCCCAATTGAGGTATGTGAACATCACCTTATTGCTTTATCATACATCATTATTTTATTCTTTTGTTTACCATGCCCTGATCACCATCAGACCGAGTATCCATAAATATTAGTTAGCATCTAGGTTTTTTATGTACCTACATTGTCAGTTAGGTATTAAGGGGTGTTTGGATCTGCATTTTGAAACTTATCATGTGATATTCAATGATCAGATGTAATGAAACGGGATGGTAGGAGATACTGTTTGGATGTGCTTCAGACTCAATATTTTTTTTCTAGCTCTTATAATCTTCCAACAGTTAAGAAGGCGCATGTACTAATTTGATTTTCTATCTTACTGGAATTGTTTCTCACATTTATGAAAGATATACAAGTATAAATTTAAAGTTTGAACCTCCTCATATATGTATATAGCCCGCCCATCGGGCGGGTCATGATAGATATTCAAAAATGAAAATTATGAAAGTAGCCCGCCCATCGGGCGGGTCATGAAGCTACATCTAGGATGGTCTCCGGAGTCATCTCTAAAATTTCATTTTTAGTATCTTAAGAATGGGTTTTTTTGAGTTTTACATGTTATTAATGCTTCAAATATTAAAAACTTAATGTCTTAATCATGTTTTAATTTTATTAACTATTTTTATCAGTTTCCATATCTATGGTTAAATTTCTACAATGCAATTACACAATTTTCAAACGATATGTTTATCATTAACAAAATAAATGTGTAACTTTAAACTTATAGGTAACCCTCATAACTATTGAGTACATGATATGTGAGGCACATTGCTAAACCTTTTAACACTCATAACTATGAATCATAAATTTATGATCCTTATAAGTATGAATCTAATAAGTAAAAATATTATTAAATTTACATGACGCTAGCCCGTCCATCGAACGGGTCATGCGACTAGTACTTACTAATTCTAATACATCAAAGGTTATTTGGCATGATCGTATGAAGTGTATGCTCCAAATGTATCAACTGGCCCTGAGAAATGAATGTTAGTTTCTTGGTTAAAATATAACTGAATCATATAGTTTATTTCTAAAAGGCTTTTTCGAAAGTCTACTTTAAAATATATTTACATTGATAGTATGCGACTATTTACAACTCACTTTTTTTTTTTTTTTTTTTTTTTTTTAACATGGTGTAACTCACTTCTTCATACAAGTCCACAACTTACATAATTGGAGTTGGAACCCCGGAATAGCTAGAGAGATTAGGTGGGTGACCCACCACAAATAGCTTAAAGTGGATAACCAACCCTTATTCGGTTATTCCCATTAATCTTCATCTTTATACACAATTATTGAGCTAAACGACTAGAGAGAGTCACAAGTTTAAAGCTTTGTCAAAATGTTTGTCTAAAGCTTTTAAAGTAAAATAATAGGAGATTAAGTGAAATTATGATCGAAATATGCCAAACATATTATATCATTAATGAGTGACTTTAATTATATCATTAAGGAGTGACTTTAATTATACTATGGCTATGTTTGGCGACATGTAACAGTAAGCAGTAGCAATAAGCAGTAAGCTGTAGCAGTAAGCAGTAGCAGTAAGCATTAGTTGCTTGTTTAAAAAACGTGTTTGTTAACGTAGCTGTAGTTGTAATTATAAAATGTAAAATTACGAAAAAGGGCATACACTTATGAATGAATGTTATTTTTTAAGGGTAAATTGGTTATATTAAAAGTAAAACGCTAGCAGTATATTGGAAAGCTTCTTTAAGAAGCATTAAAATTGCAAGCTTTTGAGGTGTTGTTAAATGCTAGCAGCAGTGTTGCCAAACAAGCATTAAGACTGGAACGTTTGTCGCTTGTCGCTCTTAAACACTTCCAAAAAGGTGTTGCCAAACATGACCTATGGCTTTCTGGTAAATAAAGAAAATTTGGTCTTTTTTAAACATCAAATTATCGGATAAAGATCGTCTCAAGTTGTTATGAGCATGATAAAAATATGATAGGTCATGTTGTGTGCATGGCGAGGGGAAAAAACATAAGTGGTCCCTTAATTTTTTATATAATAAAACAAAACTCTTATTAGAAATTTTTCATTTTAAAAAAAATAGATTCTTACCTTATTTAATTATAATTTTATTTAAAAAAAAATTATTTTTTAGGTAATATTTTATATTTATCCATAACACAAGTAGAAGATAAATACAAAAAATATAGATAAGATACAATTAACAATATGATTAAAATTTTTAAATAATTATCTTTAATAATAAAAAACTATAATTAAATATCATAAATTAAATCAAACAAAACAAAGAATAAATTATTTATTTTTTAATAAATAAAAATATTTGATTCAAAAAATTAAAAAGAAACTCGCGCGTGATCGGGCATTATAACTAGTTGTTATTAAAAAAAAAAAATACTCAATCCGTCTTAAAATTATTGTCATAAGAGAGAAATCGTAAAGTTTAATAAAAGTGGGGTCACTTTAATTTTCAACTATTAAAATGAAACATTCCTTCATTAGATTCTCTAGTTTTTACTAAATAATGGAAATGGACAATTATTTTGAAACATCCTAAAATAGAAATATGAAAAATAATTTTGAGACGGAGGGAGTATATTCATTTAACTTGTTCATTATTGGTCAACATAACATATCATGTTAAAATCAACTTGAGAGGATATGAGTCCCAACTCTCAAGTTATCCGACTAAAATGATGTATTTTTCACATTACACATTATCATCTTTTTGTAACTTTTGAAGTTTCTTTTTATAACTAAAAATTATAGTAAAATTTTCTAAAAGCATATATGATACGTGGAAACATACAAACGAAGTCGTTGAGTTTGACAAAGTTTTGGTATCTTATACTACAATCTGCTGTACATACTTGTTTATGAGAACACAATTTTTTTTTGTCTACGTATCAATGTATGACTCACTTTTTATAATCCATAAACTTCAATCTTTTCGTCAATGAGCGTATGACGTGCTTTGATTATGGATAAAGTTATTGTTGGATATTTTATTCTAGGGATAATTCTTGAAACATCCCACAAGTACAAGTGCATTTACCCTGCTACTCTAAATTTTTTTTTTTCTTCAAATACCCCAGAGGCGGAGGTTGCCTAAAAAACTTAAGCGGATAGCTTAATAATGCGACACTTGTCCCTAGTGGTGTCCCCACTATGTACCTTCATGGTACATCTTATCATATGTACTTTTTGAGCGACTGAGACCTCATTTTTTGGGCGACCGGACTATTTTGTCTTTTTGTAAAAAAATTATTAATTACATTTTTGGTCCTCATTGTTTGCTTGTTATTTTATTTTTGTCCTACTATTTCTTTATTTTCTATAAATAAAAACACATCCCTTTTATCTCTTTCATTTTACACTAAACCTAAAATAATAAATAAACACACACTTTCTTTTCTCTCTTGCAGCCGCCGGCTGCCACCACCCCAAACACCATCACCGCCACCTCCGCAGCTACACCACCACCACCATTCAACTCATCTTAATCTCCTATTCAATCTACTATACCGCACGCGCCCTAAACAACCATTGGGTCACACCCTAATGGGTTTCACGTTTTTTATAACTAAAAACGAATTAAAATGATTATATAATAGTTTGGTATCAAACTTGGGTGTGTTGTGTCTGGGTTTTAACCACAGTAAAGGGGTGTTTGTTTGTTTTGTTCTTGATTTGTTGATATTCTTGACATTATTCTTGATTTAACTTGTGATATTCTTATGTTTGGATTCGGATCTATTGTTTGTGTGGTGATAGTTGATGTTTGCCGAAGGTTTAGGATAGGATATTGATGGAGTGGTGATCTGTTCAAGGGAATTTGCATTATTGGTGTCGGCGGGGTGGCGGTGGGTGGGTGGTTGGGGTGGTGGTGGTGGTGGTTTCCCTGGTCCACAAAGATGGTGGCAGCAAAAAAAAAAGAGTAAAGATAGATGAACCCAGATTGAGTAAAGATGGATGAATGAGTAAAGCAAAAAAATGAGTAAAGTTATGTTTATTAGTGAGTAAAGTTATGTAACTTGATTGTTGAATATAACCCATTTCATCGAGGCCCTATGTTTTTATTTAAACCCATTTCATCTAAGGATGCTTTATATTTAAAAAAATAAATAAAGAGTATGACAAAAATAAATAACAAGCAAACAATGAGGACCAAAAATGTAATTAAATTTTTTTTACAAAAAGACAAAATAATTAAGTCGCTCAAGAAATGGGGTCTCAGTCGTCCAAAAAGTACATATGGTAAGATGTACCATGAAGGTACATGGTGGGGACACCACTAGGGGACACTTGTCACAACATCATGCTATCCGCCCAAGATTTTTGAGTGACCTTCGCCTCTGGGGTATTTGAAGAAAAAAAAAATTTCTGAGGTAGTAAGAGTAAGTACATTGTACTATTGGGGTAGATAGAGAATTTTCCCTTTATTCTATTTGAACGTTGATTCCCTATATTGGATTTTACGGAGTATTAATTAAACTATTATATGAACTTTCGTTGCAACTTCCAACTTATCCATATATTGTGAAGTTGATGTGTACGATTTTTAAAATCACCTTACCTAGAATTATTTGGAGAGTCATATTAAAACACTGACATGAGTTAAATAGAAAAGGAACGACGTGATAATATCTAAAATTTCAATGACGTGACTGCTAAACAATAGACACAACGTTACATCCTAATCATTATTGATAACGTTATGCTTAGATAACCTTAATAAAGTTAAAGTATAAATTATCGTTATTTTATAGTACTTATTTAAAGAACAACCACTAAATTCATGTGATTAAAAATTTTACTCTAAATATTCCCATAAGGCCATTAGTTAACTTTATTCTAAATATTATGCCGTTCAAAAACAATAGAATTAGTTAACTTTATTCCCATAAAGGCCAACTTAGGTATGTGCTTTTTAGTTCATTTCAAAGAAAATGAGCTTGTGAATATAGTTCCCATAAAAGGCCGACCATTGACCCAGTTTGGAGCATATAAGGTTTTTAAAATCGGGATTCTACTTAAGATCATTTTCGTTTTTGCAAGATCGTGATTATAATATCAGATTGGGATATTAAGATCATACAATAATGTTATTTTTTAATGATCCTTGCAATATTATTCAATAATCTATAAATTATTTTATATTATAAACACGAAATTATATGAATATTTAATAGAAATATTGTTCTAAATTATGAATATGAAACGTTTAAGAAGAATCATATTTTGTTTTTTAAATTATATAAAAATATAAACCATAAATTTGTAGGTTTTTAGTTTGCGATTTGAGAAAAGTAAGATCGGATCAAAGTAGTTCTTAAGATCATATGGTAAAGATCGAGATCCTATAAGATCTTAAGCTTGTTAAGATCCTATGTAGGATCTAGATCGTTTTTGCTTTGTAAAATCATAAAATCATAAGATCCTAAGATCATGATCGGGATCTTAACAACTATTACACATCTTTTACTTCACGTATTACGCCAGGGCTAAACATGCAAAATCAGTTAGAGATGCTAGCTTTTAATAGGGCAAAGGCTATAAATTTGCTTAAGCTTATATGTGACTTACGAGCTTATTGTTTTTTCGACTTATATATCATAAGACTCAATTTTCCGGCTTTTTGGAGACTTGTGAAGTCTCTAAATAAGCCGAAAAAGTAGAGTTTATGAAATATAAGTCGAAACAAAACAAGCTTAAATAAACACCACCTAATATTACTAGTGGGCTTTCAAAATTTCCACTACCACTAGAATATTTTCAAACTTTAAACAAAATAACTAACTTTGCAAATGATTTAACAAAAATACCCTTATATATTCATCTTCATCTCCTTCATCATATCAGCCCACATTATACCAGCCACCACTATTTCCAGTAACTAACCAAACACTGGAAATACATTATCAAACCAGATTCTGGCGTTCGGCTCATTTTCGGCTAACAGCTCAATTAAAACCCAAATTAAAACCACAAATCCCAAATCCTTTCTTTCACTCCATAGGCCCTTCTTCAAAACATACCCTTATTTGCTAATACATCCGGTCTACACCAGCATCATAAGCGGCACCCACCTCCCTCACCGTCCCACTCTCCCTCATAACAACAAACAATCTCCACACCAAGAACACAAAGAGCCTTTCACCACATTTACCAATGGACTAACCTTACACACATTTACCAACCACCACAATAATCAAACTTATCATTTCTTCTCTTCTCTATCAAACCCAATCACCAATCTCAAAATCACGAACCCTTTTGATTATTGTTTTTCTTGTTCAACCAAAACACAGAAAACAAAAACACCCCTTTTTGGTTGTTTTAATTTCGAAGCATAAACCCTCTTTGAAATCTTGCAACAATTCGAGACTAAAACACCCTTGAACAAGTTTAATACCCACGAAACCCTTGGATCTTTCTTTGTGAGTTTTGGATTCAAGATCTTAAATAAGGTATCGGGTAAGGTATTTTGTTTGCTCGGTTCTTGGCTTCTTTTGAATAGATTGATGAAAGGTTTGTGTTTAGATCTTTAAAGGCTTGTAAATAACACTTGATAAACCTGAGATCTTGTTTGAAGCTTTTAATTTTTCATTTACAATCTTGAGGAGGATCGGGTTGCTGTGGTCATTTACAATCTTGAGGAGGTGATTTGTTAGAGATTAATGTAGTTGCTGGTGGTGATTGAGGTTGATTGTTGGTTGTTGAAGGGTTGGGACAAATTGTTATTGGTTACTCTTGTAGTTGGCTTTCTTGAGTTTGATTTTTGTTCTTGGTCGATGATGCTTAAACTGAGACCACATAGTTATTTTTCAAAGACTATACTACAATTTTTATTGGGTTTAAGATTAATGCAATGGAGTAATGAGTTTAAAATGAGTTATTATATGAAAATATTAGAGAAGAATAAGTTATTAAAAATTAAAGATGTATGAAGGAGTAGAGGTTAAAAGAAGGTTAAAAAAATTTGATATTGAAGATGTATGAAGGATTTATAGCATTGAGGATGCTCTAAGGTAGGGAGACGCGTCCTCATGTCTTCTACGCGTAAGCCCCAATACAACATGCCCACTTAACGCATTGTCTTCTTAAATCTTTAAGAACTTGATGGTATAGAATGCTGATTTTTGAAAGCAAAATAAATTAATTTTGCTTATGTATGCGTATATTGTAAGGTATATTTGTGTTTAAGTGTGATATATTTAGGTGGTAAAGTTGGTGGTCTTATAACACTTAATTAATAGTGATGTTGGTAGTTGATTAAAAAACTAACATACGCTATGCTGTGTTCTAAAGATTCATATACAAGAGAAAGGAAAAGAAAATGAAGAAATTGAAAAAAGTTTATGTTCTCAAGATTATTTTATAGAAAAAAGAAAAGAAAATGAAGAAAGTGGAAGGAAGATTTGAAGTTTTTTTACTCTAAAACACTTCTCATATTTTTAGAAGGATTAAGATATTAAGAAGGAAGAAAATAGAAGAAAATTTGATACTCCCTCATTTATTTTCTCCCATATCTCTTTTCTTCTATTCCCATACAAAGAGAACACACCTTGATGATAATTATAATATGGAGCAATTACATATATACTCATTAAAACATACAAATTTACATATTTATGCAAAACATGCTTAAACACTACTCTCTCCGTTTCAAAATTATTGTCAGGAAATAAAAAAACACAAAGTTTAATAATAATGAATAATTAAATTTTTAACTATACATTTTTTTTTATTTATTTATTTATTATAGACTATAATTTTGAGATGGAAAAAATATTACATAAATATTATGCATTAATTTATTAAAAAAATACAAATATAAAAGTTTTATTGGATATTTACACAATTCCACCTTAGACTATTCGGCAAGGTAGGTGAGGGCATCACCATTCATGTCCAATTCACGCACTATAGCCTTGCCTGGTATCTTGAGTCACGCGCGAAACACGAAACGCAAAACAAGTTTTGGTGGTCAGACCACCTTTCTCTCTCCACTTCTTTTATTATTTTTTATTTTATATGTGAGTGTGTGTTAAATATTTAGTGAGATATAAAGAAAGCTGAGATGCCATGTGAAAAAGACCTAGCCAAACCGGCCTTATATATTAACGGCTACAGCCCCGCGCCCTGAGTTTAACGCACCCCAAAAGTTGAGTAAAACTAGCGGGGTAGCCCGCGCTTTGCCGCGGATTTGTTATTTTTTTTATGGTGTTGTATTTTTTTTAGTATTTTTGTTTTGTATTGTTTTTGTTATTTGTTTTTTTTAAACAAAAATGAATAACCGCATAATAAAATGTTTTTGTGCAAGTTTTGTATTTTTTTTATTTAAGGAAAAATTCATAAAAAAAAAAAAAAAAAAAAAAAAAAAACTACAGTACATCTGCTACAGTACTGCTACAGTACTGTATAACATGAACAGCACAAATGCTACTGTTTAGTCAACTGTGCGGTACAACTCTTTGAAGCATGTGTACTGTAGAAGCAATCCCGGGCTTTTAATATATTTATAATATAATATAATATAATATAATTATAATATAATATCATTTTGGAAAAAAGAAAAGAAATGAAAAACACAAAATGACAGCAACAAATAATAGTAATAAAGCAGTAAACAGCTAACATTCATTTGACCTTTATCTTGTACGGGTAAGGATCCAGTGAGAAGAAAACTTAAAATGAGAAATAATTATAACCACACATTTGAGATGCATCGACTTGATTTAAATGCATCTCTATTCATTTAGATGCATCCCAATTAGTTTCGAAAGTGATTTTGAAGTAAAAACGATGCAAAGTAGTACTAAAAACAAATTTGACCCGCAGAGGACGAAAAATGTATATGATTTGTCTAACTTGATGAAATGCATCTAATATATGCATATGCATCTAATTTTTTGCTAGAAAATATATTATGGTGCATCTAAAAGACTAGAGATACATCTAATTCAAGTCGATGCATCTCAAATGTGTAGTTATAATTATTTCTCATCCTTCTCATTTTAACTTTTCTTCTCATTTGATCCTTGGTCTATCTTGTACAGCCAACACTCACATTTTATATATTTTATATTTATATAAAGAAAAACCTCCACTCCATCAATTTCCTTTCCCCCAATTTCTTCACAATCTGTCAAACCACCCACCCCACCCCACACCATGGAACAACAACAATCACAAACCCCTACACAACCACAACCACAACAACAACAACCACCCCTCCCCCCTACCCCCACCTACCCGGACTCCCTCGACTCCTCCCCCCGTTCCCGCAACACCGACTCATGGGACGAAACCACAACCACCACAAACACCTTCAACCCCCCTCCTCCATCTCAACCCCAAAAGCTCCGTCTCATGTGCTCTTACGGCGGCCACATAGTCCCCCGCCCCCACGACAAATCCCTATGCTACATCGGCGGAGACACCCGCATCGTCGTCGTTGACCGCCACACCTCCCTCGTTGACCTCACCACCCGCCTCACCAAAACCCTAATCAAATCCCAATCTTCATCTTCCCTAGCCTCATCCCAATCAGTCTCCTTACCTCCGTTTACGCTCAAGTACCAGCTTCCTTCCGAAGATCTGGACTCGTTGATCTCCGTCACGACTGATGAGGATCTGGAGAATATGATTGATGAGTATGAGAGATTGAACGCTGACGTCAGCAAGTCGTCACGTTTGAGATTGTTTTTGTTTCCGGTTAAGCCGGAGAGTGTTACGTCTATTGGATCGTTGTTGGAGAATAGTACTAAGTCTGAGGATTGGTTTTTGAATGCTTTGAATGGGACCACTTCGGGTTTTTCGGATACTAGTTCGGTTAATTGTTTGTTAGGATTAGACGACGACGTTTTGGGGGGTTCATCTGTTCAAGTAAATGATGGTGTTAAAAAGGAGTCTACTGGTTTAAATAAGGTGAATAGTAATGTTGGGATTAGTAAAAGTGGGGGTGGACAGGATGTTCATTCGGTTCCGGATTTGGAACGAACGTCGTCGTTTGGATCGGCGTCTAGTTCGCCTTCGTTAGCGAGTTTGCCGCCTATTAGGGTGCATGTGGAGGAGGGGGTTAAGGTTGTTGAGGAGCAGTTTGGGAATTTGAATGTGAATAATGCTCCTGTGGCTGTTACGGGTGTGCCTGTGAATGTGGAGTATGGGAATCGGGTTTTGTCGGAGGATGAGAGGTCGGATCAGGGGTCGCAACATGGATATCAGAAGGTGGTTCCAGTACAGGTTCAGGTTCAGCAGATGCAGAGTCAGCAACAACAACAGCAGCAGCAGCAGTATCAGCAGAAGCCGTCTATGGGGTTTGATTTAGCTTCACCTGATTCGGTCTCGAGGTATGTTATTGTGTTTTAGTTTAATTTTAGTGTATAGATTGTGCGTACTGAAATGCCTGAATGAAAGTTATGTGATGTTTGTGTTGTTATGAATTGCAGTGATGGTAGTAGGCAAAAACCGACTATGATTTATCAGGATCCATTAGTACAGATTCAATCTAGTAATAATAATGTTAATCGAACTGGTGAGTTGAGTAGTAATAATAGTAATGCGAGTGATCAGAATGCTAGAATTCAGATGCAACAACAACAACAACAACAGCAGCAGCAGCAACAAATGGCGGATTCTGCTTATTTAATGTCCATGTCGAATACACAAGTTGATCCACAGCATACTCAGATGCACCATCAGCAACAGCCGCAGTTTATCCATACTGCTGTACCGCAGCCGCAGTATATTCAGCATCATCCGTCTGGTGCGGTTCCAATGGCGTCTTATTACCAGATGTATCCGTCTCAGAGTCAGCATCATCCGCACCATCCGGCGCTTGAACAGCAGAATTTTGTGTATTATATGCCTGCACCTGTGAGGCAGGCGCCTCAGGGGTATAACATGCCAATGCAACAGCAAGGTACGGGTTATGCTGAGGTGTCTTCTGGGACTAATACGCCTCTTGCACATAGTCAAGTGCCGCCTTCTGGTTATACCACCGCAAGGACTAATCAAACTGTTCCTAAAAGCGAGTTACCTGCGGGTGTTTATGGAACGACAAATTCTGGTGGGTCTCAGTATGTTCAGGTTCCTTCTAGCCAGCATCAGGTTCAGCCTCAATATGTTGGGTATTCACAGATGCATCACCCGTCTCAGTCTGTTGCTTCTTCTGCGTCTAGTGCTGGAGCTAATTATGGGTATGAATTTGCTGATCCTGCACAAGGACAGCACGTATACTACGCTGCTCAACCTTTGCCACCTCAATCGACTGCTCAATATCAAACTGTGACTGGTGAATCGGGATCTTATCTTCCTTCAGACAGTAGTACAAAGCAACAACAGGGGAGAACTCAACAGTCTTAACAGGTGATTTTGGGGGAAAGTTTTGAAGTAAAGTTTGTTTTAAAATTTTATTTGGGGTTGTTAATTATATGTCGTCTATGAATTTTTTATTTGCGTTGGTTGCTGGTATGTGTTAAGTGATAGGTAATAAGTATACTTGATAAGTCCTATTTTTTTTTACTTGTGTATTCTTCTGTTAAATGAACATCTATCTCCTATTATATGTCGTGTTATTGCTAGTGAAAATAAATAGTGGATTCTTGAAATTTTACTGTAACAGCTTGAAACTCTATGCTGTTTGTGAATTATATTTTGTATGTTAGTATGTATTGAGACCTCATTGGGTGTAATATCATGTCACAAAAACTTTTAGTTGATCTTTCATTTTCACCTCGACATGTGGGACATCTTGTCATACAATACAACCTGATAGTGACAATTTTTACCGAAATTGGTGTTGAGGAGTGAAACTTTTTAGCTAAACCTGTTTGAAGTTAGATAGTAGATAGGTGCAGATGGATTTTAAAGTGTTGCGTTTGATAACATACTTTCACATAAAGAAGTTATAGGTTTGGTATTATTAAGATTCAGTATTATGAGGAAACTTCATTGTTGGTAATTTGGTCTTTCCTTTATGAACATGTTCTAATGACTTGTATATCATATAGTGGAATTTGTGTCATTGCTGTGCGCCTTGTGTGCGTACCACTTTTGGTCTCTGGCTATAATCTGGTTTACACAATTACAGATACTTTCTGCACATGTTGGGCTCAACAAGCTTACTCACAAAGACCACTTTTATCTATGATCATTCTTCCTAAGACGTATACAGTTTCTTTTGTTTGACCCACGTCTTTAACTTGTACTTCCAATTTAGAGATCCTATGGACGCGAATAGACTTGCTAGATATGCCGTCCCTTGGAATAGAAACTAGAGTTGTATTGTACACCACAAACGTTACTTCACGCATCAAATATCATGGGTCGTTGTGCCATGTGTTGTTTGTCTCTTGTATCCGGTGGTGGGTGAAGTAATTTGTGTAAAGTATCAAAATGGATCAAACTACCAATGAGAACCATTGTAAGTTGACATGCATAGATTCTTTGTTTTAGCATCTTTTTTGCTGAACATATGGTCAGGGGTTCTGTTTTAAACTTTATTTCAATTATCTAACGATATATGTGGAATAGATTCTCACCTGTACAGGAGTAATGGTCCCTTTTGGGGATCTGGTATGGTCTTTGGGGTGATCATATCTACTTGGTCCTGAAAGATGGCTTGAACTCTAAAGTCTGGGTCATGATTTGATTTATCAATTGGGTTTTACAAATTTTTTAGCAACATATTTTGTCAATGATTGAATCCAGAATTGACTTTTATCTGTCTATGTAAACATAGAATCATTGAAAAATGTTTGATGAGCCTGTCGTTGAGGTTATATGGGTCTCTTATGAGTCCTTTTACTTGAAAGAATTTTGGAAAACACATTCGTTCCTGCTTAAAGATGATCTAGCTAGGCAGCTTATTCATAAAATTAAGAATCAAGTTTCAACTTTAATGCAAAATAAAGTTGGTGTTTGGGAGATATTGAGCTACAAGTCATTGCCGTAATAGACGATGTGCATTAGCTTGTTAGCCAAACAAGTTAACTTAATTATCGCGATTATAAGATCGATCGATTCAATCGATCTATGTCAATCGGCCTTCGGCCTTATTGTGGCACAAAATCAATCATTCCTTTTTTGTGGATGAGGGTCGCCAATATGATCGACAATCGTTTGGTTTTGTATGTGTATTTATTAAATATAAATGTATTTTTGTGAGGTATGTTTTTTGTAGTGTAGATAGCCTTACTGGGGTACCCAATTGCTTTAAGATCGCTGGAAAGAGAAAGCTGACGTGGAAGAAAAAATGAGTGTGATTGACTCTTCTTATGTAAAAGGTTTAGGTATTTGCTGTTCGGTTCTCATTACAAGAACCAAAACCATTTCAAATCCCAAAACAATAATTTGGTTGCGGAATTCAAATCAATTGTTCCAATCTAAATTATTAAACTGGACAATTCGACTTGTCCAAAGTGAACAACCCCCTAGACTTTAATACCAAATTAATAAGGGATCTTTCAAGGATGTACAATACTTGTATAAAAGAAATACTCGCGTAAGACGACGGTGTATAGCATCAAATAATTATACTTGTGAAATCGTGACTCTATTTTGACCTTTAATGTAAAATTTACGGGTTCAATTTTTAGTCACTGCAAAAAAAAAAAAGTTAATGGGTCAGTAACAAAAAATGATAAAAGTTTAAGGATTAAATATTTAAAATATTAATTTAGTTGTAGATAATATTATCATTTTTAATCAAGTGTATAATAAGTCACTACTCACCAGTGTTCTAAAAGGCGCGTCAAGGCGCCGCCAAGGCGTCGCCAAGGCGCGAGGCGTGACCTCGACGCCACTAAATGGACCAAGGCGTAAGGTCTAGGCGTCGTGTGAAAAGGCATGCAAAGACGCGCCTTTTTGGTAAGGCGTGGCGCCATATTTAGAAGCATTTAGGGGATTTATGGATTTGAGCTTGAATTTCAAGTATTTGGGTTATTTTTTTTCTTGGGCCTCGTAATTTCAAAACGTAATTCCTATTTGGGCCTCGTATTTGGGCTTGGCTATTTGGGATTTGGGCTTTAGTATTTGAAATTGCTCTTATAAAATGATATAAAATTATAAATACATAAATTTATAAAAATGTTGTTGCCGCCTTAAGCACGCCTTAAGAAACGCCAAGGCTTCGCAAAAACGCGTAAGGCTTGAGGCGTGACTGTGCCGCCACGCCACGCCACGCCTCACGCCTTTTAGAACATTGCTACTCACTAACATTACTTGCCATTTAGCATTTAAGTTAAGAGGTATTGTAGTCACTATTTATTCCACATACCCAAATGTAATCAGATTTATCAACGCACTAATTCTAAATGTTTAGACTCACTAATATACATCGTCACTCATGCACTCTTAGCCTTTTTCCAACAAGAACGCAACTTTAAAATGAATCATCAAAATATAAAAACGATCTGATTCAAAATTCCATTTTGTTTGTCATAAACTTTAATGATAGCAAATTATATTCAAAGTTATCCAAATCATCAAATGTTCATAGTTTGCTGTAAACTCATAAAAAATAAGTCACGTCATTTTTATTATCAATTTTTGAAAATATCTTGATGCCGACTGAGAAATATGAGAGTTGTGGCGGGTCCAAGTTGGGTTGATAAAGATTTGGCTTCATCATTTGTGAACTTGTGATGATAAAATTTTGATAGTGTTAAGGTGGTTGATGATGCTAGATGGATGTTGATGAAATGTAGTGTTTGAATTTAAGTTTAGCAACCGGTTACCTAGTTAACAAGTAAAAAAAATTCTTAGATAATAAATAAATAAATAAATAAAAACTTTGATACCTTAAATTAAATTGAATGTAAGTTTGGTATCCTTTTTATGCGATTTGCCTTTTATTATATTATTATCTATCAGTAGAGTATATGTAAACTCCTTATTATAAATAAGGCGAAGTAGTGTAAACACTTACAAAGGTATGCCGTAACCAAAACTCGGCATCTTTGTGCGGGTTGTGTAACAAAATTCTTACTAAAATATTAGAGAGCTTGTAAACCCAACAAACACAAAAAACTTTCAGTGGCAAGATTCAATTTAAAAATAAATAAATAAAAAATAAAAAAATAAATAAAAGAAGAAGATTTGTGCATAGTCTATGAACATTGGAATCATAATTAACCTTGTATTGGAATGTTATAAACTGTGTAACCAAAATGTAATTTTAAGTATGCGTCGAAGGTTTACATAAGAGGATGTTTAAATAAGAGTCGAGTTATTCTACAAACCAAACATTCCTCACATATCATATCAAGGGACTCATCCCCACCATCCATCTAAAAAGGAAATCAATGGTTGAGATTAAAAGGATTTTATTATTTCACCCATTTTTTATAATTTAAATATCTCTTAAACCGTTAATCGTTAAGCGAAAATAATTACACCATCGCGACGGACATTTAATTATCTTTCTATAGACGGACACTTTGATATACTTTCGAAAAAAAAATCGTTTTTTTCACGTTTTTTTTCCTGGCCGAAAAAAAAATCATATATGATATTGCATATCATATATGATATGTAATATCATATATGATACATATAATATCATATATGATATTACATATCATATATGATATTACATATCATATATGATATGATATGTAATATCATATATGATTTTTTCGGCCACGAAAAAAAATGTGAAAAAAGCGAAAAAAAAAAAATTGTCGAAAATATATCAATTAGCCTATCTATAGAAAGATAATTAAATGCTCGTCGTAACGGTATATTTTTTTTCGCTTAACGATTAACGGTTTGAAAGATATTAGTATTTGAAAAAAAAGGATGAAAGTGGGTTTTTTTAAATTGTTGGGATTAATCTCATCTATTAGATCAAATAAAGATGGAGGGAAGATGGAGGGTGGAGATTAGTCCCTTGATATGTAAAAAAAGTTTGGTCCTCAAATAATCTTTACTCTTTAAATATTACAGAACATGAAAAATAGTGTAAGTTTAAGATAATAATATACACTTTAATTTGCAATCTCCTAACATTACATTATTAAAACATGCTTATAGGTAAAATGATTTCAAAGTTTCATAATGCAGGCATGTCATCAAACATTTTTTTTTCAATAAATAAGCAAAACTCATCTCAACGAACTTTATTTCAAGTACTAAAATGGTGTGAAATGAAGAATAAGATACATATTATTGGTCCATGCGATTTGAGCAAATGATGAACAATAATAAGAATAAGAACATCTTCACTCAAGACTACTTAAACAACTAATAACACAATTTGTACTTTTCAATGTTTATAAATCTTATTAGAAATGAATCAAATATTTACAAGAAATAGTTTGCAGAACATTATCTTAGTTGATGACAAATGAAACTCTCCTAATATGAACAACACAAGCAGCTAGCCTTGCTTTGATTGAACATAGGAGAGGAGGATTGTATAAACTATAATACTTTGTATTATTTTCTATGTTTGTTTAGAATCTCTACTTATCTCGTTTACAACCATGGGTTTAAATAGAAGGGGAATACTGTAGATACACATGGTTACACAGTAACTTGCCAACCTGCAATAAAAAGCACGTGCCTAGTATGCTAGCTTAAGCATACTTTTGGTTTACGAGTTCCGACAATTGTTTGTACCAAATATGTTACTTTCTCGTCTTTTGATGAGTGCTTTTGCACTTATCTTCCCAATAAGTTTCCCTCCAGACTTCAGATACTAAGTTGTTCTTCAGAGATAAGTTTTCAGAGTCAATGAGACATTTTGTCAGATCTCAGTGACTCTGGTGTTATTTGTAGCTCCTTGTACTTTACTCACTGATACCACATCAGTTTATAAAGTGATTCTTCAATTGGCTTTGACGTCCCTGAAGCTTGACTATTGATTGAGCTTTATACAACTCTCACTGATCTCTTTTATCAGTGAGTTACACCCTCTGATAACCATCAGGGAGTGAGTCACCCTCTGATAACCATCAGGGAGTAGAATCACCCTATGATATATCAGGGAGTGACTTACTCTTTGATTGTTATCATAGAGTGAATCACTCTCTGATAATCATAGAGCGACTTACTCTCTGATCCTTATTAGATATTAGAATGCTCACTGATAATCAATGAATGAATTAGGCTATTTTATGTTTAAATACTTGTTAGAGACATTGGGTCAAAATATGACCCAACACATACTAAACATCACTATCCCGAAAAAAGGTGTTTGGGGTTAAGCTTAAACTTAAAAGCTTATTATTATATATACTAAAAACCATTAGGATGAATAGTAAAAGCACTATTTTGCACTATTCATTGCCCAATTTTCGCTTTTAGACCCTGTGGTTATAGATCTATTGCAAAGTTAGTCTTTAACGCCCGTTAATATTGTACAGAAAAAGCCCCTCAGGTTAACTTTAAATTTCAAAGTTAGTCTCTAAGGACTAACTTTGCAACATACCAGCAATCTCAGGCCGTAGAAAATCATACTATTTTCAGAAACACTTTTCGAAAATAGTACTTGCAGTTATCGACCTTTTGCATATATAGTCCTTAATAACAAAAATAATTTTTTTACAACCGTTTCATTAAGAATTTAGATTAAACAAAACATTCCCGCAACGACGTGCGGGTACCCCCACTCGTTTACTCTAAAAAGCCAAATACGAAGGATTAAAGCTTAAATAAAAAGCTATTAAACACCTAAAACAAACTTGGAAAAGCACCGACTAAAACTCATATTAAAATTCATCAATTTATCACTTCCACTTCAAATGCAAATGTAAAATCAAGAATTAAGAAAATAACTTCAATCAGCAATTGAATAGGACTAACCAGATAAGATGTAAGTACTATGTAACATGGTCATCAACAATTTAAAGCTTTAGGATATAAAGAACGGATGCAAAAACTTACTCTAAATTCAGCCAGTAACCTGAAAAGCATTGCCATGAACATTGTCAACTAAGTTCGTCAAATACTTAGATATTCAAAATCGCAAAGTTAAAATAAAGAAATGTAATAGTAGGGTGATATAAGGAATACAACTAAACAAACAAACCTTTTAATTGGACAAAGAGAAATTGTCGATAGAAGAAAATGGATAAGCTAATACATTTTCTTTACATTTTGCAAAATAAGATTGAACTTCAAAATTGCACTACCAAGTAATTATTTCTCAGATTTCAAGCAAGCATTGAAAATATATGATGCCAATTCAAATTTTGAAAAGTTTGTTGAGAGTTCCAAGACAAAAAACAAAAAGTGAATACATATTTGTAGAGTACTCATCTAAATACGTTAAAAGAAAAAAAAACATTATAATAACGTCAGCTTTTGGAATCAATTATTCAATTGATACCCTAATCATATTACACGAAGCCAAAAGTGCAGATGCATGACTTCAGCCTAAACACTGTTTTAATAGTATGTATAGATGTGTATTTGGTCTAGGAATTAGGAACAAATTTTCGTATCACATGAAAATATCTCTAGAAGAACCTTGCTTCTATGAATATACAAGGTAATTTCTATGTTTTGTGCTATAATTTCTACAACATTAATTGAGCTTGCCTATTACAATGATATGATTCAGGTTATCACGTGACTAGCTTGTTATTTTTGGCTAGTTTCTTCTAAAACTTAACTTTGCCATATATAGAAACATCATTTTATATACTTATTGCTTCCTCCATCACAAAATAAGTGTGATAGTGATCACTTTGAAAGTGAACTATAACTTGATACAAAAGGAGTATCATATATCATAAAATTTATTTTATTATCAAGTAGAATACAAAGTTACACCATACTTGTTCGATGTATGTTACATAAATATTATCTTAAACTAATATATAGGCCAAAAGTTTTATAATTTTTGTGTAACATAAGATGATAGACAAGTTTTACATTAAAATACAACTCAGGTGATGATTTAATTGTTCATTCATAAAAATACTGAAAATGTGTTAGATGTTATGTTATTGATCTTTTACCTATTTGCTATACATATAAATCCAGTTAATTTATGTTGTATGTCTCATTGCATTTTGGTAAATTTTATATGGCAAGTTTGAATCAGAAGTTATGGGAAATTTCAATGACTAAAAAATTGTAAATTTGACATAATTACATGGGCTATATTTGTTATCAAACTTAGTTATGTGTCATTTTTCTTGTATATATACTATATATAGTAACTTCAAATACATCATCTTTCCAAGTTTTGCTCCAAACTAGCACTTGATCAAGAACATTTTCCCTTGCTTATTTCTAATTAATAGGTATATATGTTATTGTGGTTTTCATTATGGGTGAGTAAGGAGCGATTTGGGGCGGTTTTTGGCAAAAACCAATCCTCAAACTAAAAGTTCGGTTTTAAGTTTTTTCAAACCAAACTCCGCACCAAAAATTCGATTTGGTTTTCTCGCCTTTTAGTTTTTGCGATTTGGTTTTTGGTTTCTTTCATTAGAGAGCCATCTTTTCTACAAGTTTGAAATCACTTTTGGAAACAATTACCGTATGAATTAAGACTAAGTTATCTAAAAGATAAAGATTTGTTAAAAAGGTAAATACAATTACTTAATTAGGATGGTATCAGAGCCGTCTCAAGATTTTTTTAGGCCTAAAGCGAAGTATGAAATGAGATACTTTCGACAATTTTGTTGTTGTTGTTAATTTAAATACTTTAAGAGACTTGTCAATAACTAGTTATATCCCAATTTGGATATCCAAAATTTGCGATGATGATTTTATGTTAAACCAATTATTTTAGCTAAGTTTTTTAGTTTGGATATCCGAAATTTCGGATAACAATTTTATATATCAAGATTTCTATAATTTTTGGAGAACTTGTAAATGAGTTCCAAAAATGACATTTCATAAAAACCAACTTTTAAATAAATTCTAATCAAATTTTCGGATATCCAAATACGGATATTTTTTGAACACCCACACCTAAAGCTTTTTTCCTAGAAAGTAAGTTGAATATATTGTCGAAAAATAAGAAGATTACTTAACATGTATATAAATATGAGATGCATGAACATATAAGAAATAAAGAAACTAACTTTTGAATTTATTGTAGTTTTAGCTAAATAAACTTCTGTTACGAATATCTAATACACATGTCTCTTAGTTTTTAGACCTTGATGAATACTTGTATCAAAACTAATATGTATATTTTTACTAGTATTATAAATATTAGTTTGGGGCGGTACTGTATTTCTGGTTTGGGTTTTCAGATAAAACAAAAAACCGAACCAAAACTTTCGGTTTTTTTAAAAACTAAAACCGCACCATCGGTTTTAGAATTTATACAATTTTTTTTAAGGTTTTGCTTTGGTTTTCAATTTTGTTGCTCTTTTCTAGTTTTTATTTTTTTTTTTATTTTTTTTTTGCTTTGAAATGATAATATGTATGTTGATATAAAAGATTGATTTATACGTTTATTTATTTATTTATTTATTTATTTTTATAGGTTTTGCTTTGGTTTTCGATTTTGTTGCTCTTCGCTAGTTTTTATTCTTTTTTTGCTTTGAAATGATAATATGTATGTTGATATAAAAGATTGATTATCATCATAGTTGATATAAAAGATTGATTATCATCATACTTTGAACTTCAAACTTCAATCTTTTATATCATCTATGTTCATATTAAGAATCATTGCAATTTTTTACTAGTATTTTATTTTGTATGCAATGGCTTTATTTTGTTATTTATGATTCTTAATAAATACAAAGCTAAATCATGTTTGTCAAAACTAAGATTATCTATACTAGTATTTTAGATAACTTTATTTATAGTCAACTTATTAATGGTTTAGAAATATCGTTACACAATTAATCAAGCCATTTGTTTCTTGCTATAGACTCTCTTTATATACCTTGCATAATAATAAATAGGGATGAGCATGGGTCTGGAACCGCTGGAACCGGAACCGAAACCGGTGGATCCGAGAACCAAATTTTGTAAAAAGTAAGAATCGAGAACCGAACCGAATATAGTTTTTGGTTTCGGTTCCGGTTCTTTTGGGTCTACCCGGTAGGAACTGTTGTTCTGAAGAAGAAAAAAATAACCTCATGCATCAATGAATTAAGCTAATAAAAAGCATAAAAAAATAAACTTTTTAAGAACATAGGTAATCAACTTGATGATCAACAATATTTTTTTATATTTGTCTAGTTGAACATGTGGCTACGTGATGATCACAGATAATAAACAAAGTATTAATAAAAGTGCTAGCAAATTTTAACATGATAAACATGTAAAAGTTAATCGAATGCAAATAAAAATAAAATATAAAACTTACTTCTATTGTTTTGATAATGATGATAGTTGTTTATGTGAGTTTTGAATGTTGAATAATCTTTGAATGTTATTAGGTTTAGATTAATTATTGATTTGTGGATCTTTTAGTGAATTAAATAATAGGATTTAGAGTGTTTGGCTTGAATTTTCTGAAAGTTGGCTACTAGGGTTTTTTTAGTGCTACATAGGCTTTGATATTTTTCATAAGAAGTAAAAAAAATTACATATTTTTATAATTACCGGTTCTTTGGTTTTGGAACCGAGAACCGGTGGAACCGAACCGAACTGACCCAAGAACCAAAAAATCTCAAAATCGAGAACTGGAACTAGAACCTTTGGTTCTGGTTCCAGTTCGGTTCTTCATGGTTCTGGTTCGGTTCTCGGTCCGGTCCGGTTCTTTGGTTTTTTGCTCATCCCTAATAATAAAATGTACCTATAGGGTTTCAGTGCCTGGTATCATAAACAAGTCTGATCCGTAGACCTAGTCGGTCACCATGAGTAACTTTATCCTTTTGTAATTAAACAAATAATAATACAATTTTAGGCCAAAACCCTATATGTACACTGTTTTTGCCATAACTTTACCATTTTGGGTTAACTGACGTGGTTCACACCAATCTTTTCATTTTTGAATTCTGCACAAAACCCAACTAAGATCACCTCCATCGGCTGTTGGACGCGCAACCATACACTGATGAAAGCTGAGTGTTACGAAAAAGAAGCATTATAATGTCTTTGCTTTTGCTTTTGTACGTTGATGCTGGAGCAGCATGATGAAGATTAATCTTTGCTTCCTGTCAGATGTCTTCATCAACAAGTTTATTTGCTTTTGCTACTGCTTTTATTTGTTTTCGCTGTTGCTTGAATAATTGCTTCCGCTTGCTGTCGGATTTCTTCATCAACAAATTACTACTTTTATTGCCGTAATTTCTTTAGTTTAGATTTTTTTAATGTTTATTTAGTTTTTTTAATCCAACCCGATCTTCTGCGATTTTACCGCTCAGATTACAAGAGAGTATTAGAAGATAAATATGGCCCAAGCCCGATTGTGAGTTGGATTTAATATGAATTTCATGTTATGTACCTTTTATATATACATTGCCTAATCATAATATATACCTACAGAGTTTTAACAACAAGCTTGTGTTTTGGCATTAGTATTGATAACACTTAAAAGTAATATGTTTTTAGGAGCGTTATCATGGTTTTTATGCGTATATTTTGGTTAATTTCATGGACTTATGGTACTAATGAAGTATATTAGCTATTTTAGGTTCATGGAAGCTCACCTGACGGGAAACGAATAAAAAGTGATGAAAACAAGCTAAAACGAATAAATATTGAAAGTCTCAATTGTTTCCGACGCACATACACCATTTTGGCCATAACTTGAGCATACAAACACTGATTGACCTGATTTAAGCAGTCACAGAGTGTCAAGAGAAAAAGCTATAACTTTTGTTTTTACCTTTTTTGGCCAAAATGGCCGTAACCGTTCGGTATGGGCCCATAACCGTGCGGCTTCTCTAAACCGCCCGGTATGCAGAATGATGTGCCATTAGCCCCAAGTCCGATCAAGTCCTCATTATTTACTACCTTGAGCTATATTTGTGTGATTTTAATGCATTTACTTAGGAAGATAGGAGTTCTAAGCATATATACTCCCCTTTGGCAATCATGTTAGGATATCTCTCACATAACCAATCAATAATTCCTAAAACCTCTGATATCAGTTTCAAGATTATTCCCACAGCCTACATACCACATAAAAACGCAGTAAGCTTTTTGAAGAACAAGTAGGCATAATTCTGAGGTCAAGATATCATGAAATCATCACCAATCTTTAAGGCATCATAGCCTTATCATTTATAACCTCTATTACCTCTTTGTAAGGCTTTTTAAACATCTTTTATAGTGTCAATGTTTCTGTGGTTAAGACTTTGTTTGCCATGAGTGGCTAGTTAATTATAAACTTGTTTAGATAATGTTATGATATGAGGATTACTTATTGCTAACTATGGTTTTGACCAATTTCATGCTATGTTTATGAACCATTTGTGCTTGAGTTTTTGTGACATTTTTTTTATTAAGTTTGATTAGTTGTTGATTATCTCGTAGGTCGTAAGAATGGTTTTCATACAACTAGTTATAATCATTTTGTCTATAAATGATTGTTTTATATATTGACCATTTCATAAATAACTTGATTTTACAAAGAAACTTGGGTGTTAAATTAACATAGTCTTGAATCTGTTGATTTTGCTTAATGCTTGTTAAATTAAGATAGTCTTGAATTTGTTTATTTTGCTTAATGATTGTTAAAAAACTTGTGAAACTTCCGCGGATCAAACTTGTTAAATTAACATAGTCTTGAATTTGTTGATTTTGCTTAATGCTTAATTATATCGTTTTATGATCTTTCGTGAGGGTTGTATGCTTTAGAATCAAAGATTGGAATTTGTCACCATCGTATTCTAAAACTTGTAATCAATTTTCAAAACCTCCCTCGTATTAAGAAAATCTGAATATTATAAACTAATCCAAACAAGCGTTGTTTTTATATATTGAATTTGCATTATTAACATTTTCTTGTTATTTGCTACGTATATGGTATTTTGGCTTGTGATATCCATTTTACCACTTTCGTGTCATTTTTTATTGCACTTGATACTTCACAATTGAAACACTCAAATCCTTGTGAACGACCTCGGCTTACTGTTGGTCCGGAATAACTTGAGCAACTCATGAATTGATAAGATAAACATAAACACATGGCGCTTTGACATGGAACATATAACGAGTTTATGATTCATGATACAACGAAATTACAACTGTTACTCAAGAACCCACTTTGACACTCTAATAATTTGGTTGGCTTTTGAAGGGGGATACTTGCAGATGATATCCCCGACGAGAGACAAAATTAAGGAACACTGAGAAACAAGCTCGACAAGGCTTTGTTTCTCAGTGTGTTGAGAATACTAACACGCTAACTATGCTAAGGTATTCTCACTTCTTACTCTCTATGAATGCGTACATCCATCCTTGGTTGGAATGGGTTTATATAGCGGTGAGATTATTGTTGCTTCACATGGGAATAGTGATCTTGCCAACTGTTCGTAGATAGGCATGTGCCTAGATATCTAGCCTTGATGTCCTTTTGGTATTCGAGAGTTGACATCACCATTTCCCATAAGCTTCTTTTGTTCTTGGGAAGGAACATATATCTATCTTCCCAAGAGTTTTCCCACTTAAACTTTGTTGACTCACCTACTTCCTTGGTCTCGATTCAGGGAACTGATATATCATCAAGGTATTCCTGCCTTGATGTTTCTCTGGTCTCGAGCTAGAGTCTTTAAGTGCAAATCAGTTGATCAATACTTGGTTGATTTGCACGACTCTAGGTACCGAACTTCACTGGTTCTCTATGTCTCTGTATCACTGAGTGTTGGTGAAGTTATGTTGATCACCATAATTTCACGACAATTATATTGGTAGTTGGTGAGATGGTCACTAACAATGAGATATAAGGTCATCATGGATAAGGAGACATTTGTCAGATCTCAGTGTCCCTGATGCTACTCAAGTACCTTAATCATTGGCCTACAATAGTGACTAAACCTCATCTTCAGTTGGTTTCTTCTACCAACTCTAAGAAGATGACATTGAGGTTCTCCCCTGAGGAAGAGGAATACATGCTCACTGATCATCAATGTGTTAGAATTATCACTGATATTTGTCAGTGAGTGTCTGGTGCTATTTTTATGTTCAAATCTTTATCCGAGACAATTAGGTCAGTTGCTGGACCTAACACTTACCAACCCCAACTAGCTACACACAATATGATCATACTTGCCCGAATGTGGTCTTGGCTCAACCAGTAAACCTTGTTATAAATTTAAAACCCAATTGCGAAAGCGCATAAGATAGTCCTATTAATCACTTGTGTATTAATATGTTTTTTCATATGTCATTTTATGTAATCAGTTTACCTGTTTTACTTTAGGGATCTTGTTACTTGAACTCCAAGCAATCTATGTTAATCTATCTCTATCTTCTAACTTGAACCTGATTTTTAAAGTTAATATGTGTTGGAGTAACTAACTTTTATGCTATTCATGGTTTGACCTCTCACAAAATGTTAATTTAGATGCGGGCTTTATAGCTTTCTTAACTTCAAGCTCTGGTTTATCTTTGAGAAGCACATCCTCATTTATCATATTATATTGAGCTCGTTTAGCTATTTATTTGAAGTTAAGAACGTTGTTTGACATACTAAGTCAAACTATACCGATTGAACCCGGTGAGTTATGTATATGAAGAGTAAATAAGAAGAGTTAAGTCATATGTATTAGCGATTATGCTTTAGCCCATTTAGTATGTTTATTATTGTTATGGGTTAAGCCCATCTAGTTATTTTATTCTTCAAGCATTGTATTCTATATATTATGGTTTAGTGATATAATATATTTATGGGGGATCTGTCCAGTGGGGGTGATCATTTGTAACAGTCCTGACCATTGAACATGGCTTGAACTCGAAGGTTTGGGTCACGATTTGGTCTATCAATGGGTTATCTTAGGTTTGATTAGTTTTGTACTTTCATACTAGTTTTTGACCCATTTGTAGATAGAAATTGAATTTTATGAATTGCTTTCCAATTGTCACCAACACGTCTAAATGACCCATTGGGTGATTTTATGAGGTCCTACAATAGAATCAACAAAAACATAAAATAAAGTACTTGTATGTATAAAAGTCTTTTACATAAATTTGTTACCTGTGGGTTAAACGGGTTATTTGTAAAAAAGTATTAAAAAAAAGATGTCGTGATTTTGTTTACTTTTTATATGCATACACAGTGTGTGTGTGTGTGTGTATATATATATATATATATATATATATATATATATATATATATATATATATATATATATATATATATATATGTTGGTCCCTTTTTCTTGATTATCAGTAACTAAGAAGCTAAAGTAACCAAGTTGTATGACTTTAAACAAAGATGTATAAAATGATTAACAATAAAGCAACGTAAAGATAAGAGACAATATTTTCCAACGTTTAATTCTTTATTAGAAGTTAATCAAAAGAATCGTACCCAAGTGTTTGCGGAATAACACTTGGGGTTGAAATGACAAGTATTGTATGGACTCCTCACTAAACTCAAACTATGTTGAGTGACAACTTAAATTACCCACTGAGCTATCTCAGGGGCTTGTGTTGTTCTTTGGAGGAGTAAAGTGGTTTGTGAATGCTTTGCATTAATTGCACAAACTTGTCAACTTTTACTCCTCACATTTGCTTCCTATTTATACACAAGTATAGAACAACTAAATATACATTGGACCTAAAGCTTCCTTAACAATATCTTCAAAGATATTATTCTTCTGGCAAGGAACCTTCATTGAGTTAGGTCCAAAAGGCACTTTCTGATGACAGCCTGGTTTTAGCCATTTGAGGAAAGTTTGACATTAAAGTAATAAATCACTTTAATAAAGTAGCTCAGACTTTCCCGCCCAGTCCCGCCAAAACTTCAGTCTTCTTGTCATCAGTCTTCAGTATGATTAAGTTGTTGAGGAGTCATGGGGTTCAGTGAGTTATTGTCATCCTCACTGAACCCATCACCTTCTTCTTGGCTTAGATCACACTTCACTGAGTTCCGCCTCACTGAATGGAGAACCTTTCTTCTTAGGCTCGGTCTTAGCTCCCTGAAGGTGACTCACTGAGTTAGTGTTCACTCAGTGACTTGTTTACACTTAGGGGATTTTACGTTCAAATCCTTGTTAGAAAATTTGGGGAATTCAGTGACCCAACAATCTCCCCCTATTTGAACATACAAATCGCCTAAGTAATACTTGATTCAGCATGAGTTGTCAGGGTACATCTTCTCTTGCTGAATGTTTGTTGTAATTGTAAGCAGGACATAACTATTTAAACAAAACATCATTTTATTTATAGCTATTACATTTTCCTACAAATTACAAACAAACTAAATATAGTTGTTGCAGATCAGATGTTCAGATGATAGCCAAGTCCCTCAATCTTAGCTTTCTTTGATCTCAGCAGGTGTTTCTCAGGATGCTTCTCAATCTTGGTCCTAAGGTCCTTACAGAACCTTTGGTTTGCGCCACTTTGTATAGGAGAAGCTAACATCAGGTACGTTACCATTGCCGTGACCCCTGCCTTGTCTATATCAGACCACCTTTGGAAGGCAAGGTCTCCATATTCATCCGTAAAGCATAGACCTCGTTCAGGGTGTTCAAGCACGGTAGTGTTCACGAAGGTGATTCCTTCAGGAACGAACCTATCACAATCCAATCCAATCCTGGGACCTTGATCTCAGGCTCGGAATCAATGTGCTTCCTTTTTCTCCTGGTGGTAGTTGATGAAGTAGTTCCTGTTGTTGGAGCAGGAAGAAGGGAGGGAATGTTGAGGGCTTCAGGCATTGCTCTCAGTCTTTCATACCTTTCACTTAGTGACTTGAGAAGATGATTAACAACGGTACCATTTTTCTTGGCAATGATGGGACGGAGTTCATCAAGTTCAGTAATCCCAAAGTCAGCGAATTTGAATGGGTTATGAATGTCCATGATTCTTTTATCAGCCCCCTGAAGACAGTGACCATTGCGGGTTTGGTATTCCTGTGAATTTTGATGTCAGTGATGGTTTCAGGCTTCAATCTTTCCTTCATCACCCAATGATATCTTTCAACCCTGGTCTTTCTGATTTGAGCTTGCCTTTTCAGCTTTTCTTCCCTTTCCCTTTTCAGAGCAATCATCTGTTCTTCCTGAGCCTTTTTAAAGGCTGCACCAGCTTGCTCAGTAGCTAGTGCCTCAGTATCCAGACCAATCTTTTCAGCCTCCTCATGAACAACCTGTATCAGTTCAGGCTTGCTCAATTTCTCTTCTTCAGCTGCCTTTGCCGCTTTCTCAACTCTTTCCATGTAGTCTTGTATTTGGTCATGGGTGAGTTGATAGATTTTTCCATTAATTTCATACGGGACCCTGATAGGTTCATCAGGGTCAACTCTGACAATTTTGGAAGCAGGCTGGAGTCTTACTTCAGGTTCTGAGGTGGTGGCTATGCTTTTTCCTCTGTCCTGAAAGAGAGTGGAGGAGACTGGTTCCTCTTGTGGTGGAACTTGAGTGATCGGTGTGGCTTCAGTTACATGCTCCCCCTCAGAGTGAGAGGGCTGTCCAGCTTCTTGTTCATCAGTAATAGGGGTTTCAGGAACATTCTCCCCCTCAACAATTGCCGGAGCTGCAGTGATGGCAAGTGTTGGAGTTACTGAAGATGAAGTAGAGGTACCCTTGAAGGCTTGAAATATTTCCGTCATCATTGACTTGATCTCCGCAGTATCCTGATGAATGAGAGATACCTTGGAGTCAAGTGAAGCCTGAGAATTTTCAAGGGCAGTCATCCTGGATCCCATTGTCCATGCCAGAGATGTGGACTTCAGGGACTGAGCTGTCACTGATGCTTCCAACTAAGTGAAGGAAGTCTTGAGGGACTCCACCGTGGAGCTGAGATTCTGAACATTTGAATCCCTTATCAAACCAAGTAACTCAGTAAGAGCCGCCGAGTTGACCTGATATGTCTCAGATGCCTGAAGAATTTTCTTGTTGAGCTCAGGATCATCCTTGACTGATTCTTGAACTGACTTAACCCCTGTAGCCAGCTCCTTAAGGGATTCCAAAATCTGATTGATGTGCGAAGCCATTTGTGTCAGGGAGTGAGAGACAGTGGAATTTTGCTCCCTGACATCATCATTGTAGTCTTCAACAACATCTTTGAGGAGGTGATAGTGGACTGCTTGCTCAGCATGCATATCAAACACCTCTTCAGTGACCCCCCTGTACAAAACATTGGTCATTTTCTTGATGAACTTTTGGAAGGCTCTTTCAGTGAGAGGAGTTGAAGCATCTTCTGAGGTTTCCGGCTCGGAATGTTGTTCATCTTCATCATGGTTAGAGGTTTGAGGAGACTGAGTAACAGGTTCAGGGACTGTCTCCTCATCCTCCATATCATCTCCGGCCGTGAAGACTTCCTCGTCACTGTTAAATTCATCATCAGAAAATAAGAACGCCTGAGCATCAGCCAGGGAGGTAATCTGCAACAAATGGAGGTTATCCGGCTCCTCTTCATAAGAAGATTTGCCTTCGTTTTGGCCAGGTCCTGACCCCTCAAATCCGGTAGGTTGGGTTTTACCTACCTGGTCTTTAAGGCCAGTTCCCAAGTTTTGCGCACCTCCGGGATTGGTTGTGGGTTCCATATCAGCGGGTGGTGTATATCCCTCTGAATCTTTGTCCCTCGTGACCCCTTCAGACACTGATGGGTGTTTCTCAGTGCCATCACTAGGAGCCGTAATTGTTGTGTCCCTATCAGCGGGTTGTATGTTTCCCTCTGAGTCTTTGGGATGAGTAGTGGTGCCCTCAGACAAAAGCTTTGATTGGCGAATGTCCTCATCAGGCAAATGAGTGGTTGAGTCCCCCTTTCCAACAGGCTTGTTCTGGCCTGTCGAAGGTTTAGGAACATGAACTCCCTGATGCTTGGGTTGTGATTTACCCGAGCCTTTAGCAGGATGTTATTATTTGTGGACCCCCTTCTCAGTGGAGTAGTGCTGCCCCACCGAGGATTTAGGATCCCTTACTCCCTGAGACTCTGGTTGTGATTTGCCAGAGCCTTTAGCAGGATGTGAAGGTTTGGTTTGTTTCGGCTCAACTGTCTTGTTTGTGACAGTAGAGTCTTTAGAAATGGGTATGCCCGAGGACACTGAGTGGGATGTCTCAGTGCCCTCCGTTGGCTTTTGTTGCAGGCCTAGTGACTGGGTAATTATTCTCAGGGTGTCCGCAGTCAAGGGCGGTAATTCATGCCCCTTTTTGGCAGCATTAAGGTCAGAGGTCTCAGTGTCGAGTGACTTGGGTTGAGCCACCTTCCTGGACCCCTGTCCCTTCTTCCTCTTCACCTTTTTTGTAGGAGAGGGAACTTGTGAAACTTTATTGTCACCCTGGATAGCAGAACGCATATACATTGTCAGGGTGACAGGTGTAACCTCAAGAGGGTCACGAGAGTAATTTGCCTTGTGTAGGACATCAGGCTCAAAACCTGTTATGTCAGGCTTAACATACTCAGACCCAAGCAAGTCTTGTAGGGCACAGGAAACAAATCTAGGATATGACATGTGTTTTTGCCTAGACTTCCCCCCTAACTTTGCTATGAGGTCCCTGAAGATGATTTCTCCAAGGTCAATCATTTTACCCTCAATGAGACAAAACACTATCATTGCCTGAGTAGTGTTCAATTACTCAGTAGAGGATTTATTTCCCCAGAGAACCTGAATGACAAAAGTCATTAGAATTCTCCAGGGAGCTGGGAACCAGGTCTTTATTATTGGGGCTTTGGATAATAGGGACCCTTGAGTCACCTCAGGGTGATTTTTGTCATAGGGTCCCAGTTTCAGTAAGACCTCTTTTACCTCTTTCTCAGAGGGTTGGGCAGTGAAGGTCGTGGTGTAGTCAAGGCCAGTGGCTTTGACAAAAGTTTTATAGTCAAGAGTTAGGGACTTGGTTCCATTCTTGATTGTAAACTTTATTTTGGCCTCTTTTGGCGCATCAGGGTTTTCAACCACCGCTGTGCACCAAAATTCCCTCAAATAGTCATGATAGATGACTGAGGGGGTTTTTGTGAATGAGGTGGTCAGGAAGCAGTTCTGAAGGAACTTCACCACATCCCTGTATTCAGGGTACCCAGCAGGGTAGGCAAAGTTCCCCACCACATTGTTCTTGGTAAGGTCTACGCTTTCCATTTGGAAATCCATATTGGGTGCGTATTTTACGACCTTTGAAGAAGCCATTTGGTTTAGATTAAAAGGCCTGGTTTTGAAAAATGGTATTGGTGAGGGAAACACACACAGTTTTGAAAACAATTTGCAAGAGTTTAGTTATGATTTTAAAAGCGTGTGTGTTTTTCCCTTTTTGTGGGGGTATTTATAGTGGGAATTAGGGTAGTGATGTTGCGGATATCAAAAACTTATAATATTCAACCGAAACGGCATAATAATATAGGTTTGAGATCCGCATTAAATATCACGATTCCCACTACCCCTTTTTCTCTCACCCTTTGGGGTGCCTCTGCAAATAATGCACTTTTGCAGAGAAAAAAAATCATCACACATTTTGTGTGTGAGAGAGCATTTAATGCTCAGTGGTGTTTGGTGAGAGAGATGTGGGGGCCCAAGATGTGGATGCCAGTTGTGTAAGTGACATATATTCCTATATTTAATAGGAATCAATTACCTACCTGGGACATTTACTAACTATGTATTTGGATCATTTAGTTAGGGTATTTAATGCCATTTTTCATCCACAGCCCCCCTGAATGAATTATCATTCAACAAAAATGGGTTTTTCAGGAAGGGTATGATCAGGGACTTAGAGAATTTACATCATGTTGGAATAATTTTTGATCAGTTCTCTGATTCTATGTCCAACATGCCCAGTTCAGCTTTCAATCTTGTGAAAGTGGGTTCATCCAGGGGTTTAGTGAAGATATCAGCTAGCTGATACTCAGTGGGGATGAAATGTAGTTCAATTTCTCCATTAGAGATATGGTCCCTGATGAAGTGGTATCTGATGTCAATTTGTTTGGTTCTTTGATGAAGTACTGGATTGTTTGAGATGGCTATGGCACTAGTATTATCACAAAAGATAGGTACCATCTTATACTGAATGCCATAGTCACTCAGTTGGCTCTTCATCCATAGTACATTTGCACAACATCCTGCAGCAGCCATATATTCAGCTTCAGCTGAGGACATGGCCACTGACTGTTGTTTCTTTGTACTCCAACACACAAGTTTACCACCAAGAAATTGGCAGGATCCTGAAGTACTTTTCCTATCCATGTTACATCCTGCATAGTCAGAGTCAGTGTACCCTTTGAGGTCAAATCCTAAACATTTTGGGTAATACAAACCAAGGTTTGGAGTACCCTTCAAGTACCTGATGATCCTCTTGACAGCAGTGAGATGTGATTCTTTAGGGTCAGCCTGGTATCTTGCACACAGGCAGACTGAGAATTGGATATCAGGCCTTGAGGCAAGTAAGTACATCAGGGAGCCAATCATTCCTCTGAATTGGGTTTGATTCACTGATTTTCCAGTGAGATCAGGGCCAAGGTTGTTTGGAGGAACCATAGGGGTTTTCACTGAAGAGCAGTCAGTGAGCTCATACTTCTTCAGTAGGTTCCTGAGGTATTTTTCTTGGCAAATGGATATTCCTTTATCAGTTTGTTTGATTTAGAGTCCAAGAAAGTATGTGAGTTCACCCATCATGCTCATTTCAAACTTTGTGGTCATCAGTTTCTCAAACTGTTTGCAAAGTTTGTAACTTGTTGAGCCAAAGATGATGTCATCAACATATACTTGGACAAGAATGACATCATCCTTTGTTCTGTAGATGAACAGTGTGTTGTCAATTCTTCCTCTGACAAACTTGTTTTGGATCAGGAAGGCTGAAAGAGTTTCATACCATGCCCTGGGTGCTTGTTTCAGTCCATAAAGGGCTTTGTTAAGTTTGTAGACATGGTTGGGGTATTCACTACTTTCGAAACCAGGAGGCTGTTGCACATAAACATCTTCTTTGATGTTACCATTCAGGAATGCACTTTTAACATCCATTTGGTAAACTTTAAAGTTCATGTAAGTTGCATAGGCATGGAAGATCCTGATGGCTTCCATTCTTGCAACAGGTGCAAAGGTTTCCTCATAGTCTATACCTTCCTGTTGATTATATCCTTTGGAAACCAGTCTTGCTTTGTTTTTGATGACTGTGCCATTTTCATCGGTCTTGTTTTTAAAGACCCATTTCATACCAATGATTAAAACACCCTGGGGGCATTCAACAAGGGTCATGACATCATTTCTGTCAAATTGTTCTAATTCATCTCTCATGGCCTGAACCCAACTTTCATAAGTCAGGGCTTCTTTGACATTTTTAGGCTCAATTTCTGAGAGATAGTCAGCATAAAGACATATATTGGCAGTGGCAGCCTTGAGTTTGGCAGCCTTGCTTCTTGTGAGCATGCCTTCAGTGGGTTCACCAATGATGTTCACAAGCTCAATGATTTTGGATCTAGTCCAGCTATCCTGGGGTTTGGGATAGGAATTTGAGCTTGTAGGAGCCTGATTAGGTTCAGACTCAGGAACATGAGGTAACTCATCAATATGTGCTTCAGTGACAACAGTAGGAACAATTTGTTCTGAGGGTTCCTGAATAATTTGTTCAGTGGTGTCAGTCTCATTTGAGACAGGCTGAGTTTCTATGAACTCACTGATAGGTGGTTGGGGTAGGTTGTGAGGGATGATGTAATAGGAGACATCAGCATCAGCTTGGTATTGGGTTGAGGGATTGTTCTCAGGATGATACTCATCAGGAGGATATCTTGATGAGTCATCAATACCAATTTCTTCAACTGAGGAATTTGAGAACCTGATGGATTCAGTGCTCTCATCAACAGTAATGTGATAAGTTTCCTCAGTTTGTTGTCTCCTTGTGTTGAACACCCTGAAGGCTTTAGAAACCAGGGAATATCCCAGGAAGTATCCATCATCAGCTTTGGCATCAAATTTACCTAAGTGATCCTTGTGATTATGTATAAACACAGGACACCCAAATACATGAAAATAGCTGATGTCAGGAATCCTTCCTTTGAATATCTCATAAGGTGTCTTATTATGCCTTTTCACAATGATTGACCTGTTTTGAGTGTAGCAGGCTGTTTTAACTGCCTCAGTCCAAAAATGTTTTGAGAGGACTGAGCCATTCAGCATTGTTCTTGCTGCCTCAATGAGTGTTCTATTTCTCCTTTCAGCTACTCCATTTTGTTCAGGAGTATAGGGAGAAGTGAAATTTTGAGAAATTCCTTTCTCATCACAAAAGCACTCAAGGTCTTGGTTTTTGAATTCAGTGCCATTGTCAGTCCTGATCTGTTTAACTTTGACATCATTTTGATTTTCAATGTTCCTGACAAATGACATGATTGTTTCAGCTGCCTGACTCTTTTTGGTCAGGAAGTAAACCCAAGTATATCTTGAGTATTCATCCACTATGACCAGAGTATACTTCTCATGGTGAATGGACATTGGATTGACAGGTCCAAAAAGGTCCATATGAAGAAGATGTAGGCAGCTTTTGATGGAAAAGGTTTGTTTGGTTTTGAATGATGCCCTGTGATGTTTTCCTTTTTCACAAGCAGAACAAGGCTTGTCTTTGGTATACACCAGGGATGGAAGGCCCAAAACTTTGTTCTGTTTGGCCAGGTTGTTGATGCTCTTAAAATTGAGATGAGAGAGTCTCCTATGCCATAGCCAGTTGATTGTCTCACTTGCCTTTGAGAATAGGCAAGTCCCATTTTGAGTCAGGGATGACATGTCAAGGACATATACATCATCCCTCCTGGGGGCAATCAACACAACTTCCTTATTGGCATTAAAGATGGTCCCTCTCTTGTCATCAAACTGAACTATGTATTTGGCATCACATAGTTGGGAAACAATTATCAGGTTGTACTTGAGACCATTAACATAAGCTATTCTTGTAAAAACTATACCATTGCAGTTTACTGAACCATAACCTTCAGTGGGAGCTGATGAGTTATCACCAAATACTACTTTAGGTCCTGGTTCTTCCACATATTTGTGCAGAAAACTTTTCACACCAGTCATACTTCTGGAGCATCCACTGTCTAGATGCCAGGTAGGATCCTTGATGTGTTTCTGCACAAACAGTAAACTGGGTTAGTTTTGCTTGTTGACCCACCTTCTAGTGGGCTTAGTCCTCAGGGACTTTTTGAACTCAGTTAATGAATCATGGTCTGAAGTTGTGTGACCTGAGCTACCACATGTTTTACATTTTATGGAGGTTGATGCCTCAGGTGACTGAGAAATGTTGGTTTGGTTTTTCCTTCTTGACTGAATCACTTTGTCATGTCCCCTGGTTTCATGGGAGGGATCTCCACAGATGTCACAGCATTCTTTCATCATACAATCATCAGGAAGATGATCATTGAAACCGCAGTGAGGACATGGTGAGAAAGGCTTAGCCTTCAGTCTTTGTTTGGAAGGTGTGGCATACTGATAGCCTTGGGTTTTGTATAGACCTCTTGCTTTTAAAGAAGCAGTGTGGGGGATGTGATCACAAGTTCTGTGGTCCTCTTGTTTGCATATCATACAAAACAGGACTCTGTAGCATTTATCAGTGCTGTGATTTGGATAATTGCACAGTTCACATCTCCCTGAGGGTCTGGGTGTGGTTTTTGGTTTTGAAGAACCTGAGGATACTGAGGGCTTTGTAAGTTTAGAGTCAGAGTTTTTCTCAGTAGACTCAATTTTCTCACTTAGCATCCTGACAAGTTCAGCAAGCTGATCAACCTTTGAATCAGTGCTTTCAGGCTTCACTTCAGTAGTTACTGAAGGTTTTTGGTGTTCAGTGGGTGCAGGAGTAGGTCTTTTCAGTATAGTCCTTCCTAACCCTGATTTCTCTTTAGGAGAATGTGGTTGAAAGACTAATGGTGCAAGGTCAGAATTGGGTTCTGCTCCCTGAAGTTGTTTCAGTGGAGGGAGTGGTGAATCAGACTTAGACTCAGTGATGGACTCAGTAGGACTAAGTTCATCAGTGACTCCTAGCAGCTCCTTTATAGCCTGACTTTCAGGCTCCAGGATTCTTCCAGTGTTAAAATTTGGTAATTTACTATCAGGATTGTTTCTTTCAATCCAATCACTGGGTTTGGGAGCTAGTTCTTTGCTAGAGAGTATGTTGGTCAATAGAAAAGTTGTAGAATGGCTACTCTCCCCAAAAACTTCAGTGAGTTGATCATCACCCAGACCAGCCTTATTGGGGCTGGGTGAGAGACTCAGTGTTTCATAAAGTTTAGGGTTTTTCTGAGTCCATTTCCAAATAATTTCCTTTTCTTTCTTAAGTTCTTCCTGAAGAGCTTGATTTTGTTTTACAAGTTCAGAGTTTTGAATTTGAAGTGTAACACTTTCAAGCTTGGCTTGTTTTAAGGCAAGTAATTCATCTCTACAATGATTTAATTCAAAACTCAGTTTGTTAAATTTTGAAAACAAATTAAGTCTTTGCTCTTCAACATACTTAAGATCAACATTAATATAGTCTAAGTAAGATTTCCAATCATCATTATCATCCATAGAAAGTAAAAGATTTACCTTCCTCATTGTGATGTTGACCCATTCACCATTTCTTGCATGACTCTTCCCCACAGCAAGTTTGTTGTCTTCTGACAGAGCCATCAGGGCACTGATGTGAACTTCATCATCATCAGAGGACACTTCAACCTCATCCCAGTCATATGTTTCAGCAACAAGCCCTTTGTTCTTGGCTTGAGTAGGCTTTAGAGCCTGAGGAGGCTGAGAGACTGTTGAGGATGATTCAAGAAGGGCAAGTTTAGCTTTTGCCTTTCTGTACTTTGCTTCAAAGTCAAATTGAGGGACTTTTTCAAATCTTTGACTAGACTGAAGCATTTTTGGTTGAAATTTGCTGGGGCCTAAAAAAGAGTTATTTCCTGAAAATTTGAAATATGGTTCTGAGGTTGTTTTTGAAAAACAATCTTTAGCAAAATGCCCCATTTTGCCACATTTAAAGCATTCAGTGTTGTCATTTGCTTTAGAAGGAAATTTGTTTTTCTTAAAAAACCTTTTTGAATTAGCAAGGAGTGCTCTTTCATGAAATTCAATTTGAAGATCATTAAGATACTCCTCACTGGTTCTTTGGTCAACCTCATCATCAGATCCATCCTGAAAATCCTGCACAGCACCTTTTGAATAGAAAGCAGTTGATATGGGTGTAATTGTCAAGGCCTTTTTGGTCTCCTGAGCTTTACCAGGGTATCTCCTGGTGATAAGATTGTCTTCATAGACAAACTTCCCATAGATGGCAGGGAGCTCAAGGTTCTGAATGTGGTTTGCATTTCTCAATCCCTGAGAGAAGTTTAACCATTTCTCAGGGAGACTGTTGACAAAACCAACATTGATCTCATGTTTAGACAGTATAACACCATCATTGGTCAGCTCATTCAGGAGGGTCTTATACCGAGTATAAGTCTCAGAGAGACTTTCAGAATCCTTGGCCCTGAAGGTATTGAATTCAAGCTTCAGGTCCATGATTCTATTCTCTTTGGTATCAGAAGGCCCTTCATAGCTATGAACCAGGTCAGTCCATGTCTGCTGGGTAGTGGGACAGTTGATCACTGATTCCATTATATCATCAGGAAGGCATGATATAATGATGCTTTTCAGGCGCTGGTCTTGATTGACCACCCTCCTTTCATCTGGGGTCCACTGAGCTTCAGGTTTAATTAAACCTTGGGCAGTTGTTGGGACAAATGGACCATCATTAATCAACTTAATGTAATATGGTTCCATCCTAGTTAAGTAGCAAAGCATTCGCTTTTTCCACTTATTGAATTTGCCAGCTTCAAGTCGAGGGGCAGTTGCTGAATAACTTCCACCCTTTTTGTCGACAAGCTGGGGAACATCTATGTCAGTCATAGTGGGATCTTGATTTTAAAAACTTGAGCACTCTTTAATTTTTTGAAAACAGGTTTAAGTTTTACAAATCAGAGGCTCTGATACCACTTGTTGGTCCCTTTTTCTTGATTATCAGTAACTAAGAAGCTAAAGTAACCAAGTTGTATGACTTTAAACAAAGATGTATAAAATGATTAACAATAAAGCAACGTAAAGATAAGAGACAATATTTTCCAACGTTTAATTCTTTATTAGAAGTTAATCAAAAGAATCGTACCCAAGTGTTTGCGGAATAACACTTGGGGTTGAAACGACAAGTATTGTATGGACTCCTCACTAAACTCAAACTATGTTGAGTGACAACTTAAATTACCCACTGAGCTATCTCAGGGGCTTGTGTTGTTCTTTGGAGGAGTAAAGTGGTTTGTGAATGCTTTGCATTAATTGCACAAACTTGTCAACTTTTACTCCTCACATTTGCTTCCTATTTATACACAAGTATAGAACAACTAAATATACATTGGACCTAAAGCTTCCTTAACAATATCTTCAAAGATATTATTCTTCTGGCAAGGAACCTTCATTGAGTTAGGTCCAAAAGGCATTTTCTGATGACAGCCTGGTTTTAGCCATTTGAGGAAAGTTTGACATTAAAGTAATAAATCACTTTAATAAAGCAGCTCAGACTTTCCCGCCCAGTCCCGCCAAAACTTCAGTCTTCTTGTCATTAGTCTTCAGTACGATTAAGTTGTTGAGGAGTCATGGGGTTCAGTGAGTTATTGTCATCCTCACTGAACCCATCACCTTCTTCTTGGCTTAGATCACACTTCACTGAGTTCCGCCTCACTGAATGGAGAACCTTTCTTCTTAGGCTCGGTCTTAGCTCCCTGAAGGTGACTCACTGAGTTAGTGTTCACTCAGTGACTTGTTTACACTTAGGGGATTTTACGTTCAAATCCTTGTTAGAAGATTTGGGGAATTCAGTGACCCAACAATATATATATATATATATATATATATATATATATATATATATATATATATATATATATATATATATATATATATATATATATATATACTAGAAAGGTGCCCGCGCAATGCGGGGGCGGATGGTTGGGGTGAAGAGGAGGGAGGTGGGGTGGTGGAAAGTGGTTGTTGGGGTGATTGTTGAGGTGGTTATAAATTGTTGGAGGTGGTTGTTGAGGTGGTTATAAATTGTTGGGGTGGTTGTTGAAATGATTATAAATTATTGGGGGTGATTGTTAGGGGTGTTTGTTTCCATAATTAGTAAGTAAAAATCTGAATTTTTAAGCCTTTCTAATTATAGAATAGTCCCAAATATATATATATATATATATATATATATATATATATATATATATATATATATATATATATATATATATATATATATATATATATATATATATATGCAAAACGTCTCATTAAGAATTTAACATTTTATATGCACACCTTTTTTTTTTTTTTTTTTTTTTCAAAACATCTCACTAATGATTTAGCAACTTGACTTACAATTAAGTTGCATTCCAAGTTGATTCAGAAGCAATTTCTTAGGCAACATAAAAGAGGTATATATTGTACACCAAATGCCATATGCTATTGTTCCGTGTGTTATTATTATTATTTTTTTTATAATTATCGTATTTTGCGGTGTCTGAAGGAATATGTCGAATATGTGTGATTATACACGTCATCTATCATTGTAAGTGGAGATCCACAAATATTTTGTCTTTGCATATGCCGGCTGAACATAGCTGCAACATCATGTATATGTTTCGTAATTTGGCTCACAAGTATGCTAAAGGAGCTACACATGGAGCAAGAAGTTGCGACTGAGATCTACGTGGATAACAAGTCGGCAATCGACTTATCGAAATATCCGGTCTATCATGATCAAAGTAAGCATATCAAAACTCGTTATCACTTTGTTCAATAGTGCATTACAAGGAAGAATGTCCGAGTGATACATTCTAGATCCGAAAACCAAGTTGCAGATATGTTTACCAAGCCGCTCAACGAGAAAGATTTCTCAAGACAACGAATGATGCTTGGAGTTGGTAAATCAAGTTTAAAGGGGGGGGGGGTGTTGGATCGTAAACTTGCTTTAATCTAATAAAGATTGGACTATCTATAAAAGGCCAAACCAATGATCAAGAAGTTTCTAGAAAGTAGAAGAATGAGCATAGAAAATATCTATGTAAAATATCTATAGAAATGTGCACAAGATTGTAGCTAAGTATGGCAAAAATATCTAGAAATATAGATGAGTATGAGATTGGAATTATCTAGAGATCCATGGAAGTATCTTGGTTTTAAAATCTTTCATGAAACAGTATAAATATGTGATAGATGTAAGAATTGGGAAAGAAAAAGGGAAAAGAAGAAAAGCTTAAGCAATCAATAACATTGTAAACTTTCTCATAAGTGTTCCTCTCTTCAAAAGCTTAAAAGGCTCTCGTGATTCCAACAATTCTGTCAATTTGTGTATGCATATTCTTTTTAGTTTTTGTTATGTAAAATTTTGCACTAACATGCATGGATGGAGGATCTATAGGTGGCCCTAAAATAATTACTAGTAGTTTTTAGTGTATTTTGTTAATAAAGCTAGTGAAAAAGTAATATTATTTTACCATTTGGCATCTCTAAAATTAATCATTAATACTTTAGCCCTTTAAAGAAATAGTTTAAGCTCCGTCTCTCTTAACACAACACTTTATTCAAAGGAAATGATGCTTATGTTTGGCATCAGATCTTTGAATATTCATTTTTTAAAGTGTTACAAATCTATGCACATACTAAACACAAAAACACTAGAAATAGTAGCAATAAGAAATATTAACTTAATAATAGTAACTTTTATATAGATATATAAAGTAAAACTAAGAAAAAGAAACACAAGATACATAATACTATAATAATAAACGCTAGGAATAATGACAAATAAAGATTAACATAGTAATCGATATTTTGGTAAATTTATACAGTAAAATTATATAATACATGTTTAATACGATACTAATATTAGGACTCTTTCAAGTATTACTTAACTTTTAGGGGATAAGTTGTCACAAACTTGAGGTTTATAGGGAAAATTGGCCATAGTTTATAATCTTAAAACCAAAGGTAAGAAAAGTAAAAAACAGTAAGTTCGAACTCGTGACGTCTTGCCTAACATACATGCATATATGGAGATGGTATACATCATTTTTTTTAAACTGAAATTTTATAAAAAAGCTCAATCCGATTTATTATCAGAGAGCAAAGACAAACCAATACAACACGTCTCACGGAAATTGAGGAACAAAAAGAATAGGAAAAAAGAAAATGCTTATAGGGAAAAGCTCCCCCAAACTAATAAGCCAAACAATTTTAGAGGTTTTTAATTTTTAGTCCAATCATCCCACACACATACAACTTTTCTCTTTACCTAAAAATCCAGAGCCTAGTCCGAAGCTAGATTTTCAAAAAAAGTCCTCGTAGAGAATGTGAGACTAATTTCCAAGGAGAGAAAAAAGCTATATCATTACATTTTTTACATAACACCAAAAATTAACATAACAAACTGCTTGAAAGGCTTTCGAAAGTTTATTGTTACCAAAGATAGGTGACAAGAGGGATATTAAATCATGAACTGAGGACTAACTAATTAAATGAACCCATTTGCCACCCGTTGAAAATTTTATCCCGCACAACCCTTGCGAACTGACAATTGACCAAAGCATGATCAGTAGATTTCATAGAGTCGTTGCACACTGGGCAAAATACATAATCTAAATGAATTATGTGGCAATCAATGATGCCACGCGATGCTAAAAGGTTGTGACTAGCCCTCCATATCATAATGTTAACGTTCTTTGGATCCTAAGTGTTCCAGCAAGATGCTTTTCCCAAACAATCTTCCCCGAGTAGAACATCATCCATCATCTTTATTAAACTATTTACTTAAAAAGCACTTTTATCATAGCATTTTCACATCTACAAATTACTCGAAGAGGATTTAAATTCATGTTTTGAGGATATCATGGATAGCAGAAAGTTCATTTGTATATCTACCTCTAGAATCACGTCTATGGTTCCAGTTTTCTTGCCAAAAATGGCCAACCAAAATCCACTTATCATTTTCATTGTTGTTTCTTATCTAAAATCATATTTTATGAGACGCGTCTCAAAAAGCTAAAGTTATTGTTGTCAATCTATTTGATTGTTAGGTATATTGCAAAAATACTAACGTCACTATTTAGGAACAATAACTTTATCACATTCATTTATTTTTATGCATGTTATTATTAGAATTTAGGGTATTATAAGTTGGATCATTGTTAGTCAATCACCAAGTTAGTGGCATGTGTCAAAGTCAATGCTCACGTGCAAGGCACACGAGCTATCTATGGCGGGAAAGTTAGTTATTCCCAATTTGTTACTGTTTTAGCATAACATAGTCAATTCAGTTTTTGTTCTAATCATTCAACAAAATTGCAACTTAATCTATTATTAGATAATTAGGCCCAAGCCCGGTTTGTGGGTTTTGGGTATTAGGGTTTCACGATTATATATAGTGCTTAATAATAAAGTTATACCTACGGGTTTTATCGTTGTCTAACATAATCTTCCCAGTTCACAACCATTTAGCAAAAAATCCCATTATTTTCAATTTCTAGTTCTTCACAACCATTTAAAAAAATCCCATTATTTTCAATTTCTAGTTCTTGTTATAGTAATTGGTTTCTCATTCTTCAATCCGTTTGGATTCCAGAATTGGACGAATTTTGAGCTTAGATCATATCACGTTTTAAATCAAGATTACGTTCTCGATTGGTTGTTTCAGGAGTTTATCATGATTACGTATTTTTTTCGGTTATTAGAACACTTTGTTATCGGTTCCATCATTATTGTTAGTGGAATTGGCAAGTTAGTTGTTGATTTTTTGGGTTAAGTGATAATGATCACTTGTTTCTGCCAGTTATTTGAAGAGTTTATTATCATTTTGATCATTTTTAATGAATTACCAAGTTCATTGATAAGGTGTTATAATTGGTTTGTGATCAATTCAATCATCATGGCCGGAAACAACGAACAACATATTTTTTTGTGTGTTTTGTGCAAGTGATAAGCACAACCAAAGATGACCATAAGAAGCTGTAGCATAGGTGTTCCTTTTGCACTACGCCATGTAAAAAGTTAGGGCAATTGTTGCGACAAGAAGAAAACTGCCCGAAGAAATGAGCACGATTATGAAGAAAGATGATGGGTTTTGGGCGTTTGAATGATTTGTATACATTTTAACGTGAGTTAGTTTTAGTCGATTGTTCCTGTGTATTCTTGAGTTCTATCTCTTATTCTATGGGGTATAGTGAAAAAAATTGTAGAGTCTTGAGTTTTTACAGTAAAAGCATGAAAAGTTTTTGTTAACTATTGTGCACGCGCTTTTTTTTGGACTAAACTATCATGGTGTGTGAAGTAACATCTGTCTTATACACATCATCTACCATTGTAAGTGGACATGCATATATATATATATATATATATATATATATATATATATATATATATATATATATATATATATATATATATATATATATATATATATATATATATATATATATATATATATATATATATTTGTCTTCGCATATTTATGCTGAAATCATACTCAGTGAGTCAGTGGTTCTTTTTTCAGCCTAACTTCTGCTTTTTTCTGATAGTTCTTTTGGGGGATCAGTCGAGTCTTTGGGGTGATCTTTTGTAACAAGTCCTGACCACTTAACATGGCTAATGGCTTGAAATCAAACATTTGGGTCACAATTTGGTCTATCAATGGGTTATCTTAGGTCTCATTAGTTTTTTACTATCATATATCATATACTAGTTTTTTGAACCATTTGTAGACAGAAATTGAATTTTCTAAATTGTTTTTCGATTGTCACCAACACGTATAAGAAGCAGTGGGGTGATTTTATGAGGTTTTGCAATAGAATCAATAAAAAAAAAGTACTTGTATAGTAGTATGCGTACAAGTCATTTACAGTAAATGTGTTACCATTAGAAAAAAATATATGGGTAAATGGGTAAATTTGTTAAAAAGTATTAAAAAAATATGTCATTATTTTGTTTGCTTGTGTATGTGATGACGTATAGTCTATATATGGGCCACGAGCCCAAATGATAAACATTACTAAGGCCCAAAGTCACCATGCGTGGGCTATTATAACTTGGGCCGCATCAATAATGGGAATGGGCTCACATAAGCCCAAGCCCAACTAAACTATATATACGGTTTAGATAAGGATGTCCTATTTGTAGAATAGATATCCTTAAACCGGATAAGCACCACGTGTGCGAAACGTAAGGAGCACGAACCCTACAAGGATTCTGCGCCTATATAAGGAATGACATAATTCTCATTAAAGGTACGATTCACAAACCCTAAAACTCTTTACGAGAACCCTAAATCGATTACTTACTATCACGCCGGAGTCTAATCGTGGGAGACAATCCCACGATAAGCCTAACGGTGTTGTTTATTTTCTTAGTGCGCAGGTTTCAAGCATTAAGAAGCGAATTGGTACGAGAGCAAGAGCCCATAATCAGGAATGCCCAACTTTTGTATCAACAAGTGGCGCAATCCATGGGACCCCTACTAAGAACTAAGGAACTAGAATGACGAAGAATAAGAATTCAAGCGAGCGGACTCCGCAGTTAGAAAAAACACGTGACCCCCAGAGGAAGAATCAACAAGATTCGACCCCTAGGCAGGCTGCTGGGACAACCAGCGCACCTGGTCACCAAGAGGCGGGGACAACCCAACCTCTTCCAGTGGTAGAACTGCCTATAAGGACTACCCAAACCACCACAGTGGTCCCAAGCGTTGTGGAACTCCAGCGTACCCTCTTCACTACTCCTCACCAAACTGTACCTACAGTGGACAACACTGTACCACCAGGCGCGCCTAACCGAGATAGGGTGCCCAATACTGAGGCAGATATTCTTGCAACAACTGAGGACACACCTGACCTAACATTGGGAAATTTCGTATCCCAAAATTATGAAACTCTAACTGCCCTCATGCAAGAAGAAGCAAGGAGAAGGTCGAGTGCGAGCCTTCAAGCCCGGCTCAATTTTGGTCCTCAATGCGAACCATCACCACCGCGCCACCCACGAGGAAGACACGCGGATAACGAAAAACGTACCACTATCCATGATAGGCTGGCTACGACTTTTGACTCTCAATATTCAGAGGAAAATGAAGACAGTGAGAGACGCAATAATGTTCATTCCAGACTTGGTAGTCGAGGGATACAAGACCGATTAGGACCCCAACATTCACCAAGCGAAGGGTCCTCCAAGTCTGGGAACAAGAGAATTCACGACAGATTGGGGAGAAGAATATCCGCAAGTGAAAGCCCCTCAAGCTCTTCTTCTGAAGGGAGCTGGCGCAAGTGCCGCAAAAGAGATTACTCGTCCTCCAACGACTCCTCGAACAACGAGGATAGGGAAACAGGACATTGGAAGTCAAGAGAAAGACGTCGCGAAGAAGAAAAGGAAGACATGTCTCTTCCATGGCGTCGCCAGAAATTGATGCGTTTACACGTCGCATCAGCGATTACTCCGACCAAAAAAGGAGGCGCATGCTCACTAACGTAAAAACATATGATGGGACAGGTGATCCGGATGATCACCTAAAAATTTTTGAATCAGCTGCTACTATCGAAAACTGGCCACAACCTGTGTGTTGCCATATGTTTAATTCTACATTATAGGGAATGCGCGCACATGGTTTAGCAAACTCCGAAGACGGAGCATCGGTGGGTTTGAAGAATTACGGAAAGCATTCCGTCTAAACTTTACCCAAAGAAAGAAGTGCGCTAAAAACCCTGTTAAACTAGCCAGAGTAAAACAGCGCCAAGGGGAATCAACCAGTGCTTTTATGGAACGACTTAAGGATGAGTGCATACAGGTCAAAGCGTGTCCTGAAATTCTAAAAATTTCAGGGTTCATGAATGGGATTAACAACCCAGAACTCATTCGGAAGCGAAACGACAAGGTTCCCCAAACTTTCGATGAGCTAACAAAGCGCACAAGATCCTTCGTACAAGGAGAAGCAGCCGCTGTGGACAACAAAAAAGGCTACTCGAATTATAGGCAACAAGAACAGCCTAGGAGACAATCCAATGATCAGAATAACAACTGCAGTAGGAATTACCGCAGTGGACGAGATAATGACAAGTATACCCCTCTCACAAAAACTCCGAGGGAAATATTTGTTACAGAAGGAGCAAACTTCCCAAAGCCTCCACCAATGCGTACCGCAGAGGACAAGCGCATAGGGAATGGATACTGCGAATATCATGGCCAGAAAGGCCATACAACCAACGAGTGTGTCCAGCTACGACAACTGATTGAAAAATTAGTAAGAGGAGGCGGAATGGACCACCTCGTAAAAAACATCAAAGAAGGGAAGGACAAGCAAAGGAACGGGGGCAAGAAAGAACCTCTCAAAGAAAAAGCTGACACCATATACATGATACAGTCATGGCAACGTAAGATAAAACAAAAAGTCAGTCAAAAATTCTCTCCAGAAAAAGAAATATCCTTCCCTACTCTAGCTGCGGACAACGCAGTAGTAGAACCACTAACCATTGAAATACATACGGGGGGGGGGGGGGAGGGGGCATGATATCCACCGCATGTACATCGATGGAGGAGCATCCGCAGACATCCTGTACGATCATTGCTTCAAAAGGCTACGGCCTGAAATCCAAAGTCAATTGATACCAGCAACAACGTCGCTAACTGGATTCACAGGAGAAAAGATTTGGCCTATGGGACAATTGCGCTTGCTAGTGGTCGTGGGTGATGAACAACATTCAACAGCAACATGGATTAATTTCATGGTTATCAAATCTCCATCACCATACAATGGAATCATTGGAAGACCTGAAATATCATCCATGCGCGTCGTACCATCCACAACACATGGGATGCTCAAATTCCCAGTGGAAGGAGGAGTTGTTACCCTCTATAACACAACAGTACCACCAAAAGAATGTAACGCAGTAACCACTGAGGTGAAGAGTATTCCAGAACACCGCACAGAAAAAACATCAAACTTGAAGGTTGCTATTCATCCCGATTATCCTGAACAACATATTTCGATTGGAGGATCTTTATCTGACAAAGGTAAAGCAGCTGTGTGCGCACTCTTGCAAAAGAACCTAGATATCTTCGCATGGGAACCAAAACACATGACTGGAGTGCCACGCTCTATCATGGAGCATAAGCTACAAATCCGACAAGGATATCCCCCAATACGACAGAAGAAGCGCGGCCAGACCCCAGATCGTGCAAAAGCTATTCTGGAAGACGTACACAAACTCGTAGACGCAGGCATCATGCGCGAAGTATACTACCACGACTGGCTCTCTAACCCAGTGATGGTCAAGAAGAGCGATAGCAGTTGGAGAATGTGCGTGGACTTCACAGACCTTAACAAAGCATGTCCACCGGACTGCTATCCACTGCCAGAAATAGACTGGAAGGTAGAATCCCTGTGCGGATACCCTTTTAAATGCTTCCTAGACGCATACAAAGGGTATCATCAAATCCAGATGGCAGTCAAGGATGAAGAAAAAATAGCTTTCCACACCAGTCAAGGGGTTTACTGCTACACGAAAATGCCTTTTGGCCTAAAAAACGCAGGCGCAACATACCAACGACTGGTGGACACAGCTTTCGAGAAACAAGTGGGTCAAAACTTGAAGGTCTGCGTTGATGACCTTGTCATCAAAAGCCACACAGAGGATGAATTGGTGCGCGACATCGAGGAAACGTTCAAAACATTGGGACAAATAAACATGAAGTTAAATCCCAAGAAATGCACCTTTGGCGCAACTGAAGGCATGTTCCTCGGATACTTAATAGAACCTGATGGAATTAAGCGTTGCCCAGAAAAAACCAAAGTTGTTATTAATCTTCCCTCACCGCGCACACTCAAAGAAGTCCAGTCATTAAACGGAAAACTAGCAGGGCTAAACCGTTTCTTATCTAAGTCAGCAGAAAAATCACTCTCTCTCTTTAAGACACTCACGGAATGTACTAAAAAGGGAGATTTTCGTTGGACTGAGGAAGCAGAAGAAGCTTTCCAACAGCTAAAACAACACCTAGCATCACTTCCCGAACTTGTCGCACCGCGACCAGGGGAAGAGCTAATCATGTACTTATCTGCAACCCATGGAGCAGTTAGCGCAGTGCTATTGGCAGATAGAAACTCCATCCAGACACCCATATACTTCGTTAGCAAAGCATTGAAGAAGACAGAGACTAACTACAGCGCCATGGAGAAGCTGGTCCTAGCTCTAGTATTCGCAGCTAAAAGACTACGCAGATACTTTCAAGCGCATCCAATAGCTGTAATAACAGACCAGCCAATCAAACAAGTTATCTCTAAACCTGACGCATCAGGACGGCTACAAAAGTGGAGTGTCTTGTTAAGCGAGTATAACATCTCATATAGACCGCGCACTGCAATCAAGGGACAGATATTAGCCGATTTCATTGTTGAGAAGCCAGATACTGATAGTCCAACCTCAACAACCAAAACAGATCTGCAAGAACCTTGGATTCTGTTCACAGATGGATCCTCATGTGTGGATGGATCAGGCGCATGCCTTATTCTTACAAATCCAGAAGGCATGGAATTCACCTATGCGTTGCGCTTCGAATTCACAGCCACAAACAATGAGGCGGAATACGAAGCCCTACTTGCTGGACTGCGTATTGCAATCCAAATGGGTGTACGCAACCTGGAGGCAAACATAGATTCTCGGCTAGTCGCCAACCATGTGTTAGGTGAGTATGAAGCCAAGGATGAGCACATGATCCAATACCTGGATAAGACCAAGTCCTTAATCAAGAACTTTGATAAGTTCACAATAAAACAAGTACCTAGAGGGGACAACAGGAAGGCTGATGCGCTTAGCAAAATTGCATCCACAAGCTTTGCGCACTTATCAAAACAGGTATTGGTAGAAACCTTACAAAACAAGTCAATCTTGGAGATGGAAGTATCCACAGTGATAGAAGAACAAGATCCTACATGGATGACACCTATCATTGAATTCATTAACAAGGGAGTCTTGCCACAAGACCATAAGGACGCTCGAAGAGTGCGGCGCACAGCGCAGCGATTCGAACTACGAGACAATATACTCTATTGACGCTCTTTCTTGCAACCTTGGCTTAGATGTGTTGGACCTCTTCAAGCAGACTATGTACTCCGAGAAATCCACGCTGAATCATGTAGCATGCACTCAGGGCCGCGATCTGTTGTAGCGAGCGCTCTACGGTCGGGATATTATTGGCCAACTATGCACCGCGACGCACGCGATATGATAAAGAAATGCAGCAATTGTCAAGTACACAGGCCAATTCCGCGCCGAACACAACAAGAGCTAACACCCATTACCTCACCATGGCCATTCTACAAATGGGGCATTAACATCGCAGGACCTTTTCCAGTCGCAGCGGTAGGGCTAAAATTCCTCATCGTAGCCATAGATTACTTCACGAAGTGGATTGAAGCAAAGGCGGTGGTAAGCATCACGGGCAACCAAGTCAAACGCTTTGTATGGGATAACATTGTCTGTCGCTTCGGACTACGTGGAGAAATTATATCAGACAATGGGAAGCAGTTCTGCGACAACCCATTCAAAGATTGGTGAGCGCAATTGAACATCATGCAACACTTCGCTTCAGTAAAACACCCACAAACCAATGGTTTAGTTGAGCGCGCAAATCGCAGTCTAGGTGAAGGAATAAAAGCGCATTGACAGACATAAAGGAAAGTGGGTGGATGAGCTATCACATGTCTTATGGGCGCATCGCACCACAATCAAAACCAGTACTGGAGACACACCATTCTCCCTTGTCTACGGAACAGAAGCCGTCATACCAGCTGAGATAGGAATGCCAACTATACGAACAACAGAGATCAACGTCACAACAAATGACGATGAGCGGCGCATAGACTTGGACTTACTGGAAGAAAGACGTGAACACGCAGTTATATGCGAAGCAAAGGCTAAAGCAAAAATGAAGAAGTATTATAATGCAAAGGTCAAACACACTTCCTTCAGGCCAGGAGACTTTGTATACCGCGCCAATGATGCAAGCCACGCAGAAGACATAGGCAAGCTCGGACCCAAATGGGAAGGACCCTATGAGGTCACCGATGCGCTAGGTAACGACGCATACAGGTTACGCGATATGGAAGGTCACGGACAAGCGCGCACCTGGAACATCTGCAATTTTAAAAGATGCTATCTTTAGTTTTAAGATCGTTTATAGCTCGAGGTTTTTTAGACCTCATCTATGGATTACACAATAATAATGAATAATACGATACGCAGCGGAATAAACAAACACATCATTATTATTGCTACAAGGTTTCTTCGTCATCATCTCTACTCTAACATACACCAAAGCCCCAATGCTACGTGATCAAGTGTAGCACGGTTACATCCTAACAACGATCTAAGATCGTTGAGGCTTAACCACAAATCAACAAGTCTAGGCGTTTACAATAACTATACGCCCTAGACACATACACACACACTTTTTCTGGACTTTACATCTTGTACGTACATAATATCAATTCCCTGTATCTCTTTATATAATAGAGATACTAGGGTTACAAAGGATATTCTAGAATAATAAAAAGATATGCAGTAATCTTTTTCTTTCTTTGCAAGTTTCTTCCTTTGTCTCCATAAGTCCCTCATGTTTCACATGTTTTGTCTTATCAACTTAATTGTAATTCCCAACAATCTTCCCCTAGTTGATAATGACAAAACCAATAAGCATGAAAACCAATAAGCATGAACTTCCCATGAAGTTAGTATGTCATGAAACATGTGACTTCCCCTTAAACCATGCATATCATCAAGGATCTTCAAGCTGCAATCTTCAAAATATTCTTCTTCCCCTTTTTGTCATCATCAAATAGGGGACAAATGTAAACAACCTTGATCTTCACAACCACGAATCAATATTACACGTCAAATCCATCTTTCCAATGTTTCTAAGTCGCCCACCATTAAGTTTTCCGCATCTATAGATGTACTTGAAACAATAGAAATCAAAACTATCAATAGTAATAACAACTAGCAGTAGAAAAACCTTGATCTTCATAATCACCAACCAGTACCATACATCCAATTTAGTCCTTTAATGTCTTGAATTACCCACCATTAAGAACACCAAAACGCTTACTTATTAAATGAACTCAAGACATAAAAAAAAAACCAAATCTTCAGTAAGAATACCAACGAATAATCATGAAAACCTTCACCTTGATGTAGCACATAAATGGTTAATCATTTTAACAATAAGCTTCCCCTGAAACCCATATGTTAACCATGTATTGAATGTAGGCTCTATGTAATGATTACTGTTGAAGAAAACTAAGTATTACCAACTTGATGCTGAAGTAGAACAACCCAAACTTGTGCCTTATATCTTGTACTAAAATTGACTTCGAACGTATACTTAACGTAGGGAGATCGCAATCTCTTGACAATAAACACTGAGCACAATAACGTAACTCCTTCAAATGTTTGTCAATTCGTAGTCACCTGAACGAGCGAACAAGTTATCTCTAAACGTTGTATCTCCGTTTAAGATATGATAAAACACAAACCTTTGAACTTCCACTTCATCTTCAAATAGGTGATAAAAACTTTTCTTCGTAATCAATTAAACCAAATAATAATGAGCCATTTAATCTGATAAGAACCATGTAAACCAAAATCCAAAAATCAAATCTCTTGTATGTGTGTCTTCTGTGTGTATTGGAACCAACCTGTTCCAAAATAAAAACATACTTCCCCTCACTGCTTGTAACTCATGCCCATATTACCGCCTTTTAAAACATTAAGCATAGCAGTGGTAACTTTTCACTAGCAGTGGAAACCTCGTATGAGCAGTGGAAAATTTTGTATTACCAGTGGAAACGAATTAGCAGCAGTGGTAACATATTGAGCTCAGCAGTGGAAATGAATAAACTAGCAGTGGGAATAATATAAAGAGCAGTGGTAACATACAGTAACCCATATCAATATGCTCTTCCAAACATCCAGCAATCCTACTACGTAATTAAATACCATTGCCACAAAACGATAACGCAGTACATCCATTAAATTGTCAATCCACAAACTGATTAGAATAACCTTGTCACCGTCCCATGATCAATTAACCTGTTTATTATATTGGACAAACAATCAAGTAGTGAATCCTCATGTATCATTGGACCAAAAATAAAACAGCACCAATAAAAAAAACCAGCTTAAATATCACCGATCCATGATATAAATGTCTACTAGGTTTACTTCGCATGCAAAAGACGACAAACCCTTTGAACAATATTCCCAGCAATCCGAGGTTATAACTTCATTAGCCCACAATCAATCATCAGTACGGGGTTATCATGTTAATCAATTCCTTGAGCACCAATCCACGTAGCAGTAGACTTACTTCCATAGCTAGTAACGTCAGTCTTATGCTTCCATAATACCAATAACCATCGCTTACCAGTAACCTTACTAATTTTGCCAGCAAACCAGTACCTTCTCACACCACAGAATCACATAATCATGAACAAACTATAAACACAAGTCACGATCTTCTTGTGGCTTAATGGAATTAGGGTTTATATGAACCCTAATCGAGATCCAAGCAGCCGCAACAAACACATTGTAGCATTCATTATTAGTCCTACTAGGGTTCATCATTGATCCAAGAATCAACTCACCAAAGCTAGTAGAACCATAGATATAAAGACAACACTTTAAAAGTGTCGCTAAAAACCCAATATCATTAAAAATCGATCATACACATCCATAGCCGCTTTCTTTCAAGAATATTAGACACCAACAACATATATCCAACTTCCAAAACGAATTCAATTCAAGTAACGACGAATTCAAAGAAGTTGAGATCAATAAAACCCTAAAAATTCGAAAAAGTATACCTTTCTCAGCAGCAGTTTTTGACAATTTTTATCTTTTTATTTGAAGCTCAGATTGATGATCCCACCGGTGGAACTCTTCATTGATATGTCAAGAACCTCCAGTAAAAATTTCTGCCCGATCCAACAGTTAACGAAGGAGATATTGATGTTTGAAAACTGCTCTGCAGTGAGTTTTGAAGATACGAATCAGTTACGAATTTTCTTCAATTTTCGAAAAACCAAACCTTGTTTAATCCCACGATCACGAGCCCCATGGCTCTGATACCACATGTTAAGATCGTTTATAGCTCGAGGTTTTTTAGACCTCATCTAGGGATTACACAATAATAATGAATAATACGATACGCAGCGGAATAAACAAACACATCATTATTATTGCTACAAGGTTTCTTCGTCATCATCTCTACTCTAACATACACCAAAGCCCCAATGCTACGTGATCAAGTGTAGCACGGTTACATCCTAACAGCGATCTAAGATCGTTGAGGCTTAACCACAAATCAACAAGTCTAGGCGTTTACAATAACTATACGCCCTAGACACATACACACACACTTTTTCTGGACTTTACATCTTGTACGTACATAATATCAATTCCCTGTATCTCTTTATATAATAGAGATACTAGGGTTACAAAGGATATTCTAGAATAATAAAAAGATATGCAGTAATCTTTTTCTTTCTTTGCAAGTTTCTTCCTTTGTCTCCATAAGTCCCTCATGTTTCACATGTTTTGTCTTATCAACTTAACTGTAATTCCCAACATTTAGGAAAGGCTACGACCCATACACAGACACCTTTGCACTTTAGAATGTGCCCAATAAGTGTTTGTTTTTTCTTTTCTTTCTTAGGAATCGTCTTTTACTTTTTCAAAAACTTGCAAGTATCAATAAAATGTTATGGTTTCTAGCTAACTCCATAACGTATTTCACTTTATTGCGTACATTCTTATATATGTCAGTATTGTTATCTTATATTTTTTGCCTACATGGCGTGCATGCACTAATTAAGACCCACGAAGGCACAAAGGATGAGTAAACCTACTAATTCACTCGTTGAGTAAGAGGGTTGCAAACCCATCAACATTGGATCACGCAACCTTGCTAAGCGCCTTGCTTTTGAGACGTTGAGGTAAGTTTTTTATGCGCGCCCCACGAAGGGTGCGCAAATATCAAGTACACCGTACAAAGCTTAGCAAATAACGAGCCAAGACTCTTGGTCAAATAATATAACTTCGCAAAAATTAAAGCAAGTTTATTCTCATAATTTATCTTAAGTCATGCACTTAATTTAAACATAAAAAGGTATCTTATTCCATCTTTTTACACGAAAAAGACAACTACTATAACACAAAAAAAGATACACTTTGTTATTTATACAATAAATATACAAGCTACAAAAGAAAAAGAAGCCTATATGCTATGACGATGCTCAGGGCTATCTTCCGGTGCAGCGGAATTCCCTGCCTCTTGAAGCTTTCTCAAGAGCAACGCATCCTTGGGCGATACGGTCGGCACACTTACAGGAATCCCATCAGACCTGGGAATATGTGCAACGCCTACACCGCATAAGACAGCCTTGCCCTTAAAAAAAAATAAAAAATACATAGTATGAGACAAATTATTTACATAAATGGCGAGGCCTCTGCAGCCTTCTTATCCGCGCCAGGAGCGGACGTCTGTTCCTCCGCAGACGACTCCGCATCTCCAATAAGGTAGCGTCGCCTCTTAGAAGTACCACTGCTACCAGTGTCTCCTTTGCGCTTTAGATTCTGCGCTACCTCCACCGGCTTCAATACCTCCTCAGGTTTCAGGATCTCCACACTATCCAAAGATTCGGAGTGCACCTCCTCCACACGCGCAGTCTCCACAGCTGGCGCCACGCTTTGTACGGGCGTAACTTGGAGAGGTGGCGAATCTTCATGGCCAACAGGCCCCAGCACAGTCAGATGACCCTAGGTCGCTTCCAAAAGCGGCTGCTCGTTCTCCCTCAGAGGGCGCACGCCCACAGTCACCTGCTTTGGCTTCTCCAGCTTCACTACTGCAAACAGATCCATCTCTGCGCACACAGGAACAAACACCAAAAGAAGGGATTAGTTATTAAACGTGCGCATATAGAAATAACTTACATGATTAGAAGCAAAAGTGACGAACACCCACCCCGGCCTTCCTCATCAATGAAGGTTGGCACCTCGTCAACACCACTGAAATAGCTGCGACTCAACCCCACATGCACCAAAAACTCCTACGGATAAGGGTTAATGGGGATGCGGTTAGCATCAATGGTCTGCGCATCGGTCAAACTATAGGAACCGGGTGCGGGGCGCCCATCCCTCGGCAACGTGTCTTGAGTATAAAACTCAAAGGGTGATGGAAACACTACGTCATCAACCCAGAAAAAGTACTCCCTCCAATGCCTCAGGGAGTCTACCTTCTCGGTATAACACTGAAGCTTCCCCGCGCGCTTCGCGAAGGATACCCATCCATGCGACCACGTTGTGTGGTAGAAGGCGCGGAATAGGTCACCGGTCGGTTCTATCGCAAGTAAACGACAGTTCACTTCAAAATTCGATACCTTCGCCACAACTATACAGTGCAGCTGTGAGATATGAAGACGATAGAACATGAGCAAATTGCTCAGGAAAATATATATAGGTACGCGGTAATTAGCGTACTCAAAAAAGCGCGTGTATAGTCCTATTTTCCCTTCGGGGAAATCGGCTATATACGCATCGACGTCTGGAGCCTCTGGATGCACATCCAGAGGAATGAAGTAGTCAGATGAAAACTGACGCACATCATCCTCACTCATCGCAGAGCGAAACTCCTCTAATTGGGCAACCATTTTCATAAATTTACTAGAGTATGCACACGCAATTACCTAATCAAACAGCTAATTTCTTTGCAAAAAATGCTTTGAAGAAATGTGAAATGGTGAGTATGTGTTTTTACTGTGTGTTTTGGGTAAATGGAGGCGGTGACTCTTATATAAGGAGTCAAAAAACCCTAGATGAAGCCCACGTGGATCCCACTCACAAAACGTGTGGCTAGAATCCAAAATGGTACATGCACTTTTTCCCGTTTTCCAAGGAACACGTGGACACAACCCCCGATTTTCGAGGCATTCTTTTGAAATATCTAGGACTATATACATAGTTCTCAAATTTGGGTGGCAATATTCGACATTTCTCCCGCCACGCTTACCGCTGTTATGACTAGTCTAGCATCCGCGGCTACGAGTCGCGCACACTAGACTGGGGGGACATGATGACGTATAGTCTATATATGGGCCACGAGCCCAAATGATAAACATTACTAAGGTCCAAAGCCACCATGTGTGGGCTATAATAACTTGGGCCGCATCAATAATGGGAATGGGCTCACATAAGCCCAAGCGCAACTAAACTATATATACAGTTTAGATAAGGATGTCCTATTTATGGAATAGATATCCTTAAACCGGATAAGCACCACGTGTGCGAAACGTAAGGAGCACGAACCCTACAAGGATTCTGCGCCTATATAAGGAATGACATAATTCTCATTAAAGGTACGATTCACAAACCCTAAAACTCTTTACGAGAACCTTAAATCGATTACTTACGCTCACGCCGGAGTCTAATCGTGGGAGACAATCCCACGATAAGCCTAACGGTGTTGTTTATTTTCTTAGTGCGCAGGTTTCAAGCATTAAGAAGCGATTTGGTACGAGAGCAAGAGCCCATAATCAGGAACGCCCAACTTTTGTATCAACAGTATGCATAACAAGCATCTTTTTTCTTTTCTTTTCTTTTGAAAACGTCTCGCTAACATTTAATATGCATAATGTGTTTTTTTTCCCTCAAAACATCTCACTAACAACTTAGCAACGAGACTTATAATTAAGCTGCATTCCAAGCTGATTTATAGGTTGAATCATATCAGGCCGCTTCAGAAGCAATTTCTTGGGCAACATAAAAAAGGTATATCGTACACCAAATGCCATATGCTGCTGTGCGGCTGTGTCTTGTTTTACGTTTTATTGTTATCATATTTTTTGGTGACTGAAGTTATATGTGGACATACAAAGACCCCTTGTCTTTGCATATGCTGGCTGAGCATATAGTCAGTGAAATAGACACTCACCTGTACAAGAGTAATGGTTATTAGCCGATTAGTATTTTAGCCCATTGGCATTATGTTTATTATTATCAGACTTAGCCCATCTAGGGTATTTGCTATGTATGTCGGTATATACATTATATATGCCTACACAGATGCCGATTGGGTAGGTTGCCCGGTTACTCGTCGGTCGACTTCGGGTAATTGTGTGTTTCTTGGTGACAATTTGATATCTTGGTTTGCTAAACGTCCGGTGACGTTGTCTCGTTCGAGTGTTGAGGCTGAATATCGTGGTGTTACTAATGTGATTGCCGAGACAGCTTGGGTTCGTAACCTGCTGCGTGAGCTTAATACCCCGTTATCTACATCTACTATTATTTATTGTGATAATGTAAGTGCATTATACTTATCCACAAATCCTGTTCAACATCAATGTACGAAACGCATTGACAGGGGCGGTGCTGAGAACGTCAAAAAAAAAAAAAATTAGGCCCGGCACGAAGAAAAAAAATGCACCTATATTATAAAATCCATAGGCCATAATCAAGTACGAAAAGCCAAAAATACGAACAAAAATCATTCTTGCAACAAAAGTATTACGTCTACAAAATAAAATATATTTAAGTAAACCGTGCGGTTCTTCTCGCATTTTTTGAGGCAAAGTCTTCGATCAACGACTCATAATTCATATTCTCCAACATATCGCTCTCTATAGAAATCATTGCTTAGTGGGTTGGGCATAGTACATATAATGGGTATAAAAAAATTTAGTGCTCCTTAGTGGGTTGGGCCCGACTCGGTTGCTGATGGTGCGCCGGCCCAAAACCGCCCATGCACATTGAGATTGACATTCATTTCGTTCGTGATTATGTGGCTTCGGGACAAGTTCGTGTGCTTCATGTCCCTTCTCGTTTTCAGTATGCTGACATTTTTACTAAGGGACTGCCTGCTGCTTTGTTTCTTTGATTTCAAATCCAGTTCGAACGTTCGAAGGCCTCCCGCTCTAACTACGGGAGTGTATTAGCCGATTAGTATTTTAGCCCATTGGCATATGTTTATTATTATTGGACTTAGCCCATTTAGGGTATTTGCTATGTAAGTCGGTATATACATTATATATACCGAAGGTTTATGATGAATGGAATCAAGGAGATTAAAAATAATCTAATAATGGTTCTTTTGGGGTTGGGTCTGGTCTTTAGGGTTATCATTCCTTATTGGTCCTTGACCCTTTAAAGTGGCTTGAACTCCAAAAGATGTGTTATAATTTGGTTTTCAGTAAGGTTATCTTTGGTTTCATCAGTTTTTTAGTACCACAATTTTGTCGGTGTTAGTTATTTTGTACTATTTATCTTTTAAATGAAAACAACATTAGGTGCAGTTTGGTTTGAGGGTGTGGAAAGGTTTTATATTTTTTTTTTGAAAGGCAAAAGGTTAAAATGATAAAAAGGTTTTATATTTGATTTGACATTAAACAAATGTTTGGTTGAGGATTTTGAAATCAAGTAATGAATCAATACCAATAAATTGATAGAAATGAGAAGTGGTGGGTTCTGGTAGACAATCACGTAGGTATTGTCAACTTTTTTACTAGGCAACAAGTTTTTAACTTTCTTGTGAGCCCTTGTATATAAAAATATTTTATAATTTATTAATTTATTTGATTTATTACTTTTATAATTAAAATAATACATTTTCTCTCACGTAAATCAAATCAAAATCTAAATCATAATCCGAATTTAAATTCAAATCCAAATACAAATCCTAAACCCATCTACAAACCAAACGGGCCTAACAAATCTTGTACCAAGTTATCAAATTGGTTTGGATCTATAATCTTTGGAAGGTGATTTGCACACTCCATAATTTGATTGGTACACTCCAATTTAGTATGTATTGCCATTTATACCCTTACATTACTTGTACTCTTCTTCACCTTTATAAGGGCATAAATGGCAATGCACACTAAATTGGAGTGTGCCAATCAAATTGTGATGTGTGCAAATCACCTCCCCATAATCTTTGGGTCAGAAAAGTCATTTTTTCTATGATAAACAGTATTTCTTGCAAGTTCACGTATTTCAGGACATCCAGTGATCCAGACCATACAGCATGTGTCTTAATAAAGTTAACTGTGATTACCAACTTGCAACACATAAGTCATTTCCAAAATTCATAGTGATAAAAGAGTATATGAGAATGGGCTCCCAAGTTTTGAATTTACTGTTTCATGAGTATGACTACTCGTGTAATCAGTGGATTCAAGTCACAGCGAAGTATTCAATCATAAGTGGTCAGAGTATGACTTGGGCCTTACCTTTCCATGATGAAGTCTAGTCTTTTGGCTAATTGAGATATTAATTTATTCAAAGAAAATTGATAGACTATATCAGAAATGATTTGGTCATATTGAATTTATCTTGCTCACATAATTATGTCATTATAAATTTGGTGATTATAGTATGCAATTTCCTACCCAATCACCTTATGCAACTTTTGGACAAAATACTGTGTTATTTGAAATGTTAAATTCATATGTAATTCTCCCTAACAGGAGACATGTTACGTGACAGGATATAAATTATGGACCCACATTCAATATTGAAACCTATAGAAGAAGGGGAACATGGAAGACATAAGCTTTTATCCCATTTCCTGCAACCATTTTACATGCATGGAGTCAAAACGGAAACAACAAACAAAAACAAAGGATGGGCTTATAAAGTTGCTTTGGATTTTGTTGCACAAATATGATTCACAGATTCTTGTATTCAATTTCAACGGCAACCTTTCTTTCGACATAATAGATACAAATATGCACTAGCCAAAAGCTAATCAATGAGTTTAAATCTTTCTAAACGGGTTGCTAACTAATGCTAAGGATGTATTATTGTAATGATCCAGATATTTCTTATGTTTATTCTGGCTAGCTAGTTGCTACGATACCTTTACAAATTAAGGATGTATCAATGCAAGGAACTATATATGTCTTTCTTATGTTGATTGTTGCTATAATAACTTATATCCTGCACTATATATACCGTTACTATAATCTTTATATATTTAGTAGAATATACTAGTACTTGATAAGAAGGTTATTTTTTGTTTTTTTTACTTTGTGTGAAAGGGAACGTTCCACGCAATCATATTAATATCCACAATCAGACATTATCATAGCCTTTTGTATAATTTACGGTAGTAGAATATTTATGGATCAGATGTATATTTTTTGGAAGGAGCTAGCTGTTAAGACATCGCACAAATGTATATATAACCCTACTTCTCATATACAAGTATACAACATTGAAACGAATATAAAAAAAAATATATCAAAACTAGTTGCTCAATGGCTTCAGAGTCATCCTTAACCTACCTTCTAAATCATGCTGATCTTCCTTCACTGTACTATCAAACCAACAATGAAAATGCTGGTATCATTGACTTGGGACTTAGTCTTAGAGTCTTGCAGCCACAAACTTATAGTCAATCCGGAAATCCCCATGGTAATACTTTCTCTTAAAGTTTTTCTATGTAGATATATATGGGTATTCTTGGTCGTTTTACGTTAATTTTTACGTGTTCCAATAAATAAATGTTGGTCACAGATGACTACCGCGACCTAGCAGAATGGAACCAGTTCGTAAGTCCAAATGTCGGCGTCATTTATCATAGGAAGATAGATGACGATGTTGGCAATGAGAGAAACATATTCCAAAGGAGAGAACAAAAAAGTGATTTTGTGAAGGTTAACATGGATGGGGTACCCATTGGTCGAAAGATATGTGTTCGTGATCATTTGAGTTACTTAAGTCTTGCAACACAACTAGAAGACATGTTTGGTTAGTTTATATGCTTGATAATAACAATTTCTTGAAATGTCACATACAATCTCATCTGTTTCTTTTTATGATTTTCACATGATTACTACGTAATTTTGTGGGTTTTCTAGGAAAACAATCTTTATGTGGTTTACGACTATTTGAAAGTGGTTCAGAGTTTTCGGTATGGTATCAAGATAGAGATGAACAATGGAGGATTGCAGGTGACGTGCCATGGAAGTAAGTCATCTTACTCATACAATATCGAAAGATATGTGATTGCTAACAACACATAATTTCAATATTACTCATCCAATATGCATCATAAACTTTGAACAACGTATATCTAATACATGTCCAATATCGAAAACTATTATATGATAAACATCTTAATTGTATAAGTATCTCTTTTATAATGCAGGGAGTTTGTAAATGGTGTGAAACGGATTCGGATCATGCTTAAGGATGAAACCATCTTCCGGCCTCTGGCCACATTGGTATAAATGTTCCAATGCATGCTAGCTCGGACCTTAAGCTGCTATATAAGATATGTCAATCAATTCGGAAAGGCTATAGTCTTTCGATTGTACGGATTATATATGTTTTTTCTTTTAAACGGCTATGTATTAAAACATTCAAAGTTACCTACTTTCTAACAAGGAACAAGGAGCTAGAAAAGCAGGAAATTTACAAATTACATAAATGACTCATGAACTTGAAATATAACATGTGTCCATAGGACAAGAAAACCATGAATGCTGGTTAAGAGGAAATTTTCTACGCCTACTATTCAACCAATGTTGATACAAAAGTTGGGCGTTCCTAGTTATTGGCTCTTGCTCTCGTACCAATTAGCTTCTTAGTACTTGTAACCTGCGCACTAAGAAAATAAACAACACCGTTAGACTTATCGTGGGATTGTCTCCCACGATTAGACTCCGGCGTGAGAGTAAGTAATCGATTTAGGGTTCTCGTAAAGAGTTAGGGTTTGTGAATCGTACCTTGAATGAGAGTTATGTCATTCCTTATATAGGCGCAGAATCCTTGTAGGGTTCGTGCTCCTTACGTTTCGCACCCATGGTGCTTATCCGGGTAAGGATATTTATTCCATAGATAGATGATCCTTATCTATACAGTGTATAGTTTTATTTGGGTTTGGGCTTACGTGAGCCTGGTCCCATTAGTGATGCGGCCCAAGTTATAATAGCCCACGCACGGTGGTTTTGGGCCTTAGTAATGTTAATCATTTGGGCTTGTGGCCCTTATGTAGACTATACGTCATCATGTCCCCCCAGTCTAGTATGCGTGATTCGTAGCCGCGGATGCTAGACTAATTGTAACCTCCCGTAATTTTCCCATACGATTAGTAAATATCAATAATTGAATAAAAGAATGTTACGTTATTTAAATACCATTTTTACAGGGAACAATTTTTTTTTTATTTATTATGCACGACATATTATGTGAACCACTACAACATTTATGATTGACCATTTACCTAGGAACGATGCTTACACACAACCTCGATAATCTATAAATATCGCGAATAATATAATAAATTTAAAACGTTTATATTTTATAAATATACGTTTCGTATATTTACCGTACAATATTTATATATTTCCGGAGCCTACGAAAATCCCCGAGATTGCTCACAAATATTTTTGGACCTCGACACGATACTTTGAACAAGCACACCTCTAACTATTATATTTATAAATCACAAGTACATGTTTGCTTTAGCTCAGTTGATTATAACTTTTACACGCGACATATCCCTTTTATTTCACAACTCTAGTTTCCATGCTTCTAAGCATCATGAAAGACGATTGTTATCAACTTTTAAATATAATTGCTATACTAGAATATGGATCAAGTTAAGACACCTTACAACACAAATAGTAATAACACTTCGTATAAATTCTAATAAACCACCAACTTTCTGTAACGAATTTAAATCCTAAATTTAAGGCCCTTCTGGTCCGAACCAGGAAAAGTGTAAAACACGAAAGTTGTCCGAAATAATGTTTTACGTCTAGAAATGCGAGATTTTGAACCAAAAATGTAATTCGTGGCTGTTATCTGTGGAATACAAACCTGGCCCAAGTAAACCTCCCTCAAATGTAACCTATAACTCATACACCACTTCCCTCAAATGTAACCTAAGTAACCCATGTTACTTCCTTACACATTATATGACACACACGTTATAATATTCCCTGGCATAAATTCAAGAATGATAAACTTGGTACCTCCCTCACTCGTTACTACCCCAAATAAAGCCTAAGGAAACCATGTTACAAGTTTACTTACAAGCTCTCTTTCACACTCCAAGTTTTGCCTTTTCCCTGCCATTCTCACCACTTGTCATGCACCAAAACTCATATATAAAGAATACATGCAATTCACACTCAAACAAAACACAATATCAACCCATTTTCTTTGCTATTGTCCATCGAGAAGAAAAGAATGAAGCAAGGTACATGGATACTAAATATATGAACTTTCCTCTCCATATTATACGTACACAATCACTCTCACATTTTCCAAAACTATAAACGAAACACATCAAACCTTCCACTTAAAATCCAACACAAACCAAACGGACCCCTTATTATTCTTTCTTTTTCGTTTGGGCCTGATCCACGCCAAGCAAACACAAGCCCACCAGGCCAAGCCCAAACCACCCCTTTGTTATTTATTTATGCCAACCATGACCCCCTCCAAACGCACCCTATTTCTTGCAAACTCGACACACGACCTCGACATGTTATTACACCACTCGATTAACAACCTAGCAAACATTCAAGAATGATAAAGATTGCACCAAATCTCACTCGTTCACTGCCTTAAATTTACCCAAAGCAAACCAACCAACTCGTATGAACAAGATAAACCAAAACGTGTCACAAGCTTTCTTAGCACCTCCCATACTCACCAATGCTCACAAACCAACCATGTACCTCATGTTAGGTGCCAGGAGTGTCAGGGAATGTCAGAAACTAAACATGACATTTTCTATTGTTGTTTTAACTCGATTGGGCAATCGTGGTGGCAACATGCAATCTATTCGAGCAAACTTTCCATCTCATGTGAACATGGCAGTATTTACACTCAATAAACTCACTATAAGACTCACTCTTACAAGCTCAGTTGAAAACACACACCCAAAAACGTACCATATCCTAATTTCGTGAAGTTATAGTTTTGATTTGGGACAAACCTTTTGCCTAGCGTACGAACCACACAAGTGAACCAAGGAGTGAACCATTGTGTCTTTGATCCATACGAATTATCCAAGTGATCCCAAAGAACCATTCTTGCTCGTCTTGAAACTCTGCTGGTCGTGAACCATTCTATGTTCATCTTTTGTACCTACTCGAACCATATATTAAGTTTACGCCACCGCTAGGGGTGAGGTGAGAATACTTGAACCATTTTACTATTTTTCATTTCATTATATTTAACTTTTGCACGTTTACTTTGATCATTTATCTCGTAAATTATAAACACGACTTGTACTTATTTTACCTCGTATCATATGTTAACTAAGTCTATAATGAGACCCTATAAGTATTTTGAACTCATATCAACGTATAAACATAGATATCACACGTTTCTAAGATGATTTGGACCTATACGATTTACATTGAAAACACTTAGAATATTTTTGGCCTAGAAACTGTTTCAGAAATTAATCTTGGTCATTTACTTGGCTTCGTTAAATAATTATTTCGACACATGATCACATCTTTTTATTACTCGACCTCATTATTGACTTGGTAAACAATTAGGAAACATATTTTACTTGACCTCATAAGCTCGTATAAGCTGTTTGCTCGACCCATTTTGAATCAACCAAAACTGATTTCTAAAAACATTAATAAGTTAACTTTTGGGCTAGTTAGCCCGTTAAGCTTATTTTGAGCTTATTTGATAAGCTGATCTCAACAGCTCAACTACAACATTTTTGTACTCTAAAAACAAGCCCAAGTCAAAGCCCAAAAGTCCCGTAAGCCCAATGGATCTCAATTTGTTAGCGGGCCTTAGATTGGTCTCGTTAAAGCACAATTATAAAAAATAAGCACTTTTTAAGCTATTAAGCTGCTGAAATAAATTATTTGGAACATTCTGAGCTTATTGAAAAAGTATAAATGTTAAATTCCAAGTTTGGTAAATTTTGGACTAACTTTGCAAATTTTCTTAAACCGAGGGACTAAAACTGCCAAAATTGTAAACTTTGGATAGAAACTGTCAAAACTGTTTTTCTAAGTTAAAAACTGTTAAAAATGAAACTTAGAAGTAATAAATGTAACTATTGATACTCTTGGACCTAAAATGAAATAATATTTAACTTTGGACTAACGGTGTAAAATTTATATCGTTAAGGTTAAAAAGGTAACAATTTGTAAAACTTGAAGGGATTTTCTGTAATATTATTTTATAAAAATAATATTAATATTTTATATATAAATACACATGTTTAGTATAAAACTCTTATAAATTTAACTTATATATATATATATATATATATATATATATATATATATATATATATATATATATATATATATATATATATACGATATAAATATTCGCGTAACTATAATTAATTTTAACGATATATATATAACGATACGTTTATTTCTTCTCTTTTAAAACTAACATCATAAAAACATCGTCTACATACTTCGACTTATTCTTGATGATTTTCCATCGCACATCGATCATTACACTCACAAGTTATATGTATATATAACTTTGTTCTTGAACTTCAAGCATTTAAACGAACACGAGTTTTAATCACAACTGAATAACTAATATTCGCGATAAAACGAGATTTAGACTATCAACTAAAACATACCATATCTTTTAGGTTGTGTGTGAAGCCGTTGCCTTGCATCGTTGAGACTATGTTACTACCACTACTATTGTACTACTAAGGTGAGTCATAGCCCCTACTCTTACTTGTTTTACAATGGTTTATAAACGTTTTTGGGGGATATACATGCTTAACTACTGTTTTTACTTTTACAAGTATTCATTAACTAAATACATGACTGTATTTCATATAAACTTTACTGGTTTACACATTATTATATATCATAAGGAAATACCTGCTATAGACATGATTACAAGTGATTTTTCAATGGTATGCTATATTTGATCTCTATTGCCTAAGTACCGATTACCAAAAGTCCCTCGTTCATGCCCCTTAATCACCCAAAGGGTGAGCGTAAGTAGTTGTGAATAGATCTATTAGGGATTGACAATCCCCATTTGGTCGCTAGAGGAAAGCCACCAAATGCACGCTATTTGATTTCATAGGTTACTGGTAAATACCTATCTTGAGGGCCACTGTTTTACATCATTATTATGGATAATTTTGATGCCTGTTAATCGTTGAGTGTCATGAGCTTAGAGCAATAGAACAATAGTACTGTAGTCATGATACAGTATTACAAAGACTGATGTTTGGGGTGTACAATGCGGTAGCCCACTGTTTTATTAAACTATGAGATTGTGCTCACTATATAGCAGGAAAACTATTAATAATTGGCAAACGAATAAACTATTTTGGTGTTGACCCGGTTAGGTCAAACAAACTACTATTTTGGTGTTGACCCGGTGAAGGGCAAACCAACGGACTATTTTTGAATTAATAAGGAAATCACTCATTTTCTGATTTTGATAAATCAACGATTTCAACTATGAACACTATGGATTTTCTCACACTTTAATTGGATAATCAACTCTTATTATAAACACTGTGGACTTGTAAACTCTTTGATTTTGGAAATCGATATTCGAAACTATAAACTCTATGAAATCACCAACCTTTGTGTTAACACTTTTAGCATGTGTTTATCTCAGGTAACTAAACAAGAAGGAACTTGAAGGCACGGAGTGGGCTTGTAACCCGGCATGGGCTTAAATAAACGTTTTGACACATTTCAAATAAATTTGTTGTCTAAACTATGAAACATCTTGATATCTCGAATATTTGGTATTTTGAATGAATTAAACTTTAAAGCGTCACTTTTGTGTCGTTTTCTATGATTGTGATAAAGATCCTCGAAGTAACACCCAAAAAGTCTTCCGCTGACATTTTAAGTCTTCCGCTGACATTTTAATTCTTCCGCTGACGTGATGATTTTGGGGGTGTTACAGATTGGCACCAGAGCTATAGTTATAGAGAACCAAGTGTTTTGAACATTGGACTATAACTACACTTTTAAAACGGACCACTTTTACAAAATACCACCTTATGCCCTCCGTGCCTACGCGTTTCCAACATCTGGTAGATACATTACTTTTACATGATTTTGTATATATGTTAACATGTGATAATTATGCTAATGACTTATATTTACTAATCGGGATTATTACAAGCACCATGTCTTCATATTCCCACCCTATTGTCTTGTCATCGGATTTATAGGCTTCCCCTTCGACATCACCTGATCCAATTCACCGAAATAGGAAAATTCGACAACTTCAGCCGTATGAAGCAAATCCTTCTTATATCACTACCAGCTCTTGTCATACCACCACCGGAAATTAGTTGTGCCACCACCACTTACACCACCTGTGCTATCACCATCACCACCTACTAGCTTCTACCAATAGATCCATGAACTTCTTACTGGAGCAGAATTATAGGCATTTTTGAATGCACATCCCTTGTTCGACGAATTTTATCGGCATTTCAAGCCATATAAGCATATCTTCACTAAAAAGTCATTAGGACTGTTTTTACCCATACCATAAACTAGAACAAGTCCAGTCCATCCATCCTTCCCTGAATAGGCTGTGTCCCCTACATTCGCTTTGCCCTTCGCTACTGCGCAAAGATTTTGATCCCCCATTTAGTAAGTCGTGAAAACAATACCTTATGTTTAGATCTATTGATTCCAGTAAAAAGCCAAATAGAGAGTTTTGTGTATGCCTGCTTTAAGAGTAAGGAAAAAGCTTGAAAAGCATACTTGCATTAACAACGGAAAGAGGTTCCTTCAACGATTCAACCTTACATCCACATAGGAGTTATTTGCGTAGAAAAACCCCAAATAGTCCTCTTAGTATCGAAACCTTCATTTGACAACTTGTCAAGGAATAAACTGAAAGACTTTAGACCTTCCACCAGAACAAAAGATGAAGTTCAGCAATGATGAGGCGAAAAATGATCCGTTTTTAGGGGGTCATTTAAGCCTGAATCCGACTTTATTTGATCAAATATTGCCCTAAATCGTTCCTTTTGTGATTTTAGGTGTTCGGAGAGTGAATTCTGGAAAAGAAGCTATTTTGGACGTTTTTGGAGCATAAAAGTGAAGAAAACGGCTAAGTACCTAATTTGCATACTGAAAATACAAGGTGACGGCGTCAAGACCATCAGCTTGACGGCGTCAGACATGAAGAATTAAATATCGAAGGTGGTGACGGCGTCAGACGGACTCGTGACGGCGTCAAAGTGGCTAAAATAATATACCGAGGGTGGTGACGGCGTCACATAGGCCGTCATAAGTGGATCAAGGCCGTCCGAGGAAGTTTATGGCGGCGAGGTGACGGTGTCAGAAGTAACTCTTGACGCCGTCAGACTATTTTTCCTATATATAGTTTTCTAGTTTTTTCACAAAAAAAAGGAGAAGTTTTGGTGAAACCCTAAAGACGATTTTGGTGCCTCTTTTACAGGTTTTTCAAGGGTTCCAAACCCTTGAGACCTTGCATTGTAATTGAGATAAGTGTACTTTCAATTCAATCAATATGTCTATGTGTTGGTTGTTTATCTCTTGTTCTTGTCTCAATTCTACTATGCTAGGCTAGATCTCTTTTGTGTTTGCTTAGATCTAATGAAACCTAGATGTTGATTATGTGTTGATTACTTGTCTATTCTTGTTTTGAATGAATGATTTATATGTTAGGCTTAAGAAAACTGGTAGATCTCCAAATGGTAACATGCTTGAACGTCTTAAGAAACATGAACCGAGGCGTACTAGGTCTTTATTGGTTGTATTTAATGCATGAGCCACTGTTTACAATCCCTATAGTTGTGCTGGGTCATGGTGTAGGAGGAGATAAGAGCTCATAGAGTTGGGGAGTTATGGATGCCACCCCACGAATGGTATTAAGGAATACAATCCGTCATTCATACAAGTGTAACAAGTAATTAACATGTAAAAGATATCTAGGGAGTAGTGAAGTCTAAGTAAACACAATTTCTCCAATTACTGCTCACAACCTTAGTATAATTTAGTTTAATTTCATTTTTATTATTTTATTTTGATTGCATCTTAGCTTTGGGTTAGTTGATTAGCAACTAATTCCGCCCACTCCTTCAAAACCCGAGATTTTACTTGCTTTCATAAAAATATAAAAATACAAAAATAATCATCTCTCATCTCTAGAACTATTAATTAGGTTTTCTAATCCTAGCGACACTATTCCTAAGCTGAACGATCAATCCCCCGGTACTTGTCACTATACTATACTACAACGATCAGGTACACTGCCTGTTGGGGGTTGTAAGCTTCTCGAGATCCCTCGAGAGGTAAAGCAAGGTGCGATTCCCACGCATCAAGTTTTTGGCGCCGCTCCCGGGGAATAGTTATTGTCTAGGTTAGGATTTCTTTTTATTAGGTCTACTTGCTAGATTCCTTTCTAGTAAGATTTTTATTTTTATTTTTTTAGGTCTTCTTTAGTCTATCTTATTTCTTCGTGCCCTTGTTCGTAACTCTTTACCATCCGACATCATGGAAGGTGGTAACATCTTTGAACCCATCATCCCACCACAACAAAACCCACCATTAGAACCCCTTAGGCCCCGAACCTTAGGAGAATATTCCCGACCTAGCCACCAAGGCTACCGAAACACCATTGAGCTCACCGGAGCCAATGTGACCCCCTTGCGATCCGACACCATCCGGTTGGTGCAAAGCGGATGTGCATTCCATGGACTTCGTTCCGAAGATCCAAACCAACACCTTAAGGACTTCCTCAAAATCGTAGATTCCATAGACCTAGGTGTTGAAACTAGAGAGACTACCCGTTTACGCCTATTCCAATTCTCTCTACGGGATCAAGCTAGTCAATGGCTTGAGCGTTTACCCGCGGGATCCATCACCACATGGGATGATCTCACCACTCGTTTCCTTGCTCAATTTTTCCCACCGGGGAGAACTACTAAACTTAGGAATGACATCTTGATGTTTCAACAACGTCAAAATGAATCTCTTTATGAAGCATGGACTCGTTTCAAGGACTTACTCCAAAAAGTCCCTCATCATGGCATAGATCTTTGGCTCCAAGTCCAATCTTCTATGACCATATCGACATCTCCACGAGGCGAACCATTGACCAATCGGCCGGTGGTAAGCTACGTGATCTTAGTGCGGAACAATCATGGGAACTCATAGAAGATCTTGCTCTCTATGACAACGAAAGTTGGAATGATCCCCGTGATTTGAACAAAACGGTCAAGGCAATATCTTTGCCTTCGAATAATTCAAGCACTCCCGACCGTAGGATCATGGAACTTGAAGGTCGAGTCAAGTTTCTCATGAAATCTTACGAAGCTCCGAAGCATTCAAGCCAAGTGAACAAAATCACTTCTTCATGCGAATTATGTAGTGGTCCCCATGACACTCGTGATTGTGTGGAACTCCCCGGAACAGCTTTTGCGGACTACGCATCCACGCGTACCGACGAAGCGGGAGATAAGTGGTACACTTTCAAGCCCGAGCCAAACACAAACGGTGATTCATACAACTCCACATGGAAAAATCACCCAAACCTTAGGTGGAAGCAAAATCAACCCAATTCTTCCAATCCGCCTAATCGTTACCAATCAAACGGTCCCCCATCCAACCGTACCTTCAACAACAATCCTTCTAACAACTATGGTAGTACCAACAATCTTGAAGGATTGATGTCGAAATTTATGGCATCTCAAGAAGCTCGCATAGCTAGTTTTGAAACCGAATTCAACCAACAACAAACGGAGATGACCAACAAGATCGACAACTTGTTGAAAGCCCTCAACAACCAAACATTAGCCACACCTAGGAAGGACACTAGGGACACCAATAGTGGAATCCAAGTTAAGGACCCCTCATCATCCAAACATGTCCACTTTGTCAATGTTGTCACCATTAAGCCGATAGATAGGGAGATAGAGGAGAGTGACAAAGATGAAGTTAGAGTAGAAGCCAATAGTGAGGATGAGAGTAGGGAAGTTGAGGTTAATAAGGATGAGGAATTAGAGGAGGTAGAACCTATAGAGGAGTATTTTGATAAGTTGCCAACCAAGGAAGAACGGGAATACCATAAGGATTTATTCGATAGTCCCGAGACAACATATATCTTTGGCGACCCCCTGATCAAAATGGGAGACCCCTCTAACATTAACATCCCATGCAATATCGGGCACATGCATGTATGGAAAGCTTACATAGACCCTAGATCCCCCGTAAACATCATGTCTAGGACTTATTACAATTGGGTGATGAAGAAGCAACTCAATTTTAGGATGATGCCCGGTAAAAGTTGGATAAGTAATTTTGCAGGAAGAATTAAGGGAGTACATGTGATTATAGGGAATCTCACCTATGAGATTGATTTTATGATAGTGGAAGACACGCGTCCGGTGATAGATGCTTGCCTAAGTCAAATAATATTTGGGAAACCATTTGTTGATGCCACTAGGATGAGTTATGATCCGACGTTAGGGATAGTTAGATTCAAGAAAGACAATGATGAGGTTGCTTATCAAATGCCCTACAAGATCGAACAATACCGCCTTCTCTCTAATTTCGAAAAGGAACGTAAGCAAGCGGCTTATTATAGGAATGAGGAGGATAGACGTAGAGGAGTAGAGTATGTTAGAAATAGGATGCTTGGTTTCTACAAAGAATGCTTGCAACTAGGTCCGGAATACAAAACTGGTTTAGAAGACGACCTAGAGAGTGGAACCAATGATGAGATTACGTAGTAACCCACGACTTTGAGTCTAGCTACAAGACTCGTAAATAAAGAAAAGCGCTTCTTGGGAGGCAACCCATGCTTTATGTGATTTTTATTTGTTTGATTGTTATTTGCTTCCGTATGCATGCTTTGTTTTTATTGTTGGTTGATCATGTTTCTCTACTAAAATGTGAAATACTTTATTATGTTGTTTGGCCTAGTCTTAACTTCAACCTAAAGGTATTTTTGCAAAAGATAAGTGTAAGGGGAAACCCCAAATATGTTTTTAAGAAACAACCCGATCATGATTCTCCACAATATTAAATGAACATGTATATTCATATTTGTTAGAGTCAAATGCTTGTATTGAGTCATAATGAAGTTTTGCAGGATTTTCCAGGAAGTAGGACAAAGTTTTTCCAAAAATTTTTCGGAAACTTAACATAAGAATTTCTGCAGGTCCATTCTGACGGCGTCAGGGTATTGCTCTTGACGGCGTCAGGAGTTAAAATCTGGAAATTTTACCGGTTTTGTTTTTCTAACGGAGTCTTATAGTTTTTGTGAATTATTAAGTTTTATAATCTCCAGGAAATCTGCAAACTTCATTCCACAAGCATTATATCTTACTTTGTTTTCTAGGATTTAGTAACTTACATAGGATGCCGCCGATTTTACGCGAGGTTGCCTTGTCTACTTTTGTCAAGATTTACAGGTTATTTATGACAAGAAGATGATTTATATTCTGGAAGGGAAGCTTTGATTGTTCGTTTTCTTGGAAGAAGATTTAACCTGGCCAACCTAAAATCCATACCGAGCGAATCAGGGGAGTATTTGATTTCATTCTCTTTACTTTTTAACTTTTACATTCTTTACTTGAACATTGGGGACAATGTTCATCTTAAGTGTAAGGGGAGGGTAAAAAGATGATACCTTACATATGCACTTTCGCTTGAGTTTGTTTTGTTTGATGGTAGATGTGTAATAAAACTACGAGAAATACTTGTTAGTGTAATTTTAGCGCCAAATTTAAAATTTTTTACAACATTTAGGAGTGAAACTTTAGCCATAGCAAGCGTCTCATGGATAGGAGATTGTATGACTAGCACATAACCGTATATTCAGAAAAATTTCCCACCCAAAAATGTGAGGTTCGCCTTTAGATTTGATAGGAAAAGCATTTACTATTAGTGCTTATGAGTGTACCGGTAGCATTTAGATTCTAGAACTTGCGTTAGTGATGCATCCCGAGACCGCTAGTGAGACTACATTCGTGTGGTAGGATTTACTACATGATAAGAGGCATTAGGATCACCCTTGTGTTAAACCCATATCATAATTACTTGACCATTTGAGTCATATTGTTTGGCTAGTTAAGTCAACTAATTTTTCCCACACCCTTAGCGTTGTACTCATTTTTAGTACATGAAACCCCTAGTACACCCCTCCGAGCCTATCTTTTCGTTTCTAACTTTAAGCATTTTACTTAAAGGAAGAATTTGTTACACCCCACTTAAATGTACAACCAAATCGCCTTAGCCTTCCGTGTATGCGCTCATTTTTAGTGCATTATAGTTATTTGTTAAACCCTAAGTTAACTATCTAATTGATTACATGGTTGCTAAGTCGAGTCATATCCTTGTACATATTGTTTTGGGACGATTGGGACTCATGGGTAAGTACTTATTTTATGGAGTAATGGGGAAGAACATCACTTATTACCCCCATATGTGCGTTAATCTTAAAAGTGCTCCAAGTGTTTTGATTTTCTTAATTCGAGTCATTAGATTAGTTAATTGTAAAGTATGTAAAGATTCAAGTGTAAGGGGAATGCTCAAACCCCTATGATGTATTATTTTGGATGGTAGTGTAAGAGTGTATGTAAAAAAAAAAAAAAAAAAAAAAAAAAAAAAAAAAAAAAAAATCGAAAAATTAAGAAAAAGAAAAAAAAAATATAGAAAAGAAAAAAAAAAAAAAAAAAAAAAAGAGAAAAAAAACATACGGACTACCATCCCGTTTTTATTCTATGTTCATTTTATGTTTTTGTTATTTTTCATTTATTAGCTTAAGTCGAGTCTAGTCTTGGCTTAGCAACGCCATATTGTACATGTAATTAACTAAGATTGTTAACTCGCCACCAGTAAAACTTCCTTTATCCAACAAACCCGTGTAATTCATATCCCTATACCTAACGTTACAACCCTTTAAAAAGACCTCTTTGATAGTTTATCCTAGGTGCTTACGCCATGTGGTGGAGGTTTGATCCTTTCCCAAGCCTATGGTAATCTATTTTGTTATGACAGGTAGTGAGAGATATCTTCCATTTCCATAATGTTATATTACTTTATTACACCCGAGAGATGTGAGTATCTAAACACTATTTGTGAGGTGCTTGTGTATGACCTCCGTGCTTGTCTATTGGTCTTTAGTGGAACGATTATTTGTTGTAATTACTTTTATATTAGTGTTAAATGACCCCTAACTTGTCTTTTGAGTAGAATAAAAGCTCATTTGCTTGAGGACAAGCAAATCTCAAGTGTAAGGGTATATGATGAGGCTAAAAATGATCCGTTTTTAGGGGGTCATTTAAGCCCGAATCCGACTTTATTTGATCAAATATTGCCCTAAATCGTTCCTTTTGTGATTTTAGGTGTTTGGAGAGTGAATTCTGGAAAAGAAGCTATTTTGGACGTTTTTGGAGCATAAAAGTGAAGAAAACGGCTAAGTACCTAATTTGCATACTGAAAAGACAAGGTGACGGCGTCAAGACCATCAGCTTGACGGCGTCAGACATGAAGAATTAAATATCGAAGGTGGTGACGGCGTCAGACGGACTCGTGACGGCGTCAAAGTGGCTAAAATAATATACCGTGGGTGGTGACGGCGTCACATAGGCCGTCATAAGTGGATCAAGGCCGTCCGAGGAAGTTTATGGCGGCGAGGTGACGGCGTCAGAAGTAACTCTTGATGCCGTCAGACTGTTTTTCCTATATATAGTTTTCTAGTTTTTTCACAAAAAAAAAAAGGAGAAGTTTTGGTGAAACCCTAAAGACGATTTTGGTGCCTCTTTTACAGGTTTTTCAAGGGTTCCAAACCCTTGAGACCTTGCATTGTAATTGAGATAAGTGTACTTTCAATTCAATCAATATGTCTATGTGTTGGTTGTTTATCTCTTGTTCTTGTCTCAATTCTACTATGCTAGGCTAGATCTCTTTTGTGTTTGCTTAGATCTAATGAAACCTAGATGTTGATTATGTGTTGATTACTTGTCTATTCTTGTTTTGAATGAATGATTTATATGTTAGGCTTAAGAAAACTGGCAGATCTCCAAATGGTAACATGTTTGAACGTCTTAAGAAACATGAACCGAGACGTACTAGGTCTTTATTGGTTGTATTTAATGCATGAGCCACTGTTTACAATCCCTATAGTTGTGCTGGGTCATGGTGTAGGAGGAGATAAGAGCTCATAGAGTTGGGGAGTTATGTATGCCACCCCACGAATGGTATTAAGGAATACAATCCGTCATTCATACAAGTGTAACAAGTAATTAACATGTAAAAGATATCTAGGGAGTAGTGAAGTCTAAGTAAACACAATTTCTCCAATTACTGCTCACAACCTTAGTATAATTTAGTTTAATTTCATTTTTATTATTTTATTTTGATTGCATCTTAGCTTTGGGTTAGTTGATTAGCAACTAATTCCGCCCACTCCTTCAAAACCCGAGATTTTACTTGCTTTCATAAAAATATAAAAATACAAAAATAATCATCTCTCACCTCTAGAACTATTAATTAGGTTTTCTAATCCTAGCGACACTATTCCTAAGCTGAACGATCAATCCCCCGGTACTTGTCACTATACTATACTACAACGATCAGGTACACTGCCTGGTGAGGGTTGTAAGCTTCTCGAGATCCCTCGAGAGGTAAAGCAAGGTGCGATTCCCACGCATCAAGCAACCTTCTCTACGTCTATCACTTTTATCCGAAACCCTCCTTGTTAAATGTCTGTTACAGACAAACTTTTTGTCTAAATGGGTAAGTTACCCCACAGATTTCCTCGGAACAATAGAATGTGAACAATAATTATTTTCCTAACACGATAGAAATCTTCATTCAGAATGAAATTGTTTCTCAAGTCAAGACAACGCCACTAGTTAGAGCTACTCAACAATTATGAATGTGAGATACGTTAAGCTGGAAAGAACACTTAAAAAGAAGAAGCTAATGTAGTAGTAGATACGTTAAGCTTGAAAGAACGATTAAAAACCACTCGGGATTAGATCATTAGAAATGACTATTTATTCACCCCTTCATCACACTATACCCTTGTTGGAAGATAGACTTGCCGACATGAGAATCGAATCAATACTATTACCGACACCCTCAACGACTTTCTTCGTGAACACGTCAAGACTCTTATAGATGAGATTGAGAACTTCGTAATTGGCCAGTTAGCTATGAAGGCTGTATTTGAACAGATGAATATTCAGTTTTGGGAATCAATGGAGTTATAGGAGCATTGTGTGGAGCCAACACTTCAACTGAAATAATGATGGGAGCCCTGGACCGTGAAATTGAGACGATTGACATAGAGAATGTGTATCTTAGGCAAGCCTTACAAAAATCCCTAACTAGGGAAAGAACATGAGATCAAACCATCGAAACTTAACCACAACCACTACGCCAACAAACCCCGAAGTTATGACCCCAGCAACAATACAGCAATCAATTGCTGATGGTGTCAATGCCTTCTTAACCAAACAAGCCCGCCAAAGAGATACTGGCACACAAATGGCTGGAAACGCGACACCCGCACCTCGTTACCACACCTATAAGGACTTTATAGCATGCCAACCCACATACTTCAAAGGTACCAAAGGAATATCCGAATTAGCCCAATGGTTTGAGCGTTGTGAAACGGTCTTCCAAAGAAGTAGATGCTTAGAAAACAACAAAGTTAGCTTCGCAACGGAAACTCTAATACAAGATGCCCTATCTTGGTGGAATACTATTGTTCAGACTCTAGGAGCAACGACAGCATATCAACTCTCATGGACTGAATTCAAGACCAAGATATTAAAGAAGTATTGTCCTCATTCGGAATTGAGGAAGCTTGAGGATGAGTTCTATGTGTTGGTAATAAAAGGAATCGATCTGAGAACTTACAACCAAAGGTTTCAGGAACTTAAGATACTATGCCCATCGATGGTGCCTGACCTTGAGAAAACATTGGAGAAGTACGTCGAAGGACTCCCTAGGAGCATTGAAGGAGATGTCACCTCATCAAACCCACCAACCCTGGAAGCAGCAATGAAACTTGCTCAGAGGCTATTGGACCAAGAGGTCAAATGCAATGAGCTCAAAAGGAAACTCGATAATAAAAGAATCACCCATCACCACGACAACAACCATCATAGCAATACCAGCAATCACCGCAACAACAACAACAACAATTCTCAACAACGCAGCAGACTGATGAAGTTTAGAGTTTAACCACCCAAATTCCTTAAGCACTTGGTTGTACTAAGTGATGTCACCTTTAAGTATTCGTCTTTCTCACGACTTAGGTCTACTTTCTGTTCAATAATGCGACTCGCTGTGATATTTCCTCATCTATTGTACTATCCAGTTCTTCCTGAATTCCATTTTATCCGCTCCCTCTACTCTAACTATCCTTTCATTTATGACATGACCAAAATCCATTTCAACACCAAACTGACGAACTATTTTAGTATTGACTAAGTTAGAGCAATCACTCATACCTTGATTTAGGAAATCAACCGTTTGACTTATAAACTCTACGAACCAACAACTAGACCAGACATCATACGGGTCGATTGGTCCAAGCATTGCATTATTACTCGTAAATTATACATAGCCTGATCACCTATGTCTAATTTAGGAAGAATCATGCAATGAAGGGAACAATTGTCTTTGAGATGTAAGTAAGTTATACTTGAGATATAGGATTTCTGAGGAACACGAAGACCAGATTCGCACCAAGTACCCACATCTTTTCCCTAGACACCCTTGGCAACTATCTTAGACTAGAATTCCGGGACGGAATTCCCTGTAAGAGGTAGGTAATGTAACCTCCCGTAATTTTCCCATACGATTAGTAAATATCAATAATTGAATAAAAGAATGTTACGTTATTTAAATACCATTTTTACGGGGAACAATTTTTTTTTATTTATTATGCACGACATATTATGTGAACCACTACAACATTTATGATTGACCATTTACCTAGGAACGATGCTTACACACAACCTCGATAATCTATAAATATCGCGAATAATATAATAAATTTAAAACGTTTATATTTTATAAATATACGTTTCGTATATTTACCGTACAATATTTATATATTTCCGGAGCCTACGAAAATCCCCGAGATTGCTCACAAATATTTTTGGACCTCGACACGATACTTTGAACAAGCACACCTCTAACTATTATATTTATAAATCACAAGTACATGTTTGCTTTAGCTCAGTTGATTATAACTTTTACACGCGACATATCCCTTTTATTTCACAACTCTAGTTTCCATGCTTCTAAGAACCATGAAAGACAATTGTTATCAACTTTTAAATATAATTGCTATACTAGAATATGGATCAAGTTAAGGCACCTTACAACACAAAAACATTTCGTATAAATTCTAATAAACCACCAACTTTCTGTAACGAATTTAAATCCTAAATTTAAGGCCCTTCTGGTCCGAACCAGGAAAAGTGTAAATCACAAAATTTGTCCGAAATAATGTTTTACGTCTAGACTCGCGAGATTTTGAACCAAAAATGTAATTCGTGGCTGTTATCTGTGGAATACAAACCTGACCCAAGTAAACCTCCCTCAAATGTAACCTATAACTCATACACCACCTCCCTCAAATGTAACCTAAGTAACCCATGTTACTTCCTTACACATTATATGACACACACGTTATAATATTCCCTGGCATAAATTCAAGAATGATAAACTTGGTACCTCCCTCACTCGTTACTACCCCAAATAAAGCCTAAGGAAACCATGTTACAAGTTTACTTACAAGCTCTCTTTCACACTCCAAGTTTTGCCTTTTCCCTGCCATTCTCACCACTTGTCATGCACCAAAACTCATATATAAAGAATACATGCAATTCACACTCAAACAAAACACAATATCAACCCATTTTCTTTGCTATTGTCCATCGAGAAGAAAAGAATGAAGCAAGGTACATGGATACTAAATATATGAACTTTCCTCTCCATATTATACGTACACAATCACTCTCACATTTTCCAAAACTATAAACAAAACACATCAAACCTTCCACTTAAAATCCAACACAAACCAAACGGACCCCTTATTATTCTTTCTTTTTCGTTTGGGCCTGATCCACGCCAAGCAAACACAAGCCCACCAGGCCAAGCCCAAACCACCCCTTTGTTATTTATTTCTGCCAACCGCGACCCCCCTCCAAACGCACCCTATTTCTTGCAAACTTGACACACGACCTCGACATGTTATTACACCACTCGATTAACAACCTAGCAAACATTCAAGAATGATAAAGATTGCACCAAATCTCACTCGTTCACTGCCTTAAATTTACCCAAAGCAAACCAACCAACTCGTATGAACAAGATAAACCAAAACGTGTCACAAGCTTTCTTAGCACCTCCCATACTCACCAATGCTCACAAACCAACCATGTACCTCATGTTAGCTGCCAGGAGTGTCAGGGAATGTCAGAAACTAAACATGACATTTTCTATTGTTGTTTTAACTCGATTGGGCAATCGTGGTGGCAACATGCAATCTATTCGAGCAAACTTTCCATCTCATGTGAACATGGCAGTATTTACACTCAATAAAATCACTATAAGACTCACTCTTACAAGCTCAGTTGAAAACACACACCCAAAAACGTACCATATCCTAATTTCGTGAAGTTATAGTTTCGATTTGGGACAAACCTTTTGCCTAGCGTACGAACCACACAAGTGAACCAAGGAGTGAACCATTGTGTCTTTGATCCATACGAATTGTCCAAGTGATCCCAAAGAACCATTCTTGCTCGTCTTGAAACTTTGCCGGTCGTGAACCATTCTATGTTCATCTTTTGTACCTACTCGAACCATATATTAAGTTTACGCCACCGCTAGGGGTGAGGTGAGAATACTTGAACCATTTTACTATTTTTCATTTCATTATATTTAACTTTTGCACGTTTACTTTGATCATTTATCTCGTAAATTATAAACACGACTTGTACTTATTTTACCTCGTATCATATGTTAACTAAGTCTATAATGAGACCCTATAAGTATTTTGAACTCATATCAACGTATACACATAGATATCACACGTTTCTAAGATGATTTGGACCTATATGATTTACATTGAAAACACTTAGAATATTTTTGGCCTAGAAACTGTTTCAGAAATTAATCTTGGTCATTTACTTGGCTTCGTTAAATAATTATTTCGACACATGATCACATCTTTTTATTACTCGACCTCGTTATTGACTTGGTAAACAATTAGGAAACATATTTTACTTGACCTCATAAGCTCGTATAAGCTGTTTGCTTGACCCATTTTGAATCAACCAAAACTGATTTCTAAAAACATTAATAAGTTAACTTTTGGGCTAGTTAGCCCGTTAAGCTTATTTTGAGCTTATTTGATAAGCTGATCTCAATAGCTCAACTACAACATTTTTGTACTCTAAAAACAAGCCCAAGTCAAAGCCCAAAAGTCCCGTAAGCCCAATGGATCTCAATTTGTAAACGGGCCTTAGATTGGTCTCGTTAAAGCCCAATTATAAAAATAAGCACTTTTTAAGCTATTAAGCTGTTGAAATAAATTATTTGGAACATTCTGAACTTATTGAAAAAGTATAAATGTTAAATTCCAAGTTTGGTAAATTTTGGACTAACTTTGCAAATTTTCTTAAACCGAGGGACTAAAACTGCCAAAATTGTAAACTTTGGATAGAAACTGTCAAAACTGTTTTTCTAAGTTAAAAACTGTTAAAAATGAAACTTAGAAGTAATAAATGTAACTATTGATACTCTTGGACCTAAAATGAAATAATATTTAACTTTGGACTAACGGTGTAAAATTTATATCGTTAAGGTTAAAAAGGTAACAATTTGTAAAACTTGAAGGGATTTTCTGCAATATTATTTTATAAAAATAATATTAATATTTTATATATAAATACACATGTTTAGTATAAAACTCTTATAAATTTAACTTATATATATATATATATATATATATATATATATATATATACGATATAAATATTCGCGTAACTATAATTAATTTTAACGATATATATATAACGATACGTTTATTTCTTCTCTTTTAAAACTAACATCATAAAAACATCGTCTACATACTTCGACTTATTCTTGATGATTTTCCATCGCACATCGATCATTACACTCACAAGTTATATGTATATATAACTTTGTTCTTGAACTTCAAGCATTTAAACGAACACGAGTTTTAATCACAACTGAATAACTAATATTCGCGATAAAACGAGATTTAGACTATCAACTAAAACATACCATATCTTTTAGGTTGTGTGTGAAGCCGTTGCCTTGCATCGTTGAGACTATGTTACTACCACTACTATTGTACTACTAAGGTGAGTCATAGCCCCTACTCTTACTTGTTTTACAATGGTTTATAAACGTTTTTGGGGGATATACATGCTTAACTACTGTTTTTACTTTTACAAGTATTCATTAACTAAATACATGACTGTATTTCATATAAACTTTACTGGTTTACACATTATTATATATCATAAGGAAATACCTGCTATAGACATGATTACAAGTGATTTTTCAATGGTATGCTATATTTGATCTCTATTGCCTAAGTACCGATTACCAAAAGTCCCTCGTTCATGCACCTTAATCACCCAAAGGGTGAGCGTAAGTAGTTGTGAATAGATCTATTAGGGATTGACAATCCCCATTTGGTCGCTAGAGGAAAGCCACCAAATGCACGCTATTTGATTTCATAGGTTACTGGTAAATACCTATCTTGAGGGCCACTGTTTTACATCATTATTATGGATAATTTTGATGTCTGTTAATCGTTGAGTGTCATGAGCTTAGAGCAATAGAACAATAGTACTGTAGTCATGATACAGTATTACAAAGACTGATGTTTGGGGTGTACAATGCGGTAGCCCACTGTTTTATTAAACTATGAGATTGTGCTCACTATATAGCAGGAAAACTATTAATAATTGGCAAACGAACAAACTATTTTGGTGTTGACCCGGTTAGGTCAAACAAACTACTATTTTGGTGTTGACCCGGTGAAGGGCAAACCAACGGACTATTTTTGAATTAATAAGGAAATCACTCATTTTCTGATTTTGATAAATCAACGATTTCAACTATGAACACTATGGATTTTCTCACACTTTAATTGGATAATCAACTCTTATTATAAACACTGTGGACTTGTAAACTCTTTGATTTTGGAAATTGATATTCGAAACTATAAACTCTATGAACTCACCAACCTTTGTGTTAACACTTTTAGCATGTGTTTATCTCAGGTAACTAAACAAGAAGGAACTTGAAGGCACGGAGTGGGCTTGTAACCCGGCATGGGCTTAAATAAACGTTTTGACACATTTCAAATAAATTTGTTGTCTAAACTATGAAACATCTTGATATCTCGAATATTTGGTATTTTGAATGAATTAAACTTTAAAGCGTCACTTTTGTGTCGTTTTCTATGATTGTGATAAAGATCCTCGAAGTAACACCCAAAAAGTCTTCCGCTGACATTTTAAGTCTTCCGCTGACGTGATGATTTTGGGGGTGTTACACTAATATTAACAGCGGTAAGCGTGGCGGGAGAACATTGAAATATTGCCGCCCATTTGAAAGTGCAATGCACCTAGTCATAAATATCTCAAAAAGGATACCTCGAAAATTGGGGGTTGTGTCCACGTAGCCCTCGTAAATTGGGAAAAAGTGCATGTACCGGTTCAGTTCTAGCCACACGTTTTTGTGAGTGGGATCCACGTGGGGATAATCTAGGGTTTTCTTACTACCTATATAATAGTCACCGCCCCATTTTTACAATCACACACAGTAAAACACACACTCACCATTGTTCACTTTCTTGAAAGCTATCTTTTGCAAATAAGCATTTCCTTAGGTAATTTTTGAGTGCGTTTTACTAGTGAATTAATGAAAATGGTTGCCCAGTTAGAGGATTTTCGCTCTGCGATGACGGAGAATGATGTCACTGAGTTTTCATCTGACTATTTCATTCCTCTGGACGTGCATCCAGAGGCTCCAGACGTTAACGCGTGTATAGCTGATTTCCCCGAAAGGAAAATAGGGCTATACGCGAAATTCTTTGAGTACGCGAATTACCGCGTGCCAATATCTATTTTTCTGAGCGATTTACTCAACCACTATCGCCTCCACATCTCACAGCTGCACTATATAGGTGCGGCTAAGCTGTCGAATTTTGAAGTAAACTGCCGTTTACTTGCGATAGAACCAACCATATCCTTGTTCCGCTTATTTTACCACACGACGTGGTCAAATGGGTGGGTATCTTTTGCGAAGCGCCCGGGGGCGCTTCAGTGTTACATTGAGAAGGTAGACTCCCTAAGAAATTGGAGGGAGCATTTTTTCTGGGTGGATGATGTGGTTTTTCCATCGCCCTACGAGTTTTATACTCAGGATACTTTGCCAAGGGATGGGCGCCCCGCACCCGGTTCCTATAGGCTGACTGATGCGCAGACTCTTGATGCCAACCGCCTAGCCATTAACCCTTATCCGGAGGAGTTTTTGGTACATATGGGGTTGAGTCGCAATTACTTCGGCGCGGCTGACGAGGTGCCCACTTTTATAAGTGAGGAAGGCCGGGGTGGGTGTTCGTCCCTTCTACTTCAAGTTTCGTAAGTCTTTTTGTATGCGCACTTTTAATAACTAATCCTTTCTGCTTTCTTGTTTTGTTTATGTGCGCAGAGATGGATCTATTCGCCGTTGTGAAGCTGGACAAGCCGAAGCAGGTGACTATAGGGGTGCGCCCTCTGAAGGAGGGTGAGCAACCCCTACTGGAGGCGACTGAGAGTCGCGTGACCGTGCTGCCGGAGGTTGTCCCTGAGAACACGCCGCCGCTCCAAGTGGCGCCCGTTCAGAGTGTGGCGTCAGATGTGGAGGTGGCGCAAGAGGAGGCGCGCGCCGAGTCGTCTGACAGCATCGAGATCCTAAAGCCCGAGGAGGTGCTGAAGGAGGAAGTGGCACAGAATATTAAGCGCAAAGGAGAGGCTGGGACTAGTGGCCCCAAGAAGAGACGTCGCCACCTCATTCGGGATGCGGAGTCTTCCGCGGAGGAGGAGACATCCGCTCCTGTCGCGGATAAGAAGGCTGCTGAGGCCTCTCCATTTCTGTAAGTATCTGCGTCTATATTATGTTTCTTGTACATTACTTGCCGCAATATGTACTAATTGTCGTCTTCATGTCTTGTAGGGATGATGCCGCGAAGAATGATGGAGTCTTCGTGGATGTGGTTTCCTCTCCGCAGAATGAAAACAAGGAGGGGAAAGCCAAGGTTGATGAGGGTAGAGCGGCGTAGCAGTTGATGGATGAGTTAGCTGCGACTGCTGCGCGTCAAGCTGAGCTGGTGGCTCAGTTGAGGGAGAAGTATGTTGGGGAGAGCAGTACTCTCGCCCAGAAGGATGAGGAGATTGCGAAGCTCCGTGCGCAGCTGGCGGATGCGCAAGCAGAGTTGGAGTCTTCGCGGGTGTACACTGAGAAAGTCACCCATGAGAAGTTATCTGCCCTGGCTGAGGTGGAGGAGGCGCGCGGGAAGCTTCATCATTACAAGTCTGACATGACTTGGGCTGTTAGATATTTGGAAGAGAAGAAGGTGGAGCATTTTGCTAACATTGCCAAGTTCAAGGAAGATATGATGAAGATCATCCAGCTGCAAGAGGATAAGTTGCGCGGCCTGAGCATCGAGTATGATGAGGAGTTATACCCTCATTTGATGTCGACCATCGCTGAGCGCATGTATCTCTTTTATACTCTTCTTCTTCATAATAATTTTTGTTGCTGTGCTTCTTATTAACACAAATTGTCTTTGATGATGTAGGTGGTTGATTAGCCACGGGCTGCGCCTGGCAGCTATGGGGACTTTGGAGTCCCAAGAGGTGTTGGACGCCTTTGGGAAGGTGGTGCACTGTGCGGTGGCGCGCGGGAAGTCGCAGGCTATGGAGGATCTCCACGAGGCCAAACTTCTGACCAAGGACTTAGCAGAGGTCCCTGGTTATAATGCGGCTGCCTACGATGAGTTGATGCAGGCTATGGCGGGGTTAAAGGTCCTCGAGCTGTCGCACATTGGGAGGTTGGAGCGCGACTAAGACAACCCCATAGATGTACTTATGGCGGGGTTGACGCTGGAGTGCCACCTTGGAGAGGATGCAGAGGGGCAATCAGATTACTTTCTGAAACCTGATGTGTCGCAGCTGCAGATTCTTGTGTTCGCGCAGCCTCGCCACATCCTTACCCCGTTTGCTCTTGAGAGGGAGATTCCCTTGAAAGAGGTTTTGGAGCGTCACGCGCAGAGGACTGCTTAGAAGAAGGGCATTAAGGGCAAGGCAGTGTTGTGTGGCGTGGGTGCTGCGCACATCCCTAGGTCTGATGGTGTGCCCGTGAGTGTTCCTACCGTATCTCCCAAAGACGCTTTGATTCTGAGGAAGCTTCAGGAGGCGGGGAGTTCTGCTACTCCGGAGGAGAGCTCGGAGCATCGCCATAGCGTGTAGGCTTTTTGTATATGTGCTATGTAAAGAATGAAGTGTATCTTTCCTTGTAATTTTTGTGTAAAAAATATTGAATAAGATACCTTTTTGTTGATTAAGTGCGTGACTTAAGAAATATACTTGCATTGTTTTGCTAAGTTTAATTATTTGACCAAGTGTATTGGCTCGTTAAGTGCGTGACTTTAAAAATATACTTGCATTGTTTGCTAAGTTTAATTATTTTGACCAAGTGTATTGGCTCGTTATTTGCTAAGCTTGTACGGTGTACTTAATATTTGCGCACCCGTCGTGGGATGCGCACGTGAAACTTACCTCGACGTCTCAAAAGTAAGGCGCTTAGCAAGGATACGTGATCCAATGTTGATGGGTTTGCAACCCTCTTACTCAACGAGTGAATTAGTAGGTTTACTCATCCTTTATGCCTTCGTGGGTCTTTGATTAGTGCATGCACGCCATGTAGGCAAAAATATAAGATAACGATATCGACATATATAAGCATGTATGCAATAAAGTGAAATACGCTATGGAGTTAGCTAGAAACCATAACATTTTATTAATACGTGCAAGTTTTTGAAAAAAGAAAAATACAATTCCTTGGAAAGTAAAGAAAAACAAACACTTATTGGGCATCTCGTAGGATACAGAGGTGTCTGTATAGTGGCCGTAGCCTAAAAGTAACATCTTTTGAGATTGCAGATGTTCCAAGTGCGCGCTAGGTCGTGACCTTCCATGTCGCGCAGTCTGTATGCGCCGTTGCCGAGCGCATCCGTGACCTCGTAAGGTCCTTCCCATTTTGGTCCGAGCTTGCCTGTGTCTTTTGCGTGGCTTGCATCATTAGCGCGGTAAACAAAGTCTCCTGGTCTGAATGAAGTGTGTTTGACCTTTGCATCATAATACTTCTTCATTTTTGCCTTAGCCTTTGCTTCGCATATAGCTGCGCGTTCACGCCTTTCTTCCAGTAAGTCTAAGTCTATGCGCCGTTCCTCGTCATTTGTCGTGACGTTGACCTCTGCTGTTCGTATAGTTGGCATTCTTATCTCAGTTGGTATGACGGCTTCTGTTCCATAGACGAGGGAGAATGGCGTGTCGCCAGTACTGGTTTTGATTGTTGTGCGATGCGCCCATAAGACATGCGAGAGCTCATCCACCCACCTTCCTTTGTGTCTGTCAAGGCGCGCTTTTATTCCTTCACCTAGACTGCTGTTTGCGCGCTCAACTAGGCCATTGGTTTGTGGGTGTTTTACTGAAGCGAAGTGTTGCGTGATGTTTAATTGTGCGCACCAATCTCTAAATGGGTTATCACAGAATTGTTTCCCGTTGTCTGATATAATCTCTCCCGGTAGTCCGAAGCGACAGACAATGTTATCCCAGACAAAGCGTTTAACTTGGTTTCCTGTGATGTTCACCACCGCCTTTGCTTCAATCCACTTCGTAAAGTAGTCTATGGCTACTATAAGGAACTTTACTCCTCCTGCTGCAACTGGAAAGGGTCCCGCGATGTCAATGCCCCATTTATAAAATGGCCATGGTGAGGTAATAGGTGTTAGCTCTTGTTGTGGTCGGCGCGGGATTGGCCTATGTACTTGACAATTGCTGCATTTCTTTATCAGATTGCGTGCATCGCGATGCATGGTTGGCCAATAATACCCTGACCTGAGAGCACTTGCCACCACGAATCGCGGCCCTGAGTGCATACTACATGATCCAGCGTGGATTTCTCTGAGTACGTAGTCTGCTTGGAGAGGTCCAACACATCTGAGCCAGGGTTGTAAGAAAGAGCATCGATAGAGTGTGTTGTCTCGTAGTTCAAACCGTTGCGCTGTGCGCCGCACTCTTCGAGCGTCCTTATGATCTTGTGGTAAGATTCCCTTGCTGATGAATTCAATGATAGGCGTCATCCATGTAGGATCTTGTTCTTCTATCACTGTGGATATCTCCATTTCCAAGATTGACTTGTTTTTTTAGGGTTTCTACCAATACCTGCTTTGAGAGGTGCGCGAAGCTTGTGGATGCGATTTTACTAAGCGCATCCGCTTTCCTGTTATCTCCTCTAGGCACCTGTTTTATTGTGAACCTGTCAAAGTTTTTGATTAGGGACTTGGTCTTTTCAAAGTATTGGATCATGTGTTCATCCTTGGCTTCGTATTCACCTAGCACATGGTTAGCGACTAGTCGAGAAGCTACATTCGCTTCCAGGTTGCGTACACCCATTTGGATTGCGATGCGTAGTCCGGCTAGTAGGGCTTCGTATTCTGCCTCATTGTTTGTGGCTGTGAATTCAAAGCGCAGCGCATAGGTGAATTCCATACCTTCTGGATTTGTAAGAATAAGGCCCGCGCCTGATCTATCTACACATGAGGACCCATCTGTGAACAGAATCCAGGGTTCCTGTAGATCTGTTTTGGTTGCAGGTGTTGAACTGTCGTTATCTGGCTTCTCCACAATGAAATCGGCTAAGATTTGTCCTTTGATTGCAGTGCGCGATCTATATGAGATGTTATATTCACTTAACAGTACACTCCACTTCTGTAAGCGTCCTGATGCGTCAAGTTTAGAGATAACTTGTTTGATTGGCTGATCAGTGATTACAGCTATTGGGTGCGCTTGAAAGTATCTGCGCAACCTTTTGGCTGCAAATACTAGAGCTAAGACCAACTTTTCCATAGCACTGTAGTTAGTCTCTGTCTTCTTCAAGGCTTTGCTTACAAAGTATATGGGTGTTTGGACGGAGTTCCTATCTGTCAATAGTACTGCGCTAACTGCTCCATGCATGGCCGATAAGTACATGATTAGCTCTTCCCCTGGTCGCGGTGCGACAAGTTTGGGAAGAGATGCCAGATGGTGTTTTAGTTGTTGGAAAGCTTCCTCCGCTTCTTCGGTCCAGCGAAAATCTCCCTTTTTAGTGCACTTCGTGAGTGTTTTAAAGAGAGGAAGGGATTTGTCTGCTGACTTGGATAAGAAACGGTTTAGCCCTGCTAACTTTCCATTCAATGACTGGACTTCTTTGAGTGTGCGCGGCGAGGGGAGATCAATAACAGCTTTTGTTTTTTCTGGACAAGGCTTGATTCCATCAGGTTCTATTAAATATCCAAGGAACATACCTTCGGTTGCGCCAAAAGTGCACTTTTTGGGATTTAGCTTCATATTTATGCGTCCCAATGTTCTGAATGTTTCCTCGATGTCGCGCACCAATTCATCCTCTGTGTGGCTTTTTATGACAAGGTCGTCAACGTAGACCTCCAAGTTGCGGCCTACTTGTTTCTCGAAAGTTGTGTCCACCAATCGTTGGTATGTCGCGCCTGCATTTTTTAAGCCAAAAGGCATTTTTGTGTAGCAGTACACTCCTTGACTGGTGTGGAAAGCTGTTTTTTCTTCATCATCGACTGCCATCTGAATTTGATGGTACCCTTTGTATGCGTCTAGGAAGCATTTGAAAGGGTATCCGCACAGAGATTCTACCTTCCAGTCTATTTCTGGCAGTGGGTAGCAGTCCTGTGGACATGCTTTGTTGAGGTCCGTGAAGTCCACGCACATTCTCCAACTGCCGTCGCTCTTCTTTACCATAACTGGGTTAGAGAGCCAGTCGTGGTAGTACACTTCGCGCATGATGCCTGGGTCTACAAGCTTGTGTACTTCTTCCAGAATAGCCTTTGCACGATCTGGTGCCTGGCCGTGCTTCTTTTGTCGTATTGGGGGATATCCTTGTCGGATTTGTAGCTTATGCTCTGTGATAGAGCGTGGCACTCCTGTCATCTGTTTTGGTTCCCATGCGAAGATGTCCAGGTTCTTCTACAAGAGTGCGCATACGGCTGCTTTACCTTTGTCAGATAAAGATCCACCAATCGAAACCTATTGTTCCGGGTAATCGGGATGAATAGCGACTTTCAGGTTTGGTGTTTTTTCTGCGCGCTGTTCTGGAATAGTCTCTACTTCAGTTGTTACCGCATTGCATTCTCTTGGTGGTATTGTTGTGTTATAGAGGGTGACAACTCCTCCTTTTACTGGAAACTTAAGCATTCAGTGCGCTGTGGATGGTACAGCGCGCATGGATGATATTCTAGGTCTCCCAATGATACCATTGTATGGTGAGGGAGACTTTATTACCATGAAGTTTATCCATGTTGCGGTTGAGTGTTGTTCATCTCCTACGACCACCAGCAAGCGTAACTGCCCCATGGGCCAGATCTTCTCTCCTGTGAATCCAGTTAATGACGTTGTTGCTGGTATCAATTGATTTTGGATTTCAGGTCACAGTCTCTTGAAACAATGGTCATACAGGATGTCTGCGGATGCTCCTCCGTCAATTTACATGTGGTAGATATCATGTCCTCCCGTATGTATTTCAATCGTCAGAGGTTCTACCACTGCGTTGTCCGCAGCTAAAGTAGGAAAAGATATCTCTCTTTCGGGAGAGAATTTTCTGGCTGACTTTTTGCTTTATCTTGCGCTGCCATGATTGTATCATGTATATTGTGTCAGCTTTCTCTTTGGGGGGTTCTTTCTTTCCCCCGTTCCTCTGTTTATCTTTTCCCTCTTTGATATTTTTTACAAGGTGGTCCATTCAGCCTTCTCTTACTAACTTTTCAATTAGTTGTCTTAGCTGGACGCACTCGTTAGTTGTATGGCCTTTTTGACCATGGTACTCGCAGTATCCATTCCCTATGTGCTTTTCCTCTGCGGTGCGCATTGGTGGCGGTTTTGGGAAGTTTGCACTTTCTGTTACAAATATTTCCCTCGAAGTTTTTGTGAGAGGGGTATACTTGTCATTGTCTCTTCCACTGCGGTAATTCCTGCTGCGGTTGTTATTCTGATCGTTGGGTTGTCTCCTAGGCTGTTCTTGCTGCCTATAGTTCGAATAACCCTTTTTGCTGTCCGCAGCGGCTGCTTCTCCTTGTATAAAGGATCTGGTGCACTTTGTTAGCTCATCGAAAGTTTGGGGAACTTTGTCATTTAGCTTTCGGATAAGTTCTGGGTTGTTAATCCCATTCATGAACACTGAAATTTTTAGGATTCCAGGACACGCTTTGACTTGTATGCACTCATCCTTGAAGCGTTCCATAAAAGCGCTGGTTGATTCCCCTTGGCGCTGTTTCACTCTTGCTAGTTCAACAGGGATTTTAGCACACTTCTTTCTCTGGGTAAAGTTGAGACGGAATGCTTTCCGTAATTCCTCGAACCCACCGATGCTCCTACGTGGGAGTTTGCTAAACCATGTGCTCGCGTTCCCTACTAATGTAGAATTAAACATGTGGCACCACACAGGCTGTGGCCAGTTTTCGATAGTGGCGGCCGATTCAAAAACTTTTAGATGATCATCCGGATCACCTGTTCCATCATATGTTTTACATTAGTGGGCATGCGCCTGCGTTTGCGGTCTGAGTAATCGTTGATGCGTCGTGTAAACGCGTCAACTTTCTGGCGACGCCAGGGAAGAGACATATCTTCATTTTCTTCTTCGCGACGTCTTCCTCTTGACTTCCAGTGTCCTGTTTCTTTATCCTCGTTGTCCGAGGAGTCGCTGGAGGAAGGGTAGTCTCTTTTTCGGCGCTTGCGCTGGCTTCTTTGAGAAGAAGAGCTTGAGGGACTTTCACTTGGGGATCTTCTTTTTCCCAATCTGTCGTGAATCCTCTTACTCCCAGGTTTGGAGGATCCTTGGCTTGGCGAATGTTGAGGTCCTAATCGGTCTTGTATTCCTCGACTGCCAAGTCTGGAATGAACATTAGTGCGCCTCTCGCTGTCTTCTGAGTACTGTGAATCAGATGTCGTACCCAGCCTATCGTGGATAGTGGTACGTTCTGCGCGTCTTCCTCGTGGGTAGCGCAGTGGTGATGGTTCGCGTTCGGGACCAAAATTGAGTCGAGCTTGTAGGCTCGTGCTTGCCCTTCTCCTTGCTTCTTCTTGCATGAGGGCAGTTAAGATTTCTTAATTTTGGGATACAAAATTTCCCAACGTTAGATTGGGTGTGTCCCCAGTTGCTGCAAGAATATCTGCCTCGGTATAAGGCACCCTATCTCGGTTAGGCGTGCCTGGTGGCACAGTGTTGTTCACTGCGGGTACAGTTTGGTGAGGAGTGGTGAAGAGGGTGCGCTGGAGTTCCTCAGCGCTTGGGACCACTGGGATGATTTGGGTAGTCCTTACTGGTAGTTCTACCTCTGGAAGAGGTTGGGTTGTTCCCACCTCTTGGTGACCAGGTGCGCTGGTTGTCCCAGCAACCTGCCTAAGAGTCGAATCTTGTTGATTCTTTCTCTGGGGGTCACGTCTTTCTGACTGCGGAGTCCGCTGGCTTGAATTCTTATTCTTTGTCATTCTAGTTCTTAGTAGGGTCCCACGGATAGCGCCACTTGTTGATACAAAAGTTGGGCGTTCCTGGTTATGGGCTCTTGCTCTCGTACCAATTAGCTTCTTAGTACTTGTAACCTGCGCACTAAGAAAATAAACAACATCGTTAGACTTATCGTGGGATTGTCTCCCACGATTAGACTCCGGCGTGAGAGTAAGTAATCGATTTAGGGTTCTCGTAAAGAGTTAGGGTTTGTGAATTGTACCTTGAATGAGAGTTATGTCATTCCTTATATAGGCGCAGAATCCTTGTAGGGTTCGTGCTCCTTACGTTTCGCACCCATGGTGCTTATCCGGGTAAGGATATCTATTCCATAGATAGATGATCCTTATCTATACCGTGTATAGTTTTATTTGGGTTTGGGCTTATGTGAGCCTGGTCCCATTAGTGATGCGGCCCAAGTTATAATAGCCCACGCACGGTGGTTTTGGGCCTTAGTAATGTTTATCATTTGGGCTTGTGACCCTTATGTAGACTATACGTCATCAACCAACAAAAAGAAAGATGTTAAATTATGATAGATATCCTCTACTAAGCACCTTTTGGAGAAGGGGAAAAAAATCAACTCATTTCGATTCTGGCATTCCAATTAACCATGTTGAAGAGAATATAACTTATTCAAAACATGACAGTTGATAGGCTGGAACTAGCTTCTTTTTTTCCATACTCAGATTTTTTTTTTCACAAAATCAATAATCTCCGATAAAGAAAAACCGGTCTTGAATATAAAAACTCACAGAAAAGAAACATTTTTCCAAAAGCGACACCCAGTCACATTTGGCTAGAATATGATCAATTGTCTCGCAATCTATATCATAAATGGGACAAATGATTCAAGTAATGTCAATCCCTCTTAGGTCTATCTACACTTTAGTTGGGATAGGATTTCTTTCATCACGCCAAACAAAGATTAAAACCTTCTAAGGAATGAGAGATGCGGGAATGAGATATGACCATCTAGTTAGGTTAGTAGTCGATACCAGCCCACTTTTATCGATAGCAACCCAAACTGATCTAACTGAAAACAAGTTCGAGTTGTTCAAACAAAAGTTAAAAGTATCTATTTTGTATCTTTGCCTACTTTCATAATTGAATGATACTATATCTTAATTTGATGAGATATGAAGTTGATAAAATGATTTTAATTAATAAAATGAAAAAGAGTAAGATAACGAAGCTATTAGAATGTAGAAAACTAGAGATCGCAATTTATGACCCACTGGTTAAACATGTTTTTAGTTGGGTAAATCTATATCTATACTACATACTAGCAGGTCCCCGCGCGATGCAGTTGCGGGCACCTTGTAATTTAATTTTTTCGATTAATAATTTATTTTATTTGTACGTTTTTTGGCAATAGCTTTACTGATTAGTTTTTTATAACAAAAGTTTGATAAAATTTTGCTTTGTTTGTATTATTTTATTTATTATTTATTTTATGTTTTTGTTTAGTAGTTTGCTTGGTTTGTACAATATGTGAACATATTTTAGTTTATTATATTTTTTTTGACAATAAATTTACGGATATCAAAAATTTCATTTAGCTCGTGTCCGTTCGGGCTCGAGCCCGTTTGACCCGTGCCCATTCGGGCTCGAGCCCATTTGTATTAGTGACATTTAATGCAGGAATTTTGTTTAAGTTGGTTGTACAATATGCTTGATAATTTGTATTTCTTATGTAAATGGTGTTTTAATAAGCGTATTAATTGTATTTATTGACTATTTAATTAATTGTATTTAATATACATAATGATCAATTTTAAGTCATTACTTTTTAATTTTAAGTCATTACTTTTAAACTTTAATGGCAAAAAATGTCTAATTATGTTGAATCACTTGTACTTTTAGCATTGAAATGATTAATGCTTAATTTTAAGTATTATATTAATAGTAGGCCTTCATGCTTTATAATATAGTATGATAATAGAGGGATAACTCTTTGTTCAAATTTTAAGACTTACAAGAAAAGAAGCATAGTGTACAATACTTTAATGCATACAATTTTCATACATATAAAACAAGAAGTATAGTGTACATCACTTTAATGCAGTCAATTAATACAATTAATGCAGTTAACTCACCTATTTTAGCACCTTTATGATAAAGTACAATATACCCAGTAGTTAGAGGAGGTAGGACTGTCATTCGGGTTGATCTGATCGGGTTTGGGTCAACTCGGGTCAAGCCTTCAAAAACATACTCGAACCAGACCCTTTTTAGAACTCGGGTGAACTCGGGTCGGGTCAATTCAGGTTTGGGTCAACTCGGGTCAGGTCAACCCGAGTATCTTTACATTATAAAGTGTTACTTTAGCCGGGTTAGTCGGGTGCGGGTCGGGTTGAGGCTTAAAAACCATATCCGAACCCGACCTTGTTTAGAACTCGGGTCAATTCAGGTTGTCCCGAATATATTTTTTGACCCGAATTGACTCGGGTCGAGTTTGGGTCGGGTCGGGTCCGAATGACACCCTACTAGAGGTTGAGAAAAATGGTTGGTGAGTTATTAATTTATTATTCGTTAAAAAAAAAAGTTATTAATTTATTATTATATATTAATTTGGTGAAATACTTTTACTTAGTGAGACACATTTCAAATAAAAAATGACTTTTACATTTTTTATACATTCTTTAGAATAAACAAGGTGGTTGACCCGCCGCGTTGCGGCGTTTCCTTTTTTTTTTTTTTTTTTTTTTTTTTTTTTTTTTTTTTATGCTGAGAACCTGCAAACGATTTTGGTAAATAAATATGGTGCTTGTGTTACGTGTTGCATGATCTACTTTTAGTTTTCATAAGTTAAATATCAATTCTAGGAACAAAACTTATTGGTAAGAAAAAAAGGGAGACAGGTTTTTCAGATCTATAAGCAAATTACTGGGAAAAGTTTTTTTTTGGATATTCATGCATGAAGAAACAAAACAATTAGCAACTTTGAACAACCAAAACCAAAGAAAAAAAATAACGTTACACAAAAGGAAAACCAACAACATAAACAAACTACATATGAATCAAAGAGAACTTGCAAACTATAAGAAAGGAAAAGGCCAGATCTACCTACTAAACCCTTGCAAAGTTGCAAGCACCAAAACCTTCGCTTATCTTCACTTAGAAGCAAACACATAGCAGAAGTATAATAGAAACTCATATATGAGTCACAGACATTTGGGCCTAAAACTTATACGGGCTAAACTAATAGGCTAAAAGCATTGGACCAACTTTAATAATTTTATATTTCCCACCGACGTCGGGAATTCACTCTAAATACTATGGGGCATGGACTCGATTTCCGTGTCGGAATACAAAATTATTTTCTCCAATTAAATATTACCGGATGATGTGTCCCAATCACGTAGCCCAAACTCGCATAACCCAAACGCAAGCGGTAACTTGGGTTTCTAGATTTATGTACACCGCCTTAACTTTTGCATCATCAATCATAATCGAAGGTCACTCACTTTTCCAGATTTATCTACACCACCTCAGGTTTTGATCATCATCCAAGGTCAATTGGTATTACCTTTTTTTCTCTTTGCCTAAAACAAAACATGTTGCGTTTCTTAACATCTGTGAACATAAACTGTTTGTTTTGGCAAATATATGTTGGTCATGATTGGTAAAATCATCAATCTATAAATTAACGTCGTTATGTGATTTTGTGTTTCTTTTAGTTTTGTGAATATGTTTGTGTGAAGGTTAGTCAAAGGGTATAAAGATACAAAACTTAATGTATTTTTTGGGTCATATAAAGTGGGTATTTACTGTAATAACATGTTTAGTCGACATTATAATTCGTTTAGATATTTTAATGTGAAATAGCTTCTTCATTCTTCAGACATGAACATGTGAATGTGTGTGTTTTATTATGCAAGTGGAGAAGAAGGGTAGCCTAAAACTGTTTGTCCGATGCGTTTTTCAGATTGTGTGACAACAGGGGTATGGAGAAGAAGGGTAGCCTACAAGGGTTTGACCTTCAAATCGCATGTAAGATGTGTAGTTAGTTTTATTTTTTAATTTTTTATGTCTTCAATTGGGTTTATTTTTTAATTCTTTTTTCCTTTTTTTCTAGGATATTGGTATGCTTAGTTGGTATGGGTTTGATTGTGTTTATTGTTGCTGGTTCTGAGAAACATCTATTGATATACTTCCAAACCAAAAAAAACCTAACTTTTTTTTAACCTTTTTTTGGTTCTTATGATCTGGGTTTGGTTTAATCGACTGACTGATGCGTTTTTTTATTTATGGGTTTCGATTATAGGTGCGTCGAATTGACTGCAAGGTCTTTCTAATGATAAGAAAGGGGCTTATTCGATTAGCTTATTTTGCTACCTTATGAGCTAATTTAGCTACTTCAAACCTGATAAAGCCACTGAGGTACATGAGTAAGTGTTTATATTTTTTTGGCATCGGTTTGTGTTTATCTAGAATTTTTACTTTATGATCTTATTATGTTGCTTTTGTTCTTTGCAGTTCTTTGTGATGGTTCGTATATGGATTGAAGTTCGATGTGAGAGGTTTTGAGATTCAGGGACATGACAAGCTGGTCTATTTCTTCCATTGCTTCTTTTGCATCTAACGCACGACAAGCTGCTCTATTTCTTCGATATATGTGTATTTTATCACTAAACGAAGCAACAGTTGCGCTTGACAGGAAAAGAATACAGAGTATATTTGTCAAAAAATCACAAGTGCGTCGTCAGGCATTTTTATGTGCAGCAATAGCATCCAGAGGTATAAGATTTTTGATTTGGGTCTTTCTTTGGAAATCTAGCCATTTGTGCGAGAATGTTGTGACATTTTATAATTGACGCAGCGTTTTTGCAGTGGGTGGGTGATTGGTAAGTCAAGGTGTATCATATCTTAACTCTTAAGCTTTGATAACAAAACACATGGCGTGGTATAAAAATAAAGCCACACCCAAGGCGTGAGTATATATAGGTTTTTTCAGTTTGGTTTGGTTTGGTTATACATTTGTCAAATCACACACCAAACAAAATACTCATTAAATACTTTTGTTCAGTTTCAAACCAAATATACACCAAAAAAAAATTATGATCAGTTTTATTTGGTTTGAGTTTGTTTTATTTTACAGTTTACTCGTTATCAAACCAAACATTGAACACGTGTATATAAAGTGGGTCTGTTAACTTTTAGAAACTGAAGAGGTTGTTTTTGTAACTTAAACAACAACAATATCTATCAACCATGTCAAATAAAAGGGATAATTGTTTCTAAATATATCGAACTTGCCACCTTTTACTATGTTGTGTAATGAACTTTTTTTTTTGCTAATGTGTGTATCAAACTGCCTAATCCGTTCTATTCAGTGAATGCTAACATGATTAAGGTTTTTCTGTTAGAGTAAATTACATAAACCATCCTTGTGGTTAGGCCCAAATTGTAAGTTTCGTCATTTTTTCTAAAAAATTGCTAACGGCCGTTTAACAAAGGCAATGTTAATCCATTTACCAACGATCGTTTGCAACGTTAGTCCTTTATCAAAGGCAACGTTAGTATATTTACCATCGCCACCACCCACCTCCACCACCACCACCGACCAACTCCACCCACCACCACCGCCACCACCACACACCGCCACCCACTGCCACCACTGCCGCCGTCGTCGCCCGTACAAACATGATACAGGGGCTGCAATAAATGAGCTCAATATCAATAACATTCTTCTTGGTAGTTAGATTAAAAGTACAGTTTTAATAAAGAGAAACTCAAGTATAATGTGACCTCAATTTCATGTGCGTAAGACCTTCACTTGTGGTTGAAGGGGGTATAAAAGGTGCCGGAAAAGTTGCATATGAAGCCAAAAACATACATAGAACTATACTGCTCCACTGCGTAAAAAAAAACCCAAGCAGAATAATTGTAAGCAATCTAGAGACAGCAAGCTTGTGCTCCCCTGCTTATTTTTAAGGTATAAAAAGCAACTTTCAATAAGGAGATGCTTACTTGAGATGCTAATTAAAATTAGCCTATTCCCTTATAATAACTAACCTAGAGTCCATTTGATTGACAACATCTGACCACACTTACTATGGGGGTGTTTAGGTTTGCTTATTTCTACTGATTGTGCTTAAAGATAAGTACTTTTTAGAAGTGAAACTAACTACTTTTCATTTATTAACGGTTTTAGGGGTAAAAGTTATTTCAAATATGATAAGAAATATGAACAGCTGCTATTCTGCTTAAAAATATTGTGAAAGGCACAGCATCCGATGCTGAAGCAATGCCTGCATACATGGCTCCTGCCCCACCAGCGATAGGTACAAATGCACGCAAACACGCTGGCAATTGTCCACCAGATTCTCCATCAAGTCCACATGAAGTCAGCCCTGGTTGAAACCGATCGATACCTAATATACAAACATTAGCGTATATCAAGGATTGAGACAATAGAAGATAGAACAAAGGGCAAGCACAGTATATACACAACCTTAGACAATGGCCAATGAGTACTGGCCTTACGTGTTACGCATAGCACACTGAGACGTTTGTGGAGTTTGCGTATCAGGTGCAGTAACAGAACACCAATTAGGTACGACAGACACACGGGGAACCCTAGTCTTACAGGGAGGCTGCCCACCAAGACGCACTGATACAAACCGAGAAAACATAAAACATTTACCGTAAGTAATTATCTCAAAAAAAAAAAAAAAAAGAACAACGATGTTTAACGGCGTGCAATACACCATGCAGTTAAACACTCAGAAAATCACGGTACCTTCCAGGGGTCGTCTGCGTTTATCGCCCACCAATGTGCGTAGTTCATTGGGTGGTGGAGGAACCACACACGCAGCCTGCATAGCTGGCCCAACGTGAATTGTTTCCAAGCCAACATCATCCATGGCACGCTGAACCGTTCGTGTTGCAAAGTCCAGTACAAAGGGTCCACGACACACATCTACACATAATAATATAATTCGTTTTAAGAAGCCACTTTTGAGACATATTGATATAAAAACATGGGTAATGAAAACACATGTAATAATCCAAATTAACACCAATGTTAACGTATGGCCGCGAATGATGGAGAAGGGTGTTGCGCCATAGGATGGTGAATCGGCAAAGAACAGGAACCAGCCCTCTGGATAACATCATCCATGGCACGCTGAACCGTTTGTGTTGCAAAGTCCAGTACAAAGGGTCCATGACACACATCTGCACATGATAATATAATTCGTTTTAGGAAGCCAATTTCGACATATATTGATATAAAAACATGGGTAATGAAAACACACGTAATAATCCCAATTAACATCAATATTAACCTATGGGTGAGAATGATGGAGAAGGGTCTTGCGGCATAGGTTGTTGGATCGGCAAAGAACAGGAATCAGCCATCTGGATGCAAGGCTGTCCCATACCAATGCGCTGAACACTATGAACAACATTAGTTGCCGCTGATTCAGTTGCAGCATAAAGAGAAGTATCATCAGCTATACAAAAGACAGTCAACCAAAGGTTCGAAAACATATGTAATAGAACAACCAGTAAAGACTTACCACAGCCTCGACTGGTAGACGCGTCCTGTGCTGTTGACCTCTTCGGATAGGTTCCCGTATATACATCGTCAGTATTCCCAACTTTCCTTTTGAAACCGACAGTCCGACAATCCGACGGCAACATAGCTACAAAAGACGAAGTGAAAGCAGCCCAGATCTGGAACACTCACCTTGGAAGTTGGTGACTTGGTTGTAGAAAAAGGAGACAATTATCTGTATATAACAATTGTAAAAAAAGGAAACATAACGTTTGTGTACTCCTATATAAAAGTATAGTGATAGTGATGAACATTGAGATGGAGGCGGTGTCTCAGACGTGTTTGTCTTTGTCTTTGTCTTTTGCAAAAGGTTTAATCCTTAGTGATGTCATCGGGGAAGATAAGGTTAAAAAGGTTTGATAGAATATATACTAATAGTATTACAGTATATTATAGTCACCCCAAATAAAAAACGTGACCCTGTACGGTAGCAACTTGTGAGACAACCCAAAGTTGGGTCATTTACAGGTAAGTTTAATTCACAATGGTAGCAACTTGGGTCATTTACAGGCAAGTGTAACTCAGTCTGTACAAAATCTATCTATATAGAATAACCAAACGGAGAATGCTTAATTCACTACGGATAGCGTACCATTTGAGTTGTTTGTACGATTTCTACCCGTAAATAATAAAAGGGTCAACGACAAAAGTTGTACGATTCTTTGTTGCCAAGGATGGCTGCAAACCAATAGTTGCCGCACCATACACAATTAAATCAAACCTGATTAATGTCCAGAAAACGATAGTCGCTTTGTAAATTTGGTTTCTCGTGAAATAAAAATGCTACACAAATCTTACTAATGTGTTCCCCCTTTATTCATTTTATTACCCGACAATGGCTTAGGAATATGGATCTTAAAGATATGTTAAGCATTTTTCAATTTTAAGACTACCACGACGCAATTTGGAATAAAAAACAAAATGCATTCTAAGACCGTCGCAAAGGATTGTTAGTATAAACTTTACAAAAGGCCATTATGATACTATTATTGGGGATCCAACTCAATTTGCGGGCCCAATTTTTGGTTACCCACTATCTTTTTTTTCTTAATGTTTTGGCCTTTTCAGAAAAAAGATTGGAAGCCAAAAGCATGTACCTAGGAAGTTCCTGATACATATTCAAATGTGATACGTTAAATAATCTGAAACCAAAAATAAACCAAATGGAACAGCAGTCATCACGATACTTACACATTTGTAAAAAAACACGCCACTGTGTTAAGAAAACAACGGTTACCCCGCCGCAACGCGGCGGGTACATTCATCTCGTTTATGCACAATTCCGTTTTTTGGTTTGACCCATTTGACATAAAACACAGCCCAAGTTGACCAACTCGTAAGTAAATGGGTCAAAATTGCTTGGGTTTAGCGAATAGGATATACTCACGAACACAAGTAGGTAGAACAAACCATCCGCCATGTAGGGTATAATTCAGGAATTTTCTGTATAAAAAATGTAATGTGCTATTGGTTATATGAACTTCTAAAGAAAGCATTGTAGCTCGACAACTAGTACTAGAAAGGACGACTGTTCAACCTAGCGTGTAGTTCACTTCAAACATGGGGTATCAAATGTGTAAATTATTTATAATCTATGCAATTTTAACTTATTGCAAGCGGCTTGGTTTCTCCTGCCAGCAAATTAATTCCATTAGCCAAAATAGCTAAAAATAAAAATGGCAAGACTATTCTCAGCCCAAGCCCATACAAATAATGGTCAATCCAAGCCCACAGAATATGTGATTGTGTGTTGAAAGTTGAAACCATTAACTTTTAAGTTCGTACGAATTTACAATTATATTAAGCGAAAATGAGTCAATCTTCTGTAGGATCTTTGAAAGCATAAGATCTTACGTAAAATCTCAATTTTACCATACGATCGTAAGATCTCGTTCATACTTTTTTCAAATTTTTTAAACAAAAAAACTATAAACGGGTGTATTTTGTTAAAGTTGAATAATAAAATAAGCATGAGCAACCATAAGTATCATATAAGCACAAGACATACAGATTTTTAAACTAAAAAATTAATCAAACTGAGTCACTGATTAGATAAATTAGTATTCCAAACCCATGTGAGTTTCATTTCCGTTATGTTACAACTTTTTGATGTCTTCATCCTTCATAAATATGTTAAATTATCAGTTTTAACTACGAATTACTAGACGTATAAGACATTTGATCATGTAAGCAGAATCTTACAATTTCAATCTTGTAAAGATAAAAACGATTCATATATAGTAAGATCTCGATTTTAACAACCTTGATTGAAACACAGTTTTTCATTATAATGTAACAAGAACTAAATACAATAATTATTGTATGTATATATACGCATGGACCACAGTTTTACCTCTTTTAAAAGAATAAAATAGCACCATAATTACTGTTATGGTCACCAAATGACCCAAAAGGTTAAATTATACTACTCTCTAAGCCGATTCCTTTTTGGTAACTCTAAGAAATTTCAATGCTTTAAAATCATCCAATTGATACACAGACATTTTAAAGTTTGTTGTGAAAAGAAGTTTTAGAGTCGGTGGTAAATAACCAAAAGTCATTTGCTACAATAGTTGCATTGTGACATTTTAGCATTTTAGATGTGATCATGATCAGTATCCATGTGCATTTGGAGCTCTCAACACCTACTTTTCCTTGAAAAAATGTTGCCATTGATTTGATGTGGTTATGCCTTTTTGCAGCTGTATAACATTGACCTTAATGCATCTTTGATAAGGCTAAATACTGTACATTTCAACATTACCTGCATTACATGATCATGTATAGTTCTAATAATGGGAGACATAGACTTTTGCTTTAAAATGAACGAGTTCTTAGTGGGTCATCACTATTAACACTTGCCAAGATGCCATCAAAATTGGGACATACCAAATTTCCGTCCATGTTCGTTTGATCAAAAGCAAGTGTACGTGTAACGCAACGATTGGCTCCCATCTCGAGTTGACACAGTAGTGTAAATGATTTCTTAATTATCTAAGTGCTTGGTGTTTCATTATTGTGATTATGACACTAAATTATGGGACACAACTTTATAAAATGTTGATGTGTGGGTGCTTATATGAAGTTGGAGTGTTCTTAGTTTTAAGTTAAGCATTGTGTCCCATGTTAATAGGATATATATTGTCTGCATGCATATCTTCGTTTTTTGAACTGTTGAGAAATCAATGGGGGGCACGTTATTTAGCAGGAATCGAGTTAGATGGTCCCAAACAAAAACTAATGGGAAACATGCAAAAGGACATTTTACCATTGATACTTGTGTCCTTTAGCTTGTAAGCACCTTCGATAATTCATTTTAATGGTCCCCAGATATTCATTACTTGACTGTTATTGATGAAACCATTTTGCCCGTGTCTTGATCGACTCTAAACAAAACATGGTAACCAAAAACTTTAGACACCAACGACTTACCTTGGCTTTGATACCAGTTGTTGGGATATTAAAAAAAAAAAAAAAAAAAAAAAAAAAAAAAAAAAAAAAAAAATCCTGCAACAAACCTCAAAGCTAGTGCGGAATCTTGAAAACCTAGAAGTTGGAGTGTATACGTACACCAAATTTTATACTCCTTAGATTATCTATTATTGACTAAACACTCATTACTAACCTAGAGACTTACTAATGCAGTATTAACACAAAGCATTGTGTAGGACTGATGGCGGAGGCTGTACGTGCTCTTTAATTTTCGATCCAAAATGCTTGTCTTATAGTAGTTGTTAATGTCGATCAGGATTGCATATACGCATACACATATAGTTAACTGTGTGACTTATTTGTGTGTAAAAAACTTGATTGCATATTTGCAATTGTATGCATGCAGTACTTTTTATAATTAGTAAAAAATAATTTAAAATCATGTACATCCCTAATCTTATTAACCTGTCTTCATATATTATCTATGGAAGTTTGTTACCTATATATATATATATATATATATATATATATATATATATATATATATAGTGAGGCATTCTCATCTTTGCTTTCATCCGGTGACGCGCTAGGGGTGGGGTGAGGGCAGGGGCTGCGACGCGCGAGGAGAGGGAGCTGTCTGTACTGCTGTACATAGTTTTTATGAGGTATATTTGTATTTAAATGAGGTATAATTGGGTGTTGAAGCCGGTTAACACTAAATCGATGGTGAAATTGATTATATATAGAGATAGCTAATGAACGCTAAAGTAACGATAGTAAAGTTACTCGTAGACTTGTAGTGCTCCCTTGTTACCCTAGCCTTACACCTCATATAAAAAAGGGATAATGACTTGTAAATGTATCTAAATTGACATTTTTGTTGTTCTATGTAGCTAACTATTTTTTTCCTTATTAAAACACAATATTTTTAAATTTTGTCTATTTTGTGTATTTTGTTACCATTTTACCATTACTTTTTTCAAATTTAAAAGGGTAAAATGGTAATTTCACATGGCTGAATAGTCTCAAAATATACACAATAGACGAAATTTGAAAAGATTGTGTTTTAATAAAGAAAAAAAAAATGACAACATAGAACCAATAAAAAATGTCAACTTAAATACATTTACAAGTCATTGGCCTTAAAAAAAAAAAAAAAAAAAAAAAAAAAAAAAAAAAAAAAAAAAAAAAAATCCTCCAAATAATGTTTCAACTTTAATTAGTTTTCGTTGAGATTTGGAAAGTATTACATTTAAATTAGTCGCAGATTTTTAAGCATATACAAGTACAAGGAAAGTAACAATATCAAAAAACGTCACCCCTAAAATAAAAACTTATTTTTTAGTAAAGAAAGATCAATACAAATTCAGAGCTAAGGCTTGTGGATCTGATGTGTAGTGGATCTGCTAGAAGGTATGTATGTGTGTTGGAGGAGAGAATGGGAGCTTCTGGAATTTATCAAAAAAAAAAAAAAAAAAAAAAAAAAAAAAAAAAAAAAAAAAAACACACACACACACAGCAAAAACGATACCTCAAGTGTACCATCTTCCTCAGCTAAATGTACAAAATTCCAGAAGCTCCCATACAACTAATAATTCAGGGGTGTTTGTTTAAGCTTATTTGCCAGCTTATGAGCTTACCTTATTTATTTCAGCAACAATAACGCTAGTCTGTTATCTGATTATTGACACAGTTAAAAGTTCCTCTTTTTTAATTCCTGATCGCATGTTTCTTTCAATGATTTCCTTATCTGAAGTTTGAATACAATGGTTAACCATAAGAACAATGCATTGACGTCAAAATAAACTCCGGAAGCTATTTCTTATGCTGAAGTACTAAATTCCAGCATCCACATTCCAGAATTGTATCTATCTTTATGTTACTAACACTATTAATTGGTTGTTTTAGAAATGTGTAGAATTGTTACCTCACTTTGAGTTTATCATGTGTCCTTGCATTGCCATTACAATTGTCACTAAAATTTGTTTCATCACCTTCAATTGCATCGAAACCCGAATAAGCCCTGCATATGACATACACGCCACATCCTCACCAATCCAATATCATGTGTTCTTTACTGTGGAATAGTAGTAGAATTTACCTGGAAGTTCATTTATAGTAGAGCATGAGTTGTACCTGCACCTCAGTCATTGCCCGAGTGGTTGCAAGTCTTATTCTCCCATCATGTATTCATGTAAACATGGACCTGCACAATCAATTTATAACATTTTGAAACCCAAACTCATGACAGCCATTCGAAGACCAAGGATAGATCCACCATGTTAAAAGAACTAAAGTTTTACATAGTAAAAAAATAGATGTTCACAAAATCAGAACTTACGTCGATTTTCATAGCTTTTTCAACTTATAATAGTTGGTCGTCAAACTTGTTTTAGCAAAGCAATATTAACCTGAGATGAGGCGAAAGTGACCAACGGTACTGGCTATCTTTCCAGGTTAATTGACATGGAATATCCGAAGCTGAATAGACCTGTAGCAGAGATACCCAAACCTTATTAGTGTCAAGTATTGGGTAAGATTTTGTGTTCTAAAAAGACCTGCTTGTATAAAGATTTAAAATTCCTATAATACCTTGAACTTTCTATTGTTAAGTTCCTTACTGGTAGTAGCCAACTGATTTTCAGTCTTGAAAGTGACAAAAGCATTGCCTTTATTATGACATGAGTTTTCCCCTTTTATTATCCTGGTCTGTTATAGGTTAACTAACATTAAAATACACAAATACGAACATAATTTTGTACAACATAAAGAGAGACAGAAAATCACCTCGTTGCGAAAAAAGCCTCGGCTTATGCTTGTCTAAAGCACGACATTTCGCGCCTATGGACCAGTATCATTATCCAAGTATATACTTGAAACGGGCAGAATAAAAAAAAAAATGCTCAGTAAATAAGCTCTTTCTATCCTTCGAAACTCTAAAATGCTTATTAGTGTAAAATAATATTTCATCCTAAGTTCCTAGTACTCTTGAATAAGTAGGCTATTTCAAAGAGCTTATTTTAACAAAGAATTAAAACTGCCATAATTTTTTTTTCGTACTATATCATGGAACTTGCAGGAATTTTTGGAAACAATATTTTTTTAAAGTAAACATAGCACCACTGTTTCATTGGAAAAACCAACGCAAATCTCATATTGACTTTCTTTCGCCCTACTCTAAGGGTACCCGTGAAGTCAGGCTTTTCTAGCTAGTAGAAGGATAGAGACTAAAGAAAGTTAGTTAACCCCAAATCTAATTTAGACACAATCATCTAAATAATCCTAGTTACCCAAAAAAGAGAGTAATAGTTGCGGTAAGATGTTTGCTCGAATCCATCTTACCACATGCAAAACACCAAAACATGACACAAAAAGTATCGAACCACCCAAAAATTTGCGACAAATAACTGGCTCAGATCTGCATGTAGGGTTCAAGTCACCAAATTACCTTTATTCCGTAATGGCTGCAAACAAAGGCGGTTACATAGTAAGTATTTAAACTATGTCTTCCGGTTGTTGCCACACCAGCTTACGGTTAGATCGTTCATGACACAGCGTATTTGTGTAAGATTACAGATATCATCATAGCCTTATGGAAAAATGTTGGTTCGATAATCGGGATAAGCTCATAATGATCTAAGTGTTACAAAGGCAGATTTTCACTTATTTTTAAACGTTTTTTTTTTTACCAAAAGTAAAAACTGCAATTGTAACATAAAATGACTCAAAATGAGCTAACCATACTGTAACTTTAGCATCGTCTTGGTAGCATAATAAAGGATGCTGTTGGTTCTTTCGTTCCATCAGGCTCAGACTTTTAAACCAAATAAGGTCAAAAAGATTAAAAATCCGTCATGGCTGCAAAGAAAGACGGTTCCATAATCATGGCATTCGATCCTCGCCAGGCCAACTTACGGATTAAATCTTAGATGACCCACTTCATCTGCTCAGAAAAATGGTTATTCATCATCATAGCCATACGGAAATGTGGCTGCAAAGCTGATCTCAAAGAGGCTGACCCACCAGGTTAGCAACAAAGTAAACAAAACAGCTAACCCGCTATGGCCATCACAAAGCAAATAGAAAGGCGAACCCGAATGGCTGCAAATCTGATAATTTGGCCTGCCAAGATATGGGCCACCTCAGCTGTGACTTTACTCAGAGGCACATGGGTGCGAGGAGACAGTAGTTTGTGACCGAGTAGGTTACTGACCTAAGCCTGTAGCAAATAATAATTCATAAGTCACTTTCAGAAAGAGCATGGTGACAAAAAAATAGATATTCGGAAATTGGCAAAAATGGTTAAACAAATTCTAAAGCATAAAAGTTATGTCGATATAGTTAGTCATCAAAACATGACGATTTGTTAGTAGTTAAGACCATAAATCAACATGTTTAAATCACTTTTACACGTAACTCTGCATCCAACTTATGTTAAAACTACAATGCCTACATTACAGAATATCCACATTTACATTAAGACACTCCTTTCCATAGTTTCATGTCTAGCCCTCTTTTGTCCCATGATTGCAATTAAACTGTAAGTTTTCTCGCATCTAGTGGTGTGCACGTACAATATTGGAAATAAGTAACATCCTATGCATTTGAAAACTACAAACAAAGACACATAACTTATTCAACACTTAATAGAATGTGTTTTCGGTTCAGTTCTCAGCCTAAGACACACCTGATGACTTCATAACATAGTAAAAAATAGCACTTGACTTGGATAGTTCTTGAGTAACGTTACTTTTCCACGACTTAAATAAGAGGCATGTGATAAATCCATGAATGGCTAAAAATGGTTATCTTAATCATATAAGAGGAGTAATAGAGTCTATAGTGGTTTTAGTATATGCATAGCAAAAATCATCCAATAAAAAAGTAGGCTAACTAAATAAGTGGAAACTCATATATGTGGTTAACAAAACAAACAAAGGTCATAAGCATCTAATAAGCTGTGAAAACCGGAGAATAAGTTGGATTGTTTTAATTTATTACCAAAAAAAAAAGAATTGAGGTTTACCAAAATACAATTTAACGATTAAGAAAACCCCCAAATTACACCAAAACCCTAATTTCAAAATTCAATCTTTTAAGATTCAATTGAACTATCTAATACCAGAAACCGTAAATTCAAAAGTCAATTGAACTATTAAGAAAACCCCAAGAATCCTTTTCATTTTGGATAAAGAAGTGAGTACCTTTCTGAAGATCTTCACGCATACGCGAGCCGAACAAAAACTAATGAGCGACATCCCCAAATTAACCATTTTAATGTCATCACATGGGTACAAATTGTAAAAGAGTGGTAAAAAGATATGAAATTGTATATGTATAGTAAAGGTGTATTGGAAGTTTCTGGTATTTGAGAAGGAAAATGAATCAGATAGCAAACCACTGTAGCAGCTACAGTGCGCCACACTCACATCCAAATAGTGAAATGTAAAGTAACTAACGGTCGTTAAATATTTAACGACCGTTAAGTAGTAACGACCATTTTTTTTAAATTCCGCTTGCAATTGGTCCTTCATCTTAGAAGTTCGTTGCAAATTTAGTCCTTATAACTAACGATCGTTAACTGCACTAACTACTTCCTTGGTAAAACATCCCGCGGCAACGCGCGGGTGATCCACCTCGTATAATCAATCTGTGAGGGTATATTCGGAGAATGTTTACTTAAACTATTTCCGTGGATGGGCTGTTTAAGTTAGTCCATTATGTTGGCCCAACTCTTTGTGTGTTCCATTTGACTGGATCGTATATCACTTTCTCGTATACGTAGTATCACTTTCTAGTTATTTTATATACGTGTATTATTTTATAAATATTATTTTATATATGTATTGCCATATTGGGATCCGATCCATTGAGAATTGTAGTATATATATATATATATATAACAAGGAAGCGGGCATTTTCGTAATTGTTTTGTGATTGGATTGATATATTAAAATTCAAGAGGCTTTTCTGACGGTATATTTTTTATCAACGAAATCGCTAAATATTTGTCAGATCTTCGGTAAATACACTTTGTTATATAAAAAAAATTAATTTATAAATTTAAACTTTTATAGAATTGTACATCTTAAGCCCCTGTAGTTTAAACAAAAATTAAGATATTTTTGAAAGTTATTTGAAAGGTTAAGGGTGCATTTTAAAAAATCTTTTAAATAAAAATATATATATATATATATATATATATATATATATATATATATATATATATATATATATATATATATATATATATATATATTAAAGTTCAACATTTTTTATAAAATCGTAGGTAGGTCCAAAGCATATAAATATTGGGCTCGTTTTGATCGTTGTCGAGAGACCTTTTTTGCCGTATTTTTTTTATTCAAGAATTCGCTAGATATCTGTTAGATACTTAATAAATAAAGTTTGTTATTTAAAAAAGTTGTAAATAGTTAAAAGTTCAGGGTTTATTTTGTAAAATTGTTTTACTAAAGGTTTTGGGCCACGCAAAGTATTTGTTTCGGCAGGATTTTTTTAATTTATTTATACTGTGGGTAATTTTTTATTAGGCATAGCGCATTCTTATTGGCTGAAGGAATAATTGTTTAATTTAGTTCGGCACTTCGCTCTGATAAATTATATACTAATACTTTAATAGTATTATATTATATTTGTTGGAACTTGATCCGTAGGAAATTGTTGATCAATCCCGCCTGGTGGGGATTGCAAGCTTCTCAAGATCCCTTGAGAAGTAAAACCTTTTGCAAGGTTGCAAAACCACGCATCAGTTGGGATTTGTCATTTGAGTTGTATATGATGATGGTAATGAATGATCTTGAGGAGGAAGGCTTGGAGACTCTTTGTGAATGGATGGAGACTCATTTTGAGGTTGAGAAGCAAAGAAGGAGAAAGGTGAGGAGGATGTTTCCTTGAGGGAGGTAGGTGTTGGGTTGTAGTTTGAATTGTGATTGTTTGAAGTGGTGCAAGTGTTCATGAAGTTGCCTAAGATTTGTTTCTTTCTCCAAATTGGTTTGACCGAAATTCTAGGTTTTCTAAGGGATGACATTGTGAGGAAGTGAGAAGATGAAGTTATGCCATGAGATTTGAGGAAGAAGATGATGGTTTAAATAGGAATGAGAGGTGCTATCTTAGGCAAATCATGCATTTCACGGATCAAGTTCCAACAAATATAATATAATACTATTAGAGTATTAGTATATAATTTATCAGAGCGAATTGCCGAACTAAATTAAACAATTATTCCTTCAGCCAATAAGAATGCGTTATGCCTAATAAAAAATTACCCACAGAATAAATAAATAAAAAAAATCTTGCCGAAACAAATACTTTGCGTGGCCCAAAACCTTTAGTAAAACAATTTTACAAAATAAACCCTGAACTTTTAACTATTTATAACTTTTTTAAATAACAAACTTTATTTATTAAGTATCTAACAGATATCTAACGATTTTTTGAATAAAAAAATACGGCAAAAAAGGTCTTTCGATAACGATCAAAACGAGCCCAATATTAATATGCTTTGAACCTACCTACGATTTTATAAAAAATGTTGAACTTTAATATATATATATATATATATATATATATATATATATATATATATATATATATATATATATGTGTGTGTGTGTGTGTGTGTGTGTAACTTTCAAACGAGAACTATTTTAACTGCGAGAACTGAGAGAACCACCAAAAACATACATGCACGCCTTCAATAATTGTATTTTTGCACATATGTTCTAAAAACAACACATATGTTTAAAAAAAACATAGTTGTTCTAAAGAATTTGATAAGAAATTGAAAATACAAATTTTTTCTTTGAAGGTGTGCATGTATGTTCTTATAAGACGTGCAACGACAATATTGCGGCCGTGGGTAAGTTTTTGTGAAAAAAGATGATGAGTTCATAATAATATTGAAGAATATAGGTGGATGCTTACGATTATTGATGATTTGCATGTATTTTTATTTTATTTTAAAAGGCGTGCATGCATGTTTTTTGTGGTTCTCTCAGTTCTTGCAGATAAAATGGTTCTCGTAAGAAAGTCCCCCTATATATATATATATATATATATATATATATATATATATATATATATATATATATATATATATATATATATATATATATATATATATATAGTTTTTATATAAAAGATCTTTTAAAATGCATCCTTAACTTTTCAAATAATTTTAAAAAATATTAATTTTTGTTTAAACTACAGGGGCTTAAGATGTACAATTCTATATAAGTTTAAATTATATATAAATTAATTTTTTTATATAACAAAGTGTATTTACCGAAGATCTGACAAATATTTAGCGATTTCGTTGATAAAAAATATACCGTCAGAAAAGTCTCTTGAATTTTTGCGATAACTATTTACAAATAATATTTGGGCGGGGCTTCTCTTTGTGAGATCGTGGTATGTTTTTTGCAGACACGTGTTGTATTTGTTTAGAGCAAACAATGTTTGGAACAAATGTTGTGTCAAGCTATATTTGTAGTTATCGTACGACGTCATTTTTGGTATGAATGTTGTGTCGGCCACCAGTTTCTTGCGGCGAGGATAATCTTGACCTCTACGGTTTAAAAAAATTAGGATAATTTTAAAGCTATTTGATATGTTAAGGGTGAATTTTAAAAGTTTTTTTATTTAGAAACTATATCTATATCAAACTTCAATATTTTTTATAAAACCGTACGTACGTCAAAAGTATATCAATATTGTACTTGTTTTGTTCGTTATCGAGAGGCCTTTTTGACAGTATTTTATTATTCAAACAATCGCTAGATATCTGTTAGATATTTGGCAAATAAAATTTGTTATATAAAAAAGTCGTAAATATTAAAAAATTTAGGGTGTGTTTTGTAAGAAAGTAAAAGCTTATTTTAATCGGGTGGTAATATTTTAATGATGCTGAAAATTGTAGTTGAATTCTTGGCTGAATATTTAAGTGCGTCTACACCAATAGAAAACGTTTCCTCATTATAGAAAGCGTATTTTAATCGGCGGGCTAATATTTTAATGAGCCAGGGTCACCCCAAATAAAAAAAGGGCTGTAATACTATTATACTATATTTGGAAATAGCAACCACCCCCGCCGCAACGCGGCGGGCTCCTGCTACTTGTTAAACTCATATCCACCGGACCCTTATCCTCACACTCTTATTATAAATAATTCGACACTTTGTAAGTGTAAAAATGCAAAGCTGTTGTTGATCACACAGTTGTTTCTAGTCAGTATACAACAAAGTTGTCAAATATCATAAATATACATGCACTACGGTATCACATAATGGGAGTAATATATTTGCCAGGTTAATTTCGATTGTGTACTCGAATTTAAAAGTTGGTGTAGAGATACTCTGAAGCCCGTGGTCCATTCAGCAGCAGCAGATGGTAGTCCCATTAGTAGCTCCAACTACTTAAAGTGAAAACCTAAACGTATAAGAAAAATAAAAATTTAGCAATTATCGTAGTAGTATAAAGTATAAACAAACTACTCACCCAAAACAGCTCTTAAAATTGCAATGTGGCAGGACCAAACACCTCTGAAAACTTAAGTTTTGTAGCTATAAAAACACCCAAACACCCCCCGAATATTTGGTTTTGCAGCATATCCCAAAACCTGAAAAACCAACAGTGTCCAAGTCGAACCTGGGGAAAATAATAAGAATACAAATTAAAATGGGAATTTTGCAGCAAGCCCAAGTACCCCTTGAACGTTAACACACTTTCCTTTAGAAAACAGTTTTACAGCAAACCCGAAATACCGCTAAATAGACTCAAACACCCCTTAAAACTAACGTTTTGCAGTAGGTCAAATTACAATCTAAAACGACTTCCACACCCTTGTTGAACTGCAGTTTTGCAGCACCTAGACACCCACTAAACTGCAGTCCCGCAGAAAATGCAGATTGCGCACATAAAAATACAATCATTATAAGATCGTCCACGAATATACATTTGTAACGCTTTTATGTCGTCCAAAATCAATCCTCTAAAAGTCAATTTCCATATAATTTGAAGTACCGACTGAAAGATGTAAAATAGCACACCACGCTAGCTAAAATAAATGGACCGCATAATATACCTGAGTCAACAGAGCATCATCAGTTGAGAGTTTCAGGTCGTCTTTGGTGTTGGCATTTTCAGTAAGCAAACTCACCTGAATAAATAGTGAGTTATCAAATCAAGTCAATACACTTTAAAAACAATTTGTGTGAGCAGTAGTGAGAAAAATTTCCTGATAAAGTTGATGTAGCACGTAATGCTTGGCAACAGTTTACCTTTGTAATGTTCTGCGTTGATGAATGGGAGAGGTAGCCGATGATGCAAGTGAATCACTGTTACCCGTAAAACTACTCGGCCTCTTAAACAACAGGGATGATATATTGGATTCGCACTTGCGGAATGAAGAGGCGGTTCTGCACATCAAAAGAGAAAAGAAAAGAAAATTTAGCATATCCTTTCAAATATTTGGTGAAATAATAGCTTAAAAGCAACAAACGAATGTATAAGTATTATGAAACCGAGTTGGTATCAGTCGTTAAATGTGTTCGACTTGTATTTCCCCGTGTACCACTTAATCGATGTCCTTTTCTTTCATCAGTAACTGTATAAACAATATCAGCCGACTGGAAATTTATTCTCAGTAATAATCTACAAAACAGAACATTACGAAACCATTACAAACATTATTCCAGTAAATCTGTTATGGAAACTATATTGCAGTGTTGTAAAAATCGGCTATGGCGCCCGATGACGCACTCATGCTTTCCACAGTTTGATGTGTTCAAATGATCACACTGACTCGGGAGTAAGAGCGTTTACTTTATTACTGATAAAACTATAACGCATGTAGAGGGATCTTGCAAATTCCTTGAAACTTTAGTTACTCATTTTTGTATGCACGATAATGATAATGTTGCAGCTTCAACCACTTCAGAAAAGACAAATGTGTTGTGTGCCTGCTCGTATGTGCACACCATGTCATGATCATTTCAAATTCCAACAGCCATACGCCACACATAATACCCAAACGATTAAAAGTTACCTGATTTGTGTGGTATTGAACCGTTGAAACACTGCTTTTAGATAACCATAAGATTGCTAAAAGAAAGTACGTCATCTGTCAGCGTTAAGTGGTAGAAAGAGGTGCTAGGAATGAGGTTGCTGGATCATCGGCTTTTCTAATGAACGTTAATGTTGGTGTACCTGTAATATAAAATAGCCTAATAATAATAATTATTATAGCATGAGTTGTTGGGCATAAGAGCTTTGGTCGCTAACTTTAGCATGAGCAGTTGGGCATAAGACCTTTGGTCGGTAACTCTTCAGTCACGGCATAATCTGTTCACATTTTCTTCACCTCATCCAGAGCCACCTCAATACCTCATGATCCTGTATCAGAAATATAAGGCGAATCATCACCAAAAATCGTACCAAATAAATCAGCGAGCATATATATTTAAGGGATTGTTTATCATCCTTGAGGTTAAATGTAAAACTGGATGACTATCCGTAACATAAGTAATAAATTCCAGGAAGATATTTAATGATTCTTCCTCTCTAGCAGTTCTAAGGTACCTATGTAAACACATTAGAAAACGTCCAATGACAACCATTTATATTCAGTATTTCACTTAAATGGACACACACCTGCATTTTATCCTTGGAAGCAACATTCACAACAACCGAAACCTGCATACCAAACACACACCAAATCAGCAAATAAAAAACCCCCAAACTTTGAACACTGACATTAGTCCACTATCGTTATACCACATGTATGGCAGCTATAAAGGGAGCTAATCACATTTAAGGTCAACGTGTACAATACATCCTTGAACACAAACTCCTCACCTGAAAACTCATAAAACTTCTTTAAAAGAGACTTCATTTCCTCTACTCTAATGTAGTCATGAGACTCCAACCTTAAAAGATGGTTCAAGTGACTCCAACCTTAAAAGATGGTTGAACTGTAGCAAACGGAATTGTAACCACTTTAATTCCAGCACCACATCTCTGAATACCTCCAACTGGAGTCCCCTGCTTCGTGTTCGAACGTTTTTCTAGATACCTAGAAACACAAAACCAAACATGACATAAAATCAGAAATTGGCATTTATAGAAAAACTATACTTAAATCATGATTTCACAATTAAATCCAACCCAATAACCCGAAAATATAAGCAGTCCCAAACATCCTCCACAATCCCACCTTCTAATTCATCTTCGAAGTAACCCAGAAAGCAGACAGTTACATTATGGATGACAGAACAAAAAAAATACCCGGAATTCAATCATATCATCTTCACTTGCAATTGTAACCACTACTTTAACTTGCATGCAGATCTCCCACCTGCATAGTTACGCCAAAAAAACGTAACAAATAAGTGTAATGAAAACTATGGTAATGAAGTGCATTTTTTAGAATAATTGTACTAAAAGTTGAGACAATTTAAAGGTGCACCTATTTAAAGCTCCGAACCTTTTTATGGAAACCCAAATAGCGTGGCTGCAAAATACACGATTATGTCTCTGTAAGAAACACATTCAGATATAATATGAAATAACATGACAGTAAATGAAACTCATGAGCAATTCATAATTTGATTTCTACTTTACATTCTATGAGTTATTTCCGAATTTATAAATCGAGAAAAGTTGCTGTCGTTTGGGATCTTTTTTTATTTTCCGGGAAGATAAGAGAAAAGCTTTGTCAAGATGTATCTAATGGGAGGCAGTATTCTCAGAGGATTAGTTGAAAATAGTATTAAACATGTATAAAATCTTCTAAAAGTCACGATATTCATGAGTTCTACTACATTTTTTTAATATGCTTAAAACCTGTATAACAAAAGCACACTACCTGAACCCGCAACCCGCAAGACCGCCACCGCGGCCGCGCTGCTTTCGTGGCACACAGAGATCTGTTTGCCATCTTCCCAAATTGTGGTTGAACCTTTATTAAGGAACAAACCTTTTACCAATAATATCTTTTATTCGCCGAATGTAATACAGAAAAATGCATATAGAACAAATTACCTAAAACGGATTGGTGTACGACATCAACAGGTTCTTGCATACCAACTGAATTAGCATACGTCTTCTGATTGACACCTATAAAAATAAAGAAATACGGTGTTTGAACCTGGAAATAACAACGAACTCGAAATACTGAGAACCCAACAAACACTGAATACCTGAACCGCATTGAGCACGTTTCTACTGTTTAGTATGTGTGTTCACCTTATGAAAGCTGGTACCATGGTGGCGGAAATCAGCTGCAATAATAGTAGCAGCGCACACGTATCAGTTATTTTGGCAGCTAATCAAAAAGTGTAAATTCAACCTACCTTGTCCAACAGAACATGCACAACCGGTATTCATGTACCAGTCTTTTGTGGGCTTCTGTTAATGCCTGTTACAACAGTGGTTTGTTAATAGTTAGTGTAACCCACAAAAAGTGAGCATATGAAACGTAAGCCCAAAACAAAATAAGCCATAAGCTGACTGTATAAGCCTTAACAAACACCCCTTTAAAACTTCGATCCTAATAAACAATAAAAGTAATAAACAGAATGAATCAATGCATACCCAGTAAGTCACCAACTTTTAGCATCCAAACCAAAAGCCGCCACCCAATTAAGCTAACCCAAACCAAGGCTTGTCTGTGATGTTTTTCCCTACTCCGCGTGTGGTTAACAATAAGTTTACCGAACTAAGCATATCAAAACATCAGGTCAAACAAACATCCCCTTGAAAATCGTTTTTTTTTTTCTATACTTGAATTTCTTATTTTAAATACAACCGTGAACATAAAATATAAGCAATCTAAACACTCATACGAAACAAACTGAACTAAATAATTAATTAATAAGCATACATACCTTGTGGATTTTCCCGGTAATCTTCCGGCAAAAAATTGAAAGCAAAAGAAGCCCAAAAACTGACACCCTAAGTGTTAAACAAAGATCTCATAAAAAATAAAGCTTTATAAACATGGATAAAATTAAAACCTTCCCCAACAATTAAGTTGCAACCTTCTTAAGATTTCGGGTTTATTGTTGCAACCTTCTTGTTCCGAGCTTTTGAAGTCTAAGGATTTCATGATTGCATACATCAACTGCTTGATTAACTGAAAGTTCAAAATTTTCTTATTTCTTATTTTTTGGATCAACCTGAGTACATCAAATATTTACATGGAAAAGATGAATCGGTAGATGAGTCGGCAAATTTTTTTGTATTTATCTTCGCAAATGGTGATTTTTTTATTTTTATTTTTTAATGTTTTTAGCGTGATATTTAATTGCGAAAAGATTTTATTATGTGGCCACGGAAATCGAGTTCCCCTCGCTTTGTTAGCGTAATATTTAATTGTGAAAACATTTTTTTATATCGACACGGAACCAGACTTGATTACTTTAATTCATAAGTCATAAAAAAAACTATAATAATATAAAAATAACAATATATTTAAAACCATTTTGAGTGCCACAATAAATAAACAAAGAAACAACAATATCCAGTAAATATAAAAAAACAAGCAAAAACAAGAAATAACTCCAAACACAGACAGTGAGACGATGACTGACAGTTTGATCCGATCACTTGTCGAAGCCATCCACTCCACTCCCACACAGGCTGTCCTTTATCTCTCCGGCGGTGCTACCCAGGTCTGTCTTTCTCTCTCTCACACACATTTTAAAAAAACACACTTTTGTATTATTATTACTATTCTGATATGTTTTTTTATAAATAAAAATATAAAGTTGTTAGGTTGGTTGGGATCAGTTCCTGGGGCATCAAATACTGTTCTTGAAGTAATTGTTCCTTATTCTCGTATGTCTATGATTCAATTGCTTGGCAAGGTAACCACCAACTTGTCCTTTTTTTTGTTTGGTCATCTATGTAATAATTAAGGGGGTGTTTGTATTAGCTTATTTTATGGGCTTATTAGCTTATTGAAATCTGTAAATGCCGATAAGCTTACTTTTTTGAGCTTATGAGCAGATATATACAAGCTCATGGCTTAAGCCATGGGCTTAACCTATCATAAGCCCATAAAAGTGAGCTTATCAGCTTTTCCAAATTTCAATAAGCTATTAAGCCCATAAAATAAGCTAATCCAAACACCCCCTAAGGGCTGTTTGGGATTGCGTTTATAAAACTGCTGCACTTCCCTTTACTCCATAGGACCTTCTTTAATAGGTTCATAGTCCAAAGCCTTCCATTTCCGTCAAATGACCTGCCCTCCCCTGGCTCTTCCACCGTCCGGGCTCCCTTTCCTCCCCGCTGGCTGTATGGGCGGGTTGTCCCTCGCTGCTGCGTTTGTCTCGGGTAAATGGATGAGGTTTTCCATGTCCCTAGAGGGTGTCTTTTTGTACACGGCCCCTGATGTGTACCTTAGTGAGGTTTTTGATACACATTTCTAGGATTACACTAAAGAATCATTAGAAATTAACAAACTTGCGCCGACTCCGGGCTATCCAAAAGGGTAGTCGCCCTGGGATTAGTCGGCTCGCAATGTCGAGTCGAAACCAGGTAACAAAAAAAAAAAAAAAAAAAAAAAAAAAAAAAAAAAAATTGAACATAACGACTATTTAAAGAACAGTTTTGTCACCAAAGTCTGTTAGGAAGTGTACGTGAAGAGTTTTTGTGGACAATTCATGTGCACCTCACATGTCAGTTTTAACCCTAGACCTCTTGTCCAGAATATAAGACAGATAATTACTCTGTACTTTTTTCAAATGGTTTGCCAAAAGCACTGTTTTCTAATTATCCGTGCTAGGAAAATGCAGTAATTAGATAATCTACTCCAAAACACGTTCGCAAATACCCTTGTCATATGTTATTCGAAGGTATGGTTTGGTTGAATACTTAGTAGTAGCATGGTTTGGTTGAATACTTAGTAGTAGCATGGTTTGGTTGAATACTTTGATGGATGTGGATAGGGATGACAATTTAATGAATTAACAATTTGTTTTTTTGGGGGTTGATATATGATTTGTTGGTAGGTGCCTGTTCAATTTACTAGCAAGGAGACTGCTGAAGATATGGCATTAGTGGCATATAATCGTGCTTTGAAGCTCTCCAAGCCAGGTTGTTCTCATATTATACGATCATACGTCAATTGTTTTATCATAATTATTTGAGATTGTAAGATGGATATGCTTGTGGTATTTTGTTTATAGTTGTTTATTGATTCAGTTGGTTGGTAGTTGGTATTATGTTGTATTGTTGGTAGGAATGTGGTGGGTTATTTTTGTGTGTTTGTAGCATAGTCACATAATTCGCTAGAGAGGCCATAAATTGTGATCCAGTTCGTACGTTCCCAAATCGGGTACGATTCAGTCGGGATCAGAAAATTTAACGATCCGAATCAGGGTCTTACCACTTGTGATGTGATTTTTTTTAACGTTAACATCTGCCTTAAAAACCTCAAACTTTAATATGTAATTGGCAATTTGTTATGACTTATGGAAATTGGTAAGTATTAAACTATTTTCATATTATAAACGATAGTATAACCCTTAGGAATTATTAATTATTGGGTACATGTACATTACGTCTTAGAACCTAGTCTCCTATGAATACAGTTAATTGACTGGAATAACTTATTCTTGAACTCTGACAGAGTTTGGTAAGGTATGTTGTGCACTTGCTCTTAGCCATCAAAAAGATATGATAAACAATCATAATATCTCCCTAATAGAAAGATTTTTACCAGCTATCAGTAGAGTTATCATTTGTTATTGTCTACCCAAATTTGACTTTGGAGTAATGTATACAGGGGTTTATGCTGATTTAACATGAATAGTCACTTGACTTGTGCATCTTTATTCATGTGCCAGTTTGTTTGCTTGCTGATTTTACGCCTTTGAGGAATTTTATTGTGAGAAGAAATGCAGCCTCTAACATATGTAGTTCCTTTCTCTTGTACAGGTTCTCCGGTAGTAGGTGTGGGTTTTACTGGTTCTTTGGCTACCTCACGGCCAAAACTCGGGGATCACAGGTAGGTCTTCTTTTATTTAGTCAATCAAGGCTCTTAAATGCTTGTGCTAAAATCCAATAGTTAAGTGCAACAAATAGAATTTTGTCAGGCAATGCAGTCTCCATTCATGGGAGAACTTGTTTACCATGTCATTTGAGGGATTATTACGTATAGTCTACGAGAAATTTGTGTGTTTCTTAAGTTTGAACTCTTCTATGATAATTTTCCTTAGTAATTACATCTTACGAGTCTCATTAAATGCGTCGTATCAAGGGCAATGTTAAATAGTGGATGCTGGAAATGATTTTGTTAGAATTTAGAGGTTGAAAGAGTGCAGGAGTAACCTAGTAAGTGTCTCATAGTTCTCGTACTTTAACCATCAAGCAGTAATTGGATTTACTTAAGAGTACATTCATGTCAAATTAGCATCTGTGGTAGTGAAGCTCACAAGTTTAAGAGCTTAACTTGTTAGAGGACGCCCCGATACAGCATTATGGTGAATGTTGTTAGAATTGTGTATTCTTATTAATAAGTCAATGAGCTCTTATGAGGATGCCTTCGATCACATCACATAGTTGTCTCAGGCCGTCTTAGATAAATTTGACGTGTATGCACAAAACAACGCTCTACGTCATGTTTTTATTTATTATTTTGTTTCATTTGTAGGTTTTACTTGTCAACACGAACGCCTGACAGGTTATGGGCCTCTTCAGTAACTTTGTCAAAGGTGAGATTAATATATTGTAGGAATCTATGGTCACGAGTTGTTGAAATTTTAAAAAATGTGTAATTTGAACCCTATCGCAGGGTTTGAGGAGTCGAGAGCAAGAAGATCGAGTATCAAGCCAGGTTTTACTCAAGGTATGTGGTAAAAGATAATTAAATTACGCCGTAGTAGTATTTTGAACATTGGTCAATTTAGTTGTCGATTTTGCTCTACCTTTTTATTCAAACTAATTCAAGCCAATCACCTAATCTTTAGTTTAATATAAGTAAGGCTAAATGTCATGGGACCTGTGACTAACCACAAAGTAATAATAACAGATATTAAATGTCTTTGGTATATTCAGATAGTTGCCTACTGAGTGGCTATTGTTTATTTATGTTGATCTGTAGTTGATTACAAACTGTCTTTTTGCTAATGGAACAGGCGATTGCAGATGCTTGCAAGGTTTCGAGTTCAACAACGTATGTTTCAGATTTGACTGAAAATGAAGTTCCTGAAGTCAGTGAGCAGTGCTTTGATGAAGATCATGAGATAGAACAATTAATAAGTGGCAAAATTTGCTTCAAAGTATTTCCATTTTCAAGTGGTAAGGTTCAAATTGTGCTTTCCTGAATATATTTACACTAAAACATTGTCTTCTGTTGATCTTTATTATAAAGTCAGTGTTTTGTAGGGATACAACCTGCAAGTGGAGAAAGGAAAGTAATTCTTTCTGGCTCCTTTAACCCTCTACATGATGGTCACCTTAAGCTGTTGGAAGTTGCAATGAGGTATATTGATCTGCTGTTGACATTCCTAGTTGTGAGCTAAATTTATTTGAAAACTGAAAGAAATGACAGACCCTTATTGTGGGGATACATCAGGCCTTTCTTAATTAATTCTGAATATATTACTGCAGGCACATTTGATTGTTAAAGTATAGATGACTTGCAGTCTACTATGCGTATTAGCATGTGTACTAATTAGATAGAACCTTTAATTCTTTCTGTAGTATAAAAGTAACATATTTAGAAAAGGAACTGTATCAAAATGATATGAGGCATCTGATTATTGTTTCATATAAGTTAAAACAGAAATAATTACTGATACATATTTAGACGAGCCACACATGCTTTTGCTCAGTTGTGTGGTTAATCTCTACCTAAACTTATAATAACTTAAAGGTCAATTGACTGCCTACTCGCCTAGCTCTACTCAAAGCTCTTTAGAATATTGGAATAGTATTGTGAAGTATTATCTTCCTCTAATACATGCCTTATAAGCTCTCTTTCTACATTAGGTGTTTAATTGTGTTATACATGGAAGTTTAATTTCTCTTTTAATTATGCAGTCTCTGTACCGACGGGTATCCATGCTTTGAGTTGTCAGCCATAAATGCTGACAAACCTCCACTGACTGTTGCACAGGTTAAAGATCGTGTTAAACAATTTGAAAAAGCTGGTGAGTTGGTATCATCTATTTTCGTTGTGAAATACGTCATACATCAAAGTGATGTTTGAAATTAATTGTTAAATTGGGCGCTCTGTCTTTTCAAATCAGTAACGGCAATCACAATCATAATAAAGTTTGCTCAACATAAGATTATTAAGATAATATAAGATTGATTCAAAATTTGGCATGAACTGAGTGATAGCAAATGCAGGAAAGACGGTTATCATCTCTAATCAGCCATATTTTTACAAGAAAGCAGAGCTGTTTCCAGGCAGTGCTTTTGTAATTGGTGCTGATACTGCTGCAAGGCTTATAAATGTAAGAATTTTTTTTTCGCCTATCATTATGTAGTGACTAGAAATCGTAACGTGATAGTGTCTTGTAATCTTGTTGCATTCTGCTGGTTTATTTTCAGCCGAAATACTATGGTGGTAGCTATGATAATATGATAGAGACACTCCTTGGTTGTAAAAATACAGGATGCACTTTCCTTGTAGGTGGTCGAAACATGGATGGTGTTTTTAAGGTATGGTCACATTACATGCATCTTTCCGGAAAACTTTTGTTCTCTTTTTCTTAAGTTACATAACACTAGGGAATTATAATATTAATGCAGGTTTTGGAAGATTTTGACATCCCGGATGAGTTAAAAGACATGTTTGTTTCAATACCAGTGGATAAGTTCCGAATGGACATCTCATCAACCGAACTAAGGAAAAACCAAGGGGTGTAAGTAAAACACACACAAAACTAATAATATTTTGTGTACATTTACTAGTCCAAGTCCATTTGAAAAAAAAAGAATTTGCTTGTCCTAGTTATTGTGCTACCTTTATTAAAGAGCCTTCTTCTGTTAATTTATACCATGTTGGCATTTCTAGTTTAGTCACATTTCTATCATAAGCTGCAGATGCAGATTTTTTCCCTTTAAATATATTCAATGGTGGTTAATATAGAAAGTAAACGCAGCTGCATGTTTTCTTGCAAACTGTTGTGTCATCTTGTATTGCTGTCTCTACTCTCTGTATAGAGTTGGTGCTTTTTATAAGAAGCTTGAGGACTTGAGAGGTCTTATATTCTTCTCCACAATACAATTGACGTTTGTTTCAGATATTTCTTGGGATCTCAAAGGTTGATGATTAGTATCATTATAAAAAATACGCTTGATAAAAAAAAGAGAGAACAATCTTAAAAAAGGAAAGCCATTAATACCCAAACTCAAGATGATATATGTTTACTGGTGCTTTTGCGTTTTGCACCATTTTTTTTTCTTGGCACAAGTTGATTCATATTCGATCCACTCCAATCCGTTAGTTCCCTGGATGGTTAAGGTCCAAGAGTTTGTTCTAAGCATTGATCACTCATATAGAAGACACCAATAATGATATCTACCAACATGAGCCTTCTTAAGCCACTACTTGAAACATCACAATGACCAAATGATCAATACCACTTAAAAATTTCCCTCAGCTTCAAAGTAACTGACAAACCAAAGAATCGCAATTGTATTGCTTTCATGTTGGCGATTTCCAAGCTGTGATTTCTTTTCCTCAAACCTTGCTCTGGTAGAACTTGTTTTGAGTATGTTATATCAACAGAAAATTAGCCCATTGATAACCACGCAGGAAAAATGAAGACACCACAATGTTTTGTTGTTTGGTCACTTGAGCACAAAGTTGTGCGATTTCCAAGTTGGTTTGCTCACTCACTTGAGAACATATTTTAAAGTAGAGGTGGCAAATGGGTTGGGTTGGGTCGGTTTGGGTCATGGGTCAAATTGGTCATGGGTCAAATGAGTCATGTTTTAAAAATAGGTCTAACGGGTCATGGGTCAGACGGTTTGGGTCGGGTCGACCCACTAAATTATAGAGTATTCGTCCGATTTTATACGTTTTCGTCCGTCTTTTTACGTTTTCGACAAGTTTTTACGTTTTCGTCAGGTTTTTTACGTTTACGTCTGTTTTTTTACGTTTTCATCCGTTTTTTTATGTTTTCGTCTGATTTTTACATTTTTGTCCATTTTTATACGTTTTCGTCTGATTTTTACGTTTTCATCTGACTGTTTATGTTTTCGTCTGATTTTTTACGTTTTCGCCAGCTTTTTTACATCTTCTTCTGTTTTTTTACGTTTTCGTCAGATTTTTTACGTTTTCGTTTTTTTTTACGTTTTCGTCTATTTTTTTAGGTTTTCGTCTGTTTTTTACGTTTTTGTTAGGTTTTTATTTTACGTTTTCATCTATTTTTTACGATTTTTCTGATTTTTTACGTTTTCGTCAGAGTTTACACGTTTTCGTCCCTTTTTTTTTTACGTTTTCATCCATTTTTTTATGTTTTCGGCTTTTATTTACGTTTTCGTCCGTTTATTTATGTTTTCATCCTATTTTTTACGTTTTCGTCCGTTTTCACGTATTCGTCCGTTTTTTCACTTTTTCGTCAGCTTTTTTATGTTTTTGTCAGGTTTTTTACGTTTGCATTAGTTTTTTTTACGTTTTCGTCACTATTTTTTGTTTTCGTCCATTTTCTATGTTTTCGTCCGAAAACGTGAAAAAAAAGATGAAAATGTAAAAAAATAGATGAAAACGTATAAAATTTGGCAAAAACGTAAAAAACTGACGAAAACGTAAAAAAACTGATGAAAACGTAAAAAAGATACGAAAACATAAAAATTCGACAAAAACGTAAAAAATCAATCAAAAGCGTAGAAAAACTGACAAAAACGTAAAAATAACTGACGAAAACATAAAAAGACGGACGAAAACGTAAAAAACCTGATGAAAACGTAAACAGACGGACGACAACGTAAAATGGGACGAAAAGGTAAAAAAATGACGAAAACGTAAATAAATAGACGAAAGCGTGAAAAAACGGACGAAAACATAAAAACCGGACGAAAATGTAAAAAAATTGACGAAAACGTAAAAAATCTGACGAAAACATAAAAACGGACCAAAACTTATAAAAACATAAAAAAAGACACCTAGTGGTGGTTGTGTAATCATCCAACCCTTATGTGACCCATTCGACCCATTTGTTGACCCTTTCGACTCATTTGTTGATTCACATAAGTTTAATTGTTGACCAATTTCTTTGCCAAAGAGGTAACCCAATCCAACCCATAAGTTAAATCCAACCCATAAGTTATTATTTTTGACCCATAGCAACCCATATTTCTTTAAATTGGTTGTGATTGCCACCTCTATTTAAAGGGTAACTTTTCTTTAGTCTTCAACTTATTGATCCACAATTTTTTATTTTTTATTTATTTATTTTTTTTTTAAGGCAACAGATCCACAATTATCAATATCTTGTTGATAACTTTACTAGTCACTAGTGAATATATGGAACAACACACTCGTTTACTAACAAAATTGATTATATTAACAAATACAAATAACTAAAAAGAAAGACAAGGAACTTCGAGACCAAATATAAATAATCACAATGAAGCCGCAGTTTCAGGCACATGTATTGAGCTCCTGGTTTACTTTTTACACATAAGATTTTGATACTGTAGATAACTATCCAACAAAATTATATCCACAACATGTACAGATATTTGGTTATCATACCTGAATATTTTTGTTAGCGGTATCAAAGTCGTCGGTTAGCGGTAAAAAAGTTCCAACTAAATAATTAAGCGGTCATGGCTTCAACTCCAAATACCGATAATCTTTGTAAGTATCAGCGTTAGCAAAGCAACAGATATTGCATACAGAAATCGGACCTTTAGGTGAACAACAAAAGATTCTGTATATGCAGATATGCACTGGATTCAAATAAAATATTAAAATAACAAAAACAAAATATGGTTCTACAAACAAAATTTTGAGCACAAGCAAACAAATAGTAGTATTTTTTATTTTAGTGCTACAATTTTCCAGGTTCCTGACACAAGGTGGAAACCTTAGAAGTTGCATCAATTTACAGTTGTTGGATGGGACCTATTGCTCCTAAAAGTGTATACAGACTTTTTAGCCTGAATAATCTCCTCAGCTTAAGTTAACTCACAAAAGCCCTCCACAACATCAAAAGAGTTATGTAAAAATGATAATCAGAACACTAAACACAATCGATTACACCCAACCAACCACTCCTTTGGTGTATTTTATTAGCAAAAGATTCAAGAAGGTAAATCCCCAACTGGGTGCTTACCAGTACAAGATACAAAGACAAGATGTAATCTCTTCTAGGAAGACACCACAAGAACCTCACTACAGAATCACTCAAACACTCAGAACACAAAGATCAAAGAAGAGATTCATCTTTGTTATAGACAATACTAACAGATATCAAGACTAAAGAAGATTGCAACTAACTGTGTGAATCAAGAGAGAATAAGAGAGGCTACAATGTGAAGTTATGAAACCCTAGCTCGGATAATGAGCTTATATACTACATATTTGCAATATAGTCCTCCAACTTCTCTTAACTTGTCACTCAGCAATAATACTTTGATGTAGCTTTGAAGACTTTCAAACTTGACAATCTAAGTCCCTCATAATATTTAACACCCCTCCTCAAGTTGACAAGTCTTCACCTTGAATGCTTCCTCCATACTCAGCATTTTTGATACTCTTAACTCCATTATTAATACCTGCAAACATATCAACAAGACCAAGTTTTTTGCACAAAACATTATGTTGTCTTTGCCCCAGACATTTAGTAAAGATATCAACAACTTGCTAGTTAGTATGAATTTTAACAGTTTTGATAACACCTGCAGATACTTTTTCTCTCACCAAATGCACATCCAATTCAAAATGTTTAGTTTTCTCATGGAATACAGGGTTTGCAGCAATCTGAATAGCTGCACTATTATCACAATAAACATCCACAAGCAACAAGCCTTCAACACCAAGACTATTCAACAAGTTACTTAACCAGATAACTTCACAAGTGGTAGAAGCAAGGCTTCTGTATTCAGCCTCAGCTGAACTTCTAGACAAAGTGGCCTGTTTTTTACTTTTCCAAGATATGAGAGAATCTCCCAGAAAAACACAAAACCCAGTAATAGACTTTCTAGTAACAGGACATTTTGCCCAATCAGCATCAGCATAAGCTCTAAGCTTAAGATCAGAAGAACAATTAAATCGTAACCCAGAACCAGGAGAACCTTTTAAGTATTTTAACACTCTTAAAGCAGCTTTAAGATGTGACTGAAGAGGCTTATGCATATGTTGACTTAAGCAATGAACATCATAACTAATATCAGGTCTAGTATTAGTCAAATAAATCAGCTTACCAACAAGCTTCTGATAATTAGTAATGTTATTCAAAAACTTGTCATTATCAGACTCAGCACAACTCAAAATAGAATTCTCAAGCAAAAGTGTATCAACAGGTTTAGCTGCTAACAAACCATACTCATATAATAATTCCAAACAATATTTTCTTTATGTCATACACACACCTTTATCATTTTTCAACACTTCAATACCAAGAAAATATTTCAACTCTCCTAAGACTTTGATCATAAACTTGGTACTCAAAAAATGTTTAAACTTTTTAATCTCAGACTCATTGTTACTAGTTATGACAATATCATCAACATATACAAGCAAAGCAACAAATATATCACCATTCTGTTTGATATATAGAGAATAATCAAACTTACTTTGAACAAATCCATGCTCAACCAAGGCAGTGGTAAGTTTAGCATTCCACTGTCTTGGAGCTTGTTTAAGCCCACAAAGAGACTTATTAAGTTTGCACACTTTAGAATCATCACCACCATTAAACCCTTTAGGTAAAACCATATACACATCTTCATCTAAATCACCATACAAAAAAGCATTATTCACATCTAACTGATACAAAGGCCAGTTCATATTAACTGCAATGCTTAACAAGCCCCTGACAGTAACCATTTTAACCACAGGACTAAAGGTTTCATCATAATCAAAGCCTTCTCTTTGATTGAAACCTTTAGCAACCAATCTAGCCTTGTATCTATCAATTTCACCTGTGGACTTATATTTAATTTTCCATATCCACTTATACCCTATGAATTTTCTACCAACAGGTAAAACACATTCAGTCCAAGTATTATTTCTATTTAAAGCCTCAACCTCATTATCCATGGCTTCAGACCAATTAGGATTTTTAACAGCTTCTTCATAACTCTTAGGTTCAACAGACTTATTTAAAGTAGAAGCAAAGCACATATTATTTTTGCTAAGAGCACCATAATTCACATACTTCTCAATACCATATCTAACTTTAGAGTGCATCACATAATCATTAAACCTAATAGGAGTTTTAGTCTCCCTATTAGACCTTCTTACAACAGGTGTCTACACATCTTCATTATCAATACTAGACTAAGTTGTTATATTATCGGAATTTTGAACATCGGGACTGCCCTCAGACCAGTTTTGGTCACCAAAATGGGTTGTAGAATGCTCACTTTCTTGATGCAAATGAATAGTATCTGTATCATTATCTATAGCATCATTTGAAGGTGGCAAACTACCATCCTCAACTGGTGAATCTTCCTCTTCATCATTGGGACTTTGAGACCTTAGACTATCAAAAAATTTCAAATGATCTACCTCACTTGCATTATCTGCATCAGTAACATCACAAGTTTTCATTTTAAAAGGAAATATGTTTTCATAAAACTTTACATCTCTGGTAAAAAACACATTTCTAGTATCCAAACTTAAAAGCTTATATGCTTTCTTAGTAGTAGAAAACCCTAACAGAACATACTTTTCAGACCTATAAGACATTTTATCATGATTATTTAAAATAGTTGCAAAACACAGACATCCAAAAGACCTCAAATGAGAAAGATTAGGTTTGGTTTTATATAACAACTCATAGGGACATTTACCTTTTAATACAGAAGATGGCAGCCTGTTTATAAGATATACAACAGTTAGAATACAATCAAACCAGAATCTTAGAGGAATCCCTCCTTGAAACATAAGACTCCTTGCAACATTAAGCAAGTGTCTATGTTTCCTTTCAGCAATGCCATTTTGCTGAGGAGTATGGGCACATGAAGTTTGGTGAATAATACCATGATCAGAAAACATATCATACATTCTTTTATTAACAAACTCAGTTCCATTATCAGACCTTACAACTTTAATTTTTAGATTAAACTGATTTGAAATTAAATGAATAAAAGAACAAAAAACACCAAAAACTTCATCCTTGGTTTTGACTAAGTAAACCCATACAGCTCTAGAAAAATCATCAACTATAGTCAAAAAATACTTGTAACCTTCTCTGCTAGTAACCCTGTAAGGACCCCATAAGTCAAGGTGAACAAGATCACCAAGACTCTGAGACTTATGATCAGACAAGGGAAAAGGTTCCCTAGTCTGTTTGGCCCTATGCCAGGTTTCACAAACAGAAATAGTAGAATTCTTGGAAATACCAAGATCCTTTTGAAGAACAGATAGAACTGGGTCAGCAGGATGACCCAATTTGTTATGCCAAGTAAGTTTAGACACATTATAAGACAAAACCACATTGCACTTACCCAAAGTATTACTAGGCTCAACATCAAACAGATAAAGTCCATCAGACTGACTACCAGTCCCCAGAACAATCTCCTTTTTCAAGTCCTGAATATAACACTTATCTTCATCAAAACCAACAAACAATTTACTGTCTCAAATAAGTTTATTCACAGATAGCAAGCTCATACAATATCCAGGAACAACTAAAACATCATAAAGAGTAACATTATTAGTCAGTTTAAGATTTCCAACATGACTGATAGTGGCCAAAGTCCCATTGGGATGGCCAATAGTGATTCTAAGACTAGTAATGTCCACAACATTGGTCATACCAATAGTAGACATAGTAAGATGCTGATTGGCACCAGAATCAATGATCCATCCCAAAGTTATAGTACTAACAGCAAGACTAGAATTGGCATAAAAATATTTAGAAAAATTAACATTGAACCAAACATTGCCATTAAAGAAAGAAGCTCTACCTGCCATATTAGCATGTATACTTCCAGAAGGAGTTTCACTAAACAAGGACAACAACTTCTTCATCTGCTCAGAAGTAAAACCAGAAGAAGTGCTAGCAGATGAAGTATTAGACTTATTCTCAGAATGTTTAAGATAAGCATTAGCATTATAATTTTGTTTAAAACCATTCTGTTTATTAACAGGATTACTGTTCTTAACAAAACCAGGAGGAAATCCAATTAATTCATAACATCTCTCAATAGTGTGTCCAATTTTTCCAAAATTTTTGCAATTAAGATTAGGATTAGGACCTCTATTAGCAGTAATAGAGAAAGAACTAGTACCTCTAGTGTTATTATTATTGTTATTATATGATCTTCTATTGTTGTTAAAAGTTTTAGCAGCAAAAGAAGAAGCATTGAGTTTAGATTCAAAAACACTAGAGGACTCAGGAATCCCTCTGTGGGATTCCTCTCTAGAAACAACAGTATAAGCTTCCTTGACCTCAAGGAGAGGGTCCCTGGTCAATAATGCAGTTCTCACTGGTTGATGACAATCATCCAGACCTATGAGAAATTGCATCAGCTTCATCAAGTGTTGATGCAAGACTAATTCTTTACTAGCATCACAAGTACATTTATGCTCACAAGTACATTTAGCTAGCTTAGTTAAAGCATCAAACTCTCTCCACAAAGAATTAAGTCTATGATAATAATCAGCAACAGAACTACCACCTTTTTTCACACAATTAATCTTTTGTAACAAATTGTATATCACATAACCATCAACTTTATCATAAGTTTCTTTTAACTCATTCCACACAGAAGCAGCATTTTCAGAATACACTAACCCCACATAAACATCTTGAGACATAGAGTTCATTAAACACAATCGATTACGCCCAACCAACCACCCCTTTGGTGTATTTTATTAGTAAAAGATTCAAGAAGGTAAATCCCCAACTGGGTGCTTACCAGTACAAGATACAAAGACAAGATGTGATCTCTTCTAGGAAGACACCACAAGAACCTCACTACAGAATCACTCAAACACTCAGAACACAAAGATCAAACAAGACATTGATCTTTGTTATAGACAATACTAAGAGATATCAAACTGATAGCAAGACTAAAGAAGATTGCAACTAACTGTGTGAATCAAGAGAGAATAAGAGAGGCTACAATGTGAAGTTATGAAACCCTAGCTCGGATAATGAGCTTATATACTACATATTTGCAATATAGTCCTCCAACTTCTCTTAACTTATCACTCAGCAATAATACTTTGATGTAGTTTTGAAGTTCAAACTTGACAATCTAAGTCCCTCATAATATTTAACAAGTTAACATAGCCATGAGTTTCACAATTATTTTGATGTCATCAAGGTGTTATTAGAAGTAGAGCTTTCTTCTTTATCACAAGTGCTAAATAGGTAAGACGATTAATCAGGTTCCACAAGGGCCAGTCTTTTTTGAGTCCTGGATCGTTAAGATTACAACTCACTGAGTTGGATAACAATATTACATGTAATCGAATCCATCCATCTTTCTGCTTCAGTCCGATATTGAACCTTAATACTACAAGTATAGCCTTTTATTATCCTTGTTGAGCTTGAAACCATTGTCTTTAATTGGATGGCATCAGGATAAAAAACGGTTATACGTAAGGCTAGTTTAAGAATTAGCATAAATATGTGATCTCAAAAGGCATTTTGGTGAGCGATCTGGTTATGGGGTTTGTAGTAAATGTGCAAGGATTATAGATAATTCGACTTCAAGGGTAAGGGGACGGGAGTGATGGTTATGGAATCTAAGGACATGGAAACGATGGAAGTTAAAATAAGGATTGTAATGTAAAAGGGTTTGGATGCAAAATTTGGGTTATGTTTAATTATTTTTAGGAGTGACTGCAAATACAAAAAGAAAAAAAAAAAAAAAAAAAGTTAAAATAAGTATACCGTGTGGGGCCCTGTATAAGCTCGTGGTATAAGGCTGGGCACAGAAGGGTGGAGCGATCGACACATTCGATCGATCCTAGTCGATCTCCCCTTGTGTGGTTAATCGGTCGGCACACGACAAAGAATCAAAATGGTCGAGTATAGGATCGATTACTTTCTAATTTTTTTGTACCCTTTTTGTTTACCTTGGATTCAAAAAAAAAAAAAAAAAAAAAAAAAAAAAAAAAAAAAAAACCACCTACTAGCCGTTACATTCAAAAAAAATATATATAAATTTAACACACTATAAATACCACATTAACACAACATATTTTACACACTTAAATTTACAAAATCTCACACATATTGCAATTCAAAATGGCGTGTAACAAACTGCCTCATACCGTCGAAGATTTTCAAAAATGGGTCAAAAACCAAGCTGAGAAAGACGACACGGCTCGTCAAGAAGCTATTTCCGAAGTTATCAGCAGGTTTGAGCTGGCAAAGGCCCTCAAACAACGAATGAGAACACGCTACTCAGATTGCGATCACATTTCTGATGACAGGAAATATGTGATCGACCAGTTTTTATACGACGAATTTCGTAAAGATCATGCCATTGTTGAGGCATTGCGTGGCTGTGTAAGTCAGATACATGCCCAAAAAACAAACAAGATTCGTTGGAGCTTTGAAGAAAATGTGAAAGCTGCTATGGTTGAACAACAACAACAACAACAACAACAACAACAATTTGTGCAAGGTGAATCAAGTTCATCTGCACAAAGAGTTGTTGAGCAACAACAACAGCTGCCTCGTCTGGATAATTTTCAGGTAAGTTTTGAGGAAAATGTGGCAGCAGATGATGATGGCTGGAACTCTGAGAAGGAGCGGGAACTGAGCAGGTTGGAAGCTCAGTTAGAAGAAGAGAGGTTTGCGAGCTTTGATCCTTACGACGACGGTTACTGCTCCGACAACTCTCAGACTTGGGATCACCCGGACTACAACTGAAGTTAGGATTTAATTGAAGTTTATGTAATGTTTAAGTTTATGTTTTCAATCTATGTACTGTTTTATTTTTATTAATGAAATTAGTGTTTCAATTATTAAGTTCGAAAAAAAAAAAAAAAAAAAAAAAATTGAACTAGGTCGCCCTTACTGGGGCACTGAATCGCCTGCAGGTCGCTGGAGAGAGAAAGCTGACGTGGCAGAAAAAAGTAAGGGGATTGAATCCCCTTACTGTGGGTAGCCTAACTTCACATGCATGATAACAATGAAATTTTTTTATAGATAGACATCCTTTAAAGACAAACATCGTCTACTAGTGCCTATTATAAATTCCTAAGTTATAACAAGCTTGTTCATATATGACACGTGTCCTCGGCATCCCTTCAGGATAAGCGTGTTGTGTATTGCGCGTGTCAGGCCTAAAAGCCCTCAACCTACTACAAATACTTTTCCCTTTAAAGTTCGTTACTGTGAATCATGCTCCCAGGATCCATGTCAGGTCAAAATTGATTCTTGGAGACAGTCACATTTTTCAGACGAGTTCTGAATAAAAATATTACAAGACAACCAAAACAAAACTGGACGTACAAAAAAGTCTTAAATAAATACAAGCACATTGATAATATTTTGTTTTTTGTTTAAGTATTACGGAGTACAAGTTTCCAGAGTTATAAAATTTCTCAGACACCAGTTTGAAGCATCACTACAGCTTGCATCAACATGCAAAGGACTCCCCTATCAATCAATATAAATACAACATGGATAAATAGCTTTTTCCATCATAATCATTTTATTACATTATACTTCATGCAGAAAGGTGATAAAAAGCAACAGGATCCTCCAAGAACATCTGAGGGGATTACTGAAACTTTCTCGCCTATTGAGGCACTCCATACTTCACATGAGAGTATCCATGACGCTGGAAACTATTTTGACATCGTCAAGGTGTTATCAGAGGTAGAGCTTCCTTCTCCCTCACCAGCAACAGCAGGTACTTTAACACGGGAAACTAATGTCACCACGTTCCACGAGGGCCAATCTAGTGGCATGAAGAGGAAGGCTGATGATACTGAAGTAAGAAAATCTAATAGTATCTGCAAAGTTTATGTATCTGTCATCAAGTATATATGCATGCTAATTAATGTGAAATGCATGTTGTTGAAGAGCAGGAATACTTAAAAAACATAGAGCAAAAAGTATTAATTACAACTAGGACTTGTCTTTATGCTCATGGACTTACAAAGGTTTAGTGTAACGTACTTTGCTCATTGTGACGGTGCGCTATAGGTAAATGTCGAAAGAGAAAGGGAACAAAAGACAAAGCAACACCATTATTTACAACATGGACATCAAAGGGTAGCTACTGAAATAATCCGTACCACAGACAAGGTGAGATACTCGTTAAATCAACTACAATTAAATTGCCTCTACATGGACCAGAGCCCATCTTTGCTCAAAAGAACTGATCGAATTATTACCTGGCTTCATTTTGAAATAGGAAGAACATAGATTATAACATAATGTCCCAATAGGGACCAACATAATCCCACAAAACACAAGATTTCTCGCTATCGCTTCTAGATATTAAACTTTATGCATATCATATTTTAAGCCCATACGATTTTTTATTTTATTTTATTTATTTTTTTTTTAAATATTTTACCTTCAAAATTTGTACATTTTATTTGAGAGACAAATATTAGACAGGCACTACTAAACTATTACCTCACACGTCTCAACTGATACTTGAACCCATAACTTCATATACCGCTATATTTATGCACGTTAAGTTCATATAATAAATCATGGGGCTTTGTGGTTCACTGGGTGAAGCTTATTAAGTTAAGCGAGCCTAGATGAGAGTAGTACGGGGTTTGGTGACAAACCGGGAAGTCCTCACATGGGGACCACAAGCTCTAATGATATCAACCGCGAGTTCGATTCCGTTCCGCAAGCATGGTTGGGTATTGGGTGGAGGTATTTCACAAGCATCAAACCTTTGTTGGGTAGGGTTGATGGGTACCATTATGGTACACATGGTTGAGATGTCCCTGCCGATCTACACTTTTTGATCCAAGTTCATACAATAATAATTATAAATATTGACAGTAGAAAATAATGTTATAATAACAACTTAACTATGATACTAATAAGCCTTAACTTTGCTAACAAAATCCCAGTCCCTTCTAAATACAATCGATTTAAAAGATTATACCATATACAAATAAGATATATATGTATATTATATATTATCTTCTTGGTCCTTACAAACATTTTTCCCACAATGGTCGCTTGTTTTATCTGTAGCATCTCATTCTTTGGGACCAAACATTTTAATCTCATCAAAAGAAACTGTTTCTTCTAAATCTGAAGAATATTTTAAAAGGATGCTCACTAGTTTGACTTGCTTTTATTAAATATTATAAAAATAAAAAGATGCTCATTAACCATTCATGATGGTTCTTAAAGGATGTTATATCAGTGCTTAGCAAATCACCCTCGGTACTTATATCAGTTGATATATTGTCATTGTTGGTTTTGTACAGCATCGCAGGAATCGAATAAGTGAGCGAATAAGAGCCCTTAAGGCACTTCTCCCCAACTGTAATAAGGTGATGGCTCTTGCTATAAAAATACATAATTTCCTTTTTCCTATATTTTTCTTCTTTTCATTATTTTCTTTCCCACTAGTACTAAAAATCTGAAACATCCATCTACAGAAAGACAAAGCTTCAATTTTAGGTGATGCCATCAAGTACATCAAGTTTCTGCAAATGCAAGTTCAGGTATTCCCTCTGTCATGCAAGTGCAAGAATGGAAATTCCTCTTGCAGTGTAAGGCACCACTCCAAAACTATTTTCTTTTAGTGACAAACTGATGAAAAGAGAGTCACTAAAACTTTAATTACTAACTGTGATGTCCATATATATATATATATATATATATATATATATATATATATATATATATATATATATATATATATATATGTGTGTGTGTGTGTGTGTGTGTGTGTGTGTTTTATCTACACATACAAAAGTGTGGGTAAATATGTGCAGGTAAAAATCTATAATGACGCATAAATAGAGTGGAAAGGGATTTTGAAAGGTTGGTAAGTGTGACTATTAGATTAGTGACACTTTTAAGTATGCCAGTAAATGACGCAATTGTTAAAAGAAACCACTAATTAACTTATTTAGTTATATATGCTTTGAATTATATATGTGATCAGATGATGCAATCAATGGGAGTTGGTCCAGTATCACAAGTTCCTTACATGTTCCTGGCAAGACAACCAAGCTTGCAAGAACCAAATATTTCTCCCTACTTTACAACAAGACCGTTGATAAATACACAATATGGAATGCCGCAACTTGGATCCTATGCTCCCACAAATTTTCCTCTATTTCCACAACCCTTCTTTGGGTACCCACCATTGATGCCTCCAATGCAATTTGGCAGTGGGTCATTCTCATGGCAGCAACCAAGACCTATTATATATCCTCAGCAACTACAGTTTGCATCCCAGACATTTCAGTCTGTGTATTCTACTGCACCAGCTTCTTCAAGTACAATTGTTTCAACAATTTGCTCCCAAGCTGAACCAACTGTCCCTTGTCAGCCACCATATCATACGCCAGTGACAAGTCAGGTGGATCTTTCAGTTCCATTGGGATTTCACATTTTCTCTTGAGCTTGAACCACAAATTACTAGCTTTTACAATAAATCTAGTGGTTGGTTAATTTATGCAGTCTCTGTAGTGATGAGTACCATGCTTTGAGTTGCCAGCCATAAATGCCGACAAACCTCCACCGACTGTTGCACAGATTAAAGATGGTGTTAAACAATTTGAAAATCCTGGTGAACCGATATCATCTAATTTTGTTTCTGAATACATCAAATTCATGTAAGCCGCGGGGCTTTCTATATTCAAATCAATACAACACTTACAATCATAATAAAGTTTGCTCCTAGTTATTTTGGTTTTGTGTTTCGATATTTTGGTGAGTTAGCTTCATCATCGCTTCCCTAGTTTTTTTTGGTTCCTAGGTGTTTTTTGTTTTGGCGTTTCTCTCTCTGATGCTCTATTTTAGACTCGTTGTTTGGCCTTGCCCTTGTGGCTTAATAAAATTTTTGCTTCTTCAAAAAAAAAAAAAAAAGAAAATAATAAAGTTTGCTCGTAGCTACATGACATTCTCAAGATAATATATACCAGATTGATCCAAAGTTTGCATAAACCGAGTTATTGCAAATGCAGGAAAGACGGTTACCATCTTTGGTCAGCCAAAAATAGAAATCATAATGTGACATTGGAGGGATAGGATCCTCTCAAATTGAGAGGTACAATTTGACTCAAGTTGATGCATTATGAGCCATTGGATTTGATTTAATGGCTCAAATCAAAAGAACTTCTTTTGATTTGAGCCATTGGATCAAATCGAATGGCTCACAATCATCCAACTTGAGTCAAGTTGTACCTCTTAACTTGAGAGGATCCCATTCCGACATTAGACATGTAAAAATTGCATCATGTTGCATGTTGGTCCTGTTGTTATGTCGTAAATGTGCAAGGATTATAGATAATTCGACTTCAAGGGATTAGGGGACTGGAGTGATGGTTATGGAATCTAAGGACATGGACACGATGGAAGTTAAAATAAGGATTGTAATGTAAAAGGGTTTGGATGCAAAATTTGGGTCATGTTTAATTATTTTTAGGAGTGACTGCAAATAATTAAAAAAAAAAAAAAAAAAAAAAAAAAAAAATCCGTTAAAATAAGTATACCGTGTGGAGCCCTGGTTTGTGTATACCAGTATAAGCTCGTGGTATAACTTCACATGCAAAATATATGATAACAATAAAATTTTTATAGATAGACATCCTTTAAAGACAAACATCGTCTACTAGTGCCGCCCATCTAATTAGGTTGTTTAGTGACCGAACATCAACCTAACTACCAATCTTTATAACGAACTTCAATTGGGCCAAAAACTACATAACTAAATTCCTAAGTTATAACAAGCTTGTTCATATAAGACGTGTCCCCGTGCATCCTTCAGGATAAGCGTGTTGTGTATTGCGCGTGTCAGGCCTAAAAGCCCTCAACCTACTAGAAATACTTTTCCCTTTAAAGTTCTTTACTGTGAATCATGCTCCCAGGATCCATGTCAGGTCAAAATTGATTCTTGGAGACAGTCACATTTTTCAGACGAGTTCTGAATAAAAATATTACAAGACAACCAAAACAAAACTTGCCGTACAAAAAAGTCTTAAATAAATACAAGCACATTGATAATATTTTGTTTTTTGTTTAAGTATTACAAGTTTCCAGAGTTATAAAATTTGTCAGACACAAGTTTGAAACATCACTACCTGCATCAACGCTTAAAGGACTCCCCTATCAATCAATATAAATACAACATGGATAAATAGCTTTTTCTATCACAATCATTTTATTACATTATACTTCATGCAGAAAGGTGATAAAAAGCAACAGGATCCTCCAAGAACATCTGAGGGGATTACTGAAACTTTCTCGCCTATTGAGGCACTCCATACTTCACATGAGAGTATCCATGACACTGGAAACTATTTTGACGTCGTCAAGGTGTTATCAGAGGTAGAGCTTCCTTCTCCCTCACCAGCAACAGCAGGTACTTTAACACGGGAAACTAATGTCACCACGTTCCACGAGGGCCAATCTAGTGGCGTGAAGAGGAAGGCTGATGATACAGAAGTAAGAAAATCTAATAGTATCTGCAAAGTTTATGTATCTGTCATCAAGTATATATGCATGCTAATTAATGTGAAATGCATGTTGTTGAAGAGCAGGAATACTTAAAAAACATAGAGCAAAAAGTATTAATTACAACTAGGACTTGTCTTTATGCTCGTGGACTTACAAAGGTTTATGTATCTGTCATCAAGTATATATGCATGCTAATTAAGGTTTAGTGCAACTACAGTCTTTATGCTCATTGTGTGACGGTGCGCTATAGGTAAATGTCGAAAGAGAAAGGGAACAAAAGACAAAGCAACACCATTATTTACAACATGGACATCAAAGGGTAGCTACTGAAATAATCCGTACCACAGACAAGGTGAGATACTCGTTAAATCAACTACAATTAAATTGCCTCTACATGGAAAAAGGCCCATCTTGCTCGAAAGAACTGATCGAATTATTACCTGGCTTCATTTTGAAATAAGAAGAACATAGGTTATAACATAATGTCCCAATAGGGACCAACATAATCCCACAAAACACAAGATTTCTCGCTATCGCTTCTAGATATTAAACTTTATGCATATCATATTTTAAGCCCATACGATTTTTTTTTTATAAATATTTTACCTTCAAAATTTGTACATTTTATTTGAGAGACAAATATTAGACAGGCACTACTAACTAATACCTCACACGTCTCAACTGATACTTGAACCCATAACTTCATATACCGCTATATTTATGCACGTTAAGTTCATACAATAATAATTATAAATATTGACAGTAGAAAATAATGTTATAATAACAACTTAACTATGATACTAATAAGCCTTTAACTTTGCTAACAAAATCCCAGTCCCTTCTAAATACAATCGATTTAAAAGATTATACCATATACAAATATAAGATATATATGTATATTATATATTATCTTCTTGGTCCATACAAACATTTTTCCCACAATGGTCGCTTGTTTTATCTGTAGCATCTATTTCTTTGGGACCAAACATTTTAATCTCATCAAAAGAAACTGTTTCTTCTGAATCTGAAGAATTACTATATATATAATGTACCGTCGAAAACGACGCGTACATTGTCGTTTTGATCTTTTGTGGTTTTTCTCCAGCCCATTCGTATTGTTGAGGCCCGTTTTCTTGGCCCATTCTTTTTTTTTTTTTTTTTTTTTTTTTTTTTTTTTTTTTTTTTTTTTTTTTAATCTCCTTTGATAGCAACCGGCCAACCGCTCGATACTTACAGACTTATCTTCATCCTGAACCTTTTTGGAGCTTCTGCTGCCTTCTCGATACTCATAGTCATCTTCATCTTGCACCTTTTTTTGGGACCTTTTGCTGGCTTGCGTTGTCAACGGGTTCTGGAATTTTATGCCGACACAACAAATTTGGGAGGTGCGTGATGTGGTTTTGGTTGTGGGTTTTATTTGGTACAATACTTAAATTATATTTACTGTTTTGTTTAATTGAAGAGATTAGTGAAGCAATTGTTGTCTTTGCGAAATAAATAAGATTTTGCTAAATTTTATTAATTTAATTGTTATGTTTTTTTTATGAAAAATGAATCCCTAAATCTATTTTTGGGTTTTTACAGGAATTCATTGTAGTTTCAAGATAAAGAAGAATTTGCAATTGCATATTTTTACATAATCAAAGTTCTTCAATCTTTATCAGGTATTAAAACCCCTTTGTAATTCTTGCTTAATTTGTGTTTCATTTTATTAAAATCCAACATGTGGGTTTCTTTGGGATTTGTGAATTGTGATTTCGTTTAATAAACACTGTCATTTGCGATTTGGTTTTACTAAAATCCAACTCGGTTGAGTTGCAGACAGTCAGAGCCGACTACCGACAGTTACGGGGGAAGGTGAAAGGTTTGGAAATTCTTTCAACTCAGGTAAACTAATGAAAGTTCGTATTTTGTTTTGGAAACATGTTAATGAAGTTAAAGGTCTATGCTTTCTAATGATCGAAACTGGATGTAATGATCAGCTGAATTTTCTTTCTCATCGATTTTTCAGGTTCATGATGATGGGGAAGGTCCATCACAAATTCACAATAGCTTGCTATTGGAGTCTTTTAGTGTCGCGTTGGTGTTTGGACTATTACCGTGCCTTGCTACCGCTAAGGTAAAGTTTGTGTACTGGCGGTAACAATTTTTATTATGCTAAACTGAGATGTTATAGAAACTTTTTACTACTAGGCTTAATTATGTTGTTGTTGTTGGAATATTGTTACTGCTTTCGATATGGCGCGTTTTTAAGGTTGCGTCATAAGACAGATACGGACAAGAATAACAAACCAGGGTTTACCTCATTATAATTTTTTTCCTTTTGTCAATATTTTTCAGTTGATGGTTTGTACATTAGCACGCCTTCCTGATGGAAGCTGTTTGAAAGATGGAGTATTCATCCCGCCATATAGTAGCTAGGCTGTTTGTATTGAGCCACAAAATTCAGATAAAGAGGTATGTGATGTACCCATTTTTCTTAGTAGTAGTATTTTGTTGTAACTGATAATTGTATACATTATTTGATTTTTGTTTACGATGTGATTAAGGAGGTATGTGATCACGACCTCTAGGAATCCAGATCCTTGCGAACAAAGTGGTGTGTAGAGGTTTAGTAATTTCAAATATATATGTAAGAGTTGTAACGTCATTGATGGTTCAGATTCTTACACAACATATTTGAACAAACACACTATAAGATTTGTTGATATTGCTAATTGTGAAGTTGTTTTAACAGTTACAATATGCACAATTTATGTAATGATTCATTTTCTTTTTAGCACTTTCCATATGTTTTTTCAGAAGCTGCAGGAGAATAAAACAAGTGGGTACATGCTCTCTTTGACATTGGAAAGCCGCTAGGAAAAGGGAAAATTTGATCATGTCTAAATAACAAGAAAAAAAGGGGGTAAGTAAATTAGATCTAATTACTGTGCCTAACATATTATATTTCTGTATTAAGCTAAATTACTATCTTTATCTCTGCATGTTGCAGTGCTCGCATTCAACTTTATAGGATTTATCAATTTTGTTCAACTTTCTATATGTGAGCTGACGAAGTTGGCTACAAAACTACATGTGGTAAATCACCTTTATAATTGTACTTGCCGTGCCTAACAGATTATATTTCTGTATTAAGCTAAATTACTATCTTTATCTCTACATGTTGCAATACCCGCGTTCAGCTTTATAGGATTTATCGATTTTGTTCAACTTTCTATATGTGAGCTGACGAAGTTGGCTACAAAACTACATGTGGTAAATCACCTTTATAAATGTACTTGCATTCTCATTTTCTTTGTAGTAATTATGAGCAATACCTTTGTTATTTGATAACACAGGGACATGAATCAAGGCTGCAAAGTGTGTTTGATGAAGTAAGTGATGTCCATATGAGAGAAAGATCATGTGGATGAGGACATGCGACAAACCTAGCAGCTGACTTTCGCCGTTGTTCGGCTTCGCTTACGGCCGACATGTACAAAAGGTGAAAACGAGGCTACTGTTTCATTATTTGGCATTTGTGTTCAAGCTCGAATATTGGAAGTTATTGGGATTGATTTCCTTTTGTTTGTTGCTGTAGGAATTTGGATAAGGCTTTCAGGATAATTTATGAGGGGGTGGCTGTCATTAGGACTCATGTAGAAGCTGTTACAAGGTTGAGGCTACACTTCCTTCTAGCATATTAAATTGTATGTCCTTTAACAGTGGTTCTTATGTGTTTTTGGCCTAAGATTGGTTACGTGGTTTAATGATATTGACATTGTTGTGCTACATATATCTTTTCCACTATTTTCATTGAGCCACAGCCTATAATTGATTGTATCTCCTGGACACGGACAGTTCAGGTAGACCATTATGTGATTCTGGATGATTCATCTAGCTTTGGTTTTAAGCTTAGTAGTTTGGATAGTTGAAACTGGGATTTCTGAGATTATGTAGTCTAGAGGTATTTTGACTTTGTCAATATGAACATATGCCGCATTCTATGGGGATTGCCCGACAGTTAGCAATCTTAAACAACCAGTTATGCGAGGTTAGCAACATTCACATGTATTTAGTTTCTCATATATCATTTTTACCGAGTAATTGTTGTTGACTTACATCTTACACTTGAATACATTCTTGCAGGCCTCCATCAGATTATAAGTTTTTTTGGAACAATTAAAGACCTAGCGGGGAAGCTAACCATGCCAGCCATCGAGGTATTCATCATTTTACAGTCTCTTTCTTTCCATAGCATATAAATTTAGAACTTTACAACTGCAAAAATTATATTTAACTACAACGATAGTCCAACTCTTTTTTCCCATTTACCTTACATAACACAGGTTAACCCATTCGTAGCATTTTTTTAATATTTTTTTTAGATATTCAAAATGTTTAAGGAAGCACATCCGGAGTTATCAATCACGATGGATTTACCAAACACCACACCTGTGCACCCAGCCTCAATGCGACACAACATTGAGGTGATGAACTGTCTATTGTCGATAGGAGGCCAGAACCATGCGGTGGTTCAGGAGTTGATTAAGGTGAATCTGTCGTTGACAAATATGGGTGACGCCATGGGGATAACGACTTTGCAAGTACCAACACGTAAAGGTCGTGTTCAGGTAAATATTCGGTTTTGATCAATTGGAGTAGATGTAGTATTATTGGTGGCTTGGTGCAGACACTTAAATATATGGAGTCTAAGAAGTGATGCGAGCAATGAACATGACTATTTCGACTTTTATAGAATAAGCATTGATTATTTTTTTGACACGTATTTTGGTTGTTTAACGTCCACCATAGCTTTCAGTGGTTTTGTATTTTATTATGTTTAGTTCTTAATATTTTACAATTGTGTAACCTTTGTAAAAAAACCAGGTACTTATTTAGTTATTTATTCTTGCATTTGGCATTGTTTCTAAAAATTCTATATTAGTAGTAGTTATAGCTAATTTCAAATGGGAGTATAGGTATTCATGGTTTCAGGGGTCACAGGTTATTTATGAGTGGACTCACAGGGTTTAAAATACAACTAAAATTCCATATTGGGCTATTATAAACACAACTACAGTATGCATTTAGGGTATGCAGCTGCAACATTTGTTAGCCATTATTGGCAAATTGCACACTATAATTCCCGATCGTATTACTATGGTTTGTGATTTTCTTTGTGTTTTTAATTTGCAGATTACACGGGTATTTATATGGCTGCCTTAAAATGATGTTGTATGTTTGTAATGCACAGAAAAGGAAGAATGGTACATGCTCTATTAGAGGTATCTGTATCACAATTATTGTCCATGTGTTTTTAACTTGCAAGTATTATTTTGCTAAACATATTGGTTTACATGATTAATTCAAAATAACAATTCCATTTAATTCATGCCCATCAGTTTCCTGCAATCCGTGGCAGCTGCACATTATGTGTGGTGTCGCGATTAAGTCAATGATTGTTGCACGATTTTTTCTTCCAGTTTTTTTTTTGCCCATGTTGTATTGACGCATCCGTGGCTATTCGATTTTAATACAAATGGATCAATTTGCCTTTGCAGTTTTTAGATGTGAATTCATCACAACTCTAAGTCCAGAAAGCGCGATAAGTTGCTGCTGGTTCTTCATTTTCAAAGCTATAATTTGGTTTATCAACTGTAGTGATTCAAAAGTAGATCTTTTATTTGCTCGGATGGCATTGTTTAAGATATTCTAAATCTAGTGGCTGCTTAGTATGAAGTGGATAATCTTTTATAGTGGTCAGAGCCACTTTGTCTTCGTGCTGTTACGCGAAGCATTAGAATGATGCACCCTAAGACAAACCCAACGCTTAGCATTCTAGAAATGAAATTTGCCGTTCCCACATCTCAATTTGGGATCTAGAAATTAAATTTGCCATTACCACCTACACATAATATTTCAAATACAAGGTACAACAAACGCAAAAAAAAGTAAATAAATAAATAAAAAAAAAAAACGATCTTAGTTACAGCTACACACGATATCAAAATCGAATAGCCACAGCCCCGCCGCAACGCGGCGGCCCAAAGCCAACCTCGTATCTTAAAAGGATGCTCACTAGTTTGACTTGCTTTTATTAAATATTATAAAAATAAAAAGATGCTCATTAACTATTCATGATGGTTCTTAAAGGAAGTTATTTCAGTGCTTAGCAAATCACCCTTGGTACTTATATCAATTGATATATTGTCATTGTTGGTTTTGTACAGCATCGCAGGAATCGAATAAGTGAGCGAATAAGAGCCCTTAAGGCACTTCTCCCCAACTGTAATAAGGTGATGGCTCTTGCTATAAAAATACATAATTTCCTTTTTCCTATATTTTTCTTCTTTTCATTATTTTCTTACCTACTAGTACTAAAAATCTGAAACATCCATCTACAGAAAGACAAAGCTTCAATTTTAGGTGATGCCATCGAGTACATCAGGTTTCTGCAAATGCAAGTTCAGGTATTCCCTCTGTCTTGCAAGTGCAAGAACAGAAATTCCTCTTGCAATGTAAGGGCACCACTCCAAAACTATTTTCTTTTAGTGACGAACTGATGAAAAGAGAGTCACTAAAACTTTAATTACTAACTGTGATGTCCATATATGTGTTTTATCTACACGTACAAAAGTGTGGGTAAATATGTGCAGGTAAAAATCTATAATGACGCATAAATGGAAAGGGATTTTGAAAGGTTGGTAAGTGTGACTATTAGATTAGTGATACTTTTAAGTATGCCAGTAAATGACACAATTGTTAAAAGAAACCACTAATTAACTTATCTATTTATATATGCTTTGAATTATATATGTGATCAGATGATGCAATCAATGGGAGTTGGTCCAGTATCACAAATTCCTTACATGTTCCAGGCAAGACAACCAAGCTTGCAAGAACCAAATATTTCTCCCTACTTTACAACGAGACCGTTGATAAATACACAATATGGAATGCCGTAACTTGGATCCTATGCTCCCATAAATTTTCCTCTATTTCCACAACCCTTCTTTGGGTACCCACCATTGATGCCTCAAATGCAATTTGGCAGTGGGTCATTCTCATGGCAGCAACCAAGACCTTTTATATATCCTCAGCAACTACAGTTTACATCCCAGACATTTCAGTCTGTGTATTCTACCGCACCAGCTTCTTCAAGCATAACTATTTCAACAATTTGCTCCCAAGCTGAACCAACTGTCCCTTGTCAGCCATCATATCATACACCAGTGACAAGTTATCAGGTGGGTTTTTCCATTCGAATTTCACATTTTCTTTTGAGCTTGAACCACAAAACTACTAGCTTTTACAGTGAATCTAATGGTTGGTTAATTTATGCAGTCTCAGTAGTTATGGGTAACCATGCTTTGAGTTGCCAGCCATAAATGCCGACAAACCTCCAGTGTCTGTTGGACAGATTAAAGATGGTGTTAAACAATTTGAAAATCCTGGTGAGCCGGTGTCATCTAATTTGTTTTTGAATACATCAAATTCATTTAAGCGGGGATTTTTATATTCAAATCAATACAACACTTACAATCATAAGAAAGTTTGCTCCTAGTTATTTTGGTTTTGTGCTTCGATATTTTGGTGAGTTAGCTTCATCATCGCTTCCCTAGTTTTTTTGGTTCTTAGGTGTTTTTTGTTTTGGTGTTTCTCTCTCCGATGCTCTATCTTAGAGACCTGTTGTTTTGGCCTTGCCCTAGTGGCTTAATAAATTTTTGCTTCTTCTTCTTCAAGAAAAAAAAAAGAAAATAACCGTTTGCTCCTAGCTACAGGACACTCTCAAGATAATATGTACCAGATTGATCCAAAGTTTGCATAAACCGAGTTATTGCAAATGCAGGAAAGACAGTTACCATCTTAGTCAGCCAAAAATAGAAATCATAATGTGACATTGGACATGTAAAAATTGCATCATGTTGGTCCTGTTATTATGTCGTAAATAGAAATCATAATGTGACACTGGACAAATGTTATTTGATACGGCGTTTTTTATTTTTAATTAAAAATTCTGAATTTTGTTTGTCTTGTAACCTTATTACATTCTGTCCATTTATTTTCAGCCAAAATACTACGGTGGCAACTATGATAATATGATAGAGATGCTCGTTGGATGTAAAATTACAGGATGCACTTTCCTTGTAGGTGGTCGAAACATGGATGGTGTTTTTGAAGGTTTGTCACATTACACGAATCTTTATGAAAAAAGTTTGCATCCTTCTCTTATTCCAAAGTTACATAACGACATGAAACTATAATATTATGGCAGTTTTTGGAAGATTTCGGCATTCCCAACGAGTTAAAAAAAGTTGTTATATGAATACCAGTGGATAAGTTCCGGATATAACCGAAATAAGGAAAAATCAAGGTGTGTAAGTAAAATAAACATATCGAAGCAATTATATTGCAAGTACGTTGACTGTTCCAGGTTACTTTGCTACCTTTATGTAGAGTCTTCCTCTGTTAATTTATGTCAAGTTGGCATTTCTAGTTTAATCAAATTTCTATCATATGCTGCAGATGCAGTTTTTTGCTTCATATTTTATAGTTGTCATAATGGAAACTTGGTGCCCAATTCCATATACTCGACCTATTCGAGTATACTAAGAAAAAGTGGTTAGCAAGGTCCTCAGTGAAGGGTTAACAGTGAGGCCTTATTGGACCGGACGGGACACCATGAAAGTATGAAATAGAGATGCAAAAAGAAAGAGACTAGCAAGAAAGAAGCTAGATTGAAATGGCCTAACTAATTGAGATACCCACATTAAGTCCCATGGCCTGGTAATTAAAGATTGGTTGAGGCCCAAGAGTTGGCTCCGAAATAGAATGATTTATGTAGAAAACACCAGCAGTACTGATCTATAATAATTAGAGCCTTATATGCTGCTAACCTACTACCCAAATATTCCCAGTAATCTGAGGAATGAGTCCCAATGGTCAAATTTCATCGGCTGCATAAGCCGTCATCAACTGCCTTTGTATTGCTTTTAAATATAATCGCTCAGATAGAATTGGTTTCAGCTAAGGTACATCAACCAGGTGACATGCACACGATTAACACAACAAAATGCATAACGAAAAATATATAATATGAAGCCAAGGTTTTGTTGTTCGGCCACTCGGTCTATTCATTAAAATGCATAATGTTTTGTTGTTCGGCCTCCCCGCCAATATAACCAAGGTGTTTGATGTTGTGACCCACTCTACCCTTTGGATTCTTTGGCATTTTCGGAATGACACATTGTTTTTGGTGAAACGTCCAAATAAGGATCTCATCCTCAATGATGTTAGTTAATTTACTTTTACTTGGATTTCTAGTAGATGTAAGAAGTTTAATATTAGTTGAATAGATTGGCTATGTAATCCTTGTAATGCCCTATCCTCTTAATTGTAATTTGTTTATCTCTTAATTGTAATTTGTTTATCTCATTGCTAGTTTAATCATATTTTGCCTTTAAAAGATAAATAAATAAATAAAATTAAAAAAAACATAACTTCCCATTTATATATATTTTTAAACGGAGAAAAATGTTTTTGGTGTCTTTTAGTCACCTACTCTTAAATATGTCATTTTTTATCATTGTCTTTCAATGTAACTTATTATATATATCATAGGGGGAATTGCATATATATTCTTCTAACATATGCAATTCCTCTATAACGCAAAAGATCTCTCATCTTTTACCAGCTACTACCGTAAAATGTGCTAAATAGCGACGAAATTTTTTCAACAACCAATAATTTGTTGCTAAGTTCATATATTAGCAGCGAATATAGCAATGAAATTTAGCAAAAACGGAATCTTTACTTAACAACGACTTTTAGTTGCTAAATGCGTTGCTATCTTCTCAACATTTGGCGGATACCCACTCTTTATTAGATACGTTGTTCTAAGATGTTTGTTGCTAAGTAATTAGCAACGACTTTTTAATTTTTGCCACTGAAATCACCAATGATTAGCAACTAAATTGCAAACATAATTTGTTGAAATATCTATTAGTCGAAATTCTAGGATTTTTTGTTGCTAAATCCATGAAAAACGGAGGGACAATTTTCAAATATTTTTGTTAAATAATCTTGATTTGATTTTTTTTTTTCCTGCTTACATTTTTAATGAAACAATGGAGGTAACATTCCCTTCTTCTTGTTAAAACCTGTTACTTATTGATTTGATATTTTTCCTACTATACTTGCAATATCTATACACATATAAATATAACGTACTATCCATTGCATGCATAAGTATCTAGCTAATTTATGTTATTTTTTTTTTATTATTTATTTATTTATTTATTATTTATTTTATTTTTTTTGAACAGCTGAAATGAATCTGAACCAAAATTTTTAGATACAAACCAACTTGTTAGATCATTATGAGATTTGGAATGAATATATACCTACCAAGAATATTTGAGTTATTCTTCAAACAATCTTGAGCCCTTTATGTTGAGTTTAATATAGATTTCATGCAAGTCGACACAAATGAATACAAATCTATCGATTGGTTTATATAAGTGATCCAAAGAGAATGTCGATGAAGTGGGTAGCCATCGGTGAACACAATCGGAGAGTGATATTGGTAACACAAACTGAACACTACATAACCAGCATGTAAACAATACTGTCAGAACATGCATGCCCCTGGTTCAACAGCACATAGCACATTACTGGTGGGTTTTTGTATGGTTGTCACTCATGGGCGATGTATCTCTGAAGGTCCTGGTGGTTACTGGTTGTCACTTGTGATCAGCGGCGGAACTAGGAGCTTCTGTCAGGGGTAGCGAAATACGAAAATTTGTTTAGGGGTAGCGAAAATTTGTTTCAGGGGTAGCGAAATCGCCAAAAAATGGCCAAAAAACGTAAAAAATCGCCTAAAATTACACTACCGGGTAAAAGTTCAGGGGTAGCGACCGCTACCCCTGGACTATACATGGATCCGCCCCTGCTTGTGATCTATGTATTTGGAACTTGCATCTAATATAATTTTAAAACTTTTAGTTTGGTTAATCTATCTATATCTATATATTATTAGATATAAATAAAGTGAAGTTGAAAAACCAAATTTGAAAAAGACCAGTGTGATATCTATATTTTCTATTAAAATTGGATTCAATTAACAAATTTGAAGAATAAAACAGATCACAATGGAGCCGCAATTTTAGGTACATGCATAATGTATTGAGCCCCTGGTTTATTTTAACATTAACATACAAAGCAAGATATTTTATAGATAAGATTACTATCCAAAAATTTTATCACAGCTAGCTAACATTCCAATTCACCTTTGTTATCTTCCCCCATGTGTCTATAGATATTTCATAACATTCTAACCTTATGGCCTAGTGGTATTAAACGTGTTTGGCTAGTGACTCCAAATAAGGATAATGCGTGACTATTTGGATTTAAAGAAAAATAGTGAGATATTGCCTACAGAGATTGGACCTTCAGATGAACAACAAAAGATTCTGTATATGGACTGGTTTTAGTTGAATATGGTGACAAAATAGAGACACAGTTTGGCTCTACAAACAAAGACTTGAGTACAAGCTACGAAATATAAAGTGTTTAAGTTTTTTAAATGCTAAACTTTTCCATGTCTTAATTTTTTTTTCTGACACAAGTTTGGAAACCTTAAAGCTTGCATCAGCGTACATACTCATAGGGAGATAATTTGTACACACATTAGTGATTGTCACATTTTAATGTACCAAATTTTAAAGCATAATATATATACAGTACAACTATATAGTGCATAAGTTGATGTGTTTCAGTCAAAAAATTGAATGTGTCAATCATTTCTCCAATCATAGTGCGATGGACTTTATTGCCCATGAATTTTTTCTTAGCTAAATATTCCTTTTCATTATGTTATGTTTGCTTTAAGAAAATGATTTGACGCAGGACGCAAAAGTGAATTTAGTAGCCCTAATTCAAGGGTTGATAAACGAGGGTAAACCTCAAGGAAATAAAACCGTGACAACAGATAAAACTATTAAACACAGTTTTCTTAATAACCAAATAATGGTAAAGAATGAAAACAACCTTAAGTGGTAACACCAACCTCCTGAAAAGAAGGGCTTTTCCAGGTTTGAGTCTGTGTGCTGGTGGGTTCAAACCCCATGCATTACTCAGCCAAAAGGTCAGAAATCATGGTTAAAAAAAAAAAAAAAAAGAAAAAAAAGAAGCCTCTATACTTTTAAGTATTGAAGGCTTGTAGAAAAATAAACCTAGTAAAATTAAAACAAAAGTCCTAAACATACCCTTGCACTTTTCTTAAAAAAAAAAAAAAAAAAAAAAAAAAAAAAAAAAAAAAAACCCTCCTCCTTTCTTGCTCAGATGCAGCGCATCAAGGGTGATGTGGCACCTTTGTTTGATCTTCTGCGTATGATCTTTCATACGCTCTATACCTCTAACACTATCCCCATCATTCCCTCTCCAAACAATGGGCGAATGAACAATGCCTTGTAATCCATCTTCAAATTTGGTGGTCGTGTACATTCACTAGTACAATCGAGGCTTTCCCCGGCGACATTTTTAAGCCCTTTCCGTCGACATGTCGACGGAATCATACGTTACCTTCGACATGTCGACGGTACCACATTGACGGCTGTGCTTCGACGGGAACAGTGTTCCCGTCGACATTGTGGGTCCCACGTCGTTTTTCCAGTCAAAGAAATTTGTGTCCATCAAACTCTTCCCGTCGACATGTGGACGGTACCATATAAATGATTAACGTTTTAATTAGTTGAATATAATTATGTTTATATGATACCGTCGACATGTCGACGGTATCATTAAAACAAAAGTATAGTTTTTAATATAATGCCGTCGACATGTCAACGGCATAATATGAAAAATACTGTTTTTGTTTTAATGATACCTTCGACATGTCGACGGTATCATTAAATAACCAATAATTATGTTTCAATGATGCCGTCGACATGTCGACGGTATCATTGTTAACACCCTGCTAACAGCAGGCTGCAAATATAGCAATTTTCCAGATTTTTTTCCGGATTTTCCGGAAAAAATCTACCAAAACCTGTAACATTACAAGCACCTATAACCACTCAATATCAACATGTCCTAAACGTATAACTCGCCATCGGCTATAACACTTGCAAAATATCGCTAAACACCCTCAAAATGAATAAAAACATATAAAGTCTACAAAACGGGGTGTGGTAATGTCTAAACCTAGCTGCCATATCCACAAATGTTTTAATATCCGCGACGTTCAAGTCGCCAAAAGGTTAAACTATACAATACTAACATATGGGTCGCCAAAATATTGTTTCAAGCATAAGTACAACACAAAATACCCAAGTTTGTACCTCTACATCCAAAATCACTCGTGATCATCTGTAGGACCCTCATCATCGCCAGAACCATCCTCATCGTCTCTGCGACTCCCGCTCCCTCCAGTTGAGCCACTACCTCCAACGCCACTGCCTGAGCCATCCACGTGCTGAGAACCCGCCTGACTAACATATTCGTTCCATCGCGGGTTGGAGGAGATAAAACCTGTGATCAAAGCAATCTCCGCCTTCAACTTCTTATGCTCTTCAGCTTCTCGAAGGCGATTCTCCTCGACCTCAACAATCTTCTTCTCGGCCTCAGCAAGCTTTTTCTCCATCTCAGCGTATTCTGAAAATGAAACAATCAAAATTAAAAAACATCTATTGCAATACTTAATTTGAGTCATGATCGAGTAATCTATAATTAATATATTATCAAACTGTACATACCTGGAGGTGGAGGCGGGGTGTATGGTAACGGTGGCCTGGAGAGCCCGGGTACGACCCTACCCCGTCCGGCGATGTAGCCCCGTTGCTTGCCCTTCAAAACCTTAGCAAGTATCTGCTCCTCCGTGTATGCCACCCCTTCCGGCGTATTCGCTCCCAGATCTCGCAGCCGGACCATCTCTTCCTATTTAATTGAGAAAAAAATTGAGAAAATTTATATATATATATATATATATATATATATATATATATATATATATATATATATATATATATATATATATATATATATAAATTAAAAAATAAATAAATAAATAATAAATTAAAAATAAATAAATAAAAGATACTTACATATTGAACACGAGCCTCATCCTGCAACCACATACCATCACTTAAATAAATAAATAAAAGATACTTAAATATTTAGGTAGAATAACTATGTTCTTTCCATACCACTTAAACACATGAAAGTTCTTCCTTCCTCTATAAATTGCATTCACATCATGTTTTCATGACCTTCCTAACAACAGATGATTAGCTCGTAAGTCCATTACATCACAAGACACCACATCACGATAGGAATTTTCAATAGCAATTGGAATTTTTTAAACCTCATTCACCTTCACCTCCGGACCCTTCTTTATCCAACCTCACTTATATGGATCAGGATGTTGTTTAGTTGGTAATTTCAAGGCCTTCATCAATAATTAACGAGCAAACATTGTATGCAATAAAGCACTTAGTCTCAAAGTTCTTGTTATGTTGTGAAGATTCTTCAACTCTTTTCGAACATAAAGTACGTTGCACCATCAAATTTACAATCTCGCCTTCGACTTGAGTAAATTCATGATGTGTTCTAAATCATCACCAAAATTAATTCCCTTTTCGCCTTCATGATTTCTCTCAACATGCGCATTCAAATTCCTTTTAGGGCACTCATTCAGTCTATGACCCAGAAAACTACACCTAAAACACTTAGGTGCCATACTTTTACATATGAATTATTGTTCGTCTTCTTAGCAACAACCGGTTTTACCACGCCACTACCATTATCCAAAACTTGTGAAATCAAACTAGAAGATGTATAAGTTCCAACAGTTAATTGAGTTTGATTAGATCGGTTTATCTGAGTAAAATTCAAATATGAATTCTTTTCCAATGATCCTCCAAAATCTAAAGCTTGTTTGATTATTGACCTTTCTACCTTCATGGTTAAATTTTCGGCTTGATCAGCGATCCAAATTGACAACAAACTTAACTCGTCTTGGATTGATTGATTCAACCCACTAATATACCTAGAAACAGTTTGTTCTTCAGAATACCTTGCTTGCAACCTCAAGAACTCACTCGTGTATTCCACCACGGTTCGTTTCCCTTGAACAAATATATGTTATTGTTGATATGAAATTTGTTCAATATCCATAGGTAAAAACCTACCTTTAGTCGTTCTTTTGATCATTTGCCATGTGTTTATCGAATATTTTCCTTGTCTCTTACTGTTGTGTTGCTCGTTTTGCCACCAAGATCCTGCTCCTCTACATAACTTGTAAGCTAGGATCTTAACTTGTTCTTCTTCAGGAACATCCATGATGTCAAAGAACTTATGAACCTAACACAACCAATCCAACATAAAAATTGTGAAAGTTAAATGGTATTTATAATAGAATTATGTGGGGAAAAATTGAAAAGCAAAATAATAATAATAATAATAAATAAATAAATAAATAATTACCATTGAAAGAAAAACAAACAAACATCACACACCAATCAGCCTCACCCCACAACCTCCATGAGCACGAACTCACCGCAAGGACGATGCGATAGTACTGAGCCTGATCGACACCGATGCCAAGCCGCTGAACAAAAACAGACCCATCGTGGGGGTTCTCTGAGGTACGTAACTGATGCAAGGTGTAATCAGAAGTAAAGCTTGCTTCTCCAAAGGCAGAAAATAATTAATCATGTTCCAAGGGACAGTTGATCTCTTTTTACTCCTCGGCTATTAAACTTAAAACCAAAGTTGGATGAAGGTTTCAATGGTGCCACCTCTTACCACACATGAAAGAAAATTGTTTATTAGTGGCGCATAACGGCATAGGAAATGGTGTCACTAGAGCCCACGAGTGTCACCATAATAGTAAAAAAAAAATGTCAAATTTTGGTGTGTTTCTACTACGCATTACAAGTCGTATGTAAATATGATACAAATAGGGGTGTTAAGTATTTTGTTTGATACTGAATAAACTAGAACAAAACCAAATAAAACCAAACCAAAACCTTTAAAGGGGTGTATGGTTTGGTTTAAAGGCGAACTGAAATATTTAATCACTTTTTGGTTTGGTGTATGGTTCGATAAAAATATAACCTAACTGAATCGAGAAAACCGAATATTGATATATTGGTTTGAAGGCGTACTAAAATATTTAATCCCTTTTTGGTTGGTGTATATATAACCTAACCGAGTCGAGAAAACCGAATATATATATATATATATATATATATATATATATATATATATATATATATATATATATATATATATATATATACACACACACCTTGTAAATCAAAGATTAATGAACTAGAAAGTCAAATGCTCGATGGGAAGCTTGTGTTATTGGCTGATGATGGGAAGCCGGTAAAACCTTATAAATTAAAGCTTCCTATGCAAAAAGAGGCTACAGTGACATCGATATGTAAACCTAGCATTACTATGGAAAAGCAAGGGGAAGATTCAGACAGTGATGAAGTCGAGGATATTAATGATGACATGGCTCGATTATGGCTAACCCTAATCGTGCTAGTGGAGGAGCTAATGATGCAAGTCTTCTTGGTGTTTTGTTTGGTTTTATGCGTTTTAAAATTGGTTTGGATTGGTTTTGGTTTTGACTTTATGAGTTTCAAACTGATAAACTCAAACCATACAACCGAAAAACTAAACCGGTGAACACCCTAGACACAAATAATAAAAGTGTGGGAGTATATTTTTGACCTGTTTTCGGCACATTTTTTTTCATAAGGTGTTAATAAGATACAAATGATAACCTTTTACCCGCACTAAGATATAATACACTTTTCTTGTGTCGCTAAAACTGTTGTCAAATGCCACGTTCCTTGTGGCTTGTAGGGCGTATACTTCTGAAAAATGTTATATTCCGAAAACCCCAACCGGACAATATCTTTTTTACGGTCTAGTTTAGATCATGCATGCTCCTAAGATTCAAGTCAGGACAAAATTCTTTCAGATTTTCAAAACCCGTTTAAGAAACAAGAACCTCCCAGAACATCTGAGGAAAAAACTGAAATTTTTTGGCCTAGCTAGGTACTTAATTCTTCACTGGAAATGAGCCACGAGTTTGGGAGCTATATCGACATAATCAAGGTGTTATCACCAGTCGAGCTTCCCTCTCCATCACCTGTGGTAGCAACATCAGTTACTTCAACGAGGGAAAACAATTTCACCACGTTCCACAAGGAACAGTCTAGTGGCATGAAGAGGAAATCTGATTATATTGAAGTACGTAAGCTATTTATCAATTCACTTGATCCGATGTCTATGTTTGTGTACCAAGTATGCATGCTAATATTAACACATGCAAGTACGTTGTTCAAGAGCGAGAACATGGAAAGTATAGAGTTTAAAGTGTTAAACTTAAGCTTGTGGTTACAATCATTGCTCATTGTTTCGGATACAGGGCGACATCAAAAGAGAAAGGGAACAAAATAAGCAGCATGCTTACCGCCAACCTGGACATCAAAGGGTAGCAACTGAAATAAGCACCGAGGACAAGGTGAGATACTCATCAAACAAATTACAATTCAAATTGCCTCTACGTGGATCAGAGCCCACCTGAACTTAATGAATTTCATTCTGAAAATTGAAATTAAGAACAAAGGTTACAACATAATGTCCCAAAAAAGGTCAAAATACCAGAAAGAAGCTTTGTTTATAATTAACTAGTTTAATATAGATATCTGAATAGTTCTTTAACAAAATTAGAGTTGATTTTATTATAGTTATTTATATAGATTCTCACTAATCAGTAACCACCAAAAATGATATTAAAAAATTAGTTTATCAAAACAGTGGAAGTATAATTTATTACTCAATTTTTTTGTTTTTTGTTATTCTAATATGCTTAGGTATCAACCAGTGACGGAACCAGGGGTGTCTCGGGGGGTCCTGGGACACCCGTGAATTTTTTTTTTTTTTTTTGAAAGGCAATATATTTCAACCAACAAAACCAAGAACATACAAAGGCATCCTCTATATAACCAAGATGGTTAAATATAGGGACCCAAGAAGAGAAAAATACATAAAATACAAATAGACTTGTATCAAGGACTAAGAACTAACCCAAAGATTTAGCAAAAAGAAAACAACAATCACACTAGATGATGCATACCAAAAGACCACCAGTACCTACCCCACATGAAAATATATATCAACCCAACATTCTCACAAAGCAGCTGGACCCACGAAAAGGTAGAACCAAAAACATGTCAATACTTATTGCAGCAAAGGAACAAAAGTCAATTGAAGATGCATACCAAAAAACCACTATGCCAAACACCCATGAAACTTGCAGAATATTTGCCACCCTTAAAATGTCAATTACCAAACAGAATATTTGCCACCACACTTGCAGACTAAACGAGATGCCGTTAAACTTGCAGACCACACGAATTGCAGAATCAGATACTTGCAGACATCAAAGCTTCTTAATTTCATCACATATCACAAAAACTGAGATGAGTAATGAAAGACTTGCAGCCCTCTAAATTCTTTCTGTCATCACCACAACTGATTTGAGAACACGATCATTCAATATTTTACTGTTGCATTCTGCACTTACTAGGATCACTAACCCACTGTTGCCAATCTATCCCACTTTTCTTTCTCAATCTTCTTGTAATCCATTCGAAACTTTTAAGTTGAACATCTTGAATAATCTTGTTTATGCTTGATACTTTATTCTTAAACACACGTTCATTCCTCATTTTCCAAATATAGTATCCGGAAGTCCATAAAACCGCTTGCCACAAATGAGAAGAATAGCTAGGAACATTGACATTTCCATTAGACGAAAATATTTCACTAATAAAGAATGCATTAACATTCCCAACCTTCCACCAATTAAAAATCTTTTCCCACACGCTCATAGCAAAGTTGCACAATACCAAGCTATGGGCACATGTTTCCACCGCGCTATCACAACAAGGACACAATTTTGAATCCAAATCAATGCCTCTTTTATCTAACTCCTCTCGAACCGGAATTCTACCTTTCAACGCTCTCCACACAAAGATGTTCACCTTCATAGGCACCCACTTGTTCCATAACGTTTCTTGACCGCCACTCTCGATCCTTAACGTTTTTTCCTCCACCATTTTTGTTAGCTCCCTAACTGTGAATACACCATTTTCGTGGAGTGTCCATTTCCATCGATCCCTACAGTCCATATAAATCACAACATTTTGCAATAAATTTGTTAGTTCATAAAAATCCCTACACACCCTCCCTCTAAGCTCTCTAACCCACTCCCATTCCCATTGCCACTCGCCATTTACCCATTTCCCTTTATCCGCCACCCTACCCTCCTTTCTACTGTCTAGATGATATAACCTAGAAAATCTATCACACAATCTCTCCCCACCGATCCATCTATCAAACCAAAACCCTACTTCCTTTCCATTCCTCACTACACCTTCAAACAACGAAGGGAACTCTATTCCAATCCCCCATAACTCTTCACCTATTCTAATAATTTCACGCCACCCCCCCCCCCCTTCACCTCCCCCTACCCCTCTAATGCCTCCTAAACCACCACTAACACCATGAATACTTTTAATAACCCTAACCCACAACGCCCCATTTTCATTTTTATACCTCCACCACCATTTACCTAAAAGTGCCCAATTTTTTGCCCGAAGTGACCCAATGTTTGCCCGAAGGGACACCCATGAATTTTTGTTGCGTAGTGTTAATTTTATTAAAAAAAACCTCGATTTTTCTTAAATGCACCCGGTCCCTAAAACTTGTGTTTGTAATATTGTTTAGTTTATTCTAAGTGCACCTTGTCGTTTTGTGTCCTGGTTCCGTCCCTGGTATCAACATTTGTACATTTCCTACACGACTTATATAAATGATAAGTTTTTACATAAGACTAGTCTTGAAATTACCTTCAAAGAGAAGAAAGGATAGTATTGCTTAATCTTAGTATAGTATTGTTTTTGTCCTCTTGTCTCTTTCTGTTTTTTAGTTAACACTAGTCAACAAAAGTTAACAGAAATATATCTACCATATTAATACATATATAAAGCTCATTAATCAACATTTAGCTGGTGATCGACCTCCATCACATGGAATACACTAACCAGATCCCATATATACTGCAAAATTAAATAAAACAAAAAGCTGCGCACAAAGATTAAGTGCAACAAATCACCTCCACTACTTAGAGGGGATTCTATAAGTTGATCCATTAGTTATTCTTCTTTTGTGGAATTTTTGCAGCGGCACAGGAACCGAATTTATGAAAGAATAAGAGCCCTTCAAGTACTTGTTCCCAACTGTAATAAGGTGATGGCGCTTGGTCTTTGGGGTTATAACATGGATATGGCCGTATGGGTATCAATGCAACTGTAGCACCCTTGTGGATGGGAAAGGCACCTTTGTGGATGATAATGGTAAACCTGTTCCGGTAGCTGATGGTATAAGGAAGGGCAATCCATTCTCTAAGGTGGGTGTAGTGGTTGATTCCGATAGTGATGATGAGGTGTTTGAGCCAAATGATCCTATGGAAAGTTACTTTTCATCAGCAGGAGGACATAACGAGCTTGAAGGCTATCTTTTGGATGATTATGTGGCCCAGGTCTATGACTTACCTGGGCAATTTGAGGAATTTAACAATCAGTTTGATTTCAAGCTTCAAGGCCGTTCAAGGAAGTAATATTTTATTTGGATTTGTTTATTTGTTTTGCATGTTGTTTTTGTTTTCAGTGGTTGTTCTAGCTGTTGGTAGCTGGTTGTTCATTTATGGCATGTCATAAATGATCTAATGGTTGTTCAAGTGGTTGCTTGAGGTTAATGTGACATTTCAGCCACATTCCACTGTTCTTTAAACGATTTGTTTTTTTGATTAATATATTTTACCAGAGTGAAAGTTCCCTTTTAACCAAAAAAATGCAACTGTAGTAGTTTAATTACTTCTAATCTGTTGTTACAAGATTAATGTTTACTTTATGTTTTTGGTTTATCCTTTTGTTGTTGCTTTTCTACTATGTACTAAATTTGAAGCATCTACAGAGAGATAAAGTTTCAAGTTTAGGTGATGCCATTGACTACATCAAATTTCTGCAAATGCAAGTTCAGGTATTCCCTCTATATATAGCTCTCTTATGCACGATATAACATTTACTTTCGTATATTTAAAATAATCTTAGTCTTGAAATATAAAGGCGTCACAACAAGAGGCTGTTCGCTTTATACGTCAAACAGTGTACTGTCAAGAAATAGTACTAACGGTGGTTTCCATGTGTTTTTTATCTATATCTGCATACAAAAGTGTTGGCATACGTGCCGCTGGTAAAACCTATAGTGACACAAAAAGAGTGTTGGAATAAGTTTTGACAATTTTGTGTTCTAAAAGAAGGTCGGAAACGCAAAGCTTATACCCTTAACTACACTATCTAAAACTTGTAATTAAAATGTAAAACTTTTTGGGATTTAGCCGTACAATAGTAACATACATTTTCAAATGTTTTATTCTAGTACTCATACTTTTTTTTGTCCCACTCAATGTAACGTACTTTCAACTTTATCTACCCCATAAAACTTGTTTTACCGGCTAACCTAGAACTTTTTACAAAAAGCTTGTGCCACATTGGATTTCCACTAAATCCATTATAAAACCTCACCATCCCTTTTCTTCCCCAATTTTTTCCCTACATAAATCTAAACTCTAACCCTAAATCAATTAAAGTTATCATGTCTTCATCCCATCACCACCTAGCTGTCCACCTCACTTCTCCCTTTATCCGGCCATTACCATCAGACCGCCGTCACCCTTATCTCACCGCTACCACCAAAAGTTCTCGTGACCTCCTTGTCACGTTAAACAACCATACGCACCCTTTCTCATTCTCAAACACCTCAAAGTAAACCACCACAGAGTGTGGAATCGGTGTGAGTCGACTCACTCCGATTCGTACTCCTCATTTCTTTGCGAATTAGATTGGGTCTTGGGTTAATACAAACGAAGTTTAATAAAGATAAAACGTATAAAATTTGTTTGGTATCATTTTGGGTTTTTTTTAGGTCGAGTCTTGGTTATCATTTTGAGTCGAATAGTGGTCGAGTCAAGCGAGGGCCGTGGGTTCGAAACTCACAACCAACGTTTCTTGGGTCTTTGTCGAGTCGTGGTCATAGATTTGAGTCGTGTAAATTGAAGTCTAGTCGTGTATAAGTATCGAGTAGTGAATATTGTTTTTGAGTCGAGTTGTTTGGTCTCGTGGTGCTCGGATTTGGATTTGGTGACATGGATTTGAAAGAATTGGGGTAACTGTATGGGTGGGTGTGTTTGAAATTTGTGTGTTATAAATTTATTTTTATTAAAAATATATGCCACATATGTCACTAGCCGGTTTTCAAAGTTTTTACCCGGTTGCAAGTCACCTTATGGGTAGATTGGTACAAAAGTTGAAAGTACGTTACATTGAGTGGGACAAAAAAAGTACGCGTACTAGAATGGAACATTTGAAAAAGTATGTTGCTATTGTATGACTAAATCCCAAACTTTTTTACAACTCTTTATGTAGGATGACTAATATACTGGTGACTCCTTTTTGTGTGTCGATCAGTAGTATTTATGCAACTAAACGATGCAATGGTTAAATAAACAACCCATCATAGTATTTTCGGCTTACTATATAAATTTTGCTAACGTGCTTTGATTTCTATATGTCAGATGATGCATTCTATGGGAATAGGTCCAATATCACAGGATCTTCACATGTTCCAGGCAAGACAACCCAGTGTGCAAGTATCAAATATTTCTCCCTACTTTAGAACGAGACCGTTGGTCAATATGCAACATGGAGTTCCACAATTTGGATCCTGTGCTCCCATAAATTTTCCTCTATTTCCACAGTTCTTTGGGTACCCACCATTGATGCCACCAATGCAGTTGGGCACTGGATCATTCGCATGGGAACAGCCAAGACCTCGTTTATATCCTCGGCAGCTACACTTTTCATCACAGACGTTTCGGTTTGTGTATTCAACCACACCTTCTTCAGGTATATTTATTCCAACCACTTGTTCCGGTGCTGAACTATCTGTGCCTTGCCAGCCTTCATATCATACGCCAGTGACAAGCCAGCTGCATTTTGCTTTTGCCATTGGAATTTCACCGTTTCATTCTCTTGTACAACACATTCACTTGCTAAATGACTAATTTAGCTACAACTGATATTAGACTTTGGTATTGGAAACTGGTGTCATTTCACTGATAAGTGTATATGTTACTCCGTACTTAACAGGGAACACAATAGGATTCACATGCAGGAGCTCAAGTACGCCCACAAAATATCCTGTTTTCAGGAACATATATAAATATCAGATAATTCATAACATGCAAATAAGATAATAGACATAAGACATGCACTGTGTAAAGAAGGCTTGTTGTACAATTAAATGAATCACATATACATTATGCATGCTTAGAAGAATCAGACTTTAAGCTTGTGAGGCAGTAATTCGCATCTCCATACGCGTGTTATCAAAGGTTTTTTTTGGAGAAACGGTGTTTTTTTGTTTTTTGCTCGTAAACATGGGTTTTTTCTTTTCCTTCATATAAATATGGATTTTTTAGTATACGTGGACCCACCAAATATATAAACTTTGCATATATCAATTTTAACTTATGATATAGTTTATCTATACACTTTTATCTCTTTTAGAATTTTCATTTTACTAACTTTTTTATTATGCAAAAATACAAAAGATACAAATGACAATTTCAAGTCCTTGTTTAGTGTCTACACCATTTAATTCTTATGCAAAACAATACACGCTAACACGCTATCCAAAACCATTTCAAGGTAACTGTGCAAAACCATGCACGGTAACCTATAGGGCTGTAAACGAATCGGACGAACACGAACGGAGCCTTGTTCATGTTCGTTCATTTAATTTTAACCGGACAGATAAACGGACACAGACGCTTAAATGGACGAATTTTCTTGTTTATATTCGTTTATTAAGAAAATGAGTTGTTCATATTCGTTTATGTTCGTTCATTAATACACTAAATGAACGTTAAACGAACATAAACGATCGAACGTAAATGAAAATAGACAAACAAACATAAATTTTATTAAATTCTTCAGAATATAATGTTTTATAAGTGTTGTTCTGTATAAACAAACCAATTTTTAAAATTATAAAAATAAAAGATATAATATATGAACATAAATAGATAAATAAACATAAACAAACTTTAAAGAACGCATAATCGGACGTTCACGAACATAAATGAACGAACGAGACTTTTGTTCATGTTCGTTCATTTAACTAAATAAACGTAAAATATTGTTCATGTTCGTTCATTTAATAAACGAACGAACATAAACGAACTTTTTATCGAACGGTTCATGAAATATTCACCGAACGTTCAGTTCGTTTATAGCTCTTGTAACCTACGTAACAGCTATATCATTTAGTCATAATAATATAAAATGTTTGCACCACCATGCATGTAGTGATAGATGCAAAACCATCAACTCATGTTGATTGTGAGTTAATAATCAATATATGACAAACAACAAGTTATGCTACCTATTTTATTCTTTTACACACATTTGTCTTTTAAAGCTTTAAATACTAATATATCTTTATGAAACTCTTGACAAAAAGGTTGTAACACTTTGGTTGATCGTCCATAATAAGGTGTATAAAGTACTTGAAAGTAAGTGTCGCAAATGGGTAGCACAATGCAAGAGTGTCCATCGAGACAAAACAAAAAGTTCAAATACGGCAGAGTGTACACCGAACTGTGCATGGTACATTTGTGCAATTAAAAGAAAAATCATCATACGCCTCTTTGGGTGGATGCACACTGCTTTGGATCATGCGTCGGTAATAATAACAGAAATTTGAATTCATAAACTATTGCCTCTTAATTACATCCTCCACTTAATAAAAAAAAAAAGATGTTGAATATCCGATGAAAAATATTTAAGCAGATATAAAAAATAATTTGAGTGTTGATGTTCCTTATTGGAAGGCATGGCATAGTCGACGGAAAGTTATAGAGACCTTACAAGGAACATTAAGAGAGTAACTTTGATATGTTACCGGAGTACATTGCTGCTTTAATCCTAATCGTTGTGAAGTGGTTTTATGATCCACATAGCTCACCGGATGCTTCTACATTTGTAACAACCGTGGTTTTGGCAGGTCAGTTTGACTGATAGCTTGACTCGGTTGACGTTTGTTTGGTGTGTCTTAGGTGTTTGAAGTGATATAGGTGAGTTTTAGCACTAAATTCCTTTGCGTAAGTGGTTTTATTGTGATTTGGAAAGTTTAGAATTTGGGAGAGTTCATTTTGATTACCTTTGTGGAGTAGAAATGACTTGTGTAGTTTTTGTGTTTTTGTAATTTTGCTTAACGAGTCTTCGTTCAAGTTAATGATCGTAAGCGAGTTATGTGTGTTTTGTTTTTGTGAGTTGAATTTCAGAAAGGAGTGAAAATCTATTTTTGGAAAGTTTGCTTTGAAAATGATAATTTTTCCGGTTTGTCGTAAAATTAAGATTTATCGTGAAAGATGTTAGGTTTCGTTATAGGAATACATAAAATATGAAAAGTATGAGGTTTTAAGTGTAATAAATAAGTTTAATAATTAATATATATATATATATATATATATATATATATATATATATATATATAATATAAAAATCGGTTAGAAGGAAAAAAAATGAAAAAGAAACTCAATTTGAGCCCAAATACAATTTTAAGCTAACAAATCCTATTCCAACCGAAACAAGCCCAACCCTTACCCTTATATACCAATACCAACGACCCTATGCCCTCTTTTCCTGCATATTTTGAGTCGATCAAGGGAGAGGAGAAGGAGAAAAATTTAGGGTTTTGCTTTTGAAACTAAAATCAAGTTCAAGGTATAATTCTAACACTAGTTTTTATATAATTACTTAGTTATTACTTCAATTCATGTAATAATTGGTATGATGGATCTAAGGTTTATATACTTCTTTAAATTAATGAAGTAAAACATGTTAGGATCATTAGTTAATAATAGTATGATGATTAGTGAAGGAGATTTGGTTATAAAACATGTTAAACATTGAGTTAGGGTTTGAACAGAAAACTAGTGCTGTAAAGATGTGAGTGTATTTAACAAATGATGATGAGTTAGATCACGAATTTTTGGTCTAAATTGAAGTTTAATGAAAGATATTTCTAAAAAGTCCAACCACGATTGATTTCAAGGTTGGGAAGTTGGTCTTTCGATTTTTCTTTGTTAAGGTGTCAAAGCTGTCAAACTGGGACAGAATTTGGGTAAAAGTTTGACAGTGAATTGTGGTTGTAAATGTGTTATTTAGACTAGCCCCTCTGGAATATTTAAGTCTTAAGATATCTTAGACTACCACGAAAAGGATTCGCGATAAAAACTTGTAGAAGTATTTTATGTTAATTAAAACTTTTTGGTGTGCGTTCAGATCCGAATTTGGATAGTTGACAAGTTTGATTTTCTTTTAAGTACTTGTGTGTGTTGTTGGTCCATGGCCTTATGGGATTAGCTTGTATGCTTATGAGAGACCATGGTAAATTTTTTGTGTGAATTGTTGAGCTTTATTTGTCATGATTTCATGTGGGTGAATGTACCCAAAAATTCTGCGTTTTCTGATTTTAAAAGTGCAAGGGATTTAGTGAGTGTTAGGTTATGGTTATGGTTAGTATGGTGTCTAGGAGATCCATGGTGGGTCTTATGAGTCTTAGACATCCATCATATGAGTATTACATGGGTTGTAGCTTTTAGCTTGACCTTGTGTAACATGGACTTATTTGTGTTGTTTTGATTTGTGATTTGTGTTGTGGAAGCTGCAATGTTTGAGGTGAGTTCATAGTCCCATATTTTTACTTTGTTTTAAACTTGGGATGGAAATGATGCTTGTCTTAAATGTTTTGAGTTACTGTGATTATGTGTGATTTAAAAGAACTTGGACTTATAATGTTATCGTGTGTATGCTATATGTGATGATTATTATGGCGTGATGATTATATATTATGATTATCAGGATTTATCAGGCATGTATTATTAGTGACATAATTGGGAGGATGCTTATCCTGTTGCTCGAGCATGCGACCTAATTGATGTCAATATCAGACATGCATATCAGAGAATTAATTGGGAGGATGCTTATCCTGTTGCTCGCGCATGCGACCTAATTGATGTCTATATCGGAGTGGGGGACACGTTCCGTCTCATTGGTTGCCTTATGTATGATGGTTTCCTTTATCTTATGTGAATACATGTAGCTTATATGACAACTTTAATTATTTGTCCAGCTATATTTTAAGATCACAGTAAACTGGTTGCCTTGTGAGTGTATGTGTGTCTAAAACCTATGAATCTCACCAACATTATGTTGACATTTTAAGCATCATTTTCAGGTGAGCTTTCTAAGGATAAGATAAAAGGATGTGATTAGATGAGACCCTAGTTGCATTGGAAGTGGTTTATCATTTTATTTGGATCTTATGTATTGTTTTGGATTTTGTTTTGGTTATTTTATTTTGGGGTATTGTTACAACGCTTTGTGTTTGTACTTTGCTCTATTTTTGTGCATGTAGTTGTTCTCTATATAGACACCAGGTGTTGTGATGATATCCATGAAGTTACACCCTCGCGTTTCCGCCTTGGCGAGGTGTGACAGATTGGTATCAGAGCCTTGGTTATAGAGAAGTAGGTGGTTGAACCTAGACTATAACCTAGGAGTCCTTCATATAGTTGCATTTAGGATCTATGTGTAAGTATAGTATTTTATATGTCTATTTTCCTATATTTATGAGATGTTTTATTGAGTTTCGGACGTCTATTCTATCCCCTATACGTAATATTGTATATATATCGACTTTATTATATCGTCTTCCGCGCGTAAGATGCTTCGTTGGACTACCGTTGTCGCTATCGGATGCGAGAGAAGTGGTAGGATGAAGTGGACAAACCGCAAAATCCGAGTTCCCGATAGCATGTATCCATGTTCGGACAAGGAGAGGACGTTTATAGGAAACATTGGTGGAGAAGAAGTGGAGAGGTTTGGAACCACGGTGACTTCTGGAGATGGAGCCATTACCAAATACTCTTGGTAGTGTCCTCACTTCACATAAGAAGGAGAGGTGGTTTAGTCTAAACCTCGTGAGTTGTATGCACTTGTGAATCATATGAAATTGGAAGAAAGAAATATAGAGGGTTTTGCATGTTGTCGAATACTTCAACATATAAGAAATAGGAATGAGTGGTTGAGTAAAGATGAAAGGGGAGTTAGGATGGAATAATATGGATTCGGATCTAGAGTCCACAGCGAGTAGTAAGTTTAACCGATTTGAATGGGTAGGCAAGTGCGAGAATGGAGTTTGGGCCATTGTGCGACGTCTTTTGTTTTGTGTTATGTTTTGGAATTCGTATATTGTCTTTTGCCATCTAAAGCCATGTTGGAGCGTGATTACTATTGGATATTGGATCGACCTTATCCAAGTGATTTTGATTATAAAGTTTACGTGATCGTTGGAATTGTTCCATGTGAGATGATTGTTTGCGACGTCTTTTGTTTTTGTTTACATGATTGTTTGCATGATGTGTTGTCATAGGAGGGAGTAAACTTGTGTGGAATGGGGCATAGATAATTATGGTGGCCAACATAATTATATATGCGTCACAACACAAGTGGAATTGCAAGTATGATAGCATGGATTTCATGGTGTATTAGGTGCTATGTGGTATATGTGCGTTATCATTGAGATGTGTGGTTTTGGAAGTAAGTATGCATGTGGAATAGGCTTATAACTATGGTCGCGAACATAATTATAAGGGTATCACACACGTGGACTTGTGACCATTATTGCATTGATTGATGTTTGTTGTTATATGTTGTGGTAGATCGTATGTGATATCATGTTGGTGATGGCTGTATGGTTAGAGAAGTATTCTCTTAACCGTTTGGGCAGTCGTTATATGTTGGGGTGTGTAGGTGGTAAGATTCCATTCTACCTATCATATGTTGATACCTCAAATATTGATGGGTACTTATGTTGTGGTATTTAAGTTGATTCGTTTGCTAGACGCTCTGTTTGTATACCTAATTCTTTGGTTGACATTCCTATTCATACCATGATGGTACATATACCATATTCTTTCTCTTTGACGTCGTGATAGGTGTTGGGTAATCGAATTCGTTTTTGGTGGATACTGGTTTGTTTCTTTGGTTTTTCCTTGCATTCATTCCGCGAATGAATGTTATACTATTCTTCAAGTATTGTTGGTTCGTGACGAGCTGGTGTGGATATTTGATCCCTCATTTACACACATCAATTGGATTTCGTGACATGTTTTGTGACCTGTTAGTATCGGTGTTTTTCTATGATTTTGGATTGATCGTTGTGTGAATGGGTCTGTAAGTTCATCGTTTGGTTTTCAATGTATTTGCGTGAGTGTTCCCTGGTATGAGATTCGTTTGGTGATTATTTTGATTATGTGATTCTTCTGTATTTTTTTCGCATCCAATAAAGGGGTTGTGTTAAAGTCCTTATGGTATTTTAAAATTCGTTTTAGGTATTTCAAGGTCATTTGTTGGAAACTATTATTTTTATGGTGAAAATGAAGTGTGAAAAAAAATGATTATGTTGATGTCTTACATTAAATGGTTATTATATATTTTATAAAAAAAATGTATAAGTTTAAGATATGTCTTGTGAAAAACAGTGTTCATTTGTTTTTGGGAAGGTCAAGTACGGGAATAAGAACTGTCTATGGTTCTTATTTACCAAACTTGTTATTTATTTGGTTCATCAAGTGTTTCTTTCGTTGAGGTACGTTTGTGGATGTTTTATGGGTACGTGTGTTTTATATTTCTTTGTATGGGTTTTCATGAACATTTTATCCGTGTCTATTTTTATTGGGGGAAAATTTCTCATTGTGTTTTTCTAGCTTTGATTTTGATGTTCGTTACTTCGCTAGTCGATAATTCGTACCCCTTTTGAGTTCGTTGATATACGTTTTAGTTCGACCAGTTTCATGGTTCGCGTCGTTTACTTAGGATAGATTGTCGTTTTTATTTTCAATTTGTTCGTTGAAGAAGAAGAGGGTGTTTGCCAAGTTGTTCAAGTGAGAGGTGTAGCTTTAAGATGTACATTCTTCAGGAAGGTGGTCAACGATAGCGAGTGTTGGTGGACATTAGTAAGATAAAAGTGGTGAAGAATGGAAAGTACCTGAGACACCATCTGAGAGACGATTGTCCTTAGGATTGGCAGGTACTATTGACGATTCATTTCTATCTTTCTATAGATTGCGTAGACATCGCGGGGGTGGAAGATCCATAAGAGGAACTGTGTGATATATGATTTAAAGTTGGGGAGTAGAACATGGAGATGATATTTGTATGGAGCAGAAAGTGTTATCTACACGGATCATAAGAATCTTTAGCATATATTTGACAAGAGGCTAATATATGTCGAAGAGAAGTTGGGTATGGAATTTCTCAGTGACTACGATTGTCTGATTCGCCACCGTCAAGGAAGGGCGGACATCGTGGTAAGAGCGCTGAGCGGGAGTAAACGAGTGAAACATAGATGTTTGTGAGCAATGATTATGATAATTCAGTTCGGAGTTAAGAGGATGATACTGACAGCCTAGAGAGAGAGGTTCAAGGATGAGAACATGTAAGAATAATGATTACTTGGTTTAGACCAGTAAATGGAAAGGAACGAAGATGGAGGAATGTACTTTTCGGACCAACTATTGGTTTCATTGGGAGGAAGCGTAAGGAAATCAATCATGCAAGGTATTTGATACATCCGAGAATGGATAAGAAGTATTATTACCTTAGCAAGAGATGTATGGAGGAGTAGGCGAGACTTTTTCGCTCGGTAAGTTGGGAAAGAGCCGTGGGGTGTCGCGTTGATCATTAAGATACATGATGAAATACTTAATTCGCGATAGTGGTAAACATGTTATAGAGTTTTGAGAACGCGTATGTAGAGGAGTACGACTTATCATTGAGATGTTAAGGGTTTGAAGTGTGGTAAGATAGTGTTGGTAAAGGTATGCTGGGATTCTAAGCGTGGTCCTAAGTTTACTTGGGAACGTGAGGATCAAATGTAATTAATGTTTGTTTTATGTGTATCCATTATATGTGGTTGGTGAGCAGATCGGTTGTAGTTGGACTTAGATTGTGGAAGTTAGATGCGGGGTATTCATAAATGTTCTTGTTATGGGTATCTGTTATTTGTGAGTACGTCTTGCGGTTACCATTTGGATTTTCATTTGGTTCGGGGGTATCATAACTTCCTGTGAGAAGTTATTTGGATCAATAGTGTTATTGATTGGGGGAGTGTATCTATTTGTGTGTATCGTTGTAGTAACGAAATGTTTTTCTATCATGTGAATTCGGGTATTTAGTCGGTTCCCATTTTTGTGGTTCTTTCTCTGTGGTTTTATGGTGTGGTATTATTCCACTTAAATATTCATAAATTTTCTTTTGCTGTTGTGAGTGGTGACTCGTGTAGTTGAAATCTCGGGACGCGATTTTTCTAAGTGGGGGGATGATGTAATAACCGTGGTTTTGGCAGGTCAGTTTGACTGATAGTCTTGACTCGGTTGACGTTTATTTGGTGTGTCTTAGGTGTTTGAAGTGTTATAGGTGAGTTTTAGCACTAAATCCCTTTGCGTAAGTGGTTTTATTGTGATTTGGAAAGTTTGGAATTTGGGAAAGTTCATTCTGATTACCTTTGTTGTGTAGAAATGACTTGTGTAGTTTTTGTAATTTTGCGTAACGAGTCTTCGTTCAAGTTAATGAGCGTAAACGAGTTATGTGTGTTTTGTTTTTGTGAGTTAAATTTCATAAAGGAGTAAAAATTTATTTTTGGAATGTTTGTTTTGAAAATGATAATTTTTTTCGGTTTGTCGTAAAATTAAGGTTTATCGCGAAAGACGTTAGGTTTCGTTATGGGAATACATAAAATATGAAAAATATGAGGTTTTAAGTGTAATAAGTAAATTTAATAAAAAAAATATAAAATATATATATGTAATATAAAAATCGGTTAGAAGGAAAAAAAAAAGGAAAAGGAAACCTAATTTGAGCCCAAATACAATTTTAAGCTAAGGAATCCTAGTCCAACCCAAACAAGCCCAACCCTTACCCTTATATACCAATACCAACGACCCTATGCCCTCTTTTCCTGCATATTTTAAGTTGATCAAGGGAGAGGAGAAGGAGAAAAATTTAGGGTTTTGCTTTTGAAGCTAAAATCAAGTTCAAGGTATAATTCTAACACTAGTTTTCATATAATTACTTAGTTATTACTTCAATTCATGTAATAATTGGTATGATGGATCTAGGGTTTATATACTTCTGTAAATTAATGAAGTAAAACATGTTAGGATCATTAGTTAATAATAGTATGATGATTAGTGAAGGAGATTTGGTTATAAAACATGTTAAATATTGAGTTAGAGTTTGGACAGAAAACTAGTGCTGTAAAGATGTGAGTGTATTTAACAGATGGTGATTAGTTGGATCATGAATTTTTGGTCTAAATTGAAGTTTAATGAAAGATCTTTCCAAAAAGTCCATCCACGATTGATTTCAAGTTCGGGAAGTTGGTCTTTTGATTTTTCTTTGTTAAGGTGTCAAAGCTGTCAAACTGGGACATAATTTAGGTAAAAGTTTGATAGTGAATTGTGGTTGTAAAAGTGTTATTTAGACTAGCCCTTATGGAATATTTAAGTCTTAGGTTATCTTAGACTGCTACGAAAAGGATTCGCGATAAAAACTTGTAGAAGTATTTTGTGTTAATTAAAACTTTTTGGTGTGCGTTCAGATCCGAATTTGGATAGTTGACAAGTTTGATTTTCTTTTGAGTACTTGTGTGTGTTATTCGTCCATGGCCTTCTGGGATTAGCTTGTATGCTTATGATAGACCATGGTAAAATTTTGGTGTGAGTTGTTGAGCTTTATTTTTCATGATTTCATGTGGGTGAATGTACCCAAAAATTCTGAGTTTTATGATTTTATAAGTGCAAGGGATTTAGTGAGTGTTAGGTTATGGTTATGGTTAGTATGGTGTCTAGGAGATCCATGGTGGGTCTTATGAGTCTTAGACATCCATCGTATGAGTATTACATGGGTTGTAGCTTTTAGCTTGACCTTGTGTAACGTGGACTTATTTGTGTTGTTTAGATTTGTGATTTGTGTTGTGGAAGCTGCAAGGTTTGAGGTGAGTTCATAGTCCCATATTTTTACTTTGTTTTAAACTTGGGATGGGAATGATGCTTGTGTTAAATGTTTTGAGTTACTGTGATTATGTGTGACTTAAAAGAGCTTGTACTTATAATGTTATCGTGTGTATGCTATATGTGATGATTATTATGGTGTGATTATCGGAAATTATCAGGCATGTATTATCAGTGACATAATTGGGAGGATGCTTATCCTGTTGCTCGCGCATGCGACTTTATTGATGTCAATATCAGACATGCATATCAGAGACTTAATTGGGTGGATGCTTATCCTGTTGCTCGCGCATGCGACCTAATTGATGTCTATATTGGAGCGGGGGACACATTTCGTCTCATTGGTTGCCTTATGTGTGATGGTTGCCTTTATCTTGTGTGAATACATGTAGCTTATATGATAACTTTAATTATTTGTCCAGCTGTATTTTATGATCACAGTAAACTGGTTGCCTTGTGAGTGTATGTGTGTCTAAAACCTATGAATCTCACCAACATTATGTTGACGTTTTAAGCATCATTTTCAGGTGAGCTTTCTAAGGATAAGATAAAATGATGTGATTAGACGAGACCCTAGTTGCATTGGAAGTGGTTTATCATTTTGTTTAGATCTTATGTATTGTTTTGGTTATTTTATTTTGGGGTATTGTTACAACGCTTTGTGTTTGTACTTTGCTCTATTTTTGTGCATGTAGTTGTTCTCTATATAGACACCAGGTGTTGTGATGATATATGTGAAGTTACACCCTCGCGTTTCCGCCTTGGCGAGGTGTGACAACATTTAAGTATACTTTTTGGTATTTGGACCTGTTATTAATGCATTTCGTGTATGGCCACCTGTTATTTCTGTTGACGGTGCTCTTGATGTTTGCCACCATAGAGAGGACAACCCTCTTACCATTATTCACACCGGTTACCCCACTGCAATGTTCAAACAACAATATCTTTTAGATTTTACTCCATTTTCCCATGTTGATTATTGGTTGGATCCAGGTTGGAAGATTAAGGCAGATTACTCAAAGATCAGTGTCTGTCGAGGAAGGAAGAAGTCAAGTCGAATTCATAATGAGATGGACATTCGTCATTCGGATGAACGGAAAAGATGTGGAGTATGCCGTCAAGCTGGTCACAATAGGTCCCATTTTACGAACTTTTAGCCAAGCTTTAATTTGACGTGATGTATGTATATGTTTTATTTCTTGTTTAATTTACCGGATGTTTTTTTTTTGTTGAAGGGTCTTTCATTCGGTAAAATATATTACTCCAAAAAAAATAGTTAAGTACAATGGAATGTGTCTGAAATATCGCATTAACCTCAAGCAGCCACTTGAACAACCACTAAATCATTCATGACAGGCCAAAAATAATCAACTAGCTACACACAACTAGAAAACCAAAACAAAACAAGCATAGCCTAAGACATATCATGCTAAACAAAGGAAAAGCAACCTATCCAAGTCTAATGTCATGGATGACATCAGCCTTTAATTGAGCTGCAGATATACCACAATCATCAAAGTCATCTTCATAATCATTGTAGTCACATGTACCATCTTTCCATTGCTCCAAAAGAATCATCTCGTTCCCTCCATGACCAAAATAATTAGTCGTATTAGGATATTCCAGAACTTCATCATCGTCGCTATCAGAAACAACCACATTACAGATCTTAGAGAATGATTTACACACCTTAGTTAAAGAATCAACTTTTTTAGAGGTTTACCATCATCATCCGCAAGAGTAACTTTCCCCTCAATAATTAGTTTTTCAAGCTTCCCAATTTTCTCAACAATAAGAGTAGTACTAGTGCTACAATAATCGCTCAAAGTAGAAGTACAATGAGAGGAAAAAGTACTAGGCTTAGTAGTCGTAGCCTGCTCCTTCTCCTTACCATTCCGAGGAAAACCATCAACACCCTCCTCACCCAACAAATTCAAACCATCAAAAGGATTGGAAGACTTAGTGTTCGTACCCGATTTATCATTAGAATAAGAAGTCTCTTTTTGAACATTAGGATCTGAAGCTTGCTTGGTAGCTGCCGTCGATATAGGTCTCTAAAACTTAGATTTTGGCTTATTAAGCCTAACACTACTAATGGGCCGAGATTGAGACGAATCAGCCACACTCTTCCCTTTCGACTTCTTACCTCATTGAAGCCCTCTTCATGATTATGCACCGGATTAAACACCCTGGCTGTCACTTTAATGTCATTTGGAACAGTCTCCTTAACACATTTTAGATAATCAAAAATAGCATGCCCAAATGATTTACAATCAATACAATGAAGGTGCCTCCATTCAAATTCAATGTTAATAATTCCCATAGTACAACCATTGCCTTCTTCATTCGGAATAGCCATTGTAACTTGGATCTTCAATTCAGAATCCGCGCTTAATTCAAATAAGGCACGAGCGAAACTAATACGGCCCCATGACTCAACACACCTAGAACTCGTGAATGCATCTAACATAATAGGGTTCCCTACTTGCCTAGCAATCAAGCTCAAACCAACCTCTGAATAAGAACCAAAGGAACTTTATGTAGTTTAATCAAAACCGGTACCTTGTTTACCTCTTTCCTATTAAGGGATAAAGTAGGAGTCCATTTGTTAAGAATAACAAGAGAGTTACGAATTAACCAAGGACCTCATTCCAAAACACGATCCACACCCTCCTTGGTTGCAAACTTAAAAAGATACACACCATCACCATTTTTCAATAGATTTTGCAAGCCAAACTTTCCCCATGTATTAGTGACATAGCTTTGAACATTAGGGAAGGCAATAGTCTTACCAAGAAAGTAACCAACCAACGTATTTTCATACCGACATAGAACCTTCTCCATAGCAGCCCTAGGGAGCAACGTGTCATGAGAATCCACACGTTCTTCATTGATCAAAGACCTGAAATTCACCTTCGGAAGTGTACGAGCAGGATTTAAAAACATTAGCAAACGACTTACACTGAGTTTGATACTCTCTCACCATGGTTTCAGGCACTGGAATCATGCTCCATGTAATTAATAGTGGCCTGTCCAGAATTTGTACAAGTATGCTCCACGTTAATAGCAACATCAACTGCAGTTTTCGTATTAACATGTCCATCAACACCTCCCTTGCTATGAACATCAATATTCTTCATCTTCTTGGCTAAATCTTTCAACAACGGGTCATTTTTCCTTGCCTTATCAGTGTTACCATCCTGATCACCAGATACATGATTTAAAAATCCACTTTCCATCTCTCCTTAATCCAAGAACACAAAATTAGAAAACAATTACAAATAAAACAACAGCATGCACGACCAGAGTTATAAATAAAACCCTAACAAATCATTTGGGTTTAAAACAGTACAATACTAAGCCTAACCGTCCTTCATAATCGATAGCAGCTGATAATTGATGATTGCAATTAAAGTGAGACCAAGCAATCAGAACCCTAGGCCGATTATCAAAACCACGTTCGGAGGGATCATAGGTATTTTTGATTTATTTTTATGCAAGATCCATGTATAAAATTTGCTATTCTCCAGTCATCGGCTACTCGTCGGTGATTCGGAGGGATCATAGGTATTTTTGATTTATTTTTATTCGATCTTTTATTAGGATTTTGTTTTTCATATTCAATGCATAAACCCTAAATCCTAGCCGTCAAAACACACAAAATATGTAACTTGAGTTGCCTTCAACCCAACCATATTTTCTCATTCTTCATGAAATTGTTTTCGTAATTGAAGATCATTGTCAATTTTCACAAAGAGTTGGTCGCAAATTTCCGCTCCTACCTAAAGGCAAATAAGCCATGACGTAAAAAAAATTCCACGCAAATGAGAAAGTCGCAAGCAATAAACAACCATGCTACCAAATAAAATTATGCTTTCATTCAACCAATCAACAAAGAAGATGATAAAATAAAAGAAGAAGGGTCTTTCAACATATGTTCCAGCTTGTCGGTTTGAAAGTCTCCCGTTCAAACTGCGAGTGAGTATTAGATACAGAGCCGGAGCTGATGGGGTGACTGGCAGGTGCTCAGCCCCCCTCAATAGCCCAACTTCTATACTTCATAATGGCTCAAATAAAAATATATCTCCGGTTAGCCCCTCCCTATTAGTATCGTTGTAACTTGTAAATAAAACAAACAAAGTGACTAAACAAGTTATTACCTATTGGCTCCTCCCAAAATCTAAATTATTTATCCACCCCCTTGCAGTTGCATCTTTTCATTATTTTGTTCTTATAGTCAGATAGTGTGTAAAATATTGTTTTTATACTTTACCTGATATACCGTAATACTCTTAGCTTCGCCATCACAAATAACTTCACTTGATTAAAAAGTTTGTTCCTATTTTGTGTATGTATAAATTACTTAGTGGTGAAATTTTTGTAATAAAGTATGTAAGGAATAACCATTTATTACTTTAATGAAATTCTTCAGTTAACTTGATTCTCCATATTTTCTTTCGAGAATATTAATGAAGCTAGGACAATGTAATTTTACTGGTAATTTGAAAGACCAAATGTTTTGGTATGATTTGTAAGATAAGTGGCATTACTTATTTTTGCCACATATATAAATTTATGTATTAGTATTCGCACTGACGGACTTACATGAGAGCCGGGTGTGGCACGGGCCACACCCAATTTGAAGTTACGAAATGTAAGTTTCTTTTATAAAATATGTCTTTTCTATGCTTATGCAACACCCAATTTTACCTAAAAAAATTCTTTATTTAGCAACTTTAGTACTCATGATTATAAAAAAATAATTATGCAACACCCTCTCAAAAATCATAAGTCCGTCCTTGAGTATCCATTACTAGTACACAAGAGTTTTTACTCTTATATAGATTCGAAGTTAGAACATTAACATAAGGAAAATAGATCTAATCAATTTTTATGAACAAAGACTCGATGTTGTTATAACCCCATAATCATAATGTCAGCTACGGCACGACCTATGGGCTATAGAACTTATATTGAAACTACAAACTACATGACATTGTAATTTATTTGCATATAAAATCTATCGCTACTTTATCAGGAAAAAAAAAAATCAGCACCCTCTTACTTTAAATTCTAGCTATGCCCCTGGTTAGATATGTTAGTTGGCTCAACCTTAGGTTTAGGGTTTGGATGCTTATTATCGAAGCTATGTATTTAATATAAATACCCGTGCTTTCTCATATGTAATTCAATCAATAAAACTATATTGTTATCTTACAAAGACTTGTCACATAAATCATAAATATATTAAACCAACCCGAATTTAGTGCTCCCATCTCTTGCGTTTAATGGGTAATGGCAAATCACTAATTTATAAAGGCATTGTCGCATAATATATGACTAATAAGATACAAGGAAAGTCTAATCTAAAGGACGAGTATAATCTTGGCATGTTTGGACAACACATTAAATAAAAAATTGGACAAGATTAACTGAAACTGATAGCTAGCTAATAGGATATTGAGTGATTAAAGATCAAACTTGATTACACGTGATTTAGAATAAAACTATAGCAACAATATAATTAGATAAAACTAAAATTCGTAAAAAGTTAGAGATAATGAAATAATTTTGAGGCCTGGATGAAGGAATTTAGCCCAAGAATTTGCAACAACGTCCGCATGTAGTAAGAGCTCTCGGAGTAATAACGCAAAACCAGCGTTATAGCGTCAGTGACGAAGCCAGGATTTTGTACATGGGTGGGCCAAATATAAACATACCAATTAACCGATCGAATATCATCGCTCCAGGTTATATTAGGTGTGTTATTGTTGTAATTAACCGATTGAATATCGCTGCTAAAAAGTAATTTTTTTTCTATTTGCTACGCAAGATAACTTGAATGATAAAACTTGAATATATCTTCTATATAACTGCAATTTTGATGCTAAAATTGGATTGGAAAGTAATGAAATATGTGCTTATATTAATTTGTAGCATCTAGGTGATAATGCTTTTTACATACAAATAAAATATAAAAATAAGAAAATTGGAAGACTGGAAAACAATAAAAACGTTTAGGTTTGAATAAATAAAATGTGAAATGTTATAATAAAATGTGTGATACAGTCACATATAATTTTAGATTATTTGTGCCTCCGATTCACATATATCACACAATTTAAACATATGATTTATCATTTTTGAGATTTTAGGTGGGCCAAAATGCCAAATAATCTTTCAATGGGCTATTTTCAAAGTGATACAGTAATGTAGAATATAAGTAACTCTTTAAATGTTGAGGACTTGGGGTGGGCCTTGGCCAACCCAACTACCAATGTAGCTCCGTCTCTGTATAGCGTTATTGCCTACATGGCAAGCCCACAAGGCGTTTCCACGTTATACCCATTTCCTAGTCGAGTGCGTTGGTGAGGCGTTTCAACGTAAGTTATTATAGCAACGTGCGTTACTAGAAGTGGAAGCAAGAAAAAAAAATTACACCAACATCCCTAACGTTATAATAGTCCTTGACATTTGAATTAAAATAATAATAATAATAATAAATGAGTACACAAACAACCGTTTGAAGGCAAACGGCTATAATTCAATTTTTTTTAAACCTTATAAATACAACACATTATTCACTAATATATTCACACTTAGCATTCTCACAATTAACATATTTACACAGAATTATAGCTTGTAAACTACCACATACCATCGAACAACTGCAACGATTTATCAAAAAGAAAACCGAGCAAGGCAACTCGGATCGCCGAAATGCTATTATTGAAGTCATCAAGAAGTTTGAGCTTGCGAAACAACTGAAACGATGACTTAGAGAACGCTACGAAGCGTGCATAGACATCTCAGATGATAGGAAATATGTGATCGACACATTCTTGTACGTTGAATATCGTAAGAACACTGCTGTTGTTGAATCGATGTGGGTGTCAACCAGATACAGGCCCAAATCTCCAACAAGATCTGTTGGAGTTTTGAAGAAAATGTTAAATCTTCTATGGTTGAACAACAACAGCAGCAACAACAGCAGCAGGGAGCAGCAGCGGCAGCAACAACAACAACAACAAAGTGCATCGAGTTCATCTGCACCAAGAGTTGTTGTGCAACAACAACAGCTGCCACATCTCGATCACTTCTATCTAACTTTGAGGAAAATATGACAGTTGATGATGGTGGCTGGAACTCGGACAAGGAGCGGGAGCTGAGCAGGTTGGAAGCTCAGTTAGACGAAGAGAGGTTTGCGAGCTTTGATCCGTACGACGATTGTTACGACTTAAACAACTCTCAAACCTGGGATCACCCGGACTACAACTAAAGTTTAGGTTTATGTTTTAATTTAATATCATTTTTAATTTATGTTTAGGTTTCTATTTCTGTTAAGTATGTTTGTTTTAAATAAAATCATTTCTTGAAAAAAACATTACAATACGAAACGAAAACAAGACATACAACACAAATAACGAATACAATACGAAAACACGACATACAACACAAATAATAGATACGATACGAAAACAAGACATACAACAATGTTAAGTATTTTATTTGGCCCATCTGGGGTGGTTTCTCAAAACCTCCCATACGTGAACTGATGAGGCGAAAAATGAACCACTTTTAGGGGGTCATTTAAGCCCGGAATTGAATTTATTTGATCAAATATTGCCCTAAATCGTTTCTTTTGTGATTTTAGGTACTTTGGGAGTTAATTCTAGAAAAGAAGGCATTTTGGACGTTTTTGGAGCATAAAAGTGAAGAAAATGGCAAAGACTTAATTTTCCATGCTGAGAACAGTACCTGACGGCGTCAAGAGGAAGATCATGACGGCGTCAAGAGTAAAAACCATGACGACCCAGTGAAAACCTGACGACGTCACAACAAGGGCGTGAAGACAATTTTTGGTGACGGCCTGCATAAGGAGTATACATGACGGCGTCAGACCCAGATCTAGGCAGTCCGAGAAACTATTTGGCGGCGAGATGACAGCGTCAGACTTTTGTTCTTGACGCCGTCTCCTATCAAAATCTATATATAGTTTTCTATTTTTCATTCATAAAAGAGGAACTTGTGTGGAGAATACTAGGGCCGAACTTTGTAAACCCTAGGTCATATTTTACAGTACTTTCAAGGGTTTTCACCCCTTGAATCCTTTCATGTTCAATTGAGATAAGTCTTCTCTTAATTCATTCAATATGTCTATGTGTTATTTGAATTTATCTTATGCTTGTCTTGATTTCAACATGCTAGGCTAGATCTATCATGTGTTTGCTTAGATGTAATGAAACCTAGATGTTAATTATGTGTTGATTACTTGTTTATGGTTGTATTGGATGAATGATTTCAATGTTAGACTTAAGAAAATTGGCATATCTCCATTGTGTAACATGCTTGAACGTCTTAGGAAACATGAACCGATGTGTACTAGGTTTTATTGGTTGTATTTAATGCATGACCAAATTCTAGTGATCCCATGTTAGGAGCTTCTTAGCCGGCTCGACATAGGAGTGAAGTAGGCGCTCATAGGATTGGGGAAGTAAGTACGCCACCCCATGAATGGTATTAAGGAATACAATCCGTCATCCACGCAACTGTAACAAGTAATTAACATGTAAAAGATGTCCAGGGAGTAGTGAAATCTAAGTAAACACAATTCTCCCACATATTGCTCACAACTCTAGTATAATTTAGTTTTGTTTTTATTTTAGTATTTTATTTTGATTGCATCTTTAGTATTGGGTTAGTTGACTAGCAACTAATTCCGCCCAACCCCTTCAAAACCGAGATTTTTACTTGCTTTCATAAAATATAAAAAAATACAAAAAGAATCATCCATCATCTCTAGACCTAGTCTTTAGGTTTTCTAATCCTAGCGACACTATTCCTAGCTGAACGATCAATCCCCCGGTACTTGTCATTATACTATACTACATCGATCATGTACACTGCCTGGTGGGGGTTGTAAGCTTCTCGAGATCCCTCGAGAGGTAAAGCCTGGTGCAATCCCTACGCATCATGTTTTTGGCGCCGCAGCCTGGGGAATAGTTATTGTCTAGGTTAGAATCTCTTTTTATTAGGTCTACTTGCTAGATTCCTTTCTAGTAAGATTTTATTTTTATTTTTAGGTTCTCTTTAGTCTATCTTATTTCTTCGTGTTTTTGTTCGTAACTCTTTGCCATCCGACATCATGGAAGATGGTAACATCTTTGAACCCGTCATTCCACCACAACAAAACCCACCACTAGATAACCAACCTCTAAGGCTCCGAACCCTAGGAGAGTATTCCCGACCTAGCCACCAAGGCTACCAAAACACCATTGAACTCACCCAAGGAGCCAATGTGACCCCCTTGCGATCCGACACCATCCGGTTGGTGCAAAGCGGATGTGCATTCCATGGACTTCGTTCCGAATATCCAAACCAACATCTCAAGGACTTCCTTAAAATCGTAGATTCTATAGACCTTGATGTTACAACTAGAGAGTCAACCCGATTACGGCTATTCCAATTCTTTCTACGTGATCAAGCTAGTCAATGGCTTGAGCGTTTACCCGTGGGATCCATCACCTCATGGGATGATCTCACCACTCGTTTCCTTGCTCGATTTTTCCTACCGGGGAGAACTACCAAGCTTAGAAATGATATCTTGATGTTCTAACAACGTCAAGGTGAAACTCTATATGAAGCATGGACTCGTTTCAAGGACTTACTCCAAAAAGTCCCTCATCATGGCATAGATCTTTGGCTCCAAGTCCAAATCTTTTATGACCATATCGATCTCTCCACAAGGCGAGCCATTGACCAATCGGCCGGTGGTAAGCTACGTGATCTAAGTGCGAAACAATCATGGGAACTCATAGAATATCTTGCTCTCTATGACAACGAAAGTTGGAATGATCCCCGTGATTTGAACAAAACGGTTAAGGCAATATCTTTGCCTTCGAATAATTCTAGCACTCCCGATCGTAAGATCATGGAACTTGAGGACCAAGTCAAGTTTCTCATGAAATCTTACGAAGCTCCTAAGCCTTCAAGCCAAGTGAACAAAATCACTTCTTCATGTGAATTATGTAGTGGTCCCCATGACACTCGTAATTGTGTGGAAATCCCCGGAACAGCTTTTGCGGACTACGCATCCTCGCGTACCGACGAAGCGGGAGATAAGTGGTACACTTTCAAACCCGAGCCAAACCCGTATGGTGATTCCTACAACCCCTCTTGGAAAAATCACCCAAACCTTAGGTGGAAACAAAACCAACCCAATTCTTTCAATCCGCCTAATCGTTACCAACCAAACGGTCCACCCTCCAACCGTACTTTCAACAACAATCCTTCTAACAACTATGGTAGTACCAACAATCTTGAAGGATTGATATCCAAGTTTATGGCATCTCAAGAGGCTCGCATAGCTAGGTTTGAAACCGAATTCAACCAACAACAAATGGAGATGACCAACAAAATAGACAACTTGTTGAAAGCCCTCAACAACCAAGCATTGACTACACCTAGGAAGAACACTAGGGACGCCAATAGCGGAATTCAAACTAAGGACCCCTCATCATCCAAACACGTCCACTTTGTCAATGTTGTCACCATTAAGCCAATAGATAAGGAGATAGAAGAAAGTGACAAAGATGAAGTTGAAGTAGAAGCCGAGACTAGGGATGAAATTAGGGAAGTTGAGGTTAATAAGGGAGGGGAGTTAGAGGAAGTAGAGACTATAGAAAAATACTTTGATAAGTTGCCCACCAAGGAAGAACGGGAATACCATAAGGATTTATTCGATGGCCCCGAGACACCATATATCCTTGGCACACCCATTATCAAAATGGGAGACCCCTCTAACATCAACATACCATGCAACATCGGGCATATGCATATATGGAAAGCGTATATCGATCTTAGATCCCCTATAAACATCATGACTAGGACTTATTATAATTGGGTGATGAAGAAACAACTTGGTTATAGGATGATGCCCAATAAGAATTTGATAAGTAATTTTGTAGGAAGAGTGAAGGGATTGCATGTGATTATAGGTAATTTCACCTATGAGATCGATTTTATGATAGTAGAAGATACTCGCCCGGTGATAGATGATTGCCTAAGCCAAGTAGTATTCGGAAAACCATTTGTTGAGGCCACTAGGATGAGTTATGATCCGACTTTAGGGATAGTTAGGTTCAAGGAGGAGAATGATGAGATTGCCTACCAAATGCCCTATCAGATTGAGCAATACCGCCTCTTGTCAAATATAGAAAAGGAACACAAACAAGCGGCTTACTATAGGAATGATGAGGATAGACGTAGAGGAGTAGGGTATGTGACGAATAGGATGCTTGGTTTCTATAAAGAATGCTTGCAACTAGGTCCGGAATACAAAACTGGTATAGGAGATGACCTAGAGGATGGAAGCAACAATGAGGTCACGTAGTAACCATGACCTTGAGTCTAGCTACAAGACTCATAAATAAAGAAAAGCGCTTCTTGGGAGGCAACCCATGTTTTGTGTGATTTTTATTTTGTTTGTTTGTTATTTGCTTCCGTATGCATGCCTTATTTTTATTGTTGGTAGATCATGTTTCAAAACTAAATTAGTGGAAATACTTTACTTTGTTGTTCAGCCTAGTGTTAACTTCATTCAAATGTATTTTTGCAAAAGATAAGTGTAAGGGAAAACCCCAAATATTTTTTTAAAGAAACAAAACCAATCATGATTCTCCACAATATTAAGTGAACATGTATATTCGTATTTGTTAGAGTCAAATGCTTGTATCGAGTCATAATAAAGTTTTGCAGGATTTTCAAGGAAGTAGGACGAAGTTTTTCCTGAAACTTAACATAAGAATTTCTGCAGGTCACTTCTGACGGCGTCACGAGTTTACTCTTGACGGCGTCACGTGTAAAAATCTGGAAATTTTACCAGTTTTGTTTTTCTAACGGAGTTTTAAAGTTTTTGTTGAATTATTAGTTTTATAATCTCCAGGAAATCTGCAAACATCATTCCACAAGCATTATATCTTATTTTGTTTTCTAGGATTTATTAGCATATGTAGATTGCCGCCGATTTTATGTGAGGTTGCCTTGTCTGTTTTCTCAGGTTTAACAGGTTATGTATGACAAGAAGATGATTATTATTCTGGAAGGGAAGCTTTGATTGTTCATTTTCTTGGAGGAAGATCTAACCTGGCCACCTTATTATCCATACCGAGCGAATCAGGGGAGTATTTGATTTCATTTGTTTTACTTATTTCACTTTTACATTCTTTACTTGAACATTGGGGACAATGTTCATCCTAAGTGTAAGGGGAGGGTAAAATGATGATACCTTACAGATACAATTTCGCTTGAGTTTGTTTGTTTGATAGTAGATGTGTAATAAAACTGAGAGAAATATTTGTTAGTGTAATTTTAGCGCCAAATTTAAAATTTTTTACAACATGTAAGAGTGAAACTTTAGCCATAGCAAGCGTCTCATGGATAGGAGATTGTATGACTAGCACAAAACCGTACTATTTAGAAAAATTTTCCACCCAAATATGTAAGGTTCGCCTTTAGATTTGATAGGAAAAGCATTTACTATTAGTGCTTATGAGTGTACCGGTAGCATTTAGATTCTAGAACTTGCGTTAGTGATACATCCCGAGACCGCTAGTGAGACTACATTCGTGTAGTAGGATTTACTACATGATAAGAGGCATTAGGATCACCCTTGTGTTAAACCCGTATCATAATTACTTGACCATTTAAGTCATATTACTTGGCTAGTTAAGTCAACTAATTTTTCTCACACCTTAGCGTTGTACTCATTTTTAGTACACGAAACCCCTAGTACACCCCTCCGAGCCTATCTTTTCATTTCTAACTTTAAGCATTTTACTTAAAGGAAGAATTTGTTACACCCCACTTAAATGTACACCCAAATCGCCTTAGCCTTCCGTGTATGCACTCATCTTTAGTGCATTATTGTTATTTGTTAAACCCTAAGTTAGTTATCTAATTGATTACATGGTTGCTAAGTCGAGTCATATCCTTGTACATATTGTTTTGGGACGATTGGGACTCATTGGTAAAGTACTTATTTTATGGAGTAATGGGGAAGAACATCATATATTACCCCCATATGCGCGTTAATCTTAAAAGTACTCCAAGTGTTTGATTATCTTGATTCGAGTCATTAGATTAGTTTATTGTTAAGTATGTAAAGATTCAAGTGTAAGGGGAATTTTCATTCCCTATGATGTATTATTTTGGATGGTAGGGTTAGAGTGTATGCAAAAAAAAAAAAAAAAAAAAAAAAAAAAAAAAAAAAAAAAAAAAAAAAAACGGACTATCATCCCGTTTCATTTTATGTTTATTTTACGTTTTTGTTATTTTTCATTTATTAGCTTAAGTCGAGTCTAGTCTTGGCTTAGCAACGCCATATTGTACATGTAATTAACTAAGATTGTTAACTCACCACCAGTAAAGACTGCCTATATCCAACAAAACCGTGTATTCCATATCCCTACACCTAATGTTACAACCCTTAAAAAGACCTCTTTGATAGTTTATCCTAGGTGCTTACGCCATGTGGTGGAGGTTTGATCCTTTCCCAAACCTATGGTAATCTATTTTGCTATGACAGGTAGTGAGAGATATTTTATGTTTCCATATTGTGATATTACTTTATTACAACCGAGAGATGTGAGTATCTAAACACTATTTGTGAGGTGCTAGTGTATGACCTCCGTGCTTGTCTTTGGTCTTTAGTGGAACGATTATTTGTTGTAATTACTTTTATGTTAGTGTTAAATGACCCATAACTTGTATTTTGATTAGAATAAAAGCGCATTTGCTTGAGGACAAGCAAATCTCAAGTGTAAGGGTATATGATGAGGCGAAAAATGAACCACTTTTAGGGGGTCATTTAAGCACGGAATTGAATTTATTTGATCAAATATTGCCCTAAATCGTTCCTTTTGTGATTTTAGGTACTTTGGGAGTGAATTCTGGAAAAGAAGGCATTTTGGACGTTTTTTGAGCATAAAGGTGAAGAAAACGGCAAAGACTTAATTTTCCATGCTGAGAACAGTACCTGACGGCGTCAAGAGGAAGATCATGACGGCGTCAAGAGTAAAAACCATGACGACCCAGTGAAAACCTGACGGCGTCACAACAAGGGCATCAAGACAATTTTTGGAGACGGCCTGCATAAGGAGTATACATGACGGCGTCAGACCCAGATCTAGGCAGTCCGAGAAACTATTTGGCAGCTAGATGACGGCGTCAGACTTTTGTTCTTGACGCCGTCACCTATCAAAATCTATATATAGTTTTCTATTTTTCATTCATAAAAGAGGAACTTGTGTGGAGAATACTAAGGCCGAACTTTGTAAACCCTAGGTCATATTTTACAGTACTTTCAAGGGTTTTCACCCCTTGAATCATTTCATGTTCAATTGAGATAAGTCTTCTCTTAATTCATTCAATATGTCTATGTGTTATTTGAATTTATCTTATACTTGTCTTGATTTCAACATGCTAGGCTAGATCTATCATGTGTTTGCTTAGATGTAATGAAACCTAGATGTTAATTATGTGTTGATTACTTGTTTATGGTTGTATTGGATGAATGATTTCAATGTTAGGCTTAAGAAAACTGGCAGATCTCCATTGTGTAACATGCTTGAACGTCTTAGGAAACATGAACCGATGTGTACTAGGTTTTATTGGTTGTATTTAATGCATGAGCAAATTCTAGTGATCCCATGTTAGGAGCTTCTTAGCCGGCTCGACATAGGAGTGAAGTAGGCGCTCATAGGATTAGGGAAGTAAGTATGCCACCCCATGAATGGTATTAAGGAATACAATCCGTCATCCACGCAACTGTAACAAGTAATTAATATGTAAAAGATGTCTAGGGAGTAGTGAAATCTAAGTAAACACAATTCTCTCACATATTGCTCACAACTGTAGTATAATTTAGTTTTGTTTTCATTTTAGTATTTTATTTTAATTGCATCTTTAGTATTGGGTTAGTTGACTAGCAACTAATTCCGCCCAACCCCTTCAAAACCGAGATTTTTACTTGCTTTCATAAAATATAAAAAAATACAAAAAGAATCATCCCTCATCTCTAGACCTAGTCTTTAGGTTTTCTAATCCTAGCGACACTATTCCTAGCTGAACGATCAATCCCCTGATACTTGTCATTATACTATACTACATCGATCAGGTACACTACCTGGTGAGGGTTGTAAGCTTCTCGAGATCCCTCGAGAGGTAAAGCCTGGTGCAATCTCTACGCATCATGAACATATTTGAAGCTTTTCCCACAATAGCGATCTTTAAAAGTTCTCATTGCATTCATGAGACAAACATTGTGATCGTCCCCGGTTGTTAGCCGCAAATGTTTGTAAATACCCTTAAATACAACACATTCACAGTTGAGTCTGCTCCATTTACTCATGACCATATCTTTGTTTCGATTGACGTCATCAGAAAGATTGTTAAACATGGCTACAACCCGGTTCCAAAAAGAGTATGCATTGTGGTTGACAGCATCTTCATGAACTGCAACCCAAACTTGAGCTAGCAAAATTTCTTCTTCTACTGACCAACGATTATTCATTTCAAATGTTTGAAGTTTTGAAAAAATTTTGTGAATTGGTATGCTATTTATAGCCGTTTGAAACAATATGAGCGGGATATATTTAAATTTCAAATTCAAATATGAGCGGGATATATTTAAAATTCAAATTCAAATAGGAGCGGAATATATTTAAAACTCAAATTTTAATAATATAATGTTTGAATGTTTAATGAATGTAATTGTTGATGGTAGAATTGTAAATTGTTATTTTAAAAAAAAAGATGGGTCCCTGAAAGTGGTGCTATTGGGTGTTATGATTTTTTTTTTTTTTTTTTTTTTGCATTATTTGGTTTTAAAATGATGTGCCGCTGACGTTGCAGTGGTGTTGGTGTTATTTGGTGTTACGACTCCCTTTGCTCTAAGCTTTACATGGATATGTGGCAGTTACATTAACTGCTGATCGGTTTGCAAGTTATGGTGCATGTCTGTTTATGCTTTCTTTGTTTTATGAAAAGGTCTTGTTAATCTTCTACGGTTCCACATCACATACACTTTTCTGTATATATATGTTGTTCATCATTATATCTGTTTTACTTAATACACTTCCCTTACCTAATTTCGGAGGTTTTATCCTCAAATTTTCCATTTTTTCAGAAGTTAAATTATAAATGGGATTGTATTGAAAAAGATTGAGGATGTCGTCGACAAGTTCTACAAGTAACTAGCTAGGGTTTATATATAATATTTCCTGACATGCACATGGGTAAAAAATTAGAGTACTAGTTATATCAGTTTGCATGACACTTGTAGTAAGGGCTTCCTCTACCGCTAACAGTACAATATATATTGTTAACAAAAATATTATTTTTTCACTTTCATACTAGCTAGCTTTGACAGAAAAAACTCCATGCAGAAAGGTGATGATGATCAACATGATGAGCACATCCCAACATCACAAGGTATATCAGAACATCATGCAGCTACTTCACAGTTTCATGAAGCACCTTATACTTCAGTATTTTATAGCAATGATGTTACAAACTTCGAGGATATCGTCAAGGTTTTATCGCAAGTAGAGCTTCCTTCTCCATCGCCAGTCCTTGCAACATGTTGTACTTCAACCAGAGAAGATAATTTGATTACTTTCCATGAGGGTCAAACGAGTGGCACAAAGAAAGATGACGAGACTAAAGTAAGATATGTGTCAAATACCTATGAAACTTATGGTTCGTTATAAAGTGTGCGTATTTGAAATAAGGAATTAATGTTGATTTCTAGTTGACAAATTTCGGGAACTTTTGTGTGAGTTTTAAAGCAATACGATTAATTACTTTCTGTTCTTTCCATAGGTAAATGCTGAACAACGAGAAACAGAACTAAAAGATAAGCAAGATAATCTCCAAGAGCCTCATGAAACACAATTTTTTGCTTCCCGGACGCAAAATACAGAGCGAGTCAGACACAAAACAAAACAACTCCAATTAATTATCATATTGACTGTTTTGCAAGATGCATATACTTCTGTTTATAAGTAAAGTTTTGGCGATCTCCTTCACAAAAGTTAAGTTATCAACAAGAGTACTAGCTTGTATGAGTTGATGAAATTAAAAAAGAAGGAAAAACTAAGGTTAAATGTTATTTTAAGTATCGATCTTATTACAACTTAGAGCTGATATATATTTTGTGCAGAGGCGAAGGAGTCAAATAAACGAAAAAATACGTGTTCTCAAGGAGCTTGTTCCCAACTGCAACAAGGTTCTTTTAGTTTTATGGTTGGTTGTATATATCATTCTTGTTCACTTTATACTACTACGTATATTTTTTACTGAACATAAAGCCAATTGACAGAGAGACCAAGCATCAATTCTAGATGATACCATTGCGTATATCAAATCATTGCAAATGCAATTGCAGGTACTCCTATTCTTATCAGATATCTCTCGTTCTATACATATTATCTAAAGCTAGGATTTGTGTTAAATCAGATGATGCAATGCATGGGAGCTGGTGGGATGCCACAAGGTCCTTACTTCACTATGAGACCAATATATGGAATGGGATACATGAGTAACGGACATTATGGCTCCTATTTTACTTCAAGTTTTTCCATATTTCCACCTTTTGCAAGCGGGTTCGGTCCTTCAGTAGCACCAATGGAGAATTTCATAGGATCGCCAAGATTTCTTCAAATTCCTCATCAAGAGTTTCCATCACAGACAACCGAACCTGCTTGTTCTAGTACATTATCTTCCGACACTATTATTCCAACTACAGGCGATCAAGTTGGATCTGGGATATCCTCTCAGTATTCATATCATATGCCAGTGACGAATCAAGTATGGCATTTCTTGTTCATGTTCTTTTTGCAACTCGCACCCATATGCTATAATCTTGCGCGACTTATTGTTACAATTCAATTACATATTAGATTTTTGTTGTAGTAGCTAGAGGTGGCCATTTCCCGGTTCCAACAAAAACCGGATCCGGTTCCAATCCGGTTCTGGTTCATCGTCAAAGTCAAAGATCCGGTTCCGGTTCCGGTTCCAAACCGGTTCGGATATTTTCGGATCCGGGGTCTAAAAATCCGGGACCGGTATACCCAGTTCCGGTTCGGTTCCTTCACCGGTTCCAAAATAAAATCCGGTCAAACCGGTTCCCAAGAACCAGTGGCTATTTCCTTAATAGTAAAGGTGCGAAATTTTACGTTAAGGTTTTTTTTTTCGTTCGCGTTTTTCACACAATAAACTTAATAAACTTCAACTTTTATTAAATAAACTCATAAACGTCACACATAAAGTACTTGAATCACAAATTTAATACATTTCAACTATTTATTCATTATCGGTTTCATCTTCATCTTCCTCTTCAACTTCAATGGCGGCCCTTGCGGCGCTTGTAGCTTCATCGTAAGCGACTTTTTTTTCAGAAAGATTGATTACATAACCCTCTTCCACCTCGACATCTTGTAATTGTTTTTCGTATTCCATCGGTTCTTCAAGTATTGAAACATGTTGTATACGTTCATTCCCATCTAACAAATCCTTCAAGTAAATGCACATCTCCAAAGATAAAGGTGTGACTTTTGTTCTTCTTACCGACAATACCCTTCCACTAGTAGAAAAAGCGGATTCCGAAGCAACAGTAGAAGCTTGTACGCTTAGTAAATCCCGGGCCATTGCGGCTAGAACAGGAAATTGAGGTTCCCTTTGTTTCCACCAATTCAAAACATTAAAATCCTTGAACTCTTCGGGTGTGATAGTGCTTAACCAATCGGTTCCCGTACCGTATATCTCCCATATTCGTTGCTTTATAAATTGTCACTCCTAGCCCATTTCCCGCTTTCTTATCTTAAATTTGAAAATAAGTCCAAATCCGAATCCACGGATGAAGCCGAAGACCACATGCTTGGATTCGAACTCATTCCCACATTTGTTGCACCATATTTCTCAAAATAAACATCAAATAAACGTTTGAAATTACTTTTAAACGTGTCTTGTGCTTTTGTTACATAAAAAGGGTTTATTTGGTTCAAATCCAAGTCGCTAGCAATTTTATCGATAAGATATTCCACCCCGCTAATGTTCAAACATGGGTTTATTACGGCGGCACAACTAATTATCGGTGGAATTTCTTGAAAATATTTTCTAACTTTTTCTTTCATCGGTAAAACCATATTCGCAAAAAGTGGACCATCATATTCATATGCTCCTAATTTTCTACACATCATAAAAAGTTGGTTGAGGACCCGATAACTCGTGAGATAATAAACACCCGATAACAAAGTTGTTGATGTTTTAAAAACTTTGAATAATTCGGTTAATTTTTTTTAATAAGATCCCAATTTTCAACCGAAAAATGTACCATACCCCCATGCCTAGAATTAGCGCAAAGTTCATCATGAAAATGTCGTAACGTTAATTTTGGTGTAAACCACAAAAAAAAATGTTGTAAGTCGAATTCTATCTTGTAGGGACTACCCAATTTGGAGATAAAAAAATGGAGTTCAAATTATGACACAATTTTATATAATCCACATATCTTGTGCTTCCATATTGAAAAATATCTTATACATTTTTCTAAAGCTTCTCTTAAATTAAGCATTTGCTCAGTCGCTAGTCCACTTTGCACAACCAAGTTAATGATGTGTGCAACACATCGACTATGATAAAAAAAAAATGGCATCAAGAGGTGGTCGATAGTTTAGTATTAGCCTTCCCACTACATTTGTATTATTAGAAGCATTATCAAATGATATAGAAAAACCTTTTTTTCTATTTTAAACGTTTTCATAACATATCTCAACATGATACTTAAATTTTCACCCGTGTGCATATTCAAAGTTTTCAAAAGCATTAGTACGTGTCATCATTTGCCAAGTAAGGGGATCAATCCAATGTGCAGTAACACAAATGTACGAAGCGGGCAAACCATGACCCGCCGACCAAACATCGGTTGTTAAGTTTACACTAGTTTTTAAAGCATCAAAAGCAAGTATTAATTCCTTTTTAATCTTTACCCAAGATTTAATACAATCACATTTAAGAGTTTGACGACTTACATGAGTGTATCATGGTTGAAGCCTTTGTTAAATCAACCTCGTTAACCGAGGATTGTCGAAGTGGTTGAATGGTAAACCCTTTTGAATCACAAAGTGTGCCAAATCTTGACGAAGTACCCTCTCGTCATATACAAAAATACTCCCATCTTGTCCCATACTAGTTTGTTCCGATGCCGGCCGGAACGCCTTTTTTTGCCTTACAATGTTTAGTCGTGTGCTTCTTCAACATAGAATTCCCATCGGATTTGATAAAAGTGTTACAAGCTTTACAACGAGCCTTTTTTGAACCATCCGAAAACTAAACCAATTCGAAATGACACCAAATTTCTTGGTTTCGGGTTGTTGTTCAATCCCAACTTCAAACGGTTGGTTTGTATAACCTTGAGCGGCAGTATTATTCGATGATGTTGGTTGAGATTGAGAAGCTCGGTTTCTAGACATCGTGAGCGTTTTTTATCAAGTTTGTGAGCGATTTTTTGAGTGTTTTTATAGTGTTTGATTGTTGTGATTCAACCAAAATCAACCTTGATATTTATAGGGATGTTTAGGAGGTCAAAATGGTGGTTTTTTGAGCTTATGTCCGTTTGTAAACGGCTCCAAATGGCCATATCCATCTCGCTGTCTCGTTTTCACCAAACAGCCCAAACTAGCCGTTGAAACCGCTTCCAACGGTAAATATTGAGAACCGGTGTGGAATAGCCGGATTTTGTAAGAACCGGACCGGTTCTTCCAAGAACCGGGTTTGACCAGTTTCGATTTCCGTTTTTTTCAGTTTCGGTTCCGGAACCGGTTTGGATGGCCACCCTCTAGTTGTAGCTAGACTTTATATTGTCTTTTATTATGTCCAGATCTATGAAGTCCAACCAAGATTAATCATTACACCTCTCATCCACAAGAAACAAGTGTCACTGTATTTAAGTTTAATGACACTTCATTAACAAGTTTTACTTTTTACTAAAACTATGTACTAATAATTGTGGTTAATTAATAGCTATAAATTTGGGTGTTTTATAACAGTTTAAAACATAAAAATTTGTATCAAAGTGCTAAAAATCTATTCCTAGATTCTATTTTCTCAAAATAGGTCTTTTACCAAAGTCACCTTTACATACATAAACTTTTAATGACTGGAATTATCAGCTCTTCAGCTTGAATGCCAAAATAATTATTTCTTATATAGGAGACACATCAAGCTTCAAGTCCAAGAGAGAGAAATCCCACCAAAATCGTAAATTGATGCAATCGACAATGCATAATAGTGACGCCAATGATGATCAGCAAATGAGAAGTATTTAAGAAATATAGATGAAATATGTTCTCCCTCTCCGGACAGTTCTCTAATCTGGCTAATATATGGTCATGGAACCCACCCAAGTGTTTGGTAAATTTATCTAAAAAAATATGTTACTAGTCTGTAAGTGGCTTTGGGCCTAATGGTAAACAGTTTAGTCTGTTGAGATTACCGTAAGTATCCATCTGATGTCATAGTTATGCGTTTAATTGTTTGATCAAGTCTTGTATAATAAATCATTGTCATGTTTATGCATATGTTTCTATGTGTCTTTGAAAGAATAATTGATGTGCTCTTGATTGATATAAGTTTTAGATGGATCACCAAAATCTACAAGCTATGTTAATGTAGCTTTTTCCGTGCTGAAGCTCGTTGCTCATAAGCGTAATTCGGTGTCAACAACACATGATACGTTCTTCCTCTTTGGCAATATCCTCATAACGCACTAATGTTCAGTCAATAACATTATCAATTTATCATTATACATAGTATAGCGGGTCTGCAAGCTTCTTAAGTTAAACAAGATCCACAAGGGAGGTGGAATTATTTTTGCATACCACTTTTTCCATACAACTAATCAGTTAAGGTTAAAACATGAAGTAGTAGCCAATATCAGTTACAAGAAAATGTCATAAAGTGTCACTAAAAGAAAAGAAAGTGTCAACGTTGAAAAGGTGTCACCATGGATAAAATGTGTCACTAAAGTTTTCATGTTTTTCTCCTACACATAAAACGTTTAAATAAAAGTGTTCACAGGAAGTGTCACTATATCCCAAAGTTGTAACCTAACAACACCTTTAAAAAAAAATAATAATAATAATAATAATAATAATAATAATAATAATAAATATATATATATATATATATATATATATATATATATATATATATATATATATATATATATATATATATAATTAGCGACACTTCTTGTGTCATTAAACTTAACCTACGTCAAAAATGTTGCTTTCATTGTAGTAAGTGAAATATGGCGGCAGAGCATTTTTTTTTTAAGTAAGAATATCTAATAACTGTGCTTCCAAATTAACGGTTTGCAGCTACCTCCAAGGCTCCAACAATGAAGGCATATGATCATCTACCCCATCCAAGTCAAAAGCTGATAGAAAAACACAGTATACAAACAAAGCATGTGACCTCCATCTCAGTCAAACAAATTTTCTGTTGTCAGCACGTACTGGATTTGCCCTTTATCTACCCAACAGGCCGGCACCGTTGCCACACAGCATATTAATCATTGCCAAGTGTAGTTTCTTATGAATTAAGTATATCACTGCATATTTCCTAGAAGCATAGTTGTCCATAAAACGGAAATTCTTACTTTTCCACGTTTTGCTCAAAATTTGAAAAAAACGAATTATAATTCAGAAGTATATATAATTGAGTTGGACATGTATGACAGGATTAGAATATATATTGGTACATTGGTACATCTTAGATTGCAGATTTCTTAGTAATCTGTCGGCAACAATATCTGTTGGTATCCATTTGTAATTCTGTTGGTAATTACCCACGGAGTTGGTCGGTGTTACTCTTTTTCTAGTAGTGAAACAGGTTGTTTCTATTTTGTTTCGGATAGATTTCCTACGGTATTTAGTTCTCATTTCCTAGTGATTTCTGACGGAATGGTAGTTTCCTTTTCTAGTGACTTATTACAAAACTTTATACGTATTTCGTAACTTTCTACCGAGTTTCATTAGGTAATCAGGATACCCTTCTAAAGGAAAATTGTCTGTGTTTCGTTGATAATTTACTACGTACGGAAATTTTCCCTAGAAAAATTCGTAAATGTTGCCTAGTTTTCTTGTAATGTGAGACTATATAGCTAACTTAATTTTTAAATAAACAAGCTAACACATTAACTAACAGATCTTGATCAGATCATGTGATTATCAACATTTGTCAGAAACAAATTCAGTTGACAGAAATAAATTGGCCTTGTTCAATAGAATCTCGTGATTCAACTATAATTCTTAATAGAAGCTCGTGATCCATCCTTGAATACTTGTAAGATACATATCTCAATTTACAATGGAACTGTACGTGTTTCTCGTACCATGCACCCTTTCCTTAGCTAACTTTTCCAAAGTTAGATGTATATGTTTCATAATAAGAAACTTTCTATATATCCTTTCATATATTAATATATACTAACAGGTTACCCGCGCGTTGCAGCGACGGGTACCCTGAAATAAAAAATTTCAATGGAATTAATAAAAATGTCACGGGATGTCATTTCGACACATAAATTTGCTTGGTCACAGCTTTGTGTATCGAGTCTAGTTTTATTGAGTCGAGTCTTGTCACAGGTTCATGTCTAGGTTAAGATAGAGGGTTGTACATTGTGTTTAAATGATTGTAATATTGGGTGTAATGGTGTTTTAATGCTATTAATGTAGAATGAGGGTTGTACATTGTGTTTAAATGATTGTAATATTGGGTGTAGGGATGTTTTTAATGCTATTAATGTAAAATGAGGGTTGTACATTGTGTTTAAATGATTGTAATATTCGGTGTAGGGTATTTTTAATGCTATTAATATAGAATGAGGGTTGTACATTGTGTTTAAATAATTGTAATTTGGGTGTAGCGGTGTTTTTAATGCTATTAATGTATAATTCTAAGGAAAGTCGTCTGAATTTCGATTCACGCTAGTTTTTGTTGTACACAATGCTTTAGTTGTTGTAATTATGAAAATTGTTTGTTTTAAAGTGTTGTCAACCATGCATCATTTTGTGTACATCTGAATTTTTTGGAAAGAGAGTTCTTCCTCTATTATAAGTAGTATAGATATATCCTTTCCTTAGCTAATTAACATTTCCAAAGTTCAGTGTACATCGTTAAAAAAAGAAATCTTTTATATAATAAAATAATTACATCATTTCGAAGTGTTTTTGCAAATCCCTTTTTATTGAAAAAAAATTAGACCAATAAGAGAGCTCGATTTTGCCACGTAGACGAAATCGAGCAATATGATTGGTCAATAGAAAGTCAAAATTAAATTGATTTTGGTCAACATTAATAAATTTGGTGGAGAAATTTGATCAAGAAAAAAATACATAAAAATACAGGTGTCAAATTTATGAAAACAAAAAACTTTAAAAAAGAGGAAGTAATTAATAAAACTTTGGTCGTTGAATTTTAAATAAATTATATAGAGCTAAGTGTAAAATTACAAGTTTTCATGTTTTTTAATAACTTTAGAAAAAAAACAAATAACCCCTTATACTTTATAATATTAACTTTGTTTTAAATTACATGAGTATTAGTATTAGTTTTTAGACTTTCATCTATTAAAATTATAAAATATGGTAAATATGCGAATTAATTTTAATACACGTTAAATATTTTTTAAACTAGTATTAGTTTTAGACTTTTCTAAAATATTTTTTTAAATAAGGACTCATATTATTCTATTTAAAAGTTTAATTTCTGCGTACACGGGTTGAATATTAAACACGGCTAAATTATTAGTAACGGAAATATAAATATCAAATGGTAAACAGGAGTTAGTGTGATATGAAAATAAATATATGTGATTCTATTTATAACAATGACTCATAAGATTGTTATTTGAAATTTATATATGGATATCCATAAAAACTTTTTAAAAGCTTTATCAACGCTCATTATGTGCTATTAAACTCGCACATTTTGTATAACATGAAATAATAGTTAAAGTTAAATAACAACATCAGCCTCAACCCCAACATGTCTGTCAGTTAAAATCATTAAACAAAGCTAATTATTAGTTTAAAAAAAACATGGGTTAGATAGTCATTGTTTAATTTAGAAGGTGTTCTCCTTAAATTATTAAAAAAATGCACGTATCACAATCCTTATTTGATAACAATCATCTCCTAAAAAAAAAAAAAAAAAAAAAAAAAAAAAAAAAAAAAAAAAACGTAGGTGATAACTTAACTTTATTCATTGCCGTGATGTTTCATCAAAAAAGAAAATGTATTAGTTGGCTGTTGTAAAGGAATTAAAAGTATGTATATGAGAATTATTAAGCAAGTATATATAGATTTTAATCAAGTTATTACGTTACTATACTGCGATAATGTTATTGAATTAGTAATCACGAATGTGAGATACAACCATTCTTCTATATTTATGATTTATGTGTTAACCTTTTTTTTGCTTCTGAATAGGATTCGAAAGAGACCTCAACAGAACTTTGACGTATGCCTTATCTAGCTGATAGTTTTTAGTAACCTAAGATTCGAAAGAGACCACAACAGAACTTTGACGTATGCCTTATCTAGCTGATAGTTTTTAGTAACATTTTTTTATGTTTTAACTTTTTTTATACACACCAACTTTTAGTAACTTTTTTTTAATGTTTTATTGAAAACTTCTACATTTAATGCTTTTACTATAAAGTATAAACACACTAAGTTCGGTCTCAGACAAAAATTATTCTTATACATTATACATAAATGTATTTTACCATTACATCTTTTTTTGTTTCTCTTTATGTAATAAAGAAGCTATAGTGTAATTAGGGATGGCAAAAAAACCCGAACTCGACGGGGAAACCCGAAACCCGAACTTTTTGGGGCGGGGCGGAGTGGGCTTATCGGGTTTCGGGGCGGGTTTCGGGGCCTTAACGGGGATTCTTATCAGGTTTGGGGCGGGGACGGGTCACACCATCCCCGCCCCGCCCCGCCCCGAAATATATTTATACATATACATATATGCATATACATAAAATATTGTGTTAGTATTTACGTACTAAACATATATTTCTCTAACTTTTGTTAGTTTTCATCTTTTTAATATTTCAAATTGTGATGAAAGAAGCTTGTTTTATATCATAATATTTTAAAAAAGTTGTAAATTATTCCAATGATTAATTTGTTATTAATGTGTTATTGTTAATAGTGTAATAATAAAAGTAAACAAGGAACGAAACGAGTATGATGGAGCATGGTGTTCAAAAAAGACAACCCGATAAGACCCCAATGGGGAACGGGGCGGGTTTGGGGGAGTATATTGCCCCAACGGGGCGCCCCGATAAGATCCCCAATGGGGATTGGGGCGGGTTTGGGGATGAGTTTTGTAATCGGGTTTGGGGATGGGGAGAGCCGCCCCGCCCCAAACCCGCCCCATTGCCATTCCTAAGTGTAATCATCTATGCTAATTTGGTAATTTTATGATCAAACATGAGAAGTAAATAGAACAAACTTATGAGAATACAAATTTTCAAACAAAAAGATACATTGGTAAACATAGTATGATGATTATTCATAATCAAGCAAATGAATCAATCTTCAAAGCTCTCTAAATATGCTACATATTTTAACAAAAACATAAGTAAAAGAAATACCACAATTACAAAACACATCGTAAATTGATAGCACGGTTTTGCAAAACTAAAAGCGTATATCACTACATCTTATGCAAGTCAAGTATTATCATGTGATTTTACTTGAATAATGAAGTATTATTTTTAATCCAAAAGCATTTTTCTAAAATAATAGGAAGATTATAACATATATACATGTGATTTTTTATTTTTAGTCTACTAAGTTAAACCATTTGAAACATGTTAAGTGATTCATCTCTTAATCGATAATAATACGTAATAAAAAAGAAATTTTAAAAACCCTGTGCGTGCACAGGTATTATAACTAGTTAACTCCGATATGATTTCCATGCAAATAAAAGGAATGTGTTTTATGCAACTCCTATCATATGCAAATTTTTGGTGTGCCAAGTAATGCTAATGGTAAAGAAATCACTTGTTTTTAACTTTATCTCAGTCAAACAAATTTCTTCAATTGTCTGAGTCTCCCTAGGTTTTCTTGAACAACAAAAAATAATAGACATATAGGTGCGTTTAGTTGATGGAAAATACCTTTATTTTCTATAAAATGTTTTGTGGAAAACAGAGATCGCATTTAAATTAGTGTTTTCCAATAAAACTCAACTCCCTTTTCCTACAAAACAAGAAATAGGAAATGAAAGAAAATGTTTTCCAACTAAACGGCACAATAACTTTCCACTTCACTTTACTTTGGAGTTTGGACTCTCGTTACTTGGGCTGCATTGCATTATGCTCAGTTATTCTTGTGTTGGGCAAAACAAATGATGATTTATTTGGCCCACACGTACTATTTTGCAACCCCAATAATTCTGGACGTTAACGATTGTCAAGCCTGAAACTAGGAAATAACTTGTGTTAACAAACCTAAATTTTATTTAATGAAGGTCAATTTTTTCTACTTAGTTTTATATTTTCTTTTTTGTGTATCAAATGATATCTTTATGCAACAAGAGTTTTTCTATAGGAATTGTCACACTTATAGACATCTATGCATGACTGAATGCGAACATTGGTAGATGTTTTGACAATTTGGTGGGCTAATTTTCGGCATGGTTGATAGGATATAATTACATGTAGCAGGCGTGGTTGTAGGGACATGACACCATGACAAGATAAAGTTTAGAAAAAGGGTACCTTGTTGGACTGATAATGATGAAGATAGGGGAAAAGAATTACTTCATAATTATTCTCCACCGTTTTACAAAAGCCTAAAAATAATTACTATTAAACTTTCAAGTGTGCATGCTATCTTATTATGCATCTTAAAATTATTGGCAGGATTCTGTTTTTAAGATTGAAGAAGTTAAGCATTCAATTCCTTTTATCATTTTGGTACTATCATCTTAGTAATTAAACACTGATTAAAAACAAACCTCTTCAAGTTTCATTTTAAAATACTAATGAGCTGGGCACCCGTGCGTTGCTGCGGGATTGTCGTGTTTAATATAAACTCGAAATTAAACGATCAATTTTTTTTTTTTTTTTTTTTTGTTAGTAAGGACTAAATTTGCAAAAGATCACTAACGGGGGACTAACGGTGGAATTTACTGAAATCATAAATTAGTTAGTAACAGCGTTCGGTACTATTTGGCACTGTGTTGCACTGTAGTAGCATTGTACTGCACTGTCTAATACTGTAGCAAGTGAATTTTCAATTTTAGACATTTAACGTGGCGTCCTGTTGCACAGTTAGTGTAACCCCTGGTACTTTTCCTAAAACCTATTACAAGCCAAATATTTATTTTTCGTACCTGAGACACATTAAAACTTTTATTTCATGATTTATTGGGCTTGAGAAACGTGAGATATATTGAAAACGAGAACCTTATTCCTTGGTTAACCCAGCACAACCTAGGAAACTCGAATCGTATTGTATTTGCCAAATTATTTGAATTATTTTGAGTTTGAGAAAAACTCTAAAGTTTATGCTCGATTTTATTGGAAAAATTATTTTGTGAACAATGGCGCAAGTTTCGTAATTTTTCGAGTCCGTTTGCTATGTCGTTTGGACCCCGAATCGTTTATCGTGAGAAGTTTACTACGTTGGCAACATTGGTCCCTTAACTTACCCATTTCTTTCCCCTTACACTTTCTTTTATTACAAAAATCACCCTATACTTACATTTAGTATATATACCCCATTAATACCCATTTTTCTCATTTTATATATAATAAAACACACACACACCTCAAATAATTCTCTCTCTCTCTCTCTCTCTCTTTGACACCGCCGGCAGCCGCCCCACTCGCCAGCGACACCAGCAGGTTCTGGCCGCCACCTCGCCGGAAAATTTTCTGGCCATCTCACCTCCTTACACCATCTTGTAGATCAGGACTCCCCCGTCACTCCCGTCCCACTCACACCCCTTGTAACCCCTGTACGCACCTCCACGCACCCCCCCATCTAGTGCCGACCAACACCGAGACCACCACCAACATCCTACCGCCGGTAAAACACCACCCCCGCCACTTCTTTTTCTTATTTTTGATTTGTAATCAAAACCCTAGTCTTGAAAAATTTTATAAACCGATTTTATTGTTAAAAACTTTTATAAAAATTGTTTTGATAATGTTTTTAAGCTCAAAAACTCGTGTGGATCTCTTGTTCTCATTTTGGCCGCGACTCGGTTTGACTCACCGAGTCAACTCGGTTGACTCGGTGAGGGTTTTGATATATTTGTTTTGTTTGATGTTTGATGGCGAAGGGAGTATATATTTTGATGTTTGGGATTGTTATTGAGAGTCCGTTTGGTTGTGTCGTGTCTCGACAACCGGCAGCCACCACCACCGAGGCTTAGGGTAGTGGTGGGGAGAGTGTTATTATTGTTGTTGTTGTTGTTTTGGGTGTTTGGTTTGGTTTGTGTTCGATTTGGATCGGATTTGGATGTTTTGGTTGAGCCGAGAAGGAGTAAGGCTCGGTTTAGTTTTGGTTTGGTTTCTGGTTTATTTGGTTCTGACTTGGGTTTGACTTTTGAGTTATTGGTATTGTTGTGGTGATTATTTTGGGTATCGGTTACTAGTCTCGGGATTTATTTTTATAATTATGGTTTAGTGAAACGGTAAATAATAATAATAAAACGGATAATAATAAATATGAAACCTAAAATCTAATTGTTATAGTGAAGCGGATTTGATATCGTACATGATTCCGTATTATTGCATTGTGAGCTTGAATTGGACGTATTGGATTTATGACCTTGGTTATTTGGATATTATGGACCTTTGGTACACGAGACGGTAGAGTACGTTATGCTCGTAAAGATCTTAACATACCTGGAACCCGAACAAATATAAAATAGTCGATAAAACCTAAACAACTAATGGACTACGCGAATGATATATCCAATCATATTAATAATCTATTAATGTTGTTTAAATAAAAGAGTCATTGACTCGGAAAAACATTATATAAACGGGCAAGTCATGCCGAAATTTTATAAAAATTCTTTATAAACTTTAAATTATTTTGCCAAACATTATTATTTCAAAACCCTTTTTATTTCAACGTTATTTTGGGAAAACGGGTAAAATCCGAGACTTGTTGTTTACGTGTTATTATTTATTATTTATTTGAGTGTGTCTTCCATTTTCATTTCTTTTCTTTCCATTTCTTTTTGACGACCTTCTTCGAGGAGTTCTTTCGTCCATTTTCGTCTCTTTTGAGTTTTGTTCGTTTTCGCCGACGTATTCGTTTTTCTAACTTTCTTGTCTCCCACACGAGACTTTTTGAAATCTATTTCTTTCAAATGACATTGTATTTATAAAAACTTTTGTTCAAGCATTGTTGAAATATTCGAGTATAGTTCTGAGTTATGCCATTTATATTGATTAGGTTGTGTTGAGGTTCATTTGCTGTGACGCATTATTGATTGGTTGAAATATCTCGTTTCCTGCTACTGCTATTGTTAAGGTGTGATTCATAGCCCCGCTTTTTATATTTTAAATGTTTATAAACCCATGGGGTGAGACGCATGCTTTAAATGTTTTCTGAGCACAAGTATTTTTGGTATGCTTTTCCTGAATGATATACTTTTCTGACGATGTGCTAAGTAGCTTGTCTTGCCTGAAAGACCCTCGGATCATGAGCCATTAATCACTTGCGAGTGAGCACGAATATAGGGATATAGGCCTATAGGAATTGACCCTCTCACTCCTTTTGCTGGACAGGCAATTTGGGTGTATTATATTCGATTTTGCTGGGTAATTGGCAAGTACCCGACCTTGGGGGCACTTTATATTATGAAATTCCACGGTTATTATTTATTCCTGTACAGAGTTACTGATGATTGGTTTGGTTAACGTTTTGCGTGTCATAAGCTTAGCATCATCAACCGTATGTATGCATGTGTTGCCTCTGCATATTGCGTGTTACTTGATTACCCTGGTATTTGCATTTGTTGCTTATATCGTATGACTAAAACCTTGTGCTCAACTTTATTATTTTAAACCTATGGATTACACTCAACCTTTATGTTGACTTTTAAGCACGTGTTTCTCAGGTACTACTACTAATTAGTCATGGGCGTGGTGGAGTGGGTTGGACGAAGGAGTCTTTCTGTCAAGGCAGCTTTATCATCTTTACAATCTTTATTTCCATATCATTCGTAAAACCTTGGTGTGTCTTAAATATTTTCCGCTGCTAAACTTTGTTACATATTTTCCGTTGCAAACTCTATTTACTTTTCCGCTGCTACTATGACTTAAGAGTCCTTGTACTCTAAATGGTTTATAATTCGAATGATATGTTTTGCAACATTTATAAACGTCCTGTGTTGTGGTCGTTAGCTATAAGTGTGCCTGGTTTCTATTTGTGTGGCGCCCCCAGCATGTCAGCTGCCGTATTTGAGTTGGTGGTGTCACAGAATGGTATCAGAGCCATCGTTTATAGAGAACGAGCTCGCACTCGACTATAAACTTTTTTCTGGAGTCAAAATGTTTTGAGACAGAAAGCCAACAGCCCTCCGTGCCACTTCGCGCCCTGGTATTCTTTTAAACTTTATATATATATATATATATATATATATATATATATATATATATATATATATATATATATATATATATATATATATATATATATATATATTGATATTGATATTAGTTTGGACTTTTTCCACTATCATGCATTGGCTTATAAAATGATTTTCCGCGAAAATTTGGCTAGAATTTTTATGTTTTCCTATACTCTTGTAGAGTATCATGTCTGTCCCAGTTCCCAGTGGTCACGTTAGTGGTTGATCTATTGCCCTTAGGAGATGAGGTTGAGTTGGATGTTGATGTTGGTTTAGATGATTAGGTAGGTTTAGAGGATGATTTTGATATTGAGGATGATGGAGATGAGGAGATGGATGGCGAGGATGATGATGAGGAGTTTATGGAGGAGGATCAAGATGTTCCCCCGCCGCCTTCGCCTGTTGTGTCGGACGTGACTTACGAGTAAGATACACTTGAGAGTTTGGAGCATGCTATGATTACCGAGGTGACATCGAAAGAGGTCGTGCCTACAGAGTTAGCATTCACTTGTGAAGTTGGGGAGTCGTCAACAGACCCACGCGTTACGTCTTCAGTGATTAGGGACGAGTTGAGCGGATTGAGGGAGGAGATGACCTGGTGTCAGGGTCGTTACATGTCGAGGGCCAGGAGTACGTGTTATTGGCCATCTACTGTCGTAGAATTGATGAAGGAGAAGAAGGAAGGGAAGAAGGTAGCAGGTAAGCTACAGTTTGGTCTGTATAGACGTGGAACTCGCCTGAATATCATATCATGTATCAAGACCATGAAATACCTTGAGAAAGGATGTCAAGCATTCTTAGCACACGTGGCTAAGAAGGAGTCGGGACAGAAGCGACTCGAGGATGTTCCTGTAGTGCGTGAGTTTCCTGAAGTATTTCCTGAAGATTTGCCGGGACTTCCGCCAGCCCGACAAGTGATATATTCGTTTTGGCCGCGACTCGATTGACTCGGTGAGGGTTTTGATATATTTGTTTTGTTTGATGTTTGATGGCGAAGGGAGTATATATTTTGATATTTGAGATTGTTATTGAGAGTCCGTTTGGTTGTGTCGTGCCTCGACAGCCGGCAGCCACCACCACCGAGGCTTAGGGTGGTGGTGGGGAGAGTGTTATTATTGTTGTTGTTTTTTTGGGTGTTTGGTTTGGTTTGGGTTCGATTTGGATCGGATTTGGATGTTTTGGTTGAGCCGAGAATGAGTAAGGCTCGGTTTGGTTTTGGTTTGGTTTTGGGTTTATTTGGTTTTGACTTGGGTTTGACTTTTGAGTTATTGATATTGTTGTGGTGATTATTTTGGGTATCGGTTACTAGTCTCGGGATTTATTTTTATAATTATGGTTTAGTGAAACGGTAAATAATAATAATAAAACGGATAATAATAAATATGAAACCTAAAATCTAATTGTTATAGTTAAGCGGATTTGATATCGGACCTAATTCCGTATTATTGCATTGTGAGCTTGAATTGGACGTATTGGATTTATGACCTTGGTTATTTGGATATTATGGACCTTTGGTACACGAGACGGTAGAGTACGTTATGCCCGTAAAGATCTTAACATACCTGGAACCCGAACAAATATAAAATAGTCGATAAAACTTAAACAACTAATGGACTACGCGAATGATATATCCAATCATATTAATAATCTATTAACGTTGTTTAAATAAAAGAGTCATTGACTCGGGAAAACATTATATAAACGGGGCAGGTCATGCCGAAATTTTATAAAAATTCTTTATAAACTTTAAATTATTTTGCCAGACGTTATTATTTCAAAACCCTTTTTATTTCAACGTTATTTTGGGAAAACGGGTAAAATCCGAGACTTGTTGTTTATGTGTTATTATTTATTGTTTATCTGAGTGTGTCTTCTATTTTCATTTCTTTTCTTTCCATTTCTTTTCGACGACTTTCTTCGACGAGTTCTTTCGTCTCTTTTGGGTTTTTGTTTGTTTTCGCCGACGTATTCGTTTTTCTAACTTTCTTGTCTCCCACACGAGACTTTTCGAAATCTATTTCTTTCAAATGCCATTGTATTTATAAAAACTTTTGTTCAAGCATTGTTGAAATATTCGAGTATAGTTCTGAGTTATGTCATTTATATTGATGAGGTTGTGCTGATGTTCATTTGCTGTGACGCATTATTGATTGGTTGCTATATCTCGTTTCCTGCTACTGCTATTGTTAAGGTGTGATTCATAGCCCCGCTTTTTATATTTTAAATGTTTATAAACCCATGGGGTGAGACACATACTTTAAATGTTTTCTGAGCACAAGTATTTTTGGTATGCTTTTCCTGAATGATATACTTTCCTGACGATGTGCTAAGTAGTTTGTCTTGCCTGAAAGACCCTCGGATCATGAGCCATTAATCACTTGCGAGTGAGCACGAATATAGGGATATAGGCCTATAGGAATTGACCCTCCCACTCCTTTTGCTGGATAGGCAATTTGGGTGTACTATATTCGATTTTGCTGGGTAATTGGCAAGTACCCGGCCTTGGTGGCACTTTATATTATGAAATTCCGCGGTTGTTACTTATTCCAGTACATAGTTACTGATGATTGGTTTGGTTAACGTTTTGCGTGTCATGAGCTTAGCATCATCAACCGTATGTATGCACGTGTTGCCTCTGCATATTGGGTGTTACTTGATTACCCTGGTATTTGCATTTGTTGCTTATATCGTATGATTAAAACCTTGTGCTCAACTTTATTATTTTAAACCTATGGATTACACTCAACTTTTGTGTTGACTTTTAAGCATGTGTTTCTCAGGTACTACTACTAATTAGTCGTGGGCGTGGTGGAGTGGCTTGGACGAAGGAGTCTTTCTGTTAAGGCAGCTTTATCATCTTTACAATCTTTATTTTCATATCATTCATAAAACCTTGGTGTGTCTTAAATATTTTCCGCTGCTAAACTTTATTAAATATTTTCCGCTGCAAACTCTATTTACTTTTCCGCTGCTACTATGACTTAAGAATCCTTGTACTCTAAATGGTTTATAATTCGAATGATATGTTTTGCAACATTTATAAACGTCTCGTGTTGTGGTCGTTAGCTATAAATGTGTCTGGTTTCTATTTGCGTGGCGCCCCCAGCATGTCAGCTGCCGTATTTGAGTTTGGGGTGTCACAGTTAGTCCCTACGCTTGTTAGATAACGGTTGTTAAGGACTAACTTCGCAATTGATCACTAACCTCAAGGATTAAAATAGGGCAAACATGAAACTTGCGTGTGCACTGTTGCTACAGTGACCAAGTTGATATTTAGAATATATTATAATATCCCTACGACACCAAATTCATCAATGTATCACTTTAATCTTATGTCCCACACATAAAAATGCACACATATACTTTAAAAAAAAAAAAAAAAAAAAAAAAAAAAAAAAAAAAAACTTATTCACTGTCGTTAGTTTGCGCAGTACCATACTAATAATCTAAACTCATGCATAGCGATGCTGTAAATGTTATCTAAACTCTAAAGCGCTGGATAGTTAGAGGAAGCATAGTGATTGTCAAAGGTGCCTTCAGGCTAAAGCTAGTAAAACAACCGCTCTAGCTAGACTTCTGATTTTAATACGCATCATAAAATCGCATCTCATTTTAATATCTCTTGCATATATAGGTCCCAAAATCGTTAAGTTTTAAGGCTATGCTTGTCTCATATTTTAGTTTTTCAAAACTTGCATGTTATGATATAAAAGTTAATGTTTGTTTAAAAGTAATCGGACTCATTTGTGAATAACTGGAAAGTAGATTTAACCAACTGAACGTGTATGAAACGTATCATTATATTTGTGTTAACATTTAAATATTAAAGACACTTGATGGATTTAAAAAAAAAAAAAAAAAAAACTTTGAAAGTTCATTGAACCGTGAAAACTGTTCAAATGTTAACGCCATGTATATATTTACAAATTTTAAAAATTAAAAAATAAATAAATAAATAAATAAAGCAAAACTATACATGTTGAAACTTGAAAATGACATACCAATTAATATATTTATTTTATTAAGAAAAATATATTTTTTCCTTTCCAAAAGCATATGTTACATAATGAATCATGTTTACTCTTCTTGTGATAGTAACTGCTTAAGCAAAAACAAGTTTTTCGAAACTAAAAGTATTTAAAAACAAAATAAAATCGACAATATCACGGGATATTATCGATACAAGAAAAGTTATTATGCCAAACTGATTTTAAAAACAAAAGTACAGATTTTGAATAAAAGAAATTGAAAATAATAAATTTTATAAAAGTATAAACATAAATACATTTTATGCCAAAGGTCTCATCTGCGAACTTTGGGAAATTCGCTATAAGCCTCCTCAAGAAGACTTGAGATGCCGCTAGCTAGTGATTGCAATATATTCAGTAAATTAATGTATTTTTTATCGAATACTAGTAAACAGTCCAACTATGATATTTCAAACGTATGATGAAAGTTTGTCATTGGTTTTTGCTGTTTAACCTACCAACTGATAAGATAAAAATGACCTACAAGGTCGAAAATTCGAAATAACAAACAGCTCGTCACGTGAACAACATGACAATAATGAAATACATAAACAGTTAAAACTAGCAATGAGAACAACTTCTTCTAATGGAATAATGGTATACAGCCAATAATGCTTGTACACAAAGTTTGTACCATCAAAATCCTGCATAACTTTGTTACATACAACATGCGTATCACATCGGTTGCTATAATACACATGCGTTTTAAGTTTTATTCTTATTTGATCCTAAGTCAATATGTCAGTTGCTATAAACTTATCATTTATTTATTTTTATACTTTTGCAGGGCATAAACTTATCAATTATTGTTTTCACTAATTAGAAACATTATTTAATTAGAAACATTAATTTGTCGTGCCAAGCCCCCCCCCCCCCCCCCCCCCCCCCCCCCCCCCCCCCCCCCTTCATTATAAATTGAATCCATATTCATGTACCACAATGCACATCACTCCACTTCCATAAAACATGGGAATGCTTAGGTTACTCATGTGCATTATGCTTGTGGTCATCGGCATCAACTCTCTATTTTCAGCTAAAGCAGCAGCAATATGTAACCCAATCCAACTAAGCCCATGTGCCACCGCAATCCTATCATCAACGGCCCCATCAGAAACTTGTTGTGGGAAGATCAAAGAGCAGAGGCATTGTCTTTGTAACTACATCCATAATCCAAGATTGCAGAAGTTCATCAACACTCCTAATGCTAGAAAGGTTGCTGATACTTGTGGCACACCTTTTCCCACTTGTTAATCAAAGAAGTCTCTTGCGCGTGTTTGTGTTTAATGTGTGTGTGTGTTTGTTTAAGGTTATCCAGTTCTATGGAACTTGCTATTATTAGTATTCTGAATGGTAGTTTGTGAGCTAATTGTAATGTTTTTTTAAGGTTGATGGCAGTATCACTACTATGTAAAGATATTAAGATGCAAGCTATGTCAAAGTTAAGGGATCCCATAAGCAGTACCCAACTACGGAGTAGCACTTTTGTCACATTATAGTAAATACAATTATACGTAATTATCTAAGGTTGAGGTCCGAGATAAGGTAGAACATTTCTTTATTTCATAGATAACTAAACGCAGAAAATTATGTGAATATATTACACAGAAATTCCATTTTATTGATAGTTAACTAAGAAAGGTTCATGGTTGGTACCCCGTAATGCACTTGCTTTGAAGCCTCCATCAATGCAAGGTAAACATTATTCCTAAAAGTGAAATACTTTGATAGCTTCTATGATGTGTTAAGTTAGGATCCTTAAATCCTTAATTAGCCCACATGCCCAACACATAAGCTTACATGTGTTCGAGTTGAATCCAAAACCAATACCACACTCCCAAGTCACAAGTAACTGTGAATAGCGTTGAGGCTTTAAGCATAGTAATAATCATTGATGAAAATGTTGTTGGATTAAAGTATGAAGTTAAAGCAACTAAAACTTATGCATAGTCTTACCTTGTACAAATCGGGCAGCATCTTGAATCTTGATCAAAAGTTTGAGACTGAACGAGCAATAATTTGATGGCGCTAAGTCTCTTAATTCAGAAGAGAGCAATGGTACACCTTCATCTTGGAGCTTTTCCCAGCCACCCGTATCAACCATGGAATGAATCCAATAATAAACAACTGACCCCACCATTGATAATAACACAAAAGTGGCTTAACCAGCTAACACATCCTTGTGCAGAGTCTTGCAATGCATAAAAAATGGTTAGGTATTATGGTGTGGCAAGTGTTCTTAAGGATCTGCCCAGTAGGCATGCTTCTGCATCTAAAAAGCTAATTAACCATGTTTACATGCTCAAATGGGAACAAAAACCATACATTTAATGATTTGATATAAACCAAACTACAAGGCACCAATAAGTGCATAATACAAAGAAGTACAATCGACACTTGAAACCAACAAAACCACTCAGATCAAACCACAATTCGTCCCCTTGTATGCTATATCTATAAGAAACAGAAGTTGCAGTATACAAGAGGCGTAACATGGTAGATCAAAAACGACCCTAGATTATATATTTGATCCTTAAAAAGATTAGCTATAAGATTATAATTTACAATGCCTTAATTGGGTCCGAGCACCACTCTATCCATGATGAAATAGCTCCTTTTGCCCAATTAGAAATCCAATGAAAAGAAAGGATTTGCACATCATCACATATAGTCGTAAGGTTTGAGACTTTATTTTCGAAGACTCGCTTATTTCGTGAACACCACGCCATATATAGTATATATCACCCAACAAACCACTTGCCAAATCGTTCTTTGCTTTTTGTGAAAATTTTTATTACCTTTGTGCTCCATAATATCATGAAGTGTCTCAATATTAAAAGTTCCCATATTGCACCACTTAAAGATTCTACCCCAAGCTTCAATTACCTGAGAGCACCCTATGAATCAATGTTCAGCCGTTTTTGTATCGTTATCACTGTGGACAAAGAATTGAGTTAAGATCCATACCATATTGATTGAGCCGAGTTAAAACCATAAGTCTTCTTTGTTGTAGACGCCAAATAAAAATACAAATTTTCTTTGGGATGATCTTGCATCACGTTGTTTCTTTGACTATGTTTGTAGAACCTAAAATTTTATCGCCAATCATTTCTCTAAATCTTTTAACCGTGAACGTCCTTTTTCTCATCATGTAGCCATCTCCATGAGTCAACTTGTAACACATTTGGAACCAAAAAAAACTAGTTAAAACAACCAATTCCTCAAGATCTCCAAACCCTCTTCCCCTTAATTCCCTACTCCAAACCCATCCACCATTTATCCACACCCTCCTATCTCCTAACGTAACTTCTTTATTCATTTCTAACCTATATAATCTTTGAAAGTTCTCACTAAGTACTATCCCATTCTCAACCCAAGTATCCACCCAAAAAAGAGCATTATACCCATTATCTGCTTTCTTTACAAATGAATCGTAAAATTTAAAAATCAAAGTTTGTAAATCTCAATCACCCTTACGATGTCTCCCCACTTAGAACCTCTAAACCCCCTATCTATGCCCTCTTCCTCTTTTAAACCCTAGTCACTACAATATGCCCTCTTCCTCTTTTAAACCCTAGTCACTACAATAAATCTCCACCACTATTTTCCAATTAAGGCCCAATTCGACTAGGTGGTTAAGGTGGTGGCAATGGTCACTCTCAAATTCCCCTCGTACCTCCCAACCAACCAATAATATCAATCCACCTCACTCATACCTTTTTCATACATCACAACTCTTTTTTAGTGGCAATCATACTTTTTTTATACCTCCCAAACCACTAACTTTTTATTTTTTTTTATTTTTTATTTTTATAAATAAATAATTTAATAAAAGCATAATATTGTTCTTGAAAGTGTTGTGGATTCACCGGTGGTGGTGGAGGTCGTGTATAATATTGTTCTTGAAAGTATTATGGATTCACCGGTGGTGGAGGTTGGGGATAGTAGGCCGATTGAGAGTATTGTTGAATTGGAACTTGTGGACGAACATGTTGTCCACGAACGCCCCGACCACGACCTCTTGTTGAGCTTGATTTTCTTTGATCCATGCTACACTTTTTTTTAAGTATGAAATAGAGAAGGAAGAGTTTGATTTGGAGTGGAAGTGGTTTTTTGAAATGGTAAAGTGTAGTATTTATAAAGGAATTTTTTTTTTTTTTTTTTTTTTTTTTTTTTTTTTTTTACCTCAAACGGTCACAAACATTAAATGGCCAACGTATACATTTTTCAAACCGTGGAAATGATCTTCCCCGCTGGAGCAAACCGCCCAACCAAACCGTTGGGGTGGCGGCGGTGTTCCTCGGCGGTTTGGAGCAAACCGTTGGCCACCCTGCTCCCATTGCCACCACCCTTAGTACCTCTCATATAAAGAAATTGAATTATAATGAGTACCATGCTACAGTGGCGCCGATGACAAGAATGAAGTCATGATTAATGTGTGGTATGGAACAGATGCTTAAGATTTTTGACAATAAGCAACAAAATGAGTTTACTTTTTGGATGCTCAACTAGTGTAATTAGGAACCAAGTAAATATATTGTATGTTTGACAGGTACACATCTTTGTACAAGTTGACAAGATGTCATAGAAAGCATATGAATATGAATGGTCTGTTCTTGTTCGAGGCGTGCTAACTTTTGCAGCTATACAAAAGGGCTTTCTCATCTCAACGAGGGGATCACATTTGAATATGTGTGTGGTCCAACCAATGTTTGTTGGATCAATTTTGGAAACCGATTATATTTCTGCTTAGGGCATTGTTTGAAGACAATACATTTGCAGCTGACCTCTTTTAGGTTATAAATATGCTTTAGAAAGTTTTATATGAAATAAATTGTTGGGCAAGTCAGCATCTAGCAGCCACGACCTTGGTGGCGACTGCCTTTGACAGCGAGGCAGTTGATGTGGTTCATGCAATAAACTATATGAGCATTGAAGACTTGCAGAATCAAAAAAGTTCCTTTGATTATGGTTAAAACTAATTGTCAACTGTCACAAAAAAATCAAGATGCTATATACCGCATACGCATACATAAATGTGGACAGCCATATCTAGTTATGTATGGTTTTGTCTGTACTTTTGTCATTAAATGGGTGTTAAACATTGAATTTCAAGGACACTACATTTTGAATGGATAAATGGGATTGTGGACAAAAAAATGAAGCATTCAGATGATTTCAATTTGAACTCGACCGCATAAAAAATGCAGCTCAACAACCTGATAAACCCTGTTGTACTGAAGATCTAGCCACAAAAGGACATAACTGATTCTTGCAGAGTAAATATCAACTAAAAACACTCGTGTAGCCACGCAGCATGTGTAAGATTATCCCAACCCTTTTCAGTTTCCAGGGGCATAGGGAAAAAAAAGGTTCCATGCTTGTTTGCATCCTTATGAGGCTATGCTAAATGCTTTACTTGCAGTTATAGAATTGCAAACGTTGCTCAAGCAGGCAGGGGGAAAATGCAACTTCAAGTTCAATTCTAAACATCAAAAACCCCGGAATACGAAGTTTGGAGAGCACAAGCAAAACAAAGGTGTGAAACTTGCACAGAAATAGCAGCAATTAAACAAAATAAGATAATAGATATAGCAAAAAAAGCTCACTGGTCTATAAATATCTAAATAATACCATTACAAACTTCTTAAAAAACAGATCACCAGGAGAAAAAAAAGGAACCTGTTTATCTCATACTATTAATTTATAAAAAAGAAGCATGCAACATGGAGATTTACTTTACTTTACTATAACAAAGCTCACGTCTACTCTATCAGTCTTTTCTCTATCATACGGATTAACACCATATTTCTTTAACATTCCCAGTCTTTCCTTTCTTTTCTAATTTCACTTTTTCACGCAGTTTATATTTTTCCCACATATCACCTTCCTTGTCATTCAACACGTCAAAACTAAAAAACCAACTGTCCCACCTCAATGACCAACGTACACATATGCATATGATTAGGGTTTGTTACAAGCATTTAGGTTACTAGAATTCAACTTCATCTCACCTACGGGAAAAGAAAAGATAATCTGGATGATTGACCTGGAGCATTGTCAGCCAATTATCAGCCGCCTGCAATAAAGAGCTCACCAAAGTGTGATGATCATTGTGGACCCATAGTGGTGACTTGAACTTGTATGAAGCGAGACCAAACACCGGTAATGACACCTTAGGAATGTCATCCTTCCCGTTTGGATAGCTAACAACAGGTGGATGCTCACATTGAGTCCCTGCAACAAACAATTATGCAACTAGTAAATACACCAAAAGATGGTGATTTCAACCCATTCATGATTCATGTATCAGTCGGTCAATATGGTCTTTTATTTATCTCAAACAGGTCCAGTGGGTCAATAAAGAATAGCTAAAAGGGAATACACGTGGAAAGCCACCCAAACTCTATTCTCACTGCATACAACCTCCTAAATCATTTCCATTTGTGAAATTCAGATTAGGCAGCCTCTCATAAATAATATAAGTATACAGATAATAACCACCGAAAAAACAAATAACAAACATCATACAACTCTCAAATGCATTATGCATAATCAGAATCAACAACTGACCTGACACAGGAGTGTGCAGAGAATGAAAGGTCAGAAAGCAAGCATCAAGATCTTTCAAGGTGGGTCCCATAGGAATCCTGTATATCGGGTACCTAATACAAGCACCACAAAGTCCCATCAAGTACATGCGTATATGTGAGAAAGAGCAAACACCAGGACCAAATTCTAGATCTTAGTAATCATACCAAGCCACAGATAGCCAACTTGATGGTAGCAGGTCACAACTTCTTAGGCTTTTCAATTCAGGGAAGCAGCGGGCAAGATCAAGTATCTGTTGAAGCAAGGAAATATAACTCATTATTGAAATAAAATAAGCATTTGAAGCTAATTTACAGTTGCTACCCTGCATACACCAGCATAGAGTGACAGGAATTGAGACTCGCCTTATCAGTCAAAGGTTCTCTGCCCCAAGGCTGATTTCGCTCAAGATACTCAAATAACAGGCAACCTTGAGTGCTTATAGAATCACCATCATCACTAGAAAAGCCTTCTTGGAGTACATGATGCTGATCATTTAATGACAACTGGTCCGTTCGCCTAGATATTTCTCCGTTTGTGTGGTGATTATTTTGTTTCTCCCTTGGGTAATGCAAAGAACATCTATCATGTTCATCATAATCACTACTCACATCACTACTTGAATCCTTAAAAGAGTCACCATCGCTATACTCAGTTGGTTGCCTGCAAACAACACAATAACAAAAAAAATTCTTAAAGATAAAGTACATTCACAAATATTAGTTTCAGACAGCTCAAAAGTTAGCCAGAACAGAAAGAAATCACCAACACATAATGAATTTTCATGTTTCAGGAGAAAAAAATGTGCAAGTCCCACAACTGAGCAATGAGTGATCTGAGAGAATAGGTGTTTATTCAAGAACATATATAAGTTCATATCCTCCAAAAGCATCTCACCATCTAAATCCTGTTGCTCTACCTATGAATTTAAATCATGTGGCTCTATAGTCTATCCAATGAATACCATCACTAGCAACTTCTTCATATTTCTGATAATCCCAAAGAACATATTAATTCATTCCTAGATCCCAAGTACTTCTGGTCCCTATCTCCTTGATGAATTTTCTGTGTCCCAAAATCCCAATCAACATGTTCAAAAAAAAAAAAAAAACAAAATCCCAATCAACATCAACAAAGTTGCACATCATAGGCTCTATTTTGTACTGGCCAAGGCCAAAACCTATTATAGCTAAGTACTCCTCATTTAGCTCTGCATTCACATACTTGACCAGTTGACCCCTACCTAGTCTAATCACCCAACACTGCATCAGCAATGAATAATACATGATGTCATGAAGTTAGGGATCTTATTTCTGCACTTGTGATTAAAGAAATAACTATCATAATACCAATAGAAAACATTTAAATATCCTAATTAGTTCACATAACGTTTTTCTTATACATACAAGTCTGCCCCTTTTCAGTTTTCACCAATGAATAAGCCTAAAGGATAACCAAATGTTATCAAATATATCATTCTATCAAGACAGCTAAATCCAACTCATGCCATGTGATAAATGATCAATCAAATCATTTAGCTCAGAAAATGCGGTACATTTAATGAAAAGATAGCCTATAATTTCAAGAGCACTACCACAAATAGGACCAAGAATCACTACAAAATCATGAATAAAAAGATTCAAAAAACCAACACAAAATAGGTAGTGGTCTGCTGGTAACAAGACCAAGATAGCATGTACTTAGCATGCTCCTCAGATTTACGGATTCGCAGGGGGCCTCAGGCCCTATTTAGTTGACTGACAATGACAAAGGCTTGCCATCACATGTTGCATAGGTTGTAAAAGGAATAAGTTTAGCCACAACGTGTTGCATATTTAATAAGCAACCAGTTAACCTTTTAAAAGAAATAACTTTTGAGAAGAACTTCTTTATCATGTCAATGGACAAAAGACTAGCCAAAGCTCACAAAAGTCCCAAGCACAACTACAGAAGCTTCTGCAATCGACCGCCAAAACCGCGCTTCAAAAAGATACTGTGTGGCATTTTATGTTATGTCCATTAGATGTAGCAATGCTCAACTGTGGATGACCAGACTGAACTCGATTTTTTTTCTTAGTTAAAAAAAGGCCAAGATTTATAAGCAATACCACAGCATTGCAAACTCGCTCTGATAGTTTTTAATGCTCATATCAAAGTGATCATCAAACCCACACAGTGTAATAAAAAAAAATTGCATGTTTTATTGCTTCTGAAAAGCGCAAATCGATAGTCAATAAATTATAGATCCTACTAATACAAGTAATAACAAACAAAACGCTTGTCATTCAGCGTAACATAAACCTATACAAGAAAAAGGTACATCAGAACTGCTTAAGTGCTATAGTACCTGGATTTCACTGAAGACTTCAAAGGATCTCCATATATTTGAATCCCAGACAAATACGGCACATAATACTGAATCACACCATCTGTACCATCCAATACCAACGGGACACCAGCACCATAAGCACTCCACTCTTTAAAAGACTCCCATAAATCACCGAGCACAAAATACGGCTGATGTTCCACATCACTCGTCCTCCACCCTCTTGTAGTCCTCTGAAGCCACAGAATATAATCAAGAATCACAACTTTACACCAAACAAAACAACTATAAAAAAAAAATAAAAAATAAAAAAAAAAAAAAAAAAAAAAAAAAAAAAAAAAAAAAAAAACTAGCGTTGACTATTCCAAAGTCAAACAAACCTTAGAAGGATGCTGAGCAGTAACAGAAGGAGTAACAGATTCCAAAAACCGTTCAAGGTTACACACGGGTGACGTCACCCCCACCATTCCCGGTTCATCTGACGCCGTAGTGACGTCACTTTGATGTTGTTTATTCTGACGGTTCTTTCTGGCTTTAGCGGGGTTATAAAATCTGTCATCTCCGTTGTTGTTGTTGAGGTTGTTGTTGGTATGTCGACTACGGTTAAACTGTAATCCAGCGCCTAACATATTACAGTACTTTACTAAAAGCCCTGACTTTTTTATATATTTAGTCGATCTGGTTAAGTTTTATAAAAAAAAGGGTCTTTTGATCTTGTTTTTTTTATAAAAAAAGTTGGGGGTTTTGTGTTGTGTTTTGATCGTGAGGTGAATAGGAATTTGGAGTGTGATGGTATTTGATGAAAGAGAGATATATGAATGATGGATGGAACACTAGTGTGTGTGTGTGAGAGGGGAAATATGGGATGGGGCCAAGGACAAAAGTATTGAGTACCAAAGATTGAAAATTTTTAAATTTCTTTTGAAATTATTCTATGGTGTGTTTCTTTTTCTTACTAAAATATCATACTAGGAAGAGTTTGTTTACATAAATTGTCCTTGTGGTTGACACTTTTTCATCTTTTGTTCTAAAATTTTAAAAATTACGTCGCTCGTTTTTTACTTGTCATTTTGTAACAGATCGGTCTTTTGGGTAAAAGGCCGTTAGTTAAAAATGTTGTTAAGTGAGCCATGTGCGAGTTACGTGCGAGACATTTTAGTCTTTTCATCTAATGTTTATCTTTAACCTCTAATTATTGTTTGTTTTTAATCTTTCTTATAACTATATATGCATAAAAAAATATATAACAGGCTTAAGAGACAAAAGATAGCAGGCTCATCTTCAACCACCCATTATCTTTTTCTTAGTCCTAGCTTAAGAAACACCCATTACAAGATCTGTAAAAATCAAAAAACATCTATTATCGATCTGTGACTAAAAAAAACACTTGGGTTTCGAACTCTAGATAAAAACAACAAGAACATGACAAACCCATTTCATTTCATATAAACCTTACTTGACACCTGTAAAGATCATTAGCTGAAATATCACAAACATTACCGTTTAAAACTTACAATCTTTTGTATCAAATATTCAATCAAGTTTGTCGTAATATGAAAAATGTCAATTATAGTCTATGACTAATATATTCCTCTTCTTTTGTCACATCCACCTCTTATTGATAAAACACCCAACAAAACTAGGATAGTATGTATCATCTTCAAATTCTCCTGTCTTCCTCACATCCTTTCATCCTCACTTATTGTAAGTGCAAACAATTCCTTTCATAATCTCCATCACACACACATCTATTCTCATTCTCTTCAACATAAGCCTAAATTGAACCACCACCTTCAAATATGAAGTCTCCTATCTTCCTTCTCATCTTCACACCATCCTTACCAAACTTTGGCTTGAAACATTCTCTCTTTATTTTGATTCATCCTTTCCTACTTCTCCACTTTAGAGAGTCATCTTCATTCTCATCTAGGAGCATATCATTCTCACCCCTATATCACCTAGACACTAGACACTTATCTTGGAAGAAGTTTGAGAATGCTGTGTTAATCAATAATTATATATGTTTATATGTTTACTCCCTTTCATGCCATACTTTAGAATAATTATATTTGAGTCATGCATGTATTAATCTCCGATAATGCCTTCCTATATATATCATCATTATATATATGTGCACTTGTCTACTAACTCTGTTTTGTAGCATTACTTCATCGCTCGATTCTTTGGTGGCTAAAACAATATTGAGCATACACCAAGGGGGAGCATTTGCAAATGTCTAAATCATTTGAAATCGTTGACGCATCTACACATTCCTTGCTATATTAAGCATTTGCAACATATTTGATCCATTGATATGCTAAATTCAAAGGGATGCAATGAGCTAGGGGGAGCTCGTAAGTAGTTGGGTACATGGTTCGAAGTTGGTTAAACCATAGCGATAGGAGCAAGGCTTCACTAGGATGATGCAAGCTCACTTATTTGAATGATGGGATTCGGGATTGTCTAATACATTCGGGGATCATCCTTAAACCTATATGCTCTAGTATTCCTCTCAACTCGGGCATTTCTCTCAAGTCTTCTTCTCAAGTTATCTTCTCAACTCTTCTTCTCAAGTTTTCCTCTCAAGTCTTCCTCTAGTACAAGCAAGGACATCTCTTCTTCTCAAGTCTTATGCTTAAGTCATCTTCTCAAGTATACCTCTCAAGTTCTTGCCGGTCTTCTTTCTACTTCTACATTGGCGACACCTTTTTGCTTCGACAAAAGGGGGAGAGGGAGTGTGTAAACAAGTAACTTCTACACTTGTTATGAGTTACGGTTTACATATTTGTCATCATCAAAAATGGGGAGATTTTTAGCGCAAACGTTACAACGTTTAATCTATACAGTGTCTTCGTGTTTTAATAATGACAAACATGTAACTTTTAATACATAACGTAAAGTGCACAAGTTACTCGTTCGCACATCAATGTCTCTCGACGACTCAAGTATACATCACTTAAGGTATGAACAAACTCTATACCAATTATGTTAAGTGATCAAAGAAAATATTTTTGTCCTTAAACCTTACATTTTATAAATGTCACAAAATATTTTTACAAAAATAAACTAAACAAATTATTTTTGTTTTTATAAATAAATGTTTTAAAGAAAAATAAATTTGAATTTCAAATCCTCAACAGCTATTCCCCCCCCCCCCCCCCAAATCAGATAACATTTCACCACTAAAAGACAAAAACTGTCGAGGATGTCCCTTAAATAGGTGACGATCCCTTATATATAAAGGACCGTCCAAGGTTTAAGGGACCCCCCCCCCCCCCCCCCCGCTCCTCGAGCTGCCTATAAATACTGACCCGTTTTCATTAGATTTTCTCAATCCTCTTAGCACAAAATTTTTTGTTCTTTCCTTCTTCTTCTTTGATCACTATAACTCTTTGATATGTGTTTATAAGTGATCCCTTCATCATCTATCTCAAGTGCAAGAGAAGAACACTCGAAGTCGTCAAGAATCGAAGTGTTGTTGAGTCCACACACAAACGTAACTAGTGTTACGATTCTCTTCTTCCTCTAAACTCTATTCGTGTAGATTAATATATCCAACTTGTGTGTGAGTCGTGATTAGGTGTGTTATGATAAAAATGGACAGCGTGTAAGTTCGTAAACTGGTGTATCTAGACTAGGAATTTGTATAAGTTGGTGTCTAGGTGTGTGAAGACTTGGACTTGGTGTGGGTCCGTGCGTGAAGACTAGGACCGGGTGAAGGTCCGTGAAGACTTGGATCGGGTGAAGATTCAAGTGGACGAGCGTGCTCATTCGTGTAGCCACGTGGGTTTTGTGTCGATTGGTCCTAGCTATGAATAGGACTCGACATTCCGCTTAGTTTCGTTAAACTTGGTGTAAGCTTTAGTGAAGACTTGGATCGGGTGAAGATTCAAGTGGACGAGAGTGCTCGTTCGTGTAGCCACGTGGGCTTTGTGAAGATTGGTTCTAGCTTTGATTAGGACTCGACATTCCGCTTAGTGTTGTTAAATTGGTGTAAGCTTTGGTGTACAGTTTGTTCTGCCATAATGGAGCTTGTTGACTAGTGAAGTAACTCTCGAGTGTGGTACTCGGGGAGTGGAGTAGTGCTTCGTGCCGAACCACTATAAATCATCATGTCTGATTTGTGTTTACTCTTCTCATCTCTTTACTTTTTATTCTTGCATTTATCTTTACATTTATACTTGCATTACATTTAGGTTTGTGTGGCTTGTTGTGTGTATACTTGTGATACAAACTAAGATAACTTAAAATATGGAAATACACACTAAATCACCTGTCTTAAACACGCCACTGTCGCGCAGTCCTTAAACAGACAGACGGTCCCAAACATATAAGGGACCGTCCAGATATATAAGGGACCATCCACAATGTCTGACTAAACTAGCTCTAATTTATCTTACTTGTCCTGTGTGTCTGTTGTAAGTTGGATATTAATCTACATAGTTGTTATAAATGTCATAACCGCTATTCATGTTTAGTCACACTTGATCAGGAATATGATACAAAAGTTTTAAGATTTTAAACAAGAACGTATTCACCCCCTCTACATTTCTACAGAATTATATTAGATTAAATGGGTTAACATTTTGTCTTCTTTAGATAAAGGTGGTTTGGGTGTCGGTAGCTTGAAAGCATATAACTTTGTGCTCCTTCGAAAATGGCGTTGGAGGTTAGTTCATAATGCGTCAGCTTTCTAGGTACAGTTGGTTAAAGCTATCCATGGTCCTGAAGTAGGTTTCGATTACAAGGGATGTAATATTACAGGTTTGTGAGCTAAAATTGTTGATTCCTCTAACCATCTACACTATAATGCTATTATTCCTATGGGCACTTTAAAGTTCAAAGTAGGATTTGGTTCTAACGTTCGTTTATGGAATGATACATGGCTTGGAGATGGGCCTTTAAACCGGTGATACAACCAACTATTTAGGTTTGATCGCAATGAAGACTGTTATATTTTTTATCGGATCTCAAATGGTGAATGGTCTTGGAATTGGAATAGACATGTTTTGGGATGTAGAAATGCCGATTCATTGAACTTGTTTTTAGCCGAAATGGGTAATGCAAATGTAGGTACTGTTAAGGATTCATGGCAATGGACTTTAAGTTATGATGGTATTTTTTTTGTGTGGGTGACAAGGAAGCACATTGATGACATTATTTTACCGTCGATGAGTCCAAGTACAAGATGGAACAAATCTTTGTCTCGAAATGTAAACATTTTCGTTTGGCGTTTACTCTTAGATAGACTCCCTTATCGTGTAAATCTCTCGTCTCATGGTCTGGAAATTCCGTCGATTGTTTGCCCGGTTTGCAACGCAGGTGTGGAGTCATCCGATCATATCTTTTATGCATGTGAAACAGCTGCTAATGTTTGGCGTCAAGTTCGAATTTGGTGTGATGTTGGTTTACCACGCTTCTGCTCTAATATGGATTGGACTGTCTGGCTAGATAAATGGCACATCTCTAACGACAGCAAGATAGATTATTTGTGATTATTGCTACTTCTCTTTAGTTTCTTAGGCGTTATCGAAATAATGTTACATTTAGTTCTCAAACCATGAGCCAACGTGACATTATCAATAATATCCAATTAGTTTCTTTATCTTGGCTAAAGCTTAGAGGTGTTAAAAACTGTAATTGGTCTGATTGGATTAATTCTCCATTGTAATTGTCTCTAACTTTTTGCTAGATCTTTGTTTCTCATATAATCTGCAGTTAAAGAGGGAAAAAAAAAATAGATAGTTTGAGTAACTTGTTTTATGTTGTTTTTTAACAATTTATAAACTTAAAGATCACTAATTGGTAATATCTTTAAAAAAAGAAAAAAAGACAACCCATCAAACCCATTGCACTATATACAATCTCCTATTTGTTCCAGGCGAGACAAAACTCACAAACCATTTCGTAAACTTATTAACTTTTATGAAACGCCATATTTGACCGAAGCAATCTCTCTGAAAAAATATTGCTTAAACACTTGGAACGATTTCGCCACAAGCCTCCTAACGTGGCATTTTTCTATTTATATGAAGTTGTATGTGTATCATTTTGCTTCGAATACTTGCTGATAACTTACATACATCCGTATTATTTTTACAGTTAAAAATCGAATGGAAAATCAATTGATTTTTAGCTCCCCCGAGCCTAAACTATAGTCACTTTCTTAAGCTAACAAATACATTCCGTTTAAATAGGTTTACCATTTTAATTGTCAAACAATGGGAATCTATATTTAACGATGCAGTTCACACTAACTTGTTTTAGACTTCCCTTGGGCTTGATTGTTTAAATTTTTCGTTAAGTCATGTTAATTAACAGATGACTTAATGCAGACAACCACAGTTTTATTACTTAATATTTTAAGTCATCTTTCTCTATTAAGTCACAAACAAATAGTTTTCATATAACTTAATTAATTCAGTTTTTTTTTTTTTTTTTTTTTTTTTTTTTTTTTTTTTTTTTTAAGTCAATTAAGTCGAAATCAAACACCCCTTATTCACGTTCCACTTGCAAATAAATGATTTCATCTGTTTTTATGAAAGAGGAAAATCAGTCGTATGGCAATAAAACAAAACATGTTTGGTTATAAATACCTTTTATGTTTTTTTTAAGATAGATATTAATGTCACATGCAGAGAGGATCAGAAGGAGGTGGTCGGCACGTGTTCTACGAACGTGTGCGGTTGTGATGTGGAAAAAAGTCGTGGCTATCTTTTAACGGAAACCGTCAAGAAGCAACTCTTGTTTTGACTGCTTGAGGCTTCTTGAAACATATCCATATTTTCTAGTAAATGAGGTTATTGATATTTTAATGTTTGACAACTAACGAAAGATTTGATATTTAGCATTAGGTTTGTTAGTTACTTAGTTGTAACTTGTAAGAACTTGTTCAAGTATTTTTGCATGCTAAACCATATTAAAAGGAAATATAACCGGTCAAATATTGAAAACCACATCGTCAAAGGAAAAAATACAATAAGAAAACGCACATAGATTGATAGGTTGTTTAATATTTCAAGAATTCATAACAAAGTCCGCTACAAACACCAACATAAAACGTTTCATCGACTGATTTTCGACAGTTTGGCTCTTTCAGCCACATTTCCATTGCCCGGTGTTGTTCAAGATTTTATAAAACAATGGTTATTGGTGCGGTCGAGATTGTTTGCCAAAACCCCGCTGAACCAGATGGTGTACACCTCTAGTGTTACCTAAGGAAATTTTGTGTTTGCTTGTAACATTAAAAGGTACTAAGATAGATGCGACTTCGATTACGGAGTATGTTGGAAAACTTGTGTGTCTATTTACTTTTACAAAATATTCTTAATAAACTCTTAACATTTTGTGCAACTTCTTGAATAATCACCTTCACGGCTTCACATCACTGATTAATCGTTTTGGGGTTTTGCAATTTGGGCTTTAAATGTTTAAATGTTTCCATGGATATCGGCCTGAAAGGGTGGTCCTTTAGAATTGAAGTTTTGGGCCTAAGAGTTTGCAATTATAGTAAGTCTTTTAAAGTTCATTTTCTTTGAGTTTGAATTTTTGGTTGAATGAACTTTGGAGTTTGGAGTCACAAAATCAATGTTTTACATCAAAGTTTTGCATATGTCAAAGTGAGGTGATATCTATATACATTACAAATTCTGTGATTAAAAACCTAGTCATTCATTTTTTTTCATGAAAAAAAAAAAAAAAAAAAAAAAAAAAAAAAAAAAAAAACACACACACACACACACGTTTTTCACATTTTTTTATAAAAATAAAAATATCTCACAAATGGTAAATCGTCAACTGACAAAAATACACCATCGCGACGAGGGGAGGGGCGGTGGGCTTAGTAAAGATAGTTTATAGCTACACTTGGTGAATAGTGCATCAGCTTGGTTAAGTCATTTCTTTCGCGTGGCTCGCAGCGGACTTGTTATAGTAGAAATATCTTTTTATCTTTACTTAGATGGAGCTTCGATGTGCTTTTAACAAAATTTTGTTTCAAACTTTTTTTTAGTGTTGAAATTTCTGTCTTAAAAAATTACATATGATTTATAAAATTACGCGTGGTTTGTTATTTTAAAAATCACGTGTGATTTCACAAATAACATATTATTTGTTATTTTAAGAATCATATGTAATTTCATAAATCACTTGTGATTTTTCAAGGGGAAATTTTAACACGCAAAAAAAAAATAATAATAATAAAAAAATAAAAATAATATCGAAAGAAAAATTCGTTGAAAGTATATTAAAATGTTTATGTTTGTGTTTGTGTTTGTGTTTGTAAAATCTCGTGTTTGTGTTTGTAAAAATCATAAGTGATTTAACAAATCACTTGTGTTAGTTTTTGTGTTTGTAAAGTCTCGTTTTTTTTGTTTGTTGTTGCAACATGTTTGGCGCCAAAACAACGGAGAATTGAAGAAGAGGGTTGCTTTAAACTTTTTCGTTTTATACCTTGTTATTGTGCATGTTTACATGGTTAGTCCATTTGACTATTTTTCTTGCACCGTTAGTCTCGATTATGTTTACATCGTAAGTCCCTATTATGTTTACACTGTTAGTCTCTGTTATGTTTGCAAGGTTAGTCCTTGTTTTAATTGAATAAATGAAAAATATATATATATATATATATATATATATATATATATATATATATATATATATATATATATATATATATATATATATATATATATATATATATATATATATATATATATATATATATATATATATGGGCACATGGGTGCATTATAACTTGAGTGATGAGTGATGCTATTTGTGGGTTAAGTTATAGGTTATGAGTTATAAGAGAAAAAGCTGACGTAACAACACTTTTTACTATAACACGAGACTATAACTCAACACTCTACCTTGTGCTCTAAGTGTGTTTTCATGTACACACGTACATTAAAACCTAGTTTCAAATTTTAAGTTAAATATTGTGATTCTTTTTTCCAAAGAAGTAAGGTTTATTGCGAAACGTGACAAAAAAAAAAAAAAAAAAAAAAAAAAAAAAGTTGAAAAGAAACTAAGCGAGTAAGATGAATTTGTACTCTTTTACGGAAAACAAAAGAAGTACTGTAGAACACCGTCGATCTATAGGATAAGGATCTCCTCATGTTGTTTGTAATGGTGAATGGATATGGCCTGAAGACTGGATTGTTAAATCTCCGGTGCTTAATCAAATACAAACAGTGAGTCTAGTAGAAGGTAGAGATGAATTGGTATGGAAAAGCAAGAAAGTGAAGGTTGGGAGATTTTCTGTTAAACAAACTTATACTGATTTGCAGATTGATGAAGAAAATGTGACATGGAGCAAGTTGGTGTGGTTTTCCCAAAATATTCCAAAACACGCATTCATTTTGTGGTTAGCAATTCAAAACAGGTTGATAACTCAGGATAAAATTAAGAAATCGGGATCCTATGATATGATGGTATGTTCATTATGTAGTGAAGATATGGATTCACATCATCATCTGTTTTTTACTTGTAAGTTTTCAAAAGTGTTTTGGAAGAAAGTGTGCCTTAAAATTGATCTGAAGTGGGAAGAATAGGAGTGGAATGAGACATTTAGCATATATGCAGTTATGGAAAATGGAAATAATATTAAGAGTATCATTAGAAGGTTAAGCATTGCTGCTAGTGTGTACCTAATATGGAAAGAAAGAAATTGTAGACTGTTTAGGGATGAAGAAAGGAGTGTGGAGGATCTATTTGAGATATTTTGTGATATTATTAAACTCAAACTTGCTGGACTGAAAGGCAAGACTTCTATGGCAGTCATTAGAGCTCACGAAGAGTGGAATGTGAAAATGATCATTGGGGAAAAATGAAGTTGCAAGTATGTATGTGGTATTGGTCTGTATGAGGTTGGTTGTATAAGTCTCTTTTGTATGCAGTTGATTTTCAAGTGTATGCTATTAATATGGTTTTATACCAAGACAAAGCTACTAACAGTTTGTTTGAAGCTTTGTTCTATCAAAGTTCATCTCATTAGATGGCCATGTAACTTGGTTTACTGGATGCTTGGGATTTATATTGACTCATAATAGACTGTTAACTAGGCCTTGGTGGAGGCAAGTGCAGACTATTGTGATCAATATGAAACTTAGCTAAAAGTGAGCCATAAAGTGGGTTTCCTAGTGTGAAGGGTAGAATGAACTTGTAGGATGGTACATGGGATAATTGGAATAGTGAAGGGTGTAAGATGACCCTACTTGGTCAAATTAGTGTACTGCCAAGGGGGCATGTAGTTTCTCCCTCAAGGTGAGTGTTTCCAAATCCTTGAAGCCTTTTGTAAAGAGGGAAATGTAGAGGATTTGGAATAGCCCTTGACTGGATGGATTGGGTTCCCAATGAAGCCATACAACTTTCCTACTTTGGATGTTGTTGATATGCTAATTAGCAACCATGTTTTAAATTTATAGAAACAAGAATTACTGGTTAACTAGGAACACATTCGGGCAAGTATACCCTAGTCAATTGTAGTATAGTAGTGGTAAGTCAAGGTCGTCCCAAGAGACTTGGTTGCACTCAAGTGTCGTTTGTTTGTTTAAGCAAGTAACAAGTTGGTGGTTATGATTGTCACGGATCAAACCACAAGAAAAATAATAAGAGAACAAGCACACAAAGAGAATTCAACATAAGAATCACATCAATATCCAAACAAGTATTCAAAACAAAACCAAATTGTATTCAACCAAACATAGTAATCATAAGCATCATGAAATATAAAAGTAACAAGGTTTACCCAAAGTATGAATTACAAATAGGTAAAGGTGAAAGGTTATAGCTACCTTCAAGCCCCATCAACGTAACAAAGTTTCCAATAAACTATAACTTCTAACCAAACTAGAGAATCGCTCCAATATTTGGTGATACGTCCTCCATGAACGGTAGAAGTTTGTGGTAAGGTGGTGACAATCCTTCCTATAAGGTGTAGGCTAGGAGTGCACCTTTGTTTTGGTGACAATCCTTCCTTTAGGAATGCACACCGGTTTTGGTGACAATCCTTTCTCTAGGATGCACACCGGTTTTGGTGACAATCCTTTCTCTAGGATGCACATGGTAAGGTGGTGACAAATCTTCCTTTAGGGTGGAGGCTAGAAATGCACCTGGTGAAAATTCGTCCTTTAGGGTGGAGGCTTGAATTTCACCATGATAAGTTGGTAACAATTCTTCCTTTAAGGTGGAGGCTGGAATTGCACCTTTATTTTGGTGGAAATTTGTCCTTGAGGGTGGAGGCTCAAATTGCACACCTAGAACTAAGCCTAAGCACTCATATTTGTAGTAGAAATCAACCTTAGCCTCCAAGCAAGTTTCTTGGGCACTAAGTTGTCATAAAATTCCAGGTTTAGGAGTTATTATGGAGACATGATTGGACTTGGGGCTTAATGGCACTTAATTATGCATTAAAAATGACTTGGGGAGGTCAGAAAGCATCCAACCGATCGGTTGGGCTCTATCCGATCGGTTGGGCAAAAGTCATAAACACGAAAGTTGTAGATCTTTCTCTTAGCTTTCCGTGGCCGTGAACGGGGGGTCAAACAGAGTTCGTATGCTCAAGTTATGGCCAAAATGATGAAGGTTTGTCGGGAACAACGAGTCTTCCATTATTTCTTCGTTTTAGCTTCTTTCCTTCATTTCACTTCTTGTTTTCCCTCTTGTACATTATTCTTAAGTCCTTGGAGTGACAACTTCATGACTTTTATCTTCTCAAACATACTTCAAGAGACTTTCATTTGTCGGGAATTCCTCCGTATATTCATAAATCTTCGTTTTTGATCATTTTTACGTCTTTTCCTTTATTTTCCTTCCATGAACCTAAAATAGAGAATATACTTCTGTTAGCATTAAAAAATATATATATAGAAGTGATGGTCATTCTCATATTGTAACTTTGTGTCGTTTGTTAAGTTTAGTAATTGTTTAGTCATTGGGCTTTGGACTTGGCAAGCTAATATGTTATGTGCTATGTTTCATAAGCCTAGTTATCCAACCATGTAACCAAGTCCAAGCCCAAGCCCATCAAAAGCCTATGTATGGAACTATAAAAGGCACCTTACCTCTCATTTGTAAGGTGTGCTTGTGTGTGTATTGTGTGTGTTTTTTAATAAAAGATCTCTTCATCTCTATACTCTTTTTCTCTCATATTAACGCCACACATATTGCATCAAGTCACCATCTTTACTTCATCTAGTGCTTATATTTGTGTTAAAGTTGATATATCTAAGGTCCTACAAGTGGTATCAATCGCCTAACAATGATTTAGGAGTGTGTGGTAATCGTATTTTTCAAGTTTTTTCTTAAAAAGTTGCATTTTTTCTTGTAAAAGTGCACTTTTTCTTTAAAAAGTCTTGATCTTTAAGTAGTTTTGGTGTTAAAGTTGTTGTTTTTATTGAAGTTTTAGTGATTCTCAGTGTTTTGGGAAAGATTTGATCAATAGAAACAAGTGGAAAAAGTGGTTTTGGTTGAAAAAATCGGATTTTTCATGTTTTCTGGTCATCTTACGCGTAACTTGGGTGAATAGTACGATTTCTTAGCTGTCTACAGTACTTTCTACGCGTAAGATTAAGTCAAAACCCTTTTCTTACGCACAACATTGGTCAAAACCCTCTTCTTACGCATAAGATCAGATCCTACGCATAAGATCCTACGCCTAAGTTGAGTTTCTACGCATAAGATTGGATTCTACACCTAAGATTGGAGTTTACGCATAAGATCTTACGCATAAGATTTACGCAGAAGTTCCTACGCATAAGTTGTTACTCAGTACTTTCCTAGCTTGGACAAGTTAGTGAAATACTTCGACACGGTATATCTTTCAAGCTTGGACAAGTTTGAGAGATCTGTTTGGTTGAACAAACCTTACGCGTAACATTCTTACGCATAAACTTAAAGTTTACGCGTAAAAATCAAAGCTTACGCATAAACATTCTGTTTACGCATAACCTTAATTTTTACGCATAACCTAAAAGTTTACGCATAACTTTTCTTACGCGTAAGATTCTAAGTTAAGCGTAGGAATCATTGTTTACGCATAAGTTCAGGGTTTATGCATAAGAATTTGACTTTTTGACAACCAAACTTCAAACGGCCATAACTTTTGAACCGTAACTCCGTTTTCGACGAATCAGCTGTCAAAACGACCGTGAGACAGAGGAGAACGACACGCTAAATGATTTATCGATTTAGGCGAAGTTTCGAGGCCTAAAAACGCTCCGGGAAGAAGTTATTGAGGTTTTAAGGTTTCAGATCAAATTTTTCACCATAAAAACTTGCATCAACTTACTCTAAACACTACTCCTACTTCGTTGGAACGATCCAAGAATCAACTTTATCCATCTACACTTCATCAATGGCAACTCAGCAAGACATTCATGCAGCTGGTGCGGAAAACCGACCTCCAATGCTTGAAAAAGGTGGATATCTCCCATGGACAAGCCGAATGCTTCGTTACATCAAAACAAAGCCTGATGGTAAATTGATGATCAACTCCATTACAAATGGTCCATTCAAGCCAAGACAAGTTCAAATTGAAGGTAATCCAAATACAACACCTCCTACTCAACCATTCGTGCGTGAACAAACAGAAGCAGATTACACAGAGGAAGACAAGAAGCAGATCGCCGCAGATGATATGGCAATGCATTTAATCCAACTTGGATTACCACGGGAGATCTTTGCTGCGGTCGACAGCTGTGAAACTGCTTATGCTATGTGGGAACGTGTTAGAAGGATATGTCATGGAACAGAGATTGGACAACAAGACGTTGAGAACAAACTTCTTACTGAATGGGAGAATTTCACATCCACTAAAGGTGAACAGATTGAATCCTACTACACAAGGTTTTGCACTTTGATGAATGAGTTAATCAGAAACAAGTTGACACCTCGAACAATTGCAACAAACATCAAATTCATCAATAACCTTCCAGAAGAATGGGGTCATTATGTTACAATTGTCAATCAAACAAAGGATTTACATAAGGTGAACTATGATCAACTCTATGACTTTTTGAAGCAAAACCAAGCTGAGGCTAATGAAGTAAGGAAAGAAAGATTGGCAAAGAATCATGATCCTCTCGCATTAATTGCTACTACACCAACACCACTACCAGTGAACACACAACAACCATCATCATCTTCCACTCACAACTACATGCAACCATCATACATTCAACAACCAACACCGGTCTACCAACAACAGTTCTACCCACAACAACAACAACAACATGTTATTCCACAACAGCAATACCAACAATTCCAAGAACCAGAATTCACTGAAAATGATGAAGCTATTGCAGCATTGACCCAAGCATTTGCTTTCCTGTCAAAGGCATTCCAAGGACGTTATTCTACACCAACAAACAACAACCAAAGGATTTCATCGAACGCTCGCAACAAGCAGATTGCTCAGCCGAGTTTCAATATGGGCAACGGAGGCCAAATGGTTGGAGTTTATGGGAATCAGCAAGGATATGCTACTGGAATTAACATGGGGAATCAGAATATGCTGAATGCAGGGAATCAGAATGCAGGAAATCAGTATGGTCAGTATGCAGGGAATCAGTTAGGTCAGTTTGTTGGAAATCAGAGGGGTCAGAATGTTGGTAATCAGGCAATGGGTAATCAGAATAGAAATGTTGCAGCTCCAGTAGTTAGGAATTTGGGAAATGTGAATCAGGTGAATCAGGGTAATCCGGTAAAGTGTTTCAACTGTCAGGGTGTAGGTCATATGGCAAGGAACTGCCCTACTAAGCCAAACAAGAAAGATCTAGCATACTTGCAGAAAGCAGTGATGTTGGCACAAAAGGCAGAGGCAGGATTTCAGTTGAACGCAGAGGAGAATGATTTTATGGCTCTTATGGATGACATGGAAGATAGAGAGGATATCGATGCGAACTGCATATTCATGGCGAATCTTCAGGAAGCTAAGTATGACACGGATTCTGACACACTTCCTGTTTATGACACCAATGCACCATCTGAGGTATCAAACTTCAACACATGTCACAATAATAATATATTTGATATGTCTCCTCATGAGGAACAGTATTCTGAGAAGCTAGCACCCACTTATGATACATACCTGGACACGCCAAGTAGTTACAATACTCCTTCAGCAACTCCAGATGTGAATCATAATGGAGGCTTCGTTTCACAGCATGCTGAGAATGATGAGGAAACACGTGCTTTATTTGAATCATTATTGAATAATTGTCGGATTGAAATTGAGAATGTGCAAAAGGTCAATCGCGATGTTAAGGCCGCGAATGTTAAATTGACCACTGAGCTTGAGAGTTACAAGGAAAATATTAAAGCTTTTGAATTTCATAACAAAAGATTGTATAAATTAGAAACTGGTTATCAAAATTCCGTTTCAAGGGAAAAACAATTGCAACTCAAGTTTGATACACTTGATGTTAATTCTTTCAAAAAGATAAAATCTTTAAACGCGGAAATTTCTGATTTACAAAACCAACTTTCTAAACAAAAAACAGCTTATACCAATCTTGAAAAAGAAAGGGATGAGTTGAAAAAGGACTTTGCAAAGAAAGAAGACAAACTTTTGGCCGAAATCGTAGAGTCAGAACACATGATTGCTCATTTAGAAGAATTGGTGGTTAAGTCGGGTCAGTCGAGTCAAACAATGAAAATGATTTCAAATCAAACTAATCCGATTTACCATACGAAACATAAAGTGGCTCTTGGTAACAACACCCCCAGTAATCTCAAGAAAGCTTAGCAAGAACAGAATGTTTTGTACAATGGTAATGTGATTTACACCAAACATGATCCTCCCGTCGTTCGGGATTCTGTGCAAACGATAGAACATGTCGAAGAGAGCATAAATAAAATGAAATAAAAGGATTTGAAACCCATTGATTACAACAAATTGAACAAACTTTCGGGAATTACTTTTGTTCCACAAAAAGAACCATCTTTGTTTTCAATAAAACGACCATTCTCAAAAATGTTTTCTAAGAAAGTACTTGCTTCCAAATCTCTTTCAAAAATGGAACAAATATCCTCTAACAACACTTTTAATACAAGTGAGGCTAGAGAAATTTTGGATGACGTTAAAGAGAATTCAAGAACTTCAAAATATTGTTGCTTCTAAAACTTCAATCAATATTAACAACTGGCATTCCAGTTTTCATATTGAGCAGAAAAAAGTTTTTGAAAATGAAATTACTATCCCACTGAATAACATCAGTGCGAGGGTAATCCATTTTGAACAAGCTTTCTTAAAAGAAACGGCCGAATTTGTCAAGGACCACAAATCCCTGGTAAACGAAGCTAATGAAACTCGTGAAAACATGAATGTTTTGGAAAACCTAAATGATTCTCTCTTCGAAGCTGTTATGACCACTGACATTATGTCCATTATTTTACAAACATATTCTATTCAAGACGATGAACGACTAAGAGCTGAGACCTCCGCAATTGTTTCAAAATATGAAAATGCTCTTATAAAGCTTGAAAAAAAAAATGTGTCATATTTTAAACAACTAGATCGAAAAAAGGAAGAATGCAAGTATGAAAAATTGTCGTATGAGCGTGCCTTAAAGAACATGAAAGAGCAAAATGATCTTTTGAGGGCTCAGCTTGAAAGTCAAAAAGGAAAGGGTGAGGAAACCAAGTTTGCAAAACCATTGACTTCGGAGAAACCAAGTGTTTCAAACACGGTTCCAAAACCAAAAATGTCAATTTCACGGTTTGCTCCAAAAGTCGATGAGAAAAAGGATTTGACAAAACCAGTCACTCCAACACCCTTGCCTAAGAAAAGTGAAAATGAAAAGATTGTTGATAAAGGAAAAGCGGTTGTCGAAACACCAAAAGTGATAGCACCTGGCCTTTTTAGGATTAGTCCCACTAGTGCATCTGCCTCCACATCTAAGACAAATGCGTGCAAAAAGGATAATTCTAAAGAATCTAGGGATGCTAAAAAGGACAACAATATAAATCCTAATGTGTATGCCTTACCTTCTACAGGATTAGAAAGCACCTCTAGGAGCAGCAGACTAAAGCCTAGGAGCAATACAAGGAACAATAGAGTCTCGCCTGTTTCTACGAGTAGTAGCAAGAATAAAGTTGAAGAAGTAGAAGAACACCCTAGGAATTTATCGCTTTGTAATAAGAAACATGATTCATCTGAATGTAATGTCGAAAGTACTGGTTCTAATGCATGTAATGAATCTATTTGTTTAATATGCAAGAAATGTTTAATTAATGATGTTCATGATGAATGTGTTTCTACGAATGTGAATGTTACGCCTGAACAGAAGAATGTTCCAAAAAGACCTAGTGCTAGATCTAGATCTATAGAAAGATTAGTTTCACGCTTTAGGTCTACCACTATTAGTCGAATGCCTAGGAACTATCTTAAGTATTGTATGTAGATTCCGACGGGTAGAGAGTTCACTCTTAAGGATGGCAAATTGGAAGTTGTTCAAAATAAAAATGTTGCAATCTTTGATGAGTATGATTCTGCTTTTACTCCTAACCCCATGGAACCAAATTCACAACGGTTTCCAAATACAAACTCTTCTGTTCTTGGCAGGTTATTGAAATATGTCTTTGGATCGTCGACTCGGGTTGCTCCAAGCACATGACCGGGAATTTAAAGCTGCTGATCAATTTTGTCTGGAAATTCATGGGAACTGTATGCTTTGGAAATGATCATGTAGCAGCTATTCAGGGTTATGGAGATCTTCGGTTTGGGAATTTTTTAATCACTCGGGTTTACTACGTCGAAGGGTTGGGACACAATTTGTTTTCAGTCAGGCAGTTTTGTGATGCAGATTTAGATGTTGCATTCAGGAGAAACACGGTTTTTATAAGAAATTTGGTTGGTGATGATCTCTTAACTGGTAATCGTGGAACAAACTTGTATGCAATCGACATCAACCAAATGGCTTCTACATCACCAATTTGTCTTATGACAAGGGCAGCCGAAACTAAGTCCTGGCTGTGGCATAGAAGTTTATCCCATCTTAATTTCGACACGATCAACAAGTTAGCCAAAGACAACATCGTCATCGGACTTCCTAAGTTCAAATACACCAAGGAACACCTATGTCCATCATGCGAACAAGGAAAAAGCAAAAGAGCATCATATAAACCCAAAACCGTACCTAGTTCGGAAGCAAGGTTACATATGTTGCACATGGACTTATGTGGCCCAATGAGAGTTGAAAGCCTTAATGGGAAGAAGTATATTCTCGTTATTGTTGATGATTATTCAAGATATACTTGGGTAAAGTTTTTGAGATCAAAAGACGAAGCACCAGGCATCATCATCACCTTTCTGAAGCGTATTCAAGTTCTACTTCAAGCTCCAGTAAGGATTGTAAGAACAGATAATGGCACAGAATTTACTAATCAGGAGTTAAGAACCTACTTTGAAGATGTTGGAATCACACACCAAACATCAGTTGTTAGAACTCCACAGCAGAATGGGGTAGTTGAAAGAAGGAATCGAACTCTTGTGGAAGGTGCTCGCACAATGCTGATTTTTTCTAGTGCACCACTATTCTTATGGGCTGATGCTGTAGCCACTGCTTGTTTTACTCAAAACCGATCCCTTGTCCATCCGAGATTCAATAAAACCCCATATGAGCTAGTGAACAACCGTAAACCTGACATCTCTTACCTTCACGTGTTTGGCGCTTTGTGCTATCCGACGAATGACAGAGAAGATCTAGGGAAGTTAAAAGCTAAGGGTGATATTGGAATCTTCATTGGATATTCAGAAAACTCGAGGGCATTCAGGGTGTATAATAGAAGAACGAAAAAGATAATGGAGACGATGAATGTGAAGTTTGACGAGATTTCACAAATGGCTTCTGAGAGATACGCTCTAGAACCCGCGCTTAATCCGATGGCTTCTAATCAAAACGGATTAGGACCCGCACCAAACCAGCAGACTTCTGGACACATCAGTTCAGGACTCGTACCTCAAGGAGCTCAGTCAACAAACACGGACAAACCTTCAGAACAAGAACTGGAAAATTTCTTCGAGTTAATGTTTGATGAATATTATGGTGGAACTTTGACAAATGCATCTCAACAACATTCCGCTGCACCCGCTCAAAACCATCAATCACCACCACCATCACAAGATGCATCTACCACAATCGAAGCTGAAGCACCAACTACATCAACATCATCTACATCTACTCAAGCAACTCCAGTAATTGAAACTGAACTACCAAAAGTTGATGAGCAAAATCAAAACACAAATTTTCAAGAAGAACCAACAAATAATTCAAACAATGATGCGTTAGAAGAAGAAGAAGTATTTGAAAACCCATTTGCAACAGACTCTGCTGAATCTTCTTCAAGGTTACAAGAACCATCTAACACACATTCGTTACACCCAAGGTACCCTTCTACATTTCAATGGACAAAAGACCATCCAATAGAACATGTTATTGGTGAACCTTCAAAGCCAGTTCAGACAAGGAGACAACTTGCCACCGATCTCGAATTGCCATTTACATTTGCTCAATCAGCCTCAAAGAACCAAAGAACATTCGGGAAGCAATGGCAGAATACCCTTGGATAGAAGCGATGCAGGATGAAATTCTTCAATACGATTTACATGACAGTTGGGAACTTGTTGAACGACCACTTGATATACGTGTTCTTGATCTCAAGTGGTTGTGGAAGAACAAACTGGATGAGGAAATGACTGTTATTCGCAACAAAGCTCGTCTCGTGGCTAAAGGTTATCCACAAGAAGAAGGGATAGATTTCGAGGAATCATTCGCGCCTGTAGCTAGACTTGAAGCAGTCCGGATTTTCTTAGCCTATGCCGCTCACAAAAACATCACAGTCTATCAGATGGATATTAAGACTGCTTTCTTGAATGGAACTCTGAAAGAAGAAGTGTATGTGAGTCAGCCAGAGGGATTCATCGACAAAGATCATCCAGACTACGTCTACAAGCTTAAGAAAGCAATTTATGGTTTAAAACAAGCTCCAAGAGCGTGGTATGACGAACTATCATCTTTCTTGCTCAAAAATAATTTCACAAAAGGAACGGTTGATGACACCTTGTTTATCAAAAAATTCAAAGATGACATTTTGATCGTTCAAATTTACGTGGACGACATCATTTTTGGATCAACCAATCCTAACCATTCAAAACATTTTGAAAATCTCATGAAAAGTAAATTTGAAATGTCCATGATGGGGGAACTAAAATTCTTTCTTGGTTTACAAATCCATCAATCCCCTCGTGGTATTTTTATCAATCAAGCTAAATATACAATAGAGATTTTGAAAAAACATGGAATGGAAAATTGTGATTCTGTTGGTACACCAATGGTCACTTCACCAAAAATAGGTGCTGATTTGTTTGGAAAACCCATCGATCCGAAAAAACATCGGAGCATGATCGGTTCTCTCATGTACCTAACTGCTAGCCGACCCGATATTCAATTTGCTGTTTGTTTGTTAGCACGGTTTCAGGCAAAGCCTACCGAACTTTACCTCAAAGAGGTTAAACGGATCTTTCGGTACCTACGAAGCACCATTAACATGCGACTTTGGTATCCGAAGGATTCGGGGTTTAATCTAATAGCATTCTCAGATGCAGACCATGCCGGTGATCAAGTTACAGCAAAGAGTACATCAGGTGGAGCACAATTTTTTGGTGAAAAGCTTGTAAGCTGGTCGTCAAAGAAACAGGACTGTACTGCGCTATCAACCGCCGAAGCCGAGTATGTGTCTCTATCTGCGTGTTGTGCCCAAGTTCTTTGGATGCGGACACAGCTCACAGATTATGGCTTTACTTTTGACAGAATACCTATGTATTGTGATTCAAAAAGTGCCATAGCCATCTCGTGCAATCCCGTACATCACTCTAAGACGAAGCATATCAAAGTCCGCTACCATTTCATCAAAGAACATGTGGAAGAGGGTACTGTTGAATTATTTTTCGTTAAGACTGATTACCAACTCGCCGATCTCTTTACTAAAGCCCTTCCAAAAGAACGGTTTGACTATTTAGTTCGACGAATTGGCATGCGAAGCCTAACTCCTGAGGAGCTAGAACGTCTTCTCGAATCTTCTTGAAAAAGTTTTCAAAATTGCTTCGCTGTAAATATTTTTGAAAAAAAACAAAATACAAAATTTGAAAAACCAACAAAAACAAAATACAAAAACAATATAAAATCAAAAAATCCAAAAATATTCTTCTTACGACATGTCTCTCGTATAAATCAATATTCTGTACGTTTCTAGAAATGTCATTCAACAATGATACGGACATGTACAGATGCTTGAACGGGAGTTCTTTAAATGTTTTTCTAAAACATGTCGTTTCTCAAAAGTTTCTTCACTATGGCTTTCGTATACTTCAGTACGAAACCCGTACTTAAATGATGACTTCTGATTATTTTCAAATCAAGGACTCGTACGTTCAAAGATGAAATCATTTTCAAAAATTCGAGTATAAACAAACGAAAAGGATTTCAAACATAAACTCGTTTTTCAAAATACAATTCTTGAGCACTTTTTCAAGATTGTTCAAAAGATTTCTCAAAATCTTTCAAATGAGTGCTCAAGATAACTCCCTCAAAACCCTTAATTGATTTTAAAATATGATGTAATTAAGGGGGAGTACAAAAACAAAAATGTTCCGTATTCATGCAAAATGAAATCTGTCTTTCTCTCCAAAAAGCTTTTTTAATCAGTTGATATCAAAAATATCACGTTATACTATTTTTGAGGGGGAGAAGACATGATTAAAATGTGATCAAAGATGTTTAAAGATTGTGGTTGAATCTCAAAAGAGCTCGACTCAGTAAGTACCAATGAATTGACGAAGCTTAAAATGTCAGTAATCGAAAAGACTTGTCCTGGACGGGTAATAATTTCAAGCTAGTCTAACTAGTGATGTAAGCGTGTCTCGAATAGGACTTGTCTGAGTAGAGTGTACCGTATCGAGAGACTTTCTTTGGACTTGACCAGGATGGGTAATAATTTCAAGCTAGTCTAACTAGTGATGTAAGCGTGTCTCGAATCGGTCATGTTCGCTGAAAGTGGATCAATTCAAAAGTGCAAACTCCTCTCGCATGTGCAAATTTCTTAAATATTCATGAGCACATGTGAAGGGGGAGTCCTTCAAAATTGCAAAACTCTCAAAGTGGTAACAACAATGTGTTTTATTATCATAAACACTTTGAGAGATTTTTCACAAAAGGTTTTATGGCATGTGATCAACAATAGGATAGTCATGGAGTTATAAGGTGACGAAGGTTAGGTAAAACCGTCCTATGATCCGCCAGAGCCGGAGGGATCTACCCAAGGACAAATCCAATAGATTAGAATTAGAAGTCCTTAGGTATGATTGAAAAAAAGGAAAAAATGAGAAAGGAGAAAGAAGGGGTTGAAGAATTAAAAAGAAAAGTTATGAAAAAGGGTGAAAAGAAATAGCCCTCCATATGTTCAACCTTAGGGGGCGTTTGGTACGATGGAATCATACAGAATGGAATTGCACTAGAGAATGGAATTGTAGAGAATGAGAATAATCCCTTAGAAAGATAAACTATTCTAGTGTTTGGTGGAAGCAAAGAATCGAGCAGTGAAATGGTATAGATGATTGAATCTTTTGTTTGTTGTGAACTGAGAATGAACTTGTTGAATCAAATATAACTTATTATTAACCATCATATTGTCAAGTCATATTTTTCTATTAAACTTTTTTATATCAGTTTATATTATTTAAACAATTGTATAAGTTGAAGTGTTGTTAATCACGTTGTGTTTTAGTTGATTTGCACCTCCTTATATTCTTTTTTGCTTTATATGTACTAGCTCAATAGATCATACATTACAATAAAAACATAAAGATCGAAGCTTAAGAATGCTGAAAGGGAGCATCAACTAAACATGAAAACAAGAATAAAACTCGAAGAAACAATTGTATCTACTGATAAACATGATAACACAAGTCAAATGATTACATACAGATTGTATTTTCAACATGTCTTTAGAACAATATTTAAAAAGAATCATTAACTGAAGTTAATATTCTTGCTCCTGTCTCGTATATTGCTCACGCCTTTTGTAGCTCTATATCAACTTCAATAGGTGACACAATTATCTCTTTTACAACATCGAGAGCTTCTCCAAAGGCGGCTACGATCGTTGCTCATCTGATTTGGATTATCTGTTGGGACAAATTAAGTTGTTACCTCATCTACAAAGTATGTCGGTTACTTGGTTTAACAACATATGAAAGCTAACATCGATTTCAGTCTACAAAGCTTGTGTATAGTCATCCTAGAGCTCGATTAGGCTATAGTTATGATCTGGTATAAATATGATGAGATGAACCCCTAACGTCGTGAGCTGCTAAGCTATTGTAAGAAACATGATCCATGTCACGTATTAACGACCTTGACTCAAGACGACAACTGGATGTAATATCACAACTGGATCTTCATATAAACCTCATATTCTATTTAATTTGACAACTTTATGACACCTTTTATAAACTACCTACAACAAGTCCATAATGTAGAGTAACAAGGATGAATCAACGTGATTAACCGCATACAAAATTGTCGCAAGTACAAACTATATTTAATTGCAGAAACGGTTGATCGCCAACTCAACTTTGAACACGAAAATCGTTTTTGTTTAAGGAACAAGAGACCACCATGTCCCAGTTTCAAAGTGATAATTATATACGTATGTAATTTTACCCATAAAATAAGAGATTCTGATACATTAATTAAATTTTTATAAGTAAACCTTAGCTTGAGATGGTAATCAAAATGGTTTTTGACTATAACAGTTACTCACCAAGTCCCAATTTACAAAGATTTAACAGTTTTTCCGTTAGGGTTTGCTACCAATTTTCGATCTGTGTAATACAATAAACAAAAAAGGATAAAAAGTTACCTTGTATAGGGACGAATAACTCTCACAAACATTGTAGTTGCAAATTGTAGTTGCACAGATCTCCATAAGGTAGGTTTTGAGAATTTCTTGGGTTAAATGTGCGGTGCACGTGCTATGGGGTTATATACTCTTCTTTTTTGAGCGGCCTTCCAATTCACACGAGAATGAGAAGTGGAAAGGCTCCTTTAATAAATTTTCATTCTCCCCATAAATTAGGGGGTAAGAATGGAATCCGTAACCCACCTTTCCATTCTCCATGTGTAACAAACACGGGAAATCATAACTTATTCCTTTCTCACGATTCCTTTCCACCCTACCAAACATCCCCTTAGGGCAGACACCGGGTTCAACTCATATGCTACTGGTTGTTACTAAGGTGACACCGGTATTGAAAACAAGACGTCATGGACCCAGTGACGCACTGCACTAAACCTTCTTAACCACTCAAGTTCTCTTAAAAGAGCTTGTTTCATTCTCACGGGGAACCGGTGTAATCCATCGACATGTCTCTTAGAGATGGTTGATATTGAAGCAGGAGACCTCTCCCTAATCTCCGCATAGGAAACCATATGTGCACTTATCGAGTCTAGAGCCCCGAGATTCATCAAAAGATCTCATAGGAACACATGATATTTCTACACTGGTTGTTCATCATTAAGGACGCCAGATGTAAACTTTAGAGTCCTACGCAGATCTTAGCAATATGCCAGAACATTAATGAGAGAATTCACACAAGTGTTTCTCAATGACTGAATGGAAATTCCTGCCAGGGTCAACATCAAGCAGCCCTGACAGCAGGTCACTTCGGTAATTCCTTATGGGTTACGCTTAGTGTTCGCGGTGGTTTCAAACGGTCTACAGTCGTGGAGTGATCCCCAGCGACTCACCCAGTCATTGAGCTACTAAGTAGGTCTTGTAAGCTCTCTCGAGAGTATCTGACATGGGAACGGCCTTGGTAAGGGTTAGAAGGAGTCTTCACACTATGCTGTTGACGATCTCTAATTCTTATCTGTAAGTACCGGTTGATTTATTGCTAACTGTTTACCTGCAGCTACACATCATCTCTATGACGACTGATTCCACATGCTCATACATGCATCCCGAAGTCAAAGGAAAGTTCTCACAAAGATCAAAGCAAAGAAAGGTTTAAAGAAAGATTCTACGTTATGTGAAAGAATCTACAGAAGTAAAGTGACAAAGATCTGTGTGAAAGAAAGGGAACTACGTGCATATGAATATCAAAGTCCAAAGATGTATGAGCATGTTGGAATGGCGAACAACCACCACAGACGCAGAAGTAACGAAAGGCAGATAACTCCACATCACTAAGGAACTAAGAACGATGAAAAATCAGTTATCGAAGATCACAAAGCATGAAGGAACAAAGACTAAAGACTGTTCTACAACGGCACACAAAGTTAAAGACAAAGAACACGGAAGACCCACTCACGTGGAGCATCATTCGAATGACCATTCCTTAGGGGGAGATTGTTAGCATTAAAATATATATATATATAAGTGATGGTCATTCTCATATTGTAACTTTGTGTCGTTTGTTAAGTTTAGTAATTGTTTAGTCATTGGGCTTTGGACTTGGCAAGCTAATATGTTATGTGCTATGTTTCATAAGCCTAGTTATCCAACCATGTAACCAAGTCCAAGCCCAAGCCCAAGCCCATCAAAAGCCTATGTATGGAACTATAAAAGGCACCTTACCTCTCATTTGTAAGGTGTGCTTGGGTGTGTATTGTGTGTGTTTTTTTAATAAAAGATCTCTTCATCTTTATACTCCTTTTCTCTCATATTAACGCCACACATATTGCATCAAGTCACCATCTTTACTTCATCTAGTGCTTATATTTGTGTTAAAGTTGATATATCTAAGGTCCTACAACTTCATTAAGTACCATAAGTTCATAAAAGTGACCAAAATATATGCATAAAATCCACAATAACGCTCCTAAAAACATGTTAATTTTGAGCGTTATCAAATCCCCCACACTTAAACTTTGCTTGCCCTCAAGCAAATCTAGAATTAAAGAAAATAAATCCACATGGTGCACAAGAATGATTAGAAAAATATGATGCAAATCTATCAAGTACAAGTACAAGATAAGATTCATCGTTTTAAGCTTAATGGTGAAAATTGAGATGTTTGACAATACCCAATGATTTTCTTGCTTGATTAACATTTCTAAAACACCTCACGAAAAAGAAACAAAGTATAATTGATGAGTGTGTAAATACTCATCAATTTTAGTCAAATCTGAGCTGCAAAACGATCAAAAATACTCAAAAACGCACCAAAATGCGAAGAAAATCCCAAGGATCGTATTTTATATGTTTTTTATGCAAAACGAGTGAAAACAAACAAAAAAACGAACAAAAGTTACATAATTGGCAGTTTCAGTCCCCTAACTTTCAAAATTCTACAAAACTAGTCCCTGGTCAATCATTTTCAAAGAAAAGTCAACCCTTGTTCTTTAACAGTCAAAACGAATCACAAATGATCTTTGGGTAAAACGATTTGGAAAAATTACACAATTGGTCCATGAACTTTGGCCAATTGACAATTTTAGCCCCCGGTGTTTCAAATGTGGAAAATTGTACTTTTGGTCCTTTGGTTTACCTAACATAACAGGAATGGTCCTTGGGTGAAGTTTCAAAGTATGGCAAATTGGGTCCTCAAAGATTAAAGTATTACAAGAATTGGTCCTTGTGGTTTCATTGGTACAAAAGCAAATGGACCCTTGATAATAATAATCCAATCCACGTTATTTTCCTTGGGCTTTTAACAATTGCCAGGCCCAAACACCTAACCCAATCCACAAAAACAAGCCACAATCTGTTTTTTTTATTAAAACCTAAAAGGGTAAAGAGAAGTGGTCAAAACGTATCTCTGCTTATCTTCTTCCCTAGAAAAACCTGACCCTCCCCCCCCGTGACCTGCATCCAGCCAACATAACCATCACCATCCATCTCTTCTCCCAATCCCACTCACCACCACCCTCTCACAAACCGTACCTACCCCCCTTCCAGGTCATCAATCCACCAACACTGTTTTGGCGCCAAGGAACAATTTAATGGATGGGATTACTTTCAAGACCATTTAAGGGCTGGGATGTAATCAGAAGGGTCATGGGAGCATCATTCCAGAGATAAGGAAGCACAAGCTGATGTGGATACCACTTTCATTCAAGATGGAGCCAAGGAATGCATTTTCATACCTACTTCCTTGGTGTAGTATATATAGAGAAGCTTTGTAAGCCTAAGGGCATATCTATCTTTTCTCTTGTAATCTTTACTTTAAATTGTAGTTTTCAAGTTGTAACTTCAGAGTTTCAGTTTAATGAAAATGGTATTTTGGTTCACTTAAGTTTCTATCCGAATTCAAGTTCCTTACTTTTTATAAAATGAGTTCTGTTTATTGATTAGTTAAAGTTACCTTGAGTACTGCTATTGTTTGTGGGTTAAAAGAAAAGTAATTTCAGAAAGAAAAAAAGAGAAAAAGGAAAATCAAAGGAAAGCTTGGTTAGATAATACACCAGTAGCAGTTATGGAAGAGGTGATGGGAGCATGGTTTAGAGCCCATGGGGGCACCTAGGTGGTTCTTGATTCCTAGTTCTCATGCCTACTATCTTGGATGTCAAGTAAGGCTTCATAACTGATTTCCTCATATCTGGTGTGGAACATGATTGATTGTATTTGCTTGATATTTTTGACTGATTTGACCCAATTTTAGCAGTCTATAGAGTTTTTAGTTAATATTGTATGATAAATTAGTTAGTTGCTTGGTAAAATTTCGAATTGTAGCTTATAAAAGGGTGTTTGGATTGGCATAGTTCACTAAGCTCTTGTGATTTTTAGGATATAAAATCAACCTAGGCCTCTTACTTAGGTTTAAATTAGAGTAGTTAAGCCTTCACTTTGGGAGTCTTAGAGTGAAAAGTCAAAAGCCTCATAGCAGTTAACTGTTGGTTCTTTTTAGATTCACGATCATGGATTAAGCTTAAACCTTGATTACGTTGTTCAATCTGACTCACATTAAGTCATAAACATCATTTTCAGTAACTTGGGGAGAATCAAAACTCAAAATAGTCAAATTTTTAAATCTTATAAAATAAAATTTTCTTTAACTGTCATGATGGAGCAAAACTTAAGCTCGATTTCAGCCCTCATGGGTTACTAGAATTAGATCAAGAATGTTGTTTGGTAATCTCTAGTGGGGTGACTATTAAAATCAAAAGGAAGTTTGCACTTTGGAAACCAATTGATCACCTGAATTAGAGTCCAAAGTGGGCTGTATGACCACTGTCATACCCTGCACCCAACAGGTAGTTTAACCCGTTTTTCAATTGACCATAACTTAGTCGATATTTAACCTCTAGGATTGACTCTTAGAGTTTGGGAATCTTTGCCAGGTTAACTAGTTAGGTGCACAAATTGTTTCGATTTAGTTGCTTGCTAGGAATTGTAGTTTCTGCCTCGAAGTCACCCATTGCTACACGTTGCTGCTGATACAACAGTGGTTCCCAAGTCGTTTGATTTTTCTATTTGAATCTGAGTTTTGGGTCGTTGGTATTTAGATATATTCTAGTTTTTAGTGATTTTATTGGCCATTGGTTGTTTTGGTCTTGGCTTATTTCCTTGGATCTGCTGCTACTACTAGAACCTAAGCTCGTTAATAATTTGTTTGGAGTTATTATTGTTGATTTCAGTGCAATTTGTGGAAGTTGTGTTGTTGTTTGTGTGAAAGTTTAAGTAAACTTTAATCCATAGCATTGGTTGGTAGTCAACCACAGTCAATTGGAACCTCGAAGTATTTAAATTGAGTCTGGAAATCAGTCATAAACTCATTGGTTTACTTTGTTTTTTTTTGCTACTGAGTTTGTAATTAAAAGAAAGAAAACTGAAAAAAAGAAAAAAAAAAGGGAGTATTTGCAAAAACAAAAGGCCAATGGATTCGAACCCTTGACCTTCTGCTTACCACGACACAACACACAACACCACTGCGCCCTTGGGTCTTTTTCATTAAAGGGTTGCATAATTTAGCTTTTAAGTAGTAGTAAGTGTTTTAACTAAAATAAGCTAATCAGCTTTTGATAGCTTATTTCTTGGCTTAATTTGCACTTCTAGTTTGAACTTGTATTTTTCCTATGCGTAGTTTAGGTTAATTTAATTCCTATAATTTTTTTTTTAGATTTTCCCCATAAGTTTAAGTCTTTTTAATAATTTAATTTCTTTAAAATAGAACTTAATTCGTAATAAATAGAGTTTTTGTCGAAAAATTAAAATTCTTTTTTCTAAAATTTTCTTTTGTCTTATAGTTCGTTGGAAAATTATTCGTGAACCCGTAGGACGTTTAGAACTTAAAATTCACGTTTTAATTTGCGCACTCGTGTAATTTTTAATTAAACGTCGCGTTTTTTTATTTAGTTAACGTTTTAGGATTTCCGATACCTAATCATGTTTTCCCGTAGTGTTTTAGGAATTTCTTAGATTATTAATTGCCGTAGGTCAATTTATATTTTCCTTCGTTCGTTAATTTTCAAATTCGTTAACTTAACGTAACGCAAAACCAAATAACCTTTCCAATCATACAAGATTTTAATCCAAATCTCATTCGAAGCTTTCCATTCACACCTCGTTGGGGTACGACCCGGGAAATCACTTCCCGGTCTCACAATTTGAATATCACTTTCACGAGTTTTGCGAGGTAATCGTTTTCCTAAACGGTTTACTCGTATTACTTCACGATTGTTTGTCTCACGACAAATTATTGATATTTTGATAAAATTGTTGTTTGCATACACCAAAACACAACGAATCAAATGGCGCCGTTGCCGGGGAGGCTGTGTGTCGAAAGTCTCGATAAGGTTTAGACGATTAGTCTTGTAGAACCTTCGCAAGAAGTTACGCTTTTATAAAACATATAAAAAACCAAAAACATTTTTCTTTTGTTTCTAGTATATGTATTATATCGATAAAAGTTAAAGAAAAACACAAAAAAAATTTCCCGTTTCATTGTTTAATAAATACAACATTAAAATCTTACCACCGCAAACCAAGGCAGAACACCTACCAACTGGGGGTGTGACCATAATAAGTTCCCAAACCAAAGATCAAAACTTGTCTTTGTATCACTTGCGTTTTGGAAAACTTTTAAACGAGAAACACACTTTAAGAGGAGTCGAAACGGTATGTGGCGATCCAACAAACTTCGCCCAGTGAGAGATCCATTCTTCTCTCCCGCTCCTTTGTGCATTTTTCTTTAGAAGTTAACCTTGCGTACTTGATTATTGGTTTAAGTTCCCTTGTCTTTAAAGTGGTATTGTTTTAATTGATATTTTTTGTGGTGCATGCGCACACGTTCGTCTATGTCAACAAGTCCTTTGCAATCGCTTAATAACATTCCGAGAAGGCGTAATCGACGACGTACCAATCGAATAGTCAAACCCGAGCTTCGTACTATTCCCATCATGGCGGCCGAGCCCACTATGAATGAGCTTCTCCAAGCACCCATCGAGGGTTACGGGGATGCTATCATCATTCCAGCCATCGTGGCTGACAATTTCGAGCTTAAGACGGGGTTGATTAACTTAGTCACCTCGCGTCAATTCTATGGTTTCGAGAGGGACGATCCTCAAGATCACATTCGATGGTTCAACAAAATCACGTCTACCATCAAATGTAAAAATGTCCCTGAGGAAGCTATCAAACTTCTTCTCTTCCCGTTTTCCCTCGATGGGGCTGCCAAAAATTGGCTAGACAAACAACCCCCTCGATCGATTGAAACATAGGAAGATTTGGTCAAGAAGTTTGTGAACGAATTCTTTCCTCCATCTAAAACCACCGCCCTCAAGAATGAGATCATGAAATTCACTCAAAAGTTTGATGAATCATTCGGTGAGGCATGGGATCGTTACAAGGACATGCTTCGTAAATGTCCTCATCACGGTTTTTCCGAGTTGATGCAACTCGACACTTTCTATAATGGTGTGAGCCAAATCGATCAAGACTCTCTTAATGCCTCCGCGGGAGGCAACTTCTTGAATTGAACCACCAAAGATGCTTTGATGATCATTGAAAACAAATCTAAGGTCCGCATTCCACGAAGCAAATCGGTTGTTTCACAAATTAATGTTGGTCCTTCTTCCTCATCACCCGTGGCTCAATCTAGCACCGATGCTAGACTTGACAAGCTCACGGAAGCTATTCATGCTTTGGTTCTCACCAAAACAAAGAAAGTCTCTTCTCAACCTGCTGAAGTCAAAAAGGTTGATACTTGTGTTACTTGTGGTGGTCCACACGCTTACTACAATTGTACTGCCAACGATGGCAATCCATTTGAAGTCAATGCGATAGTCGGTAATTCTAATCAAGGAGGTAACCAATACCGTCCTCAAATGGAACCAAATTACCGTACTAACAACCAAAGTGGTCCACCCGGTTTTTCTCAACCCAATAATCCAAATAGATTCAATCAAAATCAACAAAGAAACCCGAATGTTCAAAACCAATTTCAAGCCCCTATGAACCAATATCAAAATCAAGGGGGAAATTACAACCAAGGTTCTCACAATCAAGGAAACTTGAATAGAAACCAAGGTTATGGTAATTTCAATCAAGGAAACAATTTTCATGGTAATCAAAGCCATGGAAATTTTCAAAATCAAGGTTTCAATCAAAACAACTGAGCTCAAAACTTTCCTCAAAATCAAACCGTTGCTCAACCTCAATCATCAACTGATGAATTGTTGAAGCAATTTATGAAAGCTCAAGAAGAAACTAATAGGTTGTTGATCCGTCAGATTTCTGAACTTAAGAAGTCTTTAAATGATCGACCTTCGGGATCGGGAACGCTACCAACCAACACGATCGCCAACCCGAAGGGCGATGTAAAGGCGATCACAACCCGTAGTGGAGTTTCTTATGATGGACCCACGATTCCTACTACCTCATCTTCTTCTCCTCCCGAGGTAGTGGAACGTGAACACGAGGCTACAAAGGACAAGGTGCAAATCACAAGTACACGAAGTACCGCACACGTCCAACCTCATGTTGTCCCAAAAACCAAATCAAAACCGGGAATTGTTTTTGAACCCTCGGAAAATCCCGTTCAACAAAAAGCTTCAATACCATATCCTTCGCGGTTAAATGATCAAAGACTCCGCGAGCAAACTATTGATTAAATGAAAAAGTTTCTTGAAATTTTTCAAAATCTACACTTCGACATTAGTTTCGCATATGCTCTTCTCTATATGCCCAAGTTTGCTTCCACTTTCAAGAGTCTTCTAAGTAACAAAGAGAAACTATTTGAACTCGCCAAAACTCGTTTGAACGAAAATTGTTCGGCGGTTCTCCTAAAGAAACTTCCCGAAAAATTAGGAGACCCCGAAAAATTTCTCATTCCATGTGATTTCCAAAAGCTTGAGGAATGCTTTGCCTTGGCCGATCTTGGCGCTAGCATAAACCTCATGCCTTTCTCTATTTGGCAAAAACTTTCACTTCCCGAGATTACACCAACACGAATGACTCTCGAATTAGCAACCCGTTCGGTTACGATTCCGAAGGGTATTGCTGAAGATGTCTTTGTGAAGGTTGGCAAGTTCCATTTTCCTGCCGACTTCGTAGTCGTTGATTTTGATGCCGATCCTCGTGTCCCCCTTATTTTGGGAAGACCATTCTTAAAAACGGCTCGTGCATTGATCGACGTCTTCGAAGGAGAAATGACTCTTAGAGTTGGCGATGAAAAGTTGATCATAAATATTGAAAACACTTCTAAAGATCTTCTCGACCTTGAAAGAGAAGAAATTAATCGACTTGATGTCATCGACTTCGCATGCGATGACCATATTGAAGAAGTGTTAAATGTGCAAGGATCAATCAATCCTTCCGATGATATCTCTCCCCCCTCTCTTACTCTATTTTTGGGAGGTGACTTCATTTTGGAAGAAATCGAAGCTTGTTTGTCGTGTGATTCTCATGTTGATTATGATTCAATCAATCCCGAGGAAGACATACTTCTCCTTGAGAAGTTACTTAATGGTGATCCTTCATCTCTTCCTCCAAAAGAACTTCATAATGAGGAAGTCAAAGATGTTGAAAAAACTGCTGACTTTCCTGATGTCGAACTCAAGGAACTTCCGCCTCATCTCGAGTACGCGTTTTTGGAGGGTGACGATAAGTTTCCCGTCATAATCGCTAAAAACTTGAGTGAGGAAAATAAAACCGCTCTTCTCAAGGTTTTAAAGTCCCACAAGCGAGCCATTGCTTGGAGGCTTTCCGACATCAAGGGTATTAACCCAGAATTTTGTATGCACAAAATTTTGATGGAGGATGACTATAAACCGGCGGTTCAACAACAAAGACGGGTAAATCCTAAAATTCATGAGGTTATCAAACAAGAGGTCATTAAACTTCTTGATGCCGGCTTGATTTACCCTATTTCGGATAGTCCTTGGGTGAGTCCCGTTCATTGTGTGCCCAAAAAGGGTGGCATAACGGTTGTCAAAAATGATGATAACGAGTTAATTCCGACTCGATTGGTAACGGGTTGGCGCGTTTGCATTGATTATCGAAAATTAAACGACGCCACCCGTAAAGACCACTTTCCATTACCTTTCATGGATCAAATGCTCGAAAGATTGGCGGGAAACGAATACTATTGTTTCCTTGACGGTTTTTCGGGTTATTTCCAAATTCCCATCGATCCTCAAGATCAAGAAAAAACGACTTTTACGTGCCCATACGGAACATTTGCTTATCGACGCATGCCTTTTGGCTTATGCAATGCTCCGGGCACATTTCAAAGATGCATGATGGCCATTTTTCACGACATGATCAAGAAAACGATGGAGGTCTTCATGGATGATTTTTTCGGTCGTTGGGAATTCATTCGAATCATGTCTCTCCAATTTAGACAAAATGCTTCAAAGGTGTTAAGACACCAACCTTAGTCTAAATTGGGAGAAAAGTCATTTCATGGTCAAGGAAGGAATTGTCCTTGGCCATAAGATTTCCAAGAGTGGGATTGAGGTTGATAAAGCTAAAATCGACGTCATTGCTAAGCTTCCTCCTCCTACTACTGTCAAGGGTGTTCAGAGTTTCTTGGGTCATGCCGGCTTCTATCGTAGATTCATTCAAGATTTCTCGAAGATAGCTAGGCCTATGACCCAACTTCTTGAAAAAGAGACTCCATTTGTCTTCTCCGATGAGTGCATCGAAGCTTTTCAAACTCTCAAGAAAAAGCTTACCGAGGCACCCATTCTAGTTGCCCCCGATTGGGACCTACCTTTCGAACTCATGTGTGATGCAAGTGACTTTGCAATGGGTGCGGTCTTGGGGCAACGAAAAACCAAACATTTTCAGCCGATTCATTATGCAAGCAAGACCTTGACCGAAGCTCAAGCTCATTACACCACAACGGAAAAATAATTACTAGCCGTGGTGTATGCGTTTGCGAAGTTTCGGCCATATTTGATCTTGACTAAGTGCATAGTGTACACGGACCACTCGGCTCTAAAATATCTCTTTGCCAAGCAAGACGCAAAGCCGAGATTGCTCCGTTGGGTTCTCCTCCTACAAGAATTTGATATCATCATTCGTGATAAAAAAGGATCCGAGAACCTCGCTGCTGACCATCTTTCCTGATTGGAGAATCCTCATCAAGGAGCTCTCGAGAAAAAGGAAATAAACGAAACGTTTCCTCTCGAGACACTCAATGTGATTTCCTCTCGTGGTGATTCTAGTACCCCATGGTTTGCCGACTTTGCAAACTACCATGCGGGGAACTTCGTTGTCAAAGGGATGTCGTCCCACCAAAAGAGCAAGTTTTTCAAAGATGTCAATCACTACTTTTGGGACGATCCCTATCTGTTTAAAATTTGTGCGGATCAGGTTATTCGAAGGTGTGTTCATGGCCAAGAAGCCATGGAAGTCCTAAAGGCATGTCATAATGGACCCACCGGGGGACATCATGGCCCGAACTACACCGCTCGAAAAGTCTTTGAGTCCGGTTTTTATTGGCCCTCCATTTATAAAGACGCCCATGACCTAGTCAAATCTTGTGACTCGTGTCAACGTCACGGAAAGATCACACAACGGGATGAAATGCCTCAAAATGTCATCCAAGTGTGTGAAATCTTTGATGTTTGGGGCATAGACTTTATGGGGCCGTTCCCGTCTTCACGAGGGAACAAGTACATACTCGTGGCCGTTGACTACTTGTCAAAATGGGTCGAAGCAAAAGCTCTCCCAACCAACGATGCCCGAGTAGTTGTAAAGTTTTTGAAATCGTTATTCTCAAGGTTTGGAACTCCCCGCGCTATCATAAGCGATCGCGGTACTCACTTTTGCAATGAACAATTTGCAAAGGTCATGCTCAAGTATGGTATCACTCACCGACTTGCTACCGCCTATCACCCACAAACGAGTGGGCAAGTGGAGGTTTCAAACCGAGGTTTGAAAAGAATTCTTGAAAGAACCGTAGGTGAAAACCGTGCCTCTTGGTCGGATAAGTTAGACGACGCTCTATGGGCTTTTCGCACGGCTTATAAAACACCCATCGGGTGTACTCCTTATAAGCTCGTGTATGGAAAGGCTTGTCATCTACCGATTGAGCTCGAGCACAAAGCCTATTGGGCTTTGAAGAATGCAAATTTTGATCTTAAGTCTGCGGGTGATCACAGGAAAGTTCAACTCAATGAACTCAATGAACTTCGTGATCAAGCTTACGAAAACTCTTTAATCTATAAAGAGAAAACCAAAAAGATCCATGACTCCAAAATTAAGAACCGCGTTTTCAACGTTGGTGACCGAGTCCTTCTTTTTAACTCTCGATTAAAGATCTTTTCGGGTAAGCTTAAAACCCGCTGGACTGGACTTTCACCGTTGCCAAAGTTTATCCTTATGGTACCGTCGAGTTATCTCAAGACGACGGTCCAAATTTCAAAGTAAATGGGCATCGGTTGAAACACTATTTTGGAGGGGACATACCACCTATTGTCCCGGACCTCCAAACTTTCCCCATGGACCAATAAATTCGGGGATCGAGTCAAGCTAGCGACTCGACAAACAAAAACAAGCAACAACAAACACGGGTTTTCACCTGTGTATCTGATTTCCTTCTATTTTGTAACACCTTAGTGTGGGGGAGTGGCCACCCCCCGCAGCTACTTGAGATGTACATATCTTTTCCAAAAAAAAAAAAAAAAGGTGTGTTTGAATAAATAAAGTGAAAAATACAAATGACATTCCCACAGTTAGCTTTTAATATTCTCGTCTTTCATTCAAAATTTCGGCATAATCGCCGGGACTTTGAATATTGAGGACAATATTCAACTCTAAGTGTGGGGGAGGGGAAAATTCTAGCGAATTTTATCAAATTATACCGTCTAGTACCCCCATTTTTGGCCAAAATTTTAAATTTTTTTTCACTTTATCTCAAAATTTTTTTGTGGTTATCAATTCGCTGTGTCTAAACGACAAAAGGGATTGGCTAATCCAGGAGCAAACGGCTCTTGGTAAAGATATCTCAAACCCGTTTATGGCTTGCAATTTGCCAAAAATTGTATGGTTCCTCAACTCCCCATCATCCTCAAAAGCTAATGAGTTGGCTAGCCCACAAGATTATGGCTTGTGGTAAAGGCAGTGGAAAAACCATAATTGGTAATCAACTCACCAAGATGTTGACTGTTCCATCAAGAGTTGGCTAGTACAGGAGCAAACGGCTCCTGGTAAAGACAAATCAAATCCGTTGACAGCTGGTGGTTTGCTCAAAATCATACGGTTATCAGGTGTGCCACAGTTCTTACACCTGGCTACTCCAGAAGTGATGGCTTTTGGTAAAGAGACTTCAAATCCATTAATTTTTCTCAAAAAGATTGCTAGGGACTAGCAATAGTTTAGTGTGGGGGATTGATGAGTGTGTAAATACTCATCATTTTTAGTCAAATCTGAGCTGCAAAACGATCAAAAATACTCAAAAATGCACCAAAATGCGAAGAAAATCCCAAAGATCGTATTTTATATATTTCTTATGCAAAACGAGTGAAAACAAACAAAAAAACGAACAAAAGTTACATAATTGGCAGTTTCAGTCCCCTAACTTTCAAAATTCTACAAAACTAGTCCCTGGTCAATCATTTTCAAATAAAAGTCAACCCTTGTTCTTTAAAAGTCAAAACGAATCACAAATGATCTTTGGGTAAAACGATTTGGAAAAATTACACAATTGGTCCTTGAACTTTAGCCAATTGACAATTTTAGTCCCTGGTGTTTCAAATGTGGAAAATTGTACTTTTGGTCCTTTGGTTTACCTAACATAACAGAAATGGTCCTTGGGTGAAGTTTCAAAGTATGGCAAATTGGGTCCTCAAAGATTAAAGTATTACAAGAATTGGTCCTTGTGGTTTCATTGGTACAAAAGCAAATGGACCCTTGATAATAATAATCCAATCCACGTTATTTTCCTTGGGCTTTTAACAATTGCCAAGCCCAAACACCTAACCCAATCCACAAAAACAAGCCACAATCTATTTTTGTTATTAAAACCTAAAAGGGTAAAGAGAAGTGGTCAAAACGTATCTCTGCTTATCTTCTTCCCCAGAAAAACCTAACCCTCCCCCCCGTGACCTGCATCCAGCCAACATAACCATCACCATCCATCTCTTCTCCCAATCCCACTCACCACCACCCTCTCACAAACCGTACCTACCCTCCCTTCCAGGTCATCAGTCCACCAACACTGTTTTGGCGCCAAGGAACAATTTAATGGATGAGATTACTTTCAAGACCGTTTAAGGGCTGGGATGTAATTAGAAGGGTCATGGGAGCATCATTCCAGAGATAAGGAAGCACAAGCTGATGTGGATACCACTTTCATTCAAGATGGAGCCAAGGAATGCATTTTCGTACCTACCTCCTTGGTGTAGTATATATAGAGAAGCTTTGTAAGCCTAAGGGCATATCTATCTTTTCTATTGTAATCTTTACTTTAAATTGTAGTTTTCAAGTTGTAACTTCAGAGTTTCAGTTTAATGAAAATGGTATTTTGATTCACTTAAGTTTCTATTCGAATTCAAGTTCCTTACTTTTTATAAAATGAGTTCTGTTTATTGATTAGTTAAAGTTACCTTGAGTACTGCTATTGTTTGTGGGTAAAAAGAAAAGTAATTTCAGAAAGAAAAAAAGAGAAAAAGGAAAATCAAAGGAAAGCTTGGTTAGATAATACACCAGTAGCAGTTATGGAAGAGGTGATGGGAGCATGGTTTAGAGCCCATGGGGGCACCTAGGTGGTTCTTGATTCCTAGTTCTCATGCCTACTATCTTGGATGTCAAGTAAGGCTTCATAACTGATTTCCTCATATTTTGTGTGGAACATGATTGATTGTATTTGCTTGATATTTATGACTGATTTGACCCAATTTTAGTAGTCTATAGAGTTTTTAGTTAATATTGTATGATAAATTAGTTAGTTGCTTGGTAAAATTTTGAATTGTAGCTTATAAAAGGGTGTTTGGATTGGCATAATTCACTAAGCTCTTGTGACTTTTAGGATATAAAATCAACCTAGGCCTCTTACTTAGGTTTAAATTAGAGTAGTTAAGCCTTCACTTTGGGAGTCTTAGAGTGAAAAGTCAAAACCCTCATAGCAGTTAACTGTTGGTTCTTTTTAGATTCACGATCATGGATTAAGCTTAAACCTTGATTACGTTGTTGAATCTGACTCACATTAAGTCATAAACATCATTTTCAGTAACTTGGGGAGAATCAAAACTCAAAATAGTCAAATTTTTAAATCTTATAAAGTAAAATTTTCTTTAACTGTCATGATAGAGCAAAACTTAAGCTCGATTTCAGCCCTCATGGGTTACTAGAATTAGATCAAGATTGTTGTTTGGTAATCTCTAGTGGGGTGACTATTAAAATCAAAAGGAAGTTTGCACTTTGGAAACCAATTGATCACCTGAATTCGAGTCCAAAGTGGGCTGTACGACCACTGTCATACCCTGCACCCAACAGCTAGTTTAACCCGTTTTTCAATTGACCATAACTTAGTCGATATTTAACCTCTAGGATTGACTCTTAGAGTTTGGGAATCTCTGCCAGGTTAACTAGTTAGGTGCACAAATTGTTTCGATTTAGTTGCTTGCTAGGAATTGTAGTTTCTGCCTCGAAGTCACCCATTGCTACACGTTGCTGCTGATACAACAGTGGTTCCCAAGTCGTTTGATTTTTCTGTTTGAATCTGAGTTTTGGGTTGTTGGTATTTAGATGTATTCTAGTTTTTAGTGATTTTATTGGCCATTGGTTGTTTTGGTCTTGGCTTATTTCCTTGGATCTGCTGCTACTACTAGAACCTAAGCTCGTTAATAATTTGTTTGGAGTTATTATTGTTGATTTCAGTGCAATTTGTGGAAGTTGTGTTGTTGTTTGTGTGAAAGTTTAAGTAAACTTTAATCCATAGCATTGGTTGGTAGTCAACCACAGTCAATTGGAACCTCGAAGTATTTAAATTGAGTCTGGAAATCAGTCATAAACTCGTTGGTTTACTTTGTTTTTTTTGCTACTGAGTTTGTAATTAAAAGAAAGAAAACTGAAAAAAAGAAAAAAAAGGGAGTATTTGCAAAAACAAAAGGCCAAGGTATTCGAACCCTTGACCTTCTGCTTACCACGACACAACACACAACACCACTGCGCCCTTGGGTCTTTTTCATTAAAGGTTTGCATAATTTAGCTTTTAAGTAGTAGTAAGTATTTTAACTAAAATAAGCTAATCAGCTTTTGATAGCTTATTTCTTGGCTTAATTTGCACTTCTAGTTTGAACTTGTATTTTTCCTATGCGTAGTTTAGGTTAATTTAATTCCTATAATTTTTTTTTTAGATTTTCCCCATAAGTTTAAGTCTTTTTAATAATTTAATTTCTTTAAAATAGAACTTAATTCGTAATAAATAGAGTTTTTGTCGAAAAATTAAAATTCTTTTTTCTAAAATTTTCTTTTGTCTTATAGTTCGTTGGAAAATTATTCGTGAACCCGTAGGACGTTTAGAACTTAAAATTCACGTTTTAATTTGCGCACTCGCGTAATTTTTAATTAAACGTCGCGTTTTTTTATTTAGTTAACGTTTTAGGATTCCCGATACCTAATCATGTTTTCCCGTAGTGTTTTAGGAATTTCTTAGATTGTTAATTGCCGTAGGTCAATTTATATTTTCCTTCGTTCGTTAATTTTCAAATTCGTTAACTTAACGTAACGCAAAACCAAATAACCTTTCCAATCATACAAGATTTTAATCCAAATCTCATTCGAAGCTTTCCATTGACACCTCGTTGGGGTACGACCTGGGAAATCACTTCCCGGTCTCACAATTTGAATATCACTTTCATGAGTTTTGCGAGGTAATCGTTTTCCTAAACGGTTTACTCGTATTACTTCACGATTGTTTGTCTCACGACAAATTATTGATATTTTGATAAAATTGTTGTTTGCACACACCAAAACACAACGAATCAATAATTCACTCTATCACTCATTTATTTAGGCAGTGTAGTATATATAAGAGAAATCACACTCATTGCTCAGTCATGATCCATTTATTACCATAGGCTTGTACAAGAACCAAACTCCACCGACATGGCGTAAGCACAAAGTGTAAACATCTAAAGAGGTCTTTTATTCGGGTTGTAACGTAAGGCTAAAGGGTTGTACCAGGCTTATGTTCAAACATCTTATAAAAAAACACAATAGATTACTGGCGCGAATTCTTGATTACTCAAAAACCGGATGGTCACTACAATATTCATGCACTTGATATTCTCACAAAGCCATTACTATATCCGGAGACTCGAAAGAACAACGAATAAAGTAATTTGGTAAGGGTAGGGATAAGGCATGGGAATATTTATGAAATTGGTTTTAAAGAAAAATAAAGTCAAGTCTAATACCCATTGTTGCTAGTCACCAAACAAACCACGAACCCAAAAATGATTATAGTTACAATCTTTCATCTTCAAATACCACATATAGATACATCGATTCGCCATAACAATATTCTTCATACTTAGCACATTGACTAACAACATATCACATAACTTTCTTTCTTCATCTCCATACATAATATAGCACATTGGCTATCATCACATATCTTTTTTTTCTTCGATGACTTATTCATTTTTTTTTTCTCTCTTTTTTTCATTTTTTTTTCACACATTTTTTTTCTTTCATACATAACATCTCCCCCACACTTCGCATAAGCATCACCACAAAAATACAAAATATGAAGCGGGCCCTCTCCATCTTTGTCGGAATGGCACACACGAATAACAAAGTGTGTCTAACTAATAATCATCAAAAACAATCCAACATACCAAGCAAATAGCAACCCACCGTTTAGACTTTGACAAGGGGTTAGGCTAAGGTTTAAAGTGTAAAATATTTTTGTATTTTTCTGGATTTAACAAAAACGAAAAGGATGGATCAAAGGGTGTAACTAGGGGTATCTAGCGCTAAAGATAAACACTAACGAATGGGTTCCAAATACGAGGATAACTAACCGATGTGGTTAGCAAAAATTATTTTGTAAACGGATGGCCATTTGATTTTATTCCTAATGTTGCCTCTTTATCACATGAATACACTTATATCACACGAATGCGATCTTACTGCGGTCTGGTAATGATTTACAAGTACAAGTTCTAGAATAAATAAAATCACCGGCACACTCATAGTAAAAGGTTCAAGCATAAAAGATGTATGCTAGATATGAACAGGCTAAAATCCTCACAATTTAGTGGAAAGGGTTGTAATGTGCGCTAGCAAATGTTATCGATCCTAGAATGGATTGCAATATTAATCGGGACACATCTCAAGATTTTCAAAATTACTGATTTCACCAGTGGATTGATCCAGTTATTCTAATATATTTTCCTAAAAGCGTGAAAACAACTAGATCACAAGGGCAAACAAGTATACAAAATTTTAAATTGACCCAAAAATTAGAAAATAAAAAACTAGTTTCGTTTTCCAATATTTTACTTTCCCTCACACTTAAGTTATGCATTATACTTATTGTGAAAAATAAACTTCAAAGCATGTAAAATGGGAAAAATAAATAAGTAAATAAATAGTCCAATAGAAACGAAACTTCCCGGGCCGTAGAAATCGCGATCGAACCTTCATATGATAAGGTGCTAAGCAAATGCTAGCATAAGCTTGTGAGATCAATAGATTTCGCTTCCAACAAAACATCAACACACCAAGTACAATGTCACCAATAATCCAATCTCCAAGAGCTTATTAAATCTGTAAAAACAAACTAAACTACAAAAACGCGTAAAATCCTAAAACTCACTTTCGTAGGCATCACGGTTGCATTTAGCGTATGCAACAAGCCTTTTAAACCCCTCGGTGGCCCGAGTGGACGAGTGAAGTCTCGTGAGGGTTTCCAGTGAACATACCCACAAAGTTCAAAACATTTTATTTATTTTATTTTTATTTTGCTAAAAACATGTACTTACTTATTTACAACGTACTAAAAATTAAAAATGGCAAAACCGAGTTTAAGTAGAATAAAATAAATGACACTCTTGCAAAAACCAAAAGACATTTAAACTTAATCGATCTAAACACAAACACAAAAGAACAAAATAAGAAAAATAAAAATAACTTTTTTTTTACCGATTGGTCCAACCGATCGGTCGGACATCCAACCGATTCAGTTGGAATTGACAAAATGTAAAAAAAAATTTACCGAGAGCTCCAACCGTTCGGTTGGACAAAAATTTCATTTTTTTTTTCCAAACAATTTTTACTAAAAACTTTTTATTTATAAAATAAAACAAGAACACAAAAAGTAACGAACACGAAAATAAACACAAGCAAAACACATAAACACATATATTCTAGTAAAACACAAAAACATAAAACGACACAAAAATCATAAACAAATAAAAGCACAATCACATAAAATGAAAATCACATAGACGCAAGTAAACACAATTAGTCACATAACAAAAATTAAAACAAGATAATCTAAAACAAGATAGTCTTATTTCAAATTAATACGAAACTAATCAACACAAAAATAGCACAAACAAGAAGAAACACATGCAAGAGATCACATAACTTATAAAACACAAAACTCATGAAACAAGAAAAACAAAAGATAATGGAACAAATAATTTGGGTTGTTTTGGTGGTTATTTTTTTTTCGCAAACATTTTCGAGCATATTTTTAGGTAGCAAAGATTGAAATGAGTATTTTTAAAACACATGAAACCAAATCCTAACACCAAAACACTTGGTTTTGATGCCAAGATCATTTAAGCAAATATGAAAAAAAAATGAGAGATTTTTTAAGAAAATGAGAGTCAAGCATTCAAGCAAACATCAAATAACAAAAACCAAAACTCCAACAACGGCGCCAATAATTTGTTGCGGCGATGCCAGAATAATGATTAAGCAAGGAAACAATATATCAATCAAGAAGACAATCAAACAAACATAAGAATACAAACACAAGTCCCTGGCAACGGCGCCAAAAACTTGATGTGCTAATTAGCAACCATGTTTTAAATTTATAGAAACAAGAATTACCGGTTAACTAGGAATACATTCGGGCAAGTATACCCTAGTCAATTGTAGTATAGTAGTGGTAAGTCAAGGTCGTCCCAAGAGACTTAGTTGCACTCAAGTGTCGTTTGTTAGTTTAAGCAAGTAACAAGTTGGTGGTTATGATTGTCACGGATCAAACCACAAAAAAAATAATAAGAGAACAAGCACACAAAGAGCATTCAACATAAGAATCACATCAATATCCAAACAAGTATTCAAAACAAAACCAAATTGTATTCAACCAAACATAGTAATCATAAGCATCATGAAATATAAAAGTAACAAGGTTTACCCAAAGTATGAATTACAAATAGGTAAAGGTGAAAGGTTATAGCTACCTTCAAGCCCCATCAACGTAACAAAGTTTCCAATAAACTATAACTTCTAACCAAACTAGAGAATCGCTCCAATATTTGGTGATACGTCCTCCATGAACGGTAGAAGTTTGTGGTAAGGTGGTGACAATCCTTCCTATAAGGTGTAGGCTAGGAGTGCACCTTTGTTTTGGTGACAATCCTTCCTTTAGGAATGCACACCGGTTTTGGTGACAATCCTTTCTCTAGGATGCACACCGGTTTTGGTGACAATCCTTTCTCTAGGATGCACATGGTAAGGTGGTGACAAATCTTCCTTTAGGGTGGAGGCTAGAAATGCACCTAGTGAAAATTCATCCTTTAGGGTGGAGGCTTGAATTTCACCATGATAAGTTGGTAACAATTCTTCCTTTAAAGTGGAGGCTGGAATTGCACCTTTATTTTGGTGGAAATTTGTCCTTGAGGGTGGAGGCTCAAATTGCACCTGGTGAAAATTCGTCCTTTAGGGTGGAGGCTTGAAATTCACCATGGTAATTTGGTAACAATTCTTCCTTTAAGGTGGAGGCTGGAATTGCACCTTTATTTTGGTGGAAATTTGTCCTTGAGGGTGGAGGCTCAAATTGCACACCTAGAACAAAGCCTAAGCACTCATATTTGTAGTAGAAATCAACCTTAGCCTTCAAGCAAGTTTCTTGGGCACTAAGTTATCATAAAATGCCAGGTTTAGGAGTTATTATGGAGACATGATTGGACTTGGGGCTTAATGGCACTTAATTATGCATTAAAAATGACTTGGGGAGGTCAGAAAGCATCCAACCGATCGGTTGGGCAAAAGTCATAAACACAAAAGTTGTAGATCTTTCTCTTAGCTTTCCGTGGCCATGAACGGGGGGTCAAACAGAGTCCGTATGCTCAAGTTATGGCCAAAATGGTGAAGGTGTGTCGGGAACAACGAGTCTTCCATTATTTCTTCGTTTTAGCTTCTTTCCTTCATTTCACTTCTCGTTTTCCCTCTTGTACATTATTCTTAAGTCCTTGGAGTGACAACTTCATGACTTTTATCTTCTCGAACATACTCCAAGAGACTTTCATTTGTCGAGAATTCCTCCGTATATTCATAAATCTTCGGTTTTGATCATTTTTACGTCTTTTCCTTTATTTTCCTTCCATGAACCTAAAATAGAGAATATACTTCATTAAGTACCATAAGTTCATAAAAGTGACCAAAATATATGCATAAAATCCACAATAACACTCCTAAAAACATGTTAATTTTGAGCGTTATCAGTTGTGGATGTTGGTTGAATGGCCATAGTGGGGGTTGATATGGAAATGTAGTTGGATGGTAATGGTGTTTTAAAAGGTGAATCTAAGTCCTCTTGTATGCCTGGGAAAAGAGGTGTTCAAATTTGTATAAGGTCCTTTGATACAGGAAAGTTTTGTTACTGAAGTATGTTGTATCTTTTGTATGTAGTTGTATGTTTCTGATGAACTGATTGAGGGCATGTCATAACCAGGAAAACCATAAGTTGTACTATGATTGAAGTCTAATATATGTTCACTTTTTGCACAAAAAAAAAAAAAAAAAAAAAAAAAAAAAAAAAAAAAAAATTCTCCTCATGTTCATTTTAAGCATGAGCGTTAATGTTGAGTGTTTTTGTGATAGTGAAAACAAAGTGGACCATTATTTTTAAACTTCATTTTATTTAAAAATAAATATTCACTCACACTAATTTGAACATGACCCATTATGTAACATGAGGAAATCTTAATCCGTCTTTATAACATCATGCTAGTGTTTACTGTTACTAGTGGCTATGCAAATATATAGGATATGCTTGGCAAACTATTTGGAGTTGTGTTTACTGTTACTAGTGACTATGTGATATGGGGGATTGCGCCCTCGCAACAGGTTTACCTCTCAAGGGATCTTGAGAAGCTTGCAATCCCCACCAGGCAGTGTACCTGATCGTTGTAGTATAGTATAGTGACAAGTACCGGGGGATTAATCGTTTAACTCAGGAATAGTGTCGCTAGGATTAGAAAGCCTACTAAACTAGGTCTAGAGGTAAGGGATGATTCTTTTTGTATTTTTTTATATTTTATGAAAGCAAGTAAAATCTCGGGTTTTGAAAGAGTGGGCGGAATTAGTTGCTAGTCAACTAACCTAATTACTACGAATGCAATAAAAATAAAATAAAAGAAATGAAATTAAACTAATGTGGTGGAAACAATAATGAGAAATGATGTGTTTACTTAGATTTCATTACTCCCTAGATATCTTTTACCGGTTTATTAGCTTGTTACAATTGCATGGATGACGGGTTATATTCCTTAATACTAGTCGTAGGGCCGTGTACAATATTCCCTAACTCTATAAGATCCTACTTCACTCCTATGTCGAGCGACTAAAAGCTCCTAACATGGGATCATTAGAATTCACTTACGCATTAAATACAACCAAAAATCATAGTACACCTCCGATCATGTTTCTTAAGACGTTCAAGCAAGTTACCAATGGAAGTCTGCCAGTTTTCTTAAGCCTAACATCGAATACAATCATCCGTAACAATTATAAACAAACAATAAACCAATAATCAACATCTAGGTTTCACTACATCTAAGCAAACACAATGAAAACCTAGCCTAACATGTTAAAAGAAAGACAAGCATATGATAGAATCAAACAATACATAGACATATTGAATGATTATTGGAAGACTTATCTTTATTCAAACATGGAAGAAAGAAGGGTTTGAAACCCCTTCAATAAGCAGAAAATTCGACCTAGGGTTTGTGTTTTATTATTCCACAACTTGTTCCACACTTTACAATGAAAAATTGGAAAAAAATATATATAGACAAAGCATCTTGACGGGGTCATGTATTAACTTCTGACGCCGTCAACTCACCGCCAAGTTAAAATTTGAATTGCCTAAATCCAGTCTTGACGCCTTCATGTGTAAATCTACTCTGGACCGTCACGTGCATTTTGACCCTAACGGCCTTGGTGACGCCGTCAGTCCAATTACATTGAATATGTTCTGGGCCGTCACGTTGTAATATCCACTTCCAACTCTTTTATCACTCTTGACGATGTCATGTGTTAATCCTTGACATCGTCAGGTACTGTTCCCAGCAAGGAATTTGAGAATTTGCCGTTTTCTTCACTTTTATGCTCCAAAAACGTCCAAAATACTTCCTTTTCCAGATTTCTCCTCAAAAGTACCTAAAATGACAAAAGGAACGATTTAGGGTAATAATTGATCAAATAATTACGAATTCGGGCTTAAATGACCCCTTAAAAGCGGTACACTTTTCGCCTTATCAAATTCCCTTACACTTGAGATTTGCTTGTCCTCAAGCAAATGCGCTTTTATTCTAATCAAAATACAAGTTAGGGGTCATTTAACACTAATATAAAAATAATTACAACAAATAATCGTTCCACTAAAAACCAAAGTCAAGCACGGAGGTCATATACTAGCACCTCACAAATAGTGTTTAGATACTCACATCTCTCCGGTGTAATAAAGTTTATATCACAATATGGAAATGGAAAACATCTCTCACTACCTGTCATAGCAAATAGATTACCATAGGCTTGGGAAAGGATCAAACCTCCACCACTTGGCGTAAGCACCTAGGATAAACTATCAAAGAGGTCTTTTAAAGGGTTATAACGTTAGGTGTAGGGATATGGAAAACACGGTTTTGTTGGATAAAGGCAATATTTACTGGTGGCGAGTTAATCACCTTGGTTAATTACATGTACAATATGGCGTTGCTAAGCCAAGACTCGACTCGACTTAAGCTAAGAAATCAAAAATAACAAAAACTTAAAACAAACATAGAATGAAACGGGATGGTAGTCTATATGTTTTTCTCTTTCTTTTTTTTTTTCTATATTTTTTTTCATTTTCTTGATTTTTTTATTTTTATTTTTATTTTTATTTTTTTTCTTTTTTTTGCATACACTTTTACCATACCATCCAAAATAATGCATCATAGGGGATTTACATTCCCCTTACACTTGAATTTTTACATACTTTACAATAAACTACTCTAATGACTCGAATCAAGATAATCAAAACACTTGGAGTACTTTTTAAATATTAACGAACATATGGGGGTAATAATTTGATGTTCTTCCCCATTACTCCGTAACACTAGTACTTTACCCATGAGTCCCAATCGTCCCAAAACAATATGTATAAGATATGACTCGACTTAGCAACTATGTAATCAATTAGATAATTAACTAAGGGTTTAAACAAATAACAATAATGCACTAAAGATGAGTGCATACACGGAAGGCTAAGGCGATTTGGTTGCATATTTGGGTGGGTTGTAACAAATTCTTCCTTTAAGTAAAATGCTTAAAGTAAGAAACGAAAAGATAGGCTCGGAGGGGTGTACTAGGGGTATCGTGTACTAAAAATGAGTACAACGCTAAGGTGTGGGAAAATTAATTGACTTTGTTAGTCAAGTAATATGACTTAAATGGTCAAGTAATTATGATAAGGGTTTAACACAAGGGTGATCCTACTGCCTCTTATCATGTAGTAAATCCTACTACACGAATGTAGTCTCACTAGCAGTCTCGGGATGTATCACTAACGCAAGTTCTAGAATCTAAATGCTACCGGTACACTCATAAGCACTAATAATGAATGCTTTTCCTATCAAATCTAAAGGCAAACCTCACATATTTGGGTGGAAAATTTTTTAAGTGGTACGGTTTTGTGCTAGTTATATAACTCCTATCCATGAGACGCTTGTTAAGGCTAAAGTTTCACTCCTAAATGTTGTAAAAAGTTTTTAATTTGGCGCTAAAATTGCACTAACAAGTATTTGTCTTAGTTTTATTACACACCTACTATCAAACAAACAAACATACTCAAATGCAATTGTATCCTATAAGGTATCATCATTTACCTTCCCCTTACACTTAGGATGAACATTGTCCCCAATGTTCAATTAAAGAATGTAAAAGTAAAGCAGGTAAAAGAATGAAAACAAATACTCCCCTGATTCGTTCGGTGTGGATATTGTGTCAACAAGGTTAGATCTTCCTCCAAGAAAATGAACGTTGAAAGCTTCCCTCCAGAAATATAAATCATCTTCTTGTCATATATAACCTGTTAAACCTGATAAAACAATCAAGGCAAACTTCGCGTAAAATCGGCGGCAATCTATATATATACTAACAAATCCTAGAAAGAAATTTAAGATATAATGCTTGTGGAATGAATGTTTGCAGATTTCCTGGAGTTTATAAAACTAAAGAATCAACAAAAACTTTAATACTCCGGTATAAACAAAACTTGCAAAATTTTTCAGAATTTTGGTACCTGACGCCGTCAGGTTGTAACTCCTGACGCCGTTAGAATGTTCCTGGAAAAATCTTATGTTAAGTTTTCGGAAAATTTCTGGAAAAAATTATGCCTTATTTCCTGGAAAATCCTGCAAAACATCATTATGACTTAATACAAGCATTTGACTCAAACAATTACTAATATACATGGTCACTTAATATTGTGGCGAATCATGATCATTTTCATTCTTATAAAAAAATTTGGATTTCCCTTACACTTAGCGTTTGCAAAATACCTTTATATGTAATTAAGACGAAGTTAAAAAGAAAATAAAGTATTTTCATAATTTACTTTGTAACATGATTTACCAACAATAAAAATAAAACATGCATACGGAAACAAATAACGTCAAACAAATAAAAATACACAAAACATGGGTTGCCTCCCAAGAAGCGCTTTTCTTTATTTACGAGTCTTGTAGCTAGACTTAAGGTCATGGGCTACTACGTGACCTCATCATTGGTCACATTCTCTAGGTCATCCTCAAAATCTATATCGGGGTCGCTTTCATAGTGCAGGTATTTTGGGTCTTCGAACTCAAAGACATCTTCGCGATACTTGGAACCAAGCTTACTAACATCCTTAAAGAACCCACATGATAAATCAAAGGTGTTTTTACATCCTCTCCGAACATCATCATCACATAAAACAAGTTGGGAATTAGCTTATCAAGTCCGTCACAATCTACCCCATCGAAATCTCTCATCTTATACGGCGTTTGGTATGAGATTCTCCTAATTCCATCTGTGAAAGTCATGATTCCGTTCCGGTTATCAACCGTTAAGGTAGTGGTTTCACAAAAGGGTGTGATGCGTGGGAATCGCAACAGGCTTTACCTCTCGAGGGATCTCGAGAAGCTTACAACCCCCACCAGGCAGTGTACCTGATCGTTGTAGTATAGTATAGTGACAAGTACCGGGGGATTGATCGTTCAGCTTAGGAATAGTGTCGCTAGGATTAGAAAACCTAATTACTAGTTCTAGAGGTGAGGGATGATTATTTTTGTATTTTTATATTTTTTAGAAAGCAATTAAAAATCTCGGGTTTTGGAAGAGTGGGCGGAATTAGTTGCTATTCAACTAACCCAAAACTAAGATGCAATCAAAATAAAATACTAAAAATGAAAATAAACTAATTATACTAAGGTTGTGAGCAGTAATTGGAGAAATACTTAGACTTCACTACTCCCTAGATATCTTTTACACGTTAATTACTTGTTATAATTGCATGGATGACGGATCGTATTCCTTAATACCATTCATGGGGTGGCATACATAACTCCCCAATTCTATGAGCTCTTATCTCCTCCTACACCATGCCCAGCACAACTATAGGGATTGTAAACAGTGGCTCATGCATTAAATACAACCAATAAAGACCTAGTACGCCTCGGTTCATGTTTCTTAAGACGTTCAAGCATGTTACCATTTGGAGATCTGCCAGTTTTCTTAAGCCTAACATATAAATCATTCATCCAAGACAAGAATAAACAAGTAATCAACACATAATCAATATCTAGGTTTCATTAGATCTAAGCAAACACAAAAGAGATCTAGCCTAGCATAATGGAATTGAGACAAGAACAAAATATAGACAACCAACACATAGACATATTGATTGAATTAGAAGAACACTTATCTCAATTACAATGCAAGGTATCAAGGGTTTGGAACCCTTGAAAAACCTGTAAAAGTTGCACCAAAATCGTCTTTAGGGTTTCTCCAAAAATTCTCTTTTTTTAATGTGAAAAACTAGAAAACTATATATAGGAAAATAGGGATGACGGCGTCAAGAACAAAGGTGTGACGCCGTCATCTCGCCGCCAAATACTTCCTCGGACGGCCTTGATCTACTTCTGACGCCCTATGTGACGCCGTCATGAGCTACGGATTTTAATTCTTGGGATTTGACGCCGTCATGAGTTTACTCTTGATGCCTTCATGTACTGTTCCCAGCATGAAAAATTGAGACTTTGCCGTTTTCTTCACTTTTATGCTCCAAAAACGTCCAAAATGGCTTCTTTTCCAGAATTCACTCTCCAAGTACCTAAAATCACAAAAGGAACAATTTAGGGCAATATTTGATCAAATAAATTCGGATTCGGGCTTAAATGACCCCCTAAAAACGGATCATTTTTCGCCTCATCAGGGTGCCCCGAAAACAAATTGTGATAACCTCGGGTCGATATAATCCTCAATATTGTCAACGATCGTAAAGTCCATTGTGAATGTCATATTTCCCATGAATACTTGAACTTCATGATCTTTGCTGACAAAATCTTCGCCCTTATAAATCATTCCCCATCTGCAAATATTGTTGTAGTGGAACAAGGACATAATATTCTTGGGTAGGCATATGTCAATGTAGACATTATAAAAATACGTGTGACCTATCATACAAGATATTTTGAAGTTATTCGGATCACGTCATTTTATCTTTCCCGACCTTCCACCTCGTAATCCATTTGCATCACAATCTAATGATGGTCGGTATTCATGCACTTCCTCATTACCCTTACGAAAAATTACTTTTTAGACGCCATTGGTAAATAGTGCACTACTATCGCTTTTATCTAGGATCACCCCTGTTTCTATTACAAATGGTTTCCCGGGGACAAGGTTAGTTAATGTTGGATGAGTGACCGAGTCTGTAATACCTCAAATTCTAAAATATGCAAAATGACCAAAATGCCCTTAAGTTTTAAAAATTTGTAATAACACTTAAAGAATACCAAATAACCCCTAGAAATTTGGAATTTGGCATCATATGATCTAAATAAATTTAGTAAAAATAAGATTTGTCACTTTTGTAAAAGTAAAAATAATTTCTTGTATATATTTAATTATGTCGATTTTAGTTAATTATATATATGTATTTATATTAAAGAAATAAATCCTAAATATAATAGGAGACTTGTATAATAATTTAATTTGGACTTATCACAGAAATCTCAGCCCAAGATAAGTATTATATCTGTTATATATAACATATACACGTTTTATATTTTGGATAATCCCTAAATCGACTTTTAAATCCCTAACCGAACATCAAAAATTCAATTCAGTCGAATACAAGTTTCCACATCTCCCAAGTATTTTTCCTAGTCTTTTACAAGTCTAAAGAAGGTGATAAAAATATTGGTTTCAATTATGGATCGATCGTGTGAGCTGGGGATATTTAATTGAGTCGGTTTTGTGCTAGCGAAAAGGAAAATTCGTGCTGCCTCATCTATACGTTCCATAATCTTTCTGGTATTTTTTGAACATCCTAAAAATCATATATGATTTGTATAAAATAGTATAATCGAATCATGAAAGCTAATTCTGATCGTATGATTTATATAAAGTTATAAACCCTAAATCGAACAAAAATAAGAAATCAGTTCATGTGATTTTGTGAGGCCTGATATATATTTTTCTCTGGTCCTATGGATATCATATAACACCAAAAAAATAGTCCTTATAATATTCGAAGCCTAGAACATCATATTGAATTTTATTTGTTGGGTACAAAAGTAAAAAAGAAAAGAAAAATATTAAAAGGGTGCGTGTGAATTAGGTTTAGGGTTAGTGGGATTGGATTGTGGTAATTAATGTTATTAATGATGAAGTAATAATGGTATGATGATGGGAAAAATTAGGGTTTGTGTTTTGGAGATTGTTTGGATCGTATGGAAATATTAAAACTATAAGGGTTCGTTTTGTAATTTTATAAACTTAAGGGTTGCTTTAGAAATCATAATAATACCAGGTCTGATCGTATAAATTAGTACAAGGGTGGAAAGTGTGAGTTTTGTAATTATAAGGTTAATTTGTGAGTTATACTATATAAAGGGTACGAGTTGTATTTTTATTAAATTAAGGGGTTTAATTTGTAAATTATGGAAGTTAAGGGTTAAAATTGGATAAAGGTGAAATTTGTGTTAACTAAATTTAAAACCTTGTAATTTGCTATAATTACACTTTGAACCCTAAGATATTAACAAGTGTAAGAATTAAACCGTAGAAATTCTATTAATAATTAACTTAATAAATCTTACTAGATATGTACAGTTACTATTTAAGGAAGGTTAATAAAAATGGAAAGCCGACTAGGAGAAATAATCGGATTTAAGATAAAGTCCTTAACAAATTAAATGATTCCTAAATCAGGTGGATACATTAAAGAAGAAGTGAACTCTTCCCTTCGTGAATCCTTCTTTTGAATTCATTGCTTTGCTAAGGTACGGATATTCTGACCTTACTCTTAAGGTTTCCTTTGTGATATGAACCTTTGATATGAACCTTCTGATTTGAACTTTTGCTATGATAACCTTGTTATTTGAAACCTTCTGATATGACAATGATGTTTTGAACCTTTATTATGAACCTTTTGATTACATGAGCTTTACTAGGCATGGGGATTCCATGTCCGTGTCATAGATGCACCTATGGCATGACTCTAGGGCAGTAGAGTGATGTTCTACCACGTCCCTTCCGTTATATATGATTGTCCACTAATTTCCAGGGGCGTATGGATGCATCCTAGATCTGTTTTCTGTTATGATATGATATGATTCTGTTTAGTGACTAGTTGTATGTGCAATGTATTCCTTTCACTTCCGGTACATTGGAGCTAGCTACTTGATGAGGCGAAAAATGATCCGTTTTTAGGGGGGTCATTTAAGCCCGAATTCGAATTTATTTGATCAAATATTACCCTAAATCGTTCCTTTTTACGATTTTAGGTACTTTGTGAGTGAATTCTGGAAAAGGAAGCATTTTGGACGTTTTTGGAGTATAAAAGTGAAGAAAACGACAAAGTCTTAATTTTCCTTGCTGGGAACAGTACCTGACGGCGTCAAGAGCATTTTGGTGACGGCGTCAAGAGTAAAAGTACGTGACGGTCCAGTAAGTTCATGATGGCGTCAAGCTAGGCCGTCACGTGTACCTGAAGGCGTCACCAAGGCCGTCACGTGTAAACTTGTCAAAACTTGCGCGCGGAGTAGCTGATATTGTTTTGGTCATAACTTTTGCATACGAACTCGGATTTAGGTGATTCAAAAGCCCACGCGAAGAGGACGAAGAGATCTACAATTTGGTAAAAAATTGTTGGTCGTGACGCCGTCAAAGTTGGTCTGACGCCGTCACGACCGGGCCGGGCAGATTTCAGCCTATAAATATAACATCAAAACTTCATTATTTGTAAGCCCTAAACCCTAAAGTCGATTCCTGGGTTTAGGTGGGTGTTTTTCCAGCAACTTAGAGGGTTTCAATCACTCCATAAACATCATGTATTGGTTTGATGATTCTATCTCAACTATATTTTTCATTATTCTTGTTGATTGTCATTCTTTGATTATGATTTGCTAATTCACCTTGTGTCTACTTGTGATTATGTGAAACTTGTATATAATTGATTAGAGCTCATTGATTTCTTGGTGATGTTGTGTCTATCTCCATCAATTAAGGCGTGACAACTTCAATAGATCTAGTTGGTTTAGTTTATAATCCTTGTTTCCTATTGATTCTTGTTTTGATTGAATGATTTATATGTTAGGCTTAAAAAAACTGGCAGATCTCCAAATGGTAACATGCTTGAACGTCTTAGAAAACATGAACCTATTGCACTAAGGTCTTTATTGGTTGTATTTAATGCATGAGCCACTGTTTACAATCCCTATAGTTGTACTGGGCATAGTGTAGGAGGAGATAAGAGCTCATAGAATTGGGGAGTTATGTGCGATACCCCATGAATGGTATTAAGGAATACAACCCGTCAATTAAAACAAGGTTACAATTCAATAGGTAGGATTGGATAGCTAGCAAGAAGTAACATATCACGGGTAGACATGCTTCACTTATCTTGTAGAACCTTAGTTTATTTTCTTGTTTATTAGATTAATTAGTAGCTTTTGGGTTAGTTGATTAGCAACTAATTCCGCCCACTCTCCCAATACCCGAGATTTTTACTTGCTTTTCATAAAATATAAAAACATAAAAGAATCATCCTTCACCTTTAGACCTAGTTAGATTAATTTCAATCCTAACGACACTATTCCTAGCTGAACGATCAATCCCCCGGTACTTGTCACTATACTATACTACAACAATCAGGTACACTGCCTGGTGGGGGTTGTAAGCTTCTCAAGATCCCTTGAGAGGTAAAGCCTGGTGCAATTCCCACGCATCACTACTCCTTGTACAATTTATGATTTGACGATGATATGATATTGATATGTTTCTGAGCTCATAATATATTCTGATTCTGTTTATACAGGTTACTGTATAGATTCTTTACTTAACCTACACTTTACATTTCCGTATTATCTGTCAAACCTAAATATGTTTCCCAAAATTATATCTTTTGTACTTCATCATTTATTTCAGTTTTCTTTTGTTATATCCGTTCACTGAGCTTTTGTAGCTCAACCGCATTTCTTTTCACCGCGGCAGGTATTCAAGTTAGCTTTGGGATAGCTTTCTGGGATTGAGAGTAGAGTTTAATTGAAGATTTTGACCATAGTCATTTAAAGTAAGTTACTTATTTAAGACTTCTGCTTTTGACCTGTTTTGTTTGTTCAGATGTAACACCATATTATTGTGACATTTTTACCCTTGTCAGGTTGGGGTGTTACAATTTATGGTATCAGAGACAGGTCGGATCGGCGGATTCATAACCTGTAGAGCTTAGGCTATGACCTGTGAGTATTAGGCTTTGCACCATAGGAATTATGAAACAATCTTTGAGGATTTACTTTTGGACTTCCCTATATGAACTTAAGTCATGACCGATGAGGATTGGGTAGATTTAGGATATTGGTTTAAGTAGAATTGCTTCCGCATCACTCTGATTCGTGCCTCTTTCTTAGTTAAGCCTGATAAGATTATTCTTTCCGAGGCTAGAACGTTATGCACGACCTAAAGTTCAGTAACCTAGTAAGTTTAGAATGCCTTAAGAACTACATGATTAAGCCTTATACCATTTAAGTTTCATTTTCTGATTCTGATTCTCATCTCTGATAATTAGTTTGACCAATTGGAAGATTATTACAACCCTAAGTGTTTGACATGTTTTGTGAATTCTTTTGCTTAGGCTAGGCATATTAAGTTTTCCTTTGACACTGTTTGATTTTCCATAAACCTTTTCTATTCCTATGAGAGATCTGAAGGTTATTAGTTATGAATATAGGAAATTGTCCACTCCATTTTTATAATGAAACTATGATTATTAAGGGTTTCCTTTGGAAGGTTACAATTTTGACAATAATCCGGTTAGGTGTTGATTTCCCTAAGTTCTTTCCGTTAATAATGATTAGGACATCACATGATAATGAGGAAGATTGACAATAGTGTGATTGAATCTTTAGAATATTAAGTTTTTCCTTACAAGTTTAGTATTATGACAATTCTGCGTATGTTCGCTAAGTTTATGGTTATGAATAATTTGGTGAATTTAGAAGTATTGGTGCTCTATTAAGATAGATCTGTTAGATTTAGGATATTTTCTGATATGTTTCATTTTCCGTTCGATCTTATTGATGAGGATTGATTCTGCTAAAATCTTGGGAAGTAGAGAAGAATTGTTAGGTTACCATTAGGTTATTTTATTCACGACTTGAGATAAAGTATGGTCGCCATGAAGGTATATTTATATAATGCAAATATTATGACGCCTGGCCAACGTGATAATATTTCCATCATATAAAGTACTCCCATTGTGAGCATATGATATCTTGGGAAGTGATTGAGGAGCATTGGATTTCTGCTAGTTGAATTATCCGTGATAAGTGAGACTTTAGGATTTATTCTACTCACCTGTGCTCTGTTTTCATTGTTAGATATCTGAATAAGTTCGAATTCTCATCATACGTTTGTTGATCGTTGTTCATCCGTTAAGAAATTTCAGAACTCATTATAGAGTCTTCTATCGTTTGAATTTCCGTACTCAATCTGTTTTTTGTTAGTACTTGTGAGAAGTACTTTAGTTATCTGCTACATGTATGTAATCATTGAATCGATTTTTGATATATTCTGAATAAGGTATGAAGTTATGAAGTTCTGATAAGAAAGATATGTCTGTCTGTTTGAAATCTGTGAAAAGATTTTCTGAATTAAGACTATTTCTGTAACTGAAAGATTATGTGTTCATTTTGTTATGGCAATTTCTGTAATCCGATTCGTTTCTGTCTATTCTGCTTATTCAATTTCCGAGGACGGAATTTTTTTTTCAGAGGGGAAGAAGTTGTAATACCTCAAATACTAAAATATGCAAAATGACCAAAATGCCCTTAAGTTTTAAAAATTTGTAATAACACTTAAAGAATACCAAATAAGCCCTAGAAATTTGGAATTTGGCATCATATGATCTAAATAAATTTAGTAAAAATAAAATTTGTCACTTTTGTAAAAGTAAAAATAATTTCTTGTATATATTTAATTATGTCAATTTTATTTAATTATATATATGTATTTATATTAAAGAAATAAATCCTAAATATAATAGGAGACTTGTATAATAATTTAATTCTGACTTATTACAGAAATCTCAGCCCAAGATAAGTATTATATCTGTTATATATAACGTATACACGTTTTATATTTTTGGATAATCCCTAAATCGACTTTTAAATCCCTAACCGAACATCAAAAATTTGATTTAGTCGAATACAAGTTTCCACAGCTCCCAAGTATTTTTCCTGGTCTTTTACAAGTCTAAAGAAGGTGATAAAAATATTGGTTTCAATTCTGGATCGATCGTGTGAGCTGGGGATATTTAATTGAGTCGGTTTTGTGCTAGCAAAAAGGAAAATTCGTGCTGCCTCATCTATACGTTCCATAATCTTTCTGGTATTTTTCGAACATCCTAAAAATCATATATGATCTGTATAAAATAGTATAATCGAATCATGAAAGCTAGTTCTGATCGTATGATTTATATAAAGTTATAAACCCTAAATCGAACAAAAATAAGAAATCAGTTCATGTGATTTTGTGAGGCCTGGTATATATTTTTCTCTGGTCCTATGGATATCATATAACATCCGAAAAATAGTCCTTATAATATTCGAAGCCTAGAACATCGTTTTGAATTTTATTTGTGGCGTACGAAAGTAAAAAAGAAAAGAAAAATAATAAAAGGGTGCGTGTGAATTAGGTTTAGGGTTAGTGGGATTGGATTGTGGTAATTAATGTTATTAATGATGAAGTAATAATGGTATGATGATCGTAAAAATTAGGGTTTGTGTTTTGGAGATTGTTTGGATCGTATGGAAATATTAAAACTCGTTTTGTAATTTTATAAACTTAAGGGTTGCTTTAGAAATCATAATAAGACCAGGTCTGATCGTAGAAATTAGTACAAGGGTGGAAAGTGTGAGTTTTGTAATTAAAAGGTTAATTTGTGAGTTATACTATATAAAGGGTACGAGTTGTATTTTTATTAAATTAAGGGGTTTAATTTGTAAATTATGGAAGTTAAGGGTTAAAATTGGATAAAGGTGAAATTTGTGTTAACTATATTTAAAACCTTGTAATTTACTATAATTACACTTTGAACCCTAAGATATTAACAAGTGTAAGAATTAAACCCTAGAAATTCTATTAATAATTAACATAATAAATCTTACTAGATATGTAAAGTTACCATTTAAGGAAGGTTAATAAAAATGGAAAGCCGACTAGGAGAAATAATCTGATTTAAGATAAAGTCCTTAACAAATTAATTGATTCCTAAATCAGGTGGATATACTAAAGAAGAAGTGAACTCTTCCCTTCGTGAATCCTTCTTTTGAATTCATTGCTTTGCTAAGGTACGGATATTCTGACCTTACTCTTAAGGTTTCCTTTGTGATATGAACCTCTGATATGAACCTTTGATATGAACCTTCTGATTTGAACTTTTGCTATGATAACCTTGTTATTTGAAACCTTCTGATATGACAATGATGTTTTGAACCTTTACTATGAACCTTTTGATTACATGAGCTTCACTAGGCATGGGGGTTCCATGTCCGTGTCATAGATGCATCTATGTATATATATATATATATATATATATATATATATATATATATATATATATATATATATATATATATATATATATATATATATATATATATATATATATATATATAAATGCGTATGTTAATAATAAAACGATCACGAGTAATATATTATAATAACGTGACGATAAATATTATACTATGTGAATAGTGTAATAAATGTCGGGAGCGTTACTATAAATAAATAACTATAAATAGCGACGAAATCTTTTACGTTGGATAATTATTAAATAAAATATATCTTTTAATAAACAAGGAAAACTATCGAGTTATACGGGGTTGTGGTCACTTGAGTCCAAGTGGACTATATTATTATTGTGTGACTTTTGTGTTTGTCACAGATATGTGACGATTAATATATCTATTTTCTATAACTACGTAACTTATTTAATCGACGGGTTAAATAGGGTCTATTTAGTTATATAAAATGAGTATATTAATGGGCATTTTATCCTACGACGCCCATAGGTTGTTGTACGTGTGTGGCAATAATGAATTACTAAATATCTCGTGGAGATTGCTAAATTGACGAATTTGGTAAGCTTGACGATATATATAGGGAATTTATTAAACTTCGATACTTACCATATAGTACTTTACATGCTATGTGACTTAGGTTTTGGGTATAATCTTAGAATGATATATTACGTAGATAAATATGGGGGATTACCAAATCGACGGATTTGATAAACTTCGATTATTTATTTAATTAATATATTGGGCTAATATTAGACCTAGAGATTGTTTTATTATTCTTGTTCGTTGTGGCTTCTTGGTTTGAGTTGTGTCGACCCTCCACCCGCATGGATACCAAACGTCAAACTCCAAACTAATATGAGGATAATACGAGAAATGGATTTTTGGAAAGTAAAATGGAATACGTTCGGGGTTGGGAATAATTGATTTTGAGGAAATGATTCTGAACGCGTTTATATTGTTAGGAAGTGTCGAGTCTGTAGTTGCCGTTATTTGAGTTGCATTACATCTTACATCTATCGATTTCTTTTGCTGATTGCTGGACTTGAGGTGAGTCATAGCACCACTTTTACTCTTGAACTTTGTTTTCAATACTCGGGGTGAGAAACGTGTAAATTGTTTTATGTGGACTATTATCGCTTTATTTATTTTAAAACATGCTATGCTTATAGAACTAGGTAGGTTATAGAGCGAGACCTAGTCCTGAACTAGGTGAGCTATTGATTTGGGTATAGAGCGAGGCCTAGTCCTGAACTAGGTGAGCTATTGAATTGTTGTTGAGCGAGGCCTAGTCCCGAACTAGGTAAGCTATTGGATTGGTTATGGAGCGAGGCCTAGTCATGAACTAGATAAGCTATTGATTTGATTGATTTAAGCTATAATGTGCACCTATAGGGTTGGTTAGTTTTGATTGGTTTGTTCTGATTGGATGATTGAGGCCTAGTCTAACTAGCAAGCGTTTTGCGTATATGTCCACTTGATTTAGTTATGAACTTAAACTTATGATCTCACCAGCGAAAGCTGACTTTTAGCGCATTTTCTCAGGTAATTAAGTAATGCCCTTGGATGCTTGGATTGGAGGCTTGGCTTTGGCACCTGGTTTATGGATCTATTTTCTAAAACTCTAATAAATAATTGTGGACCTACGTTTGTTTCTTTTGGGCCTTGCTTTGGATGTATTTGGGATAAATGTAAACTTTAAAACCCCGTTTGGTTGTGTTTTTCTTATGTTTACTTTATCTCGTTCTTTTATGTCTTGTGTTGGATACCAATCCCCGTAGCACCCCGAAAGCTTGTTGAGTCTTCCGCTGTACCAAATTTTGGTGGTGTTACAGATTGGTATCAGAGCCAAGGTTATAGAGAGCTAGGTAAATAGACACCTAAACTATAACCGATTTTTATAGAAAACGATCCTCGACCAATGCCCACCAGCCCGCCAAGCCGAAGCATCATTATTTATATTAAGGTATATTGAGATGATTAGTAGATATGAGATTTTTGAGACGATTTGAGGATTTGGGATTTATTGATTAAGTGATTTGATGGCGTTTTGAGGAATTATATGGTTTACTTTTTTTTATAAATGTTTTAGTAATACGGTATTTTTAAGTCTTTCTTGAATTATATGATGGGGATTTTTATGATGGTTTGATATGGTATTTTGAGTTCGCGGTTTAGTTGTTTTGAAACACTTACACCTACCCTACGCCGTTGTCATAGACTATTGCCTCCCGTACGTTTGACGTTGCTGAGGATATTCTTACTGCACCTGTACGCCCAACACAGATCACCATGGCTCCTGATGATTGATGAGTGTCTAAATACTCATCATTTTATACCAATCTGAGCTGCCAAAACATCAAAAAACACTCAAATATGCATCAAAATACTTAAAATATCTTAGAAGTGTGTTTTATATGTTTCAAATGCAAAATATGCAAAAACAGATGAAAAATGTACAAAGTTTGCATAATTGGCAATTTCAGTCCCTCAAGTTTCATAAATTGTCAAAACTAGTCCCTGAATGCTCAAAATGAATAAAAAGTCAACTTAAGTCCTTGGGAAACCAAAAATATTCACAAATGATCCCTGGATAAAAGTTTACACAAACTGGCAACTTTTTCCCCTCAAGTATCAAAATTGGCAAAAATGGTCCCTGGGTATTCAAAACTGGGAATTTTACAAATAATACCCTTGTACTATGCATGAAATACAATTTGGAACAATTTGATAACTTTTGGAAAATTACATTTTCACCCCCTCAACTTTGGTGAAATTACATAAATGGTCCTTGGTTTATAAAATAAATGGAAAAATTCATATATAGTCCTTGTACTAATGATAAATGGCAGGAATGGTCCCTATGATAAATTTGGAAGCTTGTCATTTTCAGTCCTCAAAGTTTCAGCAGTTGGCAAAATTAGTCCTTGGGCTATAACACAAAACAAACCAAACCGGATCCATTTCCCCATTTAATCCAAACTAAACCAAATCCTTAACCCATCTCACCCTAAGCCCAAAACCAACCAGGCCCAATGTTAAATAAATAAAACCCCAGGGTCAAACACCGGTCAAACCCACCCCTGATTTGCCTTTTCCCTCCCAACGCACCACACACACACATAGTCAATACCAGGTGGTTTTTGCCACCTCTCCCCCCTCCACTTGCCTACCCCAGCTCATAACCTACTCCCTTCCACCTCTCAAACCTATCCCACTCCACCATTAATGCTTCCCCACCTCTTTTTCACCCATACTTCACCCCTTACCCCTGTTTTCACTCCAACTTGACCCCCAAGTTCAAAAAGCTATCTCACTTTGTCCCTTACACCTCCACATAACATCAAGATGCATTAATTGCATCCAAACCGCCTCAATTATACGTGGAGCACTTTGGCGCCAAAATCCATTTAAACGGATGAGATGAATTATAAAGAATCAAGGGTCAAGATTGAAGATATGACTTATGAGTGGCCTCCAAGTACTTCAGAGGCTATAAAAAGAGCAAGAGAAGCAGAGGAAAACTCACTTTGGGCTAGCCTCAGTCACCTTGGCCTTAAGCCATAATCTATAATGCTTTCATTTAATTTAATGTCATTTACAGCTTTAAAATAGTGTAATGAACTTCAAAGTAGTGTAATGGAACTTTAAATTCAGTATTAATGCAAGTCTCTTTTTATAATTTCATGTTCTTCATAATTACCTTTAATTTCTTGTTATTTAATTTATGTTGATTATTGTTGTTTGATGGACTCATTTAGGTCACTTAAGCTCCTGACAAAGCTTAATTAGCTTTTAGAAACCTTAATTCAGCCTTAGTCTTTTAAAATCAAAAATCATTAAAAAATAGAGAAAATAGAAAATAAATCAAAAATTCATTGTTCTTGGGTGATTCTGCTTGGAGCATGGTTCATATTGGATTGTCATGGTATTAGAGTCCTATGGGGGACAATAGGTTATGGTTTTAGTCCCTGGTTCCAAAGTCTCAGTTCATTCACCTTGTAAGTTCACTTTTTACAATTTTTGCATTTTAATGCTTAAGTTACTTATCTGCTCTAATTTCCACTTTTTCATGTTTATTTGTTATTTGTTAATGTAATTATAGCTTAAAATTAGTTGTTCATGTTTTGGAATTTGATTATGCTTAAATTTCCATTTTGACTGTCATATGCTCATTTTTTTAGAATCATAGGCATAGACCTTTGTGACTACTTGTGTATGCTGAAAAAAGTCCATTTTGACATCTTGGATCCCCTGGATTTGATGAAATTTGTTTGCACAGTCTTATGAAATGATAAGCTTAAATCATGCCCATTAAAGGATTGTTTGGATGTGGTAGATGATCTGTGTTACAGGCCTTATTTGTGGTTGTTCTTGTTTAAAGTACCTCTGATATGACCTAAGTGACTCAGTAAAACCTTAAGCAAAGATTATAGCATGGTAGAAAGTCAAAATCACAATTGACTGTCTCATTATGAGTAATCTGAGGTTGTCACACCCTAAAATCTTGCTAATCTGTGTAAAAGTTGTTAATACTTGTTTATTTCATGTTCTTGTAACATATTATGTCTTATTCAGTCATTAAATTCAGATCAAAGTTGATCAAATTCAACTTTGATCATAAACTCAAAAAGTCAAAAATTTAGTTTTTCAGGTTTTTGAATAAACTTAGAATTTTGTGTAGGATTTAATATTAGATATTAGAACTTGTGCTTGTAGTATGCTCTAGTTTGACTGCTTATCTGTCTGTGTGATTTTTGTTAATTTTTGTTTATCATGTTTACTAGCTTAAAGTTATGCTTATTTAAGCATGTTTTTGCCCTGTGTCACTAGCGGCCTGTCAAGTTCATGAGCTTGTCAAAGTCTCATGACTTGACCCCATCTAGTGAACTTGGCTTCTTTGTGATGCCCTAGTGGCATTATTATTATGTTTATGCTTATTTGTCTGTTTATAGCTTAATTAGATACCTTAACCACCCACCTTTTTTGTACACCTTACTCCCTTCACTGAAGCAAACAGTGAAGGTGAGTTGTTTTCAAAAGCTCATAAAAGTCTCCTCACTGAGCTTAAGTACTTTGTTTTTGGCTTTTCACAAGGCCAAACTACCAATTTCAATAACTCAGTGCTTGTTGAGCATTATTAGCTTATTAGATAAGTTCATGTGCGCTTGATAGTTTGCCCACTCACAACATACCCCTGAGCAATCAGGGGTATTACACCATTTCCACAAGCTCACAACAAGCTCATTAGTGATCACAAGCTTGTGTGGTTTAGCTTTTTAGGAAGCTTAGCTACCCAGCTCTATGATCCTATGCTTTATTTTCACCTTGTAGCTTATTTACATAGGCTGCAAGTAGCTTTAACTTATCACCATTTGAAAAGCCATACTGAATCCTCAGTATGCCTTACCAATTTCACTATATTTCTTAAGCTCACAAAAAGCTCATCTGTTGGACCTAGCTTATGAGAATTGCTTCTTTTAGAAGCTTATCAACCAAGTTTTGAGATCCAGTGCTTAATTCTTATGTTGTAGCTTATTTAATAGGGCTGCAACATGCTTTTTGTTTGTCCCATTTCCTGAGCACTTAGCCTATACCATCTTATTCAGGAAATGGAGAGATTTTCATAAGCCTCTCAAAAGCTCATCAGTGGACCCCACTTGATGAGCTTTGGCTTTTTAGAAAGCCATACACCTCAGCTAGCTACTAAAAAGCTTAGTTTGGTCCTTTCAGCTTATTCACTAAGCTTATTTTGCCTCTCTAAATAGTTGCAGGGGTGTTTGGATCAGCAGTGCACTGGAAGTGCTTATTTGCTTATTTCAAGCTTATTTGCCAATTCCAGTGCACAAGCTTGTATATATATATATATATATATATATATATATATATATATATATATATATATATATATATATGATACTTGTACAAAATACTTTTTATACTTTACTTTCAAGTATGGAGCTTATTATAGGCTTAACAGGCCTCAAATCCATCCAAGTTAAGCCCAAAAAGGCTTAACTGTCTAAACCATAAGCTTGTGCTTATAAGCACTATCCAGTGCTTATTTTTGTTCATATACACCTATTATACTTGTACATATACACACATACCTTGGTTTCACACTGTATAGCTTTTTCAAGCTTATCATGAGCTTATTACTCCACTAAGAGTCCAAAAACTCATCTGAGTGAGTAATAAGCCCACGATTGGCTTATTTTTAGATTCTATAAGTTTTATTTTCGTAATATATGTATAATATCTATATATATATAGTTCTATAAAAAGAAAAACCAAAATCAACCTTTAACAAAAGTGATAGCTTCTATTTAAAGAGTTTGAGCTTATTTGGCCAACTGAGATGGAAATAAGCTGTCACAGAGCTTATTTCCAAGTTTTATAAAAGTTGGTTTTGTTAAAGTTATATATTTTTACTTGTTATACAGTTTTGCAAAAAGAAAATTAAAAAAATAAAATAAAAACCAAAAATGGGGTGTGTGTGGATTCGAATTCAGGACCTCTCGCTAGTAGCATGCATATGTCACACACCCCCTTCCATTAGCTCTGGGGCACCAGTTCCGTCATATGCTCCACAATCTATATACATAAGGGTGTTTTTGAGAAATAAGCTTAAATACGCTGTTTTGCTTATTACAGCTTATTTATATAAGCTGTTGGTCCAAGCTTATTTTTCTTAGGCTTTTCATTACTTAACATACTTACTGTAATTTTTTCATAATTTTTACTTTTCAAATAATAATTATTTTAATTAATCCTAGTTTAATTAATAATTAGGTAATATTAGGTAATTAAATAGTTTTAATAATTTTTAGTTAATAACAATATCTTTTTATATTTTCTAAAAGTCTTATAGACCATTAGGTATTTGTAAAAAATAATTTCCTAATTGTTACTGTTCATTTCCTATTTTTCTTAATTAAATTTAGTTAATTAGATCTTAAATAATAAGTAAGTAATTAATTAGTAAATTAGCTTATTTATAATTTTTATAAACTTTTTATATTTTTTATGGATTCCTGAGATGGTTAGGAAGTTTTATAAAAAGTTTTATAATTTTATAAATTAGTTTAGTATGTATAATAATTAAATTAGTATTAATTAGTTTAATTAAGTAATAATAGTTTTTAATTAAGTTTTCTTATTTTTGTATATAAAATATAGTTTTTATATTTTTCTTAGCTTCTTATAATTAGTTTAGAATTATGTAAAAAGTTTTAGATTTTTGTTTGCTTATTTAGTATATATAATAATTAAATAATATTATTAGTAATTAAATAATAGTAAATATTTAATAATAAATAAAATACTTGTATAATAAATATATTTTTAGTTTAAAAATTTCTTTTATATTACTTTTAACTTTTCTAAGTTTTTGTTTTATTTATTTAGCTTTATTTTACACTTTCTTAGTATTTTGGTAATTAATAAATAAGTAAATAAATAGTTGTAATTAATAATAATTAATATAACACTTGTAAATATTATTTTAAATAAATTATAATTATAAGTAAATATTTTAAGTTTACTTAATTTGCATTTAAGCCGTTAAAGCATGCAAATTCCCTCTTTGGGAATGTTTTGTTTTATTCGTTACGTTTACGTTTATTTAAACTTAAACGTACGTTTGTAAATATCTTTTACTATTTTAGGGTTTCTGATTGCACGTTACTTAAACATGTAGCTGTGACTGAGCCAGTACTATTCACATTCCAGTGTTAGTCATTCAGATTCCCATTTTTCTATATACATATTATTTCAACACATTACAAGTCATTGTAGTATCACGTTCACACCTCGTTGGGACATAACGACCCGGGGATGTACTTTTTCCGTACTCATGTACTTTTTCTGTACTTAACTCCCACGGATTAACATTGCTAGTTTCTCCCGGGCTCCATTTAGATATTACGGTTAACCATTCACAAGTGGTTAGCTTGTGTGATAAATAAGTGACGGTTCGGGAGGAATCAAATTTTGGCGCCGTTGCCGGGGAGGTGTGCTGCCTACTATGACTTGTATTTTATATTTTGTTGAAATATCTATCCTTGTATGTATATTATATATACTTTATCATTCAACTCTGAGGCTGTCAGGGCATATTTATTACAGTTGATCATTCACAAGTGATTAGCTAGCGTGGTAAACCTGACACAAGCCTGGGAGGTAGTGATTATATATACTATATCATATTTCATTTCATAAACAATATAAAATACAAAAACATTTTTCCTTTGCACACAACTTGCACAGTTTGATAGTCCCTCAGTTACAACATTTGGTTGTTGGCTGTTTACAGTTACTAAGCTCTGTCAGACCCAGATTCCCTTTCGAGGGGCGGTTGTTAGGATTCATTTGTACATATATATAAAAAAGATAAAAATACAAAAACATTATAAAATTAAAAATCAAAAAGATTCTTCTTACCTTTTCTAAGTTTCCTTTACTCAAAAGAATTCTTAGGCTCATCTTACTGTATGCGCATTTATAATTCTGTGAGTGGCAATCCCACTCCAATTTCTCACCCAATCTTTGAGTGGCAATCCCACTCCACTTCCCCATGAACCAATTAATTCGGGGTCGAGTCAAGCAAGCGACTCGGGAATCAAAAACAGTAGCATAAACATGGGTTTTCACCCGTGTGTACCACCTAAGTGTGGGGGTGTGCCCCACATGTTGTATATATTTTGAAAATAAAATGAAAAATTGTAAATACGGAAAAATAGAATAATTGTTGTGTTGCCCCACTTAGTTTTAAATGTTATCTTTTTACATTCAAGGATTCGGCATAATAGCCGGGACTTTAAATATTGAGGACAATATTCATTTCTAAGTGTGGGGGGGAAATTCTGGCGAATTTGATCACTTATATACCCTTGTATGCCCTTTTTCCCAAAAATGGCCAAAATTTAAAATTTTTTCATTTTGTATTAGTGTTTTGCACTAAATACAACAAATGGTAATCAATCCACCATGTCTAACACACATAAGGATTGGCTAATCCAGGAGCAAACGGCTCTTGGTAAAGATAACTCAAACCCGTTTATGGCTTGCAATTTGCCAAAAATTGTATGGTACCTCAACTCGCCATATCCCATAAAGCGAATGAGTTGGCTAGCCCGCAAGTTTATGGCTTGTGGTAAAGGCAGTGGAAAAACCATAATTGGTAATCAGCTCACCAAGATGTTGACTATTCCATCAAGAGTTGGCTAGTCCAGAAGCAAACGGCTTTTGGTAAAGACAAATCAAATCCGTTGACAGCTGGTGGTTTGCTCAAAATCACACGGTTATCAGGTGTGCCACAGTTCTTACACCTGGCTACTCCAGAAGTGATGGCTTTTGGTAAAGAGTTTTTCAAATCCATTAAGTTTTTCTCAAAAGATTGCTAGGGACTAGCAATAGTTTAGTGTGGGGGATTGATGAGTGTCTAAATACTCATCATTTTATACCAATCTGAGCTGCCAAAACATCCAAAAACACTCAAATATGCATCAAAATACTTAAAATATCTTAGAAGTGTGTTTTATATGTTTCAAATGCAAAATATGCAAAAACAGATGAAAAACGTACAAAGTTTGCATAATTGGCAGTTTCAGTCCCTCAAGTTTCATAAATTGTCAAAACTAGTCCCTGAATGCTCAAAATGAATAAAAAGTCAACTTAACTCTTTGGGAAACCAAAAATATTCACAAATGATCCCTGGATAAAAGTTTACACAGACTGGCAACTTTTACCCCTCAAGTATCAAAATTGGCAAAAATGGTCCCTGGGTATTCAAAACTGGGAATTTTACAAATAATACCCTTGTACTATGCATGAAATACAATTTGGAACAATTTGATAACTTTTGGAAAATTACATTTTCACCCCCTCAACTTTGGTGAAATTACATAAATGGTCCTTGGTTTATAAAATAAATGGAAAAATTCATATATAGTCCTTGTACTAATGATAAATGGCAGGAATGGTCCCTATGATAAATTTGGAAGCTTGTCATTTTCAGTCCTCAAAGTTTCAGCAGTTGGCAAAATTAGTCCTTGGGCTATAACACAAAACAAACCAAACCGGATCCATTTCCCCATTTAATCCAAACTAAACCAAATCCTTAACCCATCTCACCCTAAGCCCAAAACCAACCAGGCCCAATGTTAAATAAATAAAACCCCAGGGTCAAACACCGGTCAAACCCACCCCTGGTTTGCCTTTTCCCTCCCAACGCACCACACACACACACATAGTCAATACCAGGTGGTTTTTGCCACCTCTCCCCCCTCCACTTGCCTACCCCAGCTCATAACCTACTCCCTTCCACCTCTCAAACCTATCCCACTCCACCATTAATGCTTCCCCACCTCTTTTTCACCCATACTTCACCCCTTACCCCTGTTTTCACTCCAACTTGACCCCCAAGTTCAAAAAGCTATCTCACTTTGTCCCTTACACCTCCACATAACATCAAGATGCATTAATTGCATCCAAACCGCCTCAATTATACGTGGAGCACTTTGGCGCCAAAATCCATTTAAACGGATGAGATGAATTATAAAGAATCAAGGGTCAAGATTGAAGATATGACTTATGAGTGGCCTCCAAGTACTTCAGAGGCTATAAAAAGAGCAAGAGAAGCAGAGGAAAACTCACTTTGGGCTAGCCTCAGTCACCTTGGCCTTAAGCCATAATCTTTAATGCTTTCATTTAATTTAATGTCATTTACAGCTTTAAAATAGTGTAATGAACTTCAAAGTAGTGTAATGGAACTTTAAATTCAGTATTAATGCAAGTCTCTTTTTATAATTTCATGTTCTTCATAATTACCTTTAATTTCTTGTTATTTAATTCATGTTGATTATTGTTGTTTGATGGACTCATTTAGGTCACTTAAGCTCCTGACAAAGCTTAATTAGCTTTTAGAAACCTTAATTCAGCCTTAGTCTTTTAAAATAAAAAATCATTAAAAAATAGAGAAAATAGAAAATAAATCAAAAATTCATTGTTCTTGGGTGATTCTGCTTGGAGCATGGTTCATATTGGATTGTCATGGTATTAGAGTCCTATGGGGGACAATAGGTTATGGTTTTAGTCCCTGGTTCCAAAGTCTCAGTTCATTCACCTTGTAAGTTCACTTTTTACAATTTTTGCATTTTAATGCTTAAGTTACTTATCTGCTCTAATTTCCACTTTTTCATGTTTATTTGTTATTTGTTAATGTAATTATAGCTTAAAATTAGTTGTTCATGTTTTGGAATTTGATTATGCTTAAATTTCCATTTTGACTGTCATATGCTCATTTTTTTAGAATCATAGGCATAGACCTTTGGGACTACTTGTGTATGCTTAAAAAAGTCCATTTTGACATCTTGGATCCCCTGGATTTGATGAAATTTGTTTACACAGTCTTATGAAATGATAAGCTTAAATCATGCCCATTAAAGGATTGTTTGGATGTGGTAGATGATCTGTGTTACAGGCCTTATTTGTGGTTGTTCTTGTTTAATGTACCTCTGATATGACCTAAGTGACTCAGTAAAACCTTAAGCAAAGATTATAGCATGGTAGAAAGTCAAAATCACAATTGACTGTCTCATTATGAGTAATCTGAGGTTGTCACACCCTAAAATCTTGCTAATCTGTGTAAAAGTTGTTAATACTTGTTTATTTCATGTTCTTGTAACATATTATGTCTTATTCAGTCATTAAATTCAGATCAAAGTTGATCAAATTCAACTTTGATCATAAACTCAAAAAGTCAAAAATTTAGTTTTTCAGGTTTTTGAATAAACTTAGAATTTTGTGTAGGATTTAATATTAGATATTAGAACTTGTGCTTGTAGTATGTTCTAGTTTGACTGCTTATCTGTCTGTGTGATTTTTGTTAATTTTTGTTTATCATGTTTACTAGCTTAAAGTTATGCTTATTTAAGCATGTTTTTGCCCTGTGTCACTAGCGGCCTGTCAAGTTCATGAGCTTGTCAAAGTCTCATGACTTGACCCCATCTAGTGAACTTGGCTTCTTTGTGATGCCCTAGTGGCATTATTATTATGTTTATGCTTATTTGTCTGTTTATAGCTTAATTAGATACCTTAACCACCCACCTTTTTTGTACACCTTACTCCCTTCACTGAAGCAAACAGTGAGGGTGAGTTGTTTTCATAAGTTCATAAAAGTCTCCTCACTGAGCTTAAGTACTTTGTTTTTGGCTTTTCACAAGGCCAAACTACCAATTTCAATAACTCAGTGCTTGTTGAGCATTATTAGCTTATTAGATAAGTTCATGTGAGCTTGATAGTTTGCCCACTCACAACATACCCCTGAGCAATCAGGGGTATTACACCATTTCCACAAGCTCACAACAAGCTCATTAGTGATCACAAGCTTGTGTGGTTTAGCTTTTTAGGAAGCTTAGCTACCCAGCTCTATGATCCTATGCTTTATTTTCACCTTGTAGCTTATTTACATAGGCTGCAAGTAGCTTTAACTTATCACCATTTGAAAAGCCATACTGAATCCTCAGTATGCCTTACCAATTTCACTATATTTCATAAGCTCACAAAAAGGTCATCTGTTGGACCTAGCTTATGAGAATTGCTTCTTTTAGAAGCTTATCAACCAAGTTTTGAGATCCAGTGCTTAATTCTTATGTTGTAGCTTATTTAATAGGGCTGCAACATGCTTTTCGTTTGTCCCATTTCCTGAGCACTTAGCCTATACCATCTTATTCAGGAAATGAAGAGATTTTCATAAGCCTCTCAAAAGCTCATCAGTAGACCCCACTTGATGAGCTTTGGCTTTTTGGAAAGCCATACACCTCAGCTAGCTACTAAAAAGCTTAGTTTGGTCTTTTCAGCTTATTCACTAAGCTTATTTTGCCTCTCTAAATAGTTTCAGGGGTGTTTGGATCAGCAGTGCACTGGAAGTGCTTATTTGCTTATTTCAAGCTTATTTGCCAATTCCAGTGCACAAGCTTGTACATATATATATATATGATACTTGTACAAAATACTTTTTATACTTTACTTTCAAGTATGGAGCTTATTATAGGCTTAACAGGCCTCAAATCCATCCAAGTTAAGCCCAAAAAGGCTTAACTGTCTAAACCATAAGCTTGTGCTTATAAGCACTATCCAGTGCTTATTTTTGTTCATATACACCTATTATACTTGTACATATACACACATACCTTGGTTTCACACTGTATAGCTTTTTCAAGCTTATCATGAGCTTATTACTCCACTAAGAGTCCAAAAACTCATTTGAGTGAGTAATAAGCCCATGATTGGCTTATTTTTAGATTCTATAAGTTTTATTTTCGTAATATATGTATAATATCTATATATATATAGTTCTATAAAAAGAAAAACCAAAATCAACCTTTAACAAAAGTGATAGCTTCTATTTAAGGAGTTTGAGCTTATTTGGCCAACTGAGATGGAAATAAGCTGTCACAGAGCTTATTTCCAAGTTTTATAAAAGTTGGTTTTGTTAAAGTTATATATTTTTACTTGTTATACAGTTTTGCAAAAAGAAAATTAAAAAAATAAAATAAAAACCAAAAATGGGGTGTGTGTGGATTCGAACTCAGGACCTCTCGCTAGTAGCATGCATATGTCACACACCCCCTTCCATTAGCTCTGGGGCACCAGTTCCGTCATATGCTCCACAATCTAAATACATAAGGGTGTTTTTGAGAAATAAGCTTAAATAAGCTGTTTTGCTTATTACAGCTTATTTGGATAAGCTGTTGGTCCAAGCTTATTTTTCTTAGGCTTTTCATTACTTAACATACTTACTGTAATTTTTTCATAATTTTTACTTTTCAAATAATAATTATTTTAATTAATCCTAGTTTAATTAATAATTAGGTAATATTAGGTAATTAAATAGTTTTAATAATTTTTAGTTAATAACAATATCTTTTTATATTTTTTAAAAGTCTTATAGACCATTAGGTATTTGTAAAAAATAATTTCCTAATTGTTACTATTCATTTCCTATTTTCCTTAATTAAATTTAGTTAATTAGATCTTAAATAATAAGTAAGTAATTAATTAGTAAATTAGCTTATTTATAATTTTTATAAATTTTTTATATTTTTTATGGATTCCTGAGATGGTTAGGATGTTTTATAAAAAGTTTTATAATTTTATAAATTAGTTTAGTATGTATAATAATTAAATTAGTATTAATTAGTTTGATTAAGTAATAATAGTTTTTAATTCAGTTTTCTTATTTTTGTATATAAAATATAGTTTTTATATTTTTCTTAGCTTCTTATAATTAGTTTAGAATTATGTAAAAAGTTTTAGATTTTTGTTTGCTTATTTAGTATATATAATAATTAAATAATATTATTAGTAATTAAATAATAGTAAATATTTAATAATAAATAAAATACTTGTATAATAAATATATTTTTAGTTTAAAAATTTCTTTTATATTACTTTTAACTTTTCTAAGTTTTTGTTTTATTTATTTAGCTTTATTTTACACTTTCTTAGTATTTAGGTAATTAATAAATAAGTAAATAAATAGTTGTAATTAATAATAATTAATATAACACTTGTAAATATTATTTTAAATAAATTATAATTATAAGTAAATATTTTAAGTTTACTTAATTTGCATTTAAGCCGTTAAAGCATGCAAATTCCCTCTTTGGGAATGTCTTGTTTTATTCGTTACGTTTACGTTTATTTAAACTTAAACGTACGTTTGTAAATATCTTTTACTATTTTAGGGTTTTTGATTGCACGTTACTTAAACATGTAGCTGTGACAGAGCCAGTACTATTCACATTCCAGTGTTAGTCATTCAGATTCCCATTTTTCTATATACATATTATTTCAACACATTACAAGTCATTGTAGTATCACGTTTACACCTCGTTGGGACATAACGACCCGGGGATGTACTTTTTCCGTACTCACGTACTTTTTCTGTACTTAACTCCCACGGATTAACATTGCTAGTTTCTCCCGGGCTCCATTTAGATATTACAGTTAACCATTCACAAGTGGTTAGCTTGTGTGATAAATAAGTGACGGTTCGGGAGGAATCAATGATCCTTACAGGATTGCCATGCATTCAGATTCTGCGTCACCGACAGCTTCTACTTCTGCACCGCCTGCTGCACCTACTACGCATGGACCCTCATCTTCTTTAGGGCTCCTTGGTACTTCGAGACAGCTTACTCTTCATCAGGCTTTAGCTCGTGTGGCTCCACGTTTTGCCCACCGAGCTACGACACGTATGTCGGTACGCCTTGCTTCACCACCTTTGCACATTGATGCTCACACTCTTCTGTCAGATGCACCACCTACATCATTACGTCGTCGTCCTAGATCACCTACCCCATCACCACATGGTTCACCTGTTAGGATACGACGATTGATGGAGTACTCTTTCAATGAGGAGGAGGAGGAGTACGAGGGTGAGGATGAGGCTGATCACCCTCAGGAGGCTGAGCAGGGAGATGATGACCCTGAGGAGGAGGATGATCCTCAGGAGGAGGAGATGCCTGATGATGATGGTTTACTAGCACCGCCAGCTCAGGCTGAGGAGCCTGACTCCCCGATGCATCCGTTAGAGCCTGTTTCACCTGATCACCCATTCTTGTTTGATTTGCCACCTGGTAGTCCCGTTGAGTCGGATGCGCCATCTGAGGTTTCTGCTGAGCATGCAGAGTTGGGTGAGACTGGTAGGATGTAGGCTCAGATTACTGCACAGGGCGAGAGGATCTCGCTGTTGTCTGACCGACTTGAGATGGTTATTGGCGAGTTTATCGCTGAGCTGAGAGTTGATATGACTACTGTCGTAGGCAGGACGACAGAGATGAGGAGAGGCATATAACACCCCCAAAATTGATCAATACAGCGGAAGACTTATAATGACAGCGGAAGACTTTTGGGGTATTATATCGTGAATCTTTGTCACAATTATAGAAAACGACTCAAATGAGACGTTTTAAGCTTTATTTAAAATACCAAATATTCATGTTTCCAAGAGGTTTCATTATTCAACAACAAGTTTTTATTCAAAGAGAAATAAACGTTTCTTTATTTGCCCACTTCGTGCCTTTGCCATCCATTCCGTTTAGTTACCTGAGATAAACATGCTAAAAGTCAACAAAAGTTGAGTGAAATTCATAGGTTTATAATTAAGAGTTCGAACACAAGAGATAGATGCTTATTGTATATAGATACGAATAAACAAGTTAGAAATCACATTCATTATTGCCATAAGCTCGTGACACTTAACGATTCAACAGACATCAAAATTATACGTAATAATGATGTAAAATAAATTGCCCCCAAGATAGGTATTTGCCAGTAACCTATGAAATTTAAATAAAGTGCATTTGGTAACTTTCCTCTAGCAACCAAATGGGGATTGTCAATCCCTAATAGATCTATTCACAATTATTTACGTTCACCCTTCAAGTGATTAAGGTTCATGATCGAGGGACTTTCGGCAATAGCTACTTAAGCAATAATAATATCAGGAAAAGACTTGTGTTCGGTTTTTGAGCATGTATCCCCCCCACAAAACAAGTTAAATGTGGGCTATGAACTCACCTTAGTAGTACAGTAGAATAATCGTAATCTCAACGATGCAAGGCAACGGCTTCACACACAACCTATAAGATATGGCAAGTTTCAGTTTTTAAGTCTCGTTTTATTGCGAACGTTTATTATTAGTTACGAATAATCCATAATGTGCATAGGTGATGTGTTACGTCGTAGATAAAATAGATAATGGTTACGTATTGTTTTATCGTCTAAATTTAATTATTGTTATATAAATTTTATATGTATATATATATATATATATATATATATATATATATATATATATATATATATATATATATATATATATATATATTGAAATAATAGAAATAATAAACGTAACTTTATATATATATATATATATATATATATATATATATATATATATATATATATATATATATATATATATATACTAGATTTCGAAGCCCGCCCGATGGGCGGGCATGACTTATGAGTATCGTTGAAATTTATAAGTTAACGCAAAATAAATATAATGGTAACTAAATTTATATACGAAAGTTAAATAATGAATCATGAGTATCCAAGGAATAAATTAAGTGACGTTAATGAATTACAAAATCGTAAAATATTTATAGAGTGAAAAAATAATAAAATTCGATAAGAGGAAATAAAACTTATATCCACCACTACAAAGTATATGCTTTTAGTACAAATGCAAAATAAGATATAAACGTACCAGATTTTTTATTGAATGCATTAAAAACTAAAAGAAATTAACGGTTATCGAATATGAGATAAAAAAAAGTTTCAAAGTGGTACGCAAAGTATTTCCAGGATGTGCATATCCATCTATTTGAACGGGAACCATTCCTCTTGTTACTTGTTGCGTCTGTACCCCTTTGTTCTTCTGGTTCAAGGTTTACTGTGATGTTTCTACTTTGTGCATTCAGACACATTTGTTATTACGGAGTAATGAATTAAAAAACAAAATAAAGTCATTATAGGTCATCCTGTCCATTTTGATAGCCATTTATCCGTATTAACCAATTATTAATTTATCTACCCATTTTCCAACATCTAAGTATTCCTTAAGGTAAAGAAAAGAGTAATTATACACTATTGACATTTTTTAAGTAATATAAGCTTTTGGTATACGGGCTCTTCATACGAAATGAGAACAGAAGATCACAACATTAAAATTATTACAAAATATCAAACTATGTAGTTGTTGAGAGCTATAAAAGAATTAGCACGTTAGGTTTGACTTGTGGATTACCCGCTTTCCTTTCCCTCACATGACATATCAGTGATCGTGTAAAATTCAAAGAATAAAAAATAAAAGTAGTACCTTCCTGAATTTAATGACTTTAATTTCCAATTATGTTGTAGCCCTCGACCATTTTTACTCGAAATGCCATGATATGTTTTATGGGGAAATAAAAAGGAAGGTGACACTCACGATATCGTAAGTTACATTGTTTTACCATTATGATGAAAAATTAAAGATGACAATTTGTACCCAAAATATAAATAAATGGGCTACATTGTAAAAAAATTTAGGGACATTTAGCCTCCTCATTTTTTTTTTAAATGAGCATATATAACCCATTTAAAAGTTAAATGGGCAATAACGGGCACATATTTTTCTCTCAATTGGAGTGCATTACACTTGTTTTTAATGAAAAACTTATATATAAAATTTATTTAGTTATTTAAATATAAATGAGTTTTAAGGTTTGAGGAATTTTTTATTTTTTATTTATTTTATTTTTTGTCGTTTGATGTATTTTCTAAAACGATTCGTATAACATGTGTCGTTTGGCCCGTGACATTAAAAGAAGAAAAACAAAGAACCTATCAACGTATTGGTTCGTTCTTATGCATGTTACATTTTATAATAGTGAAATATGATGACTACTGCTATGTGTAAAGGAAAATTATAACCCATAGTTACCTAAAGTAAGACTTCTCTTCCATTGCGAATCACTCACAAATAAAAGTTATTGTAATTTAGATAAGGTTGTTAGTAAGTAATATTCTAAGGAAGAAACATATGTTAACCTACAGCCAAGGATCATACCAATTTGTTTTTGTTGAACGTCATCATCATGGTTGACTCGAGCTCTGCATATTCATCGGTGTAAACTGCTTTATAGTAATTTGACCGGGGTGACCAGAGTGCATGCTGATTGGTGTGAACTCCTTTTCCATCACTTGATTTAAACCATACCCGTTTTCATACATAGTACCCACAAAAAATAATATAAACCATAAGTAAAAACTCTTAGGTTTACATTTTAATAAGTTATAAACTATGCCATCATGCCTAGAGTAATTTCTACATTCAGGAAATATACAACAACAGCAGCAACAATACCTGATCAGTGATCCCTCTAGGTGTGCGAGGTACGGGGATCAAAAATATACCAAGTAATACACACAATAAGAATTAGCTGATTAAGATTTTGTTTCATTTGATAAATTTTATCGATGATTGTTTTGTGTGTGTAATCTTGATTGAGCTTTTTGCAACTTCGGATAGTGTGACCGAAAGTCTAATAACCCCTGAGACCAGAACCAAAAGATGAAACATATTTACTAAGTACACAATGAGTTGCTTCAAGGCCACTTGAAGGCGAGTTGTTACTGTTGTAACGATAGGAAAGGAAGGCCAAAGATGTTCAGTAATCCGGTATCATTTGTTTTTGTTTTGTATTTATGTATGCAACCATTTTTTCTTGATTACAATCGAACCAATATACTACCTCATGATAACTGGACAGTAAACTTCATAAACCTGTTGGATAGTAGAACACATGCCTCTTTAATATTTTTTAAAAGCTTGTCATATCAGCAATCCCCAACACCCCCAGATTAACTTATGATCCTTTTTTTTATAATATTAAGAAAGTACTAACAAAATTAGATGTTACCTGTCATAGAAGAAATCTCTCCGATTCGCACATAAAGAGAATCCAAGAAAGGCAATATAAAACTTGCAACAACAGCAAACACTTGTAACCTGCCAAATCCCGTAAAGAGATATCAAACATCTGTGCCATCTGTGATTTAGAAGTTATTACTGAGTCTTAAAGAGGAAAAAAAACCCTTGAACATCTTGCAAACCCGTGAAGGTGTGGGGCAGCGATTAACAAAAACAAAATGGGTTGATCTTCCTATTCAAATTACTTCAGTCATAGGTCGGACCACAATCCATTTAGTTAGGTCATAGGTCAGATCAGTTATTAGTTGATCTGATCAAAATCAGACACGGCCAATTTAAATGGAGCTATTACCACTTCAATAGAATTCATGAGGCACTTACTCATTCCTTGGTCCCTATTTCTACTGCATGTTGCAATGAGTTACCTGCCCGTTGTTCACATGTTAATGCAGCATAAACATCAAAGATAAAGATTATTGTGTAAGTGTTGCTAGTTGTGTAAGCCTTTTTTGCTCCTAATACGGGATACGACATAATGTTAGTATTAGAATACGTATTTGTAAAAAAAGAAAACCTGGTGCTTACCAAGTATACAATTGAACTTGCGTAATAATTTAAGATCAACAAATAATGAAACGGTAGGTGCATGTCTAGGTTGGGCTGCACTACTCTATCCGATTCATGAGCAGATGCACATAACGGCAACTGGTTTTGAGCAAGTACAGTAATGGTTGCACCCGTATAATTCCTTATCTGGTCTATGTTTTGACCAGATACTCCGAAAATCTATTTCCAACCGAAAAAGATCAAGGCAAATAGCATCATTTGCTTTTATCTTTTTTTTTTGAGAAATCATTTGCTTTTATCTTCATTTTTGCATTTCCTTTTACTATCACTGATGCTGGTCCTGCTATGCTACATCACGGCTGCTGCTACTGCTTGCCACACATGTCCACACATGATTGGACTCGCTATCCACCCATGTCATGTTTAAAAGCGAAAAAAACCTGCAATTCCTAATTAGGTAGGTTAGCCCAGAGCTATCAAGGAGCTATGCGCTTTGAACCACATTGAGGAAGCTGTTGTTTTAAGTAGCTGGTACCGCACGGGGATTTATATTGTTGTTGTTTTAAATCGTGATGGTGTTTCCCCTCGTACGTTGTAATGACAGATATAGGGTCATGAGATGCCCTCACCATAGATGTGAATAATTTCAACGCTGCAAGGATAACTGTAGCTCACTTCTGATAACCGTATGTCACTTCTGGTTTTAAATACTCATACAAACCAAACTGTAATCCACGATAAAAGAGCAGCACTACCATCAGATTGTCTTCGTGCGGACATCAGCTAACTTATTAAATTGTTACCGAATTTGAAGTTAAAGAGTTGATAGGGACCCCATTAGTTCCATTCCAGCCCTACCAAATCCATAGTTTTTTGTTGAAGTTAAGAAGCTCATTTGGAAGTGTAATGATCCAATGAAATTACAGATTAACATGGTTTACTAAGTTTCAGCAAGCAGCTAGTTACCTTTTCAGCAAATTCCTTCAAAACCTTCCCCTGACATTCTATTGCACAACAATCTGTGATTGACAAGAAAAGGTGAAATAATAACATGAGATGTCATTAACGATTGATTATAGAGGAGTGAAAATTGGGTGAGAAATCATACAATTTTTCACTTGTTCCTTAAAGCAAAAAACCGTTTGCCTTGCTGGTGTTCGCATAGCCAAAACTATATTGTCCAAGAGTGTGTCCAGATTCACACCAACAACTTGTTTCCCTGGCTGCATGACAATTTGAAAGAACCATTATAATATCCAAAATGGGACAACTTTACAAAGTCAGTTTAAATGAATGACACTATACCCCCAAATTCTCAAATTCAGCCTCACTTCCAGACGCATCCTCAGCAGTAACAGGACTCCTAGTAGCGATCTGCTTATGCAATGAATCTTCCTGACAAGTACTTCAACCTAAAAGGTAGAAATAATGTATTTTACGAAAAGAGATAAATGAGTGAATGCTTAATTTTTGAAATATGACACAATAATGCAAATCAAATACTACTAAAAGGAGCTTGCATTCACCTGCTGAGATGCACCAGTAAGTGGCCTATCCGGAAACTGAACAGTTCCTTCAATATCAACTATCGACTCTTTACTAATGCCGGTAGCATAGTTAACAATTTAAGCACTGACACTATCGTTATCGTCAACTCTCAACACACACTGTACCGTATAACCCCCTTCTCCCCCTTCTCTCACCGTCAAAAATGCCAATTTATTTTTTTTAACCAAATTAACGACTCTGATGCACTCGTCCTCTAACTAACACTAATTGATTTATACAATCTTCTGTTACAGAGCTAACTTTAATCCATTCACGACCAGTACCTGTCATTGATTGAAGCTCTTTGACAGGAATGTCACCATATAGCTGATAGGTTGACACTAAAAAAAAGAAATTCTTCAAACGTTGATATAAGTTAATAGCAAATTCCTTGAAATAGCAGAAAGCATTAACCTCATACTTCGATTTCTTAGAATCCTAAGCCTCTTCCTCTTCTTCTTGGCCTCCCGTGGCCTATTTTTATTGCAACAAACACACAATTACTTCTCGTGAATATTATCAGTAGCACCAAATGTTTATATACTCCCAATAGTTATCACTACTTGTAACCAACATCAATAGAAATAGAAGATACCTGTCACTTTCCTTGATAACAAATTCAGCAAGCTTCATTGCAATATAGTAGAAAAGTCCCTGGCACAACTTGGTTGAGATGCCCAATATTATTTCCCAACATTATTACAACACTTCAGTACCTAGTACTCGGTTGAGATACCAAACTTGTGATCTTTACTCCAAAAAGCCATATCAGTATGATTGAACAAACAGTATTATAAAAATTTGTATTTTATCACACACACACACACACACACATTACATCATCAGCTTATTTATCAAACAACAAAACTAATGAAATTGAGAAAACTACCATAGTTAGATTCAAAAGAGTTGGAGCTTGTTTGAATGTACCTTTTGATAGCCAAAAATATACTTATCAGCATAATATAACTTGAATATTTTGATACAGGATACAAACACAATTATCGTACTTGTTTTAAAAGGGACTGAATTGACACTTTGCCTTATCTTAATGCTAGTTGGGAGGCTACATCCTGACTTCGATACCTTCCTTTATCAGGTGGTCTTTAACAGCCTGAATCGGTACCTACATATAAACAGGTGAGCTGATTATGTGTTTTCGTTTATAAGCATAAATAAGCAATCCCAAACATAATCATCAGTAGCAAGTATCCCGCTTAGAACAAATATCAGGCAAAACCTTTTTAATTTTTTGTTATAAATTAAAAGACCACAAATTGATTAGGATTACCTTTTAATAATCAATGGACTATTAGCTTCAATAAATCATCAATGTGAGTTGAAAAGAGCCCTAAACCTACAATCATCAACACATTCATATAAAAACATGATACCTTGAATCGAAAAACATAATGACTTACAATCCTCTGATTAGTAAATTATGAGTATATAAGAACTAAATCCATCAACTATAAATCATAAATTTATATATAAAAAAATTGATGAATCAATAGATTATGAATCCGGCATGAGTCAATTATCTTGTTCATGAGTTCACCCTCTTGTAAACAATCAAATGCTTCTGCCATAATTTTGTTAATCACAACATAAAAAACAGATCCATGTTTCTCTACAAATTTAGTCAGATACCTGCAAAAGTAGTAACACCAATTGATTACAGTATTCAATATATTGATTTAGGACTTAAGAGGTTGCATACATTTAAAGACATACCTTATTACAATTGGTTGGCACTTAGGGTTTCGAAGATTGGATACATAAAACCTGTAACCTGTAAAAATCAATAGTTATATTATGATCACATAGATTTTAGGAATGTAGATGCATGACTGACGAAAATACATGTTGAATGTTAGATGAATGACAAATACGTTTGTGAAAATATGAATGCATGATATTAGATTATTAGGGTTTTGAGAAAAAGGATATATAATAATGAACTGTTTTTTCTTCTTTTTTTGTTATACGCTGGAATTTTGGGTTTGGTTAAACCCGACAACTTTGATAATCTTATTGTTTCATGCAATATCAATTATGAGTTGCAAATTTTATCACAACCATTAGAATGCTCTAGTGGTTGAGGTGTTGTTTATTTGGGCCTCGCATCCAAAGTTCGAATCTTTGCAACTCAATTTTTACACAATCCGGATTTTATGAATGGAAATTAGAATTAAATTATTTTAAAAAACGAAATTAGAAATTAAAAATATTAAATTGTATATAAAATATCAATTTACAAAATTCATTTAAAAATTAAAAAAATAAATACATGTTAAAAAATAGTTTACATGTGATGACATGGCAGATGACATGGCTGAAATTGAATTACTGGGCATTGACTGGACAATGACTGTACATATCCTTCAAATGCCTCCTGTTATATATAATGTAGAGATATATATATATATAGGTTTGAGTTAAAATAAAAAGGGTCTTAAAATAAAAAGAATAAAAAGTCTCTGATGCACTAAATTTATAACTATGATGCAGTGAATTTAAATGTGATGCAGTAACTTAATAACTGCAATGCACTAACAGTGATGTCGTAACCTTTTATAGCTGTGATGCAGTAACTGTGATGCACTAAAATTTATAACTGTGATGCAGTAACTTAAAAATGTGATGCAGTAACTATATAACTGTGATGCACCAAAATTCACCTTCCTAGACTTTTTATTTTAAGAGACTTTTTATTATAACCCTACCCTATATATATATATATATATATATATATATATATATATATATATATATATATATATATATATATATATATATATATATATAATTTATTATTTGAAAATCAATATTACTATTTAATCCTTTAAGCTTCTCCAATTTACATATTTTACCCTTAACGGAAAATATTTACGTCGTTAGTCCAAAATTATATATATTTACGTTTTAGGTCCAATTATATCAATATTTACATTTTTCAATCCCAAGTTTCAATATTAACAGTTTATACCTTTAGAAAACAGATTTTACACTTTTTACCCAAAATTAAGGCCCGTTAACATTTTTCGATCCAAAGGGTTTGGGGGAACATTGGGTTTATCAAAATCCATCTTTTTAAGTTCTAATATCATTTCAAAAGAGCTTTTTCACCTAGCTTATCGTAATAACCTAAAACTAGCTTTTTGGGCTTAACGGCCCACGTAAGGTTTTTAATTTCTGAAAAATCTTATGAATTCACGCTTTGCTTTAGGCTCGTACAAGTGACAAAATCAAGTTATTAGATCGAATTATTTATCATTCTCGTTTGTATACTAGGTATACAATTAGTTCGTACCAAATTAATAGGTGGTCATGTGTCGAATATTAAAATGGCGAGGTAAAAGTGTAAGCCAAAACTCAATACGTAAAAACTATAAAACTTGAAAAATAAACTAAGTCTTTTAGTAAAATCGTATAGGTCCAACCCAACTTAGAAACGTGTGATTATTTTCATGTATACGTTAATATTAGTTCAAGGTTATTATATGTTCTCATTAATGACTTAACCAAATAATAGTACCACGTATAAAACATATGTGTTGTTTTTATATTTTACGATTTATAGATATCAAGTGATTGTGCATAAATCATGTACGTATGTATATATAAATAGAAGGAAAGGTTTCAAGGCCTCACCTCACCTATAAAAGGTGGTGTAAAACGATGAGTAAGGATTGTGTAATGGTACGATGGCTTTGTGGTTCACTTCACGTTCCTCCAAAGTTTCAAGAGGCTCCAAGCTTGGTCTCCTAGGTTCGCTTGAGACGTGGTTCTTCTTGGCGATCCGTATGTCCTCCAACACTACTTCTCGTTACTATTTTTGTGATATGTGGTATGTATGAGTGCATGTAACAACTGAGGTTGCATGTGAGTTCTTTTATAGTGAGTTCTGGAAGGGTAGAAACAAGCTAAGATCACAAGTGTTGGTGTGTACATGTGAGGGCGAATAGTAATGCCACAAACATTGTCCAATCGATGGTTTACAAGGCTAAGATCTTGTAAGATCTCTTCCTATTCATTCCTGACAATCACATTGTGTTTAGGGTTCGTTTTGTTGCCATTGGGAAGCAAGGGTGGTGTTAGGGAATATCATGCCACGTTTTGAACTTATCTTTCAATAGTGAGTTTGGTGCTTCACTTAGGTTGTATCCAAGGTAGTAAACAGCGAGAAAGTGTGTAACAAATATCATTTCTGTTTCTTGGGCACTAGGGGAGACGAGACAAGTAAAAATATGTGTATGTTATGTGTAGAAATCGAAATAAAATAGGGGTGTTTTGGGTGTGTGTCACGACAGGAAGAAAGAAAAGAAAAAGAAAATAATAAGGGTGCGTTTGGGCCTATGGCCTGGTGGCCTTGTGGTTTGTGTCGGCCCAAAGAAAGAAAAGAAATAAAAAGAGTCCGTTTTGTTTGTATTTGGTTTTTCGTGGCCCATTGGGTGTTGGGGGCCCACATGGTGTGTTTCGAGTATCGTATCAAAGTTCAAAAATATTAGTGAGCGTTCTCGGGAAGTTTCGTAGGTTCGGGAAATATATAAATAGTATACGGTATTTAGACGAAACGTATAGTTATAAATATAAAAGTTTTATATATTTTAAGTTCGCAATAATTATAAGTTATCTAGGTCGTGTGTAAGCATCGTTCCTGGGTAAACGGTCAATCACATTTATCGTAGTGGTTCCAATATCAAGCCATATCATAAAAAAAAAAAAAAAAAAAAAAAAAAAAAAAAAAAAAAAAAATTGTTACCCGTAAAATGGTGTTAAGTTATCATAACATCGTTTTATTTCTTCGTATGCATTTACTAATCGTAAGGGAAATTTACGAGAGGTTACATTACCTACCTCTTACAGGGAATTCCGTCCCGGAATTCTAGTCTAAGATAGTTGCCAGGGGTGTTTTAGGTGAAGAGATGTGGGTACTTGGAGCGAATCTGATCCTCGCGCTCCCAAGTATATTCCGGTCCTCGCTTGGAGTCCCAACGAACTTTGACAATAGGGATACGGTTTTGCTTGAGTTGTTTAACTTCTCTATCCATGATTTCAATGGGTTCCTCGGTAAACACAAGGTTGTCATCTAGTCAAATTTCTTTCAATGGAATCACGAGAGATTCATCAGATAAACACTTCTTAAGGTTTGACACATGAAAGGTGTCGTGAATCCGACTAAGTTCTTTGGGTAGTTCTAGTTTATAAGCCATGGGTCCTATCCTTTCCAGGATTTTGAATGGACCGACATATCTGGGGTTCAACTTTCCATGTTTTCCAAATCGTACCATTCCCTTCCAGGGAGATACTTTCAATAAAACTCTATCTCCTACTTGAAATTCCATGGGTTTCCTTCTTATGTCGGCGTAGCTTTGCTGATGAGGCGAAAAATGAACCACTTTTAGGGGGTCATTTAAGCCCGGAATTGAATTTATTTGATCAAATATTGCCCTAAATCGTTCCTTTTGTGGTTTTAGGTACATTGGGAGTGAATTCTAGAAAAGGAAGCAATTCGGACATTTTTGGAGCATAAAAGTGAAGAAAACGGCAAAGACTTAATTTTCAATGCTGAGAACAGTACCTGACGGCGTCAAGAGGAAGATCATGACGGCGTCGAGAGTAAAATCCATGACGACCTAGTGAAAACCTGAAGGCGTCACAACAAGGGCGTCAAGACAATTTTTGGTGACGGCCTGCATAAGGAGTATACATGACGGCGTCAGACCCAGATCTAGGCAGTCCGAGAAACTATTTGGCGGCGAGATGACGGCGTCAGACTTTTGTTTTTGACGCCGTCACCCATCAAAATCTATATATAGTTTTCTATTTTTCATTCATAAAAAGAGGAACTTGTGTGGAGAAAGCTAGGGCCGAACTTTGTAAACCCTAGGTCATATTTTACAGTATTTTCAAGGGTTTTCACCCCTTGAATCCTTTCATGTTCAATTGAGAAAAGTCTTCTCTTAAATCATTCAATATGTCTATGTGTTGTTTGAATATATCTTATGCTTGTCTTGATTTCAACATGCTAGGCTAGATCTATCTTGTGTTTGCTTAGATGTAATGAAACCTAGATGTTAATTATGTGTTGATTACTTGTTTATGGTTGTATTGGATGAATGATTTCAATGTTAGGCTTAAGAAAACTGGCAGATCTCCATTTTGTAACATGCTTGAACGTCTTAGGAAACATGAACCGATGTGTACTAGGTTTTATTGGTTGTATTTAATGCATGAGCAAATTCTAGTGATCCCATGTTAGGAGCTTCTTAGCCGGCTCGACATAGGAGTGAAGTAGGCGCTCATAGGATTGGGGAAGTAAGTACGCCACCCCATGAATGGTATTAAGGAATACAATCTGTCATCCACGCAACTATAACAAGTAATTAACCTGTAAAAGATATCAAGGGAGTAGTGAAATCTAAATAAACACAATTCTCCCACATATTGCTCACAACTTTAGTATAATTTAGTTTATTTTCATTTTTAGTATTTTATTTTGATTGCATCTAAGTAATTGGGTTAGTTGACTAGCAACTAATTCCGCCCAACTCCTTCAAAACCAAGATTTTTACTTGCTTTTATAAAAATACAAAAAATACAAAAAGAATCATCCCTCATCTCTAGACCTAGTCTTTAGGTTTTCTAATCCTAGCGACACTATTCCTAGCTGAACGATCAATCCTCCGGTACTTGTCATTATACTATACTACATCGATTAGGTACACTGCCTGGTGGGGGTTGTAAGCTTCTCGAGATCCCTCAAGAGGTAAAGCCTCGTGCAATCCCTACGCATCAAGTTTTTGGCGCCGTTGCCGGGGAATAGTTATTGTCTAGGTTAGAATCTCTTTTTATTAGGTCTACTTGCTAGATTCCTTTCTAGTAAGATTTTATTTTTATTTTTAGGTTCTCTTTAGTCTATCTTATTTCTTCGTGTTTTTGTTTGTAACTCTTTGCCATCCGACATCATGGACGACGGTAACATCTTTGAACCCGTCATCCCACCACAACAAAACCCACCACTAGATAACCAACCTCTTAGGCCCCGAACGCTAGGAGAGTATTCCCGACCTAGCCACCAAGGCTATCGAAACACCATTGAGCTTACCCAAGGAGCCAATGTGACCCCCTTGCGATCCGACACCATCCGGTTGGTGCAAAGCGGATGTGCATTCCATGGACTTCGTTCTGAAGATCCAAACCAATATCTCAAGGACTTCCTTAAAATCATAGATTCTATAGACCTTGATGTTACAACTAGAGAGTCAACCCGATTACGCCTATTCCAATTCTCTCTACGTGATCAAGCTAGCCAATGGCTTGAAGCGGGATCCATCACCTCATGGGATGATCTCACCACTCGTTTCCTTGCTCAATTTTTCCCACCGGGGAGAACTACCAAGCTTAGAAATGATATCTTGATGTTCCAACAACGTCAAGGTGAAACTCTATATGAAGCATGGACTCGATTCAAGGACTTACTCCAAAAAGTCCCTCATCATGGCATAGATCTTTGGCTCCAAGTCCAAATCTTCTATGACCATATCGATCTCTCCAGAAAGCAAGCCATTGACCAATCGGCCGGTGGTAAGCTACGTGATCTAAGTGCGGAAGAATCATGGGAACTCATAGAAGATCTTGCTCTCTATGACAACGAAAGTTGGAATGATCCCCGTGATTTGAACAAAACGGTCAAGGCAATATCTTTGCCTTCGAACAATTCTAGCACTCCCGACCGTAGGATCATGGGACTTGAAGGTCGAGTCAAGTCTCTCATGAAATCTTACGAAGCTCAAAAGCCGTCAAGCCAAGTGAGCAGAATTGCTTCTGCATGTAAATTGTGTAATGGCCCTCACGAAACTCATAATTGCATGGAGCTTCCAAAACGCGCTTATAACGAATTCACATCGTCACACGTTGGTCGAGGCCCTTGAAACTCTGACGACGCCTATGAGGCATGGAAGAATAAACCTAATTTCAGAGGGTACCAAACGCGGAGCGTATCCTTCAATGACTCCTCCCCACTCAAATGGTCCGAGCATTTTCCATCACAGAGCACTCCTTGGCAAAGCTGTGAAGATGCCTTGCGAAATTCATTATGTCTCAAGAATTGCAGCTCTCTACGCTCGAGGCTAAATTTAGACAACATCAAGCCGATATGAATAACAAGATTTGTAATCTGTTAACTGCTATCAAAGAACACGCTGTTAATAAACCGATTCAAGCTGAAGAGATCAAAACTATTACCATCATGAATCAGCCAACTTTTCATGTGAAAATAAAAAGTCCTAGTAAGCTATTTAACCATCTATCACCAAAAGCGAAAGACCCAGTCAATCCCCTAGGACTGATCCATTTCGTAAATACTATCACCACGAGATCTGCTTCTACACCTAACTTGAACCAACAACAAACTGAAAATATGGGTCATACAGCTAAAGATGAAACCTCACGGTTGGGCCACGAATTGGCCAAAAGCCCTACCAACTCATTCGAGCAGTCCTCCACACAAGAGTCTAGCAAATCGGATGAGGGGAAAGAGAGATCGGAAGTGCATACGAGAAATCCAACCATTTTGGGTAAATCTATTTTAGATGAACCCGAGAGAAAAATGTAGGGTGTTACTAGTGGGAGTAGTGATAGGACTGAGGAAAGCAACTCTAAAGTTTTCAAGATTTCCTGCACTATTAAGAAAAAGCTCTTAACCGATAGTCATATAGATCCTAGCCTCCCCGTCAACATAATTCCCCTTTTCCTATACCACGAAGCCTTCCCAGAACGCATGGTGTATGAGAGAGTCAATAACACAAGGGTAAAAAAAGATTTATCAATCATGATTGGAGAACTTTTTTACAACATTGACCTCACAGTGGTCGATGACATAGACCCTGTCACTAATCTAACATTAACCATCCTTGTTCTAGGGAAACCATTTATCAATGAATCGGGAGTAATCCTTGATGCGAAGGATGGTAGTGCATTGTTCACCAATGGTGTCAAGAAGGTAATTTTTCATAGGGGTAATGAGGAGGTGTACGAGTACTGTCCTTCCCTTGAAGGGAATCTATATGGATCAAGGGATGGAGGATCGTGGAAGATAAGGAGGCGTGACCCGAATAATCTCAAAATCCCCTGCATGATCGGTCATAAGTATTTTGATAACGTCTACATTAACGTATTCCTACCTAAGAATTTTATGTCCCTATTCCACTATAACAACATATGTAGATGGGGAATGATTTATAAGGGAGAGAAAGTGGTTGGTAGAGATCATGAAATCCAGGTGTTCGTAGGAAATATGGCATTTACTATGGGGTTTACGATCGTGGACAACATCGAAGACTATGTCGACCCGAGGTTGTCACAGTTGTTTTCGGAGCACCCTTTTGCGAAATCACCAATTTAATAGTTGATGACTGGAACGGAATCATGACCTTTGCTGATGGAATTAGGAGGGTTTCATACCAAACACCATACAAGAGAAAAGATCTCCAAGAAATCGATTGTGACAGGCTTGATAGGCTAAGTTCTCAACTTATCTTATGTGATGAAGATGTTCGGAGAGCGTGTATGGATACTTCTGATTTATCATGTGGGTTCTTTAAAGATGTTAGTAAACTTGGGTCTAAGTATCGAAAAAATGTCTTTGAGTTCGAAGACCCAAAATACCTGCACTATGAAAGCGATACCGATGTAGGAGATGACCTAGAGAGTGGAAGCAACGATGAGGTCACGTAGTAACCCATGACCTTGAGTCTAGCTACAAGACTCGTAAATAAAGAAAAGCGCTTCTTGGGAGGCAACCCATGTTTTGTATGATTTTTATTTTGTTTGTTTGTTATTTGCTTCCGTATGCATGCTTTATTTTTATTGTTGGTAGATCATGTTTCAAAACTAAAAAAAAAGTGAAAATACTTTACTTTGTTGTTTGGCCTAGTCTTAACTTCACCCAAAGGTATTTTTTCAAAAGATAACTGTAAGGGGAAACCCCAAATATGTTTTTAAGAAACAAAACCGATCATGCTTCTCCACAATATTAAGTGAACATGTATATTCATATTTGTTAGAGTCAAATGCTTGTATCGAGTCATAATGAAGTTTTGCAGGATTTTCCAGGAAGTAGGACCAAGTTTTTCCAGAAATTTTCAGGAAACTTAACATAAGAATTTTTGCAGGTCACTTCTGACGGCGTCATGAGTTTACTCTTGACGGCGTCACATGTAAAAATCTGGAAATTTTACCAGTTTTGTTTTTCTAACGGAGTCTTAAAGTTTTTGTTGAATTATCAGTTTTATAATCTCCAGGAAATCTGCAAACATCATTCCACAAGCATTATATCTTATTTTGTTTTCTAGGATTTATTAGCATATGTAGATTGCCGCCGATTTTATGCGAGGTTGCCTTGTCTATTTTCTCAGGTTTTACAGGTTATGCCGCCGATTTCATTTGTTTTACTTATTTCACTTTTACATTCTTTACTTGAACATTGGGAACAATATTCATCCTAAGTGTAAGGGGAAGGTAAAATGATGATACCTTACAGATACACTTTCGCTTGAGTTTGTTTGTTTGATGGTAGATGTGTAATAAAACTATGAGAAATACTTGTTAGTGTAATTTTAGCGCCAAATTTAAAATTTTTTACAACATTTAGGAGTGAAACTTTAGCCATAGCAAGCGTCTCATGGATTGGAGATTGTATGACTAGCACAAAACCGTACTTTTCAGAAAAATTTTCCACCCAAATATGTGAGGTTCGCCTTTAGATTTGATAGGAAAAGCATTTACTATTAGTGCTTATGAGAGTACCGGTAGCATTTAGATTCTAGAACTTGCGTTAGTGATGCATCCCGAGACCGCTAGTGAGACTACATTCGTGTAGTAGGATTTACTACATGATAAGAGGCATTAGGATCACCCTTGTGTTAAACCCGTATCATAATTACTTGACCATTTAAGTCATATTACTTGGCTAGTAAAGTCAATTAATTTTTCTCACACCTTAGCCTTGTACTCATTTTTAGTACACGAAACCCCTAGTACACCCCTCCGAGCCTATCTTTTCGTTTCTAACTTTAAGCATTTTACTTAAAGGAAGAATTTGTTACACCCCACTTAAATGTACACCCAAATCGCCTTAGCCTTCCGTGTATGCACTCATCTTTAGTGCATTATTGTTATTTGTTAAACCCTTAGTTAACTATCTAATTGATTACATTGTTGCTAAGTCGAGTCATATCCTTGTACATATTGTTTTTGGACGATTGGGACTCACGGGTAAAGTACTTATTTTATGGAGTAATGGGGAAGAACATCATATTATTACCCCCATATGTGCATTAATATTAAAAGTACTCCAAGTGTTTTGGTTTTCTTAATTCGAGTCATTAGACTAGTTTATTGTAAAGTATGTAAAAATTCAAGTGTAAGGGGAATTTTCATTCCCTATGATGTAGTTTTTTTGGATGGTAGGGTAAGAGTGTATGAAAAAAAAATAGAAAAAGAAAAAGAGAAAAAACATACGGACTACCATCCCTTTTCATTCTATGTTCATTTTATGTTTTTGTTATTTTTGATTTATTAGCTTAAGTCGAGTCTAGTCTTGGCTTAGCAACGCCACATTGTACATGTAATTAACCAAGATTGTTAACTCGCCACCAGTAAAGACTGCCTATATCCAACAAAACCGTGTATTCCTTATCCCTACACCTAACGTTACAACCCTTTAAATGACCTCTTTGATAGTTTATCCTAGGTGCTTACGTCATGTGGTGGAGGTTTGATCCTTTCCCAAGCCTATGGTAATCTATTTTGCTATGACAGGTAGTGAGAGATATTTTCCATTTCCATATTGTAATATTACTTTATTACACCCGAGAGATGTGAGTATCTAAACAATATTTGTGAGGTGCTAGTATAGGACCTCCGTGCTTGTCTTTGGTCTTTAGTGGAATGATTATTCGTTGTAATTACTTTTATATTACTGTTAAATGACCCCTAACTTGTATTTTGACTAGAATAAAAGCGCATTTGCTTGAGGACAAGCAAATCTCAAGTGTTAGGGTATATGATGAGACGAAAAATGAACCACTTTTAGGGGGTCATTTAAGCCCGGAATTGAATTTATTTGATCAAATATTGCCCTAAATCGTTCCTTTTGTGATTTTAGGTACTTTGGGAGTGAATTCTGGAAAAGGAAGCAATTCGGACGTTTTTGGAGCATAAAAGTGAAGAAAACGGCAAAGACTTAATTTTCAATGCTGAGAACAGTACCTGACGGCGTCAAGAGGAAGATCATGACGGCGTCGAGAGTAAAATCCATGACGACCCAGTGAAAACCTGATGGCTTCACAACAAGGGCGTCAACACAATTTTTGGTTATGGCCTGCATAAGGAGTACACATGACGGCGTCAGACCCAGATCTAGGCAGTCCGAGAAATTATTTGGCGGCCAGATGACGGCGTTAGACTTTTGTTCTTGACGCCGTCACCCATCAAAATCTATATATAGTTTTCTATTTTTCATTCATAAAAAGAGGAACTTGTGTGGAGAAAACTAGGGCCGAACTTTGTAAACCCTAGGTCATATTTTACAGTGTTTTCAAGGGTTTTCACCCCTTGAATCCTTTCATGTTCAATTGAGAAAAGTCTTCTCTTAAATCATTCAATATGTCTATGTGTTGTTTGAATATATCTTATGCTTGTCTTGATTTCAACATGCTAGGCTAGATCTATCTTGTGTTTGCTTAGATGTAATGAAACCTAGATGTTAATTATGTGTTGATTACTTGTTTATGGTTGTATTGGATGAATGATTTCAATGTTAGGCTTAAGAAAACTGGCAGATCTCCATTGTGTAACATGCTTGAACGTCTTAGGAAACATGAACCGATGTGTACTAGGTTTTATTGGTTGTATTTAATGCATGAGCAAATTCTAGTGATCCCATGTTAGGAGCTTCTTAGCCGGCTCGACATAGGAGTGAAGTAGGCGATCATAGGATTGGGGAAGTAAGTACGCCACCCCATGAATGGTATTAAGGAATACAATCCGTCATCCACGCAACTATAACAAGTAATTAACCTGTAAAAGATATCTAGGGAGTAGTGAAATCTAAGTAAACACAATTCTCCCACATATTGCTCACAACTTTAGTATAATTTAGTTTACTTTCATTTTTAGTATTTTATTTTGATTGCATCTAAGTAATTGGGTTAGTTGACTAGCAACTAATTCTGCCCAACTCCTTCAAAACCGAGATTTTTACTTGCTTTTATAAAAATAAAAAAAAATACAAAAAGAATCATCCCTCATCTCTAGACCTAGTCTTTAGGTTTTCTAATCCTAGCGATACTATTCCTAGCTGAATGATCAATCCCCCAGTACTTACTATACTACATCGATCAGGTACACTGCCTGGTGGGGGTTGTAAGCTTCTCGAGATCCCTCGAGAGGTAAATCCTGGTGCAATCCCTACGCATCATTTCCCTAACAAGGTCTGGTCCTATATGTTGTCTTTCTCCAACTTCTGCCCAACAAACGGGCGATCTGCACTTTTCTACCATACAGTGCTTCGAATGGTGCTGCTTTTATGCTAGCGTGGTAACTATTGTTGTACGAAAACTCTGCTAATGGTAAATGCTTATCCAAACCTTTTCCAAAATCAATAACGCATGCTCGGAGCATATCTTCCAAGGTTTGAATAGTTCTTTCACTTTGACCATCAGTTTGAGGGTTGTATGCGGTGCTCATATCTAGTTTAGTTCCTAAGGCTTTCTGTAACGATTTCTAAAAGTGAGAGGTGAAACGACTATCTCGATCCGAGATGATTGATATTGGTACTCCATGTCGAATGACAATTTCCTTCACATACAGCTGAGCTAGTGTATTCATCTCATCGGTTTCTTTGATAGGTAGAAAATGAGCGGATTTTGTGAGACGATCCACAATAACCCATATTGTGTCGTATCCGGATGAGGTTCTTGGAAGTTTGGTGATGAAGTCCATGGTGATTCGTTCCCATTTCCACATAGGAAGTTCTGGTTTTAGAAGTAGACCTGAATGTTTCTGATGTTCTGCCTTTACTCTTGAATACATCAAACATTTATCGACATATTCTGCGATGTCAGCCTTCATGTTTGGCCACCAATATAGTTTCTTTAAATCCTGATACATTTTTTCAGAACCTGGGTGAATGGAGTATTTTGACTTGTGGGACTCATACATGATGAGCTCACGAATACCTCCAACCAGAGGGATCCAACTTCTGTCCTTGAAACACAGTGTTCCATCGGATTTCTTCACGAAACCATTCTTATTCTCGGGCATGCCGTAAATCTTTTCCTTGGGTCGGTTTTCTTGTTTAAGTGCTTCGTTTTGTGCGGTAAGGAATTGGGATGGAAGAGGTGAGTGAATAGTCATCCCTAGTGATTTAACTCGAAGGGGTTTCAATCGTTCTTTTCGGCTTAACGCATCTGCTACTACATTAGCCTTTCCTCGGTGGTAACGTATCTCACAATCATAATCGCTGAGCAGCTCTAGCCAGCGACATTGTCTCATATTCAAATCCTTTTGATCCAAAATATGCTGAAGACTCTTGTGGTCGGTGTACACGGTACATTTGGTGCCATTTAAGTAGTGCCTCCATAACTTGAGCGCAAACACTACAGCTCCTAACTCCAAGTCATGAGTCGTGTAGTTTTCCTCATGTTTCTTCAGTTGTCGGGATGCATAAGCTATCACTTTGCTTCTTTGCATCAAAACTGCTCCTAGTCCATGATAAGATGCGTCGCAATATACTATAAAGTCCTCATTTCCTTCTAGGAGGGTGATACGTGGGAATCGCACCAGGCTTTACCTCTCAAGGGACCTTGAGAAGCTTACAACCCCCACCAGGCAGTGTACCTGATCATTGTAGTATAGTATAGTGACAAGTACCGGGGGATTGATCGTTCAGCTAGGAATAGTGTCGCTAGGATTAGAAAACCTAAATACTAGTCCTAAAGATGAGGGATGATTATTTTTGTATTTTTATATTTTTTAGAAAGCAAGTAAATATCTCGGGTTTGAAGGATTTGGGCGGAATTAGTTGCTAGTCAACTAACCCAATACTAAGATGCAATCAAAATAAAATACTAAAAATGAAAATAAACTAAATTATACTAAGGTTGTGAGCAATAAGTGGAGAAAATGTGTTTACTTAGATTTCACTACTCCCTAGATATCTTTTACACGTTAATTACTTGTTATAGTTGCGTGGATGACGGATTGTATTCCTTAATACCATTCATGGGGTGGCGCACTTAACTCCCCAATCCTATGAGCTCTTATCTCCTCCTATGCCATGCCCAGCACAACCATATGGATTATAAATAGTGGCTCATGCATTTAATACAACCAATAAAACCTAGTGCACATCAGTTCATGTTTTCTAAGACGTTCAAGCATGTTACCATTTGGAGATCTGCCAGTTTTCTTAAGCCTAACATCGAATTCATTCATCCAAAACAACCATAAACAAGTAATCAACACATAATTAATATCTAGGTTTCATTAGATCCAAGCAAACACAAGATAGATCTAGCCTAGCATGATGGAATTAAGACAAGAACAAGATATAGACAACCAACACATAGACATATTGATTGAATTAAAAGAATACTTATCTCAATTACACATGAAAGGTATCAAGGGCTTAGAACCCTTGAAAAACCTGTAAAATTCGCACCAAGTTCGTACTTAGGGTTTCTCCAAAACTTCTTTTTTTTAATGTGAAAATTAGAAAACTATATATAGGAAATAGGGTCTGACGGCGTCAAGACCAAATAGGTGACGCCGTCACCTCGCTGCCAAAATATTTCTCGGACTGCCTTGATCTACTTTTGACGCCGTCATGTGTTATGCATTTCCAGGCCGTCATGCATTTTATTCTTGACGCTCTACTTCGTGACGCCGTCAACTCTGTACTGGGTCGTCATGGAAATTACTCTTGACACCGTCATGAATTCCTTCTTGACGCCGTCACCTACTATTCCCAGCAAGGAAAATTAAGACTTTGGCGTTTTCTTCACTTTTATGCTCCAAAAACGTCCGAATTGCTTCATTTTCCAGATTTCACTCCCAAAGTACCTAAAATCACAAAAGGAACGATTTAGGGCAATATTTGATCAAATAAATTCAGATTCCGGCTTAAATGACCCCCTAAAAACGAATCATTTTTCGCCTCATCATATACCCTTACACTTGAGATTTGCTTGTCCTCAAGCAAATGCGCTTTTATTCTAATCAAAATACAAGTTAGGGTTCATTTAACACTAATATAAAAGTAATTACAACAAATAATCGTTCCACTAAAGACCAATAGACAAGCACGGAGGTCATACACTAGCACCTCACAAATAGTGTTTAGATACTCACATCTCTCGGGTGTAATAAAGTATAAATTAGAATATGGAAACGGAAGATATCTCTCACTACCTGTCATAGCAAAATAGATTACCATAGGCTTGGGAAATGATCAAACCTCCACCACATGGCATAAGCACCTAGGATAAACTATCAAAGAGGTCTTTTTAAAGGGTTGTAACGTTAGGTGTAGGGATATGAAATACACGGTTTTGTTAGATAAAGGCAGTTTTATTGGTGGCGAGTTAACAATCTTGGTTAATTACATGTACAATATGGCGTTGCTAAGCCAAGACTAGACTCGACTTAAGCTAATAAATGAAAAATAACAAAAACATAAAATGAACATAGAATAAAAAGGGATGGTAGTCCGTATGTTTTTTTTTATTATTTATTTATTTTTTTTTCTTTTCTTTTCTTGATTTTTTCGATTTTTTTTTTTTTTTTTTTTTTTTTTTTTTTTTTTTTTGTGCATACACTTTTACCCTACCATCCAAAATAATACATCGTAAGGAATGAAAATTCCCCTTACACTTGAATCTTTACATACTTTACAATAAATTAATCTAATGACTCGAATTAAGAAAATCAAAACACTTGGAGTACTTTTAAGATTAACGTACATATGGGGGTAATATATGATGTTCTTCCCCATTACTCCATAAAATAAGTACTTACCCATGAGTCCCAATCGTCCCAAAACAATATGTACAAAGATAAGACTCGACTTAGCAACCATGTAATCAATTAGATAGTTAACTTAGGGTTTAAACAAATAACAATAATGCACTAAAGATGAGTGCATACACGGAAGGCTAAGGCGATTTGGTTGTACTTTTAAGTGGGATGTAACAAATTCTTCCTTTAAGTAAAATGCTTAAAGTTAGAAACGAAAAGATAGGCTCGGTGGGGTGTACTAGGGGTTTCGTGTACTAAAAATGAGTACAACGCTAAGGGTGTGGGAAAAATTAGTTGACTTAACTAGCCAAGTAATATGACTTAAATGGTCAAGTAATTATGATACGGGTTTAACACAAGGGTGATCCTAATGCCTCTTATCATGTAGTAAATCCTACCACACGAATGTAGTCTCACTAGCGGTCTCGGGATGCATCACTAACGCAAGTTCTAGAATCTAAATGCTACCGGTACGCTCATAAGCACTAATAGTAAATGCTTTTCCTATCAAATCTAAAGGCGAACCTCACATATTTGGGTGGAAAATTTTTCTGAATATACGATTATGTGCTAGTCATACAATCTCCTATCCATGAGACGCTTGCTATGGCTAAAGTTTCACTCCTAAATATTGTAAAAATTTTTAAATTTGGCACTAAAATTGCACTAACAAGTATTTCTCATAGTTTTATTACACATCTACCATTAAACAAAACAAACTCAAGCGAAAGTGCATATGTAAGGTATCATCATTTTACCCTCCCCTTACACTTAAGATGAACATTGTCCCCAATGTTCAAGTAAAGAATGTAAAAGTGAAATAAGTAAAAAGAATGAAATCAAATACTCCCCTGATTCGCTCGGTATGGATAATAAGGTGGCCAGGTTAAATCTTCCTCCAAGAAAACGAACAATCAAAGCTTCCCATCCAGAATATAAATCATCTTCTTGTCATACATAACCTGTAAATCCTGAGAAAACAAACAAGACAACCTCGCGTAAAATCGGCGGCATCCTATATAAGTTACTAAATCCTAGAAAACAAAATAAGATATAATGCTTGTGGAATGAAGTTTGCAGATCTCCTGGAGATTATAAAACTTAATAATTCACAAAAACCATAAGACTCCGTTAGAAAAACAAAACCGGTAAAATTTCCAGATTTTTACACTTGACGCCGTCAGGATTGACCTGCAAAAATTCTTATGTTAAGTTTCCGGAAAATTTCTGGAAAAACTTGGTCCTACTTCCTGGAAAATCCTACAAAACTTCATTATGACTCAATACAAGCATTTGACTCTAACAAATACGAATATACATGTTCATTTAATATTGTGGAGAATCATGATCGGTTTGTTTCTTAAAAACATATTTGGGGTTTCCCCTTACACTTATCTTTTGCAAAAATACTTTTAAGTGGAGTTAAGACTAGGCCAAAACAACAAAGTAAAGTATTTCCACTATTTAGTTTAGAAACATGATCTACCAACAATAAAAATAAAGCATGCATACGGAAGCAAATAACAAACAAACAAAAATAAAATCACACAAAGCATGGGTTGCCTCCCAAGAAGCGCTTTTCTTTATTTACGAGTCTTGTAGCTAGACTCAAGGTCATGGGTTACTACGTGACCTCATCGTTGGTTCCACTCTCTATGTCGTCTTCTAAACTAGTATCGCTTTCATAGTGTAAGTACTTCGGGTCTTTGAACTCGAAAACATCTTGTCGATACTTAGAACCAAGCTTACTAACATCCTTAAAGAATCCACATGATAAATCAGAAATGTTTTTACATCCTCTCCTAACATCTTCATCACACAAAATAAGTTGGGAACTTATCTTATCAAGCCCGTCACAATCGATTTCCTTAAGGTCTTTTCTCTTGTATGGCGTTTGGTATGAAACCCTCCTAATTCCATCAGCGAAGGTCATGATTCCGTTCTGGTCATCCACTATCAAATTAGTGATTTCACAAAAGGGTGCTCCAAAGACGACTTGTGATAACCTAGGGTCGACATAGTCTTCTATGTTGTCCACAATCGTGAATTCCATAGTGAATGCCATATTTCCTACGAACACCTGGATTTCATGATCCTTACCAACCACTTTCTATCCTTTGTAAATCATTCCTCATCTGCTGATATTGTTGTAATGGAATAGGGACATAAAATTCTTAGGCATGAATATGTTAATGTAGACGTTATCGAAGTACTTATGACCGATCATGCAGGGAATTTTGAGATTATTCAGGTCACGCCGTCTTATCTTCCCCGATTCTCCATCCCTTGATCCATATAGATTCCCCTCAAGGGAAGGACGATATTCGTATACCTCCTCATTACCCCTACAAAAAATTACCTTCTTAACACCATTGGTGAATAATGCACTTCCGTCCTTCTCATCAAGGATCACTCCCGATTCATTGATAAATGGTTCCCCAAGAACAAGGTTGGTTAACGTTTGATTGGTGAGAGGGTCCACATCAACGACCACGGTGAGGGTAATATTGTAAACAAGTTCTCCAATCATGATCGATAGATTTCTTATTACCCTTGCGTTATCAACTCTCTCGCACATTATGTGTTTGGGGAAGGCTTCTTGGTATAGGGAAAGGGGTATTATGTTGTCTGGGAAACTAGGATCTATATGACTATCGGTTAAGAACTTTTCCTTAATGGTGCAGGAGATCTTAAAAACTTTAGGGTTGCTTTCATTAGTCCTATCGCTACTCCCACTGGTAACATCCTCCACCTTTTTCTTGGGCTCCTCTAAAATAGATTTACCCAAAATGGCTGGATTTCTCGTATGCTCCTCCGATTTCTCTTTCCCATCCTCCGATTTGCCAGATTCTTGCGAGGTGCACTGCTTGGATGAGTTTATAGGGTTTCTGGCCAAATCGTGGTCCACCCTTGAGGTCTCATCATTAGCTGTATGACCCTTTTTTTTAGTTTGTTGTTGGGTTAGGTTAGGTGTAGAAGCAGATATCGTGGTGATGGTGTTTACGAAATGGATTGGTCCTAGGGGGTTGACAGGTTCTTTTCCTTTTGGTGATAGATATTTGAATAACTTACTAGGACTTTTTATTTTCACTGGGGAGGTTGGTGGACTCATGATGGTAACAGACTTAACCTCGTCAATGTGAATGGGTTTATTAACAACATGCTCTTTGATAGCAGTTAACAGATTACAAATCTTGTTATTCAAATCAGCCTGCTGTTGTCTAAATTTAGCCTCGAGCGTAGAGAGCTGTAATTCTTGAGATAGAATGAATTTTTTTAGAGTATCTTCACAGCTTTGCCTAGGAATGCCTTGTGATGGAAAATGCTCGGACCAAGTAAGTGGTAAGGAGTCGTTGAAGGATACACTCGCGTTTGGTACCCTCTGAAATTAGGTTTGTCCTTCCATGCCTCATAGGCCTCGTCAGAAGTTCGAGGACCTCGACCTACGTGTGATGACGTGAGAGCCATTGCATAATTTGCATGTGGAAGCGATTCTGCTTACTTAGCCTGAAGGTTTTTGAGCTTCGTAAGATTTCATGAGAGACTTGACTTGACCTTCAAGTTCCAGGATCCTACGGTCAGGAGTGCTAGAGTTGTTCAAAGGCAAAGATATTGCCTTGACCGTTTTGTTCAAATCACGATGATCATTCCAACTTTCGTTGTCATAGAGAGCAAGATCTTCTATGAGTTCCCATGATTGTTCCGCATTTAGATCACGTAGCTTACCACCGGCCGATTGGTCAATGGCTCGCCTCGTGGAGAGATCGATATGGTCATAAAAGATTTGGACTTGGAGCCAAAGATCTATGCCATGATGAGGGACTTTTTGGAGTAAGTCCTTGAAACGAGTCCATGCTTCATAAAGAGATTCATTTTGACGTTGTTGGAACATCAAGATGTCATTTCTAAGCTTAGTAGTTCTCCCCGGTGGGAAAAATTGAGCAAGGAAACGAGTGGTGAGATCATCCCATGTGGTGATGGATCCCGCGGGTAAACGCTCAAGCCATTGACTAGCTTGATCCCGTAGAGAGAATTGGAATAGGCGTAATCGGGTAGTCTCTCTAGTTGCAACATCTAGGTCTATGGAATCTACGATTTTAAGGAAGTCCTTAAGATGTTGGTTTGGATCTTCTGAACGAAGTCCATGGAATGCACATCCGCTTTGCACCAACCGGATGGTGTCGGATCGCAAGGGAGTCACATTGGCTCCGGTGAGCTCAATGGTGTTTTGGTTGCCTTGGTGGCTAGGTCGGGAATACTCTCCTAAGGTTCGGGGCCTAAGAGGTTCTAGTGGTGGGTTTTGTTGTGGTGGGATGACGGGTTCAAAGATGTTCCCATCGTCCAGGATGTCGGGTGGTGAAGAATTACGAACAAAAACAGAAAGAAATAAGATAGACTAAAGAAAACTTAAAAATAAAAATAAAATCTTGCTAGAAAGGAATCTAGCAAGTAGACCTAATAAAAAGAAATTCTAACCTAGACAATAACTATTCCCCGGGCTGCGGCGCCAAAAACTTGATACGTGGGAATCGCACCTGGCTTTACCTCTCAAGGGATCTTGAGAAGCTTACAACCCCCACCAGGCAGTGTACCTGATCGTTGTAGTATAGTATAGTGACAAGTACCGGGGGATTGATCGTTCAGCTAGGAATAGTGTCGATAGGATTAGAAAACCTAAATACTAGTCCTAAATATGAGAGATGATTATTTTTGTATTTTTATATTTTTTAGAAAGCAAGTAAATATCTCGGGTTTGAAGGATTTTGGCGGAATTAGTTGCTAGTCAACTAACCCAATACTAAGATGCAATCAAAATAAAATACTAAAAATGAAAATAAACTAAATTATACTAAGGTTGTGAGCAATAAGTGGAGAAAATGTGTTTACTTAGATTTCACTACTCCATCTTTTACACGTTAATTACTTGTTATAGTTGCGTGGATGACGGATTGTATTCCTTAATACCATTCATGGGGTGGCGCATTTAACTCCCCAATCCTATGAGCTCTTATCTCCTCCTATGCCATGCCCAGCACAACCATAGGGATTATAAACAGTGGCTCATGCATTTAATACAACCAATAAAACCTAGTGCACATCAGTTCATGTTTCCTAAGACGTTCAAGCATGTTACCATTTGGAGATCTGCCAGTTTTCTTAAGCCTAACATCGAATTCATTCATCCAAAACAACCATAAACAAGTAATCAACACATAATTAATATCTAGGTTTCATTAGATCCAAGCAAACACAAGATAGATCTAGCCTAGCATGATGGAATTAAGACAAGAACAAGATATAGACAACCAACACATAGACATATTGATTGAATTAAAAGAATACTTATCTCAATTATACATGAAAGGTATCAAGGGCTTAGAACCCTTGAAAAACCTGTAAAATTCGCACCAAGTTCGTACTTAGGGTTTCTCTAAAACTTCTTTTTTTTTAATGTGAAAATTAGAAAACTATATATAGGAAATAGGGTCTGACGGCGTCAAGACCAAATAGGTGACGCCGTCACCTCGCCGCCAAAATATTTCTCGGACTGCCTTGATCTACTTTTGACGCCGTCATGTGTTATGCATTTCCAGGCCGTCATGCATTTTATTCTTGACGCTCTACTTCGTGACGCCGTCAAATTTGTACTGGGTCGTCATGGAAATTACTCTTGACGCCGTCATGAATTCCTTCTTGACGCCGTCACCTACTGTTCCCAGCAAGGAAAATTAAGACTTTGGCGTTTTCTTCACTTTTATGCTCCAAAAACGTCCGAATTGCTTCCTTTTCCAGATTTCACTCCCAAAGTACCTAAAATCACAAAAGGAACGATTTAGGGCAATATTTGATCAAATAAATTCAGATTCCGGCTTAAATGACCCCCTAAAAACGGATCATTTTTCGCCTCATCAGAGGGCTAATATTGGAGCTTCACAAAGCTTTCGTTTTAACAACTGGAAGGCTGCTTCTTCCTTTTCTTCCCAGATGTACTTCTCATTCCTTTGGGTTAGCTTAGTCAAGGGTTTTGCAATCTTGGAGAAACCTTCAATAAATCTTCGGTAGTAACCTGCGAGACCTAAAAATTGACGTATCTCCGTGGGGTTTGTAGGAGACGACCAATCTTTTACAGCCTCAATCTTAGCAGGGTCTATGTGAATGCCTTGACTATCTATGATGTGTCCTAAAAATTGTACGGTGCGAATCCAAAAGTCGCATTTGGAGAACTTCGCGTACAGTTCTTCTTTCTTGAGCAGTTCTAGAATGATTCGTAAATGTTCTGCGTATTCCTCTTTGTTGCGAGAATAGATCAAAATATCTTCGATGAATACTATTACAAACTTATCCAGGTAAGGTTTGCACACTCGATTCATTAAATCCATGAAAACTGCTGGTGCATTGGTCAATCCGAATGGCATTACTTGAAACTCGTAGTGACCATAGCGCGTTCTGAATGTAGTTTTTGGAATATCCTCTTCTCGAACTCTTAGCTGATGATATCCTGATCTCAGATCAATTTTTGAGTATACACTCGATCCTTGCAATTGATCAAACAGATCATCAATTCGAGGCAATGGGTATTGATTATTTACCGTAAGTTTATTTAACTCCCGGTAATCGATGCACATTCGAAAGGATCCATCCTTCTTCTTAACAAATAAAACTGGAGCTCCCCAAGGTGATGAGCTTGGTCGAATAAATCCTTTTTTTGACAATTCCCTTAGTTGTTCTGACAATTCTTCCATTTCAAATGGCGCTAGCCTATAAGGTGCTTTAGCCACTGGTGCCGCTCCAGGCACTAGTTCAATCTGAAATTCTACTTGACGTGCGGGTGGAATACCAGGTAATTCTTCAGGGAATACTTCAGGAAAATCCCTAACAATAGGAACGTCATCAAGCTGCTTCTCGGATGACTTATTTTCTGTAACTTGAGCCATGAATACTTGACATCCTTCCTTCATGTATTTTATCACTCGCATACATGAGATAATTCCATATCGAGGTTTGATTTTGTCGCCCTGGACAATGAGTGTTTCATCCTTGAGTGGTATATGGACGGCCTTTTCGTCACAGTGAATCCTAGCACGATGGTGGGATAGCCAATCCATGCCGACGATAGCATCAAAACTACCAAGTTGAACCGGCATAAGATCAATGGCAAAAGGTTTTTCGGATAAGGTTAGGGTGCAATCTTTCATGATAGTATTGGTATCTATTAAATTCCCGTCAGCCATTTCGACTTCGTAGGTGGTGTTTAGCTTAGAGGGGGTAACATTAAGTAAAGGGGCAAACGTATCTGATATAAAACTCTTATCGGCGCCCGAATCAAACAATACTCTAGCATTATGATGGTTTAGTAGAAACGTACCGGTGACTACATCGGGTCGTTTCCATCTCCGAGAAGGTATACCCTAGCTTGGGCGTTGGCTGGTTCATTTCCTTTTAGGCAGTTCCTCTGGATGTGTCCTACTTCTCCGCATCCGTAACAAGTGGGTGATACGACCTGTGTGTTGCTTCCTGTAGCCGGAATCCTACAGTTTCTGGTTTGATGACCGATCTTACGACATTTGTCACATCGGACAGTACAACGACCCTCGTGATGAAGTTTGCATCATTGACATTGGGGTTTCTGACCGTTGTACCCTACACCTTCCGTGGCGGCGTAGACTCGGGGTTTCTCTTGTCTTTGATTCTGCTGTTGAGTGCTTCGATTGTTGTGATATTGTTGGTGGTTCCGATTATTGTTGCGGTGGTTGTTGTTGCGGTGATGACTGTTGTTGCTTTGTTGGTTGTTGTTGTGATGGTGGGTGGTTCTCTTATCGTCCAATTTCCTTTTAAGCTCATTGTATTTCACTTCTCGGTCTAGAAGTTTCTGAGCAAGTTCCATGGCTGCTTCCAAGGTTAGCGGGTTTGCTGAGGTGACATTTCCTTCAATACTCCTAGGGAGTCCTTCGACATATTTCTCTAATGTCTTCTCATGATCGGGTACCATGGTAGGGCATAGTATTTTGAGTTCTTGAAATCTCCTGTTGTAACTTCTAAAATCAACGCCTTTCACTATTAAGGCATGGAACTCATCCTCGAGTTTTCGTAGTTCGGAACGGGGACAATACTTCTTTAGTATTTTAGCCTTGAATTCAATCCAAGTAAGTTGATGTGCTGCCTCTGCTCCTAGTGTTTGAACGGTAGAGTTCCACCAGGATAGAGCGTCTTGCATCAGTGTTCCCGTTGCGAAGCTTACCTTGTTGTTTTCCGAGCATCAACTTCTTTGGAAAACAGTTTCACTTCTTTCAAACCATTGAGCTAATTCCGATACTCCTTCAGTTCCTTTGAAATACGTTGGTTGGCACGCTATAAAGTCCTTGTAAGTGCAGTAGCGGGGTGCAAGTGCATTTCCATCTCTATTGCGGGCCTGTCCAGCTAAAACGGCATTGACACCATCAGCAATTGCTTGCTGGATTGCTGCCGGGGTCATAACTTCAGGGTTTGTTGGTACGGCGGTCGTGGTTGTTCTCGTAGTTCTAGCCATGTTGCTATTATAAAAGAAGGTATATCATTAGAACATTTATAATAGTCTTATCACGTTGAAATATATATCGAGTAATAAATAGTAAATATAGGTCGTAGTTACAATGATTTGATCATTGAAAAGGTTTAAGTCGTAACACACATAGGAATTACAAATAAGTTTGACCTGCATGAACTAATATATTACGATATAGTGTATAAGATTTGCAACGTAAATAAAGATAAAATAAATTTCCATAAATCAACGTCAAGGTGTTACAACACTTATTGATACTTGTGCAAATGTTTACAAAACACGACAAGATTCTCTTATTGGTAGGACATTGATTTCACTAACAAGGCGAGGGTCTCATGGTTTCCCTAAGGCTTTGTCTAGGCGGTTTTGGAGTTCTTGAATGGCAGTGGACATGGTTTCCATGGTTTGATCTCGAGTCCTTTCCCTTTCTCGAGATTCTAGCAGGGCTTGCCTAAGGCGTAGGTTCTCAGTGTTGATCCTTTCAAGTTCTCGGTCTAAAGATCCCATCATTATTTCTGTTGAAGTGTTAGCCCCACACAGTGCTCCTATGAATTCCATTGACTCCCAAAATAGAGAATCCAACTTTTCAACCTTATCTTCTATTGCAAGATGACCAATTATGAGACTGTTCATATCATCTTCAAAGGTTTCTAGGAGCTCATGTGGAACCTTGTTGAGTATAGCAGCGATGGAATCAAGTCGATCTTCGTGGCGAACCATTCTTGCAGCTAACAATGGTATTGTGTGATGTATGGGTTCCCTAGTGACTGGAAGAATTCAGGAGGTAGAGTAAGAACTTTCTCCAAGTTCCATTGTTGTTGGTGTTCCTTCTTGAGATCTCCAATATCGCATGATGGGCAACAAGAATGACCATTTACGAGCATCCACTTGTTTTGTTGGTCCTTCGGCATCTGCGTTGAATACAAGATTCTGAGGTGGTTGGGCGGATTGGGTAAGTCCTTTGGTGAGGTGATATTGGGACACTTTGGTAAGGTGCAAGTGGTGATGCTAGTGGAGGAGATGCTATGGGTGATGGTGTTAGTGGCACAGTAGTAGTTTAGCTGTAGAAGATAGTAGGTAGTGGTGGTATCACAGGTGGTGCAGGTGGTGGTGGCACAACTGATTCAGGTGGTATGACAAGAGCTGGTGCTGGTACAGCAGTACTTGCTTCATACAGCTGAAGTTGTCTAATTTGCCTAGATCGGCGAATCGGACGAGATGATGCCAGAGGAGAAGCCTCTGTGTCAGATGCTGGCAGAAATTGCTGGCTTTGTATGTATGGACCGTTAATTATAATGCCAAGCGAGAGTGAGTGGATAGATCTATTGAGGGTGACGCCTCCATTCGTGTTTGGGTTGCTCCAACGGAATTACGAATGCATTTCATGTCTGAACAATTTGAGTGCCTGGTAGCCACTCCTTTGGGGCCAATACAATACTATGTCTAGCTTCGGGGTCATGAGCTTAAGAGACAATGTAGCATTTTTGACATATTGTTACCTTACTTTATACTTATGGCTATTGTACATAGTACATACGAGATTACTTATAAAGTCACGATACTTTTCCATCACTATTACTACTTATTTACGATGCCTTTGCATCAATCTTATTACTTTTGTTCACACAAACCAAACATATTACTTTTGGCAGTGGGTCGTAAACACACAGGTTACAAGTCTCTTATGGCGGGACTTGGAACTGAGTGGATTTATGATGCCTTTGCTGGGAAATATTTATTAGTATGCATTACATTCTTTTTCACAAGACTCTATGAACTCACCAACCTCGTGTTGACACTTTAGCATGTATTTTCAGGTATTTAGCAATGGCACGCTACAGGAGGTTTTGGCAGGGAATGGCATGGTCATAGAAGACTCTGATTATTCATTTGGGGACCGTTTTAAACTATTTTAAGGGCCTACTTCCGCACTACTTTTAACAATGTAAATTCAACATTTTGATTAAACTATTTTATTCTAAATGATTCACGTGAAAACCATTTTTGAACTTGTGTTGTAATACCAATTGAGTTACACCCCAGCTACATGTATGCTTTCGCTGGACCCGATTCTGGGGGTGTGACAGTATGACTAGCACAAAACCGTACTATTCAGAAAAATTTTCCACCCAAATGTGTGAGGTTCGCCTTTAGATTTGATAGGAAAAGCATTTACTATTAGTGCTTATGAGTGTACCGGTAGTATTTAGATTCTAGAACTTGCGTTAGTGATGCATCCCGAGACCACTAGTGAGACTACATTCGTGTAGTAGGATTTACTACATGATAAGAGGCATTAGGATCACCCTTGTGTTAAACCCGTATCATAATTACTTGACCATTTAAGTCATATTACTTGGCTAGTTAAGTCAACTAATTTTTCTCACACCCTTAGCGTTGTACTCATTTTTAGTACACGAAACCCCTAGTACACCCCTCCGAGCCTATCTTTTCGTTTCTAACTTTAAGCATCTTTCTTAAGGGAAGAATTTGTTACACCCCACTTAAATGTACACCCAAATCGCCTTAGCCTTCCGTGTATGCACTCATCTTTAGTGCATTATTGTTATGTGTTTAAACCCTAAGTTAATTATCTAATTGATTATATGGTTGCTAAGTCGAGTCATATCTTTGTACATATTGTTTTGGGACGATTGGGACTCATGGGTAAAGTACTTATTTTATGGAGTAAGGGGGAAGAAAATCATTTATTACCCCCATATGTACGTTAATCTTAAAAGTACTCCAAGTATTTTAATTATCTTAATTCGAGTCATTAGATTAGTTATTTGTAAAGTATGTAAAAATTCAAGTGTAAGGGGAATTTACATTCCCTATGATGTATTATTTTGGATGGTAGGGTAAGAGTGTATGCAAAAAAAAAAAAAAAAAAAAAAAAAAAAAAAAAAAAAAAGAAAAAAAAAAATGAAAAATGAAGAAAAAGAAAAAAAATAGAAAAAGAAAAGAGAAAAAAAAAACATACGGACTACCATCCCGTTTCATTCTATGTTTATTTTATGTTTTTCTTATTTTTGATTTATTTGCTTAAGTCGAGTCTAGTCTTGGCTTAGCAACGCCACATTGTACATATAATTAATCAAGATTGTTAACTCGCCACCAGTAAAGACTGCCTATATCCAACAAAACCGTGTATTCCATATCCCTACACCTAACGTTACAACCCTTTAAAAAGACCTCTTTGATAGTTTATCCTAGGTGCTTACGCCATGTGGTGGAGGTTTGATCCTTTCCCAAGCCTATGGTAATCTATTTTTCTATGACAGGTAGTGAGAGATATTTTCCGTTTCCATATTGTGATATCACTTTATTACACCCGAGAGATGTGAGTATCTAAACACTATTTGTGAGGTGCTAGTATATTACCTCCGTGCTTGTCTTTGGTCTTTATTGGAACGATTATTTGTTGTAATTACTTTTATATTAGTGTTAAATTACCCCTAACTTGTATTTTGATTTGAATAAAAGCGCATTTGCTTGAGGACAAGCAAATCTCAAGTGTAAGGGTATATGATGAGGCGAAAAATGAACCACTTTTAGGGGGTCATTTAAGCCCGGAATTGAATTTATTTGATCAAATATTGCCCTAAATCGTTCCTTTTGTGATTTTAGGTACTTTGGGAGTGAATTCTGGAAAAGGAAACATTTTGGACTTTTTTGGAGCATAAAAGTGAAGAAAACGGCAAAGACTTAATTTTCCATGCTGAGAACAGTACCTGACGGCGTCAAGAAGAAAATCCTGACGGCGTCAAGAGTAAAATCCGTGACGACCTAGTGAAAACCTGAAGGCGTCACAAGAAGGGCGTCAAGAGTTAATGTTGTGACGGCCTACAATTGGAATACACATGACGGCGTCAAACCCAGATCTAGGCAGTCTGAGAAATTATTTGGCGGCGAGATGACGTCGTCAGAAATTTGTTCTTGACGCCATCACCTATGAGAATCTATATATAGTTTTCTATTTTTCATTCATTAGAGAGGAACTTGTGTGGAGAATACTAGGGCCGAACCCTAAAAACCCTAGGTCATATTTTACAGTATTTTCAAGGGTTTTCACCCCTTGAAACCTTTCATGTTCAATTGAGATAAGTCTTCTCTTAATTCATTCAATATGTCTATGTGTTGTTTGAATATATCTTATGCTTGTCTTGATTTCAACATCCTAGGCTAGATCTTTCATGTGTTTGCTTAGATGTAATGAAAACTAGATGTTAATTATGTGTTGATTACTTGTTTATAGTTGTATTGGATGAATGATTTCAATGTTAGGCTTAAGAAAACTGGCAGATCTCCATTATGTAACATGTTTGAACGTCTTAGGAAACATGAACCGATGTGTACTAGGTTTTATTGGTTGTATTTAATGCATGAGCAAATTCTAATGATCTCATGTTAGGAGCTTCTTAGCCGGCTCGACATAGGAGTGAAGTAGGCACTTATAGGATTGGGGAAGTAAGTACGCCACCCCATGAATGGTATTAAGGAATACAATCCGTCATCCACGCAACTGTAACAAGTAATTAACATGTAAAAGATATCTAGGGAGTAGTGAAATCTAAGTAAACACAATTCTCCCATATATTGCTCACACCACTAGTTTAATATAGTTTATTTTCATTTCTAGTATTTTATTTTGATTGCATCTTAGTAATTGGGTTAGTTGACTAGCAACTAATTCCGCCCAACTCCTTCAAAACCGAGATTTTTAATTGCTTTTAATAAAAATATAAAAATATAAAAAGAATCATCCCTCATCTCTAGACCTAGTCTTTAGGTTTTCTAATCCTAGCGACACTATTCCTAGCTGAACGATCAATCCCCCGGTACTTGTCATTATACTATACTACATCGATCAGGTACACTGCCTGGTGGGGGTTGTAAGCTTCTCGAGATCCCTCGAGAGGTAAAGCCTTGTGCAATTCCCACGCATCAGTAGCATAGGCTGAAGTAACATCTTCAGTTCCTGAGTTTGATGACACGCTGATAGGGTGGGTGTTCGAAGACATGACACTGTAATAAATTTCCCGATTAGTAAATGTAAGCACAATTATATTCAATTTAAAATGCTATAAAGTAAATAATACTTTTTACCAATTTTTGGAATGCTCAGGCACGAAGGGCGTAGGATGGTATTTTATAAAAATTTTGTCCCGTTAAAAAGTGTAGTTATAGTCCAATGTTCCAAAAACACTTGGTTCACTATAACCGTGGCTCTGATGCCAATCTATAACACCCCCAAAATCGATCAATACAGCGGAAGACTTATAATGACAGCGAAAGACTTTTGGGGTATTATATCGTGGATCTTTATCACAATTATGGAAAACGACTCAAATGAGATGTTTTAAGCTTTATTTAAAATACCAAATATTCATGTTTCCAAGAGGTTTCATTATTCAACAACAAGTTTTTATTCAAAGAGAAATAAACGTTTCTTTATTTGCCCACTTCGTGCCTTTGCCATCCATTCCGTTTAGTTACCTGAGATAAACATGCTAAAAGTCAACAAAAGTTGAGTGAAATTCATAGGTTTATAATTAAGAGTTTGAATACAAGAGATAGATGCTTATTGTATATAGATACGAATAAACAAGTTAGAAATCACATTCATTATTGCTTTAAGCTCATGACACTCAACGATTCAACATACATCAAAATTATCCGTAATAATGATGTAAAATAAATTGCCCCCAAGATAGGTATTTGCCAGTAACCTATGATATTTAAATAAAGTGCATTTGGTAACTTTCCTCTAGCAACCAAATGGGGATTGTCAATCCCTAATAGATCTATTCACAATTATTTACGTTCACCCTTCAAGTGTTTAAGGTTCATGATTGAGGGACTTTCGGTAATAGCTACTTAAGCAATAATAATATCAGGAAAAGACTTGTGTTCGGTTTTTGAGCATGTATCCCCCCCACAAAACAAGTTAAATGTGGGCTATGAACTCACCTTAGTAGTACAGTAGAATAATCGTAATCTCAACGATGCAAGGCAACGGCTTCACACACAACCTATAAGATATGACAAGTTTCAGTTTTTAAGTCTCGTTTTATTGCGAACGTTTATTATTAGTTACGAATAATCCATAATGTGCATAGGTGATGTGTTACGTCGTAGATAAAATAGATAATGGTTACGTATTGTTTTATCGTCTAAATTTAATTATCGTTATATAAATTTTATACGTATATATATATATATATATATATATATATATATATATATATATATATATATATATATATATATATATAGTTATATATAAAATTTATTATTTAAAAATCAATATTACTATTTAATCCTTTAAGCTTCTCCAATTTACACATTTTACCCTTAACGGAAAATATTTACGTCGTTAGTCCAAAATTATATATACTTACGTTTTAGATCCAATTATATCAATATTTACATTTTTCAATCCCAAGTTTCAATATTAACAGTTTATACCTTTAGAAAACAAATTTTACACTTTTTACCCTAAGTTTATACGTTTGAAACTTTTAGTCCCTAGTTATCGAAATTTTGCAAATTTAGTCCAAAAATTAACAAATTCAAAACTTAACATTTTTATTATTCTAATAAGCTCAGGAAGTGTAGAACAGCTTATTTTAACAGCTTATTAGCTTATTTTCCTTGTTTTTCATCAAATGGGCTTATCGATCCAAAATTAAGGCCCGTTAACATTTTTCGATCCAAAGGGTTTGGGGGAACTTGGGTTTATCAAAATCCATCTTTTTAAGTTCTAATATCATTTCAAAAGAGCTTTTTCACCTAGCTTATCGTAATAACCTAAAACTAGCTTTTTGGGCTTAACGGCCCACGTAAGGTTTTTAATTTATGAAAAATCTTATGAATTCACGCTTTGCTTTAGGCTCCTACAAGTGACAAAATCAAGTTATTAGATCAAATTATTTATCATTCTCGTTTGTATACTAGGTAGACAATTAGTTCGTACCAAATTAATAGGTGGTCATGTGTCGAATATTAAAATGGCGAGGTCAAAGTGTAAGCCAAAACTCAATACGTAAAAACTATAAAACTTGAAAAATAAACTAAGTCTTTTAGTAAAATCGTATAGGTCCAACCCAGCTTAGAAACGTGTGATTATTTTCATGTATACGTTAATATTAGTTCAAGGTTATTATATGTTCTCATTAATGACTTAACCAAATAATAGTACGACGTATAAAACATATGTGTTGTTTTTATATTTTACGATTTATAGATATCAAGTGATTGTGCATAAATCATGTACGTATGTATATATAAATAGAAGGAAAGGTTTCAAGGCCTCACCTCACCTATAAAAGGTGGTGTAAAACGATGAGTAAGGATCGTGTAATGGTACAAGGGCTTTGTGGTTCACTTCACGTTCCACCAAAGTTTCAAGAGGCTCCAAGCTTGGTCTCCTAGGTTCGCTTGAGACGTGGTTCTTCTTGGCGATCCGTATGTCCTCCAACACTACTTCTCGTTACTATTTTTGTGATATGTGGTACGTATGAGTGCATGTAACAACTGAGGTTGCATGTGAGTTCTTTTATAGTGAGTTTTGGAAGGGTAGAAGCAAGCTAAGATCACAAGTGTTGGTGTGTACATGTGAGGGCGAATAGTAATGCCACAAACATTGGCCAATCTATGGTTTACAAGGCTAAGATCTTGTAAGATCTTTTCCTATTCATTCCTGATAATCACATTGTGTTTAAGGTTCGTTTTGTTGCCATTGGGAAGCAAGGGTGGTGCTAGGGAATATCATGCCACGTTTTGAACTTATCTTTCAATAGTGAGTTTGGTGCTTCACTTAGGTTGTATCTAAGGTAGTAAACGAGCGAGAAAGTGTGTAACAAATATCATTTCTGTTTCTTGGGCACTAGGGGAGACGAGACAAGTAAAAATATGTGTATGTTATGTGTAGAAATCGAAATAAAATAGGGGTGTTTTGGGTGTGTGTCGCGACAGGAAGAAAGAAAAAAATAATAATAAGGGTGCGTTTGGGCCTATGGCCTGGTGGGCTTGTGGTTTGTGTCGGCCCAAAGAAAGAAAAGAAATAAAAAGAGTCCGTTTGGTTTGTATTTGGTTTTCGTGGCCCATTGGGTGTTGGGGGCCCACATGGCGTGTTTCGAGTATCGTATCGAAGTTCAAAAATATTAGTGAGCATTCTCGGGAAGTTTCGTAGGTTCGGGAAATATATAAATAGTATACAGTATTTAGACGAAACGTATAGTTATAAATATAAACGTTTTATATATTTGTAGTTCGCAATAATTATAAGTTATCTAGGTCGTGTGTAAGCATCGTTCCTGGGTAAACGGTCAATCACAGTTATCGTAGTGGTTCCAATATCAAGCCATATCATTAAGAAAAAAAATTTGTTACCCGTAAAATGGTGTTAAGTTATCATAACATCGTTTTATTTCTTCGTGTGCATTTACTAATCGTAAGGGAAATTTACGAGAGGTTACAAGGCATGATGGAGATTCATGAGCATATTGAGAGCTTACAGTGAGGTTTCATCACATATCGCGAGGCCGATCGCAAGTTGTGGCAGAGAAACACTGAGTTAGAGTAGGAGGTAGCAGACCCTAAGAGAGATAGCGACACCCATAGTGTGGAGTTGGGATCATTGTGGAGAGAGCTAGATGGTTTGAGGCAGGAGTTGAGGAGCCTACGCCAGCATCGTGGCTAGATATTTGGATTATGTGGTTATGTTGCTTTCTACACCGAGGAGTGTTCGGTTAGAAAAGCTAGTTATCTTATTTTGATGTATTTTCTGTTGGTTATTCGTCTCGTTTGGAACGATTTATATCTTTTGTGTTTTCTATAGTTGGAACGATGTTGGATCACTATTGTATGGATGATGGTTATTATTATATGATGTTATGTGACTTTTGGATATTATGGAAATTGAGTTCCTATTCGCCTTATTGCTGTCTTGTGGTGTATTGCTGATATTCTTTCCATGACTTGGCTTCATTGATTAATTCTTGTGAGCGTATGATAAGTTCTATCGGAGACTTACGAACCTTGTATGATGTTTCAGATCAATGGCCCCACGACGAAACCCTGTTAGAGCTACTAGAACTGGTCCGGCAGTGACTACCCCTGGTCGCCGAGGACGCCGTCCTACTCGAAATGTTGAAACCCCTACTCCTGATAACCTGGACGCTACTAATCGCAACAACAGGAATCAAAATGTTGAGGTTCAGGGAGACAATGATCATGTTCCACCTAATGCACCTACTGTGGATCAAGCAATGATCAATCAACTTGTGGAGCAACGAGTTACTGAGCTACTAGCTGAGTCAAATCATTCCAACAATTCTGCTGGAACATTTCCACCTGTTCGCGCTAATGGATGTAACTACAAGGAGTTTCGAATTTGTGGACCTATTGAGTTTGGTGGGACTGAAGGAGTGGTTTACTTGGTCAAGTGGATAGAGAAGACTGAGTCAGTGTTCAATGTCAGCAACTGTGCGGAGAATGCGAAGGTAAAGTTTGCTTCTTTTACTTTCAAGGATGAAGCTTTAACTTGGTGGAACAATTACCGAAATTCGGTTGGGAGTGATGTGGCTTATGCTATGACTTGGGAGCAATTTAAGTCTTTGCTGATTCAGACTTACTGCCCAAGGAATGAGGTTAAGAAGCTGGAGATTGAGTTTTGGAATCACAAAGTGAAGGGTACTGATATGGCGACATACAATCGCCGCTAGCGAGAGTTAGCCTTGCTTTGCCCAGATATGGTTAGGACTGAGACTCAAAGGATTGAGCGGTATACCGATGGGTTGCCGGTAGCTACAAGGAACGATGTGATTTCTGCTAAGCCTGCAAATATTCATGAGGCTATCATGATCACTCAACAATTGATGGACTCGTTGGTATTGGAAGAAGCTGAGAAAGACAAGAATGGAAAGAGGAAGAAGGATAATCACTCAAAGGGTAATGATCACTGAAACAAACGACAGGCAACTACTAGAGCTTATGCTATGGGAGATGGAGATAAGAAGAGCTACAATGGGGATACGCCCAAGTGTGGCCGATGTTACAAGAATCATCCTGGATGATGTAATGTGGTGTGCAAGAATTGCTCAAAGATGGGACATATAGCTAAGGACTGTAGAGCTCGACCACTTGCTATGGTTCAAGCAACTCCTGAACCTATGAGTAAGGCAAATGTTACTTGTTATGGATGTGGAAAGAAAGGACACTATAGGAATGAGTGTAGGGAATCGTGGAACCGAGGAAATCAAGGATCGGGTGGTAATGGGTACAATCATGGAAACCGTGGAGCTGGAGGAAACCGTGGACGACAAGACAATGGGGACCAACGTGTGGAAGCAGGAGCTGCTCATGGGAGAGTGTATGCACATGGAAACGAGAAAGGAGAAGATCCAAACGTCGTTACTGGTACGTTCCTTCTCAATAATCGTTATGCTTCCATACTATTTGATACTGGTGCCGATAGGAGTTTTGAGTCCACTACTTTTGCACCCTTACTAGAGAAACCCCCGATGGCCTTAGGAATTGGTTATGATGTAGAGTTAGCTAATGGGAACATAGAAAGGATTAAGACTATCATTCACGGTTGCACGTTAAATTTCTTGAATCATCCCTTCAACATAGATCTTCTACCCGTCACGTTAGGAAGTTTCGATGTCATTATTGGTATGGATTGGTTGTCAAAGTACCGTGCTCATATACTTTGCGATGAGAAGATCGTGCATGTGCCTTACGGCAAGGAGATCCTAAATATTCAAGGAGATCGAAAAGGTTTGAGAGGCCCATCTAGACTAGCGGTCATATCTTGCACTAAGTTACCGAAGCTAATGGAAAATGGATGTTGCCTTTTCTTAGCTCAAATCTATGAGAAAGGAGGGAAGGAGAAGAAGGAAAAGTGCATTAGTGATGTGTCTATAGTTCGTGATTTTCCCGTTGACTTGCCGGGAATCCCGCCTACTAGACAAGTGGAGTTTCAGATTGAGTTGATACCTGGTGCTGCACCCATGGCACGAGCGCCTTATCGACTTGCACCCACTGAACTGGAAGAGTTGTTGAAACAATTAGTGGAGTTAGCCGAAAAAGGATTTATAAGACCAAGTTCTTCGCCTTGGGGAGCCCCAGTCTTATTTGTGAAGAAGAAGGATGGATCGTTTCGTATGTGTATTGATTATCGAGAGCTGAACAAGTTAACGGTGAAGAATAGATACCCGTTACTGAGGATCGACGACTTGTTCAATCAGCTTCAAGGATCGAGTGTGTATTCGAAGATCGATCTGAGATCGGGATATCATCAACTTAGAGTTCGCGAGGAAGATATTCCGAAAACGGCTTTCAGGACCCGTTACGGGCATTATGAGTTCCAAGTAATGCCGTTTGGGTTGACTAACGCACCAGCAGTATTCATGGATCTCATGAATCGGGTGTGTAAGCCTTACTTAGATAAGTTTGTGATCGTGTTCATTGACGATATTCTAATCTATTCAAAGAGTGAAAAGGAGCATGAGGAGCATCTACGACTTATCTTAGAATTGCTCAGGAGGGAGAAGCTGTATGCCAAGTTCTCCAAATGTGAATTCTGGATTCCGACGGTACAATTTTTGGGTCATGTGATTGATAGACAAGGAGTTCATGTAGATCCTGCTAAGATTGAAGCGATTAAAGATTGGGCTGCACCGACGACCCCAACAGAAGTTCGTCAATTTTTGGGTCTAGCCGGTTATTACCGAAGATTCATTGAGGGATTTTCGAAGATAGCAAAACTGTTGACCAAATTGACTCAAAAGAGTGTTAAATACGAATGGGGAGATAAGGAAGAGGAAGCATTTCAATTACTTAAGGAGATGTTGTGTAGTGCTCCTATCTTAGCGTTACCTGAAGGTAATGAGGACTTTGTCGTCTATTGTCATGCTTCTCATAAAGGTTTGGGAGTTGTGTTAATGCAACGAGAGAAAGTGATTGCTTATGCTTCCCGACAGCTCAAGAAGTACGAGCAGAACTACACCACCCATGATTTGGAGTTAGGTGTTGTGGTTTTTGCTTTGAGAATATGGAGACATTACTTGTATGGAACCAAGTGTGTTGTATTCACTGACCACAAAAGTGTACAACACATCTTGAATCAAAAAGAGCTCTACATGAGACAACGACGTTGGATTGAGTTGCTAAGCGATTATGATTGCAAAATCCGCTATCATCCTGGTAAAGCAAACATTGTTGCTGATGCTCTTAGTCGAAAGGAGAGAATACCACTATTACGAGTTAGGTCATTAGGAATGACTATCATATCGCCGTTACCGTCTCAAATATTAAAAGCTCAAATAGAAGCGTTGAAAGCAGAAAACCGACTTGCTGAGAATATATTTGGGATGGCTGAAAATGAGAAAGGATTTGTTAAGCGTTCTGATGGAGTATTGTGTTTTGGAGACCGAAGTTGGGTACCATTGTATGGAGGAATTCGAGAGTTGATTATGCATGAGTCGCATAAGTCAAGGTACTCTATTCATTCTGGGTCTGACAAGATGTACCAGGATTTGAAGAAGTTATATTGGTGGCCAAACATGAAGGCAGATATAGCATTGTACGTTAGTAAGTGCTTGACATGCTCTAAGGTTAAGGCCGAACATCAAAGACCGTCAGGATTATTGACGCAGCTAGAACTCCGGTTTGGAAGTGGGAGCGGATTACGATGGACTTTATTACCGAAGACAGCTAGCGGTTGTGACGCTATCCGGGTAATTGTGGATCGATTGACTAAGTCTGCTCATTTCCTGGCGATTAGTGAAGATGATAGTGTCGACAAACTTGCGAAGTTATATGCGAAGGAAATTATTTCTCGTCATGGAGTTCCGATATCGATTATTTCTGATCGCGACAACCGCTTCACGTCAGCATTGTGGCGATCACTACAAACCGCTTTGGGGACGAGACTTGATATGAGTACTGCATATCATCCTCAAACCGATGGTCAAAGTGAGAGGACTATTCAGACTTTGGAGGATATTCTTCGTGCATGCATAATAGACTTTGGTAAAGGTTGGGAGAAGTATCTACCCCTTGCGGAATTCTCCTATAACAATAGTTACCACACAAGTCTTAAAGCTGCACCATTCGAAGCTTTATATGGTCATAAATGCCGTTCGCCTATTGGTTGGGCTGAAGTTGGAGATAGCCAACTCACTGGCCCTGAGCTTATATTGGAGACAACTGAGAAAGTGACTTAAATTCGTGATCAATTACAAGTAGCTAGAGATAGACAGAAAAGTTACGCCGATCAGAGACGTAAACCCCTAGAGTTCCAGGTTGGAGACAGAGTGATGCTGAAAGTCTCGCCTTGAAAAAGAGTGATATGTTTCAGGAAACGTGGGAAACTCAACCCCCGCTACATTGGACCATTTCTCATCTTGGAAAGAATTGGGCCGGTAACTTATAGGTTGAAACTACCACAGGAATTGAGTAAAGTTCACGATGTGTTTTATGTTAGTAATTTGAAGAAGTGTCTTTCGGATGAAACGCCAGTTATACCGATAAAGGATATTCATGTGGATGAAAGTTTGAACTTTGTGGAAGAGCCGATTGAGATTTTTGATCGAGAGATTAAACGACTCAAGCAAAGTCGTATTCCACTCATCAAAGTTCGTTGGAATTCGCGGCATGGACCGAAATTCATGTGGGAACGTCAGGATGAGTTTCAAAAGAGATATCCGAAGCTTTTTACTTCGTAGATGGTTTGTTCCTAGTGAAACCCGGGACGGGTTTCTTCTGAGGCTGGGAGGATGTGACAACTGGCAATTTAGGGAAAACTATTTACAAACCCGCATTACTTTGAATTTAATGATTTTTAGAATATTTGAAAAACCTATTCGTGATGGAATTGTAAACGTTGAACCGTGGTTTTAAACTTTGGGATATTTATGGAAGTTGAGTTTTAATTATTGGTTTGGTTTGTATTATTCGTGGTGATTTATTTTTGAGATAATTATTTGGCACTACATTGACTCCGGCACTAGGATAACCTAACAAAATTTTATATATTTTAAATGTTGGTTCGGTTATTATATATCTCTGGAACATATCGTGAGATTTTGAATATTTGGGAATGAGCTTAGTTCGAGAGAGTTGGTTTATTTTAAACAAGTTTCGGGTTTGGTCCGCGTTATTTACATCGGGTTACCTCACCCACATTCTTAATAATAATCTTATTATTACTATCATTATTAAAATTTATTTTTATTTTTTTTGGGCTTGAGGCCGGTTTTGGTTTTGTGGGTATTACCACCCACGCCCCATACCCACACAAACATAAACATACAAACACAACCTCCATCTTCATCTCTCTCTCTCTCTCTCTCTCTCTCTCTCTCTCTCTCTCTCTCTCTCTCTCTCTCTCTTTTGAAACTATACAACCACTGCCACCCTAAATCATCACCACAGCCACCACCGCCACTCTCACGTTCAAGATAACACCACCATCATAACCCCCTCGTTCTGATCTATCTTTTGACATAAAGCACGCGCCCTAAGACTCACTTTAACACCACGTACGCATCACCACCACCACCTAAATACCACCATTTTTATTAGATCTTGTTGGGTTTTTGGAGAAACTCGTTTTGAAGCCGATTTGAAGGTGAGTGACCACGAGTTTCAATTCATGTGTCTCGATTTGATACCCAAACCGTGGGTATATGGTTTTTCTGGAATGGGTTTTGTAAGATTAAAGTGGGAAAAAGAATTTTGATGATAAAAACTTGTTTGGTATCTGGGTTGGGTCGATTTGGGTTCAAATTTGTGGAAGGATTTGATTGTTTGATGATTCTTGGTGGGTTTGATGCTCGGATTGAGCATAACCGAGACCCTTGAGGTCTCGGGGTCGCGTTTTGTGGCTCGTTTAGTCATGCCGAGACCCAAAGGGGTCCCTCGTTTCATCTTGTTGTTGTTTGGGATTAGGGCCGACGACCCAAGGGTCCGTTTGGGTTTGTTTTGGCTCGTTATGAGCAAGACCGTGACCCTTTGGGTCCGGTCGAATATTATTGTGGCTTGTGTTATTATTCGACCACTATGGTCCGAATGGTTTGGCTTGTATGGAGCAAGCCGAGATCCAAGAGGTCTCGGGTGAGATCACGATTCATGTGATTTAAAAAATTGACCCGGGCTGACTTGGTAAATCAACACGTAAGTGTGATATATTAGTTGGTCGTCTTATATAATTGTCGGATTATTTTTGTTGTCGTGATTGTTATTATTTGATCATGGTTATTTTTGGAGCTTGAAGTGGTACATTTGGACTTGTGATTTGATTATGAAGTTGTGTTGACGAAGTGGTATGGGAACCGATTGTGAGACGGTTAATTAGATTGACGGAGATAGGTTAGTTGGGTGCCGTAGTCGGACCCTATTGTTGTAGCACGTGTTATGGGTATTGATTGGACGGAGTTGGATTGCTTGACTTTGAATTGGTTATTTTATTTTGGACTTGGAAAATGAGCCGATAGTGATGACTCGGACATGTGACCAACTCATATAACTCAATAAATAATTATAATCAAACATTAATAATAAAACTCGTAATAATATTATTGGTAATATAACCGTTTATATAAGTAAATAGACGTGAAAAACGTATATATATATATATATATATATATATATATATATATATATATATATATATATATATATATATATATATATATATATATATATATATATATATATATATATATATATATATGCGTATATTAATAATAAAATGATCACGAGTAATATATTATAATAACGTGATGATAAATATTATACTATGTGAATAGTGTAATAAATGTCGGGAGCATTACTATAAATAAATAACTATAAACAGCGACGAAATCTTTTACGTTGGATAATTATTAAATAAAATATATCTTTTAATAAACAAGGAAAACTATCGAGTTATACGGGGTTGTGGTCACTTGAGTCCAAGTGGACTATATTATTATTGTGTGACTTTTGTGTTTGTCACAGATATGTGACGATTAATATATCTATTTTCTATAACTACGTAACTTATTTAATCGACGGGTTAAATAGAGTCTATTTAGTTATATAAAATGGGTATATTAATGGGCATTGTATCCTACGACGCCCATAGGTTGTGGTACGTGTGCGGGAATAATGAATTACTAAATATCTCGTGGAGATTGCTAAATTGACGAATTTGGTAAGCTTGACAATATATATATAGGGAATTTATTAAACTTCGATACTTACCATATAGTACTTTACATGCTATGTGACTTAAGTTTGGGTATAATCTTAGAATGATATATTACGTAGATAAATATGGGGGATTACCAAATCGACGGATTTGATAAACTTCGATGATTTATTTAATTAATATATTGGGCTAATATTAGACCTAGAGATTGTTTTATTATTCTTGTTCGTTGTGGCTTCTTGGTTTGAGTTGTGTCGACCCTCCACCCGCATGGATACAAAACGTCAAACTCCAAACTAATATGAGGATAATACGAGAAATGGATTTTTGGAAAGTAAAATGGAATACGTTCGGGATTGGGAATAATTGATTTTGAGGAAATGATTCTGAACGCGTTTATATTGTTAGGAAGTGCCGAGTCTGTAGTTTCCATTATTTGAGTTGCATTACATCTTACATCTATCGATTTCTTTTGCTGATTGCTGGACTTGAGGTGAGTCATAGCCCCACTTTTACTCTTGAACTTTGTTTTCAATACTTGGGGTGAGAAATGTGCAAATTGTTTTATGTGGACTATTATCGCTTTATTTATTTTAAAACTTGTTATGCTTATAGAACTAGGTAGGTTATAGAGCGAGACCTAGTCCTGAACTAGGTGAGCTATTGATTTGGGTATAGAGCGAGGCCTAGTCCTGAACTAGGTGAGCTATTGATTGGTTGTTGAGCGAGGCCTAGTCCCGAGCTAGGTAAGCTATTTGATTGTTATGGAGTGAGGCCTAGTCATGAACTAGGTAAGCTATTGATTTGATTGATTTGAGTTATAGTGTGCACCTATAGGGTTGGTTAGTTTTGATTGGTTTGTTCTGATTGGATGATTAATGCCTAGTCTAGCTAGCAAGCGTTTTGCGTATATGTCCACTTGATTTAGTTATGAACTTAAACCTATGATCTCACCAACGAAAGCTGACTTTTAGCGCGTTTTCTCAGGTAATTAAGTGATTACCTTGGATGCTTGGATTGGAGGCATGGCTTTGGCACCTGGTTTATGGATCTATTTTCTAAAACTCTAATAAATAATTGTGGACCTACGTTTGTTTCTTTTGGGCCTTACTTTGGATGTATTTGGGATAAATGTAAACTTTAAAACCCCGTTTGGTTGTGTTTTTCTTATATTTACTTTATCTCGTTCTTTTATGTCTTGTGTTGGATACCAATCCCCGTAGCACCCCGAAAGCTTGTTGAGTCTTCCACTGTACCAAATTTTGGGGGTGTTACAGTATTATTTATAGAAAAGAAATAAGCTTGGTCCTCAATCATAAGCGTATGCACCAAATATGCCCATAATACATATCAACATGTGATCTAATGAGCCTTGAGCCTTTTCCGTTGGAATAATATACTTGGTGATCCAAATTTTTATTGTCGTAGTTATATTCAAAAAGGAAAAAAATGACACTGGGTTTTCAAAGTATGAGAAAAGATCCAATAGATAAGAATAATTAAAATGAAAAAGGTAAGAAGTAATTTTAGCCATATACTTTAAATATGAGAAAATTTTAAAAAAGATGCATGTATTTTTAAGATGCATCTGAAATGCGTATTTATGGTTACTTCTCATCATTTTCATTTTAATTAGTATATCTATATACTAAGGAGAGGGCTTTAATAGCGCATATGCTTTTGAACCCGCCCTATTTAACAAACCAGTATCACCCGATGTAACCCGCCCTATTCACACACACTCACATCTCCTCCTTTCCTTTGAGACCCGATCGGTCTACCTCCGGGAAGTTAACCAGCTCCGACTGGATCTGCTCTGATGGGTTATTTTGCATCTACAGTAATTTGTGAGGGGATCCAAAGTGTTAGGAATAGTAACTTGCTTAACTTATTCCTTTTGTGGCTCTTATTTACCCGTCTGTTTCCGCTACAGTTGCATCCGGGTTTCCATCCACATATTTATTTGGTAGGTGGCTTTATATCATTTAGGTATTGGTGGATTGCATCTTTTCTCACAAAAAAAAAAAAAAAAAAAAAAAAAAAAAAAAAACGCGGTGCTGAGGTTATTGTTTCATCAGATTGAGCTGAAGAATCTATTAGAGGTGTGATTTTCTTATTGTGTTTTTTCCTTTTTTTGGTGGGTATTTGTTTGTCCCTGTTGTTGCATTTATGATTTAGAACTCTGATTGTTGTTATTGCTCCAACGGTTTATGAAACTGTTTGCCTTCATCTTACTAAATTAGGGTTTGCGATTTCTATGGTTAGGGTTTTGATTGATTCAATTGCACCTAAGTAAATTACGGTTTTAAATTTATAGGGTTAGTCTTTGCATTGATTCAATTGTGTTTGATTTGACTGTTGCCATTCGTATAAGTAAATTAGGGTTTGCAGTTTCTAGGGTTAAGGCTTAAGATTTAATATCTTTTTTGGGTTTTTTTTTTTTTTTTTTTTTTTTTTTTTTTTTTTTTTTTTTTTTAATTTTGTTGGTTGTGGACGTTAATTTGATGCAACACTTTCTATGGATAGGTTATTCTTTAATGTTCATCAGATAAACTTTCTGTCACTAAAAAAAAAAAAAAAAAAAAAAAGTACAACAAAAAACCCCGCCGCAACGCGAAGTCCATTCTTTAACTGATGGGATTTCCGTTCACACAAATGCAGTGACTACATCATTTTTGGTTCTTGCATTTCTCATATTTTGAACGTCCTAGATTTTTTATAAGTTAATGTTTTTGTTTGATGTTTAACTGATGTAAATTTTGTATTCGATTACCTATTTCTTACACCTTATATTTTTTCGTAAACCATTTTATGCCAACACTGACATTAGGAAACTAAATGTGTTACCGATGCTACTTTCATCAAGAGGTGTCATAACGGGTTGATACGGGTAGCTTATTTAAGCTTATGAACATGTTTTGATCTAAGTTCTACAATCGGCCTCAAGAATTTTTATGTGGTTGAACTACTTTTTCCATTATTTGTGGGATTCCAGTTGCACTATTGTGATTTCGGTCACTTTTTTCTAACTAGAGAAGTTGACGTAAGCTTAGTGATTTTTTGGGAAATTTGCAGGAATTCATCGTGTTGCTCCAAAAAAGGGAATAAGATAGAAGGAATAATGTTAGTAGGTGGAGAGAAGGCGCGACATGAATTTGATGAAAGAATGGTGGCAGGACATCAATTTGGTATTCAGAAGACATGATCATCTAGACCAAGACATTTTGAATTACATTGGCCAACCTTTTTAGTGCACAGCCGCTCAAACGGGTTAATTTAGGCAGCAACTTTGGTTAGTCTTTATTCAATGATAGTTAATTTATTAGCAAAGCTCTTATTCTTATGGTGATAGCGTCAACAGTATGAGCTGATATTCACATAACTTTTGAAAATGCAGGTACACATAGCCGCAAAAGGCAGCGAAGGCCAAAAAATAATGGCCAGGATGCAACCGCCGCTACCACAGACCCTGTTGTCAAAGATGGTTTACACCATGCTTCAGAAACTCGTGCTGCTGCAAATGAAAGTGGCTTGATAATCTACCTCAAGGTAAAGCAATAGATTCTATTTTGAAGGAATTTACTTCTAAATTTAATAAACACCTTATCGCTTATGTGTATTTGATGCACAACACTAATAACCATTGCTATCCTTTTCTCTTATTCACAACATCAAATACAATATCTGTGCATCAGGCTAAGAAGGGCGATTCATCAACAAGTAAATTTAATCAGCATACAGTGTAACAAGATTCTCCCAGGGGTAATTTCCAAAGCAGTGTGAATGATGCCGGGTCTCCTATTGGTGAAGAGTTTATGTGTGATGCAACTCGCTGTAAGTCTCTACAAAGTTTAGCTACAAGATTTTTCAAATTGTCTTATTCTTCTATTTTATGAGTTCACTTTACTAGAAAGTTCATGAAATGTGGTTATTATGATGGAAAACGGGATACAATCAAGTGGAGTTTAGCTTTCGTTAGGGACTGAATGGATGTATATTGTTGTGCAGGGTGGTTTACGTTGTTGTGTACACGTGAATGTAGACGTCTCGATATGATTAGGCCGCTAACTCCCTAACAAATGGTGTTTGGTCAAGTGGTTAATGGTTCTCCAGGTTAACGCAAGACCAATGCGCAGACTTGACATATATATCAGGTTAGTACATATATAATAAGGTGTGTTTGCAATAGAATACTATAGAAATTAAGAAGACGTTAACTGATTTAAGTGTTAGTTTGCTGTTAATAGCTCTTACTGTTTAGATCTATAGTTGATTTCGGATGAGTTAAGAGATGAAAATCAACTAGAAAAAAAAGAAAGGTAGACAGTAGGATCGATCCCACTGTTAATAAGCCATTACGCAAAATTGCGCGGGTCATGCAAATGGGTCAAAGCAGATTTTGGGTGGGTCACGAAAATGGGTCAAAACTGATACTTGAATAGAAATTGCATTCATTCGGATCAAAGTTAGTCATTTCAGCAATAAAATCATATATTTTTTTTAAATACTTTACGCATGTTAACTAAGGTTCAGGTCGTTCGTGTATGCTGCAGGGTAGTGTGGTTCAAGCTGGTCGTGTATGATGTACCATTTGCATCATGATGCATAGTGATCAAAGTAATGATAGCCAAAAGCCCAAAACTTTTAAAAACCATTTTATTACGCTCTTATATAATGAGTTACTCATCTTTTATAATAACTAAAGTTACTCATCTTTTATAATTTGGATTTTCTTGCTTACAACTTAACATTGATCTTTCGATTATGTTTTATCTTCTTTTTTGGTAGAATATTCACTTAATATCCATGTGTTTAACGATTCATGTAGGAGACATACAACCATCATCAGCCACTTCAGTTGGTTTGTCAAATGGTATGTCGTTCAAGATTTTCATTGTAGATCTCAAGAGGTATATTGTGGTGCAAATGAGGTATGTTCAAACTATTGATTCTTGGTTTTGGTCAATAATCACATTGGTAGTTTGTTAAACGACCACGTTTTTTGAAACGGATTTACCATATCTGGTACATTTATTTTTATAAATTTTTTACTCTTCACTTACCTGTCAAAATAACTAACGGTGGTCTGTTCGGTGCTATTATTATTGAATCTGATTTTGGGCGCCATGATACCAGGTTGCATAACGTGAGCACACATACTGGCAGACAAAAAATGTGCTCGATCCGGTTCAGGTATTCATTTTTTTTGGGCATTCTTTATTTTAAAGAGCGTATAATTCTGAATATGTCATTGAATTCTCTTGACAGTGCCATTCTAAGAAATGTGTGCTTAATTGTTGTATACTATATGTTTATGATGCTCTAAACATATTGCTTTCAGAGATAGATACACATTGTGTTTAGGATCCTACAATTATTGGACGATACCTGGAGCAACTAGTTCTACCTCATCAGTTGATGCACGTCTCAATGTATTTCCAGCAGATGAAAGCAATGTTGAACAGAAAATGAATATTAGAGACGAAAAACAAATGCAGGTAGGCGCTCCTATAATTGGTTCTAATACTTAGTCAAATGTGTGTCACAACCATAAAGCAAACTTAGTCTGTACATTTAACACAAACAGGTGCAATATACACGATGCAAAATTTATTAATGGCTCAAAGATTGTTACATAAGTATCTAAAAAAAGGCATAAACGTGACATCTTTTGGGCTTCAAATAAATGGTGACCATGTTCCATCAAATAAATGGTGGCCATGCTCAAATATTTTTCTTATCAAATAAATGGGCTTCAAATAAATGGACCAATATACATGATGTATTTATATGGTAGTTATTGTAGGCTGAAAGTTTGGCTAGATTTCATGCAATAGATGTAGTTACTAAAATGTAATTATATATTCTTTATTTCTTTATGGATCATTGATTTTAATGTTCCTGCATGAGGTATGCGCAAACAACATTCACTTTAAGAAGATAGGACTACCAAATAAGGATCAATCAAACTCAATAAATTGTTATTGATGATGAGTATTCCAGTCATTTGTTGGTACGTACTTTTTTTTTCCATGTAGTGGCTATAAGAATTCTTAACTTTTTTTTTTTTTTTTTTTTTTTTTTTTTTTGATCTTTTTTCAAGAAGATTTGATTTCTGCAAGCTTTTATATTTTTAATGGTAGAAAAGGTAAATTTATAAAACTGGATGAGGAATACCAAATAGATCAGACAGGTCACAAGTCTCCCACAAAATAACTCGATTCAAACAATATGTAATAGTTAATGCCTTAATTAATTTGTGGTTTTGTGTCTCCCAGTTGGAGGAAAATAAGGAAACTCAAGAGCCTACGCTTGAGAATGGAACTACTCAGAGAGATTGCTCACTTTTCAAGGTCACAGTTCTTTTACATTACAGCAACCTTGCATAACAAAAAAAAACATTTATTTTTTGGCTATTTAATGAAAACCATTTTCGGTCTTTATTGACTTTACTTTTTTCCCTGCAGTACACTTCGGCTATAGATACATGGTGCATCAGTTGGATTTGATCACCGATCTTTTGGCGACGCCATGGACTGCAGTTATAACCAGCGTATGTTTTACTTACTCTTGATTAATCATATAGAGGGTGTTTGGATATTTTAGTTCTATTTCTCAATATCTCTTTCAAAAAGAGCGTTTTTTACAACTATATTATCTTCTTATTATTTTAAATGATCAGATTTGTTGATATAAATAATGCCTAAAAATATTATTAACATATATCGATATCTCTATGTTTTGATAATCACAAAATGTAAACTAATTGAACTACAAATTATGACGTAAACAAGTATTTAGTTGTAAATATTTGTTTTAGCATCCATATCACTTAAGGTATGAATAACCAAAGTGTCTAATGCATTTTATGATCAAAGAAATTTTTATTTTTACAAACCTTACATTTTATTAAAGTGGGACAAACATTTTTAAACTTATACAAAACAATTTTGTATTTATAAGAAATGTTTTAATCAAAATAAATAGTTTGAATTCAAATTTCAACAAAAAAAACGGCTACATTTTTCAGGAAAAACCTCCCCCACAAAAAGACAAAATCTGAAGAAAAAATATTTTTTATTAGGCGGCCCCCTTAATTATACTAGGCGGCCCCCTTAATTATTAAGGGGACCGGCACCCAATTAAGGGGATCGACCACGCTCCCAAACAGCATTTTTCCCCTTATAAATACTGGTTCATTCCACAGATTTTTCTCACCTTTTGCACCCCAAAACTTTCTGTTTTAGATCTCATTTCTATTCTCTAAAATCCTTTGATCATACATACATAAATCTTTGTTTCAAAGTGATCCAAACCTCTACCTTTCAAGTACAAGAGAAGAATGCTTCAATCCTTCAAGAGAAGAAGTATTACAACTTGGTGTGACCTCCACATCCAAGTTGTTAGAGCATCATCCATTATATCTATTTCTTTGTGTAACTAGTTGTGAATATTTGATAGAAGATAGATTAGCAAGGTGTATAGATAGAGTGAGTGTGTAGTAGATAGTTGTGAAGTAGAGAAGTTGGGAAGTAGATAGTTGTGAAGATTGTTGTGAAGATAGATAGGTGTGAAGAAGTAGTGTTGTGATTAAGTAGTGACTAGGTGTGAAGAAGTTGTGTAGAAGGTGTGAATAAGTTGTGATGAAGTTGTGGTGTGTATATTGGTGTGTAAGGTTTTCTCCGCCATAAGGGAGCTTGTTGACATAGTGAAGAAAACTCTCGAGTAGGTGACTCGAGGAGTGGAGTAGGGCAAGGAAGGTGTCCTTGTAGCCGAACCACTATAAATCCTTTGTCTCGCGGTTAGATCTTTCCATATCTTACTTATTATCTTTCTTATATCGTTATTAATTTTGTAGACGTAGACGTATATATATATTTGCTCATATAGTGCTAGTATTGATTTTACTTAAAGATCAAACGAAAGTTTTATTCACAAAACAAAGTTTTTACAATCAAACTAAAAAGGTAACATACATATAATTGATCATTTCGATCAAGTATAGTTTTCATACAAAATATAACTAAGGATTATAAAATAAATGATTACTTACTTATCTCTCGTATATAGCTATAATTGTTTATATTATGCATGTGTTGATTTCACATACTTAGCTTATATTATTATTGTTCATACTTAAATATAGTTGTTCATACTGTTCAAGACTTGAGTTCACATAAGATTGAATCAAAGTTTTAAAAGCAAACAAGGTTTTAAAACTAAACTAAGTTTTCATAATAAAATTAAAAAGACGTAAAACTATTCAACCCCCCCCCCCCCTTCTAGTTTTCCACAATTGGTATCAGAGCCAGGTCTTGCAAGATTTTTAAAATATATTGTATTTTAAAACTTGTAACGATCTATGGAATCTAAAAAATATTTAGAAGGGCAATCTATGCAAAGACCACCGCTATTTGAAAGTGATGGATTTTTATATTGGAAAAATCGATTCGAAACTTATATGAAATCAAAGGATCTAGATCTTTGGCATGTTATTACCTTTGGTGATTTTCCCCCTATTTAATATAATTTTGAAACTAAAAAGGATGAAATTGTATCTTTTGAAAAACAAAATGATGATTTGAAAAAGAAACTAGCAAAAAATAATGAGGCTAAAATGGTTATTTATAATGCGTTACCACGCAAAGAATAATAAAGAGTTTTTATGTGTAAAACCGCAAAAGAAATTTGGGATTCTTTACTAATAACTCACCAAGGTAATAGTCAAGTTAATGATAACAAAATAGATCTACTTGTGCAACAATATGAGCAATTTACGATTCCGGAAGAGGAATCAATTGATAATGCTTTTGCTAGGTTTAACACTATCATCACAAGTCTAAAAGCACTTGATGAGAATTTTTCTAGTAAGAACTTTGTCAAGAAATTTCTTAGGGCTCTTCATCCAAAATGGCGAGCTAAAGTTACGGCTATTAAAGAATCAAAGAATTTGTCAACTCTACAACTTGACGAATTAATTGGGAACTTGAAAGTACATGAGGTTATAATAAAGAAGAACTCCGAAATAGTCAAAGGAAAAAGAGAACAAAGCAAATCCATTGCTTTGAAAGCTAGGAGAGAATCTAGTGACGACGAAAGCTCAACCTCCGAAAGTGATGATGAAGAATACGCTATGGCCGTAAGAGATTTCAAGAAATTTTTCAAAAGACGAGGAAGATTCGTTAGACAACCGCACGATGAAATGAAAGTATCTCAAAGAAGTAAAAATGACAAGAATGGGAAGAATGAAAGGAAGTGTTTTAAATGTGGTGATCCAAATCATCTCATCGGAAAGTGTCCAATGATGTCAAGAGATCAAAATCAAAAGGCGTTTGTTGGAGGAGCTTGGAGTTATAGCGATGACGATGAGAAAGAAATCACAAATGAGGAGAAATGTCTTATGGCTAAGACATCAAGCGAGGTACGTTCCGAAACCGAATACTTTAGTGACGAAAATTTATCATTAGACAAAAAAAACCTAGATAGTGAATATAATAGGTTATGCAAATTAGGTCAAAAGGTTATTGCTAAAAATAAGTCACTAAAACATATTAATAATCTATTAGAAAATGAAGTACTCGAATTAAAAATTAGACTACAACATTTGGAAAAAGGAAAAGAAGTTTTTATAGAATGTAAAACATGCATAGAGGTTAATAATGAAAACGAAAAACTTAAAGATGAAATTTTCAAACTTGACAAGTTTAAAAATAGTAGTAACCCACTTAAGAAAATAATAAGTGTTCAAGAAACATCGGGAGATAAAACCGGTCTAGGATTAACCTCAACTAATGTTTCAACTAGTGAAAATAAAAGTATAAAGTTTGAATGTGAATCTAGTAAACAAAAATCATTAGAATCAAAACCTAAGTATATACTTACAAAAGATAGAAAAATACCCATTGCGAATGATGAAAAAGTAAAAACTTTTTATAAACCATCCTTAAAGACCGAAGTAGGATCCTCTAAATTTAAATTAAGATCTAAAACTCCACCACCGAGAAAACCAAATAATCTTCATACTCGATCTAAAACACCTCAACCTAGAAGAAACCAAAATAGACAAAACTACAAAAATACTAGTCATCAAATGTGGAAATATCAACCAAGTTACAATCCTTGGGGAATACTACCACCATACATGCATCCTAGCCAAATGTTGAATATGTTTGGACCAAACAACTTTGGACCAATGAGACAATGGGAACCAAGTGGCTAAGCTGTCAATCTTGGAAGAAGTTGGAATATCATCTACAAATGACTTATATAAGTCAACATGGTCACTTGAAGTGCTTGAAGATATTCTATTGAAGACTAAAAGGTACGCGTTTCTTTTAAGTTCATCGCTATAATTTGCATGCTTAGACATATGATTAGTTAGATTAATGCTTAGCTATACATACATGTGTACATAATAGCTTATATTCTTATAACCTAGAAACATCATTGGTTGACTCTCCTAGGAATAAGATAAAATTGTTCATTGCCGAACGAAATAGAAAATGGAAATCTTCTATATCCACTATTAGCAAACTCATGGTGATAAAGTGAAATGAGTTAAGTGGATCGATCGTTAATATAGAAGTAGGATTAGATCCCTCGCGTAAGAAAACTATGGATGAAACAAACTCTCGTAGACTATGGCATTAAGTTAGATAAGCGTTCGAAAACAAAGGAACTATAGATGTTAGGTTATACCCCATTCAACACTCTCGCATCTAACATATAAATTATCGTCTTCATTTCCTTTAGGATCATAGGATATGTAGAAACGATAGCATGAGATAATAATAGGCTTAACCAATCCTCTTGAGCATGAGATCTTTAATAAACATTTTTTAAAATATTTGATTTATGATATTTGTTGTCAAAAATCTAATATCTCTAAAAATATGCAAAAACCTCACATTTTGAAAAATAGTTTTTCAAATAACTATCTCACTTTTAAATAACATGTTTTCACTATCAATATCCACAATTTTGTTTTGATCAAAACTAAAGATTGGAAAAATATTCTTTACCGTTCATTCACACATTTTGAAGTAAAAACCCAATCTATTTTATTCAAATAACTCTCACATCTAAGTGAAAACTTACTTTCAAACATTGTTGAATAATGTTAAAAACGTTCATATTTGTCATCTATATTTATATAAATGACACTTATAAGTGAACTAAAGCAAATCAAGAGGACCATGGTTTGTTCATTAAGACTTTGTTTGTAATAAGTCTATAAATCCATGCTATCATAACTACTCACTTATTGCACATTGATACACATTAGGATTAATCCTCCTAGTTATGTAGTTATGAAATACTTGATGTTGCTTATTGTTTCCTAGCACTTATATTTTACTTGCTTGATGAGTATGTTTGCATGCTAGATGAAATTGCTTGTTTACTTAATCTCTTTGATTAACATGCTTTGGCTACATAATTGCCTAAATAATTAGTATATGCTTAATTGCCTGAAAGAGTTGGACTTGTTTGAAACAAAAAACACAACCTTTCTGCAATTCACTACCAAAAACCCTTTTCTGGCAATCTGGGAATCACCAGATGGGCGGCCCCCTTAAATCATAAGGCGGCCCCCTTAATTATTAAGGGGACCGACCTCCAATTAAGGGGACCAGCCATCTGATGGTCGAAGGTGTTGTTTCCTTTTTCTACTTTTTAGCCCATTTCATCCTACACTTCTCAAAATTCATAAACCTATTTTATCCTAAACCTTCTATCAAAATTTATACAGCCTTAATCCCACCAATCCTACATTATAAACACTCTCATTCCTCTCAATCTATACTCATCTCTTCATGACCTCTCCCATTAAACCAAAACCACCAAATAACCCGTTTGGAGAAGAAAGCCTAACTTCCATTAAAAGCCCGTCAAACCAATCACCAACATTACATATCAAAAACCTTTACTCACCCATATCCTTCTACATTACACTCAAGCCTCATAATCTTTTCACAACTCAAGCGATGTTGTTCATAATCAACCAACACCTAAACCTCACTCTCACACAAATGATCCATTTAACAACAAATCATCCATTCGTGCTTCCACTAATGCTTCTTCTTATGATGAGCATGCACAATACCAAAACAATAATCCAACCTCATTACCAACACTTTTCATGTTGCTCATTCAACAAAAACACCATCCACTCATGAAGCATCTCTTCCACCCATATCATGTTTTCATGATTACCCAAGCTCAAACATGTCTCCACCACCAAGAGTATCACCACCACATCCTACAACTTCACATGCCATTCCTATGTTGCATGTTCAAACCCTCACCCAAGACAACTATTATGCTCCACCACAATCACCTTCCTCCGAACACTTAATGTTCATTGAGGCGCTAAAAGAATCCCATGAGCTTAGTGCTCTTTTAGCCTTACATCTTGCTCAACGCAATTTGGATCCACCTTCATATAGATCACCCTCATCACCACACAACATAAATCAACTTGAGAAGCATGTCAACAATTGACCTTGTTGCATCTTTCTCCTAAAAACTATTGCATTCAATGAACACTTCACTTGGATTGAATATCTTCTCACTAGATCACATCCAATACCCTCACTTGAACAATATCTAAAACCTTAATCAACCTCTTCCTCTACAAACTCTCAACAACCAAACTCTCCAACATTCATGACCCAAACATATACCTCCATTAATCCAACAACCTTACCCTAACTCAACCATCTTCATTCCAAACACTCCATCAACAACCATCTAAGCATACTATATGCTTATGATTTTCACTTTCAAATACGAATCAACCAACCTTTTGTTACAAGCAAGTCCGATGGCTCTCTTTGGCAAATTAGGATCTTTAACATAATCTCTTTGAATTAATTGTTATGTATCCTTAATATTTGTTTGCTATGCTTGTTATTTGTATATTGCATATTCTTTCATATATGCTTGTGCTTCTAATATTTTTCTTGCGAGCATTCCATATCTCGATCCCTTGGTGCCATCGAACGAGAGGGAGCACACATCAAGGGGGAGCTTTCATCCCATCTAACTTCATTTATGAAGCTAGCCGGCATAACCTTTTTGATTCTACAAAAAAGGGGAGAAGTGAATATAAACTCACTAAGTACTTGTCTAAAATTTTTTTTAATTTTTAGACTTAATGAGTTTAGGTTTTGTAATCATCAAAAAAGGGGAGATTGTTGATATAAATAATGCCTAAAAACATTATTAACATATATCGATATTTTTATGTTTTGATAATCATAAAATGTAAACTCATTGAGCTACAAATTATGACGCAAACAAGTATTTAGTCGTAAATATTTGCTTTAGCATCCATATCACTTAAGGTATAAATAAACAAAGTGTCTAATGCATTTTATGATCAAAGGAATTTTTATTTTTACAAACCTTACATTTTATTAAAGTGGGACAAACATTTTTAAACTTATACAAAACAATTTTGTATTTATAAGAAATGTTTTATTCAAAATAAATAGTTTGAATTCAAATTTCAACCCAAAAAACGACTACATTCTTCAGGAAAAACATCCGGCACAAAAAGACAAAAAATCTGAAGAAAAAATATTTTTTATTAGGCGGCCCCTTTAATTATACTAGGCGGTCCCCTTATTTATTAAGGGGAACGGCACCCAATTAAGGGGACCGGTCACGCTCCCAAACAATATTTTTCCCCTTATAAATACTGGTTCATTCCACAGATTTTTCTCACCTTTTGCACCCCAAAACTTTCTGTTCTAGATCTCATTTCTATTCTCTAAAATCCTTTGATCATACATACATAAATCTTTGTTTCAAAGTGATCCAAACCTCTACCTTTCAAGTGCAAGAGAAGAATACTTCAATCCTTCAAGAGAAGAAGTATTACAACTTGTTGTGACCTCCACATCCAAGTTGTTAGAGCATCATCCATTATATCTATTTCTTTGTGTAACTAGTTGTGAATATTTGATAGAAGATAGATTAGCAAGGTGTGTAGATAGAGTGAGTGTGTAGTAGATAGTTATGAAGTAGAGAAGTTGGGAAGTAGATAGTTGTGAAGAAGATTGTTGTGAAGTTGATAGTTGTGAAGATAGATAGGTGTGAAGAAGTAGTGTGGTGATTAAGTAGTGACTAGGTGTGAAGAAGTTGTGTAGAAGGTGTGAATAAGTTGTGACGAAGTTGTGGTGTGTATATTGGTGTGTAAGGTTTTCTCCGCCATCAGGGAGCTTGTTGACATAGTGAAGAAAACTCTCAAGTAGGTGACTCGAGGAGTGGAGTAGGGCAAGGAAGGTGTCCTTGTAGCCGAACCACTATAAATCCTTTGTCTCGCGGTTAGATCTTTCCATATCTTACTTATTATATTGCTTATATCGTTATTACTTTTGAAGACGTAGACGTATATATATATATATATATATATATATATATATATATATATATATATATATATATATATATATATATATATATATATATATATATATTTGCTCATATAGTGCTAGTATTGATTTTACTTAAAGATCAAACGAAAGTTTTATTCACAAAACAAAGTTTTTACAATCAAACTAAAAAGGTAACATACATATAATTGATCATTTCGATCAAGTATAGTTTTCATGCAAAATATAACTAAGGATTATATAAAATAAACGATTACTTACTTATCTCTCGTATATAGCTATAATTGTTTATATTATGCATGTGTTGATTTCACATACTTAGCTTATATTATTATTATTCATACTTAGATATAGTTGTTCATATTGTTCAAGACTTGAGTTCACATAAGATTGAATCAAAGTTTTAAAAGCAAACAAGGTTTTAAAACTAAACTAAGTTTTCATAATAAAATTAAAAAGACGTAAAACTATTCAACCCCCCTTCTATTTTTCCACAAGATTTGCCAAATTTTCCTGCATTTTATATTACGGCATCAAACGACATGACATACGGACATTTTATATACCCAGTTTGTTATAGATAATTATCTAAGTGTTACTACTATATATATATATATATATATATATATATATATATATATATATATATATATATATATATATATATATATATATATATATATATATATATATATATGACATACTTGCTATCATAATCCAAATACCTCCAAAAGCAATATAACGTAGAAACGGAATTGCAGGATGAGGATGTCGATATACCCAAGCCTATGGACCAACTTTTTAGGTGATTTTATGCTAAAAGAAAAACTCCTCGCAGACTACTATGGAAAGAAAAACGTTGGTGCAGTGAGGTCAGTCATGTGAAATGTTTACTTTTTTTCCTTCTATTAGTAAAACTTAAAAACATTGAACGACTATATAGTTGATTTACTATTTTTGTTATCGAGAAAATAATTGGCGCTCATCTGTTTACATACAAATTCCTTAGTTCAGGCGAACCTCTAAGTTAATATCTTTTAACTTCGATCGATGTGTGTTAATTTTGTGTGTTGTAAGTGGTGTCTATATATAATGTTAGTACTTAGGAAATGCCCTATAAGTGTTTTGCATGAATTACGCTAGAAAATGGTTCAAATTAGTTTTTGGGTATATCGGTTGTTTGTTTCCTGTTAGCTCTGTATATGAGAGTATTAGTGAACATGTAAAAATGAATATCTCAAATAAATGTTATATTCACATGGAATAGATTACAGAGTGACCATTCCAAAATTAATTCAGTTACCGAGATATGACAGTGAAAGACTTGGTGACCCAAATTGAATATCAGCCATAGTTTTTATTATTAGTTTTCAATGTTGGTTTAAACAAAATATGCTTCTAATTATGACATCTAATAATCAGTTTCATAAGAACTGTACTTTTCAAACAAATGTCCTTTTGGTCATTTAATCTTTATTTCTTATTAATTATGCTTATATCGTTTTCCTCTTAAACCAAAATTGACAAGGCTTCTATATTGGTTGACGTTGTGCAAAAGCTTGCCAAGTTAAGAAACAATGCTCATGTATATGAAGTGAAGTACTGTTTTTACTACGATACCTTGAAGACCCAGAAGATGATACGTGGTGGATAATCAACCTTTGTATGTATATAGACGTGAGGTTCATGGTTTTTTTCTTTGTAACAACGGTTTTGTACCAGTATGTACAGCCGTAGGCAGTTCCCTTAGGAATGTAAAATAACCTATGTAACTCATGTTTGCATATGTAAGATAAATTATATGACTTCTGTTTTAGACAATACTTTGACGACATAGCTGAATGTAACTTCGAACCTCTTTTTTTTGCCTATCTTGCGTATACAAACATCCCGCGGCAACGTGCGGGTTAAAATCCTCGTATAGACTAAAAGAGGGGAGTATGATGGGAACAAGCACTATAGCTGCTACAGTGGTTTCTACAGTAATTTTTTTTTTAATTAATTTTTACAGTACTAACGGTCGTTAGTTATTTAACAGCTGTTAATTAACGACCGTTATCTTTAACATTTAAAAAAATATTTGTACGCACTTTGTCCTTCATCTTAGCGGTTCATTGCAAATTTAGTCCTCAAATAATTTACATAAATGGTCCTTCATGTTATACATCAATTGCAAATTCAGTCCTATTTGTACAGTACTAACAGCCGTTAGTTATTTAACGGCTGTTAACTAACAACCGTTACTTTAACATTTAAAAAAAAATTGTATGCACTTTGTCTTTCATCTCAGCGGCTCATTGCAAATTTAATCCTCACATAAGTTACATAAATGGTCCTCCATGTTATACATCAATTGCAAAGTCAGTCCTAGGTAACTAACTTCACGTTAAGTAGCTAACGGCAACAAAAAAATTCCACAGCAACGTGCGGTTACCAACACTCGTTTTTCTCTTTTGATCCAAACTATTCAAGGTATATACTTCCATTCATAAAAACTATCGCAATTATTTTTGAGACTCTCAATACATTTTACGTACTTCTATACTATTATATAAAATATTTAAGTTGTGGGATCCACAAAAAATTAAGATAATAAACTCCAATCATGGAGTGACATGTGTCACTTCTCAACTAAAAAATCACATTTATTTTCAAATTGAAATATCTTTTAATCTATTTAATTTTTTTATATCTAATTTTATCACATTTTTTAAAATTTTGTGCTCTTTAATCTAACATCAATTTTGATATATTTTTTTGAGTTTTTAGTTTTCACATTTTTACTGGGTTTATTTTATTTTGATTCAAATTTTTATAACTTTAACATTTATTTCAATTAATACACACTTGATTTGTGAAAAATCATATAATTTTGGGGGAGTGTCTGACGGGTAAAAGATTGTGAGGGTCTTTGTGTATGCGAGAATAATGACATCACGGGAAAGCTACGGGAAACTCAAACAAACACATACAACTAACACATATACATTCGGAGTGTTGTGAAACAAATTCACTAAACGGGTAAGGAATTGCAAGGAAAATTAGGTTAGCAATTCACTTAATATAGTTATAATATAACGATATTTTATCGCCGCCGCCAAAGACGGAGACAATGGGGGAGCCAGGGGGTGCTCGGCCCCCTCCAACACGCCCAATCGCTTTGCTATTTACCTTATAAAATTTAAGCATATGGCGCAACTATAAGCAAATGACCCCCCTAACCTTTGAGAAAAAAAATTTCGGCCCCCTTATTCCTAATTCCTGGCTCCATCTCTGGCCGCTGCTGTGCGCGGGTATCTGACTAGTTATCTTAACATAGATATCCTATATATGACTTTAACCGTAAGAAACATTTACATTGGTTGTAATTCTTATAAATTTGGATACAACTTAAACAACAAGTTGCATTTGATTCCTTTTACATAGAGCCATAAACGTATGCTAGAAGGGAATGATAGCTGATAAATTATACAAGGACCATGAAGTCTTGAAAGTTTGTCTTGATCTTATAAGTATAAATTAATATAAGCTCATCTGTTTGGCATACAAGACTAGATCACTGTATAAAAGTCTATACATGTCCTATTCGTATTTTTGGATTATGCAAATTAAGTTTCGACGTGTTATATGGGGAGATAAATATGGGAACCACATGTAAGTTTCGTGGAGTCTCCTTATGACGTTTGAAATGGGCAAAAGGAAAATTGGAGGAGAAAATTTGGGTGAGCCAAAAGTCTTTGATGGTCTTAGTCAATGTGGAAAAAAAGGGATAGGAATTTCAAATTTGTATGTCACATAAGAGGGGAAGGTGTGGTTACTCAAACCATCTCGCCACTCCTACGCGGATTGACAAATGAGTAAGCCATAACTCTTCACCACACCATCCCAACCTCCTCATCCCTCCTCACTTGATCCTTGCTCATCTGCACGGCGAAGGAATTGTCTGACATTGTGCACTTTTTTTTTTTTGAGTGATAAATAAAATAAAGGTGTAAGTGGTGGGCTCCAAATGAGTAAGTTGAGGTTAATTGTGAGTGAGGAGGGGGTTAGTTGTGAAGAGGTGTTAAGGTGATGTGACACCTGTTGGCCCAAATGAGCAAATTTAGCTCGCAACCATACCTTCCCCTCTAAGAATTCAGGTCCCATTAACCCCACCGTACCAAACAATTCATATCAAAAACAGGTTGAGATAGAAAAATATGATACTCATATATATAATGGAGTCATAAGAACACAAGTAATAAATTGGCTAGTTTTCTAAGCTGTTGTGTTGGATATATTGAAATGATTCTTGTCTTTGTTTTCGTGTCTGTTTTTCTCTCTTGTCTACTTGTCCCTCACTCTGCTACAGAAAGTAACATGTCTACGCCTACCTGTCTGGAAAGTTTTAATTGTCCAAGTTTTGCCCCGTTCCAGTATCCCTTTTACAATGACACTGACAAACGGTGTGGGTTGATCAAGGTCAAATGTAATTCAACAGGTGGGCAAGTTCAAATTGGGGAAAAGAAATATGAAATTGCTGGCAAGTTTTCTAGTAATTCGTCCGTTGTGATCCATAACACAACATTTGAAAAACTTAAGAACAATAAAAGCTGTGAGGCGCTTATGAATAATTTCACTTCTCCAAACTCTCTTTTATATTTCCCTTGTATATTCCATTTCAATATTTCCCTTCCTCACTCTCTTCAAATGCACAAAAAATACCAGTTATGCCTATTTTAACCAACCTAATTATAAAAGCCACAACACATGCAAAGATTACAATTTCTACTCTGATTATTCAGTCAGCAATGCAACAGCTCTGAGTGATCTACCACATACATGTCAAGTAATACATTTGCCAGCAAGAGAGCCATTGAGGCCTAATGCAACGACCAACATATATTTTTTACTATCTTCTGTCTTCGGTATTTATTTTGATTTCTGTGAAAAGTGTTACAAAGAGGGACACCGGTGTGATTATCACACTGGAAAATGTTTAAATACCAAAAACGGTATCTAATACGGCTTCTTTGTTTCTGTGTATTTATTTTATTTTTTTATTTTTATTTTTTTTCCTTAATTATTTGGTCTACACCAGAACTGATATGTAATTAACATATTACAGTTTTATATATAACTCATTCTGTGTCCTTTTTTTTTTTGGCAGATAAACCACCCATAAATCACCTTTCAAAAAAACAAAAAACATCCATAAATCTGGTACTAGGTAAAATACCTCTTTCTCTATCGATCACACACTCATGCACGCACATGCACATACTCTTATTAAATTACTACTACAGATAAAGTAATGCATTTTGTTTCTCTAGTTCTCACTGGATCAGCCTTCATCCTCATACTCTCTTGTGTCATCTTCATACTCTGGCGTCGCCATAAGACCAATCCTTTAGCCTATTTCTCATCAAATAATATATCTCCAAGCTTGGAAGACAGAAGTCACTTTTGCGGTGTCTCTGAATTCTCCTACATGGAGCTTGAATTTGCCACCCAAAATTTTGACGCTTCTCATGAACTGGGTGATGGTGGCTTTGGAACTGTTTATTATGGTAAGAACTTGAAATTCTTGTCCTAACACTAAGCCCAGTGACGTCATCCTCGTCATTCAATTTGACTTTGGCTAATCACACCATCTGTATGTGAACAAGGTAAACTCAAAGATGGGCGAGAAGTTGCAGTGAAAAAACTTTACGAGCACAACTACAAACGACTCCAACAATTCTTGAATGAAGTTGAAATACTCACAAGATTACGCCACCCGAATCTTGTTGTCCTCTATGGTTGCACCTCTCGACAAAGCCGTGAGCTACTCCTTGTTTATGAGTACATTCCCAATGGCACAGTCTCCGATCACCTTCATGGTGAACAATCAAATCCAACCTTGCTAACATGGCCTATACGTATGAAAATCGCTAAGGAAACTGCAAGTGCACTAGCGTACCTTCATGCCTCTGGAATCATTCACCGTGACATAAAGACTAACAACATTCTCATTGATCATAATTTTTGTGTCAAGGTAGCAGATTTTGGGCTATCAAGACTTGTACCAAATAATGTCACTCACGTGTCAACAGCTCCACAAGGTACCCCAGGATACGTGGACCCTCAATATCATCAACGTTATCAGCTAACAGATAAGAGTGATGTTTACAGCTTTGGAGTGGTCTTGGTAGAACTGATCTCATCCATGGTGGCTGTCGATTTAAATAGGTCTCAAGATGAGATTAGTTTGGCTAACCTTGCTTTAAACAGAATCAAAAGATGTGAACTTGATCAACTGATTGATCAAGCTTTAGTATCTGATCCGAAAGGTGAAATCATGGCGATGATCACATCTGTAGCAGAGTTAGCTTTTAGATGTTTACAGTATCATTCGGAAATGAGGCCTACGATGAATGAAGTGTTAGATGTGTTAATGGATATTCAAGGGGAAGGAAAAATAGATGACCATGACAGTATCATAGATTTGGAAAGCGTAAAAGCGCCACCGCCGTCTAAAGCCAGTGATACGGTGGTTTTGTTGAAAGACTTCTTACCCTCGCCAGTCTCAGTCACGAGTGAATGGCGAAGTGAAACCAGTGCATCAACTACAATAAGCAGCAATGGAGATAGACTGTCAATGAAAAATCCAAACAGTAAATAGAAAAATTATGCAGATTTAGGTTTAACGCGGGTGTATATTCTGATATTCATATTTTTTGTTGTTTCTTGTGCACTAAATCTGATAGTTTCTTGATGGGGTAAAAGTTTATATAATTAACATAAAGATTCATTATATCAGTGTCAACAGCTAATGAGCAGCTTAGTGGTGCATTAATTTACACTTCACAGTAAATAGCAAATTTATTAGCTTAAATTTTGGTTTCATGGGGATGAATAATCTCCTGGTGACATTAAAAAATAATGTGTGGTAGAGAACGTACATCTCTATTTCGAATTTTGACTTCGACTGAGAACAGAACCAGTCTAAAATATAAACAACTTTGATAAAAGGCTTTGATGAGTTACTCCAATATAGACACATACTTTGTTCATGAGCATGCTTATCATAATAAATTTTAACCGGAATTACTCATGCACAAAAAAAGGGACCTATGATAGAAAGGAAGGGCCACTGGCATTGTCAATGTAGAAAAACTGAATCTAATCACTTAGATTAATAAAAAGGAAGTTTACAATACCAAACTGTTCTCAAACACGAAATACAAAAGCTTGATCTCAATCAAGAATTCTAAACATGAAATACAAAAGAGTAGAGTGATTTTTGGATGATTGACAAATGAGCATAGCAGCTGATTTTATAGAAAGAAAGTTATCATAGGTCATTTTCTTGAGAGGAGACAATAAAACGGCTTCTACTCCAACAAGAGAACAAGGAACAATCACGGGTGTATATCCCACAACCCTTGCACATAAGTCCCTCCAATATTAGCATATCAGCCCTTCCAACTTTGCCTTATTAGCATTCAACCACAAACCTTTTATCACAGCTAAGCCTGAAATAAAACAATGACAACATTAGTCCTCACTTGTATCCAGGCCAAAAGTATTATTTCAACAGTCAATGACTTAAATTCTTGACACTTCATCTTAATAAACAAGTGCAATACCTGTGCGTTGCTCGGGTACACAGTTCTTATGTGCGTTGACTGGGTATACAGTTTTGATAAATCACAAGTTTTTAAAAGTGAAAAAAAATTGTAGCTAGTTCAACCCAGAACAACAAAAATGATATGTTGTTATCAGAAATCCTTTAACCTTACCATGATTTAAACTTAATTAACCTCCTACGTCTTGGGCTACAATGCCACCGCAAGCTCCACCACCACCATCAGCCATTTCATCACTCGTTGCACATCATCACCTGGTATATTTCAGAATAATGAGATTATAGGCTTTGACAATGTCCATTTCTTTTAAGAAAATATATGTTTCTATTGTGGTTTAGAGAGAGATCACAAACGTTTGTTTTGTTGTGAGGTCTTAGGAGGCTGGATTTAATTTAAAATTCCTTCATAAACATTGACTACAGATACGTATACTTAATCACATTGATAACATATATATATTTTACTTATTATTTATGACATTTAAAACTTTTACTGTAAATACCAAAATGTTGATGAGAATATATGTACAATAACAAATCGGATAAACGAAAGAATAGGAAATCAATAAAATATAATAGTTTTTTACTACTCCGTACTCTTTCATACGCCTTACTAATTAATACCAGTGTTTTAAAACCTGGGTTAACCCGACCAGATGAATCGTGACCCGGTCGAGTGACATGCCGTGATTAAGTATACCAGTGTTTTAGTCTCGTGTGTGCTGCATTTGCTTTGGTAAAATCTTCGACAACCTTGAATTTTTTATGTTATTTGACATGCCGTGTTATCATAATATACGTAAAAGAGTTCGCCACTATAGCTATAGCGGTCATTTGCTTATTGTATAGTGGTCATAATTGTACAACATCTAGATACTATAGCTATAGCGGTCATTTGCGAATTATACATCTAGATGTCATGAGCCATGGTCCTTTGGGGAGGAGGTAAGCCCTCTGGCTTCTTGACTAAATGTTAAACAATGCAGGACAAATATGATTAAATTTTCAGACTATAATTTAATTTACATTTTACAGTGCGAGGAAGTTTGTAATTTGGCATTGAAGAGGTGGTACCGCCTTATTCCACACATATATACACTTAGCAAGTAGGAACTTCACATTTTTTATAAATTGAATCTAAAATTTCTTTGTGTTAACCGATTTAGTATTGTGATATTTTTATGATTGATTGAATTAGGCTAGCTGATCAAATGCTACGTATAATGAATAGGGATTAGTTTTGTTTACATTTATGGATTTTGATTAACGACTTCTACTATGAAATCAACTATGAATCGATATGATGGTAACTATATATCTTCTTCTGCTATTGATTTAGTTACATTTTAGTTTTTATAGTTTTAATGGGATTCAGTTTCAGTGCCAGTTTTTTGTTAGTTTAGTTTTAGTTTTTGATAATATGTGTCAGTCAGTTATGATATGACTTATGTTTGTTGTTTCATTTGCTGCAGAAGATTATCCGCTGATGCAGATTTGATCCCCGACTCAATCGCTCGAAGTGTTGGAAGAGGGAATGAGGTTGATTATTTTATTTTATTTTGGCCTGTGCATTCCAACATACATGTTTTAGTTATTTTTGAGTGCCCTAATAGGAAATAGTATTTTTATTTATAGATGGTGAATTGGTACATCTTACCATTGTAGTGCACAAAAGATATCTGGTTTACTGGATCCAGAAGCAACTTTTACTGTATGCAATACGTGCACTCGAGGTTCTTTTACTTTTCTCGATCATGTGTTTTACCCCAACTGTTTTCATAGTGATATAATGTGTTTGTCTTTATAATATGTTTGTTGTACATGCGTGGACTATATTAAGAAGTATAACTTATAGTAGGAATGTTTGATATGTATTGAGAAAACACTTTCAATTTTTTATACAGATGCGAGGTACCATTATGGACTTATGGTTATGGGACCCTTTAACTAAGTATAATGATCTATGCTGGAAACGCAAAGGAATGTTGTTTCCCAGTGGAAGACTAAACCAAAAGGTATAATTTGATTGATTTAATTTTAATTTGTTTTTTTAATAGTTAGTGTTTATTACAACAAGGCTTATTATGAGATCAAAGATGTTAAATTAGTAGTGCTTTACGTGATTATGTGAAATAATCAAAGGGTTGTTTGCCGTTATGTTTTCTAAGTGTAAAAAAAAATCATATTAATTTAACGACTGGTTGAATAAAAAAAACTTTTATTATTTGATCATGAGCATGTTTTAGATTGAAAAATGAGAAAAGAGTGTTTGTCAATCCTTGAAAAATAAGGAGTCAACTAAATTTTGAAATATTTAATGAACTAATGTCAATCAATTTAGTATAGAGCGTTTGTCTTTTTTGACATTGCGATTTGAGTTGAGTATCTGATGATTCATATGCCATGTTGAAGCTAATTAGTTTAGAGTGTTTGGGTAATACTAAATGTTTATGTACAACGAAAACTGACTATGGTGATTTCATTGCATAGTGTTTAAACAATCAATCTATATAGTGCTCTAGATAATCAATCTATGATTGGCTGCAATAAAACTGTGGTTAATACATTATACAGGAATTAAGTTCGGAAATATACTATACACGAATAAAAGTGTGATTACTTAAACACATTATGTCCTTTGTTTATGTACAACTGAATTAAGTGTTTGGTTTAGTGGATTTCATTCGAACATGCAGGTGTGTCGAACCTGAAAGTAGAACAATATCCTTTTCTTTTAATCTTTTATTGACTTATTTTTAGGTGAACAACACACATAACTGGAAATACATTGTACATATTTGAAGGACCGTCGAGGAAGGTGAGAAGAAAACGTTTAGGCTTTCAAAATTTTGATCAACTGTATGTCTTAACTTATTATGCTGTCATGATCAAATATTTTGCTCCATATTTCTATTCAACTTGGTTACCTCTTTTGCAGAAATGTGCATGGAAACTTCTTGAATGGTTCTATTCCTTCGGGATTTCGTAATCTAGAGAGCTTAACCTATCTGTATGCCCTATTTTTTCTAACTTAAGCTTGTATCTTGCAGCAAATTATTATTTTGATGTTTAACTTCTAAAATTACCATTTATGCTGCAGGAATGTTTCATCAAATAAATTCAAGGGCACTATACCATTTCAGCTATCTAGATACATTGTAAGTTCACATGCATAATTATGTTATATTGCTGCATATATGTATAATGTAGTCTAATTAACATAATTTTATCTCTCTAGGGATCTTTCCAGCAATCTGTTCTCCGGTCTCATTCGTGCATCTATTGGTTATTTGGAGCTTCTTTTGAAACTGTAAGCAATGTGTTATGTCATTAATACACATTCCTAAAATTAAGCTGTTGCACACTGCACATAAACTAAAATTTCTTATTCTTAAATCTATAGGAACTTGAGCCGTAATCAACTAGAGGGTCTAATACCTCAGAAAATAGGAATTTGAAGAACTACCAAATCACAGGCCCCATTCCCTCAATGTTAACTCAAATACCTAATCTAAAGATGTTGTAAGTTGGCACGGTCCTTGAACTTTCCTATAAAAGTTATCTTTTACATAGGATATAGAGTTATGGCCTCACTACCCTGTGGTCCTGTGCTAATATGAGATTTCCCCACCCTATAAACTTCACAAAAAGATGGCTGTTCACTCCGAAGTTAAATTTACAATTTTCCAAACAATCGGAAGTAACATGCAATTTTCTTTTTGTTATTACTCTTTTTTCATTTAGTGATTGGCCCAAAACCAGCTGACTTGTGAGATTCCCATATTGATATATGGGAACGAAGTCCTGTAGTACCTGTGAGTTTTACAATACATAGCAAATCGTTTGACCCATTTCTTTTTTATAGTTCCCACTAAATACACTGGTACGAAGTCCTGTGAGTTCAACAATACGAAGTCCTGCAGTACCTGTGAGTTCTACAATACTTATGTGCTAAGAAATTAGGGTGGTCATGGGTCAATACGTGTTGGGTCAGGATCAGTTGACTTACCATTTTCCCTGCTTCATTGATAGCTAGGTTTGTACTAATTTAACCCATTTGACATGTTCAATAGAATACAACCTAAATTTACATGTCTACATTGAAATGGGTTAATTAGGATTTCTTATATCTTTCTTTAATTTTGTATTAAGAAAAAAATATATTGGTTCCTGCAACTTCATGTCATGTACTGAAAGTTATAATATGCCACTCAATGAAAGCTTTAAGTAGCAAAAGTATCTCAATGACACATTCCTTGTATCTGAAACTGAAATACTGTTTGTTTTTACCCGATGTGCCACCGTATCTGGACGACCATGTGGAGATGGTGTCATCCTTCAGGCTTTTGGTAATTCCTTATACTTACTCTATATGATAAATGTAACTACAATCATTAGTTTCAGAGCTCATGTTAATTGCATTGTCATTTTTTATAAAACAAATATTAAGCGGCATTCACTTATCAGTTATCAGTCTCCTGTCATTGGTACAAAATTTGACAACTTGGTTACGGAGTGTTGTCTAATTAGTTTCTATCCGAAAGTTGGGAGTGCATTGGCACTGTGAGGGTTGGCCAATTATTTTCTATCTAGAAAGCTACGGAGTGTTGGCTAATTAGTTTCTAGCTAGTATATTTATGACCTATAGCACCGAGTAAAGCTAGATTTTATGTTTCAACCATAATATCCTTGTGTTTAAGATGTTATTTTCTTGTGAAGTTTGGGACAAGATTGAGCATCATCATAGCAAAAAGAAATCCTTCTTTGTTTACCACATCTGCCCTACTTTCTTGTGGATATCCTTTCAGCTCTTACCGAGAGGTGAACCTCAAATGTATTATCGTTTATGAGACTAAATGTATACCTCTGAACTGACTTATGTTATTGTATGCTCGATAATGCAGCTCATTGTGTATTATTTTCTCCTATACCTGATGTAATAAATCAACATTTGTTTACTTGGCATTGTTTTTTTTCTTTTCGAAGAGCCAGTAAATATCTTCCATAACAGCTATATGCTGTCTTATGGTCTTTTTTTGTAGGCTCAATTATGGCAGCTTGCTCAAAAGACAACTGCTCTCCCTATTAGCCGTAGTGAAAGAGGTAATGCCCTTTTTGTTTAAAAGTGGTCTTTGGTGAACAAGCAATACAAGATAAGAATATATGTGTAGTTAAACATTTCTTTATTTCAAGGATTATTTAAAGATATCAAGGATATCTAAATTTATAACAGCTGAAAGATTGGCCTGCCATTCTGGTAACTGAATATATCCTGCAAACATAACATTAGTTTTTTTAGTTTTAACTTTACTTAGTTTTTTAGTTTTAACTTTACGTTTAACTCTTTACAGTAACTAAATATATGACAAAGCCAAACATATCTTTATCTTCTTATAATTGTTTAGGTTTCGAAACTGGAATCTTAAATCGATATCTTTGAAGCTGTGATGGAACAACAACTACTCAAACTCCCGTTTACAAAGAAGTTTTAGTTCGTATTTGAATGTGCAAGATACTTTTGTATTAACAACAACTTCATTATCTTTTTTGTATTCAAACAACACGATTGCTTTACATACATTTAGAATTCAACATGTATTATAATGAAGCGAACCCGCCCATCGAGCGGGTTATGAAGCTAGTTTTATATACAATGTATAAATAAGGGGTTTATATTGCAATGCTAGACATTTTCCTCATGTTGACCCGTGTGGTCATATTCAATATCATGTTGACCCGTGTGGTCATATTCAGCTTTGAAACAACCCGACTTTCTTGACACCACAACTTTGTCAACAACATCAATGTAATTCAGTGATTACTTTTTCCTTTTCATATGGCATATTTAATACGGATAATTTTACTTCATAGTCTAAAAAGACAATTTACCAAAACACAACCCACTACGTTATTCGTTTCACTTAATTTGATTAGTTTATGTATTTTACGGTCAATGTATATCATTAAATGTAGACTGGATTTTACAGTCCATGTATTTGATGTAAACATGTAGAAATACATGGATAAGTAATATACCTGTTGAAATACATTTGACATGCGATTTGATGTAAAAACATAATGTTTATATGGAAAGCTATTGGATGAAGTATCGGACCTGTGCGCTGCACAGATTGGTTTTTGCAGATTTTGTTGTAGCATTTTTATTAGGCAATAAGTCGTAGGTAATGTTTGTTGCGTAAATATGATGTTATTTATTGAACTCTTGATTATGTGTCCAATGGCACCCATACCGAGCACTCTTTATGTGCTGTAACCACTAAAGTACACATGTGCTAAGAAAATAACAATCATATTGTCGTTTGTCATGTTTTCAATTTCCATGTCCTAGGAGACCGATAAACATGGATTAATGCATGTGAAATACATGTTTAGCAATATCACATCTTTCCTTCATTTCTAATCTTTTCCCACGTTACAAAACATAAACCAATAACAAATAAACACTCTCATCTCATTAAAAGTTTAAAACCCGATTCTAAAATTCCTCAAAATTTCAGTCAGATTAAGCAATAAGCCCTTAAATTAAAAGCCCAATACACAAATCAGAATACCCGATCCAACACACACCATAACCGGTTTTGATATAACCTTGTGTATAACCTAATTTTTTTCATTTTACCTTAACCCTAGCACATACATATTATAATCCGCCTACCACTTATCCTCTCACCTATTCATCTCTTTCATCAAGATCATCATCTAAACTGATCTAATCACAAAAAAAAAAAAAAAAAAAAAAAAAAAAAAACACATCTCATCTCATTATCCATCATCATTCAACGCACCCTATGTATCGGACATCACAAACTCTAACTTACAACCATACCTTTGCCCTGTTTGTCATTAACAGTATAATCCGAATCAAGAAACCACTTTATGGCTTCAAGATCCATTGGAGGGTCTCGGGTAGGTTCATCTTATTTGTTTCGTTTTGTTGTTGGTCTCGTGTTTTGATAACCGAAAGAAAGGAATGTGTTAATATAAATATCGCCTAAAAACATTATTTATATTTTACGATCTTTCTTAGTTTTGTTTACTACAAAAGGTAAAGTTTATTTTTAGCAAATCATAAATATAGTTTAAAAGTTTTTTACTTAACATCACTCAAACTACACTTACATGTTTTTATAAAATGATTTCTAATCAAATATACTTTAATTTAAGTACATGTGTTAAAAATGTCTTATAAGTATATTTAGCAAGTTTTCTAAATAGTATGTCTAATTAGGATATAAGCAAGCAAACTCTTTTTGGTAAATCATTCACTTGCTAAACATCTCAAACAAACAATTTTAAGTCTATACATAAACTCTTTTACAAGAAAACTTTTCTTTTCACGAATATCTAAAATTAGAAATCATATGTATACTTACATTATAACTTGCATCACACATGTCCCTTTAGGGAAACATTTGTGTAAGAGACATGTTTTATTTTGTATAGATTCATACTAAGATCTCAAAGTTGACTTTGTGAGATCTTGAGAATATTGAGTTAGATTATGTGATATCTTGTGCAGGATTCTGTCAGACATGCTGGCGGAACCCTCAGTCATAACGGACGAAACCAAAGTAATGGTTCCGCTGTATCCGTGGGTTGGTCTGGAAGTTTGCCTATAAATAGCAACCCACTCTTTGAGTTATTATTATCACTTACTATCATAACATACTGTATATACTTTCATTTCTAACTCAGTACCATTTCATATTTGTGAGTCTTTCTTTGTAGCAAGAAGATCACGACTTCACAAGCTACAACACAACGTTGCAAGACTTGTTAAGCATAGCATAGTGTAAACTAGTAAATTTTATACATGATTGTATTGTATCCACTTGTAGTGATCAGTTAGTATTTTAGTCCTCAAAATACTTAGTTTATCGGGAGTTGTTGTACCCTTGTAAAAGAACTATCGGGAGTGGTTGTACCCTTGTGAAAGAACTCGGCATCTAGCTTAGTGTCGGAAATAGTGATGCGTGGAATTGCACCCTCGCAAAAGGTTTTACCTCTCAAGGGATCTTGAGAAGCTTGCAATCCCCACCAAGCAGTGTACATGACCGTTGTATTATAGTATAGTGACAAGTACTGGGGGATTGATCGTTCAACTCAAAGAATAGTGTTCGCTAGGGTTAAAACTCACTAAAACTAGGTCTAGAGATGAAGGATGATTCTTTTTGTATTTTTATATTTTAAATGAAAGCAAGTAAAATCTCAGTTTTGGAAGGAGTGAGCGGAATTAGTTGCTAATCAACTAACCCAAATATCTAAAGATGCAATCAAAATAAAATAAACTAAACTTAAACTAAATTATGGCGAAAACAATAATGAGAGAAAATGTGTTTACTTAAATTTCACTACTCCCTAGCTATCTTTTACCGGTTGATTAGTTTGTTACAATTGCATGGATGACGGGTTATATTCCTTAATACCATTCGTAGGGCCATGTACGATCTTCCCTAACTCTATAAGCTTCTACCTCTTCCTATGTCGAGCCGACTACTAGCTCCTAACATGGCCTCATTAGTAGTTACCTACGCATTAAATACAACCAATATACCGTAGTACACCTCCGATCATGTTTCTTAAGACGTTCAAGCAAGTTACCAATTGGAAGTCTGCTAGTTTTCTTAAGCCTAACATCGAATTCATTCATCCACAACAATTATAAACAAACAACCAACCCATAATCAATATCTAAGTTTCATTACATCTAAGCAAACACAAAGAAAACCTAGCCTAGCATGTTAAAGAGAAGACAAGCGTAAGATATAATCAAACAACACATAGACATATTGAATGATTTGATGAAAGACTTATCTTCAATTAAGCATGGATGAAACAAGGGTTTGAAACCCTCAAAATATCTGTAAAATTCGTCTAGGGTTTACTCCCTTCAAAGTTGCACACAATGAATGAAAACTAGAGAACTATATATAGATTTTACATCTTGACGGCGTCAAGAGATAGGTGTGACGCCGTCAACTCGCCGCCAAAATAATACTCGTATTGCCTAGATCCACTTCTGATGCCGTCACTCTTTGTGGACTCTGGGCCATCTCTCTTTGGGTTATACGTGACGACCTTCTTTAACATTTTTGGACTCTATGTCAGAAAGAAAATCCACATAGAGACAAACATTGGCTGAGGCTGCCTTGAGTTTGGCAGCCATGCTTCTTGTGAGCATGCCTTCAGTGGGCTCACCAATAATGTTTACAAGCTCAATTATTTTGGATTTTGTCCAGCTATCCTAAGGTCTAGGATAAGAGTTAGAGCTTGTAGAAGCCTGAATTGTTGGAGTGGGTTCAGTCACAGGAACCTGAGGTAACTCAAGATTTTGGTCTTCAGTGACCTCAGTGTGAATGGCTTGGTTTGAGGGTTCCTGAACAATTGATTCAGTGGTGGTGGTCTCATTGGAGACTTGTTGTGTTTCAATGACTTCACTGATGGTTGGTTGGGGTAGATTGTGAGGGATGATGTAGTATGAGACATCAGCATCAGCTCGGTATTGAGTTGAAGTTTGATTCTCAGGGAGATACTCATCTGGAGGATACCTTGATGAATCATCAATACCAATCTCTTCAACTGAGGAACTGGAGAACCTAATGGATTCAGTGCTCTCATCAACTGTTATATGATAAGTTTCCTCAGTTTGTTGTCTCCTTGTGTTAAACACTCTGTAGACTTTGGAAACCAGAGAATATCCCAAGAAATATCCATCATCAGCTTTGGCATCAAATTTACCCAAGTGATCCTTGTGATTATGAATAAACACAGGACACCCAAATACATGAAAGTAGCTGATGTCAGGGATCCTTCCTTTGAATATCTCATAGGGAGTCTTATTGTGTCTTTTCAGAATAATGGACCTATTTTGAGTGTAGATGGCTGTTCTGACTGCCTCAGTCCAGAAGTGTTTTAAGAGGACTGAGCCATTCAACATTGTCCTTGCTACCTCAATGAGTGTTCTATTTCTCCTTTCAGCTACTCCATTTTGTTCAAGAGTATAGGGAGAAGTGAAATTCTGAGAAATCCCTTTCTCATCACAGAAACACTCAAGGTCTTGGTTTTTGAATTCAGTGCCATTGTCAGTTCTAATTTGTTTAACTTTGACATCATTTTGTTTTTCAATGTTCCTAACAAATGACATGATTGTGTCAGCTGCCTGACTCTTTTTGGTCAGGAAGTAAACCTAAATGTATCTTGAGTACTCATCCACAATAACTAGAGTATACTTCTCATGATGAATGGACATGGGACTGACATGTCCAAACAAGTCCATATGGAGAAGATGCAGGCAACTTTTGATTGAGAATGATTGTTTGGTTTTGAATGATGCCCTGTGGTGTTTTCCTTTTTCACAAGCAGAACATGGCTTGTCTTTGGTATACACCAGGGATGGAAGGCCAAGAACTTTGTTCTGTTTGGCCAGGTTGTTGATGTTTTTGAAATTGAGATGAGAGAGTCTCATATGCCAAAGCCAGTTGATTGTCTCACTTGCCTTAGAGAAGAGGCAAGTCCCATTTTGAGTAAGGGATGACATGTCTAGTACATAAACATCATCCCTCCTGGGGGCAATCAACACAACTTCCTTGTTAGCATTGAAGATGGTCCCTCTCTTATCATCAAACTGAACTATGTATTTTGCATCACATAGTTGACTCACACTTATCAGATTGTACTTGAGACCATTGACATAAGCTATTTTTGTAAAAACTATACCATTGCAGTTTACTGAACCATAACCTTCAGTTGGAGCTGATGAGCTGTCACCAAACACTACTTTGGGTCCTGGTTCTTCTACATATTTGTGTAGATAACTCTTCACACCAGTCATACTCCTTGAGCATCCACTGTCGAGGTGCCAAGCAGGATCCCTGATGTGCTTCTGCACAAATAGTAAACTAGGTTAGTTTTTCTTGTTACCCCACCTCCTAGTGGGCTTAGTCCTCAGGGACTTTTTGAACTTAGCTAAAGAGTCATGGTTTGAAGTAGAGTGAACTGAGCTTCCACATGTTTTACATTTTGTGGTAGTTGAAGACTCAGTTGACTGAGAAGTGCTGGTTGAGGCGTTTCTTCTGGATTGAACGATCGTGTCATGTCCCTTGTCATCATGTGTGGGGTCTCCACAGATGTTACAACAGTTGTTCATCATACAATCATCAGGTAGATGATCATTGAACCCACAGTGAGGACATGGCAAGAAAGGCTTAGCCTTTTGTCTTTGTTTGGAAGATGAGGCATACTGATAGCCTTATGTTTTGTAAGGACCTTGTGCTTTTAGAGAAGCAGTGTGAGAGTTGTGATCAGAAGTCTTGTGGTCTTCTTGTTTGCATATCATGCAGAACAGGATTCTGAAGCAATTATCAGTGGAGTGGTTTGGATGATTGCAAAGTTCACATCTCACAGAAGGTCTGGATGAGGGTTTTGGTTTGGAGGAACTTGAGGAAGTTGTTGGTTTAGATTTTGAGTCAGAGAGTTTCTCAGTGGACTCAATCCTTTCACTCAACTTCCTGACAAGTTCAACTAACTGATCAAACTTTGAATCAGTGCTTTCAGGTTTTACTTCAGTGGATACTGAAAGTGTGTGATGTTCAAGAGGTACAGATGTAGGTCTCTTCAGGATGGTTATTCCTGGATTTGTTTTCTCCTTAGGAGAGTGAGGTTGATAAACTGGTGGTGCAAGGTATCAACTAGGTGCTTCTCCCTGAAGTTGTTTCAGTGGAGGGAGTGGTGATTGTGGATCTGACTTAGACTTAGTGATGGACTTAGTATGACTGGGTTCATCAGTAACTCCTAGCAACTCCTTAATAGCCTGACTTTCAGGCTCTAGAATTCTTCTAGTGTTGAAGTTTGGCAGTTTGTTATCAGGATTGACTCTTTCAATCCAATCACTGGGTTTAAGAGCAAGTTCTTTGCTAGAGAGTATGTTTGCTGACAGAAAGGCTGTTGAATGGCTACTCTCCCCAGACACTTTAGTGAGTTGATCTTCACCCAGAGCAGCCTTTTTGGTGCTGGGTGTGAGACTCAGTGTGTCAAAAAGTTTGGGGTTCTTTTGAGTCCATTTCCAAATGACAGCCTTTTCTTTCTTAAGTTCTTCTTGAAGAGCTTGATTTTGTATTTTGAATTTGAAGTGTAACACTTGATGAAGCGAAAAGTGTACCGCTTTTAAGGGGTCATTTAAGCCCGAATTCATAATTATTTGATCAATTATTGCCCTAAATCGTTCCTTTTGTCATTTTAGGTACTTTTGAGGAGAAATCTGGAAAAGGAAGCGTTTTGGACGTTTTTGGAGCATAAAAGTGAAGAAAACGGCAAAGTCTCTAATTCCTTGCTGGGAACAGTACCTGACGACGTCAAGCCATAACACATGACGGCGTCAAGAGTGGCAAAAGAGGTGGATGTGGAATTTATAACGTGACGGCCCAGAAAATTTTCAATGTTAATGGCCTGACGACGTCACCAAGGCCGTCAGGGTCCAAATACAAGTGACGGCCCAGAGTAGATTTACACATGAAGGCGTCAAGACTGGATCTAGGCAATACGAATTTCAACTTGGCGGCGAGTTGACGGCGTCAGAGGCTAATACATGACGCCGTCAGGATGTTTAGTCTATATATATTTTTCCAATTTTTCATTGTAAAGTGTGGAACAAATTGTGGAATACTAAACACAAACCCTAGGTCGAATTTCTTGCATATTGAAGGTGTTTCAAACCCTTCTTTCTTCCATGTTTGAATAAAGATAAGTTCTTCAATAATCATTCAATATGTCTATGTGTTGTTTGATTCTATCTTATGCTTATCTTTCTTTTAACATGTTAGGCTAGGTTTTAATTGTGTTTGCTTAGATGTAGTGAAACCTAGATGTTGATTATTGGTTGATTGTTTGTTTATAATTGTTACGGATGATTGTATTCGATGTTAGGCTTAAGAAAACTGGCAGACTTCCATTGGTAACTTGCTTGAACGTCTTAAGAAACATGATTGGAGGTGTACTACGATTTTTGGTTGTATTTAATGCATAAGTGAATTCTAATGATCCCATGTTAGGAGCTTTTAGTCGGCTTGACATAGGAGTGAAGTAGGATCTTATAGAGTTAGGGAATATTGTACACGGCCCTATGACTAGTATTAAGGAATATAACCCATCATCCATGCAATTGTAACAAGCTAATCAACCGGTAAAAGATATCTAGGGAGTAACGAAATCTAAGTAACACAACTTTTCTCATTATTGTTTCCACCACATTAGTACATTAATTTCATTTTCATTTCTTTTTATTTTATTTTGATTGCATTTGTAGTAATTGGGTTAGTTGGCTAGCAACTAATTCCGCCCACTCCTTCAAAACCCGAGATTTTTACTTGCTTTCATAAAACATAAAAAATACAAAAAGAATCATCCCTCACCTCTAGACCTAGTTTAGTAGGCTTTCTAATCCTAGCGACATTATTCCTGAGTTGAACGATCAATCCCCCGGTACTTGTCACTATACTATACTACAACGATCAGGTACACTGCCTGGTGGGGGTTGCAAGCTTCTCAAGATCCCTTGAGATGTAAAACCTGTTGCGAGGGCACAATCCCCCGTATCAAATTTTTGGCGCCGTAGCCCGGGGAATAGTTATTGTCTAGGTTAGAATTTCTTTTTATTAGGTCTACTTGCTAGATTTCTTTCTAGTAAGATTTTTATTTTTATTTTTAGGTATTCTTTAGTCTATCTTATTCCTTCGTTTCTTTGTTCGTAACCATCACCATCCGCCATCATGGCAAATGAAGATCTCTCTAACCTTAGAATCACCAGGAGTCGTAGTTCCATAAGAAATCTTGTTTTGCCATATGCAGAACCTGAAAGGGAAATGCATAGGCTAAAGCAATCTCCCCCAACACCCGAACCATCTGGCATAGCCATCAACTTTGATGAGGCCCTTTCTGAAGAAGATTAAGATAATCACCTCACGCCCTCTAGCCCCCAATCCAACAATGATATGAGCACCCCTGAAACTCCCACCCCTAAGCGCCTTAAGGACTATTCTTCCCCGAATCCTCGTGGCTTCTCAAATGCCATTGTTTTCCCAAACGAACGCACCGATGAGGTCTTGCGTGCAAATGATGTTTGGCTTGTCTAAAGTGTATGCAAGTTTCGCGGACTACATACTGATGACCCAATTCAACATATCAGGGATTTCTTGAAGATAGTGGACACCCTCCATACGGACGGGGCCACTAGAAACACGTCCTGATTACGATTCTTTCCTTTCACTCTTTATGAAAAATCCAAGGAGTGGTACGATAAACTTCCCTCCGAGTCTATTTTTACATGGGAGCAACTTATATCCAAGTTTTATGAGAAGTTCTTCCCAGCAAGGAAAACCTCGGCATTTAGGGATAGGATCCTCCATTTCCGAAAGGGGAAGGATGAACCCATCTATAAATCAAGGATTAGATTCAAGGATCTAATAAGACAAGTCCCCCATCATGGCATAGAACTTTGGCTTCTGGTCCAAATCTTCTACGACAATGTCTCCCCGAACAACTAGAACGGAATCAATTTCAAGAAAAGGAAAAAATAGCTAATCTGAGCACCGAGGAAGGGTGGAATAGGATTGAGGAATATGCTCAAGACCAGGACGATACTTGGGATGAACCCGATTCGACTATGAGCATATCCGAAATCACACAAACACCCTCGGATCGGCTGAGGAAAATTCACGAAAGGGTGTTACACCTTGCAGGGTTGCGAACAACTAAACAACTTTCAAATCCTTACTTGATCTGCGACTACTGTGGAGGCCCGCACAAAGTAGAAGAATGCGGAGGAGAAATCACTACCGAACAGGCATGTTTGTCGGGACATGACATCTACGTTGACCCCTCCCTTTTGCCTTTTTACCAAAACGATGATTATACCCTTTGGGGGAATCTGGTGAAAAGAAAAGAAGGAGAGGAAGGCCCTGACTTCAAAATCAGGAGCACTTTTGAGGATGACCTTGGACACTTTACTCAGGAAAAAGGCTTACAATTGAAGGGGCTTGACGAGCTCATCACTGAACAACAAAATGACATGGAAAAGTGGTTCAAAAAGATTAATGCCACCCTTGATGGCCATAACAGGCCCCCAGTAAGCCAAAAAGATCCCTTGCTCGTAGTTACTACTCGAGCTGGAACAAAAACCAGGGACCCTCCTTATCCGAGCCAACATCCGGTCGCCGTTGAGCCAAATAATCCCCACAAGGAGGAAGGTAATGTGAGCAACGAGGCTCCCGAACAACCTCCTCTGATGAACCCATCTCCACCAACTCCACCTAACCAACCTGTGAGAATCCCATTTCCATCCCGCCTCAAAAATCAGAAGATTGAAAACGATAATAAGAGATTCTTGTCGTATCTAAAAGAATCAGTGGTCACCATACCTCTCCTTGATGCTTGCTATCATATGCCCAAGTATAGCTCATACTTCAAAAGATTGCTTGCCAACCGAAAGAAACTCAAGGGTCTTGTGACTCTAGGAGAAGAATGTTCAGTGGTGACCCAACGAGGGCTACCAAAAAAGGTAGACGACCCAAGCAGCTTCATCTTGCTCTGTTCCATAGGATCTCTATCGATAAAGAATGCTCTTGCCGATTTAGGGGCAAGCATCAACCTCATGCCCTACTCCATGTTCCTCAAACTAGGATATTCTGGACTAAAACCAACCCGTATGAAAATCCAACTAGCCGATAGATCGGTCAAATATCCCTTGGGGATATGCGAGAATGTGCTAGTTAAAGTACGGAAGTTCAAATTTCTGGTTGACTTCGTGATCTTGGAGATGGAGGAGGATGACCTGGTGCCCATCATCTTAGGGAGACCCTTTCTTGCCACCGCTCGTACAGTTATCGATGTTCACGACGGCAAGTTAACCTTACGAGTAGGGACCGATAGCTTGACCTTTAATATTAAAGACACTATGAGTCTATCTCTCGAAGCAGCTAACCGACTCTATTTCATCGGAGAGGTCGATGAATTAACTGATGGCATTGACAACTGTGTTGATGAACAAATCGAAGAAGGCTGGTTACGGGATGAGGTTTTCCTCCCTATAATGGAAAAGGAGAAGACGGAGGGCGCTAGCGCAGTCTCCTTCTACCCCAGACAAGAGACCACTGAACCACTCGAACTCCGTAAACCCGAAAACAAGCTAAAACCCTCCAATATCGAACCACCTAAGCTAGAACTTAAAGAACTCCCAAAACACTTGAAATATGCTTTCCTCCATAGAGAGGATCAACTGCCAGTGATCATAAATTCTTCCCTTGAACATGGGCAAAAGGATAAACTCTTAGGAGTTTTAAAGAAATATAAGGGAGTCCTTGCATGGAGTGTAGCCGACATTAAGGGGATTGACTCAACCTTCTGCATGCATAAGATTCTTATGGAAGAAGGCTATAAACCAGCCGTGCAACCCCAGAAGCGGGTAAATCCCAACATTAAGGAGGTGGTGAAAAAGGAGGTAATCAAACTCTTGGATGCAGGGCTGATATACCCGAATTCGGATAGCCAATGGGTTAGTCCTGTACAGGTTGTACCAAAGAAAGGAGGGATGACTGTGGTGAAAAATGACAACGGTGAGATGGTAGCCCAGAGAACGGTTACTGGTTGGCGGGTATGCATCAATTATAGAAAGCTCAATGATGCCACCAGAAAGGATCACTTTCCCCTCCCGTTCATTGACCAAATGTTGGAAAGATTAGCCGAGCACGAGTACTACTGTTTCTTGGATGGATTCTCAGGATATTTCCAAATCCCCATAGCCCCTGAGGACTAAGAAAAAACCACATTTACTTGCCCGTATGGAACATTCGCCTATAAGAGAATGCCTTTTGGGCTATGTGACGCTCCCGCCACTTTTCAGCAATGTATGACCGCGATCTTTCACGAGTTAATGGAAGATAGCATGGAAGTTTTCATGGATGATTTCTTGGTCTTCGGGGACTCTTTCGATCGCTGTCTCGCTAACCTCGAAAAAATGCTCAAACGTTGCGAGGAAACCAACCTGGTCCTAAATTGGGAGAAATGCCATTTTATGGTAAAAGAAGGGAGTATGCTAGGGCATAAGGTCTCGGGAAATGGGATTGAGGTGGACTAAGCAAAGGTTGAAGCTATATATAAACTACCTTATCCCACTACTGTCAAGGCAATACATAGCTTCTTAGGTCATGCCGGGTTCTACAGGAGGTTCATTAAGGACTTCTCTAAAATAGCTCGGCCAATGACTCAATTGCTTGTAAAGGATGCCCCTTTCGATTTCTCTCAAGAATGCATCGATGCATTCAATCTCCTGAAAAAGGAACTCACGCAAGCCCCAATCATGGTTACACCCAACTAGGAATTACCTTTCGAGATCATGTGTGACGCTAGCGACTATGCTGTTGGAGCAATATTAGGCCAAAGGTTTAACAAACAATTCCAACCAATATACTACGCTAGCAAAACTATGAATCCCGCTCAAGAGAATTACTCTACCACCGAAAAAGAACTATTAGCCGTGGTGTTCGCTTTCTACAAATTTCGCCAATATCTTGTCCCTTCAAAGATGGTCATTTTTACTGATCATTCGGCTCTTCGATACCTTTTTTCTAAAAAAGACGCTAAACCACGACTAATTCGGTGGATCTTGTTGTTACAAGAATTCGATGTTGAAATTCGTGATAAAAGGGGGGCAGAGAATTTAGCTGCTGATCATCTCTCTCGTCTCGAAAATCCCCTCCTTAGTGAAGTTGACAAGAGTGAGATTCGAGACTCATTTCCTGACGAACAGCTTATGTCAATAACAGACTCTGAGCCATGGTACGCTAATTATGCTAATTATCTTGCAAGCAGACTCATTCCGGAACACATGACTAGACACGAAAGGAAAAGGTTCTTTACCCAACTAAAATACTACTTCTGGGATGAACCCTGTTGGGAATTATACTAACAGTTACCACGGCTAGTGAAGATATTACAACTGCTGAAGAATGTACTTGCAGTGGAAACTCATTACCACTGCAAGAACATATATTACCACTGCTGTTTAGATAACTGTTAGGAAACGTGTTTAGATAAATATAGAATAGATCTTGTGTATATCTTATTCTATTTGCATTATACTTATCTTGTAGAAGAGGACTCTTTGTACTATAAAAGGAGATCCTAGGTTAAAGGTTAGATATACGTTTTCTAGAGCTTCAAGGTGTAACCCTAGTGATATCAAGATCACTCGTATTATTATCATTAATAATATTGGAGCTAACCGTTTGTTACATACATTGTTCTTATTCATTAACAACTGTTTCATTCACTCACAATCAAACTTCTAAGTGTTACTAAGTAAATTCCGTATACTTAGTGATATAACTCAAAGTATCAATCTAACACAGTTCAAGGTGTTTAGATCCATCAAGTGGTATCAGAGCCAGGCTTTGATACTTTGATTTAGAAGACTCTAGTTCACTCAGAAGAATCAATGGAGACAGAAACCAGTCAATCAAACATTGCTGCTAAGCTTCCAAAGCTTAAGTTGAATGACTTTGAGATGTGGAGGCTAATGATCGAACAATTCTTTATGGTCCAAGACTATACACTCTGGGAGATCATTATGCTTGGTAATTCCTTCAAACCAAGTTCTACCTCAGAGATGGTTGATGGCAAGGAAGTAATAAAGGTTAACACTGGACCTATTACTAATGATGAAAGACTTCAGATGAAGAATGATCTGAAGGCCAGAGGTTTGTTGCTGATGACACTTCCCAGAGATCAAGTTCTAGCATTCAGCAAGTACAAGACTGCAAAGACTCTTTTTGAGGAAATCTGTAATGTTTTTGGTGGTAATGATTCCACCAAGAAGACTCAAAAGACCCTGCTGAAACAGACTTATGAAAACTTTGGTTCAACAAGTAATGAATCTATTGATAGCATCTTCACAAGGCTATAAAAGATTGTTACTCAACTCATTGTTTTTGGAATTGAGGTGGAAAGGGAAGACCTCAATCTAAAGTTCTTAAGAAGCTTACCCTCTGAGTTTGGAACCAATGTTGCAGTGTGGGAAGATAAGCCAGATTTGGAGACCATGAAACTTAATGATTTGTACAATAACTTCAAGGTTATTGAACAAAGATTCAAGAAAGCTGGCAAATTAAGCACATGTTCAGGAAGTGTAGCACTCATATCATCATCTCTTGATGATAGTTCAGATGAAGAAAGTGATAGTGATGATGACAGTGCTAACATTGTTGTTTCCACTGGTAGTGGAAGTGTTTCCACTGGTAGCTCAAAGAGACAGATTGCAGGACTTAGTGATTCTACCTTTTATGCCTTTATATCAAGTCAATTAGGTGGTTCAATTCTCAATCATGAGGATTTGGATCAAATTGATGAGGATGATATGGAGGAGATGGACATTAAATGGCAGGTGGCATTACTAAGCTTAAGAACAAAGAAGTTTTGGAAGAAGACTGGAAGAAAGATTAACATCAGTGGCAATGAGACAGTAGGTTTTGACAAAAAGAATGTGGAGTGCTATAATTGTCATAAGAAGGGGCACTTTGCCAGGGAGTGCAGGAAACCAAGAAAATCTGACAACAGGTCAACTTGGTATAAGCAGGACAAGAAGAAAGAACCTACAACTGATGAGCCAAAGGGGCTATTGGCTATTGATGGAGTGAGCTTTGATTGGAGTTTTATGACTAAGGATGAGGAAGATGATTCAGAGTCTGCAATGGTTGCTACTGAGCTTGCACTAATGGCTTTTTCTGACTCTGAGGTACAAATTAATAATGCTTGCTCTAAAACTTGTAAGGCCTTAAAAGAGTATGAGAAAATTAAAGCACAATATGATGAACAATTGCTAGAGTTAAATCACACTAATTATAACTTAGCAAATCATAAAAGAGGCCTAGGTGTTTTAGAAACTCAATTAGAGCATTATAGGGCAAATGAATCTAAGTTCAATGATGATATTGCAGTGTTAAAAAGAGACTTAGATTATCAGGTAGCTGTAAACAAGGTTCTTAGAGAAGAACTAGAAAAGGTTAAATTGACTAGTGAGAATATAAAGATAACTTGCAATACACTGGATCATCAATCCAAGTGTATTGACAAAATTTGGGAAGCCCAAGTTGTGAACAAAGCCAAATCAGGAGTTGGATACAAATCAGTTCCACCACCTCTAAGAGGTGTTCCATCACCTCCTGGCATTGACTTAGCTCACACAGGATTAGAAGAATTCCAGGAACCACTTATGACCTATGGACCAAAATTTGTTAAACCAGCTATTATTAAAAAGGTTCAGGTTGAGGTTGATACATTTGATAGTGCAAGTGACTCATCTCTTAAAGATGAAAGTTTAAATGTTGAGTCTAAACCTAGTGTTCCTGAGAATGTAAAAGTGGAGGTTAAAAAGAGTATTCCTGATGTTGTCAAAGAAAAGCCTAGGTCACAACCTAATTTCACTAGGCCCACTACTAGATATGCAGAGATGTACAGAAGTAGGTCAACAACTCCTAGAGGAAATATGAGGAGTTGGAATCATGTTAAATCTAGGAAATTTGGTAGTGACTTTGTATTCAACAACAAACCCTGTCATATCTGTGGTAGCTTTGACCATTTGGCTTATAACTGTACCTACCACTTGGGTAGAAGAGAAGTGTGTGGGAATACTAGGGTGAATGGCCACAATGCTAATAACTTAACTCACCCAAATCCACTTAGCAAGATGATTCCCAGGTCTGTTTTGCTTCATTCTGGCATAAAACCAATTTCCACTACTAGATCAGCAGTTACCACCAGCAATAAAAACAAAATTTACCCTAAGTCCCCTGTTACTAATTTTGTTAAATCTAATCAAACAGGGAAAAAGACCAATTTTGAAAAGAAAGTTTACAATAATCACAAATGGGTACCCAAAATTTCAAAACCAGCAGTTTCCACTGCTAAGCCAGCAGTTACCACTGCAAGGCCAAAGGTTTCCACTGGTGGGTCTGTGAACAATAAAAGGGTAAATATGGGAAATGCTGTTAAGGTCTCAGCACGTTGGGAATGGAAACCAAAAGGAACCATCACCTCAAACAATCCCAATGGTGTATCAATGACCTTTGACAGATACAATTATATTGATACACGAGGCAGATCCAAGTCATTTGTGGCTTGGGTCCCCAAAAGGAACTAATTCCTTTATTTTGTGTGCAGGAACATTCAAAGACTACAAATGATCAAGGATACTCAGACAGTGGATGTTCCAGGCACATGACTGGCAATAAGTCTTGTCTTTCAGACTTTCAACCTTATGATGGACAATTTGTCAGCTTTGGAGGAGGAATTAGTGGCAAAGTTTCTGGCAAAGGAACAATCAAGGCTGGAAACATAGACTTTGAAGATGTGCAATATGTGAAAGAACTCAAGTACAATCTTTTTAGTGTGTCATAGATGTGTGACAAGAAGCATAGAGTTCAATTCACAGAAGATGAATGCTATATCTTATCTAAGGATTATAAGCTCCCTGATGAAAGTGACATTTTGCTTAAAATCCCTAGAAAAGGTAATCTGTATAGCATTGACATGAAGAACATAGTGGCTAATAATGATGTTACTTGCTTGCTTGCAAAAGCCACTTTAGATGAATCCATGCTTTGGCACAGAAGACTTGGTCATGTTAACTTCAAGACCATCAACAAGATTGTGAAAGATGGACTTGTCAGAGGTCTACCAGAGAAAAGATTTGAAAATGACCAAACTTGTGTTGCTTGTCTCAAAGGAAAGCAACACATAGCTTCATGCAAGACCAAAGCATTCAATTCTATTGATCATCCACTTTTCATGCTGCATATGGACTTGTTTGGTCCTACATCTGTGAGCAGCATCAATTTGAAGAAGTATTGTCTTGTTGTGACTAATGATTTTAGTAGATTCACATGGGTTTTCTTTTTAAGAACCAAGGATGAAACCACTGGCATCCTTAAGACATTCATCACTGAAGTTGAAAATCAATTTGAAAAGAAAATCAAGATTATCAGGTGTGACAATGGGACAGAGTTCAAGAATAAAGTTATGGATGATTTCTGCAGAGACAAAGGTATTAAAAGAGAATTTAGTGTTGCAAGAACTCCTCAACAAAATGGAGTTGCAAAAAGAAGAAACAGAACACTAATTGAGGCTGCTAGAACCATGTTAGCTGACTCAAAGCTTCCAGTGACTTTTTGGGCTGAAGCAGTTAACACTGCTTGTTACATACAGAACAGGGTTTTAGTGGTCAAAACAAAAAACAAGACACCTTATGAGTTATTCAGAGGAAGACCTCCTACTTTGGAGTTTATGAGGCCATTTGGGTGTCATGTTACTATTCAAAATACCATTGATCATCTGGGTAAATTTGAAGAAAAGTCTGATGAAGGCTTCTTTGTTGGATATTCTATGGTTAGCAAGGCTTTTAGAGTCTACAACATAAGAACAAAGAAGATTGAAGAGAATTTGCATGTTGAGTTTCTTAAAAATAAAGCTAACATGGCAGGTTCAGGACCAGATTGGCTATTTCATCTTGAAACATTATCCAATACAATGAATTATGTACCTCTTACTTCAAGCACAGGAGACAAAGATCTTGAAGATTCAGAAGAATTCATTGATGAAAATGAAGCTTGCAAAGATGATGAAGATCAAATTGTTATGCCACTTTGGGACTTTGTTGATAATTCTGAAAAGTCAAGTGATGCAGATGGTGTGAATTTTGATGAATTGAATAAAGAAATTCCTACTAGCAGTGGTAACTCAATTCCCACTGCTACACCAGAAGTTTCCACTGACAGCCCAAATGTGGAACATACTTCTCAGGAATCACCAAGTGATGATGTAGAGATTACAAACATGCCTACAACATATGATATTCCTAGCACATCACAGACTTCAATTCACAAAGTGCATCCCCTTGATAATGTTATTGGTGAACTTCAATCAGGTGTGAAGACTAGAAGACAGACAAAGAAAGATGATATTCATGGGTTCATTAGTGAAGTGTATGAGTCCAAGAAGCATAAAAGGAAGAATGGGTGTTTGTTTTTCTGTTTTCTCTCACAGTTGGAGCCTAAGAATGTTTATATGGCTCTACAAGAATCTAGCTGGGTTGAAGCAATGCAAGAGGAGTTGTTGCAGTTTAAACTTCAAAAGGTTTGGGTTCTTTGTGACTTGCCTGATGGTATGAAGGTCATTGGTACTAAATGGGTTTTCAGAAACAAGAAAGATGAAAGAGGTATTGTAATCAGGAACAAAGCTAGATTGGTTGCTCAAGGATACACTCAAGAGGAGGGTATTGATTATGAAGAAGTTTTTGCTCCTGTTCCAAGGATTGAGACTATTAGATTGTTTCTAGCCTATGCATCATTTATGGGCTTTACTGTCTATCAAATGGATGTTAAAAGTGCCTTTCTGTATGGTACTATTGATGAGAAGGTATATGTCTCTCAACCTCCAGGCTTTGAAGATCCTCAACTCCCAAACAAAGTGTATAAAGTGGTTAAGGCTCTTTATGGTTTACATCAAGCTCCAAGGAAGTGGTATGAAACCTTAGCTAATTATTTGTTGAATAATGGGTTTCATAGAGGCAAGATTGATCAAACTTTGTTCATCAAGAAAGACAAGGGTGATATTCTACTTGTTCAAGTATATGTTGATGATATTATCTTTGGGTCTACTAGACAAGAGATGTGCAAAGAGTTTGAAAAGCTGATGAAGGATGAATTTCAAATGAGTTCTATGGGAGAACTTACATTCTTTTTGGGGCTGCAAGTACAACAGAGTAAAGAAGGCATCTTTATCAGTCAAGACAAATATGTGACTGAGATTATTAGGAAGTTCAAGTTTATTGATGCAAAACCTTCAAATACCCCTGCTGACAAGACCACTCATCTATTGTTGAAGAATGCTAGTGGTGCTAATGTTGATGTCCATACTTACAGGTCTATGATTGGTTCTTTGATGTATCTTACTTCATCAAGGCCATACATTATGTTTGATGTATGTGCTTGTGCAAGATTTCAAGTGACTCCAAAGACATCACATATGACAGCAGTGGAAAAGATTTTTAGGTACTTGAAGACTTATCCTAATCTAGGATTATGGTATCCAAGAGAATCCCCTATGGAATTGATCACATACTCAGATAGTGACTATGCTGGTGCAAGTTTGGATAGAAGATCAACTACTGGAGGATGTCAATTTCTTGGATGTAGATTGGTGTCATGGCAGTGCAAGAAGCAAACTATGGTTGCTACTTCAACCACTGAAGCAGAATATGTTGCAGCTGCTAGTTGTTGTGCTCAGATCCTATGGCTTCAAAATCAATTATTGGATTATGGGTACAATTTCATGAACACCATTATCTATATAGACAATAGTAGTACCATATGCATTATTAAAAATCCTGTGCAACACACTAAAACTAAACATATTGAAATTAGACATCATTTTATTAGAGATTGTTTTGAGAAAAAGCTTATTAATGTTGTCAAAATCCATACTGATGACAATTATGCTGATTTGTTAACAAAAGGGCTTGATGTGGGTAGGTTTCAATACTTGGTAACAGGTATTGGAATGCTAAATCCATAACTAATTGATGTCTAATACTTTTCAGTGTTGCAGGATAGTTTTTAGGTACTAGTATTGTTTGTATTGTATGTATGGTTTTCTACTAATTTGTATGCAGAGTTATTAAGAGCACAGTGGAAATTATAATACAACAGTGGAAAGATTGGAGATACAAGCATAAAGAAAAAGTACTTTTATTGATGGCTAAAGAAAGTACATAACAACCATTCAGATTTCATTATCACCAGAACAAGAAAAACATCACAAAACATAACCCAACAACCTAACATCTACTCCATAGGCTTCTTCCCCTTTCCCTCATAATCATGCTTGCCTTTGGAAGCTTTCTTTCTCTTGTCATCAAAAGAAAGTTGCTTCCTTAGACAAGCAAGTCCCAGAACTTGCTTGGGAGGTCTTGGTGCTTGTGCAGGCTTCTCAACAGCAGGCCACTTCATATTGCTTATGGCAGACTTCAATGTTGTGGTGAGGGCATTTGGAAGTTCTTTGGAAAGATTGAAGGTTGGATCATCATCATCATCAGAGGAAGAACTGGAATAGAACTCCAAGGATGGAGCAGAAGAAGCTTCAGTCTTTTTGGATGTCATGTTGGATGTTGTGGATGTGGTAGCACTTGGAGGAAAGTAATCACTCCACCCTGTAGATGGTTCTTCTGAATTTGTGCAATAGCTGATCTCTTCATCAGATGAATCATCTGAGGATATGTAGATTAATGAAAACCAGCTCATTTTGTTGGTCAAGGGTTTGTGTTATTGAAGATGTTTGTTGATGAAAGATAAAGGTTTTTTAGCCCCCTTTTATAAGCAAAGTCAAGGTCGAATTCTATTTAATGAAGAATATTTACTCTTACCTGTTTTGGTAGGTTGGAGGAGTAAAATTGGTTATTATCGGGTTGACTTTTGGAAGATATTTTTGTGAATAGTAACTTGGTTAAAAAGTTACTTTGGGTTAATATTTATGGGTTAAGTTGAGTGTTATTTTGTTCTGCAATTTACAACCCATATTATTGGAGTCATTGGAGTTATAAGGTGTGTATCATAGACACACAACAAATGGTTATTGATTCACCATGTCTAATCCACATAAGAATCAACTAGTCAAGAGCAAATGGCTCCTGGTAAAGACTTATCAAATCCGTTTATGGTTGATAGTTTACCAAAAACTATATGGTTATCAACTCACCATACTCTATGTGATCAAGAGTTGGCTAGTCCATAGCAAACGGCTCATGGTAAAGACATATCAAATCCGTTGATAGCTGGTAGTTTGCTAAAAACTATGATAAGAGCAGCAAATTTTCAAGTTTTACTTACCACTGCTCTTTGATATGTTGTGAAAATTTTACCACTGCTAGTTCATTAGTTACCACTGCAAGAGTAATTTTTCCACTGATAAACTAGCCGTTACAACTGTTGTGTCAGTAATCTATTTTTTACTAGCCATTGTAAATATAACCGTCTTTCCTTATTAATAGGGTAAATCTTTTGTGAATTATCTTCTTACTTATTATAATTTATTCTTTTCCAAAGATAATTTTTTTTCTAAAGATAATTCACATTGCGCAACCTCCTCAAACCCTATTAGTATAAATTGATCATCATACGGCTTGATTTTTATTACTAACACTTTTATTCTCTTTTCACAAATATCATGGCGATTCTAAAATTTGTCGAGGAGCACAACCAAGTGGCCTACCTACAAAAGTCAAATGAGAAGAGTGGCCCTGTTTTTCATCAGATTGTGGATTTTCTAAACACAACTCATATAAGGTACGCCTTAACTATTAATCCCACAATCTATGTCTCTCATATCAAACAGTTCTGGAACACTGTAGAGTCCATAACTCTTGAACAGGGAGACACACATGAATCTGTGGAAGCTCTAAGAGCCACAGTGGATGGGGTAACTATTGATGTTACTGAGTCATCCTTGAGGAGAATTCTCCAATTGGATGATCTCAATGGTATCATCACATTACCCAATTCAGAAATTTTCACTAATATTGCTTTAATGGGGTATGATACATCTGAACAAAAAGTAACTTTCAGAAAAGGATGTTTTTGTCCCCATTGGAGATTTTTAATTCACACTCTTTTACATTGCCTAAGTCCTAAGAAAACATCTTATGAACAATTTGCATCAACCATGGCTTATCCTTTGGTTTGTTTGGCAACTGATAGGACTTTCAATTTTTCAAAGTTTATTTTCCATAATATGAAAGGCAATGTAAAGAGTCAATATAAATTTTTGATGTATCCAAGGTTTGTGCAAGCAGTGTTAAATGAGTTTCAACTGCAACCTCACAATAGAATTTTTGAAGCCTCCTGTCTTAAGCCAAAAGTTTTTCAAAACATGAGTAAGGCTTCAGATCTTTGGAATGGGGAGGTTCATCCACTTTTTCCTCAAATGCTTGCTAAAATTTCTCAAATACAGGGTGAAGATGCAACCATCCCAGTTGTATCTCAAAACACACCCAATATTGTTGTTCCACCAATTCACCATACCCCTGTTGTAACTCACACTTATGAGAGAAGGCATAAATAGCCAACTTCTCTCATCTCAACATTGCATGTTGCTGAACCTTTTGGTTTAGGGACAAGCAGTGGTGGTTCAAGGCTTCATCCTAGTCCAACTAGGGAAGAGCCTGAATCAATGCCCCATGATCCACCTCTCCCAACAGGTCACACAGTTGGAAGTTATGAGGGCAGTGTGCAACTACCTGAATTGATGGACATTTGTACAAAGTTAGTCAAGCAGGTTCAAGCTCTGGAGAAAGATCTGGCACAGAACAAAGTACAACATGCCACAGATCTGAATCAACTGAAGGCAGAGATTCAAAGGTTACAGAATGAATTTGAGAGTCTCAAGAAGAAAAGACCTGCTCAGGTTGTGTTCTCCTCTTCATCTTCACCTCAGGATGAATTTTCTGCAAGTTCTAGTAAAGATTTGGGAGATTCTTCCAAACAGGGGAGGAAATCAGAGTTTAAGGGGAGGATAATTAATTTTGATAAGGAATTTGCTAAGTTAACTGATTCTGACAATGCTCAAGCAAAGGATTATGCTGCTGAGACTAAGGGGAGGAAGTTAGATTTTGAAGATATGGATGCTGATGCTGATTTTCACTTTGATGATACAGTTGGAACTGCTCAACCAATTTCCACTGATGCAGAAAATGTTCCCACTGCAAGTGAAAATATTCCCACTGCAAGTGAAAATGTTCCCACTGATAGTCAAAGGGTTACCACTGCAGAGGAAGAAGCTGCCAGGATAAGATCAGTCAAAGGTAAAGCAATTGTGACTGGTTCAGAACAAGAACAAACAAGAAAGATTTTTAAGAAATATCAAGCTCAAATTGATTTTGATGCAAGATTGGCAGAGCAAGAGCAAGCAGCAGAGAATGAAAGGAAGAGAAAGCTAGAGGAAGATGAAGTTGCTAGTTTTATGGAAGCAAAGAGGTTAGATAAACTTGAAGCAGTAATGGCAGAACCACTTTCAGTTGTTCCACCAACTGTCATACATGAGAAACCTCCTATGTTCACTTATGTGCCTACAGAAGAAGAGATTGACTACTTGATTAATAATGATCAAATAATTAGAAAGAAGGCTATTGAACTTATTGCAAATACAACCTTGAATGAAGAACAAAGGTCTACTCAACTAAAAGATTTCATTCAAATGAAGAATTAGCAGGCTCTTGATGAAATCATTGGGGATGTTAGAAAAGGTCAAAAGAAGCCAAGAAAACTTACAAAGGCACATATCATTGCTGAGATGAAGACCTTTTGTTGTCATGTTGGCAATATGAAGATGGCTCAATTCAAAGGAATGTCACATGATCAAATTGAAGGTATTTACTACAGGATTAAAAGACAAGATAGTAATTTCATTCCAATGGATCAAGAACCTGTAGTGATGAAGACAAAAAGGTCTGGAGTGAGTCTTGGATCAAAAGATGCAAAGAAATTGAAGACTCAGGAATCATCTCAAGCAGAAGAGGGGCCAAGCAAGTTGACAGAAGAGCAAGTTACAAATATGATGTTCATAGAGACTGATGTACTTAATATTGAGACTCTACAAACAAAATATCCAGTTGTTGGTTGGGAAATCTATTCTGATGATTTTGGAGTTGCTTGGAAGATTATCAGAACTGGAAGTGTCACAAGTATTTGCAGAGATTTTGAAGACATTGTTAGATCTTGTGGTAGAGAAGACTTGGATACTTTGTGGAGGATTGTTCAAGATTAGTTCAAGAAGGATGAACTTGTTGATGTCAAGGCTAAGGAGTTATGGGTTCACTTCAGAAGATTATATGAACCTGACCCAAGTGACAGACATTGGAGATTTGAAGTTCACAACATGAATACTTTGTGGAAGTTTTATGACTCAAGTGATGTGCATCATCTTTCTACTCAAGATGGAGTTGATGTGTTTATGCTTGCAGAGAAAGAATATCCATTAAGAGCTGGAGTATTGACTGTGATGATGTCAGTGAAGCTTAGGTGCTGGGAAAGAACTGAAGTCATAGAAGATTTGCTGCAAAGGATTTATGATCAAAGTGTGAGAGCTGATAAAGAGTTAAGAAGAAGAAGATAAGTGTTTGGAAGAATTCTCATATCCTCATGTTTGTTGATTACTTGAAGAAACTTATTGATTTATTTATTAATCATAAGTTTAGGGGAGGATTGTTGGGAATTATACTAACAGTTACCACGGCTAGTGAAGATATTACAACTGCTGAAGAATGTACTTGCAGTGGAAACTCATTACCACTGCAAGAACATATATTACCACTGCTGTCTAGATAACTGTTAGGAAACGTGTTTAGATAAATATAGAATAGATCTTGTGTATATCTTATTCTATTTGCATTATACTTATCTTGTAGAAGAGGACTCCTTGTACTATAAAAGGAGATCCTAGGTTAAAGGTTAGATATACGTTTTCTAGAGCTTCAAGGTGTAACCCTAGTGATATCAAGATCACTCGTATTATTATCATTAATAATATTGGAGCTAACCGTTTGTTACATACATTGTTCTTATTCATTAAAAACTGTTTCATTCACTCACAATCAAACTTCTAAGTGTTACTAAGTAAATTCTGCATACTTAGTGATATAACTCAAAGTATCAATCTAACACAGTTCAAGGTGTTTAGATCCATCAAACCCTTCTTATTCCGAAGATGTCCTGATCAAGTAATCAGGCACTGTGTTTCAGGAAAAGAGGCAATGAAGATTATGAAAGAATGTCATTCGGGCCCTTCTGGGGGCCATCATGGGATAAACACCACAGCACGAAAAAATTTCGATGCAGGATTCTATTGGCCTACAATATTTCGTGATGTGAAGGAGATGATACAAGCATGCGATGCATGTCAACGAGCCGGAAATATATCAAGAAGAGATGAAGCGCCTCAGAATTTTATACAAGTTTGTGAGGTTTTCGATGTTTGGGGAATAGATTTCATAGGACCCTTTCCATCTTTAGGGGGAACGAATACATATTAGTGGCCATTGACTATGTTTCAAAATGGGTAGAGGCACAAGCCCTTTGGACCAACGATGCTAGGGTAGTCATTCATTTTTTGAAAAAGTTGTTTGCTAGGTTCGGCATTCCTAAAGCTCTCATTAGTGATAGGGGAACCCACTTTTGCAACGCGCAAATGGAAAAGGTCATGAAAAGATATGGAGTCTCCCACCGGTTCTCCACCGCATATCACCCGCAAACCAACGGTCAAGTCGAAAACACCAACAGGGCGATTAAGAGAATATTAGAAAAGACGGTCAATCAGAATAGAAAGGATTGGTCATTTAAACTCGATGAGGCTTTATGGGCATTCCGAATGGCCTACAAGACGCCTATAGGAACAACCCCGTTCCGCATGGTTTATGGCAAGGCGTGTCACCTTCTAGTGGAAATTGAACACAAGGCTTATTGGTAACTTAAGGCATGTAATTTGGATTATACGGTCGCTGGGACGAATAGGTTCTTACAACTCCATGAGCTTGATGAATTAAGGCTAGAAGCGTATGAATCCTTCGTTACATATAAAGAGAGGGCAAAAAGATGGCATGACCAGCGAATTAAGAAACCTAAGGAATTCTCAAAAGGGGACAAAGTTATATTGTATAATTCTCGGTTAAGGTTATTTCCCGGGAAACTTAAGTCTAGATGGTATGGACCCTTTACGGTGGAAAGCTCCTCTAAAGCGGGCGCTGTTGTGTTAATGGATGATGAAAATAGAGAATTCACGGTAAATATACAACGCGTAAAACATTATCAAGAAAGTGGTAATGAAATGATTAGTGAGGAGGATGTAACATTTGATGACGAGGTCACGTAATAGCCCATGACCTTGAGTCTAGCTACAAGACTCGTAAATAAAGAAAAGCGCTTCTTGGGAGGCAACCCATGTTTTGTGTGTTTTTATTTGTTTGATTTTATTTGTTTCCGTATGCATGTCTTATTTTTATTGTTGGTAAATCATGTTTCAAACTAAATTGTGAAAATGCTTTATTTTGTTTTTAACTTAGTCTTAATTACATATAAAGGTATTTTGCAAAAGCAAAGTGTAAGGGAAATCCAAATTTGTTTTTAAGAATGAAAATTATCATGATTCGCTACAATATTAAATGAGCATGTATATTAGTAATTGTTAGAGTCAAATGCTTGTATCGAGTCATAATGATGTTTTGCAAGATTTTCCAGGAGATAAGGCATAAGTTTTTCCAGAAATTTTCCAGAAACTTAACATAAGATTTTTCCAGGAACATTCTGACGGCGTCAGGAGTTACAACCTGACGGCGTCAGGTACCAAAATTCTGAAAAATTATGCGAGTTTTGTTTATACCGGAGTCTTAAAGTTTTTGTTGAATCTTTAGTTTTATAAACTCCAGGAAATCTGCAAACATTCATTCCACAAGCATTATATCCTTATATATATAGATTGCCGCCGATTTTACGCGAGGTTTGCCTTGATTGTTTTCTCAGATTTAACAGGTTGTATATGACAAGAAGATGATTTATATTTCTGGAGGGAAGCTTTCAACATTCATTTTCTTGGAGGAAGATCTAACCTTGTTGACACACTATCCGCATCGAATGAATCAGGGGAGTATTTGTTTTCATTCTTTTACCCGTTTTACTTTTACATCCCTTAATTGAACATTGGGCACAATATTCATCCTAAGTGTAAGGGGAGGGTAAATGATGATACCTTATAGGTTACAATTGCACTTGAGTTTGTTTGTTTGATAGTAGGTGTGTAATAAAACTAAGAGAAATACTTGTTAGTGTAATTTTAGCGCCAAATTTAAAATTTTTTACAACATTTAGGAGTGAAATTTTAGCCTTAACAAGCGTCTCATGGATAGGAGTTGTATGACTAGCACAAAATCGTACCATTCAGAAAAATTTTCCACCCAAATATGTGAGGTTCGCCTTTAGATTTGATAGGAAAAGCATTCATTATTAGTGCTTATGAGTGTACCGGTAGTATTTAGATTCTAGAACTTGCATTAGTGATGCATCCCGAGACCGCTAGTGAGACTACATTCGTGTAGTAGGATTTACTACATGATAAGAGGCATTAGGATCACCCTTGTGTTTAAACCCGTATCATAATTACTTGACCATTTAATTCATACTACTTGACTAATAAAGTCAATTAATTTTTCCCACACCTTTGCGTTTTACTCATTTTTAGTACATGAAACCCCTAGTACACCCCTCCGAGCCTATCTTTTCGTTTCTAACTTTAAGCATATTACTTAAAGGAAGAATTTGTTACAACCCACCCAAAAGTGCAACCAAATCGCCTTAGCCTTCCGTGTATGCACTCATCTTTAGTGCATTATTGTTATTTGTTTAAACCCTTAGTTAATTATCTAATTGATTACATGGTTGCTAAGTCGAGTCATATCTTGTACATATTGTTTTGGGACGATTGGGACTCATGGGTAAAGTACTAGTGTTATGGAGTAATGGGGAAGAACATCATATATTACCCCCATATGTGCGTTAATCTTAAAAAGTACTCTAAGTGTTTTGATTATCTTGATTCGTGTCATTAGAGTGGTTTATTGTAAAGTATGTAAAAATTCAAGTGTAAGGGGAATGTAAATTCCCTATAATGTATTATTTTGGATGGTAGGGTAAAAGTGTATGCAAAAATAAATAAATAAATAAATAAAAATAAAAGGAAAAAAAATCTAAAAAATAAAAAAAAAATAGAAAAAGAAAAGAGAAAAACATACGGACTACCATCCCGTTTCATTCTATGTTTGTTTTAAGTTTTTGTTATTTTTGATTTATTAGCTTAAGTCGAGTCGAGTCTTGGCTTAGCAACGCCATTTTGTACATGTAATTAACCAAGATGATTAACTCGCCACCAGTAAATATTGCCTTTTTCCATATCCCTACACTTAACGTTATAACCCTTTAAAAGACCTCTTTGATAGTTTATCATGGGTGCTTACGCCAAGTGGTGGAGGTTTGATCCTTTCCCAAGCCTATGGTAATCTATTTGCTGTGACAGGTAGTGAGAGATGTTTTCCATTTCCATATTGTGATATATACTTTATTGCACCCGAGAGATGTGAGTATCTAAACACTATTTGTGAGGTGCTAGTGTATGACCTCCGTGCTTGTTTTAATTTTTTAGTGGAACGATTATTTGTTGTAATTACTTTTATATTAGTGTTAAATGACCCCTAACTTGTATTTTGATTAGAATAAAAGCGCATTTGATGAGGCGAAAAGTGTACCGCTTTTAAGGGGTCATTTAAGCCCGAATTTGTAATTATTTGATCAATTAATTCCCTAAATCGTTCCTTTTGTCATTTTAGGTACTTTTGAGGAGAAATATGGAAAAGGAAGCGTTTTAGACATTTTTGGAGCATAAAAGTGAAAAAAAACAGCAAAGTCTCTAATTCCTTGCTAGGAACAGTACCTGACGACGTCAAGCCATAACACATGATTGCGTCAAGAGTGGCAAAAGAGGTGGATGTGGAATTTATAACGTGATGGCCCAGAACATTTTCAATGTTAATGGCCTGACGGCGTCACCAAGGCCGTCAGAGTCCAAATACAAGTGACGGCCCAGAGTAGATTTACACATGAAGGCGTCAAGACTGGATCTAGGCAATACGAATTTCAACTTGGCAGCGAGTTGACGGCGTCAGAGGCTAATACATGACGCCGTCAGGATGCTTAGTCTATATATATTTTTCCAATTTTTCATTGTAAATTGTGGAACAAATTGTGGAATACTAAACACAAACCCTAGGTCAAATTTCCTACATATTAAAGGGGTTTCAAACCCTTCTTTCTTCCATGTTTGAATAAAGATAAGTTCTTCAATAATCATTCAATATGTCTATGTGTTGTTTGATTCTATCTTATGCTTATCTTTCTTTTAACATGTTAAGCTAGGTTTTTATTGTGTTTGCTTAGATGTAGTGAAACCTAGATGTTGATTGTTTGTTTATAATTGTTACGGATGATTGTATTCGATGTTAGGCTTAAGAAAACTGGCAGACTTCCATTGGTAACTTGCTTGAACGTCTTAAGAAACATGATCGGACGTATAATACGATTTTTGGTTATATTTAATGCATAAGTGAATTCTAATGATCCCATGTTAGGAGCTTTTAGTCGGCTTGACATAGGAGCTTTCTAATCCTAGCGACACTATTGCTGAGTTGAACGATCAATCCCCCGGTACTTGTCACTATACTATACTACAACGATCAGGTACACTGCCTGGTGGGGGTTGCAAGCTTCTTAAGATCCCTTGAGAGGTAAAACCTGTTAAGAGGGCGCAATCCCCCGTATCAACACTTTCAAGTTTAGCTTGTTTCAAAGCAAGAATTTCATCTCTACACTGATTTAATTCAAAACTCAGTTTGTTAAATTTTGAAAACAAATTTAGTCTCTGCTCTTTAACATACTTAAGATCAACATTAATATAATCTAAGTAAGATTTCCAATCAGCATCATCATCCATATAAAGTAAGATGTTTACCTTTCTCATTGTGATGTTCACCCATTCTCCATTCCTGGCATGACCTTTTCCAACAGCAAGCTTGTTGTCTTCTGAGAGAGCTATCAGGGCACTGATATGAACTTCTTCATCATCAGAAGACACTTCAACCTCATCCCAGTCATATGTTTCAGCAACTAGCCCCTTGTTTTTAGCCTGAGCTTGTTTAGGAGCCTAAGGTGGCTGAGTGACTGAGGAAGCAGACTAAGGAAGAGCAAGTTTGGCCTTGGCCTTTTTATATTTGGCTTCAAAATCTTTTTGAGGAATTTTTTCAATTTTGTTTTGAACAAACTGATTTGATTGAAGCAACTTTGGTTGAAACTTGCTAGTTCCTGAAGAGAAATTGTTTCCAGAAAATTTGTAAGATGGTTTTGACGTTGTTTTTGAGAAACAAACTTTTGCAAAATGACCCTTTTTACCACATTTAAAACATTCAAAATTGTCATTTGCCTTTGAGTTAGAAAAAATTTTGTTTCTTTTAATGAACCTTCTTAAGTTTGCAAGGAGTGCCCTTTCATGAAATTCAATTTGTAAATCATTCAGGTACTCCTCACAGGTTCTTTCATCAACCTCATCATCAGATCCATCTTGAAAATCATGTACAACACCATTTGAATAGAAAGAAGTGGATATGGGTGAGGAGTTCAGAGTCTTTTTGGTCTCCTGAGCTTTACCAGGGTATCTCCTGGTGATAAGATTGTCTTCATAGACAAACTTCCCATAAATTTCAGGGAGCTCAAGATTCTGGATATGGTTTGCATTTCTCAATCCCTGAGAGAAGTTTAACCATTTCTCAGGGAGACTGTTGACAAAGCCAACATTGATCTCATGCTTTGACAGGGTGACACCATCATTGGTCAGCTCATTCAGGAGGGTCTTATACCGGGTATAGGTCTCTGAGAGACTTTCAGAGTCTTTGGCCTTGAAAGTATTGCACTAAAGTTTCAGGTCCATGATCATGTTTTCCTTGGTATCTGAGGGACCCTCATAGTTGTGAACAAGTCAGTCCATGTCTGTTTAGCAGTAGGACAATTGATGATTGATTCCATTATATCATCAGGAAGACAAGATATAATGATGCTTTTCAGGCGTTGGTCTTGATTGACCACCCTCCTCTCATCAGGGGTCCACTGAGCTTCAGGTTTGACTAAACCTTGTGCAGTTTTTGGGACATATGGACCATCATTAATAAGCTTAATGTAATATGGTTCCATCCCAGTCAAGTAGCAAAGCATCCCACTTGCTGAATTTTCCAACCACAAGTCGAGGGGCAGTAGCTGAATAACTTCCACCCTTTTTATCGACAAGTTGGGGAACATCTGAGTCAGCCATGGTGGGATCTTGATTTTAAAAACTTTTGAGCACTCTTTTGTTTTGAAAACAGATTTAGAAAAGTTTTACAAATCAGAGGCTCGGATACCACTTGTTGGTCCCGTTTACTAAGTTAATAGTTAACTAAAGAGTTAACCTAACCAAGTTCCATGGCTTTTTAACACAGATATAAAAGATTAACAACAAAGATAAACGTAAAGAAAAGAGACACAATATTTTCAACGTTTAATTCTTATTAGAAGTTAATCAAAAGAATTATACCTAAGTGTTTGCGGAATAACACTTGGGATTGAAATGACAAGTATGGTATGGACTCCTCACTAAACTCAAACAAAGTTGAGTGACAACTAAAAGGTCACACTGAGCTATCTCAGGGACTGCGTTGTTCTTTGAAGGAGTGAAAGTGGTTTGTGAATGCTTAGCATTAATTGCACAAACTTGTCAACTTTTACTCCTCACTTATGCTACCTATTTATACACAAGTAAATTACAACGTTACTGATATAGACAAAAAGATGACCTAACTAGTAGAGACAAAATACTTACATATTTTGTCTCTGTTATTATAGACTATATTGGGTAAAAGACAATGTGCCTTTCTAATGCACAGTGATGACACCATCCTGACGTTATGCCATTCAGGGAAAGGTTGACTTCAGGTTGATAAGGACACCTGTTGATACGTTCTAACTTTTCTGCCTTGTCTCGCCCATACTTCAGTCTTCAGGTCTTCAGTCTTTAGTCTTCAGTACTTTAATAGTTGTTGAGGAGTCTTGGGGTTCAGTGAGTTATTGTCATCCTCACTGAACCCATCACCCTTTTCTTGGCTTAGATGACACTCACTGAGTTCTGCCTCACTGAATGGTGAACCTTTCTTCATAGACTCGTTCTAAGCATCCTGAAGATGACTCACTGAGATACTGTTCACTCAGTGACTTGTTTGTGTTTACGGATCTTAAACACTTAGGTTATTTTATGTTCAAATCCTAGTTAGAGGAAGATTGGGTAATTCAGTGACCCAACACTTCCCATACTAGGAGAACCATAGGAGGAGAGGAAGTTGCAAAAGACCCGTTTGGAATGGAGCTTAATGAGTTGAGACCACAATTCTTGAAATGGGAGGAGATCATTAGGGCCAATGTCATTAGTACCTTAGGAAATATGGACCATATCAACACTTGTCTCTCCTACATGCTCTTTAGTGTATCCACCTGCCAAACTTTCAACTTAGCTTACTACATTGCCAAAAGGATGGCAAACATCTCGGTTCAAGGTACCATCGCTCTTCCATACGGGATGCTTTTCACCCGTCTCTTTAGGTTTTGTGAACCCATTCCTCCAAGTCCTAGAGGTCTTCGACTAGATTATCCTATCATTCCACACACCTTTATGCCATTAAGCGATGAGAGAGTTTATAGAGCCAAAGGTAAACGTCCTTACCCTCCTACCTCATCATCATCATCATCCATGAGTGAAGACGATAATTTATCCAACTCTATGCTCCCACCTCTTGAATACCTCTCCCAACTTCCATCTATACCAAATGAGTCGGAGGAATTCAAGCAAACCAAAGGGATGTGGAAATGCTTTGGGAGATACCTTGGGAAGATCTACAAGAAGGTGAACAAAAAATGAGAGTGTTAAGAGGGTGTTTGGCACAAGGGTGCATTTGAACAATTTGGTCGTTAAAACAATGTTATTTTATGTTTTTAAGATGTTGTAGGATGATAATATGTCTGTGGATTATGCGTGCACTAACAATATTTGCAGGGGATAACTCTTTAGTACTATGCCATTTTCACTTTTCGGCTTAACATATGAATGCTAGGATCGCTCTCGTAAACTCTATAGGTAAGCATGTTTCTACCTGCAATTTTTGTATCTTCTAACTACAAAAAATTGATTACTTAAGTTTTAAGAAAAATTTTGGAATTTGCACAACGTTCTGTCTCAATTCTGAGCCTCCACGGAAACGGCGGAACCTTGTTTTTGGTTCCGTCCGTTCAAAAACTTGGTTCCGCCAAGTTTTTCCAACGGACACGGCGGAACCCAAAATTTGGTTCTGCCCGTGTTGTCGTTGGTTCCTCCAGTCCTACAGCAAATTTTAATCTTTGATTTTTTTGAATTTTTCTAGTAATCCTTAGGTTCCAAACTTGCTTCCTACATGCTATTTAGTATTTATCACTAATTCTAGAGCTCTCTTAGCACACTTTCAACAATAGGATCATCATTCCTGCCAAAATTTCAAATTTGGCTAAACTAACCCAAGGAACCTTTCTGTTACAAGGAAGGAACCTTTCCTTTGGTTCCTCCAAATCCGTGGAACAACCTGAAAACCTGTATCCTCTATGATCACATAGCATTTGCTTCTTCACTTAGTCTTTTACTCCATCCAACTCCATTGGATTGACTTCTAATGATTTGACAACTTCTTGGAACTCTTCCAAATGATTAGGAACCTCCAAAAATGTATGGATCAACATCAAATCCAAACACCAATTTCCATACCATGTTCTTCCTATAAATTGACCAACATTCACACATCAAATCCAAACACCAATTTCTCAACCTTATAATTCTAAGCTTACCAAAGTCTTGCAATGACTAAATACAACACCTCATCCGAGTCATCAAGGCCTATTAGGAGAACCGCTAGAATCAGCGTAAAACCATGTTGCTTCAACAAAACCATCCAACTAAGCTCATCATCATCAAGTGATTCATCCCTCAACATTTCATCACCCATCAATGATACAAACTTTCTAAACCTTGCTACTCCAACACCATCTCCAAAACCTTGCAATGCTAACATAATCACCACTCCTCCACCAACTATAACACAAAGTGATCCAACACCACCTTCGGCACCAAGTCAACCATCAAAAACTCCATCACTTTAATCACCAAAATTGACACCTATGGAACTTTTCAAAACACCACCAACATCACCACATCCGTTTATGGAAACTTTAGAAGACCTACCACCTAGATCATCAAATCCACCACCAATGCCACTTTTTGACACTATTGATCAAATGGAAACTCAACAACAACCACGGTTTCAACCAAGTGAACCATTGGATGAAAAACCTCATCAACCATCATTGATAGAGCGTTTAGCTTACAAACATGCTAGACAATCTATCTTTCCTCAAGATCAAGTTCATCCATAACCACAAACATTGTTGTTCCACCCCATTTACAAAGACATCTATGGTCCTCTTTATGGATAACCAAGCTTCCATCATCATGATCAACAACAAGAACACCTCAAGACTTTTCCCAACAATTTGAGTCCATATTTCCTACTTATGAGGAAATAGAAGCATCTTTATGGACCAAATCTCCAAACACTCATGAAGAACTTAACACCCGCTTGGAAAGCCTTTATGCTTTCAAACACATAATTGATTCTCATCTCACCCAAGCCATGGATTTCCAAACCGCAATGTACTCACCTATTGTAGGAAACCAAAACACCTCTCAACCATCCACCTTTTCTCTCACTTCAACCAATGCTCCATCAACCACAAATGATCCACCAACAACAAACCAAGTTCCACAACTACCACCTCTTCACCATGATTGCATCATGTGCGAAAGAACCGCTCATATTAGTAAGAGATGTAACATCTTGGTACATGAGCATCAAGATGAAATGCAGTTGATCCTCAACCACATTTTGGAGCGTCTAAACGCCATCTCTCATTTGCCTCAAGCTTAGAGCGTCATTAGGAAATCCAAATAATGGTAGAATCTCACCTAGGACTCTTTCCTTTTTATGGTTGTAGTTGTCATTTTATTTCCCTTTGTATCAATAGTAGACTTTTTCAAGTCTTTAAGTTTGACTTTTTAAGTCAAATTAAAATTTTACTTGAAATATAATGGTTCTACTTCTACATTTCGTTGGTCATTCTCTTTTGGTTGTTTATTTACTTGATGATTATTATTTTGAGATGAATGCTTATTCTCTTATATGTAACTTTTTTTTATAGGACCAAAATTCATGTATCCTCTCTTGGCACTCCATTTAGGGGAAGTATTGTCCAAGGGGGAGCATATGGCTTGAAATATTTCCTCTTCACCACTCTTCTTTTTGTTTCGACAAAAAGGGGGAGATAAATATATTTAACCAAATCAACTTTGTTACATCATTTAAAATGTCATACTCAAAAGTTGAAATAATCATGTTAAATATAAATTTTTAAAAAGCTCAACATCTATAATTATCCATTTGCGTAAAAATAAAATTTATGTTTTGTCGTCAACAAAAAGTGGGAGATTGTTAATACAAATATCGCCTAAAAACGTTATTTATATTTTACGATCTTTCTTAGTTTTGTTAACTACAAAAGGTAAAGTTTATTTTTAGCAAATCATAAATATAGTTTAAAAGTCTTTTACTTAACATCACTCAAACTACACTTATATGTTTCATAAAGTGATTTCTAATCAAGTATATTTTAGTTTAAGTACATGTGTTAAAAATGTCTTATAAGTATATTTAGCAAGTTTTCTAAATAGTATGTCTTATTAGGATATAAGCAAGTAAACTCTTTTTGGTAAATCATTCACTTGCTAAACATCTCAAACAAACATTTTTAAGTCTATACATAAACTTTTCTTTTCAAGAATATCTAAAATTAGAAATCATATGTATACTTACATCATCACTTGCATCACACATGTCCCTTCAAGGAAACATTTTTGAAAGAGACATGTTTTATTTTGTATAGATTCATACTCAAGATCTCAAAGTTGACTTTGTGAGATCTTGAGAATATTGAGTTAGATTATGTGATATCTTGTGCAGGATTCTGTTAGACATGCTGGCGGAACCCTCAGTCATAACGGACGGAACCAAAGTAATGGTTCTGCCATATCCGTAGGTTGGTCTGGAAGTTTGCCTATAAATAGGAACCCATTATTTGAGTTTTTCTTATCACTTACTATCATAACATACTGCATATACTTTCATTTCTAACTCAGTACCATTTCATATTTGTGAGTCTTTCTTTGTAGCAAGAAGATCACGACTTCACAAGCTTCAACACAACGTTGCAAGACTTGTTAAGCATAGCATAGTGTAAACCAGTAAAGTTTATACATCATTGTATTGTATCCACTTGTAGTGATCGGTTAGTATTTTAGTCCTCAAAATACTTAGTGTATCGGGAGTTGTTGTACCCTTGTAAAAGAACTATCGGGAGTGGTTGTACCCTTGTGAAAGAACTCGACATCTAGCTTAGTGTTGGAAATAGTGTGTAAGCGACGTGTAAGGTTTTCTTCGCCGGATAAAGGAGCTTGTTGACTAGTGCAGGAAACTCTCAAGTTGGATACTCGGGGCGTGGAGTAAGGCAAAGAAAAAGAGTCCTTGTAGCTGAACCACGATAAACATCCGTGTTATGGTTTGATCATTTCTTACTTTTATTCTTGCATATTATTTATTGTTTGGTAAGTTTTAGTTGTCGATTACATGTAAAAGTTTTAAAAGAAAATCAAGTGAAAACCGGGAAACCATTCAACCCCCCTTCTAGTTTTCCACAGAATGGATGAAACCATAAAGTTTTGTTCTTGCTTTAATTTCGAAGATTAAAAAAGATCAATGATGATAAGTTCTATCGTGTTTATGGACTTCAAGGTCTGATATGCTTTTGTAACCCATGAAAAGAAGAATTTGAGATCATTTGATATTATATTTTGTTTCCAGTATTGGTTTAGTGATAGTAACATGAGCTGGATGGGATTTAGGATAGATACGGAATTGGTTTTGGTTGTATTTTGGACTTGGGATTGGCAGTGGTGAACATTTTGGAGATGGCCTGAGATAGTTTGTTATTTATACTCATCACAAATCCAATGGGAAAGTCATCTTCCTGTTTACATTTAATTTGGTGAAGGTGGTTCATGATGGTTCGGAATATTTTTTCGTAACTGCAACCCCTTGGTGTCCTTAACCATTAATGAGATTCAATACAGAATTCATGAGAGTAAACTCAAGTGTTTCATATTCATCTTGTCATCAAATAATGGTTTGTGTTGTAAATAGATGAATGTTGTAATTAATCGTTGAACAATGACTTGTTTGTACGGTAATTTTTTTTTTTGTGCACAACCCCCTTGTACATTAAATTAAGGGGGATAAGTATTACAGATACAATGAAAATGTTAGTATAGGTGTAGCTTTGTATAGTAATTTAGTGGCGGTAAAACAACAAATTAAATTTTAAACATATGATTAGCCATATAACTTTAATTGAAACTTATCAACGTAGTGTATAAAATTCAAATGTTTGTTGCAAGTTTATTGGCTACATCAGTGATAAGTTGTACTTATCCACATAAATACAAAATAGAAAAAATGTCAAAAAGCAAACATCCGTAGTTGTGAATATATGGTTGACCAATAGATGAACTCTGACTTGTATTTTAAGTGGCTAGGATTTATTTTGAAGTTGATCGGATAGGTAAAAAGATGTGCCATGTCATTATTTAAATCTCACTGCTTTGCCAGCAATAGAAAGTAGAATAAAGCAAAATTTGTTTGAAATTTATGTGCTTGGCATATCACAATTAACTTGCTTTTAGAAAAAAAAATTTGTACAAAAAGTCTACGCTAAAACATCTAAAATTTATATTTAAAAAAATATTAATAATAAAAAAAATCTAAAAATTAGATTGTAATAAGGCAAAAAAACACAAATCATTTGAAACTTATGTTTACCTTGATAGAAGTCCTTGTATGCAGCCTTTCCTTTTATCTACTCCCATATCACCAACAATAACCTCGTGGTCGCTAATAATAACCAATCTTAGTGGTTGGTTCATTGCTTGTACCTAAGGTCAATTTAGTGATACAATATCTTTGTCAATCAAACAAAGCTTATTTTTCAGTTAGCTTATTATTTATGAAAAACAAATAAGCTTGGTCTTTATAAGCGTACGCGCCAAACATGCCCGTAATACATATGGATATATCAATATGTGATCTAATGAGCCTTGAACCTTTTCCGTTTGAATAATATACTTGGTGATCCAAATTTGTAATTGTCGTAGTTATTAGGGTTAATTACTTAAAATTGTATAATACTTATCACTTTTTGTTATTGTGTATATTGATTTTTTTTATTGTGTGTGCTGAACTTTCAAATTTTGATTGAGGAGTGATAGAACCACACAAAATGGTTCACAAAACAATTCCACAAAATGATGTGGCAGTGTTTAATTGGCACAATAAAAAAGAAGAGTGAATAACAGACAATCAAACACTGCCACATCATTTTGTGGAATTGTTTTGTGGACCATTTTGTGTAGTTCTATCACCCCTCATTTTGATTACTGTATGTATTTGTGAGTTTGTGACTATTCAACCATGTAAAATGTTCATTTTACCTTTCAAAATTTTAAAAAACATAAGGATAAAATTGTCACAAAATATACACAATAATCGAAATTTAAAAGTTCAGTACACACAATAAGAAAAAAAATAGTTCACACCACACAATAAAAAAAATGACAAGTATGATATATTTTCAAGCAATTAACCATAGTTATTATATTTGAAAAGGAAAAAACCGACATTGGATTTTCAAAGTAGGGTTAATTGCTTGAAAATGTATCATACTTGTCACTTTTATTTTTCTTATTGTGTGTACTAAACTTTTAAATTTCGATTATTGTGTGTATTTTTTGACCATTTTACTCTTACTTTTTTCAAAATTTGAAGGGTAAAATGATCATTTTAAATGATTGAATAGCCACAAAATACACACAATAATCAAAATTTGAAAATTCAGTAACACAATAAGAAAAAAAAAATCAATACACATAATAACAAAAAGTGACAAGTATGATACATATTTATCCTTCATGAAAACTATTGCAACTATTTTTAAAACTCTCAAAACATTCACGTACTTTATCTTAACATAAATATCGTTTATTTGACTTTAATCGTAAGAACCATTTACATTGGTTGTAATTCTTATAAATTTGGATACAACTTAAACAACAAGTTGCATTTGATTCCTTTTACATAGAGCCATAAAGGTATGCTAGAAGGGAATGATAGCTGATAAATTATACAAGGACCATGAAGAGTCAATGAGTCAAAGTCTTGAAAGTTTGTCTTGATCTTAAAAGTACAAATTAATATAAGATCATATGTCTGGCATACAAGACTTACTTTAAAATCACGGTATTAAAGTCTATACATGTCCAATTCGTATTTTTGGATTACGCTAATTAAGTTTAGACGTGCTATATGGGGAGATAAAAACGGGAACCACATGAAAGTTTCCAAGAGTCTCCTTATGAGTTATGACGTTTAAAATGGGCAAAGGATTTGTATTTATTGTGAGTGTGAGAACCTGTTAAATGCTAGTCACATAAAAAATTCAGGTCCCATTAGCCCAACCGTACCAAACAATTCATATCAAAAACAGGTTGAGGTAGAATATGCTACTCACATATATAATGGAGTCATAAGAACACAAGTAATAAATTGGCTACTGTTTTCTAACCTGTTGTGTTGGATATATTGAAATGATTCTTGTCTTTGTTTTTGTGTCTGTTTTTCTCTCTTGTCTACCTGTCCTTCACTCTGCTACAGAAAGAAACACGACTGGGCCTACGTGTCCGGAAAGTTTTAGTTGTCCACCTTTGGCCCCGTTCCGGTATCCATTTTACAACGACACTGACGAACGGTGTGGGTTGATTAAGGTCAAATGTAATTCAAAAGGTGGGAATATTACAATTGGGGAAAAAGAATATGAAATTGTTGGCAAGTTTGATTCTAGTAGTTCTTCCGTCATCATTCATAACAAGACATTTGAAAAACTTGTGAAAAATAAAAGCTGTGAGGCGCTTATGAATAATTTCACTTCTCCAAACCCTCTTGTATATTCCATTTCAATAAATCCCTTCCTCACTCTCTTCAAATGCACAAAAAATACCAGTTATGCTGAAGGAACGCTATCTTATTTTGACCAACCTAATTACAATAGCTACACATGCAAAGATTACAATTTTTACTATGAGTATTCAATCAGCAATGCAACAGTTCCAAGTGATCTCCCGCGTACATGCGAAGTAATACAGTTACCAATGATAGGGGGATTGGAAGAAAAAGGACTTAACACTACCACCATATTTTCCCTTCTCTCATCCAGCTTCTCTATTTCAATTTCATTGACACGTTCCTGTGAAAACTGTCACGACAAGGGCGGCCGTTGTCATACTAACAAAGGACAGTTTCACTGTTTAGATGCCCAAAAGGGTAACGTGGCTTCTTTTTTCCTTTTCCTTTACTCTTTATTCTGGATACACCAGAACTGGTATATCTAACTCATTCCTAAAACCATTTTGTTGTCTTGCTGCTACAGATGATTCACACATGAAACTGATGCTAGGTATTACATGTCTTCACTTTTGGGCATTATACACAAACACAAACACAAACACAAGCACAAGCACAAGCACAAGCACAAGCACAAGTACTGTTAAATCTTTACCTGAAGTTGTTGCATTTTTTTGGCTCTAGGTCTCACTGGATCAGCCTTCATCCTCGTGCTGTGTCCAGTCATCATCTTAATCTGGCGTTTGTGTAAAAATAGGCCCTTTTGGTATTTCTCAACAAAGGATGGATCTCAATGCCTTGAAGAAGATGTCAATGTGGATATATTTCTAAAAAATCATCAATTTTTGGGTCCAAAAAGGTACTCTTATTCGCAAGTAAAGAAGATGACTAACTCCTCTAAAGTGAAACTAGGACAAGGAGGTTTCGGTTAAGTGTATAAAGGACAGCTAAGCAATGGAAACCTAGTGGCAGTGAAGATTTTAAGTGAATTAAAAGGTAATGGTGAAGACTTCATTAATGAAGTTGCAAGTGTTGGCAGGACATCCCATGTAAATATCGTCAATTTACTGGGATTTTGCTGTGACTGTTGTCCCAATAATAGATCTTTAATAAGTTGCAAATCAATTGAATAAGCAAAATCTAAATTGTTTCATTAACCTTTAATCGATCTATGTATCTACATATATATATGTTTTGAATCGGTGTAATGAACCGACACAACCATTCACATAACCGAAATAACTACCATAACTACTTTTCGGTTATTAAGTTTCTAACTAACAAGTTTGGTCCTTTATGTTCTAACTTTTACAAACAAAGCAATGTATTAAGATTATTCGGTCTTCATTCTCCTCCTTAATCTTGATCGTTGCTTCTCTTTAAATCTTGAACTCCGAGCATCTGTCGCATTGTTGTGAACTTCAATCTTGGTAGAGCTTTTGTTAGAATATCTGCTCTTTGTAGTTCTCCGCTGACATGTTCCACATTGATGTGTCCATTCTCTACGCATTCTCGAATAAAATGATAGCGAATGTCGATGTGTTTACTTCTTCCATGAAAAACTGGATTCTTCACAAGTGCTATTGCTGAAACGTTGTCTACTTTCAGCGTTATCTTCTTTTCTTCACTTCCAGTTAATTCACTAAGTAATCTTTTCAACCATAAGGCTTGACATGCTGCTGCAGTAGCCGCCATGAATTCTGATTCACATGATGATAGTGCCACTGTCGGTTGCTTCTGAGTACTCCATGTAATGGGTGACTCTCCAAAGTAAAATACTATGCCAGTAGTTCCTTTTCCTTGATCAGTGTTGATTCCATAACTACTGTCGTTGTAACCTGTAATCTTGCAGCCGCCTTCTTTCTTGTAAATTATGCCATGCTCCTTTGTTCCTTTAATATATCGAATTACTTGCTTAACCGCCTTCAGGTGGTGATCTCTTGGATCTTGCATAAATCTGCTGAGTAACCCGACTGAATAACTAAGATCTGGTCTTGTATGTAGTAAATATCTGATACTTCCTATTAAGCTTCTGTAGTAAGTTGCGTCAACTGAATTTCCATCTTCCGCCTTGACCAACTTAGTACCTGGATCCATGGGTATCTTCGTATCATTACTATCCGTCATACTTGTCTCCTTTAAGATCTTGTTAATATATCCTGTTTGCTTGATTGTAATCTCTCCTCCTGTCTGTGTAACTTCTATCCCAAGGTAATAAGCTAGCAATCCTAAATCGCTCATTTCAAACTTTTCTTCCATTTGAGATTTAAATAAATCTAATTCTTTCTTTGGAGTGCCCGTGATTATCAAATCATCTACATAAACTCCAACTATAATCGTAGAATTCTTATTTCTCCTTGTATAGACTGCTTGCTCGAGATTACACTTCTTAAAATCTAATGACTTTAATGTTTGATCAAGCTTCATGTTCCAAGCTCTCGGTGCTTGTCTTAATCCGTATAAAGCTTTAATAAGCTTATAAACTTTTCCTGAGTTTTCTGGTTGTACAAAACCTTCAGGTTGTGTAACGTAGACTTCCTCCTTCAAATCTCCATGTAAAAATGCTGATTTTACATCTAAGTGGTGAACTTGCCATCCATGATATGCTGCTAACGCTAGTATTAACCGTACTGTTTCTATCCTAGCAACTGGGGCAAATACTTCATCGAAGTCTATTCCTTGTTCTTGTACATATCCTTTTGCTACTAACCGTGCCTTATACTTGATGATCTTTCCTTCTGCATCTCTTTTGGTTTTAAAACCCCACTTAAGTCCTATTGCCTTTTGATTTTCTGGCAATTCAGTAAGAAACCATGTTTTGTTCTTGTTGATTGAGTCCAATTCAATCTCCATGGCCTCAATCCACTTCTTATCTACTGATGCTTCCTTATAGTTACGAGGTTCTTCTTCTATGAAGAGTAAACTAGGTGTTTCAACTACACTTGCTGTTTCATAAACTTCTTTCAAGTCCTTTAAACCTCTAACTGGTGTATGATCATATCTTCCTGAGCTTCCTAACGAGCTTCTAAGTGAACTAATAATAGTAGCTTCTCTTTCACTTTCTGCGTTAGGTTCGTAAGTATATGTTGGTGGTGTAACTGGTGAATCTGGTTCTGACAATGGATCTGGTGTTGGTTCTAGTACTTGATCCTCTTGGTGATACGTATCGTCTGTATCTCCTATGTTGATTTGTATAGGTTTTTCATTGTCAATTTCGCCTTCCACAAAACTAGCCCAAAATGTGTCTTGTGTACTTGTATCTTCACCAATCTTATTCCAATCCCACGGCTGTAATTCAATAAACTTTACGTCCCTACTAACATATTTCTTCTTGGCTATTGGATCATATAACCTACATGCTTTTGATCCTTCCTCTACTCCCAAATAAACCAATGGTATGCTTCTATCATCCAGCTTCTTCAAATGAGGTATTGTTATCTTTGCATAAGCTGTGCATCCAAATATTCTTAGGTTCTCTAAGTTTGGTTTTCTACTGTAGAGTGCTTCATATGGAGTTTTATCTATTAGGGCTCTTGTAGGTACCCTATTCAATATGTAAATAGCATGTCTAACTGCTTCCGCCCAAAAAATTAAGGGTAGTTTCATAGCTTTCATCATACTCCTAGTCATTGATAACACTGTCCTATTTCTTCTCTCCACTACTCCATTTTGTTGTGGTGAGTATGGTGCTGTCAACTGTCGTGCTATTCCATTATCCTTACAGTACTGTATGAATTCATTTGAAGTAAATTCACCTCCTCTATCTGTTCTTAGCATCCTCACTTTCAATCTTAACTCCATTTCTATTTTCTGTTTAAATTCCTTAAATGTACTAAATGCTTGATCCTTAGATTGTAGAAAGTAAGCCCACATAAAACGTGTACAATCGTCTACTAACAAGAATATTAGTTTCTTGCCTGAGTGTGTTGCTGGACTTATAGGACCACAAAGATCTCCATATATCAAGTCCAACGGGTTCTTAGATCTGAATTTAGCTTGGTTTGGAAATGGTGTTCTACTTTGTTTTCCTAATAAACATGCATCACAGATTTGTCCTGCATGGTTTATTCTAGGTACTCCATCCACTAGACCCTTCCTAGTCATCTTGTTCATAACATCAAAGTGCAGATGACCTAATCTAGCATGCCATAACCAATCCTGGTTATCTATATTTGCTAAGAGACAAATAGGTGTGTCTATCTGTAATCTAATACTGTAAAGTCTATTCTTAGATCTTTCTACTTTCATCAACAACTTCATGCTCTTATCATACAAAGTCAATTTATCTCCTTCCATTAACACTTTACAACCTATTTCCGTAAGTTGTCCTAGACTTAGTATGTTGCTCTTAAGGTTTGGTATAAAGTATACATCTGTCACTACCTTATGTTCTTGGTTTTTACAACCTAATAGTATAGAGCCTTTTCCCTTTATCTGTACATACGATCCATCTCCAAAACGTACTCGACCTGTTACGCTTTCATCTATATCCTTAAAATGACTTTTAGTTCCCGTCATATGGTTACTTGCACCGTTATCTAAATACCATATGCTTGCATCCTTTGAAGCATATTTTCTCGGTTGAATTTGGCCTTCATTCAACAACACTCCCTCGTGTTTGGTTTCGTGCATAGTCATTAACAATGATGGTTCATCGTCCTCTAAAATAAGGTTTGATTGTTCTTGAGTTGTTGGTTTTGATCTACATTTATCTCGAAAATGTCCAAGTTTGTTGCAATTATAAAACCTTACATTGCTAAAATCAAACTTACTCGAATTCTTATTCTGGTTATCTTTATGGTTCGAGTTATTTTTATTCTTATTTTTATGCCAGTTTCTCCGTGAATAGTTCGATCTACCTCCACGCTTATTAAAACTTTTCTTTTTATCTGAGTGTTCGTCATGTGCAAAAAGTAAGTTATCCTGGCTTTCAACTTGTCCTCCCTTTCGTAATTTTATCCTTTCCTCAAATGCTTTGAGTTTTCCAATGATCTCATCTAGGGTTATGTCATCCAGATCATTTGTTTGTTCTATGGATGCTACTATTTGTATGAATCTATCTGGTGTGGAATCTAATAGTTTTCTAACTAAAAGAGATTCATCTAGTGTTTTCCCTAGTTCTTTTGCCTTTGTCACATAACCATTCAATTTTTCCGCAAATGCATCCACCGTCTCATCTTCCTTCATATAAAGTGAGTTAAATCCAATCATCAATGATTGTAGTCGTGCTTGCTGCACCTTTTCTTCTCCGACGTGTCTCTTTCTCAATGATTCCCATAATTCCTTAGCCGTCTTACAACTCGCTACTTGTAAGATTACATCTTCGGTTAACGCTTGGTATATGAAAGCAATTGTTGCTTTATCCTTCTTATCATCTACGTCTGCCCTATCCTTATATTCAATAGTTTCCCAAAAACCTTGTGCACCTAATATTGCCTTAATTTGTATAGCCCATACCGTATAATTTGTGTTTTTCAATTTTGGACATTGGTATTGTGCAATCGGTATTACGGTTTTTGTTGCGTTAGATGTACTAGCGTCATCCCCGGCCATGTTCGATGTATATTTTATGATTTTCACTTTCTAATCCGTATGGGAATAATTTTTCTTTGTATGGTATCTTCTAATATGAAATATAGTTTTGAAATTCCTTAATACTACGGGATCAATTAATAGTTCTCGGGACTTCCTAATAGCATAAACTAATATGATCTATACTATGTAAAATGAAATCCAGAAAATTGAAACTTGTGACCTTTGTTAATTTCGTATAGAATACGAGATGTATTTGGTGTTTCGACTTGTTATAATTCGGTCACCAACTTTGTTCCCTTTCCCGCGCCAAAATCCTTTTAAAATTTCAGTGCCTCGTTGTGTTTTTCAGGGTGTTATTCGACCCAAAATTAACCAACACTTCTCGGTTTTCTTTTGTTGTTGTCGCTGTCCTTGTTCCCGAATCAAACAAAAAACTGCACAACTCTCATACACTTGTCAAATCTACTTTTATTTTGCCAACGAGTCTATATTCCAAACGTTCCACTGCCTTCACTTGGCTTTCCTTGTTACTGCTGTTTGTCGAATGAATCCGACACGCAAAAATAAAGAAATACCACACTACACGTTATCACCCTTTGTGTGTTTGATCTCGGTATTGAGATCACGCAGTCTCCTACACACAAACTTGTATTACCACGCCTTGGTAACAAAACCGAACCCAAAACAAACTGTTTGCTGCGCTCCAGGTTCGTTCCAATGAAAACAACGACAGTCACTTGTCTTGTTTTCTCCCCACGTTGTTGTTGTCCTTGTGTTCTTGCGACACAAACTCCACACTCTTCTCTTTCAAACAATCAATAATACTACGTATACGTTTTTTCTCAACCAACAACGCCCTTTGCTTTGTGTTTCTTTTCTTCGAACCGGTTCTCTCTTTTCTACACAAAGTCTCCACTGTTCTTCCTCAACACCAATTCACTCTCGATGTTGTACACTTGCAACTTCTACGCAAAACAGATCGTGCACTATCTCTTCTACGCGTTCCTTATTCACACTTGTTTGTTTCCTTGGAAGAATTAAGAAAAAACAAACGTCCCTTCGCTTTGAAGAAAAAAACCAGCGAGAGTCTTTTTTCCCAGCGTTCAAATGGCCTCTTTGTTAAGGTTTCTGTAAAACGTTTTCAGATATTTCGATGTGTATAAACCTTCGCTCTTGATGCCAATTGTTGTCCCAATAATAGATCTTTAATAAGTTGCAAATCAATTGAATAAGCAAAATCTAAATTGTTTCATTAACCTTTAATCGATCTATGTATCTACATATATATATGTTTTGAATTGGTGTAATGAACCGACACAACCATTCACATAACCGAAATAACTACCATAACTACTTTTCGGTTATTAAGTTTCTAACTAACAAGTTTGGTCCTTTATGTTCTAACTTTTACAAACAAAGCAATGTATTAAGATTATTCGGTCTTCAGTGACGGCCACCACAGAGCGTTGATATGTGAATTCATGCCTAATGGATCCCTTGAGAAGTTTATATATGGTCGGGAATCATCAAATAGTGGCCAACTTGGGTGGGACAAGTTACACCAAATTGCTATTGGAATTGCTCGAGGCTTAGAATACTTGCATAGTGGTTGTAACACAAGGATCTTGCATTTCGACATAAAGCCCCATAATATTCTTTTAGATCAAGTTTTTTGTCCTAAGATATCTGACTTTGGGTTGGCTAAGCTGTTTCCTGAAGCAAGAAGCAAGATATCCATGTCCCATATGAGAGGAACACCGGGGTATATTGCTCCTGAACTATTATCTAGAAATTTTGGACAAGTTTCCAATAAATCAGATGTTTACAGCTACGGAATAATGATTCTCGAGATGTTTGCAGCGAAGAAAGATATAGAAGTTGATCAAGTCGATCATACAAGTGATATATACTTTCCTGATTGGATATACAAGAAGTTACATGAGGAACAACTTGGCCTGCATGAGATTGTGAGTGATGAAGAAAATAATATGGTAAGGAAGACAATTATTGTAGGGTTGTGGTGCATCCAGACTAGTCCTTTGAACCGCCCCACAATCACACGGGTGTTGGAAATGTTAGAAGGAGACATAGAGTTGGAAATCCCTCCAAAACCTTATTTGTCTTATGACTCTTATCCATCAAGGCCAGTCAGCTCTTGCTCCCCATCGACAAGCTTCCCATCGACAGAGTAATGGCATTATAAATGTTCATTTATATTTTAGATAAATCCTCTCCTAAAATAGTTAGTTAACAGTAGTTATAACTTACCTTGTATAGTGCCTAAATTTATGTTGTACTCTTGTATTTATACTTGTTTCATATTCATAATAATAAAAGCCAAAATTATTCAATTCTCATATGGTGGCTATGTTTGGCACAATGCTTTTTGGAGCTTTTTAAGGTAATGAGCGGTGAGCAATGAGCTTTTTGATTTTTAGTGTCCATTTGGCATGAGAGCTGTGAGCTTTGCTATTTTTTAGGAAAGCTCATTTTTTCAATGCTTCTTTATGAAGCGGTGAGCGGTAAGCAGTGAGCTGTGGCTACTGCTCACAGCTCACAGCTACTGCTCACTGCTACTGCTCACAGCTACTTTTGCCAAACATAGCCGGTATCAGCCTAACATCTTTCTCTAGTTTTTTCTTCTGCCGTCATCTTGACCATGACTTCATCAACTGATAATTCTTCTCTTCCTATGAATACTCTTATTCATATGTTCACCGTTAAATTAACCTCCTCTAACTATCTTCTTTGATGTAATCAAATTAATCCTCTCCTACTTCATCAAAAGTGGATGCGTTTTGTTGATGGTTCATATCCCGCTCTGTAACACCCCAAAAATTGATTCGTAGCGAAAGATAATGTCACTGGGGCGCTACGAAATTGGTATCACAACACATAGTATAGAAAACGATTTTTGAAGAAATTTTATATTCAATATAGGTTTACATCATTCCAAAATTTTGTGCGGAAATACAGTCCCATAAAAGAGTTTAAGTGGTCCCAAATATATCAGAGTCACCTATGACCATGCCATGCCAAAAGCCTTCAACAGTTAGCTATCGTCTTAACCTGAAAATACATGCTAAAAGTGTCAACACGAGGTTGGTGAGTTCATAGGTTTATAATAAAGCAGTAAGAGCAATGTGAGTTCAACAAAAAGTTTTGTGACCATTGTGTCGCTCTCAATGTCATGAAAATAAACGTTTATCGTTACGTAAAGTTTGCAATGTGGACCACAAGAGTTAAAGTTTGTCTGACCGGTTCATTCAGTAATGTGACCAGTTCATTCGGTCATGTGACCAGTCCATTCGGTCATGTGACCAGTTCATTCGGTTATGTGACCAGTTCATTCGGTCATGTTTGTACATAGCAGTTGGGCCAATTCATTCGGTTATGCAGGCATAAATGTTTTAAGCACTTGTGTCCATGAGTAAGAAATCAAGTATGTAACATGTAACCATATAACGCATTCGAGTAAATAAACAAACATTTAAGTAGAGCAAGTAATGTTTTGAGTAAACAAGTGGCATATTCAAGTAAAACAAGTATTGCATTTAGATAAAAACGAGCATGTATTCTCCCCCAAAACAGTTATAAAACAAGTAAAAGTAGGGGCCATGAACTCACCTTAGTTAAGCAGTCTGAATAGAGTAAAGTCAAATAGTGTGCGGCACCGACACACGAGCTAGATTAGTATGGCATGTTTAGTTCACAGTTCTAGCTTTAAGACTCGATGAAGTTTAGATAAGTTTACAAGTTTTAAAATGTTTGTGTTGCTGTTGCTTGTGTGGCAACATTTAAGTTTAAATAGTTTGGTAAGTATTGGCTAGCATTGACTTTCGGAAGTGCTTAAATATACATGTACAAATATTAAAAGTATCCTCAACGAATAATTCTTTGGTTCGTCGGCAACCGAAAGACAAGCCGAACCAAAATAAGCTTAAAGGTAAGCAATCTATAAGCTATAGAAAAGCTCAAAAGTACTTAAGATAAAATCTAACAAAAAGGTTTAAACTAAAATTTAAGTTTGACTTTTTGGATAAACTAAGTTGTAGTCATAAAATCTGGATAATGACAGGTAAAAGAAATACTTATGATATAAAATTTCATGTAGTGAATTAATGTAATACTTCAAATGTTGGTGGTTCTTGTTTACGACAACAAAAGAAAGCAAACAAAATTGATAAGAAAATAAGTATCTACTAATGCTACATATTGAATTTTAGAAGGAAAGAACAGAAGGAAATAAATTAATGTTGGCTCTTACTCCAACTGAACAAAAGACACTAAGAATAAACCAATAAAATACGGAGCATGAAAATAAATAAGAGCATCCCTATGGGCTCCTCGGCCCAAAATCCAAAAATAAACCCGATTCCAAACACACACACCCAAAAAGATCAACACGACTCCAAGTCTCCAACACTAATTAGAAGTTACAATATAAGTTATTATTGCTTTGAATTTTATCCTTGGTGACCAAATTAAGCTTTAGTCAAACGCACTCTACTGTGGGCTCACACCAGACGAACAAAAATCACAACCCAATTTAACAATCAAAGTTAACCCAAATCATTTAGCTTGTAAATTTAACCATTTTGTTTTTGAACTTCTTTTTGAGACAACTGTCAGAACAAAATCAACACCTACCAAATCCAAATCAACCCAAATATATTCCATTCACTAGTTTTTCAGGAGGTGCTCAAGATAAAAATATTTGATACCCACTGATGGCAGGGTTCGACTCACACAAACAATACCATTTAGTCCAAAACATTGAAAGTGAAGTGGCAACTAAATATATTTAATCTTTAAACTGTGCTAAACCAATTTGTTACTAGTTGTTGTGTATCTTACCATTTGACCATTGTGAGCAAACCAAAACACATGACTCTTTAGGGCACGTTTAGTTGGAGAAAAAAATTTCTATCTCTAGTTTTGTAAAAATTTAGAAGGGAAATTTATCTCCACAAAATACTTGAAAATATAAAAAACGCGTTTAATTGATGTTTTCATTTTCTATTTTGAAGAAAGAGGGGAGGGTTGTGGGTTATAAAGGAAAACAAATAAATTTTGTTTTGTAATTTTCATTGTTAAGTTAGGAAACAGGGGATTTGTGTTTTGTAAAATATTTTGTTAGAAAACATTTATTTAAACGCGATCTCTAGTTTCTTTGTTTTTCACAAAACAATGGTTTTTTCCCCTAACTAAACGCACCCTTAATCTTTTGTGAGTTTTAAAGTAGTATGATGAGGCAAAGAGGTGCAAAACAAAATCAACCCACTGTGGACAGTGGGTCTCGATCACACAAGGAAACAAACCAAAACCCATCCACAGTGGTTCGACCCACAACGAAAACCGAAACACAACAATATTATAACCAAATAAACCAACAAGATAAGCACTTCTAATATGAGCCAATATGGATATTGTTTGTTTATTTATTGTTTACCACACAAGATCAACAACAACAAAAATTAATTATAATCAAGAACATGCTTAGGTCGATTGACACACATTACAACTTGTAAAATCAATCAAAACCACAGGTTTATTAACAAAACAACATCAAGAAATACAAAGTGTAACGAAATCAAGAAAACCCTTACAAGGTACGGATCGATTGACAAGGAGAGAGACCAACACTTTGAACACCATTAATCCCAATCCGATCCAAGCAGGAAACCACCACAAGCCTATCCCTTTGATTTTTGATAACAGGTTTTTTTTTTAAGGTGTGGTTTCACTGAGTTTTTTGAGGTGTGGTTTCACTGACGATCGGTGGGTGGTTAAAAGGAAGAAAAAAAAAATGTTCAAGTAGCTTTCTTAGTGTGGTCTTGTGATGAATCGTTTTGAGCAAACTTTGCCATCAATCTCTACCTTCAAGGTGGTCTCGTGATCATTGTTTAGGGAGAAGAGAAGTAGCAGAAAGAAATAAAAAGATGATAGCGATATATCCATCCTTTTTGGTTTGACTTTGGAAATAGAGGTATTTCCCTATTCACCTAACGGTACATAACTTTAACGAGGTTTTGAGCCCGCGCGTTGCTGCGGGGATTTTGTCTATGCAAGTTAGCACAAAAAAGAGGGACAAATTCAGAACGACCGAAAAATCTGTCTTTCCGTTGTGTCCTCTTGAGCTGCTTCCCACATAATTGCATGTCGTCTTGAGCTGCTTCTCAGAAAACCATTTCAGCTGCCCAAGTCAATTCCAGCCAACTTGTAGATCAAGTGACCAGTTGTTGTAGACTTGCCGGAGTCGACATGTCGAATGACGACGATACTGATGTGAATCTTTTCCTTACCCATCTGTAATACAAAAGAAACACTTCACAACAGTCGTAGATAAAAACATCAATACTTAACTAATTGTTAACGTTTAACTAATTTGCACAGTTAAATAGCTCATAACAGATAAAACATCAATATTCAACTAAATTTGTAACTATACATCGCTACGCAGCTTTCAAACAAAACTGATCTGAATAAAGTCCTTCAAACTCAGTTAACTAAACACACAAACCTCATGATATAAACAACATCAGCTAGCCATAAACATACTCATCAATAACTAACAACCTTCATATTCCGTAAGCATATATAAGCTTATTAACATACAATTAGGACTTAAATCATACAACATATTCAACATACAAAAGCCTAACAAAGCTAATCAGTACAAAATCGAGCTAAATATACGTAACTTATACACAAACAACACCTTAATCTAACAATAAAATCGATTAAAATCAAGCATACCATAGCTAATCTTCACATCACCAAGCTAAATATACTAACTAAACCACTATAACAACATCCATAAACGCTTGCATATAACAAAGCCTGAAAAGAAACTAAACTAACAAATACAGCTAAATCGTAACAAAATCAAGCTAAATATCTCAACAAAACTATAATCAAATCATACATCAATATATATACACAAAACTAACCTAAAAACAGATAAATAAACGCTAATACCTCTTAAATCTTGGGAAATTCAACCAACTTCTATTTTTAACAGCTATTATCATTTATTCGCATCATGTAAGAGGTTGTGCTCTACTCCATTATGAAGCACTTCACTACCTTAAAAAGCTTATTGTGTATACGCATAAAAGACCTTGTGATGAAGATGGCCTACCACATTTTTGCTGAACAGTTGAGAAAAAAGGACCAGTCACTAACAATGAAATACTTGAGTTGCATGATTATTGCCACTTATGCTATGGTCATCCATTTTAATCTAAAATGGTCAAATATTGAGACAAAAAAATGAGGGTCAGAATAATTTGATGAAAAAGTTTGTTATTTATTGCAAACGTTATTGTTTATTAAGTATAGTATAATCATGGTAAGTGTTACGTTTATAAAAAAAATTCAGATAAATATACAGCATAATGACTGTATATTAGGATGTAAAAAAGCAAGAAAGGAAGACACCTTGTGATGTAGCAGTCCAAAGGAGAGAAGGCTCATGACCACCGCACAGCCCTCCAACGCCTTTGGTGGGTAAAACCTGTTGGAGGAAGGATATTTGATGAAAATTTTCCGACAGGAACTTCAGTGACAGACTTTTAAATGGGCAAGAAAGGCGTTGGTTTATTAGTCACTAAATATTTACCAATTAATGGATGAATGTTGCTCCAAACATATTAATTACCATCAGTCTTTATGAAATTTAAAAGACCGCATGTATAAAAGTGTACTGTGCCCAAACTGAACTCGTGTGACTCGTCGCGTATTTTTACCCGTTCTGATAAATTTGACAAACACGGCAATACTGCCATTAATTTCAGAAAAGAACATAGGGTTGGTAGCTTTATCATGCCGTATATACTACACGCTTCGACTTCGTTAAAATGACTCAATTCACAGCAGAACCAAATGCCCATTAAAGAAACCCAAAGTCTCATAATACAACACCAAAAGACCCTCCAAACCATGTTATTTTCCACCTCACAAAAAACTGATGTGCGAATTTTAACCACTTTTACAAAAGTGCATTGACATATTGGTCAACTTTCAAGTCTTAACTAAGCATAGTATAAAACAAACACAAAACATTAAATAATATAAAAATTGTGTTATACACAACCTGCTGATTACCTCACTGCATGAAGTTGTTCCAGTGTAAGGGAGGCCCTGCTGATGCACACTACTTGACTCAAAGTCAAGTACCAATGAACCTGGAACACATCCTGAAACAAGACCTTAATCGATTTAATTCGGTTAAAACACTGTTTTTTAATATCGAAATATATGGTCATATACAACAGCAGAAGGTTAAAAAAAAAATACCTGAATCACGGGTAACGCCTTTAGTAAAATCAAGCAGTTTTGGTCCAGAGTGTGCACCTACAAGCATAAGTAAACAATGTTCAGGATATATGTATGTAAGGAAAGTACATTAAAAAATAAATAAAAAATAAAAATAAAAAATAAAAAAACAATTAGAAACAAAGTTTACGAAAGATTCTACAGAAAGATCAACAAAACTTCAAAACCTGTATGATTCAATTTCGTCAAATGCAAGCCTTGGATAACTTTGGTGCCCATTTTGAATGTTCATACCGAGTAGTGAAACGTCGTGTTGAAAACTCTTAACTATCAGCAATCTCTGGTGGCAAGGGCGCAACTGCACAAAATGTGTTGCTTAATAAAAGGTTTTGTTGCGGCGGGATTTTTATAGACAATGGCCAAGTCTAACATGCGCCAAAACTATTAGTAAAATTTGGCGAGGAGATGCAAAAAACAGTGATACTTTGAAAATCACACAGAAGCACAAAGCTGTAGATGTAAAAAAAAAGTATGCAAACAAAAAAGTCTAAGAAAAACCTGATTCATTTTATCTCTCAAATGTGTGAACCATTAGTATTGTGTGTTTTAGGGTCCTCGCTTTCTACCTAGTTTGATCCGAAACAACTTGAGGATTTTTATCATTTTTTACCAATATAGTCTTGATAATCCAAACTAACAAAGAAAAAGTACCTTGCAAGGTCCAACCCAACAAAAAAACCTCGATAGGTCTCTGTACAACTTTCCTGGTAACTACTGATTCGCTAGAAACTCTCTGCAACAAAATATCAGTAACAAACAACTTTTAGTTCGTAAATTGGTAATGAAATTATTGCACCAAATAAATACACAAACTATATATCACCTAAAACTTTCAGAAGGTACAGCTTATTATCAAACGCAGTAGCAATCGAATATTCGAATCAGGCATCCAAGCCGACAACTGAACCTGATTAATATCAGCTCCAGCCGCTTCTCATTTCGGGCAATTGGTGATCATTTTTCTATGCTTAATGGTTTAGGAATACTCTTTTAGCAGATATGACAGGGTTGGCTGCTGGATGGCTCAGACCGAAATGGAATTCTGGTAAGAAACATTTCCAGGCTAGGTTAGAACTCAAAGCAAGGAAAAACAATGCTTTCAAGAGCAATTACCAAGAAAAGAATTTCCACCTTTATGAGCTTATTGGTGGGTAGCATTATACTCACCCATATTGATCGAAATATCCACCACGACCATCAGTGGCGAAGCTTGGATTTTGTAAGTGGGGGGTCGGGATCTAAATTTTTTTTTTCCTAAGGCTATATTTCAGGTATACCGAAATTTTTGGGGGGTCGAAACCGAATATACCGAAATTTTTCTACACGAAAACTATATACCCCCTACATCGCAAAAAAAATTTCGGGGAGTCGGGCGCCCCCCCGGCCCCTATGAAGCTTCGCCCCTGACGACCATCAGTCCCTATAAAAAGATCAATTAATAGATATAAGCAGGCTTTCAACATAGACTCAAAACCCATATTGATCGAAATATCCACCACGACCATCAGTCCCTATAAAAAGATCAATTAATAGATATAAGCAGGCTTTCAACATAGACTCAAAATTACATAAGACAATAATTATGTTCTTCTGAAAATAGGATTTCAATGAATAACTATTGCGTTTTGGTAAATTTCACTTCAAGTAGGCTTTCTATTTCTTCCACTGCCTTATCATTTTCCGCTAATTCATCATTTTTCCCCGCCTCATACTGCCAAAAACAAAATCAAATCGTAACAGCAATTTACCAAAACAAAAATCTTAAATTTTAAAACCTGCAATATTAAACACAACTAAATCCAAACTCTTCAAATTACAACTGTTCTGTAATCTGGTGTTAAAACATTTTATCAAACTCCTTCATAACAGTAGCTAAAAACAAATAAAGAAAAAAACTTGCCTTTATGTAGTACTAAAGTATCATCATGACTACCCTCCTCCTCAACCTCATAAACGGCAATCCGTAGTAAATCTTTGATGCCGTTCCCCAAATTACCCTAATTCACAAAACCGAAATAAAAACAAAAAAAAACCTTAAAATGTATAACAAAACATAAATATAGAAAATTTGATTAGGATTAATAAACTTACATAACTTATTTGATCGAATTAGGTTTTTCTCCGCCTTCATATGATCGAATTAGGTTTTTCTCATAAGATTCAACCATTGATGGATTTTGGTCTAGAAAAAAGTTTTGGCAAGGAATATGTGGCTGAAAAACAAAGCACCACACCTAACAACATTTGGCTCAAAGGCAGCCACAAATTCTCACCCCAACACATTTAAAAAATCGAGCACTGTAGATGTTTCTGTAGCATAACACACATAAATCACTATAGATGCCCCGAATCCGTTTGAGAGTGGGTCGGTGTCTCGTTTATTTTTGCTCCAATGGATCTCCAGTAAACCGGAGATGGTGTGAGAGGAGGTGGGTTTTTTTCTAAGCCGGGTATAACACACAGTGCCGGTTCTGGAACAACTAAACCCAACCTAGCCGATGACTAATTTGTGGTGAGGAAAGAAGTAACACAGCTTTTGATGAGGGAGGATGGAGAAGACGGATTGGGAGAGGAGGGAGGATGGAGAAATGTTTGGAAGTTTCTATGTGCCTGTGTGTTATAGGTGTGTGTGTTATGAGGTGAGATAGGAGGTAACTGTAGCAACACTCACATTTGGCACTGTTGAAAACTGTTCATGATGAACAGTAAACGGCTTTTATACAATATTGTATAATGTATAATGTATAATGTATAATATAATGTATAATATAATAATGTATTTCATGATTTCCATCTTCCATCTTTATTTGATCTAATAGATGAGATTAATCTTTCAAATTGTTAATCGTTAAGCGAAAAAAAAATATACCGTTACGACGAGCAGTTAATTATCTTTCTATAGATAGGCATTTTGATGTATTTTCGACAATTTTTTTTTTCACGTTTTTTTTCGTGGCCGAAAAAATCATATAGGATATATCATATATTATCATATATGATATTATATATCATATATTATCATATATGATATTACATATAATATGATATGTAATATCATATATGATAATATATGATATATCATATATGATTTTTTCGGCCATTAAAAAAAACGTGAAAAACCAAATTAATTTTTTTTCCGAAAGCATATCAAAGTGCCCGTTTATAGAAAGATAATTAAATGATTGTCGCGATGATGTAATTATTTTCGCTTAACAATTAACGGTTTGAGATATATTTAAATTATAAAAAATTTGTGAAATATTAAAATGCTTTTAATCTCAACCATTGATTTATTTTTAAATGGATGGTGAGGATGAGTCCCTTAATATGTAAGAAAAGTTTGGTATTTAATATAACTCTCCTATAACCTTATACCCTATTCAACCAAAAAAAAAATTTTCCATACTCCAGGAGCGACCCTCTCTCAAAAATTCTAGGCGACTCTCACAGATTTGGGACAAGTATCTATATGCTTGAGTCCACCGTGTACTTACATAGTACTAGCTACCAAGGTTATATTTTGAGTGACTGACCCACATTTCTTGGGCGACTTTGCTTTTTTGACTTTTAATTAGCTTACACTTTTGGTCTTTGTGGTTTGATTGGTATTTCATTTTTGATCCTTCTGGTTATTATTATTATTATTAATACACAAACACAAATCTGAGAAAAACAAAAATATACACAAACAAGTTCATCTTCCTCTTATTAATCAGCAGAGACACAAACATATACACAAACACAAAATGAAAAAAGAAATATACTTTCATATCATATGTTTTTACATTTAAACACACAAAAAACATATACACACTCACAAACACAAGAAGCTTAATAAAAAAATTTAAAACCAACACAAAATATCTCCGGCGAGGCAGCGAAGATTCCGGTGCGGTGCGGTGCGGCGGCAAAGCATATTCCGGCGGGGTTAAGCAGATTCCGGCGGGGCTGTAGGTAATAATATTCCGGCGGCGGCTACAAAGACATAGATCTACAAAATAAATGCATAGATCGATGTCCCTTTTTAACTTTCCCTTTGTTCTTTCTCTTAAAAAAAGCACATTCAAACACCCCAACAACCACCACCTCCGGCCACAAACACAACACACAGACCTCACCCACGCTCCAATCAAACATAAAAAACAAACACAAAATCAAAATCCAAACATAGATCGAGAACAAATCGATCTAATCCAAAGATCCTACACAACAGATCGATCCAATCAAAATCCAAAAAAGAAATAGAACCCAATTCAAAAAAGATGGATCTTTATTCTGAAAACACCTACCTCTTTTTTTAACAAAAAAATAAAAATTAAATAAAGTTTGCTTTTTTGTTCATGAAAATCGTTATAGGCCAATAAAAGCAAACCAGAATTAATTGCAAATATTTTTTGTACCTGAAAGAAGAAATAAGCACTCAAAGACCTCACTTTTGTTTTTTGAGTTACAAAGTGAAAGGTGGTTCACTTTTATAGTGGGAAATAGGTGCATGAAGCTAACTAAAAGTTAATGTATTTTGTTTTTGTTTTTGGAAATATATGTGATCTAGCAGGTTGAATCTGTTGATATAACTGGATTTGGGTTTTTGATGGAGATAAGATTGGTAAATGTGTTGTATTTTTGTGGTGTGCAACAAATAAGAATATGTGTGACAAAAATAAAATACGAAACAAACTACAAGAACCAAAAAGAGGTAATTCTAGAAATGCCCCACAAGTACATAGCTACTCACCCTAAATGCCCCAAAATAATCTAACTTCCCCAAATGCCCTAAGGCGACGGTCGCCTCTGAATTCTTGGGCGAGTATCATATTTATGTGACAAGTGTTTTTAGCCTTGTCCTTACCATATACCTGCATAGTACTATTGTCCCTAAGTGATTTTTTGAGTGACTGGGGCCCAATTTTTTGGCTACTTATTTTCTTAGACGATTGGGTCCCATATTTCTTGGGCAACTTGTCTTTTTATCTTTTAGTGAGAAAGTTGTTAACTACATTTTTTGTTCTTGTTGTTTGCTTGGTATTTCAAATTCACTAAAAATTTTGTTAACTACAAAATTGGTGTCACATTCACTAAAAACTTTGTTAACTACAAAATATCTATATCTTAAAGTTCTATAAGCTATATTTTAATCCAGAATATTCACATTGCACTATCATTTCCTGTATAAGTAATCAACATTGTCCCATGAGCAACACCATAAGTGTACATTTATATACTACAGGGTCTTGATGAAAAGCATTTGCCCTCCATTTGCTTAGAAAATTTCTATGGTGACTTGCCTGTTGGGGCTGTTTCACCTCGTTTTCCCACTCTGAATCAAGTTTCCATTCCTTTGGAACCTACGTAAAAACCCAGTTAATGAAGATCGTTGGGTAATATCAAGTATTCATATATCAAACGAAAAATGCACTGATGTTATTTCAACCAAAAATATAACCACAAACGAAAAATATCAAGTATTCATATCAAATATCTTCCAAAAACAAACAATTTCATCATGATGTTATTTCAACCAAAAACAAACACAAGCACAATTTCATATCAAAAACAATATCGCATCAGTGTATTCACAATTCATAAACAAAGTTAATAACCAAAACTAATTAAATAATTAACAAAAATGAATTAACTTACTAATTAATTATAATCGATTAATTTAACAAAATGCGAATATTCGATTAATTTACACTAATTAAATATCCATCACACCGCAACAACCCCACCACATCCCGTTGGCTGGAGCTTGACCAGATATAGTTGGATCACACTGCAACAACCCACACTCATCAACACACACCACAAAAAGTGTGGGTTTATATCGTGGTGGTTGTAGATCGATTGGATCTGTGGGTGGATTTTTGTGTGTCTGATTGCTTTGGATCTGATTGCTGAAAAAAAAAATTAAAACAATTAGATCGGAATTATAATTTGTGGTTGATCGATTGGATCTGTGGATTTGTGGTGTGTGTTGATCCATTGGATCTGTGGTACTTTTAGTTGATTACAAAAATATTTGGATCTGTTTATTTTTTATGGTGGGGTAATTAAGCGTAACAAGATGTGTTTTATTTATAAAAGAGAAAGAAAGAGTGACCAAAAATGAAATACCAAGCAAACAACAAGGATAAAAAATGTAGTTAACAACTTTCTCACTAAAAGACAAAAAAACAAGTCGCCCAAGAAATGTGAGACCTAGTCGCCTAAGAAAATAAGTAACCCAAAAAATGTGGGCCCTAGTCGCCCAAGAAATCAATTAGGGAAAATAGTACTATGCAAGTACATGGTAGGGACAAGGCTAGGGACACTTGTCACATAAATATGACTGTCGCCCAAGAATTCAGAGGCGACCGTCGCCCTTGAGGCATTTTGGGAAGTTGGATTTTTTTGGGGCATTTATTGTGAATAGCTATGTTCTTGTAGAGCATTTCTAGAATTACCTCAACCAAAAATGTATTTAACTCTATTATTAAATTTTTCACTAAAAGACAAGTCGCCTAAGAAATGTAGGCCCAGTCGCTCAAAAAATAACCTGGGTAGCTAGTACTATGTAAGTACAAGGTGGGCCCAAGCATAGGGACACTTGTCCCAAATCTGTGAGAGTCGCCTAAGAATATTTGGGAGAGGGTCGCCCCTAGGGTATATATGTAAGTACAAGGTGGGCCCAAGCATAGGGACACATTGTGTTGAGGACCACCCATCGGCGGGGGTCCGTTGTGTTGTTCGTTTTCGTTCATCTACTCGTCGTCAAGGAAATGAACCCGACTATTATGTCGTAAAACCCGCTCGGGGTTTGAGAACGGAGACGTAAGACTCTCAAAAGAAGAACGAGTGTGCATACACCAAAAACAAAATCAAAAAGAAAAAGAAGAAGAAAAGAAAAAGGAAAATCTTTTTATTTTTTTTATTTAAACAAATCTCAAAAACTTTTTATTTCTTTTGTTTTTCTTTTTATAAAACGTTACGTTAATTGAAACCGTTTCTTTCAAAACCACTCGCGACGGGACGGGAAAGAAGAGTGTTTCTCTCTTCAGCTAGCAATTTAATGTCTTAGCTTCCGTATTTCCCGCTTAATCGGTTGTAGTAATTGAAGTAATCCGATAAACAACTAATTTCACGTTTTTGTTATGTTGTGAGACTTATTTGGTTTACAACACCCTCCCTTCCACGGGAAAATCGAGACTGTAACTTTATTATTTTTGTATTTTTGTAAATACTTTAGGAAAAGTGTTTTGAATTTTTGAATTTTTGAATTTTTATATTTTTATAGAAATATATACAAGATAGAGGAAGGCTTAACAAAACACGATTTTTCAAAACAAATATTCAAAAACTCACTTCGACCTTCCCCGGCAGCGGCGCCAAAAATTGATTGTGTCAAAATCAATTATAATAATATACTAGTATAGTATCGAAATGATCCGCACAAAATACGGATCATCCAAGTCGTTTCCGAATGAAGGTGAATGGAATCAAGGAATATTGATTCATGCAAATCGTGAATTGAAAAGTGATTCAAGTGAAAATAGTGATCAAGGAATTCAAATAATGACAAACAATGATGAATAATGCAAGAAATACAAGCTAGATATGCACTAAAATTGAAAACGTAAAAACGGAAATGCAAACGCGTTTATAAAAACGTAACTTTAATTGAAAAATGATCCTACAAACGTGAAATTATTTTCTAAAAATCTTAAACTAATAAAATGAATTTCCAGAAAAAGAAATTTATTTTTTTTTACTTTTCTTTTATTTTCTACGAATTTATTTTGATTTTTGTAATTTTAAATGAATTAAAAATAGAAGAAATTAGAAAAATGAAAATTAATTTCTGAAAAATCTAAAATTTTATAAAAGAATTTCCTAAAATATTTTTGTATTTTTTATGGCTTTTTCTGATTTTCTTATATTGATTTTTGTTTAATAAAAACTATTTAAAAATTGATTAAAATCAAAGGAAAATTAAAAGAAATACCAAATCAACTTGGAAAAATCTAAAAAAATTCTAGAAAATCAAAAATAATAAAATGAGCTTTGAGAAAAATTTTGAAACCAAAATGAACAGTAAAAGTGCTTATTAAGCCAAACTGGTTATTCACAAGTGCTTATTATTAAGCACTTGTGAACAAATCTATATGAAACTTTTACCACAAACTATATATGATCTATTATGCTCATATATCCAAAATATGATCAATTGCAATCTCAAAAAGCCACAGAATCATAGATAATATGCAATAAGCTCAAACAATAAGCTCACTTATTAAGCAGAATAGAAACAGACAGATACAAAAGTAAAATCACTATGCACAACACTATAACTACTAAAATGAAACTAAGAAACAATAACCAAACATAGATATAAGCTCAAATGTCCAAAAGCAGGCCTCAAAGACCAAACAGATACTCTGTCTCAATTAATCAAACTCACAGATGCAAAAAGCACTTCAAATAAGCTCAAACTCAACAGCTTATGGGGGCAAAAACACTATTGTACAACTGAGTATCTAATTCAGCTAATTGTAAAACCAGAAACTACTATCTACTACTCCAAATTCAACAGCCTATGCAACTAAATTCAATGCAACAAGTGACTATATGAGACTTATCCTTGTTTGACTTAATCCAATATCAAGCAATCAAAGCTACTTCTAATAGTTACAATAAGCTAGTTAATCAACTGAATCAAGCTCATCTTATCTAATTAGCAATTATAACCTCTAATATACTAACTGAATTATACTACTTAATCAGCTAAGAGAATATTAACTAAGTTTGACTAAAAATGAATTTACTACTGAATTTTAAGTTGTATTACTCTACTCTTATTCAAGTTACACCTCTGTAAGCAAGCAATCCACTTATCCACACTCAAACAACTACTGTGACAGTAGGATCCAAACACTCCTTATATGACAGATAATCAAATACCAATGAAACAGTCAATAAATCTCAACACAATGACTCACTCACAATCTCCAACTACAACAGAGTCCAGTAACACAATCTATCACTATGAAATCCAACAGTTAAACACAAACTCAGAATCTCAACTAGTAAAAATGACAGATGATCAAATATTACCAAACTACACAGATGCTTAAAATCACTTAGGTGAAACAGATCTATTAGCAGATGATTACTATGATCAATCAAGCAAAAACTACAACAGCTATAACAGCATCTACTCTAATCAAATCAATGAAACAGTACACTCTTACAACTACAAAATTCTAACTCAGCAACTACTAATAAGAGAATTCAAAACAGATTTTACCAAATCAATCTCCCTCAGCTAAACAGAGGGAGCTCACTAAGTTTGCCTATCTCTAGGATAGGCAGGACCTTCCAAGTTTGTCCACACTTATCCACAACACTTCAGCAACCACTGGATCAATATACAATTGACTTTTGTTGACTGTTCAAGTACTATTGAGAATTGAAATGAAAACAAATATACAACAAGCTACAGAGCTTGAATATATTGCTTATAAGCTAAAACATCTTATTCAAGACTTATTACAAGTAATTTGAAACATTTTTTATTATTTTCATAATTTTCTGGTTTTATTTGTTTTCTAAAAATGAGTAATGCTGAATTAAAAGTTTTACTAGTTAAGCTATTTAGAAACTGAAATTAAACAGAATGAGAAAGGTATAAGATCAAATAAGCAGTATGAAATTCAAAAATAAGCTAATTGAGATTTAAAAGGAAATAGAAATTTTATTAAAACAATAAGGTGAACATTACAAATGCTAGTCTAATACAATCTAAAGAAAATTTAGCATGGCTTCGCTACTCTAATCCTACACACCCACTAACCTAAAAACTACTTCTATTTATAGGAAAAGGTGAAAGTTGGGGTCTCGGATTGCCAAGTTGGCAATCCTTGTGACCTGTGTTAGTTTGCAGCTCCTCAGAACCCCTTGATCAATCTCCAATCATTACCCATCAAATATCCACCCTTAGATCAACTTTGGTGACGCGTCTCCACCAATACACGCTTGCCACGTAGCCCCGTTTGTGTTTCTTTGAGTCTGACGTATACTGACATCTTCTAGAAACGTACTTGATTGTACAATTTTGCCTTTAATGACGGTAATTATTAGGATTGGGGGTTAGGGTTCTTCATAACTGGGTAAAAGGGAAATTGGGGGTGAAATAAAGCGGGGTAATTATTATAATGTTGTTTGACCCGGGTTTTGACCTCTTTGACCCGTTTGATTTTATTTTGACCCGTGGGTGACTTGGGCTCGGGTAGAAGGCATTGGGCTGTTGTTGTTTTGGATTGGATTTGGGCTTTTAGTATTTGTGAGATGGATTAATTATTGGACTAAGGCTTATATTTGTTATCTTCAGATTTTGTGATATGAAAATACAAGGACTAAACTTGTAATTCTTGAATCTTCCAAGGACTGATTCTGCCTTTGTTCCAAAATAACTTTCAAGGATTTATGATGACAACTTTAATTCTCTAAGGGTTGACTTTGACCTTTTCTTCATAAATTCCGTGAGGGACTGAATGTGTCAACTCTGAAAAGTATAAGGACCAATTTTGCACTTTCTTCAAACTTCACACAAGGATCACTATTGCTCATTTATCAAACTCTGAGGACTTTATGAACTCAAATTGATTTCCAGCTTGACTTTCTGACTCTTTCTACTCTCGTGCTCGTTTTTACCGATTTTCTGTTTGTTTTTCGTCTTTTTACGATATATCCGTACCTGCACGTTCACAAACATAAAAACACGCATTCTTTGGCATTTGTTAGCATAGTTAGTCTATTTGGGTCAATTTTTGGCTATGAAAAGGTATGTGAATTTACACATACCAATGCCCCCAAAAAATCTAACTTCTTCAAATGCCCCAAGGGCGACGGTAGCCTATGAATTCTTGGGCGACTATCATATATATGTTACGAGTGTCCCTAGCCTTGTCCCTAACATGTACTTGCATAGTACTATTGTCCATAGGTGATTTCTTGGGCGACTGGTCCCAATTTTTTGGGCGACTTGTCGTTTTTATCTTTTAGTGAAAAAGTTTTTAACTACATTTTTGTGCCATGTGGCTTGCTAGGTATTTCATTTTTGTCACACACATTTTTTCTCTTTTTATAATCGATTAATACACACAAATTTACAAATCTTATCTTCTTTCATCAAAAATCCTTCATCAAACCCAAAAACCCAGATAGTTAAATCTCACACATATCAAAAAATCAATCCAAAACCCAGATTTTTTATTGTTAAAACCTCTTTTAAGATATACGGACACCACCAACATAATCTTGCTACTTTATCATAACTAAAACAAATCCAAAACCGAAACAAATCCATAACCACAACTGAACAAATCCAAACCCATATCCCACCAACTTCAAAACAAAACGATCTCAGGAAAACCATCATAGATCTTTAAATGAAAAAAAAAATGAATGTTTACATACGGATGAGATCTATGTAAACAAATCAAAACCAAGAGAAATAATCACTTCATTTATTTTAAAACCCATCATAGATCTCATCCGTACCTGTGGTGATAACTCTTGCAGTGATGTTAATGAAACTTTGATATTTAACAGATCTCATCTCCTCAACAAATAACAAACACAACAGAACCCGATTTTAACAGATCTTAGACCGAAGAAAAAAAGATGGTGGTGGTTGTGTTCTTGATGGTGGTGGTGTTCAGTGGCGACGGGAGGTGGTTGGTGGCGCGTATGGGTGGTATTAACGAGCGTGTAACACATATCTGTCTTCAAAAGGATGAAAGGAGGTTATGTTTGGTGTTATTTTGCTAAGGGAGGTGGCGGTGGTTGTGCTTGAAGGATGGTAAAGGAGAGGTATTGATGTTTAGGGTTTTGGTGAAAATGAAAATGAAATATTGCACGCCAATTAATTTATTGAACCACTGGGAAGATGGAAAACATAAATTATCAAAGCAAATTTAAGTAACTTTATTTTTGTGTATATATATAAAACAAGTATGATTTATGAGCTTTGATTGTGTCCACATTGGGTTCATAAAGTTATCGAACTATACTATAAAGATAAAAGGAAACAATATTTAATAATGCCATATGTTTGATCTTTGTGAATCTGTGATCTTTTGTGGTGTGTTTATGATGCGTAGGGATTGCACCAGGCTTTACCTCTCAAGGGATCTTGAGAAGCTTAGAACCCCCACCAGGCTGTGTACCTGATCGATGTAGTATAGTATAGTGACAAGTACCGGGGGATTGATCGTTCAGCTAGGAATAGTGTCGCTAGGATTAGAAAACCTAAATACTAGTTCTAGAGATGAGGGATGATTCTTTTTTGTATTTTTATATTTTTTAGAAAGCAAGTAAAAATCTCGGGTTTTGTAGGATTTGGGCGGAATTAGTTGCTAGTCAACTAACCCAATACTAAGATGCAATCAAAATAAAATACTAAAAATGAAAATAAACTAAATTAAACTAAGGTTGTGAGCAATAAGTGGAGAAATGTGTTTACTTAGATTTCACTACTCCCTAGATATCTTTTACACGTTAATTACTTGTTATAGTTGCGTGGATGACGGATTGTATTCCTTAATACCATTCATGGGGTGGCGTACTTAACTCCCCAATCCTATGAGTGCCTACTTCACTCCTATGTCGAGCGGCTAAGAAGCTCCTAACATGGGATCATTAGAATTTACTCATGCATTAAATACAACCAATAAAACCTAGTACACATCGGTTCATGTTTTCTAAGACGTTCAAGCATGTTACCATTTGGAGATCTGCCAGTTTTCTTAAGCCTAACATTGAAATCATTCATCCAATACAACCATAAACAAGTAATCAACACATAATCAACATCTAGGTTTCATTAGATCTAAGCAAACACAAGATAAATCTAGCCTAGCATGGTGGAATCAAGACAAGCACAAGATATAGACAACCAACACATAGACATATTGATTGAATTAAAAGAACACTTATCTCAATAGCACATGCAAGCATTCAAGGGCTGAAAACCCTTGAAAAACCTGTAAAATTCGTATATGGTTCGGCCTTAGGGTTTCTCCAAACTTGTTCCTCTTAATGAATGAAAATTAGAAAACTATATATAGAAAATAGAGGCTGACGGCGTCAAGAACAAACTTGTGACGCCGTCATCTCGCCGCCAAAAGAACCCTCGAACTACCTTGATCTAAATCTGACGCCGTCACACATTTAACTCTTGACGCTCTACCTTGTGACGCCTTCATTTCAGTACTGGGCCGTCATGATTTTTACTCTTGACGCCGTCACACACTGTTCCCAGCTTGGAAAATTAAGTCTTTGGCGTTTTCTTCACTTTTATGCTCAAAAAACGTCCGAATTGCTTCCTTTTCCAGATTTCACTCCCAAAGTACCTAAAATAACAAAAGGAACGATTTAGGGCAATATTTGATCAAATAAATTCAATTCCAGGCTTAAATGACCCCCTAAAAGTGGTTCATTTTTCGCCTCATCATATACCCTTACACTTGAGATTTGCTTGTCCTCAAGCAAATGCGCTTTTATTCTAATCAAAATACAAGTTAGGGGTCATTTAACACTAATATAAAAGTAATTACAACAAATAATCGTTCCACTAAAGACCAATAGACAAGCACGGAGGTCATACGCTAGCACCTCACAAATAGTGTTTAGATACTCACATCTCTCGGGTGTAATAAAGTATAAATTACAATATGGAAACGAAAGATATCTCTCACTACCTGTCATAGCAGAATAGATTACCATAAGCTTGGGAAAGGATCAAACCTCCACCACATGGTGTAAGCACCTAGGATAAACTATCAAAGAGGTCTTTTAAAGGGTTGTAACGTTAGGTATTGGGATATGAAATACACAGTTTTGTTGGATATAGGCAGTTTTTACTGGTGGCGAGCTAACAATATTGGTTAATTACATGTACAATGTGGCGTTGCTAAGCCAAGACTAGACACGACTTAAGCTAATAAATGAAAAATAACGAAAACATAAAATGAACATAGAATGAAAAGGGATGGTAGTCCGTATTTTTTTTTTTTTTTCTTTTTTTTTTTTTTTTTTTTTTTTTTACACTCTTACCCTACCATCCGAAATAATACATCATAGGGGATGGAAATTCCCCTTACACTTGAATTTTTACATACTTTACAATAAACTAATCTAATGACTCGAATCAAGATAATTAAAACACTTAGAGTCTTTTAAGATTAACGCACATATGGGGGTAATATATGATGTTCTTCCCCATTACTCCATAAATAAGTACTTTACCCATGAGTCCCAATCGTCCCAAAACAATATGTACAAGGATATGACTCGACTTAGCAACCATGTAATCAATTAGATAGTTAACTTAGGGTTTAACAAATAACAATAATGCACTAAAGATGAGTGCATACACGGAAGGCTAAGGCGATTTGGGTGTACATTTAAGTGGGGTGTAACAAATTCTTCCTTTAAGTAAGATGCTTAAAGTTAGAAACGAAAAGATAGGCTCGGAGGGGTGTACTAGGGGTTTCGTGTACTAAAAATGAGTACAACGCTAAGGGTGTGGGAAAAATTAGTTGACTTAAATAGCCAAATAATATGACTTAAATGGTCAAGTAATTATGATACGGGGTTTAACACAAGGGTGATCCTAATGCCTCTTATCATATAGTAAATCCTACTACACGAATGTAGTCTCGCTAGCAGTCTCGGGATGCATCACTAACGCAAGTTCTAGAATCTAAATGCTACCGGTACACTCATAAGCACTAATAGTAAATGCTTTTCCTATCAAATCTAAAGGCGAACCTCACATATTTGGGTGGAAAATTTTTCTGAATATACGGTTATGTGCTAGTCATACAATCTCCTATCCATGAGACGCTTGCTATGGCTAAAGTTTCACTCCTAAATGTTGTAAAAAAAATTTAAATTTGGCGCTAAAATTGCACTAACAAGTGTTTCTCATAGTTTTATTACACATCTACTATTAAACAAACAAACTCAAGCGAAAGTGTATCTGTAAGGTATCATCATTTTACCCTCCCCTGACACTTAAGATGAACATTGTCCCCAATGTTCAAGTAAAGAATGTAAAAGTAAAATAAGTAAAACGAATGAAATTAAATACTCCCCTGATTCGCTCGGTATGGATAATAAGTTGGCCAGGTTAGATCTTCCTCCAAGAAAATGAACAATCAAAGCTTCCCTTCCAGAAAATAAATCATCTTCTTGTCATACATAACCTGTAAATCCTGAGAAAACAAACAAGACAACCTCGCATAAAATCGGCGGCAATCTACATAAGTTACTAAATCCTAGAAAACAAAATAAGATATAATGCTTGTGGAATGAAGTTTGTAGATTTCCTTGAGATTATAAAACTTAATAATTCAACAAAAACTCTAAAACTCCGTTAGAAAAACAAAACTAGCAAAATTTCCAGAATTTTACACATGACGCTGTCAAGAGTAAACTCATGACGCCGTCAGAAGTGACCTGCAGAAATTCTTATGTTAAGTTTTCGGAAAATTTCTGGAAAAACTTGGTCCTACTTCCTGGAAAATCCTGCAAAACTTCATTATGACTCAATACAAGCATTTGACTCTAACAAATACGAATATACATGTTCACTTAATATTGTGGAGAATCATGATCGGTTTGTTTCTTAAAAACATATTTGGGGTTTCCCCTTACACTTATCTTTTGCAAAAATACCTTTAGGTGGAGTTAAGACTAGGCCAAACAGCAAAGTAAAGTATTTCCACTTTTTAGTTTAGAAACATGATCTACCAACAATAAGAATAAAGCATGCATCGGAAGCAAATAACAAACAAACAAAATAAAAATCACACAAAACATGGGTTGCCTCCCAAGAAGCGCTTTTCTTTATTTACGAGTCTTGTAGCTAGACTCAAGGTCATGGGTTACTACGTGACCTCATCATTGGTTTCACTCTCTGATTGTAAATATTCTTTGTAGAAACCAATCACCTTTTTCTCAATCGCTCCTATAATCCTATGGGAAAATTCCTTATCAACTTTATACTTTGGTCCTAGAGCCAAGCAATCTTTGTAGAAAAGACTCCTCTTTTCCCATACATAATCCATGCCCTTTTTCTTATCCTCTTCATTGATGTCCTCAAAAGCACCAACGTTATCCTTATCAAATCGGGATATAAAGCGAAATTCTTTCATTCTATTAGGCATCCTATAAGTGATCCTATCGGTGTTACTTGCAAATCGAATTGTCCCTTCTATCTCATCATATTCTAACTTTGACTCCTCAACAAACGGTTTGCCAAACACAACTTTGGACAATCGACAATCAATAACATTTGCAAGATCTTCCACAATCATAAAGTCGGTAACAAAAGTGAAATTCCCGACAAAGACATGTAGACCTTTAACTCTCCCGACAAAGTTACAAACTCCACTGGGGTATTTGGGATCTCTTCTAGGTTCAAGTCTCGTTTTCACTATATCATTATAAACATTTGAGGACATAATGTTGATTGGGGATTTAAAGTCAATGTAAGCATTGTCAACGTGTCTATACCCAATCATACGTGGTATCTTAGCATTCTTAGGATCGACTCTCTTTATCTTAGGTTCAATTATAGTAAAAGGAGATCGCGGGTTATCAATAAGATTATTATAATATGCAATCTCCTCCTTATTGGGGTATAGATTAAAGTAATCATTAAGCTTCGTATCTATTTCCCTCTCTTCTAGTTCCTTAACAACATTCACAAAATCATTAGGCCCTAGGTCCTCATTTGAATACAAGGCGGTCGCTAGGTCACTAAATGCATGGTCGAGCTCAACCTTAATCAACCTATTAAGCTCCCTAAGTTCCCTAATCTCACTCTCAATTTGTTCATGTAACACAGCTACTTCTCTAGGGGAAAGGGGTGGATTTGCGTTTTCCATAATGGTCAACGGAATAGTCAATGAATTTAATTTACTAACAAAGGCACAAAGAAAAAGATAGACTAAAGAAAACCTAAAAATAAAAATAAAATCTTACGAGAAAGGAATCTAGCAAGTAGACCTAATAAAAAGAGATTCTAACCTATACAATAACTATTCCCCGGCAACGGCGCCAAAAACTTGATGCGTAGGGATTGCACCAGGCTTTACCTCTCAAGGGATCTTGAGAAGCTTACAACCCCCACCAGGCAGTGTACCTGATCGATGTAGTATAGTATAGTGACAAGTACCGGGGGATTGATCGTTCAGCTAGGAATAGTGTCGCTAGGATTAGAAAACCTAAATACTAGTTCTAGAGATGATGGATGATTCTTTTTTGTATTTTTATATTTTTTAGAAAGCAAGTAAAAATCTCGGGTTTTGAAGGATTTGGGCGGAATTAGTTGCTAGTCAACTAACCCAATACTAAGATGCAATCAAAATAAAATACTAAAAATGAAAATAAACTAAATTAAACTAAGGTTGTGAGCAATAAGTGGAGAAATGTGTTTACTTAGATTTCACTACTCCCTAGATATCTTTTACACGTTAATTACTTGTTATAGTTGCGTGGATGACGGATTGTATTCCTTAATACCATTCATGGGGTGGCGTACTTAACTCCCCAATCCTATGAGTGCCTACTTCACTCCTATGTCAAGCCGGCTAAGAAGCTCCTAACATGGGATCATTAGAATTTACTCATGCATTAAATACAACCAATAAAACCTAGTACACATCGGTTCATGTTTCCTAAGACGTTCAAGCATGTTACCATTTGGAGATCTACCAGTTTTCTTAAGCCTAACATTGAAATCATTCATCCAATATAACCATAAACAAGTAATCAACACATAATCAACATCTAGGTTTCATTAGATCTAAGCAAACACAAGATAAATCTAGCCTAGCATGGTGGAATCAAGACAAGCACAAGATATAGACAACCAACACATAGACATATTGATTGAATTAAAAGAACACTTATCTCAATAGCACATGCAAGCATTCAAGGGCTGAAAACCCTTGAAAAACCTGTAAAATTCGTATATGGTTCGGCCTTAGGGTTTCTCCAAACTTGTTCCTCTTAATGAATGAAAATTAGAAAACTATATATAGAAAATAGAGGCTGACGGCGTCAAGAACAAACTTGTGACGCCGTCATCTCGCCGCCAAAAGAACCCTCGGACTGCCTTGATCTAAATCTGACGCCGTCATGTCCAGGCCGTCACACATTTAACTCTTGACGCTCTACCTTGTGACGCCTTCATTTCAGTACTGGGCCGTCATGATCTTTACTCTTGACGCCGTCAACTTGATACTCTTGACGCCGTCACACACTGTTCCCAGCTTGGAAAATTAAGTCTTTGGCGTTTTCTTCACTTTTATGCTCCAAAAACGTCCGAATTGCTTCCTTTTCCAGATTTCACTCCCAAAGTACCTAAAATCACAAAAGGAACGATTTAGGGCAATATGTGATTAAATAAATTCAATTCCAGGCTTAAATGACCCCCTAAAAGTGGTTCATTTTTCGCCTCATCAGTTTGATCTTTGTGTATTGTTAGTTGGGGCCAAAAATGAAATACATGTCAAACTACATGGACCAAAAATGTAGTTAAAAACTTTTTCACTAAAAGATAAAAAGACAAGTCGCCCAAGAAAATCACCTATGGACAATAGTACTATGCAAGTACATGTTAGGGACAAGGCTAGGGACACTTGTCACACATATATGATACTCGCCCAAGAATTCATGGGCTACCGTCGCCCTTGGGGCATTTGAGGAAGTTAGATTTTTTTGGGGCATCTAGGGTGAGTAGCATTGTACCTTTGGGGTATTTCAAGAATTACCTCAATGGGTTATAGAAATTTGATTTATTTTATGCTCAGCGTATTTTGTATCCCGTTGAGCTCAAGTGTAAATGCGGTACCGCGGTTTGGTAAATACGAAAAATATACTTCTGGAAACGTTTTCATAAAAACAGTATAAAATTAAAAATTATTGACTTTGAAAAATAATTATATAACTGTGACCATAACTAATGTTGTGTCGGTACGCGTGCGGGTATCGTTATTTAGGAAAATGAGATAACCTCTCGTTTTTGGGTTTTGACCATCGGCAAATGTCAGAAAATTCATATTTCACATTTTCTGTTAAAAATAAATTGTCTGCAAATGTTAATGTGTTCCACAGTACGTGTGATAGCTCCCTATGATTTAGTCAAGTGGGCTCGTATATGCTTAAGCTAATTAGATAAATAGAATTTTATTATTAAAATAATATTTTGAAAAATTACGGGTGGTTACACGCTCCTTTAAAAATCGTAACAGTTGAAGGCAAATAAACCCAAAATTCTGAATATCTAACTTGGGTTGAAACCGATCAAAAGGTACTTCTTATCCTACAATCTTCTTTATCCAAAGAAGCAATGGCAGAAGTACTAGGTCTCACTTCTTCTCGTGCGGTTTGGCTAGCTTTAGAGTCTGCCTAGAGCCACGACTCCTTGGAGCGATCTCAGAATCTTATATTTTCTAATAATTGTTTTTAGATTGGTTGTACAATCAGATAAACAATGTTGATTTATAAATGAGGTTATTGATATTTTAATGTTTGACAATGTTAGTAATCAAAAGACGAAACAAATAAACAAATTCAAACAAACGAGAAGCAAAAGCTTTATTCAAATTATAAAACCAAATACAAAACCAAATTCAAAGATACCAAAACAAAAACTAATTCAAAAGGTACAAAACCTAATTCAAACGGTAAAAAAAACTAATAATGTCAATTGGCCTTTATTTATAGGCAAAGAATAACCTAAACTTACCAAATCCTAAACCGACTCAAATTACAAAACATACCAAAACACTAATATCTATCTAAAGACAAATTTACGAAACAAACCCAAAAGTTTAAGTCACTTTCTAACAAACAACTAACGAAAGTGTTTAGATATATGTTCTACAACACTTATGATATCCATTAAGTTTGCTAGTCACTTAATTATAACTTGTAAGAACTAGAGAGTTTTGCATGCAAAAACATAGAGTGGTACAATTTTTTAGAGTAAGAGAGATTTACTGGCCAGATTTATAAGTCGTGATGGTGACCACAAGCCAAGTTGATTAACTGGCCAAAAGTCAAAAATCGCATCGTTGAAGAATAAAACCAATAAAAACCGCAAATAGATTGATAGATTGTTTCGGTTACGGCCTGTAGATTTATGTCTAAGACAACTTTTCAAAATGATCAATTCACAATTCATAATAAGGTACAGTAAATGACCAACATAAAATGTTTGAATCGACTGGTACAGTTTTGCCAAACACATTTTCATTGCCCGGTTTTGTTCAAGATTTTACAAAACTATGGTTATTGGTTCGGTGGAGAGGTTTTTTTTGCCAAAACCTAACCAGATGGTGTGCACCTCTAATGTCACATTGTCACCTAAGGAAATTTTTTTGTTTGCTTGTAACATTACAAAATGGTGGCGGCAACATGTCTTTTTGATCGGCACCGTAACTTTCTGCTAAACAAGGTGATGAGTGCTCAAACACTCATCATTTTTGGTCAAATCTGAACTGCAAAACATACAAAAACACTCAGAAATGCATCAAAATACTGAAAATATTTCAAAATTGTATTTTATATGTTTTAGATGCAAAATGAGCAAAAACAAATGAAAAACGTACAAAGTTTGCAAAATTGGCAGTTTCAGTCCCCCAACTTTCATAAAATGACAAAACTAGTCCCTGGTCATTCAAAATATGGAAAATTATCACCAAAGGTCCTTTTACAATCATAAGTTGTCATATTTAGTCCTTTGGTGAAAAATCTCAAAAGTTTTGGAAAATTGCAGTTTAGTCCCTGGAGTTTCAGTAATTGACAGATTTGGTCCCTGGTGGGGTATTTTTGAAAGGAAAATCATTTTTTTTGTCCTTGGAAAATCAAAATGTGCCAAAAATAGTCCTTGGAATGAAAGATTGGTGAAATGGCAATTTTAGTCCCCGAGGTTTTGAAATTTACAAATTTGGTCCCCGGGAAATTTTGAAAAATGAAAATGGCAAAAAAATGGTTTTTGAAATATTGGTGATTGGCAGGTTTGATCCTTATGGTTACTTTTGGAAAATTACAAAATCAGTCCCTAACTTTTGGTATATTACAAACTTGGTCCTTGTTGCTTAGAAATACCACACCAAACGGACCTTTTGTTTTATTTAGACCCAAATACAATCCAAACCACCCTTTTATTTATCTAAACCTAACACACCCCAAACCCAATCCATGTACACCCCTGATCCATGTATTCCACAGCCCACCAAAGCCCAATCCTAAACTAATATAACCCGGTCAAAAAAGTCCACCCCAGGGTCAAACAACCAGTCAACACCCTCACCCCCAAACACTGTACACCCATCTTCACCTCCCCGTTTTTCTGCAACTGGTTCCCCCCCCTCCTCCAAAGTCTTCACCAACTCACCAACTATAATTAAGACCCTCACCTACACCCATACATCCCCCTCCTCATTAAATGTACCCACCAAACCCCACCAATTGCCCCAAAAACGTTTTCCCGCCAAATCCCAATTTGAAGGCTGAGATGAATTTGAGCTAATCCAACGGTTCACAAGGGAGTGGGAAAGAGAAAGTATCATACCAGGGCTTATATAAATCAACAAAAGTGAGAAATGGGAGAGTATTAGATTAGCAGTAGGGTAGGGTAGTTTTAGATATTATTAGTGTTAATTTTTCATTAACCTGTGTAATTTTTAGTTTGAGAAGTTTGTAATCTAAGTTTCCAGTATTATTAAAACTCAATTCAAGTAAGACTTTCAGTTTCAAGTCAAGGTTTCAATTCACTTCAGTTTGAAATGTCAAGTTTCCATAATATCTTCTAAAGTTGTTTAAAATTGTTGTTTGTGGATCCACTGAGCTCACATAAGCTCATTTAGAAGCTTTGTATGGTATTTAAATCATTTAAATAGACTTAGTAAAGTTCACTCAAAATTCCAAAAATTTCCATAAAATAAGTAAAAAAATCAAAGAGAAGAAAGAGGAAGGGAATCAGAAGCATTGCAAGCAGTAATGTGGTAATGGTTTAGTGCTCAGGGGAGCTTTAGGGTAGAATTAGATCCTTGTGGTTTGTTGATTGTAAGCTAAGGACTGTTGTAAGTACTTTCTCATAAATTTTTGTCAAATTTGTATGTATGATCTTCTGTTATCATCTGTTGTTCATAGTTGTTTATTAGTGTTTATTTTATGTAGTTTTGAGTTAAATCAATGTTTATATGATCTAGGTCCTTTAATTGCTTGCAAAATCCAAATATTTGTTTATAAAGGGGTGTTTGGATCAGTGGTTTTACCCACTGATTCCTGTATTGTAGTTGGAATACTTGGCTCATACATATTGCTTTAGGTTGTATTAGGTCAAATAAACCATAAAATCCAAGTTCTAATCATACCAAAGTCAAAATCTCACTCATAAACCCACAACAGTCCACTGAGTGGATCTGTTGGTACCATTTTCACCCATTTGGTTTAAAACCTGGTCATTTAGCTTATTTTAGACTCATTCCATCTTAGTATAACTTATTTAATCAGTTAGGCTCATTAGAAACTCAAATAAGTCAACTTATCAAGTTTTTTGGAAAAAGTCAAATTTGCATTCCTCAGTTTTTTTCCAAAAGTTACAAGATTTATTTTGATTTTTGTGTTAGGAGTTAACCAGTGAAACTTGTTTACACTTGTTGTCTACCAGCTTGTCTTTGAGAATTCATATTTGTTTGATTTTTGCCATTTTTCCTGAGCATTTCACAAGCCCCCAAAAGTAGCTGCAGGGCTGCAACCTGCCCTGCTACACAGACACTCAGCCAACACTCCCACTTCCATGGTCTCTCTTGAGCACATCTGTGGGCCCCACAATGAGCTTATTGGCTTTTTGAGAAGCCAATAAGCTCATCTTCAAGTCCCTAAGCTTATTTTGAGTTTTGAACCCCATTTGATAGGGCTGCAAGGTCCAAAAACCTTGTCCCTTGTCTGAGTTGACTGTTTGGTTTTGGATTAGCTTAATCACTTTCTTAGCTTATTTAGTGCTACTTTCTTACTTTTTCTAGCTTATTTTAGTTCACTCAGCTTATTCACATCTTATTTCATCATTGTGGGCCCCTCTAGCTGCCTACATCACCTTTTTACCTTGACAGTTGACCAAAGTCAACTGTCTCACTAATAAGCCCTCAAACAGCTTATTTTTAAGTTATAAAAAAAAAATTTTATAAAAAGTTCATGTTTTTAGTTGTAAAATAGTTTTCTAAAATAAAAATCCAGAAAAGTTAATTTAATTTTTAAGTGATAGTTCTATTTAATTTTATTTAAATTTTATTTTTCATTTTTAAATTTTTATTAATTACTTAGCTTTTTTATATTTTTATTAAATTCCTCTTATATTAAAGTATTTATAGTAATTTTCTCAGATTTTTATTGTATCATTTAGTATTTATTAGAATTAATCTTAGTTTTATTAATTATTAATTAATAATTAGTTTTAAATAGCATAATTAGTTTTTATTAAGTAAAACCTAGTTTTTATATTTTTCCTAGCTTTTATATAATGTAAAATAATTTTAGAAATTTTCTTATAATTTTTACTATTCATTTTCTATTTTTCTTAATTTAAAATAGTTTAATTAGGTAATTAATAGTTAATTAGTAATTAATTAATATAAAAAAAACACAAAAAGACAAAAATATTTATTTTTAATTTTAAAACTTATTTTTAGTTATTTTATAATTTTAGAAATTTTATTTTCATTTTTCTTGTATTAAATTAATAATATATTGTATTTAAGTTACTTAAATATTAATAATTAGTAATAATTAGTAATTAATTAATATTAAATAATTAATTAGTGTTAAAATTTATTTTCTTTTTCTAAAAATTTTCTTTTACCTTTTAGTTTGTAAAAATGTTATTTTCACCCCCTGGGTGTTTTCAGATTTCACTTTTCACGTTTTATTTTGTACGTTTACGTTATTTAAAACGTGAACGTACGCGTTTTGAGATTTTAAACGTTTCTGGTTTTTCAAACTTTCATGTCTTATTCATATAGCTTATTTAAGCTATTTCTTCGTATATTCCTTAGTTTAATCACTCACAAACCTTTTCCCGTCCAGATTCACCCGATCACATAACCGTTTTATAACCATCACACCTCGTCGGGACATAACGACCCGGGGAAACCACTATATTCCGCGGAGCATTGACTCTAGATAGTTTGACCTAGTTGACCATCCCTGGTCAGTTTAGGTTGACCGTTTGGACCTCAATCACAAGGTGTTAAAGAAAAAAAGTGTTGTCATACATACAGTAAAACCCGGATTTCATATTTACCGAAACATGCTTTCAAAACATTGTATGTTATACATTCAATGCTTGCACTTTAGATATATGTGAAATTAATCGTAAAAGTAGTATGATATACGAAATTAATCCTTAAAGTTTATCAAGAAATGAGAGAAAAACACATTTGGTATATTGGAAGTGAAATTCATTATAAAATTGTTGATTACAAAATGAGGGTTTACAAGGTATTTAAACAATTCAATTTGGCGGGAAAGCTAAACTAACTGCTATGACTAACAGCTAAGTAATTAAGCTTCTAGAACATTCTATTTACATTGTGTAACACACATTCAGGCTCTTCTCAAGCAGCATCTTCATCTTAGGAGGAGTATTTGGTTGACTTGCTCTGTTTTAGCACAGTTGACTGAGTTGACTTTGCTTCTTGTATGTTCACCAATATCCCCCTACCCCACAAGTTGGCAGTGTGTAAGGATTACACATGCCTAACTTGGATAGACAATTATAGTGGAGAGGTCTGGGCAATCCTTTGGTCAATATATCAGCAACTTAGTGTTTGGTAGAGATGTACATAGGAAGTATTTGCACTTATTTGACCTTATCTCTCACAAAGTGACAATCAAGCTCAATGTGCTTAGTTCTTGCATGCTGGACAGGATTAGAAGCCAGTGAAATCCTGGAGTTAACATTGAAGCCATGTAACCTCACAAGTACTATCAGCCAAAGCCATGTATTCAGCCTCTATAGAAGACCTAGAAACAACAATTTGCTTCTTGGATTGCCAGGAAATCAGTGAAGACCAAGAAATATGCAGTAGCCTATAACAGATCTTCTTGTGAAAGGACAACTGGCCCAGTCACTATCACAATAAGTAGTTAAATTGAGGCTGTTTTTAAGAGGAAAGAAGAGTCCTTGAACTATAGAGAGCTTGGTGTATCTTATCACCCTGGTGAGAGCCTTCATGTGATTATGAGTTGGTTTGTGCAAGAACTGACTAAGAGCTTGTGCAGCAAAAGCTAAGTCAGGCCTTGTGATTATTAAGTAAAGAAGCTTACCTACTAGAGTCCTATAAGGTGTTGGATCTGGATGTGGGTCTCCATCATCCATAGAGATCTTAGCATTAGGGTCTAAGGGAGTAGCAGAAGGTTTTGTATCCAAGAGACCAGCATAAGTGATGAGATCAAGTGCATATTTTCTTTGAGACATTGCCAATCCTGTTTTGTTCCTCAAGAATTCAATTCCCAATGAAGTGAACCAAGATCTTTAATACTGAACTTCTCATCTAAACTGTGCTTGATCTTCAGAATAATAACCTTGTCATTGCCAACAATCAATAAATCATCCACATAGACTAAGATAGCAGTGAACTTGTTGTGTTGGTTGAGTGTTAGAAGAGAGGTGTCTACATAGCTTTGCTTGAAGCCTAGTGATGTAAGAAAGAGAGTAAGCTTTTCAAACCAGTTCCTGTTTGCTTGTTTGAGTCCATAGATTGATTTCTTGAGCATGCAGACAGTGTTAGATGGAAATGTTTGAGAGTAGCCCTTGGGAATTTCCATGTAGACATCCTCATGAAGATCACCATGTAAGAAAAGCATTGTTCACATCTAATTGCTCAGTAATCCAATCATTATGAACTGCAACTGCTAAGAGTGTTCTAACTGTTGCCATTTTTGCAACTGGGGCAAAAGTTTCTGTGTAGTCTTCTCCTTTTTTCTGATTGAACCCCTTAGCAACAAGTCTTGCTTTATACCTTTCTACAGACCCATCAGCATGATACTTAATCTTGAAGGCCCATTTGCTTCCTATTGCAGTCTTTCCAGCTGGTAGAATGGTGATCTCCTAAGTATCATTCTTTTCTAATGCTACAATTTCCTTATTCATTGTTTCAATCCAGGGTTTATGTTTGGATGCTTGTTGAAATTTGGTTGGTTCAGTGATTTTATCAATGTGATTGATGAAATGAAGTGATGTGGGACATAAGTTAGTGTAGTTAATGTAGTGAGAATGATGATATTTGGGATTAGTAATGTTGTGAATGGATGATCTTGGAAGTTTATAATGATAAGCTTTGAGTTTTGGTGGAGTGTGTCTGATTCTAGTTGAAGTTCTAGTTGGTTGTGGTATTGGTGGTGATGTGTGTATTGGAGGTGGATCAGGTGGTGTTAGTGCATCTGTTGGATCAGTGTGGGTAGGTATAGATGGTGAGGTATGAAGTGATGGTGATGGTGGTGTTGTGTTGTTTACTGTTTCTGAGGTAGCAGGGGTGTTTGGATCAGTAGTTGATGGAGGTGAGTTGTGGTTGCTGTGAGTTAAAGAAGGTGTAGATGGCTGTGGAGTATGAAGAAGAGTTGGTATTGTGAAGTTTGGGTAGGTTGTTAAAGGTGATAATGATGGTGCTTGACATGATGAATGGTCTGGTTTAGCATCAGGTGTGGAGAAAGGAAACTTGGATTCATCAAAGAGAACATTCCTGCTTGTGATGGTTTTATGGGTTGCAGGATCATACAAAAGATATCCTTTTTGATTGTTTGGACAACCAAATAGGATTGTGGGAGTACCTCTCTTGTCAAACTTGTCTGAAGTGTTATGATAATCATATGCTAAACAGCCAATAACTCTCAAGTGATCAAGTGATGGTGGTGCATTGTGTAACAGCTCATAAAGGCTCTGGTTTTGGAGGATTTTGGAAGGTATTCTGTTGATGAGATAGGTGGGAGCTAGCAAACTGTAATCCCAAAAATGTATTGGAAAGTGTGCTTGAAAGTGAATTGATCTTGCCATTTCTAAGAGGTGTCTCTGTTTTCTTTCCACCCTAGCATTTTGTTGGGGTGTGTATGGACAAGATGTTTGATGTGTTATTCCATGAGTTTGAAGATAATTAGTGAATGCTGAGTTTACAAATTCAGTACCATTATATGTTCTTATGAGTTTTATAGTTGCTTGAAATAGTGTTTTGAAAGAATTATGAAAGATTTGAAAGGTTGTGAAGACATGATGTTTGCTAGGTAAAAGATATGTCCGTGTAGCTCTTGAATAATCATCAACAATGGTGAGGAAATATTGGCATTTATTAATTGTTGGATGTTTGTATGGGTGATTGGCTCCAAATGGTCAACCTAAATTGACCAGGTGATGGTCAACAAGGTCAAACTGCCTAGAGTCAATGCTCCGCGGAATATAGTGTTTCCCCGGGTCGTTATGTCCCGACGAGGTGTGGATTGTATTCAAACGGGCTTGTGATCGGGTGAATTTGGACAGAAAGGGGTTTGAGATTGGTTATACTAAGGAATCTACAAGGAAATAGCCTAAATAAGCTATATGAACAAGACTGGAAATTTAGAAAAACCAGAAACGTTTTAAACCTAAAAACGTGTACGTTCACATTTAAATTAACGTAAACGTACAAAATAAAACGTGAAAACTGAAATCTGAAAACCCACAGGGGGTGAAAATGACTTTTTTACAAAATAAAGGATGAAAGAAAATATTTAGAAAAAGAAAATTTATTTTCACACTAATTACTTATTTAATATTAATTAAATACTATTTAATACTAACTATTAATATTTAAATAACTAAAATACAATATAATATTAATTTAATACTAGAAAAATGAAAATTAAATTTCTAAAATTATAAAATAACTAAAAACAAATTTTAAAATTAAAAATATGTCTTTCTGTCTTTTAGTGATTTTTATATTAATTAATTACCAATTATATTAATTAAACTATTTAAACTATTTAAAATTATTAAAAAATACTAAAAGGACTTAGAAAATTAAGAAATTTTTTGTAAATCTAATTAACCATCACAGGAGTCCTAAAAAAATTATAAAAAGTTTGTTTTACATATTTTTACACTATTTTACTAATTAATATTCTAAATATTAATTAATAACTAATTAAACGATTTAAATTATAAAAAACTAGAAGATAAATAGTAACAATTATAAGAAAATTTATAAAATTATTTTATAACTTACAAAAGCTAGGAAAAATATAAAAACTAGGGTTTACTTAATAAAAACTAATTATGCTATTTAATACTTAAATATTAATTAATTATTAATAAAACTAATATTGAATATAATAATTACCAAATGATAATATAAAAATCTAAGAAAATTACCAAAATTACTTTAACATAAAAGAAATTTAAGAAAAATATAAAAATGCAAGTTACTTAAATAAAATCTAAAAATGAAAATTAAAAGGATAAATTACATTAAATAGAAACTATCACTTATTTTAAAATTGGTTTTTTGAGTTTTTTTCTTTTTCCAAACTGATTTTACACTAAAAACTAACACTTTTTATGAAAACACTTTTTATGTAAACTAGAAATAAGCACTTTGAGTGCTTATTTGTCCAAATAGTTGACTTTCTTTTACCAAGAAGGGAATTTGGCTCAAATTGAGTTATGTGGGGTCCACAATGGTGTATTTTGGTTCCTCTGAGTTATATGAACTATTTTGAACAAGATTCACACCAATAAGCTGGCTGATTAAGCCACAAGATAACAATAAGCACTTTGCTACTTGGAATCTGAGACAGAAATGGGACAACTTTATGAGGCAAAACCAAGTGGGGTCCACTGGTCCTAAGGTCAAACAAAGGGTCAACTTATGAAGCCTGGAAGGAGGGGGGTTGGAAAAACCAAAATATAGACTGTGGGACCCACTGGGGTGGCCACAAACAACCACCAAAGGTGGTGGTGAGCTGATGTCTAATTTGAGCAGGGCAGGCCCTTACCCTGCAAGTGTGCTCCAGGGGTATTTTAGTCCACAAATAAAATTCACATAAATATAACCAACATGGGAATCTCAAGTTCTATTGATAAATAATACACACAAGAAGTTTCAAACCTCAGAACCAAGCACAAAAATCAGATTAATTCTTGCAACTTTTGTAAAAATCTGAAACATGCATTTTGACTTTTTGAGAAAAACTTGCAAAGTTGACTTTGGTGAGTTTAGATCTTGATTTCTTGACTGATGTGGATATATTAGGCTGTATGAAGACCAAATTAACCAACTCTAACTACTTTTTAACTGATTTGAGGGCTTATGGCTCCTAAATCCCTCACAGTTAACTGTGAGGGGAGGTTTCCTTTGATTTTGACTTTTGGTATAACTGTGACCAAATTGATGATCAATTTAACTTAATATGACCCTAAGCAGCTAATTTAAACCAAGAAATATACTAACAAACAACTAGAGCTCAGCAAAACAGCATGATCCAAACACCCTTAATTTCAAATCTGTTATGAGATTTTTGAAACAAAAGGCAACACAGATTGATGAAACTATTTCTAAACCATTTTTTATTAGTTTTAAGGTTTATATAAGCTGAGAAACAGAGACTTTTACCACCACCACTACTTATACTACCTTATTCTAATTAACAGATAATATATGAGAATCCTACACAAAGGTGTTTTTAGAACCAAAACCTAAATTAATTGCACAAACAGATAAGTTAACAACTAATGAGATCAGTAAAGTACAAACAAGCAATATTATAAACTAAAATACAAGAAAGGTATGGGAAAATGGCTCACAGTGTGCTTCCAAGCCTTAAACCATGAAACCAAGAACCACATTAACAATTTCCTAGTATTCCCCAAGGAATTCTAACCCAGGACCATCCTTAATTCATCCTGCTCCAAGCTTCTTCAACTCTCCTTGCATATATATATATATTTTTTTTATTTTCTTTTCTATTTTCTTATTTTTTGTATTTTTGCTTTTCTGATGCTAATCTGTTTTTTTATTGTTTCTAAGAGCTTGAATAAGCTTATTGGAACTTATATGAGCCTAAAAGGTCCAAAGAAACAACTACAAACAACAATTGAGCTTTTTGATTATTTTGAAACAAAAGGAAATTTCATGTACTGAGAATGAATTGAAACTTGCATTTAATTAATTAAAACTTCAATCTTACAACATTACACTTAGACTACAACTTTCATAACTAATTTTAGACTAAAAATTATAAATTCGACATAAAGAAAATGAAATTACAACTAAAAAACTAACACCTTCCTCCACTGCTTCTCTTGCTCTTTTATATTGACAAAATTAGGGTTTGGGACTCCCTTTTGTCTCTTCCCAGCAATCTCTTTGACCATTGGATTAAGTAGAAGCAATCTTGGCCATTTAAAATCCTTTGCCGCCAAAACCTTTTTGGCTCTTTCCTCAGATAATTGGTGCCAGGGGTGTAAATTTGGATTGTAGTTGTTGTTTGGATATGCAAGGGGGAAGGGTTGAGTGTAGCAGAGGGTGAAGGAGGCTAGGGGTTATGATGGTGTGTTGGCTGTTTGCAGGTTTGAGTGGGGAGGTGATGAGGTGGAGGTCAAAGGTTGGGGGAGTAGTATTAATACGGGGGTGGGCTGAGTTGTTGTTGTTGGAGTTGGAGTGGGCTTGGAAGAGTGGAGTGGGCTTTTGGAGTTATAAGGGTGGGCTTGGTTTATGTTTTGGGCTTAGGGGATTTATTGGATTGGGATTGGTTTTGGTTTTGTAATAAAAGGGTCCATTTGGCTAGTAAATATCACAAGGACCATAAGTGTAAAAAAACTAAAACTGGAGGGACTGAATTTGAAACTCTCACAAAGTTATCAAAAGGGTCATACTTGCCAAGTTTTCATAGTCCAAGGATAAAAAAATGATATTTTTCACTTTTGGTCCTTCGGGGACTAAATTTGTCAATTGTTGAAACTTGAGGGACCAATTATGCAAATTCTTCAAACTTTTCACCAAGGGATTATTTGTGATAAATTTTGAGTTTCCAGGGACCAATAATGAATTTTCTTTCAAAATTTTCCACCAAGGACCAAATCTGCCAATATCTGAAACTCTGGGGACTAAACTTGTAAATTCTCAATACTTTTGAAAATTTTCACCAAAGGACTAAATATGACAATTTATGATTTCAAAAGGACCTTTGGTGACTTTTCTTTTAAAATAAGTACTCAGGGACTATTTTTGCCAATTTTTGAAAGTCGGGGGATTGAAACTGCCAGTTTTGCAAACTTTGTACGTTTTTCATCTGTTTTACTCATTTTGCATCTAAAACATATAAAACACAATTTTGGAATATTTTCAGTATTTTGATGCATTACTGAGTGTTTTTAAATGTTTTTATAGTTCAGATACGATAAAAATGATGAATATTTACACAATCATCAATCCCCCACACTAAACTATTGCTAGTCCCTAGCAATCTTTTGAGAAAAACTTTATGGATTTGAAACTCTTTACCAAAAGCCATCACTTCTGGAGTAGCCAAATGTATCAGTTCAAGTAAGAACTATGGTCCACTTGATAACCACGTGATTTTGAGCAAACCACCAGCTGTCAACGGATTTGATTTGTCTTTACCAAAAGCCGTTTGCTTCTAGACTAGCCAACTCTTGATGGAATAGTCAACATCTTGGTGAGCTGATTACCAATTATGGTTTTTCCACTCCCTTTACCACAAGCCATAATCTTGCGGGCTAGCCAACTCATTTACTTTTTGGATATGGCGAGTTGATTTACCATACAATTTTGGGAAATTGCAAGCCATCAACGGATTTGATGTATCTTTACCAAGAGCTGTTTGCTCCTGGATTAGCCAATCCTTTTGTCGTTTAGACATGGCGGACTGATAACCACAAAATTTTTTGAACTTTAGTGAAATTTTTTTTTTGAAATTTTGGTCAAAAACGGGGGTACTAGATAGTAAAATGTGATAAAATTTGCTAGAATAGCGAAATACCCCCCACACTTTGAATAAATATTGTCCTCAATATTCAAAGTCCCGGCTGTTATGCCAACTCTTTGAACGTAAAAGGGCAACATTACAAGCTAAATGTGGAAACACAATTTTGTTTTTCACTTTATTTGTAACCACAGTAGGGGTAACTCCCCCACACTGAGGGTGAAAACCCTATAAGCATGCTACTGTTTTTGTTTACCGAGTCGCTAGCTTGACTCGACCCCGAATTCATTTGTCCTTGGGGAAGCATGATGTGGAAGAAACAATCTCCATCGGACTTTCATTCAAGATGTTTGGACAAACATTTGAAGCACGTGAAGTTCCACACCGATGAGATAATTACCCAGCTCAAGATAATGGTAAATGAAAATGCCGGGATCAAAGATGGTATCCTCATTCCCGAAGGAGTGAAGAACAAGAGAAGTCACCCTGTAGGTGAAGAAAAGGAAGAAAACCATGAGGAAAATCATTATAAGATTTTTTCCTCGAGATCAGGCTCCGTAGCCTGAATTTGGATTTCAAGGGTTAAGCTCGAAAAATCCCGGGAGGGAGGGTGGGAATTTGCAAATCCTCATGATTGAGTGCATCTCCCCCCGGGCTATCATACTCCGGAGGATTGGCTCCAAACGGTCAACCTAAATTGAACAGGTGATGGTCAACAAGGTCAAACTGCCTAGAGTCAATGCTCCGCGGAATATAGTGTTTCCCCGGGTCGTTATGTCCCGACGAGGTGTGGATTGTATTCAAACGGGCTTGTGATCGGGTGAATTTGGACAGAAAGGGGTTTGAGATTGGTTATACTAAGGAATCTACAAGGAAATAGCTTAAATAAGCTATATGAACAAGACTGGAAATTTAGAAAAACCAGAAACGTTTTAAACCTAAAAACGTGTACGTTCACATTTAAATTAACGTAAACGTACAAAATAAAACGTGAAAACTAAAATCTGAAAACCCACAGGGGGTGAAAATGACTTTTTTACAAACTAAAGGATGAAAGAAAATATTTAGAAAAAGAAAATTAATTTTCACACAAATTACTTATTTAATATTAATTAAATACTATTTAATACTAATTATTAATATTTAAATAACTTAAATACAATATAATATTAATTTAATACTAGAAAAATGAAAATTAAATTTCTAAAATTATAAAATAACTAAAAACAAATTTTAAAATTAAAAATATGTCTTTTTGTCTTTTTATGATTTTTATATTAATTATACTAATTATATTAATTAAACTATTTAAACTATTTAAAATTATTAAAAATACTAAAAGGACTTAGAAAATTAAGAAAAATTTTGTAAATCTAATTAACCATCACAGGAGTCCAAAAAAAATTATAAAAAGTTTGTTTTACATATTTTTACACTATTTTAGTAATTAATATTCTAAATATTAATTAATAACTAATTAAACGATTTAAATTATAAAAACTAGAAGATGAATAGTAACAATTATAAGAAAATTTATAAAATTATTTTATAACTTACAAAAGCTAGGAAAAATATAAAAACTAGGGTTTACTTAATAAAAACTAATTATGCTATTTAATACTTAAATATTAATTAATTATTAATAAAACTAATATTAAATCTAATAATTACCAAATGATAATATAAAAATCTAAGAAAATTACCAAAATTACTTTAACATAAAAGAAATTTAAGAAAAATATAAAAATGCAAGTTACTTAAATAAAATCTAAAAATGAAAATTAAAAAGATAAATTACATTAAATAGAAACTATCACTTATTTTAAAATTAGTTTTTTGAGTTTTTTTCTTTTTCCAAACTGATTTTACACTAAAAACTAACACTTTTTATGAAAACACTTTTTATGTAAACCAGAAATAAGCACTTTGAGTGCTTATTTGTCCAAACAGTTGACTTTCTTTGACCAAGAAGGGAATTTGGCTCAAATTGAGTTATGTGGGGTCCACAATGGTGTATTTTGGTTCCTCTGAGTTATATGAACTATTTTGAACAAGATTCACACCAATAAGCTGGCTGATTAAGCCACAAGATAACAATAAGCACTTTGCTACTTGGAATCTGAGACAGAAATGGGACAACTTTATGAGGCAAAACCAAGTGGGGTCCACTGGTCCTAAGGTCAAACAAAGGGTCAACTTATGAAGCCTGGTAGGAGGGGGGTTGGAAAAACCAAAATATAGACTGTGGGACCCAATGGGGTGGCCACAAACAACCACCAAAGGTGGTGGTGAGCTGATGTCTGATCTGAGCAGGGCAGGCCCTTACCCTGCAAGTGTGTTCCAGGGGTATTTTAGTCCACAAATAAAATTCACATAAATATAACCAACATGGGAATCTCAAGTTCTACTGATAAATAATACACACAAGAAGTTTCAAACCTCAGAACCAAGCACAAAAATCAGATTAATTCTTGCAACTTTTGTAAAAATCTGAAACATGCATTTTGACTTTTTGAGAAAAACTTGCAAAGTTGAATTTGGTGAGTTTAGATCTTGATTTCTTGACTGATGTGGATATATTAGGCTGTATGAAGACCAAATTAACCAACTCTGACTACTTTTTAACTGATTTGAGGGCTTATGGCTCCTAAATCCCTCACAGTTAACTGTGAGGGGAGGTTTCCTTTGATTTTGACTTTTGGTATAACTGTGACCAAATTGATGATCAATTTGACTTAATATGACCCTAAGTAGCTAATTTAAACCAAGAAATATACTAACAAACAACTAGAGCTCAACAAAACAGCATGATCCAAACACCCTTAATTTCAAATCTGTTATGAGATTTTTGAAACAAAAGGCAACACAGATTGATGAAACTATTTCTAAACCATTTTTTATTAGTTGTAAAGTTTATAAAAGCTGAGAAACACAGACTTTTACCACCACCACTACTTATACTACCTTATTCTAATTAACAGATAATATATGAGAATCCTACACAAAGGTGTTTTTAGAACCAAAACCTAAATTAATTGCACAAACAGATAAGTTAACAACTAATGAGATCAGTAAAGTACAAACAAGCAATATTATAAACTAAAATACAAGAAAGGTATGGGAAAATTGCTCACAGTGTACTTCCAAGCCTTAAACCATGAAACCAAGAACCACATTAACAATTTCCTAGTATTCCCCAAGGAATTCTAACCCAGGACCATCCTTAATTCATCCTGCTCCAACCTTCTTCAACTCTCCTTGCATATATATTTTTTATTTTCTTTTCTATTTTCTTATTTTTTGTATTTTTTCTTTTTTGATGCTAATCTGTTTTTTATTGTTTCTAAGAGCTTGAATAAGCTTATTGGAACTTATATGAGCCTAAAAGGTCCAAAGAAACAACTACAAACAACAATTGAGCTTTTTGATTATTTTGAAACAAAAGGAAATTTCATGTACTGAGAATGAATTGAAACTTGCATTTAATTAATTAAAACTTCAATCTTACAACATTACACTGAGACTACAACTTTCATAACTAATTTTAGACTAAAAATTATAAATTCGACATAAAGAAAATGAAATTACAACTAAAAAACTAACACCTTCCTCCACTGCTTCTCTTGCTCTTTTATATTGACAAAATTAGGGTTTGGGACTCCCTTTTGTCTCTTCCCAGCAATCTCTTTGACCATTGGATTAAGTAGAAGCAATCTTGGCCATTTAAAATCCTTTGCCGCCAAAACCTTTTTGGCTCTTTCCTCAGATAATTGGTGCCAGGGGTGTAAATTTGGATTGTAGTTGTTGTTTAGATATGCAAGGGGGAAGGGTTGAGTGTAGCAGAGGGTGAAGGAGGCTAGGGGTTATGATGGTGTGTTGGCTGTTTGCAGGTTTAAGTGGGGAGGTGATGAGGTGGAGGTCAAAGGGGGTCAAAGGTTGGGGGAGTAGTATTAATACGGGGGTGGGCTGAGTTGTTGGAGTTGGAGTGGGCTTGGAAGAGTGGAGTTGGCTTTTGGAGTTATAAGGGTGGGCTTGGTTTGTGTTTTGGGCTCAGGGGATTTATTGGATTGGGATTGGTTTTGGTTTTGTAATAAAAGGGTCCATTTGGCTAGTAAATATCACAAGGACCATAAGTGTAAAAAAACTGAAACTGGAGGGACTGAATTTGAAACTTTCACAAAGTTATCAAAAGGGTCATACTTGCCAAGTTTTCATAGTCCAAGGATAAAAAAAATGATATTTTTCACTTTTGGTCCTTCGGGGACTAAATTTGTCAATTGTTGAAACTTGAGGGACCAATTATGCAAATTCTTCAAACTTTACACCAAGGTATTATTTGTGATAAATTTTGATTTTCCAGGGACCAATAATGACTTTTCTTTCAAAATTTTCCACCAAGGACCAAATCTGCCAATATCTGAAACTCCGGGGACTAAACTTGTAAATTCTCAAAACTTTTGAAAATTTTCACCAAAGGACTAAATATGACAATTTATGATTTCAAAAGGACCTTCGGTGACTTTTCTTTTAAAATAAGTACTCAGGGACTATTTTTGCCAATTTTTGAAAGTCGGAGGACTGAAACTGCCAATTTTGCAAACTTTGTACGTTTTTCATCTGTTTTTACTCATTTTGCATCTAAAACATATAAAACACAATTTTGGAATATTTTCAGTATTTTGATGCATTACTGAGTGTTTTTAAATGTTTTTACAGTTCAGATACGATAAAAATGATGAGTATTTACATACTCATCAATGGGCCCCATACATCAAGGTGAAGCAAATCAAATTTGGATTTTGCATTAGAAATGCTTACAGGAAATGAAAGTACATGATGTTTAGCTAATGGACAAATGGTACATTTACAATCTGAATCAGAAGAAGAAACTGAAATGTTTTTGATTTTCTTAATTGTTTGAATTGGTGTGTGTCCAAGTCTGGTGTGCCAAAGTTGAGAGCTGCTAACACTGGATAGAATGGTTGATGAAGGTTCCACTGTGTTCTTGGTTGACGATAACAAGTAGAGTCCACCATGAAGAGTGCCATGATTACTACTTCCATCATGACCCTGAAAGATGAATCTGTTATGAGTGAAGGTGTTTGAAAACAATGTTTTGTGTAGAAGCTTGCTGACTGAGATGAGGTTGTAGGTGAAGGTAGGAATGTTGAGAACTTCATGAATTGTGAGTATTAGTGTAAGGTGCACTGATCCAACATAATACACTTGTGTTGTGTGTCCATTTGGAAGTGAAACTGTCATGTTATGCATGAGACCTAAGGAGATACAAATATGATATGTGGCTCCACTATCAATGATCCATATGAATGATGTTTTGGATATATTTGAAGCAATGAATGAGTACATTTTAGCAGTAGAATTGAATGAATGAATGCCAGTTATCTTTGTAAGAACTGAGATGTGAGGATCAAATTAAAGTATACCTGCCATGTGTTGAGTCATACCAGATGTGTCACCCTGAGCATTCTGCATTATAAGAAGAACCTAATTTAGATGGTTTTGAAGTTGATCCATTCTGGCATGAACCTGAGCTTCTGAATCACTGGATGTTGAAGTGGAACATTGATCAAGTGGGCTTTGCTGTGGTTCAGAATCCATTGGTGACTATATTCATGGACCTCACATTCCTATTTGATGCTGTGGTTCTCTGAGCAGGTGGTTGATACTTATTGTGCAATGGATGTCCTGGAGGGTAACCAAGTAATTTGTAGCAGTCTTCCTTGGAATGACCTTCTCTTTTGCAATAAGCACAAAATACACTTTTTCTAAAATTGCCTCTTCTTTCTGTCATAGCACTGGTTTGATGATTTGGATTGGGATTGTTTAAATGGTTGTTCCTGGCAGATGGATTGTAAGAGCTCCTATAGTTGTTGAGTGCAATAGGGGTGCTGACAGGGTGTTTGGGTGACTCTCTTTGCTTTTCTTCCTGCCTTAACATACTATAAGCTTTTTCTACAGCTGGTAAAGGCTGCATGAGTAAAATCTGACCCCTAATGTTGGTATAACACTCATTCAAACCCATGAGAAACTGAACTAGTCTTTTCCTTTGTTCCTTCTCACCATTCTCCTTCCCATTAGTACAAACACACTTGCAAGTACATGCATATAGAGCTTCAATTGCATCTAACTCATCCCAAAGACCTTTTAGCTTATGATAGTAAACCTCTATAGTGCAATTAAGCTGTTTCAACTCAACAATCTCATTTGCTATCTGATAGATCCTATGGACATCTAATTGTGAATAATGCTCAAACAATTTATTCCACAATGCATAAGAAGTGTTAACATAAGTAAGATGATTACCAATTTCTTCTGAAACAATATTGAGAATCCAAGAGATGAGCATATCATTGGTCCTTTCCCAGTGAACTCAATGTAGAAGTAAGAGCAGGTTCCTCAAACTCACAAGTGATCAGTTTTAACTTGTTCTTGGCACTTAAAGCAATGAGAATTGATCTTTTCCAGGTGTTGTAATTCTCTGAACCTTGAAGCTTCTTAGAGATAAGTAACAATCCAGGGTGATCATTTGGATGAAGGTAAAGAGGATGGAGAGGTGAGGTGACATCATCATTTAGTGTGTTGAATGTGTTTGGTGAATCAGATTGAGATGTTGACATGATTATGAAAAAGATTTGATGTGAAGATTGATAAGATTGAAGGTTTATCAATGGTGGTGTCCTAACAGAAATTGCAACAAAATTGTAACAAACTTGACTAATTTATGAGTTTTCTGATGATTTGTAATGATATGTGGTGATGAATGATGTTTCTGATGAATTGTGATGATTATTATGTGAAAATAATGGCAGTTTGTGGTGGTTTTGGTGAAGAAATATTTTGGCGGGAGAAGTTGTTGTGGTGGAGAAAAGTTGTTCGATGACCGGAAAATTCTGTTAAAGTGATCGGAATCAGTCATGCACCACTGTTTGTGGTGTTGTTTCTCTGATACCATATCAAGAAATGAGAGAAAAACACATTTGGTATATTGGAAGTGAAATTCATTATAAAATTGTTGATTACAAAATGAAGGTTTACAAGGTATTTAAACAATACAATTTGGCGGGAAAGCTAAACTAACTGCTATGACTAACAGCTAACTAATTAAGCTTCTAGAACATTCTATTTACATTGTGTAACACACATTCAGGCTCTTCTCAAGAAGCATCTTCATCTTGGGAGGAGTATTTGGTTGACTTGCTCTGTTTTTAGCACAGTTGACTGAGTTAACTTTGCTTCTTGTATGTTCACCAATAAAGTTAAATATTGTGATTATTTTTTTTCCTATTTGAGTAAGGTTGTTGCAAAAAGAAACATGTTGATATAAATAATGTCTTAAAACATTATTAACATATATCGATATCTCTATGTTTTGATAATCACAAAACGTAAACTCATTGAACTACAAATTATGACGTAAACAAGTATTTAGTCGTAAATATTTGCTTTAGCATCCATATCACTTAAGGTATGAATAAACAAAGTGTCTAATGCATTTTATGATCAAAGGAATTTTTATTTTTACAAACCTTACATTTTATTAAAATGGGACAAACATTTCTAAACTTATACAAAACATTTTTGTATTTATAAGAAATGTTTTATTCAAAATAAACATTTTGAATTCAAATTTCTACCCAAAAAACGGCCACATTCTTCAGGAAAAACCTCCCCCACAAAAAGACAAAAAATCTGAAGAAAAAATATTTTTTTCTTAGGCGGCCCCCTTAATTATACTAGGCGGTCCCCTTAATAATTAAGGGGACCGGCACACAATTAAGGGGACCGGCCACGCTCCCTGTCAGATTTTGTCAGAAATTTTTCCCTATAAATACCACCTCAAACCTGGAATTTTTCTCACCTCTTTGCACAAATATTTTCAGATCCAATTCTCTCTAAACATCATTCTAAAACCCTTTGATCATAAGATTATTAATCTTTGTTTCAAGTGATCCAATCTCTCATATCTCAAAGTGCAAGAGAAGAATCCTCCCCATCATAAAGCCAAAGATGTAGTTAGTGCTTATGTAAAGTTGTGAGCTTTGTATATGTAATAAGTAGATCAAGATGATCTTACTTAGTAGTGAGTTTATGAGTGAGTAAGAAGTAGTGTGAAGAAGTAGTAGTGTGGAGAAGTTATGTAGGTGTGAAGTAATAGATGTGTGAGTATGTAGTGGAGTATAGAAGAAGTTGTGAAGTAGTGAAGAAGTCGTGAAGTTGTGAAGCCATGAAGAAGTCGTGAAGCCGTGAAGAAATAGGTGTGTTGTGAAGGTGTGATAAGTTGTGTAGTAGTAGTGTTGTGAAGAAGGTGTGTTGTGGTGTGAGATTGGTTCTAGCTACTATTAGAACTCGACATTTAGCTTAGTGTCGTTAAATGGTGTAAGCAAAAGTTGTGTAAGGTTTTCTCCGCCAAAAGGGAGCTTGTTGTGTTGTGAAGAAAACTCTCGAGTGTGGTACTCGGGGAGTGGAGTAGGGCAAGGAAGGTGTCCTTGTAGCCGAACCACTATAAATCATCGTGTCCAGTTTGCATCTTCTTTATCTTATCTCTTTACATTTACTCTTGCATTTATCACTTTATATCTATGCTTGCATATATGTGTTAGGTGTTGCTTATATTGTCATGATGATTGATTGTGTTATAGTTGCAAGTTAATATTGTGAAGATGTGCATAATTATATAATATGATCAACTACATTATTATTCACACTCCTCATATTGAGTTTAACTTAATAGATGATTTGATACAAAACGTTTTAAGATTTCAAAAGGAAAACATATTAACTTAAAGATCAACCAATGCTTTATTCATAAAACTAAGTTTTGAAAACAAACTCAAAAGTACACATATATAATTAATCATATTGATTATATCTTGTTTTCATAATAAACTCTAATTGAAGATTTTTCGTAAAACGAAAAAGAGGGGAAAACCATTCAACCCCCCCTTCTAGTTTTCCACAATTGGTACCAGAGCCACGGCGCTCAAATTTTCAAAACAAATGGTTTTAAAAATTGAGTACGATCCATGTATCAAATTACCCATTAAGGAGGATGAAATATGAAAAGTGTTTTGTTGATTAACTTGTATTAGTTTTTGATGATATATACACTAACTATACTAGCTCGAAATAATATTATGCTTAAAATAAGTGTTATATGTTCGGTATCAAAATCAGAAAGTTACACACCTTTCCGAAAAGTCAGAAAACAATTTTTTACAAAAAATGAAATTTTAAGTACCAGATGGGCGGCCCCCTTAATTGTCTAGGCGGCCCCCTTAAATACTGGGCGGTCCCCTTAATTATTTAAGGGGTCCGCCTGTCTGTTCGACAGTTTTTTTGAAAACTTTGAAAAATCATATAAAATTAACCGTAACTCCGTAGAAGTCGTGTCACCCGCCGTTTTAAAGGTAATTGAGTCTACTTTCATTTAAAAATACTTACAAGTAACCATTACAATCTTAAATAAGTAATAAAGTCAAAATACTATACGGTGGTCAAAAATTTGTGTTTCGTTTTAACGTAAAACTTTCGTTTTACCTTTTCCTTCAAGTCGGGCATTCCTAGTTGATATACTTTTGAAAAATTAAGTATTTATGTTTTCAAAATATTGATATTAATTAAATTATAGAATGGGGAGGAAACTATTTTATTTTCAAATAAGTTCGAGCTAAGTAAACATTGATGTATATAATACACAAAACGACGACAAGTGTTTTATGTGTTATGTGAACTCCTTTGTGATTTTATTTTCTTAATTGATTATATTAAATGATTGTTGCTATTTATAGTTTGGCTATGTGTATATCTATGCATATGTGCCCTGTTAGTTTATAGCTAGTTTTCCGATTTATACTTAACTAGATCTTATGCTAGATTTCTTGCGTTAGGACTGTTATAATATGCTTGCATTGCATATAGGTATAGATGGCTTAATGTTACTCAAACATCTTGTAAATGAGTTCAATCTAGTCACCTAAACATTTCAAACTATTTAATCTGTTCTTCACAACACACTTAAATATTTTCTACAAATTTGCTTGTTTTACCTTAAGATGTTTAATAAGAGAAATTGAATCATTGTAAAACATTAATTGTTATATAAAAGAAAAAGTATTTTCAAAATCTAAGTGTGTTCATAATAAGTAAAAATGAAGAGTCTTTCACAAAAACAAAACATATAACAATCATGAAATAATAAGTCAACTTTCAATCATTCACTAACAAATAATCTTAGGATTAATGGAACACACTGTCAAAATGTTTATTTATTTCAAATGAGTGTCCGTGAGGGTCAAGAAAGATCTTGATATTATATCAATTCGTTATTCAAATTATGGTTGATATATTTATCAAATCTAATTGACACATTTTTTAGCGTGGACAAGAAATTGGATTGCTATTTGTTTAGCTTCAAGATTATATCAAATTACAACAAAAGATATAGTCTTGAATCTACATACTCAATCACACTAGATTGATATGAAAATAGTTACATCCTTTGTAGATGAAAAGAGTATGCATTAGATCATAACTCACACTTGTGTTGATAATGTCATATTGAATCTACTTGTCCAATAATTGTGTTTCAAATATTAGAATAACATTTCTAACACATTTATAAAATATACAATGAAGTAGGATTGACGACTTGGATGTTTCGTCCGAAATATTCAAGCAATTTACATTGCAATGCAATGGATAAATGTGTCATATCCGAAAAACCAAACATGAGCAAACTAACAACATATGTAAACTTTGCTCACACTACTTAAAATCGTCACTTCAAGATAAAATACATATTTAAGAATAATACACACTATATATTCTATGTATTTCATTTTCTTTGTAGCATGAATGGTTGTGTTACAAGATAATGTACTACACTTTCCTTTTTGAAATAATATAAGTTATTAGAAGTGAAAAATAACTTGTCACAATCCATAAACAAATAATTTTTTTTTACTTGTTAAAGTATGATATATAACATTGGCAAATATCATAGAAAATAATATTTGTTTAAAAATATGTTAATGTCTAGTTTTGATATCATTTGAGAATCACAAACTCATTTAAGATAAATAATCTTAATGTGATTCATTTCACAAGAGATGCTAAGGTGCACTCTTAAGTTTAGCACAGTTATTAAATCAAGTAATATGTCATCAAAACCAAACTACCGGTAAATCATGAAGAAAAGATTAAAACTTTGTGTTTACTCTTATCTAAACATTCAACACGTCTCTATTAGGATCGTGAATAAAATATATCATCTAGATTTACCTTCATTAAAATATGATGTTTGAGTCACATTAAGCCAAGTATTAGTGAATCAAGCAAACTTCATGTTTGGTAATCTTCGATAGGTAAATTTAGGAAATCAATTTCTTTTAAAAAGAGAATGACTACTGGAGAATCTATTGACTCGAAATTCAATTTAACCTAACGGTTGAATTGCTTCTATGTGAGAAGTTGGGTGTGTGTAACCCGTAAAAATGGTCGTGTTTAGCCTGAATTGAGCACCACTAGTAATAGTCTCATACTCATTCTCCAACTTGATTAAATTGCTCTTCCTATATATACCTAACGCTAGTTTACTTTTATGAACTTTGCTTCTCATTAGATTTTTTCATTCCTAGATTTATGGCATTAAGTTAGATAAGCGTGCGAAAACAAAGGAACTATAGATGTTAGGTTATACCCCATTCAACACTCTCGCATCTAACATATAAATTATCGTCTTCATTTCCTTTAGGATCATAGGATATGTAGAAATGATAGCATGAGATAATAATAGGCTTAATCAACCTCTTGAGCATGAGATCTTTAATAAACATTTTTTTTAATATTTGATTCATGATATTTGTTGTAAAAAATCTAATATCTCTAAAAATATGCAAAAACCTCACATTTTGGAAAATAGTTTTTCAAATAACTATCCCACTTTTAAATAACATGTTTTCACTATCAATATCCACAATTTTGTTTTGATCAAAACTAAAGATTGGGAAAATATTTTTTACCATTTATTCACACATATTGAAGTAAAAACCCAATCTATTTTATTCAAATAACTCTCACATCTAAGTGAAAACTTACTTTCAAACATTGCTGAATAATGCTAAAAACATCTCTTTTAAAATCATGCATGGTGATCTCATATTTGTCATCTATATTTACATAAATGACACTTATAAGTGAACTAAATCAAATCAAGAGGACCATGGTTTGTTCATTAAGACTTCGTTTGTAACAAGTCTAGAAATTCATGCTATCATAACTACCCACTTATTGCACATTGATACAAATTAGGATTAATCCTCCTAGTTATGTAGTTATGAAATACTTGATGTTGCTTAGTGTTTCCTAGCACTTATATTTTACTTGCTTGATGAGTATGTTTGCATGCTAGATGAAATTTCTTGTTCACTTAATCCCTTTGATTAACATGCTTTGGCTACATAATATGCTTAATTGCCTCAAAGAGTTGGACTTGTTTGAAACAAAAAACACAACCTTTCTGCAATTCACTACCAAAAACCCTTTTCTGGCAATCTGGGAATCACCAGATGGGCGGCCCCCTTAAATCATAAGGCGGCCCCCTTAATTATTAAGGGGACCGGCCTCCAATTAAGGGGACCGGCCATCTGATGGTCGAAGGTGTTGTCTCCCTTTTCTACTTTTTAGCCCATTTCATCCTACACTTCCCAAAATTCATAAACCTATTTTATCCTAAACCCTCTATCAAAATCTATACATCCTTAATCCCACCAATCCCACATTATAAACACTCTCATTCCTCTCAATCTATTCTCATCTCTTCATGACCTCTCCCATTAAACCAAAACCACCAAACCGTTTGGAGAAGTAAGCCTAACTTCCACTAAAAGCCCGTCAAACCAAATGATGTTGTCAAACATCCAACACCAAATTCCTCCTATGTCTTCAACATTACATATCAAAAACCTTTACTCATCCATATCCTTCTACATTACACTCAAACCTCATAATCTTTTCACAACTCAAGTGATGTTGTTCATAATCAACCAACACCTAAACCTCACTCTCACACAAATGATCCATTTAACAACATATCATCCATTCGTGCTTCCACTAATGCTCGTTCTTATGATGAGCATGTACAATCCCAAAACAATAATCCCAACCTCATTACCAACACTTTACGTGATGCTCATTCAACAAAAACACCATTCACTCATGAAGCATCTCTTCCACCCATATTATGTTTTCATGATTACCCAAGCTCAAACATGTCTACACCACCAAGAGTATCACCACCACATCCTACAACTTCACATGCCATTCCTATGTTGCATGTTCAAACCCTCACCCAAGACTATTATCATGCTCCACCACCATCACCTTCCTCTGAACACTTGAAGTTCGTTGAGGCGCTAAAAGAAGCCCATGAGCTTAGTGCTCTTTTAGCCTTACATCTTGCTCAACGCAATTTGGATCCACCTTCATCTAGATCACCCTCATCACCACACAACTTAAATCAACTTGAGAAGCATGTCAACAATTGACCTTGTTGCATCTTTCTCCTAAAAACCATTGCATTCAATGAACACTTCACTTGGATTGAATATCTTCTCACTAGATCATATCCAATACCCTCACTTGAACAACATCCAAAACCTTAATCAACCTCTTCCGCTACAAACTCTCCACCACCAAACTCTCCAACATTCAAGACCCAAACATATACCTCCATTAATCCAACAACCTTACCCTACTCAACCATCTTCATTCCAAACACTCAATCATCAACCATCTAAGCATACTACATGCTTATGATTTTCACTTTCAAATACGAATCAACCAACCTTTTGTTACAAGCAAGTCCAATGGCTCTCTTTGTCAAATTAGGATCTTTTAACATAATCACTTTGAATTAATTTTTATGTATCCTTAATATTTGTTTGCTATGCTTGTTATTTGCTATGCTTGTTATGTATCCTTAATATTTGTTTGCTATGCTTGTTATTCTTCTATATATGCTTGTGCTTCTAATATTTTTCTTGCGAGCATTCCATTTCTCGATCCCTTGGTGCCATCGAACGAGGGGGAGCACACATCAAGGGGGAGCTTTCATCCCGTCTAACTTCATTTATGAAGCTAGACGGCATAACCTTTTTGATTCTACAAAAAGGGGGAGAAGTGAATATAAACTCACTAAGCACTTGTCTAAAAATTAATTTTTAGACTTAATGAGTTTAGGTTTTGTAATCATCAAAAAGGGGGAGATTGTTGATATAAATAATGTCTTAAAACATTATTAACATATATCGATATCTCTATGTTTTGATAATCACAAAACGTAAACTCATTGAACTACAAATTATGACGTAAACAAGTATTTAGTCGTAAATATTTGCTTTAGCATCCATATCACTTAAGGTATGAATAAACAAAGTGTCTAATGCATTTTATGATCAAAGGAATTTTTATTTTTACAAACCTTACATTTTATTAAAATAGGACAAACATTTCTAAACTTATACAAAACATTTTTGTATTTATAAGAAATGTTTTATTCAAAATAAACATTTTGAATTCAAATTTCTACCCAAAAAACGGCCACATTCTTCAGGAAAAACCTCCCCCACAAAAAGACAAAAAATCTGAAGAAAAAATATTTTTTTCTTAGGCGGCCCCCTTAATTATACTAGGCAGTCCCCTTAATAATTAAGGGGACCGGCACACAATTAAGGGGACCGGCCACGCTCCCTGTCAGATTTTGTCTGAAATTTTTCCCTATAAATACCACCTCAAACCTGGAATTTTTCTCACCTCTTTGCACAAATATTTTCAGATCCAATTCTCTCTAAACATCCTTCTAAAACCCTTTGATCATAAGATTATTAATCTTTGTTTCAAGTGATCCAATCTCTCATATCTCAAAGTGCAAGAGAAGAATCCTCCCCATCATAAAGCCAAAGATGTAGTTAGTGATTATGTAAAGTTGTGAGCTTTGTATATGTAATAAGTAGATCAAGATGATCTTACTTAGTAGTGAGTTTATGAGTGAGTAAGAAGTAGTGTGAAGAAGTAGTAGTGTGGAGAAGTTATGTAGGTGTGAAGTAATAGATGTGTGAGTATGTAGTGGAGTATAGAAGAAGTTGTGAAGTAGTGAAGAAGTCGTGAAGTTGTGAAGCCATGAAGAAGTCGTGAAGCCGTGAAGAAATAGGTGTGTTGTGAAGGTGTGATAAGTTGTGTAGTAGTAGTGTTGTGAAGAAGGTGTGTTGTGGTGTGAGATTGGTTCTAGCTACTATTAGAACTCGATATTTAGCTTAGTGTCATTAAATGGTGTAAGCAAAAGTTGTGTAAGGTTTTCTCCGCCAAAAGGGAGCTTGTTGTGTTGTGAAGAAAACTCTCGAGTGTGGTACTCGGGGAGTGGAGTAGGGCAAGGAAGGTGTCCTTGTAGCCGAACCACTATAAATCATCGTGTCCGGTTTGCATCTTCTTTATCTTATCTCTTTACATTTACTCTTGCATTTATCGCTTTATATCTATGCTTGCATATATGTGTTAGGTGTTGCTTATATTGTCATGATGATTGATTGTGTTATAGTTGCAAGTTAATATTGTGAAGATGTGCATAATTATATAATATGATCAACTACATTATTATTCACACTCCTCATATTGAGTTTAACTTAATAGATGATTTGATACAAAACGTTTTAAGATTTCAAAAGGAAAACATGTTAACTTAAAGATCAACCAATGCTTTATTCATAAAACTAAGTTTTGAATACAAACTCAAAAGTACACATATATAATTAATCATATTGATTATATATTGTTTTCATAATAAACTCTAATTGAAGATTTTTCGTAAAACAAAAAAGAGGGGAAAACCATTCAACCCCCCCTTCTAGTTTTCCACAAAACAAATAAAGTTGAAAACAAACTATGCAAGTATGTTATATGATAAATCTATACTATTTTACTGTAAAAGACGAAGTAGAACGTTGTCTTTATAGTTTCATGCTAGTGTTTTATGTTACTAGCGCATATATAGATATATACGGTATGTTTGTCATGCTAGTTGAAGCTGGAGATGGAAGAGATAGCTGTAAATGAAACTTATTTTTTTAATAAGTTGCTTAAAGCATCATTTGATTTTTGAAGATTATGGAATATTATACTTTTAAAAGCTCTCATTAACCAAACATGCCCATAATACATATCAGCATCTGATGTGGTCAGTGGCAGATCTAGGAATCCGTAGAAGGGTGTGCACTACCAAATATAAATTTTTGGCTATCAAGTTAAAAAAAAAAATTTCGAGTCGGGTTTTGGTACAATTTTCTTTTGGTTTTTCTGTTAATTGATATAAGTAGATATGCAACAAAAACATGATGCATTTTATGATTAACTATTTCTTTTATCAATAACACTACAATAAATTATGTTTGTTTTAGAAATTCAAAATGCACCGAACTTCATAAACAAAATATAAACAATTTTCTTTTTACTAGTAGGGAGTAATGTAATTGTTAAACCACATATCAAAACTTTCAATGGAAAAATAAGTATAGGATTAAATATTACTCCGTAGTACTTTAAACTAGAAACATCAAATATGACTATATGAGTAGTAAATTATTGCAAAAATTTGTGTGGTCGGTGTCTTGCATGGGAATATGTAATTTTTATAGTACTAGTAAATATTACTTTTAGTTTTCCAACGGTCTTCTTCTACATCTTTCTTCTTCTTCTTCTTCTTCTTTGTTCTACCTGAAACGTCTTCTTCTCCATTTTTTTTTTGTTTCTTTTGATTCAAAATTTTCATTTGACTACTTGGTTGGCTTGAACAAATCTTTGGGTGTGCACCGTTAATTTATGTGATTTTTTATGGTATGCACCAAAGTTAAAATGATTGTATAAACCTCTAGTTTTGATTTTTTTACACTACTAGGAGCTTGAAGAGGGTGTGCATACCCTCATATAACTGTAGATCCGCCCTTGGATGTAGTGTTATTTGTAAGAGAAAATTACCAAAATAAGCAAAAAATAAACCCCTTTGGTCCAAGCTTTGATCACTCTTTTCACCCTCTTCCCATCATATCACACTTAAAGATTTATGGTTCATTTTTTAAATATCTATAGGATTTTTTATTATTTTTTATTTTATTATTATTATTTTTTATTTTAAGGTATCTGTGCTGACGATTATATATATTTCAAGATGTGGAGGTTTTTGTTCACATATCTATACATTTTCTATAGATTTGAATTCGTTTTTTGCATATCGAAAACCCCCACTGCCTGCTGTCACCGTCAGATCTGCAGCTGCAATTGTCAGATTCTGTCACACCCCGCTTGCTGCTATCACGGTTTCAAGTGTATATTTTTAGAGTTTGATGTGTAAATTTGTTGTAAGTTTATATAAAGTTAGTGTAAATTTAGTTATAAAATTTATATACATTTTTGTATTTGTTGCTATAGAGTTTATGTTATAAAGTTTTTGGTGATTTTTTTAATGTAGCTAGTTGTTGGTAAATTGAGTTTGTGATGGTGAAATAAAGAAAAGAAAAGTGATAGTTTTTGTGGTGATAAATAAAGCAAAGTTGCAAGAAAAATAATTAGTCAAGAGTGTGGTGGTTGAGCAGTGGTGGTCGAGCAATGGTGGTCGAGTAGTTGAGTAATGGTGGTCGAGCAGTGGGTGTGGTTATCAAGCAGTGGTGGTCGAGTAGTGGGTGGTTGTCAAACAATGGTGATCGAGCAATCGAGCAGTGGGTGGTTGTCAAGCAGTGGTGGTCGAGCAGTAGGTGGTTGTCAAGCACTGGTGGTCAAGCAGTTGAGCAGTGGTAGTGATGGTGGTTACGGACTGGTGAAGTGATAAGGTACAAGTTATGATGCATGCTATACAATGTACAAGTATAAATGCATAAAGTACAAGTGAATTAAAAAAATAATTGATAAAGTATAAGCGTGTTTTGTAATTTCATAAGAAAATAAAATATCTTCACCTAACTCTCGACCTCTTGTACTTGTAAGAGACACATGTCACAAAAAACACCCCAAAAATTATCGCAGCAGAAGATAGTGTCACTAGGGTATTAATTAATAGCTCACAGTACAAGTTACAGAAAACGACTCTAAATGAGACATTTTGAAATAATTTATTAGTTGATTAATATAAAAACATCAGAGTTTAACAAAGAGGTCCTACAAGTTTAAGTAATAAACATAAAAGTTTAAAAGTTTTATCGAATGATAATGATGCATTGTCTTCAAAAATATCCGTGTGCCTTCATGCCGGCTAATAGAAACCTTAGATAAACATCATTATTTTTGAAGCTCATGACAGTTGATCAAGTGAATTCATAGAGTTTAATTAAATAAACAGTTGATCATAATATATCAGTTTAAGAAACGATGGGTTATGTTGTTATACACCCATAAAACGTATTATTACACTAAGCTCATGACATAGATGCTTTAAGAAATATGTATGTAAATTTGCCCCAGTAGGTGCCTTGCCAAGCACCTAGAGACCTCAAATATAGTGCATCCGTTTGTACATGGTAGCAAAGTTGTCAAAATCGCGCCTAAGGCGCTAAGGCGCACAAGGATCTTGCCTTTGGGCCTTTATCGGATCAAGGCTCACGACATGCATGAAACCCACAAAAAGCGCGCGCCTTAGGGCTTTTTGCGCCTAGGAGATGTAACAGGTTTTTTTTTTTTTTTTTTTTTTTTTTTTTTTTTTTTTTTTTTTTAATAATAAGATAAGATACATGGGCCTTTTAAGTTATGGGTGAGTATTTGTATTATTTGTAAATTTGAATTGATTTTTTGTTTATTTTATTGATTGAAATTTTCTTTAAGAAGTTACTTTGTTTCATTAATTATTTTCTTTACGACATATTATCATGAAAATATGGCATTGTGCCTTGAATATTAATATGTTGCTTGCTTGATATTTTGGGTTAAATTGTGAGCTTTATTAGATGTAAGCTACAAGTGTAGGACACAAGCATATTTAGTCTGATATGGATTTTAATCTCTATATAGGTCATCGAGCCAAAGAGTTTATCCCTTTTAGAAGTGACAACTGGTCTATTTTAATCTTTATAATGGCAATATATGTCATGCATTAAGTATTTTAATGTTATTTTATGTTATTTAAGCTACATAAATGGTCACATATGTTATAAAAAACTTAATGTATTTAGTGCACCTCGCATTCATGAATCTCGCGCCTTGGAATGCGCCTCGACTCGAGGCTCTTTACCCCCCTTTGCGCCTTAGTGCGCCTTGAACCTTTCAGAACATTGCATGGTAGTACGATGTTACCTACCCGGATGGGGGAGTTTAATCCCAATAGATCTATTCACAATATTCGCGCTCACTCGCAAGTGACTAATGATTCATGATGTGTGGGGACTTCATGGCAATACTAGTACTTAGTGTCAATAATACATTCAGTTTAGCATACAGTTTTTCAATCGGTTGTGATCATAACAAAAGTAAGTAGCATGTATCTTCCCCACGGAGTTTGAAAACAATTAAACAAATAAAATGTGGGGCTATGAACTCACCAACGATGATGTAGCAATAAAGACCGGAGAAGTGTGCACGACGAGGAAAACCGTAAAAATCACAAATGACCTATAGAAAGTACAACGTGACTTAGGCTCGGGGAAATAATATGTAATGCTTAAACATAAGTTTTTATATAGTACTTAGACTTATAATACCATAAGATAATTTGTTAAGAGTTTTATAGCAAGTTACGGGTCGAAAAGATGCTTGTTATCGGATTGCCATTTCTAAACCGTTATGGGAAAATTATGAAATTTATATTTTTGGAAAGGTATGACTCTGTACTTTTCAAAAATCATGGCCTCACTTCTGTGGAATTACATAATTAGGGTAGAATGACTATTTTATCCCTGTGTCTTAATGTAAAAAATCCCAGCCTGCATTTAGGCTTACCAAAATGAGTACATATTTTTATCTACAGATCCTATAGACATGAGGCTAGTGGGAAAAGTCTTGTTTTTTTCTTGGCTAAAAATCATTCAAAAGGATCAGGTATTGAAAATGCTTAAATCCATGAGCTTTTGGCGTTGCAAAACTGTTATGCATTTTCATACATGTTTTAGTGTAGATTTTCTAATTAAATCATCGAGATGAATTAAGATGCAAGTTTTCGGGGAAATGACCCTGAGAAATGTGGCTAACTCAACATGTTTTTATGTTTTCATAAAACCCATTGAAAACAAAAACGTGTGGTCGTTGTTCAACAGGTACAACCTTGGACAGATTTTGACTCTTCATTACCTAATTACCTTTTATTATTAAACATGTTTTTGTGTAAAATGTATAGAACAATCATGGAAATCTTTTTATGCATATGTTAACATCATTTTTATACAAAAATATTAGTGGGCATCTTTTATAAAAAGCTATGTTCATGCATGTCCAAGATTGAACCCGATCTAGCCTAAAATCATGATCTTATGTGACATAAAATGATAAATTATTTCAAAAATAACCATGTGCCTTCATATGCTAGCTAATAGAAACCTGAGATAAACATGTTAAAAAGTAAAACAAAGGTCGAGTGAATTCATAGAGTTTAATTAAATAAACTGTTGATCACAATATATCAGTTTAAGAAACGATGGGTTACATTGTTATACACCCATAAAACGTATTATTACACTAAGCTCATAACATCGACGCCTTAAGAAATATGTCTCAGGTTTCTATTAGCTGGCATGTGAAGGCACACTGATATTTTTCAAGACAATGCATCATTATCATTCGATAAAAATTTTTAAACTTTTATGTTTATTACTTAAACTTGTGGGACCTCTTTGTTAAACTCTGATGTTTTATATTAATCGAATGATAAATTATTTCAAAGCGTCTCATTTACAGTCATTTTCTGTAACTTGTACTGTGAGCTATGAAGTAATACCCCAGTGACACTATCTTCCGCTGCGAAAATTTTGGGGGTGTTACAGAATGGTAAGTAATACCCTAGTTGAGAGGATCACTTGATTTGATCACACACTATAAGTGTTGGACCTTTTAATGTGTAAATATGATACTTTGAGTGAATATGATTAAGTATGCGGAATCTACTTAACCACACTTAGAATGTTTATTGGAAATGGAACTGTGATGCTTGAGTTTATTTAACAAAGAACAATGAAAGTATTTCACCAAACGATTCAATATTATTCAAAATAATACGAGTGATCTTTACTATCACTAGGGTTACAAAACCTTGAATCTTGTGTTTTGTTCTAATGTATTGTCTGTTATGTTTTGCATCTGTGTCTACACACATACATATGTAAGTCATATCTAAGATCTTCCTTTTATAGTCCAAGGAAAAGATCTTTTACAATCTATATGACTCATCTAATCACTAGCTTATGACTTATCTTCATTCTAGCTATATGATGACTTATCTTGTTAGTCATTAGGATACAACATGTATCTAGGATTACAACTCACTTGGAGTGTTCAATTTGATGACTACTACAAAGATATTTTCTTGTATACGTATCAGTAGAATAAGTTGTACTTATCTACACAGCTGTTGAATGAGTCATAGCAGCAGTAGAATCCATCAGCAGAAACACCTTCAGTAGAAACATTCTTCAGCAGAAACACTCTTGTGTTTATCAGCAGGAACGTACTTTGAGCTTTATTATCAGGAACATACTTGATGTATTTCCTTAAGCCTTTATGCTGATTCTTCTGATTATTTAATTCCCAACAATCCTCCCCTAAACATGTGAATTACATTCAAACATGTTTTTTTGAATTAAATGAGGACTTTGTGAAGATCTTTCAAACACTTCATTGTTAGACTGTTGATCTGAACTTTCTTCTCTTTTGAGTGATTGAATGTCTTTCTCTATAACTCATCTGCTTTTTGTTCTTTACTCCATTCTTGGACTAAAAGATGGTGCAATATTCAACTTGAAGAATTATAAGAGGCAATGATGCTGTGTATCTTGGATGCTTGTTCCAAGAAGTAGAAATCATCTTTCAGCATGTCTTTAGAAGTGATGAACAAACGTAGTGAACTGAAATTGAAACCTTTCATCTTTTGATCTAGATAGAACTTTCTCCTATCAGCTCTGTTTTTGTTCTTTATCAGTAGAAACCATGTCATCATCTTGTATGCTCTTATCTTTTTCTTCTTTTTCTTTGGATAATCTTCCTTTTAAAAGGCTTTTGTAACCTCCCCTGAGATTTATTTCTCTCTTGATCAATTTCCTCCCCTGTTTGGAAGATCTCTCACAATCATATCATCATCTGATCTAGCAATTTCCATGTTTTCAGACAATTTGTACATGAAGCCATCAATTCCTTAAGAGTTTAAATGCTGCCCTCATCACTTCTAGGTGTGTAACCTCCTATGAGTGGTGAATCACTGAGCATTGACTCATAATCCATCATTAGATGATTTTCTGAGCCTCTTTGAAAATTCTTTTTAAGAAATATTTGACTTAGCAGTATGAACATGATTTTATGATAAAAAATCATACTGCTTCTAACCATTTTGAAGGATTAAGTGTGGTAACAGACATTTAATCAAAATTTCGGTTTAAAGCAACCTCTGGTTGTGTGAGAACCAATGTTTTCAGTTATAAATAACTGCCTGTGTACAGATAAACCTATTCAAAAGGCTTTCTTTACAGGGTTTCCAGCTCGTGGCATTTGTTACCTCTAACACAAGTGTTAGATTCACTTTTGCTCGCTGTTCTTTCTATCAGATATCCGTAGATTAGTCACATTATACTTGAGAGTATAAAATGATAGAAAGTGAGTTGTATCAGTTATTAACTGAACAACTAAATCATCAATTCAATGTGAAACATCATAATCAGGTTCCAAGAAAGAAGTTTTAAGGAGTTTTGAAATCCCAAACTCCTTCTATCATGAACCTATTATATCAGCAGCAATGATCAGTAATGTGTTGCTTACAGATTTCACTTGAAATAGCCTTTGAGCTCAAACATTCATACCTGAAATTGTTAGTCTAAAACCAAAAGAACAAAGTACAAAGTACTTGTCTTGAATTAGAATAATCATAGAACTAACTGTATGAATAACTTTTAAATTGGTAATAGTAGTTTTAGATGACAAAGTTAGATGCATTAACAAAATCTATATATAAGAACACATTATTTTGAAAATTTTAAAGATTAAGCATTCCAATACCTGCTACCAAGTACTGAAATCTTCCAACATCAAAAGCTTTTGTAAGAAGATCTGCAAAGTTTTGTTCAGAAGCAATTTTCATTACTTGAAGTAACCTCTTTTCATTGCAATCTCTAATAAATGATGTCTAATTTCAATGTGTTTTGTTTTTGAATGTTGCACTGGATTTTTAATAATGCAAATTGTACTACTATTATCAATATGAATAATGGTATGTAAGAAATTGTACCCATAGTCAAGAAGTTGATTTTGAAGCCATAGGACTTGACCACAACAATTTGCAGCAGCTACATATTCAGCTTCAGTTGTTGAAGTAGCCACCATTGTCTGCTTCTTACACTGCCATGAGATAAGTCTACACCCAAGGAATTGACATCCTCCGGTTGTTGACTTTCTGTCCAAGCTAGCACCAGCATAATCACTATCTAAGTATGCTACCAAGTCAAAAGATGAATCCTTAGAATACCATAGACCCAACCTAGGTTGACCCTTGAGATATCTAAAAATTCTCTTAACTGCTGTTAAATGAGAAACCTTAGGAGTTACTTGATATCTTGCACAAGCACAGACATAGAACATGATATCAGGTCTTGATGATGTGAGATACATCAATGAACCTATCATAGATCTGTATGTGTGTACATACACATTAATTCCTTCTACATCTTTAAGAAGTGGCTTCTCAGGGTCCATTGGTGTGCTTGCTGTTTTGGAATCAGCAAATTAAAACTTTCTAAGAATCTCTGCAACATATTTGTCTTGAGTAATAAAGATTCCTTCTCTTGATTTTTTAACCTGTAGACCCAAAAATAATGTAAGTTCCCCCATGGAACTCATCTGAAACTTATTGTGCATAAGCTTCTCAAACTCCAAACACATCTCCTTCCTTGTAGATCCAAAGATGATATCATCCACATACACTTGAACTAGCAAAAGATCCTTCTTATGCTTCTTGGTGAAAAGTGTCTGATCTATCTTGCCTCTTTGAAATCCATTTGAAATTAAGTAGGAAGCTAGTGTTTCATACCAAGCTCTTGGTGCCTGATGTAGGCCATATAGAGCTTTAACAACCGTGTACACTTTGTCTGGATGGTCAGGATCAACAAAACCAGGAGGTTGTGAGACGTACACCTCCTCTTCAATATTACCATATAAGAAAGCACTCTTGACATCCATTTGATAAACTGTGAATCCCATAAATGAAGCATAAGCCAAAAAGAGTCTAATGCCTTCAATCCTTGCTACTGGAGCAAAAACCTCTTCATAGTCTATCCCTTCTTCTTGTGTGTACCCTTGAGCTACTAATCTAACTTTATTTCTTATCACTATGCCTCTTTCATCCCTTTTTATTCCTAAAAACCCATCTAGTGCCAATTACCCTTACACCACTGGGTAAATCAACTAGCACCCATACCTTTTGAATCTTAAACTGAAGAAGCTCCTCTTGCATAGTCTCCAACCAGCTTGAATTCTCTAGAGCTTTATGAATATTCTTTGGTTCATCGTATGAGAGAAAACATACAAATAAGCAAGAGTTTGAAAACTCATGCTGTTTTGAAGCATAAAGAGCATCAAGAAGCCCTTGTTGATCTAAAGACATCAATTGTTGTCTTGTCTTCACTCCTGATTGTACATCTCCAATCACATTGTCTAGGGAGTGAACTTTGTAAATCCTTGAGTGTGGAGTAGAAAGAACTTGATAATCAGGTGGAAGGTTGTTGAAATCCGCCTCATTTTCTGAGAGATTTGCTTGTGTTTCTTCTGATGGAGCATCAGGAGAAACAGTTTGCTCATCAGTGGGAACGATTTGCTTATCAGCAGAAACAACAGTGTTACTTCCGACTTGAAACTCTTGTTCCTCAGTTCTATCTTTCTTGCATTCATCAGCAACATCTTCTTTAGATTTACCAGAAGAAGATTCATCATTTATTGAAGTTGAATCCACACTTGAATTTGTCCATATTGGCATCATCACATAATCTGGATTTGTCTCCTTCTCTAATCCATCTTCATTTGTTACTTCAGAAGTTTGTGAACCTGAAAATTCATTAGTTTCTGCAACAAAAGGCACATAATTCATTGATTTGGATAGAGATTCAAGATCAAATAGCCATTTGGGACCTTGACCTTCTACATTAGTTTTATTTTCTAAAAACTTCACATGTAGATTTTCTTCTACTCTTCTAGTTCTCATGTTGTATACTCTGAATGCTTTGCTATTGATAGAGTATCCAACTAAGAATCCTTCATCTGCTTTACCATCAAACTTTCCAAGATGGTCTAAGGTATTTAGAATTGTCACATGACATCCAAAAGGTCTAAGAAATCCTATTTCAGGAGTTCTACCTCTAAAAAGTTCATATGATGTCTTATTGTGAGGTTTTACAACTAAAACTCTATTTTGAACATAGCAAGCAGTGTTGACTGCTTCTGCCCAAAAAGTTATAGGCAACCTAGAGTCAGCTAACATAGTTCTAGCAGCTTCTATTAATGTTCTATTTTTCCTTTCAGCAACTCAATTCTGTTGTGGAGTTCTTGCAACACTAAATTCTCTTTTAATACCTTTTCCTTTGCAGAAATCATCCATAACTCTATTCTTAAATTCTGTCCCATTATCACATCTAATGACTTTTACTTTTTTGCTTACTAGGTTTTCTATCTCTGTAATGAAGGTCTTAAGGATGCTAGAAGTCTCATTCTTAGTACCTAAAAAGAATACCCATGTAAATCTACTAAAGTCATCAGTAATAACTAGACAATATCTCTTATGCAACAAACTTCTAACATTTGTAGGACCAAATAAGTCCATATGCAGCATAAACAATGATTGATTAATAGAGTTAAAAATTTTGGGCTTACAAGTGGCTTTATGTTGTTTGCCTTTAAGACAAGTAATGCATGTTTGATCATTTTCAAATCATTTTTGAGGTAAACCTCTTACCAAACCATCTTTGACAATTTTATTTATGGTTTTGAAGTTAATATGACCAAGCCTCCTATGCCATGTCATAGATTCATCCAATGTGGCCTTAACAATAAGACAAGTAAGAGAATCTTTTGGAACAATCTTCTTCATATCAACACTGTACATGTTGCCTTTTCTTGGAATTCTAAGAAGTGCTTGACTTTCATCAGGCATCTTAAAATCAGAAGAAAATACAAGACATTCAGTGTCAGTAAAGAGAACTTTGTTCTTTTTGTCACACATTTGTGAGACACTAAAAAGATTGTACTTAAGCTCTTGCACATAGTACACATCTTCAAAATCTAATTTACCGGTTTTAATAATACCTTTACCAGTAATTTTTCCTCTAATTCCTCCTCCAAAGGTAACATAGCCTCCATCTATTGATTGAAAATCTGAGAGATAAGACTTGCTGCCTGTCATGTGCCTTGAACATCCACTATCTGAGAATCCTTGATCTTCAGTATCTGCTGATGAATGTCCCTACAAATAAATAAAGGAATTAGTTTTGTTTTGGGATCCAAACCATTTCTGACTTGGATCCGCCTCTTGCATCAATGAAATGTAATCTTTTGAGAATAGTTGATGCAACATTGGATTTAAGAATCCAACATGCTGAGGCCTTAACGGCATTTGCCCTGTTTCCCTTAGTAGTGATATGAACTGTTTGGCTATCAGCAGAAACTGATGGCTTTGCAGTTGTATCCTTTGGTTTTGAAACTTGTTTTTGGACTACTGCCTTTGTTAGAATGGGTCTTTTAACAGTATTTGATGCATATTTGAAAGTTGTTTTAGCCTTTTTAACTGTTGTTTTTGGGTAAACAGTTAAATATGGTCTATTAGCATAAACCATTTTCCTATCAGCACGAATTGAAACTGTTTTGGGTTTTGTTCTAGTAAAGTTAGAGTGACTGTTAGGTGTTTGCCTTTTTAGATTCACCCTAGTGTTTGTATACCCATATACCCATTGATTACAGAAAGCTGGAAGATGGTCAAAATTACCACATGTGTAACAAGCTTTGTTATTAAAGACAAAGTCATCTCTTTGTTGGAGAGACTTGAGACTATACCAATTCCTTTGGTTGCCTCTGGGCTTGTTTATGGTTCTATATTGTTCACAATATCTTACTGGTTGCCTAACATGTTTAACATTGTTTTTAGGCTTTTCAGTACTATGTTTGACTATCTTAGGAACACTTGTTCCTGCTTTCTTAACCACTTCAGGTTTAGACATAACATGTTTAAACTTTTTATCATCAGATGTTAAGTCCTCAATGATTGGACCATCTGACTTTCTACAAGAACACACCTTGCCTTAGGAAGTGAAGTTTTACTTAAACTTTCACTTTCTTTCAAAGGTTCATTATCAACTACATTAGTCTTTGGTTGAACTCCATATTTGAATTCAGGTAGTTGAAATTCAGGTAATCCTGTGTGTTTGATTGGTCCCAAAGCAGTCAGATATTATTGACCAAGGTCAATAAGTCAAAGACAGCCTCGTTCCAATTCTCCGGTGATAGTATAGTGTGTCCCCGAGTCGTTATGTCCCAGCGAGATTGAAATGGTGTCGTTTGAAATCGTTTATGAGTGAGTGGCACTGAGGACAGTAGCCCAGATGATATGGAATTGATTTTGCTACTGTTATTTTGGTATTGGTACACAGATATAATATTCACAAAAATCAGATACCAGATATATGCACAAATTCACAATTCAGATCACGTAACAGACAGAGAAAGTGGGATTTGGTGAATTACAAACTACAGGGGGTGCTTTTGAAACTTTTTGAAACTTAAAATTAAAAGAAAAGTGAAAATGAAAATGAAATTATAAAAGTGATTAAAATATTATTTAAATATTATTTAATTAATAAAACTATTTAAAATCTAAATTAAAACCTAATTTAAATTAACTAAAAATGACAAATGATATAAATTAACCTAAAAATTATCAAAAATATTTTCTAAACCTTAATTAGAACTTGAAGAAAGTATAAAAAATAAAAATAAATATTTTTATCTTTTTGTGGATTTTTTATTAATTAAAAACTATTTAACTTAATTAAACTAATTTTAATTAATATTAATACTAAATTAACTTAGAAAATTATGAGAAAATTTATAAAATTACTTAACCATCACAGGAATCCTAAAACATTATAAAAACTTCTAAAAATTATGCTTAAGGCTAATCCACTAATTAATTACCTTTTAATTAACTTAAATCTAATTTAAATAATTAAAATAAGAAAAATGGAAAATGAACAGTAGAAACTAAAAATTTATTTTCTAAAAGTCTATTATATTATATAAGAGCTATAAAAAATATAAAAACTAGGTTATAGTTTATAAAAACTAAATATGCTATTTAAAACTTAATATTAATTAATAATTAAGAAATCTAAAATTAAATCTAATAAATACTAAATGACAGAATAAAAATCTAGAAAAATTACTGAATTTACTTTAATATAAGAGGTAATTAATAAAAATATAAAAATACTAAGTACTTAATAAAAATCTAAAAATGAAAAATAAAATTTAAATTAAATTAAATAGAAACTATCACTTAATATTAAATTGGTTTTTCTTGGATTTTCTTTTACAAACTTACTTTACTACTGAAAATAGAAAACTTTTGTAAAAACACTTTTGAAATAGCTTATTTATAAGCTATATGCACCCCCTTTTGCTTAAACAGTTGACTTTGGTTGACTGAGCAAGCAAATTAGCACAAATGACTTTGGGTGGGGTCCACAATGATGGAAATGGGTACAAATAAGCTATACTAACTCAAATAAGCCAGAAACAACAATTAGTGATCACAAATAAGCTGTGTGGAACCAAATAATCACTTGAGCAATTTGAAACTGAGGACAGGTTGGGGACAGACTTAATGGTGGATTCCAGGTGGGGTCCACTTGATTCTAAGTCAAACAAATGGTCAAGCCTTGTTCCTTGGTAGGAGGGGGTGGGGAAAAACCAATTGGAACCACTGGGGCCCACTGGGTTGGTCTACAACAACCACCAAAGTGGTGGTGGTGAGAATGGTCTGCTGGTGCAGGGGAAGATTTCTTCCCTGCAACTATGTTCCAGGGCTTGTGGAGCCCACACAAAAATTCTCAAAATTCTAACAACTATGAGAATCAAAAGTTGAGGTGGTAGAGTTTATCTACAACAAGTTTCAGACCTTGAATCCAAACACATAAATCACAAAAATTCTTGTAACTTTTGCAAAAATCTGAAAGGTTCAAATTGACTTTTTGAGGAAAACACAAGATTTTGACTTTTATGAACTTCAACTGACTCCTACTGATTAATTATGATGTTATGAGATATATTAAAGCTAGATTACTCTATATTAACAACTTATGTAACTACTTTGATGGATTTGAGTACCCAAAACTCTCACAGTTAACTGTGAGAGACAAATTTTTGAGATTTTGACTTTTAACCCAAACACTAACTGATTTAAGACTTGTAACTACCAAATAGGACTTATAGTATGATGTCTACACTATTGTTGCCCTCTGAGATCCACACAAACACAACCAATTTTTCAAATCCAAACACCCCTTAATGTGGGACTGTTTTGTGGTTTTTAAATCAATGAGGTACTAGGGTTCAAGTTCTTGATTCCAATCTACTAATTATGATTATTAGAACTTATTTAAGCACTTGGAAACAGATCACAATGACAATTACACAGGTTTCGAACTTAAGCTATTTTGGCAGTCAAATATGAAAATTTTAAGCAACTATATATTCTAATAAGCAAGTAATGAACATTAAGCTAAAAATGACTTAACTACAATCAAATAGCACAGATAAACACAGAATGGCAACAAACAAGCAATCAATAAGAACTAAAGATTTTTAAGGGAAATTTAAAATAGCAAAAGCTTACAAGAATACCCTCAGCATGAACATAGGGTTTTCCTATGATGCCTATCTTTAGATAGGCTAACTTCTCTTCAATTCTTGCTCTTCAATGATCCTTAATACCTGAAAACACAAACTAAACACAACAGTTGACCAAATTTGACTTTTTTGGCTGTTTGATTATTTTCTACTAACACTGGATTTTAAAGTCTCTAAAAAGCTTCAACGAGCTTATTGGAACCTAAATGTAGCTAACTCAGTCCATGGTTCTTGCTTCATATCACAACTCAGCTTATTAAGAAATTCATAAATCCAGAAAATTGAAGTAACAAAGAACAGTAATGAAACCTTGATTAATATTACTTGAAAAAGTTTAAAATACAATAAGAGACTGCTACAATGCTTGAATTAAGAAAGATACACTGAATTTTGAAAACTTAATAAAATACGACACTAAAAACTACTAATTAACTACTTTAAGTCTTCCTTGCACTCTTTTTCCTTTTATAGCCCAATATTAGGGTTTCTTTGCCCTCTCTGATCAAATCCCATCAATAATTAAAGCCAATTGATGTCTGAAACCCTCTAATTTGGTGCCACGTTTTTTGGCGGGAATCTTTTTTGCAAATTGATTCTGGAATTCAGACAAGGGGGGGTGGTGGCATTTAATGCTTGAGGTGAGGGTAGGTGTAGGGGTGTGGGGAGGTGATGATGACATTGCAAGTGGTGGGTGGTGGAGCAATACCAGGGGTGGATTGGTGGTTTGGCTGGGTGAGTGAGGGAGAGGGAAAAGGGATGGAGTTGACTTGTTTTGACCAAGGTCAAACCATTTGACCCTGGTATTAGTTTGGGGCTGTGTGGGATGAGGTGAAACGGGCCCAAAAATTAGGAAATGGGTGGGCTTGTGGTGTGAATTTGATTGGGTTTAGGTGTAGTATTATTATTAGTTAGGATCCGGTTTTGGTTTTAAGTTACACAAGGACCTTTTTTGTAATTTAATGAAAGTTGAGGAGAGGTTTTGGCAATTTTTCCAAAGTATTTCAAAGGGTGTATTATGCCAAAGTATGAATAGTATAAGGTCCTGGGTTGACTTTCCCATTTAATTTTCACCAGGGACTAAAACCGCCAAACTTTCAAACTTCAGGGACCATTTGTGTAATTTTCACCAAACTTTCCACCAAGGACCAATCCTGTCATAAAAGGTTAGTGCAAGGACAAAATTTGTTTTTCTCAAAGTTTTTAATATCCCAAGGACCATTTTTGACAATTTTCAAAGTTCAGGGACTAAACTTGACATTTTGTGAAACTTTGCACCAAAGGACTAATTTTGTAACTTTTTGATTTATAAGGGCCTTTGGTGACTTTTTCAAGTTTTTAGAACAACTAGGGACTAGATTTGACAACTTTTGAAAGATGAGGGACTGAAACTGCCAATTATGCAAACTTTATGCGTTTTTCATCTGTTTTTGATTCTTTTGCATTTGAAACATGTAAAACACTTTCCTGGGATATTTTCACTATTTTGATTCAATATTGAGTATTTTTGGATGTTTTGGCAGCTCAGGAATGGTAAAAATGATGAGTATTTACACACTCATCAGTGTTCTAGGTCAATTCCTGGGGGAGCAGGAATACCTCTATATGGTGGAGGAACAGATTTGTATCCAACACCAGACTTAGCTTTATTTATTACTTGACATTCAATTAAGTTGGTCACACCCTTAGATGCATAATCTAGTGTTTCTACACTCATTTGAATGTTTTCTTTAGCATTACTAAGCCTATCTACTTCAGCTTTCAAGTTACTAATGTCCACATCTTTAAACATTATTTCTCTTTCAAGAAGAATTTTGACATCAGTAAAGGTAGATTCATTTGTTTGAAAATGTATGACTTGTTCTTCTAGAGTAGCTATACCTCTTTTATGATTGGTTAAGTTATGAGCTGTATCAATTAACTCTGTCCTTTGATTCTCATAACGCTTGGTTAAGGTTTCTAAACTTTTAAGAGCAGAACAATTATTTGAACAAACTTTATCAGATTGTACCACTGTGGAGAAAGCCATAAGAGCTGTCTGAGGAGAAGCTTCTTCTTCATCAGCAGTAAATCTCCAATCAAATCCTAATCCATCAATAGCTACCATAGCTTTTGGATTGGTTGATTCCCCTGTTTTGGACTTGCTTCCAAAACCTCTATTCTTGCTATCTTGCTGCCTTGGCCTTCTACATTCTCTTGAGAAGTGCCCCAACATATGACAGTTATAGCATTCTATCTTTGACTTGTCAAAACCAGCAGTATCATTGCTGCTGATGGTGAGTTTCTTCCCCGTCCTCTGATAGAATTTCTTAGCCCTCATGCTAAGAAGAGAAATTTGCCATTTTAGGTCCATCTCTTCTAAATCATCATCATTGATTTCTAGAAGATCTTCATGAGTAAGCATGGACCCGTTATTCTGACTTGTGAAAAAGGCACAACAAGCCTTTTCATTCAATATACCAAAAGTACTGCTTGATGAACTAGCAGCACCAATTCCATTATCAACCTTTTCATCCTTAACTGGGTTTGAGATACTAGGAGATGACATAAAAGCCATGTTCCCAGTATATGAACTAGAGACACCAGTTTTCTTTACTTCCTGTTCCACAATTTTAAAGTTGCTATACAAATCCATAAGATCCATAGTGTCTATGTCTGGTTTATTCTTCCAAACAACAACATGCATAGCCCACTCTTCTGGTAAGCTTCTCAGAAATTTTGAGTTTAAATCTTCTTGAGGTATATCAACCCCAAGAACAGCAAGTTGGCTCACAATTTTCTGTAGCCTTGTAAACATGTGGTCAAGAGATTCATTCATGGTTGATGAGAAATTTTCAAACTGTTGCTTGAGAAGGGTTTTCTGGGTCTTCTTTGTGGCTTCATTCCCTCCATATCTTGCAATAATTGCCTCAAATAATGACATGGCATCTTTTAATTTGCTGAAGTTTATAAGTTGATCATTTGGAATGGTCATCATCAGCATGCTTCTAGCCTTGAGGTCATTCTTCTTATTGATTCTTTCTTCAGCAGTTGAAGGGATAGTTTTAAGTACTGTTATTTCCCTACCTTCAACTGTTGATATAGTGGTAGTGGGTTTGAAAGAGTTTCCTTCTTCAATGATTTCCCAGAGAGTGTAATCCTGCACCTGGAAAAACTGTTCTATTCTTAACCTCCGCAATTCAAACTCATTCTGTTTGAGAACTGGCAACTTTGCAGCAACATTTGTTTGAACAGACTCCATGTCCATTTCTTCTTCTTCTTCTTCTAAATCAAAGATATCAACCTGGAATCTCTGATACCAACTGAGAGGATCACTTGATTTGATCACACATAGGTGTTGGACCTTTTAATGTGTAAATATGATACTTTGAGTGAATATGATTAAGTATGCGGAATCTACTTAACCACTCTTAGAATGTTTATTGGAAATAGAACTGTGATGCTTGAGTTTATTTAACAAAGAACAATGAAAGTATTTCACCAAACGATTCAATATTATTCAAAATAATACGAGTGATCTTTACTATCACTAGGGTTACAAAACCTTGAATCTTGTGTTTTGTTCTAATGTATTGTCTGTTATGTTTTGCATCTGTGTCTACACACATATATATGTAAGTCATATCTAAGATCTTCCTTTTATAGTCCAAGGAAAAGATCTTTTACAATCTATATGACTCATCTAATCACTAGCTTATGACTTATCTTCATTCTAGCTATATGATGACTTATCTTGTTAGTCATTAAGATACAACATGTATCTAGGATTACAACTCACTTGGAGTGTTCAATTTGATGACTACTACAAAGATATTTTCTTGTATACGTATCAGTAGAATAAGTCGTACTTATCTACACAGCTGTTGAATGAGTCATAGCAGCAGCAGAATCCATCAGCAGAAACACCTTCAGTAGAAACATTCTTCAGCAGAAACACTCTTGTGTTTATCAGCAGGAACGTACTTTGAGCTTTATTATCAGGAACATACTTGATGTATTTCCTTGAGCCTTTATGCTGATTCTTCTGATTATTTAATTCCCAACACCAGTGACACTATCTTCCGCTGGGATAATTTTGGGGGTGTTACATAAAACGAATCTAAATGAGACGTTTTGAAATAATGTATCATTCGATTAATATAAAACATCAGAGTTTAACAAAGAGGTCTCACAAGTTTTAGTAATAAACATATAAGTTTAAAAGTTTTATCGAACGATAATGATGCATTATCTTCAAAAATATCTGTGCGCCTTTACATGCTGGCTAATAGAAATCTGAGATAAACATGCTAAAAAGTCAACACAAAGGTCGAGTGAATTTATAGAGTTTAATTAAATAAACAGTTGATCACAATATATCAGTTTAAGAAACGATGGGTTACGTTGTTATACACCTATAAAACGTATTATTGGGTGAAGTCGTGCGGTTGAACATGACCAATATGAGGAAAAGATGAAAAAAGTGACCAAAGCTTGAACCAAAAGGATTTTTTTGGCTTATATTGGTAATTTTCTCTAATTTTTAATTATCATATAAAAAGAAAGAAAAAGCTTTGGTTACTGATAAGCTTAAGCCTTTTTCGTTTGTAAAAATATACTTGCTGGTCCAAAGCATTTTCCTTACAACAAGAGCAATGCTATATCCTCCTATTTATGAGCAAGACAAGTGGAAGGATCAATGAATCAAATTAATAGAGAAGATTAGTGCATTACATATATTACATAATTGCATGTGTAGGAGGATAAGTAGACATATTAAGTATGAAGATATAACATTGCTCTTGTTGTTTTAATTATAGTTGACAAGAAAACAACATCGGGTTTTTGGAAGTATATACTTCCATTTAGGGTTGTCATTCGGGTTGACCCGGCCGGGTTCGGGTCAACTCGGGTCAGGTCAACTCGGGGTCAAGCCTCCAAAAAACATACCCAAACTCTACCCTATTTAGAACTCGGGTCAATTCAGGTCGGGTCAATTCGGGTTCGGGTCAACTCGGGTCAGGTCAATTCGGGTTCGGGGTCAGCCAGAGTATTTTTACATTGTAAAGTGTTAGTTTAGCCGGGTTAGTCGGGTTCGGGTCAGGTTGAGGCTAAAAAATATATCGGAACCCGACCTTGATTAGAACTCGGGTCAATTCGGGTTGACCTGACCTAACCCGAATTGACTCGGGTCGAGTCGGGGTCGAGTCTGGTCAGCCTGAATGACACCCCTACTTCCATTGCATGGAAACTATCACAATTATTTTGAAAACACTCAAAGCTTTGTACACGTACTTTATCTTAACATACATATAATTTATATGACCATATAACCGTAAGAACCATTTACATTGGTTCATTGTTTGTAATTCTTACTCCCTCCGTCCCATAATAAATGTCCAATTGAACTTTTTATAGTTTTTTTTTTTTTTTTTTTTTTTTTTTCAACTTTGACCATTAATATTTTTATCTATGTTATCACTACAAGAAAATAGCTCTTTAGCGTCATTTTTAGCGACTCACTATTAGAAGTCGCAAAGTTGCGACAAGAATAGTGGCACTTTTAGCGATGTTTATGTTGTCATGTCACAAACGATATTGCCTTATATGTCGCAATTTATTTTAAGATTATAATGTCGCAATTTATGACGCGAATTACGTTGCTATTCTTGCGACATTCTAGATCATGTCGCTAACGAAGACGCAAATTTTGCAACATCTTAGAAAATGACGTAAAATGTGTCGCTACTTTGCAACACTAGGAAATATGTCGGTAATCAAGTCGCTAAATTTTGCGACGTACATAAACGTATTGCTAACCGTGACACTAATTGCTAAAACTTGAACCATGTTCTTATGCTTTTACCGGTCGAGTTTTTTCAAACTTGTCACTTACTGCTCGCAATCCCTTTCATGCTAACATACACAAAATTAAGTGTATATATAGCTAGTTGATTTTATAAAAAATATCAATTTTCATATGTAATGACTTTCTCACTTATAATATAATTCTACTGAAGCAAGATTAAAAATATTTTCTTTATTAACATTTATAATGTAATGATTTTATATGTTTACCTTTGTAATAAATTTAAATGGACCTATACAATTAATCTGTAAATATTAAATAAGTTAATGGGCTAGCCTTGGTCCAATCCCTTAAGGCCGTAAAGTCCAACTTTCAATTGATCCATATATTTATCACAACTCGTTTTTATATCTTCCCCAATTCACTGTTTTTATATCTTCCCCAAACAACCGTTTAATCATGTCTGAAGAACTGTGACTTCCATCCGCCATTTGACGCCGGTGTTACCTCCGTCCGCCATTAATTCCGGTGTTACTTCCGTCCCCATTGTTTCCGGTGTTACCTCCGGCCGCCATTAATTCCGGTGTTACTTCCGTCCGCCATTGTTTCCGGTGTTACCTTCGACGAGATATCTAATTCAGGTATACTTCATCTATTTTAATCAAACAATATGACTGTGCATTTAGAGAGTTAGAGTTATGATTAATAAGGGTTATCATGTAGAATCCGAAGTATTTCATCTTTGTTCAAATATCTGATTAGTGTTACATCTATCGAAATCTCTACCTAATCGGAAGTCACGTCTGCCATTGATTAGTGTAACGAGCTGTATATGCGCGATTAGTGTAACGAGCTGTATATGCGCGCGATTAGTGTAACAAGCTGTATATGCGTGATTAGTGTAACGAGCTATATATGCGCGCGATTAGTGTAACAAGCTGTATATGCGTGATTAGTGTAATGAGCTGTACATGTGCGACTGGTGTAACGAGTTGTATATGCGCGCGATTAGCGTAACGATAAATTCAATTGGTTTTGCTATTAGTGTAACGAGCTATATATGTATGTGTGTGACTAGTGTAATTGGCGTTTTAGACATTTTGAATGGATGTATTCTGAGCTCATAAATGCTGTATATGTGTTATGTTATGTAATTTTGTTGTGATTAATGTTTGTTAGGTTATTTTTGTTGACGTGATTGATTTTAGTTACTAGTGACTGTTTTTTTGTTAATCTAGCCGTATATCAGCAAGGGACTAGGCTAAGCTTGAGTGGAAACTAAGGCTTGAAAATCAAAATACTATGGACAACCAATAGCTTTGCACCTCTAATGGTTCTAGTAATCCAGTTCGCATTTCTGATAGGTATATTAGTTATGCTTGAGGTCTCATGAGCAGATACTAAGGCTTGAAAATCAAGTCTAGATTGAACTAGTTCATTATAGATTCATATAGTTGTTCAACACATGGGGGGCTAAGTGATATGCAGAAGTAGGCAGCACCAAATATTACTTACAAATCACCTAAGTTGCAGAAGTAAGTGAAGAGGCATATCATTTAGGTGGGTTGTTTATGACTTTAGAGAGTTAGAGTGTGTTTCACCCTAGACTCCCACTATCAGAACAAGTGTATACAACAACGCTTTGAACACTTATGACCACTATACTGGCATACAACATCCCACGCTGGTTGGACAAATAAAATGTTTACAATATACATGAGAATCCCTGCATGCAACATCTTAAAACGTATTATTCATATATTTAATATTGTGTTGGCCTTTTGTAATCATGATTGACGCATTGACTATTTCTTATGGAAATAGAAAAAGAACAAGAAAGTTTTTCCGGATCAATCCAGCCAAACCTGGACTATTATTGAAATGATATGATTTTTGTTTACATTTTTTTGAAAAATTATTTATAGGAAACATTAAATGACCCAAACTGGCCCGTTTAAGCTCATACTAAGATTTACCCGCTTTTAAACGACCATCCCAGCCCACCTATTCCGCCATCTCTAGACACAACCATACTGAATATGTAACTGTGAATATGTAATGAAAAAATCTTACAAGCTCGCCAGTGTACATGACTCTGAAATTAAGAAATACAGCAACATCATACCTGGAAATTTTGCAAGGAAATTATTACACTATAGATGCTTCACAAACTGATTCTTTTAGTCTCGCAAATAAGATTATCTTAGAAACAATTGCACGTATTTACAGTTACTTACCAAGCGCAATCCTTTGATGACAAAGCTTCAAAAATCAAATCTGGAAGTTCTGCAACTCTTTGAGCTGTAGTAGAGTCAAAATGGTAAATGTCAGATGTAATCATTTTCTTGAAGTCAAAACATAACTCTGTCAGATATTAGCAAGTTGCTTAACGCCTCTACAAAGGCTTACAACTGGTTCCACAAACAGAATGCATGTCGAACATAAAAAACCACAAAATCATAAATATTAAGGAAATCCGTAAAAGCTAATTTGTGAACTATTTCGATTTAAGGAAATAGAGTCAATTCATCATGAATACTACAACATTAACCTACAATCATATGCTTCTTACTTTCCTTTTAGGACACATCACAAAATAGCCTAAAAGAACATCACCATGTGCCATTTAACCTTTGTTTGGCCTCAATAACAAGACAGCTTGATATTTGTGTAGTACACCATTTCAGAAGCTTCTTTCTGCAACAAATATAACTATCACTATTTACATACACATGCCTGCACTACTTTATCATTGGTGTACACAATACTTCTTAAATATTATGTATGTCTTGTCAAATGGGATATTGTAACTAATTTTCTTGTGTTTTATGCATGTAGGTACTTTGTGACGTTTTTTTTATTCCTTTTGGTAATTTTCATCTAGCATCCATGGATCTAAAATACTTCATGTTACTATGCTGCCATTTTATTCTTTGAGCTCCCACTACTTTTTATAAACGAATCCATTTGGGCGGATAGTGTTAATCTATTGTTGAGTTTCGTATCCTATAAGAACATTAATGATGGCTTCGAGATCTTCCCGTGAGTGGATGTATAAAATGGGCACTCCTGATTTTGAAGTGGGAATTGAGGAGTTCGTCAAACAGGCAGACCGTTTTACTCGATCTCGTGGTTTCACGGACGGCAAAATAAAATGCCCATGTAAGAGATGCCAACACATACAGTGGAAAAAACACGAGGATTGTAAGTATGATTTGTTAAGGTATGGCTTTGTCCCTGAGTATTACGTGTGGAGTGCACATGGGGAGACATATTCTGAAGGGCCCTCTCAACAAGTGCCTCGTCGTAGCGAAGCCGTGAATTTAGTTCGTAACATGGTACTTGATGCAGCTGGTCCAGATTTTCATCTTCCTGATCTTGAACTTGAAAATTCAGAATCTGAACCGCAAAATGTTGAACCTCCAAATCTAAAAGCTAAAAGGTTCTATGAGTTGTTGTCAAAAGCAGACAAGCCATTACATCAAGGATGTGAACAACACTCTACTTTATCGGCGACGTCTAGGCTGTTGAGTATTAAGTCAGATTTTAACATAAGTCAAGCTTGTTTTGATCGGTTTGTACAGGCAATAAAAGAGTTTATCCCAAATTCCACATTAGGCAATAATTATTACGAGTCTAAGAAGATGGTTTCAGAATTAGGCCTTGGGTACAAGAAAATAGATGTTTGTCCAGCGGGTTGCATGCTTTATTATGGGGGTGACAAGGATAGGTTAGAGTGTTACAGATGTGGTCATCAGCGTTATAAACCTGAGGACCAAAGTAACACGAAAAGGAAAAACACATCATACAAGTACATGCATTATCTACCACTAACACCAAGGTTGCAAAGACTTTATATGTCTAAGGATATAGCTAAACATATGACTTGGCATCATGAAAACCATAGAGAGCCTGGCGTATTGTCGCACCCGTCTGATGGGGAGGCTTGGAAGCATTTTGATAGAGCTGAACCTTCTTTTGCAGCAGAACCAAGGAATGTTAGGCTAGGCCTTTGTGCCGATGGTTTTACGCCCTTCGGGATGTCATCTACTGCTTATTCTTGTTGGCCCGTCATTGTTACACCATATAACCTACCTCCTTGGATGTGTATGAAGACTCCATTTATGTTTTTGACATTAATCATTCCAGGGCCTAATAGTCCAAAGAGGAACATTGATGTGTATTTACAACCACTAATAGACGAGTTGAATGAGTTGTGGAAAGGTGTTGACACATATGATGCATTTAGGGAACAAAACTTCAAATTAAAAGCCACTCTTATGTGGACGATCAATGATTTTCCGGCATACGGCATGCTATCCGGATGGAGCACTCACGGTAGACTTTCTTGCCCGTATTGTATGAAAAAAGCAAGGCTTTTACACTTAAGCATGGGAGAAAGACTTCGTTTTTTGATTGTCACCGTCAGTTTTTGCCAATGAATCATGCATTTAGAAACAACAGAGGTGCTTTCATAAATGGGCGAGTTGAAAGGGATGAACCTCCACCTAGGCTATCTAGTGAGGAAATATGGAGTATAGTTCGAAAATACCCTAAGGTAACCGATAAAAATTATCCAGTAGGAAAAGAATTACCGGGATTTGGAGTTTATCACCATTGGACTAAACGAAGTATATTTTGGGAATTGCCTTCATGGCGTAAGAATCTTATTCGACACAACCTTGATGTCATGCACGTGGAGAAGAATGTGTTTGAAAACATCTTTAATACAGTGATGGATGATAAGGATAAGACCAAAGATAATGGAAAGGCTAGACAAGATGTGAAAGAGTATTGCAAGCGTCGTGAGTTGGAGTTGGTTATACAAGCTAATGGAAAGGTGTTAAAGCCAAAAGCATTGTACTCGTTAACTAAGGAGCAAAAGCTAGTGGTGTTGAATTGGGTTAAAGGGTTGAAGTTTCCAGACGGATATGCTTCGAATTTGTCCAGGTGTGTGGATACAGATAAATGCAAGATGCGGGGCATGAAGAGTCATGACTGCCATGTATTCATGGAGAGATTGTTACCAATTGCGTTTAGAGAAATGTTGCCTGATCCTATATGGAAGGCAATGACAGAAGTGAGCCTCTTTTTTAGAGATTTGTGTTCAACTACATTACAAGTGGAGCACTTGAATAAAATGGAGAAAAATATAGTTGTGACACTGTGTAAGCTGGAGAAGATACTCCCCCCGGGATTTTTTGACCACATGGAGCATTTGCTAGTTCACTTGTCGTATGAAGCAAGAGTCGGTGGTCCTGTAAAATACCGATGGATGTATCCATTTGAAAGATATTTGTATCACCTAAAGAAGAAAGTGAAAAACAAGGCTCGAGTCGAGAGTTCAATTGTTAAAGCTTACATTATGGAAGAGATCTCAAATTTCTGCTCACACTATTTTGAGCCACATGTTCAAACCAACTCAAAGAGAGTTGGTCGAAATGATGATGGGGGCAACGTAAATTCTATACGGAATAGCTTATCAATCTTTAAGCACCTGGGAAGGCCTTCGGGAAATTGCAAACGTCGATACTTAAAGGATGAAGAGTATGATGTCGCGGTCCTTTATGTACTTCAAAATTGTGAGGAAATCCAACCATTTTTCAAGTAAGTTCATCTTTTAGAATTCCATTTAGTTAAAGTTAATAATTTAGCATATAAATTCTAATATTATAACACACACGTTACTAGGATATTTGAAGCAGAGTTGAGAGCAAGATTACCAAACATAAGGAATGATCAACTCATGGATGCTAAACATAAGAGGTTTGGACAGTGGCTAAGAAAATATGTAAGAATATAATTTTGATTTCTTGTTCACCTTTTGCCTCTTCATCTGAATTCCTTACTATATAATATGTAACCTTTTTTTTCCCCTCTCTCTCTCTAAACTTACAGGCACTCAATATAGAAAATCAGGTCAATGATAAAATTAAAAATATAGCTAATGGTCCAAGTCGAGATGTACGTACATGGGAGATGTATTATGTGAATGGGTTCAATTTTCATACAGTGCATCATAGTTCTGGTCGGAGTAGTACAAATACAGATGTTTGTGTTGTTGGTGAAGAAGGAGATTATTATGGTCGCTTGATAGATGTAATCGAACTAGATTACACATGTTTCTCCCAAGTGAATAAAGTTGTTCTTTTCAAGTGTGAGTGGTTTGACCCGGTAAAAAATCGGGGTTGGAAAGTGCATAATGAATTTGGGCTTGTAGATATCAACTACAGGAAGAAGTTACTGAATTATGACCCATTTATTATGGCACATCAGGCAAAACAAGTGTACTATATCCGATACCCTAGTCTACGAAGAGATAGGGTTGATTGGTGGGCAGTGTGTCAAACCAAAGCAAGAAGTACCATTGTTGCTCCGCCTCAGTCAATAGACTTAGCTTATCAGGAAGATAGTAGTTCAGTACCTTTCATCGTGACCGAGCAGGATGAAGTTAAACTATTACATGATCAGGGGGGTGATATGGAAGAGGTGGAAGTACAAGAGTTGACCCGTTCTAAAGTACACCAATTGGAAGATGAACCAAGCGAAGAGGAAGATGTGGTTGAAGACGACGAGGAAAGGAATAATGAGGATAGTGAAACAGATGATGGCTTTAGTGACATGGATGATGAGGATTTTTGAAAATTACCTTATGTTGTTTTTTTCAAAGTGACATTTTAATGTTTATAACATGTTAATTTACTGTTAAATACTGTTGTTCCAGTTTTATTGCCATCACTTTAAAAGTCGCATGTGTAAATTAACACTAACAAAAAATTTCAGCTTTTCTTGGTGCATCTAAATGGCTGCTGATGAGGAACATGACACTAATATGGGAGATAATGATGAGCAACCTGCTGAGCAACCTGCTTTGGAAGATAGACGTGTAAACCTACGAGTTCGAGGAAATGCGTAAGTTTCAAATATAAGTTCAGTCCATACATACACACACACACACACACACACACACACAAGCGCGCGCGCACACACACACACACACACACACATATATATATATATATATATATATATATATATATATATATATATATATATATATATATTTACGTGTATACATCCATGCATATAACTTCTAGTTAATCTTTCTTTCTTTGTAGTTTTATTCCCTCCAATAGCGTGACCAGGAGCATAACCAAAATTTGGAAAGCACGGTTCACAGGTTGTTGGGACACATGGTCAAGTGTTCCGCGAGCTGAAAGGAACATCTGGTACGACGCATTCAAGGTACTGACAACACTTATTGTTTATCTTTTGTCCTAGTTATTATAAAGTCCAATGTAAGATGACAGTCTTTTTTGGAACTGGTTGGGTAATGGGTGAAAACATGTTCTTTAAATAGATTGGATAATGAGTATATGATGATTATTACCAAAAGCTGAAGGTTGTTTAATGACTTCAATGCTTAAATCATATAGATTCAAAATTTGATGTGGAATAGCCCCATTGGGCTGATTTATGCCCTGCACACCAGTCCACTGCCCAAACAGCATCAACAGCCTCCTAAGCCCCCTTCACTTGCAATTTTAGGTTAGTTTTGATTGGATTCAGGTTCAGATCTTGGATTTATAATGAGTTAGTATTATAATTTTCATCTAGGATTACTTAAATTCCATTTAGGAGTACTTTTAACAGCTTATTTTAGGCCATCTATTTGCCCTGCAATTTCCCCTGCACCAGTTGCAACATGTCCCTAATAGCCTTTGCATCTGCTGATCTAATAAGCTCATATTTTCTCCATTTAATTTGAATTTTGCTCTGAACGTTCCTTGCTAGGTGATTGATATAGTTTTAAAGTTTTTAGCTTGTTGTTTTAGCTTGTTCCAGCTTGTTGAGTAGCTTTAGTTTGCCCCCTTAGAATTGTCTGTTTTAGTTTGGATTTGTGCTTATTTGATAATCAGTGCTTATTTGGTACGATGGTTATTAGACTGCTTATTTTTGGCCTGATAGTTGCCTGGTTAGGTTGTTTGTTGCTTGTATCCTTCATTAATTTTCTCAGCTTTTTATGATTGCAAACCCACCAGAAAAATCACAGCAGTGTTGTATCCTTCATGAATTTTGAAATATTACAGTTTTGAAATTAAATTGTGGTTTTCATGAGTCTATGGAAATGCTTAAAAATGATATTATTTCTTGAACATACAGATCAAGTACAAATGGGATGCAAGAATTGAAGGTGATGTTAAAAGTGTGTTCAATACTGTGGGGTCAAGGAGTTTTCGAAACTTTATGTCCAAGGCAAGGAAGAAACCTCCAACAGAGAAACCTGAGTTTATGCATGAAGAGGCGTGGCAAACACTTTGTAGAAGATGGAGACTCCCAGCATTTATTGCAAAGTCGAATAAAGGAAAAAAGGCTCGCGAAGCTAACAAACGTTTACATACTGGTGGTTCAGCCTCAAATGTGGATCACGGCATGCAACTGGTATAAAAATCTAGTATATCATTTGTTTATTTATCTGTTCATTGTTGTACATGTAAATAAAAGTTTTATGTTCTATCTTGTGTAGGCAGAGGAGTTAAAACGAGAACCAACTGCTGCTGAAATCTTCGAGCGAACCCATAAGGGGAAGAACAAAATGTTTGTAAACAATGAAGCAAGGGAAACTTGGGTAAGTTAATATGGTTCTGGTCATTTTACTTTTGAAGGTTTTAACGTGATCTGAATAATCTCCAAACATCATACAATAATTCAGTATGGTATTATTCATCATGCTGCTACTATCAACGAATTGCAGCTAACATAAAATTATAGAATTATAATCATTTTTTTTTGTAAACCAGTATGTAGGTTACTCAAAAGCTCTGTTATAAACTTGTAGGAACAGTTTACTTATAGAGATAGACGAGGTGATGATGGAATTGTGTGACTCTGTTTTGTAAGATAGCCTCATGTAAGATAGCATTTAGCAGCGCTAGGTATGCTGAATCATAGCCTATTCCTTGATTATTAACATGGTATGAAGACCATCACTTAAATCACTGAATCATAGCCTCATGTAAGATAGCCCATTCCGGCCCTGCTATCAACTAGCAGTAGCCACCACTATTAACTCACCTTCATTATCCATGATCCAGTTTAAAGTTGTCTCAAACTCAGCACTTCTGTTTTCAAACTTACTTCACTCTGTCATTGCTGATCTCAACTGACATAATTGTTGACATCTGCTCTATGTATTATGCATACTTTTCTTGTATCAATAGTTAGAATTGGACAAATAACTGTATGCGTCTTTGCTGTTTGAAGTTTGTATAATATCAGCTCTTTGACTTTTTGAGTTTATGCTTCTTGTATCAACTGTTTGAAGTTTCTACATCAGATACTATATACAGTCTGATTCTTTATAAGTACCACATTAGACTAATTTCTAAACGATTGTGTTTAATACAGGAGCAATATATAGAAAACCATGGTGAAGATGACTCTCTTGACATTACATCTGGAAATATTTCTAATACACACAAAAGATGGATTGGTCATGTTGGCTCCAAGAATGGAAGTTATTATGGATCTGGATCAGGGGTTGATAAGTATTTGTTTCAACGTGATACTGATGATGAGCCTTCGGTCAATAATTCACATGAGGACCTTGATCGTTTTGAAGACAGGTTGAACCACCAAGAACTGGAGCAGGGATTAATGAGAGATGAGTTTGACACCTTAAGGAATGCACAGGAAGATCAGTCCAGGAAGCTAGCTCAGGTTCTGGAAGCCCAAGCATCGTACGAGCAGAATCTAAAAAAGATTGTCTATGAGGAGGTTACTAAAGTTGTTGCTCAAGAAGTCGGGAAGGTCGTCTCTCAAGAAGTGTCAAAAGCCACTCGTCAAATTCTGAAAGCAATTGGTGGTAAGAAGGTTTGATAGCGTTGTTTTTTTTAGTACTTGAATAAGTTGTAACTGATGATATCTAGTTCAAAATTTGTTGATGGAGTTCTTAGTCACATTAGTTGAGATTTTATGTTGGAATGGAATGCTTAGCAAAACCTCATGTATCGACATTTTTTTTTTTTATATATATGCTAATATCTTGGATCTTCATATGTATTATTGTAATTATGGTTTAGTGAACGTTACCGAAATGCAACGTCTTAGACGGCAACGTATAATAATGTTGTTGCTAAAAATAGCGACATAAATAGCGATTCAAAACTGAAATGTCGCTATAAATAGATAAAAATAGCGACTTAAACAGTGTCATATTACACCAAATGTGACATTGATAGCGACATAAACAGCGTCAAGGTGGACCAATTGCGACACATGTAGTAACCCAAATAGCGATAGGTGGCACAAATAGCGACTTAGTTAGGGACACAAAGAGATGTGATGCTATTTTAAATAGCGACTTATGAAAGGAAGTCGCTATAGTTGTCTCTATTTGTAGCGACTTGTCTTAGATGTCACAAAATTTAGCGACTTCCTCGTAGCGACTTTTAGTGTCGCGTAACTAAATGTGTCGCTGAGCCAAAATAAGTCGCTAAAAATGTGACTAAAAATGTGACTAAACTAATGTTTTCTTGTAGTGTATACAATATTTGATGATAATTATATCAAATGAAATTACATTTAAAACCCGATCCATTCATATATTTTTCATCAAGGATCACCTAACACAAATAAAAATATTTTTTGTCAAAGTTTAGTAAGAAACACTCAAAAAAATCAAAGTGGACATTTTTTATGAGACGGAGATAGTATAAATTTTGGTACAAATTGATGAATAAGTTGCATTTGATTCCTTTTACATAGAGGTACATGTTAGAAGGGGATTATAGTTCCCGGTATCAAATTAGAGTCTATGCATGTCCTATTCATGTATTTGGATTATGCTAATTATGTTAGGACGTGTTATATTATACGGGGTGACAAAAATAGATACAACTTGAAGAACAAGTTGCATTTGATTCCTTTTACATAGAGTCATAGAGGTATGCTAAGTTGACCACCTGAGTTTCTTCAGGGGCTTAGGTAGGGGTTTTACCTGAGTTTGAGTCTTACAAGTGATAAAGAAAATCCGGATTTTCCTCTTAGTGTGAAGCCGTGTGTTTTAGTGGTTTCCCTTCTCGAGTCTCTCCTAGTGGTTCACGTCCTAAGGCCTGCTCGTTTGGATGGTTTGACTCGGGGGTCGGATTTCAGGTGATTTATTAAAAGAAAAAAGAAAAAAAGGTGTTTGCTAAAGTCAATGAGCCAAGTCTTGAAAGTTTGTCTTGATCAATAAAGTGGGTTCATTTATTTGGCATACAAGACTTACTTTAAGATTAGAGTAGTATTAAAGTCTATAGATGTCCTATTCGTATTTTTGGATTATGCTAATTAAGTTGAGATGTGTTATATGACGGGACAAATATAACGTTTGAAATAGGAAGGATGAATGGAGGAGAAAATTCGGAAAGTCAAAAGTCTTTGTGGAAAAAAATCATAATAGTGATGGAAATTTCTCTGAATTTGCCAGAGAAGATGGGGCAAGTTGAGTTTGTGAAAGCTTGTTGAATGCTAATCACATAAAACTTCAGGTCCCATCGTTTAAGCCCTGCCGTATCAAAAAGATTTACTGTCAAAAACACAGAGGTCGAACATTTGCACACCCATTTATATCAAGTGATAACTGATAAGAGTCTCAAGAACACAATTGATAATTAAGTTGGGTAGCTCTCAAACCACTTCTGTTGGAAATTTGAGATGATTATCGTTTTAGTTTTCTCTGTTGTTCTCTCTTGTCTACCTCTCATTCATTCATCCATACCCACCTGCCCAGAAAGTTTTAGTTGTCCAGGTACGATTCCATTCGAGTACCCATTTTACAATGGCGCTGACACACGATGTGGTGGGTTGATCAAAGTCAATTGTACTTTGCATCATACGGAAATTCAACTTGGAAGACAGCCATATAATATAGTCAAGGCTGATTATGATTCTTCCGTTTGGATCCGTAACACAACATTTGAAGAACTTGTGAATAATACAAGCTGTGAGGCGCTTATGAATAATTTCACTTCTCCAAGCCCTCTTTTGTATTCCATTTTAATAGCCCCATTTATCACTCTTTTCAAATGCACAAACAGTCGCAATTATTCTCAGCACTTGGATAAGAACTATAACAGATACAGATGTGATGATCACAGTTTCTATTATAAGTATTTGATTAATAATATAACAGTTCCAAGTGATCTGCCAGATACATGTCAAGTAATACAGCTGCCGCTATCATTGAATCTCTCACATGATCCTAATGTAACCAACATATTTTCTCTTCTCTCTTCTAGATTCAGTATTTCATTTATGTTGTCACCTTCTTGTGATGCGTGTCACAAAAAAGGCGGCAAGTGTTATGCTGAAAAAGGACATTTTCAATGTTCAGACGCTAAAAACGGTATTTACAGCTTTTGTTCTTCTTTTTCTCTTTGATCTTGGTACACCAGAGCTGATATTCTAAAACAAATTCCTGGATTTTTCTTCGTGTCCATTACTATATAACTTATCTTTTGCTGTTTAATTGCTGCAGGAAAACCAGCCAGAAAACTAATACTGATCCTAGGTGATACACCTATTCGATCCCACACACTACACACACACACACACACACACACACACACACACACACACACACACACACAATGATTGTATACATAGCCTGATGGTACAGCATTTTTTTCCCTTTGTGCTTCAGTTCTCACTGGATCAGCCTTCATCCTCATGCTGTCTTCTCTCATCTTCATAATCTGGCGTCGCTATAAGAACAACCCTGTTTCGTATTTTTCCTCAAAGGATAAAATATCAACTAGCCTTGAAGATGGAAGTGCTGTCTGTGGTGTCTCAGTTTTCTCCTACACGGAGCTCGAAGACGCCACCCAAAACTTCAACCCTTCTCATGAGCTAGGTGATGGTGGTTTTGGAGCTGTTTATTACGGTGAGAACTTGGCATCTTTTAGAAAGGAAAATATACCCACCTATAACCTATGTGCACATGTCTCAACCGAGACTTGAACCCACAACTTCTTGGTTGATTAGGGTCACACACACCATTCAGTTACTCACACCTGATATATTTTTCTGAACAGGTAAACTTAAAGATGGGCGAGAAGTTGCAGTGAAGAGACTTTACGAGCACAACTACAAGCGACTCCAACAATTTTTGAACGAGGTTCACATCCTCACTAAATTAAGGCATCCAAACCTTGTTGTACTCTACGGTTGCACCTCTCGAATAAGCCGTGAACTTCTCCTTGTTTATGAGTACATTCCCAATGGCACCGTTTACGATCACCTACACGGTGAAAGAGAAAAATCAAACTTGCTATCATGGACAACACGAATGAACATCGCCATAGAAACTGCCAGTGTGCTAGTCTACCTTCATGCCTCTGAAATCATACACCGAGACATAAAGACTAATAACATTCTCCTTGATCATAATTTCTGTGTGAAGGTTGCAGATTTTGGTCTATCAAGGCTCATGCCGAATGATGTGAATCATGTGTCAACAGCTCCACAGGGAACCCCAGGATACGTGGACCCTCAATATCACCAACGTTATCAGTTAACAGATAAGAGTGATGTTTACAGCTTTGGAGTGGTCTTGGTAGAACTGATATCATCTATGGTGGCTGTCGATTTAAGCAGGTCTCAAGATGAGATAAGTTTGGCTAATCTTGCTTTGAACAGAATCAAAACTTGTGAACTTGATCAACTGATTGACCAGGCTTTAGTATCTGATCCGAAAGGTGAAATCATGGCGATGATCACATCAGTAGCAGAGTTAGCTTTTAGATGTTTACAGTATCATTCAGAAATGAGGCCAACGATGAATGAAGTGTTAGATGTGTTACTGGATATTCAAGGGGAAGGAAAAATAGATGATCATGACAGTATCAGAGATTTGGAAAGCGTAAAAGCGCCACCGCCGTCTAAAGCCAGTGACACGGTGGTTTTGTTGAAAGACTTCTTACCCTCGCCAGTCTCAGTCATGAGTGAATGGCACAGTGCATCAACTACAATGAGCAGCAATGGAGATAGACTGTCAATGAAAAATCCAAACAGTAAATAGAAACATTATGCAGATTTAGTTTTTTTTTTTTGAACGAATGCAGATTGAGTTTTAACGTGGGTGTATGTTCACATTTTTTGTCGAATCTTGTGCACTATATCTGAAAGTTTCTTGATGGGGTAAAAGTTGATGTAATTAAGTATTAACATACAGATTCATTATCGGTGTCAACTGCTAATGAGCAGCTTTTTTAGTGTTGCATTAATTTACACTTCACAGTAAGTAGCAAACTTATTAGCTTAAATTTCATTTCATGGGGATGAATCAAGATCTCCTGGTGACCTAAAAAAAATAATGTGTGGTAGAGCACATACATCGCTATTTCCCATTTTACTTAGGCTGAGAACAGAACTAGTTATTTTACTGGGGTAATCCCCTTTACCCAAGAGAACAGAACCAGTCTAAAATATAAACAACTTCTGTAAAAGGCTTTGATGAGTTACTCCATTACAGATGAATTACTCCAATATAGATACATACTTTTTTCTTGACCATGCTTATCATAAAAAATTTTAATCGGTGCTTAATTACTCATGCACAAAAAAAAAAAAAAAAAAAAAAAAAAAAAAAAAAAAAAAAAAAGCGGAAAAATTAGGAAACTATGATAGAAAGGAAGGGCCACTGGCATCGTCAATGACTGTAAGTCTTGACGGTTTGTCTTAATAAATAAAGCAGAATTTGTTCGAAATTTATTTGCTTGGTATATCACAGTTAACTTGTTTTAAGAAATTCATTTTGTACAAAAAGTTTACGCTAAAATATTTAAAAATTAGATTGTAATTAATAAGGTGAAAAAACACAAATCATTTGAAACTTATGTTTACCTTGATATAAGTCCTTGTATGCAGGCTTTCTTTTAGGCCATCCACAACGCATCGTTCAAATGAAAGTTTTAAATGCCATATCATCATTAAATAGCACTGTGGGCTTCGTGCGTTAAAAGACCGCTCTTCTCTGTTTGCATCTCAATTATGCGTTAGTGATGGGCCCCTTTCTTTATTTCTGAATTATTTTAACCGAGTATACTAAGGCCATCCACAATGGGCCAAAGTGACATCATTTAATGGTCTTCATTGACCGGTTCAATGCATTGCAAACAATCCATGTTACTAGTTGGTAAAAATGTGGTGCGTCTCTGAACAAACTGTATAAACACTATAAATGTGAGCCCAATACAATAAAACCTCTATAAATTAATACTCGATAAATTAATAACCTCGATAAAATTAATAATTTGTCTAGTCCCAACTTGGAACCAGTACAAATTTGGACCCCAATCGATAAAATAATAAGATAATAATTTTTTTGAAACCCCAGTGTATATATATTAGTCCCAACGAAACTATAAATTAATAATTACTAAAAATTTCATATATATGTATATATGTGTGTGAGAGAGATACACTTCAAAATTCTAATATTGTTTAGTAAAAAATGAAATTTATTATCACTTGTTATTTTTGTTAAACTTCAAATCTATATTGAGTTTATCTCAAAATCTCCTTATTGCTGTAAAGTGTTGGTGTATTGTTTTCTCGTATTGCAACAAAAAGCGTTAATTTTATTTTCATAAAGTGTGAATATGAATTCATAAAATTTTAATTGGAACTTGTCTTTCAAATTTATTTTTCATATATAAGGAGTATATATTGTAACTAGTATATTACACTTGAAAATTTAAAGGCCATATATAAAACCTCTTTAAATTAATAAATTATTAATTTATCGATATAATAATATCTATCTAAATTAATAAAATATCCTGGTCCCAACACTATTAATTTATAGAGGTTTTACTGTATATTATTTTATTTCTTTTGGCTCATATCTTGCACTGATGCTTTTCTACCTAAACTACTTTTGTTTATTTTATAAAAATTTATTAGATAGTATAAGGTCTAATGCATTGTAAGAATTTGATATAAGAAAAAGAGAAGTTGACCTGGAAGTGATGTGGCAATGTATTAAACTAATAATAGTACAATGCATTAGAGATGCCCTAAAAGGTTACTCAGTATTACACATAATATGCATTAGTGGTTGGGCCCCCTTCTTTATTTCTAAATTATTTTAATGGTGACATGGAAGTCTATTAAACTATGTAAGAAAAGAAATAATTGATTGCGGGTGTTTTTATGTGATAAAGTTAAATGATGATTTAGCAATGTATTATACTCATGGATTGTGGATGCCCTTATATCTATTCCCATATCACCAACCATAACCTCGTGGTCGCTAATACTAATCAATCTTAGTGGTTGGTTCATGGCTTGTCACTAAGGACAATTTCATGATACAATATCTTTGTCAAACTAACAAAGCTTATTTTTCAGTTAGCTTATTGTTTATAAAAAAGAAATAAGCTTGGTTCTCATAAGCGTACGCGCCAAACATGCCCATAATACATATCAATATGTGATCTGATAAGCCTTGAGCCTTTTCCAATGGAATAATATACTTGGTGACCCAAATTTGTAATTGTCGCGCGTAGTTATATTTGAAAAGGGAAAAACGAATTGGGTTTTCAAAGTATATACTTCCATTAATCATTCATGAACACTATCGCAATTATCGCGTACTTTATCTTAACATACATATATCCTTTATTTGACTTTAACCGTAAGAACCATTTACATTGGTTGTAATTCTTGTAAATTTGGATACAACTTAAAGAACAAGTTGCATTTGATTCCTTTTACATAGAGCTATAAAGGTATGCTAGAAGGGAATGATAGCTGATAAATTATACAAGGACCATGAAGAGTCAATGACTCAAGTCTTGAAAGTTTGTCTTGATCTTAAAAGTACAAATTAATACATGCTTATATGTTTGGCATACAAGACTTACTTTAAGATCACGGTATAAAAGTCTATACATGTCTCCTATTCGTAATTTTGGATTATGCTAATTAAGTTTAGACGTGCTATATGGGGAAGATAAAAATGGGAACCACATGAAAGTTTCCAAGTCTCCTTATGAGTTATGACGTTTAAAATGGGCAAAGATGATTGGAGAAGAAAAATTGGGTGAGCCAAAAGTCTTGATGGTCTTAGTCAACGGGAAAAAAAGTGATAGGAATTTGTATGTTTATTGCAAATGTGAAAACCTGTTAAATGCTACAGTATAAGATTTAGTTATAATACCCGTGTACGCGTGGATTTTTTTTTAAACCTTTTTTGAAAGATATATTTTTATCTATTAAAAAAATTATTTAATCTTTGTTTTGTTTTGTTTGATTTACAATTTTTAATTATAATTTTTTATTATTAAAGATAATCATTTAAAAAGTTTAATTTTATTGTTAGTTGCTTCTTATCTATATTTTTTTGTATTTATCTTCTACTTGTGTAGTATATCAACAAAACGAATTTATAAATTAAAAATTAAAATACTACATAATATATATATATATATATATATATATATATATATATATATATATATATATATATATATATAGTGTATCTTTATTTTCAGAACCCTGTTAAGTGCGAGAACTGCGAGAACTCCAATTTTGCATTAGAAAATATGCATGTTCATATAAAACATATATGTTTTCTTACATACACCTTAATACACATACATGCATAACATACATGTTCTTATAAAAACCTGTTACGTGCAATAGATCAATGCAAAATGGTTTTATTTTTAGAACCGTGTTAAGTGCGTGAACTGCGAGAACTCCAATTATGCATTAGAACATGCATGTTCATATAAAACATGTATGTTTTCTTACATATACCTTAATACGCAGGCATGTGTATTAAGGTGTATGTAGAAAAACATACATGTTTTATATGAACATGCATGTTTTCTAATGCAAAATTGAAGTTCTCGCAGTTTCCGCACTTAACAGGGTTCTGAAAATAAAGCTCCCCTATATATATATATATATATATATATATATATATATATATATATATATATATATATATATATATATATATATATACAGGGAAGGGATCGGGTGCGTTTTTCCTTTTTAGTGTGGATGGTACGGATGAATGTGGACCACACGATCATCCGTCCATCTCAGATTCTGATAAAAAAAACGCGGTGGCATTAACGTAAATATGCCGTCTTTTTTTAAGATCGTTACTATCGTATTAGCTTTTTTTCTGAAAAAAATTCAAAAAAATCTGAAAAAATTAAAAAATAAAGAGGACAACAAATAATTAAGAATCGCTGAAAAAAATTTTTAAAAAAAAATCGTTTTCATCGTTAAAGGTATTGTGATATCAAAATTTGATTTTGCCTTTTTTACAAAAGTCAAGATCTGATCTTGACTTTTGTAAAAAAGTCAAAATTAGATTCTGAAAACTTTTTTTTTAATAAAAAATTTAATATCACAATAACTTTTTTAATATCGTAAAAACTTTTTCTTAATAAAAATTGTTAATATCGCCGTAACTATCATGTTTTCTTAATATCAAAGTTAATTTTTTTTAATATCACTTTAACTTTCAAGATCAGATCTTGAATTGTGTAAAAAAGTCAAAATCAGATTCTGAAAACTTTTTTTTAATAAAAAAATTTAATATCACAATAACTTTTTTAATATCGTAAAAACTTTTTCTTAATAAAAATTGTAAATATCGCCGTAACTATCATGCTTTCTTAATATCAAAGTTAATTTTTTTTAATATCACTTTAACTTTTTCTTAATATCGTAATATCACGGTTCATTTTTACATGTAAAAAAACTTAATATCACGGTACCACTCATAATATCGTTAATATCACATTAGCACTCATAATCAAAAAAGAAAAAAGTGCTCAGAAAAATCTGAAAAAATAAAAATAAAAGAACACAACTAGAGTAAGGATCGCTGAGAAGTAAAAAAAAATCAAAAAAATCGTTTTCATGATCAATTGGTACCGTGATATTAGTGTCAGATCTTGACTTTTTTACAAAAAGTCAAGATCAGATCTGAAATGGGCGGTCCAGATCCATCCGCACGTCTGCACTAAAAAAAATATCCGCACGTGATCCTCACTCTATATTCTTCTTATTGGATCCCTTCCCTATATAGAGTAATATATATATATATATATATATATATATATATATATATATATATATATACACACACGAAAGTCCGTACTTGGAGTTTTGTATTATATTAAAGATTCAGGTCCTATTAGCCCAACCGTACCAAACAGTTCATATCAAAAACAGGTTGAGCCGTTGAGGTAGAAAAATATGCTACTCACCTATATAATGGAGTCATAAGAACGCAAGCAATAAATTGGCTAGTTTTCTAAATTGTTGTGTTGGATAATATTGAAATGATTGTTGTCTTTGTTTTCGTGTCTGTTTTTCTCTCTTGTCTACCTGTCCTTCACTCTGCTACAGAAAGTAACATGTCTGTGCCTACCTGTCCGGAAAGTTTTAGTTGTCCAGGTTTGGCCCCGTTCCAATATCCATTTTACAATGTCACTGACTCAAGATGTGGGTTGATCAAGGTCAACTGTAATTCTACCGGTGGGGAAATTCAAATTGGGAAAATGAAATTTGAAATTCGTGGCAAGTTAAGTAGTAATTCTTTCGTTGTGATCCGTAACACAACATTTGAAGAACTTGTGGAAAATAAAAGCTGTGAGGCGCTTATGAATAATTTCACTTCTCCGAACCCTCTTTTGTATTCCATTTCAATATTTCCCTTCCTCACTCTCTTCAAATGCACAAAAAATACCAGTTATGCTTATTTTAGCCAACCTAATTACAACAGCTACAACAGATGCAAATATCACAATTTTTACTATGAGTATTCCATCAGCAATGCATCTCCGAGTGATCTCCCGCGTACATGTGAAGTAATACAGTTGCCAATGAGAGGGGGATGGGAAAATAAAAAACATAATACGACCACCATAAATACGACCAACATATTTTCCCTCCTCTCACCCGGCTTCTCTATTTCAATTTCATTGACACGTTCCTGTGAAAAGTGTCACAACAAGGGTGGCCGCTGTCTTGTGACCAAAGGACAGTTTCACTGTACCAAAAAGGGTATGAGGCTTCTTTTTTTCCTTTTCCTTCTCTTCTTATTCTGGATATACACCAGAACTGCTATGTCTGACTCATTCCTAATACCTTTTTGTTGTCTTGCTGCTTTAGATAATTCAGACATGAAACTTATCCTAGGTATTGTCTTCAATTCTATCCATTATACGCAAACACAAACACAAGTACTGTTTAAATCTTTACCTGAAGGTGTTGCATTTTTTTGGCTCTAGGTCTCATTGGATCTGCCTTCATCCTCATGCTGTGTACAATCATCATCTTAGTCTGGCGTTTGCGTAAAAATAGGCCCTTTTGGTATTTCTCAACAAAGGATGGATCTCAATGCCTTGAAGACGGAAGTATCTTTTTTAGCGTCTCAGTTTTCTCTTATGCTGAGCTTGAAGATGCCACCAAAACTTTTGACCCTTCTCTGGAACTAGGGGGTGGAGGTTTTGGAACTGTTTACTATGGTGAGAATTTAACATGCTTGATGCTACACGAGACTGTTAAAGTCAGAAGTAAATATAAAAAAAATCAGCATGTAATCGCAATTCTATCTCAATTTTATTGATAACTTCTATGGAGTAACATAGTTACCATTTACATAGTTCAAACTTATTCCAAATTTACGCGTCTTTCTCTAACAACTTGCTAAGTTATTGATATCTGATCTTCCTGAAAAAGGTAAACTCCAAGACGGGCGAGAAGTTGCAGTTAAGAGACTTTATGAGCACAACTACAATAGAGTCCAACAGTTTATAAATGAGGTTGAAATCCTCACCAAATTAAGGCACCCAAACCTTGTTGTGCTTTATGGTTGTACCTCTCGGACAAGCCGTGAACTTCTCCTTGTTTATGAGTACATTCCCAACGGCACTGTTTATGATCACCTACATGGGGAAAGAGCAAACGAAAGCTTGCTAACATGGCCAGTACGGATGAACATTGCCATAGAGACCGCCAGTGCACTAGTGTACCTACATGCCAATGAAATCATACACAGAGACGTAAAGACTAATAATATTCTTCTTGATCACAATTTCTGTGTGAAGGTAGCAGATTTTGGTCTATCAAGGCTCATGCCAAATAATGTGAATCATGTGTCAACAGCTCCACAGGGAACCCCAGGATACGTGGACCCTCAATATCACCAACGTTATCAGTTAACAGATAAGAGTGATGTTTACAGCTTTGGAGTGGTCTTGGTAGAACTGATATCATCTATGGTGGCTGTCGATTTAAGCAGGTCTCAAGATGATATAAGTTTGGCTAATCTTGCTTTGAACAGAATCCAAAAATGTGAACTTGATCAATTGATTGACCAGGCTTTAGTATCTGATTCGAAAGGTGAAATGATGGCGATGATCACATCAGTAGCAGAGTTAGCTTTTAGATGTTTACAGTATCATTCAGAAATGAGGCCTACGATGAACGAAGTGTTAGATGTGTTAATGGATATTCAAGGGGAAGAAAAAATAGATGATCATGGCAGTATCATAGATTTGGAAAGCGTAAAAGCACCACCGCCGTCTAAAGCCAGTGATTCGGTGGTTTTGTTGAAAGACTTCTTACCCTCGCCAGTCTCAGTCATGAGTGAATGGCACAGTGCATCAACTACTATGAGCAGCAATGGAGATAGACTGTCAATGAAAAATCCAAACAGTAAATAGAAACATTATGCAGATTTAGTTTTAACGTGGGTGTATGTTCACATTTTTTTGTCGAATCTTGTGCACTATATCTGAAAGTTTCTTGATGGGGTAAAAGTTGATGTAATTAACATACAGATTCATTATCCGTGTCAACTGCTAATGAGCAGCTTTTTTAGTGTTGCATTAATTTACACTTCACAGTAAGTAGCAAATTTATTAGCTTAAATTTCATTTCATGGGGATGAATCAAGATCTCCTGGTGACATCGAAAAATAATGTGTGGTAGAGCACATACATCACTACTTCTCATTTTACTTCTATCGAGAAAAGATCCAGTCTAAAATATGAACAACTTCGGTAAAAGGCTTTGATGAGTTACTCTATTACAGATGAGTTACTCCAATATAGACACATACTTTTTTCTTGACCATGCTATATCATAATAAATTTTAAACGGTGCTTAATTACTCATGCACAAAAAAAGCGGACAAATAAAAAAAAGGGAACTATGATAGAAAAGGACGGGCCACTGGCATCGTCAATGACAAGTCTTGACAGTTTGTCTAAATAAATAAAGCAAAAGTTGTTCGAAATTTATTTGCTTGGCATATCACAATTATTTTAAGAAATTCATTTTGTACAAAAAGTTTACGCTAAAATATCTAAAAATTAGATTGTAATAAGGTGAAAAAACAGAAATCATTTGAAACTTATGTTTACCTTTGATAGAAGTCCTTGTATGCAGACTCTCTTCTAAATCTATTCCCATATCACCAACCATAACCTTGTGGTCGCTAATAGTAACCAATCTTAGTGGTTGGTTCATGGCTTGTCCCTAAGGTCAATTTCGTGATACAATATCATTTTCAATCAAACAAAGCTTATTTTTCAGTTAGCATATTATTTATAAAAAAGAAATAAGCCTGGTCCTCATAAGCGTACGCGCCAAACATGCCCATAATACATATCGATATATCAATATGTGATCTAATGAGGCTTGAGCCTTTTCCATTGGAATAATATACTTGGTGATTGAAATTTGTAATTGTCGTAGTATTTGAAAAGGAAAAAACGACACGAAAACTATCGTATTTATTTTTAAATTTCTCAAAACTTTCACGTACTTTTACTAAACATACATATCCTTTATTTGACTTTAACCGTAAGAACCATTTACATTGGTTGTAATTCTTATAAATTTGGATACAACTTAAAGAAGAAGTTGCATTTGATTCCTTTTACATGGAGTCATAAACGTATGCTAGAAGGGGATGATAGCTGATAAATTTTACAAGGACCATGAAGAGTCAATGAGTCAAGTCTTGAAAGTTTGTCTTGATCTTAAAAGTACAAATTAATATAAGCTCATATGTCTGGCATACAAGACTTACTTTAAGATCACGGTATTAAAGTCTATGCATGTCCTATTCATATTTTTGGATTATTAATTTAGACGTGTTATATGGGGAGACAAAAATGGGAACCACATGACAAGGATGATTGGAGGAGAAATTTTGGGTGAGCCAAAAGTCTTGATGGTCTAAGTCAATATGGAAAAAAAGTGATAGGAATTTGTATGTTTATTGTGAATGCGAGAACCTGTTAAATGCTAGTCACATAAGAATTCAGTTCCCATTAGCCTAACCGTACCAAACAATTTATATCAAAAACAGGTTGAGGTAGAAAAATATGCTACTCACATATATAATGGAGTCATAAGAACACAAGTAATAAATTGTCTAGTTCTCTAACCTGTTGTGTTGGATAATATTGAAATGATTGTTGTCTTTGTTTTCGTTTCTGTTTTCCTCTCTTGTCTACCTATCCTTCACTCTGCTACAGAAAGAAACATGACTGGGCCTACGTGTCCAGAAAGTTTTAGTTGTCCACATTTGGCCCCGTTCCAGTATCCATTTTACAATGTCACCGACACAAGATGTGGGTTGATCAAGGTCAACTGCAACTCTACCGGTGGGAATATTCAAATCGAGGGAAAGAAATATGAAATTGTTGGCAAGTTTTCTAGTAGTCCTTACGTTGTGATCCGTAACACAACATTTGAAGAACTTGTGAACAATACAAGCTGTGAGGCGCTTATGAATAATTTCACTTCTCTAAACCCTCTTGTATATTCCATTTCAATAATTCCCTTCCTCACTCTCTTCAAATGCTCAAAAAATACCAGTTATGCTGAAGGAATGAATGCTTATTTTAACCAAACTAATTATAATAGCCACAACACATGCAAAGATTACAATTTCTACTATGATTATTCAGTCAGCAATGCAACAGCTCCGAGTAATCTCCCGCGTACATGTGAAGTAATACAGTTGCCAATGATAGGGGGATTGGAATATATAAAATATAATACAACCACCATATTTTCCCTTCTCTCTTCTACGCTCTCTATTTCATTTTCATTGACACGTTCCTGTGAAAAGTGTCGCAAAAAGGGCGGCCGCTGTCATGCTAAGAAAGGACAGTTTCACTGTTTAGATGCCAAAAAGGGTAACGAGGCTTCTTTTTTTCCTTTTCATTCTCTTCTTATTCTGGATACACCAGAACTGGTATGTCTGACTCATTCCTAATACCTTTTTGTTGTCTTGCTGTTTCAGGTAATTCACACATGAAACTTATACCAGGTATTATACGTCTTCAATTCTAGGCATTATACACAAACATAAACACAAGTACTGTTTAAATCTTTACCTGAAGCTGTTGCATTTTTTTGGCTCTAGGTCTCATTGGATCTGCCTTCATCCTCGTGCTGTGTACTGTCATCATCTTAATCTGGCGTTTGCGTAAAAATAGGCCCTTTTGGTATTTCTCAACAAAGGATGGATCTCAATGCCTTGAAGACGGAAGTATCTTCTTTAGCGTCTCAGTTTTCTCCTATGCTGAGCTTGAAGATGCTACCAAAACTTTTGACCCTTCTCACGAACTAGGGGGTGGAGGTTTTGGAACTGTTTACTATGGTGAGAATTTAACATGCTTGATGCAACACGAGACAGTTAAAGTCAGAAATAAATATATATATATATATATATATATATATATATATATATATATATAAATAAAAAAAAAAAAAAAAAAAATCAGCATGTAATTGCAGTTCTCTATTTTATTGATAGCTTCTAACATAGTTACCATTTACATAGCTCAACCTTATTCCAAATTTACGCGTCTTTCTCTAACAACTTGCTAAGTTATTGATATCTGATCTTCCTGAAAAAGGTAAACTCCAAGACGGGCGAAAAGTTGCAGTTAAGAGACTTTATGAACACAACTACAATAGGGTCCAACAGTTTATAAATGAGGTTAAAATCCTCACCACATTAAGGCACCCAAACCTTGTTGTGCTCTATGGTTGTACCTCTCGGACAAGCCATGAACTTCTCCTTGTTTACGAGTACATTCCCAACGGCACTGTTTATGATCACCTCCATGGGAAAAGAGCAAACGAAAGCTTGCTAACATGGCCAGTACGGATGAACATTGCCATAGAGACTGCCAGTGCACTAGTGTACCTACATGCCAATGAAATCATACACAGAGACGTAAAGACTAATAACATTCTTCTTGATCACAATTTCTGTGTGAAGGTAGCAGATTTTGGTCTATCAAGGCTCATGCCGAATGATGTGAATCATGTGTCAACAGCTCCACAGGGAACCCCAGGATACGTGGACCCTCAATATCACCAACGTTATCAGTTAACAGATAAGAGTGATGTTTACAGCTTTGGAGTGGTCTTGGTAGAACTGATATCATCTATGGTCGCTGTCGATTTAAACAGGTCTCAAGATGAGATAAGTTTGGCTAATCTTGCTTTGAACAGAATCCAAAAATGTGAACTTGATCAACTGATTGACCAGGCTTTAGTATCTGATTTGAAAGGTGAAATGATGGCGATGATCACATCAGTAGCAGAGTTAGCTTTTAGATGTTTACAGTATCATTCAGAAATGAGGCCTACCATGAACGAAGTGTTAGATGTGTTAATGGATATTCAAGGGGAAGGAAAAATAGATGATCATGACAGTATCAGAGATTTGGAAAGCGTAAAAGCGCCACCGCCGTCTAAAGCCAGTGATACGGTGGTTTTGTTAAAAGACTTCTTACCCTCGCCAGTCTCAGTCACGAGTGAATGGCACAGTGCATCAACTACAATGAGCAGCAATGGAGATAGTCTGTCAATGAAAAATCCAAACAGTAAATAGAAACATTATGCAGATTTAGTTTTAATGCGGGTGTATGTTCACATTTTTTGTTGAATCTTGTGCACTATATCTGAAAGTTTCTTGATGGGGTAAAAGTTGATGTAATTAACATACAGATTCATTATCCGTGTCAACTGCTAATGAGCAGCTTTTGGTGTTGCATTAATTTACACTTCACAGTAAATAGCAAATTTATTAGCTCAAATTTCATTTCATGGGGATGAATCAAGATCTCCTGGTGAGTGGTGACATCAATAAATAATGTGTGGTAGAGCACATACATCGGTATTTCCAATTTTGACTTCGACTGAGAACAGAACCAGTCTAAAATGTTGGTATCTTTTCACAGGTCTATTGCCATGCCAATTAGTCTCCATGAAACGTTTTTTATAAACCATTGTGTGAGTTTATGTGATTGTGTTTTTGTGTTGTAAATTTCAGACAAAGTATATAAAACTTAAGATTAATAATTGAACTAAAAAAACATATGTTCGACTCTTTACAATATATATAGTCATTGAAACGACATGACTCTTAATACCTAACCATTGTGTCGTTTAACAATAACTGTCAACCATAATAACTAACTTCTACTAACTGTCATATCATAACTGACTTCTAACGGGCTGTTTGGGTTAAGGATTTCGACCCATACAATTTTAGCCCTTTTGACCCATACTTAAATATACTAAACAAATATATAAGTCTTAATAATAATAAGCATTAAAGCATTATAATTTTTGTCCACATTCTCCTTCCTAATGCTTGAATGCTGCAATCTTGATCTTTCTGGTTCAGTCTTCAAGTAATGATGATGAAATCATCACTACTGCTTGTGCTTTCTTCAAATTTGCTTCCTTTGGTCTCTTCACTTGACTGCATAACATCTTCCACTCTTTTGCACTTCTTTCTGGGAGATTCTCCATTGATCTCTTGTACTTGGGCTTCAAGTGCTTCAACCTGTGCATTTCCCTGTGCACCATGTGCAATCACCCTTGCATCATTCTGTGGCTCCATTTCACTCATGCTAGCCATTCCCTCTGGTTCACCCTGCACTCTTTTAGCCTCTTCATAGTACAATTTCACCATGCCAATATACTCCTTGTATATTTCTTTCACTGTCTCTTGATGTTCATATGCTAGACCAAGTATCTTTGTCAATTGATGCCAGTTTCCATTCAATGATACATCCATGTATCCTCCAAGTGCATCAACAAATTTGTATAAAGCCAATAAATCAATCTTAATTACCCCCACAGTTGGTGGTAATTCACCCAATACTTCTTGTCCCAAGTATTCTTTGTAGAACCATTCAATCATATCCATAAATTTCCCTTTCAACACTTCCCAGTTTCCATATACTAATTTATCTATCCCAATCAAATCAAGAAATGCTATGAATCTTTGATAAGTGTTTACCTTTAGGAAATATAGAGTTCCATTCATGCTTATGTATTCAGAATCCACATAATCATGATCAAATTCTTTCTCCATTTTTAGTTCCTCCATTCCTTTCACTAATGAACATGCATCATCAGGGTCTATCGACTTGAAATATTCATCCAGAAATTCATTGTGTCTCTTAGTCATGCTGCTTTCACTTTCCCCTACAACAATGTTGTGTTTATCAACAGTTTCATCATACATGTGATCAAACATGTACCATATCTTGCATCTGTTTCCATCATGACTCACAAAATAACCCTGCTCCTTCAATTGTTCTAAACTAAGAATGTTTAATGTGATTTCAGGAGTGTAAACCACATTAGGTACCATTAATCTTCCTCTGTCTGTGTCCACAATCACTTCTCCTACACCATATGAGACAATAAACTTCTTTTCTCTTTCTTCTATTCCTTCAACTTGGAATCTCTGCATCAATCTTTTGAATAACTGTTTCATAGGAGTCATATGCCTTTTATATGCAGTACTAACATACCATATCTCATCCCAACTGCCTAAATCTGAACCCTGAACCATGTAATCTGTTGAAACGTGCACTGTCTCTGGTTCATACTTGAAAACTGCTTCATTTTGTGGTGTTTCAATTTGTGTAGTGTCCATTACATTTGATTCTGTGTTGGTTTTCTTTTCTTTGTTTGTGCACTTCCAAAAGACGTGCCCTCTTTTCTTGCAAATATAGCAACGTGCCCTTCTATCTTTTTTGGACAAACTGCTTGATTCCCCTATCTCTTTGTAACTGCTGCCACCATGATGTTTCAGTCTTGAGGAATTATAGGATACTACCTCTTCCATTTTCTTTCTTAATAACTGTTTTCCTTCGGGTGAAATATGTTTCTTGTGTCTAGGCCACGTTTGGGTAGTTTGGTATTTTTCTCTTTGTAAGTAATGTCTGTTTGGGATGTATGGTGTGTCTTTGTATAATTGGCTTCTCCAAGGATCAGAACATAGGCTCTGGTACCACTGTTGGTATCTTTTCATAGGTCTATTGCCATGCCAATTAGTCTCCATGAAACGTTTTTTATAAACCATTGTGTGAGTTTATGTGATTGTGTTTTTGTGTTGTAAATTTCAGACAAAGTATATAAAACTTAAGATTAATAATTGAACTAAAAAAACATATGTTCGACTCTTTACAATATATATAGTCATTGAAACGACATGACTCTTAATACCTAACCATTGTGTCGTTTAACAATAACTGTCAACCATAATAACTAACTTCTACTAACTGTCATATCATAACTGACTTCTAACGGGCTGTTTGGGTTAAGGATTTCGACCCATACAATTTTAGCCCTTTTGACCCATACTTAAATATACTAAACAAATATATAAGTCTTAATAATAATAAGCATTAAAGCATTATAATTTTTGTCCACATAAAATATAAACTTTGATAAAAGGCTTTGATGAGTTACTCCAATATGGGAAATAATTTGCACACTCTAGTTTTTGATTGGGACACTCAATCATATGCATTAAACTATTGTATTTTGTATATACACTGCTTTAAATGATTGTACACATGAGTGTACAAATCAAATTAAAACATAATGTGTGCAAATCATCTCCCTCATGGACGGATTTGGGCATGTGCAGGGTGCTCAACCGCACAGGGCCCCCGATTTTTTAGGGCCTCCAATTTCTGAAATTTAAAGATTTAAAAAACTGAGTTTGGGATGATTTGAGTGAATTAAATGGTGTTTCAGATGGAAAATACACTTTTTATATGTTCACGAACTAGTTACGAAAGGTGTAGAAATACAGAGCATGGGTTATGGGGTTATACGTTCTTGTGAAGAAGATGACCTGGTAACTTTTTAACAGTGGCTACAGTAAAACTTTGTCTCTACAAGTTATGAACCTTTTAATATGTAAAGTTTGATTTTAGCCCCTTTTACTTTTATACTTGATAAACCCAAACCCAATTGATGAATACATTGACCACATTCTATAAAACGTATCACTTTCCCGAAATACTATTTTTGTATTTTGAAAATTAATCATTGTACAACAAACATGATCTCTTAAATATAGTTTGCATCCCACATATTTTTGTCTAAATATAATACTTTGTAACTAATTTGTTACTGTAATAAAAAGATTCACGTAGTATGACTCGATGAATAAAAAATGCAAAAATTTGCTATCGTTATATATCTCTAAACTAATGTGTGCTTAAATCAAGCTCAACCACTTTTACGGTCTTAAAAACTTTGGCGGTTAAGGGCCTAATTCGAAGTTTTGGCACAGGGCCTCCAAAATCCACGGGACGGCGACCCCTCCAATATAGACACATACGTTTTTCTTGAGTATGCTTATCATAATACATTTTAACCGAAATTACTCATGCACAAAAAAAGAGGACAAATCTAAAAAAGGGAACTATGATAGAAAGGAAGGGCCACTGCATCGTCAATGACTGTAAGTCTTGACAGTTTGTCTTAATAAATAAAGCAAAATTTGTTGGAAATTTATGGGCATTGGCATATCACATCTAACTTGTTTTTAGAAATTCATTTTGTACAAAAAGTTGACGCTAAAACATCTAAAAATTAGATTGTAATACTGTGAAAAAACACAAATCATTCGAAACTTATGTTTTACCTTGATAAATGTCCTTGTATGCAGCATTTCCATTAAATCTGTTCTCATATATATCACCAACCATAACCTCGTGGTTGCTAATAATTACCAATCTTAGTAGTTGGTTCATGGCTTAGCTTGTCCCTAACGTCAATTTCATGATAAAGAATCATCTCGTTGTTGCAAAAATATATAGTATTCTGCATATGCTGTAGTATCAGTAGTTTATTCTAGTGTGATGTGCTGTTGAAACCTAAGAAAATGGGGTCTAAAGTCTAGCTAATGATGTCTTATCTTCTTTACGTGTGCTAAGTTAAGACGTGTGACAACGGGAGTTATTTATATGATCCACATGAAAGTTTCCAAGTGTGACATTTTGGTGTTAGAAAGGGCTAATTAATCATAAATGGAGGAGATGAGTGGGTTGGTCAAAAGTCTTGATGGTATATTAGTCAATGTGGAAAAAAATTACATAACTATTGGAATTTTCTATGTTTTTTGGCATGTAAGATGGGTCAAGAATGTGAAAGCGTGTTATTCGTTAATCACGTACGAGTAATAATAAAGTAAGGGTCCTTCTTTAGCCAACCGTTCCAAAGACTTCTCGTAAAAATCACGTAGGGGTAGAAGATATAAAGTGTATGCACATTCATGTATATACTGTACGTGATAATAGAGTTAAAACAAAGATGATATATTAGATATATTATATGATTGTCTAACCTTTTCTATTGGATATCTGAGATGATCATCGTCTTCTGTTTAGCGTCATTTATTCTCTCTTCTCTACCTCTTCTTCACTCGGCTACAAACAGCAACAATTCTTTGCCTATCTGCCCAGAAAGTTTCAGTTGTCCAAAAATGGTCCCATTCAAGTACCCATTTTACAGTGTCAATGACACACGATGTGGGTTGATCAAGGTCAACTGTACTTCAGAAGGTGGAGAAATCCAATTTGGTGAGCACTTGTATCCGACTTTTGGCAAGTTCGATTCTCAATCTTCGGTTGTGATCGTTAACAAAACATTTGAAAAGCTTGTGAAAAATGAAAGCTGTGAGGCGCTTATGGACAATTTCACATCTCCAAGCCCTCTTTTGTTTTCATTTTCAGTAGATCCCTTCATCACTCTTTTCAAATGTGCAAACAATCGCAGTTATGCTGAACAAATGGATGGTTATTTTGGTCAGCGTAATTACTCCAACCATAGCCGATGCAATGATTACAATTTCTACTACAAGTATTCTGTCAGCAATGCTACAGTTCCAAGCAATCTTCCTCATACATGTCAAGTAATACAACTTCCGTTGTTAGTGAGAAAGCCACATGACCATAAAGAACTTGTTGAAAGCAAAATATTCACTCTTCTTTCTTCTTATGTCTATATTTCACTTCAGTTGTCACCTTCGTGTACTGGGTGTATCAAAAAAGGTGGCCAGTGTCATACAAACACGGGACTTTTTCAATGTTTAAACGCCAAAAATGGTACTTATACAGCTTATCATTTGCTTCATTTTTACTTACTCCCCAAACTATTTTACTGACCTGTTTACAATTAATGTTTTGTTGTTGGGTTGCTTCAGGAAAACGAGGCAGAAATCTGATACTGATCCTAGGTGATAAACCTCTTCAATCCTATTAATTATTAATTAGATATATAAATGCATATGGACATTATACATGTATGTATATCATTTACCTGAATTTCCTTCAATCTCTTGTAGTTCTGGCTGGGTCTGCCTTCATCCTCGTGCTCTGTCCAGTCATCTTTATAATCCATCCTTCTCAGGAACTAGGAGGTGGAGGTTTTGGAACTGTTTACTATGGTGAGAATTCCACATGCCTTTTTTTTTTGAATGGCAATTTTTTTCACACCTTATACGACCTATCTCACAATATATCTCACAAATGTCTCCAGCGAGGCTTGAACCCACAACCTCTAGGTTGGTAGGCAACTCACATACCACTAGACCAAAAGGCCTTGGGTATCTATTGAGGTCACACATCAATATAACAAATTCACCATTTAATCGCAATATCCTTTATACCTTAATTGATAAAAGTCCTTGTATGCAGGCTTTCCTTTAAATCTATTCCCATATCACCAACCATAACCTCGTGGCCGCTAATAGTAACCAATCTTAGTGGTTGGTTCATGGCTTGTCCCTAAGGTCAATTAAAAGGTATAGTATGCGCCAAACATGTCCATAATACATATCGATATATATATATATATATATATATATATATATATATATATATATATATATATATATATATATATATATATATATATATATATATATATATGTGATCTAATGAGCCTTGAGCCTTTTCCATTGGAATAATATACTTGGTGTTTTGTAATTGTCGTAGTTATATTTGAAAAGGAAAAAACAACATTGGGTTTTCAAAGTATATACTTCCACTAATCATTCATGAAAACTGTGGCATATATTAATTTTAAAACTCTCAAAACTTTCACTTACTTTATCTTAACATTCATATCCTTTATTTGACTTCAACCGTAAGAACCATTTACATTGGTTGTAATTTTTTTAAATTTGGATAAAAGAACAAGTTGCATTGCTTCCTTTTACATAGAGCTATAAAGGTATGCTAGAAGGGAATGATAGCTGATAAATTATACAAGGACCATGAAGAGTCAATGAGTCAAGTCTTGAAAGTTTGTCTTGATCTTAAAAGTACAAATTAATATAAGATCATATGTCTGGCATACAAGACTTACTTTAAAATCACCGTATTAAAGTCTATACATGTCCAATTCGTATTTTTGGATTACGCTAATTAAGTTTAGACGTGCTATATGGGGAGATAAAAACGGGAACCACATGAAAGTTTCCAAGAGTCTCCTTATGAGTTATGACGTTTAAAATGGGCAAAGGATTTGTATTTATTGTGAGTGTGAGAACCTGTTAAATGCTAGTCACATAAAAATTCAGGTCCCATTAGCCCAACCGTACCAAACAATTCATATCAAAAACAGGTTGAGGTAGAATACGCTACTCACATATATAATGGAGTCATAAGAACGCAAGTAATAAATTGGCGAGTGTTTTCTAACCTGTTGTGTTGGATATATTGAAATGATTCTTGTCTTTGTTTTTGTGTCTGTTTTTCTCTCTTGTCTACCTGTCCTTCACTCTGCTACAGAAAGTAACATGCCTATGCCTACCTGTCCGGAAAGTTTTAGTTGTCCAGGTTTTGCCCCGTTCCAGTATCCATTTTACAATGACATGGTGTGGGTTGATCATGGTCAAATGTAATTCAAAAGGTGGGCAAGTTCAAATTGGGGAAAAGAAATATGAAATTGTTGCCAAGTTGGATTCTAGTAGATCTTCTGTTACGATCCGTAACACAACATTTGAAGAACTTGTGAACAATTCAAGCTGTGAGGCGCTTATGAATAATTTCACTTCTCCAAACCCTTTTGTATATTCCATTTCAATAAATCCCTTCCTCACTCTCTTCAAATGCACAAAAAATACCAGTTATGCTGAAGGAACGCTATCTTATTTTGACCAACCTAATTACAATAGCTACAACACATGCAAAGATTACACTTTTTACTATGAGTATTCAATCAGCAATGCAACAGTCCCAAGTGATCTCCCGCGTACATGCGAAGTAATACAGTTACCAATGATAGGGGGATTGGAAGAAAAAGGACTTAACACAACCACCATATTTTCCCTTCTCTCATCCAGCTTCTCTATTTCAATTTCATTGACACGTTCCTGTGAAAACTGTCACGACAAGGGCAGCCGTTGTCATACTAACAAAGGACAGTTTCACTGTTTAGATGCCCAAAAGGGTAACGTGGCTTCTTTTTTCCTTTTCCTTTACTCTTTATTCTGGATACACCAGAACTGGTATATCTAACTCATTCCTAAAACCATTTTGTTGTCTTGCTGCTGCAGATGATTCACACATGAAACTGATGCTAGGTATTACATGTCTTCACTTTTGGGCATTATACACAAACACAAGCACAAGCACAAGTACTGTTTAAATCTTTACCTGAAGTTGTCGCATTTTTTTGGCTCTAGGTCTCACTGGATCTGCCTTCATCCTCGTGTCGTGTTCAATCATCATCTTAATCTGGCGTTTGTGTAAAAATAGGCCCTTTTGGTATTTCTCAACAAAGGATGGATCTCGATGCCTTGAAGAAGATGTCAATGTGGATATATTTCTAAAAAATCATCAATTTTTGGGTCCAAAAAGGTACTCTTATTCGCAAGTAAAGAAGATGACTAACTCCTCTAAAGTGAAACTAGGACAAGGAGGTTTCGGTTCAGTGTATAAAGGACAGCTAAGCAATGGAAACCTAGTGGCAGTGAAGATTTTAAGTGAATTAAAAGGTAATGGTGAAGACTTCATTAATGAAGTTGCAAGTGTTGGCAGGACATCCCATGTAAATATCGTAAATTTACTGGGATTTTGCTGTGACGGCCACCACAGAGCGTTGATATATGCATTCATGCCTAGTGGATCCCTTGAGAAGTTTATATATGGTCGGGAATCATCAAATAGTAGCCAACTTGGGTGGGACAAGTTACACCAAATTGCTATTGGAATTGCTCGAGGCTTAGAATACTTGCATAGTGGTTGTAACACAAGGATCTTGCATTTCGACATAAAGCCCCATAATATTCTTTTAGATCAAGTTTTTTGTCCTAAGATATCTGACTTTGGGTTGGCTAAGCTGTTTCCTGAAGCAAGAAGCAAGATATCCATGTCCCATATGAGAGGAACACCGGGGTATATTGCTCCTGAACTATTATCTAGAAATTTTGGACAAGTTTCCAATAAATCAGATGTTTACAGCTACGGAATAATGATTCTCGAGATGTTTGCAGGGAAGAAAGATATAGAAGTTGATCAAGTCGATCATACAAGTGATATATACTTTCCTGATTGGATATACAAGAAGTTACATGAGGAACAACTTGGCCTGCATGAGATTGTGAGTGATGAAGAAAATAATATGGTAAGGAAGACAATTATTGTGGGGTTGTGGTGCATCCAGACTAGTCCTTTGAACCGCCCCACAATCACACGGGTGTTGGAAATGTTAGAAGGAGACATAGAGTTGGAAATCCCTCCAAAACCTTATTTGTCTTATCCATCAAGGCCCGTCAGCTCTTGCTCCCCATCGACAAGCTTCCCATCGACAAAGTAATGGCATTATAAATGTTCATTTATATTTTAGATAAATCCTCTCCTAAAATAGTTAGTTAATAGTAGTTATAACTTACCATGTATAGTGCCTAAATTTATGTTGTACTCTTGTATTTATACTTGTTTCATATTCATAATAATAAAAGCCAAAATTATTCAATTCTCATATGGTGGCTATGTTTGGCCCAAAACTTTTTGGAGCTTTTTAGGGCAATGAGCGGTGAGCAATGAGCTTTTTGATTTATAGTGTCCGTTTGGCATGAAAGCTGTGAGCTTTGCTATTTTTTAGGAAAGCTCATTTTTTTCAATGCTTCTTTATGAAGCTGTGAGCGGTGAGCAGTGAGCTGTGGCTACTGCTCACTGCTCATAGCTACTACTCACTGCTACTGCTCACAGCTACTTTTGCCAAACATAGCCGGTATCAGCCTAACATCTTTCCTAACCCTAATCACCAATTCTCTAGTTTTTTCTTCTGCCGTCATCTTGACCATGGCTTCATCAACTGATAATTCTTCTCTTCCTATGAATACTCTTATTCATATGTTCACCATTAAATTAACCTCCTCTAACTATCTTCTTTGGTGTAATCAAATTAATCCTCTCCTACTTCATCAAAAGTGGATGCGTTTTGTTGATGGTTCATATCGCTCTGTAACACCCCAAAAATTGATTCGTAGCGAAAGATAATGTCACTGGGGCGCTACGAAATTGGTATCACAACACAGAGAGTATAGAAAAAGATTTTTGAAGAAATTTTATATTCAATATAGGTTTACATCATTCCAAAAATTTGTGCGGAAATACAGTCCCATAAAATAGTTTAAGCGGTCCTAAATATATCATAATCACCTATGACCAGGCCATGCCAAAAGCCTTCAACAGTTAGCTATCGTCTTAACCTGAAAATAGATGCTAAAAGTGTCAACACGAGGTGGTGAGTTCATAGGTTTATAATAAAGCAGTAAGAGTAATGTGAGTTCAACAAAAAGTTTTGTGACATTGTGTCGCTCACAATGTAATGAAAATAAACGTTTTTTCGTTAAGTAAAGTTTGCAATGTGGACCACAAGAGTTAAAGTTTGTCTGACCAGTTCATTCAATTATGTGACCAGTTCATTCGGTCATGTGACAAATCCATTCGGTCATGTGACCAGTTCATTCGGTCATGTTACAAGTTCATTCGGTTATGTGACCAGTTCATTCGGTCATGTTTGTACATAGCAGTTGGGCCAGTTCATTCGGTTATGCAGGCATAAATGTTTTAAGCACTTGTGTCCATGAGTAAAAAATCAAGTATGTAATATGTAACCATATAACGCATTCGAGTAAACAAACAAACATTTAAGTAGAGCAAGTAATGCTTTGAGTAAACAAGTGGCATATTCAAGTAAAACAAGTATTGCATTTAGATAAAAACGAGCATGTATTCTCCCCCAAAACAGTTATAAAACAAGTAAAAGTAGGGGCCATGAACTCACCTTAGTTAAGCAGTCTGAATAGAGTAAAGTCAAATAGTGATAGTGTGCGGCACCGACACGCGACCTAGATTAGTATGGCATGTTTAGTTCACAGTTCTAGCTTTAAGACTCGATGAAGTTTAGATAAGTTTAAAAGTTTTAAAATGTTTGTGTTGTTGTTGCTTGTGTGGCAACATTTAAGTTTAAATAGTTTGGTAAGTATTGGCTAGCATTGACTTTCGGAAGTGTTTAAATATACATGTACAAATATTAAAAGTATCCTCAACGAATAATTCTTTGGTTCGTCGGCAACCGAAAGACAAGCCGAACCAAAACAAGCTTAAAGGTAAGCAATCTATAAGCTATAGAAAAGCTCAAAAGTACTTAAGATAAAATCTAACAAAAAGGTTTAAACTAAAATTTAAGTTTGACTTTTTGGATAAACTAAGTTCTAGTCATAACATCTGGCAGGTAAAAGAAATACTTATATGATATAAAATTTCATGTAGTGAATTAATGTAATACTTCAAATGTTGGTGGTTCTTGTTTACGACAACAAAAGAAAGCAAACAAAATTGATAAGAAAATAAGTATCTACTAATGCTACATATTGAATTTTAGAAGGAAAGAACAGTAGGAAATAAATTAATGTTGGCTCTTACTCCAACTGAATAAACCAATAAAATACGGAGCATGAAAATAAATAAGAGCATCCCTATGGGCTCCTCGGCCCAAATTCCAAAAATAAACCCGATTCCAAACACGAGTTTTTTAATTGACCATTGCACTTTTAAAACTTAATTAACAAAGTGAGTACTTTTAAAAATATTTATAATAATATGTTATATTTGAATGACCATGAATCATACCCACGTTTCATATATATCATCAGTTGACTTTTAAATCTAAACTTGAGACAACCAGTAATATACAAATCAGTATCACACATACACTAAATGTAATATACAATATGTTGTAATTTGATTGAACATAAATATGAACACCATTACAAACAAAAAACAAAACCCATAGCACAAGACCAACCTGCAGGTGCATTCTTAGCACTTATCACTATCCCAATACCAACCGGACCCATGAACCTTAAAAGCCTAAACAACCCGTTCTAAACAGGGAATTATATAACAAACATACGACTGCAAACAAGGTTTCAACCACTGAACCAAACTCCCGTGAAAGTCTTAGAGCTTACCCACTGACCCAAACACTCATGTAACTGTAGACCTACTGTCCCAAACACCCATGTAACAGCAGACCCACTATTCCAAACTCCGATATAATTGCAGACCCACTGAACCAAAGCCATATGGTCGTAAAACATTTGCCATTCCTTACAGGTAGAGTATGCAAATACTAGTAACACTTAACTATGGCCTTCACATATTCTACACTTAACCGGATAATAGCCACTGTTTCCAATTCGTACACTTAATTGCAGCCTTCACATATTCTATATTTTTATCAACAAGATAGCTTTACATTACTGCATGATACAGAAGTTTCATTCTAAAAAAGAGTGATTTTCATTTATTTCCTTTTTGATGTCCACTGACTATCTAATTCTAGTTCTACATTCTTGTTACAATGAAACTGATACTTTTCATCATCTTTGAGAAGACAAATAGAAAACAAAGAATAATAGTGCTTTAAGGTAAGGAACCATCAAACCTGATAGAGTGGGAGATCGAGAAAAAATTACAGGAATGGCTATGGACTAGCGGTAACGACAATGAACAATCAGGGCGCACAATGAAGGTTGAAATTCAATCACGTTAAGAATATAATGTCATGTTATAGCCGTGCATGAGGAGGAAGATGGTCTCTTTAGGGTTTTAATGCTACTGTTGTTTTTTTCTAATTGCTTTTATTAATGAAGAAAATATAAATACTATTATAAATTAAATATTTTCAAAAGTACTCATTTTATTAATTAAGTTTTGAAAGTGCCATGGTTTATTAAAAAACTCTTCCAAACACACACCCAACAAGATCAACACGACTCCAACACTAATTAGAAGTTACAATATAAGTTATTATTGCTTTGAATTTTATCCTTGGTGACCAAATAGCGACGAACAAAAATCACAACCCAATTTAACAATCAAAGTTAACCCAAATCATTTAGCTTGTAAATTTAACCGTTTTGTTTTTGAACTTCTTTTTGAGACAACTGTTAGAACAAAATCAACACCTACCAAATCCAAATCAACCCAAATATATTCCATTCACTAGTTTTTCAGGAGATGCTCAAGATAAAAATATTTGATACCCACTGATGGCAGGGTTCGACTCACACAAACAATACCATTTAGTCCAAAACATTGAAAGTGAAGTGCCAACAAAATATATTTAATCTTTAAACTGTGCTAAACCAATTTGTTACTAGTTGTAGTGTATCTTACCATTTGACCATTGTGAGCAAACCAAAACACATGACTCTTTAGGGTGCGTTTAGTTGGAGAAAAAATTCGCTTGTTTTCTATCTCTAGTTTTGTAAAAATTTGGAAGGGAAATTTATCTCCACAAAACACTTAAAAATATAGAAAACGCGTTTAGTTGATGTTTTCATTTCCTATTTTGAAGAAAGGGGGGAGGGTTGTGGGTTATAAAGGAAAACAAATAAATTTTGTTTTGTAATTTTCATTGTTAATTTAGGAAACAGGGATTTGTGTTTTGCAAAACATTTTGTTATAAAACACTTATTTGAACGCGATCTCTATTTTCTTTGTTTTTCACAAAACAGGGGTGTTTTCCTCTAACTAAACGCACCCTTAATCTTTTGTGAGTTTTAAAGTAGTATGATGAGGCAAAGAGGTGCAAAACAAAATCAACCCACTGTGGACAGTGGGTCTCGATCACACAAGGAAACAAACCAAAACCCATCCACAGTGGTTCGACCCACAACGAAAACCGAAACACAACAATATTATAACCAAATAAACCAACAAGATAAGCACTTCTAATATGAGCCTATATGGATATTGTTTGTTTATTTATTGTTTACCACACAAGATCAACAACAACAAAAATTAATTAGAGTAAACTACATTTTTTGTCCTTGTGGTTGTATCAAAATCTCACTTTTGGTCAAAAATTCAAAAAACGTTCAATATCAGTCCAAAAGTCCACGTGGACTTCACTTTTGGTCCAATTTTCGTCCCTAGTTAGTTTAGTCGTTAAGTACGTTGCACCGTTAGTCCTTTAACCTAACGGTCGTTAGCAATGTTTGCACCGTTAGTCCTTTCAGTTAAAAATTTGAAAAAATTCGAAAAAAAAAAATTCCCAAAAAAATAATTTGAAAATTCGAAAAAAATTCTAAAAAAAAAATTTTGACGAATTTTTTTTTTTCCAAAAAAAAAATTTGAAAAAAAATTTCTAATCAAATTTTTTCTTAAAAAATTCGAAAAATTTTATAAAAAAAAATTCGAAAAAAAATTCAAATAAAATTTTTCTTAAAAAATTCGAAAAAAATTTCTAAAATTTTTTTTGACAATTGTCCCGGTTTGACACTAAAATTAAATTGTGTGTATATATATATATATATATATATATATATATATATATATATATATATATATATATATATATATATATATATACGTATATATATATATACGTATATATATATATATACGTATATATATATACGTATATATATATATATATATATATATATACATATTAGAAATTTTTTTAGAAATTTTTAGGAAAATTTTTTATATATATACATACACATTTTAATTTAAGTGTCAAACCGGGACAATCGTCAAAAAAAATTTAGAAATTTTTTTCGAATTTTTTAAGAAAATTTTTTATTAGAAATTTTTTTTTTCGAATTTTATTGGAATTTTGGAAAAAAAAAAATTTCGTCAAAAATTTTTTTTTTTTTAATTCTTTCGAATTTTTTAAGAAAAATTTTTATTAGAAACTTTTTTTCAAATTTTTTTTTTGGAAAAAAAAATTTCGACAAAAAAATTTTTTTAGAATTTTTTTCTAATTTTTCAAATTATTTTTTTTGGAAAAATTTTTTTTTTTCGAATTTTTTCAATTTTTTAACCGAAAGGACTAACGGTGTAAACATTGCTAACGACCGTTAGGTTAAAGGACTAACGGTGCAACGTACTTAACGACTAAACTAACTAGGGACGAAAATTGGACCAAAAGTGAAGTCCACGTGGACTTTTGGACTAATATTGAACGTTTTTTGAATTTTGGACCAAAAGTGAGATTTTGATACAACCACAAGGACCAAAAATGTAGTTTACTCAATTAATTATAATCAAGAACATGCTTAGGTCGATTGACACACGTTACAACTTGTAAAATCAATCAAAACCACAGGTTTATTAACAAAACAACATCAAGAAATACAAAGTGTAAAAAAACAAGAAAACCCTTACAAGGTACGGATCGATTGACAAGGAGAGAGACCAAAACTTTGAACACCATTAATCCCAATCCGATCCAAGCAGGAAACCACCACAAGCCTATCCCTTTGATTTTTGATAACAAGTTTTTTTTTTTTTTTTTTTTTTTTTTTTTTTTGAGGTGTGGTTTCACTGAGGATCGGTGGGTGGTTAAAAGGAAGAAAAAAAAAAAATGTTCAAGTAGCTTTCTTAGTGTGGTCTTGTGATGAATCGTTTTGAGCAAACTTTGCCATCAATCTCTACCTTCAAGGTGGTCTCGTGATCATTGTTTAGGGAGAAGAGAAGTAGCAGAAAGAAATAAAAAGATGATAGCGATATATCCATCCTTTTTGGTTTGACTTTGGAAATAGAGGTATTTCCCCGTTTACCCATCGGTACATAACTTTAATGTGTACCAAACTTTATTTCCTTTTTTTTTAAAGGTCCAAACTTTATTTCCTAATCTCCATCTTTCATCTTTATTTGATTTAATAGATAAGATTAATCTTTTAAACAATTAATCGTTAAGCGAAAAAAAATATATACCGTTACGACGAGCATTTAATTATCTTTCTATAGACTGGCACTTTGATGTATTTTCGACAATTTTTTTTTGTTTTTTTTCACGTTTTTTTTCGTGACCAAAAAAATCATATATAATATATCGTATATAAAATCATATATTATCATATATGATATTACATATCATATATTATCATATATGATATTACATATCATATATGATATGTAATATCATATATGATAATATATGAAATATCATATATGATTTTTTCGGCCATTTAAAAAAACGTGAAAAAACGATTTTTTTTTCCGAAAGCATGTCAAAGTGCCCGTCTATAGAAAGATAATTAAATGATTGTCGCGATGGTGTAATTATTTTCGCTTAACAATTAACGGTTTAAGATATATTTAAATTATAAAAAATGGGTGAAATATTAAAATACTTTTAATCTCAACAATTGATTTATTTTTAAATGAATGGTGAGGATGAGTCCCTTGATATGTAAGAAAAGTTTGGTATTTAATATAATTCTCCTCTAACCTTATACCCTATTCACCCAAAAAAAAATATTTCCTTATAAACTCCAGGAGCGACCCTCTCTCAAAAATTCTAGGCGACTCTCACAGATTTAGGACAAGTGTCCATATGCTTGAGTCCACCTTGTACTTACATAGTACTAGCTACCAAGGTTATATTTTGAGTGACTGGCCCCACATTTCTTGGGCGACTTTGCTTTTTTGACTTTTAATTAGCTTACACTTTTGGTCTTTGTAGTTTGATTGGTATTTCATTTTTGATCCTTCTGGTTATTATTATTATTATTAATACACAAACACAAATCTGAAAAAAAACAAACATATACACAAACAAGTTCATCTTCCTCTTATGAATCAGCAGAGACACAAACATATACACAAACACAAAATGAAAAAAAAAAAAAATATACTTTCACTAGCTTATAGACCCGTGGAATCCACGGGATTTTAGAGGGTTTTTTTTATTAAAAATAATGTAAGTACGTCAATAAAGTAAGAATTAACAACGAACGTAAACGTTATGAAATTTTCTTGTAACGGAATAATAAGTTATAAGTGACTGATAGTATCAGGTACAATGCTTGTAAATATCTATGTAATAAACATTCATTGCCTCGTGATCTCCAATATGTTTGTCTTAATAAGCAAATGTATGTAGTGACCACTCTAACACGTCAACAAAAGGTACATTACATGAACGCCTAATAAGTTTTAAAAATATGTAAGTAAAAGAAGTTTGAGATTTATAATAACTATAAATAAGAAAAATGCCACAAAACATGCCATATGTATAGGGCTGTAAACAAACCAGACAAACACGAACGGAGCCTTATGCGAATTTCTTATTCATATTCGTTAATTAAGAAATGAATTGTTCATATTCGTTTATGTCCGTTTGTGTCCTTTCATTAAGACATTAAATGAATGCTAAACCAACATAAACGATCGAACATAAATGAACACAGACAAACAAACATAAACATTTTTAAATTAAACACAATATATTATTTTATAAGTGTTGTTTTGTTTAAACACGCCAATTTTAAAATTCTATAATTAAATGATATGATATACGAAGATAAATAAATAAATTAACATAAATGAACGTTAACGAAAGCATAATCAGACATTCATGAATATAAAATGAACGAATGCAACTTTTGTTCATATTCGTTCATTTAACTAAACGAACATAAAATATTATTCATGTTTGTTCATTTAATAAATAAACGAACATAAACGAACTTTTTACCAAAAGGTTCATGAAATGTTCACTAAACGTTCAGTTCGTTTACGGCCCTACATATGTATAATGTACATACCTATTGACTGTTTGATCATAGACTTTGAAGAACTTCTTTATATACCACATTTATAGTAGATTTTGATAAGTTACCATCCACATCTGAAACAACAACCTTCAAACCTTTTTTTGCCTTTGACACGTGAAAGAGCCATATATAGTTATCCATTTTTGAAAATAGGACGTAGCAAATACAATCCAACTTATGAAAGAGATTATATATTTAATTAACATGGAAATGGCTCGTTATGAGTAGCATTATCTATACTACTATATAATGCATTTGAGACTATTCTATAATTAGAAAAGCTTAAAATTCAGACTTTTACTTGCTTATTATGGAAGGATTTCAAAATTAATTGGTTAGGAAGCAGGTTGATTAGAAAGTTGGTTAGGAAGCAAGTTGGTTAAGAAGTTTGTTAGGAAGCAAGTTGGTTGTTCAAACTAAAATTATTTGGCTTAACCATCTCTACTTATAAAGCATAAAGACAACTAAATGCGTAATCGAATAACCGAATAACGCAAAATATAGTCACAGGTATACGCCGCCGTATTGCGTGGGTACTGTTCTAGTATATTTAATGGGTGATACGGGTAAGAAATGTCAGTTTTGATTTATGTACATTTATATGGGTCGGTAAGGGTCGAGACAATTTCGGTTAATTTACATGCAAATGAGTAGCTAAGGGTGTTTTATCTTGAAATGAGTGAAGTGGGTAATATTTTGAGGATGTTTAATAAAAGGGTGTATTTTGGAAAAACTTTACTATACGATAATGCAATCTTTATTTTTAAGGATGTTTAACAAAGAAATCATCATTAATAAGTTCGTCCGATTGCGGGATAGTTATATTTTATGTATGGAAAAATTTTATATAACTCAAACTAATTTCAGTACTAACATCAACACACACCAACATCCCAAACTTTTAAACTAAGCAAAATTGAAAAAAAAAGCTAAAGGTGTGTTACAACTTTTGCACTAAAAGTTCAACTTTAAAATCGTTTGAGCGCATTCTTTTTTTTTTGAAGATATTTATAGTTTATATATCATCATTGTTAGCACCAAATTATAGAAACTTGCATAGTTTTTTTATCAGTTATATATGGTTTGATCATTTATACATATATGCTATTACATAAACTGAATTATGCATGTGACATTAAGTTGTTTGGCTCCATGCTCATACTTCTATACTTTCTTCTTTACTAATACACACAAATACCTATCCTTTCTTTTTATTAAAAGCCATGGCATATGTAAGGAAGGAAATTGATGTGCTTTTAACGCCAAACTTTATTAGAATGTACCAACCTAAACTAAGGATGAGACTAAAAACACAAACAAAGCTCAAGTTCCCCAAGAGGTCAAGAGTGAGGCCATATCTTGGGAAGTGGCACACCCAAATTGTGTAAGACAACAACCAAATAGGAGTTGAACAGCCAAATCATGAACCTTGAAAAATTAGAGCCAAACATCCCATTTACAATCAACACCCAAGAACACAACCTATAAACATCCCCTAACTTAAACGATATGATGATAAACTAATAAATTCAGGCTCATTAATATTTACTTTATTTAAATTCGATTTATCAAAGCACATGTATTGGAAAGAAGGAAGTGGTGCCATGTCTTCGTGTAATTCTTGTAAACTTTCTACTACGTCATCCTCTTCACTTCGAAATAAATATGTGCAAAAAATGATTCAACCTTTTTTCAGTTGCGTGAATGGCTTGCAAGAAATCCAGAACTAATTCTCCATCATTTAACATGTCAATGTCATCTTTGCCTTCTACATCATCAACCCCATTTACAGCCTCAGCTACTTCCTACAGTTTCACATCACATGTAATTACTCTTTTTTCCTAGAAGAAAGAACAAAATGAGCAGCAATGAACGATTTTCTTTCGTTTTTTAATCCAAACACGGACTTCCTACCATCAGAATCTGCTTCTTCACAGGCAACCCTTTTGGAAGAATGTGTGGGTAGTTCAGCCTCCATTGTATGCTTCTCGGGAACTAAAGGGGGCTTACTTTCATAAAAAATGATAGCAGACTTTTGTTCAATAATCGCATTCCACTTTGGCTTATGGTAACATCAATCTTGTCCTTGCTCACGTGTTGATTTAGTTGGTTCCATTACTTCAGGAAGAAGAGATAGACGTCCACCTTTCCATGGGTTCACTTTCCTTTAAAGGACTACATACACTATTTCTGGTAGCTTGTATTCCCTGGAATAAAATAGAAACAGTATAAAATAGTTAGTGCATGAAATAAAGGCACAAGATAGAACACCCTGCATCTAAGCTCATAAACTCATTCCATTTCCATTACACCCTATATCTAAAACTCATGGCGATAGTGATTCAAGACTCCAAACTAAATGCACCCTAAGTTAAAGAAATTGATTAATTGAAACCCAAAGCATAGACGGCGCCACCTTCAGAATAAACCCAAAGCATAGAGGGACTTACTTTCATAATACCCATTTTGAAAAAGATCACTCATGCTCATTACTGCAAATGGCCATGGTGAATAACACCAAGACCAGCTGTTGCACTACACTTAGCCCAGTTTGTGGCCTTGCTCAACCAATCTTGAAATCACATGCAAGCAACAACACTTAGAATTTTCAATGGTAGTATGTATAAAAGATAACAATGATAGCAAAGCACAAAAAAGTATCTACCAGATTCTCCCTTAGAAATGTGTCGATAGTAGTTCCAGCATGCATGAGTGTGTTTGCGTATAGTGTTGCACTGTGGAAAATGTTGTTCGTCATCTCGATTGATTCCTTTTTTCTCTTGATAATAAGTAAACCAGGTTTGTTTAAAGATTCGTAACAATATATGGATATTTCTAAACTGCAAAATCTCGACATGTATGTCACAGTAAAAAAAATGCTCACTTACTATGAGTGTATAAAAACTCAAGATTCAACTGTATGGAGGTTTCTCCACACCAAATCATTTACATTTTGGTCAACCTCTCAGCATAGGTCACTTCAGCTAATTTTGATCACATTGACCCTTGGTAACCTGTGATGCCACTATTCAGCCTAGTGTAGATTACTTAAAAACTCAAAAAATGATACTTGAGCTCCTCGAAAGAAATGGCGAGGGAATGACATGCGATTTGTAACCTCCATAGCGGCCACCGGATATTTAAGCATAACAATAGGTAAGTTAAGATTTTCACGTATCATCTTTTGCGTATTAGTGGCTTTGTGGAAAGAAACGTCTGCCTTCATCATCCTGAAGAAGAAAAACAAAACACCATTGTTAGAAACATGCATACACATGAAAGCTCAGGCTTTCTTTAACTAAAATGCTATATTTTTCTATAACTAAATAGTGTGAGCCTATGAGTGTTTTTGTTGTGAATTTCAAGTATCCTTTTGCATGCTCTTAAAAACAATTATTGCCTGCTCCACCATTCGGGATATTTCAAACGCATCAAGCAATATGTTATAAGCTTTTTGCATTGGCCTAAAACAAAAACCAAAATGAAATACAAATGTTAGGAACACGGTTAAATTAAACTGTCTTGACACCATTAAAATGATATATCATCCATTAGAGGCTCAAGATCTTAATTAGAGTTAGCGAACCATGTTTAAAAACAAAGTTAAACCAAACTCTGGAAGTCAAATGTAAAATTCCATCATATCATATCAGGACATTGTATGAAGAAACACAAGAGTGACTCTACTATATCATCGGTCAAAGTCTTATAATCAGTTGGCCATGTTATGAAAAATGCAAGGAATCTTGTATCAAAATAAGTAGACTCTGACTTCACTCTTAAACAAATGAATAACTAATATAATAATATAACACACCCTCTACCTGTTAATGATGGATAGGACTCGACAACTCAAAATCCTATATGGGTCATTTTTCAAACCATTTTTAAGAAATCCTATATGGCTCATTGGTATTTTGGGAAACTTGTATAAAAACAACAGTTTGTATATGATATTATGAAAATGAATGTTATGAGAACTTACTGCTCCACTAATAGTACCAAGCTTGATTAGTAAGTGATGTCTTTCTGCACTTGCTTAAAAATTAGATTTCTCATCATATATAGAGAAAAGAACGCACAAGAATTTGAGTAAGTCAAAATCCACCTTCCATGTAATAAAATTAACATTACCTTGAAACTTAAAACACATGCAATAAGATCATTAAGCAGAAAATACGGTGATACCATATATATTAAAAGTCAGACCAACCATGGTTTCATATTTCTACAATTTCATATCTCTCGGACCGTAAGAGAAAGCAACCTTTGCGTTATGCCAATGAGGAATATGATTGAGAGGCAGTTTAGGATTAAGGCCATTTACAACATTATTTGTCGGCATCTTTGGGGTTGGATTTTGTCAGCACTTGACATGATCTACAACATAAACAAAGTTTTGTGTATACAAAATTTTATCCAGAAGACAAAGATGCATATTAGAGTTTCAACTTAGCTATTTCAAAAACCAATTAAAAATTTTCTTTTCTCTACTAAGCTAATAATCGCTCATATATAATCTTTTTTGACCTTATTGTGTGTCGAAAATATATGGATCTCCAAAGCAGGCTAACTATAACAATCTCAATTCATTGATATAACAAAGACCACCCGAAATGTAACATACTGTTGACAGTGTTCTATACTCAAATTCATCCCAAGTTCAAAATAGGCAATTAAAATTTTAGAACGACAGAAATATCCATGCTTTGTGCAAGTTTGGTTTTCTCATTAGAACACATATTGCTACTACACATGAAAATCCACATCATGTATTGCTACTATGAACTACGATTTTTTTTTCAACAAACACATCTATTATAAGAATCAAGATTTTACCTTTATATTGTCCATAATATTCATTCATAGTTCTTTATGAAATTCATTCATCTTCATGAAATTCCTTTCAAACATTTCATCAAACACCTTGCCCTCTTTAAAATACTTGCAAACCTTTGATCTTTGATCTTCAAATTCTGGCACAAACATGTATCACGGAAAAAATTACACCAATATTTAGATCTACTATATGTAACCACACTCATATTCATAATCAATGGAATATTTAGAAGCACCTAATTAACACATCAAACTAAACAAAAGAAGATAAATCAAAATGCGGTAATCGAATTACACCTGCATAATCAAAAAAGAAAATAATCATGCTAATAACCAACACCATAATAACTGTAGCCTGCATCTTCGTATTATGCAAACAAAACATGTAATTCAAATATATTTTAATTGAATCCAAACCAAATTATTGCAATATCTAAACTAATAATTGGAAACCCTAAATATCATAATTAAATAGGTACTTACCAATTCTTCAATTGCCCAATTTTTTAATCTATGGAATCATTGTCTGTTTTCTATTTTGGAACCATGAACTGATTTGATATGAAAAGTGGTGTTTTTGATTTTTGAATCATGGTGCGTTTGAGATGAAACTGATGCAGCAAATATTGTTTTGAATTAGAGTATGAGAGATTGATGCGCGGGAATCGCAATAGGCTTTACCTCTCGAGGGATCTCGAGAAGCTTACAACCCCCACCAGGCAGTGTACCTGATCGTTGTAGTATAGTATAGTGACAAGTACCGGGGGATTGATCGTTCAGCTTAGGAATAGTGTCGCTAGGATTAGAAAACCTAATTTACTAGTTCTAAAGGTGAGGGATGATTATTTTTGTCTTTTTATGTTTTTATGAAAGCAAGTAAAATCTCGGGTTTTGAAAGAGTGGGCGGAATTAGTTGCTATTCAACTAACCCAAAACTAAGATGCAATCAAAATAAAATAATAAAAATGAAAATAAACTAATTATACTAAGGTTGTGAGCAGTAATTGGAGAAAATGTGTTTACTTAGACTTCACTACTCCCTAGATATCTTTTACACGTTAATTACTTGTTATAATTGCATGGATGACGGATCGTATTCCTTAATATCATTCATGGGGTGGCATACATAACTCCCCAATTCTATGAGCTCTTATCTCCTCCTACACCATGACCCAGCACAACTATAGGGATTATAAACAGTGGCTCATGCATTAAATACAACCAATAAAGACCTAGTACGCCTCGGTTCATGTTTCTTAAGACGTTCAAGCATGTTACCATTTGGAGATTTGCCAGTTTTCTTAAGCCTAACATATAAAATCATTCATCCAAGAACAAGAATAAACAAGTAATCAACACATAATCAATATCTAGGTTTCATTAGATCTAAGCAAACACAAGAGAGATCTAGCCTAGCATAATGGAATTGAGACAAGAACAAGATATAGACAACCAACACATAGACATATTGATTGAATTAAAAGAACACTTATCTCAATTACAATGCAAGGTATCAAGGGTTTGGAACCCTTGAAAAACCTGTAAAAGTTGCACCAAATTCGTCTTTAGGGTTTCTCCAAAACTTCTCCCCTTTAATGTAAAAACTAGAAAACTATATATAGGAAAACTGGGCTGACGGCGTCAAGACAACCATGTGACGCCGTCACCTCACCGCCAAATACTTCCTCGGACGGCCTTGATCTACTTATGACGGCCTGTGTGACGCCGTCACCAACCACGGTATTTTATTCTTGGCACTTTGACGCCGTCAGGATGACTTTTGATGCCGTCATCAACTACGGTATTTTATTCTTGGTGTCTGACGCCGTCAGGATATAACTCTTGACGCCGTCACCTAGTGTTTCCAGCATGGAAAATTGATACTTTGCCGTTTTCTTCACTTTTATGCTCCAAAAACGTCCAAAATGGCTTCTTTTCCAGAATTCACTCTCCAAGTACCTAAAATCACAAAAGGAACGATTTAGGGCAATATTTGATCAAATAAAGTCGGATTCGGGCTTAAATGACCCCCTAAAAACGGATCATTTTTCGCCTCATCATATACCCTTACACTTGAGATTTGCTTGTCCTCAAGCAAATGCGCTTTTATTCTACTCAAAAGACAAGTTAGGGGTCATTTAACACTAATATAAAAGTAATTACAACAAATAATCGTTCCACTAAAGACCAATAGACAAGCACGGAGGTCATACACTAGCACCTCACAAATAGTGTTTAGATACTCACATCTCTCGGGTGTAATAAAGTAGTATAACATTATGGAAATAGAAGATATCTCTCACTACCTGTCATAGCAAAATAGATTACCATAGGCTTGGGAAAGGATCAAACCTCCACCACATGGCGTAAGCACCTAGGATAAACTATCAAAGAGGTCTTTTAAAGGGTTGTAACGTTAGGTATAGGGATATGAATTACACGGTTTTGTTGGATAAAGGAATTTTTACTGGTGGCGAGTTAACAATCTTAGTTAATTACATGTATAATGTGGCGTTGCTAAGCCAAGACTAGACTCGACTTAAGCTAATAAATGAAAAATAACAAAAACATAAAATGAACATAGAATAAAAACGGGATGGTAGTCCGTATGTTTTTTCTCTTTTTCTTTTTCTATTTTTTTTTCTTTTCTTTTCTTTTTTCTTGATTTTTTCGATTTTTTTTTATTTTATTTTTTTTTTTTTTATTTTTTTTTACATACACTCTTACCCTACCATCCGAAATAATACATCATAGGGGATGAGAATTCCCCTTACACTTGAATCTTTACATACTTTACAATCAACTAATCTAATGACTCGAATTAAGAAAATCAAAACACTTGGAGCACTTTTAAGATTAACGTACATATGGGGGTAATAAATGATGTTCTTCTCCATTACTCCATAAAATAAGTACTTACCCATGAGTCCCAATCGTCCCAAAACAATATGTACAAGGATATGACTCGACTTAGCAACCATGTAATCAATTAGAAAGTTAACTTAGGGTTTAACAAATAACAATAATGCACTAAAAATGAGCGCATACACGGAAGGCTAAGGCGATTTGGTTGTACATTTAAGTGGGGTGCAACAAATTCTTCCTTTAAGTAAGATGCTTAAAGTTAGAAACGAAAAGATAGGCTCGGAGGGGTGTACTAGGGGTTTCGTGTACTAAAAATGAGTACAACGCTAAGGGTGTGGGAAAAATTAGTTGACTTAACTAGCCAAGTAATATGACTTAAATGGTCAAGTAATTGTAATACGGGTTTAACACAAGGGTGATCCTAATGCCTCTTATCATGTAGTAAATCCTACCACACGAATGTAGTCTCACTAGCGGTCTCGGGATGCATCACTAACGCAAGTTCTAGAATCTAAATGCTACCAGTACACTCATAAGCACTAATAATGAATGCTTTTCCTATCAAATCTAAAGGCGAACCTCACATTTTTGGGTGGAAAATTTTTTATGAATATACGGTTATGTGCTAGTCATACAATCTCATATCCATGAGACGCTTGCTATGGCTAAAGTTTCACTCCTAAATGTTGTAAAAAATTTTAAATTTGGCGCTAAAATTGCACTAACAATTATTTCTCGTAGTTTTATTACACATCTACTATCAAACAAAACAAACTCAAGCGAAAGTGCATATGTAAGGTATCATCTTTTTACCCTCCCCTTACACTTAAGATGAACATTGTCCCCAATGTTCAAGTAAAGGATGTAAAAGTGAAAAAGTAAAGAGAATGAAATCAAATACTCCCCTGATTCGCTCGGTATGGATTATAGGTGGGCCAGGTTAAATCTTCTTCCAAGAAAACGAACAATCAAAGCTTCCCTTCCAGAATATAAATCATCTCCTTGTCAAACATAACCTGTAAAACCTGACAAAATAGACAAGACAACCTCGCGTAAAATCGGCGGCATCCTATATAAGTTACTAAATCCTAGAAAACAAAGTAAGATATAATGCTTGTGGAATGAAGTTTGCAGATTTCCTGGAGATTATAAAACTTAATAATTCACAAAAACCATAAGACTCCGTTAGAAAAACAAAACCGGTAAAATTTCCAGATTTTTGACTCCTGACGCCGTCAAGAGTAAACCCCTGACGCCGTCAGAATGGACCTGCAGAAATTCTTATGTTAAGTTTTCGGAAAATTTCTGGAAAAACTTGGTCCTACTTCCTGGAAAATCCTGCAAAACTTCATTGTGACTCAATACAAGCATTTGACTCTAACAAATACGAATATACATGTTCATTTAATATTGTGGAGAATCATGATCGGTTTGTTTCTTAAAAACATATTTGGGGTTTTCCCTTACACTTATCTTTTGCAAAAATACTTTTAGGTTGGAGTTAAGACTAGGCCAAACAACATAGTAAAGTATTTCCACGTTTTAATTTAGAAACATGATCAACCAACAATAAAAACAAAGCATGCATACGGAAACAAATAACAATCAAACAAATAAAATCACACAAAACATGGGTTGCCTCCCAAGAAGCGCTTTTCTTTATTTACGAGTCTTATAGCTAGACTCAAGGTCATGGGTTACTACGTGATCTCATCATTGGTTCCATTCTCTAGGTCGTCTTCTAAACCAGTTTTGTATTCCGGACCTAGTTGCAAGCACTCTTTGTAGAAACCAAGCATTCTATTTCTAACATACTCTACTCCTCTACTTCTATCCTCCTCATTCCTATAATAAGCCGCTTGCTTGTGTTCCTTTTCGAAATTAGAGAGAAGGCGGTATTGTTCGATCTTGTAGGGCATTTGATAAGCAACCTCATCATTCTCTTTCTTGAATCTAACTATCCCTAAAGTCGGATCATAACTCATCCTAGTGGCCTCAACAAATGGTTTTCTGAATATTATTTGGCTTAGGCAAGCATCTATCACCGGACGAGTGTCATCAACTATCATAAAATCGATCTCATAAGTAAGATTTCCTATAATCACATGCAATCCCTTCACTCTTCCTGCAAAATTACTTATCAGATTCTTACCGGGCATCATCCTAAAATTGAGTTGCTTCTTCATCACCCAATTGTAATAAGTCCTAGTCATGATGTTCACGGGGGATCTAAGGTCGATGTAAGCTTTCCATACATGCATGTGCCCGATATTGCATGGGATGTTAATGTTAGAGGGGTCTCCCATTTTGATAAGGGGGTCGCCAAAGATATATGTTTTCTCGGGACTATCAAATAAATCTTTATGGTATTCCCGTTCTTCCTTGGTTGGCAACTTATCAAAGTATTCTTCTACAGGTTCTACCTCCTCTAGTTCCTCATCCTTATTAACCTCAACTTCCCTACTCTTATCCTTACTATCGGCTTCTATTCTAACTTCATCCTTGTCACTCTCCTTAATCTCCTTATCTATTGGCTTAATGGTGACAACATTGACAAAGTGGACATGTTTGGATGATGAGGGGTCCTTAATTTGGATTCCACTATTGGTGTCCCTAGTGTCCTTCCTAGGTGTGATTAATGCTTGGTTGTTGAGGGCTTTCAACAAGTTATCAATCTTGTTGGTCATCTCCGTTTGTTGTTGGTTGAATTCGGTTTCAAACCTAGCTATGCGGGCTTCTTGAGATGCCATGAACTTTGACATCAATCCTTCAAGATTGTTGGTACTACCATAGTTGTTAGAAGGATTGTTGTTGAAAGTATGGTTGGATGGTGGACCGTTTGGTTGGTAACGATTAGGTGGGTTGGATGAATTGGGTTGATTTTGTTTCCACCTAAGGTTTGGGTGATTTTTCCATGAGGGGTTGTATGAATCACCGTAAGTGTTTGGCTCGGGCTTGAAAGTATACCACTTATCTCCCGCTTCGTCGGTACGCGTGGATGCGTAGTCCGCAAAAGCTGTTCCGAGGAGTTCCACACAATCACGAGTGTCATGGGGACCACTACATAATTCGCATGAAGAAGTGTTTTTGTTCACTTGGCTTGAAGGCTTAGGAGCATCGTAAGATTTCATGAGAAACTTGACTTGGTCCTCAAGTTCCATGATCCTACGGTCGGGAGTGCTAGAATTGTTCGAAGGCAAAGATATTGCCTTGACCGTTTTGTTCAAGTCACGGGGATCATTCCAACTTTCGTTGTCATAGAGAGCAAGATCTTCTATGAGTTCCCATGATTGTTCCGCACTAAGATCACGTAGCTTACCACCGGCCGATTGGTCAATGGTTCGCCTCGTGGAGATGTCGATATGGTCATAAAAGATTTGGACTTGGAGCCAAAGATCTATGCCATGATGAGGGACTTTTTGGAGTAAGTCCTTGAAACGAGTCCATGCTTCATAAAGAGATTCATTTTGATGTTGTTGGAACATCAAGATGTCATTCCTAAGCTTAGTAGTTCTCCCCGGTGGGAAAAATTGAGCAAGGAAACGAGTGGTGAGATCATCCCATGTGGTGATGGATCCCGCGGGTAAACGCTCAAGCCATTGACTAGCTTGATCCCGTAGAGAGAATTGGAATAGGCGTAAACGGGTAGTCTCTCTAGTTTCAACACCTAGGTCTATGGAATCTACGATTTTGAGAAAGTCCTTAAGATGTTGGTTTGGATCTTCGGAACGAAGTCCATGGAATGCACATCCGCTTTGCACCAACCGGATGGTGTCGGATTGCAAGGGGGGCACATTGGCTCCGGTGAGCTCAATGGTGTTTCGGTAGCCTTGATGGCTAGGTCGGGAGTACTCTCCTAAGGTTCGGGGCCTAAGGGGTTCTAGTGGTGGGTTTTGTTGTGGTGGGATGACGGGTTCAAAGATGTTACCACCTTCCATGATGTCGGATGGTAAAAAGTTACGAACAAAGGCACGAAGAAATAAGATAGACTAAAGAAGACCTAAAAGTAAAAATAAAATCTTGCGAGAAAGGAATCTAGCAAGTAGACCTAATAAAAAGAAATCCTAACCTAGACAATAACTATTCCCCAGGCTGCGGCGCCAAAAACTTGATGCGTGGGAATCGCAATAGGCTTTACCTCTCGAGGGATCTCGAGAAGCTTACAACCCCCACCAGGCAGTGTACCTGATCGTTGTAGTATAGTATAGTGACAAGTACCGGGGGATTGATCGTTCAGCTTAGGAATAGTGTCGCTAGGATTAGAAAACCTAATTTACTAGTTCTAAAGGTGAGGGATGATTATTTTTGTCTTTTTATGTTTTTATGAAAGCAAGTAAAATCTCGGGTTTTGAAAGAGTGGGCGGAATTAGTTGCTATTCAACTAACCCAAAACTAAGATGCAATCAAAATAAAATAATAAAAATAAAAATAAACTAATTATACTAAGGTTGTGAGCAGTAATTGGAGAAAATGTGTTTACTTAGACTTCACTACTCCCTAGATATCTTTTACACGTTAATTACTTGTTATAATTGCATGGATGACGGATCGTATTCCTTAATATCATTCATGGGGTGGCATACATAACTCCCTAATTCTATGAGCTCTTATCTCCTCCTACACCATGACCCAGCACAACTATAGGGATTGTAAACAGTGGCTCATGCATTAAATACAACCAATAAAGACCTAGTACGCCTCGGTTCATGTTTCTTAAGACGTTCAAGCATGTTACCATTTGGAGATCTGCCAGTTTTCTTAAGCCTAACATATAAAATCATTCATCCAAGAACAAGAATAAACAAGTAATCAACACATAATCAATATCTAGGTTTCATTAGATCTAAGCAAACACAAGAGAGATCTAGCCTACATAATGGAATTGAGACAAGAACAAGATATAGACAACCAATACATAGACATATTGATTGAATTAAAAGAACACTTATCTCAATTACAATGCAAGGTATCAAGGGTTTGGAACCCTTGAAAAACCTGTAAAAGTTGCACCAAATTCGTCTTTAGGGTTTCTCCAAAACTTCTCCCCTTTAATGTAAAAACTAGAAAACTATATATAGGAAAACTGGGCTGACGGCGTCAAGACAACCATGTGACGCCATCACCTCGCCGCCAAATACTTCCTCGGACGGCCTTGATCTACTTATGACGGCCTGTGTGACGCCGTCACCAACCACGGTATTTTATTCTTGGCACTTTGACGCCGTCAGGATGACTTTTGACGCCGTCATCAACTAAGGTATTTTATTCTTGGTGTCTGACGCCGTCAGGATATAACTCTTGACGCCGTCACCTAGTGTTTCCAGCATGGAAAATTGATACTTTGCCGTTTTCTTCACTTTTATGCTCCAAAAACGTCCAAAATGGCTTCTTTTCCAGAATTCACTCTCCAAGTACCTAAAATCACAAAAGGAACGATTTAGGGCAATATTTGATCAAATAAAGTCGGATTCGGGCTTAAATGACCCCCTAAAAACGGATCATTTTTCGCCTCATCAGAGATTCGGTTACAAAGATGTGGGGAATCAATTTCCTTAAATGCTTAACAAAAATAGAGCGATGATTAGGAATGAATTGAATGTGTATGTTTGAAGGATGTAGAGAAGCTTAGGAGTTGTACGCAATAAATCATCAGCCAATCAGAACTGAGACACATCAGCGCATTAATGAATTGGACTGCTTTATAGACTTGTAAATTATTCTGGTTTATTAGAATATATAGATATAGATATCATATGTTTTTACATTTAAACAAAAAAAAAAAAAAAAAAAACATATACACAATCACAAACACAAGAAGCTTAATAAAAAAATTTAAAACCAACACAAAAGATCTCCGGCGAGGCAGCGAAGATTCCGGTGCGGTGCGGTGTGGCGGCAAAGCAGATTCCGGCGGGGTTAAGCAGATTCCGGCGGGGCTGTAGGTAATAATATTCCGGCGGCGGCTACAAAGACATAGATCTACAAAATAAATGCATAGATCGATGTCCCTTTTTAACTTTCCCTTTGTTCTTTCTCTTAAAAAAAGCACATTCAAACACCCCAACAACAACCACCTCCGGCCACACCACCTCCAGCCACAAACACAACGCACAGATCTCACCCACGCTCCAATCAAACATAAAAAACAAACACAAAATCAAAATCCAAACATAGATCGAGAACAAATCGATCTAATCCAAAGATCCTACACAACAGATCGATCCAATCAAAATCCAAAAAAGAAATAGAACCCAATTCAAAAAAGATGGATCTTTATTCTGAAAACACCTACCTCTTTTTTTTAACAAAAAAATAAAAATTAAATAAAGTTTGCTTTTTTGTTCATGAAAATCGTTATAGGCCCATAAAAACAAACCAAAATTAATTGCAAATATTTTTTGTACCTGAAAGAAGAAATAAGCACTCAAAGGCCTCACTTTTGTTTTTTGAGTTACAAAGTGAAAAGGTGGTTCACTTTTATAGTGGGAAATAGGTGCATGAAGCTAACTAAAAGTTAATGTGTTTTGTTTTTGTTTTTGGAAATATATGTGATCTAGCAGGTTGAATCTGTTGATATAACTGGATCTGGGTTTTTGATGGAGATAAGATTGGTAAATGTGTTGTATTTTTGTGTTGTGCAATAAATAAGAATATATGTGACAAAAATAAAATACGAAACAAACTACAAGAACCAAAAATGTATTTAACTCTATTATTAACTTTTTCACTAAAAGACAAGTCGCCTAAGAAATGTGGGACCAGTCGCTCAAAAAATAACCTGGGTAGCTAGTACTATGTAAGTACAAGGTGGGCCCAAGCTTAGGAAAACTTGTCCCAAATCTGTGAGAGTCGCCTAAGAATTTTTGGGAGAGGGTCGCCCCTGAGGTATATAGGGAGAAATTTTTTTTTTTTTGGTGAATAGGGTATAAGGCTATGTACCGTTGGGGTGAATAGGGAAATACCTCAAATAAATAAGGGGGCTGGTTGGTATGAAATGGGTTAGAGGTAATTCTTGAAATACCCCAAAGGTACAATGCTACTCACCTTAGATGCCCCAAAAAAATCTAACTTCTTCAAATGCCCAAGGGCGACGGTAGCCCATGAATTCTTGGGCGACTATCATATATATGTGACAAGTGTCCCTAGCCTTGTCCCTAACATGTACTTGCATAGTACTATTGTCCATAGGTGATTTCTTGGGCGACTGGTCCCAATTTTTTGGGCGACTTGTCTTTTTAATCTTTTAGTGAAAAAGTTTTTAACTACATTTTTGTGCCATGTGGTTTGCTAGGTATTTCATTTTTGTCACACACATTTTTTCTCTTTTTATAATCGATTAATACACACAAATTTACAAATCTTATCTTCTTTCATCAAAAATCCTTCATCAAACCTAGAAACCCAGATAGTTAAATCTCACACATATCAAAAAATCAATCCAAAACCCATATTTTTTATTGTTAAAACCTCTTTTAAGATGTATGAACACCACCAACATAATCTTGCTACTTTATCACAACTAAAACAAATCCAAAACCGAAACAAATCCATAACCACAACTGAACAAATCCAAACCCATATCCCACCAACTTCAAAACAAAACGATCTCAGGAAAACCATCATAGATCTTTAAATGAAAAAAAAAATGAATGTTTACATACGGATGAGATCTATGTAAACAAATCAAAACCAAGAGAAATAATCACTTCATTTCTTTTAAAACCCATCATAGATCTCATCCGTACCTGTGGTGATAACTCTTGCAGTGATGTTAATGAAACTTTGATATTTAACAGACCTCATCTCCTCAACAAATAACAAACACAACAGAACCCGATTTTAACAAATCTTAGACCGAAGAAAAAAAGATGGTGGTGGTTGTGTTCTTGATGGTGGTGGTGTTCAGTGGCGACGGGAGGTGGTTGGTGGCGCATATGGGTGGTATTAACGAGCATGTAACACATATCTGTCTTCAAAAGGATGAAAGGAGGTTGTGTCTGGTGTTATTTTGCTAAGGGAGGTGGCGGTGTCATGGTGGTGGTGGTGTTTGAGGGGTGTGTAACGGTGGCTGGTAAAGGAGAGGTAGTGATGTTTAGGGTTTTAGTGAAAATGAAAATGAAATATTGCACGCCAATTAATTTATTGAACCACTGGGAAGATGGAAAACATAAATCATCAAAGCAAATTTAAGTAACTTTATTTTTGTGTATATATATATATATAACAAGTATGATTTATGAGCTTTGATTGTGTCCACATTGGGTTCATAAAGTTATCGAACTATACTATAAAGATAAAAGGAAACAATATTTAATAATGCCATGTGTTTGATCTTTGTGAATCTGTGATCTTTTGTGGTGTGTTTGATCTTTGTGTATTGTTAGTTGGGGCCAAAAATGAAATACATGTCAAACCACATGGACCAAAAATGTAGTTAAAAACTTTTTCACTAAAAGATAAAAAAGACAAGTCGCCCAAAAAATTGGGACCAGTCGCCCAAGAAATCACCTATGGACAATAGTACTATGCAAGTACATGTTAGGGACAAGGCTAGGGACACTTGTCACACATATATGATACTCGCCCAAGAATTCATGGGTTACCGTCGCCCTTGGGGCATTTGAAGAAGTTAGATTTTTTTGGGGCATCTAGGGTGAGTAGCATTGTACCTTTGGGGTATTTCAAGAATTACCTCAATGGGTTATAGAAATTTGATTTATTTTATGCTCAGCGTATTTTGTGTCCCGTTGAGCTCAAGTGTAAATGCGGTACCGCGGTTTGGTAAATACGAAAAATATAATTCTGGAAACGTTTTCATAAAAACAATATAAAATTAAAAATTATTGACTCTGAAAAATAATTATAGAACTGTGACCATAACTAATGTGGTGTCGGTACGCGTGCGGGTGTCGTTATTTAGGAAAATGAGATAACCTCTCATTTTTGGGTTTTAACCATCGGTAAATGTCAGAAGATTCATATTTCACATTTTCTGATAAAAATAAATTGTCTGCAAATGTTAATGTGTTCCATAGTACGTGTGATAGCTCCCTGTGATTTAGTCAAGTGAGCTCGTATATGCTCAGCTAATTAGATAAATAGAATTTTATTATTAAAATAATATTTTGAAAAATTACGGGTGGTTACTGTTGGAATTATAATATCATGACATGCATATAAATAAACCAATAACATCTAGTAAGTATATGCGGAAGCATTATAACAAGATCATATAGCATGTAATTAATTAATCAATAATAAATAGTAAACGCACCTTTGTAATTCTAGCCCGAACAAGAATCAATTAAAGCAATCTTCAACTTATGAACCCTAATTAGGGTTTATGTGAATTGTAAGAATAACCCCTTACCTTTTTGTTATTCAATCCAAGATACAATCAATAGTGTGATTGTATCACGTTCTTGTACACACGTACTAAAACAAGTTAAATTAATGCTAGTTTTTAGAACACAAAATTAAACCAAAACCTTTTGTTTTTATAAAGAAAATCGATCAACCCTTTAAGAGTGTTTGTTTGATCGACTACAAGAAAACAAGGAGAGGAAAACAAGTTTAGGGTTTGTGTGTGTGCACAAGAGATACAAACCTTTAACCCTTAGCCTTGTATATATAGTGTATGAAACTTGGAGCTTAAGAAAACAAAGGAGGTGCCCTCCTTTTGGGTTGGCCGATCAGTTCAAGGCCCAAGGGAGGCTTCCGGATGCTTCTTGACTTACCAATTAATCATACACATTCTTTCCTTATATTCGTCTAATGGTTGTTAGTCATTATCCGTTAAATACTAACGGTCGTTATATATATATTTGTGTAATAAATAATTAAATATAAACTTTTACATTTAATTATTAAACTTTAACTCTCATACGTAAAGTGTGCAATCTCGTGATCTCGAGTTCGATCCAAACATACGACTACTAAAATAATGTCCATAATCTAACAGCTCCCACTTGGACATATTTTAATAGTGTAATCACATCGGTTAGCGTCTAGCAACACTTCGATGCCTCTAGTACGATCTCGAGTAAGGCTCCTGGAAAAACCTTTTAATGATTTCTCATTATTATTATCCTTTTGTTTCTAATACCACGTTAATAAGGATATGGATTAAAGTTGTTCCTTAATTAACCATTCTGTTTCTCGTTGTTTGTGATTGAGCAAGATTACCAAATCTTCTGAACATATTCAAGGGAGATCTTGGGTGCGGCCACACATACATCTTACCAACCCTACGAGGGGCCCAGCAGTATTAAACTTCAAAAATAAATTTGAAGGAACAAATTCTATCTTGACTACAAGCAAAACCCACAAACTTTGTAACACTTACGAAAACAACCCTTATGACTACCAGTTACGTATATCGTTAAGTTGTTCCACAAAAATGTACTACATTCATGACACTTATCTTGCATCTCAAGTATGAGGATAACTTCATATGATTTACTTAATGACAAGATCCATAAGTAACATCATGTAGTTGGGATAAGTCCTATATTCGGTATCATTGAATATCATCTGAAATGGCATGACTACGCATCAATATACTTTAAGTATATTATACCAACCTTCAGATTTGTCTTGATTTAATAATATTCCCATATTATTAACTGACAACGGACTATTTAAGAATAACATTTATTCATGGATTAAACATACAAATATAGGATACAATTTATTATAAATTAAACATACCATGTATTTAAATTTATTATTATAATTGTTTAACATCCCTTATCCAAATACTAAATAGATCAATGCATGATAACTCTTGTTGATGAATTATGTCTCAAGCAATGACATTCATACTTGTTGACAAGGCATAAATCATCCAACTTTGATCTATCAGAATTTTAAGAATACTTATTTCAAGAATTCAACTATTGAAGTTCTTGTATATGCATACTCAACAATTTTGATTATGCCATATAATATTTCATAAATGTGTGACATCCTTAACCACCAATTTATGATAATCAAACTTCTAAACATTTTAAAGTTTAAAGTATTCTTATTCTCTTAATGTATAATGCAACTATGCTCTTATTAAGCATAACTAGTAATAGCCAAGGATGAAATCCTTACAATAACCAGTATTGAGTGTCATCTCAATTTCATTAGCTTCATTGTATGCAAACAACAATATGCTTTTAAAACCTTCCCGTAAACCTTAATATCTATTGTGTAATGTTTGATGCCCTTCAAACTTTCAAGGTTGTTGGCTATGACAATTTGCACAACAATTGACCAGTTGTTCATCTATTGAATTTGGAAGCTGTTCCAGACTTAGGATGTGATTCTATAATCAAACAAATTCTTTTAGAATATTACACAAGTTATCTAATAACCTTTTAGATATTAATATTGCCAAATCATCTAATAATCAAGCATGATACAACAAAACATGATGTTCATGAAAAATCTTTGAGTAATACTTAGATTTTATTCATGTCATACATATCTACTTAGACTTTCTAAATAATATATCATGTTATATTAGATTCATTTACCGCACATGTTTCAACAATAAACATTCGTTCCAAGGTTGTATGTCTTATTTTTCTAAATCTTTCAAGTAAAGTTTCATTCCAAACTAAGACTTAACTTTTAACTTATATGGAATGTTACCTTTTATATGTTCTACAACATATATGATTTAAGAAATTAAACATAATACTCTCACTAGCTTTTAGGAACACTTAGAAATTATCTTATTTTAATCAAAACATGGATTTAATAATTAAACATTAGAATAATCTTCTAGATGCATGCATTTATCCATCCATGGAGTATTGCTCTTTGTACACTTCCAAAGATTTATTTGAATTCATAAATTCCTTTTGATTACTTATCGTCCTCGCTCAAGTAATCACTCAAGAAAGAGTTTTGATATTCCATTGTCAATTTCACAAATATGACAATCATAATCTTTATATATTTAATGTATTTAGAAAAGAATATTCAATCACAGTTAATTGCTTAAGTGTTATTAATAATCTTGTCATAAGACATACATTAAATATGTGCACAATATTGTCCATATGATTTTTATACAAAGATTTAAACCACAAAGGTTACTTTATCTTTGGAGAAACTTATCTTCATTTTCTAGTCTAACTATTAAGATAAACCAAGTTTCTAAAATTAATTATCTTTATGGACAGCATCTTAATCATTCATATCTTGTATACTTTACCCAATTTCATATTTGGTAATGTATCATAATGATTATCAGGTTTACAATAATCCTGTAAATCATAGCCCTCAGTATATTAATCAAATATCTGAGATATATTGCTATTCTATGAATGATAATTCCATCATCTTGAGATTTAACATTTAAATGTCAAACTTTATTATCATCTTTACTAGTGTATTTTAGAAGATTATGTATCTTGTAATTTTATCTTTTAAAGATCAAAACTCCCACTTGCTTTTAGTAATTTAAAGACTATCTTTAAATACTTAGCAAATAAAGCAACAATATAATTTTCTCTTTTGGGATATTACAAATACATATTTACAGTTTCTGACTTTACTTTGTTAATAACCTCTTCATAAGCAGTTGAACAAATTCAGAACTTCAATTTAAGACTTAATGTGATTCATCACATTCCATCATATGATAATGTCTTATTAATCTTCTATGTTGGAGTTTTATTAAGTATGTCCATGTCATACTCAATATTATAACCTTGATAACTTTTGGAAGAAAAGAAATCATAGTTATCTTTAATCAAACAATATAACAAGAGTTTGATTTTCCTAACTGAACATACCATAAACATTTGGTATTTCATTAGTATTAATATTGTAAGACAATCTAACAATATTTAAGATAACCATATTCGTTTTGACTTGTCTATTTACCAACTAATTCATTTTAATGGTATAATAATTTTTAAGCCAATTACATGCTTTATAACACAAGTACTTTTGACAAAGTCACTTCATGTTCATGTCTCTACAAGAAAACATAAACTGTTGTAATCCCACTATACGTTATAAGTCATTTAACAATTTAATAACTTCATGTATATGTCTTAATTAAAAAACATAACAAGATAACGCCTTACTTTATTATAAGTCTTGTAACAATTAAAAGACTTTATGTTTATATCTTTACAATGAAACATAAACACGTTTAACTAAAGTAATTATGAACACCATCTTTTAGTTTCAATAGTAATTTCAAGTTAATTTATTATTTCACAATAATGTAAATAACATTATTTCTTTATTTATTTATGTCATTCCAAGAACACATAAATATTCAGATTGAAGCAGCATTAGATTACTTAATTAATTTATGTCATTCCATGAATTCATAAATATACTAGTTAAAGTAGTCTTGATATCATATTGACACATATTCTAATAGGTATATAATTTAGAAACTGCAAATTCTCATAGTTCAATTACATCAGTTGATCTGCTAGTAATGAAAATATGAAATTTACCTTGTTGTTGCAATCTAGCTAAGTTCTCACATAACATAAATTGTAACACCAAGTGTTTCTTGAATTAGATTAGTATAATTCATATTAGACCGTTATTCTCTTACCTTGCAGTCAAGAGAATTCATTAAATCATATCTTTATGAGTTGTTTCTTACACACATTAAAGATAACATTTCTCCCACTTGTGCATGGAACAACCTCATATAGTTGATAAATAACACGCCATGCATTTGTTTATGTGATCAATATGATTGTGTCATAGATTTTAGCATAACAAGTAGTTATAGAACAACAATGTCTAGTAAGGAAACGTACAAGATTATCCTTAAAAGTATGAGTGTCTACACTTGGAAAGTAATTATCTTTAGCTACCAAGATGTCAAAGCTTGTAACTCCCACTGAATTAAAGATCATTACAATAATTCCTTATTCAGTAATAAGTACACAATACTCCCACTGAATTTGATAACATTGTAAATGTTTCATATCCAGTGAAATAAAATAGTGTGCTTTTAACTTTCCTACACCTTTGAATGTCCATACGTAACAATTACTTATGCACTAAAAGTGTATTCTACTACGTAAATGATGGACTATCCACCAAATGCTATTAACTTGAAAAATTGGGCATGCAATTTCTTCCTTAACAGGTCTACCATCCCACAATGTGTGTAGCACCTTTTAAATAGTCAAAACAACTAGTCTGTCTTTAAACATTTTACGATAATTAGTCTAGCTTCTAATTATAATAACTCATAAAATGTAATACATAATTTTATGTTAACCAAATGTCATATTTGTTATTAAGAATTTAATCACCGAATAAGGATGATGAAATCCCTATGGAAAATATGCACAATTTTCTTAACTATTAAAAATTTGCTATGAGTTATATTAGAGTTTAGACATATCTAATATTCCTATTATCCTTTTCAAGAAAAGAAATAGGATTGTGTCTCACTCTTCTTTCATAAAAATGAGACTTCATTTGTCTTTTAAGTAAATTATTCTTAATCAAACATTTGTTTGAAAACAGAACTAGATCAATTTACCAAAGCCCAAAGTGCGTTTACGGTTTGAACGTTGCATTAATACATTAAAACGAATTACAAAATTCAATTTCAGTATTTTCGATAATTAGATCTTTAAGAAAATAAAATACCCATTGGTAAATATTCATATAAACGATAGTATTTTCTTAAAGCTAGGATCCTAATTGACATAGTACCATTACATCAGTTGATCTGCTAGTAATGATAGTATTCAACAAGGTAATTGTCGAACAATAATTGCCAATATCATATTGCAATTCCTGGATCATTATTGGATTTACATTCACAAAACCTTTTGCAATGTAAGCATGTTTCATCCCCATCTAATGCCTTGAGTCCAAGTTCTCACTTCCTACTCAATTTAAGTCGTCTAACTTAAAAATTGCAAACTCATAAATCCATTACATCAGTTGATCTGTAAGCAATGAAATTATGAAATTTACCTCTCCATTGCAATCTAGCCAAGCTCTCACATGACGTAAACTACAACTTCAAGTGTTCTTAATTAGATGGAATTCGACTTAATTTTATAAGGGTATTAATTTTGACGTGTAATCAAAATAATGTATGAAGAAGCATGCACACAACTTCATAATATTGGTTTTATAAAACAATTTTATTACCAATTCACTAAGAGTAAAATAACAATGTTTTGATTAAGGTATTGGGTTCACCAATTAAAGAATTACCAACAATTATTGTCCACTTATATCGTACTTTTGCATAAGCCCTAAAGCTTAGTGTTTCGGATAATCATTGTGGAATTGCGGTCAATTCACCCTTAAGATGACAGTGTACATGTAATGGTTGTTCGGTAAGTTTAATTTACACACAAACGAGCGGAAAGACAGAGTGTTGTCTCTTTGAGGCCACAATTTAATGCGAAACCAACCTTATACCCATCTTTTAGTGTGAAAACTTCGGTCGAGCCTAGTTAACCATTACGTACAAAAACATCAATCAATAAACCTTTGAAATTTTGACTCTTAAAACCAAAACAATTTCGCCATTTATTTAGTCCATATTATTTTTCTATTCAAAAATTACCCTTTTTCGTTTATAAACATGTCTCACATAATAATAAACAAAAAAAACAAGTAATACATAATAAAAAAATAAACAACCAAATAAACATATACATAGCATAACAATTAAATATGTATAAACATGTAGCCACATGCAAATTTTATTCAATAGTCCTATTAATAATCAAGTCTAGGTGTATAACTCATTTATTCAATTAGGCTTTCTTCTTCAAAGGAAAAAGAACCACATACATCGATAAATCGATTGCGTAAGCCAAAACTAAACAAATACCACATAGCACGTAATTGATTACTTAATATTGGAGTCTTCCCCAATTCGTCATATATTAATAAATTTACATGTTTCGATATAACTTAACATTTAATTAATATATACAATTTAAACCATTTAAATCATCACACAATCAAATCCATGCAAATATGCACTTTTCATGGATTATGCTTAACAATTAACATATTGCACCAAGATCGTTTACTAAAACGCATAAACAATTACATGACAATCCTAGGGTTTCTAATCATATTAAAAAATCAAAACCAAAACCCTAAAACACTAATAGGTCAATCGACCCAATTAAAAAAATTAGGGTTAGGAATCGAAAAACCCTAAAAACATGTAATTAAACGAATCAAGATTCAATTTTTATGCGTTTCGATAATTAATTACACATTATAACGGCTCTAGATGCCACTATTGTAATTATAATATCATGACATGCATATAAATAAACCAATAACATCAAGCAAGCATATGCGGAAGCGTTTTAACAAAATCATATAACATGTAATTAATTAATCAATAATAAATAGTAAACGCACCTTTGTGATTCTAGCCCGAACAAGAATCAATTAAAGCAATCTTCAACTTATGAACCCTAATTAGGGTTTATGTGAATTGTAAGAATAACCCCTTACCTTTTTGTTATTCAATCCAAGATACAATCAATAGTGTGATTGTATCACGTTCTTGTACACACGTACTAAAACAAGTTAAAATAATGCTAGTTTTTAGAACACAAAATTAAACCAAAACCTTTTGTTTTTATAAAGAAAATCAATCAACCCTTTAAGGGTGTTTGTTTGATCGACTACAAGAAAACAAGTTTAGGGTTTGTGTGTGTGCTCAAGAGATACAAACCTTTAACCCTTAGCCTTGTATATATAGTGTATGTAACTTGGAGCTCAAGAAAACAAAGGAGGTGCCCTCCTTTTGGGTTGGCCGATCGGTTCAAGGCCCAAGGGAGGCTTCCGGATGCTTCTTGACTTACCAATTAATCATACACATTCTTTCCTTATATTCGTCTAACGGTCGTTAGTCATTATCCGTTAAATACTAACGGTCGTTATATATATTTGTGTAATAAATAATTAAATATAAACTTTTACATTTAATTATTAAACTTTAACTCTCATACGTAAAGTGTACTATCCTGTGATCTCGAGTTCGATCCTAACATACGACTACTAAAATAATGTCCATAATCTAACAATTACACGCTCCTTTAAAAACCGTAACAGTTGAAGGCAAATTAACCCAAAATTCTGAATATCTAACTTGGGTTGGAACCGATCAAAAGGTACTTCTTATCCTACAATCTTCTTTATCCGAAGAAGCAATGGCAGAAGTACTAGGTCTCACTTCTTCTCGTGCGGTTTGGCTAGCTTTAGAGACTGCCTAGAGCCACGACTCCTTGGAGCTATCTCAGAATCTTATATTTTCTAATAATTGTTTTTAGATTGGTTGTACAATCAGATAAACAATGTTGATTTACAAATGAGGTTATTGATATTTTAATGTTTGACAATGTTAGTAATCAAAAGACGAAACAAATAAACAAATTCAAACAAACGAGAAGCAAAAGCTTTATTCAAATTATCAAACCAAATACAAAACCAAATTCAAAGATACCAACACAAAAACTAATTCAAAAGGTACAAAACCCTAATTCAAACGGTAAAAAAAAACTAATAATGTCAATTGGCCTTTATTTATAGGCAACCAATAACCTAAACTTACCAAATCCTAAACCGACTCAAATAACAAAACATACCAAAACACTAATATCTATCTAAAGACAAATTTACGAAACAAACCCAAAAGTTTAAGTCACTTTCTAACAAACAACTAACGAAAGTGTTTAGATGTATGTTCTACAACACTTATGATATCCATTAAGTTTGCTAGTCACTTAATTGTAACTTGTAAGAACTATAGTAGTTTTGCATGTTAAAACATAGAGTGGTACAATTTTTTTAGAGAAAGAGAGATTTACTGGCCACATTTATAAGTCGTGATGGTGACCACAAGCCAAGTTGATTAACTGGCCAAAAGTCGAAAATCGCATCGTTGAAGAAAAAAACCAATAAAAACCGCAAATAGATTGATAGATTGTTTCGGTTACGGCCTGTAGATTTGTGTCTAAGACAACTTTTCAAAATGATCAATTCACAATTCATAATAAGATACACTAAAATGACCAACATAAAATGTTTGAATCGACTGGTACAGTTTGGCCAAACACATTTTCATTGCTCGGTTTTGTTCAAGATTTTACAAAACCATGGTTATTGGTTCGGTGGAGAGGTTTTTTTTGCCAAAACCTAACCAGATGGTGTGCACCTCTAATGTCACATTGTCACCTAAGGAAATTTTTTTGTTTGCTTGTAACATTATGTCACACCCCCAAAATACCTGAATGGCAGCGGAATGGAATTCATGGGGGTGACTGTCATAGCACCACAGTTACAGTCATATTGAACGACCTAAAGTGTCGTTTGGAAAAGTACATCATTTGATCATTAAAACATTCAGAGTTTACAAAACTTAGGTCCCAAAAGATGTTGCGAATTTAGATAAAATAAGTTCAACAAGATCAAACGTTTCATAAGTGCAGAAAATATAAGGTGAGACGCGTCGACTCCGCGACTCCATGAAGTTCCAAATGCATGCCACATGAGCTACCTTAATAACCTGAGAAATACATTGCGAAAAAAACGGTCAACACGAATGTTGGTGAATAATCATAGGTTTATAAGTAAATCGTATGTACAATAACCAAAAGTATAAAGTAAGGTGACAAAATGTCAAAATACTACATTGTCTCTTAAGCTCATGACCCCGAAGCTAGACATAGTAATGGCCCCAACAGAGTGTTTACCAGGCACTCAAATTGATAAGACATGAAATGCATTCGTCCCGTTGGAGCAACCCAAACGCGAATGGAGGCGTCACCCTCGATAGATCTATCCACTCACTCTCGCTTGGCAATATAATTAACGGTCCATGATAATAAAGGGGACTTGAAGTGATTGTACTAACAACTTAAGCAATGTATGGAATTTAATACTTGGGCATGTACAAAAATAATTGTGCAATGTATTCTCTCCCGTGGGATTTGAAATCAAATAAGTAATTAAAACGGGGCTATGAAGACTCACCTGGAGTGATAGTACAAGATGGTAAAGTAATCGGGACAATGAGGCGCGAACACTAGCCGCAACCTAAATGAATAATCGTGATCTAATTTAGATCATGCCGTGATGTAATGAATGCACATGCACATGATACCTATACCACTCGTGACTTGGAAATACTAGTTATTGTCAAGATAAAATAGTTTTCATACTTAGGAAAAATAAGTCAAAATAGAGTTATAAAACTTGTCGTAATATATCGTATAAAAGTGTTAGTGTTATATTCCTCGTCTCGAAAACCTTAAAATAATGTCTAGTAGTCGGGTAATAAACCTTGAGTCGTACGTACTTCGTTAGTTAAAAATAAACTCCTTGAATAAGAAATCTAGAAAATATATTATTTAGTACGTAGTTATATTATTTTCTAGTAGTGAGTATATATATTTATATATAGTTTTGACGACTTTAAAACGTGTATAACTTGGTCGTTTTAAGCTCATTTTACTCGTTCTTTATATCCACGGATTCGTTTTAGTATATACTAATATATTTTTGGTAGTTCGGCTCCTCTAGGTTACGTCTAACGTCTCTATTTGCCCGTCGAAAACTGTCAAACAGCATGCAGTTTTTCAGAAAAAATAGTTTTCGTCGTTAAATTTACAAAAATCATATCTCCTTCGTTATAAGCTCGTTTTAGTCCGTTCTTTTGCCAAAAGTTTCGTTTTTAAAAGTATTTTCTAAATCTTTGGTCAAAATTTACCCATCACCTACTGAGTTTCCCACGTTTTAAAAATGGTGACAGTAGGTAAATATATATTTTCCAAAATCATTTTCCTAGTTTCAAACTTGTTCCAACTTCAACCAAACCACTTTCAATCACCACAAAACTAGTCTAATCCTACCATACACCTTCTTAGGGTGTCATGGGTTCCTAAACATCATAAACCAAGTGGATCTAACAAGGATCTAACTATAATCACTTTCTAGGCTTTCAAAGTTAAAAGTTTGTAAAATAAAGTGGTATAAATAGCATATGCATGTAGATCTAGTATATATAACATATGAAACTTGTAAAAACTTGATAAAATTATAAGTTTGAGTTTCTTATACTTACTTGAAGGATGGTGTGATTAGATGATGAAAAACCTTATTATTCTTAAGTTTGTATTTCAAAACCTTACAAGAATAACCTAAATAAACTAGATAAACACTTGAACTTGGAAAACTTTTTGGTCTTGCTCCTCCCCTTGTTGTTGCCGTGAGTTGAGTAAGAGAGAAAGAGAGAATGAGATTTTGTGATGTAAAAATGAAGTGTGTGTTAATTTTGTTAGTTTATATGAATTATTGGTTTTATATAAAATAAATATATAAATATGAATATACAATCAAGTCAAATAATTGATCAAAGTTGAAAATGTGTTGGGGTGAGTTTGTTTGGTCGGCTGAAATTGGGGAGAAGGAAAGAAAAGAAAAAAAAAAGGTTGGTTGTGTAAGAGATTTGGTAGAAAAGGTTAGATATTATTAGTTTTAGGTGATACCGGGTACCGAGTTAACTAAAAATAAATTTTAACGGAGTTAACCGGGCCATAATAAAGTCATAAAAATTATAAAAATATGTCGGGTACAAGTATTGAGTTTTTGGAAAATTATTGTTTAGTTTTTACGAAAACCGTCGTAAATAAATTAGGCGTACGATATAAATTAAATAAATTTCCAAAATACCGGGTAAATTAATATTATAATTTTTATATTATTAAAATGAATATAAAAATATATTAGGATCATAGTCGGGAGTGTCGGACGTGTTAGTCACATTATTGATCGCTTGTTAACGTTTATTTAAAAATAATTATACGTAAAGGTAAATTATACCAAAAGTATTAATTTAATTACCTACGAGTGGAATAGTATGCAAGTGCCATAATGATAATATGAAGACTATTTCTAGTCCGTACGAAGTGTCCCAATGATAATGCATGAATTCGCTCTTGAACCAATACGGTTACGCGAATTTAAATACTCGTAAACTAAATTTACGATGAAATGAGTAATGCACGTGAATAGTGAAATTTCTTCCGGAAATGAATAGTGTCAAGTGAATAGTAAAATTTTTGAACGCTTCTCAGAATATCAAATTGACCTTAAAAACGATGAATAGTAAAATGATGAATAGTAATCGGTGAATAGTAAATGATGAATAATAGATTGTCGAAGTTTGGAAAATGACCGGAAATTACGAGTTGTGACACATTAAAAGATAGACGTGACTTGATTATGTTATACAGATTTTTAATAAATGCTCGTAATAAACTTTAAGCATTTTGTGCAACTTCTTGAATAATTCCCTACACATCAATGTTTTAATCGTTTTGTTATTTTTTCCGGCAATCAAAAGTTTTCGGATCAATTTTGGGCTTTTACAATTTGAGGCTTTGAGCTTTAAATGTTAATAAGGGCCCGTTTGGTTTGTAAATAGGTTTAAGATTATGATTTAGATTTGGATTTGGTTTGAAAGAAAAAGAGGAGAGAGAAAAGTAATGATTATTTTAAAAATAAAATTGTTTATATGATAATTGAATTAAAATATAATATAAATGTAAAAAATGAAAATAATAAAAATTAAATGGGTTAAATATGTGGTTGAAAAATTTTGAAAAAATAAAAAAAAGTATTTGATTGGATTAAATAATCAAACCCCACTCAAAACCCGCCAATTTGGTGGGGCTAACAATTTGGGAACCATGCCCTCTTTTAAATCCTAAATATTATAACCAAACATTGAATTTGGGTTTTGACTCAACCCAAACCTCCTAAAAAGCACCAACCAAACGCACCCAAGTGTTTCCATGGATATCGGCCTGAAAGGGTTGGCCTTAGAATTGAGGTTTTGGGCCTAGGGTTTGCAATCATAGTAGTCTTTTAAAGTTATTTTGTCTGTGTGTTTGATTTTGAATTTTTGTTTGAAAATGTTTTTATCAAAGTTTTGCATATCTGGAAGTTACAAAATGGTGGCGGCAACAAATCTTTTTGATCGGCACCATAACTTTCTGCTAAATTAGGTGTTAAAGAAAAAAAGCGTTGTCATACATACAATAAAACCCGGATTTCATATATACTTAAACATGCTTTAAAAATATTGTATGTTATACATTCAATGCTTGCACTTTAGATATATGTGAAATTAATCATAAAAGTAGTATGATATATGAAACTAATCCTTTAAGTAAAATATTGTGATTATTATTTTTTTCCTATTTGAGTAAGGTTGTTGCAAAAAGCGACAAATAAAGTTGAAAACAAACTATGCAAGTATGTTATATGATAAATCTAAACTATTTTACTATAAAAGACGAAGTAGAACGTTGTCTTTATAGTTTCATGCTAGTGTTTTATGTTACTAGCGCATATATATACGGTATGTTTGTCAAGCTAGTTGAAGCCGGAGATGAAGAGAGAGAGCTGTAAATGAAACTTACTTTTTTAGTAAGTTGCTTAAACTATTATTTGATTTTTGAAGATTATGGAATATTATATTTTTAAAAGCTCTCATTAACCAAACACGCCCATAATACATATCAGCATCTGATGTGGTCAGTGGCGGATCTAGGAATCTGTAGAAGGGTGTGCACTACCAAATATAATTTTTTGGCTATCAAGTTAAGCAAAAAAAAAATAATAAGAAAAAAAAAAATTTTGGTTTTTCGGGTCGGGTTTTGGTACAATTTTCTTTTGGTTTTTCTGTTAATTGACATAAGTAGATATGCAACAAAAACATGATGCATTTTATGATTAACTATTTCTTTTGTCAATAACACTACAATACGTTATGTTTGTTTTAGAAATTCAAAATGCACCTAACTTCATAAACAAAATATAAACAATTTTCTTTTTACTAGTAGGGAGTAATGTAATTGTTAAACTACATATCAAAACTTTCAATGGAAAAATAAGTATATGATTAAATATTACTCCGTAGTACTTTAAACTAGAAACATCAAATATGACTATATTAGTAGTAAATTATTGCATTAATTTGTGTGTTTGGTGTCTTGCATGGGAATATGTAATTTATATAGTACTAGTAAATATTACTTTTAGTTTTCCAACGGTCTTCTTTTACATCTTTCTTCGTCTTCTTCTTCTTTGTTTTTGTTCTACCTGAAACATCTTCTTCTCCATTTTATTTGTTTCTCTTGATTCAAAATTTTCATTTGACTGCTTGGTTGGTTTGAACAAATCTTTGGGTGTGCACCGTTAATTTCTGTGATTTTTTATGGTATGCACCAAAGCTAAAATGATTGTATAAATATAGTGCATCCTTTTGTACATGGTAGCCAAGTTGTCAAAATCGCGCCTAAGGCGCGCCTAGGCGCTAAGGTGCACAAGGCTCTTGCCTTTGGTCTTTTTTTGGATCAAGGCTCACGACATGCATGAAGCCCACAAAAAGTGCGCGCCTTAGGGCTTTTTGCGCCTTGGGGCTTTTTGCGCCTAGGAGATGTAAAGGTTTTTTTTATTATTTTTTTATTTATTATTATTTTTTTTTAATATTGAGATAAGATACATGGGCCTTTTAAGTTATGGGTGAGTATTTGTATTATTTGTAAATTTGAATTGATTTTTTGTTTATTTTATTGATTGGAATTTTCTTTAAGAAGTTACTTTGTTTCATTAATTATTTTCTTTACGACATATTATCATGAAAATATGGCATTGTGCCTCGAATATTAATATGTTGCTTGCTTGATATTTTGGGTTAAATTGTTAGCTTTATTAGATGTAAGCTACAAGTGTAGGACTAAGGGTGAGCAAACGGACCGGATGGACCGGACCCGACCGGACCGAGACCAGACCGACCACATTCGGTCCGGTCTCAGTCTAGGGATTTTCATAATTTTGGTCTCGGTCCGGTCCGGTCCGGCTTAAAAACCGGACATTTAGCCTATTTGGACCGAGACCGGACCGACCACATTCGGTCCGGTCTCGGTCTAGGATTTTTTCCGGATTCGGTCTCGATCCGGTCTGGTTTTTGTCGGTCCGGTCCGGTTTTTGGACCGTGAGCACCCCTATGTAGGACACAAGCATATTTAGTATGATATGGATTTTAATCTCTATATAGGTCATCGAGCCAAAGAGTTGATCCCTTTTAGAAGTGACAACTGATCTATTTTAATCTTTAATGTTATTTTATGTAAGTTAAGCTACATAAATGGTCACATATGTTATAAAAAACTTAATGTATTTAGTGCGTCTCGCATTCATGAATCCCGCGCCTTAGAATGTGCATCGACTCGAGGCTCTTTACCCCCCTTTGCGCCTTAGTGCGCCTTTAACCTTTCAGAACATTGCATGGTAGTACGATGTTACCTACCCGGACGGGGAGTTTATTCCCAATAGATCTATTCACAATATTCGCGCTCACTCGCAAGTGACTAACGATTCATGATGTGTGGGGACTTCATGGCAATAGTAGTACTTAGTGTCAATAATACATTCAGTTTAGAATACAGTTTTCAATCGGTTGTGATCATAACAAAAGTAAGTAGCATGTATCTCCCCCACGGAGTTTGTAAACAATTAAACAAATAAAATGTGAGGCTACGAACTCACCAACGATGATGTAGCAATACAAACCGGAGAAGTGTGCACGACGAGGAAAACCGCAAAAATCACAAATGACCTATAGAAAGTACAACACGACTTAGGCTCGGGGAAATAATATGTAATGCTTAAACACAAGTTTTTATATAGTACTTAGACTTATAATACCATAAGATAATTTGTTAAGAGTTTTATAGCAAGTTATGGGTCGAAAAGATGCTTGTTTAAGTTTATACGAGTTAAAAATGCAAAGCTGATAGAATTTTGATAAAAATCCCGAACTAATCGGGTCGCCATTTCTAAACCGTTAAGGGAAAATTATGTACTTTATATTCTTGGAAAGGTATGACTCTGTACTTTTCAAAAATGATGGCCTCACTTCTGCCAGGTATAGAAAATGCTTAAATCCATGAGCTTTTGGCGTTGCAAAACTGTTATGCATTTTCATACATGTTTTAGTGTAGATTTTCTAATAAAATCATCGAGATGAATTAAGATGCAAGTTTTCGGGGAAATGACCCTGAGAAATGTGGCTAACTCAATATATTTTTATGTTTTCATAAAACCCATTGAAAACAAAAAGGTGTGGTCATTGTTCAATAGGTACAACCTTGGACAAATTTTGACTTTCATTACCTAATTACTTTTTATTATTAAACATGTTTTTGTGTAAAATGTTTAGAACAATCATGAAAATCTTTTTATGCATATGTTAACATCATTTTTATCCAAAAATATCAGTGGGCATCTTTTATAAAAAGCTATGTTCATGCATGTCTGATAAGGCAAAAAATGAACCGTTTTTAGGGGGTCATTTAAGCCCGGAATTGAATTTATTTGATCAAATATTGCCCTAAATCGTTCATTTTGTGATTTTAGGTACTTTGGGAGTGAATTCTGGAAAAGGAAGCATTTTGGACGTTTTTGGAGCATAAAAGTGAAGAAAACGACAAAGTCTTAATTTTCCTTGCTGGGAACAGTACCTGACGGCGTCAAGAGGCTTTTTATGACGGCGTCAAGAGTAAAAGTGGTGACGGTCCAGAAGAAACGTGACGGCGTCACCCAAGGCCGTCACGTGTTAACTTGTCAAAACTTGCGCGCGGAGTAGCTCATATTGTTTTGGTCATAACTTTTGCATACGAACTCGGATTTAGGTGATTCAAAAGCCCACGCGAAGAGGACGAAGAGATCTACAATTTTGTGAAAAAATGTTCGTGACGCCGTCATGTGTACGGGCTGACGCCGTCAAGATGGGCCGACAGAAAATTAGCCTATAAATATAACATCATAACTTCACTTTTTGTAAGCCCTAAACCCTAAGGTCGATTCCTGGGTTTAGGTAGGTGTTTTTCCAGCAACTTAGAGGGTTTCAATCACTCCATAAACATCATGTATTGGTTTGATGATTCTATCTCAACTATGTCTTTCATTATTATTGTTGATTGTCCTTCTTTGATTATGTTTTGTTAATTTACCTTGTGTCTACTTATGTTTATGTGAAACTTGTATATAATTGATTAGATCTTATTGATTCCTTGTTGATGTTTGTATCTATCTTCATCAATTAGGGTGTGACACTTCGATAGATCTAATTGGTTTAGCTTATAATTCTTGATTCCTATTGTCTCTTGTTTGGTTGATTGTATTCGATGTTAGGCTTAAGAAAACTGGCAGATCTCCATTGTGTAACTTGCTTGAATGTCTTAAGAAACATGAACCGATGTGTACTAGGTTTTTATGGTTGTATTTAATGCATGAGTGAATTCTAGTGATCCCATCTTAGGAGCTTCTTAGCCGGCTCGACATAGGAGTGAAGTAGGAGCTTATAGAATTGGGGAAGTAAGTAAGCCACCCCATGATTGGTATTAAGGAATACAACCCGTCAATTAAAACAAGGTGTGACAATTCAATAGGTAGAATTGGATAGCTAGCAAGGAGTAACATATCATAGGTAGACATGCTTTACTTATCTTGTAGAACCCTAGTTTACTTTTCTTGTTAATTAGTTTAATTAGTAGCTTTTGGGTTAGTTGATTAGCAACTAATTCCGCCCTTCCTTCCAATACCCGAAATTTTTACTTGCTTTTCATAAAATATAAAAATACAAAAAGAATCATCCTTCACCTTTAGACCTAGTTAGATTAATTTCTAATCCTAACGACACTATTCCTGAGTTGAACGATCAATCCCCCGGTACTTGTCACTATACTATACTACAATGATCAGGTACACTGCCTGGTGGGGGTTGTAAGCTTCTCGAGATCCCTCGAGAGGTAAAGCCTGGTGCAATTCCCACGCATCAAGTTTTTGGCGCCGCTGCCGGGGAATAGTTATTGTCTAGGTTAGGATTTCTTTTTATTAGGTCTACTTGCTAGATTCCTTTCTAGTAAGATTTTATTTTTATTTTTAGGTTTTCTTTAGTCTATCTTATTTCTTCGTATTTCTGTTCGCAACTCTTTGCCATCCGACATCATGGAAGATGGTAACATCTTTGAACCCATCAACCCACCACAACAAGACCACCAAAAAAACCCACCACTAGTTAACCAACCTCTTAGGCCCCGAACCCTAGGAGAGTACTCCCGACCTAGCCACCAAGGCTATCGAAACACCATTGAGCTCACCCAAGGAGCCAATGTGTCTCCCTTACGATCCGACACCATCCGGTTGGTGCAAAGCGGATGTGCATTCCATGGACTTCGTTCCGAAGATCCAAATCAACATCTCAAGGACTTCCTTAAAATCGCAGATTCTATAGACCTTGATGCTACAACTAGAGAGTCAACCCGATTACGCCTATTCCAATTCTCTCTACGTGATCAAGCTAGTCAATGGCTTGAGCGTTTACCTGCGGGATCCATCACCTCATGGGATGATCTCACCACTCGTTTCCTTGCTCAATTTTTCCCACCGGGGAGAACTACCAAGCTTAGAAATGATATCTTGATGTTCCAACAACTTCAAGGTGAAACTCTATATGAAGCATGGACTCGATTCAAGGACTTACTCCAAAAAGTCCCTCATCATGGCATAGATCTTTGGCTCTAGGTCCAAATCTTCTATGACCATATCGATCTCTCCATGAGGCAAGTCATTGACCAATCGGCCGGTGGTAAGCTACGTAATATAAGTGCGGAACAATCATGGGAACTCATAGAAGATCTTGCTCTCTATGACAACGAAAGTTGGAATGATCCCCGTGATTTGAACAAAACGGTCAAGGCAATATCTTTGCCTTCGAATAATTCTAGCACTCCCGACCGTAGGATCATGGAACTTGAGGACCAAGTCAAGTTTCTCATGATTTCTTACAAAGCTCCTAAGCCTTCAAGCTAAGTGAACAAAATCACTTCTTCATGCGAATTATGTAGTGGTCCCCATGACACTCGTGATTGTGTGGAACTCCCCGTAACAGCTTTTGCGGACTACGCATCCCGACGAAGCGGGAGATAAGTGGTACACTTTCAAACCCGAGCCAAACCCTGTTGATATAAATAAATGACTAAAAACGTTATTCATATCTTTTGATATCTCTATGTTTTGATAATCACAAAACGTAAACTCATCAAATCAAAGGTTATGACGTAAACAAGTATTTAGTAGTAAATACTCACTTTCACCATTTAATCACTTAAGGTATGAATAAACAAAGTGATTAGTGCATTATAAGATCAAAGGAAATCTTGTCTTAAGACATAACATTTTATAAAATGATTTTAACATTTTATATATATTTGTAAATCATTTTTGGTAAAGCTTTATTAAACCACAAAAATATGATTTCAAATTTCCAACCAAAAAGGGCAAATTTTATCCAGAGAATCTTTTCAAACGTTCAGGAGGGCGGCCCCCTTAATTTTACTAGGCGGCCCCCTTAATCATTAAGGGGACCGGCCTATAATTAAGGGGACCGGCACGCTCCCGAACAGTAAAATCTGGCCCTTTAAATACTGGATCATTTTGCACATTTTCCTCACCTTTTTGCACCAGAAACTTTCAGATCTAAACATCCATTTCCTTTCTCTAATAATTCTTTGATCTTATATACTTTGATCTTTGTTTCAAAGTGATTCAAGCCTCAACATTCAAAGTGCAAAGAGAAGAATACTTCTATTAGGAGTATTACAACTTAGTATCATCTTGCTATCTAAGTTGCTTGTTTATATTTTCTTGTAAATCTTTCATTCATTGGTGAATAAGGTGTATGTATTAGTTAGCTAGATTTGGTTGAAGAATCTAGAATTGGTGTAAGTATAAAGTGGAACTTGAAGTGGAGAAGAAGGGTTAGATAGTATTGGTGATAGGAGATTGTAGCAATAGGAACTTGTTGTGAAGATATTGAGGGTTCCTAGTGAAGAAGACTTGAAGACATTAGTAGATTGAAGTTGTGAAGACTTTAGTAGCTTGAAGGCGTGAAGACATTAGTGGCTTGAAGGTGTCAAGACATTAGTGGCTTAAAGGTGTGAAGACATTAGTGACTTGAAGGTGTCAAGACATTAGTGGCTTAAAGGTGTGAAGACATTAGTGACTTGAAGGTGTCAAGACATTAGTGGCTTAAAGGTGTGAAGACATTGGTGGCTTGAAGGTGTCAAGACATTAGTGCCTTGAAGGTGTGAAGATATTTGTGGTGTGAAGTAGTATTGAAGTAGTGCAAAGGTGTGAAGAAGAAGTGGTGTGACATTTGGTGTGAGATTGGTTCTAGCTACAATTAGAACTCGACATCTTGCTTTGTGTCGTTAATTGGTGTAAGCTTTTGGTGTGTACGGTTTTCTCCACCATAAGGGAGGTTATTGACTTAGTGAAGAAAACTCTCGAGTTCGGTGCTCGGGGAGTGGAGTAGGGCAAGGAAGGTGTCCTTGTAGCCGAACCACTATAAATCCTTTGTCTCTCGGTTTGATCTTTCCATCTCTCACTCTTTACTTGTTTACTTACTAGCTTTTCATATATTGCTAATATTGTGTGTTGTGCATATATTGATTTCACATAAAGATCAAACTAGGTTACATTCAAAACATTAATTATACTTTGGTAAAATATAAGTATAAACAATTACTAAGACACATATATATATATTAGTACAAACTTGTAATTAAGTGAGATATATGAAATTATAATTTCTATTCAACACTTTAAACAAGTAGTGTATATATATATGATATATGTGAATTAGGTTTGTATCTATACTTTAGCTTCAAAGGTTTTTACAATTAATATCAATTCTTTGAAAAGCAAATTCTTATTAAACGAAAAAGACGTAAAACTATTCAACCCCCCCTTCTAGTTTTCCACAATTGGTACCAGAGCCATGTCTAGCAAGATTTTTAAAATAGACTGTATTTTAAAACTTATAACGATATATGGAATTTGAAAAATATTTAGATGGGGAATTTATGCAACAACCACCATTATTTGAAAATGATCATTTTCTTGAATGGAAAAACAAATTTGAAAATTATGTGAAATCAATAGATCTTGATCTTTGGCATATCATTTCAATTGGTGATCTTAAATCAACCAAAATAGATTTTGAAAATCAAAATAATAATTTTCAAACTAAAATTGATAAAAACTCTAAAGCCAAATTACTTATTTTCAAAACTCTACCAAAAGTCAAATATGAAAGATTATTTCATTGTAAAACGGCAAATGATATTTGGAAATGTCTTTTAAAGATTCACTAAGAAGAATGTAAAACCAAAGATGATAAACTTGATATTGCACAAGAAATAGTTAATCTAGAAAATTTAGTAAATAAATATTTAGTTGAAATAAACACATGTACTACTAGTTCAAATGTGATCATTGAAGGTATCTACAACGAAGAATACATGAACCAAATCCAAAGAAAGAGCGTGAATAAATCATGGTGCAACAAGTGCAAAGAAGACGATGATAACACGGCTTATGAGAATATTCAAACAAATGAGAACACAAGTATTGATGGCAAGAACTACATGTTTCTAGATCCAAGTGAAACTACAAACAAAACATGGAGCGACATGGAAGATGGAATTGATCACCATATAGCATGTGAGGAATGTACAACTACAAAGAAGGTACAATCCAAAACTAAACATTTTTGCTATGATCAATTTATATTAGAATTTTTAAAAATGGAAAATAACTTCAAACATTTTTGCAACATTAACTCAAAAATTAGTTTTAAGAACGAATTTTCAACATCCGCTGAAAACAACTTTGAAAAAGAAATCATTTTAGAAGATAAAATGTCTAGACTTAAAAGTAATATCGAAATCGATCTTGAATGTAAAAAATGTCGAGACTACAAACATGAAATCAAAATTGAAAATGAAAAAGCAAAAATATTGGTAAAATTCGAAAATAGCTCTAAATCTTTAAAATATCTTCTCGACATTCAAAAGCCATTTTATGATAAAACCGGGTTAGGATTTATCATAAATGATCCTTCAACAAATGCATTAAAACAAATAAAATTTGTTAAATCTAGTGAATAAATTTCGAACTAATACTATTAACATTCATTACTTATTATTCTAGTCAAGAAAGTCATTGTTTGTTAATTAAAACAAACTATTGATGAATTCTTGTACTTATCGACGACATCCCCATCATGTGCATTCAAATGCAATGGATGTTCTCATCTAACCATCTAGGACCCATGAGAATCTGGGTACCAAGCTATTTTTCATGTTTAGGTAGCTTGATGGATCTAAACACCTTGAACTTGTGTTAGATTGATACTTTGAATTATATCACTAAGTATGCGGAATCTACTTAGTAACACTTAGAAGTTTGATTGTGAGTAAGACAGTTGTATATAAACAATGTATGTAAACAAACAATTAGCTCCAATATTATTAATGATAATAATACGAGTGATCTTGATATCACTAGGGTTACACCTTGAAGCTCTAAGAAAAACGTATATCAAACCTTTAACCTAGGATCTCCTTTTATAGCACAAGGAGTCCTCTTCTACAAGATAAGTATAAAGCTAATAGAATAAGATATACACAAAATCTATTCTATATTTATCTAGACGCGTTTCCTAACAGTTATCTAATAAGCAGTGGTAATATATTGTTCTTGCAGTGGTAATGAGTTTCCACTGCAAGTACAATCTTCTGCAGTTGTAACTTCTTCTTTAGCCGTGGTAACTGTTAGCATAATTCCCAACAATCCTCCCCTAACTTATGATTAATACATAAATCAATAAGTTTCTTCAAGTAATCAATAAACATGAGGATATGGGAATTCTTCCAAACACTTATCTTCTTCTTAACTCTCTATCAGCTCTTACACTTTGATCATAAATCCTTTGCAGCAAATCATCTATGACTTCAGTTCTTTCCCAACACCTAAGCTTCACAGTTCTCATTACATCCAATACTCCAGCTCTCAATGGATATTCTTTCTCAACCAGCATAAAGACATCAACTCCATCTTGAGTAGAAACATGATGCACAGAACTTGAATCATAGAATTTCCACAAGGTTCTTTGATCATGAGCTTCAAATCTCCAATATCTATCACTTGGATCAGGTTCATATAATCTTCTGAAGTGAACCCATAGTTCCTTAGCTTTGACATCAACAAGTTCTTCCTTCTTAAACTGATCTTGAACAATTTTCCACAAAGTATCCAAATCTTTTCTATCACAAGATCTAACAATATCTTCAAAATCTCTACAAATACTTGTGACACTTCCAGTTCTGATGATCTTCCAAGCTACACCAAAACTATCAGAAAAGATTTCCCAACCAACTACTGGATATTTTGCTTGTAGAGGTTCAATGTTAAGCACATCAGTTTCTATGAACAACATGTTTGTAACTTGCTCTTCAGTCAACTTGCTAGGACCTTCTTCTTCTTGAGATGATTTCTGAGTCTTCAACTTCTTTGCTTCTTTTGATTCAAGACTCACTCCAGTCCTTTTTGTCTTCATAGATAATGGTTCTTGATTCATTGGAATGAATTTACTATCTTGTCTTTTGATTCTGTAGTAAATACCTTCAATCTGATCATGTGACATTCCTTTGAATTGACCCATCTTCATATTACCAACATGACAACAAAAAGTCTTCATCTCAGAGATAATCAGTGCCTTTGTAAGTTTCCTTGGCTTCTTTTGACCTTTTCTAGCATCTCCAATGATTTGATCAAGAGCCTGCTGATTTTTCATTAGAATGAAATCTTTAAGTTGAGCAGACCTTTGTTCTTCATCCAAGGTTGTATTTGCAATCAATTCAATAGCCTTCTTCCTAATTATTTGATCATTGTTAATCAAATAATCAATTTCTTCTTCTGTAGGCACATAGGTAAATTCTGGAGGTTTCTCATACATAACAGTTGGTGAGACACTTGAAATAGGTTCTGCTATAACAGCTTCAAGTTTATCCAACCTTGTTGCTTCCATGAAACTAGCAACTTCATCTTCCTTAATCTTTTTATTTCTTTCATACTCTTTAGCTTGTTGTTGTTCTGCTAACCTATGATCAAAGTCAATCTGAGCTTGTTCAAACTTAGAAATCTTTCTTGTCACTTGATCTGAAGCAATTTCAATAGCCTTTCCTTTAACTAATCTTCTTCTGACAGCTTCTTCCTTTGCAGTGGTAATATCTTGACTAGCAGTGGGAACATTTTCACTTGCAGTGGCAAGTTGTTGATCAGTGGGAACTTGTTCTGCTTCAGTGGAAATTGGTTGAGCAGTTCCAACTAAATCATCAAAATTAAAACCTGCATCAGCATCCATATCTTCAAAATCCAATTTCCTCCCCTCAGTCTCAGCATCATCATCTTTTACTTGATCATCATCAGAATCAGGAAGCTCAGCAAACTCTTTATCAAAATTTTTACTCCTCCCCTTAAGCTCTGCATCAATATTCCTCCCCTGTTTGGAAGAATCTCCCAAATCTTTACTAGAACTTGCAGAAAACTCATCCGAATGTGAAGATGATGATAATACAACCTGAGATCTTTTCTTCTTGAGATTCTCAACTTCATACTGCAATCTGTGAATCTCATCCTGTAATGTCTTCAGCTCTGTGGCATGTTGTTCTTTAGTCTGTGCCAGATCTTTCTCCAGAGCTTGAACCTGCTTGACTAATTTTGTACAAATATCCATCAATTCAATATGTGACACACTGCCTTCATCACTTCCAGCTGTGTAACCTGCTGGGAGAGGTGAATCATGAGGCATTGATTCAGACTCTTCCCTAGGTGGACTAGGATGAAGCCTTGAACCACCACTGCTTGTGCCTAAACCAAATGGCTCAGCAACATGCAATGTTGAGATGAAAGAAGTTGGCTGTTTAGACCTTCTCTCATAAGTGTGAGTGACAGCAGGGGTATGTTGAATTGGTGGAACAACAATAGTGGGTGTGTTTTGAGATACAACTGTGATTGAAGCATCCTCACCCTGTACTTGAGAAATTTTAGCAAGCATTTGAGGTAAAAGTGGATGAACCTGCCCATTCCAAAGTTCTGAAGCCTTATTCATATTTTGAAAAACTTTTGGCTTAAGAGTGGAAGGTTCATAAATTCTGTTGCGAGAGTGCAGTTGAAACTCATTTAACACTGCTTGCACAAACCTTGGATACATCAAAAATTTATATGTACTCTTTACATTGCCTTTCATATTATTAAAAATAAACTTTGACCAATTGAAAGTCCTATCTGTTGCCAAACAAACCAAAGGATAAGCCATGGTTGATGCAAATTGTTCATAAGATGTTTTCTTAGGACTTAGGCAATGTAGAAGAGTATGTATCAAAAATCTCCAATGGGGACAAAAACATCCTTTTCTAAAAGTGACTTTTTGATCTGATGTATCATACCCCATTAAAGCAATATTTTTAAAAATTTCTGAATTAGGTAATGTGATGATACCATTGAAATCATCCAAGTGGAGAATTCTCCTCAAGGATGACTCAGTAACATCAATAGTTACCCCATCAACTGTGGCTCTTAAAGCATCCACAGATTCTTGTGTGTCTCCCTGTTCAAGAGTTATGGACTCCACAGTGTTCCAGAACTGTTTGATATGAGAGACATAGATTGTGGGATTAATAGTTAAGGCATACCTTATGTGAGTTGTATTTAGAAAATCCACAATCTGATGAAAAACAGGGCCACTCTTCTCATTAGACTTTTGTAAGTAGGCCACCTGGTTGTGCTCCTCAACAAACTTTAGAATCGCCATATTATTTGTGAAAGAGAGAATGAAAGTGTTAGTAATCAAGATAAAAATCAAGCCGTATGATAATGAATTTATACTAATAGGGTTTGAGGAGGTTGCGCAATGTGAATTATCTTTAGAAAGAATTATCTTTGGAAAAACAATAATTTATAATAAGTAAGAAGATAATTCACAAAAAATTTACCCTATTAATAAGGAAAGACGGTTATTTTACAACGGCTAGTAAAAAATTAGATTACTGACACAACAGTTGTAACGGCTAGTCATCAGTGGAAAAATTACTCTTGCAGTGGTAACTGATGAACTAGCAGTGGTAAAATTTTCACAAAAATATCAAAGAGCAGTGGTTAATAAAACATGAAATTTAGCTGCTCTTATCATAGTTTTTAGCAAACTACCAGCTATCAACGGATTTGATATGTCTTTACCATTAGCCGTTTGCTATGGACTAGCCAACTCTTGATCACATGGATGTATGGTGAGTTGATAACCTAGTTTTTGGTAAACTATCAACCATAAATGGATTTGATTAGTCTTTACCAGTAGCCGTTTGCTCTGGACTAGTTGATTCTTATGTTGATTTGACATGGTGAATCAATAACCATTTGTTGTGTGTCTATGATACACACCTTATTACTCCAATGACTCCAATAATATGGGTTGTATGCAATAACTTAAATTAACCCATAAAACTTAACTCAAAGTAACTTTTTAACCAAGTTACTATTCACGAAAATATCTTCCAAAAGTCAACCCGATAATTACCAAATTTACTCCTCCAACCTACCAAAACAAGTAGGAGTAAATATCCTTCATTAATTAGAATTCGACCTTGACTGTGCATATAAAAGGGGCTTAACATCTTTTATCTTTCATCAACAATATCCTTCAAGAAACATAATCCCATACAGCATCATGAGTTGGTTTCCACTTATCTATATCTCCTCTGATGATTCTTCTGATGAGGAAATCAGCAACTACTCAGATTCTGAAGAACTATCTTCTGGATGGAGTGGATATTTTCCACCAAAGTCTGCAACTGCCTCATATTCAAGCATGAAGCCAAATAAGAAGATATCAGCTGATCCTGCTCCATCTCTTGAGTTTTATTCTAGCTCTTCATCAGATGATGACAATGACCCAACTTTTGATCTTTCCAAGGAACTCCCAAAGGCTCTTACCACAGCATTGACATCTACAATAAACAACATGAAGTGGCCAGCTGTAGACAAGCCTACTCAAGCACCAAAGCCTCCCAAGCAAGTTCTGGGACTTGCTTATCCAAGGAAACAACTCTCTTTTGATGACAAGAGAAAGAAAATTTCCAAAGGTAAGCATCAGTATGAGGGAAAAGGAAAGAAACCCATGGAGTAGGGGTTAGGTTGTAGGTTCATGTCAGATGTGATGGTTTTCTTGTTTAGGTGATAGTGTTTTCATGATGGTTGTGATGTACTCTTGCTTAATAATCAATAAAAGTACTCTTCTAATCTTACTATTATCACCAATCCTTTCCACTGTTGTATGTTAATTACCACTGTGTACTTGATAACTCTGCATACAAGTTAGTAGAAAACCATACATACAATACAAACAATATTAATACCTAAAAAGTATCCTGCAACACCGAAAAGTATTTAGACATCAAAAGTTTATGGATTTAGCATTCCAATACCTGTTACCAAGTATTGAAACCTACCCACATCAAGCCCTTTTGTTAATAAATCAGCATAATTGTCATCAGTATGAATCTTGACAACATTAATAAGCTTTTTCTCAAAACAATCTCTAATAAAGTGATGTCTAATTTCAATATGTTTAGTTTTAGTGTGTTGCACAGGATTTTTAATAATGCAAATGGTACTACTATTGTCTATATAGATAATGGTGTTCATGAAATTGTACCCATAATCCAATAATTGATTCTGAAGCCAAAGGATTTGAGCACAACAACTAGCAGCTGCAACATATTCTGCTTCAGTAGTTGAAGTAGCCACCATAGTTTGCTTCTTGCACTGCCATGACACCAATCTACATCCAAGAAATTGACATCCTCCAGTAGTTGATCTTCTATCCAAACTTGCACCAGCATAGTCACTATCTGAGTATGTGATCAATTCCATTGGAGAGTCTCTTGGATACCATAATCCTAAATTTGGATAAGTCTTCAAGTATCTAAAAATCTTTTCCACTGCTGTCATATGTGATGTCTTTGGAGTCACTTGAAATCGTGCACAAGCACATACAGCAAACATGATGTCTGGCCTTGATGAAGTAAGATACATCAGAGAACCAATCATAGATCTGTAAGTGTGAACATCAACATTAACACCACTTGCATTCTTCAACAATAAGTGAGTGGTCTTGTCAGCAGGGGTATTGGAAGATTTTGCATCAGTAAACTTGAACTTCTTAATAATTTCAGCCACATACTTGTCTTGACTGATAAATATGCCTTCCTTACTCTGTTGTACTTGTAGCCCCAAAAAGAATGTAAGTTCTCCCATAGAACTCATTTGAAATTCATCTTTCATTAGCTTCTCAAATTCTTTGCACATCTCTTGTTTAGTAGATCCAAAGATAATATCATCAACATATACTTGCACAAGTAAGATATCACCCTTGTCTTTCTTGATGAACAAAGTTTGATCAATTTTACCTCTATGAAACCCATTATTCAATAAATAATTAGCTAAGGTTTCATACCACTTCCTTGGAGCCTGATGTAAGCCATAAAGAGCCTTAACCACTTTATAAACTTTATTTGGATGGTGAGGATCTTCAAAGCCTGGAGGTTGAGAGACATATACCTCTTCATCAATAGTTCCATACAGAAAGGCACTCTTAACATCCATTTGATAGACTGTAAAGCCCATAAATGATGCATAGGCTAAGAACAATCTAATAGCCTCAATCCTTGCAACAGGAGCAAACACTTCTTCATAATCAATACCCTCCTCTTGAGTATATCCTTGAGCAACCAATCTAGCTTTGTTCCTGATTACAATGCCTCTTTCATCTTTCTTATTTCTGAAAACCCATTTAGTACCAATGACCTTCATTCCATCAGGCAAATCACAAAGAACCCAAACCTTTTGAAGTTTAAACTGCAACAACTCTTCTTGCATAGCTTCAACCCAGCTAGATTCTCCTAGAGCCATATATACATTCTTAGGCTCTATTTGTGAGAGAAAGCAGAAAAACAAACACTCATTCTTTTGGCTATGTTTCTTGGACTCATACACTTCACTTATGAACCCATGAATGTCAGCTTTCTTTGTCTGTCTTCTAGTCTTCACACCTGATTGAAGTTCACCAATAACATTATCAAGTGGATGCACTTTGTGAATGGTAGACTGTGATGTGCTAGGAATATCATATGTTGTAGGCATGTTTGAGATCTCTACATCATCACTTGGTGATTCTTGAGAAGTATTATCCACATTTGGACTTACAGTGGAAACTTCTGGTGTAGCAGTGGGAATTGAGTTACCACTGCTAGTAGGAATTTCTTTATTCACACCATCTACATCACTTGGTTTTTCAGAATTATCACCAAAGTCCCAAAGTGGCATAACAATTTGATCTTCATCATCTTTGCAAGCTTCATCTTCATCAATGAATTCTTCTGAATCTTCAATATCTTTATTACCAGTACTTGAAGTGAGAGGAACATAATTCATTGTGGTTGATAATGTTTCAAGATCAAATAGCCAATCTGGACCTGAACCTGCCATGTTTGCTTTATTTTCAAGAAACTGAACATGCAAGTTCTCTTCAATCTTCTTTGTTCTTAGGTTATAGACTCTAAAAGCTTTGCTAACCATAGAGTATCCAACAAAGAAGCCTTCATCTGACTTTTCTTCAAATTTGCCCAGATGATCAATGGTATTGAGAATAGTAACATGACACCCAAATGGCCTCATAAACTCCAAAGTAGGAGGTCTTCCTCTGAACAACTCATAAGGTGTCTTGTTCTTTGTTTTGACCACTAAAACTCTATTTTGAATGTAACAAGCAGTGTTAACTGCTTCAGCCCAAAAAGTTACTGGTAGCTTGGAATCAGCTAACATGGTTCTAGCAGCCTCAATTAGTGTTCTATTTCTTCTTTCAGCAACTCCATTTTGTTGAGGAGTTCTTGCAACACTAAATTCTCTTTTAATACCTTTATCTCTGCAGAAATCATCCATAACTTTATTCTTGAACTCTGTCCCATTGTCACACCTGATGATCTTGATTTTCTTTTCAAATTGATTTTCAACTTGAGTGATGAAAATCTTAAGGATGCCTGTGGTTTCATCTTTGGTACTTAAAAAGAAAACCCATGTGAATCTACTGAAGTCATCAGTCACAACAAGACAATATTTCTTCAAATTGATGCTGCTGACAGAGGTAGGACCAAACAAGTCCAAGTGCAGCATAAAGAGTGGATGATTGATTGAATTGAATGCCTTGGTTTTGCATGAAGCTCTGTGTTGCTTTCCTTTGAGACAGGCAACACAAGTTTGGTCATTTTCAAATCTTTTCTCTGGTAATCCTCTGACAAGGCCATCTTTCACAATCTTGTTGATGGTCTTAAAGTTAACATGACCAAGTCTTCTATGCCAAAGCATTGATTCATCCAAAGTGGTTTTAGCAAGCAAGCAAGTAGCATCATTATTAGCCACTATGTTCTGCATATCAATGCTATACAAATTTCCTTTTCTAGGGATTTTAAGCAAAATATCACATTCTTCTGGAAGCTTATAATCCTTAGATAAGATATAGCATTTATCTTCTGTGAATAGAACTCTATGCTTTTTGTCACACATCTGTGACACACTGAAGAGGTTGTACTTGAGTTCTTTCACATACTGCACATCTTCAAAATCAATGTTTCCAGCCTTGATTGTTCCTTTGCCAGAAACTTTGCCACCAATTCCTCCTCCAAAACTGACAAATTGTCCATCATAAGGTTGAAAGTCTGAAAGATAAGACTTATTGCCAGTCATGTGCCTGGAACATCCACTGTCTGAGTATCCTTGATCATTAGTAGTCTTTGAATGTCCCTTTACACAAAATAAAGGAATTAGTTCCTTTTAGGGACCCAAGCCACAAATGACTTGGATCTGCCTCGTGTATCAATATAATTATATCTATCAAAGGTCATTGATACACCATTGGGATTGTTTGAGGTGATGGTTCCTTTTGGTTTCCATTCCCAACGTGCTGAGGCCTTAACAGCATTTCCCACATTTACCCTTTTCTTGTTTACAGACCTACCAGTGGTAACCTTTGGCCTTGCAGTGGTAACTGCTGCCTTAGCAGTGGAAACTGCTGGCTTAGAAATTTTAGGTACCCACTTCTGATTATGGTTAACTTTCTTTTCAAAATAGGTCTTTTTCCCTGTTTGAGTAGATTTAACAAAAGTAGTAACAGGGGGCTTAGGGTAAACTCTGTTGTTATGTCTGGCAGTGGCAACTGCTGATCTAGCAGTGGAAATAGGTTTGATGCCAGAATGAAGCAAAACAGATCTGGGAATCATCTTGCGAAGTGGATTTGGGTGAGTCAAGTTATTATCATTGTTTCTAATCACCCAAGTATTCCCAAACACTTCCCTTCTTCCCAAGTGGTAGGTACAGTCTTTAGCTAAATGGTCAAAGCTACCACATATATGACAGGGTTTGTTATTGAACACAAAGTCACTACCAAATTGCCTAGATTTGACATGATTCCAACTCCTCATATTGCCTCTAGGAGTTGGTGATCTACTTCTGTACATCTCTGCATATCTAGTAGTGGGCCTAGTAAAATTAGGTTGTGACCTAGGCTTCTCTTTGACTACCTCAGGAATACCTTTCTTAACCTCCACTTTAACATTTTCAGGAGTACTAGGTTTAGACTCAACATTCAAACTATCATCTTTAAGAGATGAGTCACTAGCACTATCAAATATATCAACCTCAACCTGAACCTTTTCAATTTCAACTGGTTTAACAAACTTTGGTCCATAGGTCATAGGTAGATCCTGAAATTCTTCTAAACCAGTGTGAGCTAAGTCAATACCAGGAGGTGCTGGAACACCTCTTAGAGGTGGTGGAACAGTTTTGTATCCAAGACCTGATTTAGCTTTGCTCACAATTTGGGCTTCCCAAATTTTATCAATACTCTTTGATTGATGATCCAGTGTTTGCTTAGTTATCATTATATTCTCACTAGCCACTTTAACCTTTTCTAGTTCTTCTCTAAGAACCTTATTAACAGCAACCTGATAATCTAAGTCTCTTCTTAATACTGCAATATCATCATTGAACTTAGATTCATTAGCCCTATAATGCTCTAATTGAGTTTCTAAAACACTTAGGCCTCTTTTATGATTTGATAAGTTATAATTAGTATGAGTTAACTCAATGTGTTGCTCATTAAATTGTGCTTTAAGTTTCTCATACTCTTTTAAGGCCTTACAAGATTTAGAACAAGCATTATCAATTTGTACCTCAGAGTCAGAAAAAGCCATTAGTGCCACCATTGCAGACTCTGAATCATCTTCCTCTTCCTTAGTCATAAAGCTCCAATCAAAGCTCACTCCATCAATAGCCAATAGCCCCTTTGGCTCATCAGTAGTAGGTTCCTTCTTCTTGTCCTGCTTGTACCAAGTTGACCTATTGTCAGACTTCCTTGGCTTCCTACACTCTCTGGCAAAGTGCCCCTTCTTATGACAATTGTAGCACTCCACCTTCTTCTTGTCAAAACCTACTGTTTCATTACCACTGATGTTGATCTTTCTTCCAGTCTTCTTCCAAAACTTCTTAGTCCTCAAGCTTAGTAATGCCACTTGCCATTTAATGTCCATCTCCTCCATATCATCTTCATCAATTTGATCCAGATCCTCATGATTGAGAATTGAACCACCCACTTGACTTGATATAAAGGCATAAAAGGTAGTATCACTAAGCCCTGCAATCTGTTTCTTTGAGCTAACAGTGGAAACACTTCCACTACCAGTGGAAACAGCAATGTTAGCACAGTCATCATCACTATCACTTTCTTCATCTGAACTGTCATCAAGAGATGATGATATAAGTGCTACACTTCCTGAACTAGAACTTATTTTGCCAGCTTTCTTCAGTCTTTGTTCAATAACTTTGAAGTTATTGTACAAATCATTAAGTTTCATGGTCTCCAACTCTAGCTTATCTTCCCACACAGCAACATTTGTTCCAAACTCAGAGGGTAAACTTCTCAAGAACTTTAGATTAAGGTCTTCTCTTTCCACCTCAATTCCAAAAACAATGAGTTGAGAAACAATCTTTTGTAGCCTTGTGAAAATGCTATCAAGAGATTCATTACTAGATGAACCAAAGTTTTCATAAGTTTGCTTCAGCAGAGTCTTTTGAGTCTTCTTAGTGGAATCATTACCACCAAAAACTTCACAGATCTCATCAAAAAGAGTCTTTGCAGTCTTGAACTTGCTGAATGCTACAACTTGATCTCTGGGAAGTGTCATCAGCAACAGACCCCTGGCCTTCAAATCATTCTTCAGTTGAAGTCTTTCATCATTAGTAACAGGTCCAGTGTTGACCTTAATTACTTCCTTGCCATTAACCATCTCTGAAGTAGAACTTGGTTTGAAAGAATTTCCAACCATAATAATCTCCCAGAGTGTGTAGTCTTGGACCATAAAGAATTGTTCTATCATCAGCCTCCACATCTCAAAGTCATTCAACTTAAGCTTTGGAAGCTTAGCAGCAATGTTTGAGTTACTGGTTTCTGTCTCCATTGAGTCTTCTGAGTGAACTTGAGTCTTCTAAATCAAAGTATCAAAGCTTGTCTCTGATACCACTTGATGGATCTAAACACCTTGAACTTGTGTTAGATTGATACTTTGAATTATATCACTAAGTATGCGGAATCTACTTAGTAACACTTAGAAGTTTGATTGTGAGTAAGACAGTTGTATATAAACAATGTATGTAAACAAATAATTAGCTCCAATATTATTAATGATAATAATACGAGTGATCTTGATATCACTAGGGTTACACCTTGAAGCTCTAAGAAAAACGTATATCAAACCTTTAACCTAGGATCTCCTTTTATAGCACAAGGAGTCCTCTTCTACAAGATAAGTATAAAGCTAATAGAATAAGATATACACAAAATCTATTCTATATTTATCTAGACGCGTTTCCTAACAGTTATCTAATAAGCAGTGGTAATATATTGTTCTTGTAGTGGTAATGAGTTTCCACTGCAAGTACAATCTTCTGCAGTTGTAACTTCTTCTTTAGCCGTGGTAACTGTTAGCATAATTCCCAACATAACTAACGAATGATGAGTCTATTACGTGTTGATTTTCTCATGTCGCTCTATTACGTTTGACGAATATTGGCTTCCATCACATTGTTTCACATTCTGCTATTGTTTCGCCTATGACGTTCTTGCGGGAATATTCTTGTCTCGACATTGTGCTATTCACTATTGGAGCATTGGTATCATGGTGCATCCGTTACCTTCTCAAGTTGAAGCCTCCTACGTGCTACTTCTTTTAACCTTCACGACTTGTGATGATTGTTGTGATCGATTGAGCATCTCGGATTTAGTTCCCTTTATTTCTATTCATGTGAATACTGCTTGGCTACTTCGACATGTTTTGGACTTACTCTTAAGTTTTCTTCTATCACCGTCATGCCCACTCTCTTTGAAAAGCTGGACCTGAGATAAGTTTTCTTTTCAAAAACTTGTCAATGTTACATTATATTTTAGAATGTTTTTAATTAGTGTGTCAATACGATTTAACTGATAAGTTGCCATGCTTTTAGATTATTAACACTAATATATGCATATATGATATTAGCATTATTAACCTTCTTGTTGTTTAGTATATTATCATTTTTCTTAATCTTCTATGATCTATAGTAGAATTCTTTCACTTATGCTATATGATCTTACTAGTTGCATTAATGGATATATTATAATTGATATTTGCTTGCAACTTGATATTATGATGTTATTTGTATACATATATATACACATGTCTATCTTGTATTCATGAACTATTTACCTTGCTCTTTCCTGTCCCATTGCATTTAGATTATAAATATCTATTATTTCACGTTAATATCTTTAGGTATCATTAAAGATGATTGTATGTGACGATGGGCTTAATTGATTCTCCTGAGCATGATAAGTTTCCATATCAAACCCCTCACTTGAAACTTCTTGATTATCATGATCAAAACATCATGTTCAAAACTTTTCTCTTTTAGAATGAAATATTTTCTCTAACAATTCATTTGACTAAAATTTCCTTCATAACCATTATTTTACTCAAGAACAAGATTAAAATATTTTTTTTTGTTACACGTTAAGAAACAAAATTCAATTTATGTTAGTGTAATGCATACTTGAATTCACTTCAAAAACATTGTTGAATAAAACTAAAAACGTTTTGCTTAAAACACATTCAACTCTCTCAAGTGTCATACACTTCTATTGGAAATGACATTTACAATTTACTCAAATCATTTCATGAGAATCATGACATGCCCATATGGATCTTGTTTGTAACAAGTCTTGAAGTTCATATAATCATATCTACCTATTTGTTACTTATCAACAATCATCAACATGTTTGCTCTAGGCTAAATGTTATCATCTTCATATAGTTGCTCATTTAGCTTATTTGGCTTGTTGTCTCCTTTGTTGCATATCTTAATTGATAAGTTAATAGATAGCATGATTATTAGAAATTAATTGCCTATCTTAATTAATTCTATATCACTCTCTACATTCATGAATAGTATGCCCTATATTGCCTCAAAGAGTTGAACTTACTTGAATCCAAAAACAAAAACACAACCTTTTTGAAAATTTTCTGCCAAAAACCCATTTCTGGCATTCTGGGAATCACCAGATGGGCGGCCCCCTTAATTATATAAGGCGGCCCCCTTAATGATTAAGGGGACCGGCCCCTAATTAAGGGGACCGGCCATCTGATGGTCGGGGATACTGTTTTCTTTATCACCTTTTGACCCACTTCAGCCTATACTTCCCAAAATTCACAAACATACTTTGTCCCATGCTATCCCTCAAAATTTACCTTCCTAAACCACATTTCTCATACACTATAAATACCCTCTTCCCATCATAAATGCCATCACACCCAAACATGTCACCTCCCAACAACCAAAAACCTAAAATTTCAAGAACCGCAAGGATCTCCGTCAAACCCGTTTGGAGGAGGAAACTTGATTCTTGTCAAAGCTCAAGTGATGTTGTTCCAAGTCAACCAACTACTAAACCTCAAACCCACAATAATGATTCATCACACAAACTATCACCCACTCATTCCCTCATTCATGCTTCTTCTTATGATGAGCATGCTCAATCCCAAAACAACAATCCCAATCTCTCAATCAATACCTCACATGTTGCTCATTCAACAAAAACATCACTCACTCTTGGAGAACCTCTTCCACCAATTTCATGTTTTCATGACTACCCAAGCTCAACCATGTCTCCACCACCAAGAGTACCACCACCACATCCTACAACCTCACATGCCACTCCTATGTTGCATGTTCAAACCTTCACCCAAGACAACTACCATGTTCCACCATCATCACCTCCCTCCGAACACTTGAAGTTCGTTGAGGAGCTAAAAGAGGCTTATGAGCTTAGTGCTCTTTTAGCATTACATCTTGCGCAACGCAATTTGGATCCACCCCAATCAAGCTCACCATCATCACCACATAACATCAACCAAATTGAGAAGCATGTTAACAATTGCCCTTGTTGCATCTTCCTTCAACAACAAACCATTGCTTTGAATGAGCACTTCACTTGGATTGAGTATCTTCTTACTAGATCTCAACAAACACCATCACTTGAACAACATCAAAACCCTCAACCAACAAACCCAACTTCAAATCCACCACCTACAAGTTCCACATCTCCAAACTCACCAACATCCATGCAACCAAAAGCTTATCTCCACTAAACCACTAAGCATTTTACATGCTTATGTTTCTCATTTTCAAATAAAACACCTCAACCATTTTGGGATTCAAGAACGTTTGATGACACTCTTTGTTGGCACAATAGGATACTCTACTTTGTATTAGAATTCTATAATTATGGTTTTTGTAACAATGATTATGTGGTTGACATAATCATCTTGAATTAATGAATGCTTTTATATGTGTTTTAAATTCTTCATTGCCATGCTTACTATTAGTTGTTATTATGCTATATGTATTTGCTTGTGTCTCTAATATTTTTCTTGCAAGAATTCCATATCTCGAACCCTTGGTGCCCTCAAACGAGGGGGAGCATACATCAATGGGGAGCCTTTACCTTATAGGCTTAAACCTTTTTGATTCTACAAAAAGGGGGAGAAGTGAATATAAACTCACTAAATACTTGTCTAAAAATTAATTTTTGGATTTAATGAGTTTAGGTTTTGTAATCATCAAAAAGGGGGAGATTGTTGATATAAATAAATGACTAAAAACGTTATTCATATCTTTCGATATCTCTATGTTTTGATAATCACAAAACGTAAACTCATCAAACCAAAGGTTATGGCGTAAACAAGTATTTAGTAGTAAATACTCACTTTCACTATTTAATCACTTAAGGTATGAATAAACAAAGTGATTAGTGCATTATAAGATCAAAGGAAATCTTGTCTTAAGACATAACATTTTATAAAATGATTTTAACATTTTATATATATTTGTAAATCATTTTTGGTAAAGCTTTATTAAACCACAAAAATATGATTTCAAATTTCCAACCAAAAAGGGCAAATTTTATCCAGAGAATCTTTTCAAACGTTCAGGAGGGCGGCCCCCTTAATTTTACTAGGCGGCCCCCTTAATCATTAAGGGGACCGGCCTATAATTAAGGGGACCGGCACGCTCCCGAACAGTAAAATCTGGCCCTTTAAATACTGGATCATTTTGCACATTTTCCTCACCTTTTTGCACCAGAAACTTTCAGATCTAAACATCCATTTCCTTTCTCTAATAATCCTTTGATCTTATATACTTTGATCTTTGTTTCAAAGTGATTCAAGCCTCAACATTCAAAGTGCAAAGAGAAGAATACTTCTATTAAGAGTATTACAACTTAGTATCATCTTGCTATCTAAGTTGCTTGTTTATATTTTCTTGTAAATCTTTCATTCATTGGTGAATAAGGTGTATGTATTAGTTAGCTAGATTTGGTTGAAGAATCTAGAATTGGTGTAAGTGTAAAGTGGAACTTGAAGTGGAGAAGAAGGGTTAGATAGTATTGGTGATAGGAGATTGTAGCAATAGGAACTTGTTGTGAAGATATTGAGGGTTTTTAGTGAAGAAGACTTGAAGACATTAGTAGATTGAAGTTGTGAAGACTTTAGTAGCTTGAAGGCATGAAGACATTAGTGGCTTGAAGGTGTCAAGACATTAGTGGCTTAAAGGTGTGAAGACATTAGTGACTTGAAGGTGTCAAGACATTAGTGGCTTAAAGGTGTGAAGACATTAGTGACTTGAAGGTGTCAAGACATTAGTGGCTTAAAGGTGTGAAAACATTGGTGGCTTGAAGGTGTCAAGACATTAGTGCCTTGAAGGTGTGAAGATATTTGTGGTGTGAAGTAGTGCAAAGGTGTGAAGAAGAAGTGGTGTGACATTTGGTGTGAGATTGGTTCTAGCTACGATTAGAACTCGACATCTTGCTTTGTGTCGTTAATTGGTGTAAGCTTTTGGTGTGTACGGTTTTCTCCGCCATAAGGGAGGTTATTGACTTAGTGAAGAAAACTCTCGAGTTCGGTGCTCGGGGAGTGGAGTAGGGCAAGGAAGGTGTCCTTGTAGCCGAACCACTATAAATCCTTTGTCTCTCGGTTTGATCTTTCCATCTCTCACTCTTTACTTGTTTACTTACTAGCTTTTCATATATTGCTAATATTGTGTGTTGTGCATATATTGATTTCACATAAAGATCAAACTAGGTTACATTCAAAACATTAATTATACTTTGGTAAAATATAAGTATAAACAATTACTAAGACACACACACACACACACATATATATATATATATATATATATATATATATATATATATATATATATATATATATATATATATATATTAGTACAAACTTGTAATTAAGTGAGATATATGAAATTATAATTTCTATTCAACACTTTAAACAAGTAGTGTATATATATATGATATATGTGAATTAGGTTTGTATCTATACTTTAGCTTCAAAGGTTTTTACAATTAATATCAATTCTTTGAAAAGCAAATTCTTATTAAACGAAAAAGACGCAAAACTATTCAACCCCCCCCCTTCTAGTTTTCCACAAACCCTTATGGTGATTCCTACAACCCTTCTTGGAAAAATCACCCAAACCTTAGGTGGAAAGAAAACCAATCTAATTCTTCCAATCCGCCTAATCGTTACCAACCAAACAGTCCACCCTCCAACCGTACTTTCAACAACAACCCTTCTTACAACTATGGTAGTACCAACAATCTTGAAGGATTGATGTCCAAGTTTATGGCATCTCAAGAAGCTCGCATAGCTAGGTTTGAAACCGAATTCAACCAACAACAAATGGAGATGACCAATAAGATTGACAACTTGTTGAAAGCCCTCAACAACCAAGCGTTAACTACACCTAGGAAGGACACTAGAGACGCCAATAGCGGAATCCAAACTAAGGACCCCTCGTCTTCCAAACACGTCCACTTTGTCAATGTTGTCACCATTAAGCCAATAGATAAGGATATAGAAGAAAGTGACAAGGATGAAGTTGGAGTAGAAACCGAGACTAGGGATGGAATTAGGGAAGTTGAGGTTAATAAGGAAGAAGAGTTAGAGGAAGTAGAGACTGTAGAAGAGTACTTTGATAAGTTGCCCACCAAGGAAAAACGGGAATATCATAAGGATTTATTCGATGGCCCCGAGACACCATATATCCTTGGCTCACCCCTTATCAAAATGGGAGACCCCTCTAACATCAACATACCATTCAACATTGGGCATATGCATATATGGAAAGCTTATATCGATCCTGGATCTCCAATAAACATCATGACTAGGACTTATTATAATTGGGTAATGAAGAAACAACTTGGTTAGAGTGATGCCCAATAAGAATTTGATAAGTAATTTTGTAGGAAGAGTGAAGGGATTGCATGTGATTGTCCGAAATTTCACTTATGAGATCGATTTTATGATAGTAGAGGATACTCGTCCGGTGATAGATGCTTGCCTAAGCCAAGTAGTGTTCGGAAAACCATTTGTTGAGGCCATTAAGATGAGTTATGATCCGACTTTAGGGATAGTTAGGTTCAAGGAGGAGAATGATGAGATTGCCTACCAAATGCCCTATAAGATTGAGCAGTACCGCCTCCTGTCAAACATAGAAAAGGAATACAAACAAGCGGCTTACTATAGGAATAATGAGGATAGACGTAGAGGAGTAGAGTATGTGATGAATAGGATGTTTGGTTTCTACAAAGAATGCTTGCAACTAGGTCCGGAATACAAAACTGGTGTAGGAGATGACCTAGAGAGTGAAACCAACAATGAGGTCACGTAGTAACCCATAACCTTGAGTCTAGCTACAAGACTCGTAAATAAAGAAAAGCGCTTCTTGGGAGGCAACCCATGTTTTGTGTGATTTTTATTTTGTTTGATTGTTATTTGCTTCCGTATGCATGCTTTATTTTTATTGTTGGTAGATCATGTTTCAAAACTAAAATAGTGAAAATACTTTACTTTGTTGTTTGGCCTAGTCTTAACTTCATCCAAAGGTATTTCGCAAAAGATAAGTGTAAGGGAAACCCCAAATATGTTTTTAAGAAACAAAACCGATCATGATTCCCGCAATATTAAGTGAACATGTATATTCGTATTTGTTAGAGTCAAATGCTTGTATCGAGTCATAATGATGTTTTGTAGGATTTTCCAGGAAGTAGGACGAAGTTTTTCCAGAAATTTTTCGGAAACTTAACATAAGAATTTCTGCAAGTCACTTCTGACGGCGTCATGAGTTTACTCTTGACGGCGTCACGTGTAAAATTCTTGAAATTTTACCAGTTTTGTTTTTCTAACGGAGTCTTGAATTTTTTGTTAAATCTTTAGTTTTATAATCTCCAGGAAATCTGCAAACATCATTCCACAAGCATTATATCTTATTTTGTTTTCTAGGATTTGTTAGCATATATAGATTGCCACCGATTTTACGCGAGGTTGCCTTGTCTGTTTTCTCAGGTTTTACAGGTTATGTATGACAAGAAGATGATTTATATTCTGGAAGGGAAGCTTTGATTGTTCATTTTGTTGGAGGAAGATCTAACCTGGCCACCTTATTATCCATACCGAGCGAATCAGGGGAGTATTTGATTTCATTCTTTTTACTTATTTCACTTTTACATTCTTTACTTGAACATTGGGGACAATGTTCATCCTAAGTGTAAGGGGAGGGTAAAATGATGATACCTTACAGATACACTTTCGCTTGAGTTTGTTTGTTTGATAGTAGATGTGCAATAAAACTATGAGAAATACTCGTTAGTGCAATTTTAGCGCCAAATTTAAAATTTTTTACAACATTTAGGAGTGAAACTTTAGCCATAGCAAGCGTCTCATGGATAGGAGATTGTATGACTAGCACAAAACCATACCACTAAAAAATTTCCACCCCAAATATGTGAGGTTCGCCCTTATATCTTTAGGAAAAAGCATTCATTGTTTGTGCTTATGAGTGTACCGGTAGTATTTAGATTCTAGAACTTGTGATAGCGATGCATCCCGAGACCGTTAGTGAGACTACATTCGTGTAGTTAGGATTTACTACATGATAAGAGGCATTAGGATAACCCTTGTTCTACACCTGTAATATAATTACATTGACTTCATAGGTCAAGTAATTCTCCCACACTTTTGCGTTGTACTCATTTTTAGTACACGATACCCCTAGTACACCCCTCCGAGCCTATCTTTTCGTTTCTAACTTTAAGCATTTTACTTAAAGGAAGAATTCGTTTACAATCCACCCCAAATGTGCAACCAAATCGCCTTAGCCTTCCTTGTATGCACTCATCTTTAGTGCATTATTGTTAATTGTTTAAACCCTTTGTTAGTTGTCTAATGGACTACATGGTTGCTAAGTCGAGTCATATCTTGTACATATTGTTTTGGGACAATTGGAACTCATGGGTAAAGTACTTGTGTTATGGAGTAATGGGGAAGAACAGCATATATTACCCCCATATGTGCGTTAATATTTAAAAGTACTCCAAGTGTTTTGATTATCTTGATTCGAGTCATTAGAATAGTTGATTTTAAAGTATGTAAAAGTTCAAGTGTAGGGAGGAAACGAGCTCCCTTTGATGTATTATTTTGGATAGTAGAGTAAAAGTGTATGCACAAAAAAAAAAAAATAGAAAAAGAAAAGAGAAAAACATACGGGCTACCATCCGTTTCTTTTATTTATGTTTAAGTCAAATAGTGTCTTGAAAATCCAGAAAGAGTCGTAGTTAGTTTAAGTTGAGTCGAGTCTTGGCTTAGCAACGCCTCATTGTACATGTAGTTAACTAAGACAATTGACTTGCCACCAGTAAAATATCCGTTTATCCAACAAAACCGCGTTTTCCATATCCCCTACACCTACTGTTATAACCCTTTAAAAGAGCTCTTTGATAGTTTATCCTAGGTGCTTACGCCAAGTGGTGGAGGTTTGATCATTTCCTAAGCCTATGGTAATCTATTTGCTATGACAGGTAGAGAGTGATACTTCTCCATTTCCAATTATGACATATAAATTTACAACACCCGAGAGATGAGAGTATCCAAATACTTAATGTGAGGTGCTAGTGTATAATTTCCGTGCTTGTTTTGACTAAGGTGGAATGATCATTTGTTGTAATTACTTTTATATTAGTGTTAAATGACCCCTAACTTGTATTTTGATTGGTGGAAAAGCTCATTTGCTTGAGGACAAGCAAATTCCAAGTGTAGGGATATATGATAAGGCAAAAAATGAACCGTTTTTAGGGGGTCATTTAAGCCAGGAATTAAATTTATATGATCAAATATTGCCCTAAATCGTTCCTTTTGTGATTTTAGGTACTTTGGGAGTGAATTCTGGAAAAGGAAGCATTTTGGACGTTTTTGGAGCATAAAAGTGAAGAAAACGACAAAGTCTTAATTTTCCTTGCTGGGAACAGTACCTGACGGCATCAAGAGGCTTTTTATGACGGCTTCAAGAGTAAAAGTGGTGACGGTCCAGAAGAAACGTGACGGCGTCACCCAAGGCCGTCACGTGTTAACTTGTCAAAACTTGCGCGCGGAGTAGCTGATATTGTTTTGGTCATAACTTTTGCATAAAAGCCCACGCGAAGAGGACGAAGAGATCTACAATTTTGTGAAAAAATGTTCATGACACCGTCATGTGTACGGGTTGACGCCGTCAAGATGGGCCGACAGAAAATTAGCCTATAAATATAACATCACAACTTCACTTTTTGTAAGCCCTAAACCCTAAGGTCGATTCCTGGGTTTAGGTAGGTGTTTTTCCAGCAACTTAGAGGGTTTCAATCACTCCATAAACATCATGTATTGGTTTGATGATTCTATCTCAACTATGTCTTTCATTATTATTGTTGATTGTCCTTCTTTGATTATGTTTTGTTAATTTACCTTGTGTCTACTTATGTTTATGTGAAACTTGTATATAATTGATTAGATACTATTGATTCCTTGTTGATGTTTGTGTCTATCTTCATCAATTAGGGCGTGACACTTCGATAGATCTAATTGGTTTAGCTTATAATTCTTGATTCCTATTGTCTCTTGTTTGGTTGATTGTATTCGATGTTAGGCTTAAGAAAACTGGCAGATCTCCATTGTGTAACTTGCTTGAATGTCTTAAGAAACATGAACCGATGTGTACTAGGTTTTTATGGTTGTATTTAATGCACGAGCGAATTCTAGTGATCCCATGTTAGGAGCTTCTTAGCCGGCTCGACATAGGAGTGAAGTAGGAGCTTATAGAATTGGGGAAGTAAGTACGCCACCCCATGATTGGTATTAAGGAATACAACCCGTCAATTAAAACAAGGTGTGACAATTCAATAGGTAGAATTGGATAGCTAGCAAGGAGTAACATATCATAGGTAGACATGCTTCACTTATCTTGTAGAACCCTAGTTTACTTTTCTTGTTAATTAGTTTAATTAGTAGCTTTTGGGTTAGTTGATTAGCAACTAATTCCGCCCCTCCTTCCAATACCCGAAATTTTTACTTGCTTTTCATAAAATATAAAAATATAAAAAGAATCATCCTTCACCTTTAGACCTAGTTAGATTAATTTCTAATCCTAACGTCACTATTCCTGAGTTGAACGATCAATCCCCCGGTACTTGTCACTATACTATACTGCAACGATCAGGTACACTGCCTGGTGGGGGTTGTAAGCTTCTCGAGATCCCTTGAGAGGTAAAGCCTGGTGCAATTCTCACGCATCAATGTCTAAGATCGAACCCGATCTAGCCTAAAATCATGATCTTATGTGACATAAAATGATAAATTATTTCAAAAATATCCATATGCCTTCATATGCCAGCTACACTGGTACAAAAATGGCCTTTCGTCACACATGGTCGATTTCAAACGGTCACATTGTAACATATTTACGTGACTAAATGTATGAAAATAAAATAAACAGCTACACTCGATCCGACTTGTGTGACCATTTCGGAAGATATATGTCATACATTTGTGTATTTATGTGACTAGAGGGTAGCTGGTAAATATTTTTCGATCATTTAGTCACATTTAATTTGGGACGTGTGACCGATACAAATCAGCTTTAAGCATTAGTCACACTACAGATATACATATGTGACAAATATATGTCACACAATTGAAGAGTGTGACCAAAATAGATATATGGTCACATGAAGTAATTGTGTATGTGACTAAATTATATAGTCAAGTTTGTCACACATTATTTAAACGTGACTGCTATTCTTTGCTGAATATATAGCCACATAGCGTTTGAAATGTGTGACAACTGAAAAGTAAGTTTGAAGCGTTAGTCACGATATGCATTTAATAGTGACAAATATATATGTCACACACTTGACGAGTGTGACCAAATGTCATATATGGTCACACTAAACCATAGAAACATGATTAAGTGTAACGAAAATTCGATACATATGGTCACGTTGGTTAATATGTGTGTCTAAAGTTTAGTGTGTGTTTGCTTGCCAAATCCTAATGTGTATAGTCACACTTAATTGAATCACGATCATGTGACTATAGGCTTTACAAAAAAACAAAAAAATAAAATAAATAAATAAATAAATAAATAGTCACATTGTAACTATAGGCTTTACAATAGTCACACCATATCAGAAATGTGTATCTAAATGATGTTTATGGCCACATTATAAGGGTATTATATGTGACCAATACATTCAAAATAGTTACATTGAGTTTTTGGCTCTTCCATACATTTTGAAGATCTCATCATCTGAGTATCGCTTTAATTGAACAAGCTTCCAACCCTTCATATTGTTTAGATAGTACTCATAGTACTTCCTCATTTGCTTAACTGTTGGACGATTGAGCACTTTTCTCTTCTTTCTTTGATTGAGATAAAATTTCTTCCTCTCAGCTTCATAATTCCTCTTCCATTCATCATTTTGTTCTTGAGTGTACTCTTGCATTTCTTCTTTTATTTGTTTCATCAGTGCAATATCAGCATCACCTTTAATCCTTTCTTCATCCCAAGAATCCAAGAGTGCTTTTGTTTTGGCCTCAGCTTCAGCGTGTTTCCTTCTTTGTTCAAGTACCATCTGATTCTCCTCTGTAAACAAAGCAGCCAATTTTCTTGCAGCAGCTCCATCTACTTCAAGTCGCTTGGGTTTGGGCCAGTACTCAAAAGGAAGATCCTTTAAAGGATCATGCTTAGGCTCTTCAACCATAATAACTTTGCCTTTGCCCTTATAACTTGGCTCTTGTACACTCTTCTTGATTTGTTGAGTTGGTTCTCTAATCACCATACCTTTGATAGGTACTCTTGGTTGTTGTGGTGGTGGTTGTGATTGTTCTGTTGGTAGTGGTGATTGTGGCACTGCTTGTTTAAATCGTGTCTTCAATAGAATCATTGCTTCGGCCAAAGTTTCCTCATCATCACTAGTAATAGGAACATTTTCCTCAGCAGTAGTATCCTCCTTGGCAATTTCTGCAGTTGCACCAGCAGTAGAATCTCCCATGCCTTTGATTGCTGCTTCCATAACAACCTCATTACCTTGATTATCAGCAACCATATACTCATCATCATTCTCAGCATAATCCACATCCATAACCACACCAATGTCATCACTAGCAGCAGCACTATCAAAATTTTCCATAGCTTCCCCTGAATCCTTGGTTTCATTCCTCCCCTGTTTGGGATCATCATCCCCCAAACTTATGCTTTCAGATGAACTAATCCTTTGTCTTGTGCCCACTTTTTTCCGTCTTTTGAATGACCTGGTTCTTGACCCCTTCTAACCTCCCAATTGCTTAACCCTCAGCTTCAAACCTGTAATTACATCCCCCTGAGTATCTGTGATTTGTTTTAGGCCAAGAACCTCTTCTTTAAGTTTGGTATATTTAACCATCAATTCTTTAACAAGTTCCATCTCTTCTTCACCACTTTTATCCTCATCACTAGCATTGTCCCCATTGGTTTCTTAGCACCTGCGGTTTCCTTCACCTGAATCAGTTCCATTGGAACTTGATTCATTATAAGTTGTTGAACCTTCACCCTTCTTATGTTGACCTAGTTCCAACATTGCTTGAAACAATGGTTTACCTATGACAGGAAAGTCCTTACCCTTTCTCTTCATGTTAGAAAAGACCTTTTTAATATGAGAGTGAACAGGATAAACCTTATCGTGAACTTTCTTATTTGTAAACTGTTTGTCCATAAGAAGTTGCAGAAATCTTGGATATAAGTAATGTTGGTTTGAAGAATTATCCAAGGCTTTAACCACATGATCAAAAATTAATTTTGAAAAATTGAATTTTTCTTTATTTTTTGCCAAACATATAAGGGCAGAAGCCATGTTACTACTAAACTCATTCCAACCAGTAGTCTTTTGGCTAAGACACTGTAACAAAGTATGAATTAAGAATTTCCACTGTGGGGGAAAGCCACCTTTATTAAATTTCAAAGAATCATTTTTTCTTACATACCCCATCTCTTGAAGGTTTTCAAAGATTGTGGAGTCTGGAAGATTCTCAATTCCATTAACATCTCCTAGATGAAGAACTTCTCTAACAGATGCCTCTGTAACAATAATCTTCTGCCCATCCACACGGGCATGAATCTATAATTCCTCATCAATAGTTTTGACCTTTGCAGTAGCCCAAAACTGTTTGATGCTGGAAACATATATAGTAGGGTTAACTGTTAATGTATACCTAATATGAGTAGCATTGAGAAAATCAACAACTTCAGTGAACTCTTCATTCTCCTTGGTGGGCTTTTGCAAGAATGCAATCATGTTATGCTTGTTGGAAAAAGACAGAGTTGACATTGTGAAATTTGAAAATTTGTGTAGGGTTTTGCTAGGAATTGCAATTAATTGATAAAATAAAGCAGTGGTTTTATGTTTGATAGAGTTTTGATCGGATAAAAACAATTGTCTGAAACTGTGAATGATTGAAATGTACAAACCCTTAACCGTTCATATTTCTAAAACACTACCCTGCACTCTCAAAAATAGCAGAACAACCCTTAGCCGGACTAAGTTAGGCTTAGCAGCACTAAAATATGCCTATCAACACTAAGTCAGTTTCCACTCAAAACGGCTTATTTTTCAGGACTCCGGCACTTTTCTCAGCAGATCCTGCAAAATATTAGTCCCAAAAACACAAAACCTAACTCATTACCCGAATCACAATAATCACATCATCAATTACACTTAGCAATACTATTTATAACTAGCAACATTAACAAATCATTTCTGGATTTTAACAATTTGACATACTGCTTTTATCCAAGAAACCAAACACACCTTTGACAGTTTGACATCACAAGCAACCATACAAGGTCTCAAAATTTTCATTGATATTTTTTCAAAGATACAACCATTCATAAAAGTTGCAAACATAAACATAATTAATTATCCTACCTAAATACTAAAGATACTAGAAACATAAAAACAACATCTTTAAAAACTGCTTCACTCCATTTCACACCAACTTGTTAAAACCAGAGCGCTCTACTCCCGGCGTTGCATCCTTTTCCTTTCCAGGAGATATTGAAACTTAATTTGAAGATCGGTAATCCTGTTTTCCAGATTTAACGGGTCTGCAAATGCAAACCCATCTTGTTGACCCCCTTGGTTTTGATGCTCCACCACATTTTGATGCTCCATCACATTTTGCTGCTGATCCTCTTCATTTTGCTGCTCCACCACATTTTGCTGCGCTTCCTGTTGATCCTCCTTATCCTCTTCATCTTCTTCCTCCACCTCCACATCATTCAGTCCCCAATGCTCATCCCAGTAAAAGTCTTGTCTATGCAGCCATTTCAAAATTATTGACCTCATCCACGTATCTACCTGCCTATACGACCCATATTCGTAAATGGGATCATACCCGAAATGATTAAACACTGCGTCCCATAGCAAACTGTTGTTTAATACCCACTCGTACTCTTCTGCATCATTTTGAAAGTTACCATTTGCTGCCATTGTTGAAGTTTTCTATGAAAGTGAATATGTGTTTATGTGTGTTATTTGGTATATATACAATAGAGAGGTATAAATAGGCTAGAGAGGTATATGAACGGTTCCCAAGACTTTTGGCAGGAAAAGAGATCGAGCAAAGGCGCCTAAATCGTACTGTGAATTGAAGATATTTTAAAACTGTTCCTAAAGATAAGGAATTGACTGTCTCCACTTTCCTTTTACCAATTCTTGAATTACCAAGTTCAATGAGTTGATGCAATAACTACTTGTATCTCATGCTTTATGAATAATAAACTTCCAAACTCAATATTTCAAACAATGATTTGGGATCGGGTTTTGACCCGAGGGAATAAAAGTTTGACCGTGACTCGAAGAAAACTTCTGTTATGTTTCTTTGAAGTTTAATGTTTTTGTGTTCAAAGAAAACTTATGTTATGTTTCTTTGTTAATCAAGTTATCGATTACTATATTATGATGCTTTGTTAAAAGTCAAATAAAGATTGTCAAACTTGATTGTCATTTGCAAAAGTCAAAGAGTCTCCAAGTGAATTTGGGCAATTCCGGGTAATTACTATCAAAAGATAACTAATAGCCAATCATGATTGTCACTTTGGGTAATTTTTGGTAGTTTTGTGCCTGTACATTCATTTGCATAAGGTCAAACAGGATAGTCAAATTGTGCCATTTTGGGTAATTACTGCCAAAAGATATCGAGTAGCCAAAAGATCAAGATCAGTTAAATTTACAAGCAAACACTTAACCATTCACCATAAAGATAGAGTACATGAGCCACTACAAACCACACAATCTAGCCATAAACACTATACTACTTCAGTGCAAGTACCAAAGAAACCACAACTGCAAAAACACAAAGTGTTGACTTCCAAAAACTGACTTTCTTTAAGGCATTTGTCAACTCTGCCTCCAATTCTTCAATCCTTCTTTGACGATTAACTTCAATTTGAACCTCACGCCTTTGTCTGGGATTCAGTTTGCTATACATCTCAAACAAATGCAACTTGTACCAATCACATTCCTCCTCTGGATCATACCAATCAAATTGTTCACATTTCTTCGTACCCGGTTTCTAAAATAAAATAAAAAATGTAGTATATTAAACATTAAACTTAATAATCTTTAAACTAAACGTATCTGATAACTTACCCATCGATTTTGGCAGCAAATGAAACGTCCAAGATGTTACCACCATTGCTGGCCTGTCACATTTGCAGTTATCTTCAAAAAGATAAAACGACATGAGTTAGTTTGATTTTGATTTGGGATTTGTTATGATTTTTAGAGTGTGTTAAATTAGGGTTTATGTGAAAGGGAATTGATTTGCACACTTTATAAATTGATTGGGACACTCCATCTGTGCATTAAATACTTGTACAGTATTAAACACACTGCTTCAACCGGTTGTACATTGAGTGTGCAAATAACTTTTTTGAGTGTGCAAATCATTAGCCGTATGTATAACAGAAGATCAAAAATTGATGGCCATTAATCCTTATTCGGGTCAATCGGGCCGACCCTGTACCCGAGTTAGCCAAATATTTTCAACCCGAATCACCCGAATAAAAAGGAGAAGGACATATGGAAATGAAAAAATCGTACAAAAATGTACGAAAACGTAATAAATGTTTCATAACGTTTTAATACAGAGGAAAACATTCAGAAAAGCTTAGAACATATGAAAACGAGCGAAAATTGCCGAAAACATTCAACATGGATGAAATCGGTCGAAAAGGGTCGTAATCGGTCGTAGTCGGACTAAAACGGTCTAAATCCGTCGAAATCTGTCGAAAATTGTCAATGTCGGTCGAAAACTAGCGACATCGATCAAAATCAATTGAAAACGGTCAAAAAGGGACGAAAAACGTTAGAAGTGGATTAAAACGTAAAAAAAAAAACAAAAAAAAAAAAACAAAACGTATAAAATGTTGTATAACATTTGTCTTATTTAACGATATCCAATGCACATGACCCATGACCCATGTTAATTACCCATTGTCGATCACCAATCATGTATTGGTCGATAACATATGTGACATGCCACTGCAACCTAATATTAATGCACATGACCCGTTACCCATGTTAATTACCCAATGATCAACAGTCATGGATGTGACCAGTGATAACCTAATGCATATGACCCATATGATATGTCAAATACCCATTATTGAATGTGACCAGTGACAACCTAATGCATATGACCCATGACCCATGTGAATTAGCCATTATCACCGGTCATGCATGGGTTGCACCGGCTTGGTAGGTGTATAGTAGTTATATATAGTGTGAATTGAATGTTATATGAATTGTATTTGAAGTTATTAAAGGCGGTCATGCATGGGTTACACCGGCTTGGTAGGTGTACCGTTTATCACAGAAACTAATAAGAAGCAAGTATGCGAGGACCTCCCGATCATGTTATCAGGGATCGAGAAAGTTTAAACTCGGTTTGAGCTTGATCACTCGAAAAGCTCAGTTTATTTGTAAACGTGTGTGTCTTACACAAATTAAAATTGAAATATAATCTAATAATCGAATTCGGTTCACCTTCGGCTCGAAAATCTCAATACCAAGGTTTTCAAGATCGGGATCATATCCTACTTAGGATCGATTTTGTCTTTGCAAGATCGAGATCGTAATATCGGATCGGGATCTTAAGATCCTACAATAATGCATTTAATTTTTTAAGTATCTTTTGTAATATTATACAAATTTATAAATTATTATATACATAAACACAATATTATATAAATGTTTCATTGAAATGTTGTCCTAAATTATGGTTATGAAATGTATAAGAAGATTATAACATGCATGTTGTTTTTTCAATTTTACAAAACATAATTCATAAATTTGTAGTTTTTTAGTTTGTTAGTTCGAGAAAAGTAAGATCGGATCGGATTAGATCATATATAAGATCCTATGTCAGGATCGGGTTCCTATACGATCTTAAGCTTTCAAAGATCCTACATAAGATCCAGATCGTTTTTGCTTTGCAGTATCGTAAAATCATAAGATCCTAAGATCAGGATCGGGATCCTGACAACCATGCTCGATACATTTATAATTAACTATTTACACTTAGTACGCTTACATACAATATATATATATATATATATATATATATATATATATATATATATATATATATATATATATATATATATATATATATATATATATATATATATATATATATATATATATATATATATATGCTATATCACTTACAAGCTCGAAAACTCAACAATAACTCGAGTCGAACTTTTATAAGATTGAGCTCAACTCATTAAATAATTACCACTTCATTTGATAGGCTTGAATTTGAATAATCATCCCAAATTTTAACTTTTCCCCAACCCGCTTAAAATTTTCCCCAAATTTAAATTGCCCTCCACCCAAATATTTCATTGACTCGCCCATGTTTTTCAATACTCGTTCCCAATTAATATCCACAAAATCTAGATCTGGTCTTCTTCTATCTCCCCAACACTCTCCTCACTCACGCCACCGCTCGCACCAACACCACACTCGCACCAAGACCACCGCTAAGGCCCGATCCAATGACATGTTTGGCGGTCCAGTCCGGCTCGGTATTCAGCTCACTATGTTTGTCGGTCCAGTCCGGCTCGGTATTCAGCTCACCGGTTTGGTTGATCCTAATTACGGGCGAGGAACACTCCAACTTTGCCCTGTTCTTGATTGGTACTTTGCTTTTACATGGTTATTGAGCTACGTGGTTCAAGCTCCTTGGTTTTGATTTCACTAAAGCTATATGTAATGTGTGCATATATTAAACCGGGTTGATGATGCTGTCAATGAAGCTTTGAAACAATCTCAAGGTTCATATACCGCCTTGCTATCTTATAATGACAATATTTTTTGTGAATACCTGATTACACACTTCTGATGCATTCAGGCATCTTTATCTGGTGCATATCTTAGTCCTTAATTTATTAATACATCATCAGGTTGCAAAACAACTCGAAATGTCTTTCATGAGATGTTACCCAGCCCGCCATTTTTATGTGGTATTATCTTTTATTATTTTTGAAAGTGCATTCACATCTGAAATGCTTTTTTATCCTTGAATTTATCTTTTAGATGTTTTTAAGCACCCATTATGCGGGACTGATTTAAAAACTAGATTGACCATAACCAAACTGGCCAAAAGCAAATGCTACCTTGAAATCTTTACTTTTTTCTAGTTTGAAAAAAATAATCTGAAATGTATATAGCTTTGAAAGGTTGAATAAAAGTTATAAATAAAAGATGCAGAATTGATTGTAAGAAAGCCTAAAATCGGAAATAGACCAAGATCTGATTATCAAAAACTATAGCTGTTTCTAATCAAGTAGTCGCGTTGGTCTATTTGATTTTTTCAGCTTATCTTTTCCATTTTTAATTGGGTGGTTGGGACAAAGTTACTTGTACCTTTTTAAACCATTCCTAGAGTTTAATCTATAACTTATTTTTAATTGGGTGGTTGGGACAAAGTTACAAGATCTGATATGCGTTTTATTCCTATCGTGTTTGCGCAGATAGTTGAACCAGTGGCGCATCAAGCGACTCAAAACCACCAAAGCAGATAGTTGAACCAGTGGCGCATCAAGCGACTCAAAACCACCAAAGCAGATATTTGAATCAGTGGCGAGTCAAGCGACTCAAAACCACCAAAGCAGATAGTTGAATCAGTGGCGAATCAAGCAACTCAAAACCACAAAAACAGCAGATATTTGAACTAGTGACGCCTAACAAACTAGATGCACCTGACAAAAGACAAGGCAATAGTGTGTCTGTCAAATGTCAAGAAATAGATGCACCTGTCAACAATATATATAACCACATACTTTTTACAGAGGAAGGTTTTCTAGCATCTAATCAAGAACTTTATTCCAGTATGCTTATCTAGTTCTGTTATGTTGTGAGCTTTGACATGTTCTAGTTCTGCTCTAATCCTGATGTGGTTATTATTGATATGCAACAGCCTACGTTTTCAAGGCTTTTATATCCAGATGATGAGATTAGATCAGTGGGAGAAAAACTTGTAAGTTTAACTGCAAATTTTATTATTATGTTCATTGTTTTGGATTAAAAGTCTTCATGATGTTGTTTGAATTACTGCTGATCATGTTTGTGTTAATATTGCTTAGATGGATTTAGTTCTGCTCATGAACTTCAAAGAAGATGTGCAAAAGTAATTACTACTGCAAGTACAAAAGTTACTACTGCTAGTACAAAAGTTACTACTGCTAGTACAAAAGTTACGACTGCTAGTGAAAGTTGGTACTGCTCAGAGATTAAGACCGCTCGAAGTTACTAGTTGCTTATGGAGAAGATTATAGATACTTAGGAAACTATTGTAAGCCGACTAGAACTCCTTGGTGTATAAAAGGATGTCCAATTTTATATTTGGTTCAGTTATATACATTCCAATTTTATTGTATTTGAATTTGTTTTGATATATATTTGAATTGTTTTGATATATATTGATTTTTTAAATGTGACTAAAAGATGCAAATAGTCACACTTATTAATACTTTGGTCACTATTTGCTTAGTTCATTGTGTGACTAAATATTACAAAAGGCCACGCAAACATAAATTTCATGTGGCCATTGGATGATCAATAGTCACACAAAATACACATTTCTTCACTTTAAACAACATATGGTCACACTTATTAACACTTTTGGCCACTGTTTGCTTAATGGTATGTGACTAAATACCCAAAACAAACATGCTTTGTGTGACTAAATATTACAAAAGGCCACACAAACATAAAATTCATGTGGCCATTGGATGATCAATGGTCACACAAAATACACATTTCTTCACTTTAAACATCATATGGTCACACTTATTAACACTTTTGGCCACTGTTTACGTAATGGTATGTGACTAAATACCCAAAACAAACATGCTTTGTGTGACTAAATATTACAAAAGGCCACACAAACATAAAATTCATGTGGCCATTGGATGATCAATAGTCACACAAAATACATATTTCTTCACTTTAAACAGCATATGGTCACACTTATTAACACTTTTGGCCACTGTTTGCTTAATGGTATGTGACTAAATACCCAAAACAAACATGCTTTGTGTGACTAAATAATACAAAAGGCCACACAAACATAAACTTCATGTGGCCATTGGATGATCAATAGTCACACAAAATACACATTTCTTCACTTTAAACAGCATACGGTCACACTTATTCACACTTTTGGCTACTTTGTGTTAAATTGTATGTGACTAACTCCAAAAAAATAACACCCATTGTGTGACTAAATCATCACAAACGTCACATTTATTGTATATTCATGTGGCCATTGGATTATCAATAGTCACACAAAATACACATTTACTTGAATATATCATCTCAAATGTCACATATATTATATATTTATGTGGCCAAAGGACGAACAATAGTCACTCTCAAAAAACATTCGTGTGACTATAAGGTGTTTACGGTCACTGATAATGACTAATCCAACAAAACTTATGCCTAATTTGTCACACATATTCAGGGTTTTGGTCACTCTTTTTCGATGGAAAAGGCCATGAACTCAACAATGTGACCATATGCCACCTACGGTGGCGGGACCTATGGTGACACACAACGAAAAAAACGTGTGTGACTATATGCATATCGTCACACATTTTTGGCGTGACCAATACAACTTTTTGTACTAGTGCTAATAGAAACCTGAGATAAACATGCTAAAAAGTAAACACAAAGGTCGAGTGAATTCATAGAGTTTAATTAAATAAATAGATGATCACAGTATATCAGTTTAAGAAACGATAGGTTACGTTGTCATACACCCATAAAACGTATTGTTACACTAAGCTCATGACATCGACGCCTTAAGAAATATGTCTCAGGTTTCTATTAGCTGGTATGTGAAGGCGCACTGATATTTTTCAAGACAATGCATCATTATCATTCGATAAAATTTTTAAACTTTTATGTTTATTACTTAAACTTGTTGGACCTCTTTGTTAAACTCTGATGTTTTATATTAATCGAATGATAAATCATTTCAAAATGTCTCATTTACAGTCGTTTTATGTAACTTGTACTGTGAGCTATGAAGTAATACCCCAGTGACACTATCTTCCGCTGCGATAATTTTGGGGGTGTTACAGAATGGTAAGTAATACCCCAGTGACACTATCTTCCGCTGGGATAATTTTGGGGGTGTTACATAAAACGACTCTAAATGAGACGTTTTGAAATAATTTATCATTCGATTAATATAAAACATCAGAGTTTAACAAAGAGGTCTCACAAGTTTAAGTAATCAACATAAAAGTTTAAAAGTTTTATCGAATGATAATGATGCATTGTCTTCAAAATATCTGTGCGCCTTCACATGCCGGCTAATAGAAACCTGAGATAAACATACTAAAAAGTCAACACAAAGGTCAAGTGAATTTATAGAGTTTAATTAAATAAACAGCTGATCACAATATATCAGTTTAAGAAATGATGGGTTACGTTGTTATACACCCATAAAACGTATTATTGGGTGAAGTCGTGCGGTTGAACATGACCAATATGAGGAAAAGACGAAAAAAGTGACCAAAAGGATTTTTTTGGCTTATATTGGTTATTTTCTCTAAGGGTAAATTGCAAAAATGGTCCTTCACGTTCCACGAAATTGCAAAAATGGGACCGAGACAAAAAGTAGCGCAAAAAAGCCACCCACGTTCCACATTTTCGCAAAATCGCCACTGAGAGCCATTTTCCGTTAACCTTCCCGTTAAGTGCCTCTACCACTACCACGTCACCATATAAGTATTAAGTCGGCTAAATTAAATGTTTTTTCTTGTATCATCTCATTCAATTTGTAGATGTGAGATTTATTGCATCAGTAACGCATCTTCTCCACCTCTACCACTACCACGTCACCATCACCATCGCCACCAGCAGTAGCTCCACCTGTTTCCAAATCCTACGACGGGAAGATCTCCGATGAGTTTACTGGAGCTAGATCTATCGGACAGGTGTGCCAGGTCATTGGTGCTGTTGTTGATGTGAGATTTAGTGAGGGATTGCCTCCGATGTGAGATTTGGCGTTGGACTATTGCTATGGATGGTACCTAAGGCCTTGTTCGTGGTCAACTTGTTCGCTCTCCCATCACTGTATGATAATAGTTTGTTAATTATTAGCGTTAAGGGGTGTTTGCTTAAGCTTATTTATGGGATCAAGGGTTTTAAGTTAGAGATGAGTTCAAATAAGTAATTTTGGTTGTCGAAAACTGCGTGTTTGTCCCCAAATTAGGAGCTGTTTCTGTTAGTTTATTTACAACAATACGCCCATTCTAGTGTTTGGATAAGCTTAGGCTTATAGATTTATTTACGCCAGTTGGAGGAATTATAATTGTTTCAATTGGAAGCTCTTTTTTATTAGGTTATTATTGTAAGGCAATTCAAATGCTAAGCAAGGCCTGTTTGTTTGTTAATAAGCTTATATATGGTTATGGAATTTGAAGGTTGTTATCTATTGATGAGTTTGTTTACGTTTAGCTAATTCTGTTTATATAATGAGGTTTATGATGTTTAGTATACATGGCACTTAAAGGAATTTATTCAGATCTGTTTTGTAAAAAGCTGCGTAGAGGTGTATAGTAATAAATGTAGTTGAATATTGATGTTTTAGCTGTTATGAGCTATTTAACTGTGCAAGTAAGTTAAATGTTATCGTTTAGTTGAGCATTGATGTTTAAATATATGTTTTGGTAACTAGTGATTTGATATAATGCTTGGAATTAGTTTTGATGTTATATTGTTTTAATAGTATTTATGACTGATGTTAAGTGTTTGTTTTGTATTACAGATGGGTAAGGAAAAGATTCATATCAGTATTGTCGTCATTGGACATGTCGACCCCGGCAAGTCTACAACCACTGGTCACTTGATCTACAAGTTGGGAGGTATTGACAAGCGTGTGGATGTTGGTTATATATGATCTGTTGCTAACTATTTTTGTTTCTATTGATTGTTGCTGTTAAAGATCTCAAGCGTGGGTATGTTGTTAAGGATCTCAAGCGTGTGCATTATATAAAATATAAAATAGGTAAAGCTATTTGAAATATACCTCTTATTTTTGTTGTTTTTTAGTTTAATTCCATATATTTTCAGGGTAAAAGCTCTTATGATCTCTACATTAGCGAGACTCTTGATTTATTGAGGGGAAAGGGTTTGACTATAGTCAGCGAAGGGGATGAGGCGGTATTTATCGAGGGACGAAAATTACCTCTTGTGTATCTCACTGCTTTGCGGTTAGTTTACTTGCTATAAATGTTGATTTTGTCAAAACATATTTCAATTGGCTAGTAATACATTTTCGGCATATGTAGGCATGCACTTGATGTGGAAAAAGCAGACTCGATAGTGCATGTGACTGATGTAGGGAAACGAGACTATATTGAAATGTGCATCACTGTAAGTAACATTTATACAACATAACTGATAACATCTTCCAAAAGAAAGATCAAGAAACCGAATTGAATACTAATTGAGCTCAATATAATTTCCCCCCAGGCTGCTAAACGTGTTGGGTTGATCACAGATGATCATTCTAAATACCCTTTAAGTCATGTGATGATTTGGGCATGAAAATCTAGGAGGATCGAGTCATACTGTATCGTATCTCAGGCTATGTCCATCTCCTCACAAAATTCATATGGTTCTTAACAATTATCATTATAACATGGGTGTTACATAAAGCATAGTTATTGGAATTGAATATTTAGTAGTTTAATGAATAATTAAAACAGTCACATATCAAGATATTTTCAGTTTTTTATCAGTTAAGAAAAAAGTATATATAATTAATAATAATCTAACTTTCCTTTTTTTTAGGTTCTTGGAGAGGCTTTGATCGACTCCAAACGGTCAACCTAAACTGACCAGGGATGGTCAACAAGGTCAAACAGCCTAGAGTCAATGCTCCGCGGAATATAGTGGTTTCCCCGGGTCGTTAAGTCCCGACGAGGTGTGAATTGTAATCAAAACGGGTTTGTGATCAGGTGAATTTGGACAGGAAAAGGGTATAAGTGAGTTGTGATTGATTACGCTACGAGATGAGGAATGAAAATAACTTAGAAACACTATTTTAACATTTACTGATGATCAGATATCCTAAAAACGTGAGCTAGGTCTAAAGACGCGTTCGTTTGAATTAAAGTTACGTTGACGTACGAAATAAAACGCGAGTTTTAGTGAAATAAAATACCTACGAACATGAAAATTACATTTTTACGATCCTAATAATAAAAGAAAATTTTTAAAAAAAGAAAAATAATTTTTACACTATTTAATTAATTACTATTAATTAATTACTCCCTCCGTCCCTAAATAAATGTCCACTATTGACTTTCAAAGTCTTTCTGTTCCAACTTTGACTTTGATTTATTTTATTCGTGTTATGTAATACTTGATGAAAATTATACCAATAAAAATACATTAAAGACCAAATTTGTTCATATATTTTGTATCAAGTATTACATAACACAAATAAAATAATTACGGTCAAAGTTAAAAAGAGAAGACTTAAAAAGTCAATAGTGGACACTTAAAACTAAATTAAATTAAGAAAAATAGAAAATGAACAGTGAAAATTATGAAAAATTTCCTAAAATCATTTTATGATATATAAAACCTATGAAAAATATAAAAAAGTACTGTTGTTAAATAAAAATTAATAAACCTATTTAATTTACTAATATTACTTAATTATTATTAAACTAATATTAATTATAATAAATACTAAATGAAAAGATAAAAATCTGAGAATATTCCTACAATTACTTTAATATACTAGGAATTTAATAAAAATATAAAAACATATAAGTACTTGACAAAAATTTAAAAAGAAAAATTAAAAAACTAAATTATGTTAAATGGAAGCTATCACTAAAAATTAAGTTTGGTTTTTTGGATTTTTTTCTTTTACAAAACTGCTAGACCACTGAAAATAACAAACTTTTACAAAGGAACTTTTGGTGGAACTCAAAAATAAGCACAATGCTTATCAATAAGCCAAACAGTGAGCTTATTGGCTTGGTTATGAAGGTTTGAAGCTCAAATAAGCTATGCAGTAAACAAAAGCTAGAAAATAATGTGGAGCCAACTTAATTATACTAGAAAAAGCTAAATCATGTGAAGAGATATACTAATAAGATGAAATAAGCTAAAAAGCATTCCCAAAAATACCACAGACCTCACACTCACACAGCAGACCTGCAGGCTTGATTTTAGCCCCTCAAATGAGCTTAAGATCCAAAAGTGAGCTTGGAACTGGGAAGATAGTACTACCAGCTTCTCAAATAACTAAGAATCACAGGTTTGGCTTAAGTGTGGAATAAACGGAGAGCTAGTGAAGGAAGCTCAGTCACCACTGAATCAGTGGTGACTCAGTGTGGAAATTCAACAAGCCAAAGCTGTGCACAAGCTGATTTCAACTTAACTATGATCCAAAAGGCTCAAATAAACCAGAAGCTAGACTACAACAAGCTAGGAATAATTTTAAACAAGCTTAAACAAGCATAGCACACCTGAGGTGCACTAGCAGAACTGGGGTTCAAAGGCAACAAAATGGGTCAAATAAGCAGGCCAGTAAGGAACTTATCAAATAAGCTCAGATATCAAAATGAGGCCTTGAACCAATGAGTTGGGACTGTGAACTTATCAAAATACCAAAAAAAAAAACACAAACTAGAATGTACTTATGGACAAATGATGGTCTTGTGAAAGTGATTGAGCACCACTGTTGCCCTGGTGGAGGGGAACACCAGTTCCAGCAAGCCAACTTTGGACCATGATTTAGCTAACAAAAAAAAATCTATAAATTATAACAAAAATAGCTCAGTAAAGATGAGATTCAAAACATTAAAAACCTCTAAAAGCTGAAAAGCTGAAATTAATTATTGAGATCATGAAAAATCTCCCAAGTTTGGAAAAACTACCAAACCATGAGACTTTTGACTTTTTCAATGCTTATGCTAAGTTGACCCTAGTGAGTTTCAAATGATCAAAGCTGATTACATGTGATGTTATAAGTTATAATGCACTTACTTTAAGCTAGTGTGACCAGTTATGAGCTAATATAACTAATGAGAGATCCTATATTCCTAACAGTTGAAATAAAAATGGGATTTGATGAGTTTTTGACTTTGTGAAGAAGTATCCTACTGATTCTAACTAAACTAATCCTACTTGTGACCAAAATGACTTATCTAAGCCAAATGCAACTGCTGCAACAATGATTATACTAGCAAACCAACTTCATCCAAACACTCCTTTTTGAGGCAGTATTTGAGAATTTCAAAAGGATTCAGTGTCTCAGACCAAATTTTGAATGCACAAGGTTTTAATAAGGTGTAATGAGATTATATAAACAAAGAAACACCAACAAGAACACCTAACTCTCATTAATCAATTTCATGTTAACTTGATACTAAAAATAAAAGTGAGCAGTGAGGCAAACCAATGAATCAAGCAAACACTTTTAAGGATTATTTGAACTAACATGTACCAAATAAACCCAGAAACTCAAAGATAAACAAGGATGAGCTAATCTACAGTAAAGCACCTAAAATATGATGAATTGCATACAAGTTAATCCTGTGTGATTCTCAACCAAGAACTGAGGTTCCAGGATCATTTTAACCACCCTAATACTTCCCAAGAAGTTCTAAACCAGTACATACCATCCATCCTTGCTCTTAATTTCTTTTTCTTCTTTTTCAGATGTTTTCACTACTTTGTATTTTTTTGGATTTTCTTTGTATTTTGATGATTTATTTGGTTTACTGCTTTAAACTAATTTAAATGCCTTACAAGCTTTTGAAAACTACTAAGTGAGCTTAATTTAATTTGAATAAAACATGTGTGATAACTAGCAATCTCAGACCACCCTTTAGCTGGAATTTGAATTTTGTAATGAAACTGAAAAACTGTACCAACACTGGAATTTAAAAACTAAAAGTCTTTTATTATTCAAGAGAAACAAATTACAATCTAAAGTCTTGACTGAAAAATAAAATTACAATAAGTTTACATAATTTATATTAAGCTAAAAAACCTACATACTCTTCTCAGCACCACCTCTTCCTTTTTATACCAATCTTTTAGGGTTTCTGAGTGTCCCCTTGTCTTTTCCCAGCTGAATTATCTACCCTTGGATGATTTAAATGAATCCTGACCCTTCAAAAGATTTTGGCGCCCAAATGACTTTGGCTTTTTCTTGGAAATAATTGATGCCAGGGGGATTCTTTGGAGTGTCGCTCTTGTTTGGTTAGGAGGTGAGTTTGAGTGTTGCAGAGGAGAAGGGGGCTAGGGGTGATGATGGAGATGGCAGTGATGTTGCAGGGTATTTGGAGGGAGGTGAGGGTGACGTGGAAGGGTCAAAGATGGGGGGTCAAAGTTTGACCGAGGGTTATATTTATTAAAAACGGGGGAAGTAGCATTGTGGTGATGGGCTGGATGTTATAACTTGGGCCAAGGAAAAGGGTATGGATGTGGTGGGCTTTGGATTTGGATTAAGGGAGTGGTATATTAAAGGTTAATGATCCGTTTGGTTTGTAAGGTATAACAACACAAGGACCAATCTTGTACTTTTCTGAAATTAGAGGACCCAATTTGTAGATAATCCAAAGTTGTAATAAGGACTATATTTGACATAGGTGAATAGTACAAGTGCAATTTTTGATAATTTTTTATATTTCAAAACCCCAGGGACCATTTGTGTAATTTTCCAAACTGCAGGGACCATTTGTGTAATTTTCTCAAAGTTTTCACCCAATGACTTGATTTGATAATTTTTGATTTTGAATTTCCTTGGGTTGACTTTTCTTTCGTTTTAAACTTTCAGGGACTAGTTTTGTCAATTTTTGAAACTTGAGGGACTGAAACTACCAATTGTGCAAACTTTGTTCGTTTTTCATTTGTTTTTAAACATTTTGCATCTAAAACATATAAAACACACTTTTGAGATAATTTTAGTATTTTGATGCATTATTGGGTGTTTTTGGATGTTTTGGCAGTTCATATAAGACAAAAATGATGAGTATTTACACACTCATCAGGCTTGCACAATTCTTGCGCCACATATCCTGTGTGAATACCTGTATGAATTATGCGAGAAGTTTAACGGTTTATGCTCTTCCATGTGGCAGGTATATTTACTTGCATATACGCTTTTTCTCATAGGTAATATTGTTTTAACTTAACCGATGTGGATGTTGGTTATATATGATCTGTTGCTAACTGTTTTTGTTTCTATTGATTGTTGCTGTTAAGGATCTCAAGCGTGGGTATGTTGCTTCAAACTCCAAGGATGACCCAGCTAAGGGTGCTGCCAGTTTCACCTCTCAGGTCATCATCATGAACCACCCTGGTCAGATTGGAAATGGTTATGCTCCAGTGCTTGATTGCCACACCTCCCACATTGCTGTTAAGTTTGGTGAGATCTTGACCAAGATCGACAGGCGATCTGGAAAGGAGTTGGAGAAGGAGCCCAAGTTCTTAAAGAATGGAGATGCTGGTATGGTTAAGATGCTTCCAACCAAGCCCATGGTTGTTGAGACCTTTGCTGAATACCCACCACTTGGGAGGTTTGCTGTTAGGGACATGAGGCAGACTGTTGCTGTTGGTGTTATTAAGTCTGTGGACAAGAAGGACCCAACTGGAGCTAAGGTGACCAAGGCTGCAGTCAAGAAGGGTGCCAAGTGAGGTGTTTGTGGTTTCTGGTTCATGGAGTTTATTTTCTATCATTTTCATTTACTAGTTTTGAACTTTATATTTTGTTGAAGAGTTTTGGTTACTGATCCTCCTTTATGGATCACAGACTTTTGTTGTGGTGAAATCTATAGTTGTTACTGCAATGAGCTTGTTAGTTGGTAAACAATTGATATCTGTTATCATCCAATATTTTAGTCATTTTCTGGATATGATTTGTGCTTGTTATGTTTTGTTCATATGGCAACTGTGGTCTGTTTCTAGTTTTTTATTTGTGTTTACTTATCTGATTGCCGGTTCCGTTTAAATCACTGCTTTTAAAAAACAAATGTTTTTACAACAATACGCCCATTCCGTTTGTGTATGTTTGTGATATATGGTTGCTAGATACTACACCCTTAATTTTTCTGCATTTAATAATTGATACCTAAAGTGAATCAATGTTTTTGAATGTTAAAATTCATAAAAAACTGGGTTTGATGGTGCATTTAATTTTATTTTTAAGAAAAAGGGATTTGATGGTGGTGATTGTGTGATGGTAGAGGGTGGTGGTGTTGGTTGTGTGGTGGTGGTGGTGGCGGCGGTAGAGGGTGGTGGTGTTGGTAAAGGGTGGTGGTAGTGGTAAAGTAAAATAAAAGATCAAACCTAAATTGCAAATATAGTCCCTGAATCAATTGACATCTTTGTGACCATCTCCATTAAAGAAAACAGTGGATAGATTTGGAACAGTAAAATGACGATACTACCCCTAGTGACATGGCACTTAACGGGAAAGTTAACGGAAAATGGCTCTCAGTGGCGATTTTGCGAAAATGTGGAACGTGGGTGGCTTTTTTGCGCTACTTTTTGTCTCGGTCCCATTTTTGCAATTTCGTGAAACGTGAAGGACCATTTTTGCAATTTACCCTTTCTCTAATTTTAAATTATCATACAAAAAGAAAGAAAAAGCTTAGGTTACTGATAAGCTTAAGCCTTTTCCGTTAGGAATAATATACTTGCTGGTCCAAATCATTTTCCTTACAACAAGAGCAATGCTATATCCTCCTATTTATGAGCAAGACAAGTGGAAGGATCAATGAATCAAATTAATAGAGAAGATTAGTGCGTTACACATATTACATAATAAGTGGAAGGATCAATGAATCAAATTAATAGAGAAGATTAGTGCATTACACATATTACATAATTGCATGTGTAGGAGGATAAGTAGACATATTAAGTACGAAGATATAACATTGTTCTTGTTGTTTTAATTATAGTTGACAAGAAAACAACATCGGGTTTTGGAAGTATATACTTCCATTTAGGGTTGTCATTCGGGTTGACCCCGTCGGGTTTGGGTCAACTCGGGTCAAGCCTAAAAAAAACATACCCAAACTCGACCCTGTTTAGAAAAAAACATACTCGAACCCGACCTTGTTTAGAACTCGGGTCAATTCGGGTTGACCCGAATTCAATTTTTGACCTGATTGACTCAACCCGAATTAACTCGGGTCGGGTCGGGGTCGGGTCTGGTCAGCCCGAATGACACCCTGCTTCCATTGCATGGAAACTATCACAATTATTTTGAAAACACTCAAAGCTTTGTACGCGTACTTTATCTTAACATACATATAATTTATATGACCATAACCGTAAGAACCATTTACATTGGCTCATTGCTTGTAATTCTTATAAATTTTGGTACAACTTGATGAATAAGTTGCATTTGATTCCTTTTACATAGAGGTACATGCTAGAAGGGGATTATAGCTCACGGTATCAAATTAGAGTCTATGCATGTCCTATTCATATATTTGGATTATGCTAATTATGTTAGGACGTGTTATATTATACGGGGTGACAAAAATAGATACAACTTGAAGAACAAGTTGCATTTGATTCCTTTTACATAGAGCCATAGAGGTATGCTAAGTTGACCAGAGTTTATTCCGGAGCTTAGGAAGGGATTTTACTTGAGTTTGAGTCTCACAAGTGATAAAGAAAATCTGGATTTTTCTTTTAGTGTGAAGCCGTGAGTTTTAATGGTTTCGCTTCTCGGGTCTTTCCTAGTGGTTCGGGTTCTAAGGCCCGCCCGTTTGGATGGTTTAACTCGAGGGTCGGATTTCAAGTGATTTACTTAAAAAAAAAAAAAAGAAAGAAAAAAAAAGGTGTTTGCTAAAGTCAATGAGCCAAGTCTTGAAAGTTTGTCTTTGATCAATAAAGTGGGTTCATTTATTTGGCGTACAAGACTTACTTTAAGATTAGAGTAGTATTAATTAAAGTCTTAAGATGTCCTATTCGTATTTTTGGATTATGCTAATTAAGTTGAGGAGATGCGATCCGTTACAAAGGGGATGCAAAATAAAAAAGCCTAAAAAGATTTATAGTCATTCATAGAGTGACATGTGTCCCTCACTTCTAAATTATACAATAATTTCGTCAATGGTATAGCTTTTTGCTTTTCCACCTTAAATTCCAAATGCAAATATCTTTCAAACGGCAAACTTTTACGAAAAACCGATTTCACCATAATTTTTAAAATTTAATCCTCTTTAATTTGGTATAAATCTTATTAAATATTTCGAACTTTTATTTTTTACATATAAAATGGTTTTTGATTTTCTTAATATTTTTGGCATTTTCGGCCCTATTTTTTACCATCATAAATGTAGAATCGTGAAAAACTTAAAACATGAAAGTTATAGATTTTTGTTCACTCTTTACACAGGTTTTTGAATCACTCAAATCCGATCTCATATGAGTAAGATAACACACGTTAAAGATAGTGTTTTACTCATATTTATTGCACACAAGGTGTTTGATGAAATGTCTAACTTATATATTTTGTGTTAAAATTGAGCTAAATGCACTAATTTTTGTTTCACAATGCATCATTAATCATTTTATTAATGTAAGACTCAAAAAGTAAAGTTTTTTAATAGTTATAAAAAGAAAAATTGTTTAAAACTGATGAACCAAAACCATAACACATGGCATTAACTGATGAGCCAAAAACATAACATAGGACAATAACTGATGAACCAAATAAATAAAATGATGAACCAAATAAACTGATGAACCTATAATAAAATTGATGAACTAAATAAACTGATGAACATATAATATAACTGATGAACCAAAGTAACTGATGAACATTTAATGTTTATCTCATCAGTTACTTTGGTTCATCAATTTTTATGGTAATATTTTGTTAATCAGTTACTTTGGTTCATCAATTTTAACTGATGAACTAAATAAACTGATTATGATAACATCATAAGTAAAAATCAATAACTGATGAACTAAATAAACTGATAAACCTACAATATAACTGATTAACAAAAAAAAAACATAAGCTAAGTGATGAACCTATAATTAATGAACCAAAAAATTAACAATTAAAAATATCACTTTTTGAATCTTACATTAATAAAATGATTAATGATTCATTGTGGTAAAAAAATTAATGTATTAAATGCAATTTCAATGCCAAAAATCTAAGCTAGACATTTCATCAAACACCTTGTGTGCAACAAACATGAGTAAAACATCATCTTTAACGGGTGATATTTTATTTATATGACATCGGATTTGAGTGATTCAAAAACCTGTGGAAAGAGTGAACCAAAGTCTACAACTTTCGTGTTTTAAGTATTTTATGATTCGACAATTTTGAAAGTTAAAAATAGGGTCGAAAATGGCAAGAAACATCAAGAAAATTATGACCCATTTGATATGTAAAAATTTTATTTTTGAAATACTTAACAAAATTTAGACTAAATTAAAGAGGATTAAATTTTAAAAATTATGGTGAAATCGGTTTTTTCTAAAAGTTTGTCGTTTAAGAGATATTTGTGTTTGAATTTGAGGTGGAAAAGGAAAAAACGAATTAAATGACCATGTTACCCTTGGGCGGATTTTTTTAATAAAATAAGTGGAAGGACACGCGTCAATTAATGAGTGGCTTTTTACACTTTTTAAAATATTACACTTTGCAAGGATCCGGTGTCTTAAGCTGAGATGTGTTATATGAGGGGACAAATATAACGTTTGAAATGGGTTAAGGATGAATGCAGGAGAAAATTCGGAAAGTCAAAAGTCTTTGTGGAAAAAGATCATAATAGTGATGGAAATTTCTCTGAATATGCCAGAGAAGATGGGGCAAGTTGAGTTTGTGAAAGCTTGTTGAATGCTAATCACATAAAACTTCAGGTCCCATTGTTAAGCCCTGCTGTACCAAAAAGATTTACTGTAAAAAACACAGAGGTCGAACATTTGCACACCCATTTATATCACATGATAACTGATAAGAGTCTCAAGAACACAATTGATAATTAAGTTGGGTAGCTCTCAAACTACTTCTGTTGGAAATTTGAGATGATTATCGTTTTAGTTTTCTCTGTTGTTCTCTCTAGTCTACCTCTCATTCATTCATCCATACCCACCTCCTGCCCAGAAAGTTTTAGTTTTCCAGGTACAGTTCCATTCAAGTACCTATTTTACAATGCCACTGGCAAGCAATGTGGGTTGATCAAAGTCAATTGTACTTCGATTCATACAAAAATTCAACTTGGAAGACAATCATATAATATAACCAAAGTTGATTATGATTCTTCTGTCTTCATTTATAACAATACATTTGAAAAACTTGTGAAAAATTCAAGCTGTAAGGCGCTTATGGATAATTTTATTGGAAGGAATATTTTCCCTTGATTATCATTGATTAGTACAATCCTTTAAATAATACAATAGGACTATTCTAGAAATACAATGCATGGGCTAGGCCTTTCATATACAAAACAGGCCTAATACAAGATAGTAATAATATCGACTAATACTCCCCCGCAGTTGGAGCGGGAAGAGATCGAACGCTCAAACTGGAGCGAAACTCTTCGAACAAAGCTGTAGGAAGCCCTTTGGTGAAGATATCAGCGTACTAGTAGCGAGAAGGGACATGTAGAACGCGCACCTGACCCGTAGTAACCAAGTCACGGACAAAATGTATGTCAATCTCAATATGTTTCGTCCGTTGATGTTGGACAGGGTTGGCAGAGAGATAAATAGCACTGATATTATCACAATAGACAAGAGTAGCAAATGATAAAGGGGAATGCAGCTCACGAAGTAAATTACGAATCCATGCAGTCTCAGCAACAATATTAGCGACTCCCCGATATTCGGCTTCGGAACTAGAACGTGATATGGTGTGCCGACGCTTGGAAGACCAAGATAGTAAATTGTCACCCAGGAACACACAGTAACCAGAAGTGAAACGACGTGTAGAGGGGCAACCTGCCCAGTCAGCATCTGTATAAGTAACCAGAGAAGAAGTCGATGAGGAGTATAAGTGTAGACCAAAATCCAAAGTACCCCGAACATAACGTAGAATCCGCTTGAGAGCGGAAAAATGTGGCTCTCGAGGATCATGCATGTAGAGGCAAATTTGTTGCACTGCATAAGATATATCTGGTCGTGTAAAGGTGAGATACTGAAGACCACCTGCAAGACTACGATACAAAGTAGGATCCTGAATAGGAACACCCTCGGGACCCAGTTTGGACTCCGTATCAACTGGTGACCGAGAGGGGTTACAATCAACCATATGAGTCGCTCAAGGAGCTGAAGAGCATACTTCCGCTGAGACAAGAACAAACCTGTAGAGTGTCAAACAGTAGATATACCGAGAAAATAATTAATTGCCCCGAGATCAGTCATGTCAAACTCACTGTGTAAAGATGCAATAATCCTCTGAAGTAAAGCTGTGGAAGAAGCTGTCAAAATAATGTCATCTACATAGATAAGTAAATATGCAACCTCAGAACCCTGTTGGAGAATGAACAATGAGGAGTCACAACGACCGTGGTAAAATCCGACCCGTGTAGCATAGCCTGCAAAACGCTGAAACCAAGCACGAGGTGCTTGCTTCAGACTATATAGGGATCTCTATAAAAGACAAACATGATGAGGATATCGAGAATCAACAAACCCCGAAGGCTGATGCATGTAAACTGTCTCTGATAAATCACCGTTAAGAAAAGCATTCTTAATGTCAAGCTGGTGAATCGGCCAGTTGCGAGACACAGCAAGGCTAAGAACAGTGTGAATGGTGGCCGGTTTTACAACTGGACTAAAAGTCTCATCACAATCAACACCAAGTTGCTGACTACTACCATTAGCAACCAAACGAGCCTTATAGCGGCTCAAAGTCCGGTCAGCATGGAACTTATGCTTAAATAATCAAATAGATCGAACTATATTAACTCCAGAGGGCCTCGGTACAAGAATCCAAGTACCATTTTTAACTAATGCATTATTCTCATCATACATAGCATGCCGCCATTGAGGATTTTTTAGACCAAGAAATGGAGATTTAGGAATGGGAGAAATGGAAGAGGTGTGTAGAGTTAAGCGTTCAACGGGTTTGACAATGCCAGACTGAGACCGAGTGGCCATGGGGTGAATACGAGGTTGTTCATTATTAGGCTGAAATGATTGGGATGGCAGAGGTGTAGGTGGTTGCGGTATATTGGGCTCTTGGAGTGGGGGTGCAGTAGTGGGCTGAGATGGGTGGTGAGCGTTGTTGGGCTGGGTAACATTTTGGGCCGCGTGTTGGTGTTGAGTGCTGTTGGGCTGGGTGGTATTTTGGTCCGTGGTTTGGTTATTAATATTTGAGTGAGGAGTGGAAGTAGGAGTCACAGGAGAAGTGGGGTGTGGAGAGTGAGTTGTGTTCGTAGGGTTAGAGGGAGTAAGAATTGTGTGGTTAGGTATGGGTGAGGGTGGCGGGTCGAGGAATGTGTAAGATGGCGGAGATGTGGGTGTCATGGAGCGGTAAGGAAATTGTGTCTCATCAAAAGTGACGTGCCTAGAAATAATGATTTTATTTGTTTCGAGGTTAAGGCAACGAAAGCCACGGTGATATGCGGGGTAACCCAAGAAAATACAAGGTGTTGCTCTAGGGGCGAGTTTGTAAGGGGAGTGAAGGTGAGGATAACAAAGACACCCAAATATACGTAAACGGGAATAGTCGGGTTCTTTTTGAAACAGTCTTGTAAAAGGGATGTCATTATTGATAGCGGAAGAAGGTGTAAGGTTAACGAGATAGGTAGCCATATGAGGAGCTTCGACCTAAAAGGACGGGGGTAGGTGTGCTTGGAATAGGAGTGTGCGAATGACATTATTAATTGTGCGTATCATACATTCCGCCTTGCCATTTTGTTGAGAGGTTTTGGGGCAATAAAATCTTACTTGTATACCATTATTTGTAAAAAGTGTATGGAGACGGTTATTATCGAATTCACCACCATGATCACATTGGAAACTTTTAATTTTGCATTTAAATTGGTTTTTGACATAGGTACGAAAATGCAAAAATTTGGCAAACATGTCAGATTTAGATCTAAGGGGATATATCCACAAATAATGAGAAAATTGATCGAGAAATAAGACATAATATTTGAAACCACTAGAACTAACAATAGGAGAAGTCCATAAATCTGAGTGAATAATATCAAAGCAATGTTCAACAGTAGAGTTTGAACTGTGGAAAGGAAGCTTCACGTGTTTGCCAAGCTGGCAAGCATGACAAATGTGTGAAGTCTTTTCTTTATTACATGAAATAAATTTGCGGGAAACTAGAGACCATAGCACTTCATCACCGGGATGACCGAGGCGTTGGTGCCACGTGGATGAATTTGTGGAAAGGAAAGTAGTGGGGGTAGTTGACGGGTTGGTAACAGGATAAAGATCACCCGAGCTATCACATCGAAGGAGGATATGGCGAGTCAAGAAATCCTTCACAAAAAAACCAAAAGCGTCAAATTCAATAGTGCAATTATTATCCCTAGTGAATTGACGAACAAAAATGAGATTTGTAATGATATTAGGAGTAACGAGAACATTATGAAGGTGTAGCGGGCGATGTGGGGATGGAATTATGCTATGGCCAGTGTTGGTAACAAGAATGGAATTACCATCACCAACATGAACAGATGGGTATAAGCGCTTATTAAAAACAATATTTAAATTACTTGCATTAGAATTAAGGTGAGAGGATGCACCTGTGTCCATGTTCCATGTTGAGTCTTGCAACGTCATAGTGCTAAAAGCACTAGGAAGCGAGGTAGCCTGTGACGGGTATAAGGCAGGAGCCGGACCGAGAATGATGTTGGGCTGAACCTGTTGTTGGTGCTAAGGGACATAAACAGGCTGCTGTGATGTTGGGCTAAGCACATATCACTGATGGGCTGAATTACTAGGCTGCTGGGTCTGGTAATGGGTCGTGGCAAAGGCTAGTTGGCCTAATGGGTTGTGTAACTGTTGGGGTAAACGGGCTGGGGTATTGGGTTGTAAAAATTGTTGAGGCAAGCGACTGTGATAATAACCAGGTGGTGTCCAGTTTGTAGTGTTGGGATTTTGTGAATTTGTTAGTCGACCAGAGGATTGTCCCGTACTACTTTTTAAACCCGACCTATTCCGGTGGTCGTGTATAAACTTACACCTATCACCGAATTTGCATGTTCCTCTATTAAAGTGATTACACAATGGCGGTATGTGTTGTGATTTATTAGAATGGGTGTTAGAGTTACCTTTTTGGTCTGATGTATTAGTAGCTACAAGAACAGTGGGTGATGAGGAACTACTATCAAAAGTGGTGTTGGTCCCGGTTTGCTCAGTCAACGTGGACTCTTCGAGGAGCAACATATTCCTCTCCGTTTCAAAGGATGGATTCATGGTGTCGGATAATTTTCACTATAGTGGTAAAACGAGAATCAAGGCCATTTACCGCATAAATCACCAAATTCTTTTCGCTTACCGTAGACCCAAGGTTTTGAAGCCGATCCGCCATAGACTTGATCTTGGTGCAATACTCATTAATCGTCATGCTTGCAATCTTAATAGAACGTAGTTCATTATCAAGGTTGATGGCCCTAGCATCCTTGTTATCATGAAAAAACTCTTGAAGATGGTCCCATAAATCCTTTGCGTAGCCTGGGGTAGACACGACTTGCTCTTGTAGAGAGTCGCATAGGGATCCTAGGATCCACATCTTGATGAGATCATCAAGTTTGCACCATTCCGGGTCCGGTGCACTGGATGAGGCCTCGGCGGATGGTTTGGTGTCGATGTGTGATTTTAGTCCTAGACTTCCAAGATGGATTTTAAAGAAGGAGCACCATGAGTTGTAATTATGTTTTTCAAGACTTAATTTAATGGGAATGTTGATACAAAAGTTGGGCGTTCCTTGTTTGGGTTCCTGCTCCCGTATCAATCAGATCTTAATGGTTGAGACCTGCGCACAAAGAAAGCAAACAAACACCGTTAGGCTTATCGTGGGATTGTCTCCCACGATTATCCTCCGGCGTGAGAGTAAGTAATCGGTTTTTAGGGTTATGTAGAAGAGTTAGGGTTTTGAGTCGTACCTTTAACGAGAGTTATGGTTTTGTTTATATAGGCACGTAATCCTTATTAGATACGTGCTCCTTACTCTTCGATATATATCCGGTTTGATATATATCCCTTAAATAGGAGATATCTATATCCAAACCTTAAATAACTTTGGGTTTGGGCTTTCGTGAGCCCAAACCGTTAGTATGGTAGCCCAATCATTATTATGATAGCCCATTCGTGGTGGGTTTGGGCCTAAGTAATGTTCAGCATTTGGGTTCATGACCCAAATGTAGACTATACGTCATCATGTCCCCCCAGTCTAGTGTGCGCGGGTTGTAGCCGCGTATACTAGACTAAGGATATCAGCGGTAAGCGTGGCGGGAAAAATTCAATATATCCACCGCCAAAAATTAGAACTATGTATCTAGTCCCAAAATATCTCAAAGATACCTCGGTAAATGGGGAGGTCATCCACGTGTCCCTCGGGAAACGTGAAAAGTGCTTGTACCTCATGGTATTCTAGCCACACGATGGAGATAGCGGGATCCACGTGGCATTCATCCAAGGCAAGAGAAAACCCTACATAAGGGGTACCCATTTTTACTGTATTTACCACAGTGAACAAATACAACTTCCTCCCATCACGAATCTTTGTTCAAGAAAAACTAGTAGCGTCAAAGGTAATTGCGTTTGCATACCAATTAGGAAAAATGGTTCGTCAATTAGAGGAGTTTCGTTCTGAGATAGACGAGGATGAACTACGTCAGTTTTCCTCCGATTATTTTATTCCGCTTGCGGACGCATGTATTGCGGACTTCCCTGAGGGGAAAATAGGGGTATACACGCGCTTTTTTGAGTTCGCAAACTAGTGCGTGCCTATATCCCTATTTTTGAGCGACGTGCTCAACTTTTATCGCCTCCATATTTCTCAGCTGCACTGTATAGGTGCGGCAAAAATAACGAATTTCGAGGTAAACTGTCGTTTACTTGCGGTAAGACCGACTATCAACATTTTCCGTGCGTTTTACCACACGTCGTGGTCAAACGGGTGGGTGACGTTTTCCAAGCGCCCAGGGCGCTATCAGTGTTATGGTGAAAAGGTAGATTCCCTTAGGGATTGGAGGGAGAAGTTTTTCTGGATAAATGATAGGGTATTCACCACGCTCTCTAGGTTTTATACCCAAGGGACTCTTCCAAAGGATGAGCGCCCAGATCCCGGTACGTACAACGTGGGGGATGCAGAGACCATTAGTGGTAATCGCATCCCATTCATCCCATATCCCGAGGAATTTTTGGTTCATATGGGGATGAGTCGCAATTACTTCGGGGCAAGCGATGAAGTGCCGACATTTTTGGATGAAGACGGCCGGGGTGGGTGCTTGTCCTTTCTTATCCTCGCCTTTGTAATGTAAGCTCTTTTGTATATTTTAGCTTTATCAACTAACCTGTTCTTCTTTTGTTCGTTCATGTATCGCGCAGAAATGGATCTATTTGCCGTAGTGAGATTGAAGAAGCCTATGCAGGTGACTGTGGGCGTGCGCCCCCTGACGGACGGTGAACTGCCTGTCTTGGAGGCTAGTGTTGGACGCCTTCTAGAGTTTGCTCGAGAAGAGTCTTCTGACGCATCACAGCCTGTTGTGAGAGCGACGCCAGTACAGACTGTTCCTGCGCAGGGAGTGGTGGCGCCTGAGCTTGCGCGTGCTGAGTCGTCCGCCAGTGCTGGGATCCTCAAGGTGGATACTGACTCTGAAGAAGAGCGCCAAGGTGCGAAGCGTAAAGCTGCTGAGGATGGTAGTGAGGGGACTTCTAAGCGCAGACGTCATACCATCATTGTGGATGAGTCCACAGATGAGGAGACGTCATCTTCTGTTGCTGCGCAGGAGAATGATGGGACTTCTCCTCCTACGTAAGTGACATGCCTTTGAGTATTTGTTTTTATTCGTGTTATATGCCGTGACATTTCTTGACTTCTTTACGTTTGCGTGTAGTGACGGTGCTGCAGGGGGTGATGCAGCGTTTGCTGAGGGGTCGGTTCCACCCCAAGTGGCGCATACTGATGTGGATGAGCCGGTGAGAGCAAGTGAGGAGATGTTTGCGCAGCAGCTAACGGAAGAGCTGTGTGCTACTGCTGAGCGTCAGGCTGAGTTGGTCACTCAGTTGAAGGCGCGATATGTTGGTGAAAGTAGCAGTCTCGCTCAGAAGGATGAGGAGATTGCTCTGCTGAGGGCGCAATTGGCTGATGCGCGAGCAGATGTAGAATCTACATCTGCATATGCTAGGAGGCTCGCAGATGAGAAGTTGTCTTTGATGGCTGAGGTAAAGCGAGAGCGCGGTGAGGTTCATCAGTACAGGGCTAACTTCTCTTGGGGTTTAAAGTACCTTCAAGAAAAGAAGACCGAGCACTTCGCCCACATTGATGAACTTCGCGAGCGTGTGGAGAGTGCTCTGAAGGTGCAGGAGGGCAAGCTGCGTAAGCTTAGTATAGAGTACGATGAGGAGTTATATCCTCATCTTATGTCTACTATTGCTGAGCGCAAGTATGTATCTGCTTTCTGAATTCTTTGTTTACCACTATGTGCCTTAATATTATTTATCCTCTAACGCGTGCGTTATTGTATATGCAGGTGGTTGATCAGCCATGGTCTGTGCTTAGCTGCCATGGGCACGTTAAAGTCCCAGGAGGTTGTAAAGGCCTTTGGGAAGGTCGTGGACTGCGCCATAGCACGTGGCAAGGCCCAGGCTGCGGAGGAGCTTCATGAGAGCAAGATGCTGACTGTGCCGCTTGCAGAAGTTCCTGGGTATAGGGCGGATGCTTTTGATGAGCTGGTGGAGGCCATGGAGAGGATGAAGGTGTTCGACTTTCCTCATATTGCCCGCTTGGAGCGTGATCAGGATTATCCTATAAGTGTGATCATGCAGGGGTTGACTTTGGCCAGACACATAGCTGAGGATGCGGAGGCGCACCCTAACTTCTTCTTGAAGCCAGATGAGTCGCAGTTGAAGGTGCATGTCTTTGTTCGTCCCCGTCATATGCTCAATCCCTTCGCCCTTGAGAAGGAGATTTCCTTGAAGAAATGCTTAGAGGCGCATGAGACCAGGGCTGCACATAAGAAGGGCGTGAAGGGGAAGGCCATTCTTTGCGGTGTTGGTGCAGCTCATCTCCCCAGGTCTGATGGGATTCCCGTTAGCGTGCCAACGGTTTCTCAGGAGGATAGCAGCCTTTTAAAAAGGCTGAGTGAAGCTGGGGAGTTGGCGTCTACGGCTAGTAGCTCAAGCCATAGGCGTGCACAAAGCATCTAGATGTCTTTGTAGTTATGACTTGTATAAACTCATGGTTCTTATGAATAATAATTTATGTCTTTTTTCGTACGCCTTTTTATTTCTACTTAGATTGTTTTTCTTTTGTAAAAGATCATCCAAGAGTCAAATTGAAACAATGACATACTTAAAATGACTTATATTAAGTGCTTAACTTAAAAATCATAAGTGTAAAGATAGACTTGCGTTATTTTGCAAAGACTTTATCAAATGACCAAGTGTATTGGCTCATAAATTGCTAAGCATGTACAGTGTACGTGATATTGCGCATCCTTCATGGAATACGCATTTAAACTTACTTCAACGTCTTGAAAATAAGGCGCTTAGCAAGGATGCGTGATCCAGTGTTGATGGGTTTGCAACCCTCTTACTCAACGAGTTAGTTAGTAGGTTTATTCATCCTTTCTGCCATCGTAGGTCTTAATAAGTGCATGCACGCCATGTAGGCAAAATATAAAATAACGATATTGAGACATAAGAAAAATGTAAGCAATAAAGTTAAATGTGTTATGGAGTTAGCTAGAAACCACAACATTTTATTAATTCTTGCAAGTTTTTTTTAAGATAAAAGACAATTCCTAAAAAGAAAAGAAAATTCAAATACAGACATTTATTGGGCACTTACTAAAGTGCGGGGTTGTCTGCGTGTGGGCCGTAGCCTTTCCTAAAGATAGCATCTCTTGAGATTGTAGATATTCCAAGTGCGTGCCAGCTCATGGCCTTCCATGTCGCGCAACTTGTACGCACCATTGCCTAGTACATCTGTGACCTCATAGGGTCCTTCCCATTTGGGTCCAAGCTTGCCTGTATCTTCTGCGTGGCTTGCATAATTGGCGCGGTATACAAAGTCTCCTAGCCTGAAAGAAGTGTGTTTAACTTTTGCATCATAATACTTCTTCATCTTTGCTTTAGCCTTTAATTCACGAATAGCTGCGCGTTCACGCCTTTCTTCTAGCAGGTCCAAGTCTATGCGCCGCTCATCGTCATTTGTTGTGACTTTTATTTTCGCTGTACGGATAGTTGGCATTCCAATTTCGGCTGGTATGACGGCTTCTGTTCCATAGACAAGAGAGAATGGTGTGTCTCCGGTACTGGTTTAAATTGTCGTACGGTGCGCCCATAAAACATGTGACAATTCATCCACCCATCTTCCTTTATGTCTGTCAAGGCGCGCTTTTATTCCCTCGCCCAAACTGCGATTCGCGCGTTCAACTAGGCCATTGGTTTGTGGGTGCTTCACTGAAGCGAAGTGTTGTGTAATGTTTAATTGCGCGCACCAGTCTTTGAACGGGTTATCACAAAATTGTTTTCCGTTGTTTGAGATAATCTCTCCAGGTAGTCCAAAGCGACATACAATGTTGTCCCACATGAAGCGTTTGACTTGGTTGCCTGTGATGCTTTCCACTGCTTTTGCCTCAATCCATTTAGTAAAATAATCTATAGCTACGATGAGGAATTTAAGCCCTCCTGTTGCAACCGGAAAAGGGCCTGCAATGTCAATGCCCCATTCTAAGAATGGCCATGGTGAGGTGATGGGGGTTAGCTCTTGCTGTGGTCGGCGTGGAATTGGCCTGTGGACTTGGCAATCGCTGCATTTCTTTATCATGTCCCGCGCGTCGCGATGCATGGTAGGCCAATAGTATCCTGACCGCAGGGCGCGCGCCACTACGGACCGTGGTCCTGAGTGCATACTACATGAGCCAGCGTGAATCTCTCGGAGTACATAATCTGCCTGAAGAGGTCCAACGCACCGGAGCCATGGTTGTAGGAAGGAACGTCGATACATGACGCCATCTCGGAGTTCAAATCTCTGCGCTGTGCGTCGTACCCTACGAGCATCTTTCTGATCTTGTGGTAAGATTCCTTTTCTTATAAATTCAATGATAGGTGTCATCCACGTAGGATTCTGTTCCTCTATCACCGTGGATATTTCTATCTCCGAGATTGATTTGTTTTTTAGAGTCTCCACCAATACCTGTTTTGAGAGGTGCGCAAAGCTTGTAGATGCGATCTTGCTAAGCGCGTCAGCTTTCCTGTTTTCTCCTCTAGGAACTTGTTTCATGGTGAACCTATAAAAATTCTGGATTAGAGACTTGGTTTTTTCGAGGTACTGGACCATGTGTTCATCCTTGGCTTCATATTCACCTAGCACGTGGTTGGCTACTAGCCTGGAGTCTACATTTGCCTCTAGGTTACGTACACCCATTTGAGTTGCAATGCGTAGTCCAGCAAGTAGGGCTTCATATTCTGCCTCATTATTTGTGGCTGTGAATTCGAAACGCAGTGCGTAAGTGAATTCCACTCCATCTGGATTAGTGAGGATAAGACCTGCGCCTGATCCATCCACACATGAGGATCCGTCTGTGAATATAACCCATGGTTCTGGTAATTCTACCTTACTTGTCGGAGGTGGAGTATCTGTATCTGGCTTCTCAACAATAAAGTCCGCTAATATTTGCCCCTTGATTGCAGTGCGTGGTCGATACGAGATGTTGTACTCGTTCAATAGCACACTCCATTTCTGTAGCCGTCCTGATGCGTCAGGTTTAGAGATAACTTGTTTGATAGGTTGGTCCGTTATTACAGCTATTGGGTGCGCCTGAAAGTATCTGTGCAGTCTTTTAGCTGCAAATACTAAAGCTAGGACCAGCTTTTCCATAGCAGTATAGTTTGTCTCTATCTTCTTAAGTGCTTTGCTCACAAAGTATATGCGTGTTTGAACGGAGTTCCTATCTGTCAATAATACTGCGCTGACTGCTCCATGAGTTGCAGATAAGTACATGATCAATTCTTCCCCTGGTTGGGGTGCGACAAGTTTGGGAAGCGCTGCAAGATGTTGCTTAAGTTGTTGGAAGGCTTCCTCTGCCTCCTCGGTCTAGCGAAAGTCTCCCTTTTTTGTGCATTTCGTGAGTGTCTTAAAGAGAGGAAGTGACTTGTCTGCTGATTTGGACAAAAAACGGTTTAGCCCAGCTAGCTTTCCGTTTAATGACTGGACTTCTTTCAATGTGCGCGGTGAAGGGAGATCTGTGACAGCTTTTGTCTTTTCTGGGCAAGGCTTGATGTCGTCAGGTTCTATTAAATATCCAAGGAACATGCCTTCTGTCGCGCCAAAAGTGCACTTATTGGGATTTAACTTCATGTTTATTTTTCCCAGTGTTTTGAAAGTCTCCTCAATGTCGCACACCAATTCCTCCTCAGTATGACTCTTTATAACAAGGTCATCGACATAAACTTCCAGGTTGCGACCTACTTGCTTTTCAAAGGCCATGTCCACCAATCTCTGGTATGTTGCTCTCGCGTTATTTAGGCAAAAGGGCATTTTTGTGTAGCAATAAACCCCTTGACTTGTGTGGAAGGCTGTTTTTTCTTCATTTCCTTCAGCCATCTGAATTTGGTGGTACCCTTTGTATGCGTCTAGGAAACATTTAAAGGGATATCCACACAGGGATTCTATCTTCCAGTCTATTTCTGGTAGTTTGTAGCAGTCCTGTGGACATGCTTTATTAAGATCAGTAAAGTTTACGCACATTCTCCAACTGCCATCACTCTTTTTGACCATTACTGGATTGGAAAGCCAGTCATGGTAGTAGACTTCCCGCATGATGCCTGCGTCTACCAGTTTGTGTACTTCTTCCAAGATGGCTTTTGCGCGATCTGGGGCTTGGCCGCGCTTTTTCTGTCGTATTGGAGGAAATCCTTGTCGGATTTGTAGCTTGTGCTCCGTGATAGACCGTGGTACTCCAGTCATGTGCTTTGGTTCCCATGCTAAGATATCTAGGTTCTATTGCAAGAACACGCACACGGCTGCTTTGCCTTTGTTAGATAGAGACCCTCCAATTGATATTTGTTGATTAGTTGTCGTAGTTGGACACACTTGTTGGTGGTATGGCCCTTTTGTCCATGGTATTCGCAGTATCCATTCCCTACACGCCGATCCTCTGGAGTGCGCATTGGTGGGGGGTTTTGGGAAGTTTGCGCCTTCTGTACAAATATTTCCCTCGGAGTCTTTGTGAGGGGGTATACTTGTCATTATCTTGTCCACTTCCCTGACTGCGATAATTCTTGCTGCGATTGCTGCTCTGATCATTGGATTGTCTCCTAGGCTGTTCTTGCTGCCTATAATTTGAGTAGCCTTTTTTACTGTCCGCAGCAGGTGCTTCTCCTTGGATGAAGGACCTTGTGCGCTTTATTAGTTCATCGAAGGTTTGGGGAACCTTATCATTTAATTTCCTAATGAGTTCTGGGTTATTAATCCCATTCATGAACCCTGAAATTTTTAGCACTTCAGGACACGCCTTGACGTGTATACATTCATCTTTGAAGCGCTCCACGTAAGCACTGGTTGATCCCCTTGGCGCTGTTTTACTCTGGCCAGTTCAACAGGGTTCTTAGCACACTTCCTTCTCTGAGTGAAATTCAAGCGGAATGCTTTTCTCAACTCTTCAAACCCGTCTATGCTCCTTCGTGGAAGCTTGCTAAACCAAGTTCGCGCGTTCCCCACTAATGTGGAGTTAAACATATGACACCACACAGGTTGTGGCCAATTTTCGATAGTAGCAGCGGATTCAAAAATTTTTAGGTGGTCATCAGGATCACCCGTTCCATCATATGTTTTAATATTGGTGGGCATACGCCTTTTCTTGTGATCAGAGTAATCGCTGATGCGCCGTGTGAATGCATCAATTTTTTGGCGACGCTGATGCGTGGGAATCGCAACAGGCTTTACCTCTCGAGGGATCTCGAGAAGCTTACAACCCCCACCAGGCAGTGTACCTGATCATTGTAGTATAGTATAGTGACAAGTACCGGGGGATTGATCGTTCAGCTTAGGAATAGTGTCGCTAGGATTAGAAAGCCTAAATTACTAGTTTTAAAGGTGAGAGATGATTATTTTTGTATTTTTATGTTTTTATGAAAGCAATTAAAATCTCGGGTTTTGGAAGAGTGGGCGGAATTAGTTGCTATTCAACTAACCCAAAACTAAGATGCAATCAAAATAAAATACTAAAAATGAAATTAAACTAATTTATACTAAGGTTGTGAGCAGTAATTGGAGAAAATGTGTTTACTTAGACTTCACTACTCCCTAGATATCTTTTACACATTAATTACTTGTTATAATTGCATGGATGACGGATCGTATTCCTTAATACCATTCATGGGGTGGCATACATAACTCCCCAATTCTATGAGCTCTTATCTCCTCCTACACCATGACCCAACACAACTATAGGGATTGTAAACAGTGGCTCATGCATTAAATACAACCAATAAAGACCTAGTACGCCTCGGTTCATGTTTCTTAAGACGTTCAAGCATGTTACCATTTGGAGATCTGCCAGTTTTCTTAAGCCTAACATATAAAATCATTCATCCAAGAACAAGAATAAACAAGTAATCAACACATAATCAATATCTAGGTTTCATTAGATCTAAGCAAACACAAAGGAGATCTAGCCTAGCATAATTGAATTGAGATAAGAACAAGATATAGACAACCAACACATAGACATATTGATTGAATTAGAAGAACACTTATCTCAATTACAATGCAAGGTATCAAGGGTTTGGAACCCTTGAAAAACCTGTAAAAGTTGCACCAAATTCGTCTTTAGGGTTTCTCCAAAACTTCTCTTTTTCTTAATGTAAAAACTAGAAAACTATATATAGGAAAACTGGGCTGACGGCGTCAAAAAAACATTGTGACGCCGTCACCTCGCCGCCAAATACTTCCTCGGACGGCCTTGATCTACTTATGACGGCCTATGTGACGCCGTCACCAACCACGGTATTTTATTCTTGGCACTTTGACGCCGTCAGGATGACTTTTGACGCCGTCATCAGCTACGGTATTTTATTCTTGATGTCTGACGCCGTCAGGGTATAACTCTTGACGCCGTCACCTAGTGTTTCCAGCATGGAAAATTGATACTTTGCCGTTTTCTTCACTTTTATGCTCCAAAAACGTCCAAAATGGCTTCTTTTCCAGAATTCACTCTCCAAGTACCTAAAATCACAAAAGGAACGATTTAGGGCAATATTTGATCAAATAAAGTCGGATTCGGGCTTAAATGACCCCCTAAAAATGGATCATTTTTCGCCTCATCATATACCCTTACACTTGAGATTTGCTTGTCCTCAAGCAAATGCGCTTTTATTCTACTTAAAAGACAAGTTAGGGGTCATTTAACACTAATATAAAAGTAATTAGAACAAATAATCGTTCCACTAAAGACCAATAGACAAGCACGGAGATCATACACAAGCACCTCACAAATAGTGTTTAGATACTCACATCTCTCGGGTGTAATAAAGTAATATAACATTATGGAAATGGAAGATATCTCTCACTACCTGTCATAGCAAAATAGATTACCATAGGCTTGGGAAAGGATCAAACCTCCACCACATGGCGTAAGCACCTAGGATAAACTATCAAAGAGGTCTTTTAAAGGGTTGTAACGTTAGGTATAGGGACATGAATTACACGGTTTTGTTGGATAAAGGAAGTTTTACTGGTGGCGAGTTAACAATCTTAGTTAATTACATGTACAATGTGGCGTTGCTAAGCCAAGACTAGACTCGACTTAAGCTAATAAATGAAAAATAACAAAAACATAAAATGAACATAGAATAAAAACGGGATGGTAGTCAGTATGTTTTTTCTCTTTTTCTTTTTCTATTTTTTTTTCTTTTCTTTTTTCTTGATTTTTTCGATTTTTTTTTTTTTTTTTTTTTTTTTTTTTTTGCATACACTTTTACCCTACCATCCGAAATAATACATCATAGGGGATGAGAATTCCCCTTACACTTGAATCTTTACATACTTTACAATCAACTAATCTAATGACTCGAATTAAGAAAATCAAAACACTTGGAGCACTTTTAAGATTAACGTATATATGGGGGTAATAATATTATGTTCTTCCCCATTACTCCATAAAATAAGTACTTACCCATGAGTCCCAATCGTCCCAAAACAATATGTACAAGGATATGACTCGACTTAGCAACTATGTAATCAATTAGAAAGTTAACTTAGGGTTTAACAAATAACAATAATGCACTAAAAATGAGCGCATACACGGAAGGCTAAGGCGATTTGGTTGTACATTTAAGTGGGGTGTAACAAATTCTTCCTTTAAGTAAAATGCTTAAAGTTAGAAACGAAAAGATAGGCTCGGAGGGGTGTACTAGGGGTTTCGTGTACTAAAAATGAGTACAACGCTAAGGGTGTGGGAAAAATTAGTTGACTTAACTAGCCAAGTAATATGTCTTAAATGGTCAAGTAATTTTTCTAAATATACGGTTATGTGCTAGTCATACAATCTCCTATCCATGAGACGCTTGCTATGGCTAAAGTTTCACTCCTAAATGTTGTAAAAAAATTTAAATTTGGCGCTAAAATTGCACTAACAAGTATTTCTCATAGTTTTATTACACATCTACTATCAAACAAAACAAACTCAAGCGAAAGTGCATATGTAAGGTATCATATTTTTACCCTCCCCTTACACTTAAGATGAACATTGTCCCCAATGTTCAAGTAAAGAATGTAAAAGTGAAAAAGTAAAGAGAATGAAATCAAATACTCCCCTGATTCGCTCGGTATGGATTATAGGTTGGCCAGGTTAAATCTTCTTCCAAGAAAATGAACAATCAAAGCTTCCCTTCCAGAATATAAATCATCTCCTTGTCAAACATAACCTGTAAATCCTGACAAAATAGACAAGACAACCTCGCGTAAAATCGGCGGCATCCTATATAAGTTACTAAATCCTAGAAAACAAAGTAAGATATAATGCTTGTGGAATGAAGTTTACAGATTTCCTGGAGATTATAAAACTTAATAATTCACAAAAACCATAAGACTTCGTTAGAAAAACAAAACCGGTAAAATTTCCAGATTTTTGACTCCTGACGCCGTCAAGAGTAAACTCCTGACGCCGTCAGAATGGACCTGCAGAAATTCTTATGTTAAGTTTCCGGAAAATTTCAGGAAAAACTTGGTCCTACTTCCTGGAAAATCCTGCAAAACTTCATTGTGACTCAATACAAGCATTTGACTCTAACAAATACGAATATACATGTTCATTTAATATTGTGGAGAATCATGATCGGTTTGTTTCTTAAAAACATATTTGGGGTTTCCCCTTACACTTATCTTTTGCAAAAATACTTTTAGGTTGGAGTTAAGACTAGGCCAAACAACATAGTAAAGTATTTCCATGTTTTAATTGAGAAACATGATCAACCAACAATAAAAACAAAGCATGCATACGGAAGCAAATAACAATCAAACAAATAAAATCAAACAAAACATGGGTTGCCAAGATTAGCCAACAATAAAATTTAAAAGTCGAACATGCATAATAATTGTTAAAGGAAAATAAAAAGTGTCCAAAGCCAATAGAGGCTGAATCCTAAACTATTACAAGACCAAATGTTTCAAATCATACAACCGAGAATAAATTGTTCAAGAACCACAGATATCAAAACAAATCACTGAGGGGGAGGACCAAAGCGGTAATCATAGCCAGGTGTTAGGTGTCCAGTATAACCATAGGGAGGATAGTCCTGCTCGCGCCCAGGGAATGGGTCAATCTGCAGATGGGGCTCGATGTGATCACGGGTCGAAAGATGCTGCATCTGGCGGACTGTGTGCTCATACATCCAGTCAAATCTCTGGTCAGTGGTGGTTCTCCAAGCATCCACCTGACCCATCCAAGCCCCCTGATGCACCTGCCAATCTCCTCGGCCCATGTGCCGGTAGTAGTCAGCAGTCCCCTCCTCGTACCCAGCAAACTGATGCTGCTGGGGCATTCCCTCATCATCATCATCATCATCCTCACCAGCGGGCCCTGCTGCCACGTACCAGGTGTAGGACCCATCCACCATCTGCATCACAATGCTCATCTGCCTGAGGGATTTCGCCCTAACTATCCTATAGTTCCCGCAGTCGCTCAAGTACCCCATGATCTGAGGAGTAAGAAGACCATAGGAACGAGCCAACCGGGTCACGAACATCCCCCCATACACCTTGTCAATATCCCTCTCACCCACACTGGTCCTCAAATAACTGGCCACCCAAAACGGGATGTTGCAGTAGACATCCGCGGAAAAGATGGTGTACAAGTAAAACAGGTCTGAAGCAGTGATACGGTGAGTGGTGCCATGACGTCCTGACAGGCTGTATGTGATGCACCTGCGGACTAGCCTAACAATGGGGTCCCTGATCGATGCAGCCCCAGTAGTTGAGGTGTAAACCCCATCCCCTATGGTTGGCCAAAAAGTGACACACCTCATCTCACTCCTCTGAGTCTCTCCATGTAACAACCTCAGCAGAAAAGCCCCATCAACCTCCTCACTAGTATACAACCCAAGCCTCCATCCAAACTCAGCCACTGAACATGACCTCAACTCTCCCCCCTAGCCTAAAATACACAGTGGTGCCCCCCATATCTGCCCTAGCCTCAGCCTGATCAAAACGGAAGGTCGCAAAGAACTCCCTCACTAACTCACTATACACTGTCTCTCTAATCCTAAACAATCTCTCCCACTGCGGACCCGCAAACCCATCTGTGCGGATCCTCCCTAAAAATGCAGCCTCCAACCCACTAGCTCTAAGAAAATCCCAGTCAACCACAGCCCCAGCATCAATATGGTGGTTACACAACTCCGCATACTTGGTGCTAGTACCAACATCACCAAACTCGCTCCAACTATGGACTAATTCTCCATAATTGACCCCTTGAGATCTAGAGGAACTGCCCTTATGTTGGCGAGACCTTTTTGCTCATTTTATTACAAAGTGGAGATTGGATGCGGAAGATGTCGAATTAGGAGGTGGAGAATCGGAGTAGCAGCAGCACCTTGGGTGAGATTTGTGGGGTATGGGTTGAAAGTGATTGGTTTTGGGTTAATATTGCTGATCCATTGAGCTGACGGCGTCAAGAATTAAATCTGACGCCGTCAGATGCCCGTGTAAGGTGAGGTTTGGAGTAGTTCCATGTTCAGTCCCTGCTATTTGCGTGAATAACTAAACATTAGTAAAACCCATGAGTAGCTATTCCGTTAGCGAGGTCCACCAGGGTCGAACGTCTCATTACTGTCACGGAAAGAGGTAAGGTTGTAGAAGGGGTCGGGTGACGTTTTGGCTAAGTTGATCCCCGTGCACGGGTCATTGGTGTGAGAAGAAAGATGTTGTTCCATAGGGGGTTTCAAATCAGTGGTGTTTTTGAGGCGCAACCTCTTTACACCGGGTTTAAAACCAAAAGAACTTTTCTTAGATAGGGTTGGGAATGTGGTTAGCAGGCATCCAACGAAAATGTTATGGACTTGTAAATTCTTTTCCTTCTGAGGATGCTCACGAGAGTGGGGGTTGATTGACGGTGAAGCACTTGGATAAAGCTTCTCATTATCCTCTTGGTTAAACATCAAAGGGGTTGAGACCTCGAAGACCTTTTCGATTTTTTTAGGTGCGGAATTTTCCTTGATCCTTTCTATGACCCTTGACATAAATTGGTCAGCGAAACTCATAAACGCTTTATGAGTACTCTCCATGCGTGCTTCTAGGTGCTGGATTTGTTTTTCCTGATTATCCATGAAGGTTACCATTATCCCTTCGAATTCCTCTTGTCGTGAACGTTCGGGAAAATTCTGGCTGATAACCGTATTCCTGCGTAGATTATGATTCCACACGGGTTCAGCAGCAAGTTTCTCGATACTTATCAATTCATTTACCTGCTTTTCGATGCTTCCTAACAACTCTTCTTGGGTGGCACATGCGTAGTCAAGTTTTACCTTGCTTGGGAACATCGGGTCCTCCCATCCATCCTCTTCGTATTGTGCCAACTCCTCAAGAACTTTCCAGCACTCGTCAACGCTAAGTCTATCTAGCCTACCCTTGGCTGCGTAATCAATGGCTTTTCTTGTTTGATAGTCAACCTTATCGTAAAAGATTTGGATCTGGAGCCATGGTTCGATGCCATGATGAGGGACTTTTCGGAGTAGGTCTTTATATCGAATCCATGCTTCATAAAAAGATTCATTTTGACGTTGTTGGAACATCAAGATGTCATTCCTAAGCTTAGTAGTTCTCCCCGGTGGGAAAAATTGAGCAAGGAAACGAGTGGTGAGATCATCCCATGTGGTGATGGATCCCGCGGGAAAACGCTCAAGCCATTGACTAGCTTGATCCCGTAGAGAGAATTGGAATAGGCGTAAACGGGTGGTCTCTCTAGTTTCAACACCTAGGTCTATGGAATTTACGATTTTGAGAAAGTCCTTAAGATGTTAGTTTGAATCTTCGGAACGAAGTCCATGGAATGCACATCCGCTTTGCACCAACCGGATGGTGTCGGATCGCAAGGGGGTCACATTGGCTCCGATGAGCTCAATGGTGTTTCGGTAGCCTTGATGGCTAGGTCGGGAGTACTCTCCTAAGGTTCGGGGCCTAAGGGGTTCTAGTGGTGGGTTTTGTTGTGGTGGGATGACGGCTTCAAAGATGTTACCACCTTCCATGATGTCGGACGGTAAAGAGTGACGAACAAAGGCACGAAGAAATAAGATAGACTAAAGAAGACCTAAAAATAAAAATAAAATCTTGCTAGAAAGGAATCTAGCAAGTAGACCTAATAAAAAGAAATCCTAACCTAGACAATAACTATTCCCCGGCAACGGCGCCAAAAACTTGATGCGTGGGAATCGCAACAAGCTTTACCTCTCGAGGGATCTCGAGAAGCTTACAACCCCCACCAGGCAATGTACCTGATCGTTGTAGTATAGTATAGTGACAAGTACCGGGGGATTGATCGTTCAGCTTAGGAATAGTGTCGCTAGGATTAGAAAGCCTAAATTACTAGTTTTAAAGGTGAGAGATGATTATTTTTGTATTTTTATGTTTTTATGAAAGCAATTAAAATCTCGGGTTTTGGAAGAGTGGGCGGAATTAGTTGCTATTCAACTAACCCAAAACTAAGATGCAATCAAAATAAAATACTAAAAATGAAATTAAACTAATTTATACTAAGGTTGTGAGCAGTAATTGGAGAAAATGTGTTTACTTAGACTTCACTACTCCCTAGATATCTTTTACACATTAATTACTTGTTATAATTGCATGGATGACGGATCGTATTCCTTAATACCATTCATGGGGTGGCATACATAACTCCCCAATTCTATGAGCTCTTATCTCCTCCTACACCATGACCCAGCACAATTATAGGGATTGTAAACAGTGGCTCATGCATTAAATACAACCAATAAAGACCTAGTACGCCTCGGTTCATGTTTCTTAAGACGTTCAAGCATGTTACCATTTGGAGATCTGCCAGTTTTCTTAAGCCTAACATATAAAATCATTCATCCAAGAACAAGAATAAACAAGTAATCAACACATAATCAATATCTAGGTTTCATTAGATCTAAGCAAACACAAAGGAGATCTAGCCTAGCATAATTGAATTGAGATAAGAACAAGATATAGACAACCAACACATAGACATATTGATTGAATTAGAAGAACACTTATCTCAATTACAATGCAAGGTATCAAGGGTTTGGAACCCTTGAAAAACCTGTAAAAGTTGCACCAAATTCGTCTTTAGGGTTTCTCCAAAACTTCTCTTTTTCTTAATGTAAAAACTAGAAAACTATATATAGGAAAACTGGGCTGACGGCGTCAAGACAACATTGTGACACCGTCACCTCGCCGCCAAATACTTCCTCGGACGGCCTTGATCTACTTATGACGGCCTATGTGACGCCGTCACCAACCACGGTATTTTATTCTTGGCACTTTGACGCCGTCAGGATGACTTTTGACGCCGTCATCAGCTACGGTATTTTATTCTTGATGTCTGACGCCGTCAGGGTATAACTCTTGACGCCGTCACCTAGTGTTTCCAGCATGGAAAATTGATACTTTGCTGTTTTCTTCACTTTTATGCTCCAAAAACGTCCAAAATGGCTTCTTTTCCAGAATTCACTCTCCAAGTACCTAAAATCACAAAAGGAACGATTTAGGGCAATATTTGATCAAATAAAGTCGGATTCGGGCTTAAATGACCCCCTAAAAACGGATCATTTTTCGCCTCATCAGACGCCAAGGAAGAGATATGTCTTCATCTTCTTCCTTGCGACGTCTTCCTCTGGACTTCCAGTGTCCTATCTCTTTATCCTCGTTGTCCGAGGAGTCACTTGAGGAGAGGTCATCCCTTTTGCGGCGCTTGCGCTGTTTTTCCTCAGAGGAAGAGCTTGAGGGGCTCTCACTTGGGGAAGTTCGTGTTCCCAACCTGTCCTGAATTCTTCTGCTTCCAGACCTTGAGGAGCTCTCGCTCGGAGAGCATTGGCGTCCAAGCCTATCTTGTATTCTATGACTACCAAGTCTGGAGTGAACATTGGTACGCCTCTCACTGTCTTCGTATTCCTCCGAGTATTGTGAGTCAGATGTTGTACCAAGTCTATCATGGACATTGGTACGTCATTCATTATTTTCGCCCCCCCCCCCCCCTCTGGTAGCGCGGTGGGGATGTTTCTGGGTTGAAGTTAAGTCGGGCTTGTAGACTCTGGCTCGACCTTCTCCTTGCCTCCTCTTGCATGAGGCTAGTTAAAGCTTCGTAATTTTGTGACACAAAATTACTTGGTGTTAATTCAGGTGCATCCTCTTCCAGTGCAACGATATCTGCTTCTGGGTTGGGCCCCCTATCTCAATTAGGCGCGCCTGGCGGCACAGTGTTGTCCACAATGGGTGCCGTTTGATGAGGAGTATTGAAGAGAGTGCGCTGAAGTTCTTCAGTGCTTGGGACCACCGTGGTAGTCTGGGCAGCCCCTGTGGGCAATTCTACCACTCGGAGAGGTAGGGTTGTTCCCGTTTCTTGGTAACTAGGCGCATTGGTTGTCCCAGGAGCCTGCCTAGAGGTTGGATCTTAATGGTTCTTCCTCTGGGGGTCACCACGTGTTTTTTCCAATTGCGGAGTCCGCTGGCTTGAGTTTTTGTGCTTCGTCATTCTAGTTCTTAGTGTAGGGTCCCACGGATGGCGACACTTGTTGATACAAAAGTTGGGCGTTCCTTGTTTAGGTTCCTGCTCCCGTATCAATCAGATCTTAATGCTTGAGACCTGCGCACTAAGAAAGCAAACAAACACCGTTAGGCTTATCGTGGGATTGTCTCCTACGATTATCCTCCGGCGTGAGAGTAAGTAATCGGTTTTTAGGGTTATGTAGAAGAGTTAGGGTTGTGAGTCGTACCTTTAACGAGAGTTATGGTTTTGTTTATATAGGCGCGTAATCCTTATTTGATACGTGCTCCTTACTCTTCGATATATATCCGGTTTGATATATATCCCTTAAATAGGAGATATCTATATCCAAACCATAAATAACTTTGGGTTTGGGCTTTCGTGAGCCCAAACCGTTATTATGGTAGCCCAATCATTATTATGATAGCCAATTCGTGGTGGGTTTGGGCCTAAGTAATGTTCATCATTTGGGTTCGTGACCCGAATGTAGACTATACGTCATCAGGGAACTTTGTTAGTGATACTAAACGGGATGAGTTTATCAGGAGTTGGAGGGGTTGGTGGTGGTGTATCTGCGCCTGTCATGATGTATCGAATGTATTAGGGTTAGAAAAAGAGATCAGCTGAGATATGGTGAGGGAGAGGAAAACGTTTAATTTGGAGAAATATTAGGAGAGAAAGTTGTTAGGCTCGATACCACATTGGAAGGAATATTTTCCCTTGATTATCATTGATTAGTACAATCCTTTAAATAATACAATAGGACTATTCTAGAAATACAATGCATGGGCTAGGCCTTTCATATACAAAACAGGCCTAATACAAGATAGTAATAATATCGACTAATAAATTTCACTTCTCCAAGCCCTCTTTTGTATTCCATTTAAATAGCCCCATTCATCACTCTTTTCAAATGCACAAGCAGTCACAGATATTCTCAGAAATTGGATACTTATTTTGACAAGCATAAGAACTATAGCAGATACAGCTGTGATGATCACAGTTTCTATTATAAGTATTTGATTAGTAATATAACAGTTCCAAGCGATCTGCCACGTACATGTCAAGTAATACAGCTGCCGGTATCATGGAACAATCACTCTCAAGAACTTGATGTAACTAAGATATTTTCTCTTCTCTCTTCTTCCATATTTCATTTATGTTGTCACCTTCTTGTGATGCGTGTAACAAAAAAGGCGGCAAGTGTCATGCTGTAAAAGGACATTTTCAATGTTCAGACGCTAAAAACGGTATTTACAGCCTTTTTTTCTTCCTTTTCTCCTTGATCTTGGTACACCAGAGCTAATATTCTACAACAAATTCCCAGATTTATCTTGTCCTTTACTATATAACTTATCTTTTGCTATTTTGTTGCTGCAGGAAAACCAATAACACTGATCCTAGGTGATACACCTATTCGATCCCACACACTACACACACACATACACACAATGATTGTAATATTGTATACATAGCCTTATGGCGCAACATTTTTTTTCCCTTTATGCTTTAGTTCTCACTCGATCAGCCTTCATCCTCATGCTGTCTTCTCTCATCTTCATAATCTGGCGTCGCTATAAGAACAATATAATCCTATTTCGTATTTTTCCACAAAGGATAAAATATCAACTAGCCTTGAAGATGGAAGTGTTGTCTGTGGTGTCTCAGTTTTCTCCTACACGGAGCTCGAAGACGCCACCCAAAACTTCAACCCTTCTCACGAGCTAGGTGATGGTGGTTTTGGAGATGTTTATTACGGTGAGAACTTGGCATCTTTTAGAAAGGCAAATATACACACCTATGTATACATGTCTCAACCAAGACTTGAAACCACAACTTCTTGGTTGATAAGGGTCACACACACCATTCAGTTACTCACACCTGATTCATCTTTCTGAACAGGTAAACTTAAAGATGGGCGAGAAGTTGCAGTGAAGAGACTTTATGAGCACAACTACAAGCGACTCCAACAATTTATGAACGAGGTTCACATCCTCACAAAATTAAGGCACCAAAACCTTGTTGTACTCTATGGTTGCACCTCTCGAATAAGCCATGAACTTCTCCTTGTTTATGAGTACATTCCCAATGGCACCGTTTATGATCACCTACACGGTGAAAGAGAAAAATCAAACTTGCTATCATGGACAACACGAATGAACATCGCCATAGAAACTGCCAGTGCGCTAGTCTACCTTCATGCCTCTGAAATCATACACCAAGACATAAAGACTAATAACATTCTGCTTGATCATAATTTCTGTGTGAAGGTTGCAGATTTTGGTCTATCAAGGCTCATGCCGAATGATGTGAATCATGTTTCAACAGCTCCACAGGGAACCCCAGGATATGTGGACCCTGAATATCACCAACGTTATCAGCTAACAGATAAGAGTGATGTTTACAGCTTTGGAGTGGTCTTGGTAGAACTGATCTCATCCATGGTGGCTGTCGATTTAAATAGGTCTCAAGATGAGATAAGTTTGGCTAACCTTGCTTTAAACAGAATCCAAAGATGTAAACTTGATCAACTGATTGGCCCGGTTTTAGTATCTGATCTGAAAGGTGAAATAATGACGATGATCACATCAGTAGCAGAGTTAGCTTTTAGATGTTTACAATATCATTCAGAAATGAGGCCTAACTAAGTGTTAGATGTGTTAATGGATATTCAAGGGGAAGGAAAAATAGATGATCATGACAGTGTCATAGATTTGGAAAGCGTAAAAGCACCACTGCCATCTAAAACCAGTGATACGGTGGTTTTGTTGAAAGACTTCTTACCCTTGCCAGTCTCAGTCACGAGTGAATGGTACAGTGCATCAACTACAATGAGCAGCAATGGAGATAGAATGTCAGTGAAAAATCCAAACAGTAAATAGAAACATTATGCATATTTAGGTTTAACGCGGGTGTATATTCATATTTTTTGTTGTTTCTTGCGCACTAAATCTGAAAGTTTCTTGATGGGGTAAAAGTTGATATAATTAACATAAAGATTCATTTTATCAGTGTCAACAGCTAATGAGCAGCTTAGTGTTGCATTAATTTACACTTCACAGTAAATAGCAAATTTATTAGCTTAAATTTTGGTTTCATGGGGATGAATCATCTCCTTGTGACATCAATAAATAATGATGACGTATAGTCTATATTTGGGCCACAAGCCCAAATGATAAACACTACTAATGCCCAAGTCCACTATAAGTGGGCTATCATGACAATGATTTGGGCCATACTACTAACGGTTTGGACTCACGAAAGCCCAAACCTAATTAAACTATTTATGGTCTAGATGAGGATCTTCTATTTATGGATAAAGATCCATAGGCCGGATAAGCACTACGCGTGCGAAGAGTGAGGAACACGAAATCTACAAGGATTTCGTGCCTATATAAAGAATGACATAATTCCCCTTAAAGGTACGATTTACAAAACCGTAAGTCTTCAATATAACCCTAAACCGATTACTTACTCTCATGCCGGAGGATAATCGTGGGAGACAATCCCACGATAAGCCTAACGGTGTTTGTTTACTTTCTTAGTGCGCAGGTTTCAAGCATTAAGAGCTAATTGGTACGAGAGCAGGAACCCAAACAAGGAACACCCAACTTTTGTATCAACAAGTGGAGCCATCCGTGGGACCTTACACGAAGAACTAGAATGACGAAACACAAAAACTCAAGCCAGCGGACTCCGCAGTTGGAAAAAACACGTGGTGACCCCCAGAGGAAGAACCCTCAAGACTCAACCTCTAGGCAGGCCTCTAGAACAACCAGTGCGCCTGGTCACCAAGAAACGGGACCAACCCTACCTCTCCCAGTGGTAGAATTGCCTACAAGGTCTACTCAAACCACTACGGTGGTTCCAAGCCTTGAGGAACTTCAGCGTACCCTCTTCAATACTCCCCACCAAACGGCACCTATAGTGGACAACACTGTGACACCTGGCGCACCTAACCGAGATAGGGCGCCTAATGTTGAGGCAGAAATTCTTGCAGTGGAAGAGGACGCACCTGAGCTAACGTTAAGTAATTTTGTATCCCAAAATTATGAAACCCTAACTTCCCTCATGCAAGAAGAAGCAAGGAGAAGGTCAAGTATGAGCCTGCAAGCACGGCTCAACTTTGGTCCTGAACGCGAAACATCCCCAACGCGCTACCAGAGGGGAGGACATGAAAATAATGAAAGACGTACCAATGTCCATGATAGACTTGGTACAACATCTGATTAGCAGTACTCAGAAGAATATGAAGATGATGGAATGCGCACCAATGTCCACTCCAGACTTGGTAACCACAGAATACAAGACAGACTTGGGCGACAACGCTCACCGAGCAACAGCTCTTCAAGATCTGGTAGCAGAAGAATCCAGGATAGATTGGGAAGACGGGCACCCCCAAGTGAAAGTCCTCTAAGTTTAGATTCTGAAGAGAAACGACGCAAACGTCGTAAAAGAGACAACTATTCCTCGAGTGACTCCTCGGACAACGAGGACAAAGAGACAGGACATTGGAAGTCCAGAGGAAGATGCCGCGAGGAGGAGGACGAAGACATATCTCTTCCTTGGCCTCGTCAGAAAGTTGATGCATTTACACGACGCATCAGCGATTACTCCGATCATAAGAAAAGGCACATGCCAACTAATGTTAAAACATATGATGGAACGGGTGATCCTGATGACCACCTAAAAATTTTCGAATCCGCTGCTACTATCGAAAATTGGCCACAACCTGTGTGGTGTCATATGTTTAACTCCACATTAGTGGGGAATGCGTGCACTTGGTTTAGCAAGCTTCCACGAAGGAGCATAGATAGGTTTGAAGAGTTACGAAAAGCATTCCGCTTAAAGTTCACCCAAAGAAAGAAGTGCGCTAAAAACCCTGTTGAATTAGCCAGAGTAAAACAGCGCCAAGGGGAATCAACCAGTGCTTACATTGAGCACTTCAAAGATGAATGTATACATGTCAAGGCGTGTCCCGAAGTCCTAAAAATTTCAGGGTTCATGAATGGGATTAATAACCCAGAACCCATTAGGAAATTAAATGACAAGGTTCCCCAAACCTTCGATGAACTAATGAAGCGCACAAGATCCTTCATCCAAGGAGAAGCAGCCGCTGCGGACAGTAAAAAAGGCTACTCAAATTATAGGCAGCAAGAACAGCCTAGGAGACAATCCAATGACCAGAGCAGCAATCGCAGCAAGAATTATCGCAGTCAGGGAAGTGGACGAGATAATGACAAGTATACCCCCCTTACAAAGACTCCGAGGGAAATATTTGTAACAGAAGGCGCAAACTTCCCAAAACCCCCACCAATGCGCACCCCGGAGGACAAGCGTATAGGGAACGGATACTGCGCATACCATGGACAAAAGGGCCATACCACCAACGAGTGTGTCCAGCTACGACAACTAATTGACAAATTAGTAAAGGAGGGTAGAATGGATTACCTCGTTAAGAATATTAAAGAAGGGAAGGACAAACAAAAGAATGGAGGTAAAAAAGAACCTTCCAAAGATAAAGCGGACATTATCTACATGATACAGTCATGGCAGCGCAAAATAAAGCAAAAAGTCAGTCAAAAATTCTCTTCAGAGAATGAGATATCCTTCCCCACTCTAGCTGCAGACAACGCAGTAATAGAGCCACTAACCATTGAGATACATACTGGGGGACACGATATTCGCCGCATGTATATCGATGGAGGAGCATCCGCAGACATTCTGTATGAACACTGCTTCAAAAGGCTGCGACCTGAGATACAAAGTCAATTAATACCGGCCACGACGTCGCTGATTGGCTTCACAGGAGAAAAGATATGGCCTATGGGGCAATTACGCTTACTTGTAGTTGTGGGCGATGAACAACACTCTACAGCAACGTGGATAAACTTCATGATAATCAAGTCTCCTTCACCGTACAACGGAATCATTGGGAGAACTGGAATATCATCCATGCGCGATGTACCATCCACATCACATGGGATGCTCAAATTTCCAGTAGAAGGAGGGATTGTCACCCTCTACAATACCACGGTGCCGCCTAAAGAATGCAACACGGTAACCAGTGAGGTGGAGAATGTTCCAGAACAGCGCGCAACAAAAATACCAAACCTAAAGGTTGCCATTCACCCTGATTACCCAGATCAACAAATATCGATTGGAGGATCTCTATCTGACAAAGGTAAAGCAGCTGTGTGCGCACTCTTGCAAAAGAACCTAAGTATCTTTGCGTGGGAACCAAAGCACATGACTGGCGTACCACGATCCATCACGAAGCACAAGCTACAAATCCGACAAGGATTTCCTCCAATACGACAGAAAAAGCGCGGCCAAGCTCCAGATCGTGCAAAAGCCATCTTGGAAGAAGTACACAAACTAGTAGACGCAGGCATCATGCGGGAAGTCTACTACCATGACTGGCTTTCCAACCCAGTAATGGTAAAAAAGAGTGATGGCAGTTGGAGAATGTGCGTAGACTTCACTGATCTTAATAAAGCATGTCCACAAGACTGCTACCCGCTACCAGAAATTGACTGGAAGATAGAATCCCTATGCAGATATCCCTTTAAATGCTTCCTAGACGCATACAAAGGGTACCATGAAATTCAGATGGCAGAGGAGGATGAAGAAAAAACAGCCTTCCACACAAGTCAAGGGGTATATTGCTACACAAAAATGCCCTTTGGTCTAAAGACCGCGGGCGCAACATACCAGCGATTGGTGGACATGGCTTTTGAAAAACAAGTGGGTCGCAACCTGGAAGTTTATGTCGATGACCTTGTTATAAAGAGTCATACTGAGGAAGAATTGGTGCGCGACATCGAGGAGACATTCAAAACACTGGGAAGGATAAATATGAAGTTAAACCCCAAGAAGTGCACCTTTGGCGCAACAGAAGGAATGTTCCTTGGATATTTAATAGAACCTGACGGCATCAAGCCGTGCCCAGAAAAGACAAGAGCTGTCATCGATCTCCCCTCACCGCGCACACTGAAAGAAGTCCAGTCATTAAACGGAAAGCTAGCTGGGCTAAACCGTTTTTTATCCAAGTCAGCAGACAAATCACTCCCTCTCTTTAAAACACTCACGAAGTGCACAAAAAAGGGAGACTTTCGTTGGACTGAGGAGGCAGAGGAAGCTTTCCAACAACTAAAACAGCATCTTGCATCACTTCCCAAACTTGTCGCACCGCGACCAGGGGAAGAGTTGATCATGTACTTATCTGCAACCCATGGAGCAGTTAGCGCAGTACTATTGACAGATAGGAACTCCGTTCAAACGCCCATATACTTTGTAAGCAAGGCACTGAAAAAGACAGAGACTAACTACAGCGCTATGGAAAAGCTGGTCCTAGCTCTAGTATTCGCAGCTAAAAGACTGCGCAGATACTTTCAGGCGCACCCAATAGCTGTAATCACGGACCAGCCCATCAAACAAGTTATCTCTAAACCTGACGCATCAGGACGGCTACAAAAGTGGAGTGTGTTGTTGAGTGAGTATAACATCTCGTATAGACCACGCACTGCAATCAAGGGGCAGATATTAGCCGACTTTATTGTTGAGAAGCCAGATACCGATACTCGACCTTCAACAGGCAAGACAGAGCTACAAGAACCATGGGTTCTATTCACAGACGGATCCTCATGCGTGGATGGATCAGGCGCAGGCCTTATCCTTACTAACCCAGAGGGGGTAGAATTCACCTACGCACTGCGCTTCGAATTCACAGCCACAAACAATAAGGCAGAATACGAAGCCCTACTCGCTGGACTGCGTATTGCAATTCAAATGGGTGTACACAACTTAGAGGCAAATGTGGATTCCAGGCTAGTAGCTAACCACGTGCTAGGTGAATATGAAGCCAAGGATGAACACATGATCCAATACCTTGAGAAAACCAAGTCTTTAATTCAAAGCTTTGATAGGTTTACAATCAAACAAGTACCTAGAAGAGAAAATAGGAAAGCCGACGCGCTTAGCAAGATCGCATCTACAAGCTTTGCGCATTTATCAAAACAGGTATTGGTGGAAACTCAAAAAAACAAATCAATCTTGGAGATGGAAGTATCCACGGTGATAGAGGAACATGATCCTACATGGATGACACCTATCATTGAATTTATAAGCAAAGGAATCTTACCACAAGGTCAGAAGGACGCTCGAAGGGTGCGGCGCACAGCGCAGAGATTTGAACTTCGAGATGGCGTCCTATACCGACGTTCATTCCTACAACCTTGGCTCCGATGTGTTGGACCTCTTCAAGTAGATTATGTACTCTGAGAAATTCACGCTGGATCATGCAGCATGCACTCAGGACCTTGGTCTGTAGTAGCGCGCGCCCTGCGATCAGGATACTATTGGCCTACTATGCACCGCGACGCACGGGACATGATAAAGAAATGCAGCGATTGCCAAATCCACAGGCCAATTCCGCGCCGACCACAACAAGAGTTAACCCCCATCACCTCACCATGGCCATTCTATAAATGGGGCATTGACATCGCAGGCCCTTTTCCAGATGCAGCAGGAGGGCTTAAATTCCTCATTGTAGCTATAGATTATTTTACCAAATGGATTGAGGCAAAAGCGGTGGCGAGCATCACGGGCAACCAGGTCAAACGCTTTGTGTGGGACAACATTGTATGTCGCTTTGGACTCCCTGGAGATATTATCTCAGACAACGGAAAACAATTTTGTGATAACCCATTCAAAGACTGGTGCGTGCAATTAAACATCACACAACACTTTGCTTCAGTAAAACACCCACAAACCAATGGCTTGGTTGAACGCGTGAATCGCAGTCTAGGCGAAGGAATAAAAGCGTGCCTCGACAGACATAAAGGAAAGTGGGTGGACGAATTGTCACATGTTTTATGGGTGCACCGCACAACAATCAAAACCAGTACCGGAGACACACCATTCTCTCTTGTCTATGGGACAGAAGCCGTCATACCAGCCGAAATTGGAATGCCAACTATACGTACAGCGGAAATAAACGTCACAACAAATGACGAGGAGCGGCGCATAGACTTGGACTTGCTGGAAGAAAGGCGTGAACGCGCAGCTATACGTGAAGCAAAGGCTAAAGCAAAGATGAAGAAGTATTATGATGCAAAGGTCAAACACACTTCTTTCAGGCTAGGAGACTTTGTATACCGCGCTAATGATGCAAGCCACGCAGAAGACACGGGCAAGCTTGGACCCAAATGGGAAGGGCCCTATGAGGTCACGGATGCACTAGGTAATGGTGCATACAAGCTGCGCGATATGGAAGGCCACGAGCTGGCACGCACTTGGAATATCTGCAATCTAAAGAGATGCTATCTTTAGGAAAGGCTACGGCCCACAAACAGACAACCTTGCACTTTAGTACGTGCCCAATAAATGTCTGTCTTTGAATTTTCTTTTTTTTTTTAGGAATTGTCTTTTATCTTCCAAAAACTTGCAAGTATTAATAAAACGTTGTGGTTTCTAGCTAACTCCATAACACACTTAACTTTATTGCGCACATTTTTATTATGTTTCAATATTGTTATTTTATATTTGCCTACATGGCGTGCATGCACTTATTAAAACCAACGATGGCAGAAAGGATGAGTAAACCTACTAACTAACTCGTTGAGTAAGAGGGTTGCAAACCCATCAACACTGGATCACGTATCCTTGCTAAGCGCCTTACCTTCAAGACGTTGAAGTAAGTTTACATGCGCATTTCATGAAGGATGCACAATATCACGTACACTGTACATGCTTAGCAATTTACGAGCCAAGACTCTTGGTCATTTGATAAAAGTCTTCGCAAAATAATGCAAGTCTATCTTCATACTTATGATTTGTTTTTTAAGTTATGCACTTAATATGAGTCACTTTAAGTATGTCACGGTTTCAATTTGACTCTTGGTTGGTCTTTTATACAAAAGATAACAATCTAAGTACAAGTAACATGGCATACGAACAAAAGTTATAAATTATTATTCATAAGAACCGTAAGTTTATACAAGTTACAAAAAGTCAATGCATATCTACACGCTATGACAACGCTCAGGGCTACGCTCTTGGTCAGCAGAGCTCCCAGCCTCTTGAAGCCTCCTCAAAAGCAAAGCATCCCTAGGCGACACGGTCGCCACACTGACAGAGACTCCATCTGATCTAGGGATATGCGCAACACCTACACCACAAAGGATGGCCTTCCCCTTCACACCTTCTTCTTTGCTGCCCTCTCCATATGAGCCTCTAAGACCTCCTTCAGAGGGACCTCCTTCTCAAGGGCGAAGGGGTTAAGAATATCACGCGGCTGCGCAAAGACCGGAACTTGCAGCTGCGACTCGTTAGGCTTCAAGAAAAAGTCAGGTTGAGCCTCCACATCCTCCAAGATATGCCTCCCCAGGGTTAACCCCTCCATGATCAGCTTTATGGGGTAATCCTGGTCGCGCTCTAGCCGCGCAATATGTGGAAGCTCAAAGAACTTCATCCCCTCCATGGCCTTCACGAGCTCATCATAGGCATCCGCCTTATAACCAGGCACTTCAGCAAGTGACACTGTCAGCATTTTGCCCTCATGGAGTTCCTCCACAGCCTGCGCCTTGCCACGCTCCACGACACACTCTACAATCTTCCCAGAGGCCTCCAAAACCTCCGGGGACTCCAGCGTACCCATGGCAGCCAAGTGCATGCCATGGCTAATCAGCCACCTGTACATACAACAACGCAACAGTTAGAATATTACAGGCATTAAGGCACATGGAGCCGAAAAAATAACATATGAATACGTACCTGCGTTCAGCAATCGTAGACATTAGATGAGGATATAACTCCTCATCATATTCGATGCTCAGCTTGCGCAACTTGTCTTCCTGCGCTTGCACCTTTGCCTCTACACGCTCGCAGAACTCATCAATTTGAGAAAAGTGCTTGCTCCGATTCTGCTGCAAGTACTTCAAAGCCCAGGGGCAGCTAGACCTATGCTGATCAGCAGCAGCGCGTTCCCGCCTTCGCTCCACCATCAGAGCCAGCTTCTCATCCGCAACTCGCCTACCATACGCAATTGTGGACTCCACCTCTGCGCGCGCATCAGCCAGTTGCGCCTTAAGCAGAGCAATCTCCTCATCCTTTTGAGCGAGACTACTACCCTCCCCAATATACCGCGCCTTCAGCTGAGTGACCAATTAAGCCTGACGCTCAGCAACAGCCCCTAGCTCTTCCATCAGCTGTTGCGCATACATCCCCTCATCAACTCTCACCGGCTCCTCCACATTCACCCTGATTACCCAGATCAAAAAATATCGATTGGAGGATCTCTATCTGACAAAGGTAAAGCAGCTATGTGCGCACTCTTGCAAAAGAACCTAAGTATCTTTGCGTGGGAACCAAAGCACATGACTGGCGTACCACGATCCATCACGGAGCACAAGCTACAAATCCGACAAGGATTTCCTCCAATACGACAGAAAAAGCGCGGCCAAGCTCCAGATCGTGCAAAAGACATCTTGGAAGAAGTACACAAACTAGTAGATGCAGGCATCATGCGGGAAGTCTACTACCATGACTGGCTTTCCAACACAGTAATGGTAAAAAAGAGTGATGGCAGTTGGAGAATGTGTGTAGACTTCACTGATCTTAATAAAGCATGTCCACAAGACTGCTACCCGCTACCAGAAATTGACTGGAAGATAGAATCCCTATGCGGATATCCCTTTAAATGCTTCCTAGACGCATACAAAGGGTACCATGAAATTCAGATGGCAGAGGAGGATGAAGAAAAAACAGCCTTCCACACAAGTCAAGGGGTATATTGCTACACAAAAATGCCCTTTGGTCTAAAGAACGTGGGCGCAACATACCAGCGATTGGTGGACATGGCTTTTGAAAAACAAGTGGGTCGCAACCTGGAAGTTTATGTCGATGACCTTGTTATAAAGAGTCATACTGAGGAAGAATGGTACAGTGCATCAACTACAATGAGCAGCAATGGAGATAGACTTCTTACCCTCGCCAGTCTCAGTCACGAGTGAATGGTACAGTGCATCAACTACAATAAGCAGCAATGGAGATAGAATGTCAGTGAAAAATCCAAACAGTAAATAGAAACATTATGCATATTTAGGTTTAACGCGGGTGTATATTCATATTTTTTGTTGTTTCTTGTGCACTAAATCTGAAAGTTTCTTGATGGGGTAAAAGTTGATATAATTAACATAAAGATTCATTTTATCAGTGTCAACAGCTAATGAGCAGCTTAGTGTTGCATTAATTTACACTTCACAGTAAATAGCAAATTTATTAGCTTAAATTTTGGTTTCATGGGGATGAATCATCTCCTGGTGACATCAATAAATAACGTGTGGTAGAGAACATACATCTCTATTTCGAATTTTGACTTCGACTGAGAACAGAATCAGTCTAAAATATAAACAACTTTGATAAAAGGCTTTGATAAGTAGTGTCATGTGTTCCCCATCCACTCCCTCCTTTTTTTTTTTTAATATTTTCGGTTAGAGGGCATTTTGGTCATTTGACATACTTTTTTAATTCCACCTTAAATTTCAGATGCAAATAACTTTCAAACGACAAACTTTTACAAAAAAACTGATTTCACCATAATTTTTAAAATTTAATCCTCTTTAATTTGATATAAATCTTTTTAATTTTTTCGAAACTTTTTTTTTGACATATTCATTGGGATATGATTTTCTTGAAAATTTTAGCATTTTCGGCTCTAATTTTGTCTAGTTTAAAGGCCGAATTTTGCAAAACTTAAAACACGAAAGTTGTAGCTTCTTGGCCATTCTTTACCCAGAAATTTGAATCACTCAAATCCGATATGATATGAGTGAGATATCGCGCGTTAAAAATGACGTCTTAGTCATATTTAGTGCACACAAAGTGTTTGATAAAATGACTAAAAGAGATTTTTCATATAAAAATACATTTAAATGCACTAATTGGTCAAGTTATTTTCAGTTTAACAAAACTATCAGTTTGTTTTGTTAAATAGAATTGATGAACCCAAACATTTGATCAAATTGATGAACCTGCAAAAATTGATGAACCTGAAATTTGATGAACTTGAAATTTGATGAACCTGAAAAGAACTGTGATCAATTTGATGAACCCAAAAATTTGATCAAATTTGATGAACCTGAAATTGATGAACCTGATAAAATTGATGAACCTAAAATTGATGAACCTGAAATTGATGAACTTGAAATTTTATGTACCTGAAAAAATTGATGAACCCAAACATTTGATCAAATTTGATTAACCTGAAATTGATGAATCTTAAAAAATTGATGAACCTGAAATTGATGAACCAAAGTAATTGATGAACAAAATGTCTAACTGATGAACCTATAACCTATAACTTAACTGATGAACAAAAAATAACCTAACTGATGAACCTAATAAACTAACTGATGAACTAAATGTATATTTTAAAAAAATAATGATTAAAAAACATCATTTTTTGAATGTTACATTAATAAAATTATTAATAATGCGTTGTGGGACAAAAATAAGTGCCCATTTAACTCGATTTTAAGAAAAAAATCTAAGCTAAACATTTCATCAAACACGTTGTGTGCAACAAATATGACTAAAATGTCATCTTTAACGTGCGATATCTCACTCATATCATATCGGATTTGAGTGATTCAAATTTCTGGGTAAAGAGTGAATCAAAATCTACAACTTTCGTGTTTTAAGTATATTATGATTCGGCAATTTTTAAGGTAAAAAATAGAGTCGAAAATAGCAAAAACATTAAGAAAATCATGACCCAATAAATATGTCAAAAAAAATGTTTCGAAAAAATTAAAAAGATTTATACCAAATTAAGGAGAATCAAATTTTAAAAATTATGGTGAAATCGGTTTTTTCTAAAAGTTTATCGTTTAAGAGATATATGCGTTTGAAAATTGAGGTGGAAAAGAAAAAACGGATCAAAAGACCAAATTACCCCTAGGTGGATTTTATGTATAATTTAGAGTGTGGGACATGTGTCACACTTTTTTTTTTTTTTTTTTTTTTTTGAACGGCAAAATTTTATTAACTAGAAAGACACTAGAACAAATAAAGGTTTTTAAGCCAAACATCCCTAGAAAAAGACCTTTTACATATGTTATAACACCAATGAAAAGAAAGAGACACGATATCATATAAGATCATCGAACGAGTAGGCGGAGTAACATCAAAAATGGTACGGTTCCTCAACCCCCATATAGACCACCAAGTAACAAAGAAAACGCCTTTGAGTAAACTTTTAACAATAGATGGAATCCGAATAGAAGAGAACCATGAATACCATTCCGAAAACGAAGACCAATCCTGCCAATCAAGATCCCACCATTTACAAACACGCCGAAGTACAGCCCGAGACACGTCTCACACTATAAATGGCTTTCTACACTTTTTAATTTTTCTCACTTTGCAAGGGATCCGGTGTCTGAGCATGCTTATCATAATAAATTTTAACCGGAATTACTCATGCAAAAAAAAAAAGGGAACTATGATAGAAAGGGAGGGCCACTGGCATCGTCAATGACTTCAATTCTTGACAGTTCGTCTTAATAAATAAAGCAAAACTTGTTCGAAATTTATGTGCTTGGCATATAACTTGCTTTTAGAAATTCTTTTTGTACAAAAAGTCTACGCTAAAACATCTAAATATTATATTTAAAAAAAAAATAAAAATAAATAAAAAAAAGATCTAAAAATTAGATTGTAATAAGGTGAAAAAACACAAATCAATTGAAACTTATGTTTACCTTGACAGAAGTCCTTGTATGCAGCCTTTCCTTTAATCTACAACCATATCACCAACAATAACCTTGTGGTCGCTAATTGTTGGACAATACCTCAACAACAAACCCGAAGTTCGATCGCGGAACGCTAGATCGCGAGTTGTATCGAGCACAAGTAGCAAACACGAGAGACTACAAAGAATCAACAAGAATATGCACACGATATACCCTCAACGAACCCTTTATTAAAAACCTAATAAAGCTTTTACAATTGAGGAAGAAGAATTAATAACTAGCATCCCCCTCATCTCTATTTATAGAGATGAGGGGTAGAAACCTTAGCTTGCAAGCCAAGTAACTAGTTTCCTAATCTAAGTACAATCCTAAACTTTATTTAAACTAAATACAATTAATCCCCTTATTGTTGTCCAAGTCACATTTAACCCTCCTAAGTATTGCTACTAACACATAACAATTTCCACCTTAGGAGTAATACTTAGACATTAACGATACTCAGCATCTTCATCTAATGCTGGAACTTCGAACCGGGGACCGCCTTGTAAACCAGGCCTTGTACTTTAGTAAATTCCCGAGTTTAGCTTTTTTAGACTCCTTCACTTTCTTCTTTTCAGCAGCATTACCCTCTGCACCCTCTTGACCAGGTACTCCGGTTACCGTAATGTCTGCCCCCACCTTTATACCAAGGTGTACCTTTTCCTGCTCATTTACCAAGCAGCCCGTGTTTGTCTTTTCTTCAAGTTGCTTGTCCTTCAACTTTCTTTGAGCTACTGCAGCATCATCGTTACTATCCTGAGCAACCTCAGCTTCACGATTTTCCTGAGCTCCCTGCAGTTTCACCTCAAACCAAACACGTTCATCAACCTGTACTCCATGGACTCCTGTTTTAACACCAGGACCAAGTTGTTTGAACCCAACTTGTTTATGACCAAGTTGTTTGAGACCAACTTGTTTATGACCAAGTTGTTTGAATCCCACTTGTTTTGAACCTCCATGCTTTTGTACACCAAAAGTCGTCACTTTTGCTTCAAGAGTATACACACAGTTTTTTTTCCTAACCCCGGTCATCATAACCCGACAACCTTTGATCACCTTGACTCTACCCATCTGCATCTTCACAGTATAACCCTCTTTTTCAAGAGTACCCAATGAAATCAAGCTTTTTCTTAACACTGGAACATACCTGACATCTTCCAGTATAAAGCTTGAACCATCATGCAACTGTATCTTCACTTTTCCTGTCCCTCTGATAGTGCATGTCCTGTTATCACCTAACTGAACTGAACCACCATCAACATCCTTGAAGTTATACAAGAAATCCCTCCTAGGTGTCATATGATAAGACCCACCTGAATCCATTACCAATTTAGTCATCTCATCATTCCCGACCACCATTAAGGCTTCTCCAAAGTAGGCGTTACCCTCGTCATCAGAAGAATCCGAATCCTGATTATGCTTGCCCTTCTTGACGAACCCACTTGACTTCTTCCTTGGACAGTCTCTCTTCAGATGACCCTCTGAATGACATATGAAGCACTTGAGTTTACCAGTTCCAACCCTTGACTTAAACCGCGAACTTCCACCAGAATGAGCTTTCCTTGAATGATCTGACCCTCCCCTTACGTATAACCCATAACCAGTTTCTTCCTTTGTGCCTTCAGTTCTTTTCTTCAACTCCCTTGAATTCAGAGTCACCAGAACATCCTCTATTGTCAAGGATTCCCTCCCATACAACAATCTCTCCACAAAGTTTTCATAAGACGATGGCAACGACGTAAGTAACATAAGTGCCTGATCCTCATCCTCAATCTCGATATCAATATTCGCCAAGTCAAGTATCAACTTATTAAACTCATCTATATGATCACCCAGTTTCGTACCAGGACTCATATAAAACGTGTACAGCTTCTTCTTCAGATACAGTCTGTTTGCTAAGGACTTAGTCATATACAGACTAGTCAACTTCGTCCAGATTCCTGCAGCAGTTGTTTCCTTGGTAACTTCCCGTAAAACCCGGTCTCCCAAGCTTAGAATCAAGGTACTGTATGCCTTTTTCATCAAAGCAGCCTTTTCACCTACTTCCATGTCCGCGGGTAATGTCTCTAATGCAGCATCACATCGGAGCTGTACCATTAAAGCACGCATCTTTATTTGCCATAACCCGAAGTCATTCTTCCCATCGAATTTTTCGATGTCAAACCTAGTTATCGAACTAGCCATTCTTCTTAAACCTTGCTAAAAACCTTGTCAATTTCTTAACCAACTTTACCGACAAGCCTCACAAGCCATGTACAATATTCCCCTTGTTGCTATAAACCCTTCTTGCAAATCGAATTAATTATAATAACCCTAAACCCTCGATTTCGAACAAGCAAACCCGATCGTTAACTTGAAACCCAAGCGGACCACAATCGAAACTTAAACCACAAGAATAACTGCAACAAGAAACCCTTCACTTTAATCGAATTTTAAAACCAAAAAGACGATAACCCGAATAAGAACGAAGTCGAGCTTAATATTAAAACTCAAATTGATAAATACAAAATCACTTTTGCAGCAAACCTGCACCTTGTAATCGAACGACAAATCCAAGTATATAGTTTTAATAACTAAAACTACAAGACTCTTATATTTACCAAACTTGCCCTTCGTAACACTTTTGTCACCCTTTGTACTTTGTAGTATATTCACGTAATTAAACAAACAAAACCACTTTGTATATTTATTCACGTGGGTTTTAATATAATACCTTAAAACCTGTCACTAACCTCTCGTACATGCGATCGCTACTCCAAAAACTATTTCGAAATCGAACCTCGATACCTTTTTCTTTGCTCTTAATCTCGAACTAGCACCCGAACTTCGATGACCACAATAACCGTGGCTCTTGATACCACTTGTTGGACAATACCTCAACAACAAACCCGAAGTTTGATCGCGGAACGCTAGATCGCGAGTTGTATCGAGCACAAGTAGCAAACACGAGAGACTACAAAGAATCGACAAGAATATGCACACGATATACCCTCAACGAACCCTTTATTAAAAACCTAATAAAGCTTTTACAATTGAGGAAGAAGAATTAATAACTAGCATCCCCTCATCTCTATTTATAGAGATGAGGGGTAGAAACCTTAGCTTGCAAGCCAAGTAACTAGTTTCCTAATCTAAGTACAATCCTAAACTTTATTTAAACTAAATACAATTAATCCCCTTATTATTGTCCAAGTCACATTTAACCCTCCTAAGTATTGCTACTAACACATAACACTAATAATAACCATTAACCAGTCTTAGTGGTTTATTGCTTGTTCCTAAGGTCAATTTCGTGATACAATATCTTTGTCAATCAAACAAAGCTTATTTTTCAGTTAGCATATTAATTAGGAAAAAGAAATATGCTTGGTCCTTATAAGCGTACGCGCCAAACATGCCCATATACATATGGATATATCAATATCTATATCTATACTACTATATAATGCATTTGGGACTATTATATAATTAGAACGGCTTAAAATTCAGACTTTTACTTGCTTATTATGGAAGGATTTGAAAATTAGTCGGTTAGAAATGGTTGTTAGGAAACAAGTTGGTTAGGAAGCAGGTTGGTTGTTCAAACTAAAATTATTTGGCTTAACCATCTCTACCATCTCTACTTATAAAGCATAAAGACAACTAAATGTGTAATCGAATAACCGAATAACGCAAAATATAGTCGCAGGTACCCGCCGCCGCATTGCGCGGGTACCGTTCTAGTGTGATCTAATGAGCCTTGAACCTTTTCCGTTCGAATAATATACTTGGTGATCCAAATTTGTAATTGTCGTAGTTATTAGGGTTAATTACTTAAAAATGTATAATACTTGCTACTTTTTGTTATTGTGTGTATTGAATTTTTTTCTTCTTATTGTGTATGCTTAACTTTCAATTTTTAATTACCGTGTGTATTTGTGACTATTCAACCATGTAAAATGATCATTTTACCCTTCAAAATTAAAAAAAAAAATAGATAAGGATAAAATTATCGCAAAATACACACAATAATCGAAATTTGAAAGTTCAGCACACACAATAAGGAAAAAAAATAGTTCACTCCACACAATAAAAAAAAATGACAAGTATGATACATTTTCAAGCAATTAACCATAGTTATTATATTTGAAAAGGAAAAAACCGACATTGGGTTTTCAAAGTAGGGTTAATTGCTTGAAAATGTATCATACTTGTCATTTTTTGTTATTGTGCGTGCTAAACTTTTATTTTTCTTATTGTGTATACTAAAATTTTAAATTTTGATTATTGTGTGTATTTTGTGACCATTTTATCCTTACTTTTTTTCAAAATTTGAAGGGTAAAATGATCATTTTAAATAGCTGAGTAGTCACAAAATAAACACAATAATCGAAATTTGAAAGTTCAGTATAAACAATTAGAAAAAAAATAAGTTCAATACACATAATAACAAAAAGTGTCAAATATGATATATGTTTATTATTCATGAAAACTATCGCAACTATTTTAAAACTCTCAAAACATTCACGTACTTTATCTTAACATACATATCGTTTATTTGACTTTAACCGTAAGAACCATTTACATTGGTTGTAATTCTTATAAATTTGGAAATAACTTAAAACAACAAGTTGCATTTGATTCCTTTTACATAGAGCCATAAACGTATGCTAGAAGGGAATGGTAGCTGATAAATTATACAAGGACCATGAAGAGTCAATGAGTCAAGTCTTGAAAGTTTGTCTTGATCTTAAAAGTACAAATTAATTATTAATATATGCTCATCTGTTTGGTATACAAGTCTATACATGTCCAATTCGTATTTTTGGATTATGATAATTAAGTTTAGACGTATTATATGGGGAGATAAAAATGGGAACCACATGAAAGTTTCACAACAAAAAACTAGTTGAATTATCCACATTTTAAAGGCCAAATGGTCACATTTAAAAATGTGTAAAATTATTGATTCCACACTTTCTCATGTGTGATAATAATGGGTGTGACAAAGTTTGCTACACAGAGATATTATCCAAATGTCTATGGTTAAATGTGTCGAAATATTTTTTAAATATCCACACCCAAAAGTGTGGCAAAATTGCAAAAAATGTTCAAAAATAAAAGTGTGGAGACATTTGCTACACCTATAAGTGTAGCTTTATTGTAATTGTACACACTTATATATGTAGATTATTTTTTAAATATTTTTGACACCTATAAATGTAGCAAAATTATTATCCACATAAAAAAAATCCACAGTTGACCATACCGTGGCAAAATAAATGTGGAGAATAACACTATTTTTTTGTAGTGTTTCCAAGAGTCTCCTTATGAGTTATGACGTTTAAAATGGGCAAAGGATGATTGGAGGAGAAAATTTTGGCGAGCCAAAAGTCTTGATGGTGTTAGTCAATGTGGAAAAAAAGTGATAGGAATTTGTATGTTTATTGTGAATGTGAGAACCTGTTAAACGCTAGTCACATAAAAATTCAGGTCCCATTAGCCCAACCGTACCAAACAATTCATATCAAAAACAGGTTGAGGTAGAAAAATATGCTACTCATATAGTCATATATATAATGGAGTCATAAGAACACAAGTAATGAATTGGCTAGATTTCTAAGCTTTGCGTTGGATAAATTGAAATGGTTATTGTCTTTGTTTTCGTGTCTGTTTTTCTGTCTTGTCTTCCTGTCCTTCACTCTGCTACAGAAAGTAACATGTCTACGTCTACCTGTCCGGCAAGTTTTAGTTGTCCAGGTTTTGCCCCGTTCAAGTATCCGTTTTACAATGACACTGACGAACGGTGTGGGTTGATCAAGGTCAAATGTAATTCAAAAGGTGGGAATATTACAATTGGGCAAAAAGAATATAAAATTGTTAGCAGGCTTGATTATACTAGTTCTTCTGTTGCGATCCGTAACACAACATTTGAAAAACTTGTGAACCATTCAAGCTGTGAGGCGCTTATGAATAATTTCACTTCTCCAAACCCTCTTGTATATTCCATTTCAATATTTCCCTTCCTCACTCTCTTCAAATGCACAAAAAATACCAGTTATGCCTATTTTAACCAACATAATTATAAAAACCACAACACATGCACAGATTACAATTTCTACTATGATTATTCAGTCAGCACCGCAACAGCTCCGAGTGATCTCCCACATACATGTGAAGTAATACAGTTACCAATGAGATGGGAATGGGAATATAATAAAAATAATACAACTACCATATTTTCCAATCTCTCTAGTGTGTTCTCTATATCATTTCAATTAACTCGTTCCTGTCATAACTGTCACAACAATGGTGGCCAGTGTCATGCTAACAAAGGATACTTTCAATGTATAGATGCCAAAAAAGGTATTGTGGGTTCTTTTTTCCTTTTCCTTTACTTTTTATCTGGATACAGCAGAACTGGTATGTATAACTCGTTTCTGAAACCCTTTTCTTGTCATGCTACTGCAGATTATTCACACATAAAACTGATAATAGGTATTATACGTCTTCAATTCTAGGAAATAATGCATTATACACAAATACAAACACGCGTATGTTTAAATCTGTACCTGAAGGTGTTGCATTTTTTTTGGCTCAAGGTCTCACTGGATCTGCCTTCATCCTCGTGCTGTGTCCAGTCATCATCTTAATCTTGCGTTTGTGTAAAAATAGGCCCTTTTGGTATTTCACAAAAATGGATGGATCTCAATGCCTTGAAGACGGAAGTATATTCTTTAGCGTCTCAGTTTTCTCCTATGCTGAGCTTGAAGATGCCACCAAAACTTTTGACCCTTCTCAGGAACTCGGGGGTGGAGGTTTTGGAACTGTTTACTATGGTGAGAATTTATCATGCTTGATGCAACACGAGACTGTTAAAGTCAGAGAAGTAAATATAAAAAAATCAGCATGTAATCGCAGTTCTCTTCATTAGCGATAACTTCTAACATAGTTACCATTTACATAGTTCAACCTTATTCCAAATTTACGCGTCTTTCTCTAACAACTTATATCTGATCTTCCTGAAAAAGGTAAACTCCAGGATGGGCGAGAAGTTGCAGTTAAGAGACTTTATGAACACAACTACAATAGAGTCCAACAGTTTATAAATGAGGTTGAAATCCTCGCCAAATTAAGGCACCCAAACCTTGTTGTGCTCTATGGTTGTACCTCTCGGACAAGCCGTGAACTTCTCCTTGTTTACGAGTACATTCCCAATGGCACTGTTTATGATCACCTCCATGGGGAAAGAGCAAACAAAAGCTTGCTAACATGGCCAGTACGGATGAACATTGCCATAGAGACCGCCAGTGCAATAGTGTACCTACATGCCAATGAAATCATACACAGAGACGTAAAGACTAATAACATTCTTCTTGATCACAATTTCTGTGTGAAGGTAGCAGATTTTGGTCTATCAAGGCTCATGCCGAATAATGTGAATCATGTATCAACAGCTCCACAGGGAACCCCAGGATACGTGGACCCTCAATATCACCAACGATATCAGTTAACAGATAAGAGTGATGTTTACAGCTTTGGAGTGGTCTTGGTAGAACTCATATCATCTATGGTGGCTGTCGATTTAAGCAGGTCTCAAGATGAGATAGGTTTGGCTAATCTTGCTTTGAACAGAATCAAAAAAGGTGAACTTGATCAACTGATTGACCAGGCTTTAGTATCTGATTCGAAAGGTGAAATGATGGTGATGATTACATCAGTAGCAGAGTTAGCTTTTAGATGCTTACAGTATCATTCAGAAATGAGGCCTACGATGAACGAAGTGTTAGATGTGTTAATGGATATTCAAGGGGAAGGAAAAATAGATGATCATGACAGTATCATAGATTTGGAAAGCGTAAAAGAGCCACCGCCGTCTAAAGCCAGTGACACGGTGGTTTTGTTAAAAGACTTCTTACCCTCACCAGTCTCAGTCACGAGTGAATGGCACAGTGCATCAACTACAATGAGCAGCAATGGAGATAGACTGTCAATGAAAAATCCAAACAGTAAATAGAAATTACATTATGCAGATTTAGTTTTTTTTTTGAACGAATGCAGATTGAGTTTTAACGTGGGTGTATGTTCACATTTTTTGTCGAATCTTGTGCACTATATCTGAAAGTTTCTTGATGGGGTAAAAGTTGATGTAATTAACATACAGATTCATTATCGGTGTCAACTGCTAATGAGCAGCTTTTTTAGTGTTGCATTAATTTACACTTCACAGTAAATAGCAAATGTATTAGCTTAAATTTCGTTTCATGGGGATGAATCAATATCTCCTGGTGACATCAAAAAATAATGTGTGGTAGAGCACATGCATTGGTATTTCCCATTTTACTTCGGCTGAGAACAGAACCAGTTATTTTACCGGGGTAATCCCCTTTACCCAAGAGAACAGAACCAGTCTAAAATATAAACAACTTCTGTAAAAGGCTTTGATGATCATGAGTTACTCCATTATAGATGAATTACTCCAATATAGATACATACTTTTTTCTTGACCATGCTTATCATAATAAATTTTAACCGGTGCTTAATTACTCATGCATAAAAAAAAAGGGGGGGAAAATTAGGGAACTATGATAGAAAGGAAGGGCCACTGGCATCGTCAATGACTGTAAGTCTTGACAGTTTGTCTTAATAAATAAAGCAGAATTTGTTCGAAATTTATTTGCTTGGTATATCACAGTTAACTTGTTTTAAGAAATTCATTTTGTACAAAAAGTTTACGCTAAAATATTTAAAAATTAGATTGTAATTAATAAGGTGAAAAAACACAAATCATTTGAAACTTAGGCCATCCACAACGCATCGTTCAAATGAAAGTTTTAAACACCATATCATCATTAAATAGCACTGTGGGCTTCGTGCGTTAAATGACCGCTCTTCTCTGTTTGCATCACAATTATGCGTTAGTGATGGGCCCTTTTCTTTATTTCTGAATTATTTTACCCGGGTATACTAAAAGGCTACTCACTATTACTATATATACAATATACTAATATACTAATGTAGCGTCAAATGACGCCATCTCACGTCATTTTCGGTTTCTGTGATTTGTTCACTATACATCTTAGGAGTTTTTTGTTTTTTTTTTTTTTTTGCGAACGGGTCAAACTTAGATTACATTCACAAATCCGTTTGTTATGTACTGAGATGATTTGTTAGGCGTAAGATAAATTGAAAATGACGTTTTAAAAAAGATGATTATAAATGTAAATTGGATTAGCTTTGGGTTATGATTATTTTGTTTTGATTTGTTTAACTAGGAAGTTTAGTGGATCCTAAGGTTGAAGCTTTGAAGGCTAAAATCGCAACGTTGTAGAATGGGAGAGGTGAGACGGTTTTTATATTATAGCAAAGTTGCATAATATACTCCTTACCAAGCAATTTGATGCTCGGGTTGTGTTTAATTCTGTGGGTTAAAAAAATAGATTTTATAATAATTTTGTTAGATGGGTTGAGTTTGATTATGGGATTCGTGTTTTTGTGGTTTAGATAAGTAGCGTTGACCATTCATGTACTGAAAAGATGCTAAAAAGAAATTTGCTTCACATTCAAATTAATAGGTACGCTTAATTCCATTATTACTTTCGTTTACATATGTTTTGTTGTTGGTATTATTAAAAAAGGAAATCGATTTTCAGATATTTGCGCAATGGATATAAACTCAAGGTCGTGAGTTTGAGAGAAGACGAATAAGCAGCTATAGGTATAAGATTTCCCTTACTACACCCGTCAATGGTCATAAAAGCAATGCTAAAAATCCTAGTGATAAGGAGAAGACGAATAAGCGCCCTGCTGAGGAGGAAATTGGCCGTGAGTCTTCAAATGGGAAAAAGAAGGTTGTTGAAGTCAAGGTCGAAAAAGAAGCCTAAAAGTATATGCAACTGCTGTGTTTGAAACTCAACATCAAGTTCTCGGTGGACTCAACATAAACTTTTATAATCACAAAATATATCATGTTTCATTTGAGGGTGGATATATTTGAAGTAGTGACTATAGATGCTATGATCAAAATATTGTAAACAATACGAAAATGAACATATTTTGTACCATGCCATTCATTGTTTTTCTTTTTTTTGTTTTTTGTTTTTGTATGTGACGTGACATCTTTCATATTTGACATTTCTTTTAAACTTGGATCATTTCTTTTTTCTAACATACTAATACTGAACTTTGAAATATACCAACTACTAAACTTAAGAAATACATATGGATTAATCATTATGTCAATGTTTATTTTGTATGTAATCAATAGAACATACTTTACTTTTTGAATTTACTAAATATTTCAATGTTACTTCAATGTATTGGAATGCTTACCGGATTAACCACTTCCTTAAGTGTATCAATGCTATGTGTTAAAATCTTCTTCTAATATTTGTGATTTATCTTTTTAAATGAAATGACTATGTTATGTTTTTAGTAAAGCTAAGTGTGCTTACATTCTTTGTAAGCTTTATATTCTTTATTCAATTGTCTTTGTAGGAACACCCACTGCTTCAATAATTGGTGCTATTGTAAAGCCAACTGATGCATCAATATGGAAAAGCACCTTGAGGCTTTCAAAGGCTGAACCGTTTGAATAAGGACAACACTTATTTCTTAATCAATTATATGCCGTCGAGTGATGCTTCCAAGATTACTAATCTATGTATTTTAATTAATAGACAGCTTGACATAACAAGTGACGTTGGTACATGTCGAGTCAAACAATTTCGGCATGAATTACAGTTGGGGTGGGTGGAAATTAGTTAATGGGTCAATATGATAACGGGTTTATATAAAATTGTTTATCACATAAGACACAACCTAAGTCTCAAAGAACAATCTTCGGTTATATAAAAGATCTACTGGTTTATATAAAATTGTTTATTACCAAGCATTTCCATGGATCTCAAAGAACATAAGTACGTATTTACTTTGTTCCTTTGCCTTCTATGTGCGACAACATCAATATCTCGTTACAGTCACCTTGAAAATAACTTCTTTAGCAGTATTTTAATTTTGTTCTATTTATTATTATGAAGGGTTATAAAAAACATAAGGCCAAATATTAAATGATCAAATAAATTCTCTAATTAAGCACTATACATGGAGTTGTAGATGGAAAGTGTGAAATGACATATCCGGACACACAAATAAGAAATACAACTAATTTGCATGGGAAAATTAAGCAACTAATAGTGTACTTAACCTTAAGTTTTTGTTTTTTTAATAGGTGCCAAATCAAAGCGGTTTCGAGATGGGTAAAAGAAAAAAAAAATTAATGGTGTTCAGATTAAATGGAAGTTAAAGAAGTGAAAGAAAAAGAACGTTTAACCTTATATAATTCATACATTGATGTTTTCTAATCATAGAATGAACACAGGAGGCTCTGCTTAAGGTACTTCATGCTTTCTCTTTTCTATCATGTTGCTTAAGGTCTGAGATCACCACAAGTATGTGTTCATCGCTTTCAAATGATGCCTATACCGTAAAGTAATTTTCCAATGCTATTGCTACAAGGGTAATTGTGTTTTTTAAGTAGTTATGTGATATATAAAAATCATATCAAGATAATAGTGTTAATAGCGGATAGTTTTTAAATGTACTTTTATGTATTGATATTATGATTAAATTAGATGTTTATAGTTTATAGTTTTTAAAATATGAGAGTCTTAATGGTTTGAAACTAATTACTTCACCTTTGAACAATCAATTAGCCAAAAGAGTAATCTTTTTAAGTTTTTATTGATATACTATAAATTGTTATAACTGTTCCTGCTCACTTCAATGAATCACAACGTCAAGCTACTAAGGATGCTGGTGCAATTGCATATCTAAACTTGAGGCTCATTATCAGTGCGCCTGTAGCAGCACCCATGGCATATGGTCTTGACAAGAAGGGGAAAGATACGGGATAGAGAAATGTGCTTATTTGAGAATGATTCCATGAGACTTACTGTTACCATCACACACGTCTTTTGCTACTCAACACAATAAATTTTGGAGACCCCAAGCTTCGACGTTTGTTAGTGTAATTCTAACATAAGCAATTTCTTATCTTATAATGGACGCATTGTCTCATTCTTTGTTTCATATTTTAAATTGAACAAATTTACGTTATTACTTTTTTATCATCTCATTTCTCTATTTCTTTAAAAAAGTACCCGGTGTCAACGGGTCTTCTAAGCTAGTTACTATATATACAATATAATAATGCAGCGTCAAATGACGCCATCTCACGTCATTTTGGTTCCCGAAAATTTTTTTGGCCAGCTAACCAAGGCCCAGCCCGTCACCTTTATTTTATTAATGCATCATGCGAAATATCTTTTAGGCCCAACTCAATAACTGTTAGCATTTTTTTTCAAACAACTGCTGGCCCTTTTTTTTCAGTTTTATGAAACTTATAGGAAGAAAAAAAGAAAGTTTTTTTTTTTTTTTTTTTTTTTTTTTTTTTTTTTTTTGCATAAGTTCGGAATACAAAAAATATTTTGACGTAAAACAACCGCATCAAATAACTCCGCAAAACCTTCTTCGATGACTTATCACGTTGTTTGAATCTTTTGGACTATTTCGCTAAAAATGCCAAATCGTACACCCTAAACACGCCATAAAAAACTAACATACAATTAAATGCATGACCAACGCCCCGCCGCAACGCGGCGGGTCAAAGCCATCCTCATTACACATAATATGCGTTAGTGGTGGGCCCCCTTCTTTATTTCTAAATTATTTTAATAGTGACATGGAAATCTATTAAACTATGTAAGATATAATTGATTGCGGGTGTTTTTATGTGATAAAGTTAAATGATGATGTAGCAATGTATTATACTCATGGATTGTGGATGCTCTTATATCTATTCCCATATCACCAACCATAACCTCGTGGTCGCTAATACTAACCAATCTTGGTGGTTGGTTCGTGGCTTGTCACTAAGGTCAATTTCGTGATACAATATCTTTGTCAAACAAACAAAGCTTATTTTTCAGTTAGCGTATTATTTATAAAAAAGAAATAAGCTTGGTCCACATAAGCGTACGCGCCAAACATGCCCATAATACATATCAATATGTGATCTGATGAGCCTTGAGCTTTTTCCAATGGAATAATATACTTGGTGACCCAAATTTGTAATTGTCGTAGTTATATTTGAAGAGGGAAAAACAAATTGGGTTTTCAAAGTATATATATACTTCCATTAATCATTCATGAAAACTATCGCAATTATCGCGTACTTTATCTTAACATACATATATCCTTTATTTGACTTTAACCGTAAGAACCATTTACATTGGTTGTAATTTTTATAAATTTGGATACAACTTAAAGAACAAGTTGCATTTGATTCCTTTTACATAGAGCCATAAACGTATCCTAGAAGGGAATGATAGCTGATAAATTATACAAGGACCATGAAGAGTCAATGAGTCAAGTCTTGAAAGTTTGTCTTGATCTTAAAAGTACAAATTAATACATGCTTATATGTTTGGCAAACAAGACTTACTTTAAGATCACGGTATAAAAGTCTATACACGTTTCCTATTCGTAATTTTGGATTATGCTAATTAAGTTTAGACGTGCTATATGGGGAAGATAAAAATGGGAACCACAAGAAAGTTTCCAAGTCTCCTTATGAGTTATGACGTTTAAAATAGGCAAAGGATGATTGGAGGAGAAAAATTTGGTGAGCGAAAAGTCTTGATGGTCTTAGTCAATGTGGAAAAAAAGTGATAGGAATTTGTATGTTTATTGTGAATGTGAGAACCTATTACTGTAAATGCTAGTCACATAAGAATTCAGGTCCCATTAGCCCAACCGTACCAAATGGTTCATATCAAAAAGAGGTTGAGGTAGAAAAATATGCTACTCACGTATATAATGGAGTCATAAGAACACAAGTCATAAATTGGCTAGTTCTCTAACCTGTTGTGTTGGATAATATTGAAATGATTGTTGTCTTTGTTTTCGTGTCTGTTTTTCTCTCTTGTCTACCTGTCCATCACTCTGCTACAGAAAGTAACATGTCTACGTCTACCTGTCCGGAAAGTTTTAGTTGTCCAGGTTTTTTTTCCCCGTTTCAGTATCCATTTTTCAATGACACTGACAAACGGTGTGGGTTGATCAAGGTCAAATGTAATTCTACCGGTGGGAATATTCAAATTGGGGATAAAGAATATGAAATTGCTGCCAAGTTTGATTCTGTTGTTGTGATCCATAACACAACATTTAAAGAACTTGTGACTAATAAAAGTTGTGAGGCACTTATGAATAATTTCACTTCTCCAAAACCTCTTTTATATTCCATTTTGATAACTCCCTTCCTCACTCTCTTCAAATGCACAAAAACTACCAGTCATGCTGAAGGAATGAATGCCTATTTTACCCACCGTAATTACCATAGCTACACCAACAACACATGCAAAGATCACATGTTCTACTATGATTCAATCAGAAATGCAACACTTCCAAGTGATCTACCACATACATGTCAAGTAATACAGTTGCCAGCAGAAGATAGATTGAGGCCTAATGCAACGACCAACATATTTTCTTTACTATCTTCTGACGTCGGTATTAGATTTGATTTCTGTGAAAAGTGTCGCAAAGAGGGACACTGGTGTGATCATCACACAAAGTGTTTAAAGACCAAAAAGGGTAATACGGCTTTTTTTTTTTTTTTTTTTTTTTTTTTTTTTTTTTTTTTTTTTTCTCTCTCCTTATTTGGTCTACACCAGAACTGATATGTAATTAACATATTACAGTTTTATATATAACTCTTTTTATTTTATATTTTATATTTTTTTATTATTATTATTTTTAATTGCAGCAGATAAACCAGCAGATAAATCAGCAGATAAACCAGCAGATAAACCAGTAGATAAACGACCCATAAATCTGATACTAGGTAAACTACCTCTTTATCTCTATCATCACACACTCATGCACGCACACGCAGACGCATATACTCTTATTAAATTACTACAGATAAAGTAATGCATTTTGTTTCTCTAGTTCTCACTGGATCAGCCTTCGTCCTCATACTCTCTTGTGTCATCTTCATACTCTGGCGTCGCCATAAGGCCAATCCTTTCACCCATTTCTCATCAAATAATAGATCTCCAAGCTTGGAAGACAGAAGTCACTTTTGCAGTGTCTCTGAATTCTCCTACACGGAGCTTGAATTTGCCACCCAAAATTTTGACGCTTCTCATGAACTGGGTGATGGTGGCTTTGGAGCTGTTTATTATGGTAAGAACCTGAAATTCTTGTCCTAACACTAAAGCTCAGTGAGGTCATCCTCGTCATTCAATTTCACTTTGGCTACTTACACCTCATCTGTATGTGAACAAGGTAAACTCAAAGATGGGCGAGAAGTTGCAGTGAAGAAACTTTACGAGCACAACTACAAACGACTCCAACAATTCTTGAATGAAGTTGAAATACTTACAAGATTACGCCACCCGAATCTTGTTGTGCTCTATGGTTGCACCTCTCGACAAAGCCGTGAGCTACTCCTTGTTTACGAGTACATTCCCAATGGCACTGTCTCCGATCACCTTCATGGTGAACAATCAAATCCAACCTTGTTAACATGGCCTATACGTATGAAAATCGCTAAGGAAACTGCCAGTGCACTAGCGTACCTTCATGCCTCTGGAATCATTCACCGGGACGTAAAGACTAATAACATTCTCATTGATCATAATTTTTGTGTCAAGGTAGCAGATTTTGGGCTATCAAGACTTGTACCAAATAATGTCACTCATGTGTCAACAGCTCCACAAGGTACCCCAGGATACGTGGACCCTCAATATCACCAACGTTATCAGCTAACAGATAAGAGTGATGTTTACAGCTTTGGAGTGGTCTTGGTAGAACTGATCTCATCCATGGTGGCTGTCGATTTAAATAGATCTCAAGATGAGATTAGTTTGGCTAACCTTGCTTTAAACAGAATCAAAAGATGTGAACTTGATCAACTGATTGATCAAGCTTTAGTATCTGATCAGAAAGGTGAAATCATGGTGATGATCACATCAGTAGCAGAGTTAGCTTTTAGATGTTTACAGTATCATTCGGAAATGAGGCCTACGATGAATGAAGTGTTAGATGTGTTAATGGATATTCAAGGGGAAGGAAAAATAGATGATCATGACAGTATCATAGATTTGGAAAGCGTAAAAGCGCCACCGCCATCTAAAGCCAGTGATATGGTGGTTTTGTTGAAAGACTTCTTACCCTCGCCAGTCTCAGTCACGAGTGAATGGCAAAGTGAAACCAGTGCATCAACTACAATAATTAGCAGCAATGGAGATAGACTGTCAATGAAAAATCCAAACAGTAAATAGAAACATTATGCAGATTTAGGTTTAACGCAGGTGTATATTCATATTTTTTGTCGTTTCTTGTGCACTAAATCTGAAAGTTTCTTGATGGGGTAAAAGTTGATGTAATTAACATAAAGATTCGTTATCAGTTTCAACTGCTAACGAGCAGCTTTTAGTGTTGCATTAATTTACACTTCTTGAATAGTAAATTTATTAGCTTAAATTTTGGTTTCATGGGGATGAATCAAGATCTCCTGGTGACATCGTAAAATTAAATATATATATATATATATATATATATATATATATATATATATATATATATATATATATATATATATATATATATATATATTGTTGTATTCTATGCAGTACAAATATTAGATGCAGTACTTTACAGTACCATTAAAATGAATCTAGGCAATTGGATGAATTTAATCAAAGGTTAAGATTTAATGTGCCAAAATTGTAATTAACTAAAAGAAAAGGGTTTCTTTTTTAATTGAAAAAAATGCTGAAAGGGTAATATTGGAATTTCGCATCCAACTTCCCAATTAACTAATCCTAGTTTAACGCCATATTCTTAGTCACATATTAAAAAAAAGAATAACAATAATAATAAAATAAAAAACACAGATCTCTGTATTTCTCTCACATGCTCTATTCTTCTCCATAACTTGTCTTCTTCATCTAATATAAAGAGATCACCATCGCTCTACCCATCACCAAACCCCCGTTGATCCACGAATACCTCCCACTAACAACGACCATGAAAGCTTCCCACTAGATCTGACACCCCAACCTCCGATCTGTGAAACCGACACCTCGAACGGTCCTTTTTCCATTGATGGCGGTTGCTAAATAAATAAGAATCAAATGTGCTATTACAGTAGCGTCAATCTCACTTCATTATCATCTCATCAATGATCACCTTCCAGATCCACTATTAGTATACGATTTAATGTTTCAGGTATAAATAAAAAATAATCATCAGATCTATTTATTTCATCGAATCAGTTTATTTAGTTTGTTATCTAATTTTGTAGAACATGTGATTCGTTACGTTAAAGTTTAGTAAGTAACATTAGATTTATATTTAATTAATTGATAAAAGATAGTGGTGCCCGTCATTGTGTTATCTAATCTATATGATTAATATTTTTATTGTTTACTTGGCCATGAGTTTAACAATGCCCGGTTGTTACTGTCATTGTAATTTGTGTTAGCAAATAGAAGGTTGCATATGTGTTTTATGGCTAGTATAGAATTAAAATTTGTGTTAGCAAATACTCCATTGAAGGTGTGCATATGTGTTTTAAGATTGATAATGCACAACATGTAGGAGTAGGTTAATGGATATGAGAACTGTTCTAAAGTTCTAATTTAATATGACATAATATGGTTGATAAATGAATCCTAACATAACTGGTTTGTTTTAATGTTTTGTTGAATGATTTTTATAGCTAATATGTTTACGTTTTTGGTAATAATACTTAAGCAATAGTATATGTGATTTACCAATTATAATAATCATCTATGTTCCTTTCAATTTGTAGTTAATGCAAGACCAGGTGCCCACAAAAAATGTGCTGCGTGCACCTATGTTTTCGGAAGGCTTGCACACATGTTGTAATGAAGTTAACGAGAAAGCACAACGTGCACATATGTTCTTGAAAGGGTACTCGTATGTTCTAAAAAATTTGATAGTATATCATCTATAAATGTGAAGTGTGCACATATGTTTTTAGAAGGTATGCACATATGTTCTAATGAATTTGACGACAAAATGCGGCGTGCACATATGTTTTGGAAGGGTACTCGTATGTTGTAATAAATTTGATGAGAAAGTGAAGCGTGCACGTATGTTCTTGGAAGAGTGCACACAGTTTTTGATGGTGTGCACATCTATATTTATCAAGATGCATTTGTATTGGAATTATATTTCATTTTATATCCAAATTTGTGTATACTATTTATATTTCTGGTTTGTTATAAATGTGGAGGTTACATGTATATTTTTTTGTTTTATGTTATAAATTTCAAAGATTAAGGAATATACACTAGTAACATATGTGCAATTACTATTATAAGCAAACAAGTTTGATGTCTAAAAAATTGTACAAAACAAATATATGTAAATTTACAATATTAAAAAAAAAAAAAAAAAAAAAAAAAAAAAAAAAAAAAAAAACATATGCACCTAATTTTTTCTGAAAAAAAAGTAAAAAAAAAATTAATTCCGAAAATTAAGGGGCATAAAAACGTTTTTTAATTAAAAAATTCAAAAAAAGATAGTAAAAATATGTTTTACTATTTTACCCTTTTTAATTAAATGAAAATATTTAATAGTACTAAATTCTTATTGGTCTAGATTGGTACTGTAAAGTACTGTATCTAATATTGGTACTGCATAGAACGCACCCCTATATATATATATATATATATATATATATATATATATATATATATATATATATATATATATATATATATATATATATATATATATATATATACTAGTCGGATACCCGCGCACAGCTGCGGCAAAAAATATAGTAATAGGGTTAGTAAATGAATTGCTAGCCCAACTCTCCCCGCAATTCCCTACCCGCTTAGTGAATTCGTTTCACAACACTCCGAACGTATATGTGTTTGTTTGGGTTTTCTGTAGCTTTCTCGTGACATTATTATTATCGTATATAAAAAGATCCTCGCAATCTCTTTCCCGTCAAACACTCACCCAAAAGTATATGATTTTAACGAATCAAGATTGTATTGATTGAAATAAATGTTAAAGTTGTAAAATTTTGAATAAAAAACACACTAAAAATCTACAAAACTAAAAACTTGTAAAAATATATCAAAATGGATGTTGAATTAAAGAACACAAAATTTTAGAAAATATGGTGAAATTAGATAACAAAAAAAATAAATAGATAAAAAGATATTTCAATTTGAAAATAAAGGTGAATTTTAACTTGGGAAGTGACACATGTCACCTTATTATTAGAGCTCCTTATCTTAATTTTTGGTTAGGAGTTAGTTGAGAAGTGACACATGTCACCTCATGATTGGAGCTCCTTATCTTAATTTTTGGTTAGGAGTTAGGCTTGGTTTATCTATATATATATATATATATATATATATATATATATATATATATATATATATATATATATATATATATATATATATATATAGTAGTATTATACTTGCCACTGTTTCATTTACTGGGTAACGAACATTTATTTTTTATTTATTTATTTTTTTTTTCATTTTTAGGGTATTTTTCTTTCAAATTTATCATCTTTAGGGTATTTTGCGAAATTTTTGGACATTTTTGCCCCTCTTAGCTAATACAATTTTTCTTTTTTCCCCAAGGGCAAAAATGTCACATATTACCCTAAAGATGATGAATTTAAAAGAAAATTACCTCAAAATGAAAAAAGTTATTTCCTACCCAGAAGATAAAACAGTGTCAAAGTATAATACTTTTTTTAATAATTTGCCCAAATGTGTGGTAGAGCACATACACCGCTGTTTCCCATTTTACTTTGACCAAGAACAGAACCGGTCTAAAATATAAACAACTTCGGTAAAAGGCTTTGATGAACGATGATTGCAAACACGCACTTGCCGAAGGTCTTTCTGGAAGTAGTCCCTTTACCTTCGGGTAGGGGTGTGACTATCTACATCTCACCTCCCCATACCTCGAGCCGGCGGGATTGGGTATTGATGTTGTTTTATTGTGGTAATTAAAAGGCTTAATTTGATGAGTTCCTCCATTACAGATGAGTTACTCCAGTATAGACACATACTTTTTTCTTGACCATGCTTTATCATAATAAATTTTAACCGGTGCTTAATTACTCCTGCACCAAAAAAAGGCGTACAAATTAGGGAACTATGATGGAAAGGTAGGGCCACTGGCATCGTCAATGACTGTAAGTCTTGACAGTTTGTCTTAATAAATAAAGCAAAATTTGTTCGAAATTTATTTGCTTGGCATATCAAAGTTAACTTGTTTTTAGAAATTCATTTTGTACAAAAAGTTTACTCTAAACATGTAAAAATTAGATTGTAATAAGGTGAAAATACACAAACCATTTGAAACTTATGTTTACCTTGATAGAAGTCCTTGTATCCAGGCTTTCCTTTAAATCTATTCCCATATCACCAACCATAACCTCGTGGCCGCTAATAGTAACCAATCTTAGTGGTTGGTTCATGGCTTGTCCCTAAGGTCAATTTCATGATACAATATCTTCGTCAATCAAACACAGCTTATTTTTCAGTTTGCGTATTATTTATAAAAACGAAATAAGCTTGGTCTTCATAAGCGTATAGTATGCGCCAAACATGTCCATAATACATATATATATATATATATATATATATATATATATATATATATATATATATATATATATATATATATATATATATATATATATATATATATATATATGTGATCTAATGAGCCTTGAGCCTTTTCCATTGGAATAATATATATGGTGTTTTGTAATTGTCGTAGTTATATTTGAAAAGGAGAAAACAACATTGGGTTTTCAAAGTATATACTTCCACTAATCATTCATGAAAAATGTCGCATATATTTTTAAAACTCTCAAAACTTTCACGTACTTTATCTTAACATTCATATCCTTTATTTGACTTTAACCGTAAGAACCATTTACATTGGTTGTAATTCTTATAAATTTGGATATATACAACTTAAAGAACAAGTTGCATTTGATTCCCTTTAATTACATAGAGCTATAAAGGTATGCTAGAAGGGAATGATAGCTGATAAATTATACAAGGACCATGAAGAGTAGTCAAAGTCTTGAAAGTTTGTCTTGATCTTAAAGTACGAATTAATATAAGATCATATGTCTGGCATACAAGACTTACTTTAAGATCACGGTATTAAAGTCTATGCATGTCCTATTCATATTTTTGGATTATTAAATAAGTTTAGACGTATTATATGGGGAGATAGAATTGGGAACCACATGAAAGTTTCCAAGAAGTTTCCTTATGACTTATGACGTTTAAAATGGGCAAAGGATGATTGGAGGAGAAAATTTGGGTGAGCCAAAAGTCTTGATGGTCTTAGTCAATGTGGAAAAAAAGTGACAGGAATTTGTATGTTTACTGTGAATGTGAGAACCTGTTAAGTCACATAAGAATTCAGGTCCCATTAGCCCAACCGTACCAAACAATTCATATCAAAAACAGGTTGAGGTAGAAGAATATGCTACTCACGAATAAAATGGAGTCATAAGAACACAAGTAATAAATTGGCTAGTTCTCTAACCTGTTGCGTTGGATATATTGAAATGATTCTTGTCTTTGTTTTCGTGTCTGTTTTTCTCTCTTGTCTACCTGTCCTTCACTCTGCTACAGAAAGTAACATGTCTACGCTTACCTGTCCGGAAAGTTTTAGTTGTCCACGTTTTGCTGCTCCGTTCAAGTACCCGTTTTACAATGACACTGACGAACTGTGTGGGTTGATCAAGGTCAAATGTAATTCTACCGGTGGGAATATTCAAATTGGGGAAAAGAAATATGAAATTGTTGGCAGGTTTGATTCTACTAGTTCTTCCGTTGCGATCCGTAACACAACATTTGAAAAACTTGTGAACAATAAAAGCTGTGAGGCGCTTATGAATAATTTCACTTCTCCAAACCCTCTTGTCTATTCCATTTCAATAATAATTCCCTTCCTCACTCTCTTCAAATGCACAAAAAATACCAGTTATGCCTATTTTAACCAACATAATTATAAAAACCACAACACATGCACAGATTACAATTTCTACTATGATTATTCAGTTAGAACTGCAACAGCTCCGAGTGATCTCCCACATACATGTGAAGTAATACAGTTACCAATGAGATGGGGATGGGAATGGGAATATAAAAAACATAAAACAACTACCATATTTTCCAATCTCTCTAGTGTGTTCTCTATATCATTTCAATTAACTCGTTCCTGTGATAACTGTCACAACAATGGTAGCCAGTGTCATGCTAACAAAGGATACTTTCACTGTATAGATGCCAAAAAAGGTATTGTGGGTTCTTTTTTCCTTTTCCTTTACTTTTTATCTGGATACAGCAGAACTGGTATGTATAACTCGTTTCTGAAACCCTTTTCTTGTCATGCTACTGCAGATTATTCACACATAAAACTGATAATAGGTATTATACGTCTTCAATTCTAGGAAATAATGCATTATACACAAATACAAACACGCGTATGTTTAAATCTGTACCTGAAGGTGTTGCATTTTTTTTGGCTCAAGGTCTGACCGCATCTGCCTTCATCCTCGTGCTGTGTCCAGTCATCATCTTAATCTTGCGTTTGTGTAAAAATAGGCCCTTTTGGTATTTCACAAAAATGGATGGATCTCAATGCCTTGAAGACGGAAGTATATTCTTTAGCGTCTCAGTTTTCTCCTATGCTGAGCTTGAAGATGCCACCAAAACTTTTGACCCTTCTCAGGAACTTGGGGGTGGAGGTTTTGGAACTGTTTACTATGGTGAGAATTTAACATGCTTGATGCAACACGAGACTGTTAAAGTCAGAAGTAAAAATAAAAAAATCAGCATGTAATCGCAGTTCTCTTTATTAGCGATAACTTCTAACATAGTTACCATTTACATAGTTCAACCTTATTCCAAATTTATGCGTCTTTCTCTAACAACTTATATCTGATCTTCCTGAAAAAGGTAAACTCCAGGACGGGCGAGAAGTTGCAGTTAAGAGACTTTATGAACACAACTACAATAGAGTCCAACAGTTTATAAATGAGGTTGAAATCCTTGCCAAATTAAGGCACCCAAACCTTGTTGTGCTCTATGGTTGTACCTCTCGGACAAGCCGTGAACTTCTCCTTGTTTACGAGTACATTCCCAATGGCACTGTTTATGATCACCTCCATGGGGAAAGAGCAAATGAAAGCTTGCTAACATGGCCAGTACGGATGAACATTGCCATAGAGACCGCCAGTGCAATAGTGTACCTACATGCCAATGAAATCATACACAGAGACGTAAAGACTAATAACATTCTTCTTGATCACAATTTCTGTGTGAAGGTAGCAGATTTTGGTCTATCAAGGCTCATGCCGAATAATGTGAATCATGTATCAACAGCTCCACAGGGAACCCCTGGATACGTGGATCCTCAATATCACCAACGATATCAGTTAACAGATAAGAGTGATGTTTACAGCTTTGGAGTGGTCTTGGTAGAACTGATATCATCTATGGTGGCTGTCGATTTAAGCAGGTCTCAAGATGAGATAAGTTTAGCTAATCTTGCTTTGAACAGAATAAAAAAAGGTGAACTTGATCAACTGGTTGACCAGTCTTTACTATCTGATTCGAAAGATGAAATCATGGCGATGATCACATCAGTAGCAGAGTTAGCTTTTAGATGTTTACAGTATCATTCAGAAATGAGGCCTACGATGAACGAAGTGTTAGATGTGTTAATGGATATTCAAGGGGAAGTAAAAATAGATGATCATGACACTATCATAGATTTGAAAAGCGTAAAAGCGCCACCGCCGTCTAAAGCCAGTGATACGGTGGTTTTGTTGAAAGACTTCTTACCCTCGCCAGTCTCAGTCACGAGTGAATGGCACAGTGCATCAACTACAATGAGCAGCAATGGAGATGGATTGCCAATGAAAAATCCAAACAGTAAATAGAAACATTATGCAGATTTAGTCTTAACGCGGGTGTATGTTCACATTTTTTGTCGAATCTTGTGTGTTGGAATATGTGAGTCGGATACGCATGTTATACGATTAGAAATACGTGAGTCTATTGGGGGCACACACGTTAATACACGAAGAGTACGTTTATTATGTATTTAATATATGTAACTCGTTTATATTTATTAAATATATAATATGTTTCACGAAATAAGTATTTAATGATTATTGGTTTAACCGTTAGACGTTATAAACTACCTAGTAATTAATATTCGTTAAATATAAAGAGAAGGGCTTAAGTGTCGAAAACGGAAAGTCCAGTCCTCCTCCCTAAAGTGGTAGGTCCAAGAAGGATCTAGGAGGGGCTTAGGAGTCGTTTTTCGAGAAGTGATGGAGTGGTTTGACAAAGCTTGGAGAATAAGTTAAGTGGGTATATTAACAACCCTTTATGCTCATTATTCCAGGATATAATAAATCGATCCTTCCTATCACAAAACCTACGGAAAAAGAATAATAACTAAATCCTAATGTGTTTTTCTTCTCCTTCCAGTGTTCGACAAGCAGAGAATAAAAACCATATAGTGAGCATGCAAGATCATGCAAGTAATATACATACATGCACACCGTACACATGCAAAACCTAATAGCATGTGGTGATTTCTTTTCCCTCCTTGTAAAATTGTGATACGATCAATACATAATCCAAAACAAGAACAATGTGTTCCGTTGTTTAATCGTGAAGTCAAGGCTAGCATACTTGGCGTGCTTGTTCGACGTGTAGTGTGAGCAACCGTAAAGGTATATATTTTAGATACTTTATATTCAAGAATAATCGTTAAAAGGTACGCTTTTATTATTCGTATTGTGTTAACCTAATTTTCATAACTAGATCCATTTGCTGCGCACTCGTAGTTAAATTGGTTACATAGTATTATTAAATCCCAACAGTGGTATCAGAGCCATATCGTTTCGGCATATAGGGTTACACTATTAAAATTAAATTTTAAACCTAGATACACGCCTAAAATTTATTTTAATTTTCCGTTACTATTATTATAATTATTTTCTTTAACTTTATGGTTAAATTGTTAATATGGTAAAGATATGCAAATCTTTATCATAAATAAAATAAGGAAAATATTTACGCTAGATTTTGCATGTAATATTAAAAGTTACGAGTAATATAGGATTAAAAGAGGAAAATTACTAGTTAATATATATTGTTTCTTCTTTTAATTTATTTATTTAGGATAGTAAATCTTTTTATTTGTTTAAAGGATCTATAGATTTATTTTTGGAAACTAAATCTTCTATTTTTGGAAATTAAATCTTTTATTTATGGTAACTAAATCTTTTAATTTTGAAAAATAGATCTTTTAATTTTTAGATTTATTTGATTCCTAAATTCCGGCTATAAGAACTAAGCAATCAATTTTTTTATGCATGTGGCGATCTAGGTACTGAGATGAAAACCTATTGAGGGTCTTATGGTTCTCCAATTGGGGAAGATTCCTTGGAGTTCTCGGATTTTTACTTGTTACTAGCTTTATTTTAATGTCTTTATAATTATTATGTTCCTTACTTGCTTATGTGTTTAGGATTTTATACATGTTTACACGCCTAAATCATAATGATACGGACTAATAATTATAATGTAAGATGACATTAAAATGGTCTTTAATTCTACACGCCTAACATACATATTCATTGTGACATGCTATGTATTTTTTTGAAAATTGATTTATGAAACCAAAAGGACCTAAAACTATTGAAACAAGTTTTTCATGAATTTAAAAACTGGACGCTATGATCACTACAGTGTCATTACTAAAGGTTTTTAAAATTAGTGCTACAAAGTTGTTTGCATGCTTCTTTGTACACGCCATTTTAACACTTTATGTGTATACCCCTATGTGTAAATTTTAAGTCTATGCCAGCCAACCAAGAACACGTGCATTTGGCTTGACCTCTTTGGTCAGACCTTAGGGCCATTCCAACCCATGGCGACTTTTACTCATTGGTCAGACCTTTGGTGATCTTCGCACGTTCTTGCGTGGTCGACTTAATTCGAGTATGCTTGGTCAGACCTTGAACCCGAGGCATAAGATGAGACTAAACATGCTCTTAACATTATTACTTGTTTACTAATGTTTTTGAATGTTCTCATAAATCTAAGAGTTGCATTTTATGCAATTAACGCTCGACGCTTACCTCTTGCCTTACTTGTTTACACGCTGTCAGACCTTCGGTAATAAGTGGGAGGTCAAGTTGGATCTTAGTCTTATTAGTAATTAATTGGGTAGTTAATTCTTTTAAGAAATTAATTATCGAAAATACTAAAATCGAACTTTCCATGTTCTAATATAATTGTGTTATTGCAACATAATTCGTAAACAAAAGTTTGTTTTATTAAAAAGACGAACTAAGTCTATTTTCCTAGCTAGAAGAGTGAGACATATTCCTGTCTTTTCTCATTAGTTGACAAACTAAGATAGGACTACAATTGTTAAACTCATTTATAATCTTTCATTACCTTTTTCTGGTCCTGAAATAATTGAGAGATAATATATTTTGTGTAACTAGAAAACATTTTGTCTAGAGCTACCAAAATAAATGATACTTTTCACTTGTCATGATGTATGAGTTTAAACTGCAAAGAGTAAAGAAATTACTAGCGCATTAGCTAGGTTTTTTCTTTGATTTCCACTATTCCTTACAGTGCAAAATACCCTTGGGGCTATTTAGACAATAAAGGAGGAATTGCATGCTAAATATTCAAGTTAAATGAAAGCATGAATGGCTAGTCCCTCATCTACATAAGTAGGACTTCATATACTCTGTTCACTACCTAAGTACATTGTTACTTGTAGGCATTCGAAGAGAATAGAAAAGTATATTAAATTTCTGTATGCTTTCTACTAGAAATGTAACATTTATAATGTTGACAAATTCAGTGGAAGCATTGTGGTTTTATTACTGAAATGACATTCATGTAATGTTGCAAATTTTAGTGGGAGCTACGAAATTTTGTTTCCTTGTTGGTCACCCATATTATTTCGAACTTGTTTTGAAATAATTCATACTTTCTGAATATGAACGACCATTGTTTTAAAGGAAAATTGCATTTTATTTTATTAGATAACACGTTGCCTTTCTAATGTCACTTTCTAGAAACGTTATCTATAGAATAATAATCCACAATTTCTTATTTAACGTTATGGTTCCAAATCTACTTGTAATATCGATGACATTATCAAATTGTTTACACAATCAAGCACATGTTGTGTTGTTTGTCTGCATAATATGATGTTGTGCCTTACACAAGTGGGATAAATCTCAAAATGTGTGCAAGGAACAACATATTATTTGTTTCTCTTGACCGCAAGGTAAGAAAGCTAATAATTCTACTAAGACGTAAACATACAAGATGTTTCTTGCCCTACTACATTCTAATGTCATGATACTGTGTAAAGCTACTTCAACATTTTGACTACATGTTTAGTCAATATAATTATGGTTAAATTATAATAATCATAATTTTGAAGTATAAAATTAACTTGAAATTACTATTGAACTCAAGAGTTTGCGTTCATGATTACTTTAGTTAGTATAATTATGTTTGCTTGTTAAGACATAATTATAAAGTCCTTGAATTAGTCAAAGACTTATAACATAAAGTATATAGTAAATTTGTTATGTTTTCTAGTTAACACATAAACATGAGGTCTTTGAATTATTCAAAGACTTATAATGTATTATTGACATGTTATGTTTTCTTGTAAACACATGAACAAATAATTCTTGAACAGTTCTGTCTTCTTGTGAACACGTGAACATAAGGTTCTTATATTATTCAATAAATATACATTATAGCATGCACTTGGTTTCAAAATACTAATTATGCAATTTGGCATGACCCAATTGACAAGAATTTGATCCAAAGAGAATTAAGTTATCTATGGAATTCTGATCAAGTTCCACAATTCCAATACTCACAGAATACCACATTATTATGGTATGTCTAATGAGTTGAAACAAACTGTATTCATATTGTTTGATTTATGATAGCTTTAATTGCTATACCTCCAAAATCTATCATGGTTAGAAAATTGCGTGTGTCGTGGATACACTAAATATAGTTCAAACCTAGAAGGTGTTCAAGACGACCCATGACCGGAACCCCTAAACCCTTAGGGTTTTTTTGGTTTTTCCACTTAAACCAATCGAATCCTAAACCCTTTCGGGTTTCAGATTCTTCTACACTTCCTAACTTGAAGATTGAAGTTTTGGTGTTCCTCCTAGCTCGACGAAACACAAACCTTTGCTAAGGTTTTCAGTTAAAGGGTGGTACAAGAATTAGGGTTTTGCTACAAATCCTAATTAGGGTTCTTGGAAGAAATTCCATTATGTCTTGATTAAAATTATGAAATTTGTTAAAATCTTATGAAGCGTATTATCAACAAGTTAGAGAAGAACTTAAAATGTGTTTTGTGTTTCCCAATTAAGAACAATTCATGGTTGCTTAAATACTTAGTATTTAGAGAATTGTCTCTACTTACATAAGTAAGTGGGAGCATCAACAAATCTTGAAGATATTCAAGAACAAAATACATAACCTTCTGAATCCGCATGCTAATGTCATATTAAGGTTAAACATGTAAATGTCAACCAAAGTATAATGTTACTCTCATTCATAAATCCGCGAGAATGCCTCATCACTTGAGTGATATTCTAATATCTACGTTGAGGTATATAAGTTAGAAGATTATAGTAAATCTGGTAACTACTAAGATACATCATCATATCTTGAATCTAATAAATGTCTTAGAATTATGAATGGTAAGATGCAGTCCTTAAAGGGAAATCAATCATTTGAGTTTGATTGATATTTCGCATAAATTAATAAACCTGAGAGGTTAGGATGAGTTTCTTTTGAAGAAAGGCTCAAAAGGACAAAATTGTATACATATTAATTCATGGCTTGTAATAAGAAGTTTTTAATCATACTCAAGCAATTGATTGTGATTAAATTTTCTTATATACACGCATCAATTAAATAAAGATAATTAATTGTCACACATGTTTCCTTGAATGAGGAATATGACGATTAAGTTTTATAACTTTCCTTTATGATTACCTTTTGCGAGGACGGTGTGTAATCAAAAGGGTTATATATAATCTTTATATAGTATACAAGTTTAAGCAATCCAAGTTTGGATTGGATCATGCATCTAGGAGCTGAGATCTTGAATTTAATTACAATATGATTTTGATTGAATTAAGATAACTCCTGAGTACATCTGACGTTAAGTGGGAGCGCTATGTTTTTCCTTGAAATTTATATGTTGTATAACATATCGAAGATGACGTTCCATTTAAGCTGGATATTAATCCTTATGATTGGAATGAAACTTCACTTGGGATTTAGGGAACAGAACAAACAACCTTGGAATAAATGTTTATTTGGAATAAACATAGGTGGAAATTAAGTCCAACACAAATGCAATATATATCCTTGAAGCAAGTCTTAAATGATATATTTCTCTTGGAATAATGTATTATATTGTGTATGTGACTAGTTGTTACTTTTGCATGAGAGCAAGATGAGCTAACAACAACAGTATCTAATTGAGAGAATTTAGATAAGTGTTTAATACAAATGTTTATGAATTATAAAACATAGTGTTGTATGTGTACATTGATGCTAGAGGATTATCAATTCTAGTAAAGTAGAGTTTTATCATTTATGATAAATATGCTAAACTAGATGTGCTCGACAAAGAGCATTGTTGCATTACACATAAAGGAATAAGAATACTTTACATTTTAAGAAACTGTAAAGATGACTGTCAGTTCGTCGTTTAATACCTTATACAAGGTATGGCAACATCCTCATACTATGACACTTGCAATAGTATGAGTGTGTGAGATAAGACACTCACTATTTTTCAAATCCTTCACAATTTGTGAAATTTTGAAACAAGTATTCAGAAAGTTTACTCAAATGTGAGTGTTGGTTATATTCTTGGAATATATGGATTGTTCCTGTCACACCCCCAGAATCGGGTCCAGCGGAAGCATACGTGTAGCTGGGGTGTAACTCAATTGGTATTACAACACAAGTTCAAAAATGGTTTTCACTTGAATCATTTAGTATAAGATAGTTTAACAAAAAAAAATGTTGAGTTTACATTGTTAAAAATAGCGCGGAAGTAGGCCCTTAAAATAGTTTAAAACGGTCCCCATATGAATATCAGAGTCTTCTATGACCATGCCATGCCCTGCCAAAACCTCCTGTAGCGTGCCATTGCTTAATACCTGAAAATACATGCTAAAAAGTGTCAACACGAGGTTGGTGAGTTCATAAATTTATAATAAAACAGTAGTGTTGTGAGTTCAATAGAGAGTTTTGTGACCATTGTGTGACTCACAATGTCATGAGAAATAGTGTTTACTTTACAGTAAAATTAGAATTGTGGACCATGAGTAGAGTGTGTGATCATTACAACAAATATAATATCACATAGAAAAATAGTCTATTACGCTAGCGCTAAGTTCATGCAACCGAAGCTACGACAGTGTGCATGCTCTAGAAGCATGTTAAATATAAAGGCCCGGCAAGTGTTTATCCCGTTACACTTGTAATTCGACATGTTATACGCTCGTGTTTGCCTATCCGGTCAAACCGAACGGGGGAGTCACCACCAAGAGATCTATTTATAACATTCGCGCTTCCCAGCAGGAATTAACGGTTCATGAGTTTGGGCATAGTGGGATTCAAGGGCTTAGGCTAATCCGCGTAATAGTTTAAATAAAGCATAAGTTTCAGTGTGGTCCATAAAAGTGTTTGCATAAAAGCAATTGTCAATCAATAGAAACGTTTGCGTAACAGCAATGATTTGTAAAGTGTTTTGCATATAAGCAACAGTTCATAGAGTGTGCAACATAAAAGCAATAGTTCATAAAGTGTGTTGCATGTTTATAAAATGCTTGTGTATGCGAGAAAATAATCAAGTATGCAACCGATATACACATAGGTGCATTTAAATAATCAATCAAGTATCCAGAGAAACAGTAGTGTTTAAGTATGCAATTGCGCATTCAAATAAACAATCATTGAGTTTAGTTAAAAGAAATGAGCATGTATTCTCCCCCAAGACAGTTATAAAAATAAGTAAAAGTAAGGGGTATGAACTCACCTGGTGCGATAGCTATGATGATAAAAGTGGATACACTGAAATGAGGCACGATCTCTAATCGCAACCTAATATGAATGATAGTTTCTAATGTAAGAAATGAAATGATGCTACACATGCAAATACGTATGTTATCGATACCACTCATTAGTTTTGAAAATAACGTTTATCGTCGACAAATACGTCTTTGACGTCTCGTTAGGTTAATAACCACTTTTCAGGTAAATATGTTGAAATGGTACTCCACGATCCTCGTTTGGTGTTCTATCGGCAAATATAAGGTTTTCGTCGCAAAAATAACATTTTCATTACTTGAAAATATGCCCAAAATGGCCTCGCAAAACAAGTCGCGAAATGTTGTACGTTAAGGGTTAATGATGAAACTCGGCGTTTTTGAAAACCTTGTAACAATATCTTGAAGTCGTGTCATTTAACTTTTGGCGATACGGGTCTCGATCGATGAGAAAATCAACTCTTATTGTTGTTACTTGAAAGTATTATGTTCAACACTTAGAAAATTTCATTATAGTAAAAGCTGTCAAAATATATATAGTTTATCGGGTATATAGATGAGGTCGTAGTTTATTCGTTATAAGTCTATTCGACGAACGGCCAAATGATTTGAAAAGCTTGTTGGAAGATCTTGATTTCATAAAACTACGGCTCGGACTCAAATTGATCCGATCATGAAGAAAAACAGCCAAGAAAGTGGTGTCTCGCAAAGACAGTTTTGCGGCAAAATAATAATAGAAAAGCTGATGGAAATTTGTAAAAATCGTCTAAGTTCAAACGCTTGTATCTATTTCGTTATAAGCTCGTTTTCTACGTTCTTTATATCCCCGGAATCGTGGGAAAATGTACTAATATATTTTTGATAAGTCGGGACGGCTAGACTAAGTTTTATGTCTCGAAACAGTCCATGAAAACTGTTCAACAGCAACCTGTTTTTCAGAAAATAGTTTTCGTCGTTAAAATTGAAAATAGCATATCTTTTTCGTCGTAACTCGGATTTTAGTGATTCAAGCGGCCACGGTTTCGTTTTTGAAAGTATTTCCTGAATATCTAACCCAATATTACCCGGAAACCCCTGAGTTTTCTGAAATTGGCGATTTGGGACAGAACCTATATTTGAAAGTATTTTTCGTTGTTAATATTCGGAAAATCATATCTCCTTTGTTATTAACTCGTTTTTATCCCCGTTTTCGGCCATAGTTTCGTCTCGGAATATATTTTCTAAATCTTTGATCAAAAATTACCCACAACCTACTGAGTTGGCCACGTTTTCAAAATAAGGACAGCCACTTTTCTATTAGTGCCAAAAATGAGTTTTCTAGTTTGTAACTTGTTCAAGGCTTAACCAAACTATCTCAAATCAACTCCACAAGTACTCAATCCTACCATACACCTTCTTAGGGTGTCATGGGTTCCTAAACATCACCAATCTTGGTGGATCTAATGAGATTGATAATAAAAATTGTAGATCTATGTTTATAAAGAAAAATAAACAATAAGTGGTATGGATCATAGTATATTTGCATGTTTTTGTTACTAGATCATGAAAATATATAAAGTAGATGTTTAAAAGAGTAGAAAAGATTGTTAGTAACTTACTTGAAGATTATTAAGAAGTGGTGATGAAAACCCATTTAATCTTTGTGGTTTTTATTTCAAAACCCAAACTAGATTATTACTAGGACTTGATAAACACCTTGATCTTGAAAAATTAGTGATTTCTTCTTGTGTTCTTGGTTGGGTCGATTTGTACACAAAGAGAGGAGAGAATTATGGTGTTTTTGCTTGAGTTGTTTGTTGTAAATGAAAGAATTATGGTGTAGAAAAATATCTTAGGTATATATATATATAATTTGGTCAAGTGTAATTAATGGGTCTTGGTCTTAGGGGAAAGCATAGGGGCGGCACACAAAAGGCACAAAACATGGAAATTGTTTTGTGGGCTAATTAATAAGTTTGCCTAAATGTGTAAGTATTAGTTGGTTTTGTGTATTAGGTGTTATCGGGTACCGAGTTAACTAAAAATAAATGTTACCGAGGTGAAATAAAATACGACGAAGTTGTAAAAGTTGTAAAATATTATTCCTTGCAAGAATCGGGTGTTAGAATAATTATCGTGTTGAAATTTCGCAAACCGACGGAGTTATAAGCTCCGACCGTAAAATATAATAATTGTTTAGAAAACATCGGGTAAAATAATAATATAATTTTTATATTATTATAATGAGTGTGAAAATACGTTAGGATCATAGTCGGGAGTAATGGGTATACGTTAGTAGTAAAACTGAGTGGTAACGTTAATTACAAATTAAGCATACGTATATAGAAGTAATGCATATCCATGTAGATCTAATGTGACGATGATGTGTAGACTATTCTAGTCTATATGAAGTGTCATTAATGAATGATGCATGAATTCGCAGCCAAACCTAACTGGTAACGCGGATTTGAAGACTTCGTAAACTCAGTTTATGAAAAGACGAACGATGATCATGAATAGTGATTTCCCTTCGGGAATGAATAGTGTCACATGAATAGTAAATTTTCTAAACGCTTCTCGGAATCACAAACTGACTCCAAAAATGATGAATAGTAAAATGATGAATAGTGACCGGTGAATAGTAAATGATGAATAGTAACCGATGAATAGTGAATAGGAGCAATGTCCCGAAAATGCGGGTTGTTACAGTCTCACCCCCTTAAAAGGAACTTCGTCCCGAAGTTCAGTTTGTGTTGGTCTCTGAAGTTGTATTGGTGAAAAAGGTGATGATTCTTATCGTGTAAGCTATTGAGCTCTAACAAGGTTCAAGTTTGACGGCCACCAGGCCTACTCTGTCAGAAATGTTGAATGATCCAGTGTATATCGGGTTCATGAATGCTTACTGGACTAGTGAGTTTGGTTTTTCAAAATTTTGATCCTCCAATGGATGTTAGCACTTCGACCATAGAGTGCTTCAAATGGTGTAATCTCTAAGCTCGTGTGGTAACTATGGTTGTAAAGGAATTTGATTTATGGCAAATGGTTAATCCAACCATTTCTAGAGTCAATCACTCATGCTCTGAGCATATCTTCCTATGTTTGAATTGTTCTTCTAATTTCTGACCATTGGTCTGCAGATAGTAGGTGGTGTAGTTCCAAAAGAATCTTAATGAAATCGCTAGGAGTTTGAGGTGGATTAAATTCCTGTATTAGAAATAATTGAAATAGATATCATGAATCTTGTTTTGAAAGACTTACAAGGTTAAGTCCGTCAAAGGGTGTTATTAGCAAGATTAGGTTAGGATAAGGTTGTGATCCTCCGCAAGATGTCATGAATCGAGTCTCTTCCCACCTGCGATGCTTAGTTTCCATTACTAAGATTTTCCCCAAGGTCTATGTCGTCAATTCACAAAATCCTAAATGTATAAGTGATGTAATATAGTGATTGGTTTTCAAAGTTTGTGTTGAGATTGTGTGTTTTGTTCATAAACCTTCCCTGAATAAATGAATTTACAATTTTAAGCAAACGACTTTCTAAGTAACATTTTTTTTTCTTGATGTTTCAAAATTTAATAGTTATGCAAGATAAGACAATTTTTCAACATAAGGTGGATAATATGGTTTACCAAAAATCGATGTTTAAAATTTCCTAACATTCAATAGTTTTGTAAAAGATTAACCAAAAGGAATTTGCTTGTCAAATAAGTGTCTTAGAAAAGTATTTCTTACAAGATATATGTTTTGTATAACTTTGGAGAAAAATCCATTTAAAATTGAAAGTATTAAGAGGATAAAATAGTCAGGTATGTATGTCTGCACAAATGCATAGGTGTGTAACATGTTTAAATAAAGTCTATTGGTGAGGACATGTTTAATCTATAGTCTTGGTTAGGAGGTTGGATTTATCTCTATGGTGTTGCTTAGTGAGCATTTGCATCTAAACAAATCTTGTAATTCGATCAAGCCGATATTTTCCCAGATGATGGAATTTTTGGTGATCAGGTCAGTGATAGTGGTTCGAATGGTTTTGTGGTATCCTGAGATTTCTGTTGAGTTTTGAATGGTTTCAATGTACCGAGGGATCCTCCTTTTAGATGGTATGGAAAGTCTTTCCTAGGGAGGTCATTGATAATATCCACTTATCAATATAGGGAGTAATGAGTAATGAGTGACATACGGATTCATAGAGTGTTACCTAATTCTTAGTATATATGGGGGTGGGGAAAAGAAATGATAGTGATGGTGGGAAGGGAAGAGACTGTGACAACTACACATAATAAGATTGTGATGAAAGAAAACACTGTGATGTAAGTGTGTCGTGCATAGACGTGAATGTCCATGAGATGAAATGACCAGTTGACGTGTTTCTAATCGGTGGTTCATGAAGTGATGAAAAGTATGAATGTTCCAACAACGAGGGTATACACATACCTGAATGAAACATTTGGAGATTGAGTAAAGGATTCAATCCAGACATAATCTTATTATAACCACTCTCAGTGTTGCAAAATTCACTTCTGAGTCAGACATAGGTGGTCAGCCTATATCTCACTATCCCGGGTTGAATATAGATGACCAGTCTACATTCCACCGAGGTTCCATGAATTTTGAAATACTCAGCTCAGTTATACTAATACCATGTCCTTCACAAACACCAAGACGTTCTGAAAGACAAAAGCAAGTGACCAAACTCGAGGTCAAGTTATGAAACTATGCAAGGAGAAACATAATGTGGTGACATATATGATACGTGAACATGCTTATATGAAAGACAATTATAGTAATCAACTATAATAAATAAATATAGTATATCAGATAATGAGACACAAATCTCATCACCTAAGTCAGCAACTAACCACAAATGAGGCTTCAGCTTGGCAGGCAGGCACGTGACGGTCATAGGGTTAAGTTTTCGTAAAAGTAGCTATAGTCTAGGTTTTAAAAACACTTAGTTCGCTATAGCCAAAGCTCTGATACCAATCTGTCACACCCCCAGAATCGGGTCCAGCGGAAGCATACGTGTAGCTGGGGTGTAACTCAATTGGTATTACAACACAAGTTCAAAAATGGTTTTCACTTGAATCATTTAGTATAAGATAGTTTAACAAAAAAAAATGTTGAGTTTACATTGTTAAAAATAGCGCGGAAGTAGGCCCTTAAAATAGTTTAAAACGGTCCCCATATGAATATCAGAGTCTTCTATGACCATGCCATGCCCTGCCAAAACCTCCTGTAGCGTGCCATTGCTTAATACCTGAAAATACATGCTAAAAAGTGTCAACACGAGGTTGGTGAGTTCATAAATTTATAATAAAACAGTAGTGTTGTGAGTTCAATAGAGAGTTTTGTGACCATTGTGTGACTCACAATGTCATGAGAAATAGTGTTTACTTTACAGTAAAATTAGAATTGTGGACCATGAGTAGAGTGTGTGATCATTACAACAAATATAATATCACATAGAAAAATAATCTATTACGCTAGCGCTAAGTTCATGCAACCGAAGCTACGACAGTGTGCATGCTCTAGAAGCATGTTAAATATAAAGGCCCGGCAAGTGTTTATCCCGTTACACTTGTAATTCGACATGTTATACGCTCGTGTTTGCCTATCCGGTCAAACCGAACGGGGGAGTCACCACCAAGAGATCTATTTATAACATTCGCGCTTCCCAGCAGGAATTAACGGTTCATGAGTTTGGGCATAGTGGGATTCAAGGGCTTAGGCTAATCCGCGTAATAGTTTAAATAAAGCATAAGTTTCAGTGTGGTCCATAAAAGTGTTTGCATAAAAGCAATTGTCAATCAATAGAAACGTTTGCGTAACAGCAATGATTTGTAAAGTGTTTTGCATATAAGCAACAGTTCATAGAGTGTGCAACATAAAAGCAATAGTTCATAAAGTGTGTTGCATGTTTATAAAATGCTTGTGTATGCGAGAAAATAATCAAGTATGCAACCGATATACACATAGGTGCATTTAAATAATCAATCAAGTATCCAGAGAAACAGTAGTGTTTAAGTATGCAATTGCGCATTCAAATAAACAATCATTGAGTTTAGTTAAAAGAAATGAGCATGTATTCTCCCCCAAGACAGTTATAAAAATAAGTAAAAGTAAGGGGTATGAACTCACCTGGTGCGATAGCTATGATGATAAAAGTGGATACACTGAAATGAGGCACGATCTCTAATCGCAACCTAATATGAATGATAGTTTCTAATGTAAGAAATGAAATGATGCTACACATGCAAATACGTATGTTATCGATACCACTCATTAGTTTTGAAAATAACGTTTATCGTCGACAAATACGTCTTTGACGTCTCGTTAGGTTAATAACCACTTTTCAGGTAAATATGTTGAAATGGTACTCCACGATCCTCGTTTGGTGTTCTATCGGCAAATATAAGGTTTTCGTCGCAAAAATAACATTTTCATTACTTGAAAATATGCCCAAAATGGCCTCGCAAAACAAGTCGCGAAATGTTGTACGTTAAGGGTTAATGATGAAACTCGGCGTTTTTGAAAACCTTGTAACAATATCTTGAAGTCGTGTCATTTAACTTTTGGCGATACGGGTCTCGATCGATGAGAAAATCAACTCTTATTGTTGTTACTTGAAAGTATTATGTTCAACACTTAGAAAATTTCATTATAGTAAAAGCTGTCAAAATATATATAGTTTATCGGGTATATAGATGAGGTCGTAGTTTATTCGTTATAAGTCTATTCGACGAACGGCCAAATGATTTGAAAAGCTTGTTGGAAGATCTTGATTTCATAAAACTACGGCTCGGACTCAAATTGATCCGATCATGAAGAAAAACAGCCAAGAAAGTGGTGTCTCGCAAAGACAGTTTTGCGGCAAAATAATAATAGAAAAGCTGATGGAAATTTGTAAAAATCGTCTAAGTTCAAACGCTTGTATCTATTTCGTTATAAGCTCGTTTTCTACGTTCTTTATATCCCCGGAATCGTGGGAAAATGTACTAATATATTTTTGATAAGTCGGGACGGCTAGACTAAGTTTTATGTCTCGAAACAGTCCATGAAAACTGTTCAACAGCAACCTGTTTTTCAGAAAATAGTTTTCGTCGTTAAAATTGAAAATAGCATATCTTTTTCGTCGTAACTCGGATTTTAGTGATTCAAGCGGCCACGGTTTCGTTTTTGAAAGTATTTCCTGAATATCTAACCCAATATTACCCGGAAACCCCTGAGTTTTCTGAAATTGGCGATTTGGGACAGAACCTATATTTGAAAGTATTTTTCGTTGTTAATATTCGGAAAATCATATCTCCTTTGTTATTAACTCGTTTTTATCCCCGTTTTCGGCCATAGTTTCGTCTCGGAATATATTTTCTAAATCTTTGATCAAAAATTACCCACAACCTACTGAGTTGGCCACGTTTTCAAAATAAGGACAGCCACTTTTCTATTAGTGCCAAAAATGAGTTTTCTAGTTTGTAACTTGTTCAAGGCTTAACCAAACTATCTCAAATCAACTCCACAAGTACTCAATCCTACCATACACCTTCTTAGGGTGTCATGGGTTCCTAAACATCACCAATCTTGGTGGATCTAATGAGATTGATAATAAAAATTGTAGATCTATGTTTATAAAGAAAAATAAACAATAAGTGGTATGGATCATAGTATATTTGCATGTTTTTGTTACTAAATCATGAAAATATATAAAGTAGATGTTTAAAAGAGTAGAAAAGATTGTTAGTAACTTACTTGAAGATTATTAAGAAGTGGTGATGAAAACCCATTTAATCTTTGTGGTTTTTATTTCAAAACCCAAACTAGATTATTACTAGGACTTGATAAACACCTTGATCTTGAAAAATTAGTGATTTCTTCTTGTGTTCTTGGTTGGGTCGATTTGTACACAAAGAGAGGAGAGAATTATGGTGTTTTTGCTTGAGTTGTTTGTTGTAAATGAAAGAATTATGGTGTAGAAAAATATCTTAGGTATATATATATATAATTTGGTCAAGTGTAATTAATGGGTCTTGGTCTTAGGGGAAAGCATAGGGGCGGCACACAAAAGGCACAAAACATGGAAATTGTTTTGTGGGCTAATTAATAAGTTTGCCTAAATGTGTAAGTATTAGTTGGTTTTGTGTATTAGGTGTTATCGGGTACCGAGTTAACTAAAAATAAATGTTACCGAGGTGAAATAAAATACGACGAAGTTGTAAAAGTTGTAAAATATTATTCCTTGCAAGAATCGGGTGTTAGAATAATTATCGTGTTGAAATTTCGCAAACCGACGGAGTTATAAGCTCCGACCGTAAAATATAATAATTGTTTAGAAAACATCGGGTAAAATAATAATATAATTTTTATATTATTATAATGAGTGTGAAAATACGTTAGGATCATAGTCGGGAGTAATGGGTATACGTTAGTAGTAAAACTGAGTGGTAACGTTAATTACAAATTAAGCATACGTATATAGAAGTAATGCATATCCATGTAGATCTAATGTGACGATGATGTGTAGACTATTCTAGTCTATATGAAGTGTCATTAATGAATGATGCATGAATTCGCAGCCAAACCTAACTGGTAACGCGGATTTGAAGACTTCGTAAACTCAGTTTATGAAAAGACGAACGATGATCATGAATAGTGATTTCCCTTCGGGAATGAATAGTGTCACATGAATAGTAAATTTTCTAAACGCTTCTCGGAATCACAAACTGACTCCAAAAATGATGAATAGTAAAATGATGAATAGTGACCGGTGAATAGTAAATGATGAATAGTAACCGATGAATAGTGAATAGGAGCAATGTCCTGAAAATGCGGGTTGTTACAGTTCCCGCCAAACTCATATATATTCACAAGGGATGCATATTTGATACCCCCAACTTTCGAACATTTACTTTTGGATCCTTGTCATAAGTAAAATGTCAAAAATGGTTTAATAAGTCATCCTTAGACTTGAGATACAAGTAAGTTCTGCATGTGTGGATATCACTTTGTGATTATAGCCAAACGCTGTCCTAAAAAAGGTAGTTATAAAAGCTATTTTTCGAAGTGAATGTGAAGCAACATCCACAACACTTGTAGTCAACAAAGGATTTGTTCCTCTACTTGATAAGTGCAGAATGATACCATGGCGCCTCTCCAGAATTAATCAGATAATTGTGTGGCCGCACCCAAAGGGTAATTTTAAGATGATTCTTAATTACATTTGGTATATCTGAATTAACTTCTATAACAAGAATCTAAATGGTTAAACTATATGGAATGAGTTAAGATACATATCCATGATTCTTAATTACATTTGGTATATCTTAACATACATATATCCTTTATTTGACTTTAACCGTAAGAACCATTTATATTGGTTGTAATTCTTATAAATTTGGATACAACTAAAGGACAAGTTGCATTTGATTTCCTTTTACATAGAGCCATTGACGTATGCTAGAAGGGAATGATAGCTGATAAATTATACAAGGACCATGAAGAGTCAATGAGTCAAGTCTTGAAAGTTTGTCTTGATCTTAAAAGTACAAATTAATATATGCTCAAATGTTTGGCATACAAGACTTACTTTAAGATCACGGTATTAAAGTCTATACATGTCCTATTCGTATTTTTGGATTATGCTAATTAAGTTTAGACGTGTTATATGGGGGAGACAAAAATGGGAACCACATGAAAGTTTCCAAGTCTCCTTATGAGTTATGACGTTTAAAATGGGCAAAGGATGACTGGAGGAGAAAATTGGGTGAGCCAAAAGTCTTGATGGTCTTAGTCAATGTGAAAAAAAAAGTGATAGGAATTTGTATGTTTATTGTAATGGTGGCGATTTGTGCCAAAAATCAAAAAAATTGGTTAAATGGGCAATTTTTAAAAGATTTAGGCATATTTGGTCTTCCCTTTTTTTTTTTTTTTTTTTTTTTTTTGAAATGGGTATATATTGCCCATTTAAAAGTTAAATAGACACAAATGGGCACATATTTTCTCTCAATTAAATAACATTACAATTGTTTTTAAGGAAGAACTTATGGACATAATATATTTAATTTTTTAGTTATAAATGCGGTGTTACGTTTAACAAATTTATTTCGTCATTTTGGGTTTTTTCTAAAGCGATTCGTATAGCATGAGCCCGTTTGGCCCGCACCCGTTTAGCCCGTAGCCCGTTTGACCCGTGGCCGCCCGGCCTGCCCGTTTTGCCACCTCTAGTTTATTGTAAATGTGAGAACCTGTTTAAATGCTAGTCATATAAAATGATAAAAATTCAGGTCCCATTAGCCCAACCGTACCAAACGGTTCACATCAAAAAGAGGTTGAGGTTAGGGATGAGCAAAAGAACCAAAGAACCGGAACCGGACCGGAACCATGAAGAACCGAACCTGAACCAGAACCAATAGTTTCAGTTGCGGTTCTTGATTTTTAGATTTTTCGGTTCTTTGGTCGGTTCGGATCGGTTCCATCGGTTCTTGGTTCCGGAACCAAATATACAATAATTATAAGAATATGTAATTTTTTTACAATTCTTATCAAAATATTAATCAAAGTATCATTAAAAAAAAAAAAAAAAAAAAAAAAAAAAAAAAAAAAAAAAAAAAAAAAAACCTACTAGCCATCAAGCCAAACCCTAATCTTTTAGTTTACTGAAACATCAACAAATCAATAATTAATCTAAACCTAATAACATTCCAAGATCATTCATCATTATCAAACCAATGGAAGTAAGTTTATATTTTATGTTTATTTGCATTCGATTAGATTTTACATGTTCATCATGCTAAAATTTGCTAGCACTTTTATTAATACATTGTTTATTATCTATCCTCATCACATAATTCTAAACGGTCTTAGTTATTTTGATGGACAAAGTTTTAAGTTATTTTATTTTGTTTTCAGGATTGTTATGCATTATTGTTTTGTTAAAAATAGGAACAAGTGAAAGTAACTATAGAATGATTGGTTATTTGAGTTTATGGTTTAGTTGTTAATTGTTATTTGTTTAAATGTAAATGGTTGCAAGTTCTTAAAAAGTTTAATTTTTTGTGTTTTTTATTAACTTAATAGAACAGCGGTTCCTATACGGATAGACCCAAAAGAACCGGAACCGGAACCGGAACCAAAAACTATATTCGGTTCGGTTCTCGATTCCCACTTTTCAGAAAAATCGGTTCTCGGATCTACCGGTTCCGGTTCCAGTTCCAACCGATTCTAGAACCATGCTCATCCCTAGTTGAGGTAGAAAAATATGCTATTCACATATATAATGGAGTCATAAGAACACACGTAATAAATTGTCTAGTTTTCTAACCTGTTGTGTTGGATATACTGAAATGATTGTTGTCTTTGTTTTCGTGTCTGTTTTTCGCTCTTGTCTACCTGTCCTTCACTCTGCTACAGAAAGTAACATGTCTGTGCCTACCTGTCCGGAAAGTTTTAGTTGTCCAGGTTTTTCCCCGTTCCAATATCCATTTTACAATGTCACTGACGCAAGATGTGGGTTGATCAAGGTCAACTGTAATTCTAAGGGTGGGAATATTTAAATTGGGGAACATAACTATGAAATTGTTGGCAAGATTTCTAGTTCTTCCGTTGTGATCAACTTGTGAACAATAAAAGCTGTGAGGCGCTTATGGATAATTTCACTTCTCCAAACCCTCTTGTATATTCCATTTCAATATTTCCCTTCCTCACTCTCTTCAAATGCACAAAAAATACCAGTTATGCCTATTTTAACCAACCTAATTATAAAAGCCACAACAAATGCAAAGATTACAATTTCTACTATGATTATTCAATCAGCAATGCAACAGCTCCGAGTGATCTACCACATACATGTCAAGTAATACATTTGCCAGCTAAAGAGCGATTGGGGCCTAATGCAACGACCAACATATTTTTTTGGGGTAATTGTGTATTTGCCCCATGAATTGGAGCATGCTTCAAGCCTTGCCCTTTTTTATTTTACATTTCGCATTTGCCCCAATGCGACTTATGTAACCTAAGCGAATCGTACAAACCAATACAATGTTGCCACATGTCCTAGTACCAAGTACACTTTTACAAGTGTGTGTAAGACACAAGTACCTTTGTGTAAGTGTCCTTTTTGTACTATGCGTAAGTGAACTATTATGCAACTTGTACTATTTATAAAAAAAAGTCAAACTTGTAACAAATAAAGTATACATTATTTTTTTATGCAACTTGTACAATCATTGTTCGATTTGATGCTTGTAATAGTGATTGTACTTGTAGTTGTGTAAGTGTCAACTATTATGCAACTTGTACTTTTTGGCAAAATAAGTCAAAGATGTAAGAACTATAATTATTACTAGTGCAAATTGTACTATTAACTTATGCAAATTGTACTTTTAATACATTTTTATTTATGTATTATTGCACCGAACCTAACACCGAACCTAACTCCAACCCAAAGTTTTAAGATCTAACACCCGAACCTAACTCCAAACCCATAATTAAGCGAATTGTGCTTATAATTTTTTTTTTAATTTATGCATTATTACACCGAACCTAACTCCAAACCAAAGTTTTAATCTCCAACACCCGAACCTAACTCCAACCATAAATTATGCGAATTGTACTTGTAATTATTTTTTTATTTATGCATTATTGACCTTTTCCTAACCGAACCTAAATCCAATCCAAAGTTTTAAGATCCAAACATCCGAACCTAGCCAAAATTATGCAAATTGTACTTTTAATAATTTTTTTGTTTATGCATTATTGCACCGAACCTAACTCCTACCCAAAGTTTTAAGATCCAAACACCCGAACCTTACTCCAAACCCACATTTTTTTTTGTTTTGCAAATATTTAATTATTTTTTTACCAAGCGTATCTAACACACCTCTTTTTAAAAAAAATAACACGCTTATAAAAGCGTACACCTCTTTTGAAACACGCTTACTTCCTCTCTGTCTCTCTCACTCACAAAGCATTTGCACTCTCTTCAGTCACAGATCTGAGGTTAGGGTTAGGTAACGAATTATCAATAGGATTCAGGGTTACTCTAATTTAGGTTTATGGTTTGTTTATTTGGTTCAATTGTTCGATGATTATTCAAATTGATTTAGGGTTAGGGTTAGGGCTTTATGTATTTCAGGTTATTTAGTGGTAGGGTTTATGGCTGTTTTGGGAGATTTATATCCGAAGTAAATCCTATTTACAAGGCTCTCAATTTATTTATCTGCTTAGCAATCGTGGGAGTCACTAACCTCTTCAACTGAGTTAAGTTTGAAGAGGTTAGAGACTACCACGATTACCAAGTTGGATAATCAGTTTCGTCTTCCGCTGCATACCGAGGAAAGCACTGTAAGTCTCTCTATTCTGTTTAGTCTAAAGTTTGTTGTGTCTAGGTCGATGGAGTTTAGGATTTGGGTAGTCTTGGAAGTTGAGATCGATTGGATTGTTTGTGGGTTATATTTTATACTTTTTTTTTCTGGTTTACGTGATATATGCTACTTGTCAAAAATTTTAATTGTCTTGCGTCTAGGTCGATGGAGTTTAGGATTTGGTTAGTCTTGGAAGTTGAGCTCGATTGGATTGTTTGTGGGTTATATTTTATACTTTTTTTTTCTGGTTTACGTGATATATGCTACTTGTCAAAAAATTTAATTGTCTTGCCAGTTGATTTGGGGTGCCTCGGCAGTTTAAGATTTAGGACATATTATGTTCAACTCTATGACAGTTTATGTGCTAGTTGTGGAAAGTTTTTTGCTTTATATAATGCAACTTATGATATATTGAATAAATGAATATTGATTATAAAAACGATTTTGAAGAAAATGAGAATTGACACAGTTTTTAAAAGTGATTTTTCAAGTGCTACTTGTGGAAACTTGTGTACTTGTCTTTGCGATAGCGATCGATATAAGTGTTGTATCGGAATGGTGGTAGGCAGCTATTCTATGGGAAAAAGCAAGACATAAACGGGTCTAGGGATGATCCCGGGCATGTCGAAACCATAGATGATTTGCTTACTTAACCCAGCGAGAGTTGCACTCAGATATCGGGCCTCAGCCTATATACATCCTGCTTGTGATTAACACACGGCGGAAATAGTCTGTACTCTCGATCAGAGGGAACCGGTTTGGGCAACTGTTTTGACAGCTTGAGATTGTAATTGCCAAGATGTCAGTACATTGGCGGTACGCATAGTCTTGTAAATTATTTTAAAATTTTTTGCAATTTAATTATATTTTTTCAAATTATTACTTAATATTAAAAAAAAAAAAAAAAAGGAAAAAGAAGAGCCTAGTTTATTTATACTTCTTTTTATAAAAACTCAAACTTAGTTTGATTCTTTAATTTTGTTCATATTCAGTTAACTTGAATCTTCTATAATTTTAAAAATAAGTCAAGTAATATATTAAGTATCGTATGGCTAGATTTTGACCATTTTCGATAGCTTACAGTTGGTGTTTATTTGGATCTGTTTTAGTTTTTTTCTCCTGGGCTTCTTAGGTGTCCGTAGATTAAGTGTAATAGTGACCTTTAGTCTGCTTTGACTTAGATGTTTTGACACTTCGAGCGTTAATATAGTCTACAGTTTATTGTGTCTAGGCCGATGGAGTTTAGGATTTGGTTAGTCTTGGAAGTTGAGCTCGATTGGATTGTTTGTGGGTTATATTTTATACTTTTTTTTCTGGTTTACGTGATATATGCTACTTGTCAAAAATTTTAATTGTCTTGCAGTTGATTTGGGGTGTCTCGGCAGTTTAAGATTTAGAAAATATTATGTTCAACTCTATGACAGTTTATGTGCTAGTTGTGGAAAGTTTTTTTCTTTATATAATGCAACTTATGATATATTGAATAAATGAATATTGATTATAAAAATGATTTTGAAGAAAACGAGACTTGACACAGTTTTTAAAAGTGATTTTTCAAGTGCTACTTGTGGAAACTTGTGTACTTGTCTTTGCGATAGCGATCGATATAAGTGTAGTATCGGAATGGTGGTAAGCAGCTATTCTATGGGAAAAAACAAGACATAAACGGGTCTAGGGGTGATCCCGGGCATGTCGAAACCATAGATGATCTGCTTACTTAACCCAGCGGAGTTGCACTCAGATATCGGGCCTCAGCCTATATACATCCTGCTTGTGATTAACACACGGCGGAAATAGTCTGTACTCTCGATCAGAGGGAACCGGTTTGGGCAACTGTTTTGACAGCTTGAGATTGTAATTGCCAAGATGTCAGTACATTGGCGGTACGCATAGTCTTGTAAATTATTTTAAAATTTTTTGCAATTTAATTATATTTTTTCAAATTATTACTTAATATTAAAAAAAAAAAAAAAAGGAAAAAGAAGAGCCTAGTTTATTTATACTTCTTTTTATAAAAACTCAAACTTAGTTTGATTCTTTAATTTTGTTCATATTCAGTTAACTTGAATCTTCTATAATTTTAAAAATAAGTCAAGTAATATATTAAGTATCGTAGGTGTTACTAGATTAAGTCTAATAGTGACCTTTAGTCTGCTTTGACTTAGATGTTTTGACACTTCGAGCGTTAATATGTTGTTCTTTAAGTCTTCTATGAGATAAATAAATTTGTTTTGAAAAAAGTTGCATTTGATTAGCTAAAACTCAATTTTTAAAAAAGAAAAAATATAATAAAAATAAAAGAATACTAAAAAAATAACGTAGATGAAGTGTGTTACATGGTAGTTAACATCTACAACTTTATGTGTGTTATACAGTGGCTGAATCTATATAAGAGTTTGAATGTGAAGCTCATTTTAGATGGATTCCATCTAAAATTTATATGAAGAAGTTCAATTATTAAGGCAAGATCATCTGTCAACTTAGATGGATTCCATTGATAATCTTGTAACCATCTAGTTTCATTTATATGTTTAATCTTGATAACAAGTTTTGCCTCTTTCAAAACAGAATGAAGATATATCGGACAAAAACAAGTGACGAAAAGTCGTCCGTTTAATGTTGATAAAAAGTTTTCTTTTGCTACATCTTCACTCTATTTTTGAAATAGCCAAAACATGTAACCTATATCAAGCACATAAGTGATACTAGGCGGTGTCCAAATTAAGCATTGGAATCTGTCTATGTTGACAGATGATTCAGCCTTAATAATTGAGACGTGTTGATAGGGATAATGATATAGTGATTATTGTTCATGACATGCCACACTCCTTCATTATCTCATTCAAGACGAGTCCTGTTACTCAAACTATTTTATAGATTCAAACGTGTATTACATGCGAATGGATTTATGTTAATTATCATATATGAGGGTGAAGTGATGATGGTACTTTTGGGTGTAGGATACACTTTTCAGGAGTGTATCATACACCCAAAATTATCATCATCAACTTCACCCACATATATGATGTTTGACATGACATGCCACAGTCCTTCATTATCTCAGTCAAGACGAGCCCTGTTACTGCAAACTATTTTTTAGATTCAAACGTATATTCCATTTGAATGTATTTACGTGGAATATCATATATGAGGGTGAAGTGATGATGATACTTTTGGGTGTAGGATACACTTTTCAGGAGTGTATCATACACCCAAAATTATCATCATCAACTTCACCCACATTTATGATGTTTGATGTAAATCCTTTTGCATGTAATACACTTTTATTTGTATGACCTTTCTATGATTTTGTTTTTTTAAAATCAAATTAATATGGCAGAACCTATTTTACTTTTGTAACAGACATTCAGCACCGTTTAACTGTATTGATACATTCAACTTCACTTTGGAAAACTCAATAATCAAGGCCCACCTATCTAACATTGTAGATGGCTTCCATTGCTTAAAGTGACAGATTTACCTACGCACACGGAAGTGCTTGATATTGACACAGAGACACTCCAGTAACCTTAGCTAACTCGGTCAATTTAAGCAATGGAACCCACATACATCGTCAGAAAGATGGGCCTTGATAATTGAGTTGTGTTGATTGTGATAATGATATATTGTGTATTGTTCATGGCAAACCACCATCCTTCATTATCCCATTCAACACGACTGACTCAAGAATCGATAAGTTTTTAATTGGGCACACAGTGGTAGTTTGAGCTTCCCCTCGCAAACCCATTCCTATTTCACTGTCATTGCAATCGATTTGGCGCAAATCCTTTCACAAATTTGGTCGATATGGCAATGAGATTTCGAATGGAGGCTGAAAGTACCAAAGTGTCTCCACTTGCATATGTAGACACAATCCTTTTTTAATCAATAGCTTTACAGCTCATAAGTTTTCTTAATAGCGAGAGATGAGAAAGAAAAAAGAGGAGTACAAGTGTATTTGGTGCAGATTCATTTTGTCACATTCTCTTTTTCTTGCTCATGTCGCGCTATATAAAATTACCTTATGAGTGCATGCTGTTATACTATACAGTGATAAGTAGGGAAGAGAGGATGTCGTAAAAGTGTATTTGTGCAAATACATTCTTTTGCCATATCCTCTTTTTCCTTCTTATCATCCTATATTATTGGAGTCTGTGTTACCAGTCTAGGGAGGTGTATGCTACTCATAATGAAGAAGTACTCGGATTGTACTACCAAATACAATACAGGAATCAAATATACTGCATTTAACAGACCTTACAGTCAACCAAGATGAAGATGTTCAGGAGGGAATTGACTCTGCAACAGTAATTATACCACCCAATCACAGAGCTAATGTTCACAGTCCAACAAAAAAGATGAAGTCAGATGATGCGCCTGCACTTCCTAGTTCTTGAACAATATATTTCACACCGTTGTCTGTTGGATTCTATGTTTGTATTCTTTGTTTAAATGTATTGCATATTGACTACCAAAAGTGAAACTTGCAAATGTTGAATGGGAGTGACCTAGTCACTCGCTCCCTTGTGGCCATTGCATTTGCACCCATTTGCACCCATTCGCACCCATTGCACTTACAATTTCAAAAGTCAAACTGCAAATGTTGAATTCCATAAAGTCAACTGTCATGTAAGTGTTTTTTTTGGTCCAACACATGTATACACAGTACGTTGCAATCTTATAAGCCCTTATATAGGCAAACACGTCCATAATAAATACGCATCTCTCAAAACACCCACTTGCAAAACACACATCCCTATTTCCTTAACCATGAACAACTCTCAATGTGATAATGATTCAAAGGTTGTCTGTAACTCGTATGTGCTAACTGAAATAATGCTTGGCCCTTACCACTACACCGAGATTCTTCAAGACTTGCAGCAGGCACACGACTTGGAGTACAAGTCCAAAAAAATTACTGAAAGGGTGGAACGTAGGGGGGATGTTATTGTTAGACTTCAAAGAGATTCACGTGCAAGAATTGCAAGGAGCAATACAAAGAAGCTTAAGAGACTACAAACAATTGATAAGCGTAGGGCGAAGGCCCTGTTGATGATGGCCAGGAAAGTGAAAGACAATATGTTTAAGAAGATTGAGGTTGTTGGGAAGAAGAATTATCCATGAGGGGGTTGGTTGTTTAAAGATCAGTGATGTAATGGATCTTAGTGATGTAATGGATCTCATGATCCAGATTTTGCATGAATAATGTATTGACATATGTTTAAACTTCATTATTGAATTGAATAGGTATCACAAACATAAACAACAAACTCACATTAATGAAACATTAAAACACATAATAAACATAGTGTACAGCCAACTGAAAGGTTTTTAAATTTTGGAATAGACACAGGGTTTAGTGATTCATTAGTAACGTTTAGTGACTTTTTAAACACACTGTTTGCAGTTATTTTTTAAACACACCGTTTGGTGGTTAGTAACTTTTCAATTGGATTGAATTGTTTGTCTTAGTATAAATAACAAAGTCTCTCACCCATTCTGTCAATCATTCACCCTAATGGCATCTTCATCATCAAACGCTGATTCCAGGAAAAATAAACGAGCAAGAGATGATTCTATTCCTCCTATTCCTGAGAAGTACAAGATTTTCGACATACCCCAAGATATATGGGATAAATGCCATTCTGGCGCTTATGGAACTGAAAAAACGCTGATTGATCTTTATAACAACCGTATAAAGACACTTGAAAAACAAATCAAGAGGGATGAGGAGATTATACAGGAACGCCAGAAGATGATTGAAGAACGCAATACAACAATAGCTTCACTACGTAAACAAATTGTTGATGTCTACAAACAGATTGAAGATAATTTGTTTACTTCTTAATGTTGCGCTAAGTTTGTGTCTATGTATGTGTCTATGTTATCATAAATATTAACAATGTTTCACTAATGTTTCACTAAGTGTGTCTGTATGTGTCTTTAATCTTGAAATGTAAGTTTGTTTACTTGTTGAAAGATCAATTTTGTTCTTGTTTGATGTTGAACTTGGTGATGAGTTACTATTTTTTTTGCAGAATCACGTACAGGTGACATCACTTTGAATATTAAAGATAACTACAACTTAATATTAATCATTCATCAAAGTCATTACAAGACAAGGCTTAAAGCCATTTCATTAAAAGTCACACAACATAAACATAGAAAATATCTGCCATAATATAACCGCAAAACACAATCAGCATGATCATACTCTAATCTTCATCAGAGGAGACTTTTCTTATATTTTTTTTTTGGTGCACAGGCTTCTTCTTCTTGGATCTCCATAACCTGCACTTGGTGTTCCTTCTCCTGAATCCCATCAGTGATATCATTGATTAGAGCAGTTAACAAAACAACCCTGTTACGCTCCCTTACCTGTGTTTCAATTAGAGAACGTATAATAGCATTTCTATTTTCGTCCAATGGGACCAGATGCTGAGTCTCATTGAGTACAACTTGACGGTCTTCAACTTGCTTTTGTATTTGATTACGTTCTTTCACAAATCTCTTCAACCGACCCCTCTCTTGAGTCAACTCTTTCTTGAAGTGCCTCTTCACTGTTGTTGCCAAATTGTAGGAAGAAGAAGAAGAAGCCATGGATGATATGATAAGTTATATTTTATATAAATATAGTTATGAATTTTGGTCAAACTCCTATTGTATGCAAAATGAGTTGTAGTTATTGTGTTTTGATGCATGGGGAAGGGAAGTTAATGATGAATAACTATTCATGGGTGTGGCTCAAGGGTGGCATTCTAACCAACTGGCCTTATAAGTCAAATATAAACAGATAGTAACAATCATAACCATAGAAAAATACATATTAAACCGACACACACACACACACTCTACAGTTGGGTCATATCAAGATTATTAATAGGACAGTGAACTTAATTGTGCATAAGGGGAGGTTGGGCTTTGAGAGGATAAGAGACTTGTCAAATCACAATTAAACTTATCAATCTATATTTTGCAATGATGTCTCTGCAGTAGCATTCAAACTTGTGCATTGTGTTTGCCTTGTTTTTAGACTAGTTTATTGTTATGGAATTTTACTACTTTTGTGATACTCTAAATTTGGGTCGTATCAAAATTGGTAGTATGACAGTAAACTAAAGTTGGGAATCAGGTTTGGTTTTGAGAGGGTAAGACCCATATCAAACTAGATGATTAAACGAAATACACTTCAAAGGAAAATGTAAGTATAGAATGAATCACACCATACCTCAATTTAGTAAAGATATATACCTCATTTTATAGCTGTTAAACCAAACAAAGTTAAATATATACTCAAATTGAAAGATGGCTTACCATTGAAACAGATCAACGGTATCCGAAAACCCCAAACCAACCACAAACAAACTCCCAACAAACTCATTACTACACAAATGAAGAACTTCCAAACACTTCAAATGAAATATGACAACATGAACTTTCCCTTCAAACAAATTTCGACATAAAGATGATACAAACTACTCAATGATTCAAATAAATTATCCACTAACCTTTTTTTTTATTGTTCAAACAACTTCAACAACTATATCATCAAGATTGCCAGTAGCAGCATCCCAATCAAAAGACTGTCAAGACTAGAATCGAATACCTGAAATATTAGGCTGAATCATCAAAGACTAGAATCCTTTATCATACATTTTGACTAATTTTGGCTTAGATTGAAAACCCTAAATCTGCTATTGAGATCTACCAACTTGTTTTGACCGTCTGTGAGAGAGAAATGTGTGAGATAACAAAAGTCAAACACACACACTACTTTACCCTTTATACCAAAAAAATAAAAAATAAATAAATAAAAATAAAAATAAATATACTCTAAAAGGTAATGAGCCATAAATAGTGTAATAAACATAACTGATCAATGCTTGATCCGTTGTTCCATTGATTGATAATAAAACATATAGACACAACCCTAGTACATACAGCAAAACACAAAAGACATTGATCAAAACATACTAATCTTCGTCATCCGCTTCAGCTTCTTCCAACTTCTCCAAAAGCTCATCCTTCTCCTCCAAGCTTTGACGAGACAGCACCAGCAGTTGAGCCAACAGATCAAGCTTCTTGCAGTCTTTTTGTTGAACTTCAAGCAGGCATTGACGGCCAGTTTCAGCCACAGCATTGAAACGAGTAAATGAGGTTGCTACCTCAGTTACTGTTTTCTCCTTCTTATCAATCACCGCCCTCAACTGGCTACTCTCCTCCCCAATACGAGCTATAAAACTTATCTCCTCTGCTTTGTCATGCGTTACCAACAGCTTGAACGCATCAACTAGCTTACCAGATTCTGTTGCATCCTTCATCTCATTAAGGTTTGGTGTGTCTGCCATCTTAAGGTTAGGGTTAACAAGTGGGTAAATGTATGTAGGGTTAAAAGTATGTGTTCAATGTATTAGTATATATAACGAAAATAGGGGTTTGGTGGTTGTAATTAATGATAGCAAATTGCAATGTGTAAAAATAACACCACAAAGACACTCTCTAGGCATTGGAACATTCAGTTTGGTTGTTAATGCAGCCTTTCCATCTTCTCTCATGCATAAATGGGGAATGCAGTATTTAGGAAGATGTCCAACTTTACAATTTAAACCCCTCATTTATGCAATGGATATAAATCAACCCTTCCAGGCACAATGCATTATCATTAACTTCCTAAAATTCAAAAATTACTTATAACTTATATTTTTATACTTATAAAAAAATCCCATTTAAGATTGTATTTTTTCTAAAAACATAAATACATAATAAAAATAATATACTAAAATAATATTAGTTTGAAGAGTAACAAAATAATTATCAAACTTGATACTATTAATGTGCAAATTATCAGATTTAATACACATAATAACATATTTCAGTTTTTAAAAAGGAATTTATGGATTTTAGCATAACCAATACTATTAACCAATATTAAACAAACACTCATTAATTATATATTATAAATTGAAAGGTCCATTCATGTAATACTATCATAGAACATAAAAAAGATAAATGATAAACATAAACCAGTTTTTATACAAATAACATATGCAGCTTTTTAAAAAAGAATTTAGGGAGAGTAAATCAAACATAATCAATATTAAACAACATTGTTAATTATATATTATAAAATTAAAAGTCGATTCTTGTAACAACATAAGAAAAATGATCACTAAACATAAACCAGATTAAAAAAAAAAAAAAAAAAAACATATGCAATTTTTAAAAACGAGTATGGGATAAATTCAACATTACAATATTAAACAAAACGTCATTAATTATATGGGATAAATTCAAAAGTCGATTCATGTAAAAAGTTATTTAGGGAGAGTAGCATAACCAAACTTAATAAAAAAATATAAACATTAAACATAAACCACAAAGCAAAAATTGATAAACATAAACAATAAACATTAGATAAAAAAATTTTAAGAGTCCAATGTCCAAATCAAAATAAACCAGAAACATGATAATGATAAACATAAATGATAAACATAAATAAGAAACATGTTAAACATAAACCAAGAAACATAAACCAAATCCGAAATCCATCCAGAGACTTAGAATGGCAACCATCCCTTCAGCTTCTCAGCAAATATATCTTTCTCACGCATGCTCAACTCAGTCTCCTTCATAGAAATCATCAGAGCCATCAGCCGAAGCAGATCCTTATGCTGACGCTGCCTAAGGAACTTTGCAGTCTCCACAGCCTCGACCCTACCCTTCAGGACGTCGACTTCATTCAGAAAAGCTTGGGCTTCTTTGATGGACTCAGATAACTTCATGCATACTTTCGTGATATCACGCTCCAGATCCTTGTCTTTGGCAGAAGACCTCTCAAGATACAAATCTAGCTGGCGTTCCAACAAGGTGGAACCACAAGCATGAGCAAGTTCATCGAAAAGTGGTAGTGGAGCCATTGTTGTTTTGCTTTAGAAAAAAGTTGTATGTGTGTGTCATTGTGGTATGAGGTATATGTAGAGGACCGTGGGGAATTCACACTTTGGTACATGAACCACCGGTAGGTTATCCCATGAAAGACTGTTGAGTGCCCAACGTTTAACAATGGTCAATGCATTTAATATAAATCTAACTAATATCTTTTACATTTTATAAACTTGTTAGAACTAGTAAAAATTTAACAACATAACAAATAAAGCAAGAACATATTAACGTGGTGGTGGTGCTGTGGCTGTACCGTGGTGGCTGTAACATGGTGGTGGTGCTGCTTTATGAGATGGGAGAGAGATGTTATGTATATATTTGAAAAAGAGATGAAATATGGTAAGGTTTTGTAAGGTTTTGTACTTGGTTTGGATGTTGGTTAGGGACTTGGTTTGGAGGTTGAATCTTAAAACTTAGGTTCGGGATAAGTACAAGTCGCATAATCAAGTATATAAACTTTCAACATATCAAATCAAATAAAATTTTGTACAAAACGCATAACAAAGTACATATAACTATTTGAAACATCTAATCTCATTAAAAAGTACATTTTGCATAAAAAATAAATTATATCTTATTTTTCAAAAGTTTGACTTTTTTTTAAAAATTGTACATGTTGCATAATAGTGCACTTACACATAGGTACATGTCACATACAAAAGGACACTTACACAAGTGTACTTGGGTCTTACACACACTTATACACATGTACTTGACTTTGGGGCAAAAATGGCCATATGAACAAGTTCGCATAAACCGCATAAGTCGCATTGGGGCAAAACCCTTTACTCGAGGTCGCATGGGGCTAGGCTTGAAGCATGGGTATTTCCATGGGCCAAATACACAATTACCCCTATTTTTTTTTTACTATCTTCTGTTGTCGGTATTTATTTTGATTTTTGTGAAAAGTGTTACAAAGAGGGACACCGGTGTGATTATCACACTAGAAAATGTTTAAAGACCAAAAATGGTATCTAATACGGCTTTTTTTTTTTTTTTTTTTTTTTTGAACTGATATGTAATTAACATACAGTTTTATATATAACTCATTCTGTTTTTTTTTTTTTTTTTTTTTTTTTTTTTTTTTTTTTTTTTTTCAGATAAACCACCCATAAATCACCTTTCAAAAAAACAAAAACCATCCATAAATCTGGTACTAGGTAAAATACCTCTTTCTCTATCTATCACACACTCATGCACGCACAAGCACATACTCTTATTAAATTACTACTACAGATAAAGTAATGCATTTTGTTTCTCTACTTCTCACTGGATCAGCCTTCATCCTCATACTCTCTTGTGTCATCTTCATACTCTGGCGTCGCCATAAGACCAATCCTTTAGCCTATTTCTCATCAAATAATATATCTCCAAGCTTGGAAGACAGAAGTCACTTTTGCGGTGTCTCTGAAAATTCTCCTACAAGGAGCTTGAATTTGCCACCCAAAATTTTGACGCTTCTCATGAACTGGGAGATTGTGGATTTGGAGCTGTTTATTATGGTAAGAACTTGAAATTCTTGTCCTAACACTAAGCCCAGTGAGTTCATCCTCGTCATTCAATTTCACTTTGGCTACTTACACCTCATCTCTATGTGAACAAGGTAAACTCAAAGATGGGCGAGAAGTTGCAGTGAAGAAACTTTACGAGCACAACTACAAACGACTCCAACAATTCTTGAATGAAGTTGAAATACTCACAAGATTACGCCACCCGAATCTTGTTGTCCTCTATGGTTTCTCCTCTCGACAAAGCCTTGAGCTACTCCTTGTTTACGAGTACATTCCCAATGGTACAGTCTCCGATCACCTTCCTGGTGAACAATCAAATCCAACCTTGCTAACATGGCCTATACGTATGAAAATCGCTAAGGAAACTGCCAGTGCACTAGCGTACCTTCATGCCTCTGGAATCATTCACCGGGACGTAAAGACTAATAACATTCTCATTGATCACAATTTTTGTGTCAAGCTAGCAGATTTTGGGCTATCAAGACTTGTACCAAATAACGTCACTCACGTGTCAACTGCTCCACAAGGTACCCCAGGATGCGTGGACCCTCAATATCACCAACGTTATCAGTTAAGAGATAAGAGTGACGTTTACAGCTTTGGAGTGGTCTTGGTAGAACTGATATCATCTATGGTCGCTGTCGATTTAAACAGGTCTCAAGATGAGATAAGTTTGGCTAATCTTGCTTTGAACAGAATCCAAAAATGTGAACTTGATCAACTGATTGACCAGGCTTTAGTATCTGATTTGAAAGGTGAAATCATGGCGATGATCACATCAGTAGCAGAGTTAGCTTTTAGATGTTTACAGTATCATTCAGAAATGGGGCCTACGATGAACGAAGTGTTAGATGTGTTAATGGATATTCAAGGGGAAGGAAAAATAGATGATCATGACAGTATCAGAGATTTGGAAAGCGTAAAAGCGCCACCGCCGTCTAAAGCCAGTGATACGGTGGTTTTGTTAAAAGACTTCTTACCCTCACCAGTCTCAGTCACGAGTGAATGGCACAGTGCATCAACTACAATGAGCAGCAATGGAGATAGTGTTGGACTACATAATTCCCCGTAGATGCCCTAAACCCACAAACCGGGCTTGGGCCTATTTATTCCCTAATGCTTGGGCCGATTATCCTCTAATAGATAGAATGTCAATGAAAAATCCAAACAGTAAATAGAAACATTATGCAGATTTAGGTTTAACGCAGGTGTATATTCATATTTTTTGTTGTTTCTTGTGCACTAAATCTGAAAGTTTCTTGATGGGGTAAAAGTTGATATAATTAACATAAAGATTCATTATCAGTGTCAACAGCTAATGAGCAGCTTAGTGTTGCATTAATTAATTTACACTTCACAGTAATTAAATAGCAAGTTTGTTAGCTTAAATTTTGGTTTCATGGGGATGAATCAAGATCTCCTGGTGACATCAAAAAATAATGTGTGGTAGAGAACATACATCTTTATTTCGAATTTTGACTTCGATTGAGAACAGAACCAGTCTAAAATATAAATAACTTTGATAAAAGGCTTTGATGAGTTACTCGAATATAGACACATACTTTGTTCAAGAGCATGCTTATCATAATAAATTTTAATTGGAATTACTCATGCACAAAAAAGGGAACTATGATAGAAAAGAAGGCTGGAAGTGCCACTGGCCTCGTCAATGACTTCAATTCTTGACAGTTCATCTTAATAAATAAAGCAAAATTTGTTCGAAATTTATGTGCTTGGCATATCACAGTTAACTTGCTTTTAGAAATTCTTTTTGTACAAAAAGTCTACGCTAAAACATCTAAAAATTATATTTCAAAAAAAATAAAATAAAAATCTAAAAATTAGATTGTAATAAGGTGAAAAAACACAAATCATTTGAAACTTGTGTTTACCTTGATAGAAGTCCTTGTATGCAGCCTTTCCTTTAATCTACTCCCATATCACCAACAATAACCTCGTGGTTGCTAATAATAACCATTAACCAGTCTTAGTGGTTTATTGCTTGTCCCTAAGGTCAATTTCCTGATACAATATCTTTGTCAATCAAACAAAGCTTATTTTTCAGTTAGCTTATTATTTATGAAAAAGAAATAAGCTTGGTCCTTATAAGCGTACACGCCAAACATGCCCATAATGCATATGGATATATCAATATCAATATATATATATCTATACTACTATATAATGCATTTGGGATTATTATATAATTAGAACGGCTTAAAATTCAGACTTTTACTTGCTTATTATGGAAGAATTTCAAAATTAATCGGTTAGAAATGGTTTGTTAGGAAGTTAGTTAGGAAACAAGTTGGTAAGGAAGTTTATTAGGAAGCAGGTTGGTTGATCAAACTAAAATTATTTGGCTTAACCATCTCTACCATCTCTACTTATAAAGTATAAAGACAACTAAATGTGTAACCGAATAACCGAATAATGCAAAATATAGTCACAGGTAACCGCCGCCGCATTGCGCGGGTACCGTTCTAGTGTGATCTAATGAGCCTTGAACCTTTTCCATTCGAATAATATACTTGGTGATCCAAATTTGTAATTGTCGTAGTTATTAGGGTTAATTACTTAAAAATGTATAGTACTTGTCACTTATTGTTATTGTGTGTATTGAACTTTTTTTTCTTCTTATTGTGTGTGCTTAACTTTCAAATTTTGATTACTGTGTGTATTTGTGACTATGCAGTAATGTAAAATGACCATTTTACCCTTCAAAATTAAAAAAAAAAAAAAGAAAAGATAATTACTTGCAAAATACACACAATAATCGAAATTTAAAAGTTCAGTACACACAATAAGAAAAAAAATAGTTCACACCACACAATAAAAAAACGTGACAAGTATGATACATTTTCAAGCAATTAACCATAGTTATTATATTTGAAAAGGAAAAAACCGACATTGGGTTTTCAAAGTAGGGTTAATTGCTTGAAAATTTATCATACTTGTCATTTTTTGTCATTGTGTGTGCTAAACTTTTATTTTTCTTATTGTGTATACTAAAATTTTAAATTTCGATTATTGTGTGTATTTTTTAACCATTTTACCCTTTCTATTTTAAAAAATTGAAGGGTAAAATGGTTATTTTAAATAGCTGATTAGTCACAAAATACACACAATGAAATTTGAAAGTTCAATATACACAATAAAAAAAATCAATACGCATAATAACAAAAAGTGGCAAATATGATACATATTTATCATTCATGAAAACTATCGCAACTATTTTAAAACTCTCAAAACATTCACGTACTTTGTTTTAACATACATATCGTTTATTTGACTTTAACCATAAGAACCATTTACATTGATTGTAATTCTTATAAATTTGGAAATAACTTAAAGAACAAGTTGCATTTGATTCAATTCCTTTTACATAGAGCCATAAACGTATGCTAGAAGGGAATGATATAAGAGGACCATGAAGAGTCAATGAGTCAAGTCTTGAAAGTTTGTCTTGATCTTAAAAGTACAAATTAATATAAGCTCATATGTCTGCCATACAAGACTTACTTTAAGGTCACGGTATTAAAGTCTATACATGTCCTATTCATATTTTTGGATTATTAATTTAGACGTGTTATATGGGGAGACAAAAATGGGAACCACATGACAAGGATGATTGGAGGAGAAATTTTGGGTGAGCCAAAAGTCTTGAAGGTCTTAGTCAATGTGGAAAAAAAGTGATAGGAATTTGTATGTTTATTGTGTATGTGATAACCTGTTAATTAAATGCTAGTCACATAAAAATTCAGTTCCCATTAGCCTAACCGTACCAAACAATTCATATCAAAAACAGGTTGAGGTAGAAGAATATGCTACTCACATATATAATGGAGTCATAAGAACACAAGTAATTAATTGGCTAGTTTTCTAACCTGTTGTGTTGGATATATTGAAATGATTTTTGTCTTTGTTTTTGTGTCTGTTTTTCTCTCTTGTCTACCTGTCCTTCACTCTGCTACAGAAAGTAACATGTCTACTCCTACCTGTCCGGAAAGTTTTAGTTGTCCAGTTCTTGCCCCGTTCAAGTACCCGTTTTATAATGACACTGACGAATGGTGTGGGTTGATCAAGGTCAAATGTAATTCAAAAGGTGGGAATATTGAAATTGGGGAAAAGAAATATGAAATTTTTGCCAAGTTTGATTCTAGTAGTTATTCCGTTACGATCCGTAACACAACATTTCAAGAACTTGTGACCAATGAAAGCTGTGAGGCACTTATGAATAATTTCACTTCTCCAAACCCTCTTGTATATTCCATCTCAATATTTCCCTTCCTCACTCTCTTCAAATGCACAAAAAATACCAGTTATGCTGAAGAAACACATGCTTATTTTAACCAACCTTATTACAATAGCTACAACACATGCAAAGATCACGTGTTCTATTATGTGAATTCAATTAGCAATGCAACAGTTCCAAGTGATCTCCCGCGTACATGTGAAGTAATACAGTTGCCAATGAGAGGGGGATGGGAATATGTAAACCGTGATACAACCACCATATTTTCCCTTCTCTCAACCGAGTGGATCTCTATTTCAATTTCACCGACACATTCCTGTGAAAAGTGTCACAATAAGGGTGACCGCTGTGATGCTAACAAAGGACAGTTTCACTGTTTAGATGCCAAAAAGGGTAATGAGGCTTCTATCTTTCTTTTTCCTACTCTTCTTATTCTGGATACACAAGAACTGGTATGTCTGACTCAGTCCTAATACCTTTTGTCGTCTTGCAGCTTCGGATAATTCACACATGAACCTTATACTAGGTATTACACGTCTTCAATTTTAGGCATTATACACAAACACAAACACAAACACAAACACAAGTACTGTTTAAATCTTTACCTGAAGGTGTTGCATTTTTTTGGCTTTAGGTCTCACTGGATCTGCCTTCATCCTTGTGCTGTGTCCAGTCATCATCTTAATCTGGCGTTTGTGTAAAAATAGGCCCTTTTGGTATTTCTCAACAAAGGATGGATCTCAATGCCTTGAAGACGGAAGTATCTTCTTTAGCGTCTCAGTTTTCTCCTATGCTGAGCTTCAAGATGCCACCAAATCTTTTGACCCTTCTCAGGAACTAGGAGGTGGAGGTTTTGGAACTGTTTACTATGGTGAGAATTTAACATGCTTGATGCAACACGAGACTGTTAAAGTCAGAAATAAATATAAAAAAATCAGCATGTAATCGCAGTTCTCTATTTTATTGATAACTTCTAACATAGTTACCATTTACATAGTTCAACCTTATTCCAAATTTACGCGTCTTTCTCTAACAACTTGCTAAGTTATTGATATCTGATCTTCCTGAAAAAGGTAAACTACAAGACGGGCGAGAAGTTGCAGTTAAGAGACTTTATGAGCACAACTACAATAGAGTCCAACAGTTTATAAATGAGGTTGAAATCCTCACCACATTAAGGCACCCAAACCTTGTTGTCCTCTATGGTTGTACCTCCCGGACAAGCCGTGAACTTCTCCTTGTTTACGAGTACATTCCCAACGGCACTGTTTATGATCACCTCCATGGGAAAAGAGCAAATGAAAGCTTGCTAACATGGCCAGTACGGATGAACATTGCCATAGAGACTGCCAGTGCACTAGTGTACCTACATGCCAATGAAATCATACACCGAGACGTAAAGACTAATAACATTCTTCTTGATCACAATTTCTGTGTCAAGGTAGCAGATTTTGGTCTATCAAGGCTCATGCCGAATAATGTGAATCATGTGTCAACAGCTCCACAGGGAACCCCAGGATACGTGGACCCTCAATATCACCAACGTTATCAGTTAACAGATAAGAGTGATGTTTACAGCTTTGGAGTGGTCTTGGTAGAACTGATATCATCTATGGTGGCTGTCGATTTAAACAGGTCTCAAGATGAGATAAGTTTGGCTAATCTTGCTTTGAACAGAATCCAAAAATGTGAACTTGATCAACTGATTGACCAGGCTTTAGTATCTGATTTGAAAAGTGAAATCATGGCGATGATCACATCAGTAGCAGAGTTAGCTTTTAGATGTTTACAGTATCATTCAGAAATAAGGCCTACGATGAACGAAGTGTTAGATGTGTTAATGGATATTCAAGGGGAAGGAAAAGTATATGATCATGACAGTATCAGAGATTTGGAAAGCTTAAAAGCGCCACCGCCGTCTAAAGCCAGTGATACGGTGGTTTTGTTAAAAGACTTCTTACCCTCGCCAGTCTCAGTCACGAGTGAATGGCACAGTGCATCAACTACAATGAGCAGCAATGGAGATAGAATGTCAATGAAAAATCCGAACAGTAAATAGAAACATTATGCAGATTTAGTTTTAACGTGGGTGTATGTTCATATTTTTTGTTGAATCTTGTGCACTATATCTGAAAGTTTCTTGATGGGGTAAAAGTTGATGTAATTAACATACAGATTCATTATCGGTGTCAACTGCTAATGAGCAGCTTTTAGTGTTGCATTAATTTACACTTCACAGTAAATAGCAAATTCATTAGCTTAAATTTCATTTCATGGGGATGAATCAAGATCTCCATGTGACATCGAAAAATAATGTGTGGTAGAGCACATACATCGCTATTTCCAATTTTGATTTCGACTGAGAACAGAACCAGTCTAAAATATAAACAACTTTGATAAAAGGCTTTGATGAGTTACTCCATTACAGATGAGTTACTCCAAGTCTCCAATATAAACACATACTGTTTTCTTGAGCATGCTTATCATAATAAAGTTTAACCGAAATTACTCATGCACAAAAAAAGCGGACAAATCAAAAAAAGGGAACTATGATAGAAAAGGAAGGGCCACTGGCATCGTCAATGACTGTAAGTCTTGACAGTTTGTCTTAATAAATAAAGCAAAATTTGTTTGAAATTTGTGTGCTTGGCAATTCACAGTTAACTTGTTTCTAGAAATTCATTTTGTACAAAAATTTTATGCTAAAACATCTAAAAATTAGATTGTAATACTGTGAAAAAACACAAATCATTTGAAACTTATGTTTTACTGTGATAAAAGTCCTTGTATGCAGCATTTCCATTAGATCTGTTCCCATATCACCAACCATAACCTCGTGGTAGCTAATAATTACCAATCTTAGTAGTTGGTTCATGGCTTAGCTTGTCCCTAACGTCAATTTCATGATAAAGAATCATCTCGTTGTTGCAAAAATATATAGTATTCTGCATATGCTGTGGTATCAATAGTTTATTCTAGTGTGATTTGCTATTGAAACCTAAGAAAATGGGGTCTAAAGTCTAATGATGTCTTATCTTTTTTACATGTGCTAAGTTAAGACGTGTGACAACGGGAGTTATTTATATGATCCACATGAAAGTTTCCAAGTGTGACATTTTGGTGTTAGAAAGGGCTAATTAATCATAAATGGAGGATGAGTGGGTTGGTCAAAAGTCTTGATGGTATATTGGTCAATGTGGAAAAAAATTACAGAACTAATGGAATTTTCTATGTTTTTTGGCATATAAGATGGGTCAAGTTGAGTATGTGAATGTGAAAGCGTGTTATTCATTAGTCACGTATGAGTAATACTTAAGTCTGGGTCCTTCTTTAGCCTACCATTCCAAAGACTTCTTCTAAAAAACACGTAGTGGTAGAAGATATAAAGTGTATGCACATTCATGTGTATATATACTGTGATAATAGTCTCAATAACAAAGATGATATATTAGATATATTATATGATTGTCTAACCTTTTCTATTGGATATCTGAGATGATTATAGTCTTCTTTTTAGCGTCATTTATTCTCTCTTCTCTACCTCTCCTTCACTCGGCTAAAGACAGCAACATTTCTTTGCCTATCTGCCCAGAAAGTTTCAGTTGTCCAAATATGGTCCCATTCAAGTACCCATTTTACAATGTCAGTGACACACGATGTGGGTTGATCAAGGTTAAGTGTACCACTAAAGGTGGAGAAATTCAATTTGGAGCGCACACATATGAGACTTTTGGCAAGTTCGATTCTCAATCTTCGGTTGTGATCGTTAACACAACATTTGAAAATCTTGTGAAAAATGAAAGCTGTGAGGCGCTTATGAACAATTTCACATCTCCAAGCCCTCTTTTGTTTTCATTTTCAGTAAATCCCTTCATCACTCTTTTCAAATGTGCAAACAATCGCAATTATGCTGAACAAATGGTAGCTTATTTTGGTCAGCGTAATTACTACAACCATAGCCGATGCAATGATTACAATTTCTACTACAAGTATTCAATCAACAATGCTACAGTTCCAAGCAATCTTCCACATACATGTCAAGTAATACAACTTCCGTTGTTAGTGAGACAGCCACGTGACCATGAAGAACTTAATGAAACCAAAATATTCACTCTTCTTTCTTCTATTGTCTATATTTCACTTCAGTTGTCACCTTCGTGTACTGGGTGTATCAAAAAAGGTGGCCAGTGTCATACTAACACGGGACTTTTTCAGTGTTTAAACGCCAAAAATGGTACTTATACAGCTTATCATTTGCTTCCTTTTTACTTACTCCCCAAACTATTTTACTGACCTGTTTACAATTAATGTTTTGTTGTTGGGTTGCTTCAGGAAAACGAGACAGAAATCTGATACTGATCCTAGGTGATAAACCTCTTCAATCCTATTAATTATTAATTAGATACTAGTATATAAATGCATATGGACATTATACATGTATGTATATCATTTAGCTGAAGTTTCTTCAATCTCTTGTAGTTCTGGCTGGGTCTGCCTTCATCCTCGTGCTCTGTCCAGTCATCTTTATAATCCGACGTGTGTCTAAGAATAGCTCCTTTTTGTATTTCTCATCAAATGACAAATCTCCAGGCCTCGAAGACGGAAGTATCTTCTTTAGCGTCTCCGTTTTCTCATATGCGGAGCTTGAAGATGCCACCAGAAATTTTGATCCTTCTCAGGAACTAGGAGGTGGAGGTTTTGGAACTGTTTACTGTGGTGAGAATTCCACAATTTTTTTTTAACGGCATTTTTTTTCACACCTTATACCACCTAATTAAGTGACAATGTATCTCACAAATGTCTCCACCTAAGTCACATACCACTAGACCAAAGTATATGTTGAGGTCACACATCAAGATTACACGTCTTTCTCTTACAGCTTGCTAAAATATTGATATCTGTTTTTTCTAACAAAGGTAAACTCCAAGACGGTCGAGAAGTTGCAGTCAAGAGACTTTATGAGCACAACTACAATAGAGTCCAACAGTTCATAAATGAGGTTGAAATCCTCACCAAATTAAGGCACCCAAACCTTGTTTTGCTCTATGGTTGTACCTCTCGGACAAGCCGTGAACTTCTCCTTGTTTACGAGTACATTCCCAACGGGACTGTCTATGATCACCTCCATGGGGAAAGGGCAGACCAAAGCTTGCTAACATGGCCAATACGGATGAAGATCGCCATAGAGACTGCCAGTGCACTAGTGTATCTTCATGCCAGTGACATTATACATAGAGACGTAAAGACTAATAACATTCTTCTTGATCACAATTTCTGTGTCAAGGTAGCAGATTTTGGTCTATCAAGGCTAATGCCAGATAATACTAATCACGTGTCAACAGCTCCACAGGGAACCCCAGGCTACGTGGACCCTCAATATCACCAACGTTATCAGTTAACAGATAAGAGTGACGTTTACAGCTTTGGAGTTGTCCTGGTAGAATTGATATCATCCATGGTGGCTGTCGATTTAAATAGGTCTCAAGATGAGATAAGTTTGGCTAACCTTGCTTTAAACAGAATCCAAAGATGTGAACTTGATCAACTGATTGACCCTACTTTAGTAACCGATTCTAAAGGTGAAATGATGGCGATGATCACATCAGTAGCAGAGTTGGCTTTTAGATGTTTACAGTATCATTCAGAAATGAGGCCTACCATGAACGAAGTGCTAGATGTGTTAATGGAAATTCAAGGGGAAGGAAGGATAGATGATCATGACAGTATCGTACATCTGGAAACTGATAAAGCACCACCTCCGTCTGAAACCAGTGACAAGGTGGTTTTGTTGAAAGACTTTTTACCTTCACCAGTGTCAGTAATGAATGAATGGCAAAGTGAAACCAGTGCATCAACTACAATAAGCAGCAATGGAGATAGACTGTCAATGAAAAGTTCGACCAGTAAATAGAAACACTATGCAGATTTTTGTATAACGCGGGTCTATGTTCATACTTTTTGTCATTTCTTGTGCACTAAATCTAAAAGTTTTTAGTGTTGCATACATATTACACTTCACACTAAGATAACTTGTAACGAAATTATGTGATATTTTATTTATTATTATTATTTGTTTTTTTCGTATTATATAGACAAAACTTGCTAATTTCTTATTGTATTTTACTAAATAATCAAATTTCAAACTGGCGATGACATGTCTATGATTAACCAATAATTAACATGTTATGTTGGCTTGCCAAGTAGGATCCTGCCATCATATCTAAAACCTATTCCCAAACAGCCTCAATAAATACATATTACCACAAAAACACACAATAATCACACCACACCATTTACAATACAATACCACCAGCACTCGTAATTGAGTTATGTCTAGTTTGTAATAATATTTCGTAACAGAAGAATTATGTCCAATTCGTAATATTATTTGTTAATTACATGTTGAAAAATCCACCTTATAATTCCCTAAAACACACAACAATGGCAGCAGCTAAAAATCTTGAAATCTATAATAAAATGAATCTAAATATCCATCGGGATTTTTTTGAAGGAGATGAGTAGTTGTGTGTTTTGTAACATACTACTTGATCGAGGGTATTTGGGAATGAGCAGAGTTTGGGACACTTAATTGACTAAAATTGCATGTTAGTAATTCATAACAAAACCATTACAGTACTTCATAAGCTATGTCCGGAGACACATATAGACACAAAATTAGTCACAAGCTAGTTTTAGATCTATCAATCATCTTCTTTGATAATAGGTTTAGGATGACTTGGAATCTACTTGGCAAGCCAACTAGCTTTGACCCTAGTAATTTTTTGAAGGTTATAAATTTTAAGCAAATACAACTAATTAAGCTATATATACAGTTAATTTATGGATCAACACCGACAAATATATATTAACTTGTCAACACTTGTAATTAATATAATATTTAAAACACCACTCTAATAAAAAGTATCATTTATAAACCACAATTTCTAAAATACATGATTTCTTATGTTAGAACTTTCATTAAAAAAAAAAAAAAAAAAAAAAAAAAAATGGAAGTAGAATCAGATAAAATATATCATCTCCAAACTTCAACAGTTTTACCATGCTTGAAAAAAGAAATTCGCTATCTGTAAAGTAATTGTCATTGTAAATAAATACTATTAAAAAACTTTGTTCGTCGAAATTTCAAATACATGATACTCGCTGCTGCAATGAGCGAGTTCCTGCTAGTGTTAGTTATCGGTGATGACACATCATTGTCATTTTGTAATTTAATTATGGAAAATGATTTAATTATATAGCATTGCACTGTGGGAAAATTATCAAGTTTATTTAATTTGATTGGAATTTTGTGATAGATTGAATATACTATTAACTAATTATTTCTCACGGTAAAGAGCATTCATTACCTTAAATAATCATTTCATGCAGATGAAGACAAACCGCCCCGTGACAACGAAAGTTAATGTGTGGTTGAGCACATATATAGCCATTTCCATTTTCAAGTTGACTGAGATGAGAATCAGGCTGTGTTTGATTTTTTGTTTTTGCTTCTTAACAGGCTCTGAATGGCCAAAATGTCTGAATCAGTCAGACATTTGGTCGTTCAGACCGTTTGTTTTTTTTTCTTCGTTCAGACGCGTTCAGATGCAGTAAGATCTTAATGGTTTAGACTTGAGAGGGGTGTCTGAATGCGTCTTGTTGCCTCTTGCTGACACAAATAAAAACCAAAAAAAAAAATAGTACGAGCAAGCAAATGTGCGGTTCAAACATGAGTTTTTTTTCCCGTTCAGATGCGGTCAGATTCAGTTTACGCATCAGGTTCAGATTCAGATGTGCGGTTCAGATTCAGATTCAGACCCTCTTAACAAACAAACACCACCTTAGTGTATGGTACCAAACAATTTGACGTGGGTTCAAGTGTTAATGAATGGGTCATTGCATTTCTGAAGGTAAAATCGCATGACAAAAAAGGCCTCGTTAAAATGAGCATAACTTAAGTTACGGCGCTCCTTTTCAGGTCCACGATAGTCGATTCGAAGCTTGGAACGAGGAGCATGTGGTGGTACGTCGGTTTACGGAACTTCGAGCCACGAAACACTCTATTTCATAAGTTATTTGCATTCTTACGTTTTTTCGCGTTTTTTTTTATACTTTTGTTTTTGTAATAGCTTTCGGCCTGTTTGTTCTTTAGGGCCCATTTGGACTTTGTTTCTCTATTTAATAAGTGTATTGCCTTTGTGGCTAAGCAGTTCAATGAAATACCAAAAGTGTATTTTTGGCAGCTTTTGCTAAGAATTTCTCTATAATCGGTAAGATCGTTCCTGGTATTCGTGTGAATTAACAGGTTCGATTTGTGTTATCTCGTTTTAGTACTACATCACAACTTCACATGATCTCCAATTGTCTATAAGAGCACTCGTTATCCCAGTCAGTTGGGTGCCAAGATACCGAGGGTGACTTTCGCGAGTGAGGGAGGCAGTAAATTGGCGAGTGCGATTTGAGAAGAAAGATTATTTTATTTTATTTATTTATTTGCGAGTTAACTGGGTTATCCAATGTGTGTGTGTTTTAAATGTGTGTTTCAGCATGTGTGAGGAGGAAGATGATTTTTTTTTTTTTTTTTTTTTTTTTGTCAACTGAAATGGGTATTTATAACTTTAATTGGTTTTGGGCTATTTTTTAGAGGAAATTTCAGGACTAGACACATAGAGAAGTGTGTTATGAAACATGACCATTAAGGGCACTGGCAACGTATTCGGCAAAGGCAGCGGGATCAGCGGCATCACTCGGTATCCCCATTGCCAGCCTCTCGGCATGATGGATTCGGCAAGGCCTGCGGGATTCTTTACCGATTCGGTATAATGTTGAGCATTCAATTTTTTGACCGTTCCACATTAATTATTGTTACCGTTTGATGGCTTTTGTGTGGCATGTTTTTTTCTTTTGCAGGTTTGAGTGGGGAAGAAGGGTACAGAGGATGAAGACGATACCATTACCAAGCGCTCTTGACTGCGTGATTTAGATATAGGGTAACATTTTCTAATAGGATTTTATAAGTGATATCTAGATTCTAGTGTAACCTGTTGGGCTTTGGGTGTTATTGGACTTCAATGGACTTTAACTACTCTAAATTTGCACTTGAAAGTTGGACTTCAATGGACTGTAACCTGTTGGGCTTACTAAAAAATATGTACTGCGTTTTTTTTTAAAAATATATTGCTTTATTTGTCATTGCTTTCAGTATAATGTTTGAAATATATTTAATATTTTTAATTAAATTGTTACATATAATTATTAATTTAAAAAATATAAAAACAAAAAAAACTCAAGGCATGGTTAGGCATCATATTGCCACAAAAAATATGCACTTAGGCATGGTTAAGCATGAAATGTGTTGTATTCAATCTATTGGCTAATTATAATTTAGTTTGAGGTATTGTTAGGCAACATTGTCATCCCTTAAAAGCCGTGTTACCAAAAACTACTCTACGAGCAAATACAGTTTGCACGATATGATTAAATGTGCGCCATCCTTTAGATCATTACACGTTTTTTTTTTTTTTTTTTTCTTTTTTTTTAGGTAATTTAAGATCATTACACGTGTCTTATACGCGTAATATGGATTGCTCACCATCTTCACTTTGCTCGTCCTATTTATTTCAAAACTAGTTTAACATGGAGATACTCCGAAGTGCAAGCAAATTAGATTGCTCGCCATCTTAACTTTGCTAGTCTTATTTATTTCAATACTAGTATAATATGTTGACACGTGGAAGTGCTTTCATTGCCATCTTTATTTGCTCACCATGTTCACTTGAAAGTTGGAAGTGCAAGTTGCTAGCATTTTTATATAAGAAACAGTGTAATATGACGACACTTGAAAGTGCAAGCAAATATGTTTAATTGCCAACTTATTTGCTCTTTATGCTTAGGAACCGTTTGGTATCCTGGTATAGGTGGGTATAAATTGAAAGAAATATCAAATACTCCGTAACTTATTTGGTACTCTTTTGATTCGTTGACCCCATCACTTTCAATAATAGATGCAATCCCACCTTCACTAGGCTTTTTAGCAGGGCCGGCCCTGGCTATGGGCGGCGCGGGCGACGGCCCAGGGCATCATATAACCAGGGGGCATCAAATTCTTGGTCTTGTGTATCGTTTTTATGTGATATAGATGGTGTTGTAATGATAAAATGATGCATGATACTCTGTAGAATATATAAGAAGAAAAGATTAATGGAGAAGAAGGTAATATTTAGAAAATAAACAACTCACCGGAGATGAATAATGTGGTCGGAAAAAAAATAGTGACCGAGACAAGTATGAGAGGGGAGTGGTTGAAATAAAGATGGAAGACGGTTTTTTTTACAAATTTATATCATGTTGCTGAGTGAGTGGTTGTACTAGAAAGAGAAAAAAATATAGGAATATGGAATTGGGATGTGATATCATTTTTAACTTCTTATTTAAACGTTTTCTTTTTCCAACTTCACTTATCATAATTTAATCCTTTTTATGAGTTAAGTTTTTAGATATTTTTTCTTGTAAATGAAGGTTGATAATTAACTAATTTCATGCTAATTGAAAAAATAAACTGATATGACATTCTATGTAGATTTGTTTTTCTTTTCTATCATGTTTAACAATATTAGTCACATAAATTCATTACTATTAATTAACACATTATATCAAAACCATAGATAAATACAACACATCACTAAATGTTAATAACTCGGCATTTACGCCATCCTTGATTTAGAATTGCGTGCATCGTTGCGAGCACATCGTGTATCAAAGTGATGCGTTGACATCTAATAGGGGCAAGCCATATCTTTAGAAAATAGTGTGTTAGCGACATTTAATAGGAGCATCTTTCAATCATCTTGCCCAGGGCAGCAGAAAACTCAAGACCGGACCTGCTTTTTAGGTGATATCATCCAACAAAATTTTAATTTTTTTTCTTTTATGCTGGGACCGCATATTATTATATTCTCATTCCTCATTTCTTTCAAACCTTTATCAAATCAAAATCCAATTACAATCCCACCTACAAACCAAACTGATACACCCCGGGCTTTATGTCATATTATATTTATTTAGGATATGTCTTTGTGTCGTATTAGGAAAGTGTCATTGTTTAGATATGTCTTTATGTTTGGCTTGTTTTACAAGCTAGGGTTATTCGGTTATATATACCGAATCATTATTATGAATGAATCAATCAAGTTTTTCAAGTAATTCTCTAGTCTTCTTCTCTCTATTTTCTTACGGAACTCGCACACGCTAAAAGTAGTGCCCTATCCTGATACAACCCCTAACCGGGTCGTATCAATTGGTGCTTTCATTGAGAGCTCTCGTTGAGAGGGCTTACGATTAGGGTTCCAATTAAAAAAAAAAAAAAAAAAAAAAAAAAAAAAAAAAAAAAAAAAAAAAAAAACTGTTCATCGTGTACTGTTCACCATACTGTTCATCAGGAAAAAAAATTCTTCTATTCTTTGAGTTACTGTTCATGGCATCGGGTAGCAACGATCGGGACGCACTATCTAAGCTTTTGCAAATGGGTACGGTGGCTGAATACGAGAATGATTTTAAGATTCTTATAAATCAAGTAACGGGGATCTCAGAATCTTTATTTAAATCAATTTATATCTCGGGACTTAAACCGCTTCTACAATGTGCACTCTTAAGGTTAGCGCCTACAACTTTAGGAGAAGCCTTATCCATGGCCCATATAATGGAGGCTCGTTTTGAGATAATTGCAGGGAAAAAGCTGAACATAGAAGAGAAAATAAATATCGTTCTATCATGGCCAAGTGAAGAAGCTCCATGTGTGATTAAAAAGTCCTTAGATGCTAATGAAGATATTGGTGTTGTTGAGGTTAGTAGCGTGATAAACGATGTTTTTGATATTGGTGAGAGTAATGTGGAAATCATGGAAATTCATAGCAAGTTTGAAGAATTTTCAGAAAATAAGAAAAGTATGGAAGAGATTATTGTGGATGGTCGTGAATTTGATGGTCGTTTGGATGAAATAAATTTGGTTTTAATCAAGGAGTTTGTGATTAAGATGTTGGAGGGTAGAGATGTTTCCGACGAGAGTTTGGTTGTTTGTTTAAAGTGGGTATATTGAGAGAAGAGTCGTGGGTCAGCATAAGATGGAAGAAGGGTGTTGTGTTATGTCCGGTGGAAGAAGAAAACGATGGAGGCTGCAATTAAAAGAAGATTATGAAATCCCGGAATTAAGATAACTTTTGAAGACAACACCTTGAGGGCAAGGTGATTTTGAAGGAGTGAGGAATGATACGCCTTTGGATAACTATCTTTTATTTAGTCGTATTCGAGTCATATTAGGAAAGAGTCATGTGAGTCATTATCTAGGAAAATATCTTTTATTTTGTGAGTTTAGCTTGTATCGAATTGTGATACAAGTTGGGGTTAATTTGGTATTTATATACCGCATCATTCATTAATGAAAGGTATGATTTGTCTAATAAAAATATCTGTGGTTTTCTTCTCTAATATTCTTAAGGAGTTCGCGTCCGCTTGAAGTGGTGCCATATCCTGGTACAACCCCTAACCGTTTAGGTGAAATAAATTTGAATTTAAGCGAGGAATTAGCAGACTCTCAATCTGCATATTCTTCGTATCACCTTGAGGGCAAGGTGATTTTTGAAGGAGTGGGGGGTGTTACGGCATGGGTAGCGAAAGGCTGAAGAATGGTGTTGTGTTATGTCCAAGGTAGTGGAAGACGGAAGAGGAAAAAGGTGTTGGTTGCGGTAGCGGAAGGCATGAGAACTACGGGAGTGGAAGATATGACTAGGATTAGGATTAGGATATTGGATCCCAGAATCAAGAGAATTTTTCAAGACAACACCTTGAGGACAAAGTGATTTCGAAGAAGTGGGGAATGATACGCCCCGGGCTTTATTTCATATTATATTTATTTAAGATATGTCTTTGTGTCGTATTAGGAAAGTGTTATTGTTTAGATATGTATTTATGTTTGGCTTGTTTTACAAGCTAGGGTTATTCGGTTATATATACCGAATCATTATTATGAATGAATCAATCAAGTTTTTCAAGTAATTCTCTAGTCTTCTTCTCTCTATTTTCTTACGGAACTCGCACACGCTAAAAGTGGTGCCCTATCCCGATACAACCCCTAACCGGGTCGTATCAATTGGTGCTTTCATTGAGAGCTCTCGTTGAGAGGGCTTACGATTAGGGTTCCAATTAAAAAAAAAAAAAAAAAAAAAAAAAAAAAAAAAAAAAAAAAAAAAAAAAACTGTTCATCGTGTACTGTTCACCGTACTGTTCATCAGGAAAAAAAATTCTTCTATTCTTTGAGTTACTGTTCATGGCATCGGGTAGCAACGATCGGGACGCACTATCTAAGCTTTTGCAAATGGGTACGGTGGCTGAATACGAGAATGATTTTAAGATTCTTATAAATCAAGTAACGGGGATCTCAGAATCTTTGTTTAAATCAATTTATATCTCGGGACTTAAACCGCTTATACAATGTGCACTCTTAAGGTTAGCGCCTACAACTTTAAGAGAAGCCTTATCCATGGCCCGTATAATGTTTCACTCTTAATGTGCACTCTTAATGTTTCAAATTTTAATATAATTTTTTATTTATAAAAATATCTTTTAAAATTAAATGTAATTTTCGTATAAGAATATTATTCGTATTTTAATTTAGTGAATGAAATTTAGTTAGTTTGAGAAAATTGAGAAAAAAAATGATAAGTGGGACACTTTTGACATGTTATGAGAGAGGGGGTATTTTGGTGTGTGAGTGAGTTGAGTGAGTTGCTGATGTAGCGCTAAGGTTGCAAACTGAAACGTGTTAGTGGGTCTTACGGTAGCCAGTGCTCTAATATTCTCTGGAAGAGTATTATGCTTCTTAGAAAATGCACTTTCTTGTAACAATATTAAAAACTGTGATAAGACTTTTTTTTTGGTGCGAGAGTAAGCTCTAAGATATCTAGAAGAGTATTATGCTTCTTAGAAAATGCACTTCTTGAATAAATTTTAACCGATGCTTACTCTCGTACAAAAAAAGTGGTCAGATTGAGAAAGTGAACCATGATTAAATTAAATGAGGGACCATGATAACTCGTACTTTATTTATATTTGTATACTCGCTAATCGTTATCTTGCATATTTGTTTTTGTATGATTATCAAGGACGTTTTTTTGGTACTTAATGATGGAGGAACAATGGTGAAATAAAAGAGTGAAAATATGTTGCTAAATGAAGACGTAATGATAAATTAGGGACTAAATGTAGAGTGAAAGATGAAAGAAATCCTCGGGGGGGGGGGGGGGGGGGGGGGGGGGGGGGGCAATTTCTCGCGAAGAGTGGTAATTGGTCATGACGTGAACATTCTTACAGAACTTTTGAAGTCCAACGAAAGCATAAGGCCATGACGCGATGAAGATTGCAAAGAGGCTCGTTCGTGACGCGAGCATGAGCTCACGTATCCGACTAGATACCCTAGTTTTTTAATTATAAATACAAAGCAACATGCAACTGTAAAACACAAGTTTGCATCCACGAATTTAGAGAGAAGGTGAACTCTAAAGATTGTGAATATATGTGAGATCAACATTATTGTCCTACATCGTGTATTGCCCGATTCCTCAACCATGTAATACAATGATGTTCTTTAGTATTTTAACTAGTTTTATAAACCCGCACGTTGTTGCGGGAATGCGGTGTTACTGAAAGATTTTTTTTTTTTTTTTTTTTTTTTTTAAATTACTGTAGCGGCTACAGTGATGTACAACTCGCGATGCGTAACGTACATCTCGCGATGAAAAAAAAAAGTTACTGTACAAAGCACTGTAGCAAGCACTGTAGATGCTACAGTGCTCGGCACTATTTTCCTCCCCCTCTTTAGTATATATATATAATTACTTTTATACCAAAAAAAAATAATAATAATAAAATAAAATAAAATAAAATAAATTGTTGATTGAGCAATTGATGAGAATGACTATTTGTTTAATGATGATTGTTGGCTACCTTTTTGTATACACTCATGAATATGTGATCTAGTTGTTTAATTGGTGATTAGGGTTTATTGTTATTTCTATGTCGCACAACTTACATTATATATAAGATACAATAATATTTGACTATTTCCCCACTATTATTTTTTTGGTTATTTGGGAAGCATTAGTGATCCAAACTTTTACATGTAGTTTACTTCACTAGTTTGCCAGTAAGAAAGCATATTGAAGGTAAAGCAACAATAATAGATATGCAGAATCGAGTAATTAACTTTTGCACGCTGTTTGCTTCAATATTTAATTACCGAGTCGCCGCTAACCACACAATAAGACGTTCTTGAAGAGTCTCGAATAACGTCATAAATATCCATGACAACACAATATTGTCAATTTTCAACCATTCCGGTGTAGGAGGTATAGTTGTGCTTGATATGGCTTCATCAGTTGAACCAAGAAGATGGTCAAGAACCTCAAAACCTTTACAAAGGTTTAAAAAAATATATCCACGATGAGTAGTCAAATTTGTCAACGTCTAATTTGACGGGAACACGCGTTGGGAGGTTATTAATGGTTATTAACTTATCTGACAAGAGGATAACAAGAGGGTTGTTGTTGCCAAATCCAGTCATGTTGCAATGGTTTAGTGAATAGGTGTCGAACAGGAGGAAAAAAGGGACACGAGGTGAGATATGTATTTGTTAACCAAAGAACAAACAAATGTGAACGTGCATGGATTTGTTAACCAAAGAACAAATCGCTATAACCAAAGAACAAATCAGTTTGGGTTAGGGAAAAAAAAATTTTGGAGCAACCGAAAAAAAAACAAGGGTTCGGTTGTTATTGTGAGAAGTTTTTGAAAGGCTCTGATACCATGTTAATTAGTAAATCAGTGAATGAATTATCACCATTATGAACATACATAATAGTTTATAAAGAGTATTCTAGAAAACGGGCTTAGGCCCACTAAGTATTATATCGACTAACATAGACAAGCTTGTAAACCTACATAAAGGTTTCTTATTATCGATGCTCTCAGTAAATATAATTAAGGATAAACAATAAATGCTTAACGTACTTACAACAATGATTCATTTTACATATTATACTTTTATTTTATATCATTCTACATAAAAATGTTCACGTAGGTTACCATTATGCTTAATTAAATATTTCTCTCAATTAAAATGACTTAAATGCCTTTCTTCTTCAACTTCACTTAATAAATCACATAAAATTGGTTTATCTATACCACAAGTTGGTTGATACATAACTCTAATATTGAATCCTCGACATGCCGATTGATCCAACCGGAGACTAGCCGGAATAAGACAACCATTTTCAAAACCCCAACGCTTGCTATAAAGGGGACGACCCAAAGTTAGGTCAGCCATAACGAGCAACCTAAAGTACCCATAACAGTTTCCTGAAACTGAAATGCGATCACACAAAGACACGACAACAAATGTCAAAACCACAGTCCATCATTAAAACCCTTTGACCCTCAACACACAAAACCATGATCTTGAAATGTATAATCTTGTTCATATTCACATTCCTATACATATTCGACGACAAATGGATCCCAACACCTTCATGTAGTAACATCATACCCAACTATCAAGAAGATGATCTTAATGATGATTTGAAAGTAATAATGGTTTCTGATTTGATGTTGTCGGGTCATCATGGATCCTCATCCGGATATGGGTTATACTTGGATTTGAATCTTTATTTCAAAGACTATTACTTTTCAAGATTCTTTATAGTATGTACTCACTTGTTTAATCTTTCAACTTATTATCTTAGTACCAATACTTATAATGTTTTGGTGATAAAAGGTAGCATTTTGTAGGTGAGTTTTGAAAATGGTTGTCTCATTGTTGAGGTTCTTAAGTGTATATAAGTTGTGGCTTATTCAGCACTTAAATAAGCAATCTCAATAATGATTAAAAAAAAAAAAAAAAAAAAAATAGAGTATGTAACTCTTACAGCTAGAGACTCGCCAGAAATGGGTTATTCATGGAGGTAGAAGATGAAAATGTGAGAAATGTCTAAAATACTCTTAAGAAACCATTTTAGTTATGTATAATGCAAAGAAATGCAAAGTTTAGTAAGAAGAATAACAATAAAAAAATAAAGTATGTAGAATGAGTCATTTTTGTAGGTACGTTAAACATTTATAGCTTTTACTCTATAATTAAAAAGCTATTTGTTTGGCATACAAGCTATCTACTCTATATTAATAGGTCTAAATATATTTGAAAAGGTCCGTAAAATTTATGAACCATAGTAAGTAACTATTTTAGGTGGAATGTAAAAGGTCTAGGATTTTAAAGATGTCTAAACTATTTTCTAATTATTATTATTATTATTATTATTATTATTATTATTATTATTATTATAAACCATCACTTTTATTAACAATAAAAAGGATTTTACAAGAAATTGGTGGGGAGCCGAGAAACCAACTGGGCCCCCACACCTCTAGCAATAGCAAAACCAATCCTATTAAAAATATGAACGGCAGCCCGCGCTCCAATGTCTTGAGTCGTAGAAAAACGTCGAATACGCTTTAGAAGAGTTACTGCATCTTTCTCAAGTTCTCCAAAAGAGGAGAAAGAGAAGGGGAGGAACTCATATCCGATTTCCACACATTTGACCTCATACTTGATACGTTTACATTGTGCCGCTTCAGTAACCGCACGACCTGACCTAAAATCAATCATACCAGATTGCGTCAAAGGTGATGACCCCGTAAGATCGACACAAACATCAAGCCCACCATCCCAAGAGCAAAGTAATATATCAGCCGGGCGCAAAGATCTATCCCTATCACCATAAAGCCCAATATCCGCCTCCTTACGAGTTGAAATTCCGGACCGAGAGCATATATCAACAAGAACATCACGCAATAAGCTTTTATTTAATAAGCTTTTATTTAAGAGGTATTTTCAAAACTAGTCACTTTTTAGTTTTTTGGTTCACTTAAAAAAAATAATAATAAAAATAAATAAAAAAATAATAATCTTGTGTGACCGATAGACTGTGCGACCCCATAAAAATCGCAATATGTGTCATAAGATTGGTGAAATATTTTTTTTGCTAGACTTAAGTGACCTTTTGTACGACCATGGTGTTTTTTGTGCGATCGCTTTGTCTTTTTAGAAAAGACAAAAAATTCTTAATAAAAACACAAAAATTTAAAATTTTCTTCTTCTGACATTTTTTTTTTTTTTTTTTTTTTTTTTTTTTTTTTTTTGTCTTTAAAGACAAAACAGTCGTATAAAAAACACCATGGTCACACAAAAGGTCACTATATACTAGTAGCAAAAAAATCCTACCAACCTTGTGACACGTGTAGCGATTTGTATAGGTCATACAGTTTAGCGGTCACACAAAACTTAATTTGATTTTTTTTTCTTTTATTTTTAAATAAACCCAAAAATAAAAAACTGACTGGTTTTGAAAATTGCTCGTTTAATGATATGGATAAACCTTTAAAAGCTACATCTATAATAGCAATAATATTGTTTAAAATGACAATTTTAGTGGACGCCGTACTCTTTAGATCGTCGTATTAAGGTCCATATATGTCGTATTCATGATTTTGGAATATAAATAAGACGTTTGAAACGGGTTAAAGGATGATTGGAGGAGAAAATTGTGCAAGTCAAAAGTCTTGATGGTGGGTCAATGTGGAAAATTCACAAGGATTTTGCTACATCCACATAAGGATTCTCACTAAAAACCTCCACTCGCTGACGTGTCAGCGGGTGATTGGTTTTTTGTAGGATCCACATTCCACAAAAAACCAATCACCCGCTGACACGTCAGCGAGTGGAGGTTTTTAGTGGGTTTTTTATGTGGATGTAGCATAGCTCAATTCACAATAGTGATGGGAATTTGAATGTTTATTTGTCACGGACTCACAGAAGATGGGCCAAGTTTTTTTCTTTTTAAATTATTTTTTAATGTGGAAGCTTCTTAAATGGTCACATAAGAATTCAGTTCATATCTTTTAGCCCAGCGGTACCAAAGAGTTCCTGTAAAAAACACAGAGGTCGAACATTTGCACACTCATTTATATCAAGCGATAAAATGAATATCGACTTCGTTTTCACCTTTGTTATTCTCTCTTGTCTACCTCTCCTTCACTCAGCTATGTCAACATGCCCAAAAAGTGTCCGTTGTCAAAATACGAGTCCATTAGAGTACCCGTTTTACAACGTCACTAACAAAGGATGTGGGTTGATCAAGGTCAGCTGTATTTCGAATCATATGAAGGAAATTGAACTCGGAAAACATTCATATGTGCTTCTTCCCAAGGTTGATTATGCTTCTAATTCTGTCACCATTCATAACAAGACATTTGAAAAGCTTGTGAACAATAAAAGCTGTGAGGCACTTATGGATAATTTCACTTCTCCAAGCCCTCTTTTGTATTCCATTTCAATAGCTCCATTCATCACTCTCTTCAAATGCAGAAAGAAACTCAACCACAATGATGATACAGGTGCTTATTTTCAGCAACCCAATTACCATAGCTACAACAGTTGCAAAGATCACAATTTCTACTTTAAGTTATCAGTAAGTAACAGAGCAGTTCCAAGCGATCTCCCACATGCATGTCAAGTAATCCAGCTGCCAGTGATAGTGGCATGGAATCACTCTACATTTAATGTAACCAACGTCTTTACTCTTCTCTCTCCTTTCTTCTCAATTTCGGTTCAGTTGTCAACTTCCTGTTCTGGGTGTCACAATAAAGGCGGCCAGTGTCATACTCAGAATGGACATTTTCAGTGTCTTCACCCCAGAAAAGGTATTCATGGGTAACATATTTCTCAAATTACATTTCTGCCGTATATATAACTTATGTTTTGTTGTTTGGTTGCGTCAGGAAAACTAGGCAGATATCTGATACTGATCACAGGTGATATACCACTTCGATCCTACCATATGATTACTAAATATATAAATGCATACATGTAGGAATCTTGTCCTGAGGTATTTTAAATTTCTTTTGCTAGTTCTGGCTGGATTTGCCTTCATCCTTATGCTCCGTCCAATCATCTTCATAATCCGGCGTGTGAATAAGAATAGCCGCTTTTGGTATTTGTCTTCAAAGTACAAATCTCAATGCATTGAAGACGGAAGTAGTATCTTCTTTAGCGTCCCAGTTTTCTCCTATGCTGAGCTTGAAGATGCCACCAAAACTTTTGACCCTTCTCAAGAACTTGGTGGTGGAGGTTTTGGAACTGTTTACTATGGTAAGAATTCCACATACTTATAAGTTATAACAGTGTGATAGTGCTGAAGTCACAAATAACTATCACACACTCACCATTTAATCGCCGTTCTTTTTTATTAATAGCATCTTATATAGTTATCCTACTGTTCCACCTTCTCCCAAATTTAAGTTCATTTCTCTCACCACTTGCTAACAAATTCCCTACTTTTTTCACTTAACCTAAGTTTTTTGATAAAGGTAAACTCCAAGACGGACGGGAAGTTGCAGTTAAAAGACTTTATGATCACGACTACAATAGAGTTCAAAAGTTTATTAATGAAGTTGAAATCCTCACCAAATTAAGGCACCCAAACCTTGTTGTGCTCTATGGTTGTACTTCTCGGATAAGCCGTGAACTTCTCCTAGTTTATGAGTACATTCCTAATGGCACTGTTTATGATCACCTCCACGGGCAAAGAGCAAATGAAAGCTTGCTAACATGGCCAATACGGATGAACATTGCCATAGAGACCGCCAGTGCACTAGTGTATCTTCATGCCAATGAAATCATACATAGAGACGTAAAGACTAGTAACATTCTTCTTGATCACAATTTTTGTGTCAAGGTAGCAGATTTTGGTCTATCAAGGCTCATGCCAAATAACGCTAATCATATGTCATCAGCTCCACAGGGAACCCCAGGTTACGTGGACCCTCAATATCACCAAAGTTATCAGTTAACAGATAAGAGTGACGTTTACAGCTTTGGAGTAGTCCTGGTAGAACTGATATCATCCATGACAGCTGTCGATTTGAATAGGTGTCAAGATGAGATAAGTCTGGCTAACCTTGCTTTGAACAGAATCCAAAAGTGTGAACTTGATCAATTGATTGACCAGGCTTTAGTATCTGTTTCGAAAGGTGAAATGATGGCAATGACAACATCAGTAGCAGAGTTGGCCTTTAGATGTTTACAGTATCATTCTGAAATGAGGCCTACGATGAGTGAAGTGTTAGATGTGCTGAGGGATATTCAAAGGGAAGGAAGAATAGATGATCATGACAGAATAGGAGACAATGCACCACTTCTATCTGAAAACAATGATATGGTGCTTTTGTTGAAAGACTTTCCGCCTTCGCCGGTTTCCGTCAACAGCGAATGGCAAAGTGGTACTATTGTATCAACTACAATAAGCTGCAATGGAGATGTTCACATTGCAGCCAATGAATAATCCAACCAGCAAATAGAAACATTATGCAGATTTAGGTATAACGCAGGTGTATGTTCACATTTTTCATAGTTTTTTTTTGCACTAAATCTGAAAGTTTCTTGATGAGGGAAAATGTGATGTATAACATATAGATTCATTATCAATGTCTTCTGCTAATGAGCAGCTTTTAGTGTTGCATTAATTTTACACTTCACAGCAAAGAGCAAATTCATTAGCTTAAATTCTTGTTTCATGCCAGATGAAGAATGTTAGCCTGGTGACATCGAAAAGTAATGTGTGGTTCAGTAGATACATCGCTATATCCATTAGTAATTTTGACTGAGATCAGAACCGGCCAGTCTAGTCTATGGTACCAAACAACTTCACATGATCTTTGATTATCTATACTCATGTTGTTGCAAAACTTATAGTATCGTGCATATGCTGTAATATCCATACTTTATTCTAGTGTGATGTAGTATTGGAAAACTAAGAAAATGGGGTCTAAAGTCTAATGATGTCTTTATTTTTACTTATGCTAAGTTAAGACGTACGGTGGGGAGATAGATATGAGCCACACCAAAGTTCCAAGTGTGTCATTTTGGTGTTTGAAAGGGGTTTAGTTATGGGTGAATGCAGGAGATGAGTGGGTTGGTCAAAAGTTTTGATAATATATTGGTCAACGAATTGGGTTCACTCCTAAACTTAGCAATCCACATTTTTATCCTCGTAATAACATGCTATACGAATACTTGTGCCAAAGAAGTCACGTACTACAGTATTAGATTAAAACCATATGTGAACTTTAACGTTGTACCAAAAATATATACAAACATCAAAGAGATTTCCACATATAAGTACATGAAATAGATGATTGAGACCATGAGAGTTTACCTTATATCTAATATTTCTTAAGAGGGGCATAGCCTGATAGACGAAAGAAATTTATTTGTGTGTTGCTTGACCTGCTTATCTATATCTATATCTATACTACTATATAATGCATTTGGGACTATTCTATAATTAGAAAGGCTTAAAATTCAGACTTTTACTTGCTTATTGTGGAAGGATTTCAAAATTAATAGGTTGAGAACCAGGTTGGTTAGGAAGTTTGTTAGGAAGCATGTTGGTTGTTCAAACTAAAATTATTTGGCTTAACCATCTCTACTTATAAAGCATAAAGACAACTAAATGTGTAACCGAATAACGCAAAATATAGTCACAGGTACCCGCCGCCGCATTGCGCGGGTACCGTTTTAGTTGAGTAATAAATGTAACAAAATCCTCAATCTTGTTCAGATTCATTTTTTTACGACTATATGTATATAAGTGAAGACATGAGCCATACCATGTTAACTATATTTCTGTCACACATTTCATCAAACAGGTTTTGGGCACTGACCAAAACGCCATGCTAACTGCCAATCAACAAATCATATTAAGATTAGCAAAGTCGAAATCAGTTATTGTAAGTAAACTCGTGATATTTTACCTTCAATTTTGTGGCATTTTATTTGGTTGAAACCGAGTAGATAAAAACTGTATTTGGTGGAAATTAAAAGGAAACAAATTATATTTCCCGCTACTAGAATTTTTAATTTTGAACCGCTTTTTCCCTTCCCGGTTGAATTTCAACTTTTGAGAGCCCACCCCGTTTTGTTTGTAAGTGGGTTTAGGATTATAATTTGGATTTAGATTTGAATTTGAGTTCCGTTTGGTATTCATGTTTAGGTGGGTCGGGCTTGAAAGAAGTGCCCAATCTATTGTTTGGTTATATCAGCTTAGTTTCACGCGTTAGATTTAGTCCAATATCTCATGCTACCCGTGACTTTTTGACAATTCACACAGTAAAAGGTCATTTCATATTTTTGGATAAATACGAGCCAAAATTTTTGTCATTTCAATATTAATTTAATTTATTAATTCTTCCACTAATAATTAAAATAATTATTTTACATTAAATATAATATTTTCTCTCATCTCAAATTCAAGCCTTAAACCAAATCTAAATTCAAATCCAAATCCTAATTATAAACTCACCTACAAACCTAACGGACCCTCAATTTGGTTTAGGATTTAAATTTGAGAAGAAAGAAATGTAAATTGTTTTTTGTTTTATGTATTGTAATATAATTATTTAAAGAATAAATATATATTAGTTAATGAATGCCCCACCACTAACAAAACGTTTTGTACGAATAGAAGAAGGTGACAAAAAAAAATAGTGATCAATAGATAATAAAATATTAAAATGAATAGTGAAAAGATGGATGTTGTCATAAAACCAAGCTATTATATCATAATTTGTGTATCCCCACTGACATGGGTTTCAACCCAAATTTTAATCGTTTGCTTTTAAACCAAACATGTAATTTCTACTTTAATCCTAAACCTTTTAAAAAAACCCCGCACACCAAACAGCCCCTTACTTTCAAATTACCCAAAAACATTAACCCATTACGAAAGTACCCACAAAAGCACAACATGAATGTGTCGTGTGTAGGGGTGAGCATCGGTCCAGAATCGGACCGGACCAAGGACCGAATTAGCCAAAAAGCCAAGGCCGAGGACAGGACCGACTGTGGTCGACCCGGTCCAACAAGGCCAAATATCGGTTTGTGGTTCGGACCGACCGGACCGAGGACCGAATTAGCCAAAAAGCCAAGACCGATGACCAGACCGAATATGGTCGGTCCGGTCCGGTTCGGTCTCGGTCGGTCCGGTCCGTTCGGGGCGTTTGCTCAGCCCTAGTCGTGTGTAGGGTCAGCAAACAGACCGAACCGATCGAGACTGGACCGAGACCGACCGGATCGAAGTACCAGGGGTCCAGTCTTGGTCTCGGGTTTTTCCTTATTTCGGTCTCAATCTCGGTCCGGTCCAGTCTAAAAACCAACCATTTTGCCTTCTTGGATCGGACCGGACCGAGACTCGTGTGTGCTATATCAACGCTCACAAAAATTAATAATAATAATAATAATAATAATAATAATAATAATAATAATAATAATAATAATAAAAAAAAGAAAAAAAAAAAAAAAGAACCATAAGATTATTTTTGTGTGTAAAGTTGCGGGTATTAGTTGCCCACAAATTAGAAATGCAGATTATTTAGAGTAAAATTACCAAGAAAATATGATTTGGGTAAATGATGCGAGTAGATATTTTACGGTTTTACCCACTAATTAACAAAAAAAAATTACCCATGAACATGTGCATATGTGAAATTCCTGGGTAACATAGAGTTAGACAAGACATTATTGTGTCGTTTAGTTGTAGAAGAATTTTTCTCTTTTTATGTTTTTAAATTCCTTGAGAAGGGAATGATTTTTCTTCTTTAAAGAAGAGTTGAGAATTTTAAAAACATGTTTAGTTGGAGTTATATTTTTTTTAAAAAAATGATAAGAAGATTACCTTAAATTACAACGAAGACGGCGACAGCGGGCGGTGGCGACGACGGTGGGTGGTGAAGAATGACACGAGAGATTAAGGATAAAATGGTGTATGTGTTTCTTTTGGAGTTGAAAAACAAATTGAGAAAAAAAAAATGAGAATGATAAAATGGACTTTTCAATTTCTTAACCAAAATTTAGAAAATGATAATTTCATTTTTTTTTTTTTTTTTTTTTTTTTTTAAATTGTTGGAAAAAAGTGTGACTAAACATATTTTTAATTTTTTCATTTTCATATGAAAATTTGGTATAAAAATGAGATATTTTTCACCAACTAAACACACTCTATATATCCACATATTTACCAATGTTAACAAAATGCGCGAGTAATTTGTGAGAAATATATTGGTGCAAATAATTTACGCACAAAATACACACGAAATGTAACTTTGTGGTGACTTCATGGGTAAACACATAGGGAAGTTGTGGGTAAATTTGATTAAATTTTGAATCCCGTAAATATGGATAATTGGTGGGTGTTGTATGGGTAAATAACCACGAGTCAATGTCGGTGGGTATTTTTCGTGGGTAATGGCCAGAAATCTTCTATGCACAACAAATGGATTTTTATTTTTTTAATCATTTCTCCGTAGAAGATGAGTTTTGTTGAGTAAAATGTGAAAGCGTGTTATATATGTACTAGTCAGGGTCCTTCTTTTAGCCAACCATTCCAAAAGACTTATCGTCAAAAACCCACAGGGGTGGAAAATGTAAGTGTGTGCAGATGCGTGTATATTATATGAGTGTCTAACCTTTTCCATTAGATTTATAAGATGTTTACCGTTTTCTTTTTTGCATCCTTTATTCTCTCTTGTCTACAGTTACTTCACTTTGCTTCAGACAACAACATTTCTATGCCTATCTGCCCAGAAAGTTTCCATTGTCCAAAGATGGTTCCATTCAAATACCCATTTTACAGTGTCAGTGACACACGATGTGGGTTGATCAAGGTCAACTGTACCACTAAAGGTGGAGAAATTCAATTTGGAGTGCACACATGAGACTTTTGGCAAGTTTGATTCTCAATCTTCGGTTGTGATCCTTAACAGAACATTTGAAAACCTTGTGAAATATGAAAGCTGTGAGGCAATTCTAAACAATTTCACATCTCCAAGCCCTCTTTTGTTTTCATTTTCAGTAGAAACGTTCATCGCTCTTTTCAAATGTGCAAACAATCTCACTTATGCGGAACAAATGGATGCTTATATTTGGTCAACGTAATTACTACAACGTACCATATCCGATGCAATGATTACAAGTATTCGGTCAGCAATACAACAGTGCCAAGCAATCTTCCACATACATGTCAAGTAATACAACTTCTGTTAAAGTTACGTATAAATATTAATAAGTAAATGACTAGTATCGAACCCGAGACCTCGGGATTGCACACATTAAAAACGAGAATTAAAGATTAATAAATATTAATTGTTATGTATATTTATTAATAACACAAGTATAAGAACTAATGATTGTTAGTGATTAAACGTATGGACTAACTATCGTTAAATAAGAAGGAAAAGGACTAGAATGTAATTTGGAAGACAAAAAGGATCCGGAACACCCTTGTGGGTGTATGGCCGGTCGATCCAAGGCCCAAGGGGGTCGACCCATGCCTTGCTTGCTCTCCAAGATTTCTCTAGTATATATACAAACCCAAGGGTCAATTGTTTCTCACCTTTTGTGCACACAAAATACCCTAAAGTTTTCTCTTCTCCTTGTTTTCTTCCTTGGCCGATCGAATCCCTAAACCCTTAGGGTTGGATCGAAAATTTTGATAACAAAATATTACTTGTGTTTAATCTTGCAATCACTTTAATTCGGTATTAGTTTGTGTGTACAAGAACGAGGTAATTACTCACTATAGTAATTATCAAGAGATCGATAAACAAAAACGGTAAGGGGTTTATCATTGATCTAGTTTACACAAGATTCAAGATTTATTGAAGTGCATCGGGTACGTTACTATTTATGTTTTAGTTAATCTTTATACTTGTTATACTTGATCCTAGCTTCCGCATATTTGTGTACTTTGATTGTCAAACTCTAACAGTGGCATCACGAGCCATGTATAACATGTAATTGATTACTAAAACGTAATAAAAATCGGATCTTTAATTGTTTTAGATACATGTTTTTGATTTAGGGTTTTTTATTCAAATTTTTTTTTATAAAATTTGAAACCCTAACCCCAATTTAAGGGGGAGGGTCGATTTTCCACATAAAACCCTAATTAGGGTTTGTGGTTTAATTGATTATATTGTAATCACTAGAAACCCTAGGTCTTTAACCGGTTATGTAAACGTATCTTGTTACCTATGTGCTAATTGTTAGGTTTAATCCATGACGAAACATGCATGTTAGTGATGGATCTTGTTGTTTTTTTTATTTGTCACATGTTTTAGATAGATCTAAAATTGGGGAAGACTCTAATATATATATATATATATATATATATATATATATATATATATATATATATATATATATATATATATATATATACATATTAAAATCAATTTATATGCTATGTGGTGTGTATATTAGCTTTGGCCTACGCAATTGATTCGTCAATGCATGTGGCTCTCCTCCATTAAGAGGAGAAGGCCTTAGTTAATTACATGCATATTTACACCTATAATTGATTTTATTAGGATCTTTTTAATAAGGTTTGCATGTGGCTAATTGTTTCACTTTATTATTATTAGTTGTTTGTTTTTCTTTAATTACTTGTTTTTATTGTTTCTTAATTGTTTGACTTGTTGTAAGCAATAAAAGGGTAATTTTTCATAAAGAAAATAATATGGACTAATAATGGTGAAACCCTAAGTGATAAAGATTGAATCTTGCGGAGTCTTATGTGCCAACAACGGTTTGCTTCGCACGGTAATTCGCTCCAAGGCGAGACTAGCAAGATTCATACTTTATTACATGTTTTGAGATTGAATCTATAAACTTTTGCTTGATTGATGTTTTGTACAAACATGCTTTTAAAATTAACTCTTTTAAGACTTAATTCATAACCGTGATATGAAGGCTTAGAAAAGAGCCTTAGAGTCTGTCTTGGTTATCACAATCTTGAATATGTCTTAAACGAATTTCTTTTAAAATCATGCTTGTAGAAATTCATCTTAGGGTTTTTTTTTAAACCTCAAGTAAATCTTTGTGTATTAATTTCACGAATTGGTAATAAAAAAGGTTTTGAAAACTTATGCTATAAAGATGAGTGCATGCATCTTTATACATATTTTGATTTACATATCAAAATTGAATACCCTTAAAAAATTTAAGTTACATGCCATCTATCTATAAGGAACACTTGGAATTTTAAATTTAGTAAACGTGAGACCTAGGCTAAATTATTATAACAAGGTAAAATTCTTTTAGTGCGTGAGACCATAATTGTAATTTTACAGTTTCTAAGGTAGACGACTTAATTAAGTTGTGCGTGAGACCTAGAACTTAAGGCATGAGATGGGATGAAACATGCTTACAAGGCAAATTGATGAATCAATTTGATGTAAATCCCATAATGGTCTAGGAATTGGAAATCTTGTTTGCCAATTATTGTTTGACAGATTACCATCTTTTGTACTTTCACCACTAGCAGATCAACTGATGTGGTGGAACTATGTGAAGTTGGATCCTAGATTTTCAAGAAAATTTTGGTGGTTATATGAATATAGCCTATGGGTATTTTATTTTCTTGAAGATATTTATTATCGAAAATACTAATGTTTGAACTTTTATCTGTAGATATGGCTCAACCCGATAACCCAACTGTGATTTCTGCTTTCAAGAGTCATCTTGAAAGAGAAAAATTGACTGGAAAGAATTTCAATGATTGGCACCGTTCGCTCAGAATTGTCTTGAGGGCGTCCGGAAAGCTAGATTACTTGATCGATGAATGCCCTGTTGAGCCTGCTGCTACTGAACCAGAAGCAATTAAGGCGGCATGGAGGGTGGAGCATGCTAAGTTTAATGAGGTCGCTTGTTTAATGCTCACTAGCATGAGTGCTCAGTTACAAAAGAAGTTTGAGTACTTTTTCCCTAAAGATATGCTTGAAGTACTTAAGCAGTCTTATGAGAAACCACCTGCAGTTGAATTGTATGATGAACTTGACAAGCTACACAAATGCAAGCATGGTGATGGTAAATCAGTTGAAGATTATGTGACTGAGATGAACGAATCTTTTGATCAGCTTCATAGAATTGGATTTGGTTACCCCGATAATGTGCAAGTGCACTTGATCAACAGGTCCCTTAACAAAGACTTTGCTGGTTTTGTGCAGAATTTCAACATGCACTACTCGGGGAAGACAGTCTCAAAATTACTCGTACTGCTTGTTGATTATGAGAAAAGTCTACCAACCAAGATCAAGGCCCCTATCCCGCAAGTGTTGGCGATTCATGGGGGAAGAATCCAGAAGAGATCGCATGTGAACAAAGGCAAGGGAAAAGGTGATAAAGGCAAGCAGGTCATGGCCTATCAACCTCAACCCAAGATGCCCAAGGTGAAGCAGCATCAGCCTAAGCAGAACAAGGTGAATCCGCCAAACAAGAAGGATCAGGCTTGTCACCATTGTCATGAAAAGGGCCATTGGAAGCGCAATTGTCCTCTCTACATTCATGACTTGCGACTCAAGAAGCAGGGGAATGAAGCTGGTAACCCCAGTTCATCAGGTGCGTTCTTTATGATTGAATTATTCACTCTTACTCCTAAATTGAATTCATGGGTATATGATACAGGATGTGGCATTCATATTTGCAATACCTTGCAGGGGTTTAGAGTTGAGAGAAAGCTGGCCTATGGACAACAATTCCTGCACGTGGGTAACGGAGCACATGCAGCAGTTGAAGCTATAGGAATTTTTAATTTATTGTTGCCTTCGGGCCTAGTACTATCTTTAAATAATTTTCATTATGCACCGTCAATTGTTAGAGGTGTAAGTTCATTTTCATGTTTGTTGAACCTTGGTTTTGAGCATACTATTTCTAGCAATGGAATTTCAGTTTCTTTAAATGGTGTTTTTTATTTTAATGCTATTGCTGTGAATGGTGTGTTTGAAATTGATATGAATGATAATGATAATGCTTTTGTTCATAATAATTCAATGTATAGCATCAATAATAAGAGAATCAAGAAAGGTCTGGATTCGTCTTATCTTTGGCATTGTCGACTTGCTCACATTGGCAAGGCTCGCATGAAAAAGCTGCAACATGATGGGCTTTTAGATAAGATCAATGATGAATCATTTGATAAGTGCGAATCTTGTATTGCTGGGAAGATGACAAAGAAACCCTTCAAAAATAGGATTGAAAGGGCTAATGATCTACTTGGTCTAATTCACACAGATGTGTGTGGACCACTTAGACATGTGTCAAGGAGGGGTGCTAGTTACTTCTTAACATTTACGGATGATTACAACCGTTATGGTTATGTTTATTTACTTAAACATAAACATGAGGTGTTTGAAACATTCAAAGTGTTTAAAGCAGAAGTAGAGTTGCAACTTGGAAAGAAGATTAAAGCTCTTCGATCCGATAGAGGTGGTGAATACATGAGTCAGGAGTTCATAGATTACTTAGCAAAGGAGGGAATTGTCCAGCACCTTACTTCTCCATATACTCCACAACAAAATGGTGTATCTGAGAGAAGGAATCGTACATCGTAAGATATGATACGATCTATGTTTAATCTAACAACTCTTCCTTACTCGTTTTGGGATTATGCCTTAGAATCTGCGGTTCGCATTCTTAATATGGTTCCAACAAAGAAGGTTGATAAGACTCCATATGAGTTATGGACTGGAAAAGCTCCTAACTTGTCTTATCTTAAGGTCTGGGGTTGTGAGGCGTATGTTACACGTGACTCAGCAGACAAACTCCAACAAAGATCTGTGAAGTGCATCTTCGTAGGATACCCTAAGGAAACTATGGGTTACTACTTTTATTACCCAACTAAAAACAAAGTTTTTGTTGCAAGGTATGGAGACTTCTTGGAAAAGGAGCTCATATCTCAAGATTCAGTGGGAGAGTATATGATCTGGAAGACGATCATGAAGATGTAGAACCTTCTGAAAACACTGGCCAACTTCCTGTGGAACCTGAGAGTTTAGGTCCTCCACCTGAAGTTGAAGTGGTTCCCATTCATAGGTCAACTAGACCTGTGAAAGCACCAACACGTCTATGTCTTAACATAGAGTGTGATGATAACTTGATAGGGGATCTTGATGAACCTACAAGTTATAAAGCTGCCAGGAAAAGTCCTGAAAAGGAAAAATGGCAGGTTGCTATGAATGGGGAAATGCAATCCATGGAAGACAATGAAGTCTGGGAAGAAGTAGACCTACCTCCGGGTGCCAAGTTAGTTGGGAGTAAATGGCTCTACAAGAAAAAGACTGATATGGATGGCATTGTACACACCTATAAGGCCTGTTTGGTAGCTAAAGGCTATACTCAAACGTTTGGTGTTGACTATGAGGAGACCTTTTCTCCTGTAGCTGACATTAGGGCTATTAGGATTCTTATAGCCATAGCTGCTTACTATGACTATGAGATTTGGCAAATGGATGTCAAAACTGCCTTCTTAAATGGTCGACTAGATGAAGACATCTATATGGCGCAGCCTGAGGGGTTTGTGAATCCAGAATTCCCAAATCGTGTATGCAAGCTTAAAAGATCCATTTATGGATTGAAGCAAGCATCACGACAATCGAATAAAAGATTTGATAGTGAGATTAAAAAGTATGGATTCACTCAAAATCTTGATGAGCCATGTGTATATCACAAAGCTAGTGGGAGTAATGTAATTTTCCTTATTTTATATGTTGATGACATATTGATCATGGGAAACGATATTCCAAGTTTGCAAAAGGTTAAGGCATATCTTGGAAGTTGCTTTTCTATGAAAGATTTAGGGGAAGCTGCATTTATTCTGGGAATTAAGATATATAGAGATAGATCTCAGCGATTAATTGGATTAAGCCAAAGTGCTTACATTGATAAAATATTAAAGAGATTCAATATGCAAAATTCCAAGAAGGGATATTTGCCGATGCAAGAGCAACATGGCTTGAGCGAGAAAGTTTGTGCTTCAACACCTGAAGAGGTGCAACGCATGAAGAGATTCCCTTATGCTTCGGCTGTGGGATCTATTACGTATGCAGTGAAAAGCACAAGGCCTGATGTGGCATTTGCTCAGAATTTAACCAGTCGATATCAGCAGAATCCGGTTGAAAAACACTGGACTGCTGTTAAGAATATTCTTAAGTACCTTAGGGGCTACTAAAGAAATGTTCTTAGTTTATGGGGGTACTCCATCTGCAGAACTTGATGTTACAGGTTACTGCGATGCTTCTTGAAAAGGTGATAAAGACGATACGAAGTCTCAGACGGGATATGTCTTTGTCATTAATGGAGGAGCTGTGGATTAGAGGAGCAGAAAGCAGAGTGTACTAGCGATGTCTGCTACAGAAAGTGAGTATATAGCTGCTTCAGAAGCTGCAATGGAAGTTGTTTGGATTAGGAAGTTTTTTTTCAGGGCTTGGGGTTATGCCTTCGATTCAACGACCTATAAAAATGTATTGCGACAATTCAGCCATAATTACATTTGCCAATGAACCTGGAATCATGAAAGGCACCAGACATTTCCCGATTAAGCATCACTATGGTCGAGAACAAGTCGAAATAGGTGAAATCGAAATGCTCAAAGTTCACACAGATGAAAACTTAGCAGATCAATTTACAAAGCCTTTATCTGGCACGAAGCTTTGCAAGCATGCTGAAGGAATAGGACTTAAATTAGCTGAAAGTTTCATGCCCATTTGTGATTAGTATTTGGATAAGGGATGTAATGTACAATTATTATTTTAATGAAATAAAATATTGTTTATGTTTATTTATTCATTGTCTTAATAATATATCATATATTTGCATGTTTAAGATCCATGAATAAATTATTATTCTAAATTGTCCATTGTCGATTAATGGTATGAGAATATCATTAAACTAAGACAATTATGAGTATTGGTTCAGGATATACTTGAAAGTATATTGATGCGAAGTCATACCAATTTCACATGATATTCAATGAATTGAGTATTGGACTTATCCCAATAATATGATTTAAATTTATTGTGAGAATCATATTTAAAGTTATCCCCAGACTTGAGATACCAGATAAGTGTCATGGATGTAGTGCATTTTTGTGAAACAATCTACCGCTTACCGTAATTGGAAGTTATAAGGGTTGTTTTCAGAAGTGTTGCAAAGTTCATGGGTTATTCTTGTAGTCAAGAGAGAATTTGTTCATTCTGATTTGTTCAGAAGTTTAATACTGCTGGGCCCCTCGTAGGGTTGACAAAATGTTTGCGTGGCCACGCCCAAAGACTATCTGGAATACGTTCAGATATTTTGGTAATTTTGTTCAATCATAAAGAAACGAGAAACAGAATATTAATAAAGAATCTCACATCTTTATTAAATGTAGTATTAGAAACAAAATGATAATTATAATGATGAATCATTAAAGGTTTTCCAGGAAACCTAGCTCGAGTCGTGCTGGGGGCATTAGAGTATTGCAAGACGCCAACCAATGTCATTTTACTATTAATAGATATACGAGTGGGAGCTGTTAAAGTTACGTATAAATATTAATAAGTAAATGACTAGTATCGAACCCGAGACCTCAGGATTGCACACATTACAAACGAGAATTAAAGATTAATAAATATTAATTGTTATGTATATTTATTAATAACACAAGTATAAGAACTAATGATTGTTAGTGATTAAACGTATGGACTAACTATCGTTAAATAAGAAGGAAAAGGACTAGAATGTAATTTGGAAGACAAGAAGGATCCGGAACACCCTTGTGGGTGTATGGCCGGTCGATCCAAGGCCCAAGGGGGTCGACCCATGCCTTGCTTGCTCTCCAAGATTTTTCTAGTATATATACAAACCCAAGGGTCAATTGTTTCTCACTTTTTGTGCACACACAATACCCTAAAGTTTTCTCTTCTCCTTGTTTTCTTCCTTGGCCGATCAAATCCCTAAACCCTTAGGGTTGGATCGAAAATTTTGATAACAAAATATTACTTGTGTTTAATCTTGCAATCACTTTAATTCGGTATTAGTTTGTGTGTACAAGAACGAGGTAATTACTCACTATAGTAATTATCAAGAGATCGATAAACAAAAACGGTAAGGGGTTTATCATTGATCTAGTTTACACAAGATTCAAGATTTATTGAAATGCATCGGGTACGTTGCTATTTATGTTTTAGTTAATCTTTATACTTGTTATACTTGATCCTAGCTTCCGCATATTTGTGTACTTTGATTGTCAAACTCTAACAACTTCCGCTGTTAGTGCGACAGCCACATGATCGTAAAAAACTTGAAACCAAAATATTCACTATTCTTTCTTCTAATGTTTATATTTCACTTCAGCTGTCACCTTCATGTACCAGGTGTATCAAAAAAGGTGGCCAGTGTCATACTAACGCGGGACTTTTTCGGTGTTTAAATGCCAACAATGGCGCAAATTATTTTACTGACCTGTTTACGGTTAATCTTTTGTTGTTGGGGGTTGCTTCAGGAAAACCAGGCAGAAATCCGATACTGATCCTAGGTGATAAACCTCTTCAATCCTATTAATTATTTAAATATATAAATGCATACAAACATACATATGTATGAATGTTTTACCTGGTGTGTTTTGCTTGCGATCATTTTTATTAATGCAAAGTAAGAATAAAGAAATAACTCGTCATCATCTGTCAAGATATCTTGCTAATCCGACGAGTCTTTGTTTCTTAGAGGGACATTTTCAACTGGCCAAAAAGCCTTTAGACTAGCAGTATTACTTTCACCTATACATTGTAATCATACATGTTTATAGCAGATCAGTTTTATTAACTAGTGTGTGGCTAACCATTTCTAGCAGTATTGGCCTTCAAGAACCCTTAAACAGATCTTCCTTTCACAGAAGCAGATGTATTTGATTCATTGTGTCTTCTGAGCGGTAGGTTTTTCATTCCAATGGAAGGCAAGGAAAAAGGATGATAATAAATAAATTATGGGGAAGGACCAGGAGGACTCAACAACCAAGTCTTAGTTACTTCAATAATGATAATTTTATACAAAAATTAAATATACTTAAAAAAGTTATGTGTTTGGCATACATGAGTTTCAGTCAACTTTTTTAGAAGAATTTAATTGTTATTCATAAATTTTTTTAAGTCAACAGCTGGGGATTCTAATTATGTGTTCGGCATACTGCATACGCCATATAGTGGCTGGACTTTGAGGTGTGTTGAATGGGGGGATAATAATGAGACACATGGAACTTTGAATCGGTGTCATTTGGCGTTTAAAATAAGTTAAGGATGAATGGAGGAGAAGAGTGGACTTGTGTTAGTCAATGTGGAAAAAAACTACACAAGTGATAAGAATTTCTATATTTATCATAGAAGAAGGGCAAGTTGAGTTTGTAAATGTCAAATCCTATTAAATGGTGGTGGCATACAATAATTCATAAGGTCCCATCTTTTAGCCCAACATGTACCAAAGACTTTCTGTCATAAGAGGTAAATATATGCACTCGTTGATATAATGTTATAACGAAGTCTCAAGAACAAATGCAATAAAGATAGGTTATTCTCTAACCTGTTCTGTTGGAATTTGAGATGATTATCATCTTCGTTTTCTCTTTCACTGTTCTCTCTTGCCTACCTCTCATTCATTCATCCATACCCACCTGCCCAGAAAGTTTCAGTTGTCCAAATTTGGTTCCATTCAAGTACCCATATTACAATGGCACTGACACACGATGTGGGTTGATCAAAGTCAACTGTCATTCAAATAATTCGGAAATTCAACTTGGAAACCAGTCATATACGATTGGTAAGGTTGATTATGAATCTTCCCTCAATATCTATAATAATACATTTGAAGAACTTGTGAAAAATGAAAGTTGTGGCGCGCTTATGGATAATTTCACTTCTCCAGAGCCTCTCCGATATTCCATTGCAATATCTCCATTCATCACTCTCTTTAAATGTGCAAAAAATGTCACCTATTTTGACCAACCTAAATACAATAGCCACAACAGATGCAAATATTACAATGAGTAAATTGCAAAAATCGTCCCTAAAGTTTGACCAATTTGCATGTTTCGTCCCAAATATTTCGAAACTGCAAGGATCGTCCTTAAAGTTAACCTTTGGGGCATATATAGTCCTTTTTGGGGACGATACATGCACACGGGGCCAAAACTTTAGGGACGATACATGCACACGGGGCCAAAACTTTAGGGACGATACATGCACACGGGCCAAAATTTAGGGACGATCCTTGCAGTTTCGAAATATTTGGGACGAAACATGCAAATTGGTCAAACTTTAGGGACGATTTTTGCAATTTACTCTATTACAATTTCTACTACCAGTATATGTTTAACAATGCAACAATTCCAAGTGATATCCCACATTCATGTCAGATAATACAGCTGCCGGTGAAGCAGCAATGGCAAGACAATCAAGGACTTGATCAGACCAATATATTTACTCTTCTCTTTTCTTACTTCTCTATTTCATTTAAGTTCTGTCCTCGGTGTCAAAAAAGGGGCAGCCAGTGTCATCCACATGATGGAAATTATCAGTGTTTAGACGCCAAAAAGGGTATGTACTTCTTGACTATATTATAGTAGATTTTTGGGATTGAGTCATCACATAGTAACTTATTTTTCGATTATATGTTGTGATTACTATGATTTTTCGGCTTATGTTGTCGGTTTTCACCCCTTAGTCTAACAAAAAAAACCTTCCTAGGCCAGATTTGCGCTATTTATATTTTTCTATACTTTCAAAAACAAAAACAAAAAAATAAAAAAAAAAATAAAAAAAAAAAAAAAAAAAAAATCTGACGTGGTATTTGAATAATTCCCATTTTGTAGAAGCAGCAAGAAATTTACCATGGGTGAAACTTCTGTTAGGTAATTTATTTATACTCAACATCACTTTTTGTTGCCTTAAACCCACTATTTCACTTTATATAATGAACTACATCTGTTGAATGTTGCAGCTCTCGGTGTAGGTGTTGTGATAATATTAATCTCTATAATCTTTTGCTTAAAATGGAAATTTGGATGGAGAAGAAAGGCAGAGTACAACGCCAATGTGGAAACTTTTCTAAAGAATCAAGCTTTCATGGCACCAAAAAGGTACTCTTATTCACAAATCAAGAAGATGACAAACACCTTCAAAGTCAAACTAGGACAAGGTGGCTTCGGTTCTGTGTACAGAGGAGAGCTAAGCAATGGAGACCTTGTGGCAGTGAAGGATTTAAGTCAACTAAAAGGTGATGGGAAAGATTTTGTTAATGAAGTTGCGAGTGTTGGCAGGACTTGCCATGTTAATATTGTGAGTCTTGTGGGATTTAGTTTGGAGGGTCGTCAAAGAGCTTTGATCTATGAATTTATGCCCAATGGATCCCTTGAAAAGTTCATATATGGTCCGGAATCCTCAAGTAATAGCCAGCTTGGGTGGGAAAAGTTACACCAAATAGCTATTGGGATTGCTCGAGGATTAGAATACTTGCATAGTGGTTGTAACACACGCATCTTGCATTTTGATATAAAGCCTCACAATATTCTACTGGATCAAGATTTTTGTCCTAAGATATCTGACTTTGGGTTGGCTAAGTTATTCCCTGAGAAAAGAAGCATGATATCCGTGTCTCATATGAGAGGAACACCAGGGTATATTGCTCCTGAACTTTTCTCTATAAATTTTGGACAGGTATCCAATAAGTCAGATGTGTATAGTTATGGAATGATGATTCTTGAGATGTTTTTAGGGCGGAAAAATATAGAGGTTGATCGAGTTGATCATACAAGTGAAATATACTTTCCTAATTGGATATACAAAAAGATTGAATTAAATGAAGAACAACTTGGAGTGCAAGGGATTGTGAGCAATGAAGAAACTAATATGGTAAGGAAGATGATTATTGTGGGGTTGTGGTGCATTCAGACTAATCCCTTAAAACGCCCGACAATCACAAGGGTTTTGGAAATGCTAGAAGGAGTAGAGTTATTGGAAATCCCTCCAAAACCTTATACATTTTCTCCATCAAGGCCAGTTAGCTCTCGCTCCTCAACGTCAAGCTTCCGGACGACAGACTAATTGTGCATCATAAATATTCATTATAGGTATTTTAAATTTCCTTTGTTAAACAGAGTTGTTTTGTATATGACTATTGGGTGCCTTTGGTGCATATAAATCAACTACGGAGTACATTTTTGTGGTTTGTCAAGTATTTCATTTTCGTCTAATTTTGAAAAAAGTTTAGGTTTGTTCATAAAGAGAAAAAATCCGCTTTAGGTTTGGTCCAATTTTCGATTGACCGTCATTTTGACCAATTAGCTAGTATGAAATGATTATACTACGCTTGTCTTAATATTGTGAAATAACTAAAATACCATCCATTCATTTATTATTATTATTATTATTATTATTATTATTATTATTATTATTATTATTATTATTATTATTTTATTATAAACAACACTTTATTAAAAACATGTAGGATTTACACGAAATTAGTGGGGAGCCGAGACACTAACTGGGCTCCCACACCTCTAACTATAGCGAAGCTAATCCTACTAAAAATATGAGCAGCAGCACGTGCTCCAATGTCTTGAGTAACCGAGAATAAAATACACTGTTCGTCTATAAACTTGTCAAAAAAACATCACCAGGGTTTCATACCTTGGCATTTTAGTCATCCTGAGTCCTTTTTAGTTTTTTCTAAGTTCTTATATCATCTGAGTCCCTTGACCCGTTATTATCCCACTGTTCCTTTCTAAAGCACCTCAAGGAAACTTTGATGGCCAACTGAGCTACTGCCTGTACAATTATCAACTTCCTTACATAAACATCGCCATCACCGTAAACTTACAAATTAAGAATATACCAAAAGAAATATACACATAAAGCATCAAGAAGAAACAATTACTTTAAAACAGTGTTTTGAAACCCGGATCGACCCGGCCAGGTTAACTGATTCAATCAGTTCTGGCAAAAAAAAACGGGTAAAAAAACCCAGGTTTCTAAAACCGGGTTAACCGGTTAGATACGCCGGGTTTTGAGTGAAACGTGTCAACCAGGTTCTCGAAACCCGGCCAGGTTTCATTTTTTCAAAAATTTTTAATAAAAACCCAGGTTGACCCGACTATCGAACCGGTTGACCCGACAGTCGAACCGGTTAACCCGGTCGAAAAAATTAAAAAAAAAATAATAAATTGAAAAACGGGTTGACCCGGCGGTCGAACCGGTTGACCCGGTGCCCGATGACTCGTCCGGGTCGATTTTGAACCCGATTTTCAAAACATTGCTTTAAAACCCAAAAACCAAATCTTATATATCCAACACCGTTTTCTTCTTTCTATAAACAAACCCAATTTCATAAATCATTTCAAACCACACGAAATTAAAATCCCAACACCATAAAATCAAAATATTACAAAATCAAATAGCTATTGTAAACAAACTTTGTATTATCCAATTTATATTTTCATAAAAAGACCGAATGAGCATTTACACCATTAAATATATACACCATTAAATCTAGATCGGTAACAAAAAATAATAAAGAGGGAAAACGGTGGCGATCCGACGATGAAGGTGCGGCCGATGGCAACGATGAATAGTGGCGACGTTGTAGGCATACGAACGGACGGAACTTGAACACTGTTGGTGGGGGCCAACTCGAAAATTATTTATTTTAGGGGAGCGATATACATTATGCTGAAATTTTTATATTAAAAATGATTCAAACCAAATATAAAAAGGTATAAAATGTACATAGTGTCAAAAAATTTTGAGAGAGGGGGGGGGGGGGGGGGGGGTGGGGGCGCAAGCTCCCTCAGTCCCTTATAAGTTCTGTCCATGCATACGACGAGGACAGTGGCGAATAGTGGTTGTGGCCATTCGGTTTCGATTTGAAGTGGGGTTGATATAAAGTTATGCGTTTTGAATTTTCTAGTTAAAAAGTGGGTGGTTGTACTAGGTTTCAAAGTAGTCGGTGGTGGCCGAAGGTGTCATCGGAGATTGTTTTTGGGATTTGATGGTTCTATGAGCTTTTTTTATTTGAGGGTTATGATTCTTATTCGAGGTATACGCCATGGTGCTTGGTTGTAGTGGGTTTTAAGGCAGCGGGTGATAGTAGTAACGACTGGTGGTTGTGGCTTGTGGTCACTGGATATGGTGATGGTGAGAAGTTAGAATGACAAATATGCGTTTAAATCTAAATTGTATTCTTAAGTATCAATTAAAGAAAGAAAGTAAAGAAAATGAAGTGAAACAGAAAAGATTGACTTCTCTAGTATTAGGTGGAAAACAAAGGATGAAGTGAGAAGAAAACTTAAAATTAGAAGCATGAGAAATAATTATAACTACACATTTGAGATGCATCGACTTGAATTAGATGCATCCCTAGTCTTTTAGATGCACCATAATATATTTTCTAGCAAAAAATTAGATGCATATACATATATTAGATGCATTTCATCAAGTTAGACGAATCCTATATATTTTTCGTTCTCTGCGTGTCAAATTTTTTTTAGTACTAATTTGCATCGTTTTCACTTCAAAATCACTTTCGAAACTATTTGGGATGACTCTAAATAAATAGAGATGCATCTAAATCAAGTCGATGCATCTCAAATGTGTGGTTATAATTATTTCTCATCCTTCTCATTGTAAGTTTTCTTCCCACTAGATCCTTACCCTTAGGAAGAAAAGAAAAATAAAATGACTAAAAAAGAATTAAAATGTGACTTGGTTGATTTTGAAGTAAAATATTTTCTAATAAAATTGAGTTGAAAATGTTTAATTATTTCTTTGAATTTCCTTATTAAAATATTTTTAAGAACTAAGCATAAAAATGAGGTGTTATGTAAAATATTACATGTTTCAAAGGGAAATGATTAAGATACCGTTAATGAGAACCGAACATGTAATTTACTTCTCATTTTATTTGCACAAAATGATGCCGGAAAAGAAACTACGAGGCTGTTTGATAAAACAAAATAATTTAACATTGAGTCGTATAGAGTTCTCAATGATTCAATGCTTTGTACAGCTTGGCTCAAAAATAAAATAACATGCTTAATAACCGTCCTAAATGAATTATTGGAATAACATAAAATTATCATTTTATCCTCGTACTCCTTATGTATACAAGGCTCTAAAAAAAAAAAAAAAAAAAAAAAAAAATTGAAACATTAATGTATAGTGTAGAAACGTAGAAGGAGGGAGGGGGTGTGAATACGTTCCTGTTTAAAATCTTAAATGTTTTGTATCAAATTACCGATCAAGTGTGACTAAATATGAATAGTGGTTATGTCACTCATAATAAATATATATGTCACGTAATTACAAGTATGTTTACCAAATCAAGGCTCACATATCATCAATACAAGTAATCACATAAACATAAGCACAACACAAGGTTAAAAGAATTAAGCTATTTCTAATTAAACTGTGGACGATCCCTAAAATGTATGGACGGTCCCATATATGTGGGACCGCCTGTCGATTTACAGGACCGTCACTAGTGTCATTTCTGAGACATGTGATTAAATATATATTTGCATTTTTCTAAAGTTGTTTTAGTTAGGGCTGAGCATCGGGTCGGAACCGATCTGAACCGACCCGAACCGAAAAAACCGAGAACCGAAATTCATGACAAACCGGAACCGAAACCGAAACCGAACCGACGGGCCGACGGTTCGGTTCGGTTTTTGTCGGTTGGGTTCGGGTTTGTCGGTCCATGTGTATTTTGGCATGTTTTTGTCGGTTTTGGCCCGAACCAGACCGAACCCAACCGACTCGAAACCAAAATCATGTAAAACCTAAAACCGAAACCAAACCGACGGGCCGTTGGTCCGGTTTGGTTTTTGTCGGTTCGGTCGGTTTCGTCGGTCCGGTTCGGTTTTGAACCTTCGGTGCTCAGCCCTAGTTTTAGTTTATATCTCAGGCACAATCACAATCTAAGCAACAAGCCACACAAACACAACCTAAATGCAAAAAGATAAATGCAAGAATAAAATGCAAAGGGATAAGGTAAAAGAAAGCGCAAACCAGACACGGTGATTTCTAGTGGTTCAGCACGAAGCACCTCTTCGCCCTACTCCATTTCCCGAGTACCCAACTCGAGAGTTACTTCGCTAGTCAATACACTCCTTTTAGGCAGAACAAACCGTACACCAAAGCTTACACCAATTTAATGACACTAAACGGAATGTCGAGTCCTAATCCTAGCTAGAACCAATCTACGCACCGACAAACGGCAACATGGACAAGCACCCTTGTCTACTTGCATCTACACATAATCCAAGTCTTCATACGGACGATCAGCCCATCCTAATCTTCACATGGACGATCTCCCCGTCCTACCCCGTCATAATCTTCACACGAACACATGCGGACGTACACACCGTCCTAATCTATACAATCACTATGGACTTACACTTTATCCGGATTTACACTTACACACCTAGTACGACTCACACACAAGTTGGATACACTAATATATAAATGAGAAAGTTTAGAGGAAGAAAAGAATCGTAACACAAGTTACGTGTGTGTGTGTGTGTGTGTGTGTGGAGTACATTATAATACTTGGATTCTTGATAACTTCGAGTGTTCTTCTCTTGCACTTGAGATAGAGGATGACGGAATCACTTATAAATGCATACCAAAGAGTTATAGTGATCAAAGAAGAAGAATGAAAGAACGGATAATTTTTGTGCAAAGAGGATTAAGTTTTTCTGTGAAAAATCGCTCAGTATTTATAGGCAGCTCAAAGAGCGGGAAACTGTCCCTTAAACATTGAACGGTCCCTTATATATAAGGGACCATCACCTTTTTTAAGGAACCTTCCTGACAGTTTTTTTCCTTTAGTGGTGAAATGTTATCTGGTGAAAATTTAATTGATTTTGGCGGGAAAAATAGCTGTTGGGAATTTGAAATTCAAATTTAAAAGTTAACTTAAGTTAATAGTTAACTAAAGAGTTAACATAACCAAGTTTCATGACGTTTAACTCAGATAAATAAGATTAACAACAAAGATAAAACGTAAAGAAAGAGACACAAGGTTTTTCAACGTTTAATTCTTATCAGAAGTTAATCAAAAGAATTATACCCAAGTGTTTACGGAATAACACTTGGGATTGAAATGACAAGTATGGTGTGGACTCCGCACTAAACCCAAACTACATTGAGTGACAACTATAAGGTCACACTGAGCTATCTCAGGGACTGTGTTGTTCTTTGGAGGAGTAAAAGTGGTTTGTGAATGCTTCGCATTAAATGCACAAACTTGTCAACTTTTACTCCTCACTTATGCTACCTATTTATACACAAGTGATTTACAACTTTACTGATAAAGACAAAAGATGACCTAACTAGTAGAGACAAAAATACTTACGTATTTTGTCTCTGTTACATTAGACTATTTTGGGTAAAAGACAATGTGCCTTTCCAATGCACAGTAATGACACCACCCTGACATGATGCTGATGCCTTTCAGGGAAAGTTTGACTTCAGGTAGATGAGGTCACCTGTTGATCCGTTCAAACTTTTCCCGCCTTGTCCCGCCCATACTTCAGTCTTCAGTCTTCATTCTTCATTATGTAGTTGTTATTGAGGAGTCCTGGGGGTTCAGTGAGTTATTGCCATCCTCACTGAACCCATCATCTTCTTCTTGGCTTAGATTCCATACACTGAGTTCCGCCTCACTGAATGGTGAACCTTTCGACATAGACTCGTTCCAAGCATCCTGAAGATGACTCACTGAGGTACTGTTCACTCAGTGACTTGTTTGTATATACGGATAATAGACACTTAGGTTATTTTATGTTCAAATCGAAGTTAAAAGGAAGCTTGGGGAATTCAGTGACCCAAGAGTCTCCCCCTATTTGGATATACAAATAGCCTAAGTGTGTATTGATTCAGTGTGAGTAGTCAGGGTTCATCTTCTCTTCACTGAGTGTTGATGTAATTAATTAGGACACTTGTAACTTAAAAGAAACATCATTGTTCATTAATAAATATTACAAATCCTATGAAAAATTACAAAAACATAAAAGAAAGATAGTTGGTGCAGATTCAGATGTTCAATTGGTAACCAAGAGCTTCAAGCTTTGCCTTTTTGGATCTCAGGAGGTGTCTTTCAGGGTGCTCTTCAATCTTAGGTTTGAGGTCTTGATAGAACCTTACGTTTTTAGCACATCTAACGGGGGAAGCCAGCATCAGGTACGTAAGCATCACTTTGATCCCTGCCTTGTCAATGTCTGACCATCTCTGAAAAGCAGGGTTTCCATACTCGTCAGTGAAGCACATACCCCTCTCAGGAATTTCAAACACCACATTGTTCATGAAGGTAATTCCTTCAGGAAGAGATTTGTCACAGTCCAGTCCAGGGACCTTGATCTCAGGTTCTGATTCAATATGCTTCCTCTTTCTTTTGGAGACCTTTTTAGGAGCATCTTGAGTAGATGGAGCAGGAAGTAGAGAGGGGATTCCAAGAGATTTAGGCATTTCCATCAGTCCTTTATATCTGAGCTCTAGTGATTTAAGGAGATTAGGGACCACCACATTTGAATTCTTGGTTATGATTGGTCAAAGTTCATCCAGCTCAGAGATACCAAATTCAGCAAACTTGAATGGATCATGGGTGTCCATTACTCTTTTGTCTTGCCCCTGAAGACAGTGACAATAGCAGGCTTGGTGTTGCGATGGATTTTCACGTCAGTGATGGTTTCAGGCTTCAACCTTTCTTTCATCGCCCAAGTGTACCTCTCAATCCTAGTCTTCCTGATCTGAGCATCCTTCCTGAGCTTAGCTTCTCTTTGCATCTTCAGGGCGCTTAGTTCCTCCTCCTGAGCCTTTTTGAAAACAGCCCCTACTTGCTCAGTGGCCAGTTGCTTAGTATCCAACCCTCTTTTCTCTGTTTCCTCATGAACAACCTTTATAAGTGCGGACTTGCTTATTCTTTCCTCCTCAGCCACCTTTTCAGTGCCTCATCTCTTTCCATGTGAACTTGAATCTCTTCATTTGTGAGATGATGAATTACCCCGTTGATTTCAAAGGGGACCCTGATTGGTTCATCAGGATCCTGTCTGACGATGGTAGAGGCAGGCTTTAGTACTGGTGATGGTTCAGAGGTTGTAGCAATGCCTTTGCCTTTGTCCTTCTGAGTGACTGATGGTTGGACAATTTCTTCATTAGGTTGAGCAAATGAGATGGGAGTGGCTTCAGTGACTTGCTCCCCCTCAGTGTGAAAGGGAGCATCTTCATATGGGACTTCAGTGTGAGGGGCATCAGTGACATTCTCCCCCTCAACTGTTGCCTGAGCTGAAGTTATGGCAAGAGTTGGAGTGAGTGATGCAGAGGGGGATGTTCCCTTGAAGGCCTGAAATATCTCAGTCATCATGGACTTGATGTCTGAGGTGTCCCTTTGGATGGTGGATACTTTGGCGTCCAGAGATGCCTGAGCAATTTCTATAGCAGACAAACGGGAACCAAATTTCCAAACAAGAGCTTCTAACTTTTTGGACTGAGCTGTCACCAATTGATCCAAAGTTGCAAGGGAGGTTGTGGCAGACTCCACTGAGCTACTGAGAGCCTGAAGATTGACGGACTTCATCAGGTTGAGTAACTCAGTGATATGCACAGAGTTGAGCTGGTAGGTCTCTGAAGCCTTAAGAAGCTTCTTTGTAAGTTCAGGATCATCTTTAACCGATTCTTGAATGGATTGAACCCCTGTGTTCAGATTGTTAAGTGATTCAAGGAATTGGTTGAGGCGAGAGACCATTTGTGTCAGGGAGTAGTTGATAGAGGAATTCTGCTCCCAGACATCTTCATTGAATTCTTCAACAGAACTCTTCAGGTTGAAGTAGTGAACTGCTTGCTCAGTGTGCATGTCAAATACTTCGTCAGTGACCCCCCTGAACAAGGCATTGGTAGCTTTCTTGATGAATTTCTTAAAAACCTTCACAGTGAGAGGAGTCTCTTCATCATTTGAGGACTCTGATGGGGAGTGAGTGTCATCATCATCATGGTTGGAAGATTGAGGAGACTGAGGAATTGGTTCAGGGACTGTCTCCTCAATTTCTATATCTTCTCCTGCTTCAAAAATCTCCTCATCGATGTGGAAATCATCATCAGAGAACAAAGCAACTTGAACATCTGCCATAGATTGAATCTGCAAAAGGAGGTTATCTGGCTCCTCTTCAAAAGAAGATTTGCCTTTGTTATGGCCAGGTCCTAACCTCTTAAATCCAACAGACTGGGTTTTATTTTCCTGGTCCTCAAGGTCAGTTCCCAAGTTATGCGCACCCCCGTGAGTGGGTTTGGGTTCCATATCAGCGGGTGGTTTCATTCCCTCTGAATCTTTGTCCCCCGTGACCCCTTCAGACACTAATGGGTGTTTCCTAGTGCCATCATGAGGATCCGTGAAAGTTGTGTCCCTATCAGTTGGTTGTATCAAGCCCCCTGAGTCTTTAGGAAGAGTGGTTGGGCCCTCAGACAAAAGCTTTGAGCTACGAATGTCCTCATCAGGCACCTGAGTGGGTTTGCCCCCTTTCCAATAGGCTTGCGCTGGCCTGTCAAAGATTTAGGGGCGTTAACTCCCTGATGATTGGGTTGTGATTTACCCGAGCCTTTAGCAGGATGTGAAGTGGTGTGGGTCCCCTTATCAGTGGAGTAGTGCTGCCCCACCGAGGATATAGGACCCTTAACTCCCTGAGACTCTGGTTGTGATTTGCCAGAGCCTTTAGCAGGATGTGGAGGTTGGTTTGATTCCAACTCCACTGACTTTTTTATGTCAGCAGAGCCTTTGGGAATGGGTGTGCCCGAGGATACAGAGTGTGATGTCTCAGTGCCCTCCGTTGGCCTTTGTTTTGGGGTCAATGACTGGGTAATAATCTTGAGGGTGTTAGCAGTCATGGTCGGTTGTTGCCCCGTTTGGCTAGGCACGGGGACTGAGGTACCAGTGGCGAGTGATTTGGGTCTAACCACCTTCCTGGACCCCTGTCCCTTTTTCCCTTTCACCTTCTTGGTGGGAGAGGGAACTGGTGAAATTTTGTTGTCACCCTGGATAGCAGTCAACATGTAAGTGGTCAGGGCAACAGGTGTAACCTCAAGAGGGTCACGAGAGTAATTGACCTTTTGTAGAACATCAGGTTCAAAGCCAATGGCTTCAGGCCTTATATACTCAGACCCAAGCAAGTCTTGCAGGGCACAGGAAATGAATCTAGGATAAGACATTAGTTTTTGCCTAGATTTCCCACCCAACTTTGCAATGAGGTCCTTGAAGATAATTTCCCTAAGGTCTATTTTTGTACCCTCTAAGAGACAATACACTATCATTGCTTGAGTAGTGTTCAGTTGCTCTGTGGAGGATTTGTTTCCCCAAAGGACCTAAATGACAAAGGTCATCAGAATCCTCCAGGGGGCTGGAAACCAAGTTTTGATGATAGGGGCTTTGGAGAGAAGGGCCCCTGGTGTCACTTCAGGGTGATTTTTTTCATAGGGCCCAAGTTCCAGAAGGAGTTCCTTCACATCTTTTTCAGTGGGCTGGGCAGTGAAGGTCTTAGTATAGTCAAGGCCAGTGGCTTTGACGAAGGTTTTGTAGTCAAGAGTTAGGAACTTAGTTCCATTCTTTACTAAGAACCTTATTTTGGCCTCCTTTGGTGCATCAGGGTTTTCAACCACCGTTGTGCACCAAAATTCCCTCAGATAGTCATGGTAGATGACTGAGGGGGTTTTTGTAAATGTGGTGGTAAGGAAGCAATTTTGAAGGTACTTCACCGGAACCCTTGTGGGTAGGCGAAGTTTCCCACCACATTATTTTTGGTCAGGTCTACACTCTCAACCTGGAAATCCACATTGAGAGCGTATTTGATGACTTTAGAGGAAGCCATTTGTGAGAATGGGTCTAGTTTTGAGAAAAAGGTTTTGATAAAATTGAAACACACACAGTTTTGAAAGCCAAAATTTTCTTGAATAAATTTTGCAAGAGTTTTGTTAAGATTTGAAAGCGTGTGTGTGTTTAATTTTGTGGGGGTATTTATAGGGAAAAAACTAGGGTTGTGCCGTTGCGGATATCAAACGTTTTGGTATTAATTCAGAATGGTAATTTAAAGTATGTTTGAAATCCGCATTAACTGGCACGATTCCCATTACCCATTTTTCTCTCAACATGATTAGAGAGATGGTTACGTGGCTCTGCAAAAGACGCTTTTGCAGAGTGATGTCATCACACAAGTATTTGTGTGAGAGGGAGAGCATTTAATGCTCAGTGGTATTGGTGAGAAATGTGGGGGCCCATGATGTGGATGCCAGTTGTATAAGCAACATATATTCTTATATTTAATAGGAATCAGTTACCTACCTGGGACATTTACTAACTAAGTACTTGGAGCATTTAGTTAGGGTATTAATGCCATATGATATCATGAGCCCCCTGAATGAGTTTATCATTCAGTGTGTTGATGATCAGCGAAGAGGTGATTATCACTGAGACATGGGTTTTAATCAGGGACCTAAGAGAATTTACATTTGGTTGGAATAACTTTGATCAGTTGCCCGAGTTAATATCCTGTTGGGATATAAAATATCAAAGTACTTCTGGATGTCAAAGTACTGCTGCATGAAGAATAAAGTCAAAGTACTGCTGTTATTGAAGAATGCTTAAAGTACTTCGAAGGAAGCAAGGACTGATGTGCAATATTAGATAAGGATTAATGTGTAATATTAAACGAATATTCTAGAATTAGTTAGGGATAATGACTTGTCGTTCAAGGATTACATGTTGTAAACCGACTTAAGGTTATCGTTATAAAGAGCCTTAAGAGGTATTAGTCGATATAAGTTTTATAAGTCTTAGATACGTTTAGAAGTCGATCAAAGTTAATAGTTAGGGATTGTTAGTGAATCTGTGTAACAAAGCAGGTTCAAAGTTTGGTTAATATAAAAGTTCTTCTTAAGCTTTGTGTTAGTAGATTCCGCATACTTTACAAGGTAAAACAGTGTTTCAATATTAATAGTGTTGAGTTTACTCAATATTGTTAAACCCTTACAAGCTACAAAGTAGTTTAGTCAGAGTATATCGATCCAACAAGTGGTATCAGAGCTTGTGTTGGAAACTCTGATTAAGAAGACAAACCTTTAAAACCTTTAAACCGATTTCACTACAAACCCTTCAAGATGTCAACAGATGTTGCACCTGCTCCCTCAATCACTGCTGTTAGAATCCCTATTGTTAAGAAGGGAGAGTACAACCTATGGGCCATGAAGATGAGGCAGTACATTGCCATCACAGACCATGCACTATGGGATGTGATTGTCAATGGAAACATACAAATTGAAGAACCAGTAGAGGTACCTGGACAACCAACACCACCTAAAATTACTGTACCTGCTGCTACCAAAAGAAATCAAGACAAAGCACTCAACATACTGCTTTATGCTATTCCTGATGGTCACATATTAAAGTTTCATGATGCCAAAGATGCCAAACAACTATGGGCTGCAATAAAGAAGAAGTTTGGAGGTAATGATGCTTCTAAGAAGATGCATAGGAATTTGCTGAAGCAACAATTTGAAACTTTCACAGTTGGAGAAAGAGAAGGTCTTGATTCTGCTTATGAAAGATTCCAACATCTTCTGAGTATGTTAGAACTATATGATGCTGAGGCATCAGTTGAAGATGCTAATTTGAAGTTCTTGAGAAGTTTGCCATCAGCATGGCATGTAGTTGCTACTATGATCAGAGGACAATCAGGGCTGGATACTATGGACTTTGATGATCTTTACAACAATATGAAGGTGTATGAGTATGAGATGAATGGTACTACAGGTTCAAGCACACAACAGAACATTGCTTTTGTCTCTTCTGAAAAGAGAAGCAGTACTTCTAACAAAGGTACTGCTTATCCTGTTCAAAGTAATGTGACTGAAACACATGTTCCATGCACAACAATGATCACCACCAATTCATCACAATCATTAACCCCCACCTCAGATGATGTTCTATGTTCATTCTTTGCTCAACAAGCATCTCTACCAGTCACCTATCAAGAAGATGTATTGCAAATAGATGATGATGCTTTGGAAGAAATTGATATCAGATGGCAAGTTGCCATGCTCACTGCAAGGATCAAGAAGTATGTGAACAAGACAGGAAAAGGCATCGACTTCAGAGCTAAACAAGGAATAACATTTGACAAGTCCAAGATTGAGTGTTTCAACTGTTAAAGGACTGGTCACTTTGCAAGGGAGTGCAAATTTGCAAAGTATCAAGCAAACAAGATGATTGAACCACCCAAGCCTGAAAGAAAAGAGATTCCAATTACTGAACCAAAACCAAAAGCCTTGGTTGCTCAAGAGAATCTGTCAGAGATTGATTGGTCCAATGAGTTTGATGATGAACCAGTAACCTATTCAATGGTTGCATTGGAAGACTGGAGCACAACATTTGATGAAGAGCCTGGATATGCTGCTTTGGAGTCAAGAGATGAGTTAGGAAGCTTTGATTGGAGCATGGAGTTTGAAGAAGCACCTGTTCAGCTTGCTATGGTAGCTGCTTCACCAAGTTCATCCACTAACTCTGAGGTATGCTCTAAGTGTAATGATATGTATCAAAAGTTACTTAGTGAGTATGTAGCTGAAAGAGATAAATTTCAAAAAGCTAGGGCTGAGATAACTGGTTATCAATTAACTTTAGAGTCAATGGAAGCCAAAATTCTTACACATGAAAACAATGAAGTAGCATGGCTTGAAACATATAAACAACAGGATTACCTAGTTAACTTAAATGAATGGAAACTAGGTTGCAAGGTGTCCGAACTAGAAAAAGTGACTGCTGAAAGGGATAAGTTGTTAGAAAAACTTGCTGTATGGAATGAGGCAGGTGTGTCACATGTTCAATTTGTTGAAAAGCAAAGAACATCAAATATTAAGACAGGCCTAGGTTATGATAATAATAGCAATGAAGGTATTCCATTTAAGAGCAAGGAACTAAATCTTACAGTTGATACCTCCACTAGTCACGAAGAGTTCAAAAGTCTAGATGAAAACACTTCTAGTGATGAGGAATCCCCTAGTCAAACACCTCCTGTATTTCAGAAAGAAAAGGGATATAATGCAGTTCCTCATCCACCAGGTAGCTTTCAACCACCTAGAAAGGATGTTGATTGTTATGGTGTAGATAATCTAGAGTTTAGGAAAAAACTTAAAAGTAAATTTAATCCTGAAAATTTAGAAAAATATGTTGAAGCACCTAAGGTAGAAGAGACCAAGTTTTCAAAACAAGCAGTACCTTCAAACTCTTTTCGAAATACTGCTGATCACTCAGCAGTACCTCAAAGAAAATTCTTTCAAAATACTGCTAATTTTAGAAACACTTATGGAAGGGGATTTGGGGATATTGGTCCAAAGGTCTGTTATGTTTGTTATAGTCCTCATCATTTGTTTAAAGACTGTGATTATCATTCAGAATACCTAAGTAAATATCCAAAGACCAGAACTGCACAACTAAGTTATAGGGAGAATAAGCCAAGGGATAACAAACCAGTTTGGAACTATACAAATAGGGTCAACCATAGTAATTTCTCAAAAGACTATAGGTACCCTCATCAGAAAAGGTCATACTCCAAACCCTCAGTACCTTCACAAAGTACTGATAGAAAGTTCCCTAATGTTTCTAGCAAACACTCAAGTGTAAGATCTAGGAGGCACAATCATTACAACCCTAGAAAGCCTTACAACACAAGAAAAGATGCTAGGACACAGAACCCAACTCCTAAAGTTACAACTAAATGGGTTAAGAAAGAAAGTATTGCTGGGGAAAAACCAGTACTTTCAGAAGTTAAGGGTGAAAAGGGGACAAGTGATCTTGAAAAATCAACAGTTTTGGAAACAAAAACCTTAATTCTTGATCATGCTTTCAAAGACAGTGGTGATTACATACTCAAAAATTTTGAGTATGTCACTCCAGAAGGGGAACACAAGTCAGTAATGGCTTGGGTTCCTAAAAATAACTAACCTTTTTCATGTGAATGCAGGGCAACCCAGAGGAGGAGCTTAAAGATCATCTTATTGTAGATAGTGGTTGCTCTGGCAGTATGACAGGAGAAAAGGAGCTCCTGTCAGATTTTAAAGCTTATTTTTGAGGAAAAGTTGCATTTGGGAATGATCCTGATGGAGGAAGAATAACTGGCAAAGGAACTATCAAGGCAGGAAACATTGATTTTGAAGATGTTAGATATGTGAAGGAGCTCAAATTCAATCTTTTGTCAGTCTCTCAGATTTGTGATAAGAAGTACCCTGTGTTATTCTTTGACACAGAATGTCTTATACTTTCTCCTGATTTCAAGTTAGAAGATAGAAACTTGGTGTTGCTGAGAGCACCAAGAACTAATGATGTGTACATCATAGACTTAAAGAATGTAAATTCTGCTAAAAGAGCAACATGTTTGATTGCAAGAGCATCTATGGAGGAAGTACATCAATGGCACAGAAGGCTGGGACATGTAAATTTCAAAAACATCAATAAGCTGGTCAGAGGTAATTCAGTTAGAGGTTTACCTTCTAAGACATTCAAGAATGATCACACATGTCTTGCTTGTAAGAAGGGTAAACAGCACAAGGCCTCTTGTAAGAAGATTGATGAGAAGACTATTAGAGAGCCTTTGGAATTGCTGCACATGGATCTGTTTGGACCTGTTTCAGTTGTTAGTCTGAACAAGAAGAAGTATTGCTTGGTTGTAACAGATGACTGTAGCAGATTTAGTTGGGTCTTTTTCTTATGCTTTAAAGATGAAACTTTTGATGCTATTCATGATCTAATAATAGCACATGAAAATCAGTTAAGACTCAAGGTTAGAGGCATTAGATGTGATAATGGGATTGAGTTCAAGAATCAGCTTATGGATGAATTTTGTGCCAAGAAAGGAATTAAAAGTGAGTTCAGTATTGCTAGAACTCCTCAGCAAAATGGAGTTGCAGAAAGAAAGAATAGAACTCTTATAGAAGCAGCAAGGACAATGCTTGCAGACTCTCAACTACCTGTTCCATTCTGGGCTGAAGCTGTAAGTGCTGCTTGCTATGTATTGAATAGAGTATCAGTGACTAAACCTCAAATGAAGACACCATATGAGTTGCTCATGGGAAAGAAGCCAAGCATCAAGTTTGTGAAACCTTTTGGATGTCCCCTAACCATCTTAAATACTGCTGATAATTTCAGCAAATTTGATGGGAAGTCAGATGAAGGATATTTATTGGGATATTGTACAAATAGCAAAGGATTCAGAGTGTACAATAGGGCTACTAAGAAGGTTCAAGAATGTCTTCATGTTGATTTTTTGGAAGAACAAGAGAATTCTAAAGGTAAAGGTCCTGATTGGATGTTTGATCTTGATTTAATGTCTTCATCAATGAATTATGTACCTGTAAGGGAAGAAAATCAACTTGCTCCCACTGATGAAGAAGCACAGTACATTGTTCATGGTGTTAATTTAAGATCTGAAGATGAGCCAAAAGATAATGCCAATGATGAGAAGAAAAGTACTTCTGAGCCTCAAGGTACTGCTAAACCTAACAGTACTGTTGATCATCAAAGTACTGTTTCACCACAAATACCAGTATCTGCAAAAGATCAAGCCATTCAAGATGAACTTTCTAGGATGCTTTTTCAAAAAACAATGGCTAAGTCATATGATGATGAACAAAGGAGAGCTTATGAAGCAGAAAAGAAGAAGGCAAAAGAAACAGTCAGTACTGCTAATCCATTTGAAAGTACTTTTCAACTTTTGGATACTTCAAATTGGATAAATACTGATGTTGTTCATGATCCTAATATGCCTGACTTAGAAGATACTGCTGATCCAAACACAATTACTTTAGAAGACACTGATGATGAATTGGATCAAGAAGGCATTTTCTCAGATTCTAATGAAGATCCTGATATAACTAATTTGGAAGATAATCTTGAAGTCTCACCAACTCCTACTCTCAGAATTCATAAAACTCATCCTGTTACCAATATTATTGGACCCTCATCATCAGGGGTGCTCACAAGGACTAGGGCTAAGAATATGTCTCAACAACATACTTCTTTACTTAGTTTTATCTACAAGCAAAACAGGGTGAATCACAAGGATCAAAAGTTGTGTTTATTTGCTTGTTTTCTATCTCAGGAAGAGCCCAAGAATATCAAACAAGCATTAGCCAAGGAAAGTTGGGTGGAAGCTATGCAAGAAGAACTCCTACAGTTTAAACTTCAAGAAGTTTGGGTATTATGTGATTTACCTGATGGAAAGAAACTTATTGGAACTAAATGGGTCTTCAGAGTGAAAAGTGATGAAAGAGGGAATGTTATTAAGAACAAGGCAAGGTTAGTGGCTCAAGGATATAGACAGGAAGAAGGAGTAGACTATGATGAAGTTTTTGCTCCTGTGGCAAGGCTTGAAGCCATCAGACTATTTTTGGCTTTTGCATCTTATATGGGATTCCCTGTATATCAGATGGATGTTAAAAGTGCTTTTTTATATGGCAAAATCACAGAAGAAGTTTATGTCAAACAACCTCCTGGTTTTGAAGACCCTACACATCCAAACAAAGTCTACAAGGTGATCAAGGCTCTTTATGGCCTACATCAAGCTCCCAGAGCATGGTATGAAAGGCTTTCCAATTTTCTATTGCAACATGGTTATAGAAGAGGAGCTATTGACAAGACTTTGTTTATCAAGAGAGATAAGAAGGATATCATGCTAGTTCAAGTGTATGTAGATGATATTATTTTTGGTGCTACTAAGCAATCTATGGTGAAGGAATTTGAAGATCTTATGCAGAAAGAGTTTCAGATGAGTTCCATGGGAGAATTAACATTTTTCTTAGGACTTCAAGTGCAACAGTCAAGCAATAGAATTTATATTTGTCAAGATAAGTATGTTGCAGATATTCTTAAGAGATTCACTTTCACTACTGTTAGGCCTACATCTACACCAGTGGATACTAACAAACCTTTGGGAAAAGTTGAAGATGGAGAAGATGTTGATGTCACACTATACAGGTCTATGATTGGATGTCTTATGTATTTAACTGCATCAAGACCTGATATTACTTTTGCTGTGAGCTTATGTGCAAGACATCAAGTTAATCCAAAAGTATCTCACTTGAATGCTGTCAAGAGGATTTTCAGGTATCTTAGGCAACAACCTAAGCTAGGATTATGGTATCCTAGGGATTCACCTTTCCATCTCCAAGCCTTTTCAGACAGTGATTATGCTGAAGATAACTATGACAGAAGATCCACAACTGGAGGATGCCAGTACCTTGGAAGCAGATTAGTGTCATGGCAATGTAAGAAGCAAACAATTGCAGCAACTTCTTCTACAGAAGCAGAGTATGTAGCTGCTGCAAGTTGTTGTGCACAAGTACTTTGGTTACAGAACCAGCTTCTGGATTATGGATTCAATTTCAAGAATACTCCTATCAATATTGATAATGAGAGTACTATCTGTATTGTCAAAAATCCAGTCTATCATTCCAAGACCAAGCACATCCAGATTAGACATCACTTTATAAGAGATTGCTATGAACAAAGGCTTATCAATGTGCTTAAAGTTCATACTGATGATAATGTAGCAGATCTACTCACAAAGGGCTTTGATGTTTCAAGATTTACTTTTTTTGGTTGTGAGTATTGGCATGATTAATATGTAAGCTATTTTTTAGGGGAGGCATAAGTAGTTATTAGTTAGTCATTATTTGAGGGGAGGCTACATGTATCATTCAAAAGAAAGGATTTTATTCATTCAAGTTCTTCCAACAACCAGTCAGAGTACATACTGCTAGTGATGATGAAACAATTGCTCAAGTTATGATGAATTTAAGGAGACCAACAGGAGGAATACACATCTCTGAGCCTGCACAAAAAGATGATGAAAGTACTTCTGAATCAGGAAAACTAGATCCAAAAGATAAAGGGAAAGGGATAATGGTTCAAAAAGATATTAAGAAAAAGAAGAAGAAGAAATTTTCTATTGCTCAGATTAGAGAATTAGAGACTGCAGATGATTTAGAGCTTGCTAGAAAGCAACAAGCTGAATATGATGCTGAGTATTTGGAAGAAGTCAGTAGGCCAATTACAAAGAAGCCAATGACCAAAGCTCAGGAAAGAAACTGGATGATACAGTTCTTGAGAAATAAGGGATACAAGAATTTGCATTTGAAAAGGTATCCTGAAGTGAAAGCTCTGTGGGATAAAGTACAAGAAGATATCAGAAGAGAAGTAGAAAACTTTGTGCCTATGGAAGTTGATAGAAAGAAGAAATTAGAAGATATAAGGAAGGAACAAGCTGAGCAAAGGAGATTGAAAAGAAAGAAATTAGCTGAGGATGATCAATTGTCAAAAAGGCTGAAGTTAGTTCATGAAGATACAGTTGATGAACTCAGAAATTAGTTCAGAGTTGTTGATTTTAAGAATAAGAAGATTGAAGATTCTGGAAAGAAGTTCAAGATAATCTCATTTTCTGTGGTTGAATCAAAAGAGGGAAATTATTTTATGATCCATAGAGAAGATGAAAGCTTCACACCATTCAATATGTTATGGGATTTATTGCACTGTATCACAAGGGCAGATCTTTATGACTTATATGTGCAAGTGCAGACATAGTATGCAGAGATTGAAGCTTCAGGAGTGGGATTAGTTTTGCTTGGAGACTTATTTACCATCTGGGATACTGAAGAAACAAGTGTTGATCCTCTCTGGAATGATCAAGAGAATTGGGAAATAACAAGATGGAGATTCTTTGAGTCATCAGGAGTTCATACACTAGAGATGGAAGATGGTACTATGATTCATATGTTGGCTGAGAGGAGATATCCATTGATTAGAGAAATCATGCTCAGAATGCTGGATCATGGAATGGAACTTGAAGATGAATCTGAAGTAGCTTTGGATGTTATCAAGTTATTTATCAGATGGGTCAAGTCTGAAGAGTAATATTGCATAATACTGGTATGATTTGTTTTGTAAAATAAAGTATTTTTCAAAGTACTGCAAAAACAAATAGTACTTTATCAAAGTACTGCTTGCTGATATAAACCAGTATAGGTTCTTTAAAATAAAAATAAAATGTTTTGATGTTTAAAAGAAAAAAGGATTTGAAAAGAAACACATGGTGTTAGCATTTATACTGCACAACAAATGGTAATCAACTCACCATGTTTAACAGACAAGAAAGAGTTTGACTCATCATGAGGGTACGGCTCTGATGTGATAATCAAATCCGTTGATGGTTGATAGTTTACCAAAAACTAGGTTATCAACTCACCATACATCCAAGTGATCAAGAGCTGGCTAGTCCATAGCAAACGGCTCATGGTAAAGACATATCAAATCCGTTGATAGCTGATGATTTGCTAAAAATCATAATTTTCAATGATTCACCTCTCACAGGAGTTAACACACTTGGAAGTGATGAGAATAGTATGAAACTTTTAAGATTTGATGATCTTTGTACCAAAATGTTGCTGAGTTGCTGAGAAGATACCATGGAAGATATGATGCTGATGAAGAGTACTTTGACATATGACAGATAGAAGAAAAGGAATAAAGAAACAATCTTTCTGAATGATTAAAGATTTGAAGATTAAAGATAACAAAGAAACTTGAAATCAAGCAAGTAGAGTTCAAGTTAGGGGAGGATTGTTGGGATATAAAATATCAAAGTACTTCTGGATGTCAAAGTACTGCTGCATGAAGAATAAAGTCAAAGTACTGCTGTTATTGAAGAATGCTTAAAGTACTTCGAAGGAAACAAGGACTGATGTGCAATATTATATAAGGATTAATGTGTAATATTAAACGAATATTCTAGAATTAGTTAGGGATAATGACTTGTCGTTCAAGGATTACATGTTGTAAACCGACTTAAGGTTATCAATATAAAGAGCCTTAAGAGGTATTAGTCGATATAAGTTTTATAAGTCTTAGATACGTTTAGAAGTCGATCAAAGTTAATAGTTAGGGATTGTTAGTGAATCTGTGTAACAAAGCAGGTTCAAAGTTTGGTTAATATAAAAGTTCTTCTTAAGCTTTGTGTTAGTAGATTCCGCATACTTTACAAGGTAAAACAGTGTTTCAATATTAATAGTGTTGAGTTTACTCAATATTGTTAAACCCTTACAAGCTACAAAGTAGTTTAGTCAGAGTATATCGATCCAACAAGTGGTATCAGAGCTTGTGTTGGAAACTCTGATTAAGAAGACAAACCTTTAAAACCTTTAAACCGATTTCACTACAAACCCTTCAAGATGTCAACAGATGCTGCACCTGCTCCCTCAATCACTGCTGTTAGAATCCCTATTGTTAAGAAGGGAGAGTACAACCTATGGGCCATGAAGATGAGGCAGTACATTGCCATCACAGACCATGCACTATGGGATGTGATTGTCAATGGAAACATGCAAATTGAAGAACCAGTAGAGGTACCTGGACAACCAACACCACCTAAAATTACTATACTTGCTGCTACCAAAAGAAATCAAGACAAAGCACTCAACATACTGCTTTATGCTATTCCTGATGGTCACATATTAAAGTTTCATGATGCCAAAGATGCCAAACAACTATGGGCTGCAATAAAGAAGAAGTTTGGAGGTAATGATGCTTCTAAGAAGATGCATAGGAATTCGCTGAAGCAACAATTTGAAACTTTCACAGTTGGAGAAAGAGAAGGTCTTGATTCTGCTTATGAAAGATTCCAACATCTTCTGGGTTGTTTGAGATGGCTATGGCACTTGTGTTATCATAAAAGATGGGTACCATCTTGTACTGAATGCCATAGTCACTCAGTTGGCTCTTCATCCAGAGTACATTTGCACAACATCCTGCCGCAACCATATATTCAGCTTCAGCTGAGGACATGGCCACTGATTGTTGTTTCTTTATACTCCAATACACAAGTTTATCCAGAGTACATTTGCACAGCATCCAGCCACAGCCATATATTCAGCTTCAGCTGAGGACATGGCCACTGATTGTTGTTTCTTTATACTCCAATACACAAGTTTACCACCAAGAAATTGACAGGATCCTGAGGTACTTTTTATGTCCATATTGCATCCTGCATAGTCAGAGTCAGTATACCCTTTGAGATCAAATCCTGAGCACTTAGGGTAATACAAACCAAGGTTTGGTGTACCCTTCAGGTACCTGAAGATTCTCTTGACAGCAGTGAGATGGGACTCTTTACGATCAGCCTGATATCTGGCACACAGACAGACTGAGAATTGGATATCAGGCCTGGATGCAAGTAAGTACATCGGGGACCCTATCATTCCCCTGTATTGGGTTTGGTTCACTGATTTGCCAGTGAGATCAGGGCCAAGGTTGTTTGGAGGAACCATAGGAGTCTTCACTGAAGAGCAGTTAGTAAGCTCAAACTTCCTTAGCAGGTTCCTTAGGTATTTCTCTTGACAAATGGATATCCCTCTGTCAGTTTGTTTGATTTGTAGTCCAAGAAAGAAAGTGAGTTCACCCATCATGCTCATCTCAAACTTCGTGGTCATCAGTTTTTCAAACTATTTGCAAAGTTTGTAACTTGTTGAGCCAAAGATGATGTCATCAACATACACTTGAACCAGGATGACATCACTTTTTTTCTGTAGATGAACAGAGTGTTGTCAATCTTTCCTCTGACAAATTTGTTTTGAATCAAGAAGGCTGAAAGTGTTTCATACCATGCCCTGGGTGCTTGTTTTAGTCCATAAAGGGCTTTGTTAAGCTTGTAGACATGGGTGCTTGTTTTAGTCCATAAAGGGCTTTGTTACCATTTAGGAATGCACTTTTGACATCCATTTGGTAAACTTTAAAGTTCATGTAAGTTGCATAGGGTAGGAAGATCCTGATGGCTTCCATTCTAGCAACAGGTGCAAAGGTTTCCTCATAGTCTATACCTTCCTGCTGGTTATATCCTTTGGCAACAAGTCTTGCTTTATTTTTGATGACTGTGCCATTCTCATCAGTCTTGTTTTTGAAAACCCATTTCATGCCAATGACAAGGACACCATTAGGGCATACAACAAGGGTCATGACATCATTTCTGTCAAATTGTTCCAATTCATCTCTCAGGGCCTGAACCCAACTTTCATATGTCAGGGCTTCTTTGATATTTTTAGGCTCAATTTCTGAGAGATAGTCAGCATAAAGACATATATTGGCTGTGGCTGCCTTAAGTTTAGCAACCATGCTTCTTGTAAGCATGCCTTCAGTGGGCTCACCAATAATGTTCACAAGCTCAATAACTTTGGATTTGGTCCAACTATCCTGAGGTTTAGGATAGAAGTTAGAGCTTGTAGAAGCCTGATTTACTTGAGGAGTAGGTTCAATTACAGGAACCTGAGGTAACTCAAGATTATGTACTTCAGTGACATTAGAGGGAACAGTTTGTTCTGAGGATTCCTGAACAATTGGTTCAGTGGGTGCTGTCTCATTGGAGGCAGGTTGAGTTTCAGTGACTTCACTGACAGTTGGTTGGGGTAGATTGTGAGGAATGATGTAGTAGGAGACATCAGCATCATCTTGGTATTGGGTTGAAGTATGATTCTCAGGGAGATACTCATTAGGAGGATACCTAGATGAGTCATCAATACCAATTTCTTCAACTGAGGAACTGGAGAACCTAATAGATTCAGTGCTTTCATCAACAGTGATATGATAAGTTTCCTCAGTTTGTTGTCTCCTTGTGTTAAATACCTTGTAGGCTTTTGAAGACAGAGAGTATCCCAGGAAGTATCCAGCATCAGCTTTGGCATCAAATCTACCTAGATGATCTTTGTGATTATGAATAAACACAGGACACCCAAATACATGAAAGTAGCTGATGTCAGGGATCCTTCCTTTGAATACCTCATAGGGAGTCTTATTGTGTCTTTTCACAATATTGGACCTGTTTTGAGTGTAGCAGGCTGTTTTGACTGCCTCAGTCCAAAAGTGTTTTGAGAGGACTGAGCCATTCAACATTGTCCTTGCTGCCTCAATGAGTGTTCTATTTCTCCTGTCAGCTACTCCATTTTGTTCAGAAGTATAGGGAGAGGTGAAATTTTGAGAGAATCCTTTCTCATCACAGAAACACTCAAGGTCATGGTTTTTGAATTCAGTGTCATTGTCAGTTCTAATTTGTTTAACTTTGACATCATTTTGATTTTCAATGTTCTGGACAAATGACATGATTGTGTCAGCTGCCTGACTCTTTTTGGTCAGGAAGTAAACCCAAGTATATCTTGAGTATTCATCCACAATAACTAGAGTGTACTTCTCATGATGAATGGACATGGGACTGATAGGTCCAAAAAAATCCAGATGGAGAAGGTGCAGGCAGCTTTTGATGGAGAATGATTGTTTAGTTTTGAAAGATGCCCTATGGTGTTTTCTTTTTTCACAAGCAGAACAAGGCTTGTCTTTGGTATACACCAGGGATGGAAGGCCAAGAACTTTGTTCTGTATGTTTTTGAAATTGAGATGAGAGAGTCTCATATGCCAAAGCCAGTTGATTGTCTCACTTGCCTTAGGAAATAGGCAAGTCCCATTTTGAGTAAGGGATGACATGTCAAGAACATAAACATCATCCCTCCTGGGAGCAATCAACACAATTCCTTGTTGGCATTGAAGATGGTCCCTCTCTTATCATCAAACTGAAATATGTATTTTGCATCACATAGTTGAGAGACACTTATCAGATTGTACTTCAGACCATTAACATAAGCAATTCTTGTAAAAACTATCCCATTACAGTTGGCAGAACCATAACCTTCAGTAGGAGCTGATGAGTTATCACCAAAAACTACCTTGGGTCCTGGTTCTTCAACATATTTGAGCATCCACTATCGAGGTACCACGCAGGATCCCTGATGTGTTTCTGCACAAATACCAAGCATGAGTTAGTTTTTCTTGTTGGTCAACTTTCTAGTGGACTTAGTCCTCAGGGACTTCTTAAACTTAGTCACTGAGTCATGGTCAGAAGTAGAGTGTACTGAGCTTCCACATGTATTGCATTTAGTGGTTGATGAAGACTCAGTAGACTGAGATGTGTTCCTTCTAGACTGAATAATTTTGTCATGCCCTTTGGTTTCATGGGAGGGATCTCCACAGATGTCACAACAGTCTTTCATCATACAATCATCAGGAAGATGATCGTTGAAACCACAATGAGGACATGGCAAGAAAGGCTTAGCCTTTAGTCTCTGTTTGGAAGATGTGGCATACTGATAGCCTTGAGTGCTGTATTAACCTTGTGCTTTTGTAGAAGTAGTATGAGAGATGTGATCACAGGTTCTGTGGTCTTCCTGTTTGCAAATCATGCAAAAGAGGACTCTGTAGCATTTATTAGTGGGGTGATTAGACTGATTGCACAGTTCACATCTCACAGAAGGTCTGGATGTTTTTGGTTTGGAGGTACTTGAGGAAGCTGGTGGTTGTTTTGATTTAGAGCCAGTGAGTTTATCAGTGGACTCAATCTTTTCACTCAGCTTCCTGACAAGTTCAGCCAACTGATCAAATTTTGAATCAGGGCTTTCAGGTTTTGCTTCAGTGGATACTGACGGTGTTTGTTTTTCAGAAGGTACAGTGGGTCTCTTCAGGGTGGTTATCCCTGAATTTGCTTTCTCCTTTGGAGAATGAGGTTGATAAACAGGTGGTGCAAGGTCTGTACTAGGTGCTGCTCCCTGAAGATGTTTCAGTGGAGGAAGTGGTGCTTGTGCATCAGACTTAGACTCAATGATGGACTCAGTAGGATTGGGTTCATCAGTGACTCCTAGCAACTCCTTAATAGCCTGGCTTTCAGGCTCAAGTATTCTTCCAGTGTTGAAATTAGGTAATTTACTATCAGGATTGACTCTCTCAATCGAGTCACTGGGCTTAGGAGCTAGTTCTTTGCTAGAGAGCATGTTTGTTGACAGAAAGGCTTTTGGATGACTACTCTCCCCAGACTCTTCAGTGAGTTGGTCTTCACCCAAGCAAGCCTTTTTGTTGCTGGGTATGAGACTCATTGATTCATAGAGTTTTGGGTTCTTTTGAGTCCATTTCCAAATAATTGCCTTTTCTTTCTTAAGTTCTTCCTGAAGAGCTTGGTTTTGTTTTACAAGTTCAGAATTCTGAATTTGTAATGTAACACTTTCAAGTTTGGCCTGTTTTAAAGTAAGGAGTTCATGCCTACATTGATTTAACTCAAAACTTAGTTTGTTAAATTTTGAAAACAAGTTTAACCTTTGCTCTTCAACAAACTTAAGATCAACATTGATATAATCTAAGTAAGACTTCCAGTCAGTATCATCATCCATAAAAAGTAAAATGTTTACCTTTCTCATTGTAATGTTGACCTATTCACCATTCCTTGCGTGGCTCTTTCCCACTGCCAGCTTGTTATCTTCAGAGAGAGCCATCAGGGCACTGATATGAACTTCATCATCATCCGAAGAAACCTCAACCTCATCCCAGTCATATGTTTCAGCAACTAGCCCCTTGTTTTTAGCCTGAGCTTGTTTAGGAGCCTGAGGAAGCTGAGTGACTGAGGAAGCAGACTCAAGAAGTGCAAGTTTGGCCTTGGCCTTTTTATATTTAGCTACAAAATCTTTTTGAGGAATTTTTTCAATTTTGTTTTGAACAAATTGATTTGATTGAAGCAACTTAGGCTAAAACTTGCTGGTTCCTGAAGAGAAACTGTTTCCAGAAAATTTGTAGGATGGTTCTGAGGTGGTTTTTTGAGAAACAATCTTTTGCAAAATGACCCTTTTTGCCACATTTAAAACATTCAAAATTGTCATTTGCTTTTGAGTTAGAAAAATTTTTGTTTCTTTTGATGAACCTTCTTGAGTTAGCAAGGAGTGCTCTTTCATGAAATTCAATTTGAAGATCATTCATGTACTCCTCACTGGTTCTTATATCAACTTCATCATCTGAACCACCTTGGAAGTCCTGCACAACATTGTTAGAATAGAAAGCAGTTGATATGGGTGGTGTGGTCAGGGTCTTTTTAACCTCTTGAGCTTTACCAGGGTATCTCCTGGTGATCAGGTTGTCTTCATAGACAAACTTCTCATAAATTTCAGGGAGCTCAAGATTCTGGATATGATTGGCATTTCTAAGACCCTGAGAGAAATTTAACCACTTCTCAGGGAGACTGTTGACAAACCCAACATTTATCTCATGTTTAGACAAGGTGACACCATCATTGGTCAGTTCATTCAGGAGGGTCTTATACCGAGTATAGGTCTCATAGAGACTTTCAGAATCCTTGGCCCTGAAGGTATTGTATTCAAGTTTCAGGTCCATGATTCTATTCTCCTTGGTATCAGAAGGGCCTTCATAGCTATGAACCAGGTCAGTCCAAGTCTGCTTGGCAGTAGGACAGTTGATCACTGATTCCATTATATCATCAGGAAGACAAGATATAATGATGCTTTTTAGGCGCTGGTCTTGGTTGATCACCCTCCTCTCATCTTGGGTCCACTGAGCTTCAGGTTTGACTAAACCCTGAGCAGTTGTTGGGATATATGGACCATCATTAATTAACTTAATGTAGTATGGTTCCATCCCAGTTAAGTAGCAAAGCATTCGCTTTTTCCACTTATTGAATTTTCCAACCTCAAGTCGAGGGGTAGTAGCTGAATAGCTTCCACCCTTTTTATCGACAAGTTGGGGAACATCTGAGTCAGCCATGGTGGGATCTTGATTTTAAAAACTTTGAGCACTCTTTGTTTTGAAAACAAGTTAAAAGTTTTATAAACCAGAGGCTCTGATACCACTTGTTGGTCCCGTTTACTAAGTTAATAGTTAACTAAAGAGTTAACCTAACCAAGTTCCATGACGTTTAACTCAGATAAATAAGATTAACAACAAAGATAAAATGTAAAGAAAGAGACACAAGGTTTTTCAACGTTTAATTCTTATTCGAAATGATCAAAAGAATTATACCCAAGTGTTTGCGGAATAACACTTGGGATTGAAATGACAAGTATGGTGTGGACTCCTCACTAAACCCAAACTACGTTGAGTGACAACTATAAGGTCACACTAAGCTATCTCAGGGACTGTGTTGTTCTTTGGAGGAGTAAAAGTGGTTTGTGAATGCTTCGCATTAAATGCACAAACTTGTCAACTTTTACTCCTCACTTATGCTACCTATTTATACACAAGTGATTTACAACTTTACTGATAAAGACAAAAGATAACCTAACTAGTAGAGACAAAAATACTTATGTATTTTGTCTCTGTTACATTAGACTATTTTGGGTAAAAGACAATGTGCCTTTCCAATGCACAGTAATGACACCACCCTGACATGATGCCTTTCAGGGAAAGTTTGACTTCAGGTAGATGAGGTCACCTGTTGATCCGTTCAAACTTTTCCCGCCTTGTCCCGCCCATACTTCAGTCTTCAGGTCTTCAGTCTTCATTCTTCAGTATGTAGTTGTTGTTGAGGAGTCCTGGGGGTTCAGTGAGTTATTGTCATCCTCACTGAACCCATCATCTTCTTCTTGGCTTAGATTCCATACACTGAGTTCCGCCTCACTGAATGGTGAACCTTTCGACATAGACTCGCTCCAAGCATCCTGAAGATGACTCACTGAGGTACTGTTCACTCAGTGACTTGTTTGTATATACGGATGATAGACACTTAGGTTATTTTATGTTCAAATCCAAGTTAAAAAGAAGCTTGGGGAATTCAGTGACCCAACATATAGTTTACTCAATACTTCTATAAATCGACATTTTTTTTATTTATATCTTATTTATGCAAATTCAATTAAATAATTTTCTACTAATAATCCAAAATGTGACATTAACTTATAGTGACGAGTGGCGCAAGTGCATCTATTGAAAACAATTTTTATTTATTTATTTATTTATTTTATTTTTTTTATGAAATAATGATATTAAAATATAATACTAATCAGAGTTTTGTTCCTTGGATGTAACAGAATATATTGTTAAAAGAGCAATGCTAAAGTCACATAAAAACATCCATAAAATCCTTCACAAAATGAGGTGTCAGGTAGTGATTGATGGATTTTATTATGGTTTCTTTCTCTTTTCTCTGATTAAGCCAATTACTGTCTGACACGTTATTTTGTGAAGGATTTTGTGAATATTTTCATGTGGTTGTAGCATTCCTCTTGTTAAAAAATGGGTACTGAATGGTAGTGCATGCTCGGGACCCAAAATGGATCAGAACCAAATAGAATCATTCAACGTGCCAAATTGTTGCTACCAAACAAGCTAGCCTTCAACTGATTTTGATCTACCCTTTCAATTGCCTCATTCAAAGGCTATCAAACCCCCCTTAAGCGACTTCTGGATGCGTTGTTTGGTTAAGTTAAAAAAAAAAAAAAAAAAAAAAAAAAAAAAAAAAAAAAAAAAAGTATATGATAACTGATAATTTAAACGATTAAGGACCATGTGCTGTCAAAAAGTCTTGAAAGTTTGTCTTGATCAATAAAGTACAAATTGATCAACTTGTTAATGACTTCAATTTAAACCAACTACTGGGTTTCCATATCCTAAAACCATCTAAGTGACTAAAACTAATTTTCATACTATGGCAAATACCTTATGATCACAAAAAAGTAAACCTTAATTGTTGGTCTAAAGCTCGTCCCTAAGGTTAATTTAATAATCGAAATATATTGTATGCCGTTGTGTGTGACATTGGAAAGCAAACAAAATGTGATCTGAAGTATAAAAAAAAGTCTTGTTTGTTAACTTTGAAATATGCTACTAAGTTGAGATGTATTGCATGGGGGATAAAAATGGGAGCCACATGCAAAAAAAATTCCATGTGTGTGCCCATGAGTCCATGACGTTTGGAAGGGGTTAGGATGAATGGAGGAGAAGACTGGGTTAGTCAAAAGTCTTTATGTTGTTGTTGGACTATGTGGAAAAATTAAAGAATTACAAAAGTGTAGAAGACGGGACAAGTTGAATTTTTTAACTGTTTGAAGACTTGAAAGTTTAAAAAGGTTAGAAATTATGCAGTCATGTATATATTCTCATAATGGAGTCTCAAGAACAAAGGTTATAAGTTAGATTGTTGTGTAACAAGTTCTGTTGGACATTCGAAATGATTATAGTCATGCTTGTCACATTTTTAATTCTCTCTTGGCTCCCTCTTCTTCATGCTGTTACAAACGACAAATTTTCTACACCTGCAGTCTGCCCAGAAAGTTTCACTTGCCCAAATTTGGCCCCATTCATGTACCCGTTTTACAACAATGCCACTGACGAGGGGTGTCGGTTGATTAAGGTCAACTGTACTAAGAAAGGTGGGGAAATTCAACTTGGAGAAGAAGGGCAGTCATATGAGATTGTAGAAAAGGTGGATTCTGGTCCTTCAGTAGTGATTCATAACAGAACATTTCAAAATCTAGTGAACACTAAAAGCTGTGAGGCACTTATGAATAATTTCACTTCTCCAAACCCTCTTTTGTATTCTATTTCAGTAACTCCCTTCATAACTTTCTTCAAGTGCAAAAACAATCTCAGTTACACAGATTTTTATTTTGACCAACCTGGTTACAAGAGCTACAACAAATGCAAAGATTACAATTTTTACTATAAGTATTTAATCAGCAAAGCGACAGTTTCCAGTGATCTCCCGCATACATGTCAAGAAATAAAGCTGCCGGTGAAAGTAATAACTTCAGAAAACTATAAAGAAGTTGATGAAACCAACATATTTTCTCTGCTCTCGTCTTCCTTCTCTACTTCATTTCTGCCACCACTTCTATGTGAAGAGTGTAAAAGAAAAGGCAACCTGTGTTATGCTAACAGTGGACAGTTTCTGTGTATAGAGACCAAAAAGCGTATTTACATTTTCTTTTCTCCTCTTCCATTCTTTCTAATTCTAGTTACACCAAAATTGACGCATCTAACATATTCTTGAAAAATGGTATTGTCATACTAGTATTATTTACATATTTTTATTATCTCATTGGTGTAAAAAAAAGGGCAGCCAGTGTCTTCTACATATAAGATGGAAATATTAGATGATAAATAAGCTCAAGCCCGCAAATGTTTAGGGTTTCCACTCATGTAACCTGTATATATTGCCGGGGATGGTCCCTTTTTCCCAAAAATATATACGGGTTACATGTGTGAAAACCCTAGACTAACAAACGGGTTTGGGCTGCTTATTTATCATCTAATAGGAAATTACCAGTGTCTAGATGCCAAAAAGGGTATTTATTTCTTGATTATATTGTAGATTTTAGGGATTGAGTCATCACATAGTAACTCATTTTTTTGATTTTTTGTTTTGATTACTAATATTTTTTCAGCTCATGTTCCCCTTAGTCTAACTAAAAAAACCTTCCTAGGCCAGGTTAAACGCTATTTATATTTATCTATAGTTGAAAAAGAAAAAAGAAAAAAAAAAAAAAAAGAAAAGAAAAAAATCTGACGTGGTATTTGAATAATTTCCATTTTGTAGAAGCAGCAAGAAATTTTCCAAGGGTAAAACTTCTGTTAGGTAATTTATTTATAATCAAATCACTTTTTGTTGCCTTAAACCCGCTATTTCACTTTATATAGTAATAAACTATATCTGTTGAATGTTGCAGCTCTCGGTGTAGGTGTTGTGATAATATTAATCTCTATAATCTTATGCTTAAAACGGAATTTTGGATGGAGAAAAAAGGCAGAGTACAACGCCAATGTGGAAACTTTTCTAAAGAACCAAGCATTCATGGCACCAAAAAGGTACTCTTATTCACAAATCAAGAAGATGACAAACACCTTCAAAGTCAAACTAGGACAAGGTGGCTTCGGTTCTGTGTATAGAGGAGAGCTAAGCAATGGAAACCTTGTGGCAGTGAAGGTTTTAAGTCAACTTAAAGGTGATGGGAAAGATTTTGTTAATGAAGTTGCGAGTGTTGGCAGGACTAGCCATGTTAATATTGTGGGTCTTGTGGGATTTTGTTTGGAGGGTCGTCAAAGAGCTTTGATCTATGAATATATGCCCAATGGATCTCTTGAGAAGTTCATATATGGTCGTGGTCCTTCAAGTAATAACCACCTTGGGTGGGAAAAATTACACCAAATTGCTATTGGGATTGCTCGAGGCTTAGAATACCTGCATAGGGGTTGTAACACACGTATCTTGCATTTTGATATAAAACCTCATAATATTCTGTTGGATCGGGATTTTTGTCCTAAGATATCCGACTTTGGGTTGGCTAAGTTGTTCCCCGAGAAAAGAAGCATCATATCCATGACAGATATGAGAGGGACGCCTGGGTATATTGCTCCTGAACTATTTTCCAGAAGTTTTGGAGTGGTCTCTCACAAATCCGATGTTTATAGTTATGGCATGATGATTCTAGAAATGGTTGGAGGGAGAAAAAATGTCCAGGTTGAAGTTGATCATACAAGTGAAATATATTTTCCTCATTGGATATACAAAAAGGTTGAGTTACATGAAGAACAACTTGGACTACATGGGATTGGGAGCGATGAAGAAAACGAGATGGTAAGGAAGATGATTGTTGTTGGGCTGTGGTGCATACAAACTGATCCCTTGAGCCGCCCACAATCACTAAGGTATTGGAAATGTTGGAAGATGACTTGGCATCAATAGAAATCCCTCCAAAACCGTATATGTCTTCTCCATCAAGGTCTTTTGGTTCCCTAAATACGGATTGATTGTTCATGTTAGTTTGAAATGTTTTTGTCATGTAAGTTTTGTTGAAATTTTTTTTGTTCTAAATGGGTAAATGATTATTATTGGGTTGTTCATATAATTTAAGAAAGTATAAAGAGAAATGATACACCCACAAAATGAAATCCACAAAACTCTTCACAAAATGAGATGGCACTCTCTGATTGGCTTAACTAGAAAGAAGAGAGAGAAACTATAAAAAAAAAAAAATACACGAATCAGAGAGTGCCACCTCATTTTGTGGATGGTTTTGTGAATTTCATTTTGTGGGTGTATCATTTCTCATGTATAAAGCACTTGTTTATGTACATCCGACGTATGGCCCATAAGTATGTGCATCAATGTTTTAAAACCCTGTTTTCTTATCGACCCAATTTAGCTGCCGGTTCACTGGGTCACCTGTTAAACCAGTTAAGCCGCCGGGTCGAACAGGTTCTATACATATGTATCTTTTTATTTTTTATTTTGTTTATTTATTATTTTTTTGTATTTCATATGTAGTGTTGCACGATCCAACGATTTATCCGACTTTATTCGTATATTCGATTGAACCGATAAAAAAGATTGAGAATTTACTGATATGTTTTGTTTTTAAGTTATATATCTATAATAATATAAGAAAGATTTGAAACAACAATCAACTTATGATTTTAAGTTATAACAGTATATATTAAAATTATATTAGTTGGTATGTATAAGATAGTTTATAAATCTAATGTACTGTTTTACAAAATTTCAACATACATTAGTCCTCACCACTTCAATGTTGGAAATCAGCGTTCCCTTGCATACAAAACTTGCTTTATCTTACTGCTCAAGAACTCACAAAATGACTCTCATGTGAATTGGGGTTTTCAACAGTGTATATAACTTGCTTTAAGAAAGACCGGTTACACTCATACAAGATGAAAGCTACTACCTATTTATAGACTTACAAGGAAAGAACGTGTAGTATAAATAAAATAACTAAACTACTTCAAAATAGGTCCACTACCCTAGCATCAAGGAGAACATTTCCCATGCACTTTCCAGCCATAATACTCGGTCAACCAAAGACTACAAACACTTTTATTCAACAATACAGGGCCACTAACTGATAACACCACTGACTCGTGACCCGCGACCCATAACCCATCAAGATTACCCAACATTCACCCCCGTAATCTTGATGCCTTTCATGATTTCGGCTCCTACGATCATGAACACTGTCTCTTTCTCAGTCACCACTGCATGCTTGATATTTCACTCCATCTTTCACTGCTCGTCTGCCCCGTAAATGGATCAACCCACTCAACCATGACCCATGGCCTGCTCCATTGACACAACCTGTTACGGGATCCACTTGGTCAAAGTTCTTGCTAAAATTTCCTTCTAAACTTTCAAGTTATAAAACGGTATTGTTTTCTTACAAACATACCAGTCTTGATCTCGTTCTTACTTCTTTCTTTCTTACTAATCGATTACTTACCTATCGATTCTTGCTTGCTAGTTTCATGCTTGCTACTTGCTACAAACCCAAAACTTTCTACTTGCTATATTTGTCTTACCTGCTACTTGCTACAGACTATGCGACAACCTTCTTGCTTGCTTGCTTTCTTTCTTGTTTCCTAGTTGCTTTCTCGTGATCACCACACATGATCAACTTTGTTCGGTCTTAATTCGAATCTTCGGTTATTTGATTCATGATTCGGTCTTCAGCTATTAAAGCTTTGGTCTAGACTGTTCACAGGGCTTTTGCCAACAATTCGTTGCTTCAAGATATGTTTCATGTTTGTGAAAAGATTGTGTGTATAGTATGATTCAATGGAACAGTAAACGGGTATAATAATACTACTAAGAAACTTTATAAATAGAGAATTGTTGTTGTTTTTCACATCAGAAAAACACATATATATACTACATGAATCAACACCATTAAACATCCAAGCATTGTGTTGCTTGGGATGTAACTGCCTAACTAATAACTACCCTAACTGCCTGCAAATGGGCTTGTTTGGGTTAACAGTTTTGGACCCATATTGTAGACTTAAAGTCGACAAAATAAACATAATACAAACTTAAGTAAATTGTCTTAACATTAAACAATAAACATTTGATCTAAAATATTAGAGGCTAACATTCTCCCCCCTAATGTTTTAGCATCAAAACTTCTGAGTTCCTTCCTGATCTTTCAAGTAATGACTTCAAAGTCATTACTGTCTTGGCTGCTATCTTGATGTCCAACATCTTCATCTTCCAATCTAACACCAAACTTATTTTTACCTGCTTCTTGTGATCCATCCTTCACTACACTATCCTTCTGGCCTGGTGGGTCCCTGGCTTCTGCATCTTTGCTGCTTTCTCCCACTTCTGTTGGCTTTTCACCCCAAGGAACTTTTGCGGTTTCATGGTATATCACTGCTAGGTCAATAAACTTCTCATAGCATTTCTTTACTACTTCATCATCTTTGGTTGTTAGACCCTGCAACTGTGCTATTATTCCCCACTTGTCACCCATTGTGACTGAGAAATATCCTCCAAGACTTTCAACAACTTTATGCAAGCATAACAGGTTCAACTCCACATCTCCAACAATAGGTGGTATCATATCAAGTGCATCATAGTTCAAATGCACAAGATAAAACCATTTCAACATATCTATAAACCTCTTATTGAACACTTCCTAATTTTTGTATAACAAACTATCTTTCTTCAACAGATTCATGAAAGAAAGAAACCTTGAAAAAGAATTTACCTTTAAGGCATAGAGTTTTCCATTCCAACTGAGGTACTCATCATCAATGTAATCCTGAATATCCTCCCTGTTCCAATCCAAATCCTCCAATCCTTTTATTAGAGAGCATTCATCTTTTGGGTCAATTGATTCAAAATACTCTTGTAAATATTGATTGTGTTCATTTACAACCTCTTTTGGTCCAACTTTCTTTCCTGTTTCTTCAACATATGGTAACTGCATCCTAGTTTCTTCATCATCATACATGTAATAAATACTACATATATTATCTTTGATTTTCACTGAGTATCCTTGTATTTCAAGCAATTCTAGACTGAGTATGTTGAGGGAAACTTCAAGGGTATATAGCACATTCCTAATAACCAAATCACCATGGTTTGTTTTGACTGTAACATTACCAATTCCATAAGAGAAAATGAATTTCTTTTCATTTTCTTCTTTCCCTATCATCTTAAACTTATAATAAACATCATTGAATAAAATTCTCCTAGGGCACATATGGAATTTGTGATTTCTACTAACATACCAGTCCTCATTCCATGTATCCTTATTTGTATCTTCCACCATATAGTCACCAATAACGTGTACCTTTTCGGGATATGTCCTTTCTTCTTTGATAATTTGATTGGTGATATCTATTTCTTGTTGTAATTCTACCCCTGCCAACTTCTTTCTGCTTTCACATGCCCAGTAAGCGTGTCCTCTCTTCTTACAAATGTAACACCTTGCCTTCTTTTCTCTCTTTGTTCCAACAGTCATCCTTCCTTGTTCTTTCAAACCTTCTGATTTCTTTGTGGCATTAAATGCCTCGTTTTCCAAGACTGTTTGTACCAACATCTCCTTTCCCTTGGGTGAGATATTCTTCTTTCTTCTACAATTCCACTGGTACATTCTCTTTGGAGTTTCTCTCAATAGATATCTACCACTTTGGAATCCAGATGTTTGTTTAATTGTTGGCCTTTCCAATGGATTAAAGCTAGAGCTCTGATACCAATTGTTCACAGGGCTTTTGCCAACAATTCGTTGCTTCAAGATATGTTTCATGTTTGTGAAAAGATTGTGTGTATAGTATGATTCAATGGAACAGTAAACGGGTATAATAATACTACTAAGAAACTTTATAAATAGAGAATTATTGTTGTTGTTTTTCACATCAGAAAAACACATATATATAATACATGAATCGACACCATTAAACATTCAAGCATTGTGTTGCTTGGGATGTAACTGCCTAACTAATAACTACCCTAATTGCCTGCAAATGGGCTTGTTTGGGTTAATAGTTTTGGACCCATATTGCAGACTTAAAGTCGACCAAATAAACATAATACAAACTTAAGTAAATTGTCTTAACATTAAATAATAAACATTTGATCTAAAATATTAGAGGCTAACATAGACAATTCGCCGGTCACGGTTGGCTCCTTCGGTCTCGGTCTAAACTTTCTTGGTATAGGTGTCGCCCGGTCTTTTGCGGCTCCTCGGTCTTCTCGGTCTCACGGTCTTCTCTTGGTCTCACGTCAGTAAACGCTTTCTTGTCACCATCATTCTTTCTTCTTTTTTTGTTTTTCTTCCACCTGCAAACAAGCCAAACCATCGGTCTTTATATCGGCTCTTCGGTCTTCGCCGGAATCTCTCTTCCGGCCAGTCTACGGTCTTTCTTTCTTACTTAATGGTCTTCTCGATCTCAGCCAGAACTTAGTTTCTAGCCATGGTTTTCTTCTCGCCGGTTCTTCGGTCTAGGTCTTCTTCTTCGGCGTCAGTTGCTGCTTGTTAGCAGCCGGTCTTTCTTCTCCCACTTGCTGCGATTCACATGAAATCGCACCTTTCCTCTGATTTGAGCCCTAGTGGCTCTGATACCAAATGTTGAAAATCATCCTTCCCTTGCATACGAAACTTGCTTTATCTTATTGCTCAAGAACTCACAAAATGACTCTCATGTGAATCGGGGTTTTCAACAGTGTATATAACTTGCTTTAATAAAGACTAATTACACTCATACAATATGAAAGCTACTACCTATTTATAGACTTACAAGGAAAGAACGTGTAGTATAAATAAAATAACTAAACTACTTCAAAATAGGTCCACTACCCTAGCATCAAGGAGAACATTTCCCATGCACTTTCCAGCCATAATACTCGGTCAACCAAAGACTATAACACTTTTATTCAACAATATAGGGCCACTAACTGATAACACCACTGACCCGTAACCCGTGACCCATAACCCATCAAGATTACCCAACATCCAACTTGTCAATTAAACTTAAAAAGGTTGATTGGAAATAAAAGGTTTTGTTAGATTTTTTTGATAAAAAGTCATGACCTGGTTGGCTTTATCAAACCGGGTCAACGAAAAACCGACGGTTCAATCTGGTTCTCAAACAAGCAAAAATTCGGTCACATCCAGCTCGGTCTTTGAGCCGGTTCCTGGTTCAACCCGGGTTTTAAAACATTGATGTGCATAGCCTATACGATATTATAATATTGTTTTACTCTCATATAAGCATATATCCGGCTGGAGGTCTATTGTCATTTGTTAGTGTGTTTTGCTTGCGATCATTTTGATTAACGTAAAGTAAGAATAAAGAAAAATACTTGTCTTTGGCTGTCAAGATTTCTTGTTGCTAATCCGACGAGTCGTTGTTTCTTAGAGGGACATTTTCAACCAGCCAAAAAGCCTTTAGACAAGCAATATTACTTTAATCTATCAACCAAGACGTTGTAGGTTCAAGCCTCGGTAAAGACATGTGGTATGTATTATATGGTGGATGGGTGAGTTATTGCCTTTCCAAAAAAAAATTAATTAACGGACAGATGAGACCTGTCATGACACGATCCACAACTGGCAATATTTTGTGAGCTGTTCTCATCCCTAATCATATATATATGTTTATAGCAGATCAGTTTTATTAACTAGTGTGGTACTAACCATTTCTAGCAGTATTGGCCTTCATGTTAACTATCCTATCATTTCTAGTAGTATTGTCCTTCATGTTAACTGTCCATTTCTAGTAGTATTGGCCTTCAAGAACCGGCCAATTTCATTCAATGTGTCTTATGAGCGGTGCATTTTTTAATTCCAAAGGAAGGCAAGGAATAAGGATGATAATAAATAAATTATGGGCAAGGACCAGGATGACTCAACAACCAAATCTTAATTAATAATGATAATTTGATATTAAAAAAAAAAAAAAAAATAAAAAAAAAAAGTTATGTGTTTGGCATACAGGAGTTTCAGTCAACTTCTTCAGAAGACTTTGATCGTTATGCATAAATTTTTTAAAGTCAACAGCTGGGGTTTCTAATTATGTGTTTGGCATAAAGTGGTGAGGGGGGGGGGGGGGGGGGGGGGGAGGATAATAATGGGACACATGGAACTTTCAATCGGTGTCATTTTGCCGTTTCAAATGAGTGAAGGACGAATGGAGGAGAAGAGTGGACTTACTCAAAAGTCTTGATGGTGTTAATCAATGTGGAAAAAATTACACAAGTGATAAGAATTTCTATGTTTAGCATAGAAGACGGGGCAACTTGAGTTTGCGAAATCTTGTTAAATGCTGGTCGCTAATAATTTATAAGGTCCATGTGCAGTCAAAAGTCTAGTCTTGAAAGTTTGTCTTGATCAATAAAGTACAAATTGATCAACTTGTTAATGACTTCAATTTTATAGAAACTAACTACTGGGTTTCCGTATCCTAAACCCATCTAAGTGACTAAAACTAATTTTCATACTATGGCAAATACCTTATGGTCACAAAGAAGTAACCTTAATTGTTGGTCTAAAGCTCGTCCCTAAGGTTAATTTAATAATCGAAATATATTTATTGTATGCGGTTGTGTGTGACATTGGAAAGCAAACAAAATGGGATATGAAGTATATAAAAATGTCTTGTTTGTTAACTTTGAAGTATGCTACTAATTAAGTTGAGATGTGTTGCATGGGGGGATAAAAATGGGAGCTACATGCAAAAAAAATCCATGTGTGCGCCAATGAGTCCATGACGTTTGAAAGGGGTTAGAATGAATGGAGGAGAAGACTGGGTTAGTCAAAAGTCTTTCTGTTGTTGTTGGACTATGTGGAAAAATTAAAGAATTACAAAAGTGATGGAAATTCTATGTATTATTGGCGTAGAAGACGGGACAAGTTGAATTTTTTAATGTGAAAGTATTGTGTCCCATCTTTTAAGCCTAACTGTTTGAAGACTTGAAAGTTAAAAAAGGTTAGAAATTATGCAGTCATGTATATATTATCATAATGGAGTCTCAAGAACAAAGGTTATAAGTTAGATTGTTGTGTAACAAGTTCTGTTGGACATTCGAAATGATTATAGTCATGCTTGTCACATTTTTAATTCTCTCTTGTCTCCCTCTTCTTCATGCTGTTACAAACGACAAATTTTCTACACCTGCAGTCTGCCCAGAAAGTTTCACTTGCCCAAATTTGGCTCCATTCAAGTACCCGTTTTACAACAATGCAACTAACGAGGAGTGTCGGTTGATTAAGGTCAACTGTACTAAGAAAGGTGGGGAAATTCAACTTGGAGAAGGACAGTCATATGAGATTGTAGAAAAGGTGGGTTTTGGTAATTCCGTAAGGATTCATAACAAGACCTTTGGAAAGCATGTGAAAAATTCAAGCTGTGAGGCGCTTATGAATAATTTCACTTCTCCAAACCCTCTTGTATATTCCATTTCAGTATTTCCCTTTCTCACTCTCTTCAAATGCACAAAAAATACCAGTTACACAGATTTTTATTTTGACCAACCTGGTTACAAGAGCTACAACAAATGCAAAGATTACAATTTTTACTATAAGTATTTAATCAACAATGCGACAGTTTCCAGTGATCTCCGGCATACATGTCAAGAAATAAAGCTGCCAGTGAAAGTGAAAACTCCAGAAAACTATAAAGAAGTTGATGAAACCAACATATTTTCTCTGCTCTCATCTTCATTCATTATTTCATTTCAGCCACATTCATGTAAGTGTAAAAGAAAAGGCAACCCGTGTTATATATAAGTATTTTTAGATAGATTATTGGATTTAATTTTAAATTAAATTAAATAATCTTAAATATTTTTTATTAAATAAAAGTATTTAAATAAAAAAAATTTAAAATTAATTTATATATAAGTATTTTTAGATAGATTACTGGATTTAATTTTAAATTAAATTAAATAATTTTAAATATTTTTTATTAAATAAAAGTATTTAAATTAAATAATTTTTTAAAATTAATTTATATATAAGTATTTTATATAGATTATTGGATTATAAATGTTATTTTCAATATTATTAAAAATATGGGATGACATTGTCGTCCCATATGTTATTTTAAAAGTTTCAAAAATGTTTTGTTAAATAAAAGTGATTTATAAAGTTTCTGAAAATCCAAAAAATTTATGTTTTTACATTGTCGTCCCTTATGATTTGGCGGGTAAAAATTACACAAGCGGAAAGAAAATAATTAATTGAAATTTTTTAAAAAAAGAATTTAAATAGCAAAAAATATATTTTTACAGAATGGGACGACGTCCCAAACTGTGTGGGGCCAAATTGTTTTGGTTGACTCTTTTTGTTGAATACATGTGGGCTCCATAGTCAATTTGGGACTACATATGTCGACCCAATTTTTTTTTTTTTTTTTTTTTTTTTTGTCCCCAAATGCTTGTTTTGGTGTAGTGAATTTTCTTTTTTCCTCTTCCTTTCTTTGTAATTATAGGTACACCAAAATTGATGTATCTAACATAATCTTGAAATTATTTTATTGTCATATATATTATTTATATCTTTTTATTTTCTCATTGCTGCAGATAAAACACGCAGAGGACCAACACTGATCAAGATTATGGGTAACATGCCTCGTCATTCTTATGCATTATTATTGAGTACACAAATGCGTTATGTGTTACATTTAGAAATCTGTACATGAAGATGTTACATTTTTTTGGGTTTCATTTCCAGTTATCGCAGCATCTGCCTTCATCCTTGTGCTCTCTTTTGTTATCTTCATAATTTGGCGTCGCTATAAGAACAATCCATTTTCATGTTTCACATCAAAGGATAAATCTCCAAGCCTTGAATGTGGTGTCTCTGTTTTCTCCTACACGGAGCTTGAATCTGCCACCCAAAATTTCAGCCCATCTCATGAACTAGGTGATGGCGGGTTTGGAGCCGTTTATTATGGTGAGAACTTAACATTCTTATAATAATACTAACCCATATCACATTGATCACCACTCAATAACTCAAACCTGATATTTCTGAAAAAGGTAAACTCAAAGACGGGCGAGAAGTTGCAGTTAAGAAACTTTATGAGCACAACTACAAGAGAGTCCAACAATTTCTGAACGAGGTTGAAATCCTCACCAGATTACGCCACCCAAACCTTGTTGTTCTCTATGGTTTCACCTCTAAACAAAGCCATGAGCTTCTTCTTGTTTATGAGTACATTCCCAACGGCACTGTTTCTGATCACCTCCATGGGGAACAAGCAAATCCAGCCTTGCTACCATGGCCCATACGCATGAAAATCGCCATAGAAACGGCCAGAGCACTGGTCTACCTTCATGCCAATGAAATTATACACAGAGATGTAAAGACGAATAATATTCTTCTTGATCACAATTTCTGTGTCAAGGTAGCAGATTTTGGGCTTTCTAGACTCGTACCAAATAATGTGACTCATGTGTCAACAGCTCCTCAGGGAACCCCTGGATACGTGGATCCCCAATATCACCAACGTTATCAGTTAACAGATAAGAGTGACGTTTACAGCTTTGGAGTAGTCTTGGTTGAACTAATAACATCAATGGTAGCTGTTGATTTAAATAGGTCACAGGATGAAATTAGTTTGGCTAACTTTGCTTTAAACAGGATCAAAAGATGTGCATTTGAACAATTAATCGACCCACTTTTAGTATCAGGTTCAAATAGTATAATGATGGCGATGATCAAATTAGTAGCAGAGTTGGCTTTTAGGTGTTTACAGTACGATTCAGAGACGAGGCCTACAATGAATGAAGTGTTGGATGTGTTGATGGATATTCAAGCTGAGGGGAAAACAGATACTCATGAAAACACTACCACGGATTCGGAAATAGTAAAATCGCCACCACCTTCTGAAAGAAATGATACGGTGGTTTTGTTAGAAGAGTTCCTGCCTTCGCCAGTCTCGGTCACCAGTGAATGGGAAAGTGAAAAAAGTGCATCAACTACTGTAATGAATAGTATCAGTGAATAAAGTCATTGTGCAGATGTAGGTATGCTGTGTGATTTTCATTTAATTTTTGTATCATTTCTGTAGTGCAAATAACAAAAAAATGCATTGTCAGTTGTCTAAATCTAATAGCCAGTTTTGACAATTGCAGCAATTTCATACTCCAACAGTAACCATTAAGTACAAATTCATACTTTGAACTTGTAGTTTTATGGAAATAAAGAAACAGGCCGCCTAATAGCAAAGAAAGAGAAATGCGCCTTTAAGAAGACCCATCAGCAATTCCCTTTTTTCTCATTGAAGGAAGAGCCTGTGTATGATACAATGGATATATTCAGTGTTGTGCTTAGACTTTTTGAGAGGGAAAGGATTTGTACTCAAGAACTTTGAATTTTGCATTTATGTATACACATGTACAATATAGCTATATGATTTCATGCGGACAGACAGGCCTATATCATGAGGTGTTCAAGTAAAAAAGAACAGAACATCCATTATCGGACCATATAAACTAGGAGATCATGTAATGTTTTTCGTATGTATCTAAAATTGGGTGAATCGTTTTTTATAATAACATAGCAAATAAAGAATTATGATCTGTTTGAAACAAGCAAAGCACAGAAAAAACGTCCAGATACATGAAGTTGGAATAACACTACGCTGTATGAAAAAGTCGTCCTTTAAGAAAAGTACGTAGAAAATTGTGTTGTAAATAAATGAAGACCAAAGCAAGCTATAGTTAGGTACTTAGGTGGCAAAAGGTTGATATCCGGAAACCCGAACCGGCCAACAATCGGCTGCATATCCAAAATTTGGGGGGCATGACTCGCTCAGCGGCCAACAATTGGCTGCATATCAAAAACGATAGCTGATAAATATTTAGCAACGACCATGAGGAGTCAATGATTGAAGTCTTGATAGTTTACCATAATCAATAAATAATTATGTGCTTGGCATATAGGAGTTTCAGTCAACTTCGTTTACAGACTTCACTTCTATACGTAAATTTATCTTCATAATAATCTTCAAGTAATTTCAACAACAACAACCACAAAAAAAAAAAATAAAAAAATAAAATAAAATAAAATAAAATAAAAAAAAAATAAAAAAAAAATAAAAAAAAAATCTTGAAGCACGCTGGAGAGGTATATTGATCCTACTTATGCGCGCTGTTTATATAATACGATATGATTATGAAAATGGTATCTAAAATATATAGATGTACGTCGTGTTCGTTCACTTTGGACTATGCTAAATTGAGATGAGACGTGTTACATAGGAGAACAAAAAATGGGAACTACATAGAACTTTCAATCGGTGTCATTTTGGCGTGTAAAACGGCTTAAGGATGAATGGAGGAGAAGAGTGGTTTACTCAAAAACCTTGATAGTGCTAGTCAACGTGGAAAAAAATTACACAAGTGAAAAGAATTTCTATGTTTAGCATAGAAGATGGGGCAAGTGGAGTTTGTGAATGTGAAATCCTGTTAAATGATGGTGGCATAATAATTCATAAGGTCCCATCTTTTAGCCCAACTGTACCAAAGAACACATGTAATAAAGTTAGGTTCTTCTCAAACCTGTTCTGCTGGATATTTGAAATGATTCTCGTTTTTGTCTCTTTTGTTGTTCTCTCTTGTCTACCTCTCTCATTCATTCATCCACGCCCACCTGCCCAGAAAGTTTTAGTTGTCCACATATGGTTCCATTCAAGTACCCATTATACAATGCCACTGACACACGATGTTGGTTGATCAAAGTCAGTTGTAGTTAGAATTATACAGAAATTCAACTTGGAAACCGGCCAGTCATATAGGATTTGGCAAGATTGATTATGAATCTTCCCTGAATTATCTATAATTATACATTTGATGAACTTGTGATAAATGAAAGCTGTGACGTGCTTATGGACAATTTCACTTCTCCATAGCCTCTTTTGTATTCCATTTTAATAGCTCCATTCATCACTTTCTTCAAATGTGCAAAAAGCGTCACTTATATTTTTCGATAGTTGAAGGGAGGAAGAAAAAAAAAAAAAAAAAAAAAAAAAAAAAAAAACACACACACACACACACACACATTTCTGACTTGGTATTTGAATAATTCCCATTTTGTAGAAGCAGCAAGAAATTTACCATGGTGAAACTTCTGTTAGGTAATTTATTTATAATCAGCATCACGTTTTGTTGCCTTAAACCCACTATTTCACTTTATATAATGAACTACATCTGTTGAATGTTGCTGCTCTCGGTGTAGGTGTTGTGATAATATTAATCTCTATAATCTTATGCTTAAAATGGAAATTTGGATGGAGAAAAAAGGAAGAGTAGAACGCCAATGTGGAAACTTTTCTAAAGAATCAAAGCATTCATATATGCCACCTTCAAAGTCAAACTAGGACAAGGTGGCTTCGGTTCTGTGTATAGAGGAGAGCTAAGTAATGGAAACCTTGTGGCAGTAAAGGTTTTAAGTCAACTTAAAGGTGATGGGAAAGATTTTGTTAATGAAGTTGCGAGTGTTGGCAGGACTAGCCATGTTAATATTGTGAGTCTTGTGAGATTTTGTTTGGAGGGTTTGTCAAAGAGCTTTGATCTATGAATTTATGCCCAATGGATCTCTTGAGAAGTTCATATATATGGTTGTGGTCCTTAGAGTAATAGCCACCTTGGTTGGGAAAAATTACACCAAATTGCTTTTGGGATTAATCGAGGCTTAGAATACCTATCTTGCATTTTGATATAAAACCTCATAATATTTTGTTGGATCAAGATTTTTGTCCTAAGATATCCGACTTTGGGTTGGCTAAGTTATTCCCCAAGAAAAGAAGCACGATATAAGTGTCTCGTATGTATGAGAGGGAAGCCCTGGTATATTGCTCCTGAACTATTTTCCAGAAGTTTTGGAGTGGTCTCTCACAAATCCGATGTTTATAGTTATGGCATGATGATTCTAGAAATGGTTGGCGGGAGAAAAAATATGGGAAGTGATACTTACACCATTTTTTTTATGCACACACCACAATTACAATTATGCATATAGCATGTTGTAACATGTGCATTAATAATGTAACATTGTGATGTGCGCATAAAAAAAGTGGTGTAAGTATCACTTCCCAAAAAATATAGAGGTTGAAGTTAATAATACAAGTGAAATATATTTTCCTCATTGGATATACAAAAAGGTTGAGTTACATGAAGAACAACTTGGACTACATGGGATTGGGAGCGATAAAGAAAACGAGATGGTAAGGAAGATGATTGTCGTTGGGCTGTGGTGCATACAAACTAATCCCTTGAGCCGCCCCACAATCACTAGTCAAGACATGAGTTAGAGCATCATCAGTTTGTTAAGTATCATCATACATTGAGTTAAGCCAATTATTATCCAGACTTTGACCATATATCGAGTGATGCAAAAATGAGACGTATAATATGGGATTAAATTCGGGGACCATATGAAGCAAGCGGGTGCGTTCATTTGGCGTTTGTTATAAGCCAATGAATGGAGGAGAACATTTTAATGAAGTCAAAGTCTTGATGGTTTTAATTAGTCAATAAGGAGAAAATTTACAAAAGTGACGTACAGAATTAATATTGTCTATGTCTTTGGCTTCCTGTGAAACCGCATTGAGGTGGAAGATATATTATAAATATAGTCTAAAAAAGAAAGGTGATAAGTTAGATTAAGTAGTCCTGTAACCTTTTTCCATTAAACAACTAAAATGATTATCTTCGTTTTTCTTTTCATGTCCTTTATTCTCTCTTGTCACTCGGCTACAAACAGCAACATTTCTTTGCCTATCTGCCCAGAAAGTTTCAGTTGTCCAAAAATGGTCCCATTCAAGTACCCATTTTACAATGTTAGTGACACACGATGTGGGTTGATCAAGGTCAAGTGTACCACTAAAGGTGGAGAAATTCAATTTGGAGCGCACACATATGAGACTTTTGGCAAGTTCGATTCTCAATCTTCGGTTGTGATCCTTAACAGAACATTTGAACAACTTGTGAAAAATGAAAGCTGTGAGGCGCTTATGAACAATTTCACATCTCCAAGCCCTCTTTTGTTTTCATTTTCAGTAGATCCCTTCATCACTCTTTTCAAATGTGCAAACAATCGCAATTATGCGGAACAAATGGATGCTTATTTTGTTCAGCGTAATTACTCCAACCATAGCCAATGCAATGATTACAATTTCTACTACAAGTATTCAGTCAACAATGCTACAGTCCAAGCAATCTTCCACATACATGTCAAGTAATACAACTTCCGTTGTTAGTGAGACAGCCACTTGACCATAAAAAACTTGATGAAACCAAAATATTCACTCTTCTTTCTTCTTTTGTCTATATTTCACTTCAGTTGTCACCTTCGTGTACTGGGTGTATCAAAAAAGGTGGCCAGTGTGATAGTAACACGGGACTTTTTCAGTGTTTAAACACCAAAAATGGTACTTACTATACAGCTTATCATTTGCTTCCTTTTTACTTACTCCCCAAACTATTTTACTGACCTGTTTGCAATTAATCTTTTGTTGTTGTTGGTATTTACTTCTGGGCTGTATATTATGTTTACTACTATACTGCGGTATGCAATTTCCATGGACACACACACGTACAAAAAGTGCAGCTCTACATAGGGTTAGATACTACTTAGATACTATTATTCATAAGTTAATGGAGCAATACAATACGTATGCAACAATTACTCACTATTAACCAACTATTACTATTACTATTGGTATTATAATTATATATATATTCTAAAACCCAGGCAACTCATCACACCGCGACACGTGGCAAACCACTGTAGCAGCTACAGTGCTACAGTGATTGCTACAGTAACTTTTTTATTTTTATTTTTTTGCTTTGCTACAGTGCTCGGTAATTTTTTTTTTTTTTTTTTTTTTTTTTTTTTCATAAATTTCCTTAATAAAATTTGTTTTTTGAAAAAAAAAATGCAAAAAATACAAAAAATAATACATTTTTTTTTGCGTCGCTACAGTACTCGGTACAATTTTTTTTTTTTTTTTTTTTTTTTTTTTTTTTTACATAAATTTCCTTAAGAAAATTTGTTTTTAAAAAAAAAATACAAAAAATAAAAATAAAAAAATACAAAAAATAATACACTCACAAAAAATTTCTTATACAAATTTGTTTATTAAAAAAAAAAAAAAAAAAAAAAAAAAAAAAAAAAAAAACATACCGAGAAAACAAACAACCAAAAAAAATTTCAACCGCAACGCCAAAAAAAAAAAAAAACCGTAAATATAGACAAATTATGCTTCCAAGTAAACATATGCATACTTCAAATAACAAAATTATTAATTATACCGTACAACCGACAAAATACAAAACACAAAACACACCCGCCGCAACGCGCGGGCAACCCCGCTAGTTATAATATATTCTAAAAATCAACTTGGTTACTGTAGCAACAGGCACACACAAGTTTCATGTTTGCCCCATTTTAGTCCCTGAGGTTAGTGATTAATTGTGAAGTTAGTCCTTAACGACCGTTATCTAACAAGCATAGGGACTAACTGTGCAACAGGACGCCACGTTACGGGGCTAAAAAATTCACTTGCTACAGTGTTAAACAGTGCAATACAGTGCTGCTACAGTGCAACACAGTGCCAAATAGTACCGAGCACTGTTACTAACTAATTTATGATTTCAGTCCCTCAGTTAGCTGTAAATTCCACCGTTAGTCCCCCGTTAGCGATCTTTTGCAAATTTAGTCCTTACTAACAAAAAAAATCAATCGTTTTATTTCGAGTTTATATTAAACACAACAATCCCGCAGCAACGCGCGAGTGCCCCAGCTCGTTTACTCTAAAAAGTAGAGTTTTGTCACCAAACCATTTAATTATTTAGTGTATGAATTTACATTTCTGGGGCTTGTAGTAATTTATTTTAGACTGAGTATGCGTCCTTCAAATATTAATGATTGATCTTCTGAGGTCTAAAATGTAGAATGCAAGCATGACTTGTATGGTACGACCCCCTTTAATGTGCTACGTAGTACTGTAGTATTTAGTTTCGAGTAGATTGCATTTTTGGTCCCTGTGGTGTGTCCAAATTGAAGGTTTGATCCCTACCCTTTCGAAAATGCAGCTATAGTCCCCTTTTTGAAGTTTGGATTAAAATTTTGGTCTCAATCGATGTGGATGATCAAATTACCCTTGTCTTCTTCTAAAAAAACAAAGGGTATTTCAATCATTTAACTTTGTCCAGGGACGAGATATGCATTCCAAACTTTAAAATAGGGATTCGTTGCTCTTTCTAAAGGATAGAGACTAAACCTACAATTTGACCAAACCACAGGGACCAAAAATGCAATTTACTCTTTAGTTTCTGTGTGCGCGTGCACGGATGTACGTCATCGTACTATTTGTTTGTAATATTTCATAGTTGAAGGGGGGAAACCCTTCCTAGGCCAGATTATACGCTATTTATATTGTTCTATAGTTGAAGAAAAAAAAAAACATGTCTGATGTGGTATTTGAATAATTCCCATTTTGTAGAAGCAGCAAGAAGTTTACCATGGGTGAAACTTCTGATAGGTAATTTATTTATAATCAGCATCACGTTTTGTTGCCTTAAACCCACAATTTCACTTTATATAATGAACTTCATCTGTTGAATGTTGCAGCTCTCGGTGTAGGTGTTGTGATAATATTAATCTCTGTAGTGTTATGCATAAAAAAGAAATTTGGATGGAGAAAAGAGGCAGAGTACAACGCCAACATGGAAACTTTTCTAAAGAATCAAGCATTCATGGCACCAAAAAGGTACTCTTATTCACAAATCAAAAAGATAACAAACGTACCTTCAAAGTCAAACTAGGACAAGGTGGCTTCGCTTCTGTGTATAGAGGAGAGCTAAGCAATGGGAACCTTGTGGCAGTGAAGGTTTTAAGTCAACTTAAAGGAGATGGGAAAGATTTTGTTAATGAAGTTGCGAGTGTTGGCAGGACAAGCCATGTTAATATTGTGAGTCTTGTGGGATTTTGTTTGGAGGGTCGTCATAGAGCTTTGATCTATGAATTTATGCCCAATGGATCTCTTGAGAAGTTCATATATGGTTGTGGTCCTTCAAGTCATAGCCACCTTGGGTGGGAAAAATTACACCAAATTGCTATTGGGATTGCTCGAGGCTTAGAATACCTGCATAGGGGTTGTAACCACGTATCTTGCATTTTGATATAAAACCTCATAATATTCTGTTGGATCGAGATTTTTGTCCTAAGATATCTGACTTTGGGTTGGCTAAGTTGTTCCCCAAGAAAAGAAGCATCATATCCATGACAGATATGAGAGGGACGCCCGGGTATATTGCTCCTGAACTATTTTCCAGAAGTTTTGGAGTGGGTCTCTCACAAATCCGATGTTTATAGTTATGGCATGATGATTCTAGAAATGGTTGGAGGGAGAAAAAATGTCCAGGTTGAAGTTGATCATACAAGTGAAATATATTTTCCTCATTGGATATACAAAAAGGTTGAGTTACAAGAAGAACGACTTGGACTACATGGGATTGGAAGCGATGAAGAAAACGAGATGGTAAGGAAGATGATTGTCGTTGGGCTGTGGTGCATACAAACTAATCCCATGAGCCGCCCCACAATCACTAAGGTATTAGAAATGTTAGAAGATGACTTGGCATCAATAGAAATCCCTCCAAAACCGTATATGTCTTCTCCATCAAGGTCTTTTGGTTCCCCATCTACGGATTGATTGTTCATGTAAGTTTGAAATGTTTTTGTCATGTAAGTTTTGTTGAAAATTTTTTTGCTCTAAATGGGTAAATGATTATTATTGGTTCCTTGTTCATGTAATTCAAGAATGTATAAAGCAGTTGTTTATGTACATCCGACATATGGCCGATAAGTATAGCATCATTGTGTGGTCCTATACGATATTATAATACTACTATTGTTTTACTATCATATAGCCTGCTGGAGGTCTATTTTCATTTGTTGGTGTGTTTTGCTTTCCATCTTCTATACTACATATAAACTATGGATAACTCTCTCTTCAAAATTTTAAGACTTACAAGAAATTAAAGATAATTTACAACACTTTAATGCACACAATTTTCAGATTTACAACAAAATAAGCATAGTGTACAACAAAATAAGCATGGTGTAATTTTCAGACTTATTTTTAGACTTACAACATTAATGCTATTAAAGTGGTCAAAGTTATTAATGACTATAATGACTAATACTTACAAGAAAAGAAACATAGTGTACAACACTTTAATGTACATAATTTTCAGACGTAAAAGACAAGAAGCATAATGTACAACAAAACACCACATTAATGCTATTTAATGTAGTCAATTAATTAACTGATCAACAAATACAATTAATACAGTTATTAAAACACCATTTACATAAGAAATACAAATTATCAAGCATATTATACAACCAAATTAAACACAATTCCTGCATTAGATTTCACTAATAAAAATAATAAAACACACTATACAAATATTCAAGCCCGAACAGGCAACGGGCCAAATGGGCTTGAGCCTGAATGGGCAAGGGCCAAATGGGCTCGAGCCCGAACAGGCACGGGCCAACGGGTTCGAGCCCGAACGGACACGAGCTATACGAAATTCTTAATATTCGAAAATTTATTGTCAAAAAAAAAAAAAAAAAAAAAAAAAACATAATAAACTAAAATACATGATTCGCCATAAAATGTTATATCAGGGTACCCGCCGTCACAACATGCGAGTACATGCTAGTTTTTATTAATGCAAAATAGATTAAAGAAAAATACTCGTCATCATCTGTCAAGATATCTTGTTGCTAATCCGACAAGTCATTGTTTCTTAAAGGGACATTTTCAAGTGGCAAAAAAGCGGCTAGCAGTATTACTTTAACCTATCAAGCAAGACGTTGGAGGTTTAAGCCTTAGTTAAGACATATCTATACTACCTTATAATGTATTTATGATATCTATATTTAGAAGTCTTAAAATGTTTAAGACCAAAAACATTTCTTTAAAAGAAAAGAAGTATAACTTTCAATGCTTGTAATCTTTTAAGACTTACAAGAAAAGAAGCATAATGTATACCACTTTAATGCACATAATTTTCAGATTTACAAGACAAGAAGCATAGTATACACCAGTGACCAGTTTAATGCACATATTAAAAAAAAAACATTAATGCTATTTAATGTAGTCAATTAATTAACTAATCAATAAATACAATTAATACATTAAGTGTCACTAATACAAATATTCAAACCCGAACGAGCAACGGGCCAAATAGGCTTGAGCCCGAACGGGTGCGGGCCAAACGGGTTCGAGCCCGAACGGGCACGAGCCAACAGGCTCGAGCTCAAACGGGCACGGGCTAAACGAAATTCTTGATATCCATAAATTTATTGTCAAAAAGAACATATTAAACTAAAATACATGATTCATCAGAAAATTTAATTTCAACGTACCCGCCGCTGCAATGCGTGGGTACCCTGCTAGTATTATTTGGTGGATGGTTGAGCTTTTGCCTTAAAATAAATAAAAAAATAAAAATAAAATACCTTTAAAAAATATTATAGTTGTTCAAAAAAATAGTCCTTTCAAAAAAAATTCTAGAATTTTTTTTCCCATTTTTTTTTCGAAATTCTTTTTCAGTATTTATTTATTTATTTATTTTTGAAAATCTTTTTCAAATTTTTTTTTAATTTTTTTGTCGAAAAACTTTTTCTTCTGATTTTTTTTTTTCCATAACGTATACAAAAAATAGCGGGTAAAAACATAAGGAGTGGATAAAAAATATTAGGGACGGTAATGAAATTTTCGCTAACTCACAGGGACCATTTATGTAATTTACTCTAACTACGGTGGATACAAATTTCGCAAACTCATAAGAGAAAATACTCATCACATTTTATTTTATTTTATTTTATTTATTTATTATTATTTTTTTTTGAACTTCGTCGCATGTTTCAATACACACGTAAAGATAAAAGTGTCAACATTAATACTCACATAAAGACAAGATGTCAACATCAATAATAATAAGAGTTTTATTTTTTATTTTTTATTATTATTATTTTTTTCCTACTTAATACTCAAAAGAGTATTTTTAGACAAATATAATGCTTTTTAAAATATTATTAAAAAAGAAAGAAAGAAAGGAGAAAAAAAAAAAAAAAAAAAAAAAAAAAAAACGAGCAAATGAGACCTATCATGATCGACACGATCCACAACTGGCAAGAATTTGTGAGCTGATCTCATCCCTAATCATACATGTTTATATCAGATCAGTTTTATTAACTCGTGTGGTGCCCTGGTGCTAACCATTTCTAGCAGTATTGGCCTTCATGTTAACTATCCTATCATTTCTAGTAGTATTGGCCTTCAAGAACCCCTCAATTTAAACAGATCTTCCTTTCGCATAAGAAGATGTATTTGATTCAAGGGATAATTACCAAAATAGATCATTGACTTTTTGACTAGTCACTTTGTAGACTTTCAAATTTCACTTTTCAAAATTAGATCAGGGCAACTTAAAAAATGAGCAACCTTCATATATGTGCGACACATGTCCTTAAAAGATTCTAGATTCTGTACTATACATTCCAAAAGATTCTAGATTCTGTACTATATTAATAAAATATTCGACACGTGTCGCACATATATGAAGGTTGCTCAGTCGCCAAGTTGCCCTGATCCGCCGGAGGAAAGTGATTTAAAAACATCTATTCAAGGAATGTGCTTTGAGCGACTGATCTATTTTGGTAATTTTCCCCTGATTCAATGTGTCTACTGAGCGGTGGTTTTTTCACTCCAAAGGAAGGCAAGGAATAAGGATGATAAATTGATAATAAATAAAGGGGTAATTGTGTATTTGCCCCATGGAAAAACTCATGCTTCAAGCCTAGCCCCATGCGACCTCGAGTAAAGGGTTTTGCCCCAATTCGACTTATGCGGTTTATGCCCTTATGTTCATATGACCATTTTTGCCCCAAAATCAAGTACATGTGTGTAAGTGTGTGTAAGACCCAAGTACACTTGTGTAAGTGTCCTTTTTCTTACAACTAGTACTATGTGTAAGTGTCCTTTTTCTTGCAAATAAAATATACATTATTTTTTTTTATGCAACTTGTACCATTATAGCAAATAAAATATACATTATTTTTTTATGCAACTTGTACAATTTTATTCGATTTGATGTTTGCAATAGTATTTGTACCTTTTATGCGAATTGTACAATTTATTTTTTGATTTGACCTTTGCAATAGTATTTGTACCTTTTATGCAACTTGTACCATTTTTTGCAAATAAAATATTGATTATTTTTTGCAACTTGTAGAACTTTTGTTGGATTTGACATTTGTAATAGTAATTATACTTTTTATGCGAATTGTACAAAAGTTTATTCGATTTGACATACATGTATTGTAACTTGTACTATTATGCGCTTTGTACTTTTTAAATAGAGGGAATTGCAAAAATCGTCCCTAAAGTTTGGTCAAATTGCACGTTTCGTCCCTGAAGTTTGGAAAGTGCAAGGATCGTCCCTGTGGGAAACTTATGGGGCAAAAATCGTCCCTGGCCTACTTCAAATGACTAAAATACCCCTGCCAAACTTTAGGGACGATTTTTGCAACTCTCTTTTTCAGATTCTTACTCAAATGGTCCCTGTGCTTCGCTAGGCATTACAAATTTAGTCCTAACATTTTTTTAATTTATTTATTTAACTATTAATATTAGTATTATTTTTTTTATACAATTTCGTCCGTTTTTGTCCGTTTTTCTTTCGTTTTTGTCCGTTTTTCTCACGTTTTTTTCGTTTTCATACGTTTTGTCCGTTTTTCTTACGTTTTTGTTCGTTTTTCTCACGTTTTTTTCGTTTTCATACGTTTTTGTTCGTTTTTCTTACTTTTTGTCCGTTTTTCTCACGTTTTTTTCGTTTTCATACGTTTTTGTCCGTTTTTCTTACGTTTTTTTCCGCTTTCATACTTTTTTGTTCGTTTTTCTTACATTTTTATTCGTTTTTCATACGTTTTTGTCCGTTTTTCTCACGTTTTTTCTGTTTTCATACGTTTTTGTTCGTTTTTCTTACGTTTTTGTCCGTTTTTCTCACGTTTTATCGTTTTCATACGTTTTTGTCCGTTTTTCTTACGTTTTTTCCGTTTTCATACGTTTTTGTTCGTTTTTCTTACGGTTTTGTCCGTTCTTGTTACGTTTTTTTCGTTTTCATACATTTTTGTCCCTTTTTCTTACGTTTTTTTCCGCTTTCATACGTTTTTGTTCGTTTTTCTTACGGTTTTGTCCGTTCTTGTTACGTTTTTTTTCGTTTTCATACGTTTTTCTCCGTTCTTTTTACGTTTTTTCCATTTTGGATGAAGTCTAAAGATTTTTTCTTTTAAAAAATAAAATTCTTTTCGAATTTTTTTTTTCAAAAACTTTTTTTTTTCTTTTTTTTTTCAAAAAAAATTTTCTACAACTTTTTAAAAGAAATATTTAAAAAAAAATTAGAAAAATTTTGGAATTATTTAAATTTTTTTCGAAAACAAGTTTTTTGAAATTTTAAAATTCAAAAACATTTTTTCAAATTTTTTTTCGGAAACCTTTTTTTATTTTATTTTTCTAAATTTTTTTTTTGAAAATTTTTTTTGGAATTTTTTGTTTGTGATGGACAGTGTAAACACAGACGAAAAAGTGGAAAAATGGAAGAAAAACGTATGAAAACGGAAAAAAACGTAAGAAAAACTGATAAAAACGTATGAAAACGAAAAAAAACGTGAGAAAAACGGACAAAAAATTAAGAAAAACGTATGAAAGCGAAAAAAAGTGAGAAAAACGGACAAAAACGTATAAAAACGAAAAAAAACGTAACAAGAACGAACAAAAACGTATGAAAACGGAAAAAAGTGAGAAAAAGGGACAAAAACGTAAGAAAAACGAACAAAAACGTATGAAAGCGGAAAAAACGTAAGAAAAACGGACAAAAACGTATGAAAACGAAAAAATGTGAGAAAAACGGACAAAAAAGTAAGAAAAACGAACAAAAACGTATGAAAACGGAAAAAACGTGAGAAAAACAGACAAAAACGTAAGAAAAACGGACAAAAACGTATGAAAACGAAAAAAACGTGAGAAAAACGGACAAAAACGTAAGAAAAACGGACAAAAACGAAAGAAAAACGGACGAAATCGTATAAAAAAAATAATACTAATATTAATAGTTAAATAAATTAATTAAAAAAAAAGTTAGGACTAAATTTGTAATGCCCAGTGAAGCACAGGGACCATTTGAGTAAGAATATGAAAAAGAGAGAATTGCAAAAATCGTCCCTAAAGTTTGGCAGGGGTATTTTAGTCATTTGAAGTAGGCCAGGGATGATTTTTGCCTCAATAGTTTCCCACAGGGACGATCCTTGCACTTTCGAAAGTTCAGGGACGAAACGTGCAATTTGGTCATACTTTAGGGACGATTTTTGCAATTCCCTCTTTTAAATAAAATTATATTAAGTAGTGTGTTGAGTACTCCTCACTAAATTATTATTAAATTAAGTAATAAATTCTAACTATTTTAAAATTGATTTGACATATGTACTTTGTTATGCACTTTGTACTTTACAAATAATATAATATTAAGTAGTGTGTTGAGTACTCTTTCCATTAATATTAAATTAAAAACTAAATTCTACTATTAATTTATGTTTTGGTGGTAAAATTTCAAAACAAAAATTCAAAATTTTAAAATTTTGAATTACAATTTTTAGACAAATTTGAAAATATTTATTTTTAATAAATAGATATATAAAATATTTATGATATATAGTGTGTTGAGGACTAGTCCCCCTACTCCCCCTGTACATCTTCTTCTTAGATACGCTTCCCATTTGTAACCTTGCAACTCAACCGACAAAATTCATAATAAACCTTTAGAGCCGTTTTTTGTATTAGTTATTTATATAATCGTTAACATTTACAAGAATGAATGAAAAGATGTGGGTTCCCAAGGTAATTGCTCGCCGACCGTCATAGTTGTATGTTACTAGTTTGCATGCCTACGGTTTAATATGATCTATCATTTATCCTTTTGCTTAGTTAATTTTTTGTATATGGATTAGGCTGTTCTTAGGGTTATACAGTGTATTAGCAAGTTGTATGGTTGGAAGTGTGAAAGCGTATGTTGCATAATGGTATTGTCCTTTTTATCAGTTTATTAATTAACTTGGATTGGACATGGGAGTAGTAATTGGTATCGTCCTTTTTATGATCATTACTCTGCAGCGCTGTGAAAGTGTAAGTTGCACGATGTGGGTTTTTAATTAATTTAAATAGTTGCTCTGTTTTTTGTGGTTATTTGGTTAATGTTTATGTTGTACTCGTGTGTCTTGAGTGTGAATGTGTTTGTATATGTAAGGTGGTTTAGATTGGGCATGTAATATGTTGTATGAAAATATGTTTCATTTTAATTTTATAGTTTTATTGGTAGTGTGTGAAGTGGCCGAGTTGAAAATAAGCCAGTTTGAATGCAACTGTAGAGCCATCTGATTTAAGCAATTAAAATATGTTTAATTCATTGCAAATGGATATTGGTGAGTTAAATTGTGACTTGACATGGCTCTTACCCTCTCAAAGCCCAAACTGTTGGGAATTCTGTTAAGTAAGAATTCTGCTGACTGTTTCTGCTGAAGGTTACTGCTGAAGAGCTGGTTCCTGCTGAAGCAGTGTATCTGCTGAAGATTAGTTTAAGCTTTATTAGTTTCTGCGGATATAGTATTTCCGTATTTTATGTAATATAGTTTGGATATGCATGAGTTTATTTAGGAAGTGATAATGCATATCTTTTAGAAGTTTTAGAATATACGTTTCTTGTGAAACGGTTTAGGGTTCCTTGTGTATAAAAGGAACACACGATTATGTATTGAATTACGTTTTAGAAAACACTTTTATTATTATTAAAAAGATCCATAGAGGATCAAGAGTTCTTAGTATTACACTTGTATTTGTTTCCGCTTTAAAATACAAGATACAGAGATTATCTATTAGTGTGTTATTGATTACAGTAACATTGCTAACGATTCTAGAGTGCTCAAGAAGATCTATCAAGGTCTATTAGATCAACAAGTGGTATCAAAGCCTCGAGAGAGTCTCTGTCATACTAAGAAACACAAAACTTACACCTTAAGAATCCAAACAAATCAACAAACATGCCTGGATCTGATGATGAGGTTGATACAACCCAAAACCTTAACACCACTTCTCTTCAACAACTCAACCTCTCCAACAGTAATGCTAAGTTTCCATACTTGAAGAATGCTGAAGAATATCATCTGTGGTCCATGAAGATGCAGAACTGGATCACAAACATAGATTGGAATCTGTGGGAGGTTGTCAAAAAGGGGAATAGCCTGAAGAAGCATGTTACAAATGCTGATGGAGTTGTTACAATTGTAGGTCCCAGAACTGCTGAAGAGATTCTGGCTGTGCAAAGGGAGAGCAAGGTTAGAACAATTCTGCTCCAAGCTATACCAGATGACCATATGGGTGACTTCCACTTCATGGAAGATGCCAAGGACATTTGGATGGCTATAAAAGCTAGATTTGGTGGGAATGATGAATCAAGAAGGTTGCAGAAGTCTATGCTGAAGCAAAAGTTCCAAGAGTTTCAGATATCTGAAGAAGAGGGAATTCATAAAGGCTATGACAGGTTTCATCGGATCTTAAGTCAACTTAATCAGTTGAAGGCTAGACCTGACAATGAGGACTGCAATGCTATGTTTCTGAGATCTTTGTCGCCCTCTTGGTTACAAGTCTGTTTGCTCTCAAGACCAAAGGTGGATTGGACATGATGTCCTTTGATGACCTCTACAACAGGCTTAAATCACTTGAGCCTGATGTTAGAAGTCCCATTCGTCCATCCACTCATTCTGCATTTGTTGGTGCTTCTACAAAACCTGTGCATCAAGCCTCAAGCTCTTATTCATCAGGAGCATCTTCTCAAACCCATACTCAATCTGCTCCTAAATCAAAATCCAGTAGTGTGTTGGATGATATTGTTCATTCATTTGTGGCTGAATATGAACATCAGCAGTTTCTTGCTTATGAAGATTTTGAACAAGTGGATCCATTGGAGATGGAGGAGATGCACTTAAAATGGCAGCTTGCAATGATCTCCATGAACATTAAGAGGTTTGAAACCAAGTCTGGAAGGAAGTTTGGTTTTAATGGAAGAGAGGCAGCAAGGTTTGATAGAAGGAAAGTTAAATGCTACACTTGTGGTCAAGTGGGACATTTTTTGAGAGACTGCAAGGAGAGAAAGTCTGGAGATGAAGTTAGATATGGCTCTTATCCAGTGGAAGCAGGGACTACTAAGGCTGCACCTTCAAAGGCTATGGTGACTCTGGATCACCAAATTGATTGGGTTGAACATGAACCTGCTGGAGAGGAAGCTTCTACTTCTTCACAAGTGAATCTGCTGGCTTACTCACCTTAAGAGGACAAGAAGGAGCAAGTCTCCTTGATGGGAATCTCTCAGGTACACAATTGTGTGTTTGGATGTAGTGTAAGATACAATGAGCTTAAACAAGAATTTGATGAATTGAAACCAAAATACAATGAGTTTTATGTTGAAGTAGAGTCCTATAAAATGGCTTTAAAAACTGTAGAGAAACAAAAAGTCTGGTTTCAAAAGAATCAAGTTAAGTATGATGAAAAAATAAGAGTTCTAGAAAGTGATTTAGAAGTTGCTAAGATAGACTTAAAACGTACTGAAAAAGAGAAGTCTGATCTAGAAAAGGAAAAACAAGAATTACAAGCTAAATTAGACAAAGAAATAGCTAGAAATAAACAATGGTTAATATCAGGTGATAATCTAGCTCGAGAACTGTATGGTAGTCAGGCTGTGAACTCTAAAATAGGTTCGGGATTTCAAAAATATGTTGGTTTAGAGGCTAAGAATGACCTAGGTAAATCAACACCAGCAGGTTTAGCTAACTTTGTCAAAGAAGGTAACTTACATGCTGTCCCTGGACCTATAAGAGGGGAACATATGCCTATTGACCTATCTATACCTAGTGACTTTGATGGATCACACCATCTCTATGGCAAAAAGTCAACTGACTTGCCAGACCCTATTATGAAATCTACTGACTTTGTCTCATGTTGTAACAGTGACAAGTCTTCTGATGAAGGGTCTACCTCATTTGCCAGCTATGATTCAAGTGAGAAGTCTGACCTGCCCAAGACCACTCCCAAGACCACACCAAAGACATCACCCAAGACTCCCCACAAGCCTTCTAGAGTTGCTGCTGATAACAAGACAGTTTCTACTGAAGACTTGTTTTTGAATTCTTTGCAAAATAATACTTTTAGTTCCGTTAAAAACAATTCTGTTTATCATGGTGGTTTGAATACTTTTTCATGTTATACAACTTCTTTTGGTTTGAATAAATCTTCTAAAAAGAAGAAGTGTTTTGTGTGTGGAAGTAAATATCACTTGATTAAGGATTGTACATTTCATGAGCAAAGATTGGGTGAATGTGTTAGTCAGAGGAAACCTAGGCAAATGTGGAAGAATGTTAGTGAAATACCCTCTTTTGTTCCACATCAGCAGAAATCCAATTCTGCTGAATCTCATTCTTCATGGAGAAGAACCAGTACTAGACCATATGTTCGACCCACTAGTTCTTTCTTTTATAATGGTTATTGGCCTAATCACTTTGACTCTATGTATTATGGTGGTGGGTATAGGAATACTGCTGTGAAGCCCTCAGCAGGTTGTTCTTGGACAAAGAAGGGACCTAATATGCAATACAGGCCCAAGAACAATGGTGGATCTAAAACATCTACATGGCCTATCACTAATGATCCACAAGGCAGGCTCAAGTCAGCAATGACTTGAGTCTCCAATGTGTACTAACTTTTGTATAATTTTTGTTGTTGTTGTAGGATCATCCTTTGAAAAGTACTGAAGTAGGTATTGTTGATAGTGGTTGTTCTAGAAGTATGTCAAGGAACAAGGACTAGATGCATGACTTTGTACCCATAGAAGGAGGAGGCACTGTAACTTTTGGTGGTGGAGATGGCAAAATTACAGGGAAAGGAACTATTAAGACACCCTTGTTAGATTTTGAAAATGTGTATTATGTGAAGGAACTGGAGCATTTTAATCTATTCTCTGTATCACAAATTTGTGACACTAAGAATAAGGTTTTCTTCTCTGAAGATGAGTGTCTTGTACTTTCCAAGGACATCAAACTTCCAGAAGACACAACTGTTTTGCTGAGAGTTCCTAGAACCTTCAACTTGTATACCTTCAATCTGAATGATGTCAAGCCAGAAGGTGATCTAACATGTTTGGTGGTCAAAGCTTCCCTGGATGAATCTACCAAATGGCATAGAAGAATGGCTCATGTGAATTACAAGACTATCAACAAGTTGTCTAAACTTGGTCTTGTTCAGGGTCTTCCTTCTAAACTCTTCACCAATGAACACAATTGTATTGCTTGCAACAAGGGAAAGCAACACAGAGCCTCTTATAAAGCCATCAAAGCTGTGAGCACCATTTCAGAACCTCTTTAGTTGCTGCACATGGATCTATTTGGTCCAACTCCTATCAGAAGTATTGATCACAAGTACTTCTGCCTGGTTATCACAGATGATTTCAGCAGGTTTTGCTGGGTATTCTTTCTTAAAACTAAAGATGAAACAACTCCTATTTTGAAAGAATTCATCATTTTAATTGAAAACCAGCTTAATAAAAAGGTTAAAGGAATTAGGTGTGACATTGGGACAGAATTCAAAAATGTTGTTTTCATAGAATTCTGTAAGTCTAAGGGGATTAGAAGGGACTATAGTACTCCAAGGACCCCACAACAAAATGGGGTTGCTGAAAGGAAAAATAGAACCCTCATTGAGGCAGCAAGATCAATGCTTGCAGACTCCAAACTACCCACAATGTTTTGGACTGAAGCAGTAAGTACTGCTTGCTATGTCTTGAATAGGGTATCCATTACTAGACATCATGTCAAGACACCTTATGAACTTCTCACTGGGAAATTCCAGACATACATTACCATAAACCTTTTGGATGCAAAGTCACCATTTTGAATACTGCTGATATACTGGGTAAATTTGATGGGAAAGCTGATGAGGGGTACATTGTGGGCTATTCAGCTCATAGCAAGGCCTATCGGGTTTATAACCTGAATGCCAAAAGGATAGAAGAGACCCTTAATCTATGATTTCTTGAAGATCAGCCGAATATTCAGGGACAAGGCCATTCTTGGTATTTTGACCTAGATTATTTGACTGACTATTTGGGTTATTCTAGACATGCTTCTAACCCTAATGCAGGTACCAAAGATCCACACTCTAACCCTAAAGGTTCCATGGATGATGACTCAGACTGTGAATCTGAGCCAGAAGAACATACCATTGTTGTACCATCTTTTCCACCTAACCATTTTGTAGGTAATCATTCTGCTGCTGAACAAGATGATGAGTCACATTATGCAGAGGATCTTGCAAGACTGCAGAAGCAAGAACATGCTGCTACTAAGGAAGCTCAGAAACTCAATGAAAAAGTTACACAAGAGACTAAAGCAATCCTACATCAATCAGCACAAGCTGTCAGTGGAAACAAGGATACTGCTGATGATTCTACTGAAGGCATACCTATTCCCACTGATAAGGTCCTAGATGCAGATCCTACTGATGCTCATTCTACCATTTCTACTGAAGTGTCTGCAGACTTTGAGAAGCCCTTTACAAGATTTCCAAGTCCCTCTGATCTTGGGAATTATCAACCAAAGCCTGGCCTATTTCATTCAGCTTCTTATGATACTGAGTTTGGGCCTACAGTTAACAACCTTGATGCTACAATTGATGTTCACCCTACTGCAACTAAAAGGATTCATAATGTTCATCCCCTATCAAAGATTATTGGAGATCCTAAAGATCCTGTTAGAACTAGAAGCACTGTAAAGAATACAAAATATGGTGAAGTTGCTTTCATCTTTTATGTCTACAATCAAAAGAGGAACAATCACACAGACTTCAAACATTGTCTGTTTGCATGCTTTCTCTCTCAAATAGAGCCAACTAGTGTTCCTCAAGCACTGGCTGATTCAAGTTGGCTTGAAGCAATGCAAGCAGAGATGCTGCAATTTAAGAATCAGCAGGTTTGGATTTTGGTTCCTCTTCCTGATGGTAAATATGCTATTGGGACAAAATGGATTTTGAAGAATAAAAGAGATGCCAGGGGTATTGTGGTGAAAAACAAAGTTAGAATTGTGGCTCAAGGGTTTAGACAAGAGGAAGGCATTGACTATGATGAAGTCTTTGCACCAGTGGCCAGAGTTGAAGCAATTAGGATATTTTTGGCCTATGCCTCTTATATGGGCTTTATGGTTTATCAGATGGATGTTAAAGGTGCTTTCCTATATGGTGAGATTGAAGAGGAGGTTTATGTGACTCAACCCAAGGGATTCGAAGACCCTGATCATACTGAGTATGTGTACAAGGTTGTCAAAGCTCTCTATGGACTTCATCAAGCTCCCAGAGCTTGGTATGCTAGACTTTCCACATTTCTGCTGAAGAATGGCTACAGAAGAGGTGCCATTGACAAGACTCTATTCCTCAAGAAAGATTCCAGGGATATTATTCTTGTGCAGGTGTATGTGGATGATATTATCTTTGGTTCAACCAAAGAAGCATGGTGTAGAGAGTTTGAAGATCTGATGAAGGGAGAATTTCAAATGAGTGCCATGGGAGAACTCACTTTCTTTCTGGGTTTACAAGTTCAGCAGAAACCTGATGGTATTTTCATACATCAGGAGAAATATGTAAAAGATATGTTGTCCAAGTTTGCTATGGAGAATGTCAGGACTGCCACTACTCCCTATGAGGCTCCCAAACCAAACAATCTTGCTCCTGATCTCCTTGTGAATGTTCATTTATACAGGTCAATGATTGGTTCTTTGATGTATTTGACTGCCTCAAGACCTGATATTACATTTGCTGTGAGTGCATGTTCAAGGCACCAAGTCACTCCACTTACATCTCATTTAAATGCTGTCAAAAAGATTTTTAAGTACCTAAAAGGCCAACCCAAATTAGGTCTTTGGTATCCCAAAGAGTCTCCATTTCAGCTAGCAGCTTATAGTGATAGTGACTATGCTGGTGCAAATTTGGATAGAAGATCCACAACTGGAGGTTGCCAATTCCTTGGTAGAAGACTGATTTCTTGGCAATGCAAGAAACAGACTATTGTTGCTACCTCTACTACTGAAGCAGAGTATGTTGCTGCTGCCAATTGTTGTGGACAGGTTCTATGGATTCCGAATCAATTGCTGGATTATGGGTATAACTTTATGAATACTACCATTTTCATTGACAATCAAAGTACAATTTGTATTGTTAAAAATCCAGTTTTTCATAATAGAACCAAACATATTGAAATCAGGCACCACTTTATAAGGGATGCTTATGAAAAACATTTGGTTAAAGTGGTCAAAATTCACACAGATGAGAATGTGGCAGATTTGTTAACTAAAGCATTTGATGGACCAAGGTTTCAATATTTAGTGGTCCATATTGGAATGCTTAACCCTTAACTGCAAAGTTTAAGGGGAGGCATAAGCCTCAGGGGAGGCATATGCCTCAGGGGAGGATGATGAGTGTAAACTTTGTAGATTTGTATAAGTTGTATAATTTCTGAGTTTTAACACTAACCCACTAATAGTTTTGCAAGTTGTTTGGTGTGTTTGCATGTTTTATGTCTGTTTTGCAGATGTTCTGAGATTGTAAGTTATATGTTAAAGTCACCAAGAGCTGAAGTCAAAGGAATGAGGTCAAAAGTACTGAACATGGTTTCTTCTGATGAGTTAATTATGCTGAAGGTCTTACACAGTTGATTAATTAAGAAGATCTTTTCATTCATTCAAAGAAACAATTTACAGCTTACATTCAAAGTTTCAAATGAATTACAATGACCATTCCTAAACATTTGGCTAATTAAGTACTACTAGCTTCTATCACTTATTACAAAATACTTGAGGCTATGACAAGTACAATGATGAAGCTGAAGATGAAAATGGAAAAAGAAGAGAAGGAAGACTGTGAAGATGCTCATGAACCAAAGTCAAGAAAATACTCAAGAACTTTGTTCCATGGCAACATTCCTCAATCATCTACTTCAGCTTCTCCTTTCCCTTACGTATGATCTCAGCCTTCTTGTTCTGTCCAATATGTTCTTGATGTGGAAGACCAGGTCCTGGAGCAGGAAGATCCAACACCAAATTTTGTGATGTTGGAAGAGATGGATCCCTCTTACTTGATCTTGGTTGGGATCTCTCTGGTGTGGAAGGAGGAAGAAAGGTTGGATCTTCATTTTCTTCCTCTGAAGAGTCTTCATCAGAGGTATAGATGAAGGGAGAGACAAGCTCTCTCTCAGCAGGAATGGGTACATTGCTTGGTTCACCCTTCCTATGAGCATTCCATTGTCTTTCTTGTGCATCCCATCGTTTCTCCAGTTCTCTTTCATAGTCGGAATCATCAAGCTCCCATGGATATGGTGGTAAATCTTCTTCTGAAGATGAAGAAGAGGAATTGTGATCTGAGGTTTCTGGGTTTGATGACATGGTATTGGTGGAGAATTTGGATTAATTAAGAAATTAGGGTTTGAAAGATGATTTGGGGTAAATTGGTGACTGAGATGTGATTTGGGGGTAATTAAATAAGCCAAGTTTAGGCGTTACGATAACTAATGCGAGTTGGGTGGCACAGTAAAACCAAGATATTGACTGAAGATATTTTTACTTTTGGTTGGTTTCTGCTGATGTTGACCATTCTTCAGCAGATTTGACTTTCATTTCTGCTGAAGGATAAATTTTCAAATTGGAAGTTTTTAAATTACACGTCAGACTTGGTCAATAATTAGTTCCGATAATTTTGACCACGATTGGGGAACTTCCAAATTTAACCCACTTTGCATATCTATTCCTAAACAAAATTATTCGCTTATCACTCCACTTAAATCCATTATTCTTTGTGTAATTCATAACCGTCTCACGCAAGTTCATTCAAATGGCACAACTCGAATTAAGAGGCGATCATAACAAGTATGCTATTCTGAAAAAGGCAAAGGGACATGAAGAATTCGATTTAATGGTGGAGTTTCTACAAAGGTTGAAGATTCATTATGCACTGACACATAGTCCCAATTTGGTGTGTGAATCGTTGGTGAAACAATTTTGGGCATCTGCTGCTAAGAGATCTAACACCGAGATTGTTGCTGAGATTGATGGTGTAGAGTATGTGGTGACAGAAGGATTGATTAGGACAAAGCTTCAGTTGGATGATGAGAATGGTGTGTATCATTCCAACACTGCAGAGATTCATGTTGGGCTAAGGGAAGCTGGATATCAAAGTACTAATACATCCAAGTGGCACAAGAATCAATTTTGTCCTAAGTGGAGGTATTTGGTGCATCTGCTGCTTCAATGTATAAGCAACAAGTGTGGTGGATGGAACCAATTCTCTCTGCAATTGGGTTGTGGTATTGTTTGTCTTTCTAAGGGTCAAACTTATAATTTTTCTAAGTTTATCTTTGATAATATGCTTGAAAACATTGATAAACAACAGCATAAGTTTTTAATGTACCCTAGGTTCTTACAAATAATTTTAGACATAACCACTGCAGATAGAACCAATGTGCCTATTAAAAGGCTTGGTTCTAAGTTGTTTACCTCAATGAAAACTAATTATACTGGGGAACATCACCCTATGTTAGAAGCTATGTTGCCACATGGCAATGTAGTTAAGGGTGATGATGCTGGTAATGTGCCCGCTCCTAATGCTGCTGATGATGGTAATCCATCATCTTCTGGTGTTGCTGCTGATGGTAATCCTTTAGTGGTAATGGAGGAAGAGCCAGCTACAACTGCTGAACCATTACCTGATTCTACTGACTTACCACCACCTACCCCTGTACATATGTCACCTAGTCCTACCATTTCACCAGCTCAGGATGCTCCAGCTGAGCAAATTCATGAGTTTGAAGATAATTTTCAGCCTCGTGATCCTGAGATCACTAGACTGCATACACCTAGTCCTATGAGAGAGCCAAGTAATGAAGGCTTTCCTAATGTTGTAAATGAGTCTGTTTCTCCTTCAGGGTTCAATGAAGCTCATCTTACCACTGAGCAATCAGCTAGTAGAGCAGAGGACCCAATTACTCTCACTTTTGTATATGATTCTCTTAACAGGTACATGAAAATGACTGAAGATCTCCAAAAGGAACTTGCTGATACCAAGACTACTCTTGGAAATGAAATTGAAAGTTTGAAAAGCAAGGTTCAAGATTTGGAGGCAAAGCTGAATCAGCAGAAGCAAAGTAAGGGTGGATTGGATTCTACTAAAGTTGCAAAGGAGGATAATTTGGATTCTCTTGAGATTCTAGCTGAAGTTGCTAGACAGTCTAATGTTGTTCCTTTTAAAGCTGTTGAAGTACCTAAATCTAAACCAAAAATCTTATATGATAGAAGAAGAAGTACAAGACAGTATTTGGCAAGGAAAGCTGTTGAGTCTTCCAAAAGTGGTGATGATGATGTGCTCATGACTGAAGCTACTGATATACTTCAGGAGAAACAATCACCAAGTGGTGTTGCTGCTGACAAATCTTCTGATAGAAAGGTTCAAGAAGTACCTGATGAGCCTATGGAAGATTTGAATGTTCCTCATGATGATATTGCTGAAGGAACAGATGTGGATTTGGATGAGCTTGTCACAGCTGAAGACAGAGCTGCACAAGAAAATATTTTTAAAGTATGGGAAGATTATAAGAAGAGTGCTAATATGGCTGAGGAACAGCAAGCCAAGTTTGATGCAGAATTGGATACAGTCACTCAAAGATATGTTCTACATTACCCATTGAAAGACAAAGAGAATTGGATGCAGCTGTTCAAGAATTTAATGAGTCAGATTGGCAGCAGATTGGACAACAAATGCTTGATAATCCTGATGTAGCTGTAGATATTATTGGTAAAAGGGTAGAGGAGCAAGACTGGGCTTCTGAAATTGTGAAAGTGCTGAAGATGAGGAAGAAGGTAGCAGATGAGTTAAAAGCTAAAGCTAAAAGAGATAAACCTATGACTCAAGCATAGCAGAGGGATTATATGAGAACATATGTGAGAAGTCAAAGCAGTTCATTGTTTAATAATGCTTGGTCTAAGAAACAAGTGTGGGAACTTCCATTTGACAAACTGGTTGAGATTTATAACAGAGTCAAGACTAGAAATGAACAAGCTGGAATGGGTGCTTCTAAGAATATTCCTTTACCTGATAGTTCTGCTAATGTCCCACATGTTGCTGCTTCATCTTTTGTGGATAAAGGTAAAGCTAAAGTGATAGCAGCAGATCCTCCATCTAGAAAGAGAACCAGAAGACAACTGGAGCTGGAAAGATTGGGTGAAGAGGCTGCTAGGAAGTTAGAAGAGGAACAAAAAGCTGAACTTGCAAGATTCCATGAGCTGAAGGTAAGAGAAGTTGAACTTCAAGCTGCTAGAAACAAACAGATAAGGAAGGCTATGGATGAACAATATGCATCTGCTGCACTTGAATCTTCTCAGGATTCTACTGATGAACAATTGGATACTCCATCAGTGGAAACTGATGCTACAGAAGGTGAATCTGCTGAAGCTGAAGTTCATGCTGCTATTTATGTTCCTGGAAGAAGAGGCAAGAGAATGGCTAAAGTTAGATCTTCACATTCAAAACAAAGTCTAATCAATGTGAATGCTTTTGATGCTTCCTTTATAAGGGAAGGATCTTCTGATGATTGGCATGAGGGAACTAGAGATGTTTTGGTTCACTGGGAGTTAAGTAAAAATGGTCAAGTTAATACCATTTACAGATTGGATAAAACTTTCATATCCTTTACATTTCTTCAACAGATTCTCTATCTTGTGGATCATCAGGATTTGGTTACTCTATATGAGTTGGTTCTTAAGTATTATGCAACTCATACTCCTGAAGGGTCTGGATTGTATTTGTTGGGTGATCTTCAAGTGTTATTTGATTCTTCTACTCCCACTGGTGCAAGCTATGATATATGGAAGAACAATCAGAGATGGAAAGTTCAGAGTTGGAAGTTCTATCCTATGCCTTATGTTCATGTTTTGGAAACTACAACTGGTCTAAGGCTTATCATGGATCTTACCAAAAGATATCCTCTGAAAGTGTCTCTGATGGAGAAAATGCTACAACAAAAGTTGGAGATTCCTCCTGATCCAGTTGGGAATGCAAGGTTGTTTGCAGAATCTTTGGTGAAGGTCTTCAAACAAAGGATTAAGACTTCCAGAGCAGACTCTGATTAGGGATATCATGTTGTATATTTGTTTTCTTTTATTTTATTAGTATTAAAAAAAAAAAAAAAAAAAAAAAAAAAAAAAAAAAAACCTAACATTTTGTTGTATAGTATTGTATCTGTTGTCTGCAGGTTTGGTTATCAACTTACCTGATGTTGACTATTCCATCACAAAGTTGGCTAGTCCAAAGGGTACAGCTTTGGTAAAGACATATCAAATTTGTTGATAGCTGTAATGGTTTGCTCAAAACCATAGGGTTTTCAACTCACCCATGCTTTATTGCTGAGTAGTTGAAATGGTTGTCAATTGACCATGGATTTTTCTTTTATGGATTCTGAATAATTGGCTAGCCCACATGTATATGGCTTGTGGTAAAGGCAGTGGAAAACCATATTTAGTAATCAGTTAACCAAGATGATTTTCATCCGACATATGGCCGATAAGTATAGCATCATTGTGTGGTCCTATACGATATTATAATACTACTATTGTTTTACTATCATATAGCCTGCTGGAGGTCTATTTTCATTTGTTGGTGTGTTTTGCTTTCCATCTTCTATACTACATATAAACTATGGATAACTCTCTCTTCAAAATTTTAAGACTTACAAGAAATTAAAGATAATTTACAACACTTTAATGCACACAATTTTCAGATTTACAACAAAATAAGCATAGTGTACAACAAAATAAGCATGGTGTAATTTTCAGACTTATTTTTAGACTTACAACATTAATGCTATTAAAGTGGTCAAAGTTATTAATGACTATAATGACTAATACTTACAAGAAAAGAAACATAGTGTACAACACTTTAATGTACATAATTTTCAGACGTAAAAGACAAGAAGCATAATGTACAACAAAACACCACATTAATGCTATTTAATGTAGTCAATTAATTAACTGATCAACAAATACAATTAATACAGTTATTAAAACACCATTTACATAAGAAATACAAATTATCAAGCATATTATACAACCAAATTAAATACAATTCCTGCATTAGATTTCACTAATAAAAATAATAAAACACACTATACAAATATTCAAGCCCGAACAGGCAACGGGCCAAATGGGCTTGAGCCTGAATGGGCAAGGGCCAAATGGGCTCGAGCCCGAACAGGCACGGGCCAACGGGTTCGAGCCCGAACGGACACGAGCTATACGAAATTCTTAATATTCGAAAATTTATTGTCAAAAAAAAAAAAAAAAAAAAAAAAAAAAAAAAAAAAAACATAATAAACAAAAATACATGATTCGCCATAAAATGTTATATCAGGGTACCCGCCGTCACAACATGCGAGTACATGCTAGTTTTTATTAATGCAAAATAGATTAAAGAAAAATACTCGTCATCATCTGTCAAGATATCTTGTTGCTAATCCGACAAGTCATTGTTTCTTAAAGGGACATTTTCAAGTGGCAAAAAAGCGGCTAGCAGTATTACTTTAACCTATCAAGCAAGACGTTGGAGGTTTAAGCCTTAGTTAAGACATATCTATACTACCTTATAATGTATTTATGATATCTATATTTAGAAGTCTTAAAATGTTTAAGACCAAAAACATTTCTTTAAAAGAAAAGAAGTATAACTTTCAATGCTTGTAATCTTTTAAGACTTACAAGAAAAGAAGCATAATGTATACCACTTTAATGCACATAATTTTCAGATTTACAAGACAAGAAGCATAGTATACACCAGTGACCAGTTTAATGCACATATTAAAAAAAAAAACATTAATGCTATTTAATGTAGTCAATTAATTAACTAATCAATAAATACAATTAATACATTAAGTGTCACTAATACAAATATTCAAACCCGAACGAGCAACGGGCCAAATAGGCTTGAGCCCGAACGGGTGCGGGCCAAACGGGTTCGAGCCCGAACGGGCACGAGCCAACAGGCTCGAGCTCAAACGGGCACGGGCTAAACGAAATTCTTGATATCCATAAATTTATTGTCAAAAAGAACATATTAAACTAAAATACATGATTCATCAGAAAATTTAATTTCAACGTACCCGCCGCTGCAACGCGTGGGTACCCTGCTAGTATTATTTGGTGGATGGTTGAGCTTTTGCCTTAAAATAAATAAAAAAATAAAAAAATAAAAATAAAATACCTTTAAAAAATATTATAGTTGTTCAAAAAAATAGTCCTTTCAAAAAAAATTCTAGAATTTTTTTTCCCATTTTTTTTTCGAAATTCTTTTTCAGTATTTATTTATTTATTTATTTTTGAAAATCTTTTTCAAATTTTTTTTTAATTTTTTTGTCGAAAAACTTTTTCTTCTGATTTTTTTTTTCCATAACGTATATAAAAAATAGCGGGTAAAAACATAAGGAGTGGATAAAAAATATTAGGGACGGTAATGAAATTTTCGCTAACTCACAGGGACCATTTGTGTAATTTACTCTAACTACGGTGGATACAAATTTCGCAAACTCATAAGAGAAAATACTCATCACATTTTATTTTATTTTATTTTATTTATTTATTATTATTTTTTTTTTGAACTTCGTCGCATGTTTCAATACACACGTAAAGATAAAAGTGTCAACATTAATACTCACATAAAGACAAGATGTCAACATCAATAATAATAAGAGTTTTATTTTTTATTATTATTATTTTTTTCCTACTTAATACTCAAAAGAGTATTTTTAGACAAATATAATGCTTTTTAAAATATTATTAAAAAAGAAAGAAAAAAAGAAAGAAGAAAGAAAAAAAAAAAAAAAAAAAAAAAAAAAACGAGCAAATAAGACCTATCATGATCGACACGATCCACAACTGGCAAGAATTTGTGAGCTGATCTCATCCCTAATCATACATGTTTATATCAGATCAGTTTTATTAACTCGTGTGGTGCCCTGGTGCTAACCATTTCTAGCAGTATTGGCCTTCATGTTAACTATCCTATCATTTCTAGTAGTATTGGCCTTCAAGAACCCCTCAATTTAAACAGATCTTCCTTTCGCATAAGAAGATGTATTTGATTCAAGGGATAATTACCAAAATAGATCATTGACTTTTTGACTAGTCACTTTGTAGACTTTCAAATTTCACTTTTCAAAATTAGATCAGGGCAACTTAAAAAATGAGCAACCTTCATATATGTGCGACACATGTCCTTAAAAGATTCTAGATTCTGTACTATACATTCCAAAAGATTCTAGATTCTGTACTATATTAATAAAATATTCGACACGTGTCGCACATATATGAAGGTTGCTCAGTCGCCAAGTTGCCCTGATCCGCCGGAGGAAAGTGATTTAAAAACATCTATTCAAGAAATGTGCTTTGAGCGACTGATCTATTTTGGTAATTTTCCCCTGATTCAATGTGTCTACTGAGCGGTGGTTTTTTCACTCCAAAGGAAGGCAAGGAATAAGGATGATAAATTGATAATAAATAAAGGGGTAATTGTGTATTTGCCCCATGGAAAAACTCATGCTTCAAGCCTAGCCCCATGCGACCTCGAGTAAAGGGTTTTGCCCCAATTCGACTTATGCGGTTTATGCCCTTATGTTCATATGACCATTTTTGCCCCAAAATCAAGTACATGTGTGTAAGTGTGTGTAAGACCCAAGTACACTTGTGTAAGTGTCCTTTTTCTTACAACTAGTACTATGTGTAAGTGTCCTTTTTCTTGCAAATAAAATATACATTATTTTTTTTATGCAACTTGTACCATTATAGCAAATAAAATATACATTATTTTTTTATGCAACTTGTACAATTTTATTCGATTTGATGTTTGCAATAGTATTTGTACCTTTTATGCGAATTGTACAATTTATTTTTTGATTTGACCTTTGCAATAGTATTTGTACCTTTTATGCAACTTGTACCATTTTTTGCAAATAAAATATTGATTATTTTTTGCAACTTGTAGAACTTTTGTTGGATTTGACATTTGTAATAGTAATTATACTTTTTATGCGAATTGTACAAAAGTTTATTCGATTTGACATACATGTATTGTAACTTGTACTATTATGCGCTTTGTACTTTTTAAATAGAGGGAATTGCAAAAATCGTCCCTAAAGTTTGGCCAAATTGCACGTTTCGTCCCTGAAGTTTGGAAAGTGCAAGGATCGTCCCTGTGGGAAACTTATGGGGCAAAAATCGTCCCTGGCCTACTTCAAATGACTAAAATACCCCTGCCAAACTTTAGGGACGATTTTTGCAACTCTCTTTTTCAGATTCTTACTCAAATGGTCCCTGTGCTTCGCTAGGCATTACAAATTTAGTCCTAACATTTTTTTTAATTTATTTATTTAACTATTAATATTAGTATTATTTTTTTTATACAATTTCGTCCGTTTTTGTCCGTTTTTCTTTCGTTTTTGTCCGTTTTTCTCACGTTTTTTTCGTTTTCATACGTTTTGTCCGTTTTTCTTACGTTTTTGTTCGTTTTCCTCACGTTTTTTTCGTTTTCATACGTTTTTGTTCGTTTTTCTTACGTTTTTGTTCGTTTTTCTCACGTTTTTTTCGTTTTCATACGTTTTTGTTCGTTTTTCTTACGTTTTTGTCCGTTTTTCTCACGTTTTTTTCGTTTTCATACGTTTTTGTCCGTTTTTCTTACGTTTTTTCCGCTTTCATACTTTTTTGTTCGTTTTTCTTACGTTTTTATTCGTTTTTCATACGTTTTTGTCCGTTTTTCTCACGTTTTTTCTGTTTTCATACGTTTTTGTTCGTTTTTCTTACGTTTTTGTTCGTTTTTCTCACGTTTTATCGTTTTCATACGTTTTTGTCCGTTTTTCTTACGTTTTTTCCGTTTTCATACGTTTTTGTTCGTTTTTCTTACGGTTTTGTCCGTTCTTGTTACGTTTTTTTCGTTTTCATACATTTTTGTCCCTTTTTCTTACGTTTTTTCGGCTTTCATACGTTTTTGTTCGTTTTCTTACGGTTTTGTCCGTTCTTGTTACGTTTTTTTCGTTTTCATACGTTTTTCTCCGTTCTTTTTACGTTTTTTTCCATTTTGGATGAAGTCTAAAGATTTTTTCTTTTAAAAAATAAAATTCTTTTCGAATTTTTTTTTTCAAAAACTTTTTTTTTCTTTTTTTTTTCAAAAAATATTTTCTACAACTTTTTAAAAGAAATATTTAAAAAAAAATTAGAAAAATTTTGGAATTATTTAAATTTTTTTCGAAAACATGTTTTTTGAAATTTTAAAATTCAAAAACATTTTTTCAAATTTTTTTTCGGAAACCTTTTTTTATTTTATTTTTCTAAATTTTTTTTTTGAAAATTTTTTTTGGAATTTTTTGTTTGTGATGGACAGTGTAAACACAGACGAAAAAGTGGAAAAATGGAAGAAAAACGTATGAAAACGGAAAAAACATAAGAAAAACTGATAAAAACGTATGAAAACGAAAAAAACGTGAGAAAAACGGACAAAAACGTAAGAAAAACGTATGAAAGCGAAAAAAAGTGAGAAAAACGTACAAAAACGTATAAAAACGAAAAAAAACGTAACAAGAACGAACAAAAACGTATGAAAACGGAAAAAAGTGAGAAAAAGGGACAAAAACGTAAGAAAAACGAACAAAAACGTATGAAAGCGGAAAAAACGTAAGAAAAACGGACAAAAACGTATGAAAACGAAAAAATGTGAGAAAAACGGACAAAAAAGTAAGAATAACGAACAAAAACGTATGAAAACGGAAAAAACGTGAGAAAAACAGACAAAAACGTAAGAAAAACGGACAAAAACGTATGAAAACGAAAAAAACGTGAGAAAAACGGACAAAAACGTAAGAAAAACGGACAAAAACGAAAGAAAAACGGACGAAATCGTATAAAAAAAATAATACTAATATTAATAGTTAAATAAATTAATTAAAAAAAAAGTTAGGACTAAATTTGTAATGCCCAGTGAAGCACAGGGATCATTTGAGTAAGAATATGAAAAAGAGAGAATTGCAAAAATCGTCCCTAAAGTTTGGCAGGGGTATTTTAGTCATTTGAAGTAGGCCAGGGATGATTTTTGCCTCAATAGTTTCCCACAGGGACGATCCTTGCACTTTCGAAAGTTCATGGACGAAACGTGCAATTTGGTCATACTTTAGGGACGATTTTTGCAATTCCCTCTTTTAAATAAAATCATATTAAGTAGTGTGTTGAGTACTCCTCACTAAATTATTATTAAATTAAGTAATAAATTCTAACTATTTTAAAATTGATTTGACATATGTACTTTGTTATGCACTTTGTACTTTACAAATAATATAATATTAAGTAGTGTGTTGAGTACTCTTTCCATTAATATTAAATTAAAAAATAAATTCTACTATTAATTTATGTTTTCGTGGTAAAATTTCAAAACAAAAATTCAAAATTTTAAAATTTTGAATTACAATTTTTAGACAAATTTGAAAATATTTATTTTTAATAAATAGATATATAAAATATTTATGATATATAGTGTGTTGAGGACTAGTCCCCCTACTCCCCCTGTACATCTTCTTCTTAGATACGCTTCCCATTTGTAACCTTGCAACTCAACCGACAAAATTCATAATAAACCTTTAGAGCCGTTTTTTGTATTAGTTATTTATATAATCGTTAACATTTACAAGAATGAATGAAAAGATGTGGGTTCCCAAGGTAATTGCTCGCCGACCGTCATAGTTGTATGTTACTAGTTTGCATGCCTACGGTTTAATATGATCTATCATTTATCCTTTTGCTTAGTTAATTTTTTGTATATGGATTAGGCTGTTCTTAGGGTTATACAGTGTATTAGCAAGTTGTATGGTTGGAAGTGTGAAAGCGTATGTTGCATAATGGTATTGTCCTTTTTATCAGTTTATTAATTAACTTGGATTGGACATGGGAGTAGTAATTGGTATCGTCCTTTTTATGATCATTACTCTGCAGCGCTGTGAAAGTGTAAGTTGCACGATGTGGGTTTTTAATTAATTTAAATAGTTGCTCTGTTTTTTGTGGTTATTTGGTTAATGTTTATGTTGTACTCGTGTGTCTTGAGTGTGAATGTGTTTGTATATGTAAGGTGGTTTAGATTGGGCATGTAATATGTTGTATGAAAATATGTTTCATTTTAATTTTATAGTTTTATTGGTAGTGTGTGAAGTGGCCGAGTTGAAAATAAGCCCAGTTTGAATGCAACTGTAGAGCCATCTGATTTAAGCAATTAAAATATGTTTAATTCATTGCAAATGGATATTGGTGAGTTAAATTGTGACTTGACATGGCTCTTACCCTCTCAAAGCCCAAACTGTTGGGAATTCTGTTAAGTAAGAATTCTGCTGACTGTTTCTGCTGAAGGTTACTGCTGAAGAGCTGGTTCCTGCTGAAGCAGTGTATCTGCTGAAGATTAGTTTCAGCTTTATTAGTTTCTGCGGATATAGTATTTCCGTATTTTATGTAATATAGTTTGGATATGCATGAGTTTATTTAGGAAGTGATAATGCATATCTTTTAGAAGTTTTAGAATATACGTTTCTTGTGAAACGGTTTAGGGTTCCTTGTGTATAAAAGGAACACACGATTATGTATTGAATTACGTTTTAGAAAACACTTTTATTATTATTAAAAAGATCCATAGAGGATCAAGAGTTCTTAGTATTACACTTGTATTTGTTTCCGCTTTAAAATACAAGATACAGAGATTATCTATTAGTGTGTTATTGATTACAGTAACATTGCTAACGATTCTAGAGTGCTCAAGAAGATCTATCAAGGTCTATTAGATCAACACAAACTGATGCACATTTAAGTTCCCTGTCATTATTAAGAACTTTGATATGACCCAACTGTAGAGTATGATTTATAGAAGGTTGTATAGCAGTAGTTTATGATTAGTTTTTTTCTATATATAAGGGTGCCAAAGAGTGTAAGTTGCATATCACAAAAGTAGAAATTTATGGATTTAATTGTGATTTGACATGGCTGTTACCCTCTCAAAGCCCAAAGTGATGCACATTTAAGTTCCCTGTCATTATTAAGAACTTTGATATGACCCCACTGTAGAGTATCATTAATATAAGGGTGTATAGCATTAGTTTATGATTAGTTTTTTTACTATAAATAGGGTGCCAAAGAGTCTAAGTTGCATATCACAAAAGTAGAAAACTTCACTAAGAAGAAATAAGTCTTTATCCAATCCAACACAATGGCTAATGACCCCCAACAAAACCAGCTTCAACCATTTGAAACAACATCCATAACGTCTGTGGCACTAGAAACTCCAATGCACCCACCTCAAGACCAACCTCAAGTGTTACGACCAGTTCCAATGCACCCACCTGCAACCCAACCTCAAGAGACCAGGCTAGCTGAGCTAGTCCGTGCATCCAACTCCCATTACCTTAGGGATATGATGATTACGCTCTTTGAGCGTGAAAATGCAAGGGACTTTGCTCTTGTGGGTAACATGCACGCCTTGGCATCTGAGTTGTCTCTCCGTGTTCAGGAAAGGGCTGAATACATAGGGGAACTGAATCGCTTGACAGGATCAGTTATTGCATATGAGAGTGCCCAAGTTCTGAGACAACAACAGGATGCTGATCTTGCCCGGTGCAGGATGCTTATGAGTGCCATGAATGAGATCCAGATTAAGATAATGAGGAAGATTGCCTTTGTGGTGAAGATGCGCAACCAGAACCTGTGAATGGTTCTGCATTAGTGCTCTCTTGTGCATCTTCTGTCATTCATGGTCCTCTTTTGTGAAGCATTTGGTCTTTGTTTCTAGGTTGAAGTTTTGAGTTTGGTTTGTGTATGGTTGTATTAGCGTAGGTTTTCAAGTTAGGCTGTGTTATCAACCCATTTTGTAACATGCTTGTACGTACGTTAATGCAATGTTACTTATGCTTTGTTAACTATCTACGCTATTTATTGTTAATTTAATCTTTACTACGATGATACATAACACCTTAGGTATGTTTGTAGGCCAAAAAAGTGACCAGTATCAAGCGCACCAACATTAATTGATTATATAGTGGGTATTGCTGTTGACATTCCGCGCTCCTTCATCCTTTCTATTGTTAATCTTACGTTACTATACTGGTATACATTTGAACTTTGAACTGTCCCTCACTAACTCATTCTCATGACAACGTTTGTGCATAGTGGTTGTTTTGTGCAGCCGTTATGCAAATAAAAAAGCCTTGCCATGTGAATGAGGTAGTGAGTGATGGTTCAAAGTACACTTGTGTACTAATCACTTATAGGACTACTCGTAATCAATTATAGTTGTATGGTAATTACGTTACGAATGTCCAATACTCTGAATCAATTGTATGTGTTATATGGTGTTTGTTTTCCAGTTTTATTAGCTTTTATTAACACGTCATTTATATTTTTATCCGATAGGAATATGAATCAAATGTCCTAATCAGAAGCAAGTTGAAATACTTTTGTTTAGTTAAAGAAAAACTGAATAAACAGAGAAGGAAAATGTTTATGATGACGTGCTTTGGAAAATGGTTGGATCTCAAGTTTTTTGACCATGAACCGCGTATAATTGATTATATACTGCAAAAACAAGCACATGTAGATGATCATCATTATGATACGCCGCTTGTATACTCTGTTGAAGGTCACAGTCTACATTTTGGTCGACCCGAGTTCTCACTTATAACAGGATTCCGTTTTGGAGCTGTATCGTTTGGGTTATTTACTTCCGGGGAGGTTAAAATTCTAACAAGAGTATTTCCAAACAGGGCAGGTGTAAAAGTTTCCAACTTAGATCTTTTAAGTGTCATTGAGGATGAAGAGTTTTTTAGTAAGCTTTCTGATGATGACGCAGTTCGTGTATGTCTGCTTTTGTTGTTAGAGGTGGTTTTTATGGGTCGTCTGTTGACGGATCATGTTGAAGACACATTGCTGAGGTTGGTTGAAAACCTGGAAGAGTGGAATGCTTTTCCATGGGGTGAGCATATCTGGCATCATTTGTATGACCAAATGCTAAATGCAGTACAGAAGCAAAAATGGTCTCACCTACGTGGCCTAAACAGTTATAGGAACTATATTCCCTCGTATACGCTATCTGGTTTTGTTTGGGCTTTTAAGGTTAGTGAATCAATATACATGTAATGAAGGTGAATGTTTGTAACTTTAGTTTACTAACTTTTATGGAACGTTATGTTATGCATAGATATGGATTTTGGAGTCTTTTGAAAACATCAAACAATGGTGGAATAAGGTTCCAGATGTGACACCAAGGGGATTAGCGTGGTCCCGGAACCACATTTTCAAACGATCAGATTATGGTTTCTTATTCGGAAAGGTATTCAGTTTGGTATTTTTTGCTTGTATTTTCATATATTTTCATATCTACAAATCTTATTAATGGCTTATATTGTCAAGGACTCGAAGGTTATTTATGATCTCAAACCTACTATATCCGAGCAACAATCTGATTGGTATATAAATTTTCAGGAATTTTCAATGGAATACGTACCTAGGGCTCCCCCAAATAGAGCGTCACATCCTTACGATGTGTATCTACAAAAGTGTGCTGCAGCACCCAAGCGTGGTCGTATCCGTTCTAGTGACGTGCCAATTGTTGACAGGACTGAGACTAGTATTAACAACGAGATCAGGCTTAAGGATCATGTGATTAGCCAATTGAATGTCCGCGTTTTCAAACTTGAAGCTATTATTCAGGTAATCTCCGTAAGTAAATAGCATGATACGAATATTAATCCTCTAGTTTGTGTTAAGTATGTATAACCATTTTACTAATTAATTTGCAGGTTCTCGGACATGAGAAAATTGGGGGTGTTTCGATAATAATTAATATAGTTTTGCATACACTTTTAATTGCTACCACTACCATTCATTCACATATGGCTTAATTTTGAGTACACTTTAAGTATATTCACTTGCACAGGATACTTTGGAGTTTAATGACGTTTTCCGCAACCTAAGTGCTGAGTTATGTGATGAACTAAATCATGACTTCCTTGATTTGATTTCCTCTGCCAATGAAGTTGACCCTGATGACGCTGTTATTCAGGAAATTTAGTCAACCAAACTCTAAACAATTAGCATTCGACTTTCCCATACTTATTATGCATATATCTACATTGTTGACAGGAATGTTTTCTCCAAGATGAACTAAGGTTGATATTGGATGATGAAGAAAAATGGCGTCTAGAAGAAGAAAAAATATTGGAAGAGGAGAATAGATTACGCTTTGAGGAGGAAAAAAAAATTAGAGCCGAACAAGAAAGGAAGGCGACTCTTGAAGCGGAGAAGAAGAAGAATTCAAGGGAGTTTATGAATTCAGCTCATATGAGAAGGTACAGGCAGCGGTTAGGTCCTACAAAGTGGACGGACGGTTCACGGGACGTATCATCTTATTATTGGTCAGAGAAGTATATTAAGTCTCATAGGAAAAGACCATACGGCATCGTAGATCCAGATATGACGGGTTTACTTAAAGATGTTGAAACTTGGGAAGAGGTATAAAACACTATTTTCATATATTTACATTTAGATTCCAATTTATGTCCTTCAGACGATGCATGTTTTATAAGTTGATGTGTTGTACACTCACATAAACTTTTCTTTTATTCAGGACCTTAGTCGATGTAACTCTACTATGAACACAGTTCATTTAAGTGAGGATTATGATTTATTTCTTGGACAGCCTGGACCGCTTTATTGTAAGTTTCCATGGTGTGAAGATGTTTGTGTTGACCGTAGGTTCTAGGAAAGTTTAGTTTGCTTAGATCCACCTAGAAGAGGTTGGATCACGGATGAGGTTATTAAACATACATAAACCCTTTATTTAACTTTACTGTAATGTATGTCTTGTAGTTCTTTTTAACCCACGTAATTGTGTTTGTTTTTTCAACAGCACGTAGAACTCTGGGTGAGGTACATGTGGCACATAAGACCTGCAAATGCTAACTGGGCAATGGTTAGCAGCTACTTTGTTCAACTACTCCTCCAAAAATCCATGCCAGTTTGGTATGCTAACGGGAAAACATACAGAATTCCATGGGCTGATGTTGAGCAGGTGAATGTTTGATGCCTACACCTACATACCATGTGTGATTGTTATAATTTTCATTATACTAACTGTACGATGCTAGTCTGTATATTACAAGAATGATTCCACATATTAACGCATCCCATGGTACTATTTGGGTCGGTGTAGGTTTTAATTCCTATTAACGAACCGTTCAGCCACTGGCTTGTCGCACAGTTTGATATTCGCACTGGTGTGGTTACATTTTATGACAGTGGGGAGACACACAAAACCGAATGGCGTTCATGGTATGTCAACATGCGGGATTGTTTAAAGGTAATACTAACTGGCTTAACTAGTTATATTATGTGTTAGTAAATTAGTTATTATGTGAACAAATACTTATTTAATTAACTGCAAAGTTGGCATAAATAGAAGGGGTAAACTAGGGCTAACCTATGAAGGTGGGTGACTGAAATAAATGATCTCCTATTTTAAAATATTCTTGTTATGCGACTCTTTAGCTTGCCTTTCACTCTTTGCTGTAATAAAACCTGATTCCAAACAATTTGTCTTTCCTTTCACAATAAAATCTGATTCCAAAACCCAACTCTCACATAACTAACCTAAACTCCAAAAATGTCCGACTACATACCTTTTGAAATACAAGTTTCCATCATGAACAGACTTCCCGTAAAGGCTTTACTTCAGTTCCGAACCGTCTCTAAAAGCTGGAAGAATTCCATAGACAGTCAAAACTTTGTTATTGGCTACGGAGTTCGTCCGAGTCAAACCTATCGTTTTACTTTAACCTATGACCAAGGTCACTTTGGTTACTTGTATCTGGTTGATGACGATCTTTCCTTCCACCCACTCAATTTAATTGTTCCTTCTTTCCCACGATCTTTTAACTTTATGAACTTCCCTTACATTGACCTTACACTAGTCGGTACAAGTGAAGGAGTTTGGTGTTTTCATTCTTATTATAAGAGCATTGTCATTTGGAACCCATCATTAAGGAAATCTGTTGGGTTAATGGTCCCAAACTGGTTAAGAAATAAAAGTGGTCGTAAATCTTTTATTGCCTTTGGTGTTTCTCCCAAAAATCTGGATCCTACCGTTCTACACATTTCTTTACCTAAAACTGGACACGGCGAATGGTTTGTTACCGTGTTTTCATTTGCCACAAAACATTGGAGGCCTATAGAAACGCAAAATACTCCCCGTGAATCGATACGGCTGAAAAGGTCGCAGTAATCGGTAGATATATTTTCTGGGTCGCTAGCGAAAACATTGTTCAACATGAATCTGATCGTCCCTCCTACAAACGTTACATGCTGATGTCGTTTGATATGATTACTCAAACATTTCTAGAAGTCCAGATTCCTGAATGTATAAGAGTCCATCTACCAATCCCTTTCACAATACTTGGTCATAGAGGCGCTGTTGTTATTCATGGAAACATCCTCTCGGATGTGAACAACGTGTTTTGTGTTAAGATGTTAGAGTTGGAGGGTGCTTCTCTTACAGGAAGGATTTTATTAAACTTCACCAATGTGACCCATTGTTGCCTAAAGTTACTGGGGTTTACCATGTTCGACGAATCTATAATTGAGGTGGAGATGCCGTTCCAAGCTGAGCACACCCTAGAAGTCTACCAACATTGGTCACAACAGTTTCATAATGTTTGTGTTGAAGGAGATGCTGGTACTTTCTACATGGGGCCCTACAAGGAGTCGTTGATTCTGTTGACTGAACAAGATGGTTCTATATACTAGTTATTACGAGTAGTTATAATTAGAGTTGTATGGTAGTGACTGCGACAATATAAAAGTTGTGTTCACTTCCTAGTTAATGTGTTTTATGACCTTTGTTTTGTTAAAATATATCAGTTATTTTCATTAGTTTATGCTTCAGTGTTGATACATCAGTCATATTTGGTTGTTACATTTTTAAACAGGTTAAACTTCCATATGTGCTTGAAAGGACAAATGTATTCCATAAAAAGGGAATCGATCCCACAAAATATACAATTTCATTTAAGAACGCTGAGCGAGTTCCTAAGCAAGGTGGGGTTTTCGGAGATTGTGGTATATGGGCATGTATTTTTTTATACCGGCTGTCGCATTGCAAATCGTTGGATGTGGAAGATCCTATTCAGGCTGCCCTTTCATATCGCGAACAACTGGCTAGGTTTTATCTAAAACATAAAGTCGTTACTTGGTAGCTTGTAACAAAAACTTCACAAGCCGTTCACAACCATGGTCAGCTGTCGGTATAGACAAGTAAGTGTTATGATCTTGACCAACTATCGCATGTTTTAAAACATTATATTCATTGATAACCATAACCGAATACATTTAGTATGCCAGCCCATAAAATGGTAGATATAATAGGTCTAGCATAACAATGGTAAACAATTAATATGATGTCTAGCTTAACATGAAATACATAGCAAATAACAACCAACTGATTAATAAAAGGTTCTTGAATGTTCTGGCTCTTTTTTCATTTGTTGTTGCCATCTGTTGAGCCTGATTGATATTCCTCAGCAGTCCTGGAATAATCTGCACAGATCTTGGGCACATTGGTGGATCAAAAAACCCATTAAACCCGCAACTGTCTTGACCCTGTTAAAAGTAAACATATCTACATTATACTTTCATAAAATGCAACTATACATGTCTAAACTGTCAATACTTACTGTTTTTGGACAACAATGAAATCTGCGGCCAGGGTTAGTTGCTGTCCAGGATGTTCGCAATACTGTAGGCAACCCACATTGACAGATCCTTGGTATGTACATACTTAGGGTGTGCAACTGTAGAAGATTGGGGATCAAATAAGATGTAGATATTTTGTAATGGGGTTGGGGATGATCAAATAAGATGTGTTCACCAACTCTTAAATTGATTAAATCTTATTTGTTTAAATTGGTTTATTAAATTAAAAAATGTTAATAGTTTTTTTTATATATTTTTTTTTACTTTTTCTTTTTTACCTTTTGGTCAAACTACTTAAGTATATGAAAGGACGGGCATTAATTGTTTTTGGATGTATGGGAAGTGTATGTAATCATGGCTTAGTGTTATAAAGTGGTGTCTCAAGGTCTTCTATTTAATCAATTCCCTATCTTTGAGAAAAAAATTACACGCAGTTCTCTAAACTTAATACTAAAGAAACACAAAAAAATGACCACTCGAATGCCTTTCATCGATGAGTTGGCTAGAGCTGAGGGGTCAAGGCTTGTGAAAGACATGATGATTGTTAAATTTAAGAGAGAAGTTGATGTTATCATACTTGAGGAAGCTGATCTGAGCAAGAAAGCCAATGAAATAAGGTCCAGGGTGACCGGTAGGGAGTCCGTTATTTAGGAACTAGAGCTATTGTTGGCTTTTGATTCCACCCTGCAAAGCCTTGATCATTTGAACTGGCTGCAAACAGAAGACCTAACAGAGATGTCAATGCTGCTTCAGAATGCCAGGAAGAAACGAAATCTGGCGGCTGATCTGTTGAAATTGATTGAAAAGCTACAGGCTATGGAGCTCTAAGCCTTTATTTTTATTTTGTCTTATGTAGTTTTGAATGGGTCTTTTTGGCTTTAGATGATCAACAAGTTTTTTTCATGTTTTAAAGTTGTCTCTTTATGTTGATTATCTGTAAAAAAGTATGCTTAATATCTATTAGATCAATATATATATATATATATATATATATATATATATATATATATATATATATATATATTGTTGTTTATACTGATTAAATATATAGTAGACATACCTTGTGCTAGTTTAGTTTGTTAAAAACCTTTTTGTGTAAGGTTGCATTGTTTGGATGTCTTCTAACTAATTTGTAACCATATTATTCATTGCAGGATTGTTGCAATTTGTTCCGGTAAGAGGGTAGTTTGAACCAGGGCAATAGTCAATATGGGTGAAACCCAAATGACAGTCAAGGTGTTTATGCTTCACCCAATGCATAATGTAATGGATACCAATAGTATTTTATTTCTTTAACCAACTTATGGACATTGTAATAGACAACATATTTTCACTAATGTAAGGTAATATGTGTCAACTTAAAAACTATGAGAGCAATAAATCTACAAACATAACATCTTCATAGTGTTAAACATAACATATATTATGTAATATAATATAGCGACTGATTAGTGATCATAACTTTAGATATATTAGTTGTAAGATACAGTCAGTTGATGGTTACCAAACCGTTGATATATATCAGTACCAACACCACGCACATTCTAAAGCCTTACAAACCCAACAACAGACCATACACAAACAACGAAAGTAACGACACCAAACATGAACTATTCTTCAAATGAGTCATAACTGCCGATTTGCTCATCCTTCTCGTTCAACCCGTCACGTACTTCAGACATGATAGCAGTTAACGCCTCCAACCTTATTCGTTCCCTGATCTGAACCTTGCGCAAGTTTTCATATATAACCCAGCCAGCTACTTCATCTTCGTGGTCGATCGACCAGAGTTCTGCCATTCTAGGTGTTCTTATTTTGATCTTGGCATCTAGCTCATTGCGTCGTTCGCCTAGGTACCTAATAAAGGCTTCGTCTTCGAGTTTCTCATGAACAGTCAGAAGCTTGAAGCATTCGTGAAGTTTCTGTGTGCCAAAAATCTGTTTCAGTTGATAGATCATAGGAGTTTCAGAAGCCATTGATTTTATTCTTATGAGACTTAGGGTTTTTTAGAGGGTGTAGATAAGTTAGAGCATATGGTTTACTATGGTCATGATGCAAGCGTATATAAAGAAGTATAATGGAAAGTGAACAGGTGAATATTCAATGCAGGGCTTTAATTGTAATTAATTCACACCTTATGTATACTTTCCCATGCAGATATATCATAGTCGTGTTTCATAAAATTATTTTTAAAACGAACACATCAATTACTAGACCAATTGAGGTACCTAATGTGATTTAACGTTTTGTAGTCAAGTTTATGTATTTATAAACGCAATATACTGGTGTAAATTTGACTCATTAACCCAAAAACCAAGGTTTCGTGTTTACATTCGTTAGTTATACTATGATAATTGAATTTGACCGGACTATATTGGTCGTTAAAACTAGAATTAATAGAAATATAAGCATAAATTGTTCAACATGCATTACATTGACTTTTTTGAAGTCCATCCTTCATTGTTTATACTACATGGACACATAACCATTAAACATCAAACTGAGGATAGTAGCAACTATCATTCGACAAATGTTGTGATAACCCCCTGGCGTCACCCATTGACGACTCGTTGTGAGATGCAGGCGAATTACAGTGTTCAGATTCGATCGCATCTTCCACCGGCGCATCATCATCTTGATCGTAATCCATCTCATCTTCCAACGGGGCATCATCAGCAAATTCTCGGTCGTCGTTTGTATTTTGTGTATGCCGCAGCTGTAAATGGACGAGTGTATATGGTACGTTAGGAATATCAGGTAACACAGAAACTAGGTAGAGATAAATTAACTTAAAAACTTACGTTCTCACTTGGCAATGGTTCACGACAAGCGTCTCGATAGTGTCCTCCCGCACCACATCTTCCATAATGTACGATCCTAGGCTCCTCCCCTTGTGATCTTATACGGTGATTTGCCTTTGGACGTCCAGGTTGCCATTTAACAAGAGCAGGCGGTAAAACAACTTGCAAGTCAACTGGAGTTTCCCACGTGTCTCGAAGAGGATGCACCAAATGTTCATATGTACGTTTCAGAGTTGTTTGGGAAAACCAACCCTTTGCCCAATGATTACAGTTACTCATGTGACAAAATCTAGCCACAGCACAAACGTGGACGCAAGGTAACCCGGAAAGTTGCCATTTGCGGCAACTACAATCACCCTCTGTCAATTTAACTGTGTGCACGGCTTTGTGGTCCCTAACCTCATAAATTTATGCATGCTGAATACCACGGACAACCCATGTGCTGCTTTTTATCATCCTGTTATTAACTTTACCAGTAGCCCAAGCTGTCAACGCGGTTGCAGGCGGTTCACCTATGAAATGGTATTCATATTATTCGTTGTTAAAACATCTAATGTGAAATAAACAATGATTAAAACAAGAATCTAATATGAAATTTCCGATGATTAAAATAAGAAATCCACATTTGTGCCTGTCACAGCATTACCTTCACCGTTGTATCTACGCTCAAAGAACCACCGTTGAATAAGCTCTCGGTAATACTCTATTAACATTGTTATTGGAACATTGCGCACAAACTTGGTTAACGAATTTATTGACTCGGCGCTATTTGATGTCATGTAGTTGTATCATTTTCCTGGACAGTATGCTCTTGACCACCTATCAAAACCAGCGTCTTCTAGTTTTCTGTACGCTTCAGGTCTTAACCTTCTAATCTCAGAGATTGTGTTTTGAAAATCAGACTCCAAGTACGCTTTACATGTCTTCCAAAATAGGCCCTTATACTTTTTAGTTTTCAATCTGCAATTCATCATCAAATGCCGACAGCAGTACCCATGAAAGGCTTGGGGGAAAACAGTTTGACATGCAATGGTAATGGCGTAATGCCTATCAGATATAATAGCAAAACCATCACGTTCACCTATACATTCCTTCAGCTTCGACAGGAACCAGGACCATGATTCAACAGTCTCACCCTGAGCCACACCTGTTGCAAGTGGTATTATCTGATTGTTAGCATCTATTCCGACAGCATGCAGGTTGGTTCCAAGGTACTTTCCTTTTAGGTGTGCGGCATCTATCTTTATAAACGGCCGCATATACTTTAAGAAACTCCGGATCTATTCAGTTAAAAACATATAAGTCAGTTTAAAAAATAAATTTAATAAAAATATTATGATATATAAATTTGATATAATTCGTTAATTATGCTTACCGAAACACCAAATCCTACAAAACACATCTTGAATTGTCCTTCTGCATCTGTCTCAATATGTGTCACAGTACCCGGATTTGCCAATTTAAGGTTGTAACAATATTTGGGTAAGATGGAAAACGAATCAGCATGGGATCCGTACAGCAATTTTAGTGCATAATTTTTCCCAGTCCATGCCCGAAGGTAAGAAATGTCAATTTTCCATTCCATTTTAAAATCTGTCTTTATGTCCGTACCTGTATACACTCGTCTGTTGTTCCTCAATTTTTCCATGATCATGTGACCAATTATAACCTTTGAAGCATTCCTATGGTTAGGGAGTAATTGTGTTTTTTCACATGTGTGTGAAGGGTGAAGGTTGGTGACATTAAAAATATTGCAATCTGCAAACTTGCGTGTGTAAATGTTCCAACTGCATTCTGGAACAGCACATCTAACACTATACCTTTTCGAACAAGATTTAATAACGTAAAATTCAAACCCTTCTATTATAGCTTTCGTTGCTATTGCAATTATACACTCTGCCTTATCAGTAAATCTATCACCTATTCTAATGGTACATGGAACTCTATTTTCCAAGTTACATCTGTAAGTATCTTTAATATCAATTACAGGTGCAATTGGAGGGTCAGGCATATGTGTAAACATTTTGTTGGGATTATTTTGTGATGATGCATCAGGTATGTAAGGCTTATTTAAATCAAAATCAGCAGACTTACATGACGAATACGTTTGCACCTCGTGCAACTTGATAAACAGTTTCGGTATTTGGTAGGTAACATGTGAAGAATCACACACAAAGCTTTCAACGTCTTCATCATCATTAACATCAATTACTTCAGAACATATTTCGTAGGACAGCGATATCTTAACATCTACACTGATGGAGAACTTTTCTATGCAATAATTAACTAGATTCAAGTAGTTGATGTTGTGTGGGAGTAACACTTTCCGTGTTGATGTCTGACACACGAGAAAACATTTAAATTTGTTGGTGGAATTCTGAGAACTCATTGTGTTGAACCTGGTGTTAGTGTTTGTTAATTTTGAGTATGCTTATGCAGCATATACAGGACGAATAAGAGAAGTACATAGCAATGAATATAGTAGTAAATTTCCTTAACAACCATATGAAGTTAAGTAAATGAAGTTGCATAAACATAGTACAATCTAATAACTTCCCTAACCACCAACCACCAATCATACATTTAATTGGTTCAACTACGCGATCCATAAAATCATAATTACAGCATAATAAGTACATTCGCATAATAATGTGAACAATCCTTAAGACTGGCATCATAGGAATATTAAAGCTCAAGTTTGTGGAATTGGCAAATACTTGAAAATTTTTGATTTGTTGTCTGCATACGCAGCAGTTTGAAAAGATGAACCCAAATGAAGGTGAAGATTGGCAGCTATCGCTTGATGTAGACGATTCTGATCTATTCCTAACCTCTACGAAACGCACCATCAACAACCCGGAAGCACGTGTGGAGAATACAAGCAGCCAAAAAAATGTTTCAAATAAAAGCTTTGTTGTTCAAAAAAATGATTCTCAACCGCTTAGGATAATACCGGGCCTTGCGGGTATTGTTCAATCAGCAAAGCTGCTTAAAACACAGCTTATTGAGGACGGAGTCGAGGACTCCCAAAAACCAACACAAGCCTTCATCCTGAAGGCAGATGAACAATTAGATCCGAATGAGTGTTTTACACGTGGACCGTGGGTTGGAGCGGTTGATTATGTTCATAATAATGGGGGGATTGTCTACGGCTGTCTCAGAAACATTGAAAAATTTATGAAGAAAGGTAAACTTGAGCAAGTTATTGCAATAGTGATGTCTGTTTCTCCAAATGCAATTGGAGATCTAACAGTTACTTTGAAGGATCCTACTGGCTCAGTTAGTGGTGCAATACACCACAAAGTCATTAATGACGAGGGGGTTATGGAAGGAAACATTTTACCGAGGGGACAGCTTTGGTACTTGCTAATGTTTCAGTTTTTACTCCAAAAGTGTCTTTGCATTACCTTAACATTACTAAAAGAAACATAGTTAAGGTGTTCAATAAGGATACGCTTCCTGATAGTGGCAGTGGTACACAAGTAACACAAGGTTGCAGTAGAGTTGCAGATTTTATGAGTCAGCCACATAGGCGTAATGACCCAAATTTGTATTAGATTGACTGTCAATGTTTTATGTGTTAAATGCTATGATCGTTAAGTATATATGCGCTGCTTAACCGACATGGCTACACTTAAATGTGTGTCTATGGGTTCCTTGAATTGGCTTCGTTGAATATTTATGTGCTGCTAATTTTTCACTTGTTTAACCAAACAAAGTTAAAATACATAAGGTAGGATTACAATATATAGTTAATACCAGAAATAACATCGATAAAAAGAAGAGATACATATAATTATATTACTGCAATGTATTTCAACTGTGCCCGGTGTTCATTCGCCTTTGGTAGAACCACAACCTTCCAACCCATTCCTTTCTCTTAGGTATGCGAACACAGTTTCTAGTTTTGTTATTCTGTTTTCTAAATCCTCACTCATTCCGTCAACAGGTGTTGTCTTCTCCTTTCCAACACCTTCCAGCTCATGATAGTAGTAATCGTTTTCCCTGAGCCATTTAAGGATATTTGATCTGAGATCGTTAGGTATTTTCTTTAGCGCATCAAGTACTTTGTCAAACAAATGTAGGTTTGACAAAACTGTATCCCACTCCTCCTCGTCTGATCTAAAGGACAGTGACTTACCATTTTTATTGTTTGACATTCTTATTGGATTGATTGTGACAGATTATTTTTGTGAATTTGTTCAATGAAAATTTTAGGGTTTATTGGAACAACAAATGAATTATGGAAAAAAACCCCCTTTTGTTCGAAGTATTTGACTTTTCAACGACCCACACTTTTTGGACAATTAGGAAAGCCAAACCCGGCCCGGTTAACACAACTTCCATTACTACATAAACTTTAAACACACATTAAACTTAAAAGTTACTTAAAATGTTAACACGCATTAAACCTACAATTAACATAAAACATAAAAGTACGCTTCAATTAAATGAATCATAAGACACATAGCCCTCGCGACTCGAATAGGAGGCAACTGAATCGTCCTAACTCGATGGCACAGGTGGAAGACCCATTTTCCATCGGCGTTCCGCTCTTTGGTTTCTCCGATTCGTTATTTGGAATACGGGAAATAGATCTTCCGGTGGAGTGTTTTGGGCGGAACTGTCTTCCGGTTGTGTGTTGTAAACCGATTCGTTAACAGGTGATGTGTTGTGCGACATTGTAAAGTATGAAGAAGAAAATTTAATCCTTGATAATTTGTGTGTGTATTTCATTTTAAATTTACGAATATGTATTTATAGGATGATTCTTTGAATTTAAATTTAACATTTTATCCCGCTTTCATTTTGAATCCAATTTTGATAGTATCCAGCTTAATTTTTTAATTCAAACGTTGAAAGTGTCAAGCTTTGTGAAAGGGCACACCTTTATGAAAGGACACACGATTACGTTCAAACTACTACAAAGGATGATTAAATATTACAAACATAAAAAATCCTAAAGATACACTATTAATACAATTGTTGTTTACAACATCCATGGAAATACTCCCAGCAGTTACATATACTCCACATCATCTCCCTCATCAATTTCATGATGGACATAAAGCACCTTGTGTTTCCAGAAATAAGAAACCATACGTTCACGGAACGCAAGGGCAACTTCGCGGGGGTCACCAAACACTAGTGGTATGTTGTTCGTCAACCTGTGTAACAGTAGACAAACCCAAACACCACAATCTCCATACCCACCCGATTGACATGGAACACATTCTGAAAACTGAAATGTAATTTGGTACGACCCCAACGCTAATCTCTTACTTTCTAACACTCCACTCTCATTCAGGAACACCGGAAGTTGACGAGACAACTTTTCCCGCATACTTACCCACCACCTTCTGTTCTCCTGTATTGGCAAATTCTTTTGTCGCTTACTGATTGGCTCTGAACGCTCAACCTAAATTGACCAGGTGATGATCAACAGGGTCAAACTGCCTAGAGTCAATGCTCCGCGGAATATAGTGTTTCCCCGGGTCGTTATGTCCCGACGAGGTGTGGATGGTTAACAAACGGTTTCGTGATCGGGTGAATTTGGATGAAAAGGGGTTTGTGATTGATCTGAACTAAGGAATCTACAAGGAAATAGCTTAAACAAGCTATATGAATAAGACGGGAAAGCTAAGAAAAACCAGAAACGTTTAAAACTTAAAACGCGTACGTTCACGTTTAAATAAAACGTGAACGTACAAAATAAAAAGTGAAAACGGAAATCTGAAAACACCCAGGGGGTGAAAATGACTTTTTTACAAACTAAAAGATCTAAGAAAATTTTTGGAAAAAGAAAATAAATTTTAACACTAATTAATTATTTAATATTAATTAAATACTAATTATTACTAATTATTAATATTTAAAACACTTAAATACAATATAAAATTATTTAAACACTAGAAAAATGAAAATAAAATTTCTAAAATTATAAAATAACTAAAAATAAGTTTTTAAAAATAAAAATAAGTATTTTTGTCTTTTTGTGGTTTTATATTAATTAATTACTAATTAATTACTAATTACCTAATTAAACTATTTTAAATTAAGAAAAATAGCAAATGAACAGTAAAAATTACAAGAAAATTTCTAAAATTATTTTATAACATATAAAAGCTATAAAAAATATAAAAACTAGGTTTTACTTAATAAAAACTAATTATGCTATTTTAAACTAATTATTAATCAATTATTAATAAAACCAAGATTAATTCTAATAAATACTAAATGATGAAATAAAAATCTGAGAAAATTACTATAAATACTTTAATATAAGAGGTAATTAATAAAAATATAAAAATTACAAGTACTTAAATAAAATCTAAAAATGAAAAATAAAATTTAAATAAAATTAAATAGAAACTATCACTTAGAAATAAATTTGATTTTCTTGGATTTTCTTTTGGAAACTTATTTTACAACTAAAAATGAAAAACTTTTGTAAAAACAAACTTTTTAAAACTTAAAAATAAGCAAAATATAAGCTAAATGGTGAGACAGTTGACCACAGTTGACCAAAATGGAAAATTAGCTTAAATGACCAAGAGTGGGACCCACTTTAGTTAAAACTGATACAAATAACTTATTTGAACTTGTATGAGCTGGAAAAAGCTAAATGTGAACACAGAATAAGCTATAAGCCCACAAATAAGCACATGGAATCTTATGTGAACACAGAAACTGGGACACACTTTTGTGCTTGATTCAAGTGGGGTCCACAAGTGGTGAGGTCAAACACTTGGTCAATCCTTCAACCCTACCAGGGGGGGGGGTTGAAAGGAACAAGGTTGGGTCCCTGGGACCCACTGGGTTGGCCAGAAAACCACCACCAAGTGGTGGTGGTGGGTGGTGGTTCTGCTGTGCAAGGGAGCACCTTGCCCTGCAAGCTACTTTAGGGCAAGCTAGGGACTAGGGAAAAAATGGCAAAAATGCAAAGACCATGGGTCATGATAGCTGAGCTGGTAGAGTTTACATAGGAACAGGTTTCACAATCTGAATCAACACGCAAAAATCAAAACAATTGCTCAAACTTTTGGAAAAATCTGATAACTTGCAATTTTGACTTTTCATAAAACTTAGAACTTTGACCAAAGTGGATTTCTATTGATCATTACTGACTTGTATGGAAGTAATAAGCTATGTTAATGTTAACATAAGTTAAATTAACAACTTATGAAGAGAATTAAATGATTAAGGGTCCTAATGACAAAACAGTTAACAGATAAGCAACCTTAATGATGATTTTGACTTTTTGTAGTAAAAACTACTTATGCAATGGTTGTTTTATGTCACTTTACCACAGAGAAGAGTGTTCAAACCAACATTTGACCATAAAATCAACAACTACTTAGCAAAACAGATAATTCCAAACACCCCTTTATAAACTGAAATGACAGATTTTCAAAGCAATGTGGGATTTTAGACCATGAATTTCACCAATTAACTTCTACTAACACAGAAAAAACACAAATAAGTATCAATCAACAACAATGAACAACCACAACTAGCAATTACAGAACATGCAAGTTAATATTAAAATAAGACTGAAATGGACTTACATATGACCTTGAGCTCAAAACAAAGATTGAAATACACAATCTCTAACCTAATGTCTCCCAGAGACTTCTAAACCAGCTTCCAATACCTTCTTCCCTCCTTTCACTGACTTTTAGATTTCTATTTATTTTTATGATTTTCTTTTGAGAATTTTTGGATTTTTAAAACCACAATTGTTCAGATTCTGATACAACTTTGAGGAAACTTATCAATAAGTTGAACTAAGCTTAAATAAATGAGAAACAACAGATTATAATTATTGAACAAGAAATTGAAATTAAACTTGAAAAGTACAAATTTGACTGTGGAACTTGAAAGATTGGAATTGATGACTAATTTGAGTTTTAACTACACTGAGAATACCTAATACAAAGCTTTAAAGCTAAAAATTACAATAGACTTGGAAAATTAAGCTAAACCGTGAACCTAAATTACACTACTCCTATTCTATATTAACTAATACATATTTCTCCACTTTCTTTGACTTAAATAGACCTTGGAACTTCTTCTTGACTTTCCCACTTGTTTTGTGACCGTAGGATGGCTCAATTCAATCCCAACCGTTTAAACTCATATTGGCGGGAAAACAGGGATTGGGCAATTGGTGGGGTTTGGTGGGTACATTTAATGAGGAGGGGGGAAGGTAAGGTGTAGGTGAAGTAGTTATGAGGGTTGGTGAGAAAAATGGAGGAGAGGGGAGGCAAGGTTGCAGAAAAACGGGGGATGTGGGGGACAGTGAACAGTGGACGAGGGGGTGTTGGGGGTTTGACTTGAGCGTTGACCGGTTATATTATAAAAAGGGAGGTGGGCTGGATTGTTGGTGGGCTTGGGTATAGGGTTGTGGGCTGTGGACCAGGTTTGGCTTATGGATTTTGTTTGGATTTATTTAACACAAGGGTGGTTTGGTTTATTAAGTGAAAACAAGGACCAATTGTGTAATTCACCAAAAGTGAGGGACTGAAAATGTAAAACTTCCCAAGCACTCACAAGGACCACTTTTGCCAAACTTTAATAATACAAGGACCCAAGATGCCATAAATGAACATTTTCCATTTTTTCAAATTCCCGGGGACCATTTATGTAATTTTCCAAACATGAGGGACCAAACTTGTAATTTCCTCAACTTTCCTCCCAAGGTCCATTTTTGGTAATTTATGATTTTCAAGGACCAAAAATGATTTATCTTTCAAAATTATCCCACCAGGGACCTTTTCTGCCAATATTTGAAACTCCAGGGACCAAAAGTGTAAATTTCCAAAACTTTCCAATTTTTCACCAAAGGACAAACTGTGACAACTTATGATTTCAAAAGGACCTTTGGTGATAATTTTCTATATTTTGAATATCCAGGGACTAGTTTTGTCATTTTATGAAAGTTGGGGGACTGAAACTGCCAATTTTGCAAACTTTGTGCGTTTTTCATTTGTTTTTGCTCATTTTGCATCTAAAACATATAAAACACAATTTTGAAATATTTTTAGTAATTTGATGCATTTCTGAGTGTTTTTGTATGTTTTGCAGTTCAGATTAGACAAAAAATGATGAGTGTTTGAGCACTCATCACTTACGCGGGGTCGACGAATCATAAATTGTGATACTCCCTGTACTGATTTGCAGCTCCGCAAGCGCCCAATGGGTGCCCGGTTCATTCAGAGGGAAATATAACTGCAAACCAAGTTAAATAAGCAATGAATATTAGGATTATATAAATACACAACCCCATATATAATTTGATATACATACCTTCTCTACACTCGTCAATGGCACATGGTATCTATTGGAAGTTGCATACGAGAGAGGCATGCCACCATCTAGTAGAGTTGAAGCAAAAAAAGAGCTAAAAAGGGACCAGTCTGCAGCAGGTTGCCTAAATCGCCATATTACGTCTACCCAAACTTCCATATGCTGTTGTGACAAACAAAAATTGGTACTATAAGATATCCTATTTTATAACTTAAGCATATGAATATTTACAACCCATAAATTAAAAAATTGGAATTACGATTCACAAAAGGTAATTACAACAGAAACTTTCAATCAAGAAGAAACATACACCAATTTGTATACCATTCTAGTCGTACTTAACAACCAATAAACAACACCATTAAAAAAACCTAATGCGATTCAGACACAAGTTAATAAAAAGGGATTCAATAAAACATCAGTTGCAAGATTGCTGTAATTGAATATAAACTAGTAACTTACCATGTCTGTCAGCCAACCTCTTTTTACCTTGTCCAATCCCAATAATGCAATCCAGAATTCATCATCAACAACAATATGACATCCGCCCCACGGAAACTTGTACATTTTCATGGACTCTTCACTGTCACCTTTTTTTAACAAGTATTTCAAATATCCAGGCACAATCACTTTCCATGGGTTTGCTTTTTTGTGCCGCTTAGGATCCTGGAACAAAACAGGCCAGGCGTTACATATTTTGTGAATTAAAGATTAATAAAGTAGCACGCAATGTATTCGAATACTGTACCTCTCTAAAAGGTTCGACATGTAGTTTTTGCCAATCAATGTCGTCTGTAGTTAACGGTCGGGGACCATCGCTGGTATCATTGATTGGGCATTCTACTGGCACCAAAGGCTTAGTCACCTTTCTGGCTATCTTAGCCCTTTTTCTTGGTTGTGGAGTGGTTTCGGGTTGCTTTTGGTAAGGTGTTACGCAGGCAGGACCTGGTTTTCGGCGCCTCCGCGTACCTCCGTACACATCCTCTTTATAACCATTTGGGGGTGGGGATGCCATCAATTGCTTCATCAGTTCATTGTTCGTTAATTCTCCAATGAACTTATCAAGATCATTCTTTTTTTGGTTAAAAACAATCAAGTCACTAGTATTCGCCTCCAACGATGTAGCACAATCCATAGTTTGGTTCACCCGTGTCTTATCTTCTGACCGAACGTCTGCACCAACCGCGTTTTGTTTTTGTTCTTCATTTGCCGTTACAGAGACATCGGTATTGGAGACATTATCGTCTTCAAAACCAGCCGACATATTATCCAAAGAATAATTTGGTAATTGTCTCTCCACATCCATGTAATCACTCAAGGGATCGTTCCCCTGTAAAATTTTCATTACTGTAAACATATAATCAAACAAATTAAGAAAAAAATAACAGTTAAAAATATATTACTTTGTCAGGCATCTCGCAATCACCAACAGGCGCAGATGGTGGATCTGTAACAAGACAATGGTTTGGCTCTTGTCTCTCAACATCCAGCTTATCACCCGTCTCATGCTTGGGCTATAAAAAATAACATTACTATAAATGCATAACCAGACAAATTTGATACAAAAAAAAAAACAAATTAAATTTAATTAACAAACAATATTATCTTACTGTATCGGGTACGTGGCAATTAACACCAGTCAATGAAGGTGGATCGGTCACATAAGCCATTGCATCAATCAACTGAGTAAGTGTGGATGGCTGTGTGTATGCCTCATACGTAATATTATCTACTGCACCAGCCATTCCATTACGTGGTTGTAAGTTTACATGATTCAGCTTTTCGGTAACTTCTTCATGATTTTTCTTAAAACACTCCTTTTCTTTGACTTTAATAGGCTCAACCGGTATTCGGACAGAAGCACCATACAGTTTCATTAATTCATCAACCTTAGAAACAAGTTCCGGCTGCACATCCAGAACTTCTTTACACAGTGCTTCAAACGCGTCCATTAGCTGACGTGCTTCTGTAACAACATACTTTTCGACATACTGACCATCATCCCAAACAAAAGTTTCGTGAACAATGTCCTGTCGGACATTGTTCTCTGGTAGGGCCACATCATGTAAACCCTCTTTTCCATCAACAATTTCTTTGGGAGACGCATCCTTTGAAACAATCTCGCTCCCTATCAAAGATGAACCCTCTTTATCCTTATCCAACCCAACAACAACTGGTCGAATGGCTTGGATAAAAGGAACATACTCTCCTCTAAAAAAGCCAAGACTTTGAATGAACCATGGTTGCTGCAGCTCTCTCTCAGTTGGAACAAGGTCAATGATGGGTTTTGGATCCTATTAATTCATTCAAGATTAAACATTTACTATCTGTATAACAGCACATGTTATAACAAGAGGGACAAAAATGTGAGTATGATTACCTGCACAAACAACCGCTAATAATCTGTTTTTTCAAATCTCCTAAAGTTTGACCAACCTAGTCCACGCGGAATTACATCCGTGTCTTTCGACCACCAGTTTTTGCTGTTAGGGTATGTTTCAAGAATCCATATCTAATTTTATCATGAAAAAAACAACAAAATTAGTTAATGAATGCAAAAATGGAATGTTAATATTAAAAAAAAAAAAAAAAAAAAAAAAAAAAAAAAAACATTATTAGACAGTCAAAAAATAGGTCCTCACATACTACTAACCTTTAACGCCCAAACAAAACCATTCAGATTATATGTCGCATGTTTCTTCGATTCAAGCTTCTTTAACTCCAAATGCATATTGGCATGCTTAGGAACAACATTGACTGTTCTTTTGTAAAAATATATCCACATGTATTCTCCCCATGGATATGCATTCCAAGCAAAGAAATCATCAGCTAGTGTCAATAGATGGTGAGGCACGTTTAAAAACTCTTCACGGCCCATAAATATAAGCTCGCACACAACCAAAAGACATACCCTTACGGCATCTTCATCGTTCAATGCAACCCAGCGTTGTTCATTTTGAACAACAGCCCATAGCTCACTGGCCTTTACACTCTTTGTTTTTTTTGGATTTCTTCTCAGGAAACACACGGTAAGTAAAACAACTTTGCCTACTATCTTCAGGAGGAAGATTGCCACATCTAAAACCAGTAATTAAACAAAACTCACGCCGACCAAAATGAAGTTCCTGATCACCTATTTTGTAAATTAAATATGGGGAAGAAATACTTACTTGTGGCACAAAAACTTGATGTTGAAGAACATAATTCAACAAATGATTATCATTGGGGCTATGGGGGATATCTAACCAACGCCCAAAGACACTATTCCTAAACATAATATCACGATTTGGGTGGGCTGCCAACTTAGCTTTAATCTTTACCAGGTAATGCAACTTAGACCGGACACTAACTTTTGCATCAAATACCTCGGTTTCAATTGACATATCCGCCACTGCTACAGTTAGGGTTTCTGGAAAAAAAAATTGAAATGCAATATGTGTTTGGGGAAGTTTGATCGGGTATATGTTCTTATTTTTTGTGGTTCGCTCTTTTTTGCTTCTTTAGTTTGGGAAACTGCTACTAATTCTTCCAATAGTTACAAGGTTTATTCTATGTTTGATTTAGATTCTGGTTAGTTTGTATTTTGAATTTTTTGTTTTTTTAAACTATCAAGTCGCATATTGTAGATTTTTTTACAACTTGCATATATTAAAAAAGTAATTAAAAGTACAAATCGCATTAAATGTAGTAAAATTATCAAGTCTAAATTAAAAAATACATTAAAGTACAAAGCGCATAAAATGTACACATATCTAATCAAACACCATTTGTACAAAGCGCATAAAAAGTTCTTATACTATTTCAAATATCAAGTCACTTAAAAAAAATTGTACATGTTGCATAAATAAAAAGTACAACTATCTAATCAAACAAAAATTGTACAAATCGCATAAAAAGTACAAATACTATTGCACATGTCAAATCGAAATAAAGTTTGTACAGTTCGCAGAAAAGGTACAAATACTATTTCAAATGTCAAATCGAAATAAATTGTACAATTCGCATAAAACTTTAATGAATATTTTATTTTAAAAAATTGTACAAGTTGCATAATAGTAGACTTACACATGGTACAAGTTGCATAATTGTATACTTACACATAGTACTAGTTGTAAGAAAAAGGACACTTACACACATGTACTTGAGTCTTACACATACTTGTAAAAGTGTACTTGGTACTAGGACATGTGGCAACATTGTATTGGTTTGTACGATTCGCTTAGGTTACATAAGTCGCAATGGGGCAAATGCGAAATGTAAAATAAAAAGGGCAAGGCTTGAAGCATGGTCTAGTTCATGGGGCAAATACACAATTACCCCATATAAGGGGAAATGATGCTTACTTTTCCTTTCTAAAAAAGAAAAACTACTTAACCAAGTCTTAAATAATAATGATAATTTGATATTAAAAAAAAAAAAAAAAAAAAATGTGTGTTTGGCATACGGAAGTTTTAGTCAACTTCTTTAGAAGACTTTAATTGTTATGCATAAAATTTTTGAAGTCAACAGCTGGGGTATCTAATTATGTGTTTGGCATACAGTAGTTGGTCTTTGAGGTGCGTCGAATGGGGATAATAATGGGACACATGGAACTTTCAATCGGTGTCATTTTAGCGTTTAAAATGGGTCGATATTAAAATGGAGGAGAAGAGTCGACTTACTCAAAAATCTTGATGGTGCTAGATTTGGAAAAAATTTCACAAGTGACAAGAATTTCTATATTTAGCATAGAAGATGGGGCAAGTTGAGTTTTGTGAATGTGAAATCATGTTAAATGTTGGTCGCATATAATAATTCATAAGGTCCCATCTTTTAGCCCAACTGTATCAAAGACTTCCTGCCATAACAGGTAGAATTAGAATAAATGCACTCATTTAAATAAGTTTATAAGCACATCTCAAGAACACATGCAATATAGATAGGTTATTCTCTAACCTGTTCTGTTGGAAATTTGAGATGATTACCATCTTCGTTTTCTCTTTTGTTGTTCTCTCTTGTCTACCTCTCATTCATTCATCCACGCCCACCTGCCCAGAAAGTTTTAGTTGTCCACGTATGGTTCCATTCAAGTACCCATATTACAATGGCACTGACACACGATGTGGGTTGATCAAAGTCAACTGTTATTCGAATAATTCGGATCAGTTCAACTTGGAAACCATTCATATACGATTGGCAAGATTGATTATGAATCTACCCTCAATATCTATAACGATACATTTGCAAAACTTGTGAACAATTCAAGCTGTGAGGCGCTTATGAATAATTTCACTTCTCCAGAGCCTCTTCTGTATTCCATTTCAATAGCTCCATTCATCACTCTCTTCAAATGTGCAAAGAATGTCACTTATTTTGACCAACCTATATACAATAGCCACAACAGATGCAATGATTACAATTTCTACTACCAGTATATGATCAACAATGCAGCAATTCCAAGTGATATCCCACATTCATGTCAAGTAATACAGTTGCCGGTGAAGCAGCAATGGCAACTTGACGAAGAAAGACTTGATCAGAACAAAATATTTTCTCTTCTCTATTCTTACTTCTCTATTTCATTTAACTTCTGTCCTCGGTGTCAAAAAAAGGGCAGCCAGTGTCATCTAAATGATGGAAATTACCAGTGTCTAGACGCCAAAAAGGGTATTTATTTCTTGACTATATTATAGTAACTTATTTTTTCGATTATATGCTTTGATTACTATGATTTTTCGGTTCATGTTGTCACCCCTTAGTCTAACTAAAAAAACCTTCCTAGGCCAGATTATACGCTATTTATATTGTTCTATAGTTGAAGAAAAAAAAAACATGTCTGATGTGGTATTTGAATAATTCCCATTTTGTAGAAGCAGCAAGAAGTTTACCATGGGTGAAACTTCTGTTAGGTAATTTATTTATAATCAGCATCACTTTTTGTTGCCTTAAACCCACTATTTCACTTTATATAATGAACTACATCTGTTGAATGTTGCTGCTCTCGGTGTAGGTGTTGTGATAATATTAATCTCTATAATCTTATGCTTAAAATGGAAATTTGGATGGAGAAAAAACGAAGAGTAGAACGCCAATGTGGAAACTTTTCTAAAGAATCAAAGCATTCATATATGCCACCTTCAAAGTCAAACTAGGACAAGGTGGCTTCGCTTCTGTGTATAGAGGAGAGCTAAGCAATGGGAACCTTGTGGCAGTGAAGGTTTTAAGTCAACTTAAAGGAGATGGGAAAGATTTTGTTAATGAAGTTGCGAGTGTTGGCAGGACAAGCCATGTTAATATTGTGAGTCTTGTGGGATTTTGTTTGGAGGGTCGTCATAGAGCTTTGATCTATGAATTTATGCCCAATGGATCTCTTGAGAAGTTCATATATGGTTGTGGTCCTTCAAGTAATAGCCACCTTGGGTGGGAAAAATTACACCAAATTGCTATTGGGATTGCTCGAGGCTTAGAATACCTGCATAGGGGTTGTAACACACGTATCTTGCATTTTGATATAAAACCTCATAATATTCTGTTGGATCGAGATTTTTGTCCTAAGATATCCGACTTTGGGTTGGCTAAGTTGTTCCCCGAGAAAAGAAGCATCATATCCATGACAGATATGAGAGGGACACCCGGGTATATTGCTCCTGAACTATTTTCCAGAAGTTTTGGAGTGGTCTCTCACAAATCCGATGTTTATAGTTATGGCATGATGATTCTAGAAATGGTTGGAGGGAGAAAAAATGTCCAGGTTGAAGTTGATCATACAAGTGAAATATATTTTCCTCATTGGATATACAAAAAGGTTGAGTTACATGAAGAACAACTTGGACTACATGGGATTTGGAGCGATGAAGAAAACGAGATGGTAAGGAAGATGATTGTCGTTGGGCTGTGGTGCATACAAACTAATCCCTTGAGCCGCCCCACAATCACTAAGGTATTAGAAATGTTAGAAGATGACTTGGCATCAATAGAAATCCCTCCAAAACCGTATCTGTATTCTCCATCAAGGTCTGTTGGTTCCCCATCTACAGGTTGAATGTTCATGTAAGTTTGAAATGTTTTTGTCATGTAAGTTTTGTTGAACAAATTTTTGTTCTAAATGGGTAAATGATTATTATTGGGTCCTTGTTCATATAATTTAAGAATGTATAAAGCAGTTGTTTATGTGCATCCGACATATGGCCCATAAGTATGTTCATCATTGTGTAGTACTATAAGATATTATAATATTGTTTTACTATCATATAGGCATATAGCTGGCCGGAGGTCTATTGTCATTTGTTGGTGTGTTTTGCTTGCGATCATTTTGATTAATGCAAAGTATAAAGAAAAATACTCGTCATCATCTGTCAATATATCTTTTTGCTAATCCGACGAGTCGTTTCTTAGAGGGACATTTTCAACTGGCCAAAAAGCCTTTAGGCTAACAATATCACTTTAACCTATCAACCAATACGTTGTAGGTTCAAGCCTCACTTAAGACATGTGTTGTGTACTATATGCTGGATGTATGAGTTTTTGCCTTTCTAAAAAAACATTAATCTACGGACAGATAAGACTTGTCATTACACGATCTACAACTGGCAATAATTAGTGAGCTGATCTCATCCCAAATCATATATGTTAATAGCATATCAGTCTTATTAACTAGTGTGGTGCTAACCATTTCTAGCAGTATTGGCCTTCATGCTAACTATCCTATCATTTCTAGTAGTATTGGCCTTCAAGAACCCTACATTTTAAACAGATCTTCCTTTCGCAGAAGCAGATGTATTTGATTCAATGTGTCTTCTGAGCGGTAATTTTTTCATTCCAAAGGAAGGCAAGGAAAAAGGATGATAATAAATAAATTATGGGGAAGGACCAGGAGGACTTAACAACCAAGTCTTAATTACTCCAATAATAATAATTTGATATAGAATTTAAGGAAAAAAAAAAAAAAAAAAAAAAAAAAAAAAAAAAAAAAAAAAAAAAAAAAAAAAAAGAGGAAGGAAGGAAGAAGTTGTGTTTGGCATACAGGAGTTTCAGTCAACTTCTTTATAAGACTTTAATTGTTATGCATAAATTTCTTTAAGTCGACGGCTGGGGTTTCTAATTATGTGCTTAGCATACCCCTTATAGTGATTGGACTTTGAGGCGAGTTGAATGGGGGGATAATAATGGGACACATGGAACTTTGAATCGGTGTCATTATGGCATTTAAAATGGGTTAAGGATGAATGGAGGAGAAGAGTAGACTTATTCAAAAGTCTTGATGTGTTAGTCAATGTGGAAAAAAACTACACAAGTGTAAGAATTTCTATGTTTAGCATAGAAGATGGGGCAAGTTGAGTTTGCGAATTGAAATCCTGTTAAATGCTGGTCGCTAATAATTTATATGGTCCCATCATTTAGCCCAACTGTACCAAAGACTTCCTGCCATAACAGGTAGAATATATGCACTCATTTAAATAAGTTTGTAAGTACATCTCAAGTACACATACAATAAAGATAGGTTATTCTCTAACCTGTTCTGTTGGTAATTTGAGATGATTATCTTCGTTTTCTCTTTTGTTCTCTCTTGTCTACCTCTCATTCATTCATCCACGCCCACTTGCCCAGAGAGTTTCAGTTGTCCACATATGGTTCCATTCAAGTACCCGTTTTACAATGCCACTGACACACAATGTGATGGGTTGATCAAAGTCAACTGTAGTTCGAATTTGAATTATACAGAAATTCTACTTGGAAACCAGTCATATAGGATTGGCAAGATTGATTATGAATCTTCCCTCTATATCTATAACAATACATTTGAAGAACTTAGGAAAAATGAAAGCTGTGAAGCGCTTATGGATAATTTCACTTCTCCAGAGCCTCTCCGATATTCCATTTCAATATCTCCATTCATCACTCTCTTCAAATGTGCAAAAAATGTCACTGATTTTGACCAACCTGAATACAATAGCCACAACAGATGCAAATATCACAATTTCTACTATCAGTATTTGATCAGCAATTCAACAATTCCAAGTGATCTCCCACATTCATGTCAGGTAATACAGTTGCCCGTGATACAGCAATGGCAACCTGATGAAGGACTAAATCAGACCAAGATATTTTCTCTTCTCTATCCTTACTTCTCTATTTCATTTAAGTTCTGTCCTCGGTGTCAAAAAAAGGGCAGCCAGTGTCATCTAAATGATGGAAACTATCAGTGTTTAGACGCCAAAAAGGGTATGTACCGCCTCTATATTTCTTTTCCTCACACTTGACAGTTCCTTTATCCTTATTCTGTACTGATATGTCTGACACTTCACAAAATTGTTTAACTCTCCTATATAATTTATTATTTGTTGTTTGATAGCTGCAGACAAACCACCCACAAAACTGATACTTGGTAATATACCTCTTTATTCCTATGCATTACACACACACACAAACACACTCAGATGTTTGAGTTTGTACCTGATGGCGTTAATTTTTTTTTTTTTTTTTTTTTTTTCTTTTCTTTTCTTTTCTTCTCTAGTTCTCTCTGGATTTGCCTTCATCATCATGCTCTCTTCAGTCATCTTCATAATATGGCGACGCCATAAGACCAACTCTTTTTCTAAGTTCTCATCAAAGGATAACATTGAAAGCATTGAAGACCGAAGTCTCTTCTATGGTGTCTCTGTTTTCTCCAACATGGAGCTTGAATATGCCACCCAACATTTCGATCCTTCTAACAAACTAGGCGACGGCGGTTTTGGAGCTGTTTATTATGGTAAGAACTTAACATGCTTATCACAGTACTAAGCCCATCGAGTTGCACTGACCATTAAATCACTCACTCACACATATTTCTTAACAAGGTAAACTCAAAGATGGGAGAGAAGTTGCTGTGAAGAAACTGTATGAACACAACTACAGACGAGTCCAGCAATTTATAAATGAGGTTGAGATCCTCACCAAGTTACGTCACCCCAACCTTGTTGTCCTCTATGGTTGCACCTCTCGACAAAGCCATGAGCTGCTTGTTTATGAGTACATTCCCAACGGCACTGTTTCTGATCATCTCCATGGGAAACGAGCAAATCCAAGCTTGCTAACATGGCCTTTACGTATGAACATCGCCATAGAAACCGCCAGTGCATTAGTTTACCTTCATGCCAATGACATCATACACCGAGATGTAAAAACCAACAACATTCTTCTAGATCATAACTTCTGTGTGAAGGTAGCAGATTTTGGTCTATCAAGGCTCATACCGAATAATGTCACTCATGTCTCAACAGCTCCTCAGGGAACCCCAGGATACGTGGATCCCCAATATCACCGATGTTACCAGTTAACAGATAAGAGTGATGTTTACAGCTTTGGCGTAGTTTTATGCGAACTATTATCATCAATGGTGGCTGTCGATTTGAACAGGTCAAAAGATGAGATCAATTTAGCTAACTTAGCTTTAAACAGGATCCAAAAATGCGCAGTTGATGAACTAATCGACCCGGTTTTAGTGACTGATTCAAATCGTGAATTGATGACAATGATTACATCAGTAGCAGAGTTGGCTTTTAGGTGTTTGCAGTATGATTCAGAAATGAGACCTACGATGAGTGAGGTGTTGGATGTGTTGATGGATATTCAAGCTGAAGGAAGAACAGATGCTGATGATCTGCGACCTTCATCTGAAACCAATGACATTGTGTTTTTGTTGAAAAATTTCCCACCTTCTCCAGTCTCTGTCACCGGTGAATGGCAAAGTGAAAATAGTGCATCAACTACAGTAAGCAGCAGTGGAGATAGATCAGCAAAAAGAAACATATAGGTATATAAAATTATTATGCTGGTTCATGCGCAGAGTGTGATCTTTGTGCCCTATATTTGAAACTTTTCATGATCAGGGAATATGTGATGTAAATAACATAAAGATGCATTATTGTCTTTTACTAATGAGCAGCTTTGATAGTCGCATCACTTTATACTCCAACACTAATAATACGAGAAATTCTAAAAATTGTACTTGTATCTTTGCTAACTTTGAGCAGTTCCAAAGGCATTTCCAATTTTTCTTCAATTCAGTTTATTGTACAATCAGCGTATCCAAACATAACTAATTACTACTTCGGGTCTTGAACCATCATAGATAGTTTGAAATTTTACTAAAAGGGACAACTGAACAAGGTATTTTCTTCCACCCAAAAACAAAATAAAACTAATCAACGTTTTTTGCCTCTAAATGGAGTTGAAATGGGATTCTAAGCATCTGACAAAGTAAAAATAGCTGGAACGGAAAAAAAGTACCTACATTTATTAATTATTTGTCAAAAAAATGTCCTAAAGAGAAACAACAGTTTGAAGCTCTGAATCATTGCGAGCTTCCCCTAATTTACAACAATTCTTAGGATCACCTTTCAATTCCAATTCAGACTCCTGAAGCATTCTTGACACCTCTTGATTCCATCCAGCGGCTTCATTCAATCATCAGTGTGACGTGTAGAGGTGGCAAATCAATTGGTCAATCCAGGTAATGTTTTATCTCTAATGGGTTGAACATGTAAAACTCAGAGAGTTAGCTAGAAGGGGAGTGTGTTGAAACTCACCGAAAAAAGATATATATATATATATATATATATATATATATATATATATATATATATATATGATAACTCATTCAAAAAACATGTAGTGTTATTACAATTATAAAAATCCTGTAATCATATTTGATTTTTTTTTTTTTTTTTCAAAATTTTTTCGTCACAAGATGTTTAAGGTCAACCCAACTGAACCAATACCAAATTTTACCCGTTCTGACCCGAAGCTTTTTTACCTATGAGAAAACTAGCCCATTTTGCCACCTACTCTAATGTCCAGAATCACGTTTAGACTTGTCAGGTGGAAGGATGTGTTGCAAGAATCTGTTGATCATCTCGTAACTTGTAAATGTAATGACAGCAGATGGAGTCGTCCTCAGAAGATTAGTACCACATCCACAGTAGAAACCGCCAACCCCTTGTTTTTGAAAAACTGTTTTGACACAATCAACAACGCCCTTATAATGGATTTCAGGGTTTCTAACTTGTCCTTGTTCTTGAAGCCTTGACCGAATCACCTGAAGGGCCCCACATGCATTATTGTTTCGAATATTATTAGCCAGCAGATAATCAAATAACTAAGAATCACGATCATACCTCGTGTGGGTAAGTCATTAAGGAAGCGAGTATTTTGGATATTGATGAGGCGAGTGCAACTTTCCCAGGGCTTAGTTTATTCGTTGTCGTATGATCTGACCATTGGAAATAAACCAAAATCAGTATTAATGGTTAAATTACTAAAATACCCTTTTAACAAAAAATAAACAAGTATTTACCCCTTTTTGCCAAGTAAGACTTGATCTTTTCGTAGGCTGGAAACTGGATAGCAACATGACTAATCCCAACAAGTGAAGGTAAAATTCCACTGTCAAATACATAAAACACATGGTTCATGAGTCAGCAAGAACACAATTTTGTTACAGTGCAACTTAAGAAGCATACCTGTACCACCCTCGGAAGCCTTCCTCCTGCATGATGCGTCTCAAGGCCGATGATATGCTTGTATAAGGAATCACACCAACTCTCATCCCTTGTGTCTATAACAAAACATTTCACGCAAATTTACATATTTGCTCACTATCGTCAAAGCAAAATAATCAAACTACTTAGACATTCCATTGAAAGTCAACAATTTTGTCAAAATTTTGTCTGGTAAAATGAAAGGTACAACAAAAACCTACTTGTAGTCTTGTCTTAACAACCCACAGCGGATTTGTGACAATTGATGTTGCTGCACCAGCACCTGAAGCGGCTATCATATTGGCACCGAAGCTAAGTTGGCCACTGTTATCGGCTGCGTATATTAAAACACGCTATTAAAGATATGATACATAAAAGATAATGTAAAACAATTCAAATTAATCACCAACCATATGAATGAAGAAGCTCTTTGAGATGCCCATAAACAGCAAAGTAAACCTATACGCAAAAATCTATCTGTCAAAAATTGAAACAAAAAACGAATATTACATACAATCTCAAAACCTGAAAAGCAAATTTGGTTAGTTTATGTAGTAATACTCACAGCCCAGGTCGGAAGTAATGCAGCTAATGTTGGTGAAAGGCCCCGATATAATCCTTTGAATCCCTCTTTTTGTATGATGTTTTGCAGGCTTGTGACAATAACACCACCTGTTTAGTGTCAACAATGTTAGTACTGAACAAAACTACAACATATATGCTAATTGTTGATTAGCTTATTTTAAACAGCTTAAGCTGTTTCAAAAACTCCCAAAAAAAAATCATAAATAATCTAGTCGAAACGCCCCCTAAATACAATTTTTTTCATAAACGACCTTTGCGCCCGGAAGTGTCAGGCAAGCCGTGAACTTGCAGTCATGTCTTGATCACATCTAACGGGCACACAAAAGTGGCTGCTATAGCACCTACAAATAACATTTCATAAATCAGCAAATCACAACCAAAATCTGCAATACTAGATATAGTCGAATCCCAATTTTACCTTTAAAGTTGAATGAGGCTACAAAAATCAAATGACATCCTATAGTTGAAATAACATTTTTTACAAATTATCTGCACATTAACGAGGGTTTGGGCCATAAATAGCAATGTACTTTCCTTCATGTTCCACCTTAACACGGAAACTAAAAACTGTCTTTTTTTTTTTTTTTAATGTTACAAAGTCTCAAAAAGTGTTTTAATATGTATATTTCAGTGACGTGTCATTCCCCAAAGCATGTGACACGTCACACGTGTCACTTTATTTATTTATTTGACATGTCACCAAAATGTGCATATTAAAACACTTTTTTGAAAGTTTGTAACATTAAAAAGACGGTTTTTAGTTCGCGTATTAAGGGGGAACATGAAGAAAAGTACATTGCTATTTATTACTATTGGAGTTATGAAGGTGTTTGGCAATAAACTGATAAAATTATCTATCTTTAACCATGATCAGCTTGTTATCAAATTTATCACATTCAAACATCCAAACACCCCCAAAATTTATCACATTCTCAGTTTCCAAACAGCAACATTAAGATGATTTTAAAATTATGAAATTTAATTTCATAAACTTGTGATCACTTTAAGAAACGACGTCGTAAATGAAATTGAATAGCAGAGCGTTAATTGAGGAGAGTATATGAACCTGCGGATGCACCGGAAACGACGTCGTAAATGATGTTACGGTGATCACCTGCCGTCATTTCTTCAAAACCAATATACAGGTGGATAATGACTGAAATTGCACTGGAATGTTGCCAATTTTAAAAAAGTAAGTGACGAATGAATGAAGGTTAGGGGTCACCGGGTCGGGTTAGGTTACTTTTTGGGTTGGTTTGCGATTTTTTTTTTTTTTTTTAGTAAATTGCAAAAATCGTCCTTGTGGTTTGGATAAATAAATAAATTGTATGTTTCGTCAGTATGTTTCAGAAAGTGCAGGCAACCTCCTTGTGGAGAAACCTTGGGTTCGATTTTATCCTTGGTCAAACTGAAATGACTAAAAATGAAATACTCTTGTCTTCAACCTTCCTTACTTTACGCGTTGAATTTTATTTCTTTTTGTTTCACTTATCACTTTCAGTATCTTCATTTGTTTAATAAATAATCATTTAGAACTTAGTATATGAAGAAGTAAAAAAGGGAAATGAAGCTCAATATTGGATGAAGATGTATAGGGAAAATAAATGAACAAATTTGTCAAATTTGAAATTAAGTTTTTTGAAAAAGATGAGAAATTTGGGGTTTGGTTTTTTAATGTTTTGAAATTTATGAAGATGACTAAAATTTATTTGAGAAAAAATAAAAATTCAAACGAAAAATAAAGTAAAAAGAAGACGAGAGTATTTTAGTTATTTCATTTTGATCAAGGACGAAATCAAACCAATGTTTCTCAACAAGGAGGTTGTCTGCACTTTCTTAACCATACAGACAAAACATGTAATTTGACCGAACCACAAGGATGATTTTTGCCATTTACATTTTTTATTATTTATTTATTTATTTATTTATTTATTATTATTATTATTATTATTATTATTATTATTATTATTATTATTATTATTCTTATTTATTTATTTATTATTTTTTTTTATTATTATGAACATCACTTTTTTATTATTATTATTATTATTATTATTATGAACAAATGGTTTGTGAATTGGTCGTTTGTTTTTAGGTTCGTTCTATTAGTTAAACTTGAAAAACAATTCCATAAGATGAAAAAACTAATTAGGGTCCGCTTGGTTCAAAGTGGGGAAAGGGAAAGGGTAAGGGAATGCAAATGAATAATAAGTGAGGTGGGTAATCAATACCTTACCTCCCAATTAACTCTATAATGGTTGATTACCCGGTACGGGGTAATCAATCTCTTACCTCTAACTAACCAAGCACAAGTATTTGAGGTGGGCCCAAATCAATACCTTACCCATTCTCCACCCTCTTAACCCCCCACCAAGCACCCCCTAAGTAAAAAATAGACTTATGAAATATATGCAGTAAGCCCTGTAAGCTCAAAAATAAACTTAAGCAAGTTTTCTTCGAGATAAAAAGCTTGAACAGACACTCTATTTCTTTAAAGCAAATTTTTACGCCTTTGTAAACCGATTAATATTAATATCTTAAACATGATCCATGAGAGACTTATATTCACGAAGTTTTCATTAATGAGTCACTTACATGTGGAAAGACAGTAAATATTGATTTTTTGATAAAAAGAATTTGGTCGAAGTGCAAATTTGAAGGTTTGATAAATGAAATTCTTTAATCCTGACATGTTGTTCCTGGCGTAATAACTATTAGGAATGGCAATGGGGCGTGTTTGGGGGCGGCCATCCCCATCCTTAAAACAAATTACAAAAATCATCCCCAAATCCGCCTCAATCCCCATTTGGGATCTTATCGGTGCACCCTGTTGGGGCGAGATGCTCCCCCAAACTCGCCCCATTCCCCATTGGGGTCTTATCAGGTTATCTTTTTTGAGCGCGATGCTTCATTATACTCGTGCCATTCCCTATTTATTCTTATTTTTACACTATTAACAATATGATTTTACGGAATTACTTAAAACATCAAGAACTCATTAATGATATATTAAGCAATGAAATAAATCACAGCTTTTTTAGAATATTATGATACAAAACAAGCTTTTATTACTACACTTTGAAATATTACAAAGATAAAAATTAAATAAAAATAGAGAATTATATTTAGTACGTAAATACTAGCACAATATATTAGGGATATAGATATATGTATATAGGGCAGAGCATCGGTTCAAAACCGACCCGAACCGACCCGACCCGACAAAACCAAAAACCGAAAATCATGTTTGGGCCGAACCGAAACCGAACCGAATATGGTCGGTTCGGTTCGGTTTTATGTCGGGTCCGTCGGTTCGGTCCGGTTCACGTGTTTTTGTGTGTGTTTTTGTCGGTTTTGGGCCGAACCGAACCGAAACCGAAAACCATGAAAACCCAAAACCGAAACCGAACCGACGGGCCGTCGGTCCGGTTCGGTTTTTGTCGGTTCGGTCCGGTTCGTCGGTCCGGTTCGGTTTTAAGCATTCGATGCTCACCCCTATATGTATATGTATATGTATATGTTTTGGGGCGGGTTGGGGCGGGGCGGGACGGGGATAGTGTGCCCCGTCCCCGCCCAAACCCGATAAGAATCCCCATTAAGGCCCCAAAACCCGATACGCATGCCCCGCCCCACCCCAATAAATTCGGGTTTCGGTTTTCCCTGTTGGGTTCGGGTTTTTGGTAGAAACCGAAACCGCACCGCAAAATGCGGTTTTTTTATTTTTAGGAACTGCACCGCGGTTTTTGTTGCGGTTTCGGTTTTTGCGGTGTGGGTTTTGCGGTTTTTTTCGAGTTTGTGGTGCGGTTCCTGCTCACCCTACTAGTCACTATGACATACATGTTAGCACTACATTATTCTATTTTTTAGTTTCTTATCACGTTCACACCATCTTCACTTGTATACCGCATTTAAACACACAAATACCATCAACTCTCACGCACCCACACAAGCTTTACCGACAATTGGTGGTCCGCATCAATGATTCCTTCCTTTTTTTCCTTTTGCGCGCAAACAAAGACAGTGCATGGTGTTTCCGTAAAAAATGGCTTCAGTGCAACGGTTGCACCATTACACTTGGTCTTATATAATGACTACTCGCCTTACGAAATAACAATGTTTTATCTTTGAGTGGAAAACTAGAAGTACATCTATAGTCAAATTATTGACTTGTGATCATATATGCGAATAAGATGCATGAATTTGTATCACACACAATCACACATCATCCTTCGTAGTTGAGTTCTAGGATCAGTAATAATGAATACAACATAAGTTTGTACTCAAATTTCTTCTTCAGTAATAATGAATACAACATAGTTTAGGTGTTTATGCAACATTTGAATATATAAAGTATCCAAGTTTTTATAAATACAACTGAAATTTGTTTAAGTATAAATTATAAATGGATAGACTTAAATCCGTTTGGAAGGATGTTGTTGTACTAGTGTGATAGTGAGGGCAGTTATTGTGGGGGCCGAAAGACTTATCAAACAGGCTGGTTTGGGTTTAAAGCCAACTAGGGGCACCATTTAAGTTATTTTGTTTTCAAAGTGTTCAAGAGAATGATGGTGATTGGTGATTGATATTGATCCAAGAGTATGACGAATAGATTGATTTCATGTTTAGAGCACTAGGTACTTTGGTGCCGTGAAGTTGGTGTCGTTAGAAAAAAGTACGGCCACGTCAGCAAAAATCTCTATGGCACCAGAAATCCCGCGGCACCACATTCTGGCTGTAACTCTTGGCACCAGAAAATGTGATGCCGTTGTTCTTTTTTTTTTCTTTTTTCTTTTTTTTTTCCTTTTTACATAAAATAAAACATATACAATATTAACTAAAATAAACTTAATTAATTAAGAAAAAACATTACATTAAGAAAAAACATTACATTAAAAAAAGACAAAAAAAGTTGCATAAAAATTGTACAAAAAAAAAACCACAAAACTGTCAACACAAAAAAGTATAAAGAAAACCACAATGACTAAAATTGCAACACACCAAAAATTGGTCTTCTTCTCCAATCTCTATACCTGCAAATCTGCAACAACTCAAGAACCTCAAAAAAGAAAGAAAAAAGAAGAAAATGGCAATGGGGTTACGTACTAGTGTTTACAAACCCACCAAAAAAGGAGAAAAAAAAATTAAAAAAAATGCAAAAAACCCACCGCGTGGGCTGGCCACCACAGCGCGAGTGGCCATGACGCCAACCCCGGTGTGGTGCGCCATGGTGATTTCTCGGCTGGTGGAGAAAACGCAACTCACGGTGCCAAGATACCTCTTGCTCTTACAAAATTTGTGGTATGTAACCATATTATTTAGACTTTGTTTTTTAAGAGAAAAATAAAAGTTGACTCGGGTCGCATAAAGAAGGTGCGACAATCTCATGTGTCAAAACTTTAAAAAACTAAAACTATAGACATGTGTTGCATTTTTATTGGTTGATCAGTCACGCGTGTCACGCGATAACCTCAAATGACCATATTTAATTATTTTTCTCAAAAAAGTGACATTAGTTTAAACAAAACGGTAAAATACCGAATTTTTTATTGAATTTATCATTTCATTTTTATACTCTTTACGTCCAATAATAAGTGTTTACTTTGAAAATTTAAGACAGTTTAAAAGTACTCACTAACTATACTTCATTAATCAAATATCATTCTCTAAAGTGGTTTTTATTGATTGATTAGACACTTATTTTGAGACAACCCAATACACAAACATGAGAAGTGAAAAGATGTTTGTTTTATTTCAATGTGATGAGAAAAATTGAAATGAAAAACGAACATTCTTTAACCACTTTCAGTCTTTCACAATATAAAGCCATGAATCTTTGCAAAATTCAACATTCTTTGAGCACTTTCACAATATCAAAATACAAACAATACTTTTGTCCATATATTTGCGTGTTCTTTACATTAAATAACTCAAATTTTGATGCAACGCGTGTCATCAATTTTCTACCCACTTCAACTTTCATGTAATGTTAACATCAACCATCAAAACAAATACCATCATTCACCCCAAAGATTCCCTCTTCACAATTCACATCACTACTTCACAATTCACATCACAATCAAACTGTAAAAAATTAAAAATAAAATTAACCCAAACCAAAAAGCCATTTTTTTACCCACAAGAATACAGAATCACATTAAAATAGTCAGCTAAGAGGCCTCGGTACCCGGCGCCAAGGCTGGTGTTTTCCGGCAAAACGTGACCGGACGGCGCAAGCTCCACACCGTGGCTCGCGTTTTCACGTCCTGAGCCGTCACGACCAGCCCAAATGGTCCCGGAAAACGCGACGGGAAGACGCAAGCACTGTACCGAACCTCGCGTTTTTCTTTTTTTTTTTGGCGTTATCCCGTTTTTTCAGTTTGTAAATCGAGTTACTGATGATGGTGGGCTGGGTTTCTAGTCGAACTCAATCAAATCTGGAGGTTGAAGTGGATGTGTTTCTTGAATTTGGATGAGAGAGACATAGGATTAGTAATTAAAGAAAGATGGGAAAGTGAAACAGTATTTGGATGAGAGAGAGATGTAGTAATTAGAGGTGCCCACAGTCCCACATATACTTTCCATACTATTTGTATAACTTTGTTTTCTTTTCAATTTACAATTTTATTTTTTTATCATTAACAAGTTTTGCAATGTAATATTTTTGAAAATGAAACTAAAACTACACAGTTACTTTACTGTTAATATCATTGAATTGTTTTTTTTTTTTTTTTTTTTTTTTTTTTGTAAGTATTGTTATTTTTAACATATCTTTTATTTTTATTTTCTTATACATATTTTTTTATTAATAAGATTTTAATTTTAATTAATTGTACGTGTTGTTTATCTAAAAAAATGAAAAAAGAAAAAAAAAATTGTGGGGTCCAATGATGCACGACGGCACCAAAAACTAGTGTTATTGGAGGGAGGGGTTTTTTGGTGTTGTGGTGAATTCTGGTGTTATAGAAAAAGGTGATGATGTGGCCGCACTTTTCACCACGGCACCAACGGGATGGCACAAGGATACCTAGTGCTCTAATAAAAAAAGCGGTCACCCTTTTGGATCTAGGTACAAAAGAATCACTTTTCATTTCTTTAAAATAAATTCCCACTAATTAATTCTTTATTCACTCAAGTATCTTTGTTTGTTTTCTGATGTTTATTTAACCCTTGTTTTCTTTTTTCTTTTTTACATCATGTGCACATAGTTACATAATACAAACAATGCATATATACCCATTACTCATGTTCTTAAATGATTGGTGTATAATTATTAATTAATTCAATTCTTAATTTAACAGCTGTCACTAATTCTTACATACTTTCTTGTTCTTGTTTTTGTTCTTGCTCCTAGGACAGTTCATAAGTACTAATTTAGGGGATTTTGATTTTGGTGTCAAGATGAAAAACTAAAATCTGGGTATTGTTGGAAATTAAATTTGGGGAAAAGGGTATTTTTTATTTTTTTATAAAAGTTGAGTGAGTGTTTGTAACTATGGGATCAAGAGTAGAGAGGCATCAGCATCAAGAAAATGATCTTGTGCCATTAGCTGCATTGATTAGTAGAGAGATTAAAAATGAGAAAATGGAGAAACCAACTGTTCAATATGGGCATGCTGCTCAGTCGAGGAAAGGGGAAGATTATTTCATGATGAAAACTGATTGCCAGAGAGTTTCTGGTCATCAGTCTTCGAGTTTTTCGGTTTTCGCGGTATGTGGTTCTTGGTTTTTATCTGATGTGATTTAATTAGTACTTCAGTTAGTTCTGCTTTATTTTGTTCTTAATTACTATAGATACTACTTGTAACTAGATATAAGAGAATTTTGTATACATTAATCCTACTTAAGGGGTGTTTTGGAAAGCTTAATTAACACAACAAATGGTTGTTAACGAATAAAGTAGTTCTAAATAAGAGCTTATGGTGTATAACAATGTATGGGATAACATTTGAGTATGCTATCAGCTTATCTCGAATAAGTAGAAGCTTTTTCATAGCTTTTAAAACAACTAAAATAAGCTGATTTGGCTGGTCCAAACATGCAACAGTGCCCGGTTATTATTGTTAGTTTTATGAGGAAAGCTTTATGACTTTGTAGGTATTTGACGGTCACAATGGTAATGCTGCAGCATTATATTCGCGGGATAATCTTTTAAATCATATCTTGAGTGCTATTCCTCGTGGTCTTGGACGTGACGAGTGGCTTCAGGCTTTACCTAGGGCATTAGTTGCTGGTTTCGTCAAGACTGATAAAGAGTTCCAAAGCAAAGGTATATCACAGCTGCTCCTAATTAGCAGTTTTTTTTCTTTTTCTTTTTCTTTTTTTTTTTTTTTTTTTTAATTGTAACTCATGGTTGACTTATCTCAGGTCAAACTTCGGGAACGACTGCTACTTTTGTAATTGTTGATAGATGGACAGTCACAGTTGCATCTGTGGGTGATTCACGGTGTATTCTGGATGCACAAGGTGGTGCTGTCTCTGAGTTGACTGTTGACCATAGACTTGAAGAGAACCAAGAGGAGTAAGTACAAAAATATAAGAAATTGTGTAAATATAGTTACCAAAATGCTCAGAAATGCTTCAGTTTACAACAATTAGAGCCTTCACATAACTTAATCTTTTAAGTATAAATGCAAATACACATACTTGATACATGACATATTGACATGTAGTAACATGGCTAATTGTATAAAAATGTAACCAACTTTGCATTCTTTTAATTAAAAGTGGTGATACAAACTTTCAATTTATAATACGACAAAACTTTCAAAATATTTGATGCGGAATCTCAAATTTTGGAAGTCTTGATTAATAGTAATCCGAATAGGTTACAAGGTCAAAATGACATGACAAATTACATGTTTGTAATGTTAGTCGTGTTGTCTTTTTTGGACGTACCAGTGAGAAACTGGTTACCTGCTGACAAGGTTGAAGATATAAAAAGTACCTTAAATCAAATTTGTCAGTTTAAGGGATTATCTGGGGCAAACTAAGTTGGGTACCTGCAACCGAAATACGATTTAGATCAAAATTGGTTACTTTACATCATAGTTTAAAAAAACGGTCTGAGGCGGCGCCTCGAGGCGCGCCTCGAGGCGAAACGGTCATAAAACGCATATGAGGCGGCGCCTCAGGGGGGTGTTTTGGAACGTACGCCTCATGTACCTGAGGCGGTGGTGATGCGTATGAGGCGGCGCCTCAGGGCCGAGGCGGGGCCGAGGCGGATCTTTCTTTTTTTTAGCCAAATCAGTCAATAGCTTTGATTTTGTACCTTGAATCGATTTACTTTTGGGGTTTTTAACCCCATATAGCGCCGGATTCGTGATTTCCGGCGACAAATTCCGGCGGCGGCGGTGCAACTTCTGCCAGAAACCCAAGGAGGAAGAGAGGAAAGAGGGAAGAAAGAAATAGGGGCTGGAGATTTGTTTTACTCTTTTAGGGTTTTAATAAGTGTATACTTTTTAACATTTAACCCCTCTATCTTTCATTATTTTACATTTAGTCTCAAAAAGTTTAAAATAAGTTTGTGTATTTAAACATTTGACCCCCTCAATCTTTCATAGTTTACATTTAAGTCTTAAACTTATATATAAAAGTTTATAAAGTATGTATATAAAATATATAAATACCTAATTACCTATTAAAACTTATATATATATAATTTCTATATATTTTTTTAATTCCGCCTCGACCTTACGCCTCGGTCCGCCTCGAGGCTTACGCCTCTTGAGGCGGAGGGAAAACGCCTCGAAACTCGTTTCCGTACTTTTAAACTATGCTTTACATGGAAATTTCCCTTTTTGACGGGAATCCCCTGTCCCTGTAGAGTATAGTGTTCTTTTGCATACAAGAAAGATGTTGATTTTGCTGTGGTGTTGTTTCAGAAGGGAGCGAGTAAAGGCTAGTGGAGGGGAAGTAGGGCGACTACGGATCTTGGGTGGTGCTGAGGTGAGACTTGTACTAAATCAAACAAGACAAAGTTCATTGAATGCTAAAAAAATATTCAAGTAGGCAAGCCACTAAGTGTGATTTGAAGTTTGAACCAATGTAACTTTTGACAGATTGGTCCCCTTCGTTGTTGGCCAGGAGGCTTATGTCTTTCAAGATCCATCGGAGATATGGATGTTGGAGAGTTTATTGTTCCAATACCATATGTAAAGCAAGTCAAGGTAACATTATTATTTACTTATGGTCCCTGTTTTTACGGGTCTCGTCTTGTTTCTGGTGGGACGAACAATTTCAATTTCATTTCTATTAACACCATGAGAATTTTTGTGTATCTGGTAATTAGTTATCTCATAAAATCTGATTAACTTTTTTGTGGTGCAAAAAGTTATCGGATGCTGGTGGAAGGCTTATAATTGCTTCTGATGGCATTTGGGATGCAGTGTCATCAGAGATGGCTGCAAAATCTTGTCGTGGTTTGCCTGCTGAACTTGCTGCTAGGCAAGTAGTGAAGGTAGTTGTCTATTCTGTATTTCAATGTTCTTACTCAAAGATTACAGACTTTGACATTTGACATCAGACATGTAATTTCAGTATCTTATACTCTGTAATTATGTTCTCCATCAGGAAATTAGCATAGTTTCCTAGTAGTTAGTGCCTGTATTTGGTATTTTGGTATACTGTATCTACAATGCACACCAACAGTGAAGTACAGCTTTTATCTATTTGACCTCAAAAAGTCAAACTGTATGACATCTTTTTCTTACTGGTTGTATGGATGATTGTCTAGGAAGCATTGCGAACAAGGGGTTTGAAGGATGATACAACGTGCATAATTGTGGACATAATTCCACTGGACACTGCAATGCCGCCACCATCCCCACCATGTAAAAAGCAAAGCAAGTTTAGTCTTAGATCTTTATTTTTCAGAAAGAAGTCCAATGGTTCCGCCAGTAAACTGTCTAAGAAACTATCTGCTGTTGGCATCGTCGAGGAACTCTTTGAAGAAGGTTCTGCCATGCTTTCCGAAAGGTTAGTTTTTCTAAAACAAATGCAACACTTTTGGTGACGGAAGAAATGAATATATTAACATTTTGGGTTGTAACAAATGTTTTTTTCTTTATTGGCAAGTTTTCAATCCGGTTAATAACAATTACCTGAAATTATCTTAGTCATCGATCGATTGTTACACTATTTATCATGGATATATTGTAGATTGGGGAATGATGAGATGTGTGGTCCATCAACATCTGGTCTTTTCATGTGTGCTGTATGTCAAGTAGACCTAGGGGCAAGTGAAGGGATATCGGTTCATGCTGGTTCCATATTTTCAACAAGCTCAAAACCTTGGGAAGGTCCTTTCCTTTGCGCTGATTGTCGTAATAAGAAAGATGCCATGGAGGGAAAACGACCAAGTGGAGTCAAAGTCACTTAACACCGCAATTATTTTCCCTGTCTAACCCTTAATCAATTTAAAAAATTTGGTGAGCTTAACGATTCATTTGAATGCATAGGTGGTGATGTTGTAATAAGCTGTAGCACATGGTAGGAAGTGAATGTAGGATTTCAGATTGCTTATTATTTGCTAAGATGTTGGTAGGAATGACACATAACTTGTAGCACTTAGAGTGTAGAATAAATAAGTTAGAACTAATGCTTCTATTGTACTAACTTGTTTTCACCTAACGTGTAATCTTATATTGTAGCCGAATAATATGAACAGTGAAAGTTTCAATCTATAACATATTGATACCGTTCGTTGTGATTCTGTGGTTACACTTTTGTTTGCTATGGTAGTAGCTTATTTTTATTTGATTTCTAGCATTATTATTTACAAGCTAATAATATTATTTGATAGCCAATGAGGACAAAAAATAGGACTTTTTAAGTCAACTGTGGATCAAAAGCTTCTACAATTCATTTTCTGATCATTGCTAGAGTTAAAAAATAGTATATAAATGAGGGTGGATTAATTGGATACCAGGAAATATCATGACAACATGTAGAAGTGATAAAAAGTCTGTGTGTCTCCCTCAAATAGTCTTTGTAGACCCAAAAGTTGGAAAATTATAACCGGTTTTGAGAGTTAAGTTTTCTTCTAAAAAAACAGTTTACAAAAAGTCCAAATTTCCTAAAAATAAAAAAGTTACGAGTCGACAGGTTATTTTAACTGAACCTATTTTGGTCCCACGTCTGAGTGAAGGAATAAAATTGATCATTTACTAGCTGAAAGTTGAAAGAAACATGATCCCTCCCTCAAACAATAGCAACAATGGAAATGGAACGTCTTCATGGCTGAGACTCTCCGGCCACCCATTGAACACTTTCGCCTCCTTTTCTTCCTAACCTTCCTTTTCACTCAATGGCAAAACTACAGTAGACTCAGCCCTCTCTACTTGAAAAATGCAAACTACTAATTAGCAGCTCATGGGATGGTATTCAATGCGACAAAACAACCAGTGTCTTAGTTATTTCACTCCCATCTCAATCACTCACTGGATAGTGAAAGGTTTGGTGGTAGACGTGGTCTAATTTGCGCCTTCAAATGGGTCGTTGTCTATGTCTTCTATAGACGACCTCCAAGTCAACTATACATATACGTATATTAGCATTCAAAGTTCCAATAATTAACTTTGACTTCCGTTCAATAGGGGCTTCTAACGAAACATCGATATTTGCATATTTCTTCAAAATATGCTTAAAAGAACATTGTATAACATGCATTAAAAACTTGTATTTTTAGAAAGAGAAGTGCTAGACTCACACAAATTTTACAAAAAAATTCTCACATGCACATGTGGCAAATGAGGTGCACCAATCAAATTAAATTGTATATTCTCTTTCTTACTTCACTTTCAATATTTAAATGACATGTGTACGTGTGGGATTTTATTTTATTTATTTATTATTTTTTTTATTTATTTTTTTAATTTTGAGTAAGACTAGCATTCCTCTTTTAAAAAATATGCAAATATTTAAGTTTTATCGGGTGTATATATATATATATATATATATATATATATATATATATATATATATATATATATATATATATATATATATATATATATATATAATCCTGCCGTTCTATATACGTTGTAAGCTGATACAAAGTCTTAACAAAGGACTTGTGGTCTAGTGGGTAGGGCTTAACTTGTTAAGCGAGCCACAAGTGGGAGTAGTACCAGATGGGTGACCACCCGGGAAATCCTCACTTGTGGTCCACTTCTAGACCATATTGCTCCGGAGATATATTGCAATGATAGATTTGAACCTTCAAGCCACTCGTTGTGGGGGTTCAAATCTTGAGCATGGCCAGGTTTTCATCCTGCTGTTTCTCCAGCAAGGTAAACTTGTGTGGAGGCAGTACGGTTTCCGGGGGAAACCCGTTACCACCTGAGATCAGCGTGGACCCGGTTAAGACAACATAGTCTGGAGGGTTGCGATGGGGCCTTTGCTGTCCGCGAAGGTGGTCGTTTCTAAGTTGAAATTTACCTTTCAGAAGAAGAAGAAGAAAAAAAAAAAAAAAAAAAAAAAAAAAAAAAAAAAATTGTTACAAAGTCTTAAGTCAAGCCACATGTTGGTATTCGCAGCAACCTGCACATTATCTCCATCATATATACTGCATTAATTATAATTAATTTTCCTTGATTATTTTACTCTCGAGAGTTTCAAAATGAAAAAACACATGTTGGTATCCTCATTTGCAGCGTTCTTACTAAACCTAGTTATTTTCATTTTCTTGGTGTTTCTCAAAAGTCCGTTTTGCTTGGCTTCATCATTCTATGAAGATTGTGCCCGTCGAAACTGTGGTGATGTTATGAATGTAAGCTTTCCATTTTACATTAGTGGTTTACAATCGTCATTTTGTGGGTACCGTAGTTTCAAGCTCGATTGCAACAACAATGGGTCCTTAATTATTCAAATATCTGGAAATAACTATTCAGTTGAAGATATTGACTATAGCGGATCTATGCGGTTACGAAATTCCCCAATAACCACATGCCCCTCGGCAATCACAAACTTAAAACTTGATCATAACACCTTTTCGTTAGGTATTGAGTCTATTGACTATAGGGAACTTGTTATTCTTAAGAATTGTTCTATGTCACAGCTGCCCGCCAAAAAACTGACAAGGTATAGGATTGGATCTTGTGATCAGTTGGTTATGTCTCCGTATGACACGAATTTAGGAACCGGAATGGAAGTTTGTACTAAAGTGGTTGGGGTACCGATTGAATTGGAAGATATTTTTCCTATGGTGATTGACGGCGGAAATTATACAGAGGTGCTGAAGAAGGGGTTTAAATTGTTATGGAGGGCACCGGGTTGTGACACTTGTAAACAAAGTGGTGGTAGGTGTATACATTTAACGGATTCGTTTGTGCTCCGTTGTTCGTGCCCAAATTCAACCTACGCTCACCTCTCCCAGGATTGTCGTCAGACTGGTAAGAATTTTTATTTATTTATTTATTTTTTATTATTATTTTTTATTGATAAAGAATTTTTACCCTGGTAAATATGACAATATATCATTTTTATCTAACAATTATCTCCAACTTCAAGATTATCTAACATGAGTTTGGCTTCGATATACACTACCCAATGAACAAATACGGGATTTATTATTATTATTATTATTATTATTATTATTATTATTATTATTATTTCTTTTTTATTTTATTTTATCAAAACTTAAAAAAATAAAAATAAAAAATAAAATAAAAGAGCATTTTTTCTTTCATAATAAAATATCTTGCAAACGGTATATCGTTAAATAATAAAAATACACCATCGTGACGAATTCAGTATACGGACGCTTCCATATACTTTCGATTTTTTTTTCGAGTTTTGTTTTAGTGTTAAAATTTGTGTATGAAAAAATCACATGCGATTTGTGTATGTTTGGAATCATGTGTGATTTTATAATTCACATGTAATTTTAGACATAAATTTCATTACTCATTAAAAAAAGAACAAAAAAAAAAAAAAAAAAAATGATTCTTCGAAAGTATATAGAATTGCCATTCTATAAAGATGATTTAATTCTCGTCGTAATGATATGATTATTTTCGCGTAGCGATTAACGGTTGTGAGGGGGTGGCAATGTTGCCTAATGATGTCTAAAAATTAATTGTAATTAGCCAATAGAATTAAGCCAACTAATTTCATGCCTAATGATGCCTAAGTCCATATGTTTAGTGGCAATGTTGCCTAACCATGCCTAAACATTGTTTTTTTTTTACTCATAATTATTTTTAACAATTAAATTAAAAACTTCAAATTTCATTAATAATTAAAAAAAAAAAAGTTACATGATTGATAGAAAAATAAAAACAAAACAATTTCTAAAAATTGCAAGGTCATTCATATTTGGCCGCGACTTCACGTTTTTTCTTGAATTGTGCATGATGTTGTTGTGTCATGCTTAGTAGGTGATGTTGTCCAAACAGTAGATTTTTCATGTCAAGAAGTCTACCCCTTTATTATATTCTTGTCCAAACCAGGAAACTACCTATTTTCTGCATTATTTTAACTTCACTTTCATGAGTTTCATCACAATCTCATTTCCGCCATATCAACTTACAATACCCACTCCACAACATACAGCTTCCTAATACACACTATCTCTAAGCTCCACAATTCCACATCTTGAAAAAATAAATATCATCTCTCTAAAAACCTCATCCACACCACCACAACATACAACAACCTACGCAACATGTCAACAGATCTACAGTTACCCGAACGTGTTCTTCCAACACGATTACCATCATTAAAAATCAAGCTTCCAACATCACCTACTAAGCATGACACAACAACATCATGCACAATTCAAGAAAATATGCCCAAACGGTAACACCCTAAATGCATGCAACGGTCAAAAATATTCAATGCAAAGGTTTATACCGAATCGGTAAACCTTGCCGTTTGGTTTGCCGATTTGCCCATACCGATGGACTGGCAATGTTATGCCGATCGATGCCGATTGTTCCCGAGTCCAAACCGAATACGTTGCCACCCCCTGAGATATTTAATTTTTTTAAGAAAATGATGAAAGATTTTTTTTGTTCCAATAAAAAATGAATGACATAATTAGTTCATTAGATATTTAGAGAATTTGGGGTATAAATTGAACTTTTCTCACGCTTAACCCCGTTATCAATTGCTATGATATTAAAATTTTAATATTATTTTTAATGAACATTGTTATTATACCCATGAGTGATAGAGTGATTGTTGATCGTTAGAAACAATGTATGAAAATTGGATCGCCATAATAACTTTTTGATTATTTTTCTACATGCAGATTCAAACTTAAAATCAACGACTACTATTAACAAAAAACAAGCGATTCTTGTCAAGAAAAAACGCGTGCTTCTTGTTACAGGTATTTATTTCCGCTTAAGTTTCCACAACAATTTGTATGTCTTTTAGTAGATTAACTTATGTGAAGATATTTATTTTCTCGTGTATTTTATTTGTATCAACTTATTAGCGGATATACTCTAACTATCTTCGATTCAAGGTTAAAAGAAGGTTGAGAAAGAGTAGGAAAGTTTTATTGCAATAAAGAATGCATTAGTTGAGAAATGGGTACCTCACTTTTAGCCAATATATAAATAGTAGATCGCAAAAAAAGTCATGTACGTGATCTTTCGATGAAATTGCAGACACATTTTTAAAACTTCAAGAGTGTACGTAGATAGGTAGAAGAACCTTCGATTTGGATGAAATTCCCACTTCTGTTTAAAAGAAAATTTTCTTCAAACTACACATGGAGGATTTTTGCAAAAGCAAATTACTTAAATGAACCGTTTATACAACTATTTTACGGATATAAACCTCGCATACAAAATTATCCGTTAGATCTATTACTAGATTAGTTTCTAACGTTACACGTGTATAAATGTAGTGATACGTGAGTGCTGGGCGAGGCCTATCAATATACATGTGATTCAAAATTATGGACGAAAGATGAGCGAGGACTAGGCGAGTGCTGTGCGAGGTGAGGGTTTAGGGCGAGGCATAGGCGAGGTGAAAGGCAAGTCAAAATTGTCTTGGGCGATTTATACACGCGAATTAAAAGTAATTGTGGGCAACACGAATTAAAAGTAATCAAAATAATCGTAGGCGAGGTAAATTTGTCTTGGGCGAGGTGGTCTATGCGAACAGTAAATATAAGGTAATCGAATGCAAACAGTATGCAATAATTGGTCAATCTGTGAACAAAAGGAACTCGCCGGATGTCAAACAAATACAGTCACATACAAAATGACAACCCATAATATTTTACACAATAGCGTGCTTTTAAACATTTTACTCTTTTTTTTACTATAGAAGAAATGATGAATACCTTTATACGAGTATATCTTTTAACTTATCTCCTATTTTCATATGTTATTGAGTAAAATACACCGTTATATCAATAAGATATTAATATTGTGTTAAAAAATATGTACTTATCCATAATACCAGCGAAAGATTGAAACATTACCAATGAAAGATTGAAACATGAGATGTTATAATATTATATTCTTCACAAGTAAGATTAATACACCCAAAAAGGTGAGGCCCTGCTTTAAAAACACCCCCACTTTAACCTATAGGTTAAAAACTTGATCAATAACATATAGGTTATAGGTTCTTAGATGATGTGAAGTTGGAGAAGCTGGTTTGACTCGACCTGCAAATATACAACTTTACTTTTGGTGCGAATCTTATTGATTTAGGGCGCTAATATGGGCGAATGAAAAGTGAAAATGTTGATTGTGACATATTTTAGTCACTTTCTTAAAGAATGTAAAAAAAGTTCATTCCCGTAAAACCACTCACTATAAAGTTCATTCTTGTAATTAGGTTTTGTTGCAATTCACTCAATATTACACACATATATATAGTTAGGATCAAATATGAAGAATAATTAAAATAGGAATGATAAGAAGTAACCACAACCACACATTTCAGATGCACCTACAAAAGTGGATGCATCTTCCTTCAAAATTTTCCTCCTAATTTGAAATGCGTGGCTAGAATTACTTCTTACCCTTCTTATTTTAATTATTCTTCTTACTTGATCCTTTATATATATATATATATATATATATATATATATATATATATATATATATATATATATATATATATATATATATATATATATATATATGTGGACTTTTTGCGAGAATTGAGAGAACCACCAAAAAATACATACACGCCTTTTAAAATAAAATAAAAATACATGCAAATCATCAATAATAGTAAGTATCCACCAATGTTCTTCAATATCATCATGAACTCATCATTTTTTTTAACAAAAACCTTACAAACGGCAGCAATATTGTCGTTGCACACCTTATAAGAACATACATGCACACATTCGAAGAAAAATTTTGTATTTCCAATTTCTTATCAAATTCTTTAGAACAACTATGTTTTTCTTAAAACATGTATGTTGTTTTTAGAACATATGTGCAAAAATACAATTATTGAAGTCGTGCATGTATGTTTTTGGTGGTTCTCTCAGTTCTCGCAGATAAGATGCTTCTCGCAAGAAAGTCTCACTATATATATATATATATATATATATATATATATATATATATATATATATATATATATATATATATAGCTTGGCTATAATTTTTGTAGCCAATTGGCTACAATTCTTTATAAAAAATACACATAGCATTGAATCAGAGACCCACAGAAAAAAAATCAGGACCTACAAAATGAATCAAGGACCCACATTTATAGCACAAAATTGTAGCCAATTGGCTACAATTAATTGTAGCTAATATTTTCCATATATATATATATATATATATATATATACTAGCTTCATAACCCGCCCAATGGGCGGGTTCGCTTTATACTATTGCTTGACAAACTTTAACTATACGTAAGTAAATAACGAATAACGGCAAACATGTTAAACGAAAAAATTGGAAACAAAAATTCGGTATTTATGTACTCCGTATTATATATAAAAAGAACAATAATAAGTATGCTAATCATTATAAAACTAATCTAGAAGAAAAGTGACGTGACAGCAATAAATGTTCATATACATAAAACTATCTTGATATTATGACCCTTATCTAATCCATTGCTTGAGAACTTTATCTCTACCTACGGATGCTACTTTCTCGTCATCAGGACTTCAATTGACAGCAAAAACCTTAACATGAAAAGAAAAAAATTATCTACTTGAAAAGAAAAAAAATTATCTATTTGTTCAAGTTGGTGGATTTTGATATTTATCTTCCGAGTAAAAAAGAAACACAAATCAAAACCATACCTCATATGCGTGACCAAAAGGTCTTGCTTCAACTTCTGCGTCCGTACATCCCAATCCTTAAAAGATGGCATGTACCAATCAATTCTTTGTAACTTTTTCCATCCATGTTTTGCAGCCTACTGTAAAATAGCATATAAGAATTCTATCTAAAGATTTAAACCATATTAAACATGCATAGATAAGATGATACAGGTTGCTGGGGTGTTTGGTTTGTAGCTGACTGGGGTGTTTGGTTTGCTGCTAAAAGGGATCTTTGGATGCTGCCGGCGACTTTTAATTTGTTTGGCAGATTTGTGAAATCCATCTGTTTGACCCAATTAATCAATTCATATGTAAACGGCTCAAAATTACAACTCTACTAATGAAAGTACATTAGTGACTATTAGCACCTCTTGATTAGAACGCCTAATAAACCAATCCCTTTGTCCCACATACATGTAAGAGTAGTCTTTAAGCATGACTTACTTATTTATCAAATGTTGTAGTTGCTTATGCGCACCGTTGTGGTCGCCTCCTCGTGTCCGACCTCCTTTTGATTTACCAGAACTACAATAAAATAATATATATATATATATATATATATATATATATATATATATATATATATATATATATATATATATATATATATATATAACACTCGACAGTCAGACCTTAACATAAAGGTTTAATTAAAAGATAACATAATAGTATAGCTTATTACCAGGATTTACTTGAATAATCTTTTGTCTAAAAATCATGGCCGCAGGCATAACTTCTCACACATTGAATCCACCAACCCCATAAATCACAGCCTGCACAATCAAAAATGAAAGTAAACATAAACAGTGACAGTGACAGTAGTAAGCACCAGGCACTTTTAAGTTGTTGGTGATCACTTTTAGTGTTTTAATATAATGAATCTGATCCTAATGACTAAATAATCAGTTAAGGAGCTACTGTGACAAAATCGGCTCAAAATAGTAGTTGGTTTGATTGGAGTAATTATTTCATAACGTTGTCATCCCATATATATACAAATACATGAAAATAGACCAACATACCTGATATTTTTGAGGCCCTCCCATATATATACAAATACATAAGCACCTCGTGACAGTCTCTGATGTTACATGTACACAGTTACATGACATACGATGATCAAGATTTTATTTTTACACTTTCTTTAAGGGTCAGGTTAAATACCTGTCCAATGAAATCGATCAGACCTTCTAGAAAGAGAATTATACCATAATTACAACCGGCAGATTAAAGATAAAAAGAATTGTGATTTCTTACCATTGCTGTCATTGGCAATCGTGTTTAGAGGCATCATTTGAGAACTTATGTTTCATTGTCTTATTTTCACGTGTACAATGATCTGTGTTTAAATACAATACCTGGTCAACTATAACGTAAATTATATGACTTTTTTTATGCTTTAGTCATTCGTCATGAATAAGACGCGAATAGCAGATAATCATTAGTACAACAAATAACAAACATACCAATATATTTGTTTATATATATTTATGTCATAGTGCATCTACAAAAATAGATGCATCTCCCCTTAAAATTCTCCATCTAATATAAAATATTTGTTTATATATATTTCTGTCATAGTGCATATCTCTTCTTTACCCTTACTCCCCATTCCTTCCAAGATTATATTTTACATCAATATATTTTTCTTACATGGCTACTTATAAGTCGAAAGTGTAACCCAACAAACAATCTTCATCTATTTCATAGACGAAACACTTAACAACAATTTTGCAACTATAACTATTTTTCATTTTATATTTCTCTCGCTACGCACGGATACTCATCTAGTTTGTATAATAGGTTTAATAAATATAGGTTGCATAAATATCTACGATGTATAAAGAAGTTTTTGAAAAGAGCCGGTAAAGCGAAGTGGTTTGCTAGAATTTTAATTTTATTTTTTTGCATCACTTTCCCTCATCACTGTATCCCCAATACTAATTTAAAATCATCTAAATATATCATACGCACACGTAATGGAGGTTCTCACTGGAGTTTTAACATTACGTCCTCAAAAGAAATGGAATGAATAGTGTGTTTTTATATTTACAAATAAATAAATAAATAAATAAATAAAACCAAAAAACTATTAATGTTGAAACACGCTATCATGATTTCCATTAAAATTTTTATCCACTTCAGTTACCACTAAAATCTGAACACTTTTCGTTTGTTCCAGCTCTTACTATAGGAGTTGCGATGATTTTGGTTGCGGCAATTATATGTTTCTTAAGGAGATTGAAACGAAGAAGAATAACAGAGACTCATGTCAATGTGGATATATTTCTAAAAAATCATCAATTTTTGGCTCCCAAAAGGTACTCTTATTCGCAAGTTAAGAAGATGACTAACTCCTTTAAAGTCAAACTAGGACAAGGAGGTTTCGGTTCAGTGTATAAAGGAGAGCTAAGCAATGGAAACCTAGTGGCAGTAAAGATTTTAAGTGAATTAAAAGGTAATGGTGAAGATTTCATTAACGAAGTTGCAGGTGTTGGCAGGACTTCTCATGTAAACATAGTTACTCTTGTGGGATTTTGCTGTGATGGTCATCAAAGAGCATTAATCTATGATTTCATGCCTAACGGCTCCCTTGAGAGGTTCATATATGGCCGGGAAAACTCGAGTGATAGCCATCTTGGATGGGAAAAGTTGCACCAAATTGCAATTGGGATTGCCCGAGGCTTAGAATACCTGCATAGTGGATGCAACACACGGATCTTGCATTTTGACATAAAGCCACATAATATTCTTCTCGATCAAGACTTTTGTCCAAAGATATCCGACTTTGGGCTTGCTAAGTTATTCCTAGAGAAAAGAAGCATGATATCCATGTCTCATATGAGAGGAACACCAGGGTATATTGCTCCGGAACTATTTTCAAGAAGTTTTGGGCAAGTATCCCATAAATCAGATGTGTATAGTTATGGAATGATGATTCTGGAAATGGTTGGAGGGAGGAAAAATATTGAGGTTGAAGTTGACCATACAAGTGAAATATACTTTCCTCATTGGATATACAAAAAGGTTGAATTACATGAGGAGCAACTTGGACTTCACGGGATTGTGAGTGAAGAAGAAAACGAGATGGTAAGGAAGATGATTATAGTGGGTTTATGGTGCATACAAACAAATCCTTTGAGCCGCCCGACAATCACTAAAGTATTGGAAATGTTAGAAGACGACTTGGCATCATTGGAAATTCCTCCAAAACCGTATTTGTCATCTCCACCAAGGCATGTTGGTTCCCCATCTACAGAATGAATAATTGCCTCACAGAACTTTGAACTGTTTTTGCCACGTATGACTTCTTAAACAAAATAAAGTATGTCTTAAATGAACTATTGAGTGCTTGGTGATTATTGTGCATTTGATTAATGCGACTGTGAAAGTAGCTGTGTAAGTACATTCGTGTATTCAACTTAATTAAGGATTTGATAAGTGAATTATTTGTAGTAATATACGATATTGAAATGAGATTAGTATTAACATATATCTATCATATATATACCACCGGAGTCTCTTGAGATATGCCGGTTTTTGTGATTGGGTCAATTCATGAATGAAAATTAAGCATACAGAGAATTACTTTTCATCAATTAGCAATGTATATTTTCCATCAGTACAATGTTCACATAAGTAACCAAGATACTAAAGTTTGAACATATAAAAGCTCTTAACAACGTTTATCATTTTGACTCTTTTTTTATAAAAAAAAGGAAACAAAGAATCCTCTAACCTACTAAACATGGGAACCACTTGAAACTTATGGGTGTATTAGTTTTGGTGTTTAAAGAATTAAGAATGATCGACACAGGAATTTTAAGTCTTGATTGAGTTGATAAATAAACTAGAAGAATTAGAAAACTTCTTTCTTTGGCTGCATATCAACTACACATAGAAATGTTAGAGATGTATACCGAGTCTAACCTGTTTTAGAAAATGATTACTAGTTTGCCTCTCCTTCACTCTGTTACAGAGTACAGACAGGCAGACAGCAACATTTCCACACCTATATTTCACATTTAGGCCGTTAACGATGTTTGACATGGCTGAGCAGTTCCATTACCAGCATATATAGCAAGATATTTGTCATTTGTATGATCAATAAACACAACAAAACTATGAAAATAGCCTTGCTATATGATAGTATACACTCGTCAAATAGTTATAATAGGCTTTCAATTTGAAAAATAATTTTCATGCATTTCACTGAACATATGATATGCATGTAGAATCGACAAGTTAGAAAAATACTTTCAATGTTAGAAAAATAATCCTTGTAGTGCATTATTGAACGAATACTTTGTTTAGAAAGGGGAAGAGTAATTCATGATGAAACCTGATTGCCAGAGAGTTTCTGGTCATCAGTCTTCGAGTTTTAGTACTTTAGTCTTTGCTTTAGTTTGTTCTTCATTACTGTAGATAAGTTACTAGATATAAGAGAATTTTGTATACATTAATACTACTTAATGTTAAAAGTTACGTATATATATTAAATAGTAAATGACTAGTATCGAACCCGAGACCTCGGGATTGCACATATTACAAACGAGAATAAAGTAAAATAAATATATATATGTTATATATAAACACTTGAGAGACTAAATAATCGTTAATTATTAAACGTAAGTACTAACTATTATTAGGAACGAAAGAACGAGGACTAGAGTGTAATTTGGAAGACAAGAAGGTTCCGGTATTCCCTTGTGGGAGGCATGGCCGGTCGACCTAGGCCCAATAGGGTCGACCCATGCTTTGCTTGTTCTCCAAGAATTACAACTAGTATATAAACAAGGCCAAGGGTTAGACATTCATATCTTTTTGTGCACACACACAAAACCCTAAAACCTTTTCTCCTCTCTTTCTTTTCTTGGCCAATCGGCTCTCAACCCATAAGGGTGTTTGGGTCTATTTTTTCATAAGCTAAAACAAGTGTTTTGTTTACTTGCATAAACCTTTATTCGTTGGTAGTTTGTGTGTACAAAAACGAGGTAATTACTCACTATAGTAATTATCAAGAGATCGATAAACAAAACGGTAAGGGGTTTATCATTGATCTATTTTACACAAGATTCAAGGTTTATTGAAGTGCAACGAGTATGTTCTTATTTATGTTTTAGTTATCTTTATACGTGTTATAATTGATCCTAGCTTCCGCAATATGTGATTATTGATTGTCAAACTCTAACAGTGGCATCACGAGCCATGTATAACATGTAATTGATTACTAAAACGTAATAAAAATCGGATCTTTAATTGTTTTAGATACATGTTTTTTTTCTAGGGTTTTCTTTAAATTTTTTTAATAAAATTTAAACCCTAACCCTAATTTTTTTTTTGGGGGGGGGGGGGGGGGGGGTCGATTTCCACTTAAAACCCTAATTAGGGTTTGTGGTTTTCTTAATTAAATTGTAATCACATAGAAACCCTAGGTCTTTAACCGGTTATGTGAACATACTTGTGACCTATGTGCTAATTGTTAGGTTTATTCCATGACGAAATATGCATGTTAGTCATGGATCTTGTTTGTTTTATTTATTTGTCACATGTTTTAAATAGATCTAAAATTGGGGAAGACTCCAATTCATATATATTAAAATCAATTTATATGCTATGTGGTGTGTATATTGATTTTGGCCTACGCAATTGATTCGTCAATGTATGTGACTCTCCTCCATTAAGAAGAGAAGGCCTTAGTTGATTACATGCGTAATTATACCTAGAATTGATTTTATTAGGATCCTTTTAACAATGTTTGCATGTGGCTAATTGTTTCACGTTATTATTATTAGTTGTTTATTTTTCTTTTAATTACTTGTTTTTATTGTTTTCTTAATTGTTTGACTTGATGTAAGCAATAAAAAGGGTGATCTTTATAAAAGAAAATAATATAGACTAATAATGGTGAAACCCTAAAGTGATAAAGATTAAATCTTTATTACATAATTTTGAGATTGAATCCATAAACTTTTGCTTGATTGATGTTTTGTGCGAATATGCTTTTAAAATTAAGTCCTTTAAGACGATATTCATAACCGTAATTTGAAGGCTTAGAAAAGAGCCTTAGAGTCTGCCTTGGTTATCACAATCTTGAATATGTCTTAAACGAATTACTTTTAAAATCATAATTGTAAAAGTCATCTTAGGGTTTATTAAACCTCAAGTAAAATTTTGTGTATTAATTTCACGAATTGGTAATAAAAAGGTTTTGAAAACTTATGCTATAAAGATGAGTGCATGCATCTTTATACATACTTTGATTTACACATCAAAATTGAATACCCTGATAATTTAAGTTACATGCCATCTATCTATAAGGAACACCTGGAATTTTAATTTAGTAAACGTGAGACCTAGGCTAAATTACTATAACAAGGTAAAATTCTTTTAACGCTTGAGACCATAATTGTAATTTTACAGTTCCTAAGGTAGACGACTTAATTAAGTTGTGCGTGAGACCTATAACTTAAGGCATGAGATGGGATGAAACATGCTTACAAGGCAAATTGATGAATCAATTTGATGTAATTCCCATAATGATCTAGGAATTGGAAATCTTGTTTGCCAATTATTGTTCGACAGATTACTATCTTTTGTACTTTCACCACTAGCAGATCAACTGATGTGGTGGAACTATGTAAAGTTAAATCCTAGGTTTTCAAGAAAATTTTGGTGGTTATATGAATATAGCCTATGGGTATTTTATTTTCTTGAAGATATTTATTATCGAAAATACTAATGGTTGAACTTTTATCTGTAGATATGGCTCAACCCGATAACCCATCTGTGATTTCTGCTTTCAAGAGTCATCTTGAGAGAGAAAAATTGACTGGAAAGAATTTCAATGATTGACACCGTTCGCTTAGAATTGTCTTGAGGTCGACCGGTAAGCTAGATTATTTGACCGAAGAATGCCCAGCTGAGCCTGCTGCTACTGAACCAGAAGCAGTTAAGGCGGCATGGAGGGTGGAACATGCTAAGTTTAATGAGGTTGCTTGTTTAATGCTCACTAGCATGAGTGCTCAGTTACAAAGGAAGTTTGAGTACTTTTTCCTTAAAGATATGCTTGAGGTACTTAGGCAATCTTATGAGAAACCACCTGCAGTTGAATTGTATGATGAACTTGACAAGCTACATAACTGCAAGCATGGTGATGGTAAACCAGTTGAAGATTATGTGACTGGGATGAAGGAATCTTTCGATCAGCTTCACAGAATTGGATTTGGTTACCCTGAGAATGTTCAAGTGCACTTGATCAACAGGGCCCTTAACAAGGACTTTGCTGGTTTTGTGCAGAATTTCAACATGCACTGCTCAGGGAAGACAGTCTCAGAATTACTCGCATTGCTTGTTGATTATGAGAAGAGTCTACCAGCCAAGGTCAAGGCTCCTACCCCGCAAGTGTTGGCGATTCATGGGGGGAGAATCCAGAAGAAATCGCATGTGAACAAAGGCAAAGGGAAAGGTAACAAAGGCAAGCAGGTCATGGCCTATCAACCTCAACCCAAGATGAAGCAACATCAGCCTAAGCAGAACAAGGTGAATCCACCTAACAAGAAGGATCAGGCATGTCACCATTGTCATGAAAAGGGCCATTGGAAGCGCAATTTTCCTCTCTACATTCATGACTTGCGACTCAAGAAGCAGGGGAATGAAGCTGGTAACCCCAGCTCATCAGGTGCGTTCTTTATGATTGAATTATTCACTCTTACTCCTAAATTGAATTCATGGGTATATGATACGGGATGTGGCATTCATATTTGCAATACCTTGCAGGGGTTCAGAGTTGAGAGAAAGCTGGCCTATGGACAACAATTCTTGCACGTTGGTAACAGAGCGCATGCAGGAGTTGAAGCTATAGGAGTTTATGATTTAGTGTTGCCTTCGGGCTTAGTACTATCTATAAATAATTGTCATTATGCACCGTCAATTGTTAGAGGTGTAATTTCATTTTCATGTTTGTTGAACCTTGGTTTTCATCATACTATTTCTAGCAATTGAATTTCAGTTTCTTTAAATGGTGTTTTTTATTTTAATGCTATTGCTGTGAATGGTGTCTTTGAAATTGATATGAATGATAATGATAATGCTTTTGTTAAAAATAATTCAATGTATAGCATCAATAATAAGAGAATCAAGAAAGGTCTGGATTCGTCTTATCTTTGGCATTGTCGACTTGCTCACATTGGCAAGGATCGCATGAAAAAGCTGCAACGCGATGGGCTTTTAGAAAAGATCAATGATGAATCATATGATAAGTGCGAATCTTGCATTGTGGGGAAGATGACTAAGAAACCCTTTAAAAATAGGATTGAAAGGGCTAATGATCTACTTGGTCTCATTCACACAGATGTGTGTGGACCACTTAGACATGTGTCAAGGAGAGGTGCTAGCTACTTCTTAACATTTACGGATGATTACAGCCATTATGGTTATGTTTATTTACTTAAACATAAACATGAGGTATTTGAAACATTCAAAGTGTTTAAAGCAGAAGTAGAGTTGCAACTTGGAAAGAAGATTAAAGCTCTTCGATCCGATAGAGGTGGTGAATACCTGAGTCAAGAGTTTATAGATTACTTAGCAAAGGAGGGAATTGTCCAGCACCTTACTTCTCCATATACTCCACAACAAAATGGTGTATCCGAAAGAAGGAATCGTACATTGCAAGACATGATACGATCTATGTTTAATCTAACAACTCTTCCTTACTCATTTTGGGATTATGCCTTGGAATCTGCGGTTCGCATTTTGAATATGGTTCCAACAAAGAAGGTTGATAAGACTCCATATGAGTTATGGACTGGAAAAGCTCCTAACTTGTCTTATCTAAAGGTATGGGGTTGTGAGGCGTATGTTAAACATGACTCAGTAGACAAACTCCAACAAAGATCTATAAAGTGCATCTTCGTAGGATACCCTAAGGAAACTATGGGTTACTACTTTTATTACCCAACTGAAAACAAAGTTTTTGTTGCAAGGTATGGAGACTTCTTAGAAAAGGAGCTCATATCTCAAGAATTCAGTGGGAGAGTATATGATCTGGAAGACGATCATGAAGATGTAACACCTTCTGAAAACACTAGCCAACTTCCTGTGGAACCTGAAAGTTTAGGTCCTCCACCAGAAGTTGAAGTGGTTCCCGTTCGCAGGTCGTCTAGACCTGTGAAGGCTCCTACACGTCTATGTCTTAACATGGAGTGTGATGACAACTTGATAGGGGAACTTGATGAACCTACAAGTTATAAAGCTGCCATGAATAGTCCTGAAAAGGAAAAATGGCAGAGAGCTATGAATGGGGAAATGCAATCCATGAAAGACAATGAAGTCTGGGAAGAAGTAGACCTACCTCCGGGTGCCAAGCTAGTTGGGAGCAAATGGCTCTACAAGAAAAAGACTGATATGGATGGCATTGTACACACCTATAAGGCCCGTTTGGTAGCTAAAGGCTATACTCAAACTTTTGGTGTTGACTATGAGGAGACCTTTTCTCCTGTAGCTGACATAAGGGCTATTAGGATTCTTATAGCCATAGCCGCTTACTATGACTATGAGATTTGGCAAATGGATGTCAAAACCGCCTTCTTAAATGGTCGCCTAGATGAAGACATCTATATGGCGCAGCCTGAGGGGTTTGTGAATCCAGAATTCCCAGATCGTGTATGCAAGCTTAAAAGATCCATTTATGGATTAAAGCAAGCATCACGACAATGGAATAAGAGATTTGATAGTGAAATTAAGAAGTATGGATTCACTAAAAATCTTGATGAGCTATGTGTATATCACAAAGCTAGTGAGAGTAATGTAATTTCCTTATATTATATGTCGATGACATATTGATCATGGGAAACGATATTCCAAGTTTGCAAAAGGTTAAGGCATATCTTGGAAGTTGTTTTTCTATGAAAGATTTAGGGGAAGCTGCATTTATTCTGGGAATCAAGATATATAGAGATAGATCTCAGCGATTAATTGGATTAAGCCAAAGTGCTTACATTGATAAAATATTGAAGAGATTTAATATGCAAAATTCCAAGAAAGGATATTTGCCGATGCAAGAGCAACATGGTTTGACCGAGAAAGTTTGTGCTTCAACACCTGAAGAGGTGCAACGCATGAAGAGAGTCCCTTATGCTTCGGCTGTGGGATCTATTATGTATGCGGTGAAAAGCACAAGGCCTGATGTGGCGTTTGCTCAGAATTTAACCAGTCGATATCAGCAGAATCCAGGTGAAAAACACTAGACTGCTGTTAAGAATATTCTTAAGTACCTTAGGGCTACTAAAGAGACGTTCTTAGTTTATGGGGGTACTCCATCTGCAGAACTTGATGTTACAGGTTACTGCGATGCTTCTTGGAAAGGTGATAAAGATGATACGAAGTCTCAGACTGGTTATGTTTTTGTCATTAATAGAGGAGCTGTGGATTGGAGGAGCAGAAAACAGAGTGTACTAGCGATGTCTGCTACAGAAAGTGAGTATATAGCTGCTTCAGAAGCTGCAATGGAAGCTGTTTGGATTAGGAAGTTTGTTTCAGGTCTTGGGGTTATGCCTTCGATTCAGCGACCTATAAAAATGTATTGTGACAACTCAGCTGCAATTACATTTGCCAATGAACCTGGAATCATGAAAGGCACCAGACATTTCCCGATTAAGCACTATGTCAGAGAACAAGTTGAGATAGGTGAAATCGAAATGCTCAAAGTTCACACAGATGAAAACTTAGCTGATCAATTTACAAAGCCTTTACCTGGCACCAAGCTTTACAAGCATGCTGAAGGAATAGGACTTAAATTAGCTGATAGTTTCATGCCCATTTGTGATTAGTATTTGGATAAGGGATGTAATGTACAATTATTATTTTAATGAAATAAAATATTGTTTATGTTTATTTATTCATTGTCTTAATAATATATCCTATATTTGCATGTTTAAGATCCATGAATAATTTATTATTCTAAATAGTCCGTTGTCGATTAATGATATGAGAATATCATTAAACTAAGGCAATTTTGAGTATTGGTTAAGGATATACTTAAAAGTATATTGATGCGTAGTCATACCAATTTCACATGATACTCAATGAATTGAGTATTTGACTTATCCCAACAATATGATTTAAAGTTTATTATGAGAATCATATTTAAAATTATCCTCAGACTTGAGATACCAGATAAGTGTCATGGATGTAGTGCATTTTTGTGCGACAATCTACCGCTTACCGTAATTGGAAGTCATAAGGGTTGTTTTCAGAAGTGTTGTGAAGTTCACGGGTTATTCTTGTAGTCAAGAGAGAATTCGTACCTTCTGATTTGTTCAGAAGTTTAATACGTCAGGGCCCCTCGTAGGGTTAACAAAATGTTTGCGTGGCCACGCCCAAAGTCTATCTGGAATGTGTTCAGATGTTTTGGTAATTTTGTTCAATCATAAAGAGACGAGAAACAGAATTTTATAAAGAACCTCACATCTTTATTAATGTAGTATTAGAAGCGAAAGGATAATAATAATGATGAATCATTAAAGGTTTTTCCAGGAAACCTAGCTCAGGTTGAACTAGGGGCATTGGAGTGTTGCAAGACGCCAACCAATGTCATTTTACTATTAATAGGTATACGAGTGGGAGCTGTTAAAAGTTACGTATATATATTAAATAGTAAATGACTAGTATCGAACCCGAGACCTCGGGATTACACACATTACAAACGAGAATAAAGTAAAATAAATATATATATGTTATATGTATCGTATATATATATATATATATATATATATATATATATATATATTTATAAACACTTGAGGGACTAAATAATCATTAATTATTAAACGTAAGTATTAACTATTATTAGGAACGAAAGAACGAGGACTAGAGTGTAATTTGGAAGACAAGAAGGTTCCGGTATTCCCTTGTGGGAGGCATGGCCGGTCGACCTAGGCCCAATAGGGTCGACCCATGCTTTGCTTGTTCTCCAAGAATTACAACTAGTATATAAACAAGGCCAAGGGTTAGACATTCATATCTTTTTGTGCACACACACAAAACCCTAAAACCTTTTCTCCTCTCTTTCTTTTCTTGGCCGATCGGCTCTCAACCCATAAGGGTGTTTGGGTCTATTTTTTCATAAGCTAAAACAAGTGTTTTGTTTACTTGCATAAACCTTTATTCGTTGGTAGTTTGTGTGTACAAAAACTAGGTAATTACTCACTATAGTAATTATCAAGAGATCGATAAACAAAACGATAAGGGGTTTATCATTGATCTATTTTACACAAGATTCAAGATTTATTGAAGTGCAACGGGTATGTTCTTATTTATGTTTTAGTTATATTTATACGTGTTATAATTGATCCTAGCTTCCGCAATATGTGATTATTTATTGTCAAACTCTAACACTTAAGGGGTGTTTGGGAAAGTTTAATTTACACGACATATGTTTGTTAACAAATAAAGTAGTTCTAAATAAGAGCTTATGGTGTATAATGATGCATGAGATTACATTTGAGTATGCTATTAGCTTATCTCAAATAAGTAGAAGCTTTTTCATATAAGCTAACCCAAAACAGCGCTTTTAAAGCAACTAAAATAAGCTGATAAGCATCAACTGTTTGGCTAGCCCAAACACGCAACAGTGTCTGGTTATTATTTTTAGTTTTATGAGGAAAGCTTTCTGACTTTGTAGGTATTTGATGGTCACAATGGTAATGCTGCATTGCTGATTTGCTGCAGCATTCTATTCGCGGGGTAATCTTTTAAATCATATCTTGAGTGCTATTCCTCGTGGTCTTGCACACGACGAGTGGCTTCAGGCTTTACCTAGGGCATTAGTTGCTGGTTTTTTCAAGACTGATTAGGAGTTTCAAAGCAAAGTTATATCACCCCTGCTCCTAATTAGCAGTTTTTTTAAAATTATTGTAACTCATGGTTGACTTATTTTAGGTCAAACTTCGGTCACGACTACTACTTTTGTGATTGTTGATAGATGGACAGTTACAGTTGCATCTGTTGGTGATTCACGGTGTATTCTGGATGCACAAGGTGTTGCTGTCTCTGAGTTGACTGTTGACCATAGACTTGAAGAGAACCAAGAGGAGTAAAGACTGTATAGTGTATAGTTTATAAGAAATTATATAAATCTAGTTACCAAGGTCAAAAATTCAAAATGACATGACAAATACATGTTTGTAATGTTTGGCCATGTTGACTTTCTTTAACGTGTGAATGAGAAAATGGTTACATGCTGACAAGATTGAAGACTTGCCAATTACCTGACATTGATTTTTTGAAGTTTTAAGAGGTTTTCTGGTGTAAACAAAGTTGGTTACTCGAAACTGAAGTACAATTTGGATCAAAGTTCGTTACCTTACATGCAATTACCCCTTTATGATGGGAATCCGTATTCTTGTTGAGTAGTGTTCTTTTGCTTGTTTACCAGAAAGATGTTGATTTTGTTGTGGTTTTATTTCAGAAGGGAGCGGATAAAGGCTAGTGGAGGGGAAGTAGGGCGGCTAAGAATCTTAGGTGGTGCTGAGGTAAGGCTTTTCTGCACGCTTAATTAAACAAGAAAAAGCCCATCTTATGCTAAAAAATGTTTCAATAAGGCAAGCCATGAACTGTGTTTGAAGTTTAAACGATGTAACTTTTGACAGATTGGTCTCCTTCGTTGTTGGCCAGGAGGCTTATGTCTTTCTAGATCCATAAGGGACATGGATGTTGGAGAGTTTGTTTTTCCAATACCATATGTAAAGCAAGTCAAGGTGACATTATTATTTTACTTAATTATGATCTCTGTTTTTACGGGTCTCGTCTTGTTTCTAATGGGACAAACAATTTCAATTTCATTTCTATTAACACCATGAGATTTTTGTGTATGTGGTAGATAGTTATCTCATAAAATTTGAATCTAATTAAATTCTTTTGGTGTAAAAAGTTATCGGATGCCGGTGGAAGGCTTATAATTGCTTCTCTGATGGCATTTGGGATGCTGTGTCATCAGATATGGCTGCAAAATCTTGTCGTGGATTGCCTGCTGAACTTGCTGCTAGGCAAGTAGTGAAGGTAGTTTGTGTATTCTATATTTCAATGTTTTTGTTCAAAGATTACACACTTTGACTATTGACGGCAGACTTGTAATTTCTGTATCTTATAACTGTTATGCTGTTCATCGTGAAATTAGCATAGTTTCTCTGTAGTTAGTGCCTGTTTTTGGTGTATTGCTTTTACAGTGCACACCAATTGTGATGTAAAGCTTTCGTCTATTTGACCTAAAAAAGTCAAACTGTTACTGGTTGTATGAATGATCCTCCAGGAAGCATTGCGAACAAGGGGATTGAAGGATGATACGACGAGCATAGTTGTGGACATAATTCCACGCAATGCAGCCACCATCCCCACCACATAGAAAGCCAAGCAAGTTTAGTCTAGATCTTTATTTTTCAGGAAGAAGACCCATGGTTCCGCAAGTAAACTGTCTAAGAAATTATCTGCTGTTGGCATCGTCGAGGAACTCTTTGAAGAAGCTTCTGCCATGCTTTCCGAAATGTTAGTTTTTCTAAAACAAATGCAACGTTTTAGTGACACAAGAAATGAATATCTTAACATTTTGGGCTGTAACAATTGTAGCTTTTTTTCTTTGTTGGCAAGTTTTCAATCCCAGTTATGCTTTAATCCGATTAAAAACGATTACCTGAAATTATCTTAGTCATCGATCGATAGTTACACTATTTATCATGGATATATTGTAGATTGGGGAATGATGAGACGTATGGTCCATCAACATCGGGTCTTTTCATGTGTGCTGTATGTCAAGTAGACCTAGGGGCAAGTGAAGGGATATCGGTTCATGCTGGTTCCATATTTTCAACAAGCTCAAAACCTTGGGAAGGTCCTTTCCTTTGCGCTTATTGTCGTGCTAAGAAAGATGCCATAGAGGGAAAACGACCAAGTGGAGTCAAAGTCACTTAACATCGCAATTATTTTCCCTGTCTAACGCTTAATCAATTTAAAAAATTTGGTGAGCTTAACGATTCATTTGAATGCATAGGTGGTGATGTTGTAATAAGCTGTAGCACATGGTAGGAAGTGAATGTAGGATTTCAGATTGCTTATTGTTTGCTAAGATGTTGGTAGGAATGATACATATATAACTTGTAGCACTTAAGAGTGTAGCATAAATAAGTTAGAACTAATGCTTCTACTTGATCCATGGCCTTATGGCCTTTTATTACTAACTTGTTTTCACCTAACGTGTAATCTTATATTGTAGCCGAATAATATGAACTGTGAAAGTTTCAATCTATAACATATTATACCATTCATTGTGATTCTTGTGTAAGTGGTTACACTTTTGTTTGCTATGGTGGTAGCTTATTTTTATTCGATTTCTAGCATTATTTTACAAGCTACTGTAATAATATTATTTGGTAGCCAATGAGGACAAAAACATGACTTTTTAAGTCAACTGTGGATCAAAAGCATCTGCAATTCATTTTCTGATCATCGCCAGAGTTAAAAAAATATATAAATGAGGGTGGATTAACGGGATACTGGGAAATATCATGACTGTAGGATAATACTATGAATCGTATATTGAATTCTGTTATGCCAATGACAATGTATATATAGTATACGATACAATACACATGGGCCATATGGGCCTATTACTAAGACCAACATCGTCTAACACTCCCCCGCAGTTTGAGCGGGAGGAGACCGAACACTCAAGCTGTCACGAAACTCGAGAAACAATGTAGATGGTATCCCCTTGGTAAAAATATCAGCGTACTGAAACCGAGAAGGAACATGTAGAACGCGAACCTGACCAGTAGCAACCAAATCACGAACAAAATGAATGTCAATCTCTATGTGCTTTGTCCGCTGATGCTGAACAGGATTAGAGGACAAGTACACTGCACTCACATTATCACAGTAAACAATAGTGGCAGAGGACAAAGGTGTATGAAGCTCACGAAGTAGATTCCGAAGCCAACGTGTCTCTGCAACAGCATTAGCAACACCACAATACTCAGCTTCAGCACTGGAACGAGAAAGCGTCGGCTGACGCTTAGAGGACCATGAGAGTAAGTTGTTGCCAAGAAAAACACAATAACCCGAGGTAGACCGTCTAGTAGTAGGGCAACCAGCCCAATCAACATCCGAATAAGCAACCAAGGACGCAGTGGTAGAAGAAAATAACTGTAAACCATAATCTAGAGTCCCCTGAACATACCGTAAGATCCGCTTGAGAGCAGAGAAATGAGGCTCACGAGGATCATGCATATAAAGGCAAACCTGCTGAACAGCATATGTAATATCAGGTCTAGTGAAAGTGGGATACTGAAGAGAACCTGCAAGACTCCGATATAACTTAGGATCAGAAACCGGATCACCATCATCACCCAATTTAGACTCAGTGTCAACAGGAGTCCTAGAAGGGTTACAACCAGCCATATGTGCATGCTCCAAAATCTCCATAGCATACTTACGCTGTGACAAAAACATGCCAGAAGAGTCACGCGTAACCGACACACCCAAAAAATAGTTAAGAGCACCCAAATCAGTCATAGAGAACTCCTTATGTAAAGAAGCAATAAGCCGCTGTAATAAACGATCAGAGGAAGCAATGAGCACAATATCATCCACATAGAGTAACAAGAAAGTTGTATCATCACCCTGTTTGTAAATAAATAATGAAGAATCACACTGACTCGGAGTAAACCCAACAGTAGTAATGTAAGTAGCAAACCGCTGAAACCATGCCCGAGGTGCCTACTTAAGACCATAAAGAGACCGTTGTAATAAATAAACATAATCCGGATGCTCTGGATCCCGAAAACCGGGAGGTTGATGCATATAAACAGTTTCAGCTAAATCTCCATGTAAAAATGCATTCTTGACATCAAGCTGGTGAACAGGCCAATGTCGAGAAATAGCTAAGCTAAGAACAGCCCGAATGGTACCCGGTTAACAACCGGACTAAACGTCTCATCAACATCAACTCCCTCAATCTGCGTGCTACCGTTGGCAACAATACGTGCCTTGTACCGACTAAGAGTGTCATCAGCCAAATACTTATGACGAAACAACCACATACAATTAACAACATTGACACCCTCAGGTCGAGGTACACGTTTCCAAGTTTTATTCTTAACAAGTGCATTATACTCATCATACATAGCATTACGCCAATTTGGATTATTAAAAGCATCCGTATACGACCTAGGGGAAGGAGAAACAGTGGACACATGACCAACATACTTAGGATTAGGACGCGTAGTCCCGACACGAGAACGTGTGACCATGGGATGAGTAGATAGAATAGGTGGAGGCGTAGGAACAGGAACAGGATCATCTGGTGGAGTGGGTGGAGGTGTTGGTACAGGAACATGATCATTTTGTGGAGACGGTGGAGGTGTAGGTGGTGCAGGTGATGCAGGTATATTGACAGGTGTAGTAGGAATTGGGTTGGAAGGTGAACCAATGGGTGTAGTGTTGATAATAGTGGAAATGAGATTGGAAGAATCTTCCAAAAAATCATATGAGGGTGTGGGCTTGGAAGGATGGGATTGAAACGGAAAAACCGTTTCATCAAAGGTAACATGTCGAGAGATGATAATTTTGTTGGTGTTGAGATCAAGACAACGATAGCTAAAATGATTGGCGGCATGTCCCAAAAATATTGCAGGTGTGGCACGGGGTCCCAGTTTATGATTGGTATCGATATGTGGGTAACAAAGGCATCCAAAAACACGAAGGACACTGTAATCAGGTGTTGCACCAAAAAGACGAGTAAAGGGTATTTCATTATTAATGGCACGAGAAGGTAAGATATTCAATAAATAAGCGGCCATATTAAGAGCCTCGGTCCAATAGTTGGGTGGTAGGTGTGCATGAAACAATAAAGTGCGAATAAGATTATTTATAGTACGAATCATGTGTTCAGATTTTCTATTTTGTTGAGAGGTGCGAGGGCAAGAAAATCTAAACTGGATGCCATGGGTTGAAAATAATTTATGAAAGGCAGTATTATCAAATTCACCACCATGATCACACTGAAACGATTTAATTTCACACTTAATCTGAGTACGAACATAACTACGAAACAACTGAAACTTAGACAAAACATCAAATTTATTCATTAACGGATAAACCCAAACATACTGAGAATAATGATCCAGAAACAAAACATAATACTTGAAACCAGAAAGACTCGGAATTGGAGATGTCCACAAATCCGAGTGAACAATGTCAAAACAAGAAGTAACTGAACTAGACGAACTAACAAACGGAAGCTTCACATGTTTACCAAGCTGACAAGCATGGCAAAGAACGGGAGGCTTCTCTTTATTACAAGAAATAGAATCACTAGATACAAGACGCCGCAACATTTCACTCGCTGGATGTCCAAGTCATTGATGCCACGTATACTGACTGGTAAGATACGCTTGAGGAATGGGAGAAGGCTTCGTAACAGGATAGAGATCGCCCGTGCTATCACAACGGAGGAGTACCCGTCGAGTTAGGAAGTCCTTCACAGAAAAACCAAAAGGATCAAATTCAACAGTGCAATAATTATCACGAACAAATTGACGCACAGAAATTAAATTTTTGACAATATGGGGAGTGATCAAAACATTATTTAAACGTAAAGGACGGAAAGGAGTAGACAAAAAACTATGACTAGAGTTAGTGACGGGAATGAAACGCCCATCACCAACTGCGACAGAGGGATAAAGGCACTAATTAAGAATATCACTAAGACACTGTACAGAATCATTAAAGTGAGAACTCGCACCTGTATCCATGTTCCAATTTCCAGTAGCCGGTTCCTGAAGAGTAGGAGTAGCAAAAGCATTTGGTAAAATAGTTGGTTGACCCGAACCCTGGTTACCTGACACAAAAAGCTGAGCTGGATTAAATCCGGAGCTACAAACCGGACCCGTGCCGTGACCTGTCATGTGAACCGGCGTTGTGAACCCCTGCTGCTGAGCAGGCGCTGTGAACCCCTGCTGCTGAGCAGGCGCTGTGAACCCCTGTTGCTGAACATGCGCTGTGAACCCCTGCTGCTGAACAGGTACTGTGAACCCCTGCTGCTGAACAGGTACTGTGAGCCCTTGCTGTGATTGTGAATCTGTCATAAGTTGAATCCCCTGTGGAAGTATAGAAAACGGATTGGACCCCCAAGGAGAAAGCTGTGATGGACTTTGAGTCAAGTGGGGTGGCTGAGAATAGGGGTACAAGGTGTGGGCCATTGTATGGTAAGCAATAGGACTAGGAGGAGTAGCAGTAGGCGTGGTAGGATAAGTAACAGGAGATGTGGTAGAGGTAAATCCCAATTTAGCCAACAAGTGTTGCAAGGTTTGCATGTCCGAAGAATAATAACTCGACACAGTAGATGACGAACCAGAACTACGAGGTAGTAAAGTAGACTTGCCATGAACCCCATTGTGAATATACCGACACGCCTCACCAAAACGACAATGTCCCTTAGCAAACAAAAAACAAGGTTTGTTAACCTTTTCCAATGGATTAGACGTGCGCCGAGCATTATTGTTATTCGCCAACAAGACCATAGGAGAAGCAGATGTGACATCCACAAGCGTATCTTGAACCTTGGATTTCATACGCATCTCTTGCGTGGTTAACAAAGAACGAACCGTCTTGAGATCGGGAAAGGGTTCCCGACTAGCAATAACTGTAGAAATCACATCATACGTGTTTGGCAAACCTTCAAGTGCAAACGTAACAATATCATCATTGCTAAGAGGAGAACCAAGACCAGCTAAGACCGAGATAATTGACTCAATTTTCTGAAAGTATGCATCAATGGTTAAGTCCCCAAGCTTCAAATTCTGGAGTTCCGCCTTCAAAGCCATAGCTCTTGGGCGTTTATTGTCTTGAAAAATCGTCTCAAGATATACCCACGCCTCTTTGGCAGTTGTGGGATTAAGTACAACCAAACGCTTTTGAAGATTTGAAGCAAGTGTGGAAAAGATTCAAGATCGAATAATAAAATCAACCTCTAGCCACTCCGGGTCCCTAGTCGGTGGTGTAGGAGGTGTAGTAGAGGAGGATGCGTGTGGATCAACAAGATGGTCCAATATGCAATAGCCATGGCAAAGATGAGAAAAATAATACACCCATGAGGAGTAATTCATCTCATCAACATCGAGTTTGATAGGCACAAAGGTGGTTAGGTGATTCATAGCCATAAGTTTATCCGATAAGGTGAGAACCGGTGCGGGGGGAGTCATATCAGCAGTCATGGTGAGGGTTTGTAGTATTCGAATAGTAAAGTAGGTTAATTAAAACCTCTAACAATGCAACTGCCTTTAACCAATTTAATAAAAACCAACCTGTTACTAGTAGCCTCAATTAAATATTATAATGTAATAATAAATCTTACCCCAGGCCACTTGAAGACCAATAGCTTTGTGATGGATACAATGAATTTATCCCAAAGATTAATACTCCACTAACTCTTGGTAGTACGCATGAATAACCATGTAACACGTTAGCATACAACTTGCAGAATCTGGAAACAAAAAACCTTAACGAGCAGTACCTTGAAATTGTAGAACAAACTGGAGCAAACAAACAGGATCAAACAGTAGAAAGTATATAAAAGTACCCTTCTAGAAAGATGATTGAAATTGTAGAACAAACTGGAGCAAACAAACAGGATCAAACTGGAGCAAACAAACATGTGATTTTTCCAAACGTATATTTCAACACTCACAAAAAAAAAAAAAAAAAAAAAAAAAAAAAAAAAAAAAAAAAAAAAATTGAAAACAAAATTCGTCGAAAGTATATAAAAGTACCTTTCTAGAAAGATGATTTAATTCTCGTTGTGAAGACATGATTGTTTTTGCTTAACGATTAACAGTTTGTGAGATATTTAACTACTAGAAAAAATGATGAAAGTGAGTTTTTTTCGATAAAAAATGAATAGACAAAATTAATTCATTGGGTTTTTAGAGAATTTATGTTATAAATTTAACATTTCTCCGGCTTAACCCCGTTATCAATTACTATAAGATTAAAATTTTAATACTATTTTTAATGAACACTATTATTATGCTCATGAGTGACAGAGTGGTTGTTGATTGTTAGAACACACATGTGTGAAAATTGGATCGCAATAATAACTAATGTTTTTCTACACGCAGATTCAAACTCAAAATCAATGACTAAACGAGTGATTCTTGTTACAGGTATATTATGACACACAAATATTCTTCTCCACTTAAGTTTCCACAACAATTTGTATGTCTTTTAATAGCTTAACTTATGTGAAGATATTTATATTCTCGTGTATTTTATTTGTATCAACTTATTAGCAGACGTACTCAAACTATCTTCGATTCAAGGTTAAAAGAAGGTTGAGAAAGAGTCGGAAAGTTTATTGCATTAAAGAATGTATTAGTTGAGAAATGGGTACCTCACTTTTGGCCTATATATATGGAGAAATGATACAACCACAAAAGAACTTCCAAAAAACTCTTACAAAATGAAGTGTCATTTTATGATTTCTTTAATTAGAGAGAAGAAAGAGCAAGTATAGAAAAATGCACCAATAACGAAATGACATTTCATTTTGTAAAAGTTTTTGTGAAAGTTTTTTTGAGATTATATCACTTCTCCTATATATAAATAGTAGATCGCAAAAAAAGTCCATGTGATCTTTGATGAAATTGCAGACACAGTTTTTAAAACTTCAAAAGTGTAGGTAGAAGTACATTGGTTTCGATGAAATTCCCACTCTATATAAAACGAAATTTCGTCAAACTACATGGAGGATTTTTGAAAGTCACCCAATAGGAAATTTCTGTTATGCATATCTCGTCTCTACTATATACAAAAATAAAAAAAATATTTGTTTAAAAACTTTTAAAGTGAGAACTGTAAAACTACTAATCTACTCTTACTCCTTATTCCTTCCAATGTTATACTTTACATCAATATATTTTTCTTCTATGGCTACTTATAAGTTAAAAGTGTAACCCAATAAAAATCTTAATCTATTTCATAGATGAAACACTTAACAACAATTTCGCAACTATAACTATTTTTCATTTTATGTTTCCGCATAGATACTCGTCTAGTTTGTATAATAGGTTTAATAAAGCATAAATATCTGCAATGTATAACGAAGTTTTTGAAAAGGTTAAGTTTATTTTGTTGCATCACTTTCCCTCATCACTGTATCCCCTATACTAATTTAAAATCATCTAAATATATCATATGCACACGTAATAAGGGTTCTCACTGGAGTTCTAATGTTACATAGTGAAAGAAATGTATCCATTAAAAATGTATCCACTTTAGTTACCACTAAACTCTTAACACCTTTCGTTTGTTCCAGCTCTTACTATAGGAGTTGCGATGATTTTGGTTGCGGCAATTATATGTTTCTTAAGGAAATTCAAACGAAGAAGAATAACAGAGACTCATGTCAATGTGGATATATTTCTAAAAAATCATCAATTTTTGGCTCCAAAAAGGTACTCTTATTCGCAAGTAAAGAAGATGACTAACTCCTTTAAAGTGAAACTAGGACAAGGAGGTTTCGGTTCAGTGTATAAAGGAGAGCTAAGCAATGGAAACCTAGTGGCAGTGAAGATTTTAAGTGAATTAAAAGGTAATGGTGAAGACTTCATTAACGAAGTTGCAAGTGTTGGTAGGACATCCCATGTAAATATCGTCAGTTTATTGGGCTTTTGCTGTGACGACCACCACAAAGCGTTGATATATGAATTCATGCCTAATGGATCCCTTGAGAAGTTTATATATGGTCGGGAATCATCAAATAGTAGCCAACTTGGGTTGGACAAGTTACGCCAAATTGCTATTGGAATTGCTCGAGGCTTAGAATACTTGCATAGTGGTTGCAACACAAGGATCTTGCATTTCGACATAAAGCCCCATAATATTCTTTTAGATCAAGATTTTTGTCCTAAGATATCTGACTTTGGGTTGGCTAAGCTGTTTCCTGAAGCGAGAAGCAAGATATCCATGTCCCATATGAGAGGAACACCAGGGTATATTGCTCCTGAACTATTATCTAGAAATTTCGGACAAGTTTCCAATAAATCAGATGTTTACAGTTACGGAATAATGATTCTCGAGATGTTTGCAGGGAAGAAAGATATAAAGGTTGATCAAGTCGATCATACAAGTGATATATACTTTCCTGATTGGATATACAAGAAGTTACATGAGGAACAACTTGGCCTGCATGAGATTGTGAGCGATGAAGAAAATAATATGGTAAGGAAGACGATTATTGTGGGGTTGTGGTGCATCCAGACTAGTCCTTTGAACCGCCCCACAATCACACGGGTGTTGGAAATGTTAGAAGGAGTCATAGAGTTGGAAATCCCTCCAAAACCTTATTTGTCTTATCCATCAAGGCCAGTCAGCCCTTGCTCCCCATCTACAAGCTTCCCATCGACAAATTAATGGCATTATAAATGTTCATTTGTAGTGACATATTTGACATTCTGTTTGTTAAATTGACTATTGGGCACCTTGGTGCATATAAATCAACCCTAAACTTAGTTATGGAAAACTTGTTGTTCAAGATTATGTACATCAGTGCATGTGAAGTATTGACATGAGTAACCAAATACAAAAATTATATGGAAATTGTATTGTACCATGTGCAGCTTCTACTTTGAACGCTAACGATATCTATCTGTATTTTTTATCAGCGTATAAAAAAATACTGCAAACCAATGATAATCGATTCATGGAATAATTAAACTTTGGTATCTCAAAATTTTGACCATCTGATTCTGATTTTAAACTCGAAAATCAAAGTTTTAGTTACCTGCCTTTACTGATAAAAAATCACATATTCTGTAGTTGTTGTTTATTTAATTTGATAAAAACAGCTAGTTGTTACTTTTGTTTAACAATATAATGTTCTTGCCATGTAAGTTTTGTACTTCTGCTCAACAAAGTTATCTTCTAAAATCTAAATGATTGTTATTGGGTGCTTGTTGGGCATCTGATTGAAGCGACTATCCAAGTAGTACTCTACCATATCTGTAGAAAATTTTCCTGATGTGTGAATGGTTATAATCTGGATATCAATCTTAATGGTGGAAGATATATAGGGAGTCCTAGGTGGAAGATATATAGGGAGCCCAAACAACAGGTGATAAGTTGGGTAGTTGTTTATCCTGTTTCGGTTGGATATTTGAAATGACTATTGTCTTCTTTTTCGCAGCAGTTATTCTGTCTTGTATGCCACTCCTTCACTATGCTCCAGACAACAACATTTCTATATATACCTATCTTTCCCTTAAGCCGCTAACAATGTTTGAAAAGGCTGAGCTGTTATAGCAAGATCCTTGGCATTTGTATCATCAATAAACACAACAATTCAATCACTATGAATATAATATGACCCAGCAAGAAATAAGAATACTACATTAGAAATAACCAAATAGATCAGCAAGACTCAAAACAGCATAATGTGTTATAAGAACATCATAAGGTGGTTTAGACCATGTTTTTGTGGGTGTGCATGTGTTATTAAATAATTATTGAGATATAAGTAACTGATGAATGAGAGTTACATATGTTTGTGTGACGAACTTGTGAAAGAGAAATTATGTGACGCTTAAGTGAACTTGAGTGAAATATAAAATTAAAGTGCAGCCATGAATAATCTTCTAAACTGTTAACTAAGGATTTCTTCTTTGAAGGCGGTGTGATTTAAGATCAGAGAATTAGACGATCATATAACGGGTGGGTTGCAACTTTTGTTAGATATCATACTGCTCTCACCAACATTAAACAAATTTTACAATGGTTATATTGAAACTATTTAACCATAGGTCTTTCCGTCTTTGGCCGAGGCGCTCAACGGTATGAAAGTTTGTCTATCAACCAAGAGGCTACATGTTCAAGTCTCCTTAGAAGCATTTATGAGATAGTGCGAGACAAGTGGTATATAGACGTGAAAAAAATCTTTTATATAATGAGGTAAGAAGGAAAGTCTTGAAAATAATAATAATAAATAAATAAAATAAAATAAAATAAAAGCACAAATTTATTAAACTAGAAAAGTTCGCTTTACCTCAACTTGAGGGGATCCCTTTTCAAAATTTTAAAACAAAGTAGACTCATGTTCTAATTTCATCAAAAAAAAAAAAAAAAAAAAAAAAAAAAAAAAAAATGTAACCATTCAAAATGCAAAAAAAAGGTTGAAATATCTTAATTCAAAATGTAGAAAACGTTAAATGGATGATCAAATACAAAGACCACAAGTGGCCAAACATGAATGGATGACCAAAACCCAAAACAAGACAAAAAGAAAAGGACTAAAACCCTGACCTGCTATGCAAAGTTATACATTATGCAATAAAGATTGTACATTATAACCTTGGCTCCACATACAAATCCCCTGTTCCATTTCAAAACCCTCAAATTCTTGATTTTGTTACTCATAAACAAAATGGGTTTTTGATTCTTGAGATACTTTCTCAACTTTCATTTAACTGTAAGAAAGAAAACCTTTCTTCATTTTATTAACAAAAAGACTAACCCATTTTTTTTTATTGTACTAATACAGTTTATATTTTTGTGCATATTTTTAGGTGAATGATGGAACAAGGGTGTTTGGGACAACGAAATCTTGATCTTACAAAGCTGATATTTTCATGGTCTCTTGATGACAACTACAAGGTCTTTATTTTTACCCTTTTTTTATTTTTTGTAACTTTTGCTTGTTTGTTGTTTGTATATATGTATGTATTTTCTGGCGTAACCATGTTTTATGACCTGTTGGCCGACTAATCCACACATACTCAAACCGGGTAAAACAATCCTTTTAAGGAGGTTGGTGTGGCCACTTGTGGGTTGTTTCATATTTTAGTGATGAGAGTCACAAGCCTTTTGCGACAAGGCCACCTCGAGTGGTTTGTGGTTATTTTAGTTTTATACCTTTTTTGGAGTTGGTTGATGTTTAAAAGTTGTCTTATAGAAACAAAGTGATACAGTTTTGTGCTGAAATCAAATCGGATATATTTTAAAATTCTGAGTTTGTTTTTATGAGCAGTAAATATAGTGTTATTATTATTAAAGGGTTTACAGGGTGTTTGGGATTTCTTATTTTTTTTAACTTAACGGCTTATTTTTTCAGCAGATAAGCAGTTTCTGTTAAATAAGCTAATCCAAACACTCATTCATGAGCTCCTTTTTTCTTTTTTGAGTTGTATCAAAAGCATAAGCAATAAAATAAGCAATCCCAAACACCCTATTAGTGTTTATATAGTGGGCGTTTGGTATGTTGCACTTGAATCGCTATGGGCATGGGTTGGATTAAAGGACTGTTTGGGAATGGACATATGTTGAGTTAGTATCATTGTTTGTTTTAAAGTTGTTCATGTACTTAATATGAAAGTGTAAACAGTTGGTTTTTATAGAAAACACAAGTGATACAGTTTTGTGCTTGAAATCAACCCATATTATATTTTAAGATTTCGGGTTTGTGCATTGTTGTGAGCACCAAACTGCTATCTTCATATTTATTATTATTATGGAGTTTAGAGGGTGTTTGGCATTTCTTATTTTTTTAAGGAGATAAACAGTTTCTTTTAAATAAGCAAATATAAACACTTAATCTCGAACTGCTTATTATCGAGTTGTATCAAAAGCATAAGTAGAATAAATAAGCAATATGAGACACCCTCTAAATGCATATGTAATTTTTTTTAGTCAAAGCTTGACCCGTTTGACTTAGAAGTCAACGTTCATGGAGTATGTGGATTATCATATACTTTGTGTCTATGTTGCGCAATTTTATGCTACTCTTGTTGATTGTGTTATGTTATTGTGGTTGATCATCTACGCTAAGCTCTTTTTTCTGAATGTTATGTGATAGTATCTCTGTGCAGGGTAAATTCATATGTTACTATCAATGTGTTTAATTGTTTACTTTGTACTCTTTTTGTTCGTACAAAGAAGTTTCTTGTTGAATGTTTCGTGTTAGCATCTCTGCATACAACATATGAGTATGTGGCCATTGTTGTCTATACGTAAGCTTCTTAAAGCCAGACTCTTTAACTTAAGTGTTTATTGTTAGAAGGTCTGACATTTGGAAGTTTATCTTCCTTACAGATAAGTGTTTATTCTTGATTACACAGATGGTTTTGATGTGTTGTCTGCTAGAGTATGAACATAGTTGTGTATGGGCGAACATGTGTATTCAACCTTTGACAGATGTTATTCTAGCATTGGAGATCCATTTATATGTCTGACTTACTTCAGGTCTCACAAGTGTTATTCGAATTTAGCACCCACTGGCACAATCAAGATCTCTATTTTTTTGACATAGGGTTAGTCTTGTGGACTGTCGATTACATGCATAGGTAGTTGACATAGGTTTGTAAAAGTTTTCATAGATATATCTCCATACACCGTGGAAGACGGTATTGGGACCCATAACCCGTGGAAGACGGTATTGGGAGTTACTTTACTTTACTTTACTAATGTGAAGATTGTAATAGCATTTAAGGTTCCTGTGACGCGCAATCTTCTAGTGCATTTGGTTGTTTCTTAGTTGAGTGGTTTGGATAGGAAGGTTGATTCTTGTTTTTTTCCCAGATTAGTGACGTTGATTTGTTGTTTATGAGGATGTTTGGGATTACTTATATAAGTGCTTATTAAAGTTTCAAGTGTTTCACAAAAACTGATTATCTTCTGATTTAACACAGAAAGTGTGGTACTTACTTTTAAGCCAATAATCACTTTAAATGTGAATACAAAACCGTTTGGGTTTGATGTTTAGAAAATATATTCATTACTTGAATCTTTCTGATGACTTGATGTATCATTTGTAGGTGGAAAAAGAGCTAGAACCACTTGATGATCTGGTTAACAGGAATAGTGTATCTTATAAAAATGCAAAATGGAAGGTATTTAAGTTTTTTTTTTTTTTTTTTTTTTTTTTTTTTTTTTTTTTTTTCTCTTATGTAAGCAAGATATGTTATTATGTAACATGTTCCTCATAATTCTTGCACTTCATGCAGCAGATTCTCTTCAGTGATGACTTTAGAAGATCATTTGGGAAGCTTACAAGTGATCGCGTGAAGAAATTGGTCTTAAATCTTTTATTGAGACTTTCTAATGGCTGGTGTCCCGAGAGAAGCTTAGGCTTGACTCATGAGAATTCGACACAAAGTTTGAAACAGTTTAATGTTGAAGGGTTGTTTATTGTAAGCACAATTGACATCATCAAGGATGTCAACTATGTACAAGTTATCAAGGTTTGGGATATATTACCCTTTGAAGAGATTCCAAAGTTGACAAAACAACTTGAGAACATATTTTCTGCATACACAGAAGATTATATTAGTCATTGCACAGAAAAACTATTCCAGATATGATCATTTTCCATCTACTATTTTGAAATAGCAATGTTGATTTTTACATGCTTATTCCAATTTATTTATATTACTGTTTTGTTTTAATGTTATTCAGGAATTTGGTAGTTCCTAGGTGTTGGGAGGCATCTCAAGAAATTATCCGATTTCGTCATTTGGTCAATGATGAAGATGATAAGGAAGTGAGTTTGGATTCTGGTGGTGGTAGAAATTTTGTTGAAAACTCAAAAGTGAGTGAAAGCTTATTGCTGATGAAGTTCTACTCATTTTCATATGAAGTGGTGTGCCATTTGCTATCTGATAATGAAGTTGATCTACCCATGCAACTGACCGATGAACAGATGGACTTATTATTGTTTAGAAAAAGTTCATTTATAACTGGGTGGTCAGGAACCGGGAAAACCTCTATTTTGACAACAAAGTTGTTCCAAAACGAAAGACATTTTTGCAATGGATCCGAAGGATCATTTGAAGGAGAAAACCACCAATTTAGAAATGCTGCGATTGTTAACGATCTTGTAAATAGCAACCCGAGTGTTCTTCGCCAGCTTTTTGTGACATTTAGCCCGAGACTGTGTTATGCTGTTAAACAACATCTTTCCCACCTGACAAGGTGTGTAAATACTTTTTTTTTTTCCTAATTGATTTTGCTATGAATGTATTTTCTGACTTCAAGAATTAACTTATTTGACAGTATCTCAAGTAACAGGAATTCATTAGCAGAGATCGGTGTTGATGCTGATAATGTTACATCGGAGTTCAGTGATATCCCAGACACATTTATTGACATCCCTAGGAATATGTACCCTCTTGTTATAACATTTCATAAGTTTCTAATGATGTTGGATGGCACATTAGGGAACTCGTTCTTTGAAAGATTCCTTGAGGCAAGAGAAAGTTCTCATGGTAACCATATAAAATCAAGATCTGTTGCATTGCAAAGTTTTATAAGATTAAGGGAGGTTACCTTTGATAGGTTTAGTTCGCTATACTGGCCACACTTCAATTTGAATCTAACCAAGAAGCTTGATCCCTCGAGAGTGTTCACCGAAATTATATCTCATATAAAAGGAAGCAGTGAAGGAAATTTAAGCCATGAGGGTTATTGTTTGTTGGCCGAAAGTCGTTCTTCCACTCTAAGTAAAGAGAAAAGAGAGATTGTTTACACCCTCTTTGAAACATATGAAAAAATGAAAAGTGAAAATGGAGACTTTGATTTGGGAGATTTTGTAAATGACATTCATCAGAGGCTTAAAAATGGGATTTATGATGGTGACCAAATGAATTTTGTTTATATCGATGAGGTGCAAGATCTTAGTATGAGGCAGATTTCTCTTTTTAAATATATTTGACAAAACGTTGAAGAAGGCTTTATTTTTGCGGGTGACACAGCACAGACCATTGCAAGAGGGATTGATTTCAGGTTTCAAGATATACGACCTCTGTTCTACAAAGAATTCTTAAGCACAGCGATATCCAGGAAACAAGGAAAAGGTCTTGTATCCGAGATAAAACAGTTAAAAACAGAATTTCAGAACGCATGCTGGTGTGCTTGATTTAGCTCAAAGTGTAATTGACATTTTATACTGTTACTTTGTTCACTCAATTGACAATTTAGAGCCTGAAACTAGTCTTATTTATGGGGAAGCTCCTGTTTTATTGGAGTCTTTTAATGATGAAAATGCAATCGTTACAATCTTTGGTGGCGTAGAAGTGATGGAGAAATTGTAGGGTTTGGTGCTGAACAAGTTATATTGGTACGTGACGATCGTGTGAAAAGTGAAGTTTCTGGATATATTGGAAGACAAGCTCTTGTACTCACTATATCGGAATGTAAGGGTCTTGAGTTTCAGGTTAGTTTCTTATCCTTAATGAAGATATCATTTTTATTGATCTAGAATTGTCAATTATGTTTTATAATGTTTGATTGCCATGATTATTTAGGATGTATTGCTATACAACTTTTTTGGGACATCCCCTTTGAAAGACCAGTGGAGAGTTATATATGAATACATGAAAAAACATGTTTGGCTTGACGAGGAACTTCCTCAGTCTTTCCCGACATTCAGTGAAGCAAGACATGGTGTTTTGTGTTCTGAATTGAAACAGTTGTATGTGGCCATAACTCGAACAAGGCAAAGGTTATGGATTTGTGAGAACAAGGAGGACCTCTCCAAACCAATGTTTGACTACTGGAAACGGAGGGGACTCGTTCAAATACGGAAGCTGGATGACTCAGTGGCACAGGCTATGCGGGTCACAAGCAGCTCTCAGGAGTGGCGGGAACGTGGGAAAAAGGCTAGTTTTTTTTTTTTTTTTTCCACCTATATCTGCTTAATTATCTCATGTTTTGCTATTTATTATCTTATTTGGCATGCTTTCATATTTGTGATTTTACTCCTCTTTGGTTTGTTAAGATAATATATATGGTTAAAGATACTTGAATTCAAGCATAACTTTTCCCTTTTGTGACCTGTTCATTTGATTGGAGATATGTTTAATACTGATCCGCATGGCACAAAAGAGGATAAAATAAATGCTAGTTTAAAGCATATAAAAAGTTTTGAAGAATAATGCGTTCAAAGACGACTTATCTTGAATGATAAATAGACATGAAAATAACAACCTTGGTGACAGACTTGCTTTGTCTGTTAAGAGTAGCTACTAAAACTTAAGGGCGTACACTGAAAAGTTACTGTGTATAAGACCAGCAAGTTTTCATGGTTAGAATCAATTTTCGGAGCTCCCTGATATACTTATAGCTCCCTTTTGGCATACAACAAAATTTGCACATATATATATATGGGTTCCACAAGTTTTTAATGTTTATGTTTGTGAATCAGAAAGTGATACATGTGTGTCCAGTCAGTCACTAGGTCCCCTCAGTAGTTGCGGACCAAGGTGAGTTTGCTAATAAGATGATAAAAGATCAACGTGTCGTGCTAAACCATAATTCGGGATTCTGGATCTACCTGAAGGTTTTCATTGTTTCATATAATCATCATAGACCCAAAAGAACATCATAGCAGTGACCCGAAAGAGCTTATAAACAAAACTTTATATGGATTCATATCAAATTCCTCACATGACACAGGCACAAACCAACTTTTGACCTTATACATACTTAATTAAAATGTTAACTCATGTTCAAAATATAATATTTCTTCAAGTAGGACAGACTGGTTATTCTGGTTTAAATCAAACTTACTAACTTTAGTCAAAAGTATGAAAGGGTAAAAAGGTTAAACTTAAATTTATAAATGGAGATAGGCAGTCAAGTGATTTTCCAATGCTCCACAGGCCGAGGGGAAAAGTGGCCACTTAAACAGACACATAGAGTTTGACCGAAGTATATAAACTATAAGTTTATTTAGGTTGCGAGAGCATACGAAAACTATAAATTTCAGTATTTATTCGTATAACTTATCTCTTCATTAACTAATTTATTGATTGTACATGATAAACGAGATATGTGTCACTGATTTTCTACTTAGTTCTGTATAAATATATGAGTATCTTATTTGATGTTTATATGGTTTTCAACTTTTCTATGAGAATAATTTTGTGATGGCAAGATTGTGTTTTGAAAGAGCTGGAGACACAATGTGGGAGAAGTTGGAAAAGGCTTGTGGTCTAAGAGCATCGGCTGATCAAATACGGGGAACACATCCGGAATCTTATTTCGGTTATCTTAGAGAAGCAGCGGGACTGTTCGAGTCTATTGAGAAATTTGAATCCGCTGCATCATCGTATTGTGATTTGGGGGAGTATGAAAGAGCTGGTAACTTCTTTATCTAATCATAAATACGTTTCCAAAGAAAGAGCAAATAGGTTTAAGCGGATTGGACGGACCTGTTTCAACCCGAGTTCATTAAGAAACATTACCCATTTTGAACTTGTGTGTTTCTGCAGGAAAAATCTATATGCATAAGTGTGGAAAGTTTGATGCAGCAGCTGAGTGTTTCACTCTAGCAGGGTGTTATAGTGAAGCCGCAGAAGCCTATGCCAAAGGAGATCAGTTCACCAGTTGTTTGTCAGTTTGCAACAGAGGGAAACTTTTTGATATAGGCATGGTATATATACAAAACTGGGAACAATGTGCTAATGTTGTAATTAAAGAATTAGAAGTTAAACAGGAATTTTTGGAGAGTTGTGCTCTTCATTACCATGAACATAAAGATTCTGAATCCATGATGAAATTTGTCAAAGCATTTTCTTCCATGGAATCTAAGCGTATATTTTTGAGGTCATTGGGGTGCCTTGATGAACTTTTGTTGTTGGAAGAAGAATCGGGTCATTTTCTTGAAACTGCTGAGTTAGCGAGGTCGTGGGGTGATCTTTTAAAAGAGGCTGATCTTTTGGAGAAGGCTGGACATTTCAAGGAGGCTGGTCTTTTGTTACTTTGGTATGTGTTTTTTAGCTCGTTATGGGGAAACGGGAACAGAGGTTGGCCACTGAAGCAGTTTGCTCAAAAGGAAGAACTCTGTAATAAAGTAAAGTTGCTTGCAAAAATGGACTCGGACGCTATGTATGATATTGTTTGTAGTGAACTTAAGATACCTTCTGATCAGCACGACAGCTTGTCTGAGCTGAAGGAAGATCTGTTTGTTTCTCAGAAAAATAGCAGTCTGAGGGGAGAAATCTTGTTGATTAGGAAAATCTTAGATAACCATCTTCAGATAAATTCCTCAAAGTATGATTGGGAGGATAATTTACCGGTGGATATATATAAGCACTGTGATGACAAGATGTTTCAGAATCATGTTTCTGTTAGAACTCTTGTTTTGTATTGGAATCTGTGGAAGAAGCATATCGTTGATATCTTCAGAAGTATTGAATGTCCCGAAAATGAAGATCTATGTGATGTTGGTTTTATAGACATTATAATAATAGTCGTGTGTTAGGATCGAACTTGAGATCACGGGATTGCACACAATCCGTATGAAGAGAAAAAAAAATAATTATTTATAAAATGTTATAAGTAATTATTAATAAACACAAAACTAGTAATAATGATAAATGACTAATGACCTATTAACGAAGATTAGGAAAGTAATACTAAGGAAAATTTGGAAACAAGGGAAGGTTCCGGAATCCCCTAGGGGACTCTAAACCGATCGGCCATAGGGGGTTCTCCACCTCCTTTGTGCCTTGAGCTCCAAGTTTTGTATAGTATATAAACAAACCCAAGGTGCATTGTTTTCATATAACTTGTACACACACATCTTGGTGTTTTCTCTCATCTTCTTTGTCCCTTGGTCGATCCATCTAAACAATCCCTTAAGGGATTCGATTTTCATAGATCAAACAAAGTTTTGTGTTTAATTACTTGCATAAATTTTTTCTTGAATTAGTACGTCTGTACAAGAACGTGAATCAAAAACACTATTGTTTGATTCTTGGATTGAATTACAAAGAGGTAAGGGGTAATTCTTGTAATCCACATAAACCCTAATTAGGGTTTTTGATTGAAGATTGCAATTTGATTCTTGTTCGGGCTAGTATCACAAAGGTATGTTTACTATTTAAATATTGATTAATTAATTAATGTTATTTGATCTTGTTATAATTGCTTCCGCTATGCTCACTTGATGTGTTTGGTTTATAATATATGAATGTCATGATATCATAATTCCAACAGTGGCCTCTAGAGCCGTTAAAATGTGTAATTAATTATCGAAACGCATAAAAATTGGATCTTGATTCGTTTAGTTACATGTTTTTAGGGTTTTTTGTTAGATTCCTAACCCTAATATTTATATGGGTCGATTGACCTTATAAGGGTTTTAGGGTTTAGGGTTTATGGTTTTTGTTTTTTTTAATATGATTAGAAACCCTAGGATGTCATGTAATTTGTTATGCGTTTTAGTAAACGATCTTGGTGCAATATGTTAATTGTTAAGATAAATCCATGAAAAAATGCATATTTGCATAAATTTTATATTGTGTGATAATTTAAATAGTTTAAATTGTTTATATTAATTAATGGTTAAGTTATATCGTAACATATAAATTTATTAATAGATGTCGAATTGGGGAAGACTCCAATATTAAGTAATCAATTATGTGCTATGTGGTATTTATTTAGTTTTGGCTTACGCAATCGACTTATCGATGTATGTGGCTCTTTTTCCTAGAAGAAGAAAGCCTTAATTGAATAGATACGTTGTACACCTAGATTTGATTATTAATAGGACTATTGAATAAGATTTGCATGTGGCTACATGTTTTATACATATTTAATTGTTATGATTATGAATATTTGTTTATTTAGTTGTTTTATTTTTTATTTTACATTACTTGTTTTTGTTTATTATTATGTTAGACATGTTTATAAACGAAAAGGGTAATTTTTTGAATAGAAAAATAATACGGACTAAATAAATAGCGAAATTGTTTTGGTTTTTAAGAGTAAATTTCAAAGGATTGGTTGATTGATGTTTTTGTACATAGTGTGCGAAAGGCGGACCGAAGGTTGCCATCCAACGTACTTGTAGAGAGGGGTTTTTAAAGCTCATGCACCTACCGGTTCTCTACAACTGCCTGGTTGCCAACCCTAGACTTACCTATATCACTATATTACGTACACTGTCATCTTAAGGGTGAATTAACCACAATTCCACAATGATTATCCCAAACACTAAGCCTTCGGGCTTATGCAAAAGTACGATATAGTGGACTATAATTGATGGTAATTCTTTAATTAGTGAACCCGATACCTCAATCAAAACTTTGTTATTCTACTCTTAGTAAATTGGTAATAAAAATGTCTTGTAAAACCAATGTTATGAAGTTGTATGCATGCTTCTTCATACATTATTTTGATCACATCAAAATTAATACCCTTAAAATTAAGTCAAATGCCATCTAATTAAGAACACTTGAAGTTGTAATTTACGTCATGTGAGAACTTGGCGAGATTGCAATGGAAAGGTAAATTTCATGAATTCATTGCTAGCAGATCAACTGATGTGATGGATTTGTGAGTTTGCAGTTTTTAAGTTAGAAGACTTAAATTGAGTAGTAAGTGAGATCTTGGACTCAAGGCATTAAGATGGGGATTAAACATGCTTACAATACAAATGTTTTGTGATTGTAAATCCCATATATCTAGGAATTGGACAAAAGTTATGCCAATTACTTGTACGACAAGTTACCTCATATTATACTTTCATTACTAGCAGATCAACTGATGTGATGAAACTATGTTTATGGAGGATCCTAGTTTTCAAGATTATTCTATGGATATCATTTCCTTGGGTATTTTAGTTTTCTTGAAAAATTGTATTATCAAAAATACTAATGTTTTGAACTTTCTTTATCTGTAGAAATGGCTCAAACTGATAACACCAACTTTCGTTCTGTGTTCAAAACTTATTTTGAACGAGAAAAATTGACTGGCTCAGAGAATTTCAATGATTGGTATCGTTCACTCAGGATTGTCCTGCGAGTGACTGGTCAACTTGAAATCTTGAAAACGCCTTGTCCTGCTGAACCTGAAGGTCCTGCAGCTACTGATGCTGCCAAGGCTGAATGGAATCTTGCTTGTAAGGAACATATTGATGTGGCCGCAATGATGTTAGGGGCGATGTCCACACCTCTTCAAAGGCAGTTTGAAGAGTATTTCCCCATGAACATGATTGATGAACTCAAGAAACTATATGAAAAACCATCAAATGTAGAGATTTACGATTTGATGGAGGCTCTACATGGTTGTAAGCAGGGTGATGGTGAACCTGTGAGTGCTCATGTGTTGAAGATGAAAAGTTTCATGGATCAACTACAAACACTTAAGAAACCCTATGACAATGATATGGCTATGAATTTAATCAATAGATCCCTTAACAAGGATTTTAGTGGTTTTGTGAGGAACTTCAATATGCATTGCATGGGGAAGACAGTAAGTGAATTGCACGCACTGCTCATTGATTATGAGAAATGGTTAACACCAAAGGCTCCTACGCCCCAAGTACTTGCTATTCAAGGGGGTAGAATTAACAAGCCAAATGCGAACAAGAAGAAGGGTAAAGGAAAGAAGAAGGCTGATAAGAATAAGCAAGTTATGGCTTATCAACCACCTCAACCTAAGAAGAACCCTTCTGTGAAGAATAATCCAAAGAAGGATCAAAGATGCCATTACTGCAAGGTGATGGGTCACTGGAAAAGGAATTGTCCTCTTTATCTCGATGACTTGCGAAACAATAAGGTTAAGAAGGCTGGGCACATGGGCGCCAGTACTTCAGGTAACTTATTTATCATTGAATTATTTACTTTATCTAATAAATTAAATTCCTGGGTATATGATACTGGATGTGGTATTAATATTTGTAATACACTACAGGGGTTTAGAGAGGAAAGGAGACTAGCTTATCGGGAGCAATTTCTGCATGTGGGAAATGGAGCACAAGCAGCAGTTAAAGCCATAGGAGTGTTTAATTTAGTTTTACCTTCGGGTTTAGTACTTTGTTTAAACAATTGTCATTATGCAACTTCTATAATTAGAGGTGTTGTTTCCTTTTCATGTTTGTTGGATCTTGGTTTTACTCATACTATTGATGGCAATAAAATTTCTGTTTCTTTAAATGGTGTATTTTATTTTAATGCTGTTGCTGTGAATGGTGTGTTTGAAATTGAAATGAATGATTGTGTTTCCAACAATAATAATATTTCGATGTACATCATAAGTAAGAGAATGAAGTATGACTTGAATTCGTCTTACCTTTGGCACTGTAGACTTGCCCATATAGGCAAGACTCGCATGCAAAAGCTGCAAAGAGATGGGCTTTTGAAGAATATCAATGATGAATCATTTGATAAGTGTGAGTCTTGTATTTCTGGGAAGATGATGAAGAAACCTTTTCATAACAATATGGAAAGAGCTTCAGATCTACTTGGTTGATACATACGGATGTGTGTGGACCACTTAGACATGTGTCAAGGAGAGGTGTTGTTTACTTCTTAACTTTTACAGATGATTTCAGCCGTTATGGTTATGTTTATTTACTTAAGCATAAACATGAGGTGTTTGAATCATTTAAAGTTTTCAAAGCAGAAGTAGAGTTGCAATTAGGAAAGAAGATTAAAGCTCTTCGTTCTGATCGAGGTGGTGAATACCTTAGTCAAGATTTTAAAGATTTCTTAACTGAGAATGGAATTGTCCAGAATCTCACATCTCCATATACTCCACAACAAAATGGTGTATCTGAGAGAAGGAATCGTACATTGTTGGACATGGTTCGATCAATGTATAATCTTACTAATCTTCCTTTGTCATTTTGGGATTATGCTCTTGAATCTGCTGTTCGTATTTTGAATATGGTTCCCACCAAGAAGGTTGATAAGACTCCATATGAGATGTGGACAGGAAAAGCTCCGAACTTGTCTTATTTAAAGGTCTGGGGTTGTGAGGCGTATGTTAAACGTGACTCACAAGATAAACTCCAACAAAGATCTGTAAAGTGCATTTTTGTAGGATACCCAAAGGAAACAATGGGTTACTACTTTTACTACCCACTTGAGAACAAAGTGTTTGTTGCTAGGTATGGGTGACTTTCTTGAAAGTGATTTTGTAACTCAAGAAGTCAGTGGGAGAGTATATGATCTAGAAGATGATCTAGATAATGCAATACCTTCAGAAAACACTAGCACACTTCCTATAGAACCGGAAAGTCTGGGTCCTCCACCGGAAGTTGAAGTAGTTCCCATTCGCAGATCTTCAAGATCTGTGAAAGCTCCTGACCGTCTATGTCTTAATGTAGAGGTTGATGAGCATTTACTAGGGGATCTTAATGAACCTACTAGTTATAGAGCGTGCCATTAATAGTCCTGAAAAGGTTAAATGGAAAGCTGCAATGGATGGGGAAATACAATCCATGCATGATAATGAAGTCTGGGAAGAAGTAGACTTACCTCCTGGTGCCAAGGTAGTTGGGAGTAAGTGGCTCTACAAGAATAAGACTGATATGGATGGAAATGCACACACTTATAAGGCTCGTCTAGGTGCTAAAGGTTTTACTCAAACTTTTGGAATTGATTACGAGGAGACGTTTTCTCCTGTAGCAGACATAAGAGCTATAAGGATTCTCATAGCTATAGCAGCGTACTATGACTATGAGATTTGGCAAATGGATGTGAAAACTACTTTCTTAAATGGTCATCTAGATGAAGACATCTATATGGCACAACCAGAAAGGTTTGAAAATCCAGAGTTTCCAAATCGTGTATGCAAACTTAAAAGGTCCATTTATGGATTGAAGCAAGGATCACGACAATGGAACAAGAGATCTGATGCTGAGATCAAAAAGTTTAGATTCACTCAAAATCTTGATGAGCCATGTGTGTATCACAAAGCTAGTGAGAGTGATAATGTAATTTTCCTAATTTTATATGTTGATGACATATTGATCATGGGAAAAGACATTCCAAGTTTGCAAAAGGTTAAGACATATCTTGGAAAGTGCTTTTCTATGAAAGATTTAGGAGAAGCTGCATACATTCTGGGAATCAAAATCTATAGAGATAGAACAAGGCGGTTAATTGGATTAAGTCAAAGTGCTTACATTGACAAAATATTGAAAAGATTCAATATGCAAAATTCCAAGAAAGGATATTTGCCGATGGAAGTAAAACATGGCTTATGTGATGAGTTTTGTGCTTCAACACCTGCTGAGGTGGCTCACATGAGTAAAGTTCCTTATGCTTCGACTGTAGGATCTATTATGTATGCGGTAAAGTGCACAAGGCCAGATGTGGCGTTTGCTCAAAATATCACCAGTCAATTTCAACAGAATCCAGGTGAAAAATATTGGATTGCTGTTAAGCATATTCTTAAGTATTTGAGAAATACAAAAGATATGTTTTTGGTATATGGTGGAGATCCAGCAGCAGAACTTTGTGTTACAGGTTTCTGCGATGCGTCCTTTCAAAGTAATAAAGATGATTCGAAGTCTCAGACGGGTTATGTCTTTGTTATTAATGGAGGAGCAGTAGACTGGAGGAGCAAGAAGCAGAGTACAATTGCGATGTCTGCAACAGAAGCTGAATACATTGCTGCTTCAGAAGCTGCTATGGAGGCTGTTTGGATTAGGAAATTCGTTTTAGGGCTTGGTGTTATGCCTTCAGTTGAATTACCTATTAATATGTATTGTGACAATTCTGCTGCAATCATATTTTCCAATGAACCTGGAGTCATGAGAGGCACCAGACATTTTCTACGGAAGTATCACTTTGTTCGTGAAAAGGTTAACGAAGGTGAAATAAATCTGCTGAAAGTTCACATAGATGATAACTTAGCTGATCCATTCACTAAGGCTTTGGCGAAAGAGAAGCTTAATGAATTGGCCAATGGAATTGCGCTTAAATTAGCTAGTAGTTTCATGCATAACTGTGATTAGTATTTGGATAAAGGATATTGTAAACAATTATTATTTTAATGAAATAAAGTATGTTGGTATGTTTATTTCTGTTGTTAATTATTGTTGTCCTATTTTTGCATGTTTAAATCCATGAATAAGAGTTATTCTAAATTGTCCGTTGTCAGTTAATAATATGGGAATATTATTAAATTAAGACAAATATGAAGTTGGTATAATATACTTAAAGTATATTGATGCGTAGTCATGCCATTTCAGACGATATTCGATGATACTGAATATAGGACTTATCCCAACTATATGATGTTACTTTATGGATTTTGTCATTAAGTAAATCATAAGAAGTTATCCTTAGACTTGAGATACAAGATAACGGTCGTGAATGTAGTACATTTTTGTGGAACAACTTAACGCTACACGTAACTGGTAGTCATAAGGGTTGTTTTCGGAAGTGTTACAAAGTTTGTGTGTTTTGCTTGTAATCAATATAGAATTTGTTCATTCAAATTAATTTTTGGAGTTTAATACTGCTGAGCCCCTCGTAGGGTTGTCAAGGTGTTTGCGTGGCCACGCGCAAGGTCTTTTTTGGTAATCTTGTCAATTTCTAACAACGAGAAACAGAATGGTTAATTAAGGAATGACTTAGATCCATATCCTTATTTAACATGGTATTAGAAACAAAGGGATAATAATAATGAGAAATCATTAAAAGGTTTTCCAGGAGCGTTACTCAAGTTGTACTAGAGGCATCGGCGTGTTGCAAGACGCTAACCGATGTGATCACACTATTATGATATGTCTAAGTGGGAGCTGTTGGTTTTATAGACATTATAATAATAGTCGTGTGTTAAGATCGAACTTGAGATCACGGGATTGCACACAATACGTATGAAGAGAAAAAGAAATAATTATTTATAAAATGTTATAAGTAATTATTAATAAACACAAAACTAGTAATAGTAATTAGTATTTAATGATAAATGACTAATGACCTATTAACGAAGATTATGAAAGTAATACTAAGGAAAATTTGGAAATAAGGGAAGGTTCCGGAATCCCCTAGGGGACTCCAAACCGATCTGCCATAGGGGGTTCTCCACCTCCTTTGTGCCTTGAGCTCCAAGTTTTGAATAGTATATAAACAAACCCAAGGTGCATTGTTTTCATATAACTTGTACACACACATCTTGGTGTTTTCTCTCCTCTTCTTTGTCCCTTGGTCGATCCATCTAAACAATCCCTTAAGGGATTCGATTTTCAAAGATCAAACAAACTTTTGTGTTTAATTACTTGCATAAACTTTTTCTTGAATTAGTACATGTGTACAAGAACGTGAATCAAACACACTATTGTTTGATTCTTGGATTGAATTACAAAAGAGGTAAGGGGTAATTCTTGTAATCCACATAAACCCTAATTAGGGTTCTTGATTGAAGATTGCAATTTGATTCTTGTTTGGGCTAGAATCACAAAGGTATGTTTACTATTTAAATATTGATTAATTAATTACATGTTATTTGATCTTGTTATAATTGCTTCCGCTATGCTCACTTGATGTGTTTGGTTTATAATATATGAATGTCATGATATCATAATTCCAACATGTAAACCCTCGGGGCATGCTGATTTTTGTTTATATTATTTTGGGGTTAGGAAACTGTCTCTAAAAGGAAGCACGGTGTACTTGTCACTCAACAAGGATGCTGATTGGATAAGAAACACGGATAACAAGGGTCTTCATAAGGACCGGAATCGTATAACTTTTGATGGCAGGGAGTTAGTGTTTGCTATTCAGTCTTATTGGCAGTCCGAGTTACTTTCTGTGGGTATAAAGGTACTTCAAACTCTGGACGCCCTCCGTAAGTCAAAGTCAAACGGTTCTGTGTTTCACCAAAGCACATCTCTCCTACACATTTTTGAGGTCTCCAAGTTTCTTTTAGACTTTTATCATAACCTCACAAATCCTTATAAAAAGAGGTTGCAGTATTTCCTTGGAATTTCATTAAGTTACATTGATATTGTGTTTCCATTAGACTGGCGGAAATCAGTGGACGAGGACTTGGTTTCCCTAAAGGAGACTGATCTGTCGGTGAACTTACTCGAGGAGATTATTCTTCAAACTGTTGACATCAAAGCTCTCGAGAGGGTGTTTATTATATGTCTATGTTCAAGAGTATCAATAGCAGTTTACGATAATCTCATTAATAAGCTCAAAGGTAAACCTCAATTTAAATCATTTGTTGAGAAATTTAGGGATGGTGGATTGAAAGATGTTTTGGTTGCTCCAACACTTCAACGTGCTTTAGAAGATTACTTTAGAGTCGCCTCCTGTTTCCTATCACCTCACAGTTTCGGGTATCTAGTGGACCGTCTTCTTTTAATGCAAACTTTCACTTCAGAAAATTATTACACAACATGATCTTCTTTTGTTGGATCATTTACACATATTCAATCTGCTTCAAGTTTATCTATTGGCCCTTCTTCTCCAAATCTAAGCGTTCTTGTTGAAAGAATCCAAGATATTCTCTGCTTTAGTGAAATTACTATGGTATGGATTAAAAGATCAAAGATTGATGTCTCTTATTATCCATTGTTAGTACTAAAGATGGTTATGATACTTTCCTTAATATGTCTGAAGGCACCAAATTATTCTCCTAAGCTACTTGACTTTCTGTCTGGTTACGACAATATTGCTTATTTTCTTCCAAAGAAGTTTTTGTGTAGTCTTCTTAGGAAAAGGATAAACCAAAAATTGAACTTGGATCCAGAAGTTGTTGCAGAAGTGTTTTTGAGCATTGATGATCCTCTCCTGATTGTTAGATCGGAAAATGTGAGTCCTAAAATCAATGCTCCTTGCGCTATATTTGTTGACCTTGAGAAATCTAAAGAGGAGATAATGAGCGTTTTGTTTCCAAGGAAGAACACACATAATGTCCACACACCATCAAATAATGTTAACGCTGGGACAATTCCTGAGATATTGTCTTCAGATACATTGCAAGATACTAACATTATGAATCGTGTGGAACTTCAAATTAACTGGAAAGTATTAGAAGAAATATCTGAGGCTATTAATGGGAAGAAGGGAGTGGCACTGAACAAGTTATCTGCTGCAACTATGATTAAGGTACAATATACATGATTGTTTGTAACAAATGATTTCTGTTAATGATATCGTTATTACTGTAAGTTTGATGCCTTATCTTTTGTCTGTTTCTTGCTAGAATGAACTTGATAGAAATAGGGGCGCATTGCTTACTGCCTTTGCGGCTCAAACTTCTTGTTCTTACGATGATGCAATAGCTATACGTGATGCAAATGAAGGTCTGAAGTTGCTTTCTTTTGCGTTTGACACAAGGTTAGACTTGCACCATTGTAAATTTTGAAGTGGTTTTTAAACTTCAAACCAATTTACACTTGAATTTGTATTAAGATTTTTTTCGTTTTTGGATCTTTTTACAGTCGACTAGAATTGAAGCATTCAGATATATTGAAGGGTGTGAGTCGTGCTGTCAAGGGGCTACAAAGTCATCGGCCAAAGCTAGATAATTTCTTGAACTGATCTTCCATGAACCAGGCATTAAAGGTTAAACAAACACGTGATTCAGTGGTGTTACAAAATCAAAGTGAATGTGATAACACTCAAGATGATAACAACAAGAAAGGGAAGGGAAACAAGGGAAAGAAGAGTAAAACGAGCAAAGGTAAAAAGAAATGACATTGATGAAATAGGAGGGATATTGTATGGTTTTCTCTTCTTATTTTTTGTATTCCAGAAAAAGATATGAACTTTGAATCCATGATTAGCACTTTATGACACATGATATGTTATTTTGTGGGTTTGAAACTCATGGTGATGCATGTAAGAGTTCTGGTAGGCCTATTAAAAACAGTTATGATCAATCATTAAGACAACTTGCTAACTAATGGGTTCACTGAATCAAAGTGCAATCTTGTTGAAAAAGGAAGTGTTAGGTCACCATTTAGTAAACACAAGTATGAGAAAATAGATGAGAATGAGAGATGGTTGATTATTAGAAATGAGAGAAAATAATTTGCAAGAGTTTCCTTAATGTATTCAAATAACCAACAAGAATAATGTTTACATAAGCTTACTATTTATAAGGGAGGAGTAGGGCAACATTCCCTTCCTCCCTCATTCTCCTTAAACGTGGGCTTTTAAGGCCCATGGACTTGCATAATTAAGCCTAGTAACATAAGCATATTGAAATAAATAACTAAGCAACCTATTACAAATGGTAATGACCGAGACTTGACTAAAATACAAAAGTATGATCCCAACAATCTCCCCCTAAGGGTCGGTCATCACGGTTGCTTGACGTCTTCATCTTTGTCGTTGACTTGTGACATGTGAAACTTTAGACGTCTTCAAAATAGTTGTATATTCAATGCACTTTGCTCTATGTCTTTGTTCTTTGGTGATGCTGTAGTGATTGTGATATGAAGTAGTCTGCCATTCATCACTCCTGCGTCTGTGGTGGTTGTCCGCCATTCCAACATACTCATACATCTTTGAACTTTGACTTTCACGTGCACGAAGTTCCTTTTCATATTCTGAGATCTTTAAGTCTTTATACTTTGTAGATTCTTCTTTATTGACGTAGAATCTTTCTTTGAACTTTGTGGTACTAAGATTTCTGGGGGAGCTATCATTTGCTTCAAGATGTATGTATGAGCATGTTGGAATCTACCATCATGGAAGTGAGGTACCTGCAAGTAAACAGTTAGCAATAAATAACCGGTACTTACATATAAGGAATTAGAATTCGTCAACAGCATAGTGTGAAGACTCCTTCTAATCCTTATCAAGGCCGTTCCCATATCAGATACTCCCAAAGGAGCTTACGAGACCTACTAAGTAGCTCAATGACTGGGTGAGTCGCTGGGGATCACTCCACGACTGTAGACCGTTATGGAACCACCGCAAACACTAAGCGTAACCCTTGAGGGGTTACCGAAGTGACCTGCTGTCAGGGCTGTTTGATGTTGACCCTGGCAGGATTTCCGTTCAATCATTGATAAATACATTAGTAATCCTCTCATAAACGTTCTCAGCAGATTGCTAAGATCTGCGAAGGACTCGATAATTTATAGCTGGTGTCCATTGATGTAGAACACCAGTTGTAGAAATACTAAATGTTCCTAAGAGATCTTTGATGTATCTCAAGGCTCTAGACTCTATACGTGCACACTTAGGTTTCCTATGCGGAGACTAGGGAGGGGTCTCCTGCTTCAATATCAACCATCTCTAAGAGATAGGTTGATAGGTTACACTGGTTCCCCGTGAGAATGAAACAAGTTCTTTTAAGAGAACTTGAGTGGTTTAGAAGGTTTAGTGCATTGCGTCACTGGGTCCATGACGACTTTATCTTCAATACCGGTGTTGTCTTTTGCAACAACCAGTAGCATACGTATTGAACCCGGTGTCTGCCCTAAGGTTGAACATATGGAGGGCTATTTCTTTTCACCCTTTTCTTTACTTTTCTTTTTAATTCTTCAACTCCTTCTTTCCCTTTCATTCTTTTCTCCTTTTTTTTCGTATCATACCTAAGGACTTCTAATTCTAACTATGGGAGATGTCCTTGGGTAGATCCCTCCGGCTCTGGCGGATCATAGGACGGTTATTCCTATCTTAATCACCTTATAACTCCGACAGTAGCCAAGAAACCTTTGAATGAAAATCTCTCAAAGTGTTTGTGATAATCAAATATTTTGGTTAACACTTTGAGAGTTTTGTGTACACTTTTGAAGGGCTTCCCCTTCACATGTGCTCATGAGTATTTAATAAATTTGCACATGCGGGAGGAGCAAGCATTTTGAATTGATCCACTTTCAGTGAACAAGACCGATTCGAGACACGCTTACATCACTAGTTAGACTAGCTTGAAGTTATTACCCGGCCTGGTCAAGTCCACAGAAAGATTCTCGAGACGGTACATTTCTACTAAAACAAATCCTTTTCGAGACACGCTTACGTGGTTAGTTAAAGAGATACATTGTCAGCTTTTAGGTGACAACTAGCTCTAGTAACTAACTTGATGTTATTACCCGTCGAGGATAAGTCTTTTCGATATTACTAACTTTTATTGTCTCGTCAATTCCTGAGTTATTACTGAGTCTAGCTCGCACATGATACAACTTTTAGCCTTATGACTACTTATATTTTAATCAACTTTTAGCTCTGATACCACTTGTTAGGTCACCATTTAGTAACACACAAGTATGAGAAAATAGATGAGAATGAGAGATGGTTGATTATAAGAAATGAGAGAAAATAATTTGCAAGAGTTTCCTTAATGTATTCAAATAACCAACAAGAATAATGTTTACATAAGCTTACTATTTATAAGGGAGGAGTAGGGCAACATTCCCTTCCTCCCTCATTCTCCTTAAACGTGGGCTTTTAAGGCCCATGGACTTGCATAATTAAGCCTAGTAACATAAGCATATTGAAATAAATAACTAAGCAACCTATTACAAAAGGTAATGACCGAGACTTGACTAAAATACAAAAGTATGATCCCAACAGGAAGCTTAAGTTTTGTCTAACGATTATTGGTTTGCGAGATATTTAATTTTTTTAAAATGAGGGTGAAGTTAATTTTATTGTTTTTTTATTTATTTTTATTTATTTATTTATTTATTTATTGTTAGCCAAACTCAAATGACAAGGACCCAGATACTTATGGAATATGAGATATCTTAAGTTCACTTCCTACTTCGTGTAAACAATCCTAGGGTATGTTTGGCAAAAACAGTTGTTGCTGTTGCGGAAAAAGATTAAAATTGTAATTTTTTTTAGTAGTGCTGTTTGGCAAACTAGCTTTACTTTTAGATTAAAAGTGTAAAATGACAATTTCTGAAAATAATCTCCGTAATATTTTAAAATAATCTTTTAAAAACAGATTTTGGAAACTTAATTTTCTAAAATAATCCACAATCTTTGTCACCAAAACAAAGATTATTTTTTGAGCAAAACTTATTTTCAACAAAATAATCTTAAGCCTCCATAATCTTTCATAATCTCTCGTACCAAACATGCCCTAATTAATGTGGTAACGCCACCTTCTAAAAAAAGGGATGATATTTTGGTTTTGTATATCGTGTTTCCGAGTTAGAAGAGAAAAGAAGAAATAACCGATGATGTTACAATTATATCCTTTGTTGTATATTTTATGTTTTACATTAGGTCATTTAAGTAATTATTTTTATTAGAAGCTTCCTAATATAACTTTATTTCAAATCATCTACTTTTGGAATGAAAGTTTTGAAGAGAAATTTAGCCAAGCGTCATCTCTTTTTCTTTATTCTTCTCTTCTGAAAAAACTCAAGAAAACGAATTTATTTTGTTTTTCTTCCTGCTTCTTTTCTTTTCTTTCAAAAATAAAATTGTAAAGCTTTGTAAATGAGACCTGACGAACAAGATTATAGGAAAATAAAAGTTAACTGACTAAAATCAGTCTCCTTAGATTAGTCAAGACTTGAGTAATAAGTTAGAGGTTCATCATCAGTTTAGGGTGGTGGCAGTGGTCACTCCCAAAATCCCCCATACCTCCCAACCAACCAATAATATCATTTCACCTCACTCACACTTTTTTCATACCTCTCAATTTTTTTTTAGTGGCAATCATATTTTTTTCATACCTCCCAACCCACCAACTTTTTCCACTCCAACTGTCCACTCCAACGTTCAAATGAGTTTCAAACCGTGGAAATGAATATCACCGCTGGAGTAAACCTCTGGGGTGGCGGCGGTGTTCCCCGGCGGTTTGGGGCAAACTGCTGCCCACCCCGCTCCGGCGCTCCCATTGCCACCACCCTTACTATCATCATACATTTATACAATTATTGCTTTAGGCAAATATTATCCAGACATTGACCATATTGAGTGATGCAAAACTGATACGTATCACATGGGATTAGAATGGGGACCATATCAAGTCTCCGGGTATGTTCATTTAGCATTTGAAATGGTTTATAAGCCAATGAATGGAGGAGAACTAGTCAATGAAGTCAAAGTCCTGATGGTTTTAGTCAATAAGAAGAAAAATTACAATAGTGACAGAATTGTCTCTGTCTTTGGCTTACTGTAATACGCATAGAGGTGAAAGATGTATTATATAGTCTTAAAAACACAGGTGATAAATTGGCTAGTTCTCTAACCTGTTGTGTTGGATAATATTGAAATGATTGTTGTCTTTGTTTTCGTGTCTGTTTTTCTCTCTTGTCTACCTGTCCTTCACTCTGCTACAGAAAGTAACATGTCTACGCTTACCTGTCCGGAAAGTTTTAGTTGTCCAGGTTTTGCCCCGTTCTAGTATCCATTTTACAATGTCACTGACGAACAGTGTGGGTTGATCAAGGTCAACTGTAATTCAAAAGGTGGGGAAATTCAAATTGGGAAAAAGAAATATGAAATTTTTAGCAAGTTTGATTCTAGTAGTGCTTCCGTTACGATCCGTAACACAACATTTGAAAAACTTGTGAAGAATACAAGCTGTGAGGCGCTTATGAATAATTTCACTTCTCCAAACCCTCTTGTATATTCCATTTCAATATTCCCCTTCCTCACTCTCTTCAAATGCACAAAAAATACCAGTTATGCAGAAGGAATATTGAATGCCTATTTTAACCAACTTAATTATAAAAGCCACAACAGATGCAAAGATCACAATTTCTACTATGAGTATTCAATCAGCAATGCAACAGTTCCAAGTGATCTCCCGCGTACATGTGAAGTAATACAGTTGCCAATGATAGGGGGATTGGAATATATAAAATATGATACAACCACCATATTTTCCCTTCTCTCATCCAGGTATATCTCTATTTCAATTTCATTGACGCGTTCCTGTGAAAAGTGTCGCAAAAAGGGCTGCCGCTGTCATGCCAACAAAGGACAGTTTCAATGTTTGTGTGACAAAAAGGGTATTTACTTCTGGACTGTATATTATATTTCCTGCTGAATGCAATTTCCATGGACACACACACACACGTATAAAAGCACAGCTCTACATAGGGCCAGAAACTATTATTCATAAGTTAATTGAGTAAAAATCGTATGCAACGATTACTCACTATCAACCAACTATTACTATTAATTAAGTATTACCATTGGTATTTGGTTATTTACTACTCTTAAAAGTAAATATTTTTTCACCAAACCATTTAATTAATTTATATATGAATTCATATTTCTAAAGTTTGTGGTAATTTATTTAAGACCAAGTACGCTTAGTATATTCAGTTTTTACGAGAATTGTCTTTGCTGACTGGAAAGGGGTGTTTGGATTAGCTTACTTTCCAAGATTATGGTTGAATTTAGATAAGCTCATTAGCTCTTTTATTTTTGCCTATAAGCTTATGGATTATTTAAGTCTATAAGCTTATTTTCATAAGCTCATAAGCTGAAAAAGTGAGCTTATGGATTTTCCAAATTCAAAAAGCCCATAAGCCCATAAAATATAAGCTAATCCAAACACCCCTAAGTCACAAACAGTCTATGATTATCAAGAAAAGGCTCTTCTTTTCACAAACCTTACACCTAAAGATTATGTTTGAAAAAGTTATTAGTATGTAGCTAGATAGGGCTATATCGAGCATGGGGAGTGCTTGAGTTTTCCGGCATGAACAACACAACACGCATGCACACACAACACGGTAAGGGGGTGTGGGAGTGGTGACAGGATGACATTCACAGTAAGGGTGACGGGTTCACACACACAAACACATGGGAAGGCTCGGAAAGAATTCCCCGATGATCGGGACCAAAGTTTGAGGAATAGAAGAGAGTGGAATGGTATTCCCGCTCAGGAACATATGCCACATAGGAATCTTTTTTGGGAATATTTGAGCACTCCCTTTGATGCCAACTGTATTTTCTTATAATCAAATGGATACTCACAAACATTCCTAACCCAGAAATGTCCCTTCTATCTTATTAGTAAAGCGATAAATCACACCTTATTTAGATAGTTATCGTGCACTAACATTTCTAACATGATATATAAACGGTTCAATTCCTTTGGTGTAGAAACAGGAAGACCTTTGATGCCAGTGATTCTACTCTTAGGTAATTTGTCATCACCATCAATTTTTGTTGCCTTAACCATTCTAATTTTTAAAAACAATGACATCTATCAAACTCTTTCAGCTCTTGGTGTAGGAACTGTGATGATACTAATCATAATAATCTTGTGTCTAAAGAAGAAATATGGATGGGGAAAAAAGGTGGAGTACAATGTCAATGTGGAGATTTTCCTAAAGAATCAAGAGTTCCTGGATCCAAAAAGATACACTTATTCACAAATCAAGAAGATGACAAACTCCTTTGAGGTCAAACTAGGACAAGGTGGTTTCGGTTCTGTGTATAGAGGAAAGCTAAGCGGTGGAAACCTTGTGGCAGTGAAGATTTTAAGTGAACTAAAAGGAAATGGGAAAGATTTTGTTAATGAAGTTGCAAGTGTTGGCAGGACTTGCCATGTCAATATAGTAAGTCTTGTGGGATTCTGTTTGGAGGGTAGTCGAAGAGCTTTGATCTATGAATATATGCCTAACGGATCCCTTGAAAAGTTCATATATGGTCGTGGTTCTTCAAGTAATAGCCATCTCGGGTGGGAAAAGTTGCACCAGATTGCAATAGGGATTGCTCGAGGATTAGAGTACTTGCATAGGGGATGTAACACAAGGATCTTACATTTTGACATCAAGCCCCATAATATTCTATTGGATCAAGATTTTTGTCCTAAGATATCTGACTTTGGGCTGGCTAAGTTGTTCCCCGAGAAAAGAAGCGTGATATCCATAACTGATATGAGAGGGACGCCAGGGTATATTGCTCCTGAATTATTTTCTAGAAGTTTTGGAGGGGTCTCACACAAATCAGATGTTTATAGTTACGGAATGATGATTCTAGAAATGGTTGGAGGGAGGAAAAATGTCCAGGTTGAAGTTGATCATACAAGTGAAATATACTTTCCTCATTGGATATACAAAAAGATTGAACTACATGAAGAACAACTTGAACTGCACGGTATTGTGAGCGAAGTAGAAAGTGAGATAGCTAGGAAGATGATTATCGTGGGATTGTGGTGCATACAAACTAATTCTTTAAGTCGTCCGACAATGACCAAGGTGGTTGAAATGTTAGAAGGGGGCTTAGAGTTATTGGAAGTTCCTCCAAAACCTTATATGTTTTCTCCATCAAGATCAGTCGAGTCTTCAACCATAGAATAATTGCTTCCCTATATGTTTTCTCTGTTGATATATGTTTTTTTCTCATTAAGTATTGCTATGATATTCAATATTCTAATGACTGCAGACAACATGTTGGCATCATTTTCTTTAAATAGGTAGCAGACACATATGCTTATCCAGTATGTATGGCAATATGGGTATATTCCATAGTTATGATCAAGATGATCTTCTTACTCGCAGATTACTAGTGTATGGTATTAGTGGTAGCTAAGCTTTCACATAAAATGCAGGAAGCTTGACTTTAAAGGTTTATAACAGAACCAAAATGGGCAAAATTGGGGGGAAGAAAGCAGCAACTTTTTTAGTCAACTTTGGGAGCTTCTGGGCCTCCCACAGACAGAAGAAAATGGTGATGAATCAAGACATGAGACATGTTTTTGTGCACACATTTCATCATACTTAATGTCAATCAATATTTTATGGTCAATGAATAAGCAAGAATGATTTTACTAATGGATGATTAATATAGGTTTTTAGATAATACAATTATACATGCAACCAATGGGGTTAGAATTTTTTTTGTTGAAAAGCATCTACAACTTGACTATTGATCACTTTCACACCTATATCATGTATTATAATTTTGATTAGTAAAAGTAAATTTGAAAATGTAATGTGAATAGCAATCTTCCAAATGCACTTTCAGCACATCCCACAAATCAAGGAAGCATAACTTTTACATCAACTTACATTATAAATCAATAAGCAAGTTAGGGCAAAGTATGTATCTATACGGGACTGACCAAATGCCATTCTCTCTTCGGACGCTATTAATTGTACGTGGCTTCGATCTATAAAATGTTAAAGGATCTGTGAATTTATAGTGTGACATTATACCCAAGTATTCCTATATAATTCTAAGGGCAAATGATATTAAAAGGTAATATAGGGATTAGGATGTGGGCTGGCTAGAGTTAGGATTAAGCTTAGAGTTTCGTTTTGTTAATTGTTAGTATATTAGGGATTAGGATTTTGAGTTTATTTCGCAACTCCCTCCTTGGTTGTGTGCTTAGATACCCCTGCAAACACACCACCCAAGGCCTGCACAATCAGTACCCATCTGTCCCACAGTACCACTTTTGATGTTGAATTTATACTGTTTAGAGTAGGATTTGATGTTTAGTTTTGATTTTATAGGAAGCCAGTAGTGTAAGGTTCACTAGTATCAATGTAGTGTAGGTTCTCATGCTTATTTTCTCGCTTTTCATGGCCCCTAACATGCCCCCTTAGGCTGGTTTGCATCTGCTTCCCCACCAGCAGCCTAGGGCTCATTTGATCTTTGTTGATGTTTGATTTCTGAGCTTGTTGATCTCGTCTTCAGTTTGTTTGATCTGGTTATTGTTGTTATTTGTTGTTGTCGTTGTTGTTAGATTTTGTTAGTTTAGATTATTTACCTTCTACAGCTTATTGGCTTATTGGTTGGGTGTTGGTGTGATTCAAAATTCTAAAAAGCTCACTTTGAAATACAATTTTTGAAACTGTTTGTAATTTGATTTTGGAACAAACCCATTTAAAGTTTTCTAGGAAAATGGTTTTGCAAAAGTTGGATGTAGTTGTTGTTCAAATAGATTGCAAAAAGAAAAAAAATAATAAAATAAATTAGTTGATAAATGGAGGTGAGACAGGAATCGAACCTGGGTCACCACTGCCCAGCAGACACACAACCACCACACAACCATCTGGGCTACTAATACTCTCTTGTTATACATTCAATTATCTAATATTTATAATAGTAATTGCATGTTTAGCTTAAATTACCTTATCTTTTGTATTATTGCTTATTTTAGCTTATTTCTCATTGTTTCCCCCTCCTCAGATTTTTCCTAGAGTAGTATTATCATAAAATAGTCTCCGTTAATTTTTCAGATTTTTCCCTTCAGGTTTACTATTTTTTGTCATTTAATTATTGTTGAAGTGTTTTTAATTCATAAAAAATTCTAAAATAATCAAAAAAATATGTTTCTTTTTCTCAAAATTTTCTTTTACCTCTTAGAACGTAGGAAATTTATTTTTGAAGCCGTAGGACTAGTGTAGCTTTTAATTCACGTTTTATTTTGCGCTCTCGCGTTTTATTTAATTAACTTTTACGTTTTTAGTTTAGCTTACGTTTTAGGATTTCCCGAATTCCCTATTATGTTTCCCGTAGTATTTTAGGTAGATTTTAAGTTTTATTTAGCATTCCTTGTTTGTAATCGTGTTTTAGTTTCGTTTATTTCATTTTCCGTACGTTATTTGCTATTTCTCGTAATTCAACAATATCAAATAATCAAAACCATTCCTTACAAGCATTTTAATCTCGAATCTCACACGATATTGCCCATTCACACCTCGTTGGGACACAACCCGGGTAATCACTTACCCGGTATCACATATATATATATATATATATATATATATATATATATATATATATATATATATATATATATATATATATATATATATATATATTGTATTCACGAGTTTTTGCAAGTTAATCTTTTCCTAAAGGTTAATTAGTAAATTCTACTCACGTCTACTTTGTATATTTTTGATACGCACTCAAAAACGCACTATCAAAATGGCGCCGCTACCGGGGAGGTTGTGTTGCGACAATATCTTTACGATTTTAACGATTAGTGACTTGTAGAACCTTTGTCAAGAAGTTATCGTTTTCAAAAAAGTATAAAACACAAAAATATTTCCTTTTTCTTTTGTAAATATATCTATCATATAAAAAAATACAAAAATATTTTTCGTTTTTCTTGTTAAATAAAAAAAATAAATAAGCATAAAACACACTGCCGAGAACCAAGGCAGAAAACCTACCAACTGGGGGTGTGAACATTAATAAGTTCCCAAACAAAAGATTAAAACTTGCCATTGTATCCTTGTGAATTGGTGTACCTTTTTCAAAGAAGCCATTTTACATTGTGATTAATGGTTTATGTTCACCATTGTCTTTTTGAGTTGGTCTCGTTTTAACTGATGTGTTTTTCGAAAAACCCAAAAATATTTTTCCTTACCCTCTATCCGTTTGATTCTACCTTCTTATACCCCTCTCATGTATAATTCTTATGGCGTCTCCCGGCTACACGTGTTTTCACTGTAAAAGCCCGATTGAGAATGGCTATCGTTGTTTCCGGTGTATTTGTGAGAAGTGTGGAAATAATTGTAGTAACAGCTTTTGCACTACGTGCAATTTGTTCATAAATCCAAATTCTCTCAATGATTCACCAAATTCTTCCAACTACCCTTCACAGCCCGAGATACGTGCTATTAATGACAAACCATCAAAAATTGATCCTAACCTTTCAGGATTTACGGTAAAAAGTTTGTCAAGCAAGCGTACAGAGCATAGAGCAGTGACTGAAAAGAACGACTTGCCTAATCTTCACGTTTATCAAGAACAAAAACCAGAGACCATAACGAAAGTGGTGGAAATTCCTAGCTCTCAGAGCACACCACTTGTCCCACCTCTGACTTTTATTCCTTGTGTCGGCTGTGGTGAGCCGCTTTTCGGGTTGCCATGTCGTTGGTGTACATGTGAATAATGTGGTAATGATATTTGAGACAGAAGTTGTTTGTTTTGTGGTTCGAGGAATTCATTTGCTTATGATCCTAATCATAACTCATTCAACGACTTCACAAATTTTTCCAACTACCCATCACATTCATACGAGCAAGAATCATATTATCCAAATCTCAATGATGCTTCGTATCAAAATACGCCAAGCCAGACTCAACAGTTTTTCTGTTGTGAGTACTGTGGTGGCCCACACTACAGTTCTGATTGTCAATCGGGAAACATGCTTGTCTATGAGCAGTTTCCTGATAACAATTATGACTCTAGCACATACGACTCACAGCCACATCAGTTTTTCTGTTGTGAGTATTGTGGAGGTCCTCACTTTAGCTCGGATTGTCAAACAGGGAATCCCTTTCCTTGAAACAATTACGACTATTCGTTTCAAAACCCACCTCCACAGTACCCAATTATCCAAGCAACTCCTCAATACCCGTAAAACCTTTGTCATGAGGTTCTTGAAGCATTGAAAGAACTTAAGGAGGAGTTGGCTACTACATCGTTTCAAGATTCCCGTGAGAAATCCATGGCAGAATTACTTGCTGAAGAACGAGATGCTAGAAACGATATGAGCATGGAAGAATTACTTGCTGAGCAAAGAACAGCTAAAATGCGTGCCAATCTTCGCAATGCTGCTCTATTTGATGACGATGATGACAGTGATGATGATGAAGATAACATTGTTATTATTCAAAAAGATTCATCGAGTACATCAGTTGAAGATACCCTTGATATTCGTCAAGGCTCATCAAATTCATCAGTTGAAATCCCACCAATCCAAATATCGCAGGGAGAAAAGACTATGATGGAATTACTAGCAGAAGAACAAATGAAATTTATAAAACCCATGTCTGCTAGTCCTTCTCAACTCCCTCAGTCTGTTGTTATCACACCCGAAGTTCCCACTCACTCTCTGATCATGGGGGACGAGCATCTTAACACTATTCCTAAAAAGGAATCGGACGAATTCATAAAGTCTAGTGCTGAGAAACTTGTCCCAATCCCAGGAGAGTCACAGGGAATTCTTGAGCATATGTGTGATCTTACTTCCCCTCTTGAGTGTCCAAAAGATCAACTTGAGACTTTCTCCGATTTTAGCGATGATTATACATCTTATGGAGACATTGAATATGTTAAGGCATCACTTTCGCATTCTGATGTTGATCCTCTTCTTGAGGAGTTCGCCGATGAACTCACTCACATCAATCCACTTCCATTGGGAACTGATGATGGTCTCTTTGATTTCGAAGCCGATCTGGGAGAAATTGAAAGTCTCCTTTATCATGATCAGTCACTCACTTCTTATCCAAACAGTCCAATAGAGAATGTTGATCACTTTGTTCCTGAAGCATTCAAAACAACTCTCACCAATCCCCTATTTGAATTCGAATCCGAATTCACCTTGATTTCTGATAATCCAATCTTTGGTACTCAGATTGAGGATTGTGATGAGTCTACTCCGGAACATGAGCTCACAGATTTACATCTTGTGATTGATTCTCTTAGCGAGGAGTTCTCTGGTGAACTTTCTCATATCATATCTCCACCGGAGTATGATAACTTCCATTTTGATCATGACACACCCGGGATATGTCTTGATCATGTAAGCTTAAATGAGGAGATTCATAATCTAGAAATTATGGATTCTCCTATGGGTGATGACGAGTTAATCATGATTTTCATCATGAGTTTCTTTCTTTTCTTCACCTATCCCGTGACGTCCTCTCTTCTTCACTCCTTCGGGACTGAAGACACTATCTTTGACCCCGGCATTTCCATGTATCATTCTTTTGATCCAGGGTCTGTATATCTCATCGGTGTGGAACTTTCACGTGCTTCAAATGTTTGTCCAAACATCTTGAATGAAAGTCCGATGGAGATTCCTTCTTCCACATCATGCTTCCCCAAGGACAAATGAATTCGGGGTCGAGTCAAGCTAGCGACTCGGTAAACAAAAACAGTAGCAGGCATATAGGTTTTCACCCTAAGTGTGGGGGAGTTACCCCTGCTGTGGTTACAAATAAAGTGAAAAAATTGTGTTTCCACATTTAGATTGTAATGCTGCCCTTTTACATCCAAAGAATCGGCATAATAGCGGGGACTTTGAATATTGAGGACAATATTCAATTCTAAGTGTGGGGGGGGGGGGGGGGGGGGGAGGGAAATTCTGACGAATTTGATCACATTTTACCATCTAGTACCCCCATTTTTGGCAAAAATTTAAAATTTTTTTTTTCACTTGTGCTTCAAAATTTTTGTGGTTATCAGTCCGCCTTGTCTAAACGACAAAAGGATTGGCTAATCCAGGAGCAAACGGCTCTTCATAATGATATATCAAATCCGTTGACGGCTTACAATTTGCCAAAAATTGTATGGTATCTCAACTCACCATATCCTAAAAAGAGAAAGAGTTGGCTAGCCCGCAAGATTATGGCTTGTGGTAAAGGCAGTGGAAAACCATAATTGGTAATCAACTCACCAAGATGTTGACTGTGTCCATAAAGAGTTGGCTAGTCCAGAAGCAAACGGCTTCTGGTAAAGACAAATCAAATCCGTTGACAGCTGGTGGTTTGCTCAAAATCACATGGTTATCAGGTGGATCATAGCTCTTACTTGAATCAAAACATTTGGCTACTCCAGAAGTAATGGGTTTTGGTAAAGAGACTTAAAATCCATTAAATTTTCACAAAAAAAAAAAAAAAAAAAAAAATGCTAGGGACTAGCAATTGCTTAGTGTGGGGGATTTGATATGTGCCTTTTTGCACATATCTTTTCGTCCAATTTTCGAGTCAAAACAACCAAAAACACTTCAAAATGGTCAAATAACATCACAAATACCCTTGGAATGTGTTTTTGCGTATTTCAGGTGCAAAAAGATTGAAAATAAATAAAAAGCATGCAAAGTTCACACAATTGTCATTTTCAGTCTCTGAAGTTTCATAAATTGGCAAAACTAGTCTCTAAAGATTTAAAATAAACAAAAAATCAACTTTGGTCCTTGGATAATCAAACTTGTTCAAAATTAATCCCTGGATGAAAGTTTTCACAATTTGGCAACTTTTACCTCCAAAATCCAAAATTGACATAAAAGGTCCTTGGAAGTTTTAAAATAGAAAATTATCAACTTTGGTCCTTGTGTTATTGATTTGTGGCAGGTTTAGTCATTTGAATTGAGTTTGGGAAGTGGGAAGTTTCAGCCCCTCAAGATTCAACAATCTACGATTTTGGTCCTTGTACTAAATCCTACAATCAAATGGACCGTTATTATTATTATTTACTTACTAATAAATCAACCCACCACCCCACTTTTATAACCCAATCCTGATCCTAAAACTTTTGGCCCAAAATAAACATCCCAAAGCCCAAACCTAAATCGTTTTAATAAAACGTATCCCACCCTGCCTTTGACCCAGTCAAACCACAAACCCCCTTTCTTCCCCATCGCCCCTTTTACCCACTGTATACTCACCCCCTCCTCCTCCTGCTACACGCAACCACCTCCCTTTTCACGTCCATCAAGAAACCCTTCACATGTTACCAAACCATCACGGGTATCCCTCCTCCATGTCACCAATCCATGGACACACAAGCTCATCCAACGGCTAAGATAAAAAGGTGTGGAGCACTAATTTTAATCGATGGCTGTGAAGGCTCAAGAAAAGCACAGGAGGAAACAGACAAAGAAGGAAGAAGAAAACCTTTTATTTTTATGAGTATTGAGTAGTATAAAAGGGGTGAATTGTAGCCACTGTGGGGGGCATTAGCTTTTTGTAGATAGCAGTAGGTAATAGTGTATTTAGGATTAAATTTTATGTTTAGTTTAATTTCTGGAAAAAGTGTTCTCCTGGTTTTGTAATGTAGACTTCAATTAATATAAGCTCAGCTTTCATCTTACTATCCTTTGTTTAATTATGAAAACTGCTTAATCTCTGATCCCTTAGCTTAATTAGGTTAGATTTAATATTCCTGTGGTGTTTCAGCTTATTGCTTAGCTTACATGAGCCCTGCTAAATTGTAAGTCCTTATCGCTTGGAGCTTGGTACTCTTGTAGTTAGTCTGCTCATTGTTTTCAAACAGTCCCACAAGCCCACTTTTGATATTGTTCCTAGTTTAACTTAGCTTTTCTGAGCTTGTTTCAATATTTATGTCTCAATTGAGTAGCTTTTCATAATCACTTATTTGTCCCTACAGCCCCATTGGATCCAAGATGTGGGCTGGCTAGAGTTAGGATTAAGCTTAGAGTTTCGTTTTGTTAATTGTTAGTATATTAGGGATTAGGATTTTGACTTCATTTCGCAACTCCCTCCTTGGTTGTGTGCTTAGATACCCCTGCAAACACACCACCTAAGGCCTGCACAATCAGTACCCATCTGTCCCACCGTACCACTTTTGATGTTGAATTTATACTGGTTAGAGTAGGATTTGATGTTTAGTTTTGATTTTATAGGAAGCCAGTAGTGTAAGGTTCACTAGTATCAACGTAGTGTAGGTTCTCATGCTTATTTTCTCGCTTTTCATGGCCCCTAACATGCCCCCTTAGGCTGGTTTGCATCTGCTTCCCCACCAGCAGCCTAGGGCTCATTTGATCTTTGTTGATGTTTGATTTCTGAGCTTGTTGACCTCGTCTTCAGTTTGTTTGATCTGGTTATTGTTGTTATTTGTTGTTGTCGTTGTTGTTAGATTTTGTTAGTTTAGATTATTTACCTTCTACAGGTTATTGGCTTATTGTTGGGTGTTGGTGTGATTCAAAATTCTAAAAAGCTCACTTTGAAATACAATTTTTGAAACTGATTGTAATTTGATTTTGGAACAAACCCATTTAAAGTTTTCCAGGAAAATGGTTTTGCAAAAGTTGGATGTAGCTGTTGTTCAAATAGATTGCAAAAAGAAAAAAAAAATAATAAAATAAATTAGTTGTAAAAAGGAGGTGAGACAGGAATCGAACCTGGGTCACCACTGCCCAGCAGACACACAAACACCACACATCCATCTGGGCTTGTTGTTATACTTTCTTGTTATACTTTCAATTATCTAATATTTATAATAGTAATTGCATGTTTAGCTTAAATTACCTTATCTTTCGTATTATTGCTTATTTTAGCTTATTTCCCATTGTTTCCCCCCTCCTCAGATTTTTCCTAGAGTAGTATTATCATAAACTAGTCTCCGTTAATTTTTCAGATTTTTCCCTTTAGGTTTACTATTTTTTGTCATTTAATTATTGTTAAAGTGTTTTTAATTCATAAAAAATTCTAAAATAATCAAAAAAATATGTTTCTTTTTCTCAAAATTTTCTTTTACCTCTTAGAACGTAGGAAAATTATTTTTGAAGCCGTAGGACTAGTGTAGCTTTTAATTCACGTTTTATTTTGCGCTCTCGCATTTTATTTAATTAACTTTTACGTTTTTAGTTTAGCTTATGTTTTAGAATTTCCCGAATTCCCTATTATGTTTCCCGTAGTATTTTAGGTAGATTTTAAGTTTTATTTAGCATTCCTTGTTTGTAATCGTGTTTTAGTTTCGTTTATTTCATTTTCCGTACGTTATTTGCAATTTCTCGTAATTCAACAATATCAAATAATCAAAACAATTCATTACAAGCATTTTAATCTCGAATCTCACACGATATTGCCTATTCACACCTCGTTGGGACACGACCCGGGTAATCACTTACCCGGTATCACATATATATATTGTATTCACGAGTTTTTGTATATTTTTTATACGCACTCAAAAACGCACTATTAGGTACCACGTTAACGTTGTCAAAATATTCATCATCATCGGTATCATCATGAATGGGTAACGGTTCACTAACCCGTTCACGCCTTTTTTGTTTGATATAGCGCGGCTCATACGGGTCGAAGTTAGTAGGCATTTGTGGTGGGGTTTGTTGGTTGTTGTTCGACTCAAACGGGTCGAAGTTAGTTGGAATATGCGGGAGGGGTTGTTGGGTGTAGAAAACCAATGGTGAAGATTGCGGGTACATTTGGGGGTGGTAAGGTTGTGTTTGAGAAGATGATTCGAGACCGGGTTGAGATTGAATTCGAGGACGAATTGCGCCTCTCGATCCACCTCTCGATCCACAACCACCTCTTCTAGGATCTCTAACTTTTTTGCCACGTTCCATATTTTTTCTCTCTCAATATGTTTTTTTTCTCTCAGAAGTTTTTGTTTTTTCTGATATGGGTATGCTTTTTTTTTTTTTTTTTTTTTTTTTTTTGTGCTTTCCACCCTCCAATACACTCCTTTATATACACAAAAAAAGAAAAGAAAAAGAAGTTAACGTTACAAACCCAACGGCTAGCCCCAACGTTCATATTTTTTTCCTTCCCCATGCGTGAGCTCCTCACTCAAAATGATCTCCCCGTGCGGTAAGGATATGCTGGCGGCGGTATTCCCGTGAGTGAGGGATCCCATCCCGCACTCTCACTCACCCACTCCCAGTCCTCTAACTAGTTTGAAACTTATGTATCATAATGTAATTAAAATTGAATAAAATTTAAGAACGTGATTTTGAGTAAATCACAAGAAGTAAATATGTAACCTTTTCAAAGGTCTATATTAAATTCTAGAAAAACTACGAGGACTATAAGCATAAAATAATCTCAGCATTAACGTTCACATTTCCCCACAGCACAGCACTCCATTCCACACTACTACTTCACTCCCCAGCTCCACTCCCAAACACATACACAACAATGTCACCACCACCACTACCACATTTCCTCCCCCTCCTCATCCTTCTTTTCCACGTCAGCATCCTCCATGCATACGACGACCACCAAGACCTCCAACCCCTACTCTCCTTCAAATCCACATCCGACGTGTCAAACCACCTAACCACGTGGACAAACTCATCTTCAAACAACCCATGCACTTCATTCCAATACATAACATGTCTCCACAACCGAGTCACTAAACTCGTCCTCGAAAACCTCAACCTCCAAGGCCGATTCGACTCACTCAACTCGCTAACTCACCTCCGTATCATTTCTATTAACACCATGAGAAATTTTGTGTATGTGGTAGTTAGTTATGTAATAAAATTTGAATCTAAACTAAAAATTTTTGGTGTAAAAGTTATCGGATGCCGGTGGAAGGCTTATAATTGCTTCTGATGACATTTTGGATGCTGTGTCCTCAGAGATGGCTGCAAAATCTTGTCGTGGTTTGCCTGCTCAACTTGCTGTTAGGCAAGTAGTGAAGGTAGTTTGTCTATTCTGTATTTCAATGTTTTTGTTCAAAGATTACAAACTTTGACTATTGACTTCAGACTTGTAATTTCAGTATGACATAACTGTTATGTTGTTCATCTTGAAATTAGCATAGTTTCTCTGTAGTTAGTGCCTGTATTTGGTGTATTTCATTTACAATGCACACCAATTGTGAAGTAAAGCTTATATCTATTTGACCTCAAAAAGTCAAACTGTATTACTTCTTTTTCTTACTGGTTGTATGGATGATTGTCCAGGAAGCATTGTGAACAAGGGGATTGAAGGATGATACGATGTGCATAGTTGTCGACATAATTCCAGCAGACACTGCAATGCCGCCACCATCCCCACCATGTAAAAAGCCAAGCAAGTTTAGTCTTAGATCTTTATTTTTCATGAGAAAGAAGTTCCATGGTTCAGCAAGTAAACTGTCTAAGAAACTATCTGCTGTTGGCATCGTCGAGGAACTCTTTGAAGAAGGTTCTGCCATGCTTTCCGAAAGGTTAGCTTTTCTAAAACAAATGCAACGTTTTAGTGACAGAAGAAATGAGTATCTTAACATTTTGGGCCGTAACAACTGTAGTTTTTTTCTTTATTGGCAAGTTTTCGATCCCAGTTATGCTTTAATCCAATTAAAAAGGATTACCTGAAATTATCTTACTCATCGATCGATAGTGTTTATCTTGGATATATTGTAGATTGGGGAATGATGAGACGTATGTTCCATCAACATCGGGTGTTTTCATGTGTGATGTATGTCAATTAGACATAGGGGCAAGTGAAGGGATATCGGTTCATGCTGGTTCCATATTTTCAACAAGCTCAAAACCTTGGGAAGGCCCTTTCCTTGAGCTGATTGTCGTAATAAGAAAGATGCCATGGAGGGAAAACGACCAAGTGGAGTCAAAGTCACTTAACACCCGCAATTATTTTCCCTGTCTAACCCTTCATCAATTTAAAAAATTTGGTGAGCTTAACGATTCATTTGAATGCATAGGTGGTGATGTTGTAATATGCTGTAGCACATGGTAGGAAGTGAATGTAGGATTTCAGATTGCTTATTGTTTGCTAAGATGTTGGTAGGAATGATACATAACTAGTAGCACTTAGAGTGTAGCATAAATAAGTTAGAACTAATGCTTCTACTTGATCCATGGCCTTATGGCCTTTTATTGTACTAACTTGTTTTCACCTAACGTGTAATCTTATATTGTAGCCGAATAATATGAACTGTGAAAGTTTCAATCTATGATGTGAATTTAGGATTTCAGATTGCTTATTATTTGCTAAGATGTGGATAGGAATGATACATAACTTGTAGCGCTTAGGGTAGAATAAATAAGTTAGAACTAATGCTTCTACTAATCCATGGCTTTTTATTGTACTAACTTGTTGTCACCTAATGTGTAATCTTATATTCTAGCCGAATAATATGTACTGTGAAAATTTCAAACTATAACATATTGACACCACTCATTGTGATTCTTGTGTAAGTGGTTACGCTTGTCAACTGCGGATCAAAAGCTTCTACAATACATTTTCTGATAGTCTTTACTCTTTAGAGTTGAAAAATATATGAATGATGGTGGATAAACCGGATACTGGGAAATATCATGACAACATGTAGTAGTGATTAAAAGTATGTGCGTCTCCCTCATGGGTCTTTGTAGACCCAAAGTTGGAAAATTATAACCAGTTTTGAGAGTTAAGTTTTCTTCTTAAAAAACAGTTTACAAAAATTCCAAATTTCCTAAAAATAAAAATGTTTCGAGTCGATAGGTTGTTTTAGCTGAACCCATTTTGGTCCCACGTCTGAGTGAAGGAATAAAATTGATCATATACTAACTGTAAGTTGAAACTTGAAAGAAACACGACCCTTCCCTCAAACAATAGCAATGGAAATGGAATGTCTTCATGGCTCAGACTCTCCGGCCACCCATTGAACACTTCTGCCTCCTTTTCTTCTTAACCTCTCTACTTGAAAAACACAAACGACTAGCTACTGCTCATGGGATGGTATTCAATGCGAAAAAGCAACCAGTGTCTTAGTTATTTCACTGCCATCTCAATCAATCGCTGGATAGTGAAATGTTTGGTGGTAGACGTGGTCTAATTTGCGCCTGTAGATGGGTCGCTGTCTATGTCTTAAATAGACGACCTCCAAGTCAACTATACAGATACGTATATTTGCATTCAAAATTCCAATAATTCCGTTTAATAGGGGGGCAGTGGGGCACCTAGTGAAACTTCAATATTTGAATATTTCTTCGAAATATGCTTAAACAAATTCGTACAATATGCATTAAAAACTTGTATTTTTAAAATTATATGCAAATATTCAAGTTTTAATCGGTATACATGTAATTCCCGCGGTTCAATATCGGTTGTAAGCTAAATGAATTTCCATTGAGTGGGGCAAGTCTCATAAAGCATTTCACCGGTACTCTGAACAAACTCTTAAGTCAAGCCATATGTTGGTATGCATCTACACAGCCACATGCACACATTATCTGCATCAAATATACTGCATTTAATAATTAATTTTCCTTGATTATTTTACTCTCAAGGTTTCAAAATGAAAAACCACATGTTGGTATCCTCTTTTGCAGCATTCCTAAACCTAGTTATTTTCATTTTTTTGGTGTTTCTCAAAAGCCCGTTTTGCTTGGCTTCATTATATGAAGATTGCGCCCCTCGAAACTGCGGTGATGGTGTGAACGTAAGCTTTCCATTTTACATTGGAGGTTTACAACAGTCATATTGTGGGTACCCTGGTTTCAAGCTCGACTGCAACAACAATGGGTCCTTAATTATTCAAATATCTGGAAATAAATATTCAGTTGAATATATTGACTATGTCAACGACATCATGCAGTTACGAAATTCCCCAATAACTACATGCCCCTCGGCAATCACAAACATAACACTTGATGATTTATATTCATATGAGGAACTTTTTATTCTTAAGAATTGTGCTATATCACAGCTGCCCGCCAAAAATCTGACAAGGTATAGGATTGGATCTTGTGATCAGTTGCTTATGTCTAAGCATGACATGAATTTTAGAATCGCAGAGGAAGTTTGTACTAAAATGGTTGTGGTACCGGTTAATTTGGAATATTATGATCCGGTGGTTGATGGTGGAAATTATGCAGAGATGATTAAAACATGGTTTAGAATATCATGGAGGGCACCGAATTGTGAGACTTGTAGACAAAGTGGTGGTAGGTGTGTATATTTTACGGAAGAGTTTATGCTCCGTTGTTCGTGCCCAAATTCAACCGACGCTGACCCCTCCGAGGGTTGTCAGACTGGTAAGAGCGTACTACCGATCTAATATACAATTCGTAGAAGTTTTATTTTGATCACAATATCTCATATAGTTTTATCTAGGGAAATTTGCATTTATGTAACCAAAGATAACAATTATCTCCAACTTCAAGATTACCTCTTAACATGAGTTTGGCTTTGATACAGGCTCCATATTCTTTAAATATCCAATAAACAGGTACAATTGAGATCGGTATATATATCCTATATTTGCCATATATTTAATAAACCATGTTCATTCATTTTTTGATCAAAACAAAAAAAATAAATTTTCATTCTTTTTTAAAAAACTAGTTATAATACTCGTGCACGCACAAATGTTTTTCTAGAAAAATTTGATTATATAGTATTATCGATTAAAAACAGAAAATCTTATGTATATTCTAAAAAAATAGAGCATCAACATGTGCAAAAGTAAGAAAAATAGTTAGTATCAAATCCGTGTACGCATATTAAACTTTTAAATTGGATAATATGAGTCCTTATTTAACATCCATAGTAAAAAGAATATTTTTGTAGATAAAAGTTTAAAACTAATATTTATTTTAAAAACTTAACGTATATTAAAACTAATTCGTATATTTATAAAATTTTGTAAGTTTAATGGATGGAAGTCTCAAGTTAATACTAATACTCATGTAATTGTAAACAAAGTTCATATTATAAAGTATAGAGGGTATAAAGTGTAAGAGGTTATTCGTTTATTATTTAAAGTTATCAAAAAACATGAATATTTATAATTTTACACTTAACTCTATATAATATATTTAAAATTCAATTACTAATGTTTTATTAATTACCTCATCTTTTTTTTTTAAGTTTTTATTTTCATAAATTTGACACCTATATTTTTGTGTGTTTTTTTCCCAATCAAATTCTCTATCAAATTTATTAATGTTTGATCAAAATAAATTTAATTTTGATTTTTTATTTGCCAATCATATTGTTCGATTTTGCTTATGTGTCAAAATTGAGCTTTCTTATTTGTCCAATTTTTTTCCACTAAGATTGATTTTGCAAAATCACTTCGAAATGATGTAATTCTTTTTATTATATAAAAGATTAAATATATCGCAAACTATTAATCGTTACGTAAAAAAAATTATACCATTGCGACGGGAATTAAATTATCTTTCTATAGATATACACTCCTATATACTTATGACTACTTTTTATTTTATTTATTATTTTTTTTCAAGATTTCCGCCTAACAAATCATATGTGATTCTGAAAAATCACATGTGATTTTTAAAATGAATCACATACATGTGATTTTTCTTGACGAAAATTTTGAAAAAAAAAAAGATTAGTCAAAAGTATATAGAAGTGAATAACTATAGAAAGATAATTTAACTTTCGTCGCGATGGTATATTTTTCTTAGCTTGAAGATTTACCGTTTACAAGATATGTTTATTTATTATTTTTTTTAAAAGTGGAAAATAGTGTTTTTATTAATTTTGATGAAAAATGGATGAATAAGATTAGTTTATTGGTTACATGACAAATATGGAATTCATATTGATCTTTTGTCTAAACCGGTATTGGTCATTTATTTTCTAATCAAAACTAAAAAAACTGTTTTATATCTTTTTTATTTTAAATAAAATATTTTTGCAAATGGTAAATCGTTAAGTGACAAAAAGTACACCATTGCAACGAGAAATTTTTTTTCAATATACTCCCGAGAAACTTTTTTTTTTCGAGTTTCGTTTTAGTGTTAAAATTTGCATCTGAAAAAAGTATATGCGATTGTGTATGTTAGGAATCACGTGTGATTTCACAAATCACATGTGATTTTAGATTTACGTTTCAACACTCACGAAAAAAATATCTCTCTATAAAAGATTATTTAATTCTTATCGTGATGTATTTTTTTCGCGAACGATTAACGGTTTGTGAGATGTTTATTATTTTTTTTAAATGACGAAAGTTGGCTTTTTTTTTTTTTTTTTTTTTTTTTTTTTTTTTTTTTCTCTAAAAAATGAATGAACATAATTAGTTTATTGGGTCTTTAAAAAATTTGGGGTATAAAGTGAACTTTTCTCACGCTTAACCATGTTATCAATTGCTATGAGATAAAAATTTTAATACTATTTTTAATGAACACTGTTATTATACCCATGAATGATATGAGTGATAGAGTGATTGTTGATTTTTAGAACCTCAAATGTGTGAAAATTGGATCGCTATACTCCATTCGTCCTAATTTTATTGTCCATGTTTTATTTTTGGGATGTCTCAATTTAATTGTCCGCTACTAAAAATAGATAGGGAAGTTTAACCAATTTTACTATATTACCTTCTTTAAAATTATTATTACATATCTTAAAGAAGACTTTAATTAATTACCTAAGGGGAAAATTGACATTCTGTCAAAAAGTAAGAAAGATAAAGATGTAATAAATGTATTTTTCTTAAACTGTGTAGTTTTTGTTAGTGGACAATAATTTTTGAACAGATGGAGTAATAACTATGAGACATTTTTTACATGCAGGTTCAAACATAAACTCGACGACTACAGTTGACAACAAACCAGTAATTCTTGTCAAGAAAAAACGAGTGCTTCTTGTCCAGAGAAAATGAGTGCTTCTTGTTATAGGTATATTATGATACACAAATATTCTTCTCCACTTAAGTTTCCACAACAATTTGTATGTCTTTGAGTAGATTAACTTATGTGAAGATATTTATTCTCTCGTGTATTTTATTTGCATCAACTTATTAGCAGATTTACTCAAAACCATCTTTGATTCAAGGTTAAAAGTAGGTTGAGAAAGAGTCGGAAAATTTGTTGCATAAAAGAATGTATTGGTTGAGAAATGGGCACCTCACTTTTGTCTTTTGGCCTATATATAGATAGTAGATTGCTAAAAACGTTCGTGTGATCTTTTTTTTGAAATTGCGGACATATTTTAAAGCTTCAAAAAGTGTAGGTAGAAGTCTTCTGATTTGGATGAAATTCCCACTTATGTTAAAAAGGAAATTTTGTCAAACTACATGGAGGATTTTTGCAATTCACCCAATAGCTCAAGAGGTTTGTTTTGTATTTTTTTTGTTCTTGTTTTTTATATCTGTCATAATGCATATCTCTACTAATCTATCGTTACTCCTTATTCCTTCCAATGTTATACTTTACATCAACATATCCTTCTTCTATGGCTACTTATAAGTTAAAAGTGTAACCCAATAAAAATCTTAATCTATTTCATAGACATCATAGACGAAACACTTAACAACAATTTCGCAACTATAACTATTTTTCATTTTATGTTTCCGTTGCTACGCATAGATACTCGTCTAGTTTGTATAATAGGTTGCATAAATATCTGCGATGTATAACGAAGTTTTTGAAAAGGGTTGGTAAAGCGAGGTGGTTTGCTAGAACTTTAAGTTTATTTTGTTGCATCACTTTCCCTCATCACTATATCCCCTATACTAATTTAAAATTATCTAAATATATCATACGCTTGTGTAATGAGGGTTCTCACTGCAGTTCTAATGTTACATAGTGAAACGAAATGAAATATATAGTGTGTTTAATTATATATTTACAAAAAAAAAAAAAAAAAAAAAAAAAAAAAACTTATCAACTTGGAACACAAGCACTATCATGATTTCCATTAAAAAATTTATCCACTTCAGTTACCACTAGTAACACTTTTCGTTTATTCCAGCTCTTACTATAGGAGTTGCGATGATTTTGATTGCGGCATTTATATGTTTCTTAAGGAAACTCAAACAAAGAAGAATAACAGAGACTCATGTAAATGTGGATATATTTCTAAAGAATCATCAATTTTTGGGTCCAAAAAGGTACTCTTATTCTCAAGTAAAGAAGATGACTAACTCCTTTAAAGTCAAACTAGGACAAGGAGGTTTCGGTTCAGTGTATAAAGGAGAGCTAAGCAATGGAAACCTAGTGGCAGTAAAGATTTTAAGTGAATTAAAAGGTAATGGTGAAGATTTCATTAACGAAGTTGCAAGTGTTGGCAGCACTTCTCATGTAAACATAGTTACTCTTGTGGGATTTTGCTGTGATGGTCATCAAAGAGCTTTGATCTACGAATTCATGCCTAACGGATCTCTTGATAAATTCATATATGACCGGGAATCTCCAAGTAAGATATGCCAACTTGTGTGGAAAACGTTACACCAAATCGCAATTGGGATTGCCCAAGGCTTAGAATACTTGCATAATGGTAGTAACACAAGGATATTGCATTTAGACATAAAGCCCCATAATATTCTTTTAGATCAACATTTTTGTCCTAAGATATCCGACTTTGGGTTGGCTAAGCTGTTTCCTGAAGCGAGAAGCAAGATATCCATGTCCCATATGAGAGGAACACCAGGGTATATTGCTCCTGAACTATATTCTAGAAATTTCAGACAAGTTTCAAATAAATCAGATGTTTACAGTTACGGAATACTGATTCTCGAGATGTTTGCAGGGAAGAAAGATATAGAAGTTGATCAAGTCGATCATACAAGTGATATATACTTTCCTGATTGGATATACAAGAAGTTACATGAGGAACAACTTGGCCTGCATGAGATTGTGAGCGATGAAGAAAATAATATGGTAAGGAAGACGATTATTGTGGGGTTGTGGTGCATCCAGACTAGTCCTTTGAACCGCCCCACAATCACACGGGTGTTGGAAATGTTAGAAGGAGTCATAGAGTTGGAAATCCCTCCAAAACCTTATTTGTCTTATCCATCAAGGCCAGTCAGCCCTTGCTCCCCATCGACAAGCTTCCCATCGACAAATTAATGGCATTATAAATGTTCATTTATAGTGACGTATTTGACATTCTGTTTGTTAAATTGACTATTGGGCACCTTTGGTGCATATAAATCAACCCTAAACTTAGTTATGGAAAACTTGTTGTTCAAGATTATGTACATCAGTGCATGTGAAGTATTGGCATGAGTAACCAAATACAAAAATTATATGGAAATTGTATTGTACCATGTGCAACTTCTACTTTGAACGCTAACGATGTCTATCTGTATTTTTTATCAGCGTATAAAAAAATACTGCAAACCAATGATAATCGATTCATGGAATAATTAAACTTTGGTATCTCAAAATTTTGACCATCTGATTCTGATTTTAAACTCGAAATCAAAGTTTTAGTTACCTGCCTTTACTGATAAAAAATCACATATTCTGTAGTTGTTGTTTATTTAATTTGATAAAAACAGCTAGTTGTTACTTTTGTTTAACAATATAATGTTCTTGCCATGTAAGTTTTGTACTTATGCTCAACAAAGTTATCTTCTAAAATCTAAATGATTGTTATTGGGTGCTTGTTGGGCATCTGATTGAAGCGACTATCCAAGTAGTACTCTACCATATCTGTAGAAAATTTTACTGATGTGTGAATGGTTATAATCTGGATATCAATCTGAATCGTGTAATCACTTTCCGATTAAAGTATTTCGACCATGTATGCCTCGGGTTCACGAAATCCTTAATCAGATAAGGCAGATTGGCAATTGAAATCTGAAGCACGAGAAAATCAATCAGAAAACGTCGGTTCGGGTTATGGCGCGAAAAACTGTTAACACCGATTCATGAAAATCGTTTAGGTTTTGGGGCGCCACCCTTTGACCCCGCAAGGGGCGTTTCCGCCTGACCCTGCAAGGGGGCACGGGTCCCTTGACCCCCGCGTCTTTGTCGTGGCGGTATGAAGCTAAGTACGACGAGTGTGCACTCCGCACCTGCTAACCCGTCTTTAGCTAAACTTGTATAAGGCCATAGGTCTCAAGTAAAACACAATCACTAAAATAGTTGATAACACTAAAATTACCAACAATATCAAAATGAAATTAATTAGTATTAAGTTACTACGGAGTATTATATTTTCAATGGAATTTACTTGAAGTGTTCGTTTGTGTGTCACCGGGTCAAATCTATCAATGAAAAGAAAGCATATAAAAATTCTTGTCATGAAGTAGTAAGATTTTTCTCGATCCATACTATCAGCACATAAGTAACCACTAGCCAAAAAAGTTTCTAACAATGTTTTCCATCATGACTCAGTTTAGAAGTGAACCAATGAACCGCATGAAACTTCTCGGTGTGTAAAATTGAGGATGAGTAATGCAGTCAAAGTCTTAATGGTGGAAGATATATAGGGAGTCCAAGGTGGAAGATATATAGGGAGCCCAAACAACAGGTGATAAGTTTGGTAGTTGTTTATCCTGTTTCGGTTGGATATTTGAAATGACTATTGTCTTCTTTTTCGCGGCAGTTATTCTGTCTTGTCTGCCACTCCTTCACTATGCTCCAGACAACAACATTTCTATATATACCTATCTTTCCCTTAAGCCACTAACAATGTTTGAAAAGGCTGAGCTGTTATAGCAAGATCCTTGGCATTTGTATCATCAATAAACACAACAATTCAATCACTATGAATATAATATGACCCAGCAAGAATACTACATTAGAAATAACCAAATAGATCAGCAAGACTCAAAACAGCATAATGTGTTATAAGAACATCATAAGGTGGTTTAGACCATGTTTTTGTGGGTGTGGCATGTGTTATTAAATAATTATTGAGATATAAGTAACTGATGAACGAGAGTTACATGTGTTTGTGTGACGAACGTGTGAAAGAGAAATTATGTGACGTTTAAGTGAACTTGAGAGAAATATAAAATTAAAGTATGGCTATGAATAGTCTTCTAAACTTTTAACTATAAGGACTGTTTTTTTGAAGGCGGTGTGATGTAAGATCAGAGAATTAGATGATCATATAACGGGTGGATTGCAACTTTTGTTACATATCATACTGCCATCACCGACATTAAACAAATTTTACAATGGTTATATTGAAACTATTTAAACATTGTTCTTTGGCCAAGGCGCTCAACGGTATGCAATAAAGATTGTACATCATAACCTTTGCTCCATACACAAATCCCCTGTTCCATTCAAACCCTTAAAATCTTGATTTTGTTACTCATAAACAAAATGGGTTTTTGATTCTTGAGATACTTTATCAACTTTCATTTAACTGTAAGAAAGAAAACATTTTTTTCATTTTATTAACAAAAAGACTAACCCATTTTGTACTAATAAAGTTTATATTTTTATGCATATTTTTAGGTGAATGATGGAACAAGGGTGTTTGGGACAACGAAATCTTGATCTTACAAAGCCGATATTTTCATGGTCTCTTGATGACAACTACAAGGTCTTTATTTTCACATTTTTTTTTTATTATTTTTATTTTTTGTAATTTTGCTTGTTTGTTGTTTGTTTATATGTATTATTTTTTTTAGGTAACCATGTTTTATGACCTTTTGGCCGACTAATTCACACATACTCAAACCGGGTAAAACAATCATTTTTCAAGAGGTTGGCGTGGCCACTTGAGGGTTGTTTCACATTTTAGTGATGAGAGTCACAAGCCTTTTACCACAAGGCCACACCGAGGGCGGGTGGTTTGTTGTTTGTATATTTTAAACACAATGTAAATAACTTGGGGGTTATTTTAGTTTTATACTTTTTTTAGAGTTGGTTCATGTTTTAAAGTTGTCTTATAGAAACAAAGTGATACAGTTTTGTGCTGAAATCAAACCGGATATATTTTAAAATTCTGAGTTTGTTTTTATGAGCAGTAAATACAGTGTTATTATTATTAAAGGGTTTACAGGGTGTTTGGGATTTCTTATTTTTTTTTTTTTTTTAATTTAAGGGCTTATTTTTTCAGCAGATAAGCAGTTTTTGTTAAATAAGCTAATCCAAACACCAACTCATGAACCCCTTTTTTTCTTTTTTAAGTTATATCAAAAGCATAAGCAATAAAATAAGCAATCCCAAGCACCCTATTAATGTTTATATAGTGGGTGTTTGGTATGTTGCACTTGAATCGCTATGGGCATGGGTTGGATTAAAGGACTGTTTGGGAATGGGCATATGTTGAGTTAGTATCATTGTTTATTTTAAATTTGTTCATGTTCTTAATATGTAAAGTGTAAACTGTTGGTTTTTATAAAAAAAAACATTTGACACAGTTTTGTGCTTGAAATCAACGCATATTAGAGGCTGTTTGGCATTTCTTATTCTTTTATGCTTAAACTGCTTATTCTTTTAAGCAGATAAGGAGTTCGATTAAATAAGAAATATAAACACTTAATCCCGAACTGCTTAATAGTAAGTTGTATCAAAGCATAAGCAGAATAAAGAAGCAATCCGAGACACCCTCTAAGTATTTGTTTAATTTTTTGAGGTCAAAGCTTGACCCATTTGACTTAGAAGTCAACGTTCATGGAGTATGAGGATTATCATATACTTTGTGTCTATCTTGCGCAAGTTTTTATGCTACTCTTGTGGATTGTGTTATGTTATTGTGGTTGGTTGTCTTTTTGCTGAATGTTATGTGATAGCATCTCTGTTTTCAGGGTAAATTGATTGTTTATTTATGCTACTTGATGAAACTAAAGATAATTTATGCATGATTGAGTTCTGGTGGTTGTTTGTGGTACCTTGACTTGTAACATGTATTTTGTTATGTTACAATCAGTGTGTTTAATTGTTTATACTCTTTTTGTTCGTACAAAGTTTCTTGTTGAATGTTACGTGTTAGCATCTCTGCATACAGCATACGAGTATGTGGTCATTGTTGTCTATACATAAGCTTCTTAAAGCCAGACTCTTTAACGTAAGTGTATGACTTATGCAAAACTTGTAAATTGAGCAGCTTTAAAGCTGTTTGGTTGTCACTTTAATCGTGTTTATTGTCTTACAATTTTCTGTAATCTGGTGTTGTAAAGCAAGCTAATAGTTTAATTCTACTTACACTTTTCTTAGCTCATGAAGTACTTGGCTTAGTTTATTTTTGTTCTGTGCTATGTGTTTATTGTTAGAAGGTCTGACATTTGGAAGTTTATCTTCCTTACAGATAAGTGTTTATTCTTGATTACACAGATGGTGTTGTATGCTAGAGTATGAACGTAGTTGTGTATGTACAAACATGTGTATTCAACCTTTGACAGATGCTATTCTAGCATAGGAGATCCATTTATATGTCTGACTTACTTCTAGTCTCACAAGTGTTATTTGAATTTAGCATTTAATGGCACAATCGAGATGGCTATTTTTTGACATAGGATTAGTCTTGTGGGCGGTCGATTACACGCATAGTTGAGGGGTTTGAGAAAAAGCTTTAATAGATATATCTTCATCAATGTGAGGATTGTAATAGCATTTAAGGTTCCCGTGACACACGATCTTCTAGCGCATTTGGTTGTTTCTTAGCTAAGTGGTTTGGACAGGAAGGTTGATTCTTGTTTTTTCCCCTGATTAATGGCACTGTTTTGTTTTTTATGAGGATATTTGGTATTACTTATATAAGTGCTTATGAGTTTATGTACATATTAAAGTTTCAAGTGTTTGGCAAAAACTGATTATCTTCTGATTTAACACTGAAGTTTGGCACTTACTTTTCAGCAGATAATCACTATAAATGTGAATACAAAGCCGTTTGGGTTTAATTTTTAGAAAATATATCCATTACTTGAATCTTTCTAATGACTTGATGTATCATTTGTAGGTGGAAAAAGAGCTAGAAGCACTTGATGATCTGGTTAACAGGAATAGTGCACCTTATAAAAATGCAAAATGGAAGGTATTTATGTTTTACTTTTATGTAAGCAAGATATGTTATTATGTAACATGTTCTTCATATTTCTTTTACTTTATGCCACAGATTCTCTTCAGTGATGACTTTAGAAGATCATTTGGGAAGCTTACAAGTGATTGCGTGAAGAAATTGGTCTTAAATCTTTTATTGAGACTTTCTTCTGGCTGGTGTCCCGAAAGAAGTTTGAGCTTGTCTCGTGAGAATTTCTCAAAAAGTTTGAAACAGTTTAATGTTGAAGGGTTGTATATTATAAGCACAATTGACATCATCAAGGATGTCAACTATGTACAAGTTATCAAGGTTTGGGATATATTACCCTTTGAAGAGATTCCAAAGTTGACAAAACGACTTGAGAACATATTTTCTGCATACACAGAAGATTATATTAGTCGTTGCACAGAAAAACTATTCCAGGGGTATATGATCATTTTCCATCTACTATTTTGAAATAGCAATGTTGATTTTTACATGCTTATTCCAATTTATTTATATTGCTGTTTTGTTTTAATGTTATTCAGGAATTTGGTAGTTCCTAGGTGTTGGGAGGCATCTCAAGAAATTATCCGATTTCGTCATTTGGTCAATGATGAAGATGATAAGGAAGTGAGTTTGGATTCTGGTGGTCGTAGAAATTTTGTTGAAAACTCAAAAGTGAGTGAAAGCTTATTGCTGATGAAGTTCTACTCATTTTCATATGAAGTGGTGTGCCATTTGCTATCTGATAATGAAGTTGATCTACCCATGCAACTGACCGATGAACAGATGGACTTATTATTGTTTAGAAAAAGTTCATTTATAACTGGGCGGTCAGGAACCGGGAAAACCTCTATTTTGACAACAAAGTTGTTCCAAAACGAAAGACAATTTTGCAATGGATCTGAAGGAGAAAACCGCCAATTTATAAATGCTGCGATTGTTAACGATCCTGTAAATAGCATCCCGAGTGTTCTTCGCCAGCTTTTTGTGACATTTAGCCCGAGACTGTGTTATGCTGTTAAACAACATCTTTCCCACCTGACAAGGTAGGTAAATACTTTTTTTTTTTTTTTTTTTTTTTTTTTTTTTTTTTTTTTTTTTTTTTTTTCCTAATTGATTTTGCTATGAATGTATTTTCTGACTTCAAGAATTAACTTATTTGACAGTATCTCAAGTAACGGGAATTCAATAGCAGAGATCGGTCTTGATGCTGATAATGTTACATCGGAGTTCAGTGATATCCCAGACACATTTATTGACATCCTTAGGAATATGTACCCTCTTGTTATAACATTTCATAAGTTTCTAATTGTTACAAAGTTTAGTCTCTATATTAGCTTATTGTTAAGTCCACGGGTCTTAGTGTTAATGTTTAGTCGTCATAGCTTAAAGAGTCGGTTTGGTTGGCTTGTGTCCCAAGCCCAACCCGTGTCCTTGTAACAGCCGACTATGAGTCTTGTTAGAGTCGGTTTACCCTCCCCCTCATCTCTATAAAAGGAGGTGAGGGGGGGGACGGATTTGGTACGCATTCTTTCAATACTAATCTACAATCGATTAGGGATAATTACCTTGTGCTTGTTTCTTCTTTTCTGTCGATATCTTTATGTGTGTCATCTTCACGATCGAAGTAATCCGTGCAAGTAACCAGGGTGTTAGTCGATCACGACTTACAAGTGGTATCAGAGCCAGGTTTGAGGGTTCGTTGGTTACTAGGTTCGATCGATTAGAAGGGTTTCTTGGGTTATCGAAGAAGCAGGAGGTTTTTCTGTTTTGGGTCTCGATTTAGAACAACAAGAAGGTGCAGATCAACAAGTTATATTGTTGTGGTTTTTGATCGACAAAGAAGAAGGTGAACAGTACCAAGATCTGGTTTTCTTTTTTTGTTGTCGGCGTATATACAAAGAAGAAGACACGGTTGTGACTTAAATTGTTTAAATAATAATACTTATACTATTGGGCATACAGTAGTAGTATATTATTATTATTATTATTGAAATAATAATAGTAAGGTATATTAATTATTATTATTATTCAATAAGGATTAAATAATTTGAAGGGTATTGCACAAGGGACTTTATTAGTTTGTGATTGTGGGGTTTTTTCACAAGGTTTAGCAAATTAATAAAGGGATTAAAGAATGACGGGAGCCAAGTTTGAAATCGAGAAATTCGATGGAACTGGTGATTTCGGGTTATGGAGAGTCAAGATGCGTGCTTTATTAATTCAACATGGATGTGAAGCAGCTCTGGAGGTTTTACCCGAAAATATGGATGCTACAGCGAAAGCTGAGCTAAACAAGAAAGCTCATAGTGCCATGATTTTGTGTTTAGGTAACAAGGTTCTGAGAGAGGTTACCGGAGAGACGACTGCAGCGGGGGTTTGGTCCAAGCTTGAGACTTTATACATGACAAAGTCCTTGGCCAATAAGTTGTACCTAAAGAAGAAGTTGTATACTTTCTACATGCCGGCTGGACGTACGATTTCCGAGCATATAGATGAGTTCAACAAAATCGTTCTTGATTTAGCAAATATTGAGGTAAAATTCGAGGATGAAGATCTTGCTTTATTATTACTCACTTCTTTACCAGCATCATACGAACACTTTGTGGATACCTTGCTTTATGGACGGGAAGCTTTGACTTTGGAGGATGTGATGGCCACACTGAATTCAAAGGAAATCAAAGAAAGATCTAAGGCGAAGGGGGATGATGGTGAAGGGTTATACGTGAGGGGAAGAACTGATCGCAGGAATTCGCATCAGTCTAGGGGAAAGTCAAGATCGAAGTCTCGAGGTGGAAGACTCAAGTGCTATATTTGCCAGTCTGAGGAGCACTTGAAGAGAAACTGTCCAAAGAATAATCGCAAGAAGTCAAATGGTTTCGTCAAGAAAGAAGATCAGCCAAGCTCCAGTGGTTCGGTTTATGACGGTTCTGAGGTGATGATGGTTATGAGTGCAGAGGCTCTGCTAGATTGGATTATGGATTCAGGAGGTTCATACCACATGACACTCAGGTCAGACATATTTTTTGATTTTCTGGAATGCGATGGGGGCAGGGTACTGTTGGGTGACAACAAGGAGTGCAAGATCAGAGGTATTGGCAAGGTCAGGTTACAACTGAAAGATGGGTCAAGTTTTGTATTACACAATGTCAGGTATATTCCTGAATTGAAAAGAAACTTGATATCGCTGGGAACTCTTGAAAAAGAGGGATATACCGTAAAAATGCAGTCGGGCAAAATCAAGGTGATTAATGGTTCTAGGGTTGTTTTATCTGGAACTCGAAGGGATAATTGCGTATACTCTTTGGATGGCCATGCAGTGGCGGGTGAGCTTAATGCTAGTGTTGAAGAAAAAGACAGTCTTGCGCAGGTTTGGCATAAAAGACTGGGACATATCAGTGAGGCGGGACTTCAGGTGCTAGAAAAGCAGGAGCTGTTTGGCAAGAAGAGTCTAGGTAAGCTCGATTTTTGTGAGAATTGTGTTCTGGGAAAGTCACATCGAGTCAGTTTCGGTGTAGGAAGGCACACTACTCAGGGAGTGATAGACTATGTTCATTCAGATTTATGGGGTCCGTCTCAGGTGGAATCATTGGGAGGTAAGAGGTACTTCTTATCTATTGTTGATGATTATTCCAGGAGGGTATGGGTTTATATTCTCAGGTTCAAACACGAAGCATTTGGAAAGTTCAAAGAGTGGAAGCAGTTAGTAGAGAATCAGACTGGGAGGACGGTTAAGAAGCTGAGGACAGATAATGGTCTTGAGTTCTGTAATCGGGAGTTTGAGCAGCTATGTAGTGAGAGTGGGATTGCTAGACATTTGACAGTTGCCGGGACGCCGCAGCAGAATGGATTAGCAGAGCGGATGAATAGAACTCTCATGGATAAGGTACGCTGCTTATTAATTCAGTCTGGATTGCCCAAGACCTTCTGGGCGGAAGCGACATGTACGGCTGCATATCTTATAAATAGGTCACCATCGAAAGCGATTGAGAAAAAGACACCTATGGAGATGTGGTCGGGACATCCAAGTGATTATGGGATGTTGAGGATTTTCAGCTGTGTCGCATATTCACACGTTAAACAAGGTAAGCTCGAGCCGAGAGCGGTAAAATGCGTTCTTTTGGGGTATCCTGAAGGTGTGAAGGGGTACAGGCTATATAGACTTGATAATGAATCACCTAAAATAGTCACTAGCAGGAACGTGGTCTTCAATGAAAGTGTCATGTATAAAGACACGTTGAAGGATTCTGGTGCAGGTACTGATAAGTCTGTTGAGGAATTACAGGTTGAGGTGGAACTGCAGAGGTTAAATAATCATTCGCTTGAGGAAGATCTGATTGATGGTCAGGAAGATGGCGATGATGAAGATGCAGGGGATCAGGATCATGATCAAACACCGGATCTCACAGATTATCAGTTGGTTCGGGATAGAGAGCCAAGGACAAGAATGAAACCTTTGAGGTTTCGAGATGAAAGTAATATGGCTGCTTACGCGTTTGCTGCAGCAGAGGAAGAAGATACTCATGAACCATTGACATACCAGGAGGCAGTTACTTGTAAAGATAGATTTAAGTGGAAAGCTGCTATGGATGAAGAGGTTGATTCTCTGAACAAGAATGAGACCTATGAGTTAGTGGATCATCCAGCTGGGCAAAAGCTGGTGAGCTGCAAATGGTTGTTCAAGATAAAGGAAGGGATTGAAGGTGTTCAAAAGCCTAGGTACAAGGCGAGGGTGGTGGCTCGTGGATTCACACAAAGGGCAGGTATTGACTATAATGAAGTATTTTCGCCGGTAGTTCGACACACATCTATTCGGGTTATACTTGCATTGACTGCGTGTAGAGATTATGAGCTAGAGCAGCTTGATGTAAAGACGGCATTTTTACATGGGAATCTTGAAGAAGTGATCTACATGAGGCAGCCACCGGGTTATGAACAAGGTAACAAGGTATGTTTGTTAAAGAAATCCCTTTATGGTTTGAAGCAGTCACCTAGGCAATGGTATAAGAGGTTTGATGAGTACATGCTGAGCAACGGGTTCAAGCGTAGCAGTTACGACAGCTGCGTATATTACAGGAGTTATGCACCAGGTGAGTATATCTATCTACTGTTATATGTAGACGATATGTTGATTGCTTGTAAAAGCAAGGCTGAGATTGGGTCTATCAAGTCTTTGCTTAAAAAGGAGTTTGACATGAAAGAGCTCGGGGAAGCAAAGAAGATTCTTGGTATGGAGATCATCAGGGATCGGAGTCGCAAGATTCTGAGGGTGTCACAATCCGGGTACGTTTCTAAGATTTTAAATAATTATAGAATAGACAATGGGAAATCGGTTAAGATGCCATTGGGTGGGCACTTCAAGCTGTCGTTGAAGGATTGTCCGGTTAGGGATTGTGATGTTGAAAGGATGAGTAGGGTGCCATATGCAAATGCGGTTGGGAGCTTAATGTACTTGATGGTGTGCACGAGGCCAGACATAGCGTATGCGGTAAGTGTTGTTAGCAGATATTTGGCGAATCCAGGTAAAAAGCATTGGGAAGCAGTGAAGTGGATTTTGAAATATTTGCGGGGTACTGCAAACGTGGGTTTGGTTTATGGGACAAATCGTGGCAACCATGTGGACGTAACAGGTTTTGTTGATTCAGACTACGCAAAGGATCCAGATAAAGGTAGGTCAATCACAGGTTACGCGTTTTTAGTACAGGGATGTGTTGTAAGCTGGAAGGCAACGCTACAACACGTGGTGGCTCTTTCAACTACAGAGGCGGAGTATATGACCCTTACGGAGGCTGTGAAGGAAGCTATTTGGCTAAGGGGACTCTTAGAAGAGTTGGGCGTGGAGCTTAACACTGTTGCAGTTAATTGTGATAATCAGGGCGTGATTCACTTATCACGGAATCATGTTTTTCATGAAAGGACTAAGCACATCAATGTGCGTTACCACTTTATCAGAGAGGTCTTGGAAGCAAAGACGGTTGAAGTTCTGAAGGTGGGTACTGAACACAATGCTGCGGATGCCTTGACGAAGGTGGTACCTGGACGGAAGTTACAACACTGCTTGGAGTTGCTGAGTGTCGGAGTAGGCTAATATAAAGCCTAAGGTGGAAATTGTTACAAAGTTTAGTCTCTATATTAGCTTATTGTTAAGTCCACGGGTCTTAGTGTTAATGTTTAGTCGTCATAGCTTAAAGAGTTGGTTTGGTTGGCTTGTGTCCCAAGCCCAACCCGTGTCCTTGTAACAGCCGACTATGAGTCTTGTTAGAGTCGGTTTACCCTCCCCCTCATCTCTATAAAAGGAGGTGAGGGGGGGGGGGGACGGATTTGGTACGCATTCTTTCAATACTAATCTACAATCGATTAGGGGTAATTACCTTGTGCTTGTTTCTTCTTTTCTGTCGATATCTTTGTGTGTGTCATCTTCACGATCGAAGTAATCCGTGCAAGTAACCAGGGTGTTAGTCGATCACGACTTACACTAATGATGTTGGATGGCACATTAGGAAACTCGTTCTTTGAAAGATTCCTTGAGGCAAGAGAAAGTTCTTATGGTAACCATATAAATTCAAGATCTGTTGCATTGCAAAGTTTTATAAGATTAAGGGAGGTTACCTTTGATAGGTTTAGTTCGCTATACTGGCCGCACTTCAATTTAAATCTAACCAAAAAGCTTGATCCCTCAAGAGTGTTCACCGAAATTATATCTCATATAAAAGGAAGCAGTGAAGGAAATTTAAGCCATGAGGGTTATTGTTTGTTGGCCAAAAGTCGTTCTTCCACTCTAAGTAAAGAGAAAAGAGAGATTGTTTACACCCTCTTTGAAACATATGAAAAAATGAAAAGTGAAAATGGAGACTTTGATTTGGGAGATTTTGTAAATGACATTCATCAGAGGCTTAAAAATGGGATTTATGAAGGTGACCAAATGAATTTTGTTTGTATCGATGAGGTGCAAGATCTTAGTATGAGGCAGATTTCTCTTTTTAAATATATTTGTCAAAATGTTGAAGATGGCTTTATTTTTGCGGGTGACACAGCACAGACCATTGCAAGAGGGATTGATTTCAGGTTTCAAGATATACGATCTCTGTTCTACAAAGAATTCTTAAGCACAGCGATATCTAGGAAACAAGGAAAAGGTCTTGTATCCGAGATAAAACAGTTAAAACAGAATTTCAGAACGCATGCTGGTGTGCTTAATTTAGCTCAAAGTGTAATTGACATTTTATAGGGCAAATGACATTTAAATACATTCAAGTTGACACTTTTTGTTGTTGTGTGTAGCCAACTTTTTTTTTTGCTATTGTAACACAAACCTTTGGAATTTCGTCTATTGTGTGTATTTTGTGACCATTTTACCCTTACTTTTTTCAAAATTTGAGGGGTAAAATGGTCATTTTACACGAAAAAACGATCACAAAATACACACAATAGACGAAATTCAAAAGGTTTGTGTTACAATAGCAAAAAAAAAAAAAAAAAGTTGGCTACACACAACAACAAAAAGTGTCAACTTGAATGTATTTAAATGTCATTTGCCCCATTTTATACTGTTACTTTGTTCACTCAATTGACAATTTAGAGCCTGAAACTAGTCTTATTTCTGGGGAAGCTCCTGTTTTATTGGAGTCTTTTAATGATGAAAATGCAATCGTTACAATCTTTGGTGGGCGTAGAAGTGATGGAGAAATTGTAGGGTTTGGTGCTGAACAAGTTATATTGGTATGTGACGATCGTGTGAAAAGTGAAGTTTTTGGATATATTGGAAAACAAGCTCTTGTACTCACTATATCGGAAAGTAAGGGTCTTGAGTTTAAGGTTAGTTTCTTATCCTTAATGAAGATATCATTTTTATTGATCTAGAATTGTCAATTATGTTTTATAATGTTTGATTGCCATGATTATTTAGGACGTATTGCTATACAACTTTTTTGGGACATCCCCTTTGAAAGACAAGTGGAGAGTTATATATGAATACATGAAAAAACATGTTTGGCTTGACGAGGAACTTCCTCAATCTTTCCCGACATTCAATGAAGCAAGACATGGTGTTTTGTGTTCTGAATTGCAACAGTTGTATGTGGCCATAACTCGAACGAGGCAAAGGTTATGGATTTGTGAGAACAAGGAGGATCTCTCCAAGCCAATGTTTGACTACTGGAAACGGAGGGGACTCGTTCAAATACGGAAGCTGGATGACTCAGTGGCACAGGCTATGCGGCTCGCCAGCAGCTCTCAGGAGTGGCGGGAACGTGGGAAAAAGGCTAGTTTTTTTTTTAATTTTTAATATTTTTCCCCCTATATCTGCTTAATTATCTCATGTTTTGCTATTTATTATCTTATTTGACATGCTTTCATATTTGTGATTTTACTCCTCTTTGGTTTGTTAAGATAATATATATGGTTAAAGATACTTGAATTCAAGCATAACTTTTCCCTTTTGTGACCTGTTCATTTGATTGGAGATATGTTTAAGACTGATCCGCATGTCACAAAAGAGGATAAAATAAATGCTAGTTTAAAGCATATAAAAAGTTTTGAAGAATAATGCGTTCAAAGACGACTTATCTTGAATGATAAATAGACATGAAAATAACAACCTTGGTGACAGACTTGCTTTGTTTGTTAAGAGTAGCTACTAAAACTTATGGGCGTACACTGAAAAGTTACTGTGTATAAGACCAGCAAGTTTTCATGGTTAGTTCTTTATCTAAGTAGTTAAATTATTTGGTCTGCGGACATATAGAATCAATCTTCCGAGCCCCCTGATATACTTATAGCTCCCTTTTGGCATACAACAAAATTTGCACATATATATATGGGTTCCACAAGTTTTTAATGTTTATGTTTGTGAATCAGAAAGTGATACATGTGTGTCCAGTCAGTCACTAGGTCCCCTCAGTAGTTGCTGACCAAGGTGAGTTTGCAAATAAGATGATAAAAGATCAACATGTCGTGCTAAACCATAATTCGGGATTCCTGATCTACCTGAAGGTTTTCATTGTTTCAAATAACCATCATAGACCCAAAAGAGCATCATAGCAGTGACCCGAAAGAGCTTATAAACAAAACTTTATATGGATTCATATCAAATTCCTTACATTAGACAGGCACAAACCAACTTTTGACCTTATACATACTTAATTAAAATGTTAACTCATGTTCAAAATATAATATTTCTTCAAATAGGACAGACTGGTTATTCTGGTTTAAATCAAACTTACTAACTTTAGTCAAAAGTATGAAAGGAGTTAGGCAGTCAAGTGATTTTCCAATGCTCCACAGGCCGAGGGGAAAAGTGGCCACTTAAACAGACACATAGAGTTTGACTGAAGTATATAAGCTATAAGCTTATTTAGGTTGCGAGAGCATACGAAAACTGTAAATTTCAGTATTTATTCGTATAACTTATCTCTTCATGAACTAATTTATTGATTGTACATGATAAACGAGATATGTGTCACTGATTTTCTACTTAGTTCTGTATAAATATATGAGTATCTTATTTGATATGCTTTCATGATGTTTATATGGTTTTCAGCTTTTCTATGAGAATAATTTTGTGATGGCAAGATTGTGTTTTGAAAGAGCTGGAGACACAATGTGGGAGAAGTTGGCAAAGGCTTGTGGTCTAAGAGCATCGGCTGATCAAATACGGGGAACACATCCGGAATCTTATTTCGGTTATCTTAGAGAAGCAGCGGGACTGTTCGAGTCTATTGAGAAATTTGAGTCCGCTGCATCATCGTATTGTGATTTGGGGGAGTATGAAAGAGCTGGTAACTTCTTTATCTAATCATAAATACGTTTCCAAAGAAAGAGCAAATAGGTTTAAGCGGGTTGGACGGACCTGTTTCAACCCGAGTTCATTAAGAAACATTACCCATTTTGAACTTGTGTGTTTCTGCAGGAAAAATCTATATGCATAAGTGTGGAAAGTTTGACGCAGCAGCGGAGTGTTTCACTCTAGCAGGGTGTTATAGTGAAGCCGCAAAAGCCTATGCCAAAGGAGATCAGTTCACCAGTTGTCTGTCAGTTTGCAACAGAGGGAAACTTTTTGATATAGGCATGGTATATATACAAAACTGGGAACAACGTGCTAATGTTGTAAGTAAAGAATTAGAAGTTAAACAGGAATTTTTGGAGAGTTGTGCTCTTCATTAACATGAACATAAAGATTCTGAATCCATGATGAAATTTGTTAAAGCATTTTCTTCCATGGAATCTAAGCGTATATTTTTGAGGTCATTGGGGTGCCTTGATGAACTTTTGTTGTTGGAAGAAGAATCGGGTCATTTTCTTGAAACTGCTGAGTTGGCGAGGTCGTGGGGTGATCTTTTAAAAGAGGCTGATCTTTTGGAGAAGGCTGGACATTTCAAGGAGGCTGGTCTTTTGTTACTTTGGTATGTGTTTTTTAGCTCGTTATGGGGAAACGGAAACAAAGGTTGGCCACTAAAGCAGTTTGCTCAAAAGGAAGAACTCTGTAATAGAGTAAAGTTGCTTGCAAAAATGGACTCGGACGTTATGTATGATGTTGTTTGTAGTGAACTTAAAATACCTTCTGATCAGCACAACAGCTTGTCTGAGCTGAAGGATGATCTGTTTGTTTCTCAGAAAAATAGCAGTCTGAGGGGAGAAATCTTGTTGATTAGGAAAATCTTAGATGAGCATCTTCAGATGAATTCCTCAAAGTATGATTGGGAGGATAATTTACCGGTGGATATATATAAGCACTGTGATGACAAGATGTTTCAGAATCACGTTTCTGTTAGAACTCTTGTTTTTTATTGGAATCTGTGGAAGAAGCATATCGTTGATATCTTCAGAAGTGTTGAAAGTCTCGAAAATGAAGATCTATGTAAACCCTCGGGGCATGCTGATTTTTGTTTATATTAGTTTGGGGTTAGGAAACTGTCTCTAAAAGGAAGCACGGTGTACTTGTCACTCAACAAGGATGCTGATTGGATAAGAAACACGGATAACAAAGGTCTTCATAAGGACCGGAATCGTATAACTTTTGATGGCAGGGAGTTAGTGTTTGCTATTCGGTCTTATTGGCAGTCCGAGTTACTTTCTGTGGGTATAAAGGTACTTCAAACTCTGGACGCCCTCCGTAAGTCAAAGTCAAACGGTTCTGTGTTTCACCAAAGCACATCTCTCCTACACATTTTTGAGGTCTCCAAGTTTCTTTTAGACTTTTATCATAACCTCACAAATCCTTATAAAAAGAGGTTGCAGTATTTCCGTGGAATTTCATTAAGTTACATTGATATTGTGTTTCCATTAGACTGGCGGAAATCAGTGGACGAGGACTTGGTTTCCCTAAAGGAGACTGATCTGTCGGTGAACTTACTCGAGGAGATTATTCTTCAAGCTGTTGACATCAAAGCTCTCGAGAGGGTGTTTATTATATGTCTATGTTCAAGAGTATCAATAGCAGTTTACGATAATCTCATTAATAAGCTCAAAGGTAAACCTCAATTTAAATCATTTGTTGAGAAATTTAGGGATGGTGGATTGAAAGATGTTTTGGTTGCTCCAACACTTCAACGTGCTTTAGAAGATAACTTTAGAGTCGCCTCCGGTTTCCTATCACCTCCCAGTTTCGGGTATCTAGTGGACCGTCTTCTTTTAATACAAACTTTCACTTCAGAAAATTCTTACACAACAAGATCTTCTTTTGTTGGATCATTTTCACATATTCAATCTGCTTCAACTTTATCTATTGGCCCTTCTCCAAATCTAAGCGTTCTTGTTGAAAGAATCCAAGATATTCTCTGTTTTAGTGAAATTACTATGGTATGGATTCAAAGATCAAAGATTGATGTCTCTTATTATCCACTGTTAGTACTAAAGATGGTTATGATACTTTCCTTAATATGTCTGAAGGCACCAAATTATTCTCCAAAGCTACTTGACTTTCTGTCTGGTTACGACAATATTGCTTATTTTCTTCCAAAGAAGTTTCTGTGTAGTCTTCTAAGGAAAAGGATAAACCAAAAATTGAACTTGGATCCAGAAGTTGTTGCAGAAGCGTTTTTGAGCATTGATGATCCTCTCCTGATTGTTAGATCGGAAAATGTGAGTCCTAAAATCAATGCTCCTTGTGCTATATTTGTTGACCTTGAGAAATCTAAAGAGGAGATAATGAGCGTTTTGTTTCCAGGGAAGAACACACATAATGAATTGGGACAATTCCTGAGAATGAGATATTGTCTTCAGATACATTGCAAGATACTAACATTATGAATCGGGTGGAATTTCAAATTAACTGGAAAGTATTAGAAGAAATATCTGAGGTTATTAATGGGAAGAAGGGAGTGGCACTGAACAAGTTATCTGCTGCAACTATGATTAAGGTACAATATACATGATTGTTTGTAACAAATGATTTCTGTTAATGATATCATCTGTCTGTAAGTTTGATGTCTTATCTTTTGTCTGTTGCCAGAATGAACTTGATATAAATAGGGGCGCGTTACTTACTGCCTTTGCGGCTCAAACTTCTTGTTCTTACGAAGATGCAAGAGCTATACGTGATGCAAATGAAGGTCTGAAGTTGCTTTCTTTTGCGTTTGACACAAGGTTAGACTTGCACCATTGTAAATTTTGAAGTGGTTTTTAAACTTCAAACCAATTTACACTTGAATTTGTACTAAGATTTTTTTCGTTTTTGGATCCTTTTACAGTCGACTAGAATTGAAGCATTCAGTTATATTGAAGGGTGTGAGTCGTGCTGTCAAGGGGCTACAAAGTCATAGGCCAAAGCTAGATAATTTCTTGAACCGATCTTCCATGAACCAGGCATTAAAGGTTAAACAAACACGTTATTCAGTGGTGTTACAAAATCAAAGTGAATGTGATAACACTCAGGAAGATAATAACAAGAAAGGGAAGGGAAACAACAAGGGAAAGAAGAGTAAAACGAGCAAAGGTAAAAAGAAATGATACTGATGAAATAGGAGGGATATCGTATGGTTTTCTCTCTTTTTTTTGTATTCCAGAAAAAAATATGAACTTTGATTCCATGATTAGCACTTTATGACACAGGATATGTTATTTTGTTGGTTTGAAACTCATGGTTATGCATGTAAGAGTTCTGGTAGGCCTTTTAAGAACATTTATGATCAATCATCAAGACAACTTGCTAACTAATGGGTTTACTGAATCAAAGTGCAATCTTGTTGAAAAAGGAAGCTTAGCATTGATGTGAATTGTTTACCATAACTCAAGAATTGAAAATATTAAATATACTTAAGTTTACATCATAGTCTTGTGTCCTAATATTAACCAGTGTTTTCACATCGTTTTCCCCACCGTTTAAGGATAGCAGTAACCGAATGGCAAAAAAGAAAACAAATATAGAGAAGAACCAATGCGTTTACCAAGAAACACCTTGAGTCCAAATACGTAGTAAATGATTATGGGTGGGATAAAAAATAAAAAATAAAAAAACCCTTAAGATCATAACCATTATTCCGTATTTTTATCAAAACAATATAAAACCACTTTCATCTTCATTTTTAAAATTGAATATCTCACAAACCATTAATCATTACGTAAAAATATTTAAACCATTATTGCGACCACAATAAAATTATCTTTCTATAGAGATCTAACAATGTATACTTTCGTCGAAGTGTTTTCTATATCATTTTGCGAGTTTCGATATTTTACACTATAAATAAAAATTTTGAGGATTCACATACATTTTATGTTAACGCAATCCCAAAACCATAACCCCTAAACCTAAAATCCTTAAACCATAACCCCTAAACCCAAAATAATAATAATAATAATAATAATAATAATAATAATAATAATAATAATAATAATAATAATAATAATAATAATAATAATAATAATAATAATAATAATAATAAAAAAACTAACACTTATAAAACCTAACCCCTAAACTCTAAATACCTAAACTCTATCTGTAAGCCCTATACCTGGAAAAAAGTCGAAAGAAGAACTTCATCAAGAGTATATGATGTGGATATCGTATGAAAGATAATTTTATTTTTGTCACGGTGATATGATTAAGTTTCGTTTAACGATTATTGATTTGCGAGATATTTAATTTTTTTTAAATGAAGGTAAAGTTAATTTTATTGTTCTGATGGTTCATATGATCGTTTTTTTTTTTTTTTTTTTTTTTTTTTTTTTTTTTTTTTTTTTTTTTTTTGAACCAAACTCAAATGACAAGACTAGATACTTATGGAATATGGGATGTCTCAAGTTCACTTCCTACTTCGTGTAAACAATCGTAGGGTGATGCTGGCGCGAAAAAAGATTAAAATTGTAGTTATTTTTTTGTAGTGCTGTTTGGCAAACTAGATGTGCTTATAGATTAAAAATATATAATGACATAATTTCTGAAAATAATCTTTATAACTTTTTAAAAGCTGATTTTTGAAACTTGTTTTTCTAAAATAATTCACCATCTTTGTCACCTAAACAAACATTATTTTTTGATCAAAGCTTATTTTTCAACAAAATGATATTAAGCATCCATAATCTCTCGTGTCAAACATGCCTCTAATGTGGTCACGTTGAAGAGAGAAGAATAGATAACTGATGATTTTACAATTATATCCTTTGTTGTATATAAAAGTTATGTGTCATTTAAGTAATTGTATTTATTAGAAGCTTCCTAATATAACTTCATTTCAAATCATCTACTTTTGGGATGAAAGTTTTGAAGAGAAATAGCCAAATGTCCTCTCCTCTTCTTTACTCTTCTCTTCTGAAAAAACTCAAGAAAACGAATTTATTCTGTTTTCTGCCCACTTCTTTTCTTTTCTTCCAAAAATAAAACTGTAAAGCTTTGTAAATGAGACCTGACGAACAATATTATAGGAAAATAAAAGTTAACTGATCAATCCTGACTAAAATCAGTCTACTTAGATTAGTCAAGACTTGAATAATAAGTTAGAGGTTCATCATCAGTTTAGAGCATTAGGTGTAGTCGGCGAAATGGTGCTCGCCGTCCGACGTGGACGAGCCAACGGCGAGCCGTAGCTCGTTGCTACATCACGATGGCCTCGCCGTTGCTCGTTGTTGGGCATCTCCTCGTGGCCACGGCGAGAGAAATTACCTGACAAATGCGTGACAAAAGTGATCTTGTGTACGTTTGATTTTGTAAAAAATGGATATTTTGCAAAACAGAGTATGTTAAAAAAAAACCGAGAAGAAGATAAAAAGAAGAAAACAGACGTTGGGATGTATATTTGTGTTTGTGTGTTTTTGTGTTTGTGTTTGTGTGTATTGATTTTTCAGATCGTGTGTGTGTTGGTCCTTTGAAGAAGAAGATAACATGGAGAAGAAGATAATATTTTTTTTTTTTTTTTTTTTTTTTTTTTTTTTTATAAATAAATTGGGTATAAAAGGTGTTGTATTAATGTGTTGTATTATTTATTAATGTGTTGTATTATTTTTTTTAAGAAGATAACGTCTATCTTCTTTTTTTTTTTTTTTTTTTTTTTTTTTTTTTTTTTTTAATTTTGATGAAATAAAACTAATGTGTTATGTTATTTTTAAGTATTTGTTAAATAAATTTAATTTATCTATACTACAATATAATGTATTTGGGCCTATTCTATAATTAGAAAGGCTTAAAAATTCAGATTTTTACTTACTAATTATGGAAACAACCACTTCAATAACCACCCACAATAATTTATAATCACCTCAACAACCACCCCAACAACCACTTTCCAACACCCCAACAACCACTTTCCACCACCCCACCTCCCTCCTCTTCACCCTAACAATCCGCCCCCTCATCACGCGGGCACCTTTCTAGTTTAATGAAATGAATAAAAAGATAAAAGTGTAAGAGGTGGGGCCTAATGAAGAAGTTGAAGTTTGTTGTTTGGTGAGAGGGTTTGTTGTGAAGAATTGAAGTTGAGGTGTTGGGTGATGTGGCATAAGTGGTATCTGAATGAGGAGGCTTGCCTCATTTACTACACCTAATGCTCTTACTATCATCATACATTTATACAATTATTGCTTTAGGCAAATATTATCCAGACTTTGACCATATTGAGTGATGCAAAACTGATACGTATCACGTGGGATTAGAATGGGGTCCATATCAAGTCTCCGGTTATGTACATTTAGCGTTTGAAATGGGTTATAAGCCAATGAATGGAGGAGAACTAGTCAATGAAGTCAAAGTCTTGATGGTTTTAGTCAATAAGAAGAAAAATTACAATAGTGACAGAATTGTCTATGTCTTTGGCTTACTGTAATAAGCATAGAGGTGAAAGATGTATTATATAGAGTCTTATAAACACAGGTGATAAATTGGCTAGTTCTCTAACCTGTTGTGTTGGATAATATTGAAATGATTGTTGTCTTTGTTTTCGCGTCTGTTTTTCTCTCTTGTCTACCTGTCCTTCACTCTGCTACAGAAAGTCACATGTCTACGCCTACCTGTCCGGAAAGTTTTAGTTGTCCAGGTTTTGCCTCTTTCCAGTATCCATTTTACAATGTCACTGACACAAGATGTGGGTTGATCAAGGTCAACTGTAATTCTACCGGCGGGAATATTCAAATTGGGGAAAAGAAATATGAAATTCTTGCGAAGTTTGATTCTCGTAGTCCTTTGGTTGTGATCCGTAACACAACATTTGAAAAACTTGTGAACAATACAAGCTGTGAGGCGCTTATGAATAATTTCACTTCTCCAAACCCTCTTTTATATTCCATTTCAATAAATCCCTTCCTCACTCTCTTCAAATGCACAAAAAATACCAGTCATGCTGAAGGAATGAATGCCTATTTTAACCAACCTAATTACAATAGCTACAACAGATGCAAAGATCACAATTTTTACTATGAGTATTCCATCAGCAATGCAGCAGTTCCGAGTGATCTCCCGCGTACATGTGAAGTAATACGTTTGCCAGCAAAAGAGAGATTGGGACGATTACCTAATGCAACCAACATATTTTCTTTACTATCTTCTGACGTCAGTATTATATTTGATTTCTGTGAAAAGTGTCGCAAAGAGGGACACTGGTGTGATTCTCACACTCTAAAGTGTTTAAAGACCAAAAAGGGTATTTACACTGTATTATGTTTACTGCTAAATTCATGGACACACACACGAATGGAAGCACAGCTCTACACAGGGTTAGAAACGAGTATTCATAAGTTAATTGAGTAAATCGTATGCAACAATAACTCACTATCAACTAACTATTAATATTACTATAATTATTGGTTTTTGGTTATTTACTTCTTTTAAAGTAAAGATTTTTTCACCAAACCATTTAATTATTTTATATATGAATTCATATTTCTAATGTTTGTGGTAATTTATTAAAGGCAAAGTATGCTTACTTAGTATATTAGTTATTGATCTTCTGAGGCCTATATCTAATGTAGCATGAAGCAAGACTTGTATGGTATGATCCCCCTTCGATGTGCTACTATTCAGTTTTTACGAGAATTGTCTTTGCTGACTGGAAATGGGTGTTTGGATTAGCTTATTTTCAGGATTATGGACATATTTGAATTTAGATAAGCTCATTACCTCTTTTTTGTTTTTTTGCTTATGAGCTTATGGATTATTTAAGTCTATAAGCTTATTTTCATAAGCTCATAAGCCGAAAAGGTGAGCTTATGAGCTTTTCCAAATTCAATAAGCCCATAAGCTCATAAAAACGCTAATCCAAACACCCCTAAGTCACAACCAGTCTATGATTATGAAGAAAAGGATCGTCTTTTTCACAAACATTATCAAGAAAAGGATCATGTTTGAAAAAGTTATTAGTATGTAGCTAGATAGGGCTATATTAAGCATGGGGAGTGCTTGAGTTTTCCCGCATGGACATCACAACACGCATCCACACACAACACGGTAAGGGGGTGTGGGACTGTTCCCGGGATGGCATTCACAGTTAGGTTGGTTGGGGTCACACACACAAACACAGGGGAAGGCTCGGGAAGGATGTCCCGATGATCAAGACCAAATTTTCAGGAATAGATGAGGGTGGAGTGGTATCCCGCTCAGGAACACATGCCATGTAGGCATCTTTTGTGGGAAAATTCGAGCACTCCCTATGATGCTAACTGTATTTTCTTATAATCAAATGGATACTCACAAACATTCCTAACCCAGAAATGTCCCTTCTATCTTATTACTAAAGCGATAAATCACACCTTATTTTGATAGTTATCATGCACTAACATTTCTAACATGATATATAAACGGTTCAATTCCTTTGGTGTAGAAACAGGAAGACATGTACATTTGATGCGGGTGATTCTTCTCTTAGGTAATTTGTCGTCGCCTTCAATTTTGTTGCCTTACCCATTCTAATTTTTATAAACAACCACATCTATTGAACTCTTTCTGCAGCTCTCGGTGCAGGAACTGTGATGATATTAATCATTATAATCTTGCGTCTAAAGAAGAAATATGGATGTGGAAAAAAGGCAGAGTACAATGTCAATGTGGAGAATTTTCTAAAGAATCAAGAGTTCCTGGCTCCAAAAAGATACACTTATTCACAAATCAAGAAGATGACAAACTCCTTTGAGGTCAAACTAGGACAAGGCGGTTTCGGGTCTGTGTATAAAGGAGAGCTAAGCGGTGGAAACCTTGTGGCAGTGAAGATTTTAAGTGAACTAAAAGGAAATGGGAAAGATTTTGTTAATGAAGTTGCAAGTGTTGGCAGGACTTGCCATGTCAATATAGTAAGTCTTGTGGGATTCTGTTTGGAGGGTATTCGAAGAGCTTTGATCTATGAATATATGCCTAACGGATCCCTTGAAAAGTTCATATATGGTCGTGGTTCTTCAAGTAATAGCCATCTCGGGTGGGAAAAGTTGCACCAGATTGCAATAGGGATTGCTCGAGGATTAGAGTACTTGCATAGGGGATGTAACACAAGGATCTTACATTTTGACATCAAGCCCCATAATATTCTATTGGATCAAGATTTTTGTCCTAAGATATCTGACTTTGGGCTGGCTAAGTTGTTCCCCGAGAAAAGAAGCGTGATATCCATGACTGATATGAGAGGGACGCCAGGGTATATTGCTCCTGAATTATTTTCTAGAAGTTTTGGAGGGGTCTCACACAAATCAGATGTTTATAGTTACGGAATGATGATTCTAGAAATGGTTGGAGGGAGAAAAAATGTCCAGGTTGAAGTTGATCATACAAGCGAAATATACTTTCCTCATTGGATATACAAAAAGATTGAACTACATGAAGAACAACTTGAACTGCACGGTATTGTGAGCGAAGTAGAAAGTGAGATAGCTAGAAAGATGATTATCGTGGGGTTGTGGTGCATACAAACGAATTCCTTAAGTCGTCCGACAATGACCAAGGTGGTTGAAATGTTAGAAGGGGGCTTAGAGTTATTGGAAGTTCCTCCAAAACCTTATATGTTTTCTCCATCAAGATCAGTCGAGTCTTCAACTATAGAATAATTGCTTCCCTAAATGTTTTCTCTGTTGATATATGTTTTTTTCTCATTCAAGTATTGCTATGATTTTCAATATTCTAATGACAGCAGACAACATGTTGGCATCATTTTTTTTAATTAGGTAGCAGACACATACATCCAGTATGGCAGTATGGGTATATTCCATAGTTATGATCAAGATGATCTTCTTACTCGCAGATTACTAGTGTATGGTATTATTGGTAGCTAAGCTTTCACATTAAATGCAGTAAGCTTGACTTTAAAGGTTTATAACAGAACCAAAATGGGCAAAATTGGGGGGAAGAAAGCAGCAACTTTTTTAGTCAAGTTTGGGAGCTTCTGGGCCTCCCACAGACAGAAGAAAATGGTGATGAATCAAGACAAATTTGAGACTATTGATCACTTTCACACCTATATCATGTATTATTATTTTGATTGGTAAAAGTAAATTTGAAAATGTAATGTGAATAGCAATCTTCCAAATGCACTTCAGCACATGCCACAAATCAAGGAAGCATAAATTTTACAATAACTTACATTATAAAATCAATAAGCAAGTTAGGGCAAAGTATGTATCTATACGGGACTGATCAAATGCCATCCTCTCTTCGGAACGCTATTAATGGTAAGTGACTTCGATTTATAAAAGGTTAAAGGATCTGTGAATTTATAGTGTAACATCATTCCTAAGTATTCCTATATAATTCTAATGAGAACGAAGAGCATCTTTAGCGGGTATTATTCAAATATTACACCGATCTTAAGCGGTTAAGCCTAACACTTAAGGTTCCTGTCGCAATTTTATCATATAATATCACGTACAGTATTATAACGTGTAAGTTGTCTCACAAGCAACATTGTCGATTCTTGTTCCTCGGAAAAGACCCCTTATATTAGTCCAGATCTCACTTCACATGAAAAGTTCTAGATGTTTGCTATACATGATTTTGCCATTAAAAACACATGAATCGAAATTTCTTCCTGACTATATAGATATGAAACTGAAATTGACTATAACCACTGAAATAGCTATTTTCCATATCTAGTTTGTTTTTGTTTTTTTTTTTTTTTTTTTAGTACTCTTAAGGAAGTTGTAATAAAGAATAATCCAATCTAAAATGTAACAATAAAGGTTAAATTTATAACTTTTCTATCATCTAAAAAGAATATTAGTGATCTTGACAAAATTAGCTTCAAGAAAACTATTTTATTTGATAATACGGACTTTCTGGTTGTAAAAATTGCATAAGAGTTAGAAACTCAATAATGAGTGTAATAGGACAAAAAAGAAAGTTAGGAGTATGTGCTTAAAAGTTATTTCTACTAATAACAGACATATGTTATTACTCCATGATGCAATATTAAATTTCAAGTGGTAAATAATGTGACACATAACTTTATCATATATAAACCAAATTTAATTCCACGCTTCTTTCCATGTGTTCTCCAAAACATATACTCGTGATAATTCAAATGTGGCGCGCATATCACTTTGCAACTATGTAATGATGTTACATCTCCTTAAGATGATTTCAAATTTATACAAAATTGATGACTAAAACTTGCATAAAAATACTTCAAAATTCTATTAAATTAAGTAGATGTGAGAAGTTTACTTTTGGGAAATGTAACTACATGGTTTCAAAGAAAACCGTTTACACCAAATTCTTGAACAAAAGCATCTAAATGCCTTAACATCCTGCAAATCATAAGATGACAAGAGCATAAGAAGTTATTACAGCAGGCAACTGTCTTTCAAAAAAAATAAAAAATAAATTAATACTAGTAGGAGTAGTAAATATAAATGAAATTAAACTTCTCCTTTTTTGGGCAAACAAATGTGATTAAACTCTTAGCTAATACGCTTGAAAGGCACTTAGATAACTAGAAAAATCAGTATCATGCATTTATGATCAAGAAAATCATTCATTAGAGACACCTTTATTCATCACATTTCTCTACTTTTAATGAAAAGTATGATAGAGAAGTGGATACATAATAAAATAGCCACATATAAGTGTTTAGACGTTAGGTAAAAATGGTACACTAATTTCTTTGTGAGGGCTTGGGATGAACAAGGCGATTTCAAGAAAGCTATAAAGAAGTAGACAACCACCCTTTTTTATGGACCAAAACAAGCCACTACGGTTTGACTGATGACTTTTAGCAATTTTTTTAGAAATATGTTTGAGATGTATTTTAAAAATGTTAGATACGGAGTTGTGTTTTTGGGGTTATCAGAGATTAGAAACTCATTGTCAGAAATTATCATGGTTATGGTTTACTTAACTTTACATAATTACACGACCTTCAAAGTTATATTTGGTGTTATCACAAGTAGGAATTATCTATATTCATTTATGCATCTTTCAGTTTATATGATCTTAAAAATTCATGAATTCACTTGTACAATGATAATAATACATAGCCTCATATCTCGCTAAGACGGAATGGAGTAACATGGTAATCCTAATGATAGAAAACCCATATTTTGGGCGTAACTTTTTTATTGAAATTGGACTTGGACCATTTATTGAGGAGTGTCAATGTAATGGGAATTGAGATAGGTTGTGTACGTAGGTCAAGGTAATAAGTGTTAGACCACCTAAGTGCCATGTTTCGGATGAGGATGCATTTTACAGTAGGTGGGCAAATAAGTGTCTTGGACATTATTAGGGTTGTCACGAGTAAAAATAGAAGACGTCCTAGCTAAAAGTTAAAACGAATCAAGAACCTTATGTTCAACTGTTTTTGTTAGATGACTAGGTTGGCCCGAACCTAATTGTGGGTTTGGGTCCATTATGTTAGGTCCATTGGGTCCATTAGGGTGTGGGTCAACCAGTCAACCTAGTCATCTAACAGTTTTTACTTTTCATTTTTAGTCACTAGCTGATGTTTCATTTGGCAAATTCTGGATCATTATTGAAACTCCAAATGAGATCCCAATAACCAACTCCATGCGATTTCAACCATTTCTAGAAGATCTCAACTCAATCTCTCCATGCCAACTTAGCGTAAGAAATGCATGAACTATACCTAGGATGGAAATGGGCCGAGCCGCTCATGAAAAGCTTGAGATCGGACTGGTAAAATACTCAAACGAGCCGAGCCTAAACGAGCTCGAGCACGAGCTTTATGTACAAAACTCGATTGAGCTCGCGAGCCTAAATGTTACTAGGATATTTTAAGTATAAACATATATAAAACATTATGCATTTATTGTACAGGTGACATAGAAGGAACTCGTGTGAATTTGTTGGGAGGGCCGAGTGCTATATTAGTTAATTTGAGAGGGTCAAAATTGTATTTCTTTTAAGCAAATATAAGTAAAACCTCAAAGTTTTGGGAGGGTTGTGGCCTCCCCGGTCTCAATTAAGGTCCGTCTATGATAGGCGATAACTCAACCCAATGCCCCAAATACAATAATCAAGTCATTTCAACTGTGTGAATATAGATAACTCAACCCAATGCCCCAAACATGCCATATTTAACTACTAGTTTACACATAACTCAAACACAAAACATTTACTCGTTTATGTTAACAGGTTAACCAATTAACAATGTAAATAAGGTTTGCGGGTAGAGATAACTTAGGGTTATAATTGATTATATTCACAATTTTTTTACGATAATACAATGGACTAATAAACAAAACATGTGACATAAATTTTAAGGACCAGGTTCATTTTAGAAAAAAACACAAGTTTTGATAAAAACAAAATTACACTAGTTACGCGGCACAAATCCATGGTGTTCTTGTAAACCTTCGGAAACCCCTTTTAGGTTATAAGGTCGGTGGTAATAACATTACTACCAACGCGTCTTCTGCCTAGGTGGAACCACCTTCGATGCATCACCACTAAAAGACCAAACCTCGTTGACGAGTCTTGGACCATTTTTTAGCACAATTCGGTCGTCCGAACGATCGGATTTTTTTCATTCATTTTATGTGTGAGTATTTTGTAATGTATATTTGTGTATGGGGATAGCTTGGTTATAATTTTTGTAGCCAATTGGCTACAATCACTTCACAAAATATACACAAGCAATGAATCAGGACCCACAAAAAAGAATCAGGGACCCACAAAAGAAATCAGAGACCCACATAGCATAAAATTATAGCCAATTAGCTACAAAAAATTATAGCTAATATATTTCCTTTGTGTATAAGTGGTTATATTTGGGTGATAATGTCATTTGTATTATTTTACTATGTTAATAGTGATATTAGTTAAAAAGAGTGAAGCTAACATTGCATGAGTAATGAGTTGATAGTCGAAATTATCACCAGATTCTTTCTTTTACATTTGAATCATAATAAACGAACACCCCTGTAATATAAGGGTCTATCTTAAATATTATAAACCCACAAGGACTGTAAGCATAAAGTTATCTCACCATTAACGTTCACATTTCCCCACAGCAGCACAGCACTCCATTCCACACTACTACTTCACTCTCCCTAGCTCCACTCCCAAACACACACAACAATGTCACCACCACCACTACCACATTTCCTCTTCCTCCTTACCCTTCTTTTCCACGTCAGCATCTTCCATGCATATGATGACCACCCAGACCTCCAACCTTTACTCTCCTTCAAATCCACCTCAGACATATCAAACCACCTAACCACGTGGACAAACTCAACTTCAAACAACCCATGCACTTCATTCCAATACATAACCTGTCTCCACAACCGAGTCACTAAACTCGTCCACGAAAACCTCAACCTCCAAGGCCGATTCGACTCACTCAACTCGCTTACTCACCTCCGTATCCTCTCTCTCAAAAACAACCGCCTCACTGGCCCTGTTCCTGATCTCTCTAACTTAACTTCACTCAAACTGCTCTTCCTTTCCAACAACTTCATCTCCGGCGAATTCCCGCCGTCGCTTCCGTCGTTGTTTGGATTCTACCGCCTTGATCTGTCGTTCAACAACTTCTCAGGCGAGATTCCGGCCACTTTGAGCACAATGATACATCTGTTAACGTTACGTCTTGAGAATAATCAGTTTTCTGGTGACGTCACTGTTTTGAAGCTGAGTAACTTACAGGAGCTGAATATCTTGAAACTGAGGTGAGGCTTTTCTGCTTAATTAAACAAGTCAAAGCCCATCTTATGCTAACAAAATGTTTGAATAATGCAAGCAAAATCTTACAGGAGCTGAATATCTTGAACTGTTTAAACGATGTAACTTTTGACAGATTGGTCCCCTTCATTGTTACCCAGGAGGCTTATGTCTTTCTAGATCCATCGGGGACATGGATGTTGGAGAGTTTATTGTTCCAATACCATATGTAAAGCAAGTCAAGGTAACATTATTATTTACTTATGATCTCTGTTTTTACGGGTCTCGTCTTGTCTTGTTTCTAATGGGATGAACAATGTCAAATTCATTTCTATTAACACCATGAGAAATTTTGTGTATGTGGTAGTTAGTTATGTAATAAAATTTGAATCTAAACTAAAATTTTTTGTTGTAAAAGTTATCGGATGCCGGTGGAAGGCTTAAAATTGCTTCTGATGGCATTTGGGATGCTGTGTCATCAGATATGGCTGCAAAATCTTGTCATGGTTTGCCTGCTCAACTTGCTGTTAGGCAAGTAGTGAAGGTAGTTTGTCTATTCTGTATTTCAATGTTTTTGTTCAAAGATTACACACTTTGACTATTGACTTCAGACTTGTAATTTCAGTATGACATAACTGTTATGTTGTTCATCTTGAAATTAGCATAGTTTTTCTGTAGTTAGTGCCTGTATTTGGTGTATTGCTTTTACAATGCACACCAATTGTGAAGTAAAGCTTTTGTCTATTTGACCTCAAAAAGTCAAACTGTAACACTTCTTTTTCGTACTGGTTGTATGGATGATTGTCCAGGAAGCATTGCGAACAAGGGGATTGAAGGATGATACGACGTGCATAGTTGTGGACATAATTCCACCAGACACTGCAATGCCGCCACCATCCCCACCACGTAAAAAGCCAAGCAAGTTTAGTCTTAGATCTTTATTTTTCAGAAAGAAGTCCCATGGTTCCGCAAGTAAACTGTCTAAGAAACTATCTGCTGTTGGCATCGTTGAGGAACTCTTTGAAGAAGGTTCTGCCATGCTTTCCGAAAGGTTAGTTTTTCTAAAACAAAAGCAACGTTTTAGTGACCGAAGAAATGAGTATCTTAACATTTTGGGCCGTAACAACTGTAGTTTTTTTCTTTACTGGCAAGTTTTCGATCCCAGTTATGCTTTAATCCGATTAAAAACAATTACCTAAAATTATCTTAGTCATTGATCGATAGTTACACTATTATCATGGATATATTGTAGATTGGGGAATGATGAGACGTGTGGTCCATCAACATCGGGTCTTTTCATGTGTGCTGTATGTCAAGTAGACCTTGGGGCAAGTGAAGGGATATCGGTTCATGCTGGTTCCATATTTTCAACAAGCTCAAAACCTTGGGAAGGTCCTTTCCTTTGCGCTGATTGTCGTAATAAGAAAGATGCCATGGAGGGAAAACGACCAAGTGGAGTCAAAGTCACTTAACACCCGCAATTATTTTCCCTGTCTAACCCTTAATCAATTTAAAAAATTTGGTGAGCTTAACGATTCATTTGAATGCATAGGTGGTGATGTTGTAATAAGCTGTAGCACATGGTATGAAGTGAATGTAGGATTTCAGATTGCTTATTATTTGCTAAGATGTCGGTAGGAATGATACATAACTTGTAGCACTTAGAGTGTAGAATAAATAAGTTACTAATGCTTCTACTTGATCCATGGCCTTATGGCCTTTTATTGTACTAACTTGTTTTCATCTAACGTGTAATCTTATATTGTAGCCGAATTATATGAACTGTGAAAGTTTCAATATATAACATATTGATCCCGTTCATTGTGATTCTTGTGTAAGTGGTTACACTTTTGTTTGCTATGGTGTCAGCTTATTTTTATTCGATTTCTAGCATTAATGTACAAGCTAATATATTATTTGATGGCCAATGAGGATAAAAACAAGACTGTTAAGTTAACTGCGGATCAAAAGCTTCTACAATACATTTTCTGATGGTCTTTAGAGTTGAAAATATATGAATGAGGGTGGATTAACTGGATACTGGGAAATATCATCACAACGTGTTGTAGTGATTAAAAGTATGTGTGTCTCCCTCATGGGTCTTTGTAGACCTAAAGTTGGAAAATTATAACCAGTTTTGAGAGTTAAGTTTTCTTCTAAAAAGAAACAGTTTACAAAAAGTCCAAATTTCCTAACAATAAAAAAGTTTCGAGTCGACAGGTTATTTTAACTGAGCCCATTTTGGTCCCACGTCCGAGTGAAGGAATAAAATTGATGGTATTCATGGCTCTCAGACTCTCCGGCCACCCATTGAACACTTCCGCCTCCTTTTCTTCCTAACCTTCCTTTTCACTCAATGGCAAAACTACAGTAGTAGACTCAACCCTGACACGACTCACCCCTCTCTACTTGAAAAACACAAACTGCTAATTAGCAGCTTATGAGATGGTATTCAATGCGACAAAACAACCAGTGTCTTAGTTATTTCACTCCCATCTCAATCAATCACTGGATAGTGAAATGTTTGGTGGTAGACGTGGTCTAATTTGTCCCTTCAAATGGGTCGCTGTCTATGTCTTCGACGGACGACCTCGAAGTCAACTATACATATACGTATATTAGCATTCAAAGTTCCAATAGTTAACTTCGACTTCCGTTCAATAGGGGCTTCTAGCGAAACATCGATATTTGCATATTTCTTCAAAATATGCTTAAAACAACATTGTATAAGATGCATTAAAAACTTGTATTTTTAGAAAGAGAAGTGCTAGACTCACACAAATTTTACAACAAAAAAATTCTCACATGCACATGTGGCAAATGAGGTGCACCAATTAAATTAAATTGTATATTCAATTCTCTTTCTTACTTTCACTTTCAATATTTAAATGACATGTGTACGTGTGGGATTTTGTTTTATTTATTTTTTTATTTTTTTATTTATTTTTTTTAATTTTGAGTAAGACTAGCATTCCTCTTTTAAAAAAGATGCAAATATTTAAGTTTTATCGGGTATATCCGTGTATATATATATATAATTCCTGCCGTTCTATATACGTTGTGAGCTGATACAAAGTCTTAAGTCAAGCCACATGTTGGTATGCATCTTCGCAGCCACATGCACATTATCTCCATCATATATACTGCATTAAGTGTAATTAATTTTCCTTGATTGTTTTATTCTCAGAGTTACAAAATGAAAAAACACATGTTGGTATCCTCATTTGCAGCATTCTTACTAAACCTAGTTATTTTCATTTTCTTGGTGTTTCTCAAAAGTCCATTTTGCTTGGCTTCTCCATCATTCTATGAAGATTGTGCCCCTCTAAACTGTGGTGATTTTATGAACGTAAGCTTTCCATTTTACATTAGTGGTTTACAACCGTCATACTGTGGGCGCCCTGGTTTCCAGCTCGACTGCAACAACAATGGGTCCTTATTTATTCAAATATCTGGAAATAACTATTCCGTTGAAAATATTGACTATGAGGGAACTATGCATTTACGAAATTCCCCAATAACCACATGCCCCTCGGCAATCACAAACTTAACACTTGGTTATGATACCCCCTTTTTGGTATATTCACAAGCTGAACTTTATATTCTTAAGAATTGTTCTACATCACAGCTGCCCGCCAAAAATCTGACAAGGTATAGGATTGGATCTTGTGATGAGTTGGTTATGTCTGATGCTGATATGAATTTTAGAATCGCAGAGGAAGTTTGTACTAAAATGGTTGTGGTACCGATTAGTTCGGAATATTATGATACGGTGGTTGATGGTGGAAATTATTCAGAGGTGATGAAAACAGGGGTTGAATTGTCATGGACGGCACCGGATTGTGACACTTGTAGACAAAGTGGTGGTAGGTGTGTATATTTTAAGGAAAGGTTTGAACTCCTTTGTTCGTGCCCAAATTCAACCTACGCTCACCTCTCCGAGGGTTGTCAGACTGGTAAGAGCATACCACCGATCTAATATACACGTAGAAGTTTTATTTGGATGACGATATCTCATTTTTATCTAGGGAAATTTACATCTAACATGAGTTTGGCTTCGGATACCCAATGAAAAATCCGGGAATTTATTTATTTATTTATTATTATTATTATTATTATTATTATTATTATTATTATTATTATTATTATTATTATTATTATTATTTTCTACTTTTTTTTAATAAAATATTTTGCAAACGGTATATCGTTAAACGATAAAAAATACACCATCGCGACGATTTTTTTTTTGTCTTTCAGTGGACGGACGCCTCCATATACTTTCGAGAATTTTTTTTTCGAGTTTTATTTTAGTGTTAAAATTTGCGTATAAAAAAATCACATGCGATTTGTGTATGTTAGGAATCACGTGTGATTTCATAAATCACATGTAATTTTAAAATAACAAATCACATGTGATTTTAGGCATAAATTTCAACACTCATAAAAAAAATAATAAATAAATAAATAAATCGTCGAAAGTATATGGAAGTGCCCTTCTATAAATATGATTTAATTCTCGTCGTAATAATATGATTCTTTTCGCGTAACGATTAACGGTTGTGATATTTAATATTTTTAAGAAAATGATGAAAGTAAGTTTTTCTTGTTCACTACCACAGAAAAGCACATAAACATCCCCTAATAGAAACCTGTTATACAAAAACCAGTTCCTATTGTAAAAATAAAGGGTAGGGAACCTTTAAAAAACTGGTTGTCATACAATAACTGGTCTCCTTATTATAAAAATGAAGAAGAACCGGTTCTGCAAAAAAGACCGGTCTTAGAATAGTAGTATTAGTTATAGAAATAACTTTTTTTTTTTAAAACCAACAAAATAAATGGTATGCACCAGTAGAAGAAAAAAGTCAAGAAAAATTCCCCCATCTTTTTTCTTTACTCCCCACGATCCTCCACCATCACTCCCAAATTCCCGTCAATCGAACCCCAACCAGTAACCACCACCCTCTTGATATATATGGTGTTTATTTCACCATTTGACATGTCATCAACCACCATATTTTTTTTCATATCGTATCCCAGACCACCACACACCTCTGCCATCAAGACCAAACTCAATTTGGGACATTCATCTGAGTTTGAGCATATAAAATAGTATTTTTTTATTCTTCTTAATTTAACTTTAATACACAATTTTTACTTTTTTAGGTTAATTTCGGGTGATAAGCATTTGTATATGTATATATTGTCATGTGTCTAATTATGTGTTTAGTATGGCTGTCATTGTTTAAAAAATATTAGGTGGGTATCTATACTATCTATAATAGAAAAATGGTCAAAAGTGAAATGTTGAGTTTTCAACAATGGTCAAATGAGAGAGAAAGTGAAATGTAATTAATACTCCTATTAAAATACCCCAATACTTAAAAGTACAATTATTTATTCACATTGTACAACCAAATTAAAGCATATATACCAAATTAAATACAACCAATTCAAACACAAATCGGGTTGACCCGGGACGCTTCAAACCCGGCAGGTTGACCCAGTTTAATTTGACCCGTTTTTTACCCAACCTAGCAAGTTGACCCGGTTTAAATACAACCAATTCAAACACAAATCTGGTTGACCCGGGACGCTTCAAACACGGCGGGTTGACCCAGTTTAATTTGACACGTTGTTGACCCAACCTAGCAAGTTGACCCGGTTTAAATACAACCAATTTAAACACAAATCGGGTTGATCCGGGACACTTCAAACCCGGCGGGTTGACCCAGTTTAATTTGACCAGTTTTTACCCAACCTAGCAAGTTGACCCGGTTTAAATACAACCAATTCAAACACAAATCGGGTTGACCCAGGATGCTTCAAACCCGGCGGGTTAACCCAGGTTAATTTGACCCGTTTTTAACCCAACCTAGCAAGTTGACCCGGTTTAAATACAACCAATTCAAACATAAATCGGGTTGACACGGGACGCTTCAAACCCGGCGGGTTGACCCAGTTTAATTTTACCCGTTTTCGACTCAACCTAGCAAGTTGACCCGGTTTAAATCGACCCATTTTTCTACCGGAACGGTTCAACCGGTTGAACCAACCGGGTCGAACAGGGTTTCAAAACGTTATCCATTACTTAAAAGTACAATGATTTATTCACATTGTACATCCAATTAAAAACATATCTACCAAATTAAATACAACCAATTAAAACACAAACCGGGTTGACCCGGGACGCTTCAAACCCGTTTTTCGACCGGAACGGTTCAACCAGTTAAACCACCCGGGTCGAACCGAGTTTCAAAACATTATGCTTAATTCCCAAGTCTTCAAACTTTTATTATTTTTTGTTTATAACATATAAACTTTTTTTTATCAATAAACTATTTGTCGCTATAAAATCCCGTTGCTATGCACGGGTACTCGTCTAGTGTGAAATATGTAGGTTTTGTGATTTATGTGTTGTTAATTTGTTGATTTGTTGATTTTATTCATTTTGTGATTTTAGTTGTGAATTGGTTAGTAATATCCTGTGAAATTAAACCACAAATGTCAAACTTGTTAAAACCGATTCTACTGGCATATGCATATTGATTGTACAAAAATTTGTATGATTACAGGTCTGTTTGATTCTTTTTGTTACTTTTTTGTGCCTCGAGTATATTTTTTATTTATCTTTGTTCTCAGGTGTAAGGGTGTTTGGCCTTGTTTGGTTTCTGTATCTTGTTTTTTTATTTCTTTTGTTTTTGTTTGTTTGGGCTCCTAAGTGGTAATTTCAGAAAACTTACATCGCCTTAATATAGGCAATTGACTTACAATTGTCTACATGTTTTTACAGGACCCCCCCAATTCCATGAAAAACAAGAGGAATCCCAAACATGTTTTTACTTGCTTATCTAGTGACTTACTACTGTATAAGCAAGTTGACACTTAAATAAGCAATCCCAAACACCCTGTTAGATATTTAGTTTTTTTTTTTTTTTTTTTTTTTTAAACAAACTGTTAGATATTTAGTTACATATCTAATACTCATATTGCAGGTGGACTACATGGATATTATTAATGAGAGAACACTTTTGGAGGTTCCAGGATACAAGAACCTGGTGAAGTTTGGAGTTTAATCGGCATTCTTCCGAAACAATATGTAGCTAAATGCAAAAAGGTAATGAATTCTAACATTCGACCCCTATAATCTCACAAAAGCAACTTTTCTTGTAATTAATAATGTAACACAGAATGGTCATCAACCGTATTTAGATGCTACACAAAAGGAAGGTCCACGGTCTGTAATAAAGAGGCTTGGGGAACAATCGATTGATTCAAGTCTCATGGGAAAGTTGGCGACTCAAATTGCTACCCTGAAACTGACTTAAACAATTGTTAAGTATCTGCCGAGTCTAAAGATTTCACAACCAATAAGAGGGGGGGATCTTCTGCTCGCAGTGGGTGCTCCTTTTGGTGTCTTGTCACCTCCTCACTTCCGTAACAGGTAATGCCGATTCTACAAATGTTTACTAACTCGTAAAGGACAGTGAATTATTAATTTAATCCTAAGTTTGTACATGCGTTGTGGTGTATATCTTGTTTAGCAAAAAAAGTAAAGAAAATAAATACTGTAGCACAAGTAGTTGTGTCTTTTTGTTTTATCACAGATTATTGATATTAGGGGGTAGCAATGTTGGTAGTTTGGGTATGGGCAAGTTGAAATGAGTGTGACTTGAGTTGACAAGCAAACACTTTGCGTTAACTGTGATCAGAGAAACAATACTATTACAAGATTTGGTAGTTTATGCATTAGTGATTGCAAATTAGGGGTGACAATAGGGGTAGTTTGGTAATGGGGCGAAATGAGTCTTCCGCTTGGGCTAACTAACACTATCGCCAATTTTCTTAAATTTTACAAAAGTAAATGTGTTAATTTTGACTTGTTCGACCCACTACTCTTTTTTGAGATATTTTAATTTGACCCGTTTGAGATAAAGCGATCCAAAGTGGGTTTTATAAGTAAATGGGTTTGCAATTCCACCTTTACTTGTTATCTGTTATAGATATCCGTTAAACTGGGTTGTGCGTGCAGGTGCACTTGATGTTTTCACTGTAGAACCACCACCGAAGGATACCATATTGGTTAATAATGAGAAAGTCACTATTACACTTCATCTCGGTGCTAGTACCATGGAAGCTCAGGTTTGTGAATAACTTTCCAGTTTTGTGCTTTTATTTGGATTCTACGTCATCAGTATGTCATATTTAAACATTTGTGCAGGAAGGAGTTGCAATCGAAATTGATGAAGCTGTTGTTGGAGCCTTGAAGGGCGAGCTCGCTGCTACTACATTCTTTTCTAGCTTAATTAGTTAAACAAGTTTGAGTCAAGTTGAGACGATTTGATATGTTGTAGTTGGTTATATTGTCATGTATCAAGACTTATGCACTTTACTTTAGTTGTATATTATGGAATTATGAAAATTTTGTATTTTTTTTTTTTTGCAAAAAACTAAAAATCATTTTTTTTAAAACGAAATTCTCACCAAAACCGGTTCTTATATAAAAACTGGTTTCTTTACTCTATAATAGAGGCATGTAGACACCGGTTCTTACTAGCAAACAGGTTTCGATGCTCATATGAGAAACCGGTTGTGGAACCAGTTTCTATATGTTTTTGTTATAGAAATACCCCCTCGCCTAGAGTGGTTCCTAAACCGCTTTCCATGAGCCATTCTAACCGGTCTCTATGAGATTTTTTGTAGTAGTGGTTCCAATAAAAAATGAATGACATAATTAGTTCATTGGGTATTTAGAGAATTTGGGGTATAAATTGAACTTTTCTCACTCTTAACCCTGTTATCAATTGCTATGAGATTAAAATTTTAATACTATTTTTAATGAACATTGTTATTATACCCATGAGTGATAGAGTGATTATTGATTGTTAGAAACAATGTATGAAAATTGGATCGCCATAATAACTTTTTGATATTTTTTTACACGCAGATTCAAACTTAAAATCAACGACTACTATTAACAAAAAACAAGCGATTCCTGTCAAGAAAAACCGCGTGCTTCTTGTTACAGGTATTTATTTTCCACTTAAGTTTCCACAACAATTTGTATGTCTTTTAGTAGATTAACTTATGTGAAGATATTTATTTTCTCGTGTATTTTATTTGTATCAACTTATTAGCAGATATAAGAATGTATCAGTTGAGAAATGGGTACCTCACTTTTGGCCAATATATAAATAGTAGATCGCAAAAAAAGTCATCTGATCTTTCGATGAAATTGCAGACACATTTTTAAAAGTTCAAGAGTGTACGTAGGTAGGTAGAAGTCCCTTCGATTTGGATGAAATTCCCACTTCTGTTTAAAACTTCAAACTACACATGGAGGATTTTTGCAATTCACTCAATATAAAATATTCATTTTTTTTTCCTGTCATAGCGCATATCTCTTCTTTACCCTTACTCACCATTCCTTCCAAGATTATATTTTACATCAATATATTTTTCTTACATGGCTACTTATAAGTCGAAAGTGTAACCCAATAAACAATCTTCATCTATTTCATAGACGAAACACTTAACAACAATTTCGCAACTAGAACTATTTTTTGTTTTATATATGTTTCTGTCGGTACGCACGGATACCATCTAGTTTGTATAATAGGTTTAATAAATATAGGTTGCATAAATATCTGCGATGTATAAAGAAGTTTTTGGAAAGGGCCGGTAAAGTGAAGTGGTTTGCTAGAATTTTAATTTTATTTTGTTGCATCACTTTCCCTCATCACTGCATCCCCTATACTAATTAAAATCATCTAAATATATCATACGCACACGTAATGGAGGTTCTCACTGGAGTTCTAACATTACGTAGTGAAAAGAAGTGGAATGAATAGTGTGTTTTTATATTTGAAAAAAAAAAAAACTGTTAATGTTGGAACACGCTATCATGATTTCCATTAAAAATTTTATCCACTTCAGTTACCACTGAAATCTTAACACTTTTCGTTTGTTCCAGCTCTTACTATAGGAGTTGCGATGATTTTGGTTGCGGCAATTATATGTTTCTTAAGGAGATTGAAACAAAGAAGAATAACAGAGACACATGTCAATGTGGATATATTTCTAAAAAATCATCAATTTTTGGCTCCAAAAAGGTACTCTTATTCGCAAGTAAAGAAGATGACTAACTCCTTTAAAGTCAAACTAGGACAAGGAGGTTTCGGTTCAGTGTATAAAGGAGAGCTAAGCAATGGAAACCTAGTGGCAGTAAAGATTTTAAGTGAATTAAAAGGTAATGGTGAAGATTTCATTAACGAAGTTGCAAGTGTTGGCAGGACTTCTCATGTAAATATAGTTACTCTTGTGGGATTTTGCTGTGATGGTCATCAAAGAGCATTAATCTATGATTTCATGCCTAACGGCTCCCTTGAGAGGTTCATATATGGCCAGGAAAACTCGAGTGATAGCCATCTTGGATGGGAAAAGTTGCACCAAATTGCAATTGGGATTGCCCGAGGTTTAGAATACCTACATAGTGGATGCAACACACGGATCTTGCATTTTGACATAAAGCCACATAATATTCTTCTGGATCAAGACTTTTGTCCAAAGATATCCAACTTTGGGCTTGCTAAGTTATTCCTAGAGAAAAGAAGCATGATATCCATGTCTCATATGAGAGGAACACCGGGATATATTGCTCCTGAACTATTTTCTAGAAATTTTGGGCAAGTATCCCATAAATCAGATGTGTATAGTTATGGAATGATGATTCTGGAAATGGTTGGAGGGAGGAAAAATATCGAGGTTGAAGTTGACCATACAAGTGAAATATACTTTCCTCATTGGATATACAGAAAGGTTGAATTACATGAGGAGCAACTTGGACTGCACGGGATTGTGAGTGAAGAAGAAAACGAGATGGTAAGGAAGATGATTATAGTGGGTTTATGGTGCATACAAACAAATCCTTTGAGCCGTCCGACAATCACTAAAGTATTGGAAATGTTAGAAGACGACTTGGCATCTTTGGAAATTCCTCCAAAACTGTATTTGTCTTCTCCACCAAGGCATGTTGGTTCCCCATCTACAGAATGAATGATTGCCTCACAGCACTTTGAACTGTTTTTGCCACGTATGACTTCTTAAACAAAATAAAGTATGTCTTAAATGAACTATTGAGTGCTTGGTGATTATTGTGCATTTGATTAATGCGACTGTGAAAGTAGTTGTGTAAGTACATTCGTGTATTCAACTTAATTAAGGATTTGATAAGTGAATTATTTGTAGTAATATACGATATTGAAATGAGATTATTATTAGCATATATCTATCATATATATACCACCGGAGTCTCTTGAGATATGCCGGTTTTTGTGATTGGGTCAATTCATGAATGAAAATTAAGCATACAGAGAATTACTTTTCATCAATTAGCAATGTATATTTTCCATCAGTACAATGTTCACATAAGTAACCAAGATGCCAAAGTGTGAACATATAAAAGCTCTTAACAACGTTTATCATTTTGACTCTTTAAAAAAAAAAAAAAAAAAAAAAAAAAAAAAAAAAAAAAAGAATCATCTAAACTACTAAACATGGGAACCACTTGAAACTTATGGGTGTTTTAGTTTTGGTGTTTAAAGAATTAAGAATGACACAGGAATTTGAAGTCTTGATTGAGATTTGAGTTGATAAATAAACTAGAAGAATTAGAAAATTTCTTTCTTTGGCTGCATATCAACTACACATAGAAGTGTTAGAGATGTATACTGAGTCTAAAAGATGCGTAATAAGTTAGGTAGTTTTCTAACTTGTTTCAGAAAATGATTACTAGTTTGCCTCTCCTTCACTCTGTTACAGAGTACAGACAGGCAGACAGCAACATGCCAACATTTCCACACCTATATTTCACATTTAGGCCGTTAACGATGTTTGACATGGCTGAGCAGTTCCATTACCAGCATATATAGCAAGATATTTGTCATTTGTATGATCAATTAACACAACAAATACGAAAATAGCCTTGCTATATGATAGTATACACTCATCAAACAGTTATAATAGGCTTTCAATTTGAAAAATAACCATTTTCATGCACTTCACTGAACATATGATATGCATGTAGAATCGACATGTTAGAAAAATACTTTCAACGTTAGAAAAATAATCCTTGTAGTGCATTATTGAACGAATACTTTATTTAGAAAGGGGAAGACTATTTCATGATGAAAACTGATTGCCATAGAGTTTCTGGTCATCAGTCTTCGAGTTTTACATGTAAATAATGAATTATAAACTTATGGTTAGGATGATTTGGAATATCCTTATTTAAATAAATTGGGACGCCTTTTTATTTAAATAAAGAAATTGTGAATCGCCGAAAATACTTTAGTCTTTGCTTTAGTTTGTCACTTTGTTGTACTGTAGTTTGTTCTTCATTATGGTCTTGCACACGACGAGTGGCTTCAGGCTTTACCTAGGGCATTAGTTGCTGGTTTTTTCAAGACTGATTAGGAGTTTCAAAGCAAAGGTATATCACCCCTGCTCCTAATTAGCAGTTTTCTAAAATTATTGTAACTCATGGTTGACTTATTTTAGGTCAAACTTCGGTTACGACTGCTACTTTTGTGATTGTTGATAGATGGACAGTTACAGTTGCATCTGTTGGTGATTCACGGTGTATTCTGGATGCACAAGGTGCTGCTGTCTCTGAGTTGACTGTTGACCATAGACTTGAAGAGAACCAAGTGGAGTAAGTACTGTATAGTGTATAGTCTATAAGAAATTATATAAATCTAGTTACCAAGGTCAAAATGACATAACAAATACATATTTGTAATGTTTGGCCATGTTGACTTTCTTTAACGTGTGAATGAGAAAGTGGTTAAATGCTGACAAGATTGAAGACTTGCCAATTACCTGACATTGATTCTTTGAAGTTTTAAGAGGTTTTCTGGTGTATACAAAGTTGGTTACTCGAAAGTCAAAACTGAAATACAATTTGGATCAAAGTTCGTTACCTTACATGCAATTACCCCTTTATGATGGGAATCCGTATTCTTGTTGAGTAGTGTTCTTTTGCTTGTTTACCATAAAGATGTTGATTTTGTTGTGGTTTTATTTCAGAAGGGAGCGGGTAAAGGCTAGGGGAGGGGAAGTAGGGCTGCTAAGAATCTTAGGTGGTGCTGAGGTAAGGCTTTTCTGCAATTCTGCTTAACTAAACAAGGCAAAGCCCATCTTATGCTAAAAAATGTTTCAATAAGGCAAGCCATGAACTGTGTTTGAAGTTTAAACGATGTAACTTTTGACAGATTGGTCCCCTTCGTTGTTGGCCAGGAGGCTTATGTATTTCTAGATCCATCGGGGACATGGATGTTGGAGAGTTTATTGTTCCAATACCATATGTAAAGCAAGTCAAGGTGACATTATTATTTTACTTATGATCTCTGTTTTTACGGGTCTCGTCTTGTTTCTAATGGGACAAACAATTTCAATTTCATTTCTATTAACACCATGAGATTTTTGTGTATGTGGTAGATAGTTATCTCATAAAATTTGAATCTAATTAAATTCTTTTGGTGTAAAAAGTTATCGGATGCCGGTGGAAGGCTTATAATTGCTTCTGATGGCATTTGGGATGCTGTGTCATCAGATATGGCTACAAAATCTTGTCGTGGTTTGCCTGCTGAACTTGCTGCTAGGCAAGTAGTGAAGGTAGTTTGTGTATTCTGTATTTCAATGTTTTTGTTCAAAGATTACACACTTTGACTATTGACGGCAGACTTGTAATCTTATAACTGTTATGCTGTTCATCTTGAAATTATCATAGTTTCTCTGTAGTTAGTGCCTGTTTTTGGTGTAGTGCTTTTACAATGCACACCAATTGTGATGTAAAGTTTTCGTCTATTTGACCCATAAAAGTCAAACTGCTACTGGTTGTATGGATGATCGTCTAGGAAGCATTGCGAACAAGGGGATTGAAGGATGATACGACGTGCATAGTTGTGGAAATTCCACCAGACACTGCAATGCAGCCACCATTCCCACCACATAGAAAGCCAAGCAAGTTTAGTATAGATCTTTATTTTTCAGGAAGAAGACCCATGGTTCCGCAAGTAAACTGTCTAACAAATTATCTGCTGTTGGCATCGTCGAGGAACTCTTTTAAGAAGCTTCTGCCATGCTTTCCGAAAGGTTAGTTTTTCTAAAACAAATGCAACGTTTTAGTGACACAAGAAATGAATATCTTAACATTTTGGGCTTTAACAACTGTAGCTTTTTTTCTTTGTTGGCAAGTTTTCAATCCCAGTTATGCTTTAATCCGATGAAAAACGATTACCTGAAATTATCTTAGTCATCGATCGATAGTTACACTATTTATCATGGATATATTGTAGATTGGGGAATGATGAGACGTATGGTCCATCAATATCGGGTCTTTTCATGTGTGTTGTATGTCAAGTAGACCTAGGGGCAAGTGAAGGGATATTGGTTCATGCTGGTTCCATATTTTCAACAAGCTCAAAACCTTGAGAAGGTCCTTTCCTTTGCGCTGATTGTCGTCATAAGAAAGATGCCATGGAGGGAAAACGACCAAGTGGAGTCAAAGTCACTTAACACCCGCAATTTTTTTCCCCGTCTAACCCTTAATTGATTTTAAAAAATTGGTGAGCTTAACGATTCATTTGAATGCATAGGTGGTAATGTTGTAATAAGCTGTAGCACATGGTATGATGTGAATGTAGGATTTCAGATTGCTTATTATTTGCTAAGATGTCGGTAGGAATATACATAACTCGTAGCACTTAGAGTGTAGAATAAATAAGTTAGAACTAATGCTTCTACTTAATCCATGGCCTTTTATTGTACTGACTTGTTTTCACCTAATGTGTAATCTTTTATATTGTAGCCGAATAACATGAACTATGAAAATTTCAAACTATAACATATTGACACCGCTCATTGTGATTCTTGTGTAAGTGGTTACACTTTTGTTTGCTATGGTGGTAGCTTATTTTTATTCGATTTCCAGAATTTTTTTACAAGCTAATAATATTATCTGATAGCCAATCAGGATAAAAACAAGACTTTTTAAGTCAACTGTGGATCAAAAGCTTCTACAATTCATTTTCTGATCATCTCTAGAGTTGGAACTTGGAAAATATATAAATGAGGGTGGATTAACCGGATACTGGGAAATATCATGACAACACGCAGAAGTGATAAAAAGTCTGTGTCCCCCTCATGGGTCTTTGTAGACCCAGAGTTTGGAAAATTATAACCAGTATTCATTCAGAGTTAAGTTTTCTTCTAAAAAAAATAGTTTACAAAAAGTCCGAATTTCCTACACTAAAAATGTTTCGGGTCGATAGGTTATTTTAACTGAACCCATTTTGATCCCACGTCCGAGTGAAGGAATAAAATTAATCATTTACAAGTTGAAAGAAACATGATTCCTCCCTCCAACAATAGCAACAATGGAAATGAAATGTCTTCATGGATCAGACTCTCCGGCCACACATTCAACACTTCCGCCTCCTTTTCTTCCTAACCTTTCTTCTCACTCAATGGCAAAACTACAGTAGACTCAACCCTACACGACTTACCCCTCTCTACTTGGAAAACACAAACTACTAATTAGCAGCTTGTGGGATAGTATTCAATGCGACAAAACAACCAGTGTCTTAGTTATTTCACTCCCATCTCAATCAATCACTGGATAGTGAAATGTTTGGTGGTAGACGTGGTCGAATTTGCGCCTTCAAACGGGTCACTGTCAATGTCTTTGATAGATGACCTCCAAGTCAACTATACATATACGTATATTTGCATTCAAAGTTACAGTAATTAACTTCACATTTCCGTTCAATAGGGGTACCCAGCAAAACATCGATATTTGCATATTTCTTCAAAATATGCTTAAACAACATTATACAATATGCATTAAAAACTGTATTTTGCGAAAATATGTAAATATTCAATTTTGGGTATATATGTAAATATGTAATTCCGCCGTTCAATATACAAAAAAGTCTTAAGTCAAGCCACATATTGGTATGCATCTTCACAGCCACATGCATACATTATCTATACTACTTATAAAGCATATTGCACCTTCTCTCCTAATTAATTTTTAAGATTTCCATATTTAGATTTTAAGTAATTTACAAGTGATAAAACATAAAACACAGGTGTGTAAAGCACAATATTTTAAGATCAACATATCTCTTATGTATGTACAATTAATACACCCCTAAACCAATTAATACAAGTCATAAAACACAAATTACAATAATTTAAAGCACAAGTATTTACATATGTACAACATTCTGTCGATAACCTTTCTCCCTCCAATATCTACTAACATCATCAATCCACACCAAGTCTGTAATGATAACAGAAAGAAAAGAAAACGAAATCGAAAAGCAACATCACAACAACAATACCAAATCCAAATCCAATATCTATCCTACACCTAATCCATCTCACGACACACCAATAATCACATTCCATACTCCCCTCCACACGTCTAACATCAACAAATCTCATCTAAAGCTAATCACCAAACACGAAAAGGATTAAAAAGATCTCAGCCGTGCTTTGTTTTGTATCTGTTTGAGTAAAATCTTGTAGCCCTTCGGTAGTCCTTGTGAAGTCCTCCGAATGGTTGGTGGATGTATTGCGAACCTGTGAATCACAACAAAATGCGTTAGCCTCGTCCCGGGTGTTGTCCCAGGACCAAGCTCCGGCGTAAGAATGAGTATAGGGTGATGGTAATAAACGTGTGTAATAATAATGCAGTAAATGCTAATTATTATGAAAGTACATAAGGGGTATTTATACTACTGACCTATCACTGTTCACCACTTGTAAGTAGGTTACTGTTCCTGATATATAGGGAGTGGCGTTGTGGGCCATCCCTATGCTAGAGTGTCAGACAAGATTAAGTCACGTGTCAAGCATGTGTTCTTCGGAGGGAGGGATCAATCGTCCGGCCATAGACTGATCGTCCGGATCTGTTTATGATCATACGGAACTTTCGATTAATCTTCCGGTATATTGATTTGACCGTCCGGTCATATACGCAATCATGTCCCCCCCCCCCCCCCCCCCCAGTATCATGTTACGTTCGTGACATGATAGTTTGTGTCTTCAGAAGCTACCTCCAGGGCCAGTCCTTGAGGTTGGAAGTCTTCCGTTGGGCTACCTGGGCCTGCCTTGGCTGGATTTTGGGCTTTGATTAGGTTTGGGCCCAAGTTCACTGTTCTAAGAAAGCTTGCCTATTTTACCGTGATGCATGAGATCTTGCCACGTGTCCAAGGTGTGTTCGTGGATGGTCCAGATTTAACCGCGGGTACATCTGTCCTGAGGTGACGTTTCGCTTTTCCCCATGCCTTCCCTATATAAGGGTTTTCTTTCTCATTTTTACGTTTTACTTTTACCACTTCTCCCATTCTACAGCGATATCCTCGGCTTTATCTCAGGTGCGTTACTCAAACTTCTTTCCTGTCTCCGTTAAGAGTTGCCTTCCCCTCCGTCCATACATCATGTCTTCGCAAGAGAATGTTCCCTCCGGTTCAGGTTCCACGGACGTGACTCCAAAGTTTGACATGCATGTGTATACGTCCGTTATGACGGAGAAAGATGTGACGGATGCTGCTCGCTTTTATGGGATCCCTGCAGATTTGCATCCTCGGTTACCTCCCCCCGGTATGACTATGGATCGTCTGCCGAAGGATGCTATTGGTATTTATGAGGCCTATCTAGATTTTTCCGGAGTTAGGATTCCCTTTTCTACCTTCCTTCTTCAGGTCTTTAATCATTTTCGGGTGCATCTGTCTCAACTTGTTCCGATTGGTTTGACGAAGGTTGTCCTTTTTGAGCTATATTGCCGTAGTTTGAACTTTGCTCCTTATCTCACCCTGTTCCGTCTCTTTTATTCCCTTCAAAAGCAAGGGCACTGGTTCTCCTTCACTCGCCGGACCGAAAAGAACGGTCAGGCGAGGATTTTTAATGAGACGTGCTCTAGTTTGAAGCACTGGAAAGACAGGTTCTTTTTGATTGACCGTCGTGCCATTCCGGATGGCATGCCTTGGCGCCATCCGGACTCTAGCGTGTCGGAGCTGCCACCCTTTGGAGGTTATCAACAAGAGAATATTGATGCTTTGACCGAGGTGGTGGTTGATATTCAGGCGGTTCACCCGGCTCTTCTTTTTGAGGCTGGTTAGACGAGGGTCTGGAAGTACCCTGGGCATCGACCGGTTTTTAAAGACGAGGAGGGGAATGGTAACTCTCAGTTATTTCTTTGTCTTTTGATTTTTTTTTCTTTTTATATTTATGTGCTTATGTGCTCTTTCTATTTCTTGCAGTTATAACCATGTCTCGCTTCCTCCGGATTCCCAACACCGTTCTTTCACGTGTTGGCAAAGGGCCTTCCTTGGCCAAAGGGGGTGACGTGGAGCAACACGTCACGCCGCCCCTCGGCCCTAAGAGCCCCCTACCAAAGAAGACGGGGCTGCAGAAGGTCGTGGAGAGACCTAATCAAAAGATTCTGGACGCCCGTGCAGCCAAAGAGAAGAAAAAGCAGGCCGCTCCTCATCGTGTGACCAAGAAACGTCCGGCTGGGGACACTTCTCATTTCCCTTCAAAGAGGCCGGGTGTTTCTAATGTGGTGATATCCGAAGACGAGCTTTCTTCGGATGATGATGATCGTACCCGGTCTCCATCTCCTATCAACATTAGCCAGACTATTTCTGAGAATTTGGAGGGTTTCGTGGACGAGCAGGAGAACATAGATGCCTCTGTTCATGAAAATGTTGAGGTGCCGCATGTGGAGGCTGCTGAGGAGCATGTTGTGGATGAGAATGTGGGTCATGATGATGGGGGTTTCGATGACGGAGGGAATGGAATTACCCTTGAGAGTTTGATGACTGAGCACCCCAGAGATTCTAGCCTTCCCAACGTTGCCAACCTGGCGCATGGAGGTAATTCTCTACTTATCATCCTCTTCTCTTTTTTTTTTATAGTGTTCTTATCATCACATTTTTTCTGGTTGTAACAGGCATCCGGGGTTCTCCCTCCGGTGGGTCTCGCCGTCAAGCGTTTAACGCTAGGGGATCCGGAGGTATGATCTTTCCCCGTGTGTGGAAGTGGTTTGTCTGTTTCTGTTACTGATGATGATTGCTTTGATTGACCTTTTTTTTTTTTTTTTTTTTTTTTTTTTTTGTAGAGCGTGGTGATTCTTCCGAGCCCTTCGTTCCGGGTTGGAAGCTGACTGCTGGAGCAAGTTTGAATGATGCGGAAGTATGTCATGATTTGATGGTGCATCTGGCCCCTCATGCCGTCCGGTTTGAGCAATCAAGCTTAACGGACTATCAGGCCACTCAACGGGCTTGGTTTGAGCTGGCCCGGAGTTCACTTGCCCAGGCCGATGCGATACAACGATTCGAAAACCTGAGTTATCATTATGGGCAATTGTATCAGACTCACCAAGCTTGTGAGGATTCTGCTGGCAAGCTAAGGGATGTCGAGGGTCGTTTGGCTGAGCAGATCAGGGCTGTGGAGGAGTTAACCCAATCCAACAGGGAGCTTAATCAGCAGCATCAAGGTTGTGCCGGCCGAGAGGCGGGCTTATCTGGTCAACTGTCGTCCGTCCAGCAGGAGAGGGATGAGTTAAAAGGTAAAGTTCTGGAGCAGGCTGATCGGATAAAAGTTCATATCTCTCAATTGGTTCCTCTTGGTTTACACCGTGTGACCCTCTTTGAGGTGTACTGCTGGAGTATGCATATCCCTCCGACTACCCCTCTATTCTGGGTATTTTATAAGTTAAGCAAGCAGGGTAGCTGGTTTTCGTTTGAGAAAAGGAAGGGTAGTAATAGGAAGGTTTGTTTTGGCGATTTCCCGTCTTGTTTGAAAGGTTGGAAGGAGGAGTTCTTCTTGATAGATAGGCGTGCCATCCCTTTTGCCATGCCTTGGAGGCATCATGACTCAGATGTTTTGGATCCTTTCCCAAAGAATGAGTTCAATGTTGTTCATGCTGAGAAGTTAGCCGAATGCGTTATTGAGCCTTTCCAGGTTCCGCATGATTTTCTGTATCTGTTGGGGATGTCTTCTTATTGGAAGTATCTTGGTTATCGGGCTGCATTGAGGAATGAGGAGGGAAGGGGTATAGCCTTTGTCTTGTTGTGCACATACTATTATCATGCATATTCGTATCATTCTTTTTTCGTACTTTCGGGTTTCCTTTCGCAGGTGCCACTATGGCTGAATATTTGAAGAAGCCTCCCCTCCGCAAAAAGGTCAACGTTGTAAGGGGGGATAAACTCCGCGAAGGTCAGAGTGTGGAGTTGCACTTGACCCAGCCGCTAGCTTCTAACGCTGATGTTCTGGAGAAGACTGCTGAGCTCCAGAAGGTTGAGGTCGCTGATGATAAGGTCCTTGCTGCCAAAGACAAGAAAAAGCAGCAGGTGGCCCGGACAGGGTCTCAGGAGCCTACTGTTGGTGCTACTGGCAAATCATCCGGCTCCGTGAAGAGGTCCGGGGATGATGTCTCTTCTCGTATTCTTAAGAGGAGCAGACCTTCTGACCAGTCTCCGGTTATTGACTTGGACTCTACTGAGAGCATTCCTAACCCCTCTCCTATTCATTCTCTTCCGCCACAAAGGCATCCTTCTATGGGTGGGGAAGGAGGTAGTGTTCAGAAGAGTGATGCTGGGGCCGGTAAGTTTAAGTTTATATATATATATATATATATATATATATATATATATATATATATTGAGTGTTTGTTTCTCTTGTTATCAGGTAAGTCGAGAGGTGCTACCGCTGGGAAAGGTAAGGAGACGGATGGTGATGATGATGACGTTGATATTGAGGGAGATTCATCAGATGAGGCCTTTGTTCCGGAATGGTCAGTTAAGAGAGGGACCAGGATGAACACCTCTGCCGTGTGCCGAGACATGATGATCCATCTGGCCACTCCTAGGGAGGAGAAATATATTGATTCTCATGATGATGAAGAGGCTACCAACCGTGCTTGGCTTTTGTTGGCCAAAAATGCAACGGCCCAAGCAGACCTCTTGTTCCATTTTGAAAACACTGTGGAGGAGCGTGGTAAAGCCGTTGCGGCACATAAGGATTGTGACCGCAAGGCTAAAGATGGTTTTAAGAAGTTTCAAACGGTGAAGGTTGAGTTGGAAAAGCTTAAGGCTGAGCATGCTGGATGTGCTTCGAGTGAGCCGGAAGAGCTGAAGAGATTGAAGTCCGAACATGCTGGTTGTTCGGCTAGAGAGCTGGTTTGTCTGGAAGGATTTCTGATTTAGAGAAGGAGAAGGAGGAGTGGAGAAAGGTTTCAGGTGGTCAGGCTGAACAGATCAAATCTCTGGTGGCTGAGTTGAAGAAGACCAGGTTGTTGCTGAGTGATGAGGAAATGACAACTCAGGAGCTTCAGAAGGAACTTGAAGGGTTGGCTATATCCTCCGGTAATGTGGAGGCTGATCGCAATAGGGTGGTGAACGAGTTCCTCCTGTAGTTTGTTCGCCTTTTTTTAAGCAACCACGAATTTAAGGAAACTTTGGCTTGGCCCTTCAACCTATTTTATCAATCTGGGCTCATAGATGGGGCTAACTTGGGATTAGAACCGAAGCAAGCAGCGAAGGTTTTGGAGAAGGTGGATAATCTGGATATGGATGCCGATGGCAAGTACCAAGCTTTGTATGATCAAGCTCTTACTCAATATTATCCGTATGTTCAGAAGGTCCGCAAGACGGTCTACAGATCTTTTAATGAACTCATTGAGATGTTTCCTGACCCTGCTCCTTCCGTGTCCGACACTGCTCATGTAGAGGCGACCGCATCAGGGTCTGCCGAGGGGGTTGTTGGAGAAAAACCTTCCGTTGAGAATCCGGAGGTTCAAGGTGGTGATGCTCAGGATACTTCTGCTCCTGCTTGAAGATATTGGTTGTTTCAGGGTTTGTATACCTCCATTTTGACTATGGGCTTAGGTATTGCAAACCCTGTATGAAGCTTTTTCAGAATTTATTTTCGTTGGTCTGTTGTGTGCCGGAGCTCAGGTACCTCCATTTTGACTATGGGTAAAGGTGTTCCGGGTTCCTTGTGAAGCTTTTATCATACTTTCTGCTGAAGTCGATGCTTGTTTGGTTAGTCTCCCCATCGGTTGATGATGGGTGAATTACGGTAGTGATGTAGATGATGGATGTATTATAGTTCCGCATTTTGTAGTGCAGGGCTTTAATAGCCGCTTCGGAACGAAAGATGTAATAGTTTTTGGATTTTACTGAATATATATATCATTTTGTCTTTCTTTTTAATTATGAATGTGCGTTTTTTGCTTTTACCTTCTGTCGTATCTAACTGTTGTAAAACACTTGGTTTTGTATGTAAATTACTGCATTCATTGTTCCGTTGGGCTTCGCATTGGACTCTTAATGGTTCGGCTCTTGGCCGTTAGGGCAATTTTGCACCATCAGGCACCTGGCCTTGGCGATTTGGCTCTTGGCCGTTAGGGCAACTTGTGCCGTTAGGTGCTTAGCCTTAGTAATTCGACTCTTGGTCGTTAGGGCAGTTTCTGCTGCAAGGCGCTTGGCCTTGTTGGTTCGGCTCTTAGTCCGTTAGGGCAACTTGTGCCGCTAGGCGCTTGGCCTTAGTGACTCGACTCTTGGTCGTTAGGGCAACTTGTGCCGCTAGGCACTTGGCCTTGTTGGTTCGGCTCTTAGTCCGTTAGGACAACTTGTGCCATTAGGCGCTTGGCCTTAGTGACTCGACTCTTGGTCGTTAGGGCAAAGTGTGCCGCTAGGCGCTTGGCCTTAGTGGTTTTGATGCTTCGAATAATAATTTTATATGAACAACTGTGTGCAATTCTTATTAGAAATGGGAAAATGGCTTACAAGCCTTACAATAAGTCTGCCGGATTTCTTTGATTACATAAAACATTTCTTTAGATTGATGGCATGCCATGTCCGGGGTACTTCTACATCATCCATGGTTTGGAGCTTGTAGGTGCCGTGCTGGTATGCCTCCGTTACCCAATAGGGACCTTCCCAGTTTGGCCCTAGCTTTCCCTGATCCTCCACTCTGCTGGCTTCGTTTTTTCGATAGACAAAATCTCCCACCTTAATTGTTTCAGGTCGAACCTTTCGGTTATAGTATTGTTCCACTTTCTTCTTGTATTTGGCTTCCCTTATTGCTGCCATTTCCCTTCGCTCTTCAAGCAAGTTCAAATTCAGGTTGATCTCTTCGTCGTTGCTCTCTGCGTTTATCATCATGGTTCGGAAGGTAGGCATGCCAATTTCAGCCGGGATGACTGCTTCACTTTCGTAGGTCAGGCTGAAGGGTATTTCTCCATTGCTGGTCTTCAGGGTGGTACGGAAGGCCCATAGTATATTTGGTAACTCATCGACCCATCCAGCCCTTTCTTTTCCTAGTCGTGACTTAAACCCTTTCATCAAACTTTTGTTCGCCCTTTCTACTAGTCCGTTGGCCTGAGGGTGTGCTACGGCTGTGTTGATCTGGGTGATGTTCAATCTTTCACACCAACTTTTGAATGGGTCACCAATGAAGTTGCTTCCGTTGTCCGTAACGATTATCTTGGGTAGTCCGAACCTACAGACAATGTTATTCCATACGAATTTCTTTACTTCTTTTCTGGTAGTTTTGGCTAACGGCTTTGCCTCCATCCACTTGGTGAAATAGTCAATTGCAACGATGACATACTTGACCTTTCCTGGAGCTTCGGGCAAGGGTCCCAGAATGTCCATTGCCCATTGGTAAAAAGGCCATGGTGCCATGACGGAGGTTAGTGTTGTTTTTGGTAATTTGGGAATCGGAGCATGTATCTGGCATGAATCACATTTCTGAATCACTTCTCTAGTGTCTTGGTGCATGATTGGCCAATAATAGCCTTGTCTCATGAGCATGGCCACCACGGATCGTGGACCAGAGTGCATTCCACATGCCCCTTCATGCATCTCCCGGATTATGTAGTTGGCTTAGAGAGGTCCTACACATCGTAACATTGGGCCTAGATATGAATTTTTGAACAGCAAGTTGTCGAGTAGCGTATAGTGGCTTATTTTCATTTGGAGGGCTCGGGCCTCATTCTGATCTTCTGGCCAAATCCCTTCTTTTAGGCATCGGAGGATGGGTGACATCCAATTTTCCTCCTCCTCTTCTACTATTGCATTGATTATTTCTTCTTCGGTGGATGGCTTTTCCAATACTTCTACCATGATTTCTTTCGTCAGGTGATCAAATGCTACGGATGCAAGTTTGTTTAGTATATCGGCCTTTTGGTTTTGGGCTCTTGGGATATTTTTTATTTTGAAACGTTCGAAGCAGGTAATATATTCTTTGGCCTTGGCCAGGTACTTCGTCATGCTCTCCGTGTACGCTGTAAAATCTCCATTGATCTGACTTGCTAACAAGTTTGAGTCTACTCGTACGTCCAGTGCTTTTATGTGCATACTTCTTGCAATTCTTAATCCGGCTAATAGTGCTTCGTACTCCACTCCGTTGTTAGTAGCGTCAAAGTTCAATCGGAGGGCATAAGTATACTCTTCTTTGTCTGGACTGATTAACACCAAACCTGCTCCGGCGCCTTTTTTGCTGGATGCTCCGTCGGTGTATAGTGTCCATTCCTTAGTTTGGGAGATATCACATATTTCCTTGCCCCTACCTTTCGGATTCTCCCCGGATGATCCGACGGGTATTTCATTGATGAAATCAACTAAAACCTGTCCTTTGATTGCATTTCGTGGCACATAGGTAATATTATAAGCTCCGAGCTCTACGGTGTATTTGGCTAGGCGTTCGGAAGCTTCTGCTTTGTTCAGTATTTGCTTGATAGGTTGATCCGTTATGACCTTAATAGGATGGGCTTCAAGGTATCGTCTCAATCTTCTGGATAGGTGTAGAAAAGCAAGAGCTAATTTTTCTACCTGAGCATACTTCTTTTCGGCTTCGTGCAGCGTCCGGCTTACATAGTGTACCGGAATTTGTCGTCCTTCTCTTTCTACTAGCATTACCCCACTTATTGCTTCTTTCGTAGCCGATAGGTATAAGTACATGTCTTCCTTTGGTTTTGGTGTTGTTAAGCAGGTGAGTTCTAAGATCATCTTCTTCATCTCTTGAAAAGCCCTTTCAGCCACTTCTGTCCATTGATACTTGTCTTTGTTATCTTTGGTGATGTTTTTGAGGGTCTCGAAGAAAGGCAGGGACCTTTCGGCTGACTTGGATAGGAAACGGTTCAATGCTGCAAGCTTGCCGCTCAGACTTTGCATTTCTTTGAGTGACTTAGGCGATTGCATGTCGGAAATTGCTCTGGTTTTCTTAGGGTTTGCCCTGATCCCTTCCGAGGATATTAAGTAGCTGAGGAACTTTCCTTCTTCCACTCCGATGGAACATTTTTTGGGGTCCAGCTTCATGTTGTCTTTCGGAGATTGTCAAACTTCTCGGCTATGTCGGCTAGCAGCTACCTTTCTGTTTGGCTCTTGATTACCATGTCGTCCACATATGCTTCTAAGTTCCGACCAATCTGTGACCGGAAGACAATATCTACCAGCTTTTGATATGTCGCTCTGGCGTTTTTTAATCCGAACGGCATTTTGGTGTAACAATATGTTCCGTGATCAGTGTAGAAGGTCATTTTCTCTTCGTCTTCTTTCGCCATTTGGACTTGATGGTATCCGTTGTAAGCATCAAGGAAGCATTTGTAACGGAATCCTGTTACCGATTCAATTTTCCAATCGATTTCTGGCAACGGGTAATAATCCTTTCGACAGGATGAGTTGAGGTTTTTGAAGTCGATACACATTCTCCAACTGCCGTCCGGCTTCTTTACTAGCACTGGGTTTGAGATCCATGTCGGGTATCGGGCGAGCCTGATGATTCCAGCTTTTAGCCATTCTTCCACATCTTTGTTTATTGCTTGGTTCTTTTCTTCTGAGAAGAATCTCTTCTTTTGATCCACGGGTCTATCCTGAATGTTTACGTTGAGTTTGTGTTCGGCAATCCATCGAGGTACGCCCTTCATATCCGATGGTTCCCATGCAAAAACGTCCTGACTGTTCTTAAGCAAGGTTATCAGCTGCCTTCGTCCTTCGTTTGAGAAATTTCTTCCTATCGTTACCAATTGATCCGGATGTGCCGGATGGACTAAAACTTCTTCGGTTTCTGTGACTTCGTTAGTAACTGTTGTTACCGGAGGAGTTTCCACTTTAGCTTCTTTCTTTAATAAGAATTTTTCTTCTAACTTTCTACATTCCGAAATGATGACAGAACGAGTGACCAAAGTGGCAATACCCCTCGGGGTTGGGAACTTCATCATGGAATGTATTGTTTAAGGGATGGCTCTTAGTTTCATGATTCCGGAGCATCCTAGTATTATGTTATAAGGGGAGGGAGACCTTAGTACTGCAAACTTCATGGTTGTTCGACGGTACAGTCCTTTACTTCCGAAACATACTTCCAACTCGATTTTTCCTAACGGATTGATTGCTTCTCCGGCAAATCCGACTAGGGGTGTATTTGTTTTTGTGAGTCGCGATCGGATGGAGGAATCAAAGTTTAAGAAACAGTGCTCGTACATTACCACCACCGAAGCACCCTGGTCAACGTATACTCTTCGGATTGTGTATCCTCCCACTTCGGCCTCGATTAAGAGTGGTTCGTCCGAAACATCTCCGGGTAGGATCGGGGGGAAACTGATAGGGGTATTCATCCATTCCTCTTCTTGATCCATGCTTTTGCGTTTCCGCCCTTTCTCTTGATACTGAACCATATTGATGATTCTTCCTTGGTTGACTTGGTGATTGCCTCTTTGAGGTGCCCTATCTCTTTGCCGGACGTCTCTGATCAAATGGTCGAGTTTACCCGTTTCCATAGCCTTTTTGAGTTGTTTTTTCAAGTTGTGACAGTCATTTGTGAGGTGACCTTTTTCCCCATGATAGTCGCAATACTTGTCCATGTTTTCCCGGGAGGGTCTTCCTCTCAACGGAGGTGGTGCCAGAAGTCTGAGTTGATGTTCCGTTGCCAGGATTTCTTTAGGGGCTTTGGTAAGTACATTCAAATCTATCGATCTGGTATCTCTTCGGTTTTCATCATTGCGGTGATAATCCGTTCGATAGTCTGCTCGGTTATCGTTCCTTACCGGACCATAGGGTGCAAAGTGATTGTTCTGTCGAGGCCTTAATTCATCCCGGTGGTTATCCCTTCGGCGACTTCCTCTTAGGGGGGGTCGTTGAGTGTTTTGGTCCTGCATGTTATTGTATGAACTGCAGTGGTGATCTCTTCTGTAGTTGTCTATTCTTTCTCCCCTTGGCACCTCTGCTGACCGATATGCCTTCTGAGAACGGATGAAGTCGTCTACTCTTATCATCATTCCAGTCACTGTTCGATGAATCTTTTCGGAGAATCTTTTTGCTAGTTTCGGACACTTACTACCGTTCATGAAAGAGGATATTTGCATTGCTTCTGGGACTCCCAAAATACGACTAGCTTCGTCGGTCCATCGTTCATTAAACTTCAACAAAGCTTCGTTGGCATGTCTGACGATCTTTGTGATTTCCATAGGATCTCTGACGCATTTTCTCCGGAGGGCGAACCTCTGCACAAACTGCTCATATAGAGCATCCCAATTGTCTATACTCCCTCGCAGAAGGCTATCGAACCATCCTCTGGCCGCATCATCCAAAGTTTGTTGGAACATCATACACCATATAGGCATGGGCCATGTGCCTTGATTGGCTGCTCCTTCGAACCTTGTGACGTGATCGTCCAGATCAGTGGACCCATCGTATAGTTTTATATGGGAGGGCATCAGATATTTTGCGTTTTTAGTTCTGAGAAGTCAATGATCCTTCGGGTAAAGGGACTCTTGGATGCTGCTTTGAAAGGTTTAGAAAGATCGTCCGTCATTTCCTCTTCGGCCTTCTGAGCCCCGGCATCTTGGGACTCTCCGTCCTCGAAGTCGAGTTGGATAGGTTTAATTGGTGTTTCCCCTGTGGTATTGTATTGTTGGATTAGAGCTTTTAGGGTGGTGACGTGATTATGGATTTGTTCTATGCTGCTATTGTGGGCATTGTTATCTGGGTTTCTTCCACTTCCTTCGGGTGTTGCTGGAGTAGGACCTGTCATCTCTTAGCTTTGGTAGAGTGAACGACGTGTCCCACGGATGGCGCCAATTTGTTGAGGTAAAATCTTGCTTCTACCTCGGACAAGCGAAATGAATCCTCTGGACTGTGATCGGTCCTTCGGATTCGAGGAGATCCTTGCTAGTGGAGTGTTTCTTCGGATATCTACAAAACAGATACGTCCGTTAGTCTCGCCCCGGGAGGGTATCCCAGGACCAACCTCCAGCATGAGAGTAAGTATATATTCTTAGAGAGAGAAAGTATAAGTAAAGTTTAGAGAGTGAAAAGAATTAGTCTACCTTAAGTGAGAATTCCTTCTCTATTTATAGACGATATTCATGAAGTACAAGGCTAATTAGTACTAATATGTTTAGTGGTTTACTTGTACATAATTTACTACCAAGTACTTGTGTACTTGTTTGTACTTTAGTTTACTTGACTGTTGTATGTCCGGAGTGTCAGTTCATCCGGATGGACATGGCCTTCCGGATGTCGTCATTGATCAGCCTAGTTCCAACGGTCCGTTCCATTTGACTGTTGGTTCGAGCTGTCCGGGTTTATTTCGGAGGGTACATACGGCAACACTCAGCTGCAACGAGAATGAGTCCTTAATTATTCGTATATATAGAAATAATGATTTCTTTGAAGTTGAAAGTATTAACTATAGTGATTCTAATATTTGGTTACGATATGTACCAATAACCACATGCCCCTCGGCAATCACAAACATAACACTTGATGATAGCCCCTTTTCGGTAGATTTACATACGGACTTTAACATGGTTATTCTTAAGAATTTTTCCATATCACAGCTGCCCAAGAATCTGACAAGGTATAGGATTGGATCTTGTGATCAGTTGGTTATATCTAGGTATGACATGAATTTTGGAATCGCAGAGGAAGTTTGTACTAAAGTGGTTGGGGTACCGATTGATTCGAAATATTATTATACTATGGTTGATGGTGGAAATTAGACTATCTTTATGCATCCGATTGCCAACCGGTTGGATTGGAAAAAAACAAAAAAAATATAATTATTATATTGAAAGTGAGCAAATGAAAGATAGAGAAAGAGACGATCCGGTCGGTTTGTGACTTCCAAATCTTTGAGCCAACCGTGCCACGTGTCACGCTCTGAATCTACCAACAAAACCACAACATCATCTGTGTTTGTTCCTTCGTTAATAGAGAAAAAAACCAATAACTTCTTGTGTTCATATTTCAGATTAAAAGAAAGAAAGTAACCAATGAAATGATAGGGGTTTTGTGTATAAGATTCAAGTTAGGATGTGAGTGTGGTTGTGGTGTATAATATTCAAGGGAGATATAAGGGGGCGGACATTTTGTGTAGGTGTGATGTTGTTAGGCTGTGAAAATGAAAGTATAATTAGGGTAAGCAATTTTTATAACCCCTAGAAATTAGGGTGTACATCATTTGGGCCGGTATTTGTTGCTATCCGGATTTTTATGAATGACAAGTATAACCAAAATGTAAGTTGGGCTCCAATGTGATATTTGACTATTTTAATAGTAGACCAAAATTAATCATCTTTGGTTAGTCATATTGATTAATGGTAATAAATGATTAATGAAGAATAAGAAAATAATATTATATGTTAGGTTGGGTTGTTGTTAAATGGTAAAAAAGTTGAGATTAATTGTATGTATAGATTGTATATGTGGACGAGTGAGAAAATAAATTTTTAATGAAAGATTTGATTGGATGAGGTTGTAAATAAAGATAGTCTTATACAGAGGTGCTGAAGAAAGGGTTTTTAATGTCATGGAGGGCACCGGATTGTGAGACTTGTAGAAAGAGTGGTGGTAGGTGTGTATATGTTGAGGAAATGTTGTTGCTCCGTTGTTCGTGCCCAAATTCAGTCACCGTTGACCCCTACGTGGGTTGTCAGACTGGTAAGAGCATACACAATTCATATAAGTTTATTTGATGACAATATCTTATTTTTATTTAGGGAAATTTGCATATATGTGACCAAAGATAACAATTATCTCCAACTTCAAGATTAACTTTACCATGAGTAGAGTTATTTCATATTCTCTAAAGATTAAATAAACAAATATTTGGTATTTACACTATTGCGACGAGATTTTTTTTTTTTATCTTTCAGTAGACGGGCGCCCTTCAATATACTAACAAAAATAATAAATCACATGTGATTTTTCAGACATATATTTTAACACTCACAAAAAAAGTTCATCAAAAGTATATAGAAGTACCCTTATATAGAAACATGATTTAATTCTCATCATAAAAGTATGACTCTTTTCGTATAACGATTAATGGTTTGTGGTGTAATTTTTAGAAAAAAAAATGATAGAAAGTGGGTTTTTCTTCCATGAAAAATGAATTGACAAAATTAGTTCATTAGGTCTTTAGAGAATTTGGGGTATAAATTTAACTTTTCTCACACTTAACCCTGTTATCAATTGCTATGAGATTAAAATTTTAATACTATTTTTAATGAACACTGTTATTATGCTCATGAGTGATAGAGTGATTGTTTACAGTTAAAACACAGATGTGTGAAATCGTCATAATAATTGTCTGGTGTTTTTTACACGCAGATTCAAATTTAAACTCAACGAATACTGTTAACAAAAAACCAGTGATTCTTGTCAAGAAAAAATGAGTGATTCTTGTTATAGGTACATTATGATACACAAGTATTCTTCTCCACTTAAGTTTCCACAACAATTTGTATGTCTTTTAGTAGATTAACTTATGTGAAGATATTTATTTTCTCGTGTATTTTATTTGTATCAACTTATTAGCATATATAATCAAACTATTTTCGATTCAAGGTTAAAAGAAGGTTGAGAAAGAGCCGGAAAGTTTTATTGCATTAAAGAATGTATTAGTTGAGAAATGGGTGCCTCAGTTCATATATATAAATAGTAGATCACAAAAAAAGTCAAAGTCTTTTATTGGGTTACACTTCCAACTTTTTTTTCGATCTACTATTTATATATAGGCCAAAACTTTACATCAAAATATGTTTGATGATAGGAATTACAATTGGTATGAGTTTGATAGTAGTGGTGGGCTCTTTAAAAATGATAGATTAATAACAAGGTTCTTTGACTCCTTTGATGTATATCTAATATATGCATTTCACACTACCGATTACCATGAAACAAACAACATATATCATTCCCATACTCATTCCTTCATTCACATAGGTTCAAACCAAACGCACCCTTAATCTGTTTCATAGAACACTTAACAACAATTTCGCAACTATAATTATTTTTTGTTTTATGCATCCGTCGCTACGCACGAATACTCATTTAGTTTGTATAATAGGTTTAATAAATATAGGTTGCATAAACATCTGCGATGTATAAGGAAATTTTTGAAAAGGGTTGGTAAAGCGAAGTGCTTTGCTAGAACTTTAAGTTTATTTTGTTGCATCAATTTCCCTCGTCAACTTTATCCCCTATACTAATTTGAAAAGGGTTGGTAAAGCGTAATGGAGTTTGTGATGTTACATAGTGAAAAGAAATGAAATGCATATACAGTAGAAACTCGATAAATTAATACTCAATTATTTAATAAACTCTCTAAGATAATATTTTTTGCCGGTCCCGACTCGGGGATAGGGTGCTAAATTAATAATTCGCTAAAATTATAAGATAATACATTTTTGATAATTTCTTTAGACCCCATATAAAATATAAATTAATAATTCCTTATATATAGCATATTACATGAATGATTTATGAAGGTTTCTTAAAAAATGACTCAATTGTCTTTTGTTTTTTGTTAAAATCAATTTCCCCTTGAATCTCGTCTCTAATTTTCCTTAGCATGGTAAGAACTTCTGGTGTTGTTTTCTCATAGCTCAACAAGAAATTGTTCAATGTGATTGCCGCTTTAATAGCTTCGTTTCGCGAAGGGGACTCCATTGTAGAACTTTCATCATCTTCTTCATCGATATTACCTTTATTAATTCCAATAACGCTTTCAATAATTTCTTCATCAGTCAACAACTGTGCAACTACATTTTCTTCTGGGTGAGTCAGAACATCTTCGACATCCATTGCATTGTGATAACCCAACTCTTTGATCAAATTCTGGAGTTCTTGAGTGCTTTCACCAGAAGCATAATAAGGTGGGAGATTGAAGGTTTTTTTCAAATTGGGCCGTTCATTTGATATACATGCATTGTATACAATAATTAAGTGAAAGCTTTAAAGGTGTTTGTAAACTAAGTATTCTACTATAAATTAATAAAATATTAATTAATATATAAATTAATAATTATTAATTTATCGATTAATTAATAACTCTTTTAATTAATAAATTTTGGTAGTTCCAAGTGTATTATATTATAGAGTTTCTACTGTGTAATGTGCTTATATATTTAAAATAAATAAATAAATAAATAAACCTATCAATTTTGGAACACACGATCATTGTTTACATTAAAAATTTTATTTACTTCAGTTACCACTAAAATCTTACCACTTTTCGTTTGTTCCGGCTCTTACTATCGGAGTTGCGATGATTTTGGTTGCGGCAATTATATATTTCTTAAGGAAATCCAAACAAAGAAGAATAACAGAGACACATGTCAATGTGGATATATTTCTAAAAAATAATCAATTTTTGGCTCCAAAAAGGTTCTCTTATTCGCAAGTAAAGAAGATGACTAACTCCTTTAAAGTCAAACTAGGACAAGGAGGTTTCAGTTCAGTATAAAGGAGAGCTAAGCAATGGAAACCTAGTGGTAGTGAAGATTTTAAGTGAATTAAAAGGTAAAGGTGAAGATTTCATAATGAAGTTGCAAGTGTTGGCAGGACATCCCATGTAAATATCGTCAATTTACTGGGATTTTGCTGCGACGTTCACCACAGAGCATTGATATATGAATTCATGCCTAATGGTTCCCTTGAGAAGTTTATATATGGTAGGGAATCATCAAATAGTTGCCAACTTGGGTGGGACAAGTTACCCCAAATCGCTATTGGAATTGCTCAAGGCTTAAAATACTTGCATAATGGTTGTAAGTTGTAACATAAGGATCTTGCATTTAGACATAAAGCCTCATAATATTCTTTTAGATCAACATTTTTGTCCTAAGATATCCGACTTTGGGTTGGCTAAGCTGTTTCCAGAAGCCAGAAGCAAGATATCCATATCCCATATGAGAGGAACACCAGGGTATATTGCTCCTGAACTATATTCTAGAAATTTCGGACAAGTTTCCAATAAATCAGATGTTTACAGTTACAGAATAATGATTCTCGAGATGTTTGCAGGGAAGAAAGATATAGAAGTTGATCAAGTCGATCATACAAGTGATATATACTTTCCTGATTGGCTATACAAGAAGTTAAATGAGGAACATTTTGGCTTGCATGAGATTGTGAGCGATGAAGAAAATAATATGGTAAGGAAGACGATTATTGCGGGGTTGTGGTGCATTCAGACTAGTCCTTTGAACCGCCCCACAATCACACGGGTGTTGGAAATGTTAGAAGGAGACATAGAGTTGGAAATCCCTCCAAAACCTTATTTGTCTTATCCATCAAGGCCAGTCAGCTCTTGCTCCCCATCAACAAGCTTCCCATCGACAAAGTAATGGCATTGTAAATGTTCATTTATAGTTACATATTAGACTCAAACCGGGTAAAACAATCCTTTTAAGGAGGTTGGCGTGGCCACTTGTGGGTTGTTTCATATTTTAGTGATGAGAGTCACAAGCCTTTTGCGACAAGGCCACCTCGAGTGGTTTGTGGTTATTTTAGTTTTATACATTTTTTAGAGTTGGTTCATGTTTTAAAGTTGTCTTATAGAAACAAAGTGATACAGTTTTCTGCTGAAATCAAACCGGATATATTTTAAAATTCTGAGTTTGTTTTTATGAGCAGTAAATACAGTGTTATTATTATTAAAGGGTTTACAGGGTGTTTGGGATTTCTTATTTATATTTTTTATTTTTTTATTTTAACTTAACGGCTTATTTTTTCAGCAGATAAGCAGTTTTTGTTAAATAAGCTAATCCAAACACTAATTCACGAACCCTTTTTTTTCTTTTTTAAGTTATATCAAAAGCATAAGCAATAAAATAAGCAATCCCAAACACCCTATTAATGTTTATATAGTGGGCGTTTGGTATGTTGCACTTAAATCGCTATGGGCATGGGTTGGAATAAAGGACTGTTTGGGAATGGGTATATGTTGAGTTAGTATCATTGTTTGTTTTAAAGTTGTTCATGTTCTTAATATGTAAAGTGTAAACAGTTGGTCTTTATAGAAAAAACATGTGATACAGTTTCGTGCTTGAAATCAACCCATATTATATTCAAGATTTCAGGTTTGCGAGCACCAAACTGCTATCTTCATATTTATTATTATTATGGAGTTTAGAGGGCGTTTGGCATTTCTTATTTTTTTATGCTTAAACTGCTTATTCTTTTAAGCAGATAAGCAGTTGGATTAAATAAGCAAATATAAACACTTAATCCCGAAATGCGTAATATTAAGCTGTATCAAAGCATAAGCAGAATAAAGAAGCAATCCGAGACACCCTCTAAATATTTATTTAATTTTTTGAAGTCAAAGCTTGACCCGTTTGACTTAGAAGTCAACGTTCATGGAGTATGTGGATTATAATATACTTTGTGTCTATGTTGCGCAAGTTTTTATGCTACTCTTGTTGATTGTATTATGTTATTGTGGTTGATTGTCTACTCTAAGCTCTTTTTTGCTGAATGTTATGTGATAGTATATATGTGTGCAGGGTAAATTGATTGTTCATTTTTGTTACTTGATGAAACTAAAGCTAACTGCATGATGAGTTCTGGTGGTTGTTCGTGGTACCTTGACTTGTAACATGTATTTTGTTATGTTACTATCAGTGTGTTTAATTTTTTACTTCATACTCTTTTTGTTCGTACAAGTTTCTTGGTGAATGTTTCGTGTTAGCATCTCTGCATACAGCGTACGAGTATGTGGCCATTGTTGTCTATACATAAGCTTCTTAAAGCCAGAAAAAAGCCAGACTCTTTAACTTAAATTTATGACTTATGCAAGACTTGTAAATTGAGCAGCTTTAAAGCTGTTTGATTGTCACTTTAATCGTGTTTATTGCCTTACCAAATTCTGTAATCTGGTGTTGTAAAGCAAGCTAATAGTTTAATTCTACTTACACTTTTCTTAGCTCATGAAGTACTTGGCTTAGTTTTTTTTTTGTTCTGTGCTATGTGTTTATTGTTTGAAGGTCTGCCATTTGGAAGTTTATCTTCCTTACAGATAAGTGTTTATTCTTGATTACACAGATGGTGTTGTTTGCTAGCGTATGAACATAGTTGTGTATGTGCGAACATGTGACACACTATCTTCTAGTGCATTTGGTTGTTTCTTAGTTGAGTGGTTTGGACAGGAAGGTTGATTCTTGTTTTTTTCTCTGATTGGTGACATTGATTTGTTGTTTATGAGGATATTTGGGATTACTTATATAAGTGCTTATCTGTTTATGTACATATTAAAGTTTCAAGTGTTTGGCGAAAACTGATTATCTTCTGATTTAACACTGAAAGTGTGGTACTTACTTTTAAGCCGATAATCACTTTAAATGTGTTGGGTTTGATGTTTAGAAAATATATCCATGACTTGAATCTTTCTGATGATTTGATGTATCATTTGTAGGTGGAAAAAGAGCTAGAACCACTTGATGATCTGGTTAACAGGAATAGTGTACCTTATAAAAACGCAAAATGGAAGGTATTTAAGGGTGTTTTTTTTTTTTTTTTTTTTTTTTTTTTTTTATTTTTTTTTTATGTAAGCAAGATATGCTATTATTTAACATGTTCTTCATATTTCTTGTACTTTATGCCACATATCCTCTTCAGTGATGACTTTAGAAAATCATTTGGGAAGCTTACAAGTGATCATGTGAAGAAATTGGTCTTAAATCTTTTATTGAGACTTTCTAATGGCTGGTGTCCCGAGAGAAGCTTAGGCTTGCCTCATGAGAATTCCACACAAAGTTTGAAACAGTTTAATGTTGAAGGGTTGTATATTATAAGCACAATTGACATCATCAAGGATATCAATTATGTACAAGTTATCAAGGTTTGGGATATATTACCCTTTGAAGAGATTCCAAAGTTGACAAAACGACTTGAGAACATATTTTCTGCATACACAGGAGATTATATTAGTCATTGCACAGAAAAACTATCCGAAGGGTATATTATCATTTTACATCTACTATTTTGAAATAGCAATGATGATTTTTACATGCTTATTCCAATTTATTTATATTGCTGTTTTGTTTTAATGTTATTCAGGAATTTGGTAGTTCCTAAGTGTTGGGAGGCATCTCAAGAAATTATCCGATTTCGTCATTTGGTCAATGATGAAGATGATAAGGAAGTGAGTTTGGATTCTGGTGGTGGTAGAAATTTTGTTGAAAACTCAAAAGTGAGTGAAAGCTTATTGCTGATGAAGTTCTACTCATTTTCATATGAAGTGGTGTGCCATTTGCTATCTGATAATGAAGTTGATCTATCCATGCAACTGACCGATGAACAGATGGACTTATTATTGTTTAGAAAAAGTTCATTTATAACTGGGCGGTCAGGAACCGGGAAAACCTCTATTTTGACAACAAAGTTGTTCCAAAACGAAAGACGTTTTTGCAATGGATCTGAAGGATCATTTGAAGGAGAAAACCGCCAATTTAGAAATGCTGCGGTTGCTAAACCATAATTTAGGATTCTGGATCTACCTGAAGGTTTTCATTGTTTCATATAATCATCATAGACCCGAAAGAGCATATAAACAAAACTTTATATGGATTCATATCAATTTCCTAACATGACACAGGCACAAACCAACTTTTGACCTTATACATACTTGATTAAAATGTTAACTCATGTTCAAAATATAAAATTTCTTCAAATAGGGTTATTCTGGTTTAAATCAAACTTACTAACTTTAGTCAAAAGTATGAAAGGGTAAAAAGGAACTTAAATGTATAAATGGAGTTAGGCAGTCAAGTGATTTTCCAATGCTCCACAGAGGGGAAAAGTGGCCACTTAAACAGACACATAGAGTTTGACTGAATTATAAACTATAAGTTTATTTAGATTGTGAGAGCATACGAAAACTGTAAATTTCAGTACTTATTCATATAACTTATCTCTTCATTTACTAATTTATTGATTGTACATGATAAATGAGATATGTGACACTGATTTTCTACTTAGTTCAGTATAAATATATGAGTATCTTATTTGATATGCTTTCATGATGTTTATATGGTTTTCAGCTTTTCTATGAGAATAATTTTGTGATGGCAAGATGTGTTTTGAAAGAGCCGGAGACACAATGTGGGAGAAGTTGGCAAAGGCTTGTGGTCTAAGAGCATCAGCTGATCAAATACGAGGAACACATCCGGAATCTTATTTCGGTTATCTTAGAGAAGCAGTGGGACTGTTCGAGTCTATTCAGAAATTTGAGTCCGCTGCTTCATCGTATTGTGATTTGGGGGAGTATGAAAGAGCTGGTAACTTCTTTATCTAGTCATAAATACCTTTCCAAAGAAAGAGCAAATTGGTGTAAGCGGGTTGGAACGGACCTGTTTCAACCCGAGCTCATTAAGAAACATTACCCATTTTGAACTTGTGTATTTCTGCAGGAAAAATCTATATGCATAAGTGTGGAAAGTTTGACGCAGCAGCGGAGTGTTTCACTCTAGCAGGGTGTTATAATGAAGCCGCAGAAGCCTATGCCAAAGGAGATCAGTTCACCAGTTGTCTGTCAGTTTGCAAAAGAGGGAAACTTTTTGATATAGGCATGCTATATATACAAAACTGGGAACAACGTGCTAATGTTAAAAGTAAAGAATTAGAAGTTAAACAGGAATTTTTGGAGAGTTGTGCTCTTTATTACCATGAACATAAAGATTCTAAGCGTATATTTTTGAGGTCGTTGGGGTGCCTTGATGAACTTTTGTTGTTGGAAGAAGAATCGGGTCATTTTCTTGAAGCTGCTGAGTTGGCGAGGTCGTGGGGTGATCTTTTAAAAGAGGCTGATCTTTTGGAGAAGGCTGGACATTTCAAGGAGGCTGGTCTTTTGTTACTTTGGTATGTGTTTTTTAGCTCGTTATGGGGAAACGGGAACAGAGGTTGGCCACTAAAGCAGTTTGCTCAAAAGGAAGAACTCTGTAATAGAGTAAAGTTGCTTGCAAAAATGGACTCGGACGTTATGTATGATGTTGTTTGTAGTGAACTTAAAATACCTTCTGATCAGCACAACAGCTTGTCTGAGCTGAAGGATGATCTGTTTGTTTCTCAGAAAAATAGCTGTCTGAGGGGAGAAATCTTGTTGATTAGGAAAATCTTAGATAAGCATCTTCAGATGAATTCCTCAAAGTATGATTGGGAGGATAATTTACCGGTGGATATATATAAGCACTGTGATGACACGATGTTTCAGAATCACGTTTCTGTTAGAACTCTTGTTTTTTATTGGAATCTGTGGAAGAAGCATATCGTTGATATCTTCAGAAGTATTGAAAGTCCCAAAAATGAAGATCTATGTAAACCCTCGGGGCATGCAGATTTTTGTTTATATTATTTTGGGGTTAGGAAACTGTCTCTAAAAGGAAGCACGGTGTATTTGTCACTCAACAAGGATGCTGATTGGATAAGAAACACGGATAACAAGGGTCTTCATAAGGACCGGAATCGTATAACTTTTGATGGCAGGGAGTTAGTGTTTGCTATTCGGTCTTATTGGCAGTCCGAATTACTTTCTGTGGGTATAAAGGTACTTCAAACTCTGGATGCCCTCCATAAGTCAAAGTCAAACGGTTCTGTGTTTCACCAAAGCACATCTCTCCTACACATTTTTGAGGTCTCCAAGTTTCTTTTAGACTTTTATCATAACCTCACAAATCCTTATAAAAAGAGGTTGCAGTATTTCCTTGGAATTTCATTAAGTTACATTGATATTGTGTTTCCATTAGACTGGCGGAAATCAGTGGCTGAGGACTTGGTTTCCCTAAAGGAGACTGATCTGTCGGTGAACTTACTCGAGGAGATTATTCTTCAAACTGTTGACATCAAAGCTCTAGAGAGGGTGGTTATTATGTGTCTATGTTCAAGAGTATCAATAGCAGTTTACAATAATCTCATTAATAAGCTCAAAGGTAAACCTCAATTTAAATCATTTGTTGAGAAATTTAGGGATGGTGGATTGAAAGATGTTTTGGTTGTTCCAACACTTCAACGTGCTTTAGAAGATAACTTTAAAGTCGCCTCCGGTTTCCTATCACCTCACAGTTTCGGGTATCTAGTGGACCGTCTTCTTTTAATGCAAACTTTCACTTCCGAAAATTCTTATACAACAAGATCTTCTTTTGTTGGATCATTTACACATATTCAATCTGCTTCAAGTTTATCTATTGGCCCTTCTCCAAATCTAAGCGTTCTTGTTGAAAGAATCCAAGATATTCTCTGCTTTAGTGAAATTACTATGGTATGGATTAAAAGATCAAAGATTGATGTCTCTTATTATCCACTGTTAGTACTAAAGATGGTTATGATACTTTCCTTAATATGTCTGAAGGCACCAAATTATTCTCCTAAGCTACTTGACTTTCTGTCTGGTTACGACAATATTGCTTATTTTCTTCCAAAGAAGTTTTTGTGTAGTCTTCTTAGGAAAAGGATAAACCAAAAATTGAACTTCGATCCAGAAGTTGTTGCAGAAGCGTTTTTGAGCATTGATGATCCTCTCCTGATTGTTAGATCGGAAAATGTGAGTCCTAAAATCAATGCTCCTTGTGCTATATTTGTTGACCTTGAGAAATCTAAAGAGGAGATAATGAGCGTTTTGTTTCCAAGGAAGAACACACATAATGTCCACACACCATCTGTTAGGATCAGACTAGGGATAATCTAATCTAAAGACCAGTAGCAGCAGCACAAAATGTAACAATTCGCAATTTCAGGTTAACTTTTATTCCCGAAAATTTCACTATTCACAATTTACTATTCACTTTTTACTATTCACTTTTCACTATTCATCTCAGAAATTTTTATTTCATATTCTCGTAAGTTAAACTATTTTAACGATAATCCGAGAGTTTGACGCTCGTCGGATCATTTCTGCAAAAATCACAAAGCCGTGTCCGAGATTTACTTTTAGGTTTAAACGTCCTTCCAGCATCCCGATATATCCATAAAACATAATAAACAATAGAAATATGATTTTCTATCATTTTATGACAATTCCAAAAGTTTTGGAATTTTACGTTTTCCAGTTCAGCGTTTTACGCGAATTACGCGTTTTAGACCCGTGTTTCCAGTTTTTAGCAGGGTTTTAGCACCCGATAGAACCTACCACTCATTTTATATTTTATTATGGACTATATGGACATGTTTAACAATACTTTCAAATTCCATAATTTTACGACACCCGGTTTTACGTTTTGAGGCTTAATCATTTACGATTGGCATTTCCCGGAGTCAAAACTCATCCAATACTTGGATAATATCATCCAAGACCAACTCATCCCTTCCTATCCACTCCAAACCGACTTAGAGGGGGGGAGTCACCCCTTGGGTGGCTTGATCTCCTTCCTTGTGCCTTAGATTGCATACAAGTGTTAAACTTGGTGATCAAGGGTTGACAAGTCAACACAAGTAACCTCCTTAAGACCCTATAAAAGCCCCCCCATCCCCCTTGTTGCCGTGGATATCCAACACCAAAACCACACCATACTTAGCTTGGATATCCAACACCAAAACCACACCATACTTAGCTTATTTCCTTCTAATTTCTAGCAAGGTTCAAGTGCTTCTTCAAGTAGAAACCCTAGTTTGATCATAAGTTACCAAAACACTTCCAAACCCTAATATACTTGGTGATTTCTCTTGAGTTTAAATCCACTCAATTCACCTCAACTTTCATTACATCTCTTTCAAGAATACCAAGGGTGCAAGTCTATCAAAGTCCATTTCCTTACTTGTTACTTCCTTTCTTTATTAGAAAGCCAAAAGTTGTAAGCCTAAACCTAACATGCTTCTTGTTTATTAATCATGTTCATATCATTTACATGTTATTCTTGCTATATTATGTCTTGTATTATTGTCCATGATGTATAAAAATGAGTAAAAGATGTTGTTAAAATGGATTGTTAAAACAAGTTACTAAAACAAGTAAAGTAGTGACTTTCTTGGTAAGACCTGATCAAAATGGTAAAAATATGATATTGGATTATTACATATTGTAGTAGAGGACCTAACAAGGAAACCGTAGCAATTTGAACCACCTAAAAAGAGTATACGAGTCAAAAGTTATGGCGATTTGAAGTTACCAAAGATTTCCGGCAAAACTGCCTAAAAAGCTTCTGTGACAGAACCTAAAACACGCAAAAAGAGGCCTTTCTGGTCCGATTCATGAAAAAGTTAAAACATGAAAGTTGTCCGGAATCACGTTTTCGTTCAGGAGCAAAGAGGCTCGAGCCTTGAAAACGCATTCTGAGTGAGATATTTCTCAGTTTCTTAACAGCTATTTACATATATACAAGTCACTATATTATGGTTATACTTTAAAAGGATCAAGAGGTCTTATGACCTATAATCAAGACCACCACTATGGCTAGAGCCAAGGTTGTGTCTCATGACCTTGGAACAAGGACCAAAGGTCATGGCTAGGCCATGACGAAATGACCATACCAACTTACATAGGCGTAAACATGAAACAATGAATTAGGCGATAACTTGAACAAGCAATTTGGATCTACTTCACTTAAAAAGGAACCATGAGATATTACCAAGAGAAAATGGTCATACAAGACTTATGAAACTACCCCTAATAACAATCTTCATGTACTAATAAACTTTCCTAAGTTTATTCAAATATCGGACATGTAACTTTTCGGACCAAAACTTATATCTATATATTTTATCAACTACTACAATAGTAGGGAGCCTCATGTGAGGAGTTCATTATGTAAGCCGTCGAGATGAGTTGTGGATTTACGAATTAAAGTGTCCTGGCTCCTCGAACACTTACTAACATGACTTCTGAATTATGTCGGCCCGAACGGTAGTAAACGATATATAAAACATACATGTTTCATGAATCTTTTCTTTCAAAGACTTACAATATACATCATACCACATCATGGACTAAATGCAAGATATATATATAGGCACTACTTCATATTCTTTACTCCGATCCTAAGTCGCAACATTCGATTATAGGTTGCTCGTAGAAACCTTCGCGATTCGACCATCACATTCACTACTCACTACATAACTTAAGGTGAGTTCGTAGCCCCACTTTCTATTGTTTAACTATTTTACAAACCCATGGGGGGAATACATGCTATTATTTTTCTACTCGAACACAATGCTTTCTACTGTATGCTATCCGACTATGTTTTATTGTCACTAAGTAACGATTGCCATGTTCGAAGTCCCTATATCATGAACCATTAGTCACTACCTATAGTGAGCGCGAATATTGTGAATAGATCTATTGGGATTGACGGATCCCATTTGTGTTGAACAACGATGAGTTCACACAAATGCACTATATTTGAGATTTAGCGGTATAATGGCAAAAGTACCTTGATAGGGCTTCTATAATGCCAATTTGGTTGGTTCGATGTTAATGTTTTGGTTGCATGAGCTTAGTGAAATAAATAACGATTTTGTTTTCTAACTATGAGTGTGAGTCTATAGCTCACACTACGACATATTGTGTTCAAACGATTTAACTAAACTCTACGAATTCCACTCAACCTTTGTGTTGACCTCTCAAGCATGTATTTCAGGTTCATGACGATCAAGGATGGTACGGAAGGGCACGGATACTCAAGAGGGCTATAAATTTTATTATCATTCAAAACTCATTTAATGTAAATTGTAAACATGGAACCATCTGGGACCTCATTTTGAAATCTCTGATATTTATATAATTTGAATGATAAATCTTTTAAAACGACTCAATTGGAGATCGTTTTCTATTATTGTGACTATTGTGCCGTCAAGTAACACCCAGTTCGAATTCCGCTGCATCCATGAATTGGGGGTGTTTCACAAAACCAGCAACACAAAGAAGTATATCAGGTATGAGATCAGAAGATTGGAACAAATAAGGACTGAGATTTCTATTTGTTCTTTTCAGAAAGTATTGTACATTGTTCTGTATCTTCTATATATAGTGAGCAAACCGACATACAAAATACAACCGACTTTAAAAGAAGGTTCCTGATACATCAATAACTAGTGCACTAAAATTACCAAACTGCCCTTACAAAACATAATAAACTACAAAGTACCAAAATTACCACCTTGGGAGTACAAGTCACAACATCTAACAATCTCCACCTTGACTTTAGCTCCTAAGTAACACCATATTTCCAATTATCGATATTGAGCAAATCCAAACAGTGACGAAACTTGCTCAAAGGAACCGGTTTGGTAAACACATCCGCAGGATTGTCTTGAGTGCCAATCTTCTTCACTTTGATTCTTCTTTCGGTACGAATAAAGTGATAACGAACATCTATGTGTTTAGTCTGGTCATGGTATACTTGATCTTTGGCCAAGAAAATAGCACTCATGCTATCACAAAACACGGTCGCTTGATCTTGAGGGAAACCAAGATCTTCGATCAAACCTTTCAACCAAATAGCTTCCTTCGCTGCTTCCGTTAAAGCCATATACTCGGCTTCAGTAGTAGATAAAGCTACTGATGGTTGTAATGTAGCTTTCCAACTTACAACCGAATTCCCAATAGTGAAAACGTAACCTGTCAAGGATCTTCTAGCATCAAGATCCGCAGCATAATCCGAATCTGAGTATCCGGCAACCAAATATTCACGTTCACCACCATAAATAAGACCAATATCAGATGTCCCTTTCAAATAACGAAAAATGCGTTTCACCGCATTCCAATGCTCTTTTCTGGGATGAGCCATATATCGTGACACAACACTCATTGCGTGAGCTATATCCGGCCTTGTGCAAACCATAGCATACATCAAACTTCCAACAGCACTAGCATAGGGTATTCGGGACATATACTCTATTTCTGCTTCACTTTGAGGAGCACAAGTAGTAGATAAACGAAAATTTGCTGAGGAAGGAGTATTTACCGATTTTGCCGAACTCATGCCAAAACGAGAAATAATCTTCTCGATATAACTTTTCTGTGATAAGAAAAGCTTACCATGTTTTCGATCTCGAATGATTTCCATACCCAAAATCTTTCGAGCTGCTCCCAAATCTTTCACATCAAATTCTGTGTTGAGAAGAATCTTCAACTTATTAACCTCGTCTATGTCTTTAGCCGCTACGAGCATATCATCAACGTACAAGAGTAAGTAGATAAGTGATCCGGACGGTGTCCTTTTATGATAGACACAACAATCATAAGCACTTCTCCTAAAACCATGCTTTACCATAAAGCTATCAAATCTCTTGTACCATTGTCTCGGCGACTGCTTCAAACCATAGAGAGATTTACGAAGCTTACAAACGTAGTCTTCTTTTCCTTGAACAACGAAACCTTCGGGTTGGCTCATATAAATTTCTTCCTCAAGGTCACCATGAAGGAATGCAGTCTTTACATCTAATTGTTCCAACTCCAAGTCGTGATGTGCCACTAAGGATAGTAACACTCGAATAGATGTATGACGTACCACTGGGGAGAAAATCTCATTGTAATCGATTCCCTCCTTTTGGCTATATCCCTTCGCGACCAAACGTGCCTTGAATCTAATGATGTCCGAGCCCGATAAGCCGGTTTTCATCTTGAAAACCCACTTACAACCAATGACTTTCCTTCGTTCAGGTAGTTTCACCAATTCCCATGTATTATTCTTATGAAGAGATTCTATCTCTTCACCCATAGCCGTAATCCACATATCAGATTCTTTAGAAGTAATAGCCTCTTGAAAAGTATCCGGTTCAAGAGACTCCACCTCTTCAGCTACTTGTAATGCATATGCGACATAGTCCTCAAAACCAAATCGACTAGGAGCTTTTGCATTTCTACGAGGTCTATCATGGGCTATAGACCTATCTTGCTCATGTTCCAAATGTGGTGAATTTGGTTGATCATCTTCATCAACTACCTGTGAAGTAACATTGTGGTCCATCTCTTCCGGAACAACGTGCTCCACCTGTTTAGGAGCATCCTCCACCTTCTCAGAAACACCTTCTTCAGGCTTCGATTCATGTGGATCTTGTTTCACACGAAACAAGTAATCCTCATCAAATGTCACGTCTCGGCTAAGAATGACTCTCCTTTCAGATGGTGACCAAATTCGATAGCCTTTAACCCCATCACCGTATCCCAAGAAAATTCCTTTCTTGGCTCTCGGATCTAACTTTCCTTCACTAACATGATAATAAGCGGGGCATCCAAAAACACGAAGCTTCGAATAATCCGCGGGCTTCCCGGACCAAATTTCAATGGGAGTCTTGCAATCAATAGCGGTGGCAGGAGACCTATTGATTAGATAGCAAGCCGTATTGAGTGCTTCAGCCTAATAACTTCTATCTAATCCGGCATTCAACAGTAGGCATCGAGCTCTCTCTAACAAAGTCCTGTTCATTCGTTCAGCTACTCCGTTTTGTTGAGGAGTGTAACGAACCGTATAATGCCTAGCAATTCCTTCATCTCTGCAAAAATCATCAAATACTCTCGAACAAAATTCCAAACCGTTATCAGTGCGAAGACGCTTGATCTTCCTTCCAGTTTGGTTTTCAATAAGAACCTTCCAATTCTTAAATTTCTCAAATGCCTGACTCTTGTGTTTCATCATAAACACCCATGTCATTCTTGAGAAATCATCAATGATTGAGAGAAAATATCGAGCACCACCAAGAGAAGGTACTCGAGAAGGCCCCCAACAATCCGCATGAAGATAATCAAGAGTCACCTTCGTTTGATGAATTGCCTTCGAGAAACTCACCCGCTTTTGTTTCCCGATGACACAATGCTCACAAAACTCCAAGTTAGCCACCTTGTAGCTATCAAGTAGTCCTCGCTTGCTCAATATGACCATTCCTTTTTCACTCATGTGACCAAGGCGCATATGCCACAACATCGTCAAATCTGAATTACTTTTCTCTGAACAAGACACAGAAGCGGAACCTGTGATCGTTTCACCCTGTAAAGTGTAAAGAGAAGAAGTACCTTTTATAGCTTTCATAACTACCAAAGCACCTTTCGAAACACGGAGTACACCATTCTCACTAGTGTATTTGAAACCTTTCGCGTCCAACGTACCTAGTGAGATCAAATTCTTCTTAAGATCTGGAACATGGCGAACATCAGTGAGGGTTCTAACAACTCCATCATGCATCTTAATTTGAATTGTTCCAATGCCAACAACTTTGCACGGTGAATCGTTACCCATGAAGACATGCCCGCCATCAAATTCTTCATATGTCATGAACCAATCCCGATTGGGACTCATATGAAAAGAACAAGCAGAGTCCATGATCCAAGCAATAGGTGTACCTTTATAATCAACTACTGATAGTACCACATCGCGTTCCGAACCAGAGTCGCCATTAGCCACGGCCGCTACCTGACCTTTTTCCTTCAGTTTCGGACAGTTATACTTCCAATGGCCTTCCTCTTTGCAATAATTACAAGCATCTCGAGGATTTGATCCTCGAGGTCTCGACTTCGATCTATCTTTATATCTCCCTTTTCCTTTGCCTCTCTGTGTTCGATATCTACCCCTATCATGGCCCCTATCATGACTTGTAGCTGATAAGCCGACGGGTTGAGATTCCGAAGTTCCTGATGCTTGATGACGAAGCTCTCGGGAATGCAAAGCAGATCGAACATCTTCTAATGTGATTGTGTCTTTACCAACAACAAAGGAATTTACAAAGTTCTCAAATGAGGGAGGCAACGACACTAGAAGAATAAGAGCCGCATCTTCATCATCAATCTTGACATCCACATCTTTTAATGCTGAGCCCTCTTTCATTCGTAGTGAAAACAAACGTTGTTTCAATAACAACTTATTCGTCAATGACTTTGTCATATAAAGCTTTTCTAACTTCTTCCATACACCAGAAGCCGTTTCCTCATCAGCAACCTCGTAAAGAACCTCATCCGATAAAGATAGCAAAATAGTGGAATGTGCCTTTTCATCTTGTGAGGCATATTTTGCCTCCGTCATATCAGCCGGTTTGGGACCGGCTAAAGGTGCCCAAATACCTTGTTGTTTCAATAAGGCTCGAACTTTGATTCGCCATAAACTAAAATTACTCTTGCCATTAAACTTCTCAATACTACTAAGTGAGGGTGATTGTGCTTGAGAAGACATAATTATTCAAACGGGTTTTACTTCAAAATAACCAACAATTTCCCTATTAACTGCCTAAGGAACAGTGACCAAAGTATAAAACCCAATCAAGCAACCAATCCACAAAAAACCAAGTTCTGATTATTCGCAAATCCAAGTGACAAACACCTTCAATCAATCAAACAAGCAAGCACTAGCAAAATTCAATGGAATATAAGAAATCCCCAAAACCACAAACCTGATATCTTCAATGTTGATCGACAGCAACCACCAAACAGAAATCAAATCCAAATGATATCAAGATAGCGAATCTTGAAATCAACCAGAAAAAAATTCAATTCAACCAATCTTCAATTCGACCAATACAAATGGTTAAATAACCCCAAAACAATTGCAGCTTGCTTCAAGTCGATCAACCTGGCTCTCGATACCAATTTGTTAGGATCAGAATAGGGATAATCTAATCTAAAGACCAGTAGCAGCAGCACAAAACCAGCAACACAAAGAAGTATATCAGGTATGAGATCAGAAGATTGGAACAAATAAGGACTAAGATTTCTATTTGTTCTTTCAGAAAGTATTGTACATTGTTCTGTATCTTCTATATATAGTGAGCAAACCGACATACAAAATACAACCGACTTTAAAAGAAGGTTCCTGATACATCAATAACTAGTGCACTAAAATTACCAAACTGCCCTTACAAAACATAATAAACTACATAGTACCAAAATTACCACCTTAGGAGTACAAGTCACAACATCTAACACCATCAAATAATGTAAACGCTGGGACAATTCCTGAGATATTGTCTTCAGATACATTGCAAGATACTAACATTATGAATCGTGTGGAACTTCAAATTAACTGGAAAGTATTAGAAGAAATATCTGAGGCTATTAATGGGAAGAAGGGAGTGGCACTGAACAAGTTATCTGCTGCAACTATGATTAAGGTACAATATACATGATTGTTTGTAACTAATGATTTCTGTTAATGATATCGTTATTACTGTAAGTTTGATGCCTTATATTTTGTCTGTTACTTGCCAGAATGAACTTGATATAAATAGGGGCGCATTACTTACTGCCTTTGCGGCTCAAACTTCTTGTTCTTACGAAGATGCAAGAGCTATACGTGATGCAAATGAAGGTCTGAAGTTGCTTTCTTTTGCGTTTGACACAAGGTTGGACTTGCACCATTGTTAATTTTGAAGTGGTTTTTAAACTTCAAACCAATTTACACTTGAATTTGTATTAAGATTTTTTTCGTTTTTGGATCCTTTTACAGTCGACTAGAATTGAAGCATTCAGTTATATTGAAGGGTGTGAGTCGTGCTGTCAAGGGGCTACAAAGTCATCGGCCAAAGCTAGATAATTTCTTGAACCGATCTTCCATGAACCAGGCATTAAAGGTTAAACAAACACGTGATTCAGTGGTGTTACAAAATCAAAGTGAATGTGATAACACTCAGGATGATAACAACAAGAAAGGGAAGGGAAACAACAAGGGAAAGAAGAGTAAAACGAGCAAAGGTAAAAAGAAATGATACTGATGAAATAGGAGGGATATAGGATGGTTTTCTCTTTTTTTTTTTTTTTTTTTTTTTTTTGTATTCCAGAAAAAAAAAAAAAAATATATATATATATATATATATATATATATATATATATATATATATATATATATATATATATATATATATATATATATATATATATGAACTTTGAATCCATGATTAGCACTTTATGACACAGGATATGTTATTTTGTGGGTGTGAAACTCATGGTTATGCATGTAAGAGTTCTGGTAGGCCTTTTAAGAACAGTTATGATCAATCATCAAGACAACTTGCTAACTTAAGGTTATGCATGTGAGTTATTGATTGGTACAGGATCTTAAGGTTCCTTGTTTGGATATGGGTGCAGTGGGTGCAGGTTTCTTTTTCTCTTGGTTAGCGAATGTGTCCGACCAAATGGAGAGGCTTTCTTGTACTAGCAGCTCACATGTTTGGCATTAATCATTGGTCAACAAGAAGTGGGTTTGGTATACTATATCTTCATTTTGGTGGGTCACAGTCTTATTCATGGTCTCTGTGGAAGTGCAGTTCCTCTGTCGAGATTGGAATTTACAATGGATGGATCCTAGCTTTTGACTTCAAGGTTACTACAGCTTGTGATTTTGGATCATTGTATATTGTGATCGAAGATTTCATAGGTCATGTGTTTTGCTTTTTGTTTTCATTCGTGTCAGTATGTAGCTCTAAATAGTTCCAGGTTTTATTTGTAAGCCTTGTTTTTATTTCTTTCAGGTCCCTCTCTCGTTTAATTGCCTTATTAATCGAGGTGGGATGCTGGGATGCCTAGTTTTGTTTCTTGGTTGCTTTGGGGTTTTATGTTATGTTGCCTTTCTAAAAAAAAAAGACAACTTGCTAACTAATGGGTTCACTGAATCAAAATGCAATCTTGTTGAAAAAGGAAGCTTAAGTTTCGTCTAACGATTATTGGTTTGCGAGATATTTAATTTTTTTTTAAATGAGGGTGAAGTTTTGTTTTTTTTTGTTTTTTTTTTTTTTTTTTTTTTTTTTTTTTTTAACCAAACTCAAATGACAAGGACCCAGATACTTATGGAATATGAGATGTCTCAAGTTCACTTCCTACTTCGTGTAAACAATCCTAGAGTATGTTTGGCAAAAACAGTTGTTGCTGTTGCGGGTGTTGGTGTTGATGCTAGTGCTAGTGCTAGTGCTAGTGCTAGTGCTGTTGCGGAAAAAGATTAAAATTGTAAATATTTTATTTTATTTTATTTTTGTAGCGGTGTTTGTCAAACTAGCTTTACTTTGAGATTAAAAGTGTAAAATGACATAATTTCTGAAAATAATCTCCGTAATCTTTTAAAAACAGATTTTGGAAACTTATTTTTCTAAAATAATCCACAATCTTTGTCACTCAAACAAAGATTATTTTTTTGACCAAAGCTTTCAACAAAATAATCTTAAGCCTCCATAATCTTTCATAATATCTCGTACCAAACATGCCCTAATTAATGTGGTAACGCCACCTTCTAAAAAAAGGGATGATATTTTGGTTTTGTATATCGCGTTCCCGAGTTAAAAGAGAAAAGAAGAGATAACCGATGATTTTACAATTATATCCTTTGTTGTATATAAAGGTTATGTTTTACATTAGGTCATTTAAGTAATTGTATTTATTAGAAGCTTCCTAATATAACTTTATTTCAAATCATCTACTTTTGGAATGAAAGTTTTGAAGAGAAATTTAGCCAAGCGTCATCTCTTTTTCTTTATTCTTCTCTTCTTAAACAACTCAAGAGAACGAATTTATTTTGTTTTTCTTTCTGCTTCTTTTCTTTTCTTTCAAAAATAAAACTGTAAAGCTTTGTAAATGAGTCCTGACGAACAATATTATAGGAAAATAAAAGTTAACTGATCAATCCTGACTAAAATCAGTCTACTTAGATCAGTCAAGACTTGAGTAATGAGTTAGAGGTTCTCATCATCAGTTAACTATCATCATACATTTATTGCATCAGCCTATAATTATCCAGACATTGACCATATTGAGTGATGCAAAACTGATACGTATCACACGGGATTAGAATGGGGACCATATTAAGTCTCCGGGTATGTACATTTAACGTTTGAAATGGGTTATAAGCCAATGAATGGTGGAGAAACAGTCAACGAAGTCAATGTCTTGATGGTTTTAGTCAAGAGTAAACTACATTTTTGGTCATTGTGCTTGTATCAAAATTGCACTTTCAGTCCATTTCAGTCCAAAAGTCCACGTGGACTTCACTTTTGGTCCAATTTTCTAACCTAGTTAGTTTAGTCGTTAAGTCAGTTGCAACATTAGTCCTTTAACCTAACGGTCGTTTACAACGTTCGTCCTTTATACCAAAGATCGTTTGCAATATTTGCACCGTTAGTCCTTTCAGTTAGTTAGTCTTTTCAAAAAAGAAATCTAAAAAAATCGAAAAAAATTAGAAACAAATTCTAAAAAAATGATTTTTTTTTTTGGAAAATTTTTTTCCAAAAAAAAATAATTTGAAAAATTCTAAAAAAAAAATTTTCCAAAAAAAATAATTTTAGAATTTTTCAAATTATTTTTTTTTGGAAAAAAAAATTTCCAAAAAAAAATCATTTTTTTTAGAATTTTTTTTTTCTAATTTTTTTCGATTTTTTTTTTTAGATTTTTTTTTTTTGAAAAGACTAACTAACTGAAAGGACTAACGGTGCAAACATTGCAAACGATCTTTGGTATAAAGGACGAATATTGCAAACGACAGTTAGGTTAAAGGACTAATGTTGCAACTGACTTAACGACTAAACTAACTAGGTTAGAAAATTGGACCAAAAGTGAAGTCCAGTGGACTTTTGGACTGAAATGTCTCACTTTTTTAAAATAAAATTGGACTGAAAGTGCAATTTTGATACAACCACGAGGACCAAAAATGTAGTTTACTCTTTAGTCAATAAGAAGAAAAATTACAATAGTGACAGAATTGTCTATGTCTTTGGCTTACTGTACGTAATAAGCATAGACGTGAAAGATGTATTATATAGAGTCTTAAAACACAGGTGACAAATTGGCTAGTTCTCTCACCTGTTGTGTTGGATAATATTGAAATGATTGTTGTCTTTGTTTCCGTGTCTGTTTTTCTCTCTTGTCTACCTGTCCTTCACTCTGCTACAGAAAGTAACATGTCTACACCTACCTGTCCGGAAAGTTTTAGTTGTCCAGGTTTTGCCCCGTTCAAGTACCCGTTTTACAATGACACTGACGAACGGTGCGGGTTGATCAAGGTCAAATGTAATTCAAAAGGTGGGGAAATTCAAATTGGGGAAAAGAAATATGAAATTGTTGCCAAGTTTGATTCTAGGAGTTCTTCCGTTTCGATCCGTAACACAACATTTGAAAAACTTGTGAACAGTACAAGTTGTGAGGCGCTTATGAATAATTTCACTTCTCCAAACCCTCTTGTATATTCCATTTCAATATTTCCCTTCCTCACTCTCTTCAAATGCACAAAAAATACCAGTTATGCTGAAGGAATGCTATCTTATTTTGACCAACCTAATTACAATAACTACACCAACAACACATGCAAAGATCACATGTTCTACTATGAGTATTCAATCAGCAATGCAACAGCTCCGAGTGATCTCCCGCGCACATGTGAAGTAATACAGTTGCCAATGATAGGGGGATGGGAAGATAATGTACGTGATACAACCACCATATTTTCCCTTCTCGCTCATAGGTTCCATATTTCATTTTCATTGACACGTTCCTGTGAAAAGTGTCATAACAAGGGCGGCCGCTGTCTTGCGAACAAAGGACAGTTTCACTGTTTAGATGCCAAACAGGGTATTTACTTCTGGACTGTATATTTTGTTTCCTGCTGACTGCAATTTCCATGGACACACACACACACACGTATATAAGCAGAGTCAGAAACTATTATTCATAAGTTAATTAAGTAAATCGTACGCAACGATTACTCACTATCAACCAACGATTACATTGGTATTTAGTTATTTACTACTCTTAAAAGCAAATGTTTTTTCACAAAACCATTTAATTAATTTATACTCCGTATATGAATTCATATTTCTAATGTTTGTGGTAATTTATTTAAGACAAAGTACGCTTACATTAGTATATTTCTGAGGCCCGTATCTAATGTAGCATGAAGCAAGACTTGTATAGTACGATCCACTTCAATGTGCTACTATTCAGTTTTTACGAGAATTGTCTTTGCTGACTGGAAAGGGGTGTTTGGATTAGCTTATTTTCCAGGATTATGGACATATTTAAATTTAGATAAGCTCATTAGATCTTTTTTTTTTTTTTTTTTTTTTTTTTTTAATAGATTAAGGATTATTCAAGTCTATAAGCTTATTTTCATAAGCTCATAAGCCGAAAAAAGTGAGCTTATGAGATTTTCCAAACTCAATAAGCCCATAAGCCATAAAATAAGCTAATCCAAACACCCCTAAGTCACAAACAGCCTATGATTACAAGAAAAAGGGTCTTCTTTTTCAAAAACATTATACCTGAAGATCATGTTTGAAAAAGTTATTAGTATGTATCTAGATAGGGCTATATCGAGCATGGGGAGTGCTCGAGCTTTCCCACATGGACAACAGAACACGTATGCACACACAACACAGTAAGGGGGTGTGGGAGTGGTGACAGGATGACATTCACAGTAAGAGTGGCGGGTTCACACGCATAAACACATGGGAAGGCTCGAAAAGAATTCCCCGATGATCTGGACCAAAGTTTCAGGAATAGAAGAGGGTGGAATGGTATTCCCGCTCAGGAACATATGCCACATAGGCATCTTTTTTGGGAATATTTGAGCACTCCCTATGATGCTAATTGTATTTTCTTATAATCATATGGATGCTCACAAACATTCCTAACCCAGAAATGTCCCTTCTATCTTATTACTAAAGCGATAAATCACACCTTATTTTGATAGTTATCATGCACTAACATTTCTAACATGATATATAAATGGTTAAATTCTTTTGGTGTGGAAACAGGAAGACATGTACATTTGGTGTGGGTGATTCTTCTCTTAGGTAATTTGTCATCGCCATCAATTTTGTTGCCTTAACCATTCTAATTTTTATAAACAACCACATCTATTGAACTCTTTCTGCAGCTCTCGGTGCAGGAACTGTGACGATATTAATCATTATAATCTTGCGTCTAAAGAAGAAATATGGATGTGGAAAAAAGGCAAAGTACAATGTCAATGTGGAGAATTTTCTAAAGAATCAAGAGTTCCTGGTTCCAAAAAGATACTCTTATTCACAAATCAAGAAGATGACAAACTCCATTGAGGTCAAACTAGGACAAGGCGGTTTCGGTTCTGTGTATAGAGGAGAGCTAAGCGGTGGAAACCTTGTGGCAGTGAAGATTTTAAGTGAACTAAAAGGAAATGGGAAAGATTTTGTTAATGAAGTTGCAAGCGTTGGCAGGACTTGCCATGTCAATATAGTAAGTCTTGTGGGATTCTGTTTGGAGGGTAGTCGAAGAGCTTTGATCTATGAATATATGCCTAACGGATCTCTTGAAAAGTTCATATATGGTCGTGGTTCTTCAAGTAATAGCCATCTCGGGTGGGAAAAGTTGCACCAGATTGCAATAGGGATTGCTCGAGGATTAGAGTACTTGCATAGGGGATGTAACACGAGGATCTTACATTTTGACATCAAGCCCCATAATATTCTGTTGGATCAAGATTTTTGTCCTAAGATATCTGACTTTGGGCTGGCTAAGTTGTTCCCCGAGAAAAGAAGCGTGATATCCATGACTGATATGAGAGGGACGCCAGGGTATATTGCTCCTGAATTATTTTCTAGAAGTTTTGGAGGGGTCTCACACAAATCAGATGTTTATAGTTACGGAATGATGATTCTAGAAATGGTTGGAGGGAGAAAAAATGTCCAGGTTGAAGTTGATCATACAAGTGAAATATATTTTCCTCATTGGATATACAAAAAGATTGAAGTACATGAAGAACAACTTGGACTGCACGGTATTGTGAGCGAAGTAGAAAGTGAGATGGCAAGGAAGATGATTATCGTGGGGTTGTGGTGCATACAAACGAATTCCGTAAGTCGTCCGACAATGACCAAAGTGGTGGAAATGTTAGAAGGGGGATTAGAGTTATTGGAAATTCCTCCAAAACCTTATATGCTTTCTCCATCAAGATCAGTCGAGTCTTCAACTATAGAGTAATTGCTTCCCTGTGTCTTTTCTTTGTTGATAAACTTTTTCTTTCTCATTCAAGTATTGCTATGATATTTAATATTCCAATGACAGCAGACAAAATGTTGGCATCAATTTTTTTTTTTTTTTTTTTTTTTTTTTTTTTTTTTTTTTTTTAATTATTACAATTATTTACTTATTGAGGTTAGCTAATTAGGTAGTAGAGACACATACGCTTATCCATCATGGTTATAAGTTATAACTTATAACAGAACCAAAATGGGCAAAATTGGGGCTAAAAAAGCAGCAACTTTCTAAGTCAACTTTAGCTTCTGGGCCTCCCACAGATAGAACATAAGCCCACGGGATCCTGGAGTCAATGGTTATCAATCAAGACAAATTTGAGACATGTTTTTTTACACACATTTCATCATACTTAATGTCAATTGTAATATTTTATGGTCAATGCATAAGCAAGAATGATTTTACTAATGGATGATTAATACAAGTTTCTAGATAATACAATTATACATACAAACAATGGGGTTAGAATTTTTTTTTTGTTGAAAAGCATCTGCAACTTGTAATGACTATTGATCACTTTCACACCAATACCATGTATTATAATTTTGATTAGTAAAAGTAAATTTGAAAATGTAATGTGAATAGCAATCTTCCAAATGCAAACATGCCACGAATCAAGGAAGCATAACTTTTACAATAAATTACATTAGAAATTATAAGCAACTTAGGGTAAAGTATCTATATGGAACTGACCAAATGCCAGCCTCTATTCGGAACGCTTTTAATGCTGGCTTCGACAATTAAAGTGTTTAAGGGTCTGTTACTCGATCTATAGTGTAACATTATACTATACCTCACTACCTCAGTATTCCTATATATTTCTAATGAGAGCAAATAGCATCTTTAACAGGTATTACTCAAATATTACACCGATCTTAAGTCTAACAGTCAAGGTTCCTGTTGCAATTTTATCATATGATATCACGTAAAATATCGCGTACAGGATTATAACATGTAAGTTGTCTCACAAGCAACATAGTCGATTCTGTTCCTTGGAGAAAACCTTATAAGTCCAGATCTCACTTGGCAAGACAAGTTCTAGATGTTTGCCATACATGATTTTGCCATAGCATTATACACTTGATACAAATAAAAACACATGAATCGAAATTTCTTCCTGGCAGTATATAGATATGAAACTGAAATTGACTGTAACCAATGAAACAGCGCGCTATTTTCCATATGTAGTTTTTTCTTTTTTCTTTTTAAGTAATTTTAAGGAAATTGTAAAAAAGAACCCAATCTAAAATGTAACAATAAAGGTTAGGTTTATAACTTTTAAAAAGAATATTAGTGATTTTGACAAAATTAGCTTCAACAAAACTATTTTATTTGATAATACGGACTTTATGGTTGTAAAATTGCATAAGAGTTAGAAACTCAATAATGAGTATAATAGGACAAAAAAGAAAGTTAGGAGTATGTGCTGAAAAAGTTATTTCTACTAATAACAGACGTATATTATTACTCCATGATGCAATATTAAATTTCAAGTGGTAAAATAATGTGACACATAACTTTAAGGCATGGTCTTGTCTCCAACATGGGTTATCATATATTAACAAAATTTAACTCCACGCTTCTTACCATGTGTTCTCCAAACCATATACTCGTGATAATTCAAATGTGGCGCGCATATTACTTTGCAACTATGTAATGATGTTTGATGATAGTTGTAATCAGAGAGATAAGAGGGAAAAAAGTGATGGTGTTATTTCATAATGAATTGTTACAATGAGAAGTGAATGACTACAGCTATTTATACTAAGCTACTTGTTGACTTACAACTTTGACTTTATAACTTTGACTTCTACTAAGACTAAGCTATCAAATGAAATTACATATACACATAACATTCAGCCTATTCCTCTGTTGTTTGGACATAGACTGATGCATCTTGTTGAGCTGTGATGTTCTTAATATTGAGTTAATCCTTGATAAGCTGTTACCCTCCCCACAAGTTGGCAATGTGTATGGATCACATATGCCAAACTTGGATAAGCAGTGATAATGAGGTGCCTTGGACAATCCTTTTGTAAGAACATCTGCCAACTGATTCTTGGTTGAGATGAAAGTAGGAATGACTTGACCCTGCTTAATCTTGTCTCTAACAAAGTGGAAGTCAATCTCAATATGTTTGGTTCTGTCATGTTGCACTGGATTGGAGGCCAATGCTATTGCTGAGGCATTGTCACAGTAGATAGGAATAGGATCTGAGATGATGAAGCCAAGGTCTTTGAGTAGACATTTGATCCATGATAGTTCACAAGTGACATCTGCCAAGGCCCTATATTCTGCTTCAGTTGAGCTTCTTGAAACCACTGTTTGCTTTTTGGATTGCCAGGAAAGTAAACAAGAACCTAGAAAGATGCAATGTCCTGAAACAGATCTTCTTGTGAAACTACAATTAGCCTAATCACTGTCACAATAGGCCCTGAGATGCAGGTTAGTATTTGAAGGAAATAGAAGCCCTTGACCTGGACATGCTTTGAGATATCTGAGAACCTTGATTAAAGCCTTTAGATGAGGAGTTCTAGGTGACTGTGAAAATTGACTTAGTGTCTGAGCTGCATAAGAAATGTCTGGCCTGGTGATGGTGAGATAGAGCAACTTTCCTACTAAGGCTCTATATTGTACAGGATCATCAAGTGGTTCACCATCTTCATGATTCAACTTGGTTAGAGGATTGAAAGGAATAGAAGAAGGTTTGACATTGAGAAGCCCAGCACTTTGAAGAAGTTCCAGAGTGTATTTCCTTTTAGTCATGATAAGACCAGTGGAGTTTCTTAACACTTCAATGCCAAGATAGTAATTGACAGACCCCAAATCTTTGATGCTAAATTGTTGATGCAGTTGTTGTTTGATGTGTTGAATGAGTGAAAGGTTGTTTCCTGTTAGAAGAATATCATCCACATAGATCAAAAGGCATAAGAAGTTGTGATCTTTATTGTAGGTGAAAAGAGAAGTATCTGCATAGCTTTGAGTGAATCCTGGGCCTTGAAGAAATGTAGTGAGTTTGAGAAACCATTGCCTGTTGGCTTGCTTTAAGCCATAAAGAGACTTGTGAAGTTTGCAGACACTTGTTTTTGAGTGATTGCCAGGATAGCCTTGAGGAAGCTTCATGTAGATCTCTTCAGTTAAATATAATGGAGAAAAGCATTATTGATGTCCAATTGAGCTACATGCCATTGGTTGTGAATGGCAGTGTCCAATAATGCTCTCACAGTAACCATCTTTGCTACAGGGGCAAAGGTTTCATGAAAGTCCACACCTTCTTTCTGAGTGAAACCTTTGGCAACTAACCTGGCTTTGAACCTTTCTATTGTACCATCTGCCCTACATTTGATTCTAAAGACCCATTTTCAGTCTATGGGTATCTTACTATCTGGGAGCTCAATAATGGTCCAAGTTCCATTCTTTTCTAGGGCAGCAAGTTCTAAACTCATTGCACCTTTCCATCTTGGATCCTTAGCAGCTTGGGTATAAGAATGAGGTTCTATGATTTTATTAATTGTGTTGATTAAATGTCTTGTAGTTGAGGTATTAATGTTCTTATAATTAATAAAGTTTGCATGATGGTGTTTTGGAAGATGTGAGTGATTTGGGAAGGTTAAGATGATAGTCTTGAAGTTTGGAGGTCCTTGATGAAGTTCTGATTTGAGGTTGAAGAGGTTGTTGAGATTGTGGTTGAGAAGATAATAAGTGTTCTCTGTCAGCAGTTGTGGTGTCCTGTGTTGGAGGTGATGATTGTTCTGTGTTGTTGTTAAAAGAAGAGGAAGGTGAAACTGCGGTTGGATCTGTGGAAAAATCAGGAGAAGGAAGTGATGTAGTTGTGGTAACAGGTGGTGTGGTGTGGGATGTTGATGATGCAGGGTAGTTGAAGTGAGGTGGATTAAAGTGTTCAGGTGATGCCTGTTGTGGTGATGTTGTGTGCGGTTTCTCATGAAATGGAAATTTGTGTTCATTGAAGGTGACATGCCTGCTTGTGAAAAGTTTGTGTGTTTCAAGGTTGTATAGTATGTAACCTTTTTGAGTTGGAGGATAACCAATAAAAACAAATGGAATGGATCTAGCTTCAAACTTATCATGTAGGTGTTGATGTGCAAAGGCTTGACAGCCTATAACTCTCAAGTGATCAAGAGGTGGTGGAGTACGATACAAATATTCAAAAGGACTTTTGTTGTTTATTGGTTTTGAAGGAAGTCTGTTAATGAGATATGTGGCAGTTAAAATACAGTGACCCCAAAAATGAATTGGAAAGTTTGCTTGAAATCTAAGAGCCCTAGCTACTTCCAATAGTTGTTTTTGTTTTCTTTCCACCCTAGCATTTTGTTGGGGTGTGTAAGGACATGATGTTTGGTGAATTATGCCATGGTAATCAAAGAAAGTTGACAAAGATGCATTTAGGAATTCAGAACCATTGTCACTTCTTACTTTCTTAATGTTTGTGTGAAATTGGGTGTTTACATAAGAGTGAAAAGTTTTGATCTGTGATGTTGCATGATCTTTGCTAGGTAATAAGTATGTCCATGTTGCCCTTGAGAAATCATCCACAATTGTTAAAAAATATTTGCATTTATTGATTGTAGGGTGTTTGTATGGTCCCCAAATGTCCATATGTACAAGTTCAAATGGTTGTGTTGCATGAGATGTGCTTTGTGAAAAAGGAAGGTAGTGTTGTTTAGCTAATGGACAAACAATACAATCTGAAATTTCATGTGTACAAGAAACTGAAATTGTTTTGATGTTCCTAAGAGTAAAAGATGAGGGGTGGCCCAGTCTTGAATGCCAGAGGTTGATGCTATCGCTCCTGCTTGATGAAAGGATGGTAGGTTGTGATGATGAGCTGTGATCAGGGTAGATGATGTAGAGTCCCTCACAAAGGTTGCCATGTGCAATCCTCTTGTTGAGACCCTGGAAGTAGTAGAACAGTGATGTGAAAATTCAGCCTATTCCTCTGTTGTTTGGACATAGACTGATGCATCTTGTTGAGCTGTGATGTTCTTAATATTGAGTTAATCCTTGATAAGCTTGATAAGTTGTTAATGTTACATCTCTTTAAGATGATTTCAAATTATATATCCAAAATTGATGACTAAAACTTGCATAAAAATACTTTAAAATTCTATTCAAAGTAGATGTGAGAAGTTTTTTATTTTTGGGAATTGTAACTACATGGTTTCATAATCGTTTACACCAAATTCTTGAACAAAAGCATATAAATGCCTTATCATCCTTCAAACTAAAGATGATTAATATAACCATAAGATGACAAGAGCATTACAAGTTATTACATAGGCAAATGTCTTTCAAAAATAATTATGCTAAGTATCAAATAAAAAATGACTTTCCAAATTATAAAGCCAAAACAAATTAGTGTTGTAAAAAAAGTTTACAATGCCGATTAATCACCGCCTAGGCATTACAGGGCCACCAAGCTTGCCGATTTATGCAACTGGGTCTAACAAATAAGTCAACCGTGGTCAATGGTGGTCAAACTTGCCGGAAACATATAAAACTTACCGAAAGTACTCAAAACTCACCGTAAACTTATTTGATCACTTATAGTAATTGTTTAAATCTATACATGTTTTTTTAGAAAAAATCTTACCGGAAATACCTAAAACTCACTAGACATACTCAAAACTTGCCGGAAATACCCAAAATATGCCAGAAATACTAATCCGATTAGTCACCGATTAATCCCGCCTAGACTGATTAAAAGCTACAAGGTGATCAATCGCCTCACTACCAATTCACGATTTTTGCAATCTTGTGTACAACAATTGAGAAGTGGTTAAAAAGTAAGTTTCAATTTTAATTTCGATGACAGATAAGTAAACATGTGATAGATGCATTGCTTATGCGCATTCTCTAAATAGAAAGTTAGGAGTATATATGTGCTCAAAAGTTATTTCTACTAATAATTATTGCTCCATGATGCAATATTAAATTTCAAGTGGTAAATAATGTGACACATAACTTTAACGCAATGGTCTTGTCTCCAACATGGGTTATCAAATATTAACCAAATTTAATTCCACGCTTCTTTCCATGTGTTCTCCAAAATATATACTCGTGATAATTCAAATGTGGCGCGCATATCACTTTGCAACTATGTAATGATGTTACATCTCTTTAAGATGATTTCAAATTATCCAAAATTGATGACTAAAACTTACATAAAAATACTTTAAAACTCTATTATAATTAAGTAGATGTGAGAAGTTTTCTTTTGGGAATTGTAACTACATGGTTTCATAATCGTTTACACCAAATTCTTGAACAATAAATGCCTTATCATCCTGCAAACTAAAGATGATTAATATAAATATATAATCATAAGATGACAAGAGCATTACAATTTATTACATAGGCAACTGTCTTTCAAAAATAATTATACTAAGTATCAAATAAAAAATGATTTTCCAAATTATAAAGCCAAAACAAATTAGATGCAAAACAATTGAGAAGTGGTTAAAAAGTAAGTTTCAATTTTAATTTCGATGACAGATAAGTAAACATGTGATAGATGCATATGCGCATTCTCTAAATAGGAGTAGTAAATATAAGTGAGATTAAACTTCTTTTTTGGGCAAAAAAATGTGATTAAACTCTAGGCTAATACGCTTGAAAGGCACTTATATATCTAGAAAAATCAGTATCATACATTTATCATCAAGAAAATCGTTCATTGAGACACCTTTATTCATCACATTTCTCTACTTTTAATGAAAAGTATGATAGAGAAGTGGATACATAATAAAATAGCCAGTATAAGCATTTGGACGTTAGGCAAAAATTCTACACTATTTTCTTTGTGAGGGCTTGGGATGAACAAGGCGATTTCAAGAAAGCCCTTTTTTATGGACCAAAACAAGCCACTACGGTTTCACTGATGACTTTTAGCAATTTTTTTAGAAATATGTTTGAGATGTATTTTAAAAATGTTAGATACGAAGTTGTATTTTTGGGGGTTATCAGAGCATCTTTAGTGGTAACGTGAAAGTTGCGTTATGGTGCATTTAACGCACGTTAAATTGAAGTTAACCATTGCGTGCTTCCGCGTTAAGGTGGCATTAACGTGGGACGTTAAGCCCTTAACATTGCGTTAACATGCAACTTTAGTAAAAAAAAAAAGAGAGGTTTCACTTTCCCCCCTAAATGAAGGAGTGTTTTTGTAAATTGTTGTTGAGTTAAGGTTAAGTTATTGTTGTGGGTGTTTTTTTTTTTTGAGTTAAGGTTAAAGTGGTAAAGCTGATGTGGCGCTGACATAGCACTGAGTTATAACTTAACTCAAGTTATCACTGCACATGCTCTCAGAGATTAAAAATTCATTGCAAGAAACTATCATTGTTATGGTTTAGTTAACTTTACACAATTACAAGACCTTATAAGTTATATTTGGTGTTATCACAAGTAGGATTTATCTATATTCATTTATGCATCTTTCAGTTTATATGACCTTAAAAATATATCATGAATTCACTGGTACAATCATAATGATACATAGCCTCGTACCTCGCTTAGACGGAATGGAGTATCATTGTAATCATAACGATACAAAACCCATATTTTGGGCGTAACTATTTTATTGAAATTGGACTTGGACCATTGATTGAGGAGCGTCCTTAGAGCATAGGATATGGTCATTTGGCGTTAGACTTTAACTCATTTTCACGTTAGCGTCACATCAGCCCTTAAACTTTAGCCAAACTTTAATAAAAAAAAACCCCGTTATCGTAACCAAATTTTAACCAAAATATTCTCAAATTCAACCTCTAAACTAAAACTAACACTTCATTTATTAAAAAAAACATAACATTAATTCTTAAACATATTACAATACGAAACTAAAAAAAATGTTACAAAAAAATAATAATAAAATAATAAAAATAAAACGAAATTTTAAAAAAAACACACACACAACAACACAAAGCAAACTACAACATAACGGAAATTACGAAATACAATTATATTTAGCGACGAGTTTGCAAGTTATATTTTTTCTTGATGCGGTCCTTTTCTGCGTTGATCCAATCCACAACGTCGGGATCCTTACCGTCGGTTTCAAGCAACAAAAATTTCATCTCTTCCAACCTTGGTATCGTTTCAGCTTTTTCCGTGGCCGCCCGATACGCCTTGGATGCGTCTTCCCGTTTTATACGATACTCTTGTTGCATAGCCTCCCCGAATTGGATTGACGAAAAATATCTTCCAGTACTCGCTCCCTCGGTACTAGTCGTGCTCTTGGATTGGGCTTTCTTCGAAGCACGCTTTTTGCCCATGGGGCGTGGTTGTTCATCATGACCAAACAAAACCTCGTTTGTTTGGCTTGGGACATCGCCGGTTAAATCAAGCGGATCCGGCGATTCCTATTTTTTATGATTCCTTTCCCATTTCCACATTGGTAGCTCTGGTTGAATCAAAAGACCGGATAGTTTTTGATGCTCAACCTTTACTCTCGAGTAGGTCAAACATTTACCGACATACTCTGCAATGTTAGCTTTCATGTTTGGCCACCAATACAACTTCTTAAGATCATGATACATTTTGTCCGAGCCAGGATGAATGGAATATTTAGACTTATGAGACTCATGCATGATGAGGTCTCGTATTCCTCCATACAATGGAATCCAACTTCTGTCCTTGAAACACAGCCTTCCATCTGGTTTCTTGAGAAATCCATTCGTGCTTTCTGGCATGCCGTAAATCTTCTCGTGCGGTCTATTTTCTTCTTTAAGGGCCTCAGCTTGAACTTCAAGTATTTGAGACAGAAGTGGTGATCTAATTGTCATTCCCAATGATCTAACTCTGAGGTGTCTAAGTCGTTCATTTCGACTCAAGGCATCTGCTACAACATTTACCTTCCCCGGGTGATAACGAATTTCGTAATCATTGTCACTTAATAACTCTAGGCATCGACGTTGCCTCATATTCAACTCTTTTTTTATCTAAAATGTGCTGAAGACTCTTGTGATCGGTGAAGACCGTACACTTGGTCCCATATAGGTAGTGTCTCCATATCTTAAGAGCGAATACTACCGCTCCTAATTCTAGATCATGAGTAGTGTAGTTTTCCTCGTGGGGTTTAAGTTGTCTAGAAGCGTAAGCGATTACTTTAAGTCTTTGCATCAATACGGCACCCAAACCTTGGATTGATGCATCGCAATATACCACGAAATCCTCATTTCCTTCGGGTAATGCTAATATCGGTGCTTCGCAAAGCTTCTGCTTCAAAAACTGAAATGCCGATTCTTGCTCTTCTCCCCAGTCAAACTTCTTCTTCTTCTGTGTTAACTCAGTCAAAGGCTTAGAAATCCTTGAAAAGCCTTCAATAAATCTCCGATAGTATCCGACAAGACCTAAAAATTGGCGTACTCGGTAGGACTCGTAGGGGACGCCCAATTTTTAACAGCTTCGATCTTGGCGGGATCAACATGAATACCCTTACTGTCGATAACATGCCCAAGAAATTGTACTTTCTCGATCCAAAAATCACACTTGGAGAATTTGGCGTATAATTTCTCTTCTCTGAGCAGTGTCAGTATAGCCTTTAAGTGTTCTGCGTGCTCTTCCTTACTACGCGAATAGATAAGAATATCATCGATGAATACAATCACAAACTTGTCCAAATAGGGTTTGCACACTCGGTTCATTAAATCCATAAATACAGCGGGTGCATTTGTTAGACCGAATGGCATTACTTGGAATTCGTAGTGGCCGTATCTCGTCCTGAAAGCCGTCTTAGGGATATCTTCTTCCCTAACTCTCAGTTGCTGATAACCTGATCTCAAATCAATCTTTGAGTAAACACTCGATCCTTGTAGTTGATCAAACAGATCGTCAATCCTTGGCAATGGATACCGATTCTTCACCGTAAGTTTGTTCAACTTACGATAATCGATACACATCCTGAAGGTTCCATCCTTCTTCTTTACAAATAACACAGGTGCTCCCCATGGTGATGAACTTGGGCGAATAAATCTTTTATCTGACAATTGCTCAGATAACTCATTCATTTCCAACGGTGCTAGCCTATAAGGTGCTCGTGCTACGGGTGCTGCTCCTGGCACCAATTCGATTTGAAATTCCACTTGACGAGTCGGCGGAAGGCCAAGCATGTCCTCAGGAAATACTTCAGGAAAGTTCCCGACTACTGGCACATCCTTAAGTCGCTTCTCCTCCGACTTTCTCTCGGTGACTTGAGTTAAAAGGCTTGACATCCTCGTTCGATGTACTTCACAACTTTGACGCAAGAAATGATACTTAGACGTGTTTTACTTCGCTCACCGTGAACAATTAGGGTTTCGTCATTCAGAGGGATGTGAACGACCTTCTCGTCACAAATGATTTTAGCGCGGTTATTGGATAGCCAATCCATTCCTATAACGATGTTGAAACTACCAAGTCTAATAGGCATAAGGTCAATGATGAACGGTGTGTTTAGTAGGCGTAGGGTGCAACCCCGGAGTATAGTGTTAGTGCTCACTAGCTTTCCATCAGCTAGCTCAATTTTGTATGTGGTGTCTAGTTTGGTTGGTGTAATATTAAGTAGAGGTGCAAGAGAAATAGATACGAAACTTTGATCGGCTCCGGAATCAAATAAAACTTTAATGAGGCGGTTGTTTAGAAAGAACGTACCCGTGACTACGTTCGGATCTTGCTGGATATTTCCATCTCCCAGTACGTATGCTCTCCCACGTGCATTGTTGTCCTTGTTTGGGCACTGTCGCCTGTAGTATCCTTTCTCTCTACAAGCATGGCATACTACAGCCACGGGTTGCAAGTTAGCTCCTGTAGCCTTGCAATCTTGTGTCTTATGACCAGTCCTTGAACATTTTCCACACTTAGCATAACAGAGTCTAGTGTGATGCATCTTACATTTGTCGCAGAATGGGGCAGGTCCAGCGTACCCAGCATTCTTAACTGGTGCGGCGACATAAGCTCTGGCAGCTTCCTGTCGTCGGTTCTGTTGGTTGTAGTGGGTGTTTCTGTCATGGCGATAGTTACGGTTGTTGTTGTTGTTGTTGTTGTTTGTCTTTCGATCATCAAACTTCCTTTTGTGATCGTTGTTTCCTGAGCAGATTTACGCTTAATCTCCCGGTCTAGCAGTCTTTGGGCAATAGTCATTGCTTCTTCCAAAGATTGGGGCATCGACGAGGTGACGTTTCCCTCAATGCTCCTAGGTAGTCCCTCAATGTATCTTTCCAACAACTTTTCCAAATCAGGAACCTTCGAAGGGCAAAGTGTGGCAAGTTCCTGAAATCTCCTATCATAAGCCCTGAGATCATTCCCTTTCACGACCAACAGGTGAAACTCATCTTCTAGTTTCTTGATCTCTCCTCTAGGGCAGAACTTCTTCAACATCTTTTCCTTAAAGTCAGCCCGGGTGATCTGATAGGCTTCCTCCACACCTATCTTCTGAGCAGCTGCATTCCACCATGACAACGCATCTTCCAACAATGTTCCAGTCAAGGTTGCAAAAATCGTGAATCGGTACTGAGGCGATCCGGGGCCGATTAGCGATTTTTTACCGATTAATCGGCCGATTTTCTTGAATCGGCCGATTTTCTTGAATCGGCCGATTAATCGACCGATTTCCGTGGAATTCTCTCCAAGGTCCTGGGCCGATTACCGATTAATCACCGATTAATCGGCCGATTTGGCCGATTTTTGCAACACTGATTCCAGTAGCAAACGAGACTCTACTTTTAGCGGCACAACCGCTCTTCACAAACACAATCTCAGTTCACTCAAACCATTGAGCAAGCTCTGTCACTCCTTCAGTCCCTTTGAAGTGAGATGACTTACAAGCTATGAAGTCCTTATAGGTGCACTTTCGAGTCGCAGAGGACTCGCTTTCTGCAGTAGGTTGGTTGTTGCTACTTGATCGAGCCATTGTAGCAGCATGCTCTTCCAGAGCTGCAGCAACGCTGTCGGCAACCAATTTCTTTATAGCAGCTTGAGTCATAGCAGGTGATGCGGTGGTAGTTGTGGTTTTCCTAGGGGCCATGATTCTATAAAATCACAAGTGTATAAGTAAGAATCCCAAACATCGATAAAAAACAAGAGGAATAACATAACCAAGCTCATAATAGTTGAGATCATCACAAAATACATCACAATCACACCATGAATACATACATCAACATAAACCATATCATTCATAAATAATCATCACGACATGTAACAACACACATGGAAATTATAATGAATCTCAATATGGGAGCACAACATAAGATCAAACAACCAGAACATCATAAATCAATACCAATACAGTACAATCATAACCAACATAAAGTTTTAATAATTTGAATTCATTGTTACAAAACAATAAGATACAACATTATTAATGCCACATGAGGCAAGTTAAGATGTCACTGAATGTAATGATACGTCATAGATCTATGAAGCTCCGGGTGCGCCTCCTGATCTCCTCTCTAGCTCTCTGATGATCCTGATCATCTCCAACATCTCTAAATCTCTGGATCTCTCTCGGGCCTGAATCACCTCAATCGTGACTGACAGAGTGTGGATAGTAGCACTAGATGCGGCCAGCTCCTGGGTCTGATGCTCCAGCATCTGCTGTGTGATGATCGCAATCTCTCTCAGATCCTCCATCTCGTGTCTCTGCACATCTAGTCTATGACCGAACTCAGTGATAGTAGCCTGTGCCTCCTCGATCTCAATCCCCATCATCTCAAACACAGTCTCTAAAGCTCCCCTAAGCACAACGAGGTTCTCGACCTCCTCCTACATAATCTCAATCCTCTCCAAGGATATATCCTCTATAACGCTCAATAGCTCATCAAGACGATCCTCATGTCTAATCAATCTAGCAGCCAGTAGAGGGATAGTATGATGTATCGGCTCCCCAGTAACCGGTAACACCGCTGAAGAGCCCTCACCAAGCTCAGCAGCCCTAGGTGATCCCTCAATAAACCTCCATCGACGAATGCACTCCAACAAGAACGACCATCGGCGGGCATCAACCAACCTATGAATGCCAGGTGAGGTAGTAGTCTCAATAGGAACAGATGATGGTGATGGAATAGGTGATGAATCAGGTGATGGTGTCGGCACAGTAGTAGTCTGAGAGTAGAAAACCATAGGTGGTGGCATGGGTGGCAGAACCTCAGAAGAGTGGGGTGCGGTGTAAGTAGGTAGCATGTAAGGATGTGGCTCTGATGGTGACGGAGATGGTGAAGGTGCTGGTGATGCCACAGGTGTCAGCTTTGGCATAGACACAGGTGGAAGTACAGGTGTGGGTGATGGTACAGATGTAGGTACTGATGGTGGAACAGTAGAAGCAGGCAAAATACAGACTCATTCCCGAGCCGTGCATTTACGGGTGAAGCTATCATCATGGTATCGAAACAACTCTCCAAAAGGCTCAAGCTCAAACGACTTAAGGGTCCTCACTCGCTTGCATCTACGAGTCGGTGCAGGCGAGGATGGTGGTGGGATAGAAGCAGCAGTGTCAAAAGTATCAGAGTCAGAAGACTCGTCATCAGCATCTGAACCGGAATGGTGACTAGCAGGTGGTGTAGGAAGGTCATCAGCCGCAAGAAACTGCTGAGACGTGAGATACTGATCATACAAATACTGATCCAGTGTCATAGGTCCACAGACAGGACGGAAAATAGGTTGTATAGCAAAAGAATCAATGGGTGCCGAAGCAACCTCACCCTCCTCGAAGGGCTCAGTCTCTGCAGATGGATCTCCAGATGGAATAGGAGATGGAATGACAGGTGATACTGGTAGGGTGTCATGGGTGTCAGGAGAATCATAGGTGTCTCGGGTGTCGTGGGTGTCATAGTCAGATAGGTCAATGGTAGGGAAGGTGGATGATGCCGGCATGACGTCATCGCTGTCAGACAAGATAATAACCGGGGGCGACATGGTACTGTAATATCCCAAAATAATAGTAATATAAGTCATTTAGTCTACATAATGCTACATGCACAGTGATCATGGTGCCATAGTGAACTAAGTGCAATGGGTGCTAAAAATCAGACCTTAAAACATGATGTTGACAAGCGCTGGCACGGAAGGCACTTCGGTGATAATAGTTTGTTTAGAAATCTGGTGTGGTTATAGTCCAATGTTTTGAAAAATCATTTGGTTCTCTATAACCTTGGCTCTGATGCCAATCCATGAAAACTCAAAGTAGTCAGAGTTACAAACATTTTCCAAATGTTAATTGTTTCACAAAAGAAGTGATGAGTTTGAAAAGAATGATATAATTATTGAAATAAAAGGGAGGTCATGTGTGCCCTTTTGCCAGCTCCGTGCCACAATGCCTGCTAGTTTCCTGAGATAAACATGCTAAAAAAAGTCAACACAACGGTTGAGTGAATCCATAGTACTTTAAATAGTAGTAGTATGAACACAAGTCAAGTATTTGAAATAAACAAGCCAAGATAGATCGGTCTTGACTAAACTGGTGTCATATTGCTCCTAAGCCTCACGAAACGCAAGCCTTAACATCGTATCGAAATATCATAAAGATAAAAATCACCTACACCACGGGGGATGTAGATAACAAAGGGGCCCTCGGTGATAGAAATGTGCAAAATTTCCATGGTACCTCAAATATAGCACACCTCCTGCCAAATAATCACTTTGACAGAGATGGGCTGCCGTTCCAATAGATCTATTAGCTATATTCGCGCTCACTCGCAAGTGATTAAGGTTCGTGATATGAGGGACTTGTTGCACAGGTGTTAACTTAGGCAATATCACGTAGTAATAGCATACAGAAAAATACTTGTGTTCGATTTATAGCATGTATCTCCCCAAGGGTTTAGAAATAATTGAAAATGTAGGACCATGAACTCACCTGACAGGTGTGTAAATCACAACGGTGCTCAAAGGTGACGGTGTACTGCTACGACTAGCAATGAAATTCTTCCGACTTGCGACCTATATATATATATATATATATATATATATTACCATTGGTGCCTTAGATTCGTTTCGTAAATGACATGTGATATGTCTCGAGTGCGGTGATATCCATTCGGGTGTCTAAATATATTCGAAGATAACTTTACATAGTTATTTATAACGTTGATACGAACCAGTGATCAATAAATGTTAATTTATTTGTGATAATAATAACGTTAATAAAAATATTTATAAATAAATATTTTTAGTAAATATATATATTTTTATTTAAAATCACAATATATATATATATACATATATATATATATATATATATATATATATATATATATATATATATATATATATATATATATATACATACATACAAAAATTTAAATATGTAAAGTAATTAAATAATAAAGTATCTTTGTCAAAATTGACCCTTAACTTTAATAAAGTTATACTTTTTACCCCTTGGTAAAAAACAATTACATTTTAGTCCTTATTAGTACTTTTTACACAATACACCTCGATCTTTGGAAAATTATAGTTTCTACCCTCAAGTTTTATTAGAATCGACTGTGTTAGCTTTTAGTCCGAAAATTTGGCAGATTTGCCAATTTTGGTCCCTTAACGCGAGGTTTTGCAAAAATAGTCCTTGGTTAAGTTTTTGAAAAATAAACTTTTTTGTACTATAAAAGTAGTATTTATATCTCATAAAATCCTTCAAATTTAGATTTGATAGTCAAATGTATCTCGTCCTTTTTCTAAATTTTATCCCGAAAATTCCTTTTGAAAATGTACACGGGGCTCGTTAGCCCAAACTTAGGCCCAAGTGGCGTTTAGTTTGTATAAAGGGGTGCTCGACTAGGATTTGGTTTAAGCTTAGTTTACGTATTATAAGGTCGCGTTCATTATGCATGTTTCATTAGTTTGGTTTAGCTTGGATCGAAGAATTAGAGTATCGAAAAATATATATACATAGTACGTGTGAAAACGAAGTTGTGAGCCTTTTTCCTAGGGGTGTCGAGGCGTGTATATATTTAGAGATACTAGTATAATGAGTGTTTATCAAGTTTAAATGGTTTCAAAGTAAAATGCATCGTGTGAAAGAAACGTGATATGCATGAAGTATGTAGAGTAGGAAAATGAAACGGGAAGTGATGATTTACAACACCAAAAGATGGTGGGGAGTCCAAGTGGTACGAGACAAAAGAACAAGAAAACGTAATACCCTCTTCGTGTAGTGACCCTCGTTCCAAAATTTGTTACCCAAATAGCTCTTGACCTAAAATCTTCGTATGTGTGCCTTCCTTTGGTCTCGACAGTAAGTAAAAGAAGAAAGAAAGAGTTTTTGTGAATTGAGATCTTGTGAAACTTGTAAGTGTGAGAAAAATGTGCATTTAATGTAGGATTTTATAGGGTGATTATGGTGGTTAGCAAGGTTTACATGTGACTTGGTCTTTGGTAGTGTCATTCACACAAGACAAGCATGTCTCTAGTCCTTGTGATATGTCAAGTCGATTATGGGTCATCTTTTAGGGCTATGATGGTTTTCTTGAATTGTTTAGTACTAGGGCAAAGCAAGGTTAGGGACATGTGAATGTACTAGAATGATTAGTTTAATTAGAAAAGTGTTTGTGTTGATGGTTAAAGAAGCACTTGATCCTTTGGTTAATGAAACTTAGGGTGTAAGGTGTTAGTATATTGGTTAAACTAGCACCATAGATTCACATATAGGGCGGCTTGAGTGTTGGGTTTTTGGTTGATCTCATACGCAAGAAACAAAGACAATGGGATGGTTTTCATGTGTCGATTTATAAGGGAATCCAAGGAAATGAATTTGAAACTTGAATATGTTGGTTTATTTGTGTTTCGTGGTGCTATGGACTGTGGTAGTCGCGTGGTATGTAAAGGACAAGAAAGAAAACTAGGCGTGACATGTTTTATGAAGTGCACGAGATATGCTCGTTGAGTAAATTGTAAATCAAGATAAAACAGCCATTGGGCTTGGTGAAATCTCGGCCCAAACAGGAAACAAAGAAAACAAAGTAGATTGTTGGGCTTGTGGTTTGTGTTCGGCCCAGCAGGTTAGCAAAAAGAAAAAGAAAAGAAACCTTGGGCTTAATGTGGTACACGACCCAAAGCAAAAAAAATGAGGTGTCGGTGACTAGTGCTCTCGTAACTTTAGTTTCGGTATCGGTGTCGGTGTCGATTCGTGTAATCCATGAAAATATAAATGGTGTTGTTCATACGTATATATACTTATATATATACATAGTCTATGTAACACCCCCATTTTTAAAGTTTGTCGCAGCGGAAAAGTAATTTGGGTGTTACGGTGAGGATCGAAGTTTTAACCACATAAAATGGTTTAAAAGAAACGTTTTGAAAATAATTTGTCATTTAGATAATAATTTTGATAAAAGATGAACCATTTGATTAAAAATATTATGAAAAGATACAAAGACTTGTAAAAATGAAAAATTTGATTTTTACACCATTTTAATTTATCAGAGTAATAAATGCCCACTCCGTGTCTTGTCCTGCTCTGTTAAATTACCTGAGATACACATGCTTAAAAGTGTCAACACAAAGGTTGGTGAGTTCATAAAGTTTTAGGAAAAACCCTTTATTTTGTTAGATTTCAGGAATTTTTGATATTAATAAAATACAAACAGTAACGAAACAAGTATCGAATATAATCACAAATAAATCATATAAATATTCAATCATATTCAATAAATCATCAATAATCTAATCATGAGCTGGAAACTTGATTCGCCTCAAACAGTCAACTAAGTTTACCAGGTGATGGTCAACCAAGTCAAACGTTTAAAACAAATGCTTCCGGGTAATACAGTGTTTTCCCGGGTCGTAATGTCCCAACGAGGTTGTGATGATTTAAAACGAATCTGTGATCAGTGAATATGAACAGGAAAGGATAAAAGTGTGTGTGATTGATTACACTAAGGTTTTATAACTTAAAATAACTTAGGTAAACTATTAGAACGATTACGCAAAAGCTGGATATCTAAAAACGTATAAAATCTAAAAACGCGTACGTTTAATTTAATTCTACGTAAACGTACGAAACAAAAACGGTTTTAACTAAAGTAGTAATTTGCAAACCTTAGGGGCTTAAATGCAAATTAAATAAACTTAATAAATTTAAAAACTTATTTAATTATTATTAAGTAATAAAACTAAATACGTATACGTTTAAATTAAATAAACGTAAACGTATAAAATAAAACGTGAAAAGTGATCAATATAAACCCCACTAATGTGAAATTTATATTTTTGGGATCCTAATGACAAAAGAAAATTAATGGAAAAAGAAAATTAATTTTTTAGACTTATATTTTATTTATTATTAATTAAAAACTATTAAAACTAATTAAAATTAAAATAAATACTAAATGAACAGTGAAAATTATGAAACTTTTATAATAAATACTAAGTACTATAATAAGGCTGGGAAAAATAAAAAGAAGGAAAAGTGCTTAATAGATAAGCAGAAATAAGCAGTTTAGCTTAAATAAGCTAAACTGGGTTGGACTACTATATAAATAAGTAAAGAAAAGTAAAACACTAGATATACCCTAGCCCAGATGGTGCACGGCTTTGGTTTAACTTTTGACCAAGTCAAACCCTGAGGTCACAGGGTCGAATCTAGGCAATGACAATTTTCAAAACTATTTTATTTTTTTTGATTTTTCTTTACAAACCTGATAAACACTAACTAATAAACAACTTTTAAAAAGGGAACTTTTTTAGAACAAAGAAATAAGCTCAGTAAGAGCTTTTGAGCTCAACAGTTGAGCTCTTAAGCTCAAATGAGATAATCAAACTGAGAAAGCTTCTAATAAGCTAGAAAATAAAAACCAAAGCTAAAATAAGCTGACAATAGATGAGACAAACTTATAATAAGCCAAAGAAAAGAGAAAATGTAAACAAAATAAGCTGGGACACCAAATAAGCAAATCCACCACCAACTGCAGTTCCAAACAGCCTGCAAGCTATTTGCAGCCTGAGGTGGGGCCCACAATAGTGATCAGGGGTCAAAATAAAGAGTGGACTCTCAAAGATGACCTAACAGGCATCACAATAAGCCAATAAGCAAAGCTTATTGCTTACTAATGAGCTTGGAATGAGCTTGTGATTTTTTATGAAATCACTGAGTATTCAAAGTACTCAGTGAGATTTGGGAACTTAAAGACTCAAACAAACTGAGGATAAGGAATCCAGAGGCCAAAATAAGCAAAGGCTTATTGAGATAAGCTGTTGAGCTTATCAAAAAGCCAAGGCAATAACCAAGGGGCCCACAGATAAGCTCAGGAAGAGCTTATGGAATTTGGTGACTCACTGGGTAAACCAGCATACACTGGTTGATTTGTGCAACAAATAAGGCCTGAACAAGCTTATCAAATAAGCTTTGGATTGGAAAATTAGTACTGATATGACAAGCTGGGTTGCTTGGCTTTCCAAAAAGCCAAGAAACACAAGCTTAGCCCTACTAATAAGCTCTAGGAGAGCTTATGGAATCACACTGAAACCACACCCTCCCATGATACAGGGGAGGGTATTTTCCAAACAGCTCCAAAGAAGCTAGTGTATAAGCTGATAAGCTAATGAACAAAAATAAACAAAAATAGATTTAAACAGATAAGCAGTAAAAGATTAAAAACCTAAAAGATCACAAGCTAACACTTAACAACAAGTTCACAACAAAATTATGAATTTAATTCAAAAACATGCAGCTATGCAATTTTGACTTTCACTAAAACATGCAACTTTGACTAAAATGAAACTAGATTGATCACAGGTGATTAATTGATGTTTGTTAGACCCAAGTACCTCCAAATCAAGCAACCTAAACTACTTTTATAGCTAATATGAAGATTTGGACTCCTCAAATCCACACAGTTAAGCTGTGAAAGGATTTAGAGTGGATTTTGACTTTTTCACTAATAACCTATTGATTTTATTCCTAAACTGAGATAATATGGACTAAGACAACTTGTGGGGATCAAAACTAATACCAATAAAAACCTTGAACACAGATTTCAAGCATAAACCAAACACCCCTAATTGGTCAACTGTTTTGGCTTTTCAAAGCATTTGGAGATTTAAGACTATAAAATTGATTCAAAATGATGTAATATGCTAAGATAACCTGATGTGAACACATAAACAACAGCTAAGACAACAAACTCTTAAGAATTCAAACTTATGCAATTTGACTGTGTAAAATAACAAGTATGAAAACTAAGAAAACTAAAACATAAACATGCAATTTTAAGCTATAGTTTCACTAATTAACAACAAAGAACCATAAAAATACAAAGATCTAAGTAAATAAAGTACTTAAACAGTAAAATGGAAAAATGGATTCAAAAGCTTACAAATAGATTATGCTGAGAACTAGTAAACCATAGATCATTCACACTTCCTAAAGCTCACCAATGAGCACTATAACCTGTAAAATCCAAAATCACCATACTCCATTGCTTGCATCATCACTAACACTATTTTTTTATTTATTTCCTATTTATTTTGTATTATTAAGTATTTTTGATTATTGATTAGAAACTGAGTATACTGCTAAGTAAAGATTATAAAAGATTTTTAATGACTTATATAAGCTCATAGGATCATTGAAACAACTATTTAACAAGATAAAAGTGAAAGTGTCAATTTCACTTAAATTTGCCAAATCAAAATTTATCAAACAGCACTTGAATTTAAGCTTAAAGAAAAGTAATATTACACTGAAATTATGGATTACAATTGTTTTAAACCAGAAATTACAAATAAAAACTAAATTACACTAATGTCGACACTAAACTATATTAAGCTATTCTAATAAATCTTCATCACTGCCTCTTCTTCCTTTTGTAGAGACTTTAGAGGTTTGTGGGACCCACTGGACCAATTCCCACCAATTGTGAGCCTTTGATATGGTCTGATTCATCCTGGTCGTTTAAAAATCTTTTTGGCGCGAAAAAGTCATAGAGCAGCTGTGGTTGCGTGTGAGGGATTTAAGGGGTAATTAATGGTGTTTGGGATTATGTGGAGGTGGAGGGATAAGGTGTGAAAGGTGGGTGTGAGGTGGAAGCCAGGTGTGGGTGGTATTGGGATACCAGTGAGGTGGAGAAGAAGAGAGGGAGATGAACAGTGGGGTGGGTTTGACTTGGGTTTGACCCGGTTTTAATACCAGGGATGGATTGGGCTGGGATATCACATGGGCCAAAGAAGTGGGGGTTGGGCTTGGTTTTTCATTTTGGGTTTTTAAGGGTGATCCGTTTGGTTTTGTTAACTAAAAACACAACAAGGACAAATTTTGTAAATTAGGCAAACTTGAGGGGTGGTTATGGCATTATTCCAATTTTGTTCAAAGGACCATAATTGCCAATATATGAATAGTACTAGGGTATTTTTGATATTTTTAATTTTTTAAATACCCGGGGACTAAAAGTGACAATTTACCAAACTTCAGGGACTAAATGTGTAATTTATTCAAAACTTTCTCCCAGGGACTAATAGTGACAATTATGAATTCCCTAGGACCCTTAATGATAATTTTTCCATTTTGAACACCCAGGGACTGAAACTGTCAAGTTTGAAACTTTGAGGGACCTGTTTTGCCAAACTGTGAAACTTCAGGGACCAATCATGTAAATTCACCAAACTTAACACCAAGGACCATTCCTGCAAAAGATTATTAGTATAAGGACCAAAATTGCTTTTCTCAAAGTTTTTTACATCCCAGGGATCATTTCTGTTAATTTCCAAAGTACAGGGACTAACTTGTAATATTATGAAACTTTGCACCAAAGGACTAAATATGTAACTTTATGATTAAAAAGGACCTTTGATGACATTTTCATGTTTTTAGAATTACCAGGGACTAGTTTTGCCAATTTATGAAACTTGAGGGACTGAAACTGCCAATTATGCAAACTTTGTACGTTTTTAATCTGTTTTTGCATATTTTGCATTTGAAACATATAAAACACACCCTTAATATATTTTAAGTATTTTGATGCATATTTGAGTGTTTTTGTATGTTTTGGCAGTTCAGATTAGTATAAAATGATGAGTATTTAGACACTCATCAAAACTCATGATACTAAATCAATCAGATATATAATTCACGTATGGTCAAACCTATACAGCTGTATCTAAATATATGTTGAATACATATATATTTCCTTTATAGATATTGCACCAAGCCTCATGACACGCAAGACGTTAACAAAGGGGGTGTTCTATCAAATCAATGACAGATTTTGCCCTCTATTCGTAGGTGATTTGCCAATTCCTACTTGTCTCAAATATAGTGTATCACGACTAATACGACTAACCACATGCATAATGGCATTCCGTCAAGTATTAGTGGGATCGGAGGTCAATCCAAAACAGGTTTCGAATCTGTTCACTATATTCGCGCTCACGTTATGGTGATTAATGGCTCATGATTGAGGGACTATATGGCGATAAGCTAACTTAGGCAATATCAAGGACTTATGGGCTCATTTAGCATAACATCATGAAATCAAGTATCGTATCACAAAAATCCATTTGAAAACAGTATCGTTTGAGTATCAGAAATTCAGTTTGAAAATATCATCGTTTGAGTATCAGAAATTCAGTTTGAAAATATCATCATTTGAGTATCAGAAATTCAGTTTGAAAATATCATCGTTTGAGTATCAGAAATTCAGTTTGAAAATATCATCGTTTGAGTATCAGAAATTTAGTTTGAAAATATCATCGTTTGAGTATCAGAAATTCAGTTTGAAAATATCATCGTTTGAGTATCAGAAATTCAGTTTGAATATTTCGCCAGTAACACATTTATATCACATACCACAATAATCGAATTGAGAACATTTTCATATGAGTATCAATATTTCAGTCAAGAAATTCTTCAATAAATATATAATTCACATACCACAATAATCACATTGGAAATATTAACATATTTGAAATCACAATTTATATTATTTGAATATCAATTAGGAAATTGATTTGAATCATGTATTTTATTTTATTTCATATACTTATCAAGTTATCAAAGTATATGTAAGCATGTATCTCCCCCAATGAGTTAAAAATAATTATTGGAAATGGGGCTATGACTCACCTGGATTGATTTGGAAATGATGAAAAGTAAGATAGAACGAGATTTATAGAAACGATTATGGAAACGTCTTCGATACGGAACCTGATAAATAAATTTATCAGAGAATATAACCAAATACTATTTGGTATATACGAACGAATAACGAATAATTATTATTCGTTATGACGAATAGATGATGTGAAGTGAAATTATTATGCCATGCATGATATGAAAAAAAAAATACTTTATTTAAAATATCTATCGTAGTTTTACCTTTTTAATCGTAAATAAAAATATTAACTTTTTAAATATCGTTATATATATAATTAACGTAAAAATAAATAATATATATATATATATATAACGTAATAAAATGGATATGACGTGAAGGTTGCCGTAAAATAGAAAATAAAATAAGAATGTCAAATAGATTATGTGTAGTCCTTGTCCTTTTTCCAATTTTACACTTTTTATACTAACGGCGTTAGCGTCACACCGTTAGTCCTTTTTATATATATTTTACAATTATAGTCCACTACATGTCCAATATTACAATCTAAGCTTGGAAATTAATAATAAATCATTTTATACCTTAATAATTCTGTTTTTACAGTTTTAGTCTTTAGTTTTCACAGTTTTCAATATTAGTCCTTCTAGGTGTCGTCGCGTTACATTTTTAGTCCAAACGTTCAAAAATTATGGGAAAAATTATCTTAAAATTTCTGGAGCTTATTGAAGCTCATTAAAACTTATTTCAACTGCTTATTTACAAAAATAGCTTATTTTTCAATAAATGGGCTTTAACGAGCTAAATTAAAGGCCCGTTAACGTTTTAAAATCCGTGAGCGTTGAGACAAGTTGGGCTTATCCCTAGACTCATTTTTAATGTTATAAAATCATATCAAAATAGCTTTTTGGTCCAGCTTATACGGAGAGCTTATTTTCAGCTTATTGGGCTTGTTAGTCTATTAAGCTTTATAAATAGTTTTTGAAAAATGAGTTTTTGTGGGTTACTTTGGCCAATTTAAAGGGTCTAAACGAGCTTATTATTAAAAAGTATAAACACGAAACTTGTAGCTTGTAGCAAGGAGAAATAGGTTGTGTAAAAATATTGGGTGGTTATTAAGTCGGATTAATTTTTAAAGGGTCATTTTGGTCGCAATCTGGACCAGTTTTCTGAGTAAAAAGACTTAGAAAATTTGTAAGTGTTTTTAGTATATACGAGTTTTGCAATTTACTTTGGTCGATTTAGAGTGTCAAAACGTGGCTATTTTTACATGTTATTTATACGAAAGTTGTAGCTAGCCATGGTGTCTATTAGATGGTGTAAAAATATGACATGCTTGTTACGCTAAATTGTGAGATAAAAGACGGTTTTATAAGTGACTTGAGACGTATTTTTATTATTAAAAGACTTAGAATTATTTCTATGTTTTGTAACATTTTTATACATTTGATATATGTTTCAAAATGAGTTCGTGTGATGCATGTAACGTAAAAATAAATGTGAAACAAGTGTGCTACATGACTCCTAGGCCTTCCAAGATAGAGGCTAGTCACGCTCGTGTTTCTATATAACAATATTTATACGTAAACTATATATAAAAGTATATATGATCGAATAAAAATAACCATGATGCATGGACATATAATAACGTGGGAAACGAATTGAAAAGAGAGCGTGGTAGAGAGTCGAGTGAAATGGAAGAAAACACAAGAATTCACACGTTCGTTTAAAAACCCAAGTAACGATTTATATATATTTATATAACTCGATTTCACTTGTTTGCTTCCAAATGAATATGCTACTCAATTCTGGTCTTCTTGGGGTTTCTAAATGATGAAAAGGAGCGGAGGAAATGTGGAAAGGAGGTGAGGGTGTGAGATAACGAAGAAGAAAATGTTATACGTTTAGTATGTATATAAAAGTTTTTTTTTTTTTTTTTTTTTTTTAAATTTCCTCAACATGTTCCTACTATTTCGAATTCAGAAAAATGTTGGATGATATAGAGTTTTTTACTGACATTTTGACTTTAAGGGAGTGTGTGAGTAAGTAGCAAAATTGAGATTTGCTTATGTGTTGTATATATGTCGACATGTATATTTGAATATACACGATTTGGAAAAATCGTGTGAGGCTTGGTTCTAGCTTATGAAACTCATAATAAAACATGAAAACATGCTTGAAATATTATTAGGATCATTTAGAAACAAACCGGGATTAAAATGGTTGAGTTTGGAATATTTTATGAATCGATTGACATGAATATTCGTCAAACACTTTGCCATTTAAAAACATATCAAACGTCGTCCAATGAACTTGGGATTTGACACACTAATATTTGGCTAGGTGATGAACGAGATGGTGCAAAAATATATAGGTGTCGTGTGTACGAATTGAAAATAAAAGAGGCGTTTTGAAGCTTATTGGGTCGATTTTTATGAAATATTAATAAGGAAAATGGGTTTTATATTTGGGCCGGTTGGGCTTATGAAAAATTAAGGGTCCGTTTGATTTTGTAATTATTTTTATTAATTAGGATTAGTGAGTTATTAATATTTTGTTAATTGTGTCGAGAACTTGTTTTGTCGTTTGGTGAATTTTGCAATATTGTAATCGTGACCATTTTAATATACAAAGAAAACTTTAAATTTCCCCGTAAAAATGGTAATTACAATAATGATGAAGATTAATATATAATTAAACGTTTTTAATTATATGGATTTTTGCGAGGTTTTACAGTCTAATAGTAATTTCGTAATAATTAATATATATATAAGATTATATATATATATATATATATATATATATATATATATATATATATATATATATATATATATAAGTAGATCGGTGTCATTTCAAGGTGTCGGGTCGCAAGTGGGAGTTTCCGGTGTTAACCTCATTGGGTGACATCCAAGAGTGACTACAGGTGATACCAAGTGACAAACATACGGTGACTAAAGTGATCGGATGTCAAACAAATGGTGTCTCATATAAAAAATTTAAGTTAGCCAGCAAAAATGGCTTAGATTAGAATAGTTTCGATAATTAGCATTAATAAATGACCTGGGATTTTACGGAGTATTACAACCTCCCCGAATTGGATTGACGAAAAATATCCTCCGGTACTCACTCCCTCGGTACTAGTCGTGCTCTCGGATTTTGCTTTCTTCGAAGCACGCTTTTTGCCCATGGGGCGTGGTTGTTCATCATGACCAAACAAAGCCTCGTTTGTTTGGCTTGGGACATCACCGGTTAAATCAAGCGGATCCGGCGATTCCTATTTTTTATGATTAAGCAAAACTTCCTAAGCCTCCTCGTTATTAAACGGCGCCGATTTGTACTCGTCACGATACATTTCTTTTGCCCGTTTAAGGATATCCATCTCACCTTCCCCACTTTTTATTTCCCGATTCACACGTTTGTAAAACGCGTTGAACTTTGTGCAATCACGGTTCAATGTTTTTCATTTGCCTTGTATCATATCTCTGTGCATTTTTGATAATTGAGTTTATTGAACTCGTTTTGTACACTTTGCTAAAATGTATCGTGAGCTTGTGAACGGCCGACTTGTGAATCCTCGGTAGCGGCCACATAACACTTTGCAAGAATTCTTTCTTCGGTAAAATGCCAACGCAAATTTGGTTATTCAGGAATTTCCATCTCATCATCGCAAACATTTTCAATTGGTTCTTTGGCTTTTTTCGGCTTTCGTTTACCATGACTTTTGGGCTTTGGTGGAGACGTAGGTGTTTCGGGAACTTCATTTGTTTCGGGTTGTGAATTTTGTGATTGTTGTGAGAATTGTAGATTTTAGAAATTGGAAGTGTCAAAAAAACTGGTGGGTTAAATGGGTATTTATAGTGGTGAGGAAATGGTTTTGAAAATTATTATTATTATTATTATTATTATTATTATTATTATTATTATTATTATTATTATTATTATTATTATTATTATTATTATTATTATTATTATTATTATTATTATTATTATTATTATTATAATAATAATAAATATACTAGCCATTTATACCCGTTTATATACGTTAGGGGGTAAAACAATTTTTTTTTTTTAAATGTAACGGCTATACGGACGTTGGGAGGGGCCAAAGTGTTTTTTTTTTTTTTTTTTTTTTTTTTTTTTTTTTTTTTTTAATTCATGCGCAGCTTTAACCCGGCGTTAACCCGTTAACTTGTCTCGTTAACGAGTTGTTAACCTCGAATGGTTAAGCTTTCCCAAAAAAAATGAACGTATCACATGCTCTTATAGTGGAAATTGAGATAGGTTGTGTACGTAGGTCAAGGTATTAAGTGTTGACCACCTAAGTGTTACGTTTTGGATGAGGATGCATTTTACAGTAGGTGGGCAAATAATGGTGCGCTTGGTTCAAAATGGGGAATGGGAAAGAGAAATATAAAGGGAATGGGAAAGGGAAAGGGAAAGGCAAATGGAATGCAAAGAAATGGAATGGAGATTATCATTATCTTTGTTGGTGCTTGGTTTAAGAAAAACACATTAACCTCCAAGGTGGTAGTGGCTGGTGGTGGTGGCGGTAGGTGGTGGTGGTAGTGGTGGCTAGTGGTGGTGGTGGCGGCTGGTGGTGGTGGTGGTGGCTGCTGCTGCTGCTGGTGGTGGTGGTGGTAGTAGTGGTAGCTGCTGGTGATGGTGATTGCTGGTGGTGGCTGCTGGTGGTGGTGGCTAGTGGTGATGGTTGTGGCTGATGGTGGTGGTGGTGGCTGGTGATGGTGGTGGTGGCTGGTGGCGGTCGCTACTACTGGTGGTGGCTGCTGGTGGTGGTGGTGGGTAATCATTATCATACCTCCCAATTTACTGATGGTGGTAGTGGTGGTGGCTAATGGTGGTAGTTGTGGCTGGTGGTTGTGGCTGCTGTTGGTGGTGGCTGGTGGTAGTGGTGGCTGGTGGTAGTGGCGGTGGTCGCTACTGCTGCTGGTGGCTGGTGGTGGTGGTGGTGAGTAATCAATATTATATCTCCTAATTTAATGTAGGTAATGTCCCATTACCCAATACTAAACAATGATTGCATTGCATAGTTATAACCAGACATGTTTAATCAATACCTTTCTCATTCCCCACCCCCATTACCCCCAACCAAGCACTCCCTAAGTGTCATGGACATTATTTGAGTTGTCACGAGAAAAATAGAAGACGTCCTAACTAAAAGTTAAAATGAATTAAGACCCTTATGTTCAGCTGTTTTTTTCTTTTCATTGTTACAAGTTGATGTTTCTTATGGCAAATAATATGGATCATTATTGAAACCAATGTTTTGAAAAACGGGTTCAAAATCGACCCGGTCAAGTCACCGGGCACCGGGTCAACCCGGTTTTTTATTAAAAATTTTGAAATAACAAAACCCGCCCGGCTTTTGAGAACCGGGTTGACCCGGGTCACTCAAAACCCGGCAGGTCTAACCGGTTAATCCGGTTTTAGAAACACATATTTTTTTTACCCGTTTTTTTTTGCCGGAGCCGGTCGAACCGGTTAACCCGACCGGGTCGACCCGGGTTTCAAAACACTGATTGAAACTCCAAATAAGATCCCAATAACCAATTCCATGCGATAAAAGATCCCAACTCAATCTCTACATGCTAACTTAGCGTAAGAAATGCATGAACTATACTTAGGGTGGAAATGACCCGAGCCGCTTGGGAAAAGCTCGAGATCGGATTGATAAAAAGCTCGAGCGAGCCGAGCTTAAATGAGCTCAAGCTCGAGCCCGAGCTCGAGCCTAAGTTTCAGCTCATTTATTAATCGAGTTTGAGCCCGAGCTTTATATACAAAGCTCGATTGAGCTCGCGAGCCTAAATGTTACTAGGATATTTTAAGTATGGATATATATAAAATATTATGCATTTATATATAGGCGAGCTTATCTATGAGCTCAATAACAAGCTTATTAACGAACTCAAATAAAGCTTTAAATTTTCATTGCCAAAACGAATAAACGAGCCAAGCTTGAGTCGAGCTCGAGCCTGTATAACATATCACGAGCCGAGCGCAAGCTTAAAAATAAGGCTCGAACAAAGCCGAGCTCAAGCTTTATAAAACTTAAACGAGCCAAGTTTGTTTGAAGTCTATACCTAAAAGAAACATTGAGAATGAAAAAAAAAATGTTTTGTGGTCTAGATGATCCACATCTATTGAACACCTAATAAAATCAGAGGAGCTTGTATTGCACTCAGAACACATCATGCATAATCTTAAAACTTCTTCAAGTTACGAAAACATATTCTAGATCTGTCATGATCAACATTCATCTACCATGCATTACGCAAAAGTTTGACAAATTAAAGATTAACCATTAAAACTAGAAGCTACTTTGACACATACCATGACGTTCCACGGCGGAGCCAGAATTTTTAATTAAGGAGGGCAGCCGTGCTTATACAAAAAGTCAAATTGATAAATATCGCTTCAAAACTTAATATATAATTTTGTCTATCATTGCTTAGGTTATTCATTTATGAATTTTTTTAGACTTATCAAAAGAATAAAGGGGGCTGAATATAACAAACTAGTAGAAAAATGACTTGTAGTTTAAATAACCAATGTATGAATTGGGATGATTAGAGCTGGCTCAGCACCCACTAGTCACCCTACTAGCTCCACCTCATCATCTTGCATTTTTGGAATTAAACAATGGTCACTTAACGTCTGATTATTCTGTTGCTTATCAAAAAATGGCGTTGTTATTGACACCCTAGAGGTTAGTGGCAGAGGTGGAACCAGGGTTATAAGTGCTCATATTGATAATACAATGAACTAAAGCTAAACGGAGTGGTGGTGACCGACTCACCATCCACATCAGCGACAAATCAACTTTCTCTCAACTCTCACTTCTTCTCAATCTCTCTTACCTTCACCCGTTTTGGTCACATTCCTTACACATTTCATTAAAATACGCACTCTATATAAATATACTCACTAAATATCTTACAGACACTCACAAAACAAATAAAAAACATTTACTTTTTGAAAATGGGCCCCACGTATTTTGCACCTCACTTTGGTAAGCTGGTCACCAAACTTATGCAATCTGAGCGTGACACCTCATTTCCATTTTGGTTGTCACCACCACTTGGCACTAATGGTGAGTCGGTCACCCACCACTCCAAATGGCCTAATGAACAAAACATGTGACATAAAATTTGAGGACCAGGTTCATCATAAAAAATTCAAAAAATATTTGATAAAAATTTACACTGGCTACGAGGCATAAATCCACGAGGTTCTCATAAACCTCCGAAAATCCCCTTTGGGCTATAAGGTTAGTGGTAATAACATCACCACAACGCGTCTTCTGCCTAGTTGGCACCACCTTCGACACATCACCACTAAAAGACAAAACCCGTTTGACGCATCTTGGACCATTTTTTAGCACAAGTCTGTCCTCCGAAGACAAACTTATTTTTCTTTCATTTTGTGTGTATGAGTATTTCGTGAGGTATATTTGTGTATAACCGAGATATATTTAGGTAGTGATGTTGTTTATGTTATTATACCATATTGGTGGTGATGTTAGTTACAAAGAGAAGATAATGTGACATGAGTTAACGATCATGTTCGCGGTCATTGTTACCACCGGCATAAGAGCACTAGGTATTGTAACGCCAACCCCGCCCCGCCATATCCAACGTGGCCTCGGTTTTGGCGCTGCTAGCCTCACGACACCATACTCCCATTCGATTTTTACTTTCTTTTTTTGATTTTGTCAAATCTATTTACAATTGGGGTTGCGTTTGTGTTGAAAATAAATTTGAAAAAAAAGTTCCATTTAGAATTTTATGAAATCATATTTACACTTTATGAAAATAAAATTAACACTTTTTGTTGCAATACGAAAAGACAACATACAACACTTTAGTGCAATAAATTTTATGATTTGAAGTTTTACTATTGAAATCTTAACAAACGACCACACCTAAAATATAAGGGTCAATCTTAAAATTGAATACACGACAAGGACTACAAGCATAAAATTATCTCACCATTAACATTCACATTTCCCCACAACACAATACTCCATTCCACAGTCCACACTAAGGGTGAGCATGGTCCAAAAACCGGACCGGACCGGCCAAGACCGGACCGGACCGAAGACCGAGAACCGGAAAAACCATAGACCGAGACCGGACCGAATGTGGTCGGTCCGGTCTCGGTCCGGTTCGGTCCAGTCCGGTCTTCGGTCGGTCCGGTCCAATTAGGCGTATTTTGGCACGTTTTTTCGGTTTTTTGGTCGGTCCGGACCGGACCGGACCGACCGGACCGAGGACCGAATTAGCCAAAAATCCTAGACCGAGGACCGGACCGAATGTGGTCGGTCCGGTCCGGTCCAGTCGGTTTTGTCGGTCGGTCCGGTCCATCTGATCCGTTTGCTCAGCCTTAGTCCACACTAATACTTCACTCAACCCAGCTCCACTCCCAAACACACACACACACAACAATGTCACCACCACTACCACATTTCCTCCCCCTCCTCATCCTTCTTTTCCACGTCAGCATCCTCCATGCATATGAAGACCACCCAGACCTCCAACCTCTACTCTCCTTCAAATCAACATCCGACGTGTCAAATCACCTAACCACCTGGACAAACTCATCTTCAAACAACCCATGCACTTCATTCCAATACATAACCTGTCTCCACAACCGAGTCACTAAACTCGTCCTCGAGAACCTAAACCTCCAAGGCCGATTCGACTCACTCAACTCGCTAACTCACCTCCGTATCCTCTCTCTCAAAAACAACCGCCTCACTGGCCCTGTTCTAGATCTCTCCAACTTAACTTCACTCAAACTACTCTTCCTTTCCAACAACCTCATCTCCGGCGCCTTCCCGCCGTCCCTTCCGTCGCTGTTCGGGCTTTACCGCCTTGATCTGTCGTTCAACAACTTCTCCGGCAAGATTTCGGTCACCGTTAGTAAAATGATTCATCTACTAACCTTACGCCTTGAGAATATTCAGTTTTTCGGTGACATCACTGTTTTAAAACTGAATAATTAACAGGAACTGAATATCTCAAATAATCATTTTTCGTGTTTCAACCCGAGCTCATTAAGAAACATTACCCTTTTTTTTTTTTTTTTTTTTTTTTTTTTTTTTTTTTTTTTTAATTTGGTAAAAGGGTTTTACCCATTTTGAACTTGCGTGTTTCTGCATGAAAACATCCAGAAAAGTTGTTGGAGAAGCGTTTTTGAGCATTGATGATCCTCTCCTGATTGTTAGATCGGAAAATGTGAGTCCTAAAATCAATGCTCTTTGTGCTATATTTGTTGACCTTGAGAAATCTAAAGAGGATATAATGAGAGTTTTGTTTACAAGGAAGAACACACATAATGTCCACACACCATCAAATAATGTTACGCTGGGACAATTCCTGAGATATTGTCTTCAGATACATTGCAAGATACTAACATTATGAATCGTGTGGAACTTCAAATTAACTGGAAAGTATTAGAAGAAATATCTGAGGCTATTAATGGGAAGAAGGGAGTGGCACTGAACAAGTTATCTGCTGCAACTATGATTAAGGTACAATATACATGATTGTTTGTAACAAATGATTTCTGTTAATGATATCATTTATCTGTAAGTTTGATGCCTTATCTTTTGTCTGTTGCCAGAATGAACTTGATATAAATAGGGGCGCATTACTTGCTGCCTTTTTGGCTCAAACTTCTTGTTCTTACGAAGATGCAAGAGCTATACGTGATGCAAATGAAGGTCTGAAATTGCTTTCATTTGCGTTTGACACAAGGTTAGACTTGCACCATTGTAAATTTTGAAGTGGTTTTTAACTTCAAAACAAATTTACACTTGAATTTGTATTAAAAAAAATTTCGTTTTTGGATCTTTTTACAGTCGACTAGAATTGAAGCATTCAGTTATATTGAAGGGTGTGAGTCGTGCGGTCAAGGGGCTACAAAGTCATCGGCCAAAGCTAGATAATTTCTTGAACCGATCTTCCATGAACCAGGCATTAAAGGTTAAACAAACACGTGATTCAGTGGTGTTACAAAATCAAAGTGAATGTGATAACACTCAGGATGATAACAACAAGAAAGGGAAGGGAAACAACAAGGGAAAGAAGAGTAAAACGAGCAAAGGTAAAAAGAATTGACACTGATGAAATAGGAGGGATATCGTATGGTTTTCTCTTCTTTTTTTTTTTCTTTTTTTTTTTTTTGTATTCCAGAAAAAGATGTGAACTTTGAATCCATGATTAGCACTTTATGACACAGGATACGTTATTTTGTGGGTTTGAAACTCATGGTGATGCATGTAAGAGTTCTGTTAGGCCTATTAAAAACAGTTATGATCAATCATTAAGACAACTTGCTAACTAATGGGTTCACTGAATCAAAGTGCAATCTTGTTGAAAAAGGAAGCTTAAGTTTCGTCAAATGATTATTAGTTTGCGAGATATTTAATTTTTTAAAAATGAGGGTGACGTTAATTTTATTGTTATTATTTATTTATTTATTTATTGTTAGCCAAACTCAAATGACAAGGACCCAGATACTTATGGAATATGAGATATCTTAAGTTCACTTCCTACTTCGTGTAAACAATCCTAGGGTATGTTTGGCAAAAACAGTTGTTGCTGTTGCGGGTGTTGGTGCTGTTGCGGAAAAAGATTAAAATTGTAATTTTTTTTTAGTAGTGCTGTTTGGCAAACTAGCTTTACTTTTAGATTAAAAGTGTAAAATGACAATTTCTGAAAATAATCTCCGTAATCTTTTAAAATAATCTTTTAAAAACAGATTTTGGAAACTTAATTTTCTAAAATAATCCACAATCTTTGTCACCCAAACAAAGATTATTTTTTGAGCAAAGCTTATTTTCAACAAAATAATCTTAAGCCTCCATAATCTTTCATAATCTCTCGTACCAAACATGCCCTAATTAATGTGGTAACGCCACCTTCTAAAAAAAGGGATGATATTTTCGTTTTGTATATCGTGTTCCCGAGTTAGAAGTGAAAAGAAGAGATAACCGATGATTTTACAATTATATCCTTTGTTGTATATTTTATGTTTTACATTAGGTTATTTAAGTAATTATATTTATTAGAAGCTTCCTAATATAACTTTATTTCAAATCATCTACTTTTGGAATGAAAGTTTTGAAGAGAAATTTAGCCAAGCGTCATCTCTTTTTCTTTATTCTTCTCTTCTGAAAAAACTCAAGAAAACGAATTTATTTTGTTTTTCTTCCTGCTTCTTTTCTTTTCTTTCAAAAATAAAACTGTAAAGCTTTGTAAATGAGACCTGACGAACAATACTATAGGAAAATAAAAGTTAACTGATCAATCCCGACTAAAATCAGTCTACTTAGATTAGTCAAGACTTGAGTAATAAGTTAGAGGTTCATCATCAGTTTAGGGTGGTGGCAGTGGTCACTCCCAAAATCCCCAATATCTCCCAACCAACCAATAATATCATTCCACCTCACTCACACTTTTTTCATACCTTTCAACCCTTTTTTGGTGGCAACCATACTTTTTTCATACCTCCCAACCCACTAACTTTTTCCACTCCAACGGTCCACTCCAACGTTCAAATGAGTTTCAAACCGTGGAAATGAAGATCACCGCCAGAGCAAACCTCTGGACCAAACCGCTGGGTTGGCGGCGGTGTTCCCCGGCGGTTTGGGGCAAACTGCTGCCCACCCCGCTCCCATTGCCACCACCCTTACTATCATCATACATTTATACAATTATTGCTTTAGGCAAATATTATCCAGACATTGACCATATTGAGTGATGCAAAACTGATACGTATCACATGGGATTAGAATGGGGACCATATTAAGTTTCCGGGTATGTTCATTTGGCGTTTGAAATGGGTTATAAGCCAATGAGTGGAGGAGAACGAGTCAATGAAGTCAAAGTCTTGATGGTTTTACAATAGTGACAGAATTGTCTGTGTCTTTGGCTTACTGTACTAACTAATAAGCATAGAGGTGAAAGATGTATTATATAGTCTTATAAACACAGGTGATAAATTGGCTAGTTCTCTAACCTGTTGTGTTGGATAATATTGAAATGATTGTTGTCTTCGTTTTTGTGTTTGTTTTTCTCTCTTGTCTACCTGTCCTTCACTCTGCTACAGAAAGTAACATGTCTACGCTTACCTGTCCGGAAAGTTTTAGTTGTCCAGGTTTTGCCCCGTTCCAGTATCCATTTTACAATGTCACTGACGAACGGTGTGGGTTGATCAAGGTCAACTGTAATTCAATAGGTGGGAAAATTCAAATTGGGGAAAATAAATATGAAATTGTTGGCAAGATTTCTAGTTCTTCCATTGTGATCCGTAACACGACATTTGAAAACCTTGTGACCAATACAAGCTGTGAGGCGCTTATGAATAATTTCACTTCTCCAAACCCTCTTTTGTATTCCATTTCAATAATTCCCTTCCTCACTCTCTTCAAATGCACAAAAAATACCAGTTATGCTGAAGGAACACATGCTTATTTTAACCAACCTAATTACAATAGCTACAACAACTACACATGCAAAGATCACATGTTCTACTATGAGTATTCAATCAGCAATCCAACAGTTCCTCCAAGTGATCTACCACATACATGTCAAGTAATACATTTGCCAGTAAAAGAGCGATTGGGATTCCCTAATGCAACCAACATATTTTCTTTATTATCTTCTTCCGTCAGTATTTATTTTAATTTCTGTAAAAAGTGTCACAACAAGGGCGGCGGCTGTCTTGGGAACGAAGGACAGTTTCTCTGTTTAGACGCCAAAAAGGGTATTTACTTCTGGACTGTATATTATGTTTACTGCTAAATGCAATTTCACGGACACACACACACAATGAAAAACACAGCTCTACACAGGGTTAGAAATGAGTATTCTTAAGTTAATTGAGTAAATCGTATGCAACAATAACTCACTATCGACTAACTATTAATATTACTATATGAATTCATATTTCTAATTTTTTTGGTAATTTATTTAAGACAAAGTACGCTTACTTAGTATCTTAGTTATTGATCTTCTGAGGCCTGTATCTAATGTACCATGAAGCAAGACTTGTATGGTACAATCCACTTCAATGTGCTACTATTCAGTTTTTACGAGAATTGTCTTTGCTAACTGGAAAGGGGTTTGGATTAGCTTATTTTCCAGGTTATGGACATTTTTTAATTTAGATAAGCTCACTAGATATTCTTTTATTTATTTATTTATTTATTTATTTATTTATTATTATTATTATTATTATTATTATTATTATTATTAATTAATTTTTTTTTATTTTTTTTTTGCCTATGAGATTATGGATTATTTAAGTCTACAAGCTTATTTTCATAAGTTCCGTCCCTAGTAATAAGCATAGCGATGAAAGACGTACTACATAGAGTCAACACAGGTGATAAATTGGCTAGTTCTCTAACCTGTTGTGTTGGAAATATTGAAATGATTGTTGTCTTTGTTTTCGTGTCTGCTTTTCTCTCTTGTCTACCTGTCCTTCACTCTGCTACAGAAAGTAACATGTCTAAACCTACCTGTCCAGAAGGTTTTAGTTGTCCAGGTTTTGCCCTGTTCCGGTATCCATTTTATGTTGGTGGTAATGAGCCCAGAACATGGTTAAGATAATCAATAGCCTAACTACGTACCAATAAAGGTTACCGGATATCACTTGGAATCGTGTTATCACTTTCTAAAGTAAACTATTCGACCCTAATGCCTGGGTATCACGAATATCTACTTGGGATAAGACCAAATGTTGTTAGTGATTTAGGCACAAATCAATAACCCTTCGTGTATAAGTGTTATATATTTTCTGTGTCTATTTCATGCTTTATTTGATTTCCTATTTATAGGAAGATACTCATGGCTAGTCAAATGGAATTATGAGAATTAATCGGCCCATTAATCTCCACATAATTATCCCCATTATAGCCTAAAATAGTGGTTACATGACCAATTAAACGAGGTCATGAGTGCAGATGTAACTAACTGCCATTTGAATAGGTCAAATCAGTTACATAATCATACAGCACTCTATCAGCAGAAACTCTGCTTATCAGCAAGATCCTAACACTAGTAGCAGGAACTAGCACTCAGCAGGAACCAGCACTCAGCAGAATCCTGCACAACCACTATAGAGTCAGGGGAATTAGTGACTTGATGGGTGTACACTCCGTACCTCCAAACCCATTTCCAAATATGATTAGATCCCTCAAGTGCACTAAATTTTCTAACATTTTACAATGTCACTGACGCAAGATGTGGGTTGATCAAGGTCAACTGTAATTCTACCGGTGGGAATATTCAAATTGGGGAACATAAATATGAAATTGTTGGCAAGTTTTCTAGAACTTCTTATGTTGTGATCCGTAACATAACATTTGAAAAACTTGTGAAAGCTGCAAGCTGTGAGGCGCTTATGAATAATTTCACTTCTCCAAACCCTCTTTTGTATTCCATTTCAATACTTCCCTTTCTCACTCTCTTTAAATGCACAAAAAATACCAGTTATGCTGAAGGAACACATGCTTATTTTAACCAACCTAATTACAATAGCTACAACAACTACACATGCAAAGATCACATGTTCTACTATGAGTATTCAATCAGAGCAACGCAACAGTTTCAAGTGATCTCCCGCGTACATGTGAAGTAATACAGTTGCCAATGATAGGGGTGGGAATATAAAGAACATAATACAACCACCATAAACACAACCAACATATTTTCCCTTCTCTTTAGTGCATTCTCTATAACCAACATATTTTCCGTTCTCTTTAGTGCATTCTCTATATCATTTCAATTGACACCTTCCTGTAAAAACTGTCACATCAAGGGCGGCCGCTGTCATGCTAACAAAGGACAGTTTCACTGTTTGTGTGATGAAAATGGTATTTACTATTATATTTCCTGCTGAATGCAATTTCCATGGACACGCACACACACACACACGTATAAAAGCACAGCTCTACATATGGTCAAAAACTATTATTCATGAGTTAATTGAGTAAATCTTATGCAACGATTACTCACTATCAACCAATTATTACTATTACCATTGGTATTTAGGTTTTTTTTTTTTTGTACGGCGGGTTAGTTGTTAGTTGTTGGCTCGAGTTAGTGTCGCATCCTCGGGCACAGATACCAACTGCGAGCCTCTCCTTAGGGGATAACCCCACTCCTATTCCCGGACTCCTATTCCCGATTCGCCTGATATCATTAGAGCTTGTGGTTCCCAAGTGAGAACTTCCCGGTCGGTCACCCAAACCGGTACTACTCTCACTTGGGCTCGCTTAACTACTTAAGCCTTTACCACTAGAACACAAGCCCCATCATATTGGTATTTAGTTATTTACTACTCTTAGAAGTTAATATTTTTTCACCAAACCATTTAATTAATTTATATATGAATTCATATTTCTAAGGTTTGTGGTAATCTATTTAAGACAAAGTACGCTTACTTAGTATATTAGTTATTGATCTTTTGAGGCCTATATCTAATGTAGCATGAAGCAAGACTTGTATGGTGCGATCCCCTTCAATGTGCTACTATTTAATTTTTACGAGAATTGTCTTTGCTGACTGGAAAGGGGTGTTTGGATTAGCTTATTTTCCAGGATTATGGACATTTTTGAATTTAGATAAGCTCATTGCTCTTTCTTTTACTTTTTTTTTTTTTTTTTTTTTTTGCTTATGAGCTTATGGATTATTTAAGTCTATAAGCTTATTTTCATAAGCTCATAAGCCGAAAAAGTGAGCTTTTAAGCTTTTCCAAATTCAGTAAGCCCATAAAATAAGCTAATCCAAACACCCCTAAGTCACAAACAGTCTATCATTATCAAGAAAAGGATATTTTTTTCACAAACATTATAAAACTTGATGTGTCTATCCAGAAATTACTTGACATATACTCCGTATTAAAAAAAAAAAAAAAAAAAAAAAAAAAAATCTTATTTGATATAAAGCATGTGTGTCAAGTTTCTAATGTTGTTTGCTATGAATATAAAACAGACAAACACCAATAACTTATGTATCACTATCTCTATTTAATTATACTATTTGTTTGTAATATTTCATTATACCTAAAGATCAGTATTGAAAAACTTATTAGTATGTAGCTAGATAGGGCTAGGAATGGTGACAGGACAACACACATGCACACATAACATGGTAAAGGGGGTGTAGGAATGGTGACAGGATGACATTTACAGTAAGGGGGGGGGGGGGGGGGGGGGGGGGGGTTCACTCACATAAACACATGGTAAGCACATCTACAGAAATGGCCATAGAGCCCTGTTGAAAAGAGCCATAGAGCCCTGTTGAATAGAGCCATAAAGGCTCAGGGCTCAAGAAGAATTCCCAATGATCTGTACCAAATTTTCAGGTATATAGAAGAGGGTGGAATGGTATTCCCGCTCAGGAACATATGCCACATAGGCATATTATTTGGGAATATTTGAGCACTCCCTATGATGCTAACTGTATTTTTTTATAATCAAATGGATACTCACAAACATTCCTAACCCAGAAATGTCCCTTGTATCTTATTAGTAAAGCGATAAATCACACCATATTTTGATAGTTATCGTGCACTAACATTTCTAACATGATATATAAACGGTTCAATTACTTTTGTGTAGAAACAGGAAGACATTTGATGCGGGTAATTCTTATCTTAGGTAATTTGTCATCGCCATCAATTTTGTTGCCTTAACCATTCTAAGTAATTTTTATAAACAACTACGCATCTATCGAACACTTTCTGCAGCTCTCGGTGCAGGAACTGTGACGATATTAATCATTCTAATCCTGCGTCTAAAGAAGAAATATGGATGTGGAAAAAAGGCGGAGTACAATGTCAATGTGGAGAATTTTCTAAAGAATCAAGAGTTCCTGGCTCCAAAAAGATACTCTTATTCACAAATCAAGAAGATGACAAACTCCTTTGAGGTCAAACTAGGACAAGGCGGTTTCGGGTCTGTGTATAAAGGAGAGCTAAGCGGTGGAAACCTTGTGGCAGTGAAGATTTTAAGTGAACTAAAAGGAAATGGGAAAGATTTTGTTAATGAAGTTGCAAGTGTTGGCAGGACTTGCCATGTCAATATAGTAAGTCTTGCGGGATTCTGTTTGGAGGGTAGTCGAAGAGCTTTGATCTATGAATATATGCCTAACGGATCCCTTGAAAAGTTCATATATGGTCGTGGTTCTTCAAGTAATAACCATCTCGGGTGGGAAAAGTTGCACCAGATTGCAATAGGGATTGCTCGAGGATTAGAGTACTTGCATAGGGGATGTAACACGAGGATCTTACATTTTGACATCAAGCCCCATAATATTCTGTTGGATCAAGATTTTTGTCCTAAGATATCTGACTTTGGGCTGGCTAAGTTGTTCCCCGAGAAAAGAAGCGTGATATCCATAACTGATATGAGAGGGACGCCAGGGTATATTGTTCCTGAATTATTTTCTAGAAGTTTTGGAGGGGTCTCACACAAATCAGATGTTTATAGTTACGGAATGATGATTCTAGAAATGGTTGGAGGGAGAAAAAATGTCCAGGTTGAAGTTGATCATACAAGTGAAATATATTTTCCTCATTGGATATACAAAAAGACTGAAGTACATGAAGAACTTGGACTGCACGGGATTGTGAGCGAAGCAGAAAGTGAGATGGCAAGGAAGATGATTATCGTGGGGTTGTGGTGCATAGAAACGAATTCCATAAGTCGTCCGACAATGACCAAGGTGGTGGAAATGTTAGAAGGGGGATTAGAGTTATTGGAAATTCCTCCAAAACCTTATATGCTTTCTCCATCAAGATCAGTCGAGTCTTCAACAATAGAGTAATTGCTTCCTTTTCTGTTTTCTCTGTTGATAAACTTTTTTTTTCTCATTCAAGTATTGATATGATATTTAATATTCCAATGACAGCAGACAAAATGTTGGCATCAAACTTTGGGAGCTTCTGGGCCTCGCCACAGACAGAACATAAGCCCACGGGATCCTGGAGCCAATGGTTATCAATCAAGAAAATTTTGAGACATGGTTTTGTACGCGCATTTCGTCATACTTAATGTCACTTAATAGTTTATGGTCAATGAATAAGCAAGAATGATTTTACTAATGGATGATTAATATAGGTTTTTAGATAATACAATTATACATACAACCAATGGGGTTAGAATTTTTTTTGTTTAAAAGCATCTGCAACTTGCAATGACTATTGATCACTTTCACACCTATATCATGTATTATAATTTTGATTAGTAAAAGTAAGTTTGAAAATGTAATGTGAATAGCAATCTTCCAAATGCACTTTCAGCACATGCCACAAATCAAGGAAGCATAACTTTTACATCAACTTACATTATAAATCAATAAGCAAGTTACGGCAAAGTATGTATCTATACGGGATTGACCAAATGCATGCTATCCTCTCTTCGGAACGCTATTAATGGTATGTGGCTTCGATCTATAAAATGTTAAAGGATCTTGAATTTATAGTGTAACATTATACCCAAGTATTCCTATATAATTCTAATGAGAACGAATAGCATCTTTAACAGGTATTATTCAAATATTACATCGATCTTAAGCCTAACACTCAAGATTCCTGTTGCAATTTTATCATATAATATCACGTACAATATTATAACATGTAAGCTGTGGGTTAAGCCTTATAAGTATTAGTGGATAAGTTAGGTGGCTCAAGCCCGACTTGTGGGTTGGGTCCATTAAGGTTTCCAGGTATTATGCTTTATAAATACCTGATGAATAAACATCATAACCTACGGGGTTTACATTGTCCAACATGGTATCATGAGTAGGTACGATCTTGAGACCTAGTCGGTCATCAAGCTGCCATCTCTGTATCACCCGTCACATCTACCCATTAAAAAAAAAAAAAAAAAAAAAAAAAAAAAAAAAAAAATCCCAATCCAGAAAAGTTGCATCCGTTCGTTGGGTAAATTCTTGTGTTGGATTGATCATCCACCATTGTTGCCGGTGAAGAAAAAAATAAATAAATAAATCAAAGAATGAATTTTGCTTTGTATTACACCTTTGCCATCATGTTGACTAAATAATAGATCTCAACGGTGTGGATAGTGGGTCGGTGAATGGATTTTAGTATATGGGGGAAGTGTCGAAAGTTATGATCAGTTGATCGGTTGATGACACAAGAATGAGAACTAACATTGGATGCTACGAGGAGGAGGATAGAAGAAAAAAAAAATGTATTAGTTATTTAATTGTTTGTTTTTGTTTTATGTTTGTTTGTTAGTTGATTGTTCGTACGGCTTTGTTACCAGTCGACTGAAGTTGGCCGTTGGTACCAGTCTCTAAAGTCGACCGTTGGTACGGTTGTGTTACCAGTCGACTTAGCCGACCGTTGGTACCAGTTGACTAAAGTTGACTGTTGGTACGGTTTTGTTACGAGTCGACTAAAGTTATGTTTTTATTATATTAACTAGTTATAATGCCCGCGCACGCGCGGGTTTTTTAAATTTTTTTGAATTATATATTTTTATTTATTAAAAAACAAATAATTTAATCTTTGTTTTGTTTGATTTATGATGTTTAATTATAGTTTTTTATTATTAAAGATAATTATTAAAAAATTTTAATCCTATTATTAATTGTATCTTATCTATATTTTTTTGTATTTATCTTCTACTTGTGTTAATTGTATCTTATCTATATTTTTTGTATTTATCTTGTGTTATGGATAAATATAAAATGTTATCTAATAAGAAAATAATTTTTTTTTTAAATACAATTATTACTAAATAAGGTATGAATTGATTTTTTTGAAATGGAAAATTCCAATAAGGGTTTTGTTTTATTATATAAAAAGATAATGCCCGTGCACGCGCGAGTTTTTTTAAAATTTTTTGAAATAATTATTTAAAATTTTTAATCATATTGTTAATTGCATCTTATATATATTTTTTGTATTTACCTTTGTGGATAAATATAAAATAAATAATCTTTTTTTAAAATATCTTATCTATATTTTTTGTATTTATCTTCTACTTGTGTTATGGATAAATATAAAATATTACTTAATAAAAAAATAATCTTATTTTAATATAAAATTATTACTAAATATTTTTTTTAAAATGCAAAATTTGTTTTATTATATAAAAGGTATAGTTATAATGCCCGCGCACGCGCGGGTTTTTTAAAAAAATTTTGAACAATATATTTTTATTTATTAAAAAACAAATAATTTAATATTTGTTTTGTTTTATTTATGATGTTTAATTATAATTTTTTATTATTAAAGATAATTCTTTAAAAATTTTAATCCTATTATTAATTGCATCTTATCTATATTTTTTGTATTTATCTTTTACTTGTGTTAGGGATAAATATAAAATGTTACCTAATAAGAAAATAATTTTTTTTTTAAATAAAATTATTACTAAATAAAGTATGAATGCATTTTTTTGGAATGAAAAATTCCCAATAGGGGTTTTGTTGTATTATATAAAAGATGTTTTTCTTTTTCGTTTCTTGTTTACTACTCCAGTCCGAGCTTTCGCGATTTCGCCGCTCGGACTGCGGGAGAGTATTAGTGGATAAGTTAGGTGGCTCAAGCCCGACTTGTGGGTTGGGTCCATTAAGGCTTCCAGGTATTATGATTTATAAATACCTGATGAATAAACATCATAACCTACGGGGTTTACATTGTCCAACAATAAGTCCACATCTCACTTCGAATGACAAGTTCTAGATGTTTGCTACACATGATTTTGCCATAGCATTATATTCTTGATACAAATAAAAACACATGAATCGAAATTTCTTCTTGGCCAAATAGATATGAAACTGAAATTGACTATAACCACTGAAATAGCTATTTCCATATATAGTTTTCCTCTTTTTTTATTTTTTCTTTTGTTTTTAAGTACTTTTAAGGAAACTGTAAAAGAAAAATCCAATCTAAAATGCAACAATATATCTTTTTTTTTTTTTTTTTTTTTTTTTTTTGGTGAATGATTATATTAATATCAACATATTACAAATTACAAGTACAATTCTCTCATAACTGGAGTGAAACAGGCTTCATCCAATGAGATACAAATGCAACATACAATACAATCTAGTCATATCCAATATTTGATATTGTGCTAATCTTAGATTTATAACTTTTCTATCATCTAAAAAAAAGAATAGACTGATAGTAATGAGACCATGACAAGACCACAAACAACTCTGTCATATCAGTACTAACTCAGTTTTCTTTCCTACAACACAGACCAAACATTCGTGGTAAAAGGACCGCAATCACAACTAAAACATACACCATAATGTGGGTAGACCAACCGAATGATCCGGTCTTATTACCTTCGGTCTTAGTGATATTGACAAAATTATTTCAAGAAAACTTTTTTATTTAATAATACGGACTTTCTGGTTGTAAAAATGGTATGAAAGTTAGAAACTCAATAATGAGTATAAAAGGACAAAAAAGAAAGTTAGAAGTATGTGCTGAAAAGTTATTTCTACTACTAATAACAGACATATATTATTACTCCATGATGCAATATTAAATTTCAAGTGGTAAATAATGTGACACATAACTTTATCATATATAAACCAAATTTAACTCCACACTTCTTTCCATGTGTTCTCCAAAACTTACACTCGTGATAATTCAAATGGGGCGCGCATATCACTTTGCAACTATGTAATGATGTTACATCTCTTTAAGATGATTTCAAATTTTCCAAAATTGATGACTAAAAGTTTCATAAAAAATACTTTTAAAATTCAATTATAAGTTGATGTGAGAAGATTTCTTTTGGGAAATGTAACTACATGCATGGTTTCATAGAAAATCGTTTACACCAAATTCTTGTACAAAAGCATATAAATGCCTTATCATCCTGCAAACTAAGGCTATGTTTGGCCACTTATCTTAGCATTAACTTATTTTTTTTAGAAAAATAAACTACCATTTAAAATAAGTCTCGTTTGCCTAACACGGCTTGAAGGAGCTTGTTAAAAAAATAAGCTGCTAAATTACATGCTAGTTGTACTAGCATGTAAAAAGAAGCTCCAGCCACATACTCCAGCAACCAGCTCCAGCAACCAGCTCCAGCGATCCGCTCCAGCTCCTACTTGTGCCGAACATACCCTAAAGAGATGATTAATATAATCATAAGATGACAAGAGCATTACAAGTTATTACATAGGCAACTGTCTTTCAAAAATAATTATACTAAGTATCAAATAAAAAATGACTTTCCAAATTATAAAGCCAAAACAAATTAGATGCAAAACAATTGAGAAGCGGTTAAAAAGTAAGTTTCAATTTTAATTTCGATGACAGATAAGTAAACATGTGATAGATGCATATGCGCATTCTCTAAATAGGAGTAGTAAATATAAGTGAGATTAAACTTCTTTTTTGGGGAAAAAAATGTGATTAAACTCTAGAGGCTAATACGCTTAAAAGGCACTTATATATCTAGAAAAATCAGTATCATACATTTATCATCAAGAAAATCGTTCATTGAGACACCTTTATTCATCACATTTCTCTACTTTTAATGAAAAGTATGATAGAGAAGTGGATACATAATAAAATAGCCAGTATAAGCATTTGGACGTTAGGCAAAAATGGTACACTATTTTCTTTGTGAGGGCTTGGGATGAACAAGACGATTTCAAGAAAGCTATAAAGAAGTAGATGTACAACGACCCTTTTTTATGGACCAAAACAAGCCACTACGGTTTGACTGATGACTTTTAGCAATTATTTAAGAAATATGTTTGACATGTATTTTTAAAATGTTAGATACGAAGTTGTATTTTTGGGGGTTATCAGACATTAAAAATTCGTTGCAAGAAACTATCATGGTTATGGTTTAGTTAACTTTACACAATTACACGACCTTAGGCCCTTGGCAACACATGCGGGGAGGCACGGCACGACATCCCCACCGCACGGGAACACCGCCGCCCTCCCCTCCTTACCGCACGGTAGAGATGATTTTCGGGGAAGTTTACCGAACAAAACTAGCCGTTTGTGCATTAAAGTTTTTGAACGTTGGGCATTAAAAAGAGAGCAACGGATACTTCTTTTTTTTTTTTTTTTTGTGTATATATACTTTTGCAAAACAAAGACACAACATAAAAAAAAAAAAAAAAAAAAAAAAAAAAAAAAAAAAAAAAAAAACACTACCGATCCATTCAAAAAAAAAACATCCGATTCCAAAAAAAAAAAAAAAAAAAAAAAAAAAAAAAAAAAAAAAAAAACATCCGATCCAAAAAAATATCCGATTTAACCACAAATATATGGCGCATAAAAAAATTGGTTCGACTTTTTTTCTAGATGAGCCGTTCGAGTGGTCTAACGATACTAGTCTTGAAATTTTTGCTGACGCGATTGACGAAAATGAAGAAGATACGGCTGGGTCGACACGAAAATCAGTGAAACGCAATCGGATCTCTGCTGCACAAAGATTGCATCGTGATTATTTTTGTGAAGATCCAAAATTCGACGATGAATTTTTTGAAGATAGGTATCGTATGCCTAAAAGTTTATTTTTAAAAATAACGCGAGCTATTGAGGCTAGATTCGAGTATTTTCAGGAAGGTTATGATGCTAGAATGAAAAAAAGTTTCACGGTCATACAAAAATGTTCGTCTGCCATTAAACAACTCGCAACCGGTGCACCATCGGATGAGTTTGACGAATATTTGGAAATGGCGCAAAGAACTTCACGTGAATGCCTTCAATTTTTTTGTGATGCTATTATTGAGTTATATGCTCGAGATTTTCTACGTAGGCCAACAAGTCATGATGTTGCATGTTTGTACGAAGCGCACGAAGCCCGCCATCACATTCCAGGTATGATCGGTAGCCTAGATTGCACACATTTTGTTTGGAGGAATTGTCCAATGGAATTGAGGGGTCAATATAAAAAGGGTGACCATCAATACCCCACGATTATGATGGAGGCAGTGGCGTCTCAAGATTTGTGGATATGGCACGCGTTCTTTGGACCGCCAGGTTCAAACAACGATATAAACGTTGTGATGCAATCTCCGCTATTCCTCACCGAGCGTAATGGTACGGCACCTAAGTGCCCATTTGTTATGAACGGCCATACGTACAAGCGTGGCTACTATCTTTGTGATGGCATATATCCGGCATGGTCTACGTTTGTTAAAGCGTTCAAATTTCCAACCGACCCAAAGGAAAAAAAGTTCAAGAAAGTACAAGAGTCGGCTCGAAAGGATGTTGAACGGGCATTTGGTGTTCTCAAGGGTAAATGGAGTATACTGAATCGACCCTTACGGCCACACACGATAGAAAGAATTAGAAAAATAGTTTATACGTGTGTCATATTGCATAACATGATTATACATAACGCCGGTAACGCAATCTCGCCAGTTCATATTCGGGATCCTCCAATTGAACCGGTGTTTGACGAAGCAGATTTAGGCGAGATACGAGATCAGGATACACATTTTCGTGTCAGATTTGATCTTATGGAGCATGTTCACGCTCAACAATTACCATACCTCGAGGTGGACGATGAAAATTAGATTTTTAGTATTATGTAATGGTATTTTATGTTTTTTAATAATATTATGTAATGTTTATTTCAATTTTAATGAATTTTAGTTTTAATAAATTTTAATAGAATTGAAAAAAGAACAAAGAAAAAAGAAAAAAAAAGTGAGTGAAGGGTGAGTGATGTGATGCCAACAAAAAATGAGTGAGTGAAGGAAAAAGTGGGAGGGTGATGTGGCATAAGGGGATTGGTTGTTTGTGAGTGAAGGTATTTGGGGTGAGTGGTGCATTGCCAACCCCTTATAAATTATATTTGGTGTTACCACAAGTAGGATTTATCTATATTCATTTATGCATCTTTCAGTTTATATGACCTTAAAAAATATATCATGAATTCACTGGTACAATCATAATGATACATAGCCTCGTACCTCGCTCAGACGGAATGGAGTATCGTTGTAATCATAACCATACAAAACCCATATTTTAGGCGTAACTATTTTATTGAAAGAGTTAAGTACTAATTTAGTACAAAATATTTTTTTCTGTCTCCACCATGGTCACTTTTAAACTCAATCTCCAAAATGGTCATGTGCGACTACTCAACTCCGCAGCTCCACCAAAAACGCGACATGTGTCCATATGCAAGTACAGTTAGTTAGTTTTAATGGCCTACATAACTATCAAAATTCCTCAACCGACGGCTACTCGACTTACATTGATCCACGTGAAAAAGTACATTAGGAAAGAAAAAAGAACCACATTAGGAAAGAAAGAAAGTATAATAACATCTTTTGCTAATATTCTCACGTAAAGGACCTTTATCTCCTCGGAAAACTAAAAAATACCACCTAACTCCAAAATCAAGCACACACAATCAACATAAGCACGCTCTGTCATCTTCTCTAATTACATCTTATTCCAAACTCATATTCTCCGGTAACTCACCCCTATATTAATCACACAGCAGTTAAACACATTGTCCAATTACTCACACCTATTGTCCAATGGGTTCTCCTTTTCACCGTGATCATGTAAGGTTCCTTTTTTTTTTTTTTTTTTTTTTTTTTTAAAAAAAAAATATAGAACAGAAGTAGGTTTCATGTTAATAATTAGGGTTTCTTTTCTTTTTCTTTTTCTTTTTCTTTTTCTCTCTTTCTTTTTTTTTTTAATATATCTATTAGTTTCCATGTTAACAATTAGTGTTAAAATATCCAAATGCCCCCCAAGTACTCATACATTATTTATTGTCTGTTTTGATGGTTTTGTCCCTGATTGAATGTTAGGGAGAAGTACAAGATTTCTCCCTGGTTGAATGTCATTGTGAAAAATTTTGTGGTTTTGTTATGCATTTTTGATAATTTTATTTGAAATTATGTTGGCCCTTTTTAACTATGTTCTTTTAAACTATTCATACTCGTTCAGTGACTTGGAAGCCTAATTTAAAAGCAAAAATTGGCATTAGGCCTGCATTTAAGAGCAACATGATGATGAGAATACACTTAATATAGTACTTTTAATAGCTAAATGATTGAAGTCTTCTCTTAAAAGTTGTATAATGACATTAAACTTATTTAGGTTTTGACAGTTCAATATGTTGTAAACTTGTTTCTATGATGGTTAGTTGGTTTGTTGAAGTGTCTGTATCATTTTTGTTTGTTTTATATTACAAGTATAAGTTCACCTTCAACAATTAACACAGAATTGCAGCTATATTAACAACTTAACTACCATATAAGTTTCCCTTTAAGTTCTTTGATTCAACGTATATATCTTTTAGATCTAACTTTACTATGAATGTTGTGACTTTGTAAGTGATAATAGTTTATTCTAGTGATATATTTTTTACGCTTCATTATAAATATATAATGTTGATGTGCTAATCTTCTTACAAAATGATACTTTTAGGTGGATGTACTTTTGAATGTACTTTTGACGCTTACTAGCTTTTGATTTTGCTTTCTAGTATCACTATAACTCAATGTTACTGTTAAAATATCCATTATTTACTTTTTTTTTTGGTGATGTAGGTTTATGATGTGAAGGTTAGCTTGAGAACTAAGTTACACATCTTAAATACGATAGCCAAGCAGTTGGCAAAGAATGAGGATCGTTATAAATTGTTCAAAAAGAGTGTGTACGATCCGTGGTTAGATTTAAAAACTGAAGAGCATGACAATCACATGTTGTACTTTTTGCTTCAACACCAAAGAGAAATCCAGAACCCTAGTACAAATGTCCCATTTTATTTTGATATTGGACATCATAGTTTAGAGTTTGGTATGAGGGAGTTTTGTTTGCTAACTGGTTTTAGATTTGGTGATTGTTCTTTAAAACATTTGAGTAAGGGTATTTCAAGTTTCCATTCCCGTGTTTTTCCCACTATAGGACACTTAAAGGGACTTGATCTTTTACCCCTTGTTGAGGCAGATGATGATGATTTTTTTATAAACTTAGTGGATGATGATGTTGTCCGTGTTTGTTTATTGTTGGCTTTAGAATATGTATTTATGGGTTATGAGCTCAAACACGTAATTCAAGAAGAGTTGATATTAATTGATGATTTATCGGCATGGAATGAATTCCCTTGGGGAGCGCGTATATGGAAAGGGTTTCACCAAAGCGTATATAATATTGCTTCCAAAAATCTTAAAGGTCATTTGGCCAAAATTGCAGCCTTGGCCCAAGACACAAGCCTCAATATTCTTTAAACGGCTTTGTTTTCCCTCTTAAGGTCAGTAAGCTTTCAGTTTTTTCATATTTGATTCATCATTATGTGTTATTGTTAGAGTATGCTGCAAAAAGATGATCTCAAAGTAAACACGGTGTGTTGGCTTTGTCTATATAACCTTTTGGAGATATAAGCTTGTTTATATGTTAAAGATTAATTATTTAAGGTCATGGGTTACCGTGTATCGCTTATGCTCAAATAACCAAGCGTGAGCCATCTAATGGTTTTCTCATCTTTCTTATACTCATCTCCTAACTCTAAACATCTGCGATAGTATCTTTTATTCTTTTCATGAGTATACTTAACCCCTTTTCTCTTATCATTCTCACTTAGCATTTCTATGGGCGGATACCTACTACACTTCTCCATGGAAAAATCCTTGAACCTAGGGTGTGTGCGGGGCATTTGATAGACAAAATCTTCATCCCCATCCGAGAATATAATTAACCCTTCTATGAGTTTTTCATCGAGGTTGGTCAACCGTTTGAAAGGTCTTCCAAACACAACTTGGGTCAACTTATCATCAATAAATTCTCCTAGATTCTCCAATACCATGAACTCAACAAGATAAACCAAGCTTCCTATAAACACATGCAATGGTATTTCCCTAGCAATAATATTTTCTCCTTTGTATTCTAACTCATCTACCATGATTTTATTATATTCATTACGCGAGATTATGTTCATTGGGAGAGATGAGTTAAAATAGGCGTTAAAGCTCTTAAATCCGATCTTACAAGGAAATTGCATGTTGAATGAACTATCACACTCAATCCTAGTTCTAGGGTCGACATACCTAAGAGGGTTTATTTCCTCTTCCATCCTATTCTCATTAATCACATCACCATCATCAAGATCCTCATCGGAGTCTGAATAGTAAAAAGGACTAGCCCTACGGTCATCATCAGGATCAGACTCTTCTAACTCAGAATTATTGTCAAAGTGGTGGTTGGGTGAGAGGTTAGGTGGGTTCTCATTCTCCGCTAAAGGAAGTGGGTCGGGCATTTGAAACATCCTACGACGAAAAACACGAATAACAGGAATCAAACGATCAATGTTATTGTTATCCATCGAAATAGTTTACGAACAAAGGAAACAAAGAAATAAGATAGACTAAAGAAAACCTAAAAATAAAAATAAAATCTTACTAGAAAGGAATCTAGCAAGTAGACCTAATAAAGAGAGATTCTAACTTAGACAATAACTATTCCCCGGGCTGCGGTGCCAAAAACTTGATACGTGGGAATTGCACCAGGCTTTACCTCTCAAGGGATCTCGAGAAGCTTACAACCCCCACCATGCAGTGTACCTGATCGTTGTAGTATAGTATAGTGACAAGTACCGGGGGATTGATCGTTCAGCTAGGAATAGTGTCGCTAGGATTAGAAAACCTAAATACTAGTTCTAAAGATGACGGAAGATTATTTTTGTATTTTTATATTTTTTAGAAAGCAAGTAAAAAATCTCGGGGTTGAAGGATTTGGGCGAAATTAGTTGTTAGTCAACTAACCCAATACTAAAGATGCAATCAAAATAAAATACTAGAAATGAAAATAAACTAAATTAAACTAAGGTTGTGAGCAATAGGTGGAGAAATTGTGTTTACTTAGATTTCACTACTCTCTAGATATCTTTTACACGTTAATTACTTGTTATAGTTGCATGGATGACGGATTGTATTCCTTAATACCATTCATGGGGTGGCGCACTTAACTCCCCAATCCTATGAGTGCCTACTTCACTCCTATGTCGAGCCGGCTAAGAAGCTCCTAACATGGGATCATTAGAATTTACCCATGCATTAAATACAACCAATAAAACCTAGTGCACATCGGTTCATGTTTTCTAAGACGTTCAAGCATGTTACCATTCAGAGATCTGCCAGTTTTCTTAAGCCTAACATCGAAATCATTCATCCAATACAACCATAAACAAGTAATCAACACATAATCAACATCTAGGTTTCATTAGATCTAAGCAAACACAAGATAAATCTAGCCTAGCATGGTGGAATCAAGACAAGCACAAGATATAGACAACCAACACATAGACATATTGATTGAATTAGAAGAACAATTATCTCAATTACACATGTAAGGGTTCAAGGGCTGAAAACCCTTGAAAAACCTGTAAAAATCGTATATGGTTCGGCCTTAGGGTTTCTCCAAACTTGTTCCTCTTTATGAATGAAAATTAGAAAACTATATATAGAAAATTGAGTCTGACGGCGTAAAGAACAAATGGGTGACGCCGTCATCTCGCCGCCAAAAGAATCCTCGGACTGCCTTGATCTACATCTGACGCCGTCACGTATTATATTTTTCCAGGCCGTCACGTTTTTAACTCTTGACGCTCTTCCTTATGACGCCTTCATTTCAGTACTGGGCCGTCATGAAATTAACTCTTGACCCCGTCAAATTGTTACTCTTGACGCCGTCACCTACTGTTCCCAGCTTGGAAAATTAAGTCTTTGGTGTTTTCTTCACTTTTATGCTCCAAAAACGTCCGAATTGCTTCCTTTTCCAGATTTCACTCCTAAAGTACCTAAAATCACAAAAGGAACGATTTAGGGCAATATTTGATCAAATAAATTCAATTTCGGGCTTAAATGACCCCCTAAAAGTGGTTCATTTTTCGCCTCATCACGTTACGTAAAACTACGACTAATAAGTTTTTAATCGAGAAAACTCGTTTTCGTCTTCAACATCACTTAAGGTATGTACAAACATCTACCAACTTGTGTCTGTGATCAAAGGATTTATTTTTCATCAAAACTTTACATTTTCATGTCACAAAACATTTTTACAAAAGTATTTTTGTATAATTTAAAGAGAGGTTTTATTAAGTAAATGTTTTCAAATTTCAAATGCATAACAGTCATATTTCCCGCTCAAAACCGACAAGAATTTTTCACCAAATAAATTTTCACCACGTCAGGACAAAAATGAGAGCGTCTGTCGAGACGGTTCCTTAAAGTGGTCGGCGGTCCCTTAATGATAAAGGACCGTCTAGTATTTACAGGACCGTCCGTCTCTTTCCTGGCATCTATGAATACAGAATTGTTCTCTTTCAGAAAACTCACCTCTTATGTACTAAAACTTTCTGTATTCCCAAATCCATTCCAAATTACATTCTTTGATCACATTATCGGGTTCTAAGTTGTTTACAAGTGATCACACTTATCATTCCTCTAAAGTGCAAGAAAAAAACACTCGTTGTAGTCAAGAGACGAAGTGTTGAAGAAAAGACTTTCTCATCTCATACCATAGTTGCGGATCTCTTCCAAATCACCATTCTTATTCATTAATTCTTGTATGTAATAGGACTTGAGTGCAAGTCTTGTATTGTGTGTTGTGTTGTATCGTGCCAGCGTGTTGGTGCGAGGTGTGAAGCCACGTGGGCTTTTATAGACTGGTTCTAGCTAGGATTAGGACTCGACATTCCGCTTAGTGTCGTTAAACTTGGTGTAAGGTTTGTTCCGCCATAAGGGAGCGTGTTGATATAGTGTTTGTGAAACTCTCGAGTGTGAGACTCGAGGAGTGGAGTAGGGGCGCAGGAGTGAGCTTCGTGGTCGAACCACTATAAATCGATGTGTCCTGGTTTGATATTTCATTTCTTTATCTTTGCTTACTTACTTATTATTGCTTCTATTTGTTGTTGAGTTGATTTCACATAAAGATCGAATCGAATCATTTTGATAAACACAACTTGTAAAGTAAACTTTGTATAACATAAATAAAAACGGTGAAACTATTCAACCCCCCCCCCCTTCTAGTTTGTACAGTCTAGATGATCCACATCTATTGAACACCTAATAAAATTAGAGGAGCTTGTATTGCACTCAGAACACTTCATGCATAATCTTAAAACTTCTTCAAGTTACGAAAACCTATTCTAGATCTGTCATGATCAACACTCATCTGCCATGCATTACGCAAAAGTTTGACAAATTAAAGATTAACCATTAAAACTAGGAGCTACTTTGACACATACCATGACGTTCCACAGCGGAGCAAGAAATTTTAATTATGGGGGGTAGCCGTGCTTATACAAAAAGTCAAACTGATAAATATCGCTTCAAAAGTTAATATATAGTGTTGTCTATCATTGCTTAAGTTATTTATTTATGAATTTTTTTAGACTTATCTAAAGAATAAAGGGGCAGAATATAACAAACTAGTAGAAAAATGGCTTGTAGTTTAAATAACCAATGTATGAAGTGGGATGATTAGAGCTGGCTCAACACCCATTAGTCACCCTACTAGCTCCACCACTGGTTCCACATCATCATCTTGCATTTTTTGAATTAAACAATGGTCACTTAAAGTCTGATTATTCTGTTGCTTATCATAAAATGGCGTTGTTATTGACACCCTAGAGGTTAGTGGCAGAGGTGAACCCAGGGTTATAAGTGCTTGGATTCATAATTATTTTTACGATAATACAATGAGCTAAACGGAGTGGTGGAGACTGACTCACCATCCACATCAGCGACAAATCAGCTTTCTCTCTCCTCTCACTTCCTTTCACCCTTCACCCGTTTTGGTCACATTCCCCACACATTTCATTAAAATACCCACTTTATATAAGCGGGATATATTTAGGTGGTGATGTTGTTTGTGTTATTAAACTATATTGGTGGTGATGTTAGTTACAAAGAGAGAAGATAACGTGACATGAGTTAACGATCATGTTCGCGGTCATTGTTACCACCAGCATAAGAGCACCAGGTACTGTAACGCCCCACCCCGCCCCGCCATATCCAACGTGGCCTCGGTTTTGGCGCTGCTAGCTTTGCGCCACCATACCCCATTCGATTTTTACTTTCTTTTTTTGATTTTTTTTAAATCTATTTACAATTGGGTTTGCGTTTGTGTTGTGTTTTGTGTGTATGTGATTTTGTGAGTGTGTGTTTTTGTGTGTGGTGACCGGGTGTATGTTAAGAATTTTTATTATTTTTTATTTTTTATTTTTTTGCTAAGTAGTTAAATGCGTAGTATTTTTTATGCAATTTTTTTTACAATATATTTTTTTCCTTAATATTTTTTGTGTTTTACATTAGTATGATATTCTAAATTCTGTATACTTTTATTATTTTTATATTGTAATTTGTATATATATAATTTTTTGAATGAATGAGTCCGTTAAAAAAAACAGAAAAGAAAATAAAATGGTGAGTCTCAAAAGATGAAAATTACTCAAGCCATGAAGAAAGAGTACAATAAAACCTTAATAAATTAATAGTGTTAGGATCAGGATATTTTATTAATTTAACGAGATATTATTATATCGATAAATTAATAATTTAAAAATTTTAAGAGGTTTTACATATGGTATTTAAATTTTCAAGTATAATATATTAGTTACAATGTATACTCGTTAAAGATAAAAATAAATTTGAAAAACAAGTTTAATTAGAATTTTATGAATTCATATTCACTTTATGAAAATAAAATCAACACTTTTTTTTGCAATACGAGAAGACAACACCAACACTTTAGTGCAATAAAGAGATTTTGAGATAAACTCAATATAGATTTGAAGTTTAACAAAAAATAACAATTGGCAATTTGTACTAGTCAAAGTTATTAATTTATCGAATATTAATTTATAAAAGTTTTACTGTATTTTGATATATGAGTGTTAAAAGTAAGATACTGAAATAACGCTGAGATGACACTAAAAATAAAAATGGCTGAAGTCACGGTAGCGGGTAGTGTATGCTCTAAAGTCTTTATTACTATTGAAATCTTAATAAACGACCACACATAAAATAAAGGGTCAATCTTAAAATTGAATACACCACAAGGACTACAAGCATAAAATAATCTCACCATTAACGTTCACATTTCCCCACAGTAACACAGCACTCCATTCAACACTAGTACTTCACTCCCAAGCTCCACTCCCAAACACACACAACAATGTCACCACCACTACCACATTTCCTCTTCCTCTTCTTCCTTCTTACCCTCCTTTTCCACGTCAGCATCCTCCATGCATACGAAGACCACCCAGACCTCCAACCTCTACTCTCCTTCAAATCCACATCCGACGTGTCAAACCACCTAACCACCTGGAACTCAACAACTTCAAACAACCCATGCACTTCATTCAAATACATAACCTGTCTCCACAACCGAGTCACTAAACTCGTCCTCGAAAACCTAAACCTCCAAGGCCGATTCGACTCACTCAACTCGCTAACTCACCTCCGTATCCTCTCTCTCAAAAACAACCGCCTCACTGGCCCTGTTCCTGATCTCTCCAACTTAACCTCACTCAAACTGCTCTTCCTTTCCAACAACCTCATCTCCGGCGAATTCCCGCCGTCGCTTCCGTCGTTGTTCGGGCTCTACCGCCTTGATCTATCGTTCAACAACTTCTCCGGCGAGATTCCGGTCACCGTTAGTAAAATGATACATTTACTAACCTTATGTCTTTCTAGATCCATCGGGGAAATGGATGTTTGATAGTTTATTGTTCCAATACTACTTCGTATATGTAAACCAAGTCAAGGTAACATTATTATTTACTTATGATCTCTGTTTTTACGGGTCTCGTTTTGTTTCTAATGGGACTAACAATTTCAATTTCATTTCTATTAACACCATGAGATGTTTGTTTATGTGGTAGTTATCTCATAAAATGTGAATCAAATTAAATTTTTTTAGGTGTAAAAAGTTATCGGATGCTGGTGGAAGGCTTATAATTGCTTCTGATGGCATTTGGGATGCAGTGTCATCAGAGATGGCTGCAAAATCTTGTCGTGGTTTGCCTGCTGAACTTGCTGCTAGGCAAGAAGTGAAGGTAGTTGTCTATTCTGTATTTCAATGTTCTTACTCAAAGATTACAGACTTTGACATTTGACATGAGACATGTAATTTTAGTATCTTATACTCTGTAATCGTTATGTTCTCCATCAGGAAATTAGCATAGTTTCCTAGTAATTAGCGTGCCTATATTTGGTATTTTGGTATATTGTATCTACAATGCACACCAACAGTGAAGTACAGCTTTTGTCTATTTGACCTCAAAAAGTCAAACTGTATGACATCTTTTTCTTACTGGTTGTATGGATGATTGTCTAGGAAGCATTGTGAACAAGGGGATTGAAGGATGATACAACGTGCATAGTTGTGGACATAATTCCACCAGACACTGCAATGCCGCCACCATCCCCACCATGTAAAAAGCAAAGCAAGTTTAGTCTTAGATCTTTATTTTTCAGAAAGAAGTCCAATGGTTCCGCCAGTAAACTGTCTAAGAAACTATCTGCTGTTGGCATCGTTGAGGAACTCTTTGAAGAAGGTTCTGCCATGCTTTCCGAAAGGTTAGTTTTTCTAAAACAAATGCAACACTTCTATTGACAGAAGAAAAGAATATCTTAACATTTTGGGTTGTAACAAATGCTGTTTTTTTCTTTATTGGCAAGTTTTCAATCCCAGTTATGCTTTATCCGGTTAATAACAATTACCTGAAATTATCTTAGTCATCGATCGATTGTTACACTATTTATCATGTATATATTGTAGATTGGGGAATGATGAGATGTGTGGTCCATCAACATCGGGTCTTTTCATGTGTGCTGTATGTCAAGTAGACCTAGGGGCAAGTGAAGGGATATCGGTTCATGCTGGTTCCATATTTTCAACAAGCTCAAAACCTTGGGAAGGTCCTTTCCTTTGCGCTGATTGTCGTGATAAGAAAGATGCCATGGAGGGAAAACGACCAAGTGGAGTCAAAGTCACTTAACACCCGCAATTATTTTCCCTGTCTAACCCTTAATCAATTTAAAAAATTTGGTGAGCTTAACGATTCATTTTAATGCATAGGTGGTGATGTTGTAATAAGCTGTAGCACATGGTAGGAAGTGAATGTAGGATTTCAGATTGCTTATTGTTTGCTAAGATGTTGGTAGGAATGATACATAACTTGTAGCACTTAGAGTGTAGCATAAATAAGTTAGAACTAATGCTTCTACTTGATCCATGGCCTTATGGCTTTTTATTTTACTAACTTGTTTTCACCTAACATGTAATCTTATATTGTAGCCGAATAATATGAACTGTGAAAGTTTCAATCTATAACATATTATACCGTTCATTGTGATTCTTGTGTAAGTGGTTACACTTTTGTTTTCTATGGTGGTAGCTTATTTTTATTCGATTTCTAGCATTATTTTACAAGCTAATAATATTATTTGGTAGCCAATGAGGACAAAAACAGGACTTTTTAAGTCAACTGTGGATCAAAAGCATCTGCAATTCATTTTCTGATCATCGCTAGAGAAAAAATATATAAATGAGGGTGGATTAACTGGATACTGGGAAATATCATGACAACACGTAGAAGTGATAAAAAGTCTGTGTGTCTCCCTCAAATAGTCTTTGTAGACCCAAAAGTTGGAAAATTATAACCGGTTTTGAGAGTTAAGTTTTCTTCTAAAAAAACAGTTTACAAAAAGTCCAAATTTCCTAAAAATAAAAAAGTTACGAGTCGACAGGTTATTTTAACTGAACCTATTTTGGTCCCACGTCCGAGTGAAGGAATAAAATTGATCATTTACTAGCTGAAAGTTGAAAGAAACATGATCCCTCCCTCAAACAATAGCAACAATGGAAATGGAACGTCTTCATGGCTGAGACTCTCCGGCCACCCATTGAACACTTTCGCCTCCTTTTCTTCCTAACCTTCCTTTTCACTCAATGGCAAAACTACAGTAGACTCAGCCCTCTCTACTTGAAAAATGCAAACTACTAATTAGCAGCTCATGGGATGGTATTCAATGCGACAAAACAACCAGTGTCTTAGTTATTTCACTCCCATCTAAATCACTCACTGGATAGTGAAAGGTTTGGTGGTAGACGTGGTCTAATTTGCGCCTTCAAATGGGTCGTTGTCTATGTCTTCTATAGACGACCTCCAAGTCAACTATACATATACGTATATTAGCATTCAAAGTTCCAATAATTAACTTTGACTTCCGTTCAATAGGGGCTTCTAACGAAACATCGATATTTGCATATTTCTTCAAAATATGCTTAAAAGAACATTGTATAAGATGCATTAAAAACTTGTAATTTTAGAAAGAGAAGTGCTAGACTTACACAAATTTTACAAAAAAATTCTCACATGCACATGTGGCAAATGAGGTGCACCAATCAAATTAAATTGTATATTGTCTTTCTTACTTCACTTTCAATGTTTAAATGACATGTGTACGTGTGGGATTTTATTTTATTTATTTTTTATTTTTTTATTTATTTATTTTTTTAATTTTGAGTAAGACTAGCATTCCTTTTTTAAAAAATATGCAAATATTTAAGTTTTATCGGGTATATATATATATATATATATATATATATATATATATATATATATAATCCTGCCGTTCTATATATGTTGTAAGCTGATACAAAGTCTTAAGTCAAGCCACATGTTGGTATGCATTTTCGCAGCAACCTGCACATTATCTCCATCATATATACTGCATTAATTATAATTAATTTTCCTTGATTATTTTACTCTCGAGAGTTTCAAAATGAAAAAACCCATGTTGGTATCCTCATTTGCAGCATTCTTACTAAACCTAGTTATTTTCATTTTCTTGGTGTTTCTCAAAAGTCCGTTTTGCTTGGCTTCATCATTCTATGAAGATTGTGCCCCTCGAAACTGTGGTGATGTTATGAATGTAAGCTTTCCATTTTACATTAGTGGTTTACAATCGTCATTTTGTGGGTACCGTAGTTTCAAGCTCGATTGCAACAACAATGGGTCCTTAATTATTCAAATATCTGGAAATAACTATTCAGTTGAAGATATTGACTATAGCGGATCTATGCGGTTACGAAATTCCCCAATAACCACATGCCCCTCGGCAATCACAAACTTAACACTTGATCATAACACCTTTTCGTTAGGTATTGAGTCTATTGACTATAGGGAACTTGTTATTCTTAAGAATTGTTCTATGTCACAGCTGCCCGCCCAAAAACTGACAAGGTATAGGATTGGATCTTGTGATCAGTTGGTTATGTCTCCGTATGACACGAATTTAGGAATCGGAATGGAAGTTTGTACTGAATTGGTTTGGGTACCGATTGATTATTTTGAGGATCATGGGTTGGTTTCGCTTGGGTATTATACGGTGGTTGATGGTGGAAATTATACAGAGGTGCTGAAGAAGGGGTTTAAATTGTTATGGAGGGCACCGGGTTGTGACGTACACTTGTAAACAAAGTGGTGGTAGGTGTATACATTTTACGTCTTCGTTTGTGCTCCGTTGTTCGTGCCCAAATTCAACCTACGCTCACCTCTCCGAGGATTGTCGTCAGACTGGTAAGAATTTTTATTTATTTATTTATTTTTTATTATTTTTTCTTTATTGATAAAGAATTTTTACCCCGGTAAATATGACAATATATCATTTTTATCTAACAATTATCTCCAACTTCAAGATTATCTAACATGAGTTTGGCTTCGATATACACTACCCAATGAACAAATACGGGATTTATTATTATTATTATTATTATTATTATTATTATTATTATTATTTCTTTTTTTTTTTATCAAAACTTAAAATAATAAAAATAAAAAATAAAATAAAAGAGCATTTTTTTTTTCATAATAAAATATCTTGCAAACGGTATATCGTTAAATAATAAAAATACACCATCGTGACGAATTCAGTATACGGACGCTTCCATATACTTTCGATTTTTTTTCGAGTTTTGTTTTAGTGTTAAAATTTGCGTATGAAAAAATCACATGCGATTTGTGTATGTTAGGAATCATGTGTGATTTCACAATTCACATGTAATTTTAGACATAAATTTCATTACTCATTAAAAAAAGACAAAAAAAAAAAAAAAAAAAAAAAAAAAAAAAATTCTTCAAAAGTATATAGAAGTGCCATTCTATAAAGATGATTTAATTCTCGTCGTAATGATATGATTATTTTCGCGTAACGATTAATGGTTGTGAGGGGGTGGCAATGTTGCCTAATGATGTCTAAAAAATAATTGTAATTAGCCAATAGAATTAAGCCAACTAATTTCATGCCTAATGATGCCTAAATCCATATGTTTAGTGGCAATGTTGCCTAACCATGCCTAAACATTTTTTTTTTTTTTTTAACTCATAATTATATTTAAAAATTAAATTAAAAACTTCAAATTTCATTAATAATTAAAAAAAAAAGTTACTCCGTACATGATTGATAGGAAAATAAAAACAAAACAATTTCTAAAAATTGCAAGGCCATCTATATTTGGCCGCGACTTCACGTTTTTTCTTGAACTGTGCATGATGTTGTTGTGTCATGCTTAGTAGGTGATGTTGTCCAAACAGTAGATTTTTCATGTCACAAGAAGTCTACCCCTTTATTATATTCTTGTCCAAACTAAGGGTGAGCAAACGGACCGGATGGACCGGACCGACCGACAAAACCGACCGGACCGGACCGATCACATTCGGTCCGGTCCGCGGTCTAGGCTTTTCTGCTAATTCGGTCCTCGGTCCGGTCCGGTCCGGTCCGGACCGACCAAAAAACCGAAAAAACGTGCCAAAATATGCCTAATTGGACCGGACCGACCGAAGACCGGACCGGACCGAACCGGACCGAGACCGGACCGACCACATTCGGTCCGGTCTCGGTCTATGGTTTTTCTGGTTCTCGGTCTTCGGTCCGGTCCGGTCCGGTTTTTGGACCATGCTCACCCTTAGTCCAAACCAGGAAACTACCTATTTTCTGCATTATTTTAACTTCACTTTCATGAGTTTCATCACAATCTCATTTCCGCCATATCAACTTACAATACCCACTCCACAACATACAGCTTCCTAGTACACACTATCTCTAAGCTCCACAATTCCACATCTTGAAAAAATAAATATCATCTCTCTAAAAACCTCATCCACACCACCACAACATACAACAACCTACGCAACATGTCAACAGATCTACAGTTACCCGAACGTGTTCTTCCAACACGATTACCATCATTAAAAATCAAGCTTCCAACATCACCTACTAAGCATGACACAACAACATCATGCACAATTCAAGAAAATATGCCCAAACGGTAACACCCTAAATGCATGCAACGGTCAAAAATATTCAATGCAAAGGTTTATACCGTAAACCTTGCCGTTTGGTTTGCCAATTTGCCCATACCGATGGACTGGCAATGTTATGCCGATCGATGCCGATTGTTCCCGAGTCCAAACCGAATACGTTGCCACCCCTGAGATATTTATTTTTTTAAGAAAATGATGAAAGTTTTTTTTTTTTTTTTTTTTTTTTTTTTTTTGTTCCAATAAAAAATGAATGACATAATTAGTTCATTAGATATTTAGAGAATTTGGGGTATAAATTGAACTTTTCTCACGCTTAACCCCGTTATCAATTGCTATGAGATTAAAATTTTAATACTATTTTTAATGAACATTGTTATTATACCCATGAGTGATAGAGTGATTGTTGATCGTTAGAAACAATGTATGAAAATTGGATCGCCATAATAACTTTTTGATTATTTTTCTACATGCAGATTCAAACTTAAAATCAACGACTACTATTAACAAAAAACAAGCGATTCTTGTCAAGAAAAAACGCGTGCTTCTTGTTACAGGTATTTATTTTCCACTTAAGTTTCCACAACAATTTGTATATCTTTTAGTAGTTTAACTTATGTGAAGATATTTATTTTCTCGTGTATTTTATTTGTATCAACTTATTAACAGATATACTCGAACTATCTTGGATTCAAGGTTAAAAGAAGGTTGAGAAAGAGTAGGAAAGTTTTATTGCAATAAAGAATGTATTAGTTGAGAAATGGGTACCTCACTTTTGGCCAATATATAAATGGTAGATCGCAAAAAAAGTCATGTGATCTTTCGATGAAATTGCACACATTTTTAAAAGTTCAAGAGTGTACGTAGGTAGGTAGAAGTCCCTTCGATTTGGATGAAATTCCCACTTCTGTTTAAAACTTCAAACTACACATGGAGGATTTTTGCAATTCACTCAATATAAAATATTCATTTTTTTTTTCCTGTCATAGCGCATATCTCTTCTTTACCCTTACTCACCATTCCTTCCAAGATTATATTTTACATAAATATATTTTTCTTACATGGCTACTTATAAGTCGAAAGTGTAACCCAATAAACAATCTTCATCTATTTCATAGACGAAACACTCAGGGCCGTCTCATTGATTTGGGTGGCTCGGTGCGAAATCACAAATGAGGCCCCCATAAATCACGAAAAGTTAATTATTATAGAAAATAAAAAGTTCTTTGACATTACGCAAAACATTAACAAAAGTCAAATTCTATGCTACAAAAAAAACTACAAATATTTAGAGTGTTACTAAAGCAGCTTTACTCTACAAAATTAATAGATATATACTAAATTGGGGGCCCATTAAAAAGAGAGGCCCGATGCGGTTGCACCACTTGCACACCCTAATCGCCGCCACTGGAAACACTTAACAACAATTTCGCAACTAGAACTATTTTTTGTTTTATATATGTTTCTGTCGCTACGCACGGATACCATCTAGTTTGTATAATAGGTTTAATAAATATAGGTTGCATAAATATCTGCGATGTATAAAGAAGTTTTTGGAAAGGGCCGGTAAAGTGAAGTGGTTTGCTAGAATTTTAATTTTATTTTGTTGCATCACTTTCCCTCATCACTGCATCCCCTATACTAATTAAAATCATCTAAATATATCATACGCACACGTAATGGAGGTTCTCACTGGAGTTCTAACATTACGTAGTGAAAAGAAGTGGAATGAATAGTGTGTTTTTATATTTGAAAAAAAAAAAAAACTGTTAATGTTGGAACACGCTATCATGATTTCCATTAAAAATTTTATCCACTTCAGTTACCACTAAAATCTTAACACTTTTCATTTGTTCCAGCTCTTACTATAGGAGTTGCGATGATTTTGGTTGCGGCAATTATATGTTTCTTAAGGAGATTGAAACGAAGAAGAATAACAGAGACTCATGTCAATGTGGATATATTTCTAAAAAATCATCAATTTTTGGCTCCAAAAAGGTACTCTTATTCGCAAGTAAAGAAGATGACTAACTCCTTTAAAGTCAAACTAGGACAAGGAGGTTTCGGTTCAGTGTATAAAGGAGAGCTAAGCAATGGAAACCTAGTGGCAGTAAAGATTTTAAGTGAATTAAAAGGTAATGGTGAAGATTTCATTAACGAAGTTGCAAGTGTTGGCAGGACTTCTCATGTAAATATAGTTACTCTTGTGGGATTTTGCTGTGATGGTCATCAAAGAGCATTAATCTATGATTTCATGCCTAACGGCTCCCTTGAGAGGTTCATATATGGCCGGGAAAACTCGAGTGATAGCCATCTTGGATGGGAAAAGTTGCACCAAATTGCAATTGGGATTGCCCGAGGTTTAGAATACCTACATAGTGGATGCAACACACGGATCTTGCATTTTGACATAAAGCCACATAATATTCTTCTGGATCAAGACTTTTCTCCAAAGATATCCGACTTTGGGCTTGCTAAGTTATTCCTAGAGAAAAGAAGCATGATATCCATGTCTCATATGAGAGGAACACCGGGATATATTGCTCCTGAACTATTTTCTAGAAATTTTGGGCAAGTATCCCATAAATCAGATGTGTATAGTTATGGAATGATGATTCTGGAAATGGTTGGAGGGAGGAAAAATATCGAGGTTGAAGTTGACCATACAAGTGAAATATACTTTCCTCATTGGATATACAGAAAGGTTGAATTACATGAGGAGCAACTTGGACTGCACGGGATTGTGAGTGAAGAAGAAAACGAGATGGTAAGGAAGATGATTATAGTGGGTTTATGGTGCATACAAACAAATCCTTTGAGCCGTCCGACAATCACTAAAGTATTGGAAATGTTAGAAGACGACTTGGCATCATTGGAAATTCCTCCAAAACCGTATTTGTCTTCTCCACCAAGGCATGTTGGTTCCCCATCTACAGAATGAATGATTGCCTCACAGCACTTTGAACTGTTTTTGCCACGTATGACTTCTTAAACAAAATAAAGTATGTCTTAAATGAACTATTGAGTGCTTGGTGATTATTGTGCATTTGATTAATGCGACTGTGAAAGTAGTTGTGTAAGTACATTCGTGTATTCAACTTAATTAAGGATTTGATAAGTGAATTATTTGTAGTAATATACGATATTGAAATGAGATTAGTATTAGCATATATCTATCATATATATACCACCGGAGTCTCTTGAGATATGCCGGTTTTTGTGATTGGGTCAATTCATGAATGAAAATTAAGCATACAGAGAATTACTTTTCATCAATTAGCAATGTATATTTTCCATCAGTACAATGTTCACATAAGTAACCAAGATGCCAAAGTTTGAACATATAAAAGCTCTTAACAACGTTTATCATTTTGACTCTTTTTTTATTATTAAAAAAAAATAATAAATAAATAAAAAAAAAAAAAAAGAAAAAAAAAAAAGGAAAGCAAACAATCATCTAAACTACTAAACATGGGAACCACTTGAAACTTATGGGTGTGTTAGTTTTGGTGTTTAAAGAATTAAGAATGACACAGGAATTTGAAGTCTTGATTGAGTTGATAAATAAACTAGAAGAATTAGAAAATTTCTTTCTTTGGCTGCATATCAACTACACATAGAAGTGTTAGAGATGTATACTGAGTCTAAAAGATGCGTAATAAGTTAGGTAGTTTTCTAACTTGTTTCAGAAAATGATTACTAGTTTGCCTCTCCTTCACTCTGTTACAGAGTACAGACAGGCAGACAGCAACATGCCAACATTTCCACACCTATATTTCACATTTAGGCCGTTAACAATGTTTGACATGGCTGAGCAGTTCCATTACCAGCATATATAGCAAGATATTTGTCATTTGTATGATCAATTAACACAACAAATATGAAAATAGCCTTGCTATATGATAGTATACACTCATCAAACAGTTATAATAGGCTTTCAATTTGAAAAATAACCATTTTCATGCACTTCACTGAACATATGATATGCATGTAGAATCGACAAGTTAGAAAAATACTTTCAACCTTAGAAAAATAATCCTTGTAGTGCATTATTGAACGGATACTTTATTTAGAAAGGGGAAGACTATTTCATGATGAAAACTGATTGCCATAGAGTTTCTGGTCATCAGTCTTCGAGTTTTACATGTAAATAATGAATTATAAACTTATGGTTAGGATGATTTGGAATATCCTTATTTAAATAAATTGGGACGCCTTTTTATTTAAATAAAGAAATTGTGAGTCGCCGAACATACTTTAGTCTTTGCTTTAGTTTGTCACTTTGTTGTACTGTAGTTTGTTCTTCATTATGGTCTTGCACACGACGAGTGGCTTCAGGCTTTACCTAGGGCATTAGTTGCTGGTTTTTTCAAGACTGATTAGGAGTTTCAAAGCAAAGGTATATCACCCCTGCTCCTAATTAGCAGTTTTTTAAAATTATTGTAACTCATGGTTGACTTATTTTAGGTCAAACTTCGGTAACGACTGCTACTTTTGTGATTGTTGATAGATGGACAGTTACAGTTGCATCTGTTGGTGATTCACGGTGTATTCTAGATCCATCGGGGACATGGATGTTGGAGAGTTTATTGTTCCAATACCATATGTAAAGCAAGTCAAGGTAACATTATTATTTTACTTATCATCTCTGTTTTTACGGGTCTCGTCTTGTTTCTAATGGGACAAACAATTTCAATTTCATTTCTATTAACACCATGAGATTTTTGTGTATGTGGTAGATAGTTATCTCATAAAATTTGAATCTAATTAAATTCTTTTGGTGTAAAAAGTTATCGGATGCCGGTGAAGGCTTATAATTGCTTCTGATGGCATTTGGGATGCTGTGTCATCAGATATGGCTGCAAAATCTTGTCGTGGTTTGCCTGCTGAACTTGCTGCTAGGCAAGTAGTGAAGGTAGTTTGTGTATTCTGTATTTCAATGTTTTTGTTCAAAGATTACACACTTTGACTATTGACGGCAGACTTGTAATCTTATAACTGTTATGCTGTTCATCTTGAAATTAGCATAGTTTCTCTGTAGTTAGTGCCTGTTTTTGGTGTAGTGCTTTTACAATGCACACCAATTGTGATGTAAAGCTTTCGTCTATTTGACCCAAAAAAGTCAAACTGCTACTGGTTGTATGGATGATCGTCCAGGAAGCATTGCGAACAAGGGGATTGAAGGATGATACGACGTGCATAGTTGTGGAAATTCCACCAGACACTGCAATGCAGCCACCATTCCCACCACATAGAAAGCCAAGCAAGTTTAGTATAGATCTTTATTTTTCAGGAAGAAGACCCATGGTTCCGCAAGTAAACTGTCTAACAAATTATCTGCTTTTGGCATCGTCGAGGAACTCTTTTAAGAAGCTTCTGCCATGCTTTCCGAAAGGTAGTTTTTCTAAAACAAATGCAACGTTTTAGTGACACAAGAAATGAATATCTTAACATTTTGGGCTGTAACAACTGTCGCTTTTTTTCTTTGTTGGCAAGTTTTCAATCCCAGTTATGCTTTAATCCGATGAAAAACGATTACCTGAAATTATCTTAGTCATCGATCGATAGTTACACTATTTATCATGGATATATTGTAGATTGGGGAATGATGAGACGTATGGTCCATCAATATCGGGTCTTTTCATGTGTGCTGTATGTCAAGTAGACATAGGGGCAAGTGAAGGGATAATGGTTCATGCTGGTTCCGTATTTTCAACAAGCTCAAAACCTTGGGAAGGTCCTTTCCTTTGCGCTGATTGTCGTGATAAGAAAGATGCCATGGAGGGAAAACGACCAAGTGGAGTCAAAGTCACTTAACTCCCGCAATTTTTTTCCCCGTCTAACCCTTAATTGATTTTAAAAAATTGGTGAGCTTAACGATTCATTTGAATGCATAGGTGGTAATGTTGTAATAAGCTGTAGCACATGGTATGATGTGAATGTAGGATTTCAGATTGCTTATTATTTGCTAAGATGTCGGTAGGAATATACATAACTCGTAGCACTTAGAGTGTAGAATAAATAAGTTAGAACTAATGTTTCTACTTAATCCATGGCCTTTTATTGTACTGACTTGTTTTCACCTAATGTGTAATCTTTTATATTGTAGCCGAATAACATGAACTATGAAAATTTCAAACTATAACATATTGACACCGCTCATTGTGATTCTTGTGTAAGTGGTTACACTTTCGTTTGCTATGGTGGTAGCTTATTTTTATTCGATTTCCAGAATTTTTTTACAAGCTAATAATATTATCTGATAGCCAATCAGGATAAAAACAAGACTTTTTAAGTCAACTGTGGATCAAAAGCTTCTACAATTCATTTTCTGATCATCTCTAGAGTTGGAACTTGGAAAATATATAAATGAGGGTGGATTAACCGGATACCTGGAAATATCATGACAACACGCAGAAGTGATAAAAAGTCTGTGTCCCCCTCATGGGTCTTTGTAGACCCCGAGTTTGGAAAATTATAACCAGTATTCAGAGTTAAGTTTTCTTCTAAAGAAATAGTTTACAAAAAGTCCGAATTTCCTAAACTAAAAATGTTTCGGGTCGATAGGTTATTTTAACTGAACCCATTTTGATCCCACGTCCGAGTGAAGGAATAAAATTAATCATTTACAAGTTGAAAGAAACATGATTCCTCCCTCCAACACTAGCAACAATGGAAATGAAATGTCTTCATGGATCAGACTCTCCGGCCACACATTCAACATTTCCGCCTCCTTTTCTTCCTAACCTTCCTTCTCACTCAATGGCAAAACTACAGTAGACTCACCCCTCTCTACTTGAAAAACACAAAATGCTAATTAGCAGCTTATGAGATGGTATTCAATGCGACAAAACAACCAGTGTCTTAGTTATTTCACTCCCATCTCGATCACTCACTGGATAGTGAAAGGTTTGGTGGTAGACGTGGTCTAATTTGCCCCTTCAAATGGGTCGCTGTCTCTGTCTTCGATAGACGACCTCGAAGTCAACTATACATATACGTATATTTGCATTCAAAGTTCCAATAATTAACTTCACCTTCCATTCAATAGGGGCACCTAGCGAAACATGGATATTTGCATATTTCTTCAAAATATGCTTAAACAACATTGTACGATATGCATTGAAAACTTGTACATTGAGAAAAACTAAATATATGTAAATATTCCAAGTTTGGGTATATATGTAATTCCCACCGTTCAATATACGTTGTAAGCTCAGTGACGGAGCCAGTAGGGGGGCTGGAGGGTGCTCGGCCACCCCCAACCATCCCAACGAGCCCTATGTGTGAGCCACTTGTGGCACCGTGTCACATACGATTGAAGCCAACGAGCTGTAACTTTCTTCGAAAATCTTTGATTCTTTAAAAGTGTTACACATAGTATGAAGTAAAAGAGTGAAAATGTGATTTTTTATTATTATTTTGAAGAGAAGAAAGGAGATGGGAAGGTTGGAGATGATAAGGTAAAAGATTAAAAGTGTCAAATGTAAAAGATGATGAACAGGAAACTAATACGGAGTAAATTTATTGTCCTAGTTTGTTTTTAGCTACTAGTTATGTTTACTAGTTATGTTTGTCCTTTACTCCTTTATAGAGTAGGACCATGATTTACATATATATTATTTTTATCCAGCAGATCGAATGGGTTGTGTGGTAAATTAACCAAACAAATCATCTCTGATAAAATATCTTAAATCATTCAAATAAATGGGCCTTTTTAGTTTTTTTTTTTTTTTTTTTTTTTTTTTTTTTTTTTTTTTTTTCATTTATTTTTAGAAGTTATGTATTGGATTTATTCTCTAAAAGAGATATAGTTGCGGAAACGTTCTTAACATCTAATTTTATCAACGATTCATATGACTTATGTTTGTTTAACGCTATTTTAATTGTGTTACTACTAAAAAAAGTATCATTGAACCCGCATGTCCAACGATTCAAACTTCAAAATGCAACTTGTAAAACAACGAACTATATGTCGCTACGGGAAAAAAAAATTTTTTGAGCCCCCCTTAATATAAATTTCTGGCTCCGTCCCTGTGTAAGCTGATACAAAGTCTTAAGTCAAGCCACATATTGGTATGCATCTTCACAGCCACATGCACACATTATCTCCATCGTATATACTGCATTTAATTATTACGTAGTAATATTTTTACTATCAAAGTTTCAAAATGAAAAAACACATGTTGGTATCCTCTTTTGCACCATTCTTACTAAACCTAGTTATTTTCATTTTCATGTTTCTCAAAAGTCCTTTTTGCTTGGCTTTTCCATTGATCACGTATAGTATCCTGGACCCAAGAATAATGGGCCGGGCTCGCCCAAACTAAACCAACCCGGACCAGGACAAAGGCGGACCGCGTCACAACACTTCTTTAAGGAGTCCCGCGGCTCTGAGACACAACCGCGGGACGCATTCCGCGACCGGGGACAACTTAAACGCCAGGACCACGGTACAACCTAAAAAGAGTAAGAAGTACTGTCAGCTATCATATAGTTAACCAAGGCAGACCCAAAATAGGAAAGGTGACAACCCTTTTCCAAAGGAGTCGCCACTCACAATAAGAAGACGAGAAGGGAAGGGGACCTGAAGGCTTGGCGCCTGAAAACGTCGCTATCATAGCACGAAACCTCAGGAAGCCGACAAGACAAACCATTGTATAAATAGAGGGCATCCACCGCCCTCAAACGGTAACACACACACTCTCTCTCTCTCTCTCTTACCATTAACTAAACACTTTGCCTCTCTAGGCCTTATACTTACTCTCACACCCGAGGTTGACCGCGGAAGTCCCTCTTTCGCGGTGAGACTAACGGTGTTTCTTTCTTAACAGCTTTACCACAAGACCTTTGTAGTCTGAAATTCGCTCTCTTAAGGGTTAGCCTAAACTAAGTCTTGAGCTGTGTCCAAGTTTTGTACTAACAAGTGGCGCCATTCACATTGTGACTCGTTAACTTACCTACGTTTCAAAAGGTACTCTAACCAACATGAGTAAACCGGCAGGAAGTGGCTCTACTCCCACCCAAGAACACTCCACGGTACGGAACACTTTGGGGAAAGAGAAGAGCCAAGGAGCAAGTGAACCATTGCCAGACGCGGCATTGCGGGAGTTTTGCGACAAGCATTATGACCAGTTACTGCCCCTAATGGCTGAAAAGGTTCACCAAGAGAAGTTAAGGCAAGTACAAACGCGCCTTGACTTCGATAATGATGAAGGGAAAAGTAGAGGATCTCGAGAACAACCTCGGAACTCTGGGTCCAAATCTCTGGGAGAGAGAGAGGCCAAAAGGAGACGACAAGCTAGTCCAAGTGTCAAATCCGAGCACTCCAAGTACTCTTACTCCCGAAGCGTCTTTTCCTGACTCAGCAGTGGAGAGACCAAAACTTCCGGAGAAGATTGTGAGAGGCAAAGATATCCCCGGTCGGTCGTTTTCTCGTGTCTAGGAGAAAATCGGCAAGACGTCAGGTCACGACTAGGAGACAGGAAGTCAGATGTATTCTCCCGGTTAAAGTCCAAAAGCCCGCTAGAAGAGAACGGAGAGCGGAGGCCGGACACACTCGGCAAGAAGGGAGTGGGGAAAGACCACAAAAGCGTAGAAAGAGAAGCCCCAGCCCGACCTTCAACAGCACCCCCCATCTCGGGAAAAGGAGCGCCGGAGACAGATCCGCATGGTCCGACCCCGGGAGACGGAGGGAACGGGAATCACCGGAAAGTGAAGGTAGCGCCGGAGGACACTGGAAATCCAAACCCAGGAGCTGCAAAAGAGACAAGGATGACCTCTATCTTCCATACGATATCGAGGATACTGATCCATTCACACACCGAATCAGAAGCTTTGAATTCCCTAAAAGAACCAGAATGCCGTCCAATGTCAAAACTTATGACGGGACCAGCGATCCAGAAGACCACCTGAAGAATTTCTGTACCGCTGCTAAAGTAGAACGCTGGGCCATGCCTACCTGGTGCCACATGTTCACCTTGAAAGGATCTGGCTGACTGATAAAAGCAAACAAATCCATCTCTACAAAAAAACACAAGCAAACGCGTCAGACACGAAAAAAAAAAAAGAAAAGAAAAAAAAACCTACCCTGCTCATCCGGCCGCAAAAACGTGGGCCGACTAGTGTCATCATCCCACGTTTGACTTAGCCCTATAACATTCAAAAATTCCTCCGGATACTTCTTGAAGGCAGCCCTCTTGGTGGTAAGAAGCTCTAGGAGCCCGTGGTCTATATTCGCGTCAGAAGGCGGCGGATCACTGTCAAAGGAGACCTTGTCGTACCACGGAACGGAAAGGGGTAAAATAGTCCGTTTAACAAAAAAAGTGGTCTTTCCAATGTTTTCGAAACGGAGCTCTAGTTCTATATTTTCAACAAGCTCAAAACCTTGGGAAGGTCCTTTCCTTTGTGCTGATTGTCGTAATAAGAAAGATGCCATGGAGGGAAAAAGACCAAGTGGAGTCAAAGTCACTTAACAGTACACCCGCAATTATTTTCCCCGTCTAACCCTTAATCGATTTTAAAAAATTGGTGAGCTTAACGATTCATTTGAAGGCATAGGTGGTAATGTTGTAATAAGCTGTAGCACATGGTATGATGTGAATGTAGGATTTCAGATTGCTTATTATTTGCTAAGATGTCGGTAGGAATGATACATAACTTGTAGCGCTTAGAGTGTAGAATAAATAAGTTAGAACTAATGCTTCTACTTAATCCGTGGCCTTCTATTGTACTAACTTGTTTTCACCTAATGTGTAATCTTATATAGCCGAATAATATGAACTGTGAAAATTTCAAACTATAACATATTGACACCGCTCACTGTGATTCTTGTGTAAGTGGTTACACTTTTGTTTGCTATGGTGGTAGCTTGTTTTTATTCAATTTCAATAATTATTTTACAAGCCAATAATATTATCTGATAGCCAATCAGGATAGAAACAAGACTTTTTAAGTCAACAACGGATCAAAAGCTTCTACAGTTAATTTTCTGATAGTCTCCCCCCTCATGGGTCTTTGTGGACCTAAAGTTGGAAAATTATAACCAGTTTTGAGAGTTAAGTTTTCTTCTAAAAAACATTTTACAGAAAGTCCAAATTTTCTTAAAAATAAAAATGGATTTTAGTGGACAGGTTATTTTAACTGACCCCATTTTGGTTCCACGCCTGAGTGAAGGAATAGAACTGATCATTTACCAACTGTAAGTTGAAAGAAACACGGCCCCTTCCTCCTGTTCTTCCTAACCTTCCTTTTCACATGTGAAAAAAAAAATTCGTCGCATGTAAAAAAAAATTTCATCACATGTGAAAAAAAATTCCGTCACATGTGAAAAAAAAAATCGTCACATGTGCTGATTGTCCTTTCCTTTGCGCTGATTGTCGTAATAAGCAAGATGCCATGGAGGGAAAACGATCAAGTGGAGTCAAAGTCACTTAACACCCGCAATTATTTTCCCTGTCTAACCCTTAATCAATTTAGTAAATTTGGTGAGCTTAACGATTCATTTGAATGCATAGGTGGTGATGTTGTAATAAGCTGTAGCATATGGTAGGAAGTGAATGTAGGATTTCAGATTGCTTATTATTTGCTAAGATGTTGGTAGGAATGATACATAACTTGTAGCACTTAGAGTGTAGCATAAATAAGTTAGAACTAATGCTTCTACTTGATCCATGGCCTTATGGCCTTTTATTGTACTAACTTGTTTTCACCTAACGTGTAATCTTATATTGTAGCCGAATAATATGAAGTGTGAAAGTTTCAATCTATAACATATTGATACCGTTCATTGTGATTCTTGTGTAAGTGGTTACACTTTTGTTTGCTATGGTGGTAGCTTATTTTTATTCGATTTCTAGCATTATTATTTACAAGCTAATAATAATATTTGATAGCCAATGAGGACAAAAACAGGACTTTTTAAGTCAACTGTGGATCAAAAGCTTCTGCAATTCATTTTCTGATCATCGCTAGAGTTAAAAAATATAGAGTAAATTACACCGTTGGTCCCTATACTTTGCTCAGATTTCATACGACATACAAAAGTGCTGATTTTTTCGTTTTTGATCCAAAATCAAGTTTTTATTACGCCGCGAGTCCAAAATCCTGATGGTCATTAGACTTCCCAATTAAGTCGGTCACATGTCAGGCACATGAGGATGGACATAAGGGTGGGTTGGTCTTTTTACTATTTTTGTCCTTTAATGCATTTTTTTATTTTTACTTTTTTGTCTTTTTATTAAGTTGTTTTTTATTTTTTGTCTCTTTTATAAGTGGGTCCCCCCACTATCACCTACACACAATATCTAACCCAAGCACCTCTTTCTTCTACCTCACCACTCTTCTTCAACCCCCATCCCTCATCACCACAGTCACCACCGTCACCCACCACCACCAACGCTGTCACCATTAAATATTCAAAAGTAAGATGTCACCATTAAATATAGACATATGTTATCATTACTACATGATTTTGTTAGACTTCGTCATCATTCCATGTCATGACAATAGAGTCCTTTACTTTCGGCTGCATCATGTTTCTTTCTTAAAGTCAATCAAACAACCCTTTGGCTGTTCTTCCAAACATGTTACCAGCCTGCATATAATTTGAAAAGTTCTTAAGCACCATAAGTGAGATAATAAAGCCTGCGACAGACCTTATAAGTTACTGTTATTAATCCTTTAGAGACCTTATGTATGAAATTTTGTTGCAAACTTACGTTTATTCTTTTTTAGCCAACCTAAATTTTACTGTTAAATCCCTGGTTCATTTCTTTTGCAAACAATTGTTTATTTGGGACGACAAGTACAATATGAAGTTTCAAAAATTTAAATCCCAATGGTTGAGATTTGTAAGTTCTAAATAGGAGAGAGTACTGGACACTGTTTACCTGCTTGGATGAGAGGCCTATCTTCTCCAAATCATTGAGCTGTACCAATATACTGTAAAATTTCAGCCATTAAATCGATAATTAAAGACACTAGTGCATAACATCAGAAAATTACAAGTTTAGCCAATAAAACAATAATAATGACAATATTTACTATTGTAATGATCATATTGTGGTGTGTTAACCTCAAAAGGATAACAAGAGTCTAGAGGTTGCAATTTCGGTGGGTTGGTAATGGGTCAAAATGGGGCCAGGTTGAAATAATTACCCAATGTCGGTTACAGAAACATATTGTCAAAACTATAATCTGAATTAGAATAAAATCACTCTGTAGGTGTTTGTATGCCTTAATAATAGCTTATGGCTGAATCCCAATCCATTTGACATGTTCCAAGATTATAAACTTAAAGTTCTAAGATTATAAATGTATAATCTCAGATACTTTACAAATAGTAGAGACATGTAGTAATCATAACATATGTCTATATTTAATGGTGACATGTTACTTTTGAATATTTAATGGTGACAGAGATGGTGGTGGTGGGTGACTGTGGTGATGAGGGATGGGGTTTCAAGAAGAGTGGTGAGGTAGAAGAAGGAGGTGATTGGGCTAGATTGGGTTAGATAAAAGGGGGAAAAAAATAAAACAAATTAATAAAAAGACAAAAAAGTAAAAATAAAAAAGGCATTAAAGGACAAAAACAGTGAAAAGACCAACCCACATTCATGTCCATTCTCATGTGCCTGGCATGTGACCGACTTAACTGGGAAATCTAACGACCGCCAGGATTTTGGACTCGTGGCGTAATAAAAACTTGATTTTGGATCAAAAACAAAAAAATCAGCGCTTTTGGATGTCGTATGAAATCTGAGCCAAGTATAGGGACCAACGGTATAATTAACTCAAAAATATATAAATGAGGGTGGATTAACTGGATACCGGGAAATATCATGACAACACGTAGAAATGATAAAAAGTCTGTGTGTCTCCCTCAAATAGTCTTTGTTAAGGCTGAGCATATCCCGACCGACTACCGATACACGTACCGATTCCGACCATCCCGCCGGCCCGATTCCGATCCCGACTAGTAAACGGGTCGGGAGTCGGTTTGGTTTTCCAGCGAACTCGGGATTCGGGCTTGTCGGTATCGGGTCGGGACGGTATGAAAACCGGAAAACAACAAAGAAAACCGACAAATCCGACCGATCCCGACCGTCTTGATACCGAACCAACTGGTTTCGATTCGGGAGTTGGTTTGGTTTTCCGGTGATCTCGGGATTCGGGCTTTGTCAGTATCGGGTCGGGTCGGGACGGGTCGGGATCAGCCCGATGCTCACCCCTAGTCTTTGTAGACCCCAAGTTGGAAAATTATTACCCGTTTTGAGAGTTAAGTTTTCTTCTAAAAAAACAGTTTACAAAAAGTCCAAATTTCTTAAAAATAAAAAAGCTATGAGTCGACAAGTCATTTTAACTGAACGACTGAACCCATTTTGGTCCCACGTCCGAGTGAAGGAATAAAATTGATCATTTACTAGCTGAAACTTGAAAGAAACATGAACCCTCTATCAAACAATAGCAACAATGGAAATGGAATGTCTTCATGGCTCAGACTCTCCGGCCACCCATTGAACACTTCTGCCTCTTTTTCTTCCTAACCTTCCTTTTCACTCAATGGCAAAACTACAGTAGACTCAAACCTGACATGACTCAACCCTCTCTACTTGAAAAACACAATCTGCTAATTAGCAGCTCAGGGTGGTGGCAATGGGAGCGGGGTGGGCAACGGTTTGCCCCAAACCGCCGGGGAACACCGCCGCCACCCCATCGGTGAGGTCCATTGGTGATAATCATTTCCACGATTTGAAACAAATTGGACCGTTGGGAGTGGACCGTTGGGAGTGGAATGTTGGAATTTAGCGTGGAACAAAATAAATAAATAAGTAAATAAATAAATAAATAAATAAATTTCCTTTATAAATACAAAACTATACCAATTCAAATACCACATCCAATACAAATGACCACTTCATCCTCTATATTTCATCTTTTACAATGTTTTCATCATCTTCTTCATCCGATGATTTACATTATCCCGCCGAGTCTTCCGACCAAATTCATTCCACAAGTAGTACTCTATCAACCTTTTTAGCCATGTACGATTCGATTGATGACACGGTAACCTTTATCGAAACACGGGAGTCTATCACCCGTTTTCGTGAAAAAGCTTTAGAAAATCTAAAGAATGACTATTTCGTCGAACGACCAAAGTTTGCCCACCATATTTTTCGTGATAGGTTTCGTATGAATAAAAGATTGTTTTTAAGAATTGTTGGTGATATTGAAGCGAGATTCGAATGGTTTCAAGAGGGCTATGATGCAAAACTAAAATAAATAAATAAATAAATTTCCTTTATAAATACAAAACTATACCAATTCAAATATCACATCCAATACAAATTACCACTTCATCCTCTATATTTCATCCTTTACAATGTTTTCATCATCTTCTTCATCCGATAATTTACATTATCCCCTCCGAGTCTTCCGAACAAATTCATTCCACGAGTAGTACTCTATCAACCTTTTTAGCCATGCACGATTCGATTGAGGACACGACAACCTCTACCGAAACACGGGAGTCTGTCACCCGTTTTCGTGAAAAAGCTTTAGAAAATCTAAAGAATGACTATTTCGTCGAACGACCAAAGTTTGCCCACCATATTTTTCGTGATAGGTTTCGTATGAATAAAAGATTGTTTTTAAGAATTGTTGGTAATATTGAAGCGAGATTCGAATGGTTTCAAGAGGGCTATGATGCGAGGGGGAAAAAAAGTTTCACGGCATTACATAAATGCACATCGGCCATTCGGCAACTCGCAACGGATGAACCTCCGGATAGATTTGATGACTATTTAAACATGGCACGAAGAACGTCAGGTTAACATTCTCATTTTTTGTTATTTAATATTTTTATAATGTTTTCGTTATATTTTTTTAATGTTTTCGTTATAATATTTTTATAATGTTGTCGTTATAATTTCTTTATAATGTTGTCGTTATAATATTTTTATAATGTTGTTGTTATAATATTTTTATAATGTTGTCGTTATAATTTTTTTATAATGTTGTCGTTATAATATTTTTATAATGTTGTCGTCATAATTTTTTATAATGTTTGTCGTTATAATTTTTTTATAATGTTTTCGTTATAATTTTTTTATAGGAGAATGCCTTGATCATTTTTGCCATGCGGTTATTGAATTATATGGTCGAGAGTTCTTACGTAGGCCGACACCCCATGACATTGCATGCTTATACGAGGCACATGAAGAACAACATCACATTCCTGGAATGCTTGGTAGCCTTGATTGTACACATTTCGTTTGGCGAAATTGTCCTAAACATTTGAAAGACCAATATAAGCGACGTGATCACCAATATTCGACTATTATGCTTGAATCCGTCGCTTCATACGATTTGTGGATTTGGCATTCGTTTTTTGGTCTTCCCGGTGCAAACAACGATATCAATATTTTGAATCAGTCTAAATTGTATCTTAGGGAGCGAAATGGAACGACGCCAAACAGTTCATTTTCTGTAAATGGACGTCTTTACAAACGTGGATATTATCTTACCGATGGAATCTATCCTACGTATTCTACGTTTGTTAAAGCATATAAGTATCCCACTGACCCGAAGGAAAAGAGATTCAAGAAGTTACAAGAGTCTGCAAGAAAAGATGTCGAGCGAGCTTTTGGTAGTCTTAAGGCAAAATGGATGATTTTCAGTCGTCTTCTCCGGGCTATGTCGGTCAAAAAGATTCGACAAATCGTTAATACGTGTATCTAATTGTGCAATATGATTTTAAAAGACGAGGAGGAGGCAATATCATCGGTTCATATAATGGATCCGCCGGTCGCGCCAGTATATGACGATAGTGTACTAATGGAGTTACTCGACGAACAAATCCATTATCATCTCCAATATGATATTACGGAGCACGTAGAGGCTCAAAACTTAGCATACCTCGATGACTAGTTATTTCTTTTCTTTTTCTTTTTACTTATTATGTAATTTTCTATTAATTATGTTTTTTTTTTCCAAGTATTATGCATTTTTATTTTAATTATTAACGAAATATTATGTTTTTATTAAATTATTTATTTATAAAAATAAAAAACAAAAAATTAAAAAGTTGGTGGGTTGGGAGGTATGAAAAATATATGGTTGTCACTAAAAAAGGGTTGGGAGGTATGAGGGATTTTAGGAGTGACCTCATGGGATGGTATTCAATGCGACAAAACAACTGGTGTCTTAGTTATTTCACTCCCATCTCAATCAATCACTGGATAGTGAAATATTTGGTTGTAGACGCGGTCTAATTTGCCCCTTCAAATGGGTCGCTGTCTATGTCTTCAATTTGAAGACGATCTCCAAGTCAACTATACATATACATATATTTGCATTCAAAGTTCCAGTAATTAATTTCGACTTCCGTTCAATAGGGGCACCTAGTGAAACTTCGATATTTGCATATTCCTTCAAAAAAAAATGCTTAAATCATATTGTACAATATGCATTAAAAACTTGTATTTTGAGAAAATAAGCAATATATCTGAGTTTTATCGGGTATATATGTAATTTCCGCTGTTCAATATACGTTGTAAGCTGATACAAAGTCTTAAGTCAAGCCACATGTTGGTATGCATCTTCACAGCCACATGCACACATTATCTCCATCATATATACTGCATTTATTATACCTAAACTTCCTTGATTATTTTACTCTCAAAGTTTCAAAATGAAAAAACACATGTTAGTATCCTCTTTTGCAGCCTTCCTAAACCTAGTTATTTTCATTTTCTTGGTGTTTCTGAAAATTCCGTTTTGCTTGGCTTCATTATATGAAGATTGTGCCCCTCAACACTGCGGCAATGGTATGAACGTAAGCTTTCCATTTTACATTGGAGGTTTACAAGAGTCATATTGTGGGTACCCTCGTCTCAAACTCGACTGCAACAACAATGGGTCCTTAATTATTCAAATATCTGGAATGAACTATTCAGTTGAAAAAATTGACTATAGCAGACATAATATGTTGTTACGAAATTCCCCAATAACCACATGCCCCTCGGCAATCACAAACTTAACACTTGATGATATCACCTTTTCAGTATATTCATCTATGGAACTTTATATTTATATGAATTGTTCTATATCACATCTCCCCAAGAATCTGACAAGGTATAGGATTGGATCTTGTGATCAGTTGGTTATGTCTAAGTATGACATGAATATAGGAATCGGAATGGAAGTTTGTACTAGAATGGTTTGGGTACCGGTTGAATTGGAAGATTTTGATACGATGGTTGATGGTGGAAATTGGACGAATGGGTTTATAATGTCATGGACGGCACCTGATTGTGACACTTGTAGACAAAGTGGTGGTAGGTGTGTATATTTGAAGGAAATGTTTGTGCTCCGTTGTTCGTGCCCAAATTCAGCCGACGCTGACCCCTCCGAGGGTTGTCCGACAGGTAAGAGCATACTACCAATCTAAAATACAATTTGTAGAAGTTTTATATTGATGACAATATCTCATTTTTATATAGGGAAATTTGCAAGGTTTTCAAGTCCGGGAGGCCTATCGCTTGATTCTTTGCAAAATCATGATCGTAAGATCAGATCAAGATATTATGATCTTACTATAATGCTATTTTTTAATAACCTTTTTAATGTTATACGAATCTAGAAATTACTATATATTATAAACACAAAATTATAAGAAATGTTTCATGAAAATTTCTTCCTAAATTATGGTTATGGATTTTTTAAAGAAGATTAACATGTCTTTTAAGTTTAATAAAAAATAATCCATAACTTTGTAGTTTTTTAGTTTGTTTTTCGAGGAAAAGTATGATCAAATTGGATTGTATTTTAAGATCCTATGGTCAAAATCAGAATTCTATGAGATTTTAAGCTAGCAAAGATTCTACGTAGGATCGGAATCATTTTTGCTAAGTAGCATCGTAAAATCGCAAGATCCTAAAATCAGGATAAATATCATAACAACCATAAAAAATTGCATTTATATAACCAAACATAACAATTATCTCCAACTTCAAGATTACCTCAAAAAATATATTTAAAAAAAAATATCTTGTAAACGGTATATAGTTAAGTGATAAAAAAATACATCATCGTGATGAATTTTTTTTTATCTTTCAATAGATTGACGCTTCGATATTTGTGTATGTTAGGCATCACATGTAATTTCACATATCACACATGATTTTAATATAATAAATCACATGTAATTTTAAACATAAATTTGAACACTTACAAAAAAAAAAAAAAAATGGAAAAGAGGGTACGCCGAAAGTATATAGAATTGCCTTTCTATAAAAGATGATTTAATTCTCGTCCTGACGATATGATTTTTTTCGCATTACGATTAACGGTTTGTGAGATATTTAATTTTTATAAAAAAAATAATAAAAGTTGGTTTTTTTTGTTCCAATAAAAAATGAATGGACATAATTAGTTTATATGATCTTTAAAATATTTAGGGTAGAAATTTAACTTTTCTCACGCTTATCCCTATTATAAATTGCTATGAGATTAAAATTTTAATACTAGTTTTTAATGAACTCTGTTATTATACCTATGAGTGATAGAGTGATTGTTGATTGTTAGAACCCAAATGTGTGAAAATTGGATCGTCATAATAACTGTTTGATATTTTTCTACACGCAGATTCAAACAAAAACTCCACGACTACTGCAGATTCAAACAAAAACTCCACGACTACTGTTAACAAAAAACCAATGATTCTTGTCAAGAAAAAACGAGTGCTTCTTGTAACAGGTATATTATGATACACAAATAATCTTCTCCACTTAAGTTTCCACAACAATTTGTATGTCTTTGAGTAGATTAACTTATGTGAAGATATTTATTCTCTCGTTTATTTTATTTGCATCAACTTATTAGCAAATTTACTCAAAATATCTTTGATTCAAGGTTAAAAGTACGTTGAGAAGGAGTCTGAAAATTTATTGCACTAAAGAATGTATTAGTTGAGAAATGGGCACCTCGCTTTTATCCTAGGGCCTGAGCATTGGTCCAAAACAAAACCGAACCGAACAGAACCGACGAAACCGAAACTAACCGAAACTGAATTTGTGAAAAACAGGAACCGGGAACCGAAAAGCTTAGTATATGTAATGTATATCTTAATTTTAAGATTAAGATTTTTGTGTGCATTTAATGAAGAGAGAGTGTGCTCTCTCCATGTTATATGTAGTATAGTATAGATATATATCTCTACTAAACTACCCTAGTGCTTATTCCTTCCAATGTTATATACTTTACATCAGCATATTTTTCTTCTATGCCTACTTATAAGTTGAAAGTGTAACCCAATAAAAATCTTAATCTAACTATTTTTCATTTTATGTTCCGTCGGTACGCAGATACTCGTCTAGTTTGTATAATAGGTTTAATAAATATAGGTTGCATAAATATCTGCGATAATAAATAAGTTTTTGAAAAGGGTTTGGTAACGCGAAGTGGTTTGCTAGAACTTTAATTTTATTTTGTTGCCTCACTTTTCCTCATCACTGTATCCCCCTATACTAATTTAAAATCATCTGAAGATAACGTAGTGAAAAAAAAAAAAACAAAAAACTGTTAATGTTGGAACACGCTATATCATGATTTCCATTAAAATTTTTATCCACTTCAATTACCACTAAAATCTTAACACTTTTCGTTTAATTTGTTCCAGCTCTTTCTATAGGAGTTGTGATGATTTCGGTTGCGGCAATTATATGTTTCTTAAGGAAATTCAAACGAAGAAGAATAACAGAGAATCATGTCAATGTGGATATATTTCTAAAAAATCATCAATTTTTGGCTCCAAAAAAGTACTCTTATTCGCAAGTAAAGAAGATGACTAACTCCTTTAAAGTCAAACTAGGACAAGGAGGTTTCGGTTCAGTGTATAAGGGAGAGCTAAGCAATGGAAACCTAGTGGCAGTAAAGATTTTAAGTGAATTGAAAGGTAATGGTGAAGATTTCATTAACGAAGTTGCTAGTGTTGGCAGGACTTCTCATGTAAACATAGTTACTCTTGTGGGATTTTGCTGTGATGGTAATCAAAGAGCATTAATCTATGATTTCATGCCTAATGGCTCCCTTGAGAGGTTCATATATGGCCAGGAAACCTCAAGTAATAGCCATCTTGGATGGGAAAAGTTGCACCAAATTGCAATCGGGATTGCCCGAGGCTTAGAATACCTGCATTGTGGATGCAACACACGGATCTTGCATTTTGACATAAAGCCACATAATATTCTTCTGGATGAAGACTTTTGTCCTAAGATATCTGACTTTGGGCTTGCTAAGTTATTCCTTGAGAAAAGAAGCCTGATATCCATGTCTCATATGAGAGGAACACCGGGGTATATTGCTCCTGAACTATTTTCTAGAAATTTTGGGCAAGTATCCCATAAATCAGATGTGTATAGTTATGGAATGATGATTCTGGAAATGGTTGGAGGGAGGAAAAATATCGAGGTTGAAGTTGACCATACAAGTGAAATATACTTTCCTCATTGGATATACAAAAAGGTTGAATTACATGAGGAGCAACTTGGACTGCACGGGATTGTGAGTGAAGAAGAAAACGAGATGGTAAGGAAGATGATTATAGTGGGTTTATGGTGCATACAAACGAATCCTTTGAGCCGCCCGACAATCACTAAAGTATTGGAAATGTTAGAAGACGACTTGGCATCTTTGGAAATTCCTCCAAAACCATATTTGTCTTCTCCACCAAGGCATGTTGGTTCCCCATCTTCAGAATGAATGATTGCCTCACAGCACTTTGAACTGTTTTTGCCACGTATGACTTTTTAAACAAAATAAAGTATGTCTTAAATGAACTATTGAGTGCTTGGTGATTATTGTGCATTTGATTAATGCGACTGTGAAAGTAGTTGTGTAAGTACATTCGTGTATTCAACTTAATTAAGGATTTGATAAGTGAATTATTTGTAGTAATATACGATACTGAAATGAGATTAGTATTAGCATATATCTATCATATATATATACCACCGGAGTCTCTTGAGATATGCCGGTTTTTGTGATTGGGTCAATTCATGAATGGAAATGAAGCATACAGAGAATTACTTTTCATCAATTAGCAATGTATATTTTCCATCAGTACAATGTTCACATAAGTAACCAAGATGCCAAAGTTTGAACATATAAAAGCTCTTAACAACGTTTATCATTTTGACTCTTTTTTTATTATTAAAAAAAAAAAAAAAAAAAAAAAAGGAAAGCAAACAATCATCTAAACTACTAAACATGGGAACCACTTGAAACTTATGGGTGTGTTAGTTTTGGTGTTTAAAGAATTAAGAATGACACAGGAATTTGAAGTCTTGATTGAGTTGATAAATAAACTAGAAGAATTAGAAAATTTCTTTCTTTGGCTGCATATCAACTACACATAGAAGTGTTAGAGATGTATACTGAGTCTAAAAGATGCGTAATAAGTTAGGTAGTTTTCTAACTTGTTTCAGAAAATGATTACTAGTTTGCCTCTCCTTCACTCTGTTACAGAGTACAGACAGGCAGACAGCAACATGCCAACATTTCCACACCTATATTTCACATTTAGGCCGTTAACGATGTTTGACATGGCTGAGCAGTTCCATTACCAGCATATATAGCAAGATATTTGTCATTTGTATGATCAATTAACACAACAAATATGAAAATAGCCTTGCTATATGATAGTATACACTCATCAAACAGTTATAATAGGCTTTCAATTTGAAAAATAACCATTTTCATGCACTTCACTGAACATATGATATGCATGTAGTGTAAGAAAAGGGTACCGTTTATAAGGAAGATGAATAGCAAATAAATAACAGAAACCAACTATGAGTACAAAATTAAGATACAAGCCAGAAAATGTCGATGAACACGCAACCAGATGTAATAGAGAATAAAGTACAGGTGACCGAGTCTCGTATTGAACACGATTCCCTTAAAACAATTCCGTGTACAATACCACGGTTGTTTCCCAGGGTACAACGGCCGGAGCAGGTGTACTGCCGGAATTGACAAATTTCCAGAAACTTCGTTGAATTATTGTGAGTATGCTGCGATTAAGAGAAGTTGTGAAGTAGTTGGGTGTATTAGAATGATTGAGAATTCTTGTATATATACAGCAAAAACATAACAGGTAAATCAAATCACATTAAACCTGTTAAATCCCATTTAATGGGTTATTACAAAACTTAAAAATTAAACCCGTAACATAAACTTCATATTGCTGTTATGATTCTCAATAATTGGCAATTTAAAGGAATTAAAATGGGTCAAACTTTGGGTCAACAAATCCACTGATTGCTGATAACACTTTGTTCACCCACCAATGTGGGATAAACATGAACCCATTTATTTGCCTTAAGCTTCATTCCAAATACCCTACTTTGAGACTCGATATCTCATTCACATTAACTCCGTTTTGGACATGTAAAGTCTTGTTACGAAGTTCTCACGACAGAGAATGTAACCATATAAGACTTTAACCATAAAACTATATTTACTAATAGTAATCTATGTCCAAAGTTAGTGAACACTCATTTTTTCACTAAAATTTTTCCAACAATCCCCCACATGAATGGATATCGAATGGAAACTCACACAATTCCAACAAAATCTCAGCGGTTGAGTCTTGCATAGGATAAGTAGGTGTTACCCTTTGAACCTTCCCTTGTGAAATATACTTAGCCTCCTAGCTGTCAGTAGAATGCGATGTCTTTGAACTGATGTGCTGTTTGTGTAGACGACAATATATGTTCACACAGGACTCTTCCTGACACTGTCAACTCCTCATAGTTGTGTTCGTTATGGTCATGAACACTAGCCTGGTTCTGTAAGAGCTCTTAGGAAATGCGCCCCCACATTTCCCTTCGAAGCGACCCCACTTCTCTCTCACATAGGTGATTTCTTATTAAATCATTAAAAGCTCAAGGCTTAACCTCATATCTTGTCACTGAATGTTACAGGAATGGACCAGGATGTTTATTAGCACCCTTGTGTGTTTTTGGAAGGTTGATTAACTCCCCACAGTGACTCCCCCACAGTTTATACGAGTAGGTTGTCCTATTGAACCCAGATCTTGGGATCTCCAGTCGGCTGGGTTAGGTTTTCCTTCGTATAAACTCATTCATTAACGGGCTGTAGTCCCATTCCTTTTGACGACTTGTTAACTAACTCTCTGCTTAATGCTTTCGTAAGCGGATCCGCTATGTTATCCTTTGATTTCACATAATCAATAGTGATAACTCCTGTAGAGAGTAGTTGTCGTATAGTATTGTGTCTACGTATGATATGTCTTGACTTACCGTTATACATTATGCTATGAGCTCTGCCAATCGCCGATTGACTATCACAATGTATACATATGGCCGTTACCGGCTTAGGCCACCTTGGTATGTCCTCTACAAATTGACGTAACCATTCTGCCTCTTCGGCACATTTATCTAAGGCGATAAATTCTGACTCCATTGTGGATCTGGAAATAACCGTCTGTTTGGAAGATTTCCATGATATAGCTCCACCTCCAAGTGTGAATACATATCCACTTGTTGATCTAGAGTCTTTTATATCAGATATCCAGTTTGCATCACTGTATCCTTTGATAACAGCCGGATATCTAGTATAATGCAATCCATATTCTCGAGTGTACCTTATGTACCCCAGAACCCTTGTTATACTTTCCCAGTGTTTGTAACCTGGGTTGTTCGTATACCTACTTAGCCTACTCACAGCGTATGCTAAGTCAGGTCTCGTACAATTCATTAGATACATCAAGCTACCAATAATGCTCGAATATCCCACCTGGTTAACTCCCTGACCTCTATTTTTAGATAGATGTTTAGTCGTATCAATAGGAGTCCTCGCAATGTTGGAATCATCTGGATTATATTTCTCAAGAATTTTATCCACAAAGTGTGTTTGACTCAACATAAGTCCATTTTGGGTTCGTGTGATTTTGACTCCAAGTATCACATCTGCCAAACCCATGTCTTTCATGTCAAACCTTGATTTCAACATGTCTTTAGTAGATTGTATCATCTTATCGTTGCTTCCAACGATTAACATATCGTCTACATATAGACATAAGATGACATATCCATTGTTTGTGTCTTTCACGTAGACACACTTATCACATTCATTAATTTTGAATCCACATTCGATCATGACGTGGTCAAACTTTTGATGCCACTGCTTAGGAGCTTGTTTTAATCCATACAGTAATTTGACAAGTTTACATACTTTTCCCTCTTGTCCCGGGGCAGTGAATCCCTCAGGTTGTTCCATGTAAATCTCTTCATCTAAATCTCCATTTAGAAAAGCAGTTTTTACATCCATTTGATGAACTTCAAGATTTCTAATGGCTGCAATAGCAAGTACCATCCTAATGGAGGTTATTCGCGTTACAGGCGAATAAGTGTCAAAATAATCCAGACCTTCACGTTGTCTGTAACCTTTGATCACCAATCTTGCTTGGTACTTGTCTATGGTGCCATTAGCTTTCATCTTCTTCTTGAAGATCCATAGATAGCCTAATGTTTTGCAACCCGGAGGTAGATCTACAAGCTCCCATGTATGGTTATGCAAAATAGAATCTATCTCACTCTTAATGGCTTCTTTCCATTAAGGCCATTCTGAGGAAGTAACCGCTTCTCGGTAAGTGTTCGGTTCACTTTCTACCATAAAAGAAACAAAATCGGGTCCAAATGATTTCTCAATTCTTGACCTTTTGCTTCTTCTAGGTTCAACATCTTCTTCCTCAGATTGATGTTGTCTCTCATCGTGAATGATGTTATCATCTCGTTGCCTCTTTTCGTGGACAACCACGTCATCTCGTCTAGATGACCTTTCATTCTCCTTAGTTAAACAAGGGAACACGGTTTCAAAGAATGAAGCATTCCTTGATTCCATTATTGTATTCATGTGTATCTCGGGATTCTTTGACTCATGCACAAGGAATCGATAAGCGCTGCTATTATTAGCATACCCAATGAATACACAATCAACGGTTTTGGGTCCTATCTTTTGAGTTTTAGGTGCCGGAATTGCCACTTTGGCTAGGCACCCCCACACTCGTAAGTATTTATAAGATGGTTTTCGTCCCATCCATAGCTCATAGGGGGTCTCTTCTTTTTCCTTACGAGGTATCTTATTCAAAAGATAAGTAGCCGATAAAATGGCTTCCCCCCACATGTTTTGATTTAAACCCGAACTTATTAACATGGCATTTGCCATTTCTTTCAAGGTACGGTTTTTCCTTTCAGCAATCCCATTCTGCTGAGGTGAACTCATGTCTAATTCCATGTTGTGAACAAAATTCAACAAATGGAGATACATAGTCACCTCCCCTATCACTCCTTACTACCTTGATCTTTTTATTTAGTTGATTCTCAACCTCATTCTTGTATTGAATGAACTTATCTATTGCTTCATCTTTACTTTTAAGTAAATACACGTAGCAATATTTCATACAATCATCAATGAAAGTGATGAAGTACTTGTTATCTCCTCTTGTCGGCACCGATTTTAAATCACACACATCTGTATGAATTAGATCAAGAGGGTCGGTTTTTCTTTCAACCGAATGAAAAGACGATCTTGTCATTTTCGCTTCAACACAAGTTTCGCACTTGTGATTTGAGTCAATATGGAATGTAGGTATACAATTTAATTTCATTAAACGATGGATGGAATTATAATTGACATGACCAAGCCGGCCATGCCACACATTCGAAGTCTCAACTACATAAGTTGAATTAGTGTTCAATTTAGAAAGATTGTTTTCCTTAACAACTAAATCCAATTTGAACATTCCATCACGGGCGAGACCCATACCTACAACCATTTTATTCTTGGTTAGCTCAAATGTGTTACCCTCAAATGCAAGGCAAAACCCATACTTGTTGAGCAACCACCCGGACACAAGATTCTTTCGAATCTCTGGAACGTACAAAACGTTTTTGAGTTTTAACTCTTTTCCGGATGTCCATTTCAAAATCACATCACCCTCACCTTTGATGTCGGCGGTGACAGAATTTCCCATGAAAAGTTTTGCACCATTGCTAACCTCTTTAAACGAACTAAAGAGACTTTTGTCCAAGCACACATGACGAGTAGCACTCGTATCAATCCACCATTCTTTTTTGTTTGAACCCGCTTGGTTTACTTCTGAAATCATTGCAACGAAATCAAGAACCATTCTGAAACTTTCACACAGAAAATTTGACAATCGGTTGTAACTCAAGGTTGCACACAAAGGATATTAATCTTGCACAAATAAGTTATCAGGAAACACACTCCAACTTATCCAATGTACAAGAACCGTTCTGCACACAGAGTCAAAGATTACAGCAAACAAGGTCCTGATATGACTAATTTAATTAGTTTTTAAGGCAGCAAATAAACTGGTATAATCTGTAAACGTTCCTGAACATGAACTTGCACAAGACAAATAAATAATAACAAACTAAAGTGTAAAAAGTTTATAAATATTATGCAGAAATTAGTAATTAAAATTGTGCAAACATTAGTTTAAAGGCTGTTTGGAAAACCAATAAGTGCAGGAGAAATGTTGGTTGTTAGTTGTAAACAAGTTCCCAGAACAGGGTAAAGATAATCAATAAAGGTACCGGATATTCACTTGAAATCGTGGTATCACTTTCCAATAGAAACTATTCGACCCTATGCCTGGGTTACACGAATATCTCTATGGGATAAGACCAAGTGATGTTCTTGCTTTAGGCACAAACCAAGAACCAGATGCGTATTGAAGTGTTTAGGGTTTTGTGTTAATCGTATTGTAAAACGTATCCCCATGCAGAATAATGTGACCTCTATTTATAATAGAGAATACTCAAAACCCTAACCCATGGAATTATGTATAATTAACGGCCCATTAATTATAACATAATACTTTCCATAATAATAAGGATCAGTGGTTATCAGTGGAAACATTATCACTAGCAGTGGTAATGTTAACACATCAGTGGAAACGCTAGCAGCAGAATCACACTATCAGCAGCAGAATCAACTAGCAGCAGAATCAGCTGGCAGCAGAATCAGCTGTCAGCAGAATCCTAGCAGCAGATTCACAACACTAGCAGCAGAGTCTACTAGCAGTACCTTGATCAAGCAGTACCTTGATCAATACATAACCACTATTGAGTCAGGGGATTCAGTGACCAAATGGGTGTATACTCCATACCTCCAAACCCATTACCAGGTGTAAATTGATCCCTCAAGTGCACTAAATTTACTAACAATCCTCCCCAAATTTAGTTCACTTCCTTTGCATGAAATAATCAAACACAAACCAAAACAAGTGCATAAATGAAAATATCCTGAGGATTGAATTTCCACATTAGTACATATACTTTCAAATATTCGAGAATCAGGGTGTTCTAAGAATTGAACCCTTCAACCCATTTGAATACCTGATGATAAATACACACAAATTTTCAAACACTAAAATACTCCTGACACTATACAAAGCCATGTGTCCATATCCAATTCATAAATGTTGTAAAAGCTAAAAGTCCAAAGCTTCCTGAAGCGGCAAAACTTCAACATTCACATAGGTGGTTCATCTTTAATTCATGCTCCTGCTTAGCACTTTTTCAAAGAAAATTAACCATTAAGAAGTGAAGACTTCATCCTCCTTTCAGCAGGTAACAAGCACAACCTTGGGATGTTTGTAATACATGTGCTTCAGTCCACTAAATGATCAGCTTTCCACATTGAACTCAGCTTCCAAGTTTCCTTAGAAGGGAGTTGGGTATCCTTGCATTCAGTGACTAAGTTGGACTTAAACCCATCCCTTTAGCAGACTTCAAAACCAAGTCTCTAGCCAAACCCTTTGTCAAGTGATCAGCTAAGTTTTGTTGAGATTTAACAAACACTATAGATACCACCCCATTCATGATAAGCTCACGAATCATGCTATGCCTAACACCTAAGTGTCTAGACTTCCCATTGTACATCTGGCTATAAGCCTTTGCCAATGTAGCAGCACTATCACAACGGATAGAAATAGGTGCTATAGGTTTAGACCACAATGAAATCTCAAGAAGCAAGTTTTTCAACTATTCAGCTTCTTTGCCAGCAGCAGCTAAAGCCACAAATTCAGATTCCATGGTTGAACTGGTAATGCAAGTTTGTTTCTTGGATGCCCAAGAAATTGCACCTCCACCAAGTAGGAATACCCAGCCACTAGTAGACGAATTGTCTTCAGTGTTACTGATCCAACTTGCATCAGTATATCCTTCTAGTACTGAAGGATAACCAGTATATGAGAGACTATAATCCATAGTTCTCTTCAAATACTTAAAGACCCTCTGAATTGCTTGCCAATGATGAGCACTAGGATTACTAGTATACCTGCTCAGTTTGCCCACAGCAAAAGCAATATCAGGCCTTGTACAAGTCATGACATACATCAAGCAGCCAATCACCCTAGAATACTCAAGTTGAGATACAGCTTTGCCAGTATTAGGCATTAGCTTCTCACTTGTATCCATAGGAGTACTCACTGGAGTACAATCAAAGTAATTAAATTTCCTCAACACCTTCTCAATGTAATGAGATTGAGAGATAGAAATTTTGTTAATTTCATGTTTAATCCTTATACCAAGGATAACATCTGCCTCCCCCATATCCTTCATGGAGAACTTTGATGACAAAAATTCTTTTGTAAGATCAACTTGATTTTGTTCAGTGCCAAAGATCAACATGTCATCAACATATAGACAAATGATGACTCCTTTACCAGATTCATCAAATTTGCTATATACACATTTGTCAGCTTGATTAAGTAAATAACCACTAGACAAAACCACTTCATCAAACTTTTGATGCCATTGCTTAGGTGCCTGTTTTAGTCCATAAAGAGACTTAATCAGTTTACACACCTTGTTTTCATTGCCAGGCATGATGAAGCCCTGAGGTTGGTTCATATAAACCTCCTCATCTAAATCACCATTCAAGAAAGCTGTCTTCACATCCATCTGATGAATAATCAGATTGTGAATTGATGCCAAAGCAATTAGCAATCTTATGGTACTGATACGTGCCACTGGAGCATAAGTATCAAAGTAGTCTATTCCTGACTTTTGTTTAAAGCCTTGAATAACTAATCTTGCCTTGAACTTTTCAACAGTTCCATCTACCTTCATTTTCTTTTTGAAAATCCATTTGCTACCTAAAGGTTTGCAACCAGGTGGTAGATCAGTCAACACATAAGTGTTATTGCTCATGATGGAGTCCATCTCATCATTAATTGCTTCTTTCCAGAAAGCAACATCCTGGGACTTCATTGCTTCTTCAAATGTTTTGGGATCATCCTCCACAATAAAGCAATAGGAGTATTGGTCAGAGACCTCACTCCTTGTACCTTCAATTAAATATAATTGAAACTCAGGTCCAAATGACTTTGGAGTCCTCACCCTATTGCTCCTTCTGAGCTCAGGTTCAGGTTGTTGTTCCACAACCTCAGCAGGAACCTCATTAGCAGGAACCTCATCAGCAGGAACCCCATCAGCAGGAACCTCATCAGCAGGAACCTCTGAAACACCATTGTCATTGGTTCTATTTGGAATCCTTTGACTTGGTCTAGGGATAGATGAGAATCTGTTCTCATCAAATAGTGCATCCCTTGATTCAATTATTGAGTTAATTGAAACAGACTCATTAGGTTCTATAACATAAAACCTATAAGCCTTGGAATGCTCAGCATATCCAACAAAGATGCATTCAATGCCTCTTTCACCCAAAGTTTTCTGCTTTGGATCAGGGAGTCTTACAACAGCCCTACAACCCCATATCCTAAGATAATTAAGGTTAGGTTTCTTTTTAGTCCAAAGTTCATAAGGGGTAACTTTGTTCCTTTTGTTGGGAACTCTATTTAATAAATAGCAAGCTGTTAACATAGCTTCACCCCAGAACCCTTGACTCAGCCCTGAATAGGACAACATGGAATTAACCATCTCCTTCAGCACCCTGTTTTTCCCTTCAGAAATACCATTTTGCTAAGGAGTATAAGGGGCAGTCGTTTCATGGATTATACCAACAGACTGAAAATACAGAGTATCCATGTACTCACCTCCCCTATCAGTCCTTAATCTTTTGATCAAAGAACTTTGTTGCAATTCAACTTCAGTTTTAAATACTTTAAATTTATCTAATGCTTCATCTTTAGAATGTAATAAATAAACATGACAAAACCTAGAAGCATCATCAATAAAAGTCACAAAGTATTTCTTATTCCCCAAAGAGGGAGTAGCATGTAAATCACAAAGATCACTGTGAATTAACTCCAAAACTTTAGTTTCACGTTTTACTCCTTGAAAAGGTTTCTTAGTTATCTTGTTCAACATACAAGTTTTACACTTTTCAGTGTTCACATCAAAGGCTGGAATTAACCCATCCTTAGACATATCTTGCATCCTTTTAATATGTACATGGCCAAGTCTTGCATGCCATAGGTTTGAATCATTAAGTTTAGATGTAGATATAAAAGCAGAATCAATATTATCATGAACAATATTAAGTCTGAACATTTGATTACATAAATAACCAAAACCAATAAACACACCATTTTTAGATAAAACAAACTTATCAGATTCAATAACCTGTTTATAACCACAATTATTTAAAACACTACTAGAAACCAAATTCTTTCTAATATCAGGAACATGTAAAACATTAAATAAAGAAACAATCTTTCCAGAACTAAACTTCAAATCAACACATCCTTTTCCATGCACCAGGGCAGTTGACTCATTTCCCATGTGAAGAATAGAACCATCATTCATTGACTTGTAGGTCTTGAACCAGCTTCTATCTTTACACACATGAATTGTAGCTCCAGAGTCAACCCACCAAGCAACATCATCATCCTGCACAAAGTAAATATCAGATATATATGTAACATAATAAATCTTAAAAGACTTATTAAACACATTCTGACCTTTCAGAGAATTGGTGTTACCATTCCCTCCACTTGTGCCTGATCCATTGGATTTGTTTCCAACTTTACCACCCTTGCAATCTTTCCTGAAGTGTCCAGGTTTCCCACACTTCCAACAAGTCACCTTAGGTTTCTTGTTAAGATCAGATTTGGTGTTATCTTGATGCTTACGCTTGCCCTTGTTGTCATTGTACTTGGTGGAGTTGTTATGCTCCACCATATTGACAACTGATGGACCAGTAGCAGTGCTACTCTTTGGCTTGTCAATGTCTTGAGCTTTGAGTGAATCCTCAATGCGCAAGTGACTGCCCAACTCAACAAGAGTTAACTCCTCCTTCTTATGCTTAAGCATATGTTTGAATTCTTTCCAAGAGGGAGGTAGTTTATCGATGATACAAGAGACTGAAATAGCCTCATCCATGTTCATCTTGTGTTGTGTGAATCGACCAAGTATACTAAGAAGTTCATTGTATTTTTCCAAGACAGGTCTAGAATAAACCATTTTGTAATTGTTAAAATTACTTACAAGGAACTTCTTACTTGATGCATCCTCAGCCATATACTTGGCTTCCAAGGAATCCCATAGTTCTTGAGAAGTTTCAACATTCTGATAAATATCAAATAGAGAATCAGACATACCATTGAGAATTAAATCTCTGCATATGTAGTCATCATTCTCCCACTTGCTCCTTGCCCTCATCTGATCCATAGTAGCATCATCACCATGATCTTCTGGAATCTCAGTTGTGAGAACATACACCACATTCATACTTGACAATAAGAAGTGCATCTTCTTTTGCCACCTTCTGAAATCAACACCTTCAAACTTTTCCAACTTGGAAAAGTTAGCAGCCATTTGTCTCATAGCAGCAGCCATTGATTATCACTAATAGTTTCTATTGATTGTTGGTTGTTAGTTGTAAACAAGTTCCCAGAACAGGGTAAAGATAATCAATAAAGGTACCGGATATTCACTTGAAATCGTGGTATCACTTTCCAATAGAAACTATTCGACCCTATGCCTGGGTTACACGAATATCTCTATGGATAAGACCAAGTGATGTTCTTGCTTTAGGCACAAACCAAGAACCAGATGCGTATTGAAGTGTTTAGGGTTTTGTGTTAATCGTATTGTAAAACGTATCCCCATGCAGAATAATGTGACCTCTATTTATAATAGAGAATACTCAAAACCCTAACCCATGGAATTATGTATAATTAACGGCCCATTAATTATAACATAATATTTTCCATAATAATAAGGATCAGTGGTTATCAGTGGAAACATTCACTAGCAGTGGTAATGTTAACACATCAGTGGAAACGCTAGCAGCAGAATCACACTATCAGCAGCAGAATCAACTAGCAGCAGAATCAGCTGGCAGCAGAATCAGCTGTCAGCAGAATCCTAGCAGCAGATTCACAACACTAGCAGCAGAGTCTACTAGCAGTACCTTGATCAAGCAGTACCTTGATCAATACATAACCACTATTGAGTCAGGGGATTCAGTGACCAAATGGGTGTATACTCCATACCTCCAAACCCATTACCAGGTGTAAATTGATCCCTCAAGTGCACTAAATTTACTAACAAGAAAAACGTTCCAAAAATCTGGTTTGGGTCTGTTTGGACACACCTTTTTACAGGGCTGTTTGGACAGCAAATAAGTGCAGCAACAAGGTTCAGAAATTCTGTTTTGGGGCCGTTCGGACGAACGTTTTGAGGGGCTGTTTGGGAAGCAAGAAAAACGCAGTTACACCTTTATGAAAAATGGTTTAGGGGCTGCTTTGGCAGACACTTATGTGGGCTATTTGGACAGCAAAGAAGTGCAGAAAAAACCTTTATGAAATCTTTGTTTAGGGGGCTGTTTGAACAAACCTTTTACGGGGCTATTTGGACAGTAAATATGTGCATAAAAGATGTTCTAAAAAACCTGTTAAGGGGCTGTTTTGATAAGAGAAATTACAAGGCTATAATCTCCACAAAAGTTGTGTATTATAATCTGCAAAGAGCTTGTTAGGAACAACCCTTATAACATACAAAACAATATATAAAATCTGCACAAATATAATATTCAGAACCTGGTAATAATATGTGTTTCACAAAACTAATTCCAACAGAACTTGTTTGTAACAAACAAGATCAGATACACGTTTTTAAGAATACCTTCAAATTGAAACTGGTTTAAAGCCAAATCGTTTTATTCCATATAAACGGTGTACACGGAATTGTTTTAAGATTGTAAGAAAAGGGTACTGTTTATAAGGAAAATGAATAGCAGATAAATAACAGAAACCAACTATGAGTACAAAATTAAGATACAAACCAGAAAATGTCGATGAACACGTAACCAGATGTAATAGAGAATAAAGTACAAGTGACCGAGTCTCGTGTTGAACACGATTCCCTTAAAACAATTCCGTGTACAATACCACGGTTGTTTCCCAGGGTACAACGGCCGGAGCAGGTGTACTGCCGGAATTGACAAATTTCCAGAAACTTCGTTGAATTATTGTGAGTATGCTGCGATTAAGAGAAGTTGTGAAGTAGTTGGGTGTATTAGAATGATTGAGAATTCTTGTATATATACAGCAAAAACATAACAGGTAAATCAAATCACATTAAACCTGTTAAATCCCATTTAATGGGTTATTACAGAACTTAAAAATTAAACCCGTAACATAAACTTCATATTGCTGTTATGATTCTCAATAATTGGCAATTTAAAGGAATTAAAATGGGTCAAACTTTGGGTCAACAAATCCACTGATTGCTGATAACACTTTGTTCACCCACCAATGTGGGATAAACATGAACCCATTTATTTGCCTTAAGCTTCATTCCAAATACCCTACTTTGAGACTCGATATCTCATTCACATTAACTCCGTTTTGGACATGTAAAGTCTTGTTACGAAGTTCTCACGACAGAGAATGTAACCATATAAGACTTTAACCATAAAACTATATTTACTAATAGTAATCTATGTCCAAAGTTAGTGAACACTCATTTTTCACTAAAATTTTTCCAACATGTAGAATCGACAAGTTAGAAAAATACTTTCAACGTTAGAAAAATAATCCTTGTAGTACATTATTGAACGAATACTTTATTTAGAAAGGGGAAGACTATTTCATGATGAAAACCGATTGCCATAGAGTTTCTGGTCATCAGTCTTCGAGTTTTACATGTAAATAATGAATTATAAACTTATGGTTAGGATGATTTGGAATATCCTTATTTAAATAAATTGGGACGCCTTTTTATTTAAATAAAGAAATTGTGAATCGCCGAACATACTTTAGTCTTTGCTTTAGTTTGTCACTTTGTTGTACTGTAGTTTGTTCTTCATTATGGTCTTGCACACGACGAGTGGCTTCAGGCTTTACCTAGGGCATTAGTTGCTGGTTTTTTCAAGACTGATTAGGAGTTTCAAAGCAAAGGTATATCACCCCTGCTCCTAATTAGCAGTTTTCTAAAATTATTGTAACTCATGGTTGACTTATTTTAGGTCAAACTTCGTTAACGACTGCTACTTTTGTGATTGTTGATAGATGGACAGTTACAGTTGCATCTGTTGGTGATTCATGGTGTATTCTGGATGCACAAGGTGCTGCTGTCTCTGAGTTGACTGTTGACCATAGACTTGAAGAGAACCAAGAGGAGTAAGTACTGTATAGTCTATAAGAAATTATATAAATCTAGTTACCAAGGTCAAAATGACATAACAAATACATATTTGTAATGTTTGGCCATGTTGACTTTCTTTAACGTGTGAATGAGAAAGTGGTTACATGCTGACAAGATTGAAGACTTGCCAATTACCTGACATTGATTCTTTGAAGTTTTAAGAGGTTTTCTGGTGTAAACAAAGTTGGTTACTCGAAAGTCAAAACTGAAATACAATTTGGATCAAAGTTCGTTACCATACATGCAATTACCCCTTTATGATGGGAATCCGTATTCTTGTTGAGTAGTATTCTTTTGCATGTTTACCAGAATGATGTTGATTTTGTTGTGGTTTTATTTCAGAAGGGAGCGGGTAAAGGCTAGGGGAGGGGAAGTAGGGCTGCTAAGAATCTTAGGTGGTGTTGAGGTAAGGCTTTTCTGAGGTAAGGCTTTTCTGCAATTCTGCTTAACTAAACAAGACAAAGCCCATCTTATGCTAAAAAATGTTTCAATAAGGCAAGCCATGAACTGTGTTTGAAGTTTAAACGATGTAACTTTTGACAGATTGGTCCCCTTCGTTGTTGGCCAGGAGGCTTATGTATTTCTAGATCCATCTCCAATACCATATGTAAAGCAAGTCAAGGTGACATTATTATTTTACTTATGATCTCTGTTTTTACGGGTCTCGTCTTGTTTCTAATGGGACAAACAATTTCAATTTCATTTCTATTAACACCATGAGATTTTTGTGTATGTGGTAGATAGTTATCTCATAAAATTTGAATCTAATTAAATTCTTTTGGTGTAAAAAGTTATCGGATGCCGGTGGAAGGCTTATAATTGCTTCTGATGGCATTTGGGATGCTGTGTCATCAGATATGGCTGCAAAATCTTGTCGTGGTTTGCCTGCTGAACTTGCTGCTAGGCAAGTAGTGAAGGTAGTTTGTGTATTCTGTATTTCAATGTTTTTGTTCAAAGATTACACACTTTGACTATTGACGGCAGACTTGTAATCTTATAACTGTTATGCTGTTCATCTTGAAATTAGCATAGTTTCTCTGTAGTTAGTGCCTGTTTTTGGTGTAGTGCTTTTACAATGCACACCAATTGTGATGTAAAGTTTTCGTCTATTTGACCCATAAAAGTCAAACTGCTACTGGTTGTATGGATGATCGTCTAGGAAGCATTGCGAACAAGGGGATTGAAGGATGATACGACGTGCATAGTTGTGGAAATTCTACCAGACACTGCAATGCAGCCACCATTCCCACCACATAGAAAGCCAAGCAAGTTTAGTATAGATCTTTATTTTTCCGGAAGAAGACCCATGGTTCCGCAAGTAAACTGTCTAACAAATTATCTGCTGTTGGCATCGTCGAGGAACTCTTTTAAGAAGCTTCTGCCATGCTTTCCGAAAGGTTAGTTTTTCTAAAACAAATGCAACGTTTTAGTGACACAAGAAATGAATATCTTAACATTTTGGGCTTTAACAACTGTAGCTTTTTTTCTTTGTTGGCAAGTTTTCAATCCCAGTTATGCTTTAATCCGATGAAAAACGATTACCTGAAATTATCTTAGTCATCGATCGATAGTTACACTATTTATCATGGATATATTGTAGATTGGGGAGTGATGAGACGTACGGTCCATCAATATCGGGTCTTTTCATGTGTGCTGTATGTCAAGTAGACCTAGGGGCAAGTGAAGGGATATTGGTTCATGCTGGTTCCATATTTTCAACAAGCTCAAAACCTTGGGAAGGTCCTTTCCTTTGCGCTGATTGTCGTCATAAGAAAGATGCCATGGAGGGAAAACGACCAAGTGGAGTCAAAGTCACTTAACTCCCGCAATTTTTTTCCCCGTCTAACCCTTAATTGATTTTAAAAAATTGGTGAGCTTAACGATTCATTTGAATGCATAGGTGGTAATGTTGTAATAAGCTGTAGCACATGGTATGATGTGAATGTAGGATTTCAGATTGCTTATTATTTGCTAAGATGTCGGTAGGAATATACATAACTCGTAGCACTTAGAGTGTAGAATAAATAAGTTAGAACTAATGCTTCTACTTAATCCATGGCCTTTTATTGTACTGACTTGTTTTCACCTAATGTGTAATCTTTTATATTGTAGCCGAATAACATGAACTATGAAAATTTCAAACTATAACATATTGACACCGCTCATTGTGATTCTTGTGTAAGTGGTTACACTTTTGTTTGCTATGGTGGTAGCTTATTTTTATTCGATTTCCAGAATTTTTTTACAAGCTAATAATATTATCTGATAGCCAATCAGGATAAAAACAAGACTTTTTAAGTCAACTGTGGATCAAAAGCTTCTACAATTCATTTTCTGATCATCTCTAGAGTTGGAACTTGGAAAATATATAAATGAGGGTGGATTAACCGGATACCGGGAAATATCATGACAACACGCAGAAGTGATAAAAAGTCTGTGTCCCCCTCATGGGTCTTTGTAGACCCAGAGTTTGGAAAATTATAACCAGTATTCAGAGTTAAGTTTTCTTCTAAAAAAAATAGTTTACAAAAAGTCCGAATTTCCTACACTAAAAATGTTTCGGGTCGATAGGTTATTTTAACTGAACCCATTTTGATCCCACGTCCGAGTGAAGGAATAAAATTAATCATTAACAAGTTGAAAGAAACATGATTCCTCCCTCCAACAATAGCAACAATGGGAATGAAATGTCTTCATGGATCAGACTCTCCGGCCACACATTCAACACTTCCGCCTCCTTTTCTTCCTAACCTTCCTTCTCACTCAATGGCAAAACTACAGTAGACTCAACCCTACACGACTTACCCCTCTCTACTTGGAAAACACAAACTACTAATTAGCAGCTTGTGGGATAGTATTCAATGCGACAAAACAACCAGTGTCTTATTTATTTCACTCCCATCTCAATCAATCACTGGATAGTGAAATGTTTGGTGGTAGACGTGGTCGAATTTGCGCCTTCAAACGGGTCACTGTCTATGTCTTTGATAGATGACCTCCAAGTCAACTATACATATACGTATATTTGCATTCAAAGTTACAGTAATTAACTTCGCCTTTCCGTTCAATAGGGGTACCCAGCAAAACATCGATATTTACATATTTCTTCAAAATATGCTTAAACAACATTATACAATATGCATTATGTTGGAAAATACCTCGACAACAAACCCGAAGTTCGATCGCGGAATACTAGATCGTGAGTTGTATCAAGCACACGTAGCAAACACGAGAGACTACAAAAGACCGACTAGAATATGCACACGATATACCCTCAACGAACCCTTTATTAATACCAATAAAGCTTTTCCAATTGAGGAAGAAGAATGAATTAACTAGCATCCCCTCATCTCTATTTATATAGAGATGAGGAGGTGGAAACCTAGCTTGCCTTGTACTCCAAGCTACCTAATCCTAGTTTATGTCTAACACCTAATCTAATTACAAAGTACACTTAAACCCCTAAACTATGTTTAAGTTACTACTAATATTCTAACAATTTCCACCTTAGGAGTAACACTTAAACATAACCGATACTCAGCATCTTTTCCTCGTGCTGGAACCTCGGACCGGGGACCACCTTGTCGACCAGGCATTGTACTGTAGTAATTTTCCATGATTAGCTTCCGTAGACTCCTTTACTTTCTTCTTTTCAGCAACATTACCCTCTGCACCCTCTTGACCAGGTACTCCGGTTACCGTAATGTCTGCCCCCACCTTTATACCAAGGTGTATCTTCTCCTGCTCATTTACCAAGCAGCCCGTGTTTGTCTTTTCTTCAAGTTGCTTGTCCTCCAACTTTCTTTGAGCCACTGCAGCATCATCGTTACTAACCTGAACAACCCCAGCTTCACGATTCCCTTGAGCTCCCTGCAGTTCCACCTCAAACCAAACACGTTCATCAACCTGTACTCCATGGACTCCTGTTTTAAGACCAGGACCAAGTTGTTTAAACCTAACTTGTTTATGACCAAGTTGTTTGAGACCAACTTGTTTATGACCAAGTTGTTTGAACCCAACTTGTTTATCACCAAGTTGTTTGAATCCAACTTGTTTTGAACCTCCATGCTTTTGTACACCAAAAGTCTTCACTTTTGCTTCCAAAGTATACACACAGTTATTTCTCCTGATCCCAGTCATCATAACCCGACAACCTTTGATCACCTTGACTCTACCCATCTGCATCTTCACAGTATAACCCTCTTTTTCAAGAGTACCCAATGAAATCAAGCTTTTTCCTAACCCTGGAACATACCTGACATCTTCCAGTATAAAGCTTGAACCATTATGCAACTGCATCTTCACTTTTCCTGTCCCTTTGATAGTGCATGTCCTATTATCACCTAACTGAACCGAACCACCATCAAAATCCTTGAAGTCATACAAGAAATCCCTCCTAGGTGTCATATGATAAGACCCACCTGAATCCATTACCAATTCAGTCATCTCATCATTCCCGAGCACCGCCAAGGCTTCTCCAAAGTAGGCGTTACCCTCGTCATCAGAAGAATCAGAATCCTGATCATGCTTACCCTTCCTGACGAACCCACTTGGCTTCTTCTTTGGACAGTCTCTTTTCAGATGATCCTCTGAATGACATATGAAGCACTTGAGTTTACCAGTTCCACCCCTTGACTTGAACCGCGAAATTCCACCAGAATGAGCTTTCCTTGAATGATCTGACCCTCCCCTTACGTATAACCCGTCACCAGTTTCTTCCTTTGTGCCTTCAGTTCTTTTCTTCAACTCTCTTGAATTCAGAGACGCAAGAACATCTTCCATTGTCAAGGATTCCCTCCCATACAACAATGTTTCCACAAAGCTTTCATAAGACGATGGCAACGACGTAAGTAACATAAGTGCCTGATCCTCATCCTCAATCTCGATATCAATATTCGCCAAATCAAGTATCAACTTATTAAACTCATCTATATGATCACCCAGTTTCGTACCTGGACTCATATAAAATGTGTACAACTTCTTCTTCAGATATAGTCTGTTTGCTAAGGACTTAGTCATATACAGACTAGTCAACTTCGTCCAGATTCCTGCAGCAGTTGTTTCCTTGGTAACTTCCCGTAAAACTCGGTCTCCCAAGCTTAGAATCAAGGTACTGTATGCCTTCTTTAACAAGGCAGCCTTTTCACCTGCTTCCATGTCTGCAGGTAATGTCTCTAATGCAGCATCACATCCCAGCTGTACCATTAAAGCATGCATCTTTATTTGCCATAACCCGAAGTCATTCTTCCCATCGAATTTTTCGATGTCAAACCTAGTTATAGAACTAGCCATTCTTCTTATACCTTGCTACAAACCTTGTCAAGTTGTTTCTTAACCAACTTTACCGACAAGCCTCACAAGTCGTGTGCAATATTCCCCTTGTTGCTATAAACCCTTCCTGCCAATCGAATTAATTAGAATAACCCTAAACCATCGATTTCGAACAAGCAAACCTGGTCGCAAACTTGAAACCCAAGCTAACCACGATCACAACTTGAACCACAAGAAAAACTAATACGCAACAAAAACCTTCAAATTTAATCGTATTATTAAAAACCAATAAACGATAACCGAAGTCGACTTTTCAAAAAGTCAATAACCTTTCTGATGTGAATAAACACTTGTATGTCACGTTTGTAGTAGAATTAAGATACTTTCACCCACCACGTGGGATAAATTTAATATGTATTTGATAACCTTTTGTTTCTATTAAAATAAACCTCACGTCGCTAATTGTGTATCTTTTCCCTCTACCTCTCGATCGAATACTGTCGACTGCTACTCCAAGAAAACTATTCGAAAAATTCGAAACCTTTTTCTTTGCTCTTAATCACGAACTAGCACTCGAACTTCGATGACCACAATAACCGCGGCTCTTGATACCACTTGTTGGAAAATACCTCGACAACAAACCCGAAGTTCGATCGCGGAACACTAGATCGTGAGTTGTATCAAGCACACGTAGCAAACACGAGAGACTACAAAAGACCGACTAGAATATGCACACGATATACCCTCAACGAACCCTTTATTAATACCAATAAAGCTTTTCCAATTGAGGAAGAAGAATGAATTAACTAGTATCCCCTCATCTCTATTTATATAGAGATGAGGAGGTGGAAACCTAGCTTGCCTTGCACTCCAAGCTACCTAATCCTAGTTTATGTCTAACACCTAATCTAATTACAAAGTACACTTAAACCCCTAAACTATGTTTAAGTTACTACTAATATTCTAACACATTAAAAACTGTATTTTGCGAAAATATGTAAATATTCAATTTTGGGTATATATGTAAATATGTAATTCCGCCGTTCAATATACAAAAAAGTCTTAAGTCAAGCCACATATTGGTATGCATCTTCACAGCCACATGCATACATTATCTATACTACTTATAAAGCATATTGCACCTTCTCTCCTAATTAATTTTTAAGATTTCCATATTTAGATTTTAAGTAATTTACAAGTGATAAAACATAAAACACAGGTATGTAAAGCACAATATTTTAAGATCAACATATCTCTTATGTATGTACAATTAATACACCAATAAACCAATTAATACAAGTCATAAAACACAAATTACAATAATTTAAAGCACAAGTATTTACATATGTACAACATTCTGTCGATAACCTTTCTCCCTCCAATATCTATTAACATCATCAATCTACACCAAGTCTGTAACGATAACAGAAAGAAAAAAAAACGAAATCGAAAAGCAACATCACAACAACAATACCAAATCCAAATCCAATATCTATCCTACACCTGATCCATCTCACGACACACCAATAATCACATTCCATACTCCCCTCCACACGTCTAACATCAACAAATCTCATCTAAAGCTAATCACCAAACATGAAAAGGATTAAAAAGATCTCAGTCGTGCTTTGTTTTGTATCTGTTTGAGTAAAATCCTGTAGCCCTTCGGTAGTCCTTGTGAAGTCCTCCGAATGGTTGGTGGATGTATTGTGAACCTGTGAATCACAACAAAACGCGTTAGCCTCGTCCCGGGTGTTGTCCCAGGACCAAGCTCTGGCGTAAGAATGAGTATAGGGTGATGGTAATAAATGTGTGTAATAATAATGCAGTAAATGCTAATTATTATGAAAGTACATAAGGGGTATTTATACTACTGACCTATCACTGTTCACCTATTGTAAGTAGGTTACTGTTCCTGACATATAGGGAGTGGCGTTGTGGGCCATCCCTATGCTAGAGTGTCAGACAAGATTAAGTCACGTGTCAAGCATGTGTTCTTCGGAGGGAGGGATCAATCGTCCGGCCATAGACTGATCGTCCGGATCCGTTTATGATCGTCCAGAACTTTCGGTTAATCATCCAGTATATTGATTTGACCATCCGGTCATATACGCAATCATGTCCCCCTCCCCCCCCCCCCCCCCCAGTATCATGTTACGTTCGTGACATGATAGTTTGTGTCTTCAGAAGCTACCTCCGGGGCCAGTCCTTGAGGTTGGATGTCTTCCGTTGGGCTACCTGGGCCTGCCTTGGCTGGATTTTGGGCTTTGTTTAGGTTTGGGCCCAAGTTAACTGTTCTAAGAAAGCTTGCCTATTTTACCATGATGCATGAGATCTTGCCACGTGTCCAAGGTGTGTTCGTGGATGGTCCAGATTTAACCGCGGGTACATCTGTCCTGAGGTGACGTTTCGCTTTTCCCCATGCCTTCCCTATATAAGGGTTTTCTTTCTCATTTTTACGTTTTACTTTTACCGCTTCTCCCATTCTACAGCGATATCCTCGCCTTTATCTCAGGTGCATTACTCAAACTTCTTTCCTTTCTCCATTAAGAGTTGCCTTCCCCTCTGTCCATACATCATGTCTTCGCAAGAGAATGTTCCCTCCGGTTCAGGTTCCACGGACGTGACTCCAAAGTTTGACATGCATGTGTATACATCTGTTATGATGGAGAAAGATGTGACGGATGCTGCTCGCTTGTATGGGATCCCTGCAGATTTGCATCCTCGGTTACCTCCCCCCGGTATGACTATGGATCGTCTGCCGAAGGATGCTATTGGTATTTATGAGGCCTATCTAGATTTTTCCGGAGTTAGGATTCCCTTTTCTACCTTCCTTCTTCAGGTCTTGAATCATTTTTGGGTGCATCTGTCTAAACTTGTTCCGATTGGTTTGACGAAGGTTGTCCTTTTTGAGCTATATTGCCGGAGTTTGAACTTTGCTCCTTATCTCACCCTGTTCCGTCTCTTTTATTCCCTTCAAAAGCAAGGGCACTGGTTCTCCTTCGCTCGCCGGATTTTAATGAGACGTGCTCTAGTTTGAAGCACTAGAAAGACAGGTTCTTTTTGATTGACCGTCGTGCCATTCCGGATGGCATGCCTTGGCGCCATCCGGACTCTAGCGTGTCGGAGCTGCCACCCTTTGGAGGTTATCAACAAGAGCATATTGATGCTTTGACCGAGGTGGTGGTTGATATTCAGGCGGTTCACCCGGCTCTTCTTTTTGAGGCTGGTTTGACGAGGGTCTGGAAGTACCCTGGGCATCGACCGGTTTTTAAGGACGGGGAGGGGAATGGTAACTCTCAGTTATTTCTTTGTCTTTTGATTTTTTTTCTTTTTATATTTATGTGCTTATGTGCTCTTTCTATTTCTTGCAATTATAACCATGTCTCGCTTCCTCCGGATTCCCAACACCGTTCTTTCACGTGTTGGCAAAGGGCCTTCCTTGGCCGAAGGGGGTGACGTGGAGCAACACGTCACGCCGCCCCTCGGCCCTAAGAGCCCCCTACCAAAGAAGACGGGGCTGCAGAAGGTCGTGGAGAGACCTAATCAAAAGATTCTGGATGCCCGTGCGGCCAAAGAGAAGAAAAAGCAGGCCGCTCCTCATCGTGTGACCAAGAAACGTCCGGCTGGGGACACTTCTCATTTCCTTTCAAAGAGGCCGGGTGTTTCTAATGTGGTGATATCCGAAGACGAGCTTTCTTCGGATGATGATGATCGTACCCGGTCTTCATCTCCTATCAACATTAGCCAGCCTATTTCTGAGAATTTGGAGGGTTTCGTGGACGAGCAGGAGAACATAGATGCCTCTGTTCAAGAAAATGTTGAGGAGCCGCATGTGAAGGCTACTGAGGAGAATGTTGTGGATGAGAATGTGGGTCATGATGATGGGGGTTTCTATGATGGAGGGAATGGAATTACCCTTGAGAGTTTGATGACTGAGCACCCCGGAGATTCTAGCCTTCCCAACGTTGCCAACCTGGCGCATGGAGGTAATTCTCTACTTATCATCCTCTTCTCTTTTTTTTTATAGTGTTCTTATCATCACATGTTTTCTGGTTGTAACAGGCATCCGGGGTTCTCCCTCCGGTGGGTCTCGCCGTCAAGCGTTTAACGCTAGGGGATCCGGAGGTATGATCTTTCCCCGTGTGTGGAAGTTGTTTGTTTGTTTCTGTTACTGATGATGATTGATTTGATTGACTTTTCTTTTCTTTTCTTTTTTTTTTTTTTTTTTTTTTTTGTAGAACATGGTGATTCTTCCGAGCCCTTCGTTCCGGGTTGGAAGCTGACTGCTGGAGCAAGTTTGAATGATGCGGAAGTATGTCGTGATTTGATGGTGCATCTGGCCCTCCTGCCGTCCGGTTTTAGCTATCAAGCTTAACGGACTATCAGGCCACTCAACGGGCTTGGTTTGAGCTGGCTCGGAGTTCACTTGCCCAGGCCGATGCGATACAACGGTTCGAAAACCTGAGTTATTGATGAGGCGAAAAATGATCCGAATTCGAATTTATTTGATCAAATATTGCCCTAAATCGTTCCTTTTGTGATTTTAGGTACTTTGGGAGTGAAATCTGGAAAAGGAAGCAATTCGGACATTTTTGGAGCATAAAAGTGAAGAAAACGCCAAAGTCTTAATTTTCCATGCTGGGAACAGTAGGTGACGGCGTCAAGAGCAACACCTTGATGGCGTCAAGAGCAAATATCATGAATTTCCATGACTAACCAGAAGAGATTTGACGGCGTCACGTGGGAAGGGCGTCAAGAGTAAAAGATTCATGACGGCCTGGAAGTATATAAGTCTTGACGGCGTCAGAAGTAGATCTAGGCAGTCCGAGGATTGTTTTGGCGGCGAGGTGACGGCGTCACAAGATTACTCTTGACGCCGTCAAACCTATTTTTCTATATATATTTTTCTAATTTTTCACATTTAAAAAGAGAAGTTTTGGGAGAAACCCTAAGTACGATTTTGGTGTAACTTTACAGGTTTTTCAAGGGTTCCAACCCCTTGATACCTTGCATGATTAATCAAGATAAGTGTTCTTCTAATTCAATCAATATGTCTATGTGTTGGTTGTCTATATCATGTTCTTGTCTTAATTCTATCATGCTAGGCTAGATCTCTTTTGTGTTTGCTTAGATCTAATGAAACCTAGATGTTGATTATGTGTTGATTACTTGTTTATTCTTGTCTTGGATGAATGATTCATATGTTAGGCTTAAGAAAACTGGCTGATCTCCAATTGGTAACATGCTTGAACGTCTTAAGAAACATGAACCAACGCGCACTAGGTCTTTATTGGTTGTATTTAATGCATGAGCCACTGTTTACAATCCCTATAGTTGTGCTGGGCATGGTGTAGGAGGAGATAAGAGCTCATAGAATTGGGGAGTTATGTGTGCCACCCCATGAATGGTATTAAGGAATACAATCCGTCATCCATGCAATTATAACAAGTAATTAACGTGTAAAAGATATCTAGGGAGTAGTGAAATCTAAGTAAACACATTTTCTCCAATTACTGCTCACAACTTTAGTATAAATTAGTTTACTTTCATTTTTAGTATTTTATTTTGATTGCATCTTAGTATTAGGTTAGTTGAATAGCAACTAATTCCGCCCATTCTTTCAAAACCCGAGATTTTTACTTGCTTTCCATAAAATATAAAAACACAAAAATAATCATCCCTCACCTTTAGAACTAGTATTTAGGCTTTCTAATCCTAGCGACACTATTCCTAAGCTGAACGATCAATCCCCCGGTACTTGTCACTATACTATACTACAACGATCAGGTACACTGCCTGGTGGGGGTTGTAAGCTTCTCGAGATCCCTCGAGAGGTAAAGCCTGTTGCGATTCCCACGCATCAAGTTTTTGGCGCCGCATCCCGGGGAATAGTTATTGTCTAGGTTAGAATTTCTTTTTATTAGGTCTACTTGCTAGATTCCTTTCTAGTAAGATTTTATTTTTTATTTTTAGGTTTTCTTTAGTCTATCTTATTTCTTCGTGCCTTTGTTCGTAACTCTTCACCACTTGCCATCATGGCAAATGACAAATCCCTTAACCTTTGGATCACTAGGAGTCGTAGTTCCACTCGAAACCTTGTCTTGCCTTATGCGGAACCCGAAAGAGAACTGCATAGATTGAGACAATATCGCTCAACTTCTGAACCATCCAGCGTTGCCATCGATTTTGATGCACCTCTCTCTGAAGAAAATTCAGAAAACAATGTCTCAACCCCTAGCTCCTAACCCAACGACAACACTAGTACTCCCGCAACCCCCATTCCCAAGCGTCTTAAAGATTACTCCTCCCCAACCTCTCATGGCTTCTCAAACGCCATTGTCTACCCAAACGAACACACCAACGAGGTCTTGCATGCAAACGATGTTTGGCTTGTCAAAAGTGTGTGTAAGTTTCGTGGACTAGACGAGGAAAATCCAATCCAACACATCAAGGACTTCCTAAAAATAGTGGAAACCATCCATACGGATGGGGCTACTAGAAACACATCCCGATTGCGATTCTTTCCCTTCACCTTATATGAAAAAGCCCAAGAATGGTATGAAAAACTCCCTTCCAAATCTATTTTCACATGGGAGCAACTCATATCCAAGTTCTATGAGAAGTTCTTTCCACCTGGAAAGACCTCAGCATTTAGAGATAGGATCCTCCGTTTCCGGAAGGGGAAGGATGAACCCTTCCATAAATCGTGGAATAGATTCAAAGATTTAATAAGACAAGTTCCCCATCATGGCATTGAGCTTTGGCTCTTGGTCCAAATCTTCTACGATAATATCTCCTCTAAAGACCGAAACGGAATTAACCAATCTAGAAAAGGAAGATTGGCCAATCTTAGTGCCGAGGAAGGATGGGATAGGTTTGAAGAATATGCTCAGGACCAGGATGACACTTGGGATGAAACTGAGTCGACTGTTAGCATTTCTGAAATCACCTCGGATCGGTTGAGAAAAATTCACAAGAGAGTGGAATTCCTATCTGGATCGCAATTACCTAAACAGCTGTCAAATCCTTACTTGATCTGCGATTACTGTGGGGGCCCGCATGAGGTGGAAGAATGTGAAGGAGCAACCACTACTGAACATGCATGCTTATCAGGAGGGGACATTTATGCTGATCCCTCCTTTTTGCCTTTTTACCAAAATGACGATTACACCCTTTGGGGAAATCTGGTAAAGAAAGGAGAAGGAGGGGAAGGCCCTGAATTCAAGATCAGGAGCAATTTCGAAGATGACCTTGGTCACTTCACTCAAGAAAAAGACTTGCAAATGAAAGGCCTTAATGAGCTTTTCGACGAGCATCAGGAAGGTATTGGAGAATTTTTCAACAAGCTTAACTCAGCCCTAGATAATCTTGAGACGCCATTAGTAAGAAAAAAAGACCCCATGCTCGCGATAACCACACGAGCTGGAACGACAACCAAGGACCCTCCTTACCCAGACTCGTCCCCCATCACCCTCGATCCGGACAAACCTGGGGAGGAGGAGGAGGATGTCGGCGTTGGCACCCCAGACCAACCACCCGCGACGACCCCTTCCCCATCGGCCCTGCCTAACCAACCTGTGAGAATCCCATTCCCGTCCCGATTAAGGAACCAGAAAACTGAGAATGATAACAAGAGATTCTTGTCATACCTAAAAGACTCAGTTGTCACCATACCTCTTCTTGATGCTTGCTATCACATGCCAAAGTATAGCACATACTTCAAAAAGCTACTCGCTAACAGGAAGAAACTCGAGGGTCTTGTGACCCTGGGGGAAGAATGCTAAGTGGTGACCCATCGAGGGCTACCAAAGAAGGTAGACGATCCGGGCAGCTTCACCCTGCCTTGCTCCATAGGACCTCTATCAATCAAGAATGCTCTTGCTGATTTAGGAGCAAGTATAAATCTCATGCCCCACTCTATGTTCCGTAGACTAGGATACTCTGGATTGAAGCCTACCCGTATGAACATCCAACTAGCCGATAGATCGGTCAAATACCCCATAGGGATATGCGAGAATGTGCTAGTCAAAGTTGGGAAATTCAAATTCCCGGTTGACTTCGTAATCCTGGATATGGAGGAGGATGACTTGGTACCCATCATCTTAGGTAGACCATTTCTTGCTACCGCTCGTGCTATCATCGATGTCTACGATGGCAAATTAACATTACGAGTGGGCGACGATAGCACAACCTTCGACATTAAGGATTCTATGGACCTCTCCCTCGAAGCAGCCAACCGGCTCTATTTTATCGGGGAAGTAGATGAACTCACAGATGTCATTGATAGTTGTGTCGATGAACGGATCGATGAAGGCTGGCTATGTGACGAAGGCTTTCTGCCTTTACTGGAGGTAGAAAGGATGGAGGATGTTAATGCAGTCTCCTTCTACCCCAGACAGGAGGCAACGGAGCAGCTCGAGCTCCGAAAGCCCGAAAACAAGCTCAAACCTTCTATTATCGAGCCCCCTGACGTAGATCTTAAAGAGCTCCCTAACCATTTGGAGTATGCCTTTCTTCAGGGAGAGAGTCAACTCCCGGTAATCATAAACTCCTCCTTGGAACATGAACAAAAAGTTAAACTCTTAGAGGTCCTAAAAAAATACAAGGGGGTGCTTTGCATGGAGTGTAGCCGACATTAAGGGGATTGACTCAACTTTTTGCACACATAAGATTCTCATGGAAGAAGACTATAAACCTACCGTGCAACCCCAGAGGCGCGTGAACCCTAACATTAAGGAAGTAGTGAAGAAAGAAGTCATAAAACTTTTAGATGCAGGATTGATTTACCCGATCTCGGATAGCCCATGGGTCAGTCCTGTACAGGTTGTACCTAAAAAAGGTGGAATGATTGTAGTAAAGAATGACAAGGGTGAGATGGTGCCCCAGAGAACTGTCACTGGATGGCGGGTATGCATCGACTATCGAAAGCTCAATGATGCCACGAGGAAAGACCACTTTCCCTTACCATTCATTGATCAGATGTTGGAAAGATTATCTGGACACGAGTACTATTGCTTCTTGGATGGATTCTCTGGATATTTTCAGATTCCCATAGCACCTGAGGACCAAGAAAAGACCACGTTTACCTACCCTTATGGAACATTTGCCTAAAAAAGGATGCCTTTTGGGCTATGTAATACCCCCGCCACTTTCCAGCGATGCATGACCGCAATCTTTCACGAACTCATGGAAGACAACATGGAAGTGTTCATGGATGACTTTTCAGTCTTCGGGAACTCCTTCGACCGCTGTCTTGCTAATCTAGAAAAGATGCTTAAACGGTGCGAGGAAACCAACTTGGTGCTAAACTGGGAAAAATGTCATTTCATGGTGAAGGAAGGGATTGTGTTAGGACATAAGATCTAAGGAAATGGAATAGAGGTAGACCAAGCTAAAGTTGAAGCTATATCTAAGTTACCATACCCCACGACTGTCAAAGCAATACGCAGCTTCTTGGGGCATGCCGGGTTTTATCGGAGATTCATCAAAGATTTCTCCAAAATCGCTCGGCCAATGACTCAATTACTTGTGAAGGATGCTCCGTTCGATTTTTCCCAAGAATGCAAGGATGCATTCGATCTCTTAAAAAGGGAACTCACTCAAGCTCCAATCATGATCACACCCAACTGGGAGTTACCATTCGAAATCATGTGTGACGCTAGCGACTTCGCTGTCGGGGCTGTATTAGGTCAACGACGTGACAAGCTTTTCCAACCTATTTACTACGCTAGCAAAACTATGAATCCCGCTCAAGAGAACTACTCCACCACCGAGAAAGAACTATTGGCCGTAGTATTTGCATTCGACAAATTCCGACAATATCTTGTCCTTTCAAAAACAGTCGTCTTCACTGATCACTCGGCTCTTAGATATCTCTTCGTGAAGCAGGATGCTAAGCCACGACTAATTCGGTGGATCTTGTTACTACAAGAATTCGATGTTGAGATTCGTGATAAGAGGGGAGCAGAAAATCTGGCCGCGGATCATCTATCTCGTCTCGAGAACCCCTTGGATGAGCACGATAGAAGTGAGATTAGGGATTCATTTCCTGACAAACAACTCATGTTAGTGAGTGACTCGGAGCCATGGTACGCCGATTTTGCTAATTACCTCACAAGTAGACTCGTTCTTGAACACCTGACTAAGTACGAAAGGAAGAGGTTCTTTTCCCAGTTAAAGTACTACTTCTGGGATGAGCCCTTTTTATTCCGAAGGTGTCCTGACCACATTATAAGGCGTTGTGTTTCGGAAAATGAGGCAGTAAAGATTATGAGGGAATGTCACTCTGGTCCCTCTGGCGGGCATCATGGGATAAACGTTACCGCCCGAAAGACTCTCGATGCGGGATTCTATTGGCCCATAATTTTTTGTGATGTAAAAGAAATGGTGCAGGCGTGCGATGCATGTCAACGAGCCGGAAATATATCACATAGGGATGAGGCACCTCAGAACTTTATACAAGTTTGTGAGGTATTCGATGTTTGGGGGATTGACTTCATGGGACCCTTTCCCTCCTCAGGGGGAACGAGTACATCTTAGTCGCCATTGACTATGTTTCAAAATGGGTTGAGGCACAAGCCCTTAGGACCAATGATGCAAGAGTAGTCATTCATTTCCTGAAAAAGCTTTTCGCAAGATTCGGGATTCCGAAAGCTCTCATCAGTGATAGGGGAACACATTTTTGCAATGCACAAATGGAAAAGGTCATGAAGAGGTATGGAGTACCCCATGGATTCTCCACCGCCTATCATCCACAGACCAATGGCCAAGTCGAAAACACCAATAGAGCTATTAAAAGAATACTTGAAAAAACGGTTAGTCAAAACAGAAAGGATTGGTCATTTAAACTCGACGAAGCCTTATGGGCATTCCGAACTGCCTACAAAACACCTATTGGAACGACCCCATTCCGCATGGTGTATGGTAAGGCATGTCACTTACCGGTAGAAAGGCTTATTGGGCGCTTAAAACATGCAACTTAGATTACACAACTGCTGGAAATAATAGGTTTTTGCAATTACACGAGCTTGATGAGCTTAGACTAGAAGCCTACGAATCCTCCATCACATATAAAGAAAGAGCTAAAAGATGGCATGACCAGAGAATTAAGAAACCCAAGGAATTTTTAGAGGGGGACAAGGTCCTATTATACAATTCTCAGTTGAGATTATTTCCGGGAAAACTTAAGTCTAGATGGTATGGACCGTTCACGGTAAAGAATTCTTCTAAATTTGGAGCGGTAGTGTTAATAGATGATGAAGGTAGGGAATTCACGGTTAACATACAACGTGTAAAACACTACCAAGAAAATAACAATGAAATGATTAGCGAGGAGGATGTGACATTTGATGATGAGATCACGTAGTAACCCATGACCTTGAGTCTAGCTACAAGACTCGTAAATAAAGAAAAGCGCTTCTTGGGAGGCAACCCATGTTTTGTGTGATTTTATTTGATTGATTGTTATTTGCTTCCGTATGCATGCTTTATTTTTATTGCTGGTAGATCATGTTTCTAAACTAAAATGTGGAAATACTTTACTTTGTTGTTTTGGCCTAGTCTTAACTCCACCTAGAAGTATTTTTGCAAAAGATAAGTGTAAGGGGAAACCCCAAATATGTTTTTAAGAAACAAACCGATCATGATTCTCCACAATATTAAATGAACATGTATATTCGTATTTGTTAGAGTCAAATGCTTGTATTGAGTCATAATGAAGTTTTGCAGGATTTTCCAGGAAGTAGGACCAAGTTTTTCCAGAAATTTTCCGGAAACTTAACATAAGAATTTCTGCAGGTCCATTCTGACGGCGTCATGGGTTTACTCTTGACGGCGTCAGGAGTTAAAATCTGGAAATTTTACCGGTTTTGTTTTTCTAACGGAGTCTTATGGTTTTTGTGAATTATTAAGTTTTATAATCTCCAGGAGATCTGCAAACTTCATTCCACAAGCATTATATCTTATCTTGTTTTCTAGGATTTAGAAACTTATATAGGATGCCGCCGATTTTACGCGAGGTTGTCTTGTCTACTTTGTCAGGTTTTACAGGTTATGTGTGACAAGAAGATGATTTATATTCTGGAAGGGAAGCTTTGAATGTTCATTTTCTTGGAGGAAGATTTAACCTGGCCATCCTATTATCCATACCGAGCGAATCAGGGGAGTATTTGATTTCATTCTCTTTACTTTTTCACTTTTACATTCTATACTTGAACATTGGGGACAATGTTCATCTTAAGTGTAAGGGGAGGGTAAAAAGATGATACCTTACATATGCACTTTCGCTTGAGTTTGTTTTGTTTGATGGTAGATGTGTAATAAAACTATGAGAAATACTTGTTAGTGCAATTTTAGCGCCAAATTTAAAATTTTTTACAACATTTAGGAGTGAAACTTTAGCCATAGCAAGCGTCTCATGGATAGGAGATTGTATGACTAGCACATAACCGTATATTCAGAAAAATTTTCCACCCAAAAATGTGAGGTTCGCCTTTAGATTTGATAGGAAAAGCATTTACTATTAGTGCTTATGAGTGTACCGGTAGCATTTGGATTCTAGAACTTGCGTTAGTGATGCATCCCGAGACCGCTAGTGAGACTACATTCGTGTAGTAGGATTTACTACATGATAAGAGGCATTAGGATTACCCTTGTGTTAAACCCGTATTATAATTACTTGACTATTTAAGTCATATTACTTGACTAGTTAAGTCAACTAATTTTTCCCACACCCTTAGCGTTGTACTCATTTTTAGTACACGATACCCCTAGTACACCCCTCCGAGCCTATCTTTTCGTTTCTAACTTTAAGCATTTTACTTAAAGGAAGAATTTGTTACACCCCACTTAAATGTACAACCAAATCGCCTTAGCCTTCCGTGTATGCGCTCATTTTTAGTGCATTATTGTTATTTGTTAAACCCTAAGTTAACTTTCTAATTGATTACATGGTTGCTAAGTCGAGTCATATCCTTGTACATATTGTTTTGGGACGATCGGGACTCATGGGTAAGTACTTATTTTATGGAGTAATGGGGAAGAACATCATTTTATTACCCCCATATGTGCGTAATCTTAAAAGTGCTCCAAGTGTTTTGATTTTCTTAATTCGAGTCATTAGATTAGTTTAATGTAAAGTATATAAAGATTCAAGTGTAAGGGGAATGTTCATCCCCTATGATGTATTATTTTGGATGGTAGGGTAAGAGTGTATGCAAAAAAAAAAAAAAAAAAAATATATATATATATATATATATATATATATATATATATATATATATATATATATATATATATATATATATATATATAAAATAGAAAAGAAAAAAAACATACGGACTACCATCCCGTTTCATTCTATGTTTATTTTATGTTTTTGTTATTTTTCATTTATTAGCTTAAGTCGAGTCTAGTCTTGGCTTAGCAACGCCATATTGTACATGTAATTAACCAAGATTGTTAACTCGCCACCAGTAAAACTTCCTTTATCCAACAAAACCGTGTATTTCATATCCCTACACCTAACGTTACAACCCTTTAAAAGACCTCTTTGATAGTTTATCCTAGGTGCTTACGCCATGTGGTGGAGGTTTGATCCTTTCCCAAGCCTATGGTAATCTATTTTGCTATGACAGGTAGTGAGAGATATCTTCCGTTTCCATATTGTAATTTACACTTTATTACACCCGAGAGATGTGAGTATCTAAACACTATTTGTGAGGTGCTTGTGTATGACCTCCGTGCTTGTCTATTGGTCTTTAGTGGAACGATTATTTGTTGTAATTACTTTTATATTAGTGTTAAATGACCCCTAACTTGTATTTTGATTAGAATAAAAGCGCATTTGCTTGAGGACAAGCAAATCTCAAGTGTAAGGGTATATGATGAGGCGAAAAATGATCCGTTTTTAGGGGGTCATTTAAGCCCGAATTTGAATTTATTTGATCAAATATTGCCCTAAATCGTTCCTTTTGTGATTTTAGGTACTTTGGGAGTGAAATCTGGAAAAGGAAGCAATTCGGACGTTTTTGGAGCTTAAAAGTGAAGAAAATGCCAAAGTCTTAATTTTCCATGCTGGGAACAGTAGGTGACGGCGTCAAGAGCAACACCTTGACGGCGTCAAGAGCAAATTTCATGAATTTCCATGACTACCCAGAAGAGATTTGACGGCGTCAAGTGGGAAGGGCGTCAAGAGTAAAAGAGTCATGACGGCCTGGAAGTATATAAGTCTTGACGGCGTCAGAAGTAGATCTAGGCAGTCCGAGGATTGTTTTGGCGGCGAGGTGACGGCGTCACAAGATTACTCTTGACGCCGTCAAACCTATTTTTCTATATATAGTTTTCTAATTTTTCACATTTAAAAAGAGAAGTTTTGGGAGAAACCCTAAGTACGATTTTGGTGTAACTTTATAGGTTTTTCAAGGGTTCCAACCCCTTGATACCTTGCATGATTAATCAAGATAAGTGTTCTTCTAATTCAATCAATATGTCTATGTGTTGGTTGTCTATATCATGTTCTTGTCTTAATTCTATCATGCTAGGCTAGATCTCTTTTGTGTTTGCTTAGATCTAATGAAACCTAGATGTTGATTATGTGTTGATTACTTGTTTATTCTTGTCTTGGATGAATGATTCATATGTTAGGCTTAAGAAAACTGGCAGATCTCCAATTGGTAACATGCTTGAACGTCTTAAGAAACATGAACCAACGCGCACTAGGTCTTTATTAGTTGTATTTAATGCATGAGCCACGGTTTACAATCCCTATAGTTGTGCTGGGCATGGTGTAGGAGGAGATAAGAGCTCATAGAATTGGGGAGTTATGTGTGCCACCCCATGAATGGTATTAAGGAATACAATCCGTCATCCATGCAATTATAACAAGTAATTAACGTGTAAAAGATATCTAGGGAGTAGTGAAATCTAAGCAAACACATTTTCTCCAATTACTGCTCACAACTTTAGTATAAATTAGTTTACTTTCATTTTTAGTATTTTATTTTGATTGCATCTTAGTATTGGGTTAGTTAAATAGCAACTAATTCCGCCCATTCTTTCAAAACCCGAGATTTTTACTTGCTTTCCATAAAATATAAAAACACAAAAATAATCATCCCTCACCTTTAGAACTAGTATTTAGGATTTCTAATCCTAGCGACACTATTCCTAAGCTGAACGATCAATCCCCCGGTACTTATCACTATACTATACTACACCGATCAGGTACACTGCCTGGTGGGGGTTGTAAGCTTCTCGAGATCCCTCGAGAGGTAAAGCCTGTTGCGATTCCCACGCTTCAGTTATCATTATGGGCAATTGTATCAGACTCACCAAGCTTGTGAGGATTCCGCTGGCAAGCTAAGGGATGCCGAGGGTCATTTGGCTGAGCAGATCAGGGCTGTGGAGGAGTTAACCCAATCCAACAGGGAGCTTAATCAGCAGCATCAAGGTTGTGCCGGCCGAGAGGCGGGCTTATCTGGTCAACTGTCGTCCATCCAGCAGGAGAGGGATGAGTTAAAAGGTAAAGTTCTGGAGTAGGCTGATCGGATAAAACAGCTTGAGGAGCTGCTGGCGAGTAAGGACTCGGCCCTGGAAATGTCGGAGAGGAAAGTTGCCGGGTTGGCCGGGGAAGTTGAGAAGTTGACCGTGGAGGCCAGCCAAGCAAAAATCTTAAGACATAACTATGTGCGGCAGTTAGTCCCGACGGTTGTGAAGAGGTTCCGAGAGAGTGAAGAGTATCAGCGGGCTTAGGGTGAAGTGTTCAATGCTGCTTTGGACGCCGGTTGGCTGGAGGGCGTGGGGCTTGACCGAACGGAGGAACAGGTGAATGCTTATATTGTCGGGCGCGAGGGTTTTGATTTGGAAGCCGTCCAAAACTTCCGTGGCTCCTATGATGAAATGTTCCTCCGTCCCTTCCCCTCTCTCGAAAGGGTGGCCTCTTCCTTTCGCTTGCCTCTTGCAGATGTTATGAACCTTCTTCCTGCCGGTGAGGAGAATACCGTTGGTGCTAGTGCTTCCGGGCATGCTTCCTCTGATCATACTCTACCTGACCCTTAGTCTCTTTTTTTTATGAATGTATATGTTTGACGACCTTGGGTCGCTATAGTTTGGACATGTATCTGTATGTTTGTTACTCATAATATTTATTTTGGAGGCCATGGCCTGTAGTTTTTGTACCTTTTTGTCCGTATTATCTCTTTTATGTTGATCACTGTGTGTATGCACTTTGTGTTATAAGTATTGAGTGCCGCCGTTGCGGGCGTCGGATGGATATTTGTGCCGTAGTTGTGGGCATTCCTTAAATGTTTGTGCCATCGTTGTGGGCATTCTTTAGATGTTTGTGCCGTCGTTGTGGGCATCAAATAACTTTTTTTGCCGTCGTTGTGGGCGTTTAACAAATATTTGTGCCGTCGTTGTGGGCATCAAATAATCTTTTTGTGATCAGTACTTGGAGAGAGGTAGCTAATCTCTTCCCGAGTTTCCGTTGTTTTTTATTATTTATTTATTTATTTTATTTTATTTTTTTGTTCGGATGATGGAAAATTATCCCTTCTTTCCGTCTGAGGAGGGATGATTGATACTGGTACTAGTAAACGTACATAGGTAGGAGTTGTTAGTCTTACACGAAAACAGAATAAAAACTATAAGTAACACTTCCTGAGGTTAACAGCGTGCCACTTCCGGGGCACCTCTTGATCGTCCGTTGTGTATAGCTTATAAGACCCATTCTGATATGCCTCCGTCACCCGGTACGGACCTTCCCATTTCGGACCTAACTTTCCTTGATCTTCTACCCTACTGGCTTCATTCCTTCGGTATACAAACTCTCCAGGTTTGAAAGCCACCGGCCGAACCCTTCGGTTGTAGTATCTCTCTACCTTTGCTTTGTATTTGGCCTCACGTATAGCAGCTTCTTCCCTTCTTTCTTGCAATTGGTCCAAGTTAAGGCGCATCCCTTCTTCGTTTGTCTCCGCCCTTACCATCATGGTCCGGTGGGTTGGTATACCTATCTCCGCTGGGATGACCGCTTCGCTTCCGTAGGTTAGACTGAACGGTGTCTCGCCATTACTCATCTTAAGGGTCGTGCGGTGTGCCCACAAGACGTTGGGCAATTCTTCCACCCATCCGGTTTTTTCCCTTCCCAGCCTGGTTTTTATACCGTTCATCAAGCTTTTATTCGCAACTTCGACCAATTCGTTTGCCTGGGCATGTGCTACCGCTGTGTTAATTTGCTGTATTTCCAACTGTTCACACCATCTTTTGAACGGATCATTTACGAATTGTGTCCCGTTATCAGTGACAATAATCTTTGGCAAAACCGAACCTGCAAACAATATTGTCCCAGGTGAATTTCTTAACCTCCTTCCCGGTTATTCGTGTCAGCGGCTTGGCTTCGACCCATTTGGTGAAATAATCGATGGCTACAATCACGTATTTTGCTTTGCCGGATGATTGTGGTAACGGACCTAGGATGTCCATCCCCCACTGGTAGAAGGGCCAGGGCGCCATTATCGATGTCAACGGCGTTTTTTGTAGCCTTGGAACCTTTGCATGGATTTGACACGAATCACGCTTCCGAATTTCCTCTCGGGCATCCCGATGCATTGTAGGCCAGTAATATCCCTGTCTCATGGCCTTAGCCACGACCATGCGGGGCTCCGAGTGCATTCCGCAGGCGCCCATGTTGATCTCCCGGATGACATAGTTTGCTTGTAGAGGCCCCACACATCTTAGCATTGGTACCAAGTAAGATTTTTTGAACAACATTCCTTCTACCATGACATATTGGTTTATTTTCATCCTGAGCGTTCGCGCTTCGTTTTTGTCCTCCGGCCAGATCCCCTCCTCTAAACATTTGATTATGGGTGTCATCCAGTTGTCCCCTTCTTCTTCCACCACGGTGTTTACCTCGGCCTTTTCGATCGATCTTTCCCCCAGCACTTCAACAAGTACTTCCTTCGTGAGGTGGTTAAATGCGACCGTGGCCAGTTTGCTTAACACGTCTGCCTTTTGATTTCGCGTCCGAGGAATATTGATGATGGAGAAGTGCTTGAATCCGGCTATCAGCCCTTTCGTCTTTGCTAGGTATTTGATCATATTTGAGTTTGTGGCCACATAGTCACCATTAATCTGGTTGGCTACTAGCTTGGAGTCAACGTACACCCTTATCTTTTGTACCCCATGTCTGTTGCTATTCTTAGGCCAGCGAGCAATGCTTCGTATTCTACTTCGTTATTTGTTGTCTCCTCGAAGTTGAGCCAAAGGGCATATGTATATTCTGCCTTAGTTGGGCTAATGAGTACCAGGCCTGCTCCAGCGCCCTTTTGATTGGATGCACCGTCCGTATACAACGTCCATCGTCCGACATCATCTGCGTTTGGTTTTAGTGCTGGTTGTTTGAAGTAGACCGCTGAGTTGTTTCCGATCGGTGTTTCTGAGAGAAAATCTGCCAAGATCTGCCCCTTAATTGAGTTCCTTGGTACATATTCTATGTTATACGCTCCCAACTCCACCGAGTACTTAGCCAGTTTTCCGGATGTTTGTGTCTTGTTAAGGACCTGTTTGAGTGGCTGATCCGTGATGACTTTGATTGGATGGGCTTCAAAATATCGGCGTAACCTCCTGGATGCGTGTAAGAGAGATAGGACCAGTTTTTCCATGGGGGCATAATTTCTTTCTGCGTCATTCAGAGTCCGACTGACGTAATGGACCGGGCATTGTTTACCTTTCCTATCTGCCACTAGCACGGTACTTACGGCTTCGTCTGCAGCTGCTAGGTATATGTACAAGGTTTCCTTGGCGACCGGTGTGGTTAACGAGGGGAGGTGTTCGATGAGCCATTTCATTTCTTGGAAAGCCGCCTCTGCTGCTTCCGTCCACCGGTATTCGTCTTTGTTTTCTTTGGTAATGCTTTTCAAGGTTTCGAAGAAAGGCAGCGATCGTTCGGCCGACCGGGACAGAAAATGATTTAGAGCGGCCAGCTTGCCGCTGAGGCTTTGCATTTCCCTCAACGTTCGGGGCGACTGCATGTCCATTATGGCCTTGGCCTTTTTTGGATTTGCCCTTATTCCTTCGGAGGTGACCAAGTATCCCAGGAACTTCCCTTCCTCCATTCCGAACGAACATTTCTTGGGATTGAGTTTCATATTGATCTTCCGGAGGTTGTCGAATGTTTCGGCTATGTCCTCTATCATTCCCCTTTCTTCCTTGCTCTTAATCACTATATCATCCACATAGGCTTCTAAATTCCTCCCCAGCTGTGTTTGGAAAGCCATGTCTACTAACCTTTGATATGTTGCTCCGGCATTTTTGAGACCAAACGGCATCTTAGTGTAACAATAGGTTCCCTGGTCCGTGTAGAATGCTGTTTTCTCTTCGTCATCTTTGGCCATTTGTACCTGATGGTACCCTTTGTAGGCGTCCAGAAAACACTTGTATTTGTATCCCATGACCGATTCACTCTTCTAATTGATGTCCGGGAGGGGGTAGTAGTCCTTCGGACAGGCTGAGTTGATGTTCTTGAAATCTACACACATCCTCCAGGTCCCGTCCGCTTTTTTGACCAACACCGGATTAGAGATCCACGTTGGATATTTTACCGGTCGGACGATTCCGGCCCGTAGCCATTCTTCTACTTCTTGCAACACTGCCTGGCTACGGTCTAGGGCGAATATTCTCCGTTTCTGACACACCGGTTCCACTGTAGGATTAGCGTTGAGATTATGTTCTATAATTCGCTGGGGAACGCCTGTCATGTCAGCCGGTTCCCAAGCGAACACGTCCAGGTTTTTCACCAACAGAGCCCTTAAGAGAGCCTTGCACTCCGGGGTCAAACTTCCTCCGATAGTAACCAACTGATCAGGATGTGCTGGACTAATCATAATTTCCTCTGGTTGGCTTTCCTCACCTAACTCCATTTTTTCGCGTATTTCATCATCTTTCTTTTTCCGGTACTCTGATACAGCGGCAGATCGGGTGAGTAGAGTAGCAATTCCCTGCGGAGTAGGAAACTTCATCATCGCGTGGATGGTTGACGGGACCGCCCTGAGTGTCTTTAGTCCGCTCCGGCAGAGGATCACATTGTAAGGGGAAGGGGCTCGGATTACGGTGAACTTCATGATTGCCCGTCTAGATAAGCCTTCATTCCCAAACTCTACATCCATTTCCAGCTTTCCCAGGGGTTTTGTAACATCTCCGGCGAATCCCAGCAAATCGGTATGCGTGGTTCGTAATCGGGATCTGATCGAAGAGTGCAAATTGTTGAAACAGTGCTCAAACTTGATTTCCATCGATGCCCCTTCGTCTACGAGGACCCGACGCACCAGATATCCTTCTATCATAGCTTCCACAATGAGGGATTCCTCGGATACATCATCCGATAAAATTGGAGGGAAGGTGATGGGTACATTCATCCACTCTTCCGTCCTTTCCCGATTCTTCCTTTTCCTTCCATCAGAGTTTGTTCGGGCCATGTTAATGATTTTGCCTTTTCGAGGTTCCTCTCGCTGGACCACCCCCTTCTATCTAACGTCTTTGATGAGGTGATTAAGCTTTCCCGATTCTAGTGCCTCTTCTAGCTGTTTCTGTAGCTGCTTGCAGTCATTTGTGTGATGTCCTTTCTCCATATGGTAATCACAATATTTGTCTTGATTTTATCTACGTGGAGGGTAATTCATGGGCCTGGGCTGTGGGAGCTGGAATTGACGCTCAGTAGCTAGGATTTCCTTAGGGAGTTTGGTGAGGGCATTCAAGGTGAGTCTCGGGAGCGGGTTGTTGGGGCATGTATGATAATCATTTCTGGGAGGAAGTAATGGTGCTTTATCTTTGGGCCTATATGGGGAGTATCCGTCATGTCCGTGATAGCCCGTTCTGTTCTCACCATGTCTCTTGTCTCCCCCGTATGATCCCTGAAATGGTCTATCCATGCGACGAGGACCACTATCCGGAAACTTTCTTACTGTTTCTGACCTTTCCCCTCGGGGTAGCTCCGTGTTGGTGAAAGCTTTCTCGGCCCTGACAAAGTCATCTACCCATGTCATCATCTCTTCCACCGTCTTCGATACTCTGTCCGCGAAGCGTTTAGCTAGCTCCGGGGTTTTACATGCGTCCATGAACGATGAGATCCTCATGATTTCCGGTACCCCTTGTATGAACCCTGTCTCAGTGGTCCATCTTTCTTTAAACTCAGGTAAAGATTCATTTGCGTGTCTCACAATCCGAGTTATTTCCGTAGGATCCCTGAAACACTTCTTCCTCGAGGAGAAACGGGTGACAAACTGGTGATGTAGACTGGTCCATTCGTCGATGCTACCCGATGGGAGTTTGTCATACCATCCTCTGGCGCTGCCGTCCAGCGTTTGTTGAAACATGCGACACCACACAGGCATGGGCCACGAACCCTGCATGGCCGCTCCGGAGAATCGACTGAGATGATCCTCTGGATCCGTGGAGCCATCGTAGAGCCTAATGTGGGACGGCATCTTATGCTCTGGTGCGGAGAACTCTAAAAGCCGCCGGGTCAAGGGTGAGTGGGACAGTTCTTTGAAGGGATTTCCCAAGTCCTCATCGGATACTTTCTCCCCGGTTGCAATTTCGTTTCGTCTCCCGTTCGGTTCCCGGTCGTCAAAGTTCAACCGAATGGGAGAGACATTCCTCCCCCTATTATATGTCGCTATCAGGGATCAGAGTGCGGAAACGTGTCCTTCGATATGTTCTTTCGTCAGAGGAGTGTCATCTCCCCGTGTTATGACAGGACCGGCATTATCCATCCTATAGCTTAGGTAGATTGAATACGGGTCCCACGGATGGCGCCAATTTGTTTGAGTAAAATCCTGTAGCCCTTCGGTAGTCCTTGTGAAGTCCTCCGAATGGTTGGTGGATGTATTGCGAACCTGTGAATCACAACAAAACGCGTTAGCCTCATCCCGGGTGTTGTCCCAGGACCAAGCTCCGGCGTAAGAATGAGTATAGGGTGATGGTAATAAATGTGTGTAATAATAATGCAGTAAATACTAATTATTATGAAAGTACATAAGGGGTATTTATACTACTGACCTATCATTGTTCACCACTTGTAAGTAGGTTACTGTTCCTGACATATAGGGAGTGGCGTTGTGGGCCATCCCTATGCTAGAGTGCCAGACAAGATTAAGTCACGTGTCAAGCATGTGTTCTTCGGAGGGAGGGATCAATCGTCCGGCCATAGACTGATCGTCCGGATCCGTTTATGATCGTCCAGAACTTTCGGTTAATCGTCCGGTATATTGATTTGACCGTCCGGTCATATACGCAATCAGTATCTCTTAAGAGACATCAAGATCTTTATAGATCTATACGAATCAAAACTCAACTCATCATCGCTCTTTGTGAATAATATTGACTTCTTTGTTAATATCCGAAAAACATAAAGAAAAAGATAATAACAATTGTGTTATCACATTTCTTTCTTATTCGTTTATTAAAATGTACAAGAAACTTTAACAAATCATCACGTACCCGAGATCTTAAACAAGACCTTTAAGCCAAAACTCTTGATTATTCTTCCTGTGTGGGTCTGTGAAAGGCATATAATATTTCATTGTGTAAGAATGAGAATGTCTGTGCTCGTGTGTTGTGAAGATAAATAAAAAATGAGATCGGTTTGATGAGTGGGAGAAGATGTGATCTGAGATTTATTTTTTTAGGTGAGAAAAGATGAGAGGTAGGGGTGGACTAAAAGTGAAACGATATTAGGGTTATCAAATGACTACATATTAGGGTATATCGGGTATTAAGTATAGTGTGAATCAGATTGTATCATTTTATTGGACCTGATTGTGGTTAGGACTGGAGTTGGATCGGGCTTCTTTGTTAACTCAATGGATTGGGTTGTTGTACCACTAAGTGGCTTTGATATGGACACAACGAGTACATGTATTCCAATAAATTTAAAAGCCATGAAAAAATTTAACTATCATATAAATTTATAAGTGATGAAAAAATATGAATAACTCATATCCTATAAAAAGAATTTAGCTATCATATACCAATCACCCCTTCATTTCTGTTTCATTGTCTAAAGATTTTGCAAAAAAAAAAAAAAAAAAAAAAAAAGACATACTAATTATGCATATTAATAGTTCGAATATTTGTGTTTATGCAAAATTACATTTTGTTATGTAATAAAGTTTATTTTAAATTATGTTTCAAAGATGCTAATTATGTTCCTTTCTTTGGGTTGGACCTTATGTTTATTTAGATATCAAATTGTTTGCATTGTTATTGCATAAAACTTTTTTTAATTTAAATTATCATTTATTCGTATAGTTCTTGTTAGAAAAAACCTATAATCGAACAACATTTCTCGCCTTAAAATGTAGTCACAGGGTACCCACCGCCGCATCGCGCGGGTACCCTGCTAGTCTCCATCATATATATTGCATTTATTATAATTAATACTCTCAAAGTTTCAAAATGAAAAAACACATGTTGGTATCCTCTTTTGCAGCATTCTTACTAAACCTAGTTATTTTCATTTTCTTGGTGTTTCTCAAAAGTCCGTTTTGCTTGGCTTCATTAGATGTAGCTTGTGCCCCTCGAAACTGTGGTGATGGTGTGAACGTAAGCTTTCCATTTGGCATTGTAGATTTTCAACCGTCATCTTGTGGGTACCCTGGTTTCGATCTCAGTGTTAAGGCAAAATCTTGCTTCTACCTCGGACAAGCGAAATGAATCCTCCGGACTGTGATCGGTCCTTCGGATTCGAGGAGATCCTTGCTAGTGGAGTGTTCCTTCGGATATCTACAAAACAGATACGTCCGTTAGTCTCGCCCCGGGAGGATGTCCCAGGACCAACCTCCGGCATGAGAGTAAGTATATATTCTTAGAGAGAGAAAGTATAAGTAAAGTTTAGAGAGTGAAAAGAATTAGTCTACCTTAAGTGAGAATTCCTTCTCTAATTATAGACGATATTCATGAAGTACAAGGCTAATTAGTACTAATATGTTTAGTGGTTTACTTGTACATACTTTACTACCAAGTACTTGTGTACTTGTTTGTACTTTAGTTTACTTGACTGTTGTATGTCCGGAGTGTCAGTTCATCCGGAGGGACATGGCCTTCCGGATGTCGTCATTGGTCAGCCTAGTTCCAACGGTCCGTTCCGTTTGACTGTTGGTTCGGGCCGTCCGGGTTTATTCCGGAGGGTACATACGGCAACACTCAGCTGCAACGAGAATGAGTCCTTAATTATTCGTATATATAGAAATAATGATTTCTTTGAAGTTGAAAGTATTAACTATAGTGATTCTAATATGTGGTTACGATATGTACCAATAACCACATGCCCCTTGGCAATCACAAACATAACACTTGATGATAGCTCCTTTTCGGTAGATTCACATACGGACTTTAACATGGTTATTATTAAGAATTGTTCCATATCACAGCTGCCCAAGAATCTGACAAGGTATAGGATTGGATCTTGTGATCAGTTGGTTACATCTAGGTATGACATGAATTTTGGAATCGCAGAGGAAGTTTGTACTAAAGTGGTTGTGGTACCGATTGATTTGAAATATTATTATACTATGGTTGATGGTGGAAATTAGACTATCTTTATCCATCCGATTGCCAACCGGTTGGATTGGAAAAAAACAAAAAAAATATAATTATTATATTGAAAGTGAACAAATGAAAGATAGAGAAAGAGACGATCCGGTCGGTTTGTGACTTCCAAATCTTTGAGCCAACCGTGCCACGTGTCACGCTCTGAATCTACCAACAAAACCACAACATCATCTGTGTTTGTTCCTCCGTTAATAGAGAAAAAAACACAATAACTTCTTGTGTTCATATTTCAGATTAAAAGAAAGAAAGTAACCAATGAAATGATAGGGGTTTTGTGTATAAGATTCAAGTTAGGATGTGAGTGTGGCTGTGGTGTATAATATTCAAGGGAGATATAAGGGGGCGGACATTTTGTGTAGGTGTGATGTTGTTAGGCTGTGAAAATGAAAGTATAATTAGGGTAAGCAATTTTTATAACCCCTAGAAATTAGGGTGTACATCATTTGGGCCGGTATTTGTTGCTATCCGGATTTTTATGAATGACAAGTATAACCAAAATGTAAGTTGGGCTCCAATGTGATATTAGACTATTTTAATAGTAGACCAAAATTAATCATCTTTGGTTAGTCATATTGATTAATGGTAATAAATGATTAATGGAGAATAAGAAAATAATATTATATGTTAGATTGGGTTGTTGATAAATGGTAAAAAAGTTGCGATTAATTGTATGTATAGATTGTATATGTGGACGAGTGAGAAAATAAATTTTTAATGAAAGATTTGATTGGATGAGGTTGTGAATAAAGATAGTCTTATACAGAGGTGCTGAAGAAAGGGTTTTTAATGTCATGGACGGCACCGGATTGTGAGACTTGTAGAAAGAGTGGTGGTAGGTGTGTATATGTTGAGGAAATGTTGTTGCTCCGTTGTTCGTGCCCAAATTCAGTCACCGTTGACCCCTACGTGGGTTGTCAAACTGGGTAAGAGCATACACAATTCGTATAAGTTTATTTGATGACAATATCTCATTTTTATTTAGGGAAATTTGCATATATGTGACCAAAGATAATAATTATCTCCAACTTCAAGATTAAATTTACCATGAGTTGAGTTATTTCATATTCTCTAAAGATTAAATAAACAAATATTTGGTATTTACACTATTGCGACGAGATTTTTTTTTTTATCTTTCAGTAGACGGGCGCCCTTCAATATACTAACAAAAATAACAAATCACATGTGATTTTTCAGACATATGTTTTAACACTCACAAAAAAAGTTCATCAAAAGTATATAGAAGTACCCTTCTATAGAAAGATGATTTAATTCTCATTCTCTTTTCGTATAACGATTAATGGTTTGTGGTGTAATTTTTAGAAAAAAAAAATAATAGAAAGTGGGTTTTTCTTCCATGAAAAATGAATTGACAAAATTAGTTCATTAGGTCTTTAGAGAATTTGGGGTATAAATTTAACTTTTCTCACACTTAACCCTGTTATCAATTGCTATGAGATTAAAATTTTAATAATATTTTTAATGAACACTGTTATTATGCTCATGAGTGATAGAGTGATTGTTTACAGTTAAAACACAAATGTGTGAAATCGTCATAATAATTGTCTGGTGTTTTCTACACGCAGATTCAAATTTAAACTCAAGGAATACTGTTAACAAAAAACCAGTGATTCTTGTCAAGAAAAAACGAGTGATTCTTGTTACAGGTATATTATGATACACAAGTATTCTTCTCCACTTAAGTTTCCACAACAATTTGTATGTCTTTTAGTAGATTAACTTATGTGAAGATATTTATTTTCTCGTGTATTTTATTTGTATCAACTTATTAGCATATATAATCAAACTATCTTCGATTCAAGGTTAAAAGAAGGTTGAGAAAGAGCCGGAAAGTTTCATTGCATTAAAGAATGTATTAGTTGAGAAATGGGTGCCTCAATTCATATATATAAATAGTATATCACAAAAAAAGTCAAAGTGTTTTATTGGGTTACACTTCCAACTTTTTTTTTCGATCTACTATTTATATATAGGCCAAAACTTTACATCAAAATATGTTTGCTGATAGGATTTACAATTGGTATGAGTTTGATAGTAGTGATGGGCACTTTAAAAATGATAGATTAATAACAAGGTTCTTTGACTCCTTTGATGTATATCTAATATATGCATTTCACACTACCGATTACCATGAAACAAACAACATATATCATTCTCATACTCATTCCTTCATTCACATAGGTTCAAACCAAATGCACCCTTAATCTGTTTCATAGAACACTTAACAACAATTTCGCAACTATAATTATTTTTTGTTTTATGCATCCGTCGCTACGCAAAAATACTCATTTAGTTTGTATAATAGGTTTAATAAATATAGGTTGCATAAACATCTGCGATGTATAAGGAAATTTTTGAAAAGGGTTGGTAAAGCGAAGTGGTTTGCTAGAACTTTAAGTTTATTTTGTTGCATCACTTTCCCTCGTCAACTTTATCCCCTATACAGCTATACTAATTTGAAAAGGGTTGGTAAAGCGTAATGGAGTTTGTGATGTTACATAGTGAAAAGAAATGAAATGCATATACAGTAGAAACTCGATAAATTAATACTCGATTATTTAATAAACTCTCTAAGATAATATTTTTTGCCGGTCCCGACTCAGGGATAGGGTGCTTAATTAATAATTCGCTAAAATTATAAGATAATACATTTTTGATAATTTCTTTAGACCCCATATAAAATATAAATTAATAATTCCTTATATATAGCATATTACATGAATGATTTATGAAGGTTTCTTGAAAAATGACTCAATTGTCTTTTGTTTTTTGTTGAAATCAATTTCCCCTTGAATCTCGTCTCTAATTTTCCTTAGCATGGTAAGAACTTCTGGTGTTGTTTTCTCATAGCTCAACAAGAAATTGTTCAATGTGATTGCCGCTTTAATAGCTTCGTTTCGCGAAGGGGGCTCCATTGTAGAACTTTCATCATCTTCTTCATTGATATTATCTTTATTAATTTCAATAACGCTTTCAATAATTTCTTCATCAGTCAACAACTGTGCAACTACATTTTCTTCTGGGTGAGTTAGAACATCTTCGACATCCATTGCATTGCGATAACCCAACTCTTTGATCAAATTCTGGAGTTCTTGAGTGCTTTCACCAGAAGCATAATAAGGTGGGAGATTGGAGGTTTCTTTCAAATTGGGCCGTTCATTTGATATACATGCATTGTATACAATAATTAAGTGGAAGCTTTAAAGGTGTTTGTAAACTAAGCATTCTACTATAAATTAATAAAATATTAATTAATATATAAATTAATAATTATTAATTTATCGATTAATTAATAACTCTTTTAATTAATAAATTTTGGTAGTCTCAAGTATATTATATTATAGAGTTTCTACTGTATAATGTGTTTATATATTTAAAATAAATAAATAAATAAATAAACCTATCAATTTTGGAACACACGATCATTGTTTACATTAAAAATTTTATTTACTTCAGTTACCACTAAAATCTTACCACTTTTCGTTTGTTCCGGCTCTTACTATCGGAGTTGCGATGATTTTGGTTGTAGCAATTATATATTTCTTAAGGAAATTCAAACAAAGAAGAATAACAGAGACACATGTCAACGTGGATATATTTCTAAAAAATCATCAATTTTTGGCTCCAAAAAGGTACTCTTATTCGCAAGTAAAGAAGATGACTAACTCCTTTAAAGTCAAACTAGGACAAGGAGGTTTCGGTTCAGTATAAAGGAGAGCTAAGCAATGGAAACCTAGTGGTAGTGAAGATTTTAAGTGAATTAAAAGGTAAAGGTGAAGATTTCATAATGAAGTTGCAAGTGTTGGCAGGACATCCCATGTAAATATCGTCAATTTACTGGGATTTTGCTGTGACGGCCACCACAGAGCATTGATATATGAATTCATGCCTAATGGTTCCCTTGAGAAGTTTATATATGGTCGGGAATCATCAAATAGTTGCCAACTTGGGTGGGACAAGTTACACCAAATCGCTATTGGAATTGCTCAAGGCTTAAAATACTTGCATAATGGTTGTAAGTTGTAACACAAGGATCTTGCATTTAGACATAAAGCCTCCTAATATTCTTTTAGATCAACAATTTTGTCCTAAGATATCCGACTTTGGGTTGGCTAAGCTATTTCCTGAAGCGAGAAGCAAGATATCCATGTCCCGTATGAGAGGAACACCAGGGTATATTGCTCCTGAACTATATTCTAGAAATTTCGGACAAGTTTCCAATAAATCAGATGTTTACAGTTACGGAATAATGATTCTCGAGATGTTTGCAGGGAAGAAAGATATAGAAGTTGATCAAGTCGATCATACAAGTGATATATACTTTCCTGATTGGCTATACAAGAAGTTAAATGAGGAACATTTTGGCTTGCATGAGATTGTGAGCGATGAAGAAAATAATATGGTAAGGAAAACGATTATTGTGGGGTTGTGGTGCATCCAGACTAGTCCTTTGAACCGCCCCACAGTCACACGGGTGTTGGAAATGTTAGAAGGAGACATAGAGTTGGAAATCCGTCCAAAACCTTATTTGTCTTATCCATCAAGGCCAGTCAGCTCTTGCTCCCCATCAACAAGCTTCCCATCGACAAAGTAATGGCATTGTAAATGTTCATTTATAGTTACATATTAGAAATTCTTTTTGTTAAATGACTTTTGGGCACCTTTGGTGCATATAAATCAACCCTAAACTTAGTTATGGAAAACTTATTGTTCAAGATTATGTACATCAGTACATGTGAATCATTGGCATGAGTAAGAGTAACCAAATACAAAAACTATATGGAAATTGTGTTGTACCAAGTATCAGCTGATAAAAAAAATTGCAAACCATAGGGACCATTTTTGTAGTTAACTCAAATATCTTAATTTCAAAATGTAGAAAACGTTAAATGGATGATCAAATGCAAAGACCACAAGTGGTCAAACATGAATGGAGAGTTGAGATCCATGAACCTATCAACCAAATATAGCCACCCATTTATATTTTTCATTTTTTTTCTTTCAAAACAACATATCTTGCAAACGGTAAAGCTTCAAGCTACAAAAAAATACCATCGCGACGAGAATTAAATGATCTTTCTATAGATATGCATTGTTATATACTTTCGACGAACTTTTTTTTTTAATTTCCGCCCAGAAAGAATCATATATGATTCGTCAAAATCATATATGATTCGTAAAAATCATATATGATTCGTAAAAAATCATATATGATTCGTATTTACGAATCATATATGATTCGTAAGAATCATATATGATTTGTTAAAATCGAATCATATATGATTCTTACGAATCATATATGATTTTTGTGGGCGAAAAAAAAAGTTCATCGAAAAAAAAGTTCGTCGAAAGTATATAACAATGCATGTCTATAGAAAGATAATTTAATTCTCGTCGCGATGGTATTTTTTTTTGTAGCTTGACGATTGACGGTTTGCGAAATATTTTAAGTTTTAAAAAAAGGGTGGAAGTTTATTTTTTTATTTTGATAAAAAAAATGAGTGGCTAAGATTGTTTGATGGGTTCTATAGTAAAAGTTGCGTCTATAAACCAAAACCCTAAAACAAGACAAAAAAATAAAAAACTAAAACCCTGACCTGCTATACAAAGTTATATACCTTATGCAATAAAGATTGTACATCATAACCTTTGCTCCACATACAAATCCCCTGTTCCATTCAAACCCTCAAATTGATTTTGTTACTCATAAACAAAATGGGTTTTTGATTCTTGGTACTAATAAAGTTTATATTTTTATCCATATTTTTAGGTGAATGATGGAACAAGGGTGTTTGGGACAACAAAATCTTGATCTTACAAAGCTGATAATTTCATGGTCTCTTGATGACAACTACAAGGTCTTTATTTTTACCATTTTTGTAATTTTTGCTTGTTTGTTGTTTGTTTATATGTATTATTTTTTTGGGGTAACCATGTTTTATGACCTTTTGGCCGACTAATCCACACATACTCAAACCGGGTAAAACAATCCTTTTAAGGAGGTTGGCGTGGCCACTTGTGGGTTGTTTCACATTTTAGTGATGAAAATCACAAGCCTTTTGCGACAAGGCCACCTCGAGTGGTTTGTGGTTTGTGGTTATTTTAGTTTTATACTTTTTTTAGAGTTGGTTCATGTTTTAAAGTTGTCTTATAGAAACAAAGTAATACAGTTTTGTGCTGAAATCAAACCGGATATATTTTAAAATTCTGAGTTTGTTTTTATGAGCAGTAAATACAGTGCTATTTTTTGACATAGGATTAGTCTTGTGGGCTGTCGATTACACGCATAGTTGAGGGGTTTGAGAAAAAACTTTAATAGATATATCTTCATCAATGTGAGGATTGTAATAGCATTTAAGGTTCCCGTGACACACGATCTTCTAGCTAGTGCATTTGGTTGTTTCTTAGCTAAGTGGTTTGGACAGGAAGGTTGATTCTTGTTTTTTTCCCTGATTAATGGCACTGATTTGTTTTTTATGAGGATATTTGGTATTACTTATATAAGTGCTTATTAAAGTTTCAAGTGTTTGGCAAAAACTGATTATCTTCTGATTTAACACTGAAGTTTTGGCACTTACTTTTAAGCCGATAATCACTATAAATGTGAATACAATGCCGTTTGGGTTTAATGTTTAGAAAATATATCCATTACTTGAATCTTTCTAATGACTTGATGTATCATTTGTAGGTGGAAAAAGAGCTAGAACCACTTGATGATCTGGTTAACAGGAATAGCGCACCTTATAAAAATGCAAAATGGAAGGTATTTAAAATTTACTTTTATGTAAGCAAGATATGTTATTATGTAACATGTTCTTCATATTTCTTTTACTTTATGCCACAGATTCTCTTCAGTGATGACTTTAGAAGATCATTTGGGAAGCTTACAAGTGATCGCGTGAAGAAATTGGTCTTAAATCTTTTATTGAGACTTTCTATTGGCTGGTGTCCCGAGAGAAGCTTAGGCTTGCCTCATGGGAATTCTGCACAAAGTGTGAAACAGTTTATTGTTGAAGGGTTGTTTATTGTAAGCACAATTGACATCATCAAGGATGTCAACTATGTACAAGTTATCAAGGTTTGGGATATATTACCCTTTGAAGAGATTCCAAAGTTGACAAAATGACTTTTCTGCATACACAGAAAATTATATTAGTCGTTGCGCAGAAAAACTAATCGAAGGGTATATGATCATTTTCCATCTACTATTTTGAAATAGCAATGATGATTTTTACATGCTTATTCCAATTTATATATATTGCTGTTTTGTTTTAATGTTATTCAGGAATTTGGTAGTTCCTAGGTGTTGGGAGGCATCTCAAGAAATTATCCGATTTCGTTATTTGGTCAATGATGAAGATGATAAGGAAGTGAGTTTGGATTCTGGTGGTGGTAGAAATTTTGTTGAAAACTCGAAAGTGAGTGAAAGCTTATTGCTGATGAAGTTCTACTCATTTTCATATGAAGTGGTGTGCCATTTGCTATCTGATAATGAAGTTGATCTACCCATGCAACTGACCGATGAACAGATGGACTTATTATTGTTTAGAAAAAGTTCATTTATATGGATTCATATCAAATTCCTCACATGACACAGGCACAAACCAACTTTTGACCTTATACATACTTGATTAAAATGTTAACTCATGTTCAAAATATAAAATTTCTTCAAATAGGACAGACAGGTTATTCTGGTTTAAAGCAAACTTACTAACTTTAGTCAAAAGTATGAAAAGGGTAAAATGGTTAAACTTAAATTTATAAATGGAGTTAGGCAGTCAAGTGATTTTCCAATGCTCCACAGGCAGAGGGGAAAAGTGGCCACTTAAACAGACACATAGAGTTTGACTGAAGTATATAAACTATAAGTTTATTTAGGTTGCGAGAGCGTATGAAAACTGTAAATTTCAGTATTTATTCGTATAACTTATCTCTTCATTAACTAATCTATTGATTGTACATGATAAACGAGATATGTGTCACTGATTTTCTACTTAGTTCTATATAAATATATGAGTATCTTATTTGATATGCTTTCATGATGTTTATATGGTTTTCAGCTTTTCTATGAGAATAATTTTGTGATGGCAAGATTGTGTTTTGAAAGAGCTGGAGACACAATGTGGGAGAAGTTGGCAAAGGCTTGTGATCTAAGAGCATCAGCTGATCAAATACGGGGAACACATCCGGAATCTTATTTCGGTTATCTTAGAGAAGCAGCAGGACTGTTCGAGTCTATTCAGAAATTTGAGTCCGCTGCATCATCGTATTGTGATTTGGGGGAGTATGAAAGAGCTGGTAACTTCTTTATCTAGTCAAAAATACCTTTCCAAAGAAAGAGCAAATAGGTGTAAGCGGGTTGGAACGGACCTGTTTCAACCCGAGCTCATTAAGAAACATTACCCATTCGAACTTGTGTGTTTCTGCAGGAAAAATCTATATGCATAAGTGTGGAAAGTTTGACGCAGCAGCAGACTGTTTCACTCTAGCAGGGTGTTATAGTGAAGCCGCAGAAGCCTATGCCAAAGGAGATCAGTTCACCAGTTGTCTGTCAGTTTGCAACAGAGGGAAACTTTTTGATATAGGCATGGTATATATACAAAACTGGGAACAACGTGCTAATGTTGTAAGTAAAGAATTAGAAGTTAAACAGGAATTTTTGGAGAGTTGTGCTCTTTATTACCATGAACATAAAGATTCTGAATCCATGATGAAATTTGTCAAAGCATTTTCTTCCATGGAATCTAAGCGTATATTTTTGAGGTCATTGGGGTGCCATGATGAACTTTTGTTGTTGGAAGAAGAATCGGGTCATTTTCTTGAAGCTGCTGAGTTGGCGAGGTCGTGGGGTGATCTTTTAAAAGAGGCTGATCTTTTGGAGAAGGCTGGACATTTCAAGGAGGCTGGTCTTTTGTTACTTTGGTATGTGTTTTTTAGCTCGTTATGGGGAAACGGGAACAGAGGTTGGCCACTGAAGCAGTTTGCTCAAAAGGAAGAACTCTGTAATAGAGTAAAGTTGCTTGCAAAAATGGACTCGGACGCTATGTATGATATTGTTTGTAGTGAACTTAAGATACCTTCTGATCAGCACGACAGCTTGTCTGAGCTGAAGGAAGATCTGTTTGTTTCTCAGAAAAATAGCAGTCTGAGGGGAGAAATCTTGTTGATTAGGAAAATCTTAGATAAGCATCTTCAGATAAATTCCTCAAAGTATGATTGGGAGGATAATTTACCGGTGGATATATATAAGCACTGTGATGACAAGATGTCTCAGAATCAAGTTTCTGTTAGAACTCTTGTTTTTTATTGGAATCTGTGGAAGAAGCATATCGTTGATATCTTCAGAAGTATTGAAAGTCTCGAAAATGAAGATCTATGTAAACCCTCGGGGCATGCTGATTTTTGTTTATATTATTTTGGGGTTAGGAAACTGTCTCTAAAAGGAAGCACGGTGTACTTGTCACTCAATAAGGATGCTGATTGGATAAGAAACACTGATAACAAGGGTCTTCATAAGGACCGGAATCGTATAACTTTGGATGGCAGGGAGTTAGTGTTTGCTATCCGGTCTTATTGGCAGTCCGAGTTACTTTCTGTGGGTATAAAGGTACTTCAAACTCTGGACGCCCTCCGTAAGTCAAAGTCAAACGGTTCTGTGTTTCACCAAAGCACATCTCTCCTACACATTTTTGAGGTCTCCAAGTTTCTTTTAGACTTTTATCATAACCTCACAAATCCTTATAAAAAGAGGTTGCAGTATTTCCTTGGAATTTCATTAAGTTACATTGATATTCTGTTTCCATTAGACTGGCGGAAATCAGTGGACGAGGACTTGGTTTCCCTAAAGGAGACTGATCTGTCGGTGAACTTACTCGAGGAGATTATTCTTCAAGCTGTTGACATCAAAGCTCTCGAGAGGGTGATTATTATATGTCTGTGTTCAAGAGTATCAGTAGCAGTTTACGAGAATCTCATTAATAAGCTCAAAGATAAACCTCAATTTAAATCATTTGTTGAGAAATTTAGGGATGGTGGATTGAAAGATGTTTTGGTTGCTCCAACACTTCAACGTGCTTTAGAAGATAACTTTAGAGTCGCCTCCGGTTTCCTATCACCTCCCAGTTTCGGGTATCTAGTGGACCGTCTTCTTTTAATGCAAACTTTCACTTCAGAAAATTCTTACACAACAAGATCTTCTTTTGTTGGATCATTTACACATATTCAATCTTCTTCAACTTTATCTATTAGCCCTTCTCCAAATCTAAGCGTTCTTGTTGAAAGAATCCAAGATATTCTCTGTTTTAGTGAAATTACTATGGTATGGATTAAAAGATCAAAGATTGATGTCTCTTATTATCCACTGTTAGTACTAAAGATGGTTATGATACTTTCCTTAATATGTCTGAAGGCACCAAATTATTCTCCAAAGCTACTTGACTTTCTGTCTGGTTACGACAATATTGCTTATTTTCTTCCAAAGAAGTTTCTGCGTAGTCTTCTAAGGAAAAGGATAAACCAAAAATTGAACTTGGATCCAGAAGTTGTTGCAGAAGCGTTTTTGAGCATTGATGATCCTCTCCTGATTGTTAGATCGGAAAATGTGAGTCCTAAAATCTTGAATAATCTTACGCGTAAGATGTTATGCTTAACCTTTAAGTTATGCGTAAGATCTAAAGTTATGCGTAAACAATATTGTTTATGCGTAGACTTTGATTTTACGCGTAAACTTAGAGTTTATGCGTAAAAATGTTACACGTAAGGTTTTTTCAACCAAATTGATCTCTCAAACTTATCCAAGCTTAAAAGATATCCCGTGTCGAAGTATTCCACAAACTTATCCAAGTCAGGGAAGTACTGAGTAGTCTCTGATCGTTGAAGAAAACTTATGCGTAGGATCTTTTGCGTAGAAAAACTTATGCGTAGGATCTTAAGCGTAGATCTTATGCGTATGATTTTCACCTTATGCGTAGAAAATCAATCTTATGCGAAGGAAAGTGAACTTATGCGTAAGAAGAGGGTTTTGACTAAACTTAAGCGTAGGAAAGGGGTTTTGACTTAATCTTATGCGTAAACAGTACTGTAGACAACTATGAAATCGTACTATTCACCCAAGTTACGCGTAAGATGACCAGAAAACGTGAAAAATCCGATTTTTTCAACCAAAACCACTTTTTCCACTTGTTTCTATTGATCAAATCTTTCCCAAAACACTTAGAATCACTAAAACTTCAATAAAAACAACAACTTTAACACTAAAATCACGTAAAAATCAAAACTTTTTTGAAGGAAAAGGTGCATAAATGAATGAAAAATGCAACTTTTTAACAAAAAACTTGATAAAAACACTCCTAAATCATTGTTAGGCGATTGATACGACTTGTAGGACCTTAAATCTATCAACTTTAACACAAATATAGCATGTAAATGAAGTAAAGATGGTGACTTGGTAAGATGTATGTGGCGTTAATATGTAATAAGAATAAGAGATGAAGTAGAAAGCTTTTATTAAAAAACACACACAATACACACACAAGCACACCTTACAAATGAGAGGTATGGTGCCTTTTATAGTTCCATACATAGGCTTTGATGGGCTTGGGCTTGGGCTTGGACTTGGTTACATGGTTGGATAACTAGGCTTATGAAACATAGCACATAACATATTAGCTTGCCAAGTCCAAGGCCCAATGACTAAACTATTACTAATCTTAACAAACGACACAAAGTTACAATATGAGAATGACCATCACTTCTATATATATATTTTTAATGCTAACAAATAAGCTGAAAAATAAGCCAAAGGGCTTAAATAGAAGCTATCACTTTTTTTAAATTTGGTTTTTCTGATTTTTCTTTTTTAGAAACTATAATACTACTACAAATAAGCAAATTTAATAAAGACAAAAGTTTTACAACCTAAAAAATAAGCAGTATGGAGCTTATGAGTTCCACAGATAAGCTTTTGGGCTTACAGTGGAAATTTAAGCTCAAAATAAGCTTGAAATAAGCTTCAAACTTGGAACCAAAAGTAAAATAAGATTTATATAAGTACAATGAACTGAAATAAGCAAAATGGTGCAACGAAACTCACTAATAAGCTTGATATAAGCTAATAAGCAATTCCAATTACACTGAGATCCAAACACCCTTGCAGTCAAGTTTATAAGAAGTTTAAGCTTAAATGATAAGCTAAAAAGCCCAAACCAAGGACTGAGGAAGAAAGATGAGATGATGGGATTTCCAAAAAGCCAAAGCTCTCAGGGTGGGACCCACTAGAGAGCTTATAACAAGCTTATAAAAAAAACTTGGATTCACTGATGACTTATTGCACACAGAAATTTGGACAAAATAGAAGCTGCTTGCAGCCCTATGAAACAAGCTTGAAAAAGCTTTTTGATTATTGGAACTTTGAAATGGCTTGCTAGACTTCACAAAAAACCAAGGTTCACAAGCTGAAGCTCATAAATGAGCTTATGATTATGAAAAAGATCCATATACACTGAATACTCAGTGTTCACAGTGAAATGGGACAAGATATAAGCTACAAGGAGGCTTATTAAACAAGCTAGAAAACGGAAAATAAGCTCTGATCCTATGAAATTGGTGGATAAGTTTCTCAGAGAATCAAATATCACAAGCTAAGTCCAAGAATTGAGCTTTTTATGAGCTTGTGAAAAGTACTCACCTACACTGATTGCTCAGTGTAGTGAGTAAATTTGAGCAAAATGGATAAGCATGATAAGCAATCCAAATAAGCAAATAATGGAAAAACAAGCATACATATAGCAAACTAGCCAGAAGGGCTTCACAAAGCAGCAAAGTACACAAGTTAAACCTAACTATTAAAGATTGTGCAAGCTTATGAAAGTGAGTCTCAAGTCTGTGCACAGGACACTTTTATAAAAAAGTGCTAAAAATTAAGCACAAATTAAGCAGTTATACTAAGGTATAAAAATTAACAAGAATAGTCTAATAAAGATGAGCAACAAAATATTATTATCCTACAAGCACTAGATCTGAAACTAAGTATTAAGTCCTATAGAAAATTAACAAGTTTATTCAAAAACTTATTAACTGATAATTTGACTTTTTAAAGATATGAACTATGTTGACTTATATGAACTTAAAATCAATCCTACTTACTGATTATGTTGTAATATGTTATAATTAAACTAAATTAAGCTATATTACCAATTAATGAACCACTGTGATGAAGATGAAACTTTAAATCCTAACAGTTAACTAAAATGGATAGATCACAAGTGATTTACTTTATTAAAAGTAGACACTAGTTTTTATGGTTGTTCTGTGATAATATGACCTAGTTTAACAGATAACAATCAAAAACTACAACAAAAGCACACCAAGGATCACAGAGATTGTCAAATCCAAACAACCCTATAAGTGAATGATTTTATGAGTTTCAAAGTTAAACACAAATTCAGACCATAATTCAGAATCACAAGGTTCTCTTATGATATAATAAACATTAATGAACTGATAAACAACATGTATAACAACAATTAACCAATTTTACTACTAATGCTAATAATAGCAGTTAAGATCACAATATAAGCAACAAAGTATTCTATCAAACAAACATGCAATTTTAAGCTACAACTAGACTAAGAAATACTGAATAAGCTCAAAAACACAGATATAAGCAATGATAAGTACTTGAATAGTAAAATGGTAAATTTAAGCAAAAAGCTTACAAATTGCTTCGTGTGAGATCCAAACCAAAAACCAAGGACCATGAATCAACCTAAAGGTTTCCCATAAAACCACTAACCCATGGGCAATCCATTTCCTCCCATGCTCCAGCTTGTATTCATCATCACCATGATTTTTGATTTTTTACTTATTTATGTGATATTTTTGGTATTTTTGCTTTTTTTTTTAACTTAGGCTGAATTTTAATGTTTCTTAAAGCTTTACAAAGCTTTCTAGGAGCTTATGTGAGCCAAATCAGTCCTTATCATTATCTATAACAACATTTAAGTAATATTGAGAATTTAACTTGAAAATGGTAAAAACTTGAAATGAACAATAAACTTGGAATTGATTACTTGTAAAGATTGAAATACAACAGATATCACTTATCAAAACGTTTGAAAGAGTAAAATTACACTAGAATTGAAGAACTATGTTATACGACATACATAAAATGAAAATTACACTAGATAGCTATCCACATTGCTTCCTCTTTGCTTTATAATCATCTTTTCTGACTTCCAAGACTTCTTTGCATCTTTCCTACCACCTTTTGACCATTGATTCCTTGAAAATCATCTAAACCGTACACATGGCATTTTGGCGCCAAAAGTCCAAGGGGTAACTTGGAGCAGTTTCAGGGCAATTAAAGAATTATGGGGGGTTGTGGAGGTGGAGGAGACAAGGAAGATATTATTTTTTTGCCAAGTTGGGGGTTTTGGTATGATACAGAGGTTATGATGTAGTTTGGGTGAAAAAAAGGTGGAGAAGCATTTATTGCTAAGTGGGTTGGTATGATGAGGTGTAGGGATGAGGTGGTGAAGTAGAGTAGATAGGTGGTGGTGGAGAGGTGGCAAAAACCACCCTGGTTTTGTTGATGCAGTGGTGAGGGAGGAGGATGAACAGTGGAAGTGGTTTTGGGAGGGAGTTGACCGGGGTCAAACCCCGTTTAATATATTAAGGGGTGTGTTGGGCCGGTTATGTTTTTGGGCCAGGGAAGGGTTTGGGTTTATTTATTTTGGGTAATAAAGATAGGGTCCGGTTGGTTTGTTGTGGATTTAAGCCCAAGGACCAATTTTGTATTTTCTGAATTTATGAAGGGCTGGACATGTAATTTTCTCATAGTTATCATAAGGACCAATCATGCCATGGATGAATAGTACAAAGGGTATTTTTGATATTTTTCCAATTTTAAAACCCAGGGACCATTTTTTGCCATTTTTCAAACTTTAGGGACCAAAGTTGCCATTCTGAAATTTTTTGACTTTAAAGGATTTCTTTTGACAACTTGTGAATCCCAAAGGACCTTTGATGATATTTTACATGTTTTGAATAATCAGGGACTAGATTTGCCAATTTATGAAATTTCAGGGACTGAAACTGACAATTATGTATATTTTACATGTTTTTCACTTGTTTTCAATCCTTTTGTATCTGTATCACATAAAAACACATTTCCATGATATTTGTAGCATTTTGTGATATTTCAAAGTGTTTTTGGCAGATTTTGCAGCTTAAATGTGAAAGAAATGATGAGTATTTAGACACTCGTCAATATATCCGGGTGTTTTTTTATATATATCCCTTAAATAAGAGATATCTATATCAAAACCATAAATAACTTTGGGTTTGGGCTTTCGTGAGCCCAAACCGTTAGTATGGTAGCCCAATCATTGTTATGATAGCCCACTCGTGGTGGGTTCTGGTCTTAGTAATGTTCATTAATCTGGTTCGTAACCCGAGTATGGACTATACGTCATCCGTAAGGCTGGCCACAGAAGTAGTAGTCGACCGATATACTTAATCGAGTCCTACTCGGTCTCCTTTCTGTGGGGATTGGGTCGCCAGGGGTCGAGGGACGAAAAAAATCACAAAAGGGTCGAGCCTGCGACCGAGTCCATTACCCATTCACTTTTACTTTTTGATCCATATTACCATTCCCACCCATACTCGTTGCACCTCTTCCACTCGTATCACATGTTGAAGGGTTAGGGAGATTTTGACCAGACATAGTCGATCCCATATTCATACCACTACTACCACCATTCTTCAGACTAGCTTGATCGGCCAAGCTAGTCGAGGGGCTGCGAACACCAACACCACTTCCACCTTATTAGCCAACAATATTCAATTCGAACCCTTATTGCTCGAGCTAGTTTGATTGGCCAAACTAGATGAAGATTCTTTGATCGTTTCGCCACTTCCAACCAAAGGTTTACCGCCTGATTTAGACTGTTTGGATGCACTTTTGTTGTTAAGAAACCCTTTATCCATCTCTCTCTATAACACACACACACACACACACAAAAAAAAAGAAAAAAAAAGAAAAAAAAGTAAACATAAGTAATTGACCAAGAAACAAGAAAACCCCAGCCATAAAGAAATTCACTGATATTGATTATATGTAATGATTATTACAGCAACCAATTATCCCCCCAAATCGACTAGAATAATGATAAGGAATAAGTATGGTCGGTTGTTGTGAGGCAATCCACCAGTCGAATCAAGAGTACACTTTGAATAGTCAAATAAGGTAGGGTGTACGCACGAATAAGGATTAAAGAACAAACCAAAGGAATTTGATGCGATGAAAGTTTTAGTCGGTTTCGTTTTGTCGCCGCTTGAAAGAGAAACATCTAGGGTTTTTCACAAGGCCTTTAATTAACTAAAATAGTCGATGACACTAAAATCACCAACAAGACTTTGGTGGCCGACAGTAGTAATTATGCAGAACTAATCTAGCGCAGGTTTACACTATCTTGGCAAGGACCAGTTGTTACATTTGTAAGCAAAGTGTTGGCAGGTGTGGGTATTTTTATGATAGTATTGAGCTCACGTGTTTCTGCCCCACTTCAACAAGGTTTGCTCTATGCACGGTGGGTTGCCCAATTTGTAAGGCTTATGAGCTTATCCCTTTTATCTATATCGGAAGCATTATTACAATCTTGCAACGGTTTTATCCAGTGTGTTCTGTCATCCGTAATTAATGGCACAAACAAAGTATAAATCTTAATAACTTAGTGACTATTGATTTTTGAAAATGACATATATCAATTTTGTGTACATGCAGAATCAAACACAATACAAGCGAAAAGAGTGATTCTTGTAACGGGTAAATTATGCTACACAAAATTATTATTTCACTTAAGTTTCCATTAATTGTAACTTGTATCAATATTTATACATATCGTTTGTTGTTTTTTGAAGCTCTTACCATAGGAGTTGGGATGATTTTGGTTGGGATAATCTTATGTTTCATAAGGAAACTCAAACAGAGAAAGAAGGTGAAGATCGAATAATGTCATTGTGGATAAATTTCTAAAGAATCATGAATTCTTGGCTCCAAAAAAGTACTCTTATTCACAAATAAAGAAGATGACAAACTCCTTTAAGAACAAATTAGGACAAGGTGGCTTCAGTTCAGTGTATGAAGGAAAGCTAACCAATGGAAGCATTGTGGCAGTAAAGGTCTTGAGTGAAATAAAAGGTAATGGTGAAGACTTCATTAATGAAGTTGCAAGTGTTGGTAGGACAGCCCATGTAAATATCGTCAATCTACTGGGATTTTGCTGTGAAGGCCACGAGAGAGCGTTGATATATGAATTCATGCCTAATGGATCCCTTGAGAAGTTTATATATGGTCGGGAATCATCAAATAATAGCCAACTTGGGTAGGACAAGTTACACCAAATTGCTATTGGAATTGCTATAGGCTTAGAATACTTGCATAGTGGTTGTAACACAAGGATCTTGCATTAGACATAGAGCCTCATAATAATCTTTTAGATCAAGATTTTTGTCCTAAGATATCCGACTTTGGGTTGGCCAAACTGTTCCCTGAAGCAAGAAGCAAGATATCCATGTCCCATATGTTGTCCCAATGTTTCTTGATCGATAATAAGTTGCAAAGTAATATATGAATAAGTAAATCTATAATTTCATTAACCTTTTCAAAGTTACATGTTTCTAACTATTTATAAGGTTTCAAACATTGTGTTTGAACCATTGTGACTCTTCATCAAATGGTCACACCCATTCGACTTGGTCCTAACCGAAATTCTAACCATTGTGTCTATTCGGTTGTTACATAACCGAATTAACTAACTAAATTAGTTATTATCTTTCTAAACTACATAAATGGTCCTTCTATATTTTAACTAACTAAATAATAGTACTAAGCTTAAGAGAAGATTATTCGGGTCACATTCTCCTCCTTAATCTTCATCGTTGCTTCTTGTTAAATCTTGAACTCCGAGCATTTGTCGCATTGTCATGAACTTCAATCTTGGTAGAGCCTTTGTTAGTATATCTGCTCTTTGTAGTTCTCCTCTGACATGTTCTATGTTGATGTGTCCATTCTCTACGCATTCTCGAATGAAATGGTATCGAATATCTATGTGTTTACTTCTTCCATGAAAAACTGGGTTCTTCACTAATGCTATTGCTGAGACGTTATCTATCTTCAACGTTATCTTTTGTTCTTCATTTCCAGTTAATTCACTGAGTAATCTTTTCAACCATAATGCTTGACACGCTGCTGCTGTAGCCGCCATAAATTCTGATTCACATGATGATAGTGCCACTGTCGGTTGTTTCTGAGTGCTCCATGTAATGGGTGACTCTCCAAAATAAAATACTACGCCTGTAGTTCCTTTTCCTTGATCAGTGTTGATTCCATAACTACTATCACTGTATCCTGTAATCTTGCAGCCGCCTTCTTTCTTGTAAATTATGCCATGCTCTTTTGTTCCTTTGATGTATCGGATTACTTGCTTTACTGCTTTCAGGTGATGTTCTTTTGGTTCTTGCATCCATCTGCTGAGTAGTCCGACTGAATAACTAAGATCTGGTCTTGTATGTAGTAAGTACCTGAGACTTCCAATTAAGCTTCTGTAATAAGTTGCGTCAACTGATTCTCCATCTTCCGCCTTGACCAACTTAGTACCGGGATCCATTGGTATCTTCGTATCATTACTATCTTCCATGTTTGTTTCCTTCAAGATCTTGTTAATATAACCTGTTTGTTTGATTGTAATCTCTCCTCCTGTCTGTGTAACTTCTATCCCAAGGTAATAAGCTAACAATCCTAAGTCGCTCATTTCAAACTTTTCTTCCATCTGGGATTTAAATAATTCTACTTCTTTCTTTGGAGTGCCCGTGATTATTAAATCATCTACATAAACTCCAACTATAATTGTTGAGTTCTTGGTTCTCCTTGTATAAACTGCTTGTTCGAGGTTACACTTCTTGAAATCTAATGATTTTAAGGTTTGATCAAGCTTCACATTCCAAGCTCTCGGTGCTTGTCTTAATCCATATAAAGCTTTAATAAGCTTGTACACTTTTCCTGATTCTCCTGTTTGTACGAATCCTTCAGGTTGTGTAACGTAGACTTCTTCTTTCAAATCTCCATGTAAAAATGCTGATTTTACGTCTAAGTGATGAACTTGCCAACCGTGATATGCTGCTAACGCTAATATTAATCGTACTGTTTCTATCCTAGCAACTGGGGCAAATACTTCATCGAAGTCTATTCCTTGTTCTTGTACACATCCTTTTGCTACTAACCGTGCCTTGTATTTGATGATATTTCCATGTGCATCTCTTTTGGTTTTAAAAACCCATTTGAGTCCAATTGCCTTTTGATTTTTCGGCAATGTAGTAAGAATCCATGTGTTGTTCTTGTTTATTGAATCCAATTCAATCTTCATGGCCTCAATCCATTTATGATCTTTTGATGCTTCCTTATAGTTACGAGGTTCTTCTTCTATGAAGAATAAACTAGGTGTTTCAACGACACTAGCTGTTTCGTAGATTGCTTTGAAATCCTTTAATCCTCTAACTGGTGTATGATCAATTCTTCCCGAGCTTCCTAACGAGCTTCTAAGTGAACTAATAGTAGTTTCTATTTCACTTTCTGAGTTAGGTTCGTAATTATATGTTGGTGGTGTGAATGGTGAGTTTGGTTCTGTGGGGGAGTTTGGTTCTGATGTTGGATCTGGTAACGGATCCGGTATTGGAACTACATCGTCATCGTTTCCTATGTTGACAGGTATTTGGTTTGCATTGTCAACTTCTTCTACCACAAAACTAGTCAAAAATGTGTCTTGTGTACTTGTATTCTCTCCATTCTTTTCCCAATTCCACGGCTTTGTTTCCATAAACTTTACGTCCCTACTAATATATTTCTTCTTAGCTATTGGATCATATAACCTACATGCTTTTGATCCTTCCTCTACTCCTAAATAGATCATTGATATGCTTCTATCATCCAGCTTCTTTAAATGAGGTGTTGTTATCTTAGCATAAGCTGTGCATCCGAATATCCTTAGGTTTTCTAGATTTGGTTTTCTACTGTAGAGTGCCTCATATGGAGTTTTATCTACTAGGGCTTTTGTAGGTACCCTATTTAGTATGTAAATAGCATGTTTCACTGCTTCCGCCCAAAAAGTTAAAGGTAACTTCATGGCTTTCATCATACTCCTCGTAGTTGATAACACTGTTCTATTCCTTCTCTCCACTACTCCATTCTGTTGTGGTGAGTATGGTGCTGTCAACTGTCTAGCTATTCCATTATCCTTACAGTATTGTGTGAATTCATTTGATGTAAATTCACCACCTCTATCTGTTCTAAGCATCCTTACTTTCAATCTCAATTCCATTTCTACCTTTTGCTTAAATTCCTTAAATGTACTAAATGCTTGGTCTTTCGAAGTAAGAAAGTAAGCCCACATGAAACGTGTACAATCGTCTACTAACAAGAATATTAGTTTCTTGCCTGAGTGTGTTGCTGGACTAATAGGACCGCAAAGGTCTCCATATATTAAATCCAACGGGTTCTTTGATCTGAATTTAGCTTGGTTTGGAAATGGTGTTCTACTATGCTTTCCCAATAAACATGCATCACAAATCTGTCCTACATGATTTATTCTAGGTAATCCATCTACTAGACCCTTTCTAGTCATCTTGTTGATATCGTCAAAGTTTAGATGACCTAATCTAGCATGCCATAACCATGCTTGGTTATCTATATTTGCTAATAGACATATAGGTGTGTCTATTCGTAGTTTAATACTGTAAAGCCTGTTCTTAGATCTTTCTACTTTTATCAACAACCTTCTGCTCTTGTCATACAAAGTCAATTTATTCCCATCCATTATAACTCTACAACCTATTTCTGTAAGTTGTCCTAGACTTAGTATGTTGCTCTTAAGGTTCGGTATATAATACACATCCGTTACTACCTTTTGTTCTTGGTTTATACAACCTAACAATATAGAGCCTTTTCCCTTTATTTCTACATACGACCCATCTCCAAAACGTACTCGTCCTGTTATCTTTTCATCTATATCCTTAAAGTGAGTTTTGGTTCCTGTCATATGGTTACTCGCACCGTTATCTAAATACCATACGCTTTCATCCTTTGAAGCATATTTCCCTGGTTGAATTTGGCCTTCATTCAACAATACTTCTTCATGTTTGGTTTCATGTACGGTCATTAATAGTGATGGTTCTTCATCTTCTAAGATAAGGTTTGATTGTTCCTGAGCTGTTGTTTTTTTATCTACATTTGTTCATAAAATGTCCAAGTTTGTTGCACTTGTAACATCTTAAAGTACTCAAATCCTTCCTATTTGTATTCTTATTAGGGTTTCCCTTATAATTTGAGTTTCCTTCTTGTGAGTTATTTCTGTGTTTGTTGTTTCGCCAGTTTCTTTGTGAATAATTTGATCTACCTCCGCGTTTAATAAACTTCTTTCCTCTATCTGAGTGTTCACCTTGTGTGAATAGTAAATTATCCTGACTTTCAACTTGACTTCCCTTACGGAGTTTTATTCTTTCCTCAAATGCCTTGAGTTTTCCAGTGATCTCATCTAGGGTAATATCATCTAGATCACTAGTTTGTTCTATGGATGCTACTATTTGAATGAATCTATATGGTGTGGAGTCTAATAGTTTTCTAACTACAAGTGATTCATCCAGTGTTTTGCCTAGTTCTTTTGCCTTTGTAACATAACTGTTTAACTTATCTGAAAATGCATCCACTGTTTCATCATCCTTCATCTGAAGGGCATTAAATCCTATCATTAACGATTGCAACTTTGCTTGTTGCACTTTCTCTTCTCCTACGTGTCTCCTTTTTAGTGATTCCCATAATTCTTTTGCCTTTTTACAACTAGCTACTTGTAAAATTACATCCTCTGATAACGCTTGATATAGAAGGGCAATAGTTGACTTATCCTTCTTATCATCTACTTCTACGCCTTCCTTAGGTTCTATTGTATCCCATAAACCATGTGCTTCTAATATAGCCTTAATTTGTATAGCCCATACCGTATAATTTGTGTTTTTCAACTTAGGGCATTGGTATTGTGCAATAGGTGTTATGGGTTTTAATGTAGTTGTTGCGTTTGTGTCATCGCCCATCTTGAAAGTGTTAATGATCTTCACTTTCTAATTTAATGAGAATTTCTACCCTTTTGTGGTATACTTAATACTACGGGAACAATAATAGTTTTTGGGAATCCTAATAGTATAACGAGTATCTAAAAGATGAATATAATGAAATTCAATGAGTTTGAATTTTGTTTGTGACCTCGTTGTTGTGATGATCACCAATTCGAATTCCCTTTAGTGTTCCCCTTTTTTTTTTTGCCTCGTTGTCTTTGGTTCCTTTTCTTTCAATTCGACTTCAATCTCCAACCCAAACTCGGACTGATTTTTTCTTCTTGTTTTCTGTTTCGGACCAAATATAATCAACCAAGTTTCTGTTTTGTTTTCTCCTTCTTGTCGAATTGATGTTACAATATCTTTAAACGATTCTAAACAAAATCAATATTCTTCTAGTCTTGTTCGAATTCTTTGTTGAACCAAAAACAAGTCTCGACTTTTGTTGTTGTCGAATGTTGTTTCAGAAATTCGACACAAACAACAAATAATACCACACTACACGTTCTATGTTACCACGCCTTGGTAACCTTTGGAACAAATCGACTTCTTTGTTCGTTCCTTTTCTTCTTTGCAACGAAAAACAAACCACAAGTTTCTGGTCTTCTGTTTTTTTGTTGCGCTCGTTGTTGTTGTTGTTGTGTTAAATTCGACACAACAAAAAAAACTCCACACAATCTTGAGTACTCCTTCTAGTTATTCTTCGTATACTTTTCTTTTACAACAACGTTTTGCTTTGTGTTAATCTCCAACCGGTTGTCTCTTGTTCTACACAAAGTCTCCTCTTTTCTTCCTCGACACCAATACGCTTGATGTTGGCGTTTGCAACCCCTTGCGTAAACTAGATCGTGCACTATCTTTTCTACGCGTTTCTTATTCAAATTTCTTGTGTTTTCTTTGGAAGAATATAAAGAAAACAAGTTATCTCTCGCTCAAGAAGAAAAAACAGATTTGTCCTTCTCCTTTTCCTGCGTGTTCTTTGGCTTCGAAGTCTGATGATTCTTGATGATGTTTTCAGAATTTTGTTTTGTGTTTCGGTGTATAAAATCCTTGCTCTTGATGCCAATTGTTGTCCCAATGTTTCTTGATCGATAATAAGTTGCAAAGTAATATATGAATAAGTAAATCTATAATTTCATTAACCTTTTCAAAGTTACATGTTTCTAACTATTTATAAGGTTTCAAACATTGTGTTTGAACCATTGTGACTCTTCATCAAATGGTCACACCCATTCGACTTGGTCCTAACCGAAATTCTAACCATTGTGTCTATTCGGTTGTTACATAACCGAATTAACTAACTAAATTAGTTATTATCTTTCTAAACTGCATAAATGGTCCTTCTATGTTTTAACTAACTAAATAATAGTACTAATCATAAGAGAAGATTATTCGGGTCACACCATATGAGAGGAACACCAGGGTATATTGCTCCATGCTCCTGAACTATTTTCTAGAAATTTCGGACAAGTTTCCAATAAATCAGATGTTACAGTTACGGAACAATGATTCTCGAGATGTTTGCTGGGAAGGAAGATATAGAAGTTGATCAAGTCGATCATATAAGTGATATATACTTTCCTAATTGGATATACAAGAAGTTACATGAGGAACAACTTGGCCTGAACGAGATTGTGAGCGATGAAGAAAATAATATGGTAAGGAAGACGATTATTGTGCGGTTGTGGTGCATCCAGACTAATCCTTTGAACCGCCCCACAATCACATGGGTGTTGGAAATGTTAGAAGGAGTCATAGAGTTGGAAATCCCTCCAAAACCTTATTTGTCTTATCCATCAAGGCCAGTCAGCCCTTGCTCCCCATCAACAAGCTTCCCATCGACAAATTAATGACATTATAAATGTTCATTTATAGTGACATATTTGACATTCTGTTTGTTAAATTGACTATTGGGCACCTTTGGTGCATATAAATCTACCCTAAACTTAGTTATGGAAAACTTGTTGTTCAAGATTATGTACATCAGTGAATGTGAAGTATTGGCATGAGTAACCAAATACAAAAATTATATGGAAATTGTATTGTACCATGTGCAGCTTCTACTTTGAACGCTAACGATATCTATCTGTTGGTTTTATAGACAAAATAATAATAGTCGTGTGTTAGGATCGAACTTGAGATCACGGGATTGCACACAATACGTATGAAGAGGAAATGTAATAATTATTTATAAAATGTTATAATTAATTATTAAACACAAAACAATTAAATAATAATTAGTATTATTGATTAATGACTAATTAATTATTAAACGAAGATTAGGAAACTAATTACTAGACATTACATGGAAACAAGAGAAGGTTCCGGAACCCCCTCTTGGGCTTCCAAACCGATCGGCCAAGGAGGCAAACCCACCTCCTTTGTGCCTTGAGCTCCAAGTAAAGTCTAGTATATAAGCAAACCCAAGGTGAAGGTTTTTCTCATAACTTGTACACACACAACTTGGGGTTTTCTTCTCTTCTCTTTTTTTTGGTCGATCCAAAACCGAACACCCCTAAGGGTTTCGTTTTTCATACATCAACAAAGGGTTTTGTGTTATTACTTGCATAAACGTTTTCTTGAATTAGTACGTGTGTACAAGAACGTGAATCAAACACACTATTGTTTGATTCTTGGATTGAATTACAAAACGGTAAGGGGTAATTCATATAATCCTTATAAACCCTAATTAGGGTTAATTGGTTCCGGAAGATTGCATTGATTCTTGTTCGGGCTAGAATCACTACGGTATGTTTACTATTTAAATTAATGATTAATTAATTACATGTTATTCGATCTATTATAATTGCTTCCGCTTATGCTCACTTTGATGTTCTTGATTTATTAATATGATTGTCATGATATAATAATTCCAACAGTGGCATCTAGAGCCGTTATAATGTGTAATTAATTATCGCAACGCATAAAAATTGGATTTGATTCGTATAGTTACATGTTTTTTTTAGGGTTTGTGTTTTTTTATCCCTAACCCTAATTTGGGTCGATTGACCTTTAAGGGGTTTTAGGGTTTTGATTTTTTTTTTTTTTTTTTTTAAATTGACTAGAAACCCTAAGATGTCATGTAATTGTTTATGTGTTTTAGTAAACGATCTTGGTGCAATATGTTAATTGTTAAGCTAAATCCATGAAAAAGTGCATATTTGCATGGATTTTTATTGTGTTATTTAAATGGTTTAAATTGCTTATATATATTAATGGTTAGTTATATATTAAAACATGTAAATTTTATAGATGTCGAATTGGGGAAGACTCCAATATTAAGTAATCAATTATGTGCTATGTGGTATTTATTTAATTTTGGCTTACGCAATCGATTTATCGATGTATGTGGCTCTTTTTCTAAGAAAAAGAAAGCCCTAATTGAATTAATACGTTATACGCCTAGATTTGATTATTAATAGGACTTTTTAATAAGATTTGCATGTGGCTACATGTATTATACATATTTAATTGTTATGATTATGTATATGTGTTTATTTAGTTGTTTTATTTTTTATTGCAAATTACTTGTTTTGTTTATTTATTGTGTTAGACATGTTTATATAAACGAAAAGGGTAATTTTTTGAATAGAAAAAATAATACGGACTAAATAATGGCGAAATTGTTTTGGTTTTTAAGAGTTAAAATTTCAAAGGATTGGTTGATTGATGTTTTTGTACGTAATGGTTAAATAGGCTCGACCGAAGTTTACACACTATAAGATGGGTATAAGGATGGCAACGCATTAAATTGTGGCCTTAGATAGACAACACTCTGTCTTAACGCTCGTTTGTGTGTAAATTAGACTTACCGAACAACCATTACATGTACATTGTCATCTTAAGGGTGAATAATCCACAATTCCACAATGATTATCCGAAACACTATGCCTTCGGGCGTATGCAAAAGTACGATATAGTGGACGATAATTGATGGTTATTCTTTAATTGGTGAACCCGATACCTCAATCAAAACTTTGCTATTTTACTCTTAGCTAATTGGTAATAAAAATGTTTTGTAAAACCAATGTTATGAAGTTGTATGCATGCTTCTTCATACATTATTTTGATCACATCAAAATATTAATACCCTTATAAATTAAGTTGAATGCCATCTAATTAAGAATACTTGAAGTTGTAATTTACGTCATAGTGAGACTTGGCTAGATTGCAATGAAAAGGTAAATTTCATAAATTCATTGCTAGCAGATCAACTGATGTGATGGATTTGAGAATTTACAGTTTTTAAGTTAGACGACTTAAATTGAGTAGGAAGTGAGACTTGGACTCAAGGCATTAAGATGGGGACTAAACATGCTTACAATACAAATGTTTTGTGATTGTAAATCCCATAAATCTAGGAATTGGACAAATGTTATGCCAATTACTTGTACGACAAGTTACCTCATATTATACTTTCATTACTAGCAGATCAACTGAATGTGATGAAACTATGTTTATGGAGGATCCTAGTTTTCAAGATTATTCTATGGATTTATTTTCCTTGGGTATTTTAATTTTCTTGAAAAATTGTATTATCAAAAATACTAATGTTTTGAACTTTCTTTATCTGTAGAAATGGCTCAAACTGATAACACCAACTTACGTTCTGTGTTCAAAACTTATTTTGAACGAGAAAAATTGACTGGCTCGGAAAATTTCAATGATTGGTACCGTTCACTAAGGATTGTCCTGCGAGTGACTGGTCAACTCGAAATCTTGAAAACGCCTTGTCCTGCTGAACCTGAAGGCAGGACAGCTACTGAAGCTGCTAAAGCCAAATGGAATCTTGATACCAAGGAACATATTGATGTGGCCGCAATGATGTTAGGGGGAATGTCCACAGCTCTTCAAAGACAGTTTGAGGAGTATTTTCCCAAGGACATGATTGATGAACTCAAGAAACTTTATGAGAAACCATCAAATGTAGAGATTTACAATTTGATGGAAGCTCTACATAGTTGTAAGCAAGGTCCTGGTGAACCTGTGAGTGCTCATGTGTTGAAAATGAAAAGTTACATGGATCAACTACAAACACTTGGGAAACCCTATGACAATGATATGGCTGTGCACTTAATCAATAGATCCCTTGATAAGGAATTTAGTAGTTTTGTGAGGAACTTCAATATGCATTGCGTGGGGAAGACTGTAAGTGAATTGCACGCACTGCTCATTGATTATGAGAAAGGTACACCACAAAAGGCTCCTACGCCCCAAGTACTAGCAATACAAGGGGGTAGAATTAACAAGCCAAATGCGAACAAGAAGAAGGGTAAAGGAAAGAAGAAAGCTGATAAGAATAAGCAGGTTATGGCTTATCAACCACCTCAACCTAAGAAGAACCCTCCTATCAAGAATAATCCAAAGAAGGATCAAGGATGCCATTACTGCAAGGTGATGGGCCACTGGAAGAGGAATTGTCCTCTTTATCTCGATGACTTGCGAAACAATAAGGTTAAGAAGACTGGGCACATGGGCGCCAGCACTTCAGGTAACTTATTTGTCATTGAATTATTTACTTTATCTCGTAAAATAAATTCCTGGGTATATGATACTGGATGTGGTATTAATATTTGTAATACACTGCAGGGGTTTAGAGAGGAAAGGAGACTAGCTTATGGGGAGCAATTTCTGCATGTGGGAAATGGAGCACAAGCAGCGGTTGAAGCCATAGGAATGTTTGATTTAGTTTTACCTTCGGGTTTAGTACTTTGTTTAAACAATTGTCATTATGCACCTTCTATAATTAGAGGTGTTGTTTCCTTTTCATGTTTGTTGGATCTTGGTTTTTCTCATACTATTGATGGCAATAAAATTTCTGTTTCTTTAAATGGTGTATTTTATTTTAATGCTATTGCTGTGAATGGTGTGTTTGAAATTGATATGAATAATTGTGTGACTTCCAACAATAATAATAATTCGATGTACAGCATAAGTAAGAGAATGAAGTATGACTTGAATTCGTCTTACCTTTGGCACTGTAGACTTGCCCATATAGGCAAGACTCGCATGCAAAAGCTGCAACGTGAAGGGCTTTTGAATAATGTCAATGATGAGTCATTTGATAAATGCGAATCTTGTATTTCTGGGAAGATGACGAAGAAACCTTTTCATAGTAATATGGAAAGAGCTTCGGATCTACTTGGTTTAATACACACGGATGTGTGTGGACCACTTAGACATGTGTCAAGGAGAGGTGCTGTCTACTTCTTAACTTTTACGGATGATTTCAGCCGTTATGGTTATGTTTATTTACTTAAACATAAACATGAAGTGTTTGAAACATTTAAAGTTTTCAAAGCAGAAGTAGAATTGCAATTGGGAAAGAAGATTAAAGCTCTTCGTTCTGATCGAGGTGGTGAATACCTTAGTCAAGATTTTAAAGATTTCTTAACTGAGAATGGAATTGTCCAGAATCTCACATCTCCATATACTCCACAACAAAATGGTATATCTGAGAGAAGGAATCGTACATTGTTGGACATGGTTCGATCAATGTATAATCTTACTAACCTTCCTTTGTCTTTTTGGGATTATGCTCTTGAATCAGCTGTTCGTATTTTGAATATGGTTCCCACCAAGAAGGTTGATAAGACACCATATGAGATATGGACTGGAAAAGCTCCGAACTTGTATTATTTAAAGGTCTGGGGTTGTGAGGCGTATGTTAAACGTGACTCACAAGATAAACTCCAACAAAGATCTGTAAAATGCATTTTTGTAGGATACCCTAAGGAAACTATGGGTTACTACTTTTACTACCCACCTGAGAACAAAGTGTTTGTTGCTAGATATGGTGATTTTCTTGAAAGTGAATTTGTGGTTCAAGAAATCAGTGGGAGAGTATATGATTTAGAAGATGATCTAAATAATGCATTGCCTTCAGAAAACACTAGCACACTTCCTATAGAACCGGAAAGTCTGGGTCCTCCACCGGAAGTTGAAGTAATTCCCATTCGCAGATCTTCGAGATCTGTGAAAGCTCCTGACCGTCTATGTCTTAATGTAGAGGTCGATCAGCATACACTAGGGGATCTTAATGAACCTACTAGTTATAGAGCTGCCATTAATAGCCCTCAAAAAGCTAAATGGAAAGCTGCTATGGATGGGGAAATACAATCCATGCATGACAATGAAGTCTGGGAAGAAGTTGACTTACCTCCTGGTGCCAAGGTAGTTGGGAGTAAGTGACTTTACAAAATCAAGACTGACATGGATGGATATGCACACATTTATAAGGCTCGTCTAGTTGCTAAAGGTTTTACTCAAACTTTTGGAATTGATTACGAGGAGACATTTTCTCCTGTAGCAGACATAAGATCTATAAGAATTCTCATAGCTATAGCAGCGTACTATGACTATGAGATTTGGCAAATGGATGTGAAAACCGCTTTCTTAAATGGTCATCTAGATGAAGACATCTATATGGCACAACCAGAAGGGTTTGAAAATCCAGATTTCCCAAATCGTGTTTGCAAGCTTAAGAGATCCATTTATGGATTAAAGCAAGCATCACGACAATGGAACAAGAGGTTTGATGCTGAAATTAAAAAGTTTGGATTCACTCAAAATCTTGATGAGCCATGTGTGTATCACAAAGCTAGTGGGAGTGATAATGTAATTTTCCTAATTCTATATGTTGATGACATATTGATCATGGGAAAAGACATTCCAAGTTTGCAAGCAGTAAAGGCATATCTTGGAAAGTGCTTTTCTATGAAAGATTTAGGAGAAGCTGCATACATTCTGGGAATCAAAATCTATAGAGATAGATCAAGGCGGTTAATTGGATTAAGTCAAAGTGCTTACATTGACAAAATATTGAAAAGATTCAATATGCAAAATTCCAAGAAGGGATATTTGCCAATGGAAGTAAAACATGGCTTATGTAATGAGTATTGTGCTTCAACACCTGATGAGGTGACTCGCATGAGTAAAGTTCCTTATGCTTCGGCTGTAGGATCTATTATGTATGCGGTTAAGTGCACAAGGCCAGATGTGGCATTTGCTCAAAATATTACCAGTCAATTTCAACAGAATCCAGGTGAAAAACATTGGATTGCTGTTAAACATATTCTTAAGTATTTGAGGAATACAAAAGATATGTTTTTGGTATATGGTGGAAATCCATCTACAGAACTTTGTGTTACAGGTTTCTGTGATGCATCCTTTCAAAGTAATAAAGATGATTCAAAGTCTCAGACGGGTTATGTCTTTGTTATCAATGGAGGAGCTGTAGATTGGAGGAGCAAGAAGCAGAGTACAATTGCGATGTCTGCAACAGAAGCTGAATACATTGCTGCTTCGGAAGCTGCTATGGAGGCTGTTTGGATTAGGAAATTCGTTTCTGGGCTTGGTGTTATGCCTTCAATTGAATTACCTATTAATATGTATTGTGACAATTCTGCTGCAATCATATTTGCCAATGAACCTGGAGTCATGAGAGGCACCAGACATTTTCTACGGAAGTATCACTTTGTTCGTGAAAAGGTTGACGAAGGTGAAATAAATCTGTTGAAGGTTCACACAGATGATAACTTAGCTGATCCGTTCACTAAGGCTTTGGCGAAAGAGAAGCTTAATGAATTAGCCAATGGAATTGGACTTAAATTAGCTAGTAGTTTCATGCATAACTGTGATTAGTATTTGGATAAAGGATATTGTAAACAATTATTATTTTAATGAAATAAAGTATGTTGGTATGTTTATTTCTATTTGTTAATTATTGTTGTCCTATTTTTGCATGTTTGAATCCATGAATAAGAGTTATTCTAAATTGTCCGTTGTCAGTTAATAATATGGGAATATTATTAAATTAAGACAAATCTGAAGTTGATATAATATACTTAAGTATATTGATGCGTAGTCATGTCATTTCAGATGATATTCGATGATACTGAATATAGGACTTATCCCAACTATATGATGTTACTTTATGGATCTTGTCATTAAGTAAATCATAAGAAGTTATCCTTAGACTTGAGATACAAGATAACGGTCATGAATGTAGTACATTTTTGTGGAACAACTTAACGCTATACGTAACTGGTAGTCATAAGGGTTGTTTTCGGAAGTGTTACAAAGTTTGTGTGTTTTGCTTGTAGTCAATAAAGAATTTGTTCCTTCAAATTAATTTTTTGAAGTTTAATACTGCTGGGCCCCTCGTAGGGTTGTCAAGGTGTTTGCGTGGCCACGCCCAAGGTCTTTTATGAAAGGTTCAAAAGATTTGGTAATCTTGTCAATTTCTAAAAACGAGAAACAGAATGGTTAATTAAGGAATGACCTAGATCCATATCCTTATTAACGTGGTATTAGAAACAAAGGGATAATAATAATGAGAAATCATTAAAAGGTTTTCCAGGAGCCTTACTCAAGTTGTACTAGAGGCATCGACGTGTTGCAAGACGCTAATCGATGTGATCACACTATTATGATATGTCTAAGTGGGAGCTGTTGGTTTTATAGACAAAATAATAATAGTCGTGTGTTAGGATCGAACTTGAGATCACGGGATTGCACACAATACGTATGAAGAGGAAATGTAATAATTATTTATAAAATGTTATAATTAATTATTAAACACAAAACAATTAAATAATAATTAGTATTATTGATTAATGACTAATTAATTATTAAACGAAGATTAGGAAACTAATTACTAGACATTACATGGAAACAAGAGAAGGTTCCGGAACCCCCTCTTGGGCTTCCAAACCGATCGGCCAAGGAGGCAAACCCACCTCCTTTGTGCCTTGAGCTCCAAGTAAAGTCTAGTATATAAGCAAACCCAAGGTGAAGGTTTTTCTCATAACTTGTACACACACAACTTGGGGTTTTCTTCTCTTCTCTTTTTTTTGGTCGATCCAAAACCGAACACCCCTAAGGGTTTCGTTTTTCATACATCAACAAAGGGTTTTGTGTTATTACTTGCATAAACGTTTTCTTGAATTAGTACGTGTGTACAAGAACGTGAATCAAACACACTATTGTTTGATTCTTGGATTGAATTACAAAACGGTAAGGGGTAATTCATATAATCCTTATAAACCCTAATTAGGGTTAATTGGTTCCGGAAGATTGCATTGATTCTTGTTCGGGCTAGAATCACTACGGTATGTTTACTATTTAAATTAATGATTAATTAATTACATGTTATTCGATCTATTATAATTGTTTCCGCTTATGCTCACTTTGATGTTCTTGATTTATTAATATGATTGTCATGATATAATAATTCCAACACTATCTGTATTTTTTATCGGCGTATAAAAAAATACTGCAAACCAATGATAATCGATTCATCGAATAATTAAACTTTGGTATCTCAAAATTTTGACCATCTGATTCTGATTTTAAACTCGAAATCAAAGTTTTAGTTCCCTGCCTTTACTGATAAAAAATCACATATTCTGTAGTTGTTGTTTATTTAATTTGATAAAAACAGCTAGTTGTTACTTTTGTTGAACAATATAATGTTCTTGCCATGTAAGTTTTGTACTTCTGCTCAACAAAGTTATCTTCTAAAATCTAAATGATTGTTATTGGGTGCTTGTTGGGCATCTGATTGAAGCGACTATCCAAGTAGTACTCTTCCATATCTGTAGGAAATTTTACTGATGTGTGAATGGTTATAATCTGGATATCAATCTGATTGAAACGACAATATTTCGACCATGTATGCCTCGGGTTCACGAAATCCTTAATCGGATAAGGCAGATTGGCAATTGAAATCTGAAACACGAGAAAATCAATCAGAAAACGTCGGTTCGGGTTATGGCGCGAAAAACTGTTAACACCAATTCATGAAAATCGTTTAGGTTTTGGGGCGCCGCCCCTTGACCCCGCAAGGGTGCACGGGTCCCTTGACCCCCGCGTCTTTGTCGTGGCGGTATGAAGCTAAGTACGACGAGTGTGTGCACTCCGCATCTGCTAACCCGTCTTGAGCTAAACTTGTATAAGGCCATTGGTCTCAAGTAAAACACAATCACTAAAATAGTTGATAACACTAAAATTACCAACAATATCAAAATGAAATTAATTAGTATTAAGTTACTATTATATTTTCAATCGAATTTACTTGAAGTGTTCGTTTGTGTGTCACCGGGATCAAATCTATCAATGAAAAGAAAGCATATAAAAATTCTCGTCATGAAGTAGTAAGATTTTTCTCGATCCATACTATCAGCACATAAGTAACCACTAGCCAAAAAAGTTTCTAACAATGTTTTCCATTATGACTCCGTTTAGAAGTGAACCAATGAACCGCATGAAACTTCTCGGTGTGTAAAATTGAGGATGAGTAATGCAGTCAAAGTCTTAATGGTGGAAGATATATAGGGAGTCCAAGGTGGAAGATATATAGGGAGCCCAAACAGCAGGTGATATGTTGGGTAGTTGTTTATCCTGTTTCGGTTGGATATTTGAAATGACTATTGTCTTCTTTTTCGCGGCAGTTATTCTGTCTTGTCTGCCACTCCTTCACTATGCTCCAGACAACAACATTTCTATACCTATATATCTTTCCCTTAAGCCGCTAACAATGTTTGAAAAGGCTGAGCTGTTATAGCAAGATCCTTGGCATTTGTATCATCAATAAACACAACAATTCAATCACTATGAATATAACATTACGCAGCGAGAATACTACATTTGAAATAACCAAATAATCAGCAACACTCAAAACAGCATAATGTGTTATAAGAACATCATAAGGTGGTTTAGACCATGTTTTTGTGGGTGTGCATGTGTTGTTAAATAATTATTTAGATATAAGTAAATGATGAATGAGAGTTACATGTGTTTGTGTGACAAACGTGTGAAAGAGAAATTATGTGACGTTTAAGTGAACTTGAGTGAAATATAAAATTAAAATGTGGCTATGAATAGCCTTCTAAACTTTTAACTAAGGATTTCTTCGTTGAGGTGGTGTGATGTAAGATCAGCTAATTAGACGATCATATAACGGGTGGGTTGCAACTTTTGTTAGACTAATGCTAATGGCAACACCACTTCCACAAAAGCAACCCCGGCACGTCAGCGCCACCTTGGCTTTCTCTCTCCACAACTCCACCCCAACCACAATTAGCTAGCGGTGACCACAAAAGCAACCCCAATTTTTTTTTTAAAATTAAAATTTCATTCAATAATTAAATAAATATTACAAAAAAAAGTTCACACTTATAGTTGTTTCAAAAAAAAATTTACACTTCTAAGTATGAAGAAGTCTAAAAAATATCCACACTTATAGGTGTGGAGGTTATTTGTAACACTCAAATTCTCCACACTTGCGGACTGTGGAGAATTAAATTCTCCACACTTCCTCAAAATGTGGAGAGTTTGGGTATTACAAATAAAAGTGTGAAGAAATCTTATAATTCTTCACACTTGAAAGAGTGATTTTTTTTTTTTTTTTTTACTCAATTTTGAATAAGGAAAATCTATTGTTTATAATTTTTATTCACACTTATTAATGTAATCAATTTTTACACATTCTTAAGTGTTAATAAACTAATAAAATTTTACACACTTTTAAGAAGTGTGAAAATAAAAGTGTTAGGAATCAACTATTTTTTTGTAGTGTTTCTTCTATCCTTGTAGTCAATATGCTTTCAATTTTTTGCATGCTTTGTACTCCCATTTGAAAATTTTACTCCCCAAATTAAAGCATTGATCATTCAAAGTTTCGGTTGGTGAGGCAACCGAATTTTGAAAAAAGTTGGAAGGCAACGCGTTGCTATTGGGGTGTGCTAGGGGAAGTGATGCGTTGCTTTTGGGGTTGCTTGGTGAAACCAACGCCCATTAGCATTGGTCTTAGATATCATAGTGCCCTTACCGACATTAAACAAATTTTATAATGGTTATAGTGAAAGTATTTAACCATAGGTCTTTGGCCTAGGCGCTCAGCGGTATGAAAGTTTGTCTATCTACCAAGAGATTACTAGTTCAAGACTCGTTTGAGACATTTATAAGATAGTGCAAGACAAGTGGTATCTAAGCGTGAAAAAATCTTTTATATAATGAGATAAGAAAAAAAGTCTTCAAAATAATAATAATAATAATAATAATAATAATAATAATAATAATAATAATTGTACCAATACGAGAGTTGCTTTATCACATGACCAAATTAAACCACCCATAAGCTAAATTTTTTAAAATAAATTGACTTATGTTCTAACCCCGTACATAATTAGTTAACATTCCGGAAAAAAGTAACCATTCAAAATGCAAAAAAGGATTGAAATATCTTAATTTCAAAATGTAGAGAACGTTAAATGGATGACCAAATACAAAGACCACAACTGGCCAAACATGAATGGATGACCAAAACCCAAAACAAGACAAAAAGAAAAGGTCTAAAACCCTGACCTGCTATGCAAAGTTATACATTATGCAATAAAGATTGTACATCATAACCTTTGCTCCATGTACAAATCCCCTGTTCCATTCAAACCCTCAAATTCTTGATTTTGTTACTCATAACAAAATGGGTTTTTAATTCTTAAGACACTTTATCAACTTTTATTTAACTGTAAGAAAGAAAACATTTTTTTTTCATTTTATTAACAAAAAGACTAACCCATTTGGTACTAATAAAGTTTATATTTTTTATGCATATTTTTTAGGTGAATGATGGAACAAGGGTGTTTGGGACAACGAAGTCTTGATCTTACAAAGCTGATATTTTCATGGTCTCTTGATGACAACTACAAGGTCTTTATTTTTACCATTTTTTTTTAATTATTTTTGTAATTTTTGCTTGTTTGTTGCTTGTTTATATGTATATATATTTTTTGGGGTAACTATGTTTTATGACCTTTTGGCCGACTAATCCACACACACTCAAACCGGGTAAAACAATCCTTTTAAGGAGGTTGGCGTGGCCACTTGTGGGTTGTTTCACATTTTAGTGATGAGAGTCACAAGCCTTTTGCGACAAGGCCACCTCGAGTGGTTTGTGGTTATTTTAGTTTTATACTTTTTTTAGAGTTGGTTCATGTTTTAAAGTTGTCTTATAGAAAACAAAGTAATACAGTTTTGTGCTGAAATCAAACCGGATATATTTTAATATTCTGAGTTTGTTTTTATGAGCACTAAATACAGTGTTATTATTATTAAAGGGTTTACAGGGTGTTTGGGATTTTATTTATTTATTTATTTATTTTTTTTAACTTAACAGCTTATTTTTTCAGCAGATAAGCAGTTTTTGTTAAATAAGCTAATCCAAACATTAATTCACGAACCCCTTTTTTTTTCTTTATTAAGTTATATCAAAAGCATAAGAAATAAAATAAGTAATCCCAAACACCCTATTAATGTTTAGACAGTGGGCGTTTGGTATGTTGCACTTGAATCGCTATGGGCATGGGTTGGATTAAAGGACTGTTTGGGAATGGGTATATGTTGAGTTAGTACATTGTTTGTTTTAAAGTTGTTTATGTTCTTAATATGTAAAGTGTAAACAGTTGGTCTTTATAGAAAAAACATGTGATACAGTTTCGTGCTTGAAATCAACCCATATTATATTTAAGATTTCAGGTTTGCGAGCACCAAACTGCTATCTTCATATTTATTATTATTATGGAGTTTAGAGGGTGTTTGGCATTTCTTATTTTTTACGCTTAAACCGCTTTTTTCTTTTAAGCAGATAAGCAGTTTCGATTAAATAAGCAAAGATAAACGCTTAATCCCGAACTGCTTATTATCAAGTTGTATCAAAAGCATAAGTAGAATAAATAAGCAATCTGAGACACCATCTAAATGTTTATATAATTTTTTGAAGTCAAAGCTTGACCCGTTTGACTTAGAAGTCAACGTTCATGGAGTATGAGGATTATCATATACTTTGTCTATTTTGCGCAACTTTTATGCTACTCTTGTTGATTGGGTTATGTTATGTGATAGCATCTTTTTGCTTGTTAACTTTAAGCTCTTTTTGCTGAATGTTATGTGATAGCATCTCTGTGTGCAGGGTAAATTGATTGTTCATTTATGTTACTTGATGAAACTAAAGCTAATTTATTCATGATCGAGTTCTGGTGGTTGTTTGTGTTGCCTTGACTTGAAACATGCATTTTATTAAGGGTTTAATTGTTTACTTCCTACTATTTTTGTTCATATTGCTGAATGTTTCGTGCTAGCATCTCTGCATACAGCATACGAGTACCATTGTTGCCTATACATAAGCTTCTTAAAGCCAGAAAAGAAGCCATACTCTTTTATTTAGGTGTATGACTTATGCAAGACATGTAAATTGAGCAGCTTTAAAGATGTTTTGATTGTCACTTCAATTGTGTTTATTGTCTTGCAATTTGCTGTAATCTGGTGTTGTAAAGCAAGCTAATAGTTTAAGCCTACTTACACTTTTCTTAGCTGACGAAGTACTTGGTTTAGTTAATTTTTTGTTTGGTGCTATGTGTTTATTTTTAGAAGGTCTGACATTTGGAAGATTATCTTCCTTACAGATGCTATTCTAGCATAGGAGATCCATTTATATGCCTGACTTACTTCTAGTCCACAGGAGTTGTTTGAATTTAGCATTTAATGGCAGAATCAAGATGGCTAATTTTTTGACATAGGATTAGTCTTGTGGGCTGTAGATTACGTGCATAGTTGAGGGGTTTGGGAAAGCTTTCATAGATATATCTCCATCAATGTGAGGTTTGGGAAAGCTTTCTAGTGCATTTGGTTGTTTCTTTGTTGAGTGGTTTGGACAGGAAGGTTGATTCTTGTTTTTTTCTCTGATTGGTGACATTGATTTGTTGTTTATGAGGATATTTGGGATTACTTATATAAGTGCTTATGAGTTTATGTACATATTAAAGTTTCAAGTGTTTGGCAAAAACTGATTATCTTCTGATTTAACACTGAAGTTTGGCACTTACTTTTAAGCTGATAATCACTATAAATGTGAATACAAAGCCGTTTGGGTTTAATGTTTAGAAAATATATCCATTACTTGAATCTTTCTAATGACTTGATGTATCATTTGTAGGTGGAAAAAGAGCTAGAAGCACTTGATGATCTGGTTAACAGGAATAGTGCTCCTTATAAAAATGCTAAATGGAAGGTATTTAAGTTTTATTTTTATGTAAGCAAGATATGTTATTATGTAACATGTTCTTCATATTTCTTTTACTTTATGCCACAGATTCTCTTCAGTGATGACTTTAGAAGATCATTTGGGAAGCTTACAAGTGATCGCGTGAAGAAATTGGTCTTAAATCTTTTATTGGGACTTTCTTCTGGCTGGTGTCCCGAAAGAAGTTTGAGATTGTCTCGTGAGAATTCCTCAAAAAGTTTTAAACAGTTTAATGTTGAAGGGTTGTATATTATAAGCACAATTGACATCATCAAGGATGTCAACTATGTACAAGTTATGAAGGTTTGGGATATATTACCGTTTGAAGAGATTCCAAAATTCGCAAAACGACTTGAAAACATATTTTCTGCATACACAGAAAATTATATTAGTCGTTGCACAGAAAAACTAATCGAAGGGTATATGATCATTTTCCATATACTATTTTGAAATAACAATGATGATTTTTACATGCTTATTCCAATTTATATATATTGCTGTTTTGTTTTATTGTTATTCAGGAATTTGGTAGTTCCTAGGTGTTGGGAGGCATCTCAAGAAATTATCCGATTTCGTCATTTGGTCAATGATGAAGGTGATAAGGAAGTGAGTTTGGATTCTGTTGGTCGTAGAAGTTATGTTGAAAACTCAAAAGTGAGTGAAAGCTTATTGCTGATGAAGTTCTACTCATTTTCATATGAAGTGGTGTGCCATTTGCTATCTGATAATGAAGTTGATCTACCCATGCAACTGACCGATGAACAGATGGACTTATTATTGTTTAGAAAAAGTTCATTTATAACTGGGCGGTCAGGAACCGGGAAAACCTCTATTTTGACAACAAAGTTGTTCCAAAACGAAAGACGTTTTTGCAATGGATCTGAAGGATCATTTGAAGGAGAAAACCGCCAATTTAGAAATGCTGCGGTTGTTAACGATCCTGTAAATAGCAACCCGAGTGTTCTTCGCCAGCTTTTTGTGACATTTAGCCCGAGATTTTGTTATGCTGTTAAACAACATCTTTCCCACCTGACAAGGTGTGTAAATACCTTTTTTTTTTTTTTTTTTCCCTAATTGATTTTTCTATGAATGTATTTTCTGACTTCAAGAATTAACTTATTTGACAGCATCTCAAGTAACGGGAATTCAATAGCAGAGATCCGTCTTGATGCTGATAATGTTACATCGGAGTTCAGTGATATCCCAGACACATTTATTGACATCCCTAGGAATATGTACCCTCTTGTTATAACGTTTCATAAGTTTCTAATGATGTTGGATGGCACATTAGGGAACTCGTTCTTTGAAAGATTCCTTGAGGCAAGAGAAAGTTCTTATGGTAACCATATAAATTCAAGATCTGTTGCATTTCAAAGTTTTATAAGATTAAGGGAGGTTACCTTTGATAGGTTTAGTTCGCTATACTGGCCACACTTCAATTTAAATCTAACCAAAAAGCTTGATCCCTCAAGAGTGTTCACCGAAATTATATCTCATATAAAAGGAAGCAGTGAAGGATATTTAAGCCATGAGGGTTATTGTTTGTTGGCTGAAAGTCGTTCTTCCACTCTAAGTAAAGAGAAAAGAGAGATTGTTTACACCCTCTTTGAAACATATGAAAAAATGAAAAGTGAAAATGGAGACTTTGATTTGGGAGATTTTGTAAATGACATTCATCAGAGGCTTAAAAATGGGATTTATGAAGGTGACCAAATGAATTTTGTTTATATCGATGAGGTGCAAGATCTTAGTATGAGGCAGATTTCTCTTTTTAAATATATTTGTCAAAACGTTGAAGAAGGCTTTATTTTTGCGGGTGACACAGCACAGACCATTGCAAGAGGGATTGATTTCAGGTTTCAAGATATACGATCTCTGTTCTACAAAGAATTCTTAAGCACAGCGATATCCAGGAAACAAGGAAAAGGTCTTGTATCCGAGATAAAACAGTTAAAACATAATTTCAGAACGCATGCTGGTGTGCTTGATTTAGCTCAAAGTGTAATTGACATTTTATACTGTTACTTTGTTCACTCAATTGACAATTTAGAGCCTGAAACTAGTCCTATTTCTGGGGAAGCTCCTGTTTTATTGGAGTCTTTTAATGATGAAAATGCAATCGTTACAATCTTCTTTGGTGGGCGTAGAAGTGATGGAGAAATTGTAGGGTTTGGTGCTGAACAAGTTATATTGGTACGTGACGATCGTGTGAAAAGTGAAGTTTCTGGATATATTGGAAGACAAGCTCTTGTACTCACTATATCGGAATGTAAGGGTCTTGAGTTTCAGGTTAGTTTCTTATCCTTAATGAAGATATCATTTTTATTGATCTAGAATTGTCAATTATGTTTTATAATGTTTGATTGCCATGATTATTTAGGATGTATTGCTATACAACTTTTTTGGGACATCCCCTTTGAAAGACCAGTGGAGAGTTATATATGAATACATGAAAAAACATGTTTGGCTTGACGAGGAACTTCCTCAGTCTTTCCCAACATTCAATGAAGCAAGACATGGTGTTTTGTGTTCTGAATTGAAACAGTTGTATGTGGCCATAACTCGAACAAGGCAAAGGCTATGGATTTGTGAGAACAAGGAGGACCTCTCCAAGCCAATGTTTGACTACTGGAAACGGAGGGGACTCGTTCAAATATGGAAGCTGGATGACTCAGTGGCACAGGCTATGCGGGTCGCAAGCAGCTCTCAGGAGTGGCGGGAACGTGGGAAAAAGGCTAGTTTTTTTTCCCCTATTTCTGCTTAATTATCTCATGTTTTGCTATTTATTATCTTATTTGACATGCTTTCATATTTGTGATTTTATTCCTCTTTGGTTTGAATTCAAGCATAACTTTTCCCTTTTGTGACATGCTTTCACATTTGATTGGAGATATGTTTAATACTGATCCGCATGTCACAGAAGAGGATAAAAAGTAAATGCTAGTTTAAAGCATAGAAAAAGTTTTGAAGAATAATGCGTTCAAAGAAGACTTATCTTGAATGATAAATAGACATGAAAATAACAACCTTGGTGACAGACTTGCTTTGTCTGTTAAGGGTGGCTACTAAAACTTAAGGGCGTACACTGAAAAGTTGTTGTATATAAGACCAGCAAGTTTTCATGGTTAGTTCTTTATCTAAATAGTTAACTTATTTGGTCTGCGGACATATAGAATCACTTTTCCGAGCTCCTGATATACTTATATAGCTTCCTTTTGGCTTACAACAAAATTTGCACATATATATATGGGTTCCACAAGTTTTTAATGTTTATGTTTGTGAATCATAAAGTGATACATGTGTGTCCAGTCAGTCACTAGATCCCCTCAGTAGTTGCTGACCAAGGTGAGTTTGCTAATAAGATGATAAAAGATCAACGTGTCGTGCTAAACCATAATTCAGGATTCTGGATCTACCTGAAGGTTTTCATTGTTTCATATAATCATCATAGACCCAAAAGAGCATCATAGCAGTGACCCGAAAGAGCTTATAAACAAAACTTTATATGGATTCATATCAAATTCCTCACATGATACAGGCACAAACCAACTTTTGACCTTATACATACTTGATTAAAATGTTAACTCATGTTCAAAATATAAAATTTCTTCAAATAGGACAGACAGGTTATTCTGGTTTAAATCAAACTTACTAACTTTAGTCAAAAGTATGAAAAGGGTAAAAAGGTTAAACTTAAATTTATAAATGGAGTTAGGCAGTCAAGTGATTTTCCAATGCTCCACAGGCCGAGGGGAAAAGTGGCCACTTAAACAGACACATAGAGTTTGACTGAAGTATATAAACTATAAGTTTATTTAGGCTGTGAGAGCATACGAAAACTGTAAATTTCAGTATTTATTCGTATAACTTATCTCTTCATTAACTAATTTATTGATTGTACATGATAAACGAGATATGTGTCACTGATTTTCTACTTAATTCTGTATAAATATATGAGTATCTTATTTGATGTTTATATGGTTTTCAGCTTTTCTATGAGAATAATTTTGTGATGGCAAGATTGTGTTTTGAAAGAGCTGGAGACACAATGTGGGAGAAGTTGGCAAAGGCTTGTGGTCTAAGAGCATCGGCTGATCAAATACGGGGAACACATCTGGAATCTTATTTCGGTTATCTTAGAGAAGCAGCGGGACTGTTCGAGTCTATTGAGAAATTTGAATCCGCTGCATCATCGTATTGTGATTTGGGGGAGTATGAAAGAGCTGGTAACTTCTTTATCTAATCATAAATACGTTTCCAAAGAAAGAGCAAATAGGTTTAAGCGGGTTGGACGGACCTGTTTCAACCCGAGTTCATTAAGAAACATTACCCATTTTGAACTTGTGTGTTTCTGCAGGAAAAATCTATATGCATAAGTGTGGAAAGTTTGACGCAGCAGCGGAGTGTTTCACTCTAGCAGGGTGTTATAGTGAAGCCGCAGAAGCCTATGCCAAAGGAGATCAGTTCACCAGTTGTCTGTCAGTTTGCAACAGAGGGAAACTTTTTGATATAGGCATGGTATATATACAAAACTGGGAACAACGTGCTAATGTTGTAAGTAAAGAATTAGAAGTTAAACAGGAATTTTTGGAGAGTTGTGTTCTTCATTACCATGAACATAAAGATTCTGAATCCATGATGAAATTTGTCAAAGCATTTTCTTCCATGGAATCTAAGCGTATATTTTTGAGGTCATTGGGGTGCCTTGATGAACTTTTGTTGTTGGAAGAAGAATCGGGTCATTTTCTTGAGGCTGCTGAGTTGGCGAGGTCGTGGGGTGATCTTTTAAAAGAGGCTGATCTTTTGGAGAAGGCTGGACATTTCAAGGAGGCTGGTCTTTTGTTACTTTGGTATGTGTTTTTTAGCTCGTTATGGGGAAACGGGAACAGAGGTTGGCCACTGAAGCAGTTTGCTCAAAAGGAAGAACTCTGTAATAAAGTTAAGTTGCTTGCAAAAATGGACTCGGATGCTATGTATGATATTGTTTGTAGTGAACTTAAGATACCTTCTGATCAGCACGACAGCTTGTCTGAGCTGAAGGAAGATCTGTTTGTTTCTCAGAAAAATAGCAGTCTGAGGGGAGAAATCTTGTTGATTAGGAAAATCTTAGATAACCATCTTCAGATAAATTCCTCAAAGTATGATTGGGAGGATAATTTACCGGTGGATATATATAAGCACTGTGATGACAAGATGTTTCAGAATCATGTTTCTGTTAGAACTTTTGTTTTGTATTGGAATCTGTGGAAGAAGCATATCGTTGATATCTTCAGAAGTATTGAATGTCCCGAAAATGAAGATCTATGTAAACCCTCGGGGCATGCTGATTTTTGTTTATATTATTTTGGGGTTAGGAAACTGTCTCTAAATGGAAGCACGGTGTACTTGTCACTCAACAAGGATGCTGATTGGATAAGAAACACGGATAACAAGGGTCTTCATAAGGACCGGAATCGTATAACTTTTGATGGTAGGGAGTTAGTGTTTGCTATTCGGTCTTATTGGCAGTCCGAGTTACTTTCTGTGGGTATAAAGGTACTTCAAACTCTGGACGCCCTCTGTAAGTCAAAGTCAAACAGTTCTGTGTTTCACCAAAGCACATCTCTCCTACACATTTTTGAGGTCTCCAAGTTTCTTTTAGACTTTTATCATAACCTCACAAATCCTTATAAAAAGAGGTTGCAGTATTTCCTTGGAATTTCATTAAGTTACATTGATATTGTGTTTCCATTAGACTGGCGGAAATCAATGGACGAGGACTTGGTTTCCCTAAAGGAGACTGATCTGTCGGTGAACTTACTCGAGGAGATTATTCTTCAAACTGTTGACATCAAAGCTCTCGAGAGGGTGTTTATTATATGTCTATGTTCAAGAGTATCAATAGCAGTTTACGATAATCTCATTAATAAGCTCAAAGGTAAACCTCAATTTAAATCATTTGTTGAGAAATTTAGGGATGGTGGATTGAAAGATGTTTTGGTTGCTCCAACACTTCAACGTGCTTTAGAAGATAACTTTAGAGTCGCCTCCGGTTTCCTATCACCTCACAGTTTCGGGTATCTAGTGGACCGTCTTCTTTTAATGCAAACTTTCACTTCAGAAAATTCTTACACAACAAGATCTTCTTTTGTTGGATCATTTACACATATTCAATCTGCTTCAAGTTTATCTATTGGCCCTTCTTCTCCAAGTCTAAGCGTTCTTGTTGAAAGAATCCAAGATATTCTCTGTTTTAGTGAAATTACTATGGCATGGATTCAAAGATCAATGATTGATGTCTCTTATTATCCACTGTTAGTACTAAAGATGGTTATGATACTTTCCTTAATATGTCTGAAGGCACCAAATTATTCTCCAAAGCTACTTGACTTTCTTTCTGGTTACGACAATATTGCTTATTTTCTTCCAAAGAAGTTTCTGTGTAGTCTTCTAAGGAAAAGGATAAACCAAAAATTGAACTTGGATCCAGAAGTTGTTGCAGAAGCGTTTTTGAGCATTGATGATCCTCTCCTGATTGTTAGATCGGAAAATGTGTGTCCTAAAATCAATGCTCCTTGTGCTATAGTTGTTGACCTTGAGAAATCTAAAGAGGAGATAATGAGCATTTTGTTTCCAAGGAAGAGCACACATAATGTCCACACACCATCAAATAATGTTAACGCTGGGACAATTCCTGAGATATTGTCTTCAGATACATTGCAAGATACTAACATTATGAATCGTGTGGAACTTCAAATTAACTGGAAAGTATTAGAAGAAATATATGAGGCTATTAATGGGAAGAAGGGAGTGGCACTGAACAAGTTATCTGCTGCAACTATGATTAAGGTACAATATACATGATTGTTTGTAACAAATGATTTCTGTTAATGATATCATTTATCTGTAAGTTTGATGCCTTATCTTTTGTCTGTTGCCAGAATGAACTTGATATAAATAGGGGCGCATTACTTACTGCCTTTGCGGCTCAAACTTCTTGTTCTTACGAAGATGCAAGAGCTATACGTGATGCAAATGAAGGTCTGAAGTTGCTTTCTTTTGCGTTTGACACAAGGTTAGACTTGCACCATTGTAAATTTTGAAGTGGTTTTAAAACTTCAAACCAATTTACACTTGAATTTGTATTAAGTTTTTTTTTTCGTTTTTGGATCCTTTTACAGTCGACTAGAATTGAAGCATTCAGTTATGTTGAAGGGTGTGAGTCGTGCTGTCAAGGGGTTACAAAGTCATAGGGCAAAGCTAGATAATTTCTTGAACCTATCTTCCATGAACCAGGCATTAAAGGTTAAACAAACACGTGATTCAGTGGTGTTACAAAATCAAAGTGAATGTGATAACACTCAGGATGATAACAACAAGAAAGGGAAGGGAAACAACAAGGGAAAGAAGAGTAAAACGAGCAAAGCTAAAAAGAAATGACACTGATGAAATAGGAGGGATATCGTATGGTTTAATTTTCTTCTTTGTTTTTTTGTATTCCAGAAAAAAAAAATATGAACTTTGATTCCATGATTAGCACTTTATGACACAGGATATGTTATTTTGTGGGTTTGAAACTCATGGTTATGCATGTAAGAGTTCTGGTAGGCCTTTTAAGAACAATTATGATCAATCATCAAGACAACTTGCTAACTAATGGGTTCACTGAATCAAAGTGCAATCTTGTTGAAAAAGGAAGCTTAAGTTTCGTCTAACGATTATTAGTTTGCGAGATATTTAATTTTTTAAAAATGAGGGTGAAGTTAATTTTATTGTTATTTATTTATTTATTTATTTTTTTGTTAGCCAAACTCAAATGACAAGGACCCAGATACTTATGGAATATGAGATATCTTAAGTTCACTTCCTACTTCGTGTAAACAATGGGGTATGTTTGGCAAAAACAGTTGTTGCTGTTGCGGGTGAGGGTGCTGTTGCGGAAAAAGATTAAAATTGTAATTTTTTTTTTTTTTTTTTTTTTTTTTTTTTTTTTAGTAGTGCTATTTGGCAAACTAGCTTTACTTTTAGATTAAAAGTGTAAAATGACAATTTCTGAAAATAATCTCCGTAATCTTTTAAAATAATCTTTTAAAAACAGATTTTGGAAACTTAATTTTCTAAAATAATCCACAATCTTTGTCACCCAAACAAAGATTATTTTTTGAGCAAAGCTTATTTTCAACAAAATAATCTTAAGCCTCCATAATCTTTCATAATATCTCGTACCAAACTTGCCCTAATTAATGTGGTAACGCCACCTTCTTAAAAAAGGGATGATATTTTGGTTTTGTATATCATGTTCCCGAGTTAGAAGAGAAAAGAAGAGATAACCGATGATTTAACAATTATATCCTTTGTTGTATATTTTATGTTTTACATTAGGTCATTTAAGTAATTATATTTATTAGAAGCTTGGGCAAATACCATAAAAAAGCATCATACTTATTCTAAAATACACTTTTGGGTATCGAACAAATTTTTTTCCTCATTTGGGTATTAAACTTACAATTTTTGGCCTCTTTGAGGCACTTTGTGACGATTTTGCCCCTCAAATTATTAAAAATCCAGGGGTAAAAATGTCACAAAGTGCCTCAAAGAGGCCAAAAAATGTAAGTTTAGTACCCAAATGAGGAAAAAAATTTGTTCGATACCCAAAAGTGACTTTCTTAACAAGTATAGTGCTTTAATATGATATTTGCCCTAGAAGCTTCCTAATATAACTTTATTTCAAATCATCTACTTTTGGAATGAAAGTTTTGAAGAGAAATTTAGCCAAGCGTCATCTCTTTTTCTTTATTCTTCTCTTCTGAAAAAACTCAAGAAAACGAATTTATTTTGTTTTTCTTCCTGCTTCTTTTCTTTTCTTTCAAAAATAAAACTGTAAAGCTTTGTAAATGAGACCTGACGAACAAGATTATAGGAAAATAAAAGTTAACTGATCAATCCTGACTAAAATCAGTCTACTTAGATTAGTCACGACTTGAGTAATAAGTTAGAGGTTCATCATCAGTTTACTATCATCATACATTTATACATTTATTGCTTTAGGCAAATATTATCCAGACTTTGACCATATTGAGTGATGCAAAACTGATACGTATCACATGGGATTAGAATGGGGACCATATTAGTCTCCGGGTATGTTCATTTGGCGTTTGAAATGGGTTATAAGCCAATGAGTGGAGGAGAACCAGTCAATGAAGTCAAAGTCTTGATGGTTTTAGTCAATAACAAGAAAATTACAAAAGTGACAGAATTGTCTATGTCTTTGGCTTACTGTAATACGCATAGAGGTGAAAGATGTATTATATAGTCTTAAAAACACAGGTGATAAGTTGGCTAATTTTCTATCCTGTTGTGTTGGAAATATTGAAATGATCATTGTCTTTGTTTTCGTGTCTGTTTTTCTCTCTTGTCTACCTGTCCTTCACTCTGCTACAGAAAGTAACATGTCTACGCCTACCTGTCCGGAAAGTTTTACTTGTCCAGGTTTTGTCCCGTTCAAGTATCCGTTTTACAATGACACTGAAGAACGGTGTGGGTTGATCATGGTCAAATGTAACTCAAAAGGTGGGGAAATTCAAATTGGGGAAAAGAAATATGAAATTGTTGGCAAGTTTGATCCTAGTAGTTATTCTGTTTTGATCCATAACACAACATTTGAAAAACTTGTGAACCATTCAAGCTGTGAGGCGCTTATGAATAATTTCACTTCTCCAAACCCCCTTTTGTATTCCATTTCAATACTTCCCTTCCTCACTCTCTTCAAATGCACAAAAAATACCAGTTATTTTAACCAACCTAATTACAATAGCTACGACACATGCAAAGATTACAATTTCTACTATGATTATTCAGTCAGCAATGCAACAGCTCCGAGTGATCTCCCACGTACATGTGAAGTAATACAGTTGCCAATGGGAGGGGGATGGGAATTTAGGTTACATCCTACGACCACCATATTTTCCCTTCTCGCGCGTACATTCTCTATTTCAATTTCACTGACACCTTCCTGTGAAAACTGTCACAACAACGGCGGCCGCTGTTATACTAACAATGGACAGTTTCACTGTTTAGATACCAAAAAGGGTAATGTGGCTTCTTTTTTCCTTTTCCTATATTCTTTATTCTGGATACACCAGAACTGGTATGTCTAACTCGTTCCTAAAACCATTTTGTTGTCTTGCTGCTGCAGATAATTCACACATGAAACTTATACTAGGTATTACACATCTTCAATTTTGAGAATTATACAAACACAAGCACAAACACAATTATAATCTTGTGTCATCGCCATCATTTTTGTTGCCTTAACCATTCTAATTTTTATAAACAACCACATCTATCGAACTCTTTCTGCAGCTCTCGGTGCAGGAACTGTGACGATACTAGGTGCAGGAACTGTGACGTTACTAATCATTATAATCTTGTTTCTAAAGAAGAAATATGGATGGGGAAAAAGGCCGCAGTACAATGTCAATGTGGAGATTTTCCTAAAGAATCAAGAGTTCCTGGCTCCAAAAAGATACTCTTATTCACAAATCAAGAAGATGACAAACTCCTTTGAGGTCAAACTAGGACAAGGCGGTTTCGGTTCTGTGTATAGAGGTGAGCTGAGTGGTGGAAAACTTGTGGCAGTGAAGATTTTAAGTGAACTAAAAGGAAATGGGCAAGATTTTGTTAATGAAGTTGCAAGCGTTGGCAGGACTTGCCATGTCAATATAGTAAGTCTTGTGGGATTCTGTTTGGAGGGTAGTCGAAGAGCTTTGATCTATGAATATATGCCTAACGGATCTCTTGAAAAGTTCATATATGGTCATGGTTCTTCAAGTAATAGCCATCTCGGGTGGGAAAAGTTGCACCAGATTGCAATAGGGATTGCTCGAGGATTAGAGTACTTGCATCGGGGATGTAACACAAGGATCTTACATTTTGACATCAAGCCCCATAATATTCTATTGGATCAAGATTTTTGTCCTAAAATATCTGACTTTGGGCTGGCTAAGTTGTTCCCTGAGAAAAGAAGCATGATATCCATGACTGATATGAGAGGGACGCCCGGGTATATTGCTCCTGAATTATTTTCTAGAAGTTTTGGAGGGGTCTCACACAAATCAGATGTTTATAGTTACGGAATGATGATTCTAGAAATGGTTGGAGGGAGGAAAAATGTCCAGGTTGAAGTTGATCATACAAGTGAAATATACTTTCCTCATTGGATATACAAAAAGATTGAACTACATGAAGAACAACTTGAACTGCACGGTATTGTGAGCGAAGTAGAAAGTGAGATAGCTAGGAAGATGATTATCGTGGGGTTGTGGTGCATACAAACGAATTCCTTAAGTCGTCCGACAATGACCAAGGTGGTTGAAATGTTAGAAGGGGGCTTAGAGTTATTGGAAGTTCCTCCAAAACCTTATATGTTTTCTCCATCAAGATCAGTCGAGTCTTCAACTATAGAATAATTGCTTCCCTATATCTTTTCTCTGTTGATATATGTTTTTTTCTCATTCAAGTATTGCTATGATATTCAATATTCTAATGACTGCAGACAACATGTTGGCATCATTTTTTTTTAATTAGGTAGCAGACACATACATCCAGTATGGCAATATGGGTATATTCCATAGTTATGATCAAGATGATCTTCTTACTCGCAGATTACTAGTGTATGCAATTAGTGGTAGCTAAGCTTTCACTTAAAATGCAGTAAGCTTGACTTTAAAGGTTTATAACAGAACCAAAATGGGCAAAATTGGGGGGAAGAAAGCAGCAACTTTTTTAGTCAACTTTGGGAGCTTCTGGGCCTCCCACAGACAGAACATAATGGTGATGAATCAAGACAAATTTGAGACATGTTTTTGTACAAACATTTCATCATACATAATGTCTATTAATCTTTTATGGTCAATGCATAAGCAAGAATGATTTTACTAATGGATGATTATATAGTGTTTAGATAATTATACATACAACCAATGGGGTTAGAATTTTTTTTGTTGAAAAGCATCTGCAACTGGCAATGACTATAGATCACTTTCACACCTATATCATGTATTATTATTTTGATTGGTAAAAGTAAATTTGAAAATGTAATGTGAATAGCAATCTTCCAAATGCACTTCAGCACATGCCACAAATCAAGGAAGCATAACTTTTACAATAACTTACATTATAAAATTAATAAGCAAGTTAGGGCAAAGTATGTATCTATACGGGACTGACCAAATGCCATCCTCTCTTCGGAACGCTATTGATGGTACGTGGCTTCGATCTATAAAAGGTTAAAGGATCTGTGAATTTATAGTGTAACATCATTCCTAAGTATTCCTATATAATTCTAATGAGAACGAAGAGTATCTTTAGCGGGTATTATTCAAATATTACACCGGTCTTAAGCGGTTAAGCCTAACACTTAAGGTTCCTGTCGCAATTTTATCATATAATATCACGTACAGTATTATAACGTGTAAGTTGTCTCACAAGCAACATTGTCGATTCTTGTTCCTCGGAAAAGACCCCTTATAAGGCCAGATCTCACTTCACATGAAAAGTTCTAGATGTTTGCTATACATTATTTTGCCATAGCATTATATTCTTGATCCAAATTAAAACACATGAATCGAAATTTCTTCCTGGCTATATAGATATGAAACTGAAATTGACTATAACCACTGAAATAGCTATTTTCCATATATAGTTTCCTTTTTTTTTCTTTTTTCTTTTTCTTTCTTTTTTTTTTCTTTCTAAGTACTCTTAAGGAAATTGTAATAAAGAATAATCCAATCTAAAATGCAACAATAAAGGTTAAATTTATAACTTTTCTATCATCTAAAAAGAATATTAGTGATCTTGACAAAATTAGCTTCAAGAAACTATTTTATTTGACAATACGGATTTTCTGGTTGTAAAAATTGCATAATAGTTAGAAACTCAATAATGAGTGTAATAGGACAAAAAAGAAAGTTAGGAGTATGTGCTGAAAAGTTATTTCTACTAATAAGAGACATATGTTATTACTCCATGATGCAATATTAAATTTCAAGTGGTAAATAATGTGACACATAACTTTATCAGATACAGTATAAACCAAATTTAATTCCACGCTTCTTTCCATGTGTTCTCCAAAACATATACTCGTGATAATTCAAAGGGAAAATGGCAGGAAAAGTCATTATATTTGTCACTTTTTGTCATTGTATGTAGCGACATTTTTTTTTTTTTTGAATTTGGCACTAACTTTTCAAATACGTGTCATTGTGTGTATTGGTGACTTGCTTGACCTATTACAGCAGGTTGAGTTAACGATAGTTAGTTTTATTATTGCAGCGTTAGTCCTTTATACTAATGACATTTTATAAATAACTAAATGGAGCCTGTTAACTTAACGATTGTTTATTTTATTATTATAACATTAGTCCTTTGCACGTTTTCGACCGTTTTTACACGTTTTTGTCCGTTTTCGCACGTTTTCGTCCGTTTTTGTCTGTACTTACACGTTTTCACACGTTTTCGTCCGTTTGAAAAAAAAATTCAAATTTAAAAAAATTAGAAAATAAAAAAAATTAAAAGAGAAAATAAAAAATTTCCAAAAAAAATAAGAAAATCAAAAAAATTTCAAAATTCTTTTTCAAAATTTTTTTTCGAAAAACAAAAATAAGAAAATAAAAAAAATTCAAATTTTTTTTTTCAAAAATCAAAAATAAGAAAATAAAAAAAATTCAAAATTGTTTTTCAAAATTTTTCTTCGAAAAACAAAAATAAGAAAATAAAAAAATTCAAAAAAAATTCTAAATTTTTTTTCAAAATTTACACGTTTACACGTTTTCGTTCATTTTCGCCCGCTTATGTCCGTTTTCGCACATTTTCGACTGTTTTTACATGTCCTAGAATATGTATAATCATTTCATGCATAGTTTATCACCAAAAAAAAAAAAAAAAAAAAAAAAAAATCCAAAAAAATATTTTCAAAAAAAAAAATTTGAAAAAAAAATCAAATTTTTTTAAAAACATTTTAAAAAAATGTAGAAAATATTAAAAAAATAGAAAATAAAAAAATTTTGGAAAATAATTTTTTAAAATAATTATCGAAAAATATTTTTTTTAAATAATTATAGAAAAATAATTTATTTTTAAATTATTTTTCAAAATTTTTATTTTCTAATTTTTGTTTTTAGAAAAAAAATTTTGAATTTTTTTTGAATTTATTTTATTTTCTTATTTTTGTTTTTCGAAAAAAAAATTGAAAAAAAAATTTGAATTTTTTTGAATTTTTTTTATTTTCTTATTTTTGTTTTTCGAAAAAAAAAATTGAAATTTTTTTATTTTCTTATTTTTTATTTTCGAAAAAAAAATTGATTTTTTTTTATTTTCTTATTTTTGTTTTTCGAAAAAAAATTGAAAAAGAATTTTGAATTTTATTTTATTTTCTTATTTTTGTTTTTGAAAAAAAATTTTGAATTTTTTTTATTTTCTTATTTTTGATTTTCGAAAAAAAAATTGAATTTTTTTTTTTATTTTCTTATTTTTGTTTTTCGAAAAAAAAAATTTGAAAAAGAATTTTGAATTTTTTTTATTTTCTTATTTTTTTAAAAATTTATTTGGAAATTTTTTATTTTCTACTACAATTTTTTTTATTTTCTAATTTTTTTAAATTTGAATTTTTTTCCAAACGGACGAAAACGTGTAAATACGGACAAAAACGGACGAAAATGTGCGAAAAAACGGACGAAAACGTGCGAAAACATGCGAAAAAACGGACGAAAACGTGCGAAAACGGACGAAAACATGCAAAGGACTAATGTTGCAATAATAAAATAAACGATCGTTAAGTTAACAGGCTCCATTTAGTTATTTATAAACTGTCGTTAGTATAAAGGACTAAAGCTGCAATAATAAAACTAACTATCATTAACTCAACCTGCTGTAACAGGTCAAGCAAGTCACCAATACACACAATGACACGGATTTGAAAAGTTAAGGCCAAATTCAAAAAAAAAAAAAAATGGCTACATATAATGACAAAAAGTGACAAGTATGATGCATTTTCCTACTATTTTCCCTGATTCAAATGTGGCGCGCATATCACTTTGCAACTATGTAATGATGTTACATTTCTTTAAGATTATTTCAAATTATCCAAAATTGATGACTAAAACTTACATAAAAATACTTTAAAATTCTATTATAATTAAGTAGATGTGAGAAGTTTTCTTTTGGGAAATGTAACTACGTGGTTTCAAAGAAAACCGTTTACACCAAATTCTTGAACAAAAGCATCTAAATGCCTTAACATCCTGCAAATCAGACAATTGCATAAGAAGTTATTACAGCAGGCAACTGTCTTTCAAAATAATAATAATAATAATAATACTAGTAGGAGTAGTAAAGTAATTAAAAATAATAATAATAATATTTCGTCCAAAATCGTTAAGTTTCACCAATTACTTATTTTTACCTGAGCAATACTAAAGTAAATGATTAAGTATCGATTCTCATAAATAATATAATAAAACAAGTCAAATAAATAAGATAAATGATGACAATGAAATGTACTTATTTGAGTTCATCGCCATGATAGAGGGGGTATTTTTGGTAGTCGACTACTTAGAAAGATCCCTGCATCAAGCAGCGCTGGCTCTAATGTTGTACATATGTAAGAACCCCAAAGTACATATGTAAGAACCCCAAACCAATTATAAGAACGCCATTTCCTGTTGCTGTTGGGGCTGACGAGCAGTGTGATCCGTATAGTAGCCGATCACAAATATCATCAGAAGGTTTGGGCAATGCGTAGACGTCAAAGAAGACTATTACAATGATGGAGATGCCACTATGTTGTGGGCATGCGGAAATGCTCAACGTAACCAGCTCTGGACATTCAAATCTTATGGCACCATCCGGTCCAATGGAAAATGCTTGACAACCTATGGTTATGCCTCTGGTGTGATAAGGTTGTGCCTGAAGCCACCAAGTGGTATCTTTCTAATGTTGGTACCATCGTGAATACTATATCAGACCTTGTCATAGCAGAGACCTCCACTCAGGGGACCGAGCTAACACTAGCTGAGAATAACAATTCTTCTAGGCAAGCTTAGAGTGCTGGAAACTATAGTCAACCCACCATAAATTATATCAGTGGGTTTCGTGAAACGTGCTTGCAGGCCAACAATGTCAATGCCCGTGTTTTGCTAGCAAATTGTGTTATTGGTACTGAGCCTAGGAGCCAACAGTGGGCACTCTATGGTGACAGCACTATTCGGCTCTATAGTGACCGCACTCTCTGTGTGACATCATATGGCCATGACAGCTTTGATAGTATCATCCTCCTTAAATGCCAAGGGTCGGAAAATCAGCGGTGGACTTTCATGGCTGACGGCACCAGGGGCGGAGCCAGGATTTGTAATTAAGGGGGGCCGAAGTTCGTTATATAACCTGAAAAAATAAAAGTTTAAAAATTGTTTCCAACTTTAGTTTATACAAATAAACTATCACAAAAACTTACGAATGCATTACTAAACCTAATTTTTTCTAACATATTTAGTGGATAAAAAGTATAGTAAACTGAAAATAAGGTTATTTTTTAAATCTATTTTGATGCTTCTGAGTATATAACTAGGGGAGAGCAACAAAGCCAAAACTTTCTATGATTTCTTGATTTAGGTTTTGGGTGTTCAAAAAATATACGTATTCGGATATCCAAAAACTTGATCATAATTTACTAAAAAGTTGGTTTTATGAAAGGACAGTTTTGGAAGTCATATAAAAGTTTTCCAAAAATTATATATATCTAGATATCCAGATCCATAAAACTGTAATATGAAATTTCGGATATCCGAATTACAAAAAATCTTAGATAAAATATAATGTCTAAAATAAAACCATCATTGCAAATTTCGAATATCCAGATAATAAAATTACAAATAATAAAACTTAGATAAAATAAGTAATTTTAAACGGCGAAGGTTTATTAAAAAAAACAAATAATAAAAAAAATCCTACTAGCAAGGCGCTAGGAAAATTACTAAGATATTAAATGGGAATTTTTAAGCCATTCAATCCAACTAAACGAACCTTTACATCTATAACGATACCAATAAACCGACCGAGACACCACATCTTCAAAAATAGCCGCCTTTGAAGGAAACTTTGAATCGAAAACACACTTATTGCGAAAACTCCAAATATGCCACCACAACGCATAACAAACTCCTTCAAAAAACTGCTTATGCTTAACTGAAAGCCGCAAGCTCAAGAACCACTCCAACCAATCTTCGTAAGAAGATGAGTCCGAATAGCTGACATCCCACCATCGAGATATCTTACACAAAACATATCTAGTTATCCGGAAAATGAAGAAAATGTGTCGAGACGATTCAGCCGCCTCACCACACACAGGGCATATGATAGACTCGATCTCCATGCCTCTCCGAGATATATTAATTCTAGTTGGTAGACAATCTATCTTAACTTTTCAAGCACGAACGTTTACCTTGATAGGCATCGCCTTAATCCAACGCGTCTTAGAAGCAAACTCTTTTTATTTTGCTGGTAAGTTTGAACATGTCTTGTTCATTCAAGTTATGCGGGTCGACTCCTTATAGGTGCTCACCCTAATTTTGTAGCTCAAGACCACATATATGATGTTTAAGATGAAGGTGGTTTTGGGCTCTACTCAAGTGATTTTCTATTCGAGTTCTCACTGGTAAGTTTGAACATGGCATCGATCACATGTTAACTGTAACACCCCCAATTCATGATGCAGCGGAATTCAACTTGGGTGTTACTCGACGGCACAACAGTCATAATAATAGAAAACGATCTCTAAACGAATCGTAATAAAAAGAGTTGTCATTCATATTATTCAAATATATCAAAGTTTACATAGTAAGGTCCCAAAATGATCCATTGTTTCAAAACACATCAATATAAAGTCTATGATGTTTTTATTGAATGACATGATAGTTTATAGCCTTCTTCCTTCGGTACGTGCCCTTCCCGCTCCATTCTTGATTATCATGGACCTGAAATACATGCTTAAGAGGTCAACACAAAGGTTGAGTGAAATTCATAGAGTTTGTTTAACGGTTGAACACAATATGTTGGTAGTAATGAGTTAATTAGACTCATACTTATGTTAGAAAACAAAACAGTTATTATTATGTACTAAGCTCATGCAACCAAGACGTTAACGGGTACCAATATCAATCGGCAGTTTTGTTGCCCCGGTAAGTACTTTGCCGTCATACTTAATGTTTTCAAATATAGTGCATTCATTTGAACTAACTGCTCAAACAAATGGGATTCGTCAATCCCAATAGGCCTATTCACAATACTCGCGCTCACTAATACTAGTGATTTAATGGTTCATGATAGGGGCCTAGGATTGGCAAGGTAGGTACTTAGTAATAATAAAACAATCAGGCAGCATACAGTTTTAAAGCATTGTGTTCGGTTTATAAATAGCATGTATTCCCCCCAAGGGTTTGTAAAACATTGAAGTAATGTAAAGTGGGGCTATGAACTCACCTTAAGTACGATAGCAAGTAAAGAAGGTGATGGTCGGATCGTGTAGGTTTCTACGAGCAACCTATAATAGAATGTTGCGACTTAGGATTTGTGTGAAGAATATAACGGAGTGCCTATATATATATCTTGCATTTAGTCCATGATGTGGTATGATGTACATTGTATGTCTTTGAAAGAAAAGATTCATGAACATGTATGTTTTGTATATCGTTTACTACCGTTCGGGCTAACATATTTCAGAAGTCATGTTAGTAAGCGTTCGAGGAGCCAGGACACTTTAACTCGTAAATTCACAACTCATCTCGACGGCTTACATAATGAACTCCTCACATGAAGCTCCCTACTATTGTAGTAGTTGATAAAATATATAGATATAAGTTTTGATCCGAAAAGTTACATGTCCGATATTTGGATAAACTTAGGAAAGTTTATTTAGTACATGAAGATTGTTATTAGGGGTAGTTTCATAAGTCTTGAATGACCATTTTCTCTTGGTAAAATCTCATGGTTTCCTTTTAGGTGAAGTAGATCCAAATTGCTTGTTCAAGTTATCGCCTAACTCATTGTTTCATGTTTACGCCTTTGTAAGTTGTTATGGTCATTTCGTCATGGCCTAGCCATGACCTTTGGTCCTTGTTCCATGGTCATGAGACACATCCTTGGCTCTAGCCATGGTGGTGGTCTTGATTATGGGTCATAAGACCTTTTATTCCTTTCAAAGTATAACCATAATCTAGTGACTTGTATATATGTAAATAGCTGTTAAGAAACTGAGAAATATCTCACTCAGAAATCGTTTTCAAGGCTCGAGCCTCTTTCTTGCTGAATGAAAACGTGATTCCGGACAACTTTCGTGTTTTAACTTTTTCATGAATCGGACCAGAAAGGCCTCTTTTTGCGTGTTTTAGGTTCTGTCACAGAAACTTTTAGGCAGTTTTGCCGGAAATCTTTGGTAACTTCAAATCGCCATAACTTTTGACTCGGTTACTCTTTTTAGGTGGTTCAAATTGCTATGGTTTGCTTGTTAAGTCCTCTACTGTAATATGTAATAATCCAACATCATATTTTTACCATTTTGATCAGGTCTTACCAAGAAATTCACTAGTTTGCTTGTTTTAGTAACTTGTTTCAATAATCCATTATAACAACATCTTTTACTCATTTGTATACATCATGGACATTATACAAGACATAATATAGCAAGAATAACATGTAAATGATATGAACATGAGAATTTAACAAGAAGCATGTTAGGTTTAGGCTTACAACTTTTGGCTTTCTAATTAAAGAAAGGAGTAACAAGTAAGGAAATGGACTTTGATAGACTTGCTTCAACCCTTTTCACTTCATGCAACCTTTCTACCCTTGGTATTCTTGAAAGATGTAATGAAAGTTGAGGTGAATTGAGTGGATTTAAACTCAAGAGCAATCACCAAGTATTCTAGGGTTTGGAAGATTTTTGGTAAATAAAAGCTATCTAGGGTTTCTATCTTGAACTTCACTTGAACTTTGCAAGAACTTGGAAGAAAATAAAGCTAAGGAGAGAGTGTTGTGGTGTGTGTTGATGGCCGGCCAAGGAAGGGGGGGGAGGGGCTTTATATAGTCTCATGAGGAGGTTACTTATCAAGACTAGTCAAAGCTTCCTTAAGACACTTCAACACATGGAACTCATCCAAGACAACCTAGCACAAGATCAAGCCACCCAAGGGTGTGACTCCCCCCCCCCTTTGGCGGTTCACCAAGGATAAGGGGTGAGTTGGCTTGGTCTTGATATTATCCTAAGATATTAGATGCATTTTGACTCCGGGAAATGCCAACCGTAAATGATTAGGCCTCAAAACGTAAAACCGGGTGTCGTAAAATTATGAAACTTTAAAGTATTGTTAGACATGTCCATATGTCCCATAATAAAATATAAAATGAGTGGTAGGTGTCATTTGGGTGGTAAAACCCTGCTAAAAGCTGGAAACACGGGTCTAAACGCGTAATACGTAAAATGTACGAATATTGCGTAAAATTGAGAAAAGTGAAATGTTACTTTTCTAATATGATATAAATGATTTAAAATGACTTATAATGTCTAGACTGGGCTCAGTCTAGTGTCGGTTGGTATTAAATGTCTTTTAGACATCAAACCGTAAGCCTAAAAATCACGAAATGACTTGTAAAATCAAGGAATGATTTTTAGTCAATAGAGGAGGGAAAAATATGTTGACTTATTATAATAAGTTGAAAACTCAAATCATCTTAGAAACACGGTGCAGGTATAGGCTAGGGTTACGGCTGTGTAAAAACGCTTAAAACTGAAAATTCCAGTTTTTCACGGCCGAGGTTTATTCTGGTCATATTTTTCTCAGTCATGATTTATTCTCAAATAAATCATGAGTGTGTTAAACATTTTTCTGATGTGGGGTCACCTGACGGGGTCAAATTTCGTTGTGCGTAGAATTTCTGGATGACGTATTACCCTAAAACGTGTAATTCCTTAATAACTTTCACGAAAATGATCTGACGAATGTCAAACATTTAATTTGTCATGGAAATGATTTATCACTTGAGAATATGAAATAAAAATCAACTTTCTGGGAAAATTTCGGGAAAAATGAATAGTAAAAGTGAATAGTAAAATGAATAGTAAAATTTTCCGGAAATAGTAATTAACCTGAATTTGCGAATTGTTATAGTCTCCACCCCATATGAGAGCTCCGTCCCGGAGATCAGTTAGCGTTAGGAGTAGAAGCTTCGTTGGTAAAAAGATGTGGGTATTTCTTACGTATCTGGTCCTCTCGTTCCCATGTGTATTCAGGACCACGTCGTGAGTTCCAACGAACCTTGACAATTGGAATACGGCTTTGTTTGAGTTGTTTGACCTCTCGGTCCATGATTTCTACGGGTTCCTCAACAAATTGAAGATCATCATTGAGTTGAATTTCGTCGAGTGGAATCACGAGTGATTCATCCGACAAACATTTCTTTAGGTTAGATACATGGAAAGTGGGGTGTACACTACTGAGTTCTGATGGAAGCTCAAGTCTGTACGCCACAGGGCCAACCCTGGCTAGGATTTTGAATGGTCCGATGTATCTTGGGTTTAGTTTTCCTCGTTTGCCGAATCGTATCAAGCCTTTCCAAGGTGATACCTTTAGCATAACCCTATCTCCGACTTGGAATTCTAGGGGTCTGCGTCGTGTGTCGGCATAACTTTTCTGTCGATCTCTTGCGGCTTGTAGTCGATTTTTGATTTGTACAATTTTATCCGTTGTTTCACGGATGAGTTCTGGCCCAGTGAGTTGAACTTCTCCCACTTCAGCCCAACAAGCAGGTGAACGACACTTTCGACCATAAAGTGCTTCAAAAGGAGCTGCTTGAATACTTGCATGATAGCTGTTGTTGTAGGAAAATTCGACTAATGGTAGATGAGTATCCCATCCTTTTCCAAAATCTATAATACAAGCTCGAAGCATGTCTTCAAGAGTTTGGATGGTTCGTTCACTCTGACCATCAGTCTGAGGATGATACGCTGTACTCATGTCTAGATTTGTTCCAAAGGCGTCTTGGAGTGACTGCCAGAAATTGGAAGTAAATCTACCATCTCTGTCGGATATGATGGATATTGGTGCACCATGTCTTGAGACTATTTCTTTGACATACAGTCGGGTTAGTTGTTCCATTTTGTAAGTCTCTTTGATTGGTATAAAGTGTGCGGATTTTGTGAGACGATCAACTATGACCCAGATGGAGTCATAACCGCTTGATGTCTTTGGGAGCTTGGTAATGAAGTCCATAGTAATTCTTTCCCATTTCCAAGTAGGAATTTCTGGTTGTTGCAATGGACCAGATGGTTTTTGGTGTTCGGCTTTTACTTTGGAGCAGGTAAGACATTTGCTAACATATGTTGCAATGTCGGCTTTCATGTTCGGCCACCAATAGAGTAACTTAAGATCGTGATACATCTTATCAGATCCTGGATGTATGGAGTATTTAGATTTGCGTGATTCATGCATGATCAAGTCTCGTAGGCCACCATAAAGTGGTAACCAACTTCGACTTTGGAAGCATAGAGTTCCATCTGAACGGGTTTCGAATTTCTTTTGTATCATGCCATCCAACTTTTCCTTTTGGATGTCTTCTTGTTTCACCGCCTCAGCTTGAGTGTGAAGGATTTGAGTAGGAAAGTTTGAATTTATGGTTAAAACTAAGGCTCGGACTCGTAGTGGTTTAACCCGTTCCTTTCGGCTCAGGGCGTCGGCTACTACGTTTGCCTTTCCTGGGTGGTAACGAATGTCGCATTCATAATCACTTAGTAATTCCAACCAACGACGTTGTCTCATGTTTAGTTCTTTTTGGTTCAAAATGTGTTGTAGGCTTTTATGATCGGTGTACACAGTACACCTAGTACCGTATAGATAGTGTCTCCAGATTTTTAGTGCAAAGACTACGGCTCCTAACTCTAAGTCATGAGTGGTGTAATTTTCCTCATGAATCTTGAGTTGTCTTGATGCATAAGCCATGACCTTATCGCGTTGCATCAACACGGCACCTAACCCTTGGTGCGATGCATCACAATAGACTACAAAATCTTCGATCCCATCTGGCAATGCTAGGATAGGAGCACTACAAAGTTTCTGTTTGAGGGTTTGGAAAGCTTTTTCTTCGTCTTGATTCCACACGTATTTCTTGTCTTTCTGAGTTAGCTTAGTCAAAGACTTTGCTATTGAGGAAAATCCTTCAATAAACCTTCGGTAATACCCAGCTAGACCCAGAAATTGACGAATTTCTGTAGGGGTGGTAGGTGTTGGCCAATTTTTGATAGCTTCAATTTTAGCGGGATCGACATGTAAACCGGTCTTGTCAATCACATGCCCAAGGAATTGTACTGATTGAATCCAAAATTCACATTTGGAAAACTTTGCATACAATTTCTCTTCCTTGAGTAGTCCTAAAATTGTTCTCAGGTGTTCTTTATGTTCCTCTTCGTTTTTGGAATAAATGAGAATGTCGTCTATGAATACGATCACGAATTTGTCCAAATATGGTTTACACACCCGATTCATGAGATCCATGAATACTGCCGGTGCATTTGTTAACCCAAATGGCATCACTTGGAATTCATGGTGACCATATCGTGTCCTAAAGGCTGTTTTTGGAATGTCTTCATCACGAACTCTAACTTGATGGTAACCTGATCGTAGGTCAATTTTTGAGTAATAGGTTGAACCTTGTGATGAGTGTCTAAATACTCATCATTTTATACTAATCTGAACTGCCAAAACATACAAAAACACTCAAATATGCATCAAAATACTTAAAATATATTAAGGGTGTGTTTTATATGTTTCAAATGCAAAATATGCAAAAACAGATTAAAAACGTACAAAGTTTGCATAATTGGCAGTTTCAGTCCCTGAAGTTTCATAGTTTGTCAAAACTAGTCCCTGGTTATTCTAAAAACATGAAAATGTCATCAAAGGTCCTTTTTAATCATAAAGTTACATATTTAGTCCTTTGGTGCAAAGTTTCATAAAATTACAAGTTTAGTCCCTCAACTTTGGAAATTGACAGAAATGGTCCCTGGGATGTAAAAACTTTGAGAAAATCAATTTTGGTCCTTATACTAATAATCTTTTGCAGGTTTGGTCCTTATGTGAAAATTTTGGTGAATTTACATGATTGGTCCCTGATGTTTAGTGAATTGGCAAATATAGTCCCCGGGTATTTTAAAAGTGAAAAACATCAAAAATACCCTTGTACTATTCACCCTTGTCAAGTTTGGTCCCTATAAGAACTTTGATAAAATCACAATTTCAGACCCTCAACTTTTCCTAATTACATTTTAGGTCCTTGTGATAAAACAAATAAACCAAACCGGACCCTATGTATTATTTACCCAAATCCAAACAAACCCATGTTACTAAACCAAGCCCACCCTTTTATTTCTGTCCAGCCCACATCCCAGCCCAAGTCACTTTTTAAATAAAAACGGGGTCAAACCCCTTGGTCAACAAAACCAAACCACCCTTACCAGGTCATCCCCTACCTCTCCACCTCACCCTGCTACTACTCCACACCTGTCCCAAACTTGCTCCCCACTCTTCACCAACTCACCCTCCACCTCACACAACACCCCAATACCCATTAATGCCCATGAAATCCTCTCCACGCAACCACAGTGTACCCTTGGACTTTTGGCACGAAAATAGTTATTTAAACGGTGGAGATTGCTTAGGCCTTATCAACGGCTAAAATGTGGTGGGAAATCACCCAGTGGGTCCCACAAGACCAGAAAAGGGCTACAAAAGAGATGGGAAGCTGTGATGAAAGATTATTAGATTAGGTTTTAGATAATTAGGTCGTATTTAGTATAGTTTACATTTTCAGTTGTAATTTCCATTAAAAACACTTGTTCTCAGTTAATTTCATGTAATTTAATCTTTAAATCAAGTTAATTTCAAGTTTCAGCTTAATTCTCAGTTTATGCCATTTTTACTTATTTTCTAGAAATTCAAAAATCTCATATAGTCTGTTGTTGTTACTAGTTGTTGTAAAGTCAGTTCATAAGCTTAGATAAGCTCTGACAAAGCTCATATAAGCTCTTGAATACTTTAATTATCAGTTTCATTTTATAAATAGGAAAATACCAAAAATTCAAATAAATAAAGGAAAAATAAAAAATTAGTGTGTGAAGAAAGGGTTGAAGCTGAGCAAGGTGAAAGTTGGATTGATCTGGTATTAGAACCTTTTGGGAGGTGCTAAGATTGGTTATTTGTTCATGGTTCATTATTCCTCAGTTAATACCATTTGTAAGTTTTATTTTTATTTTTCCTAATTTACTGTTTGATTGTTTAATTAGCTGAGATCTTGTTAAATTTAGGTTTCTGTATTGTTTATTAGTTGTACTATTAATTAAAATTAGTTAGTTGTTCTTAGGATTAATTTGTTCTCAAAAATTGAAAAACTCACAGTGTTTAACTCATTTTTGACAAACCTGAGTTTTATGCTTGTGTTGTGATTAATTTAGGTTCATTTGATCTTATATTATTGTAATTTAGTGTTAGGAATCAGTGTGGTGGATAAAACTCACCATTTGCTTTGAAAAATCTTCACATCAGTCATATAAGGGGGTGTTTGGTTTAATAGATACCTCTGTGCTCAGGGTGTTTATTGGTGTTGTTTCCTCTTGCTACATGTTACTTTAGTATAACTTAGGTCTTAGGAACCATAAACCTTGGTCTTTTATACCCCAAAGTCAAAATTCCACCAATTACTCCCCAACAGTTAACTGTTGGGCAGTTGGTGATCCAAAACCACCCACACTAGTGTATAATCTAATAACTTAGCTTAATTAGGACTTATTATAAGTTATTACTTCCATATCAGTAGTTTAGATCACCTAGAAACTCAAATTAGTCAAACTAGCAAATTTTCTACAAAAGTCAAAATTGCACTCCTCAGGTTTTGACAAAACTTGAGTGATTTGTTTAGAATTTTGTAGCAGGTTTTAGACCTTGTGTTTTTTAGGATTTCAAGTCTACCATTTCATCTTTGAGATCCAATCTTTGTTACATTTTTAAGATTTTTCTTGTGGCCCCCACACAGCCCTAAACACCACTGCAGGGAGACTTTCTCCCCTGCACATCAGTACATCACCACACCACCACCACTTTGGTGGTGGTTTGTGGCTACCATAGTGGGTCCCAGGCCATAAAACCAGTTCCATACAACCCCCCTCCTACCATAGAACCTAGTTTGACCTTTGGTTTGACCTGTGTCACTGTGGACCCCACCTAGAAAGAACCATAAACTTTGTCCCCATTCTGGTTGCATTTTAGGTTTTGGATTAGCTTATTGTGGCTTAACAGCTTATCTACTGAGCTTAATTGGCCATTTTAAGCTTTGACAAGTCCAAAGTACCTATTAGAACCAGAAAACACCCAGGTGGGCCCCACACCAGCTCATTTGAGCTTATTTGTCCATTTGGTCAACCAAAGTCAACTGTGGAGGTAATAAGCCCCCACAGTGCTTATTATTAAGCTAGAAAATTATTGTTTTTATTAAAGTTACTTATTTTTATATATAATATAGTTTTGTAAAAGAAAAATCCAAGAAAAACAACATAAAATTAAGTGAGAGTTTCTATTTAATTTAATTTAATTTTAATTTTCATTTTTACATTTTTATTAAGTAATTTGTGTTTTTATATTTTTATTAATTTCCTTTTAAGTTAAAGTATTTTTCATAATTTTCTTAGATTTTTATATTGTCATTTTATATTTATTAGAATTAAAAATAGTTTTATTAATAATTAATTAATAAATAAGTTATAATTAGCATAATTAGTTTTTATATAATAACACCTAGTTTTTATATTTTTTCTAGCTTATATAAGTTAAAATATAATTTTTGAAATTTTTCTAGAATTTTTACTGTTCATTTAATAGTTTTATAAATTAAATAGTTTAATTAGATATTAATTAATAAATAGAATAATAATTAGTTAACTAGTTTAAAAATATATAAAATAAATTTTTTCTAATTTTTTAGGATTCCCATGATGGTTAATTAGATATATAAAATTTTTCATAATTTTCTAAGTTAGTTTAATATTATTTGTAATTTAAAATAATTTAATTAGTATAATTAATATAAATAGTTTTTAATTAATAGAAAATTCATAAAAAGACAAAAAGATTTATTTTTATTTTTTATATTTTCTTCAAGTTCATTTTTAAGTTTAGAAATTATTTTTACAAGTTTTTAGTTTAATTTGTAGTATTTATAATTTTCTAATTAAATAGTTAAATAGTTTTTATTTAAATAATTAATAATAAATAATATAATAATCTAAAAAATAGTTTTATTTTTAAATTTAATTTTATTTTAAGTTTAAGTTTGTAGGATTTTCATTTTTAACCCTTGTAGTTTAATTTTCTTAAAACTCACCTTTTTTTCAGTACGCAGTCGCGTCTGATTTTAAATTGGTGTACGTTTTTAATACCTAGCTTTCACGTAATCATTTCATTAGCTTATTTAAGTTATTTTAAGTTATAAAACCCTAGTCTAAACACACACACACACTTTTATACCATTCCCTGTTCAGATTCACTCGATCACAGATTCGTTTTAAATCATCACAACCTCGTTGGGACATTACGACCCGGGAAAACACTGTATTCCTCGGAAGCATTTGCCTCGGCTGTTTGACTATTACAGTTGGCCATTCACAAGTGGCTGATCAATAATTATCTGACTGTTTGAGGCGAATCAAAATTTGGCGCCGTTGCCGGGGAGGTTGTGCGCTTATTCTAACGTTTTTGCGTATTAGTGATTCTGGATATACATCCATTGTATATTTACCATCTTTTATCTATATTTTTATTAAACAAAACCCAAAAATATTCACCTTTACACCCCTACCTATTTGATTCTTCATTTCTCATCCCCAAAACCCTTTGATTCTACATTCTTCCACTTATCTCATAATTGATTCATTGATCGAATAAGTCATCAATTCTTGGTAGTGGGTATCGGTTCTTTATGGTTAATTTGTTTAGTTCGCGGTAGTCAATACACATTCGTAATGACCCATCTTTCTTTTTCACGAATAACACTGGAGCTCCCCAAGGTGAGGAACTGGGTCGAATAAATCCCTTGTCCGAAAGTTCTTGTAATTGATTTGAAAGCTCTTGCATCTCTGAAGGTGCTAGCCGGTATGGTGCGCGGGCAACTAGCGCCGCTCCTGGTATTAAATCAATTCTGAACTCTATTTGACGATTTGGTGGTAGTCCGGGTAAATCTTCGGGAAAGACTTCAGGAAACTCACGGGCAATAGGAACATTTTCGAGACGTTTTTCATCGGATTTCTTTTCGGTTACGTGGGCTAAGAAAGCATAACATCCTTTCTCAATGTACTTCATGGTTTTGATACATGAGATGATGTTTATTCGAGTTCCACTTTGATCACCACGAATGATCAAAGTTTCATTGTCACGTGGAATGTGCACAACTCTTTCACCACAAATAATGTTAGCTTGATGTTTAGACAACCAATCCATGCCAATAACAACATCAAAACTTCCGAGTTCGATTGGCATAAGATTGATGTTAAAGGGGTGGTCTAAGAGATTAAGGGTACAGTTTGGGATTACGGTATTGGTATTTACTAAGTCACCGGTAGCAAGTTCAATACTATAACTAGTGGTTAAAGTGATTGATGGAATATCAAGTAAAGGCGCAATTCTAGTAGATATAAAACTCATATCAGCACCAGAATCGAATAAGACTTTAACAGGAATGTTATTGAGTAAGAACGTACCGGTAACCACGTTCGGGTCCTGGTGTGGTTCTCCATTTCCCATGACATAGGCTCTACCACGAGCACCTCCGCCTTGGGGTCCTTGGTTTTGAGGACAGTTGTTTTTGTAGTGTCCCCTCTCACCACACCCGAAACATGTAACTATGGGCTGTGCGTTAGCCCCAGTAGCTATACCCTTGCCTCTACAATCTTTGGCAAGATGTCCGGGCTTCTGACACTTGTTGCACTTGGCCGGGCAGGGACCTTCATGATGGTAATTGCACTTGGTACATTGTGGTAGATTACCAACGTACTTACCACCAGCAGGTGCAGCAACATAAGCCGTCGCGGCTTCTTGCCTCTTGTTCTGCTGATTGTGATGGTTGTTGTTTCGGGTTTGGTTGTTGTTGTTGTTGTTGTTGTTCCCACGGTTACCATCCCATGGTCGCTTGTTGTTGTTGTTCTTGTTGTTGTTGTTGTTACGGTAGTTGGAATTGTTGGGGTTGTTGGCATTGCTGTTGTTGGCATTGTTGTTGGTGTTGTTGGGGTTGTTTTGCTTTCGGGTTTCCGACATACGTACCACTTGATCCATGAGGCTACGGGACATCCGCATAGCCTCATCAAGTTCTTTGGGATTTGCCGAAGTCACATTCCCCTGTATGCTTGAGGGAAGTCCCCAAATATACCTTTCCAACATTTTTTCCTTTGGGGAAACCATCGTTGGACAAAGTATCCTCAGTTCCTGGAATCTACGGTTGTAGGTCATGATATCATTTCCCTTAACTGTATGATCCCAGAACTCAACCTCCAGCTTTTGCATTTCGCTGCGAGGGCAGTATTCCTTAATAATCATTTGTTTCAAATTAGCCCAAGTAATTTTGTAGGCATTCTCAATGCCCATAGGTTGAGCAATTGAGTTCCACCAGGACAACGCCTCATTCAACAAAGTACTCGTGGCATACTGAACTTTGTCAACCTCAGTACATTTACTGACTAAGAATACTGACTCTGCTTTTTCGAACCAACGGGTCAAACCTACAGCCCCTTCAGTACCCTTGAATTTAATGGGTTCACATTTCAGGTAGGAAATGAACGAGCAACCCTTTGGCACTGTAGTAACATTGGTCACCGGAGGGGTAGTAGAGTTTGGTCCTCCAAGGTTAAGACTGGCAAGTCTGGCAGTCTCTGCAGCTATAGCAGCTTCCGCAGCAATGGCGGCTTCCGCGGCTGCTGCAGCATCAGCAGCTGCTGCAGCCTCAGCGGCTGCTGCAGCCTCAGCGGCTGCTGCAGCATCAGTAGCACCAGCAGCTGTGGCGGCTTCGGCAGCTGCTGCAGCTGCTGCAGCTACGGCTGCTCGTTCCGTGACAAGTGCTGCATTGACACTGTCCTTTACCAGTTTGCGGATGGCGGCTTGCGTCATCGTTGGTGGTGTCTTTTTCTTGGGCGCCATGATTCTATTGTTCAAAAGATACGTTGTAATTAGAGAGTTGTGAAATGAGCACAATTTTTTATAAGAATGATAGGATAATAATGTTTGAAACTTAAAAACATAACACATGATAGTATATGAAACAAAAGTTTTATTTATATAACGTTGATTACAAAATCGAACTTATTACAAGTTCATTCAAAACTTACTAACTGATACTTTCAGTTAGTAATTACAACGTTGTACTAAAGATAACTAGTACTATAACACTAGTCTAACGTTGGTTGGGAGGTTGTTGTAGTCCGGTTGGATTATTATTCCCACGTGTTGCTAACACATCTACACTTTCGTTTGGACGGTATTCTTTGACATCCTTTTGGTATAGCCTTTTTTGTATGGAACTCATTTGAGTTTGCATTCCACACAAATCATTCTTAAGTTGATACCTATCAAAGTTTGCAACATCTAACCGGATTTCTGCGGTGTTTAGGCGGTGAAGTAGTTTATGAATTTGTACCGCATCCTGTTCTTGGGCCCTCTCAACCAAAGTGAGTCTATCCTTGACGTTATCCAAGCCAGTCAAAGGATTTAAGACTACTTCCCCAACATGAGTCGAGTCACTCTTCACGTAGCTCATGTCAAGCTTAAACCAATATAGGTCGTCTCGAGCATTCATGGCATCCATTCTAGCAGAATTTACCTTGGATATACATTCGTGCATTTGACTTGCCATTCTTTGAACTTTGAGTTGGGTTAGGTTGAGAGCTTGTTTCAAAGAGTAGATTTCGTATTGAGCTGAGTTCACGAACATATGTGTAGATGTAGATGTTCCGCCGGTTTGATAAGTAGATTTCGGAACTTGAGCTGGAGTGGTACGGTTAGATTCGGATGAAATTGGTGAAACCGGAGGTGGAGATGTTAATGGTGATAGATGTGGCACTATTATTTGTTCCTCCGCTTCCTCAATGTCATTAACCATTTCATGATCCTCTTCGTAATCATCGATGTTTATGTCCATATCCATTTCAGGATCCTCGTCCGAATCTACATCTAGATCCTCATAAGGTTCTTCCTCGTCGTCGTAGTCAATTGGTTCAAAGTAAGGATCATCAGGTCCGGGAAGAATAGGTAAATACTCGGGCATAGCAGGAAGATGATCGGGAGATGGAGGTGCGGACATGATGTCTACAATTAGTATTTCAATGTCAAAATAAATCAAATGCTTATGGAAAATGCTCAAACTATGACAATGTGCATATAACAATATACAAATACGTTCATGTAGCATAACATGTGTAATAAGTCCATAATCTTCTGGAGGATGGAAGGCACGAAGAGCGGAAGGCTATAAAAATGTTTTTGCTTGTAATTGTAGTTATAGTTTTGGTCTCACTTAGACCCGTTTCTCTATAACCATGGCTCTGGTACCAATCTGTAACACCCCCAATTCATGATGCAGCGGAATTCAACTTGGGTGTTACTCGACGGCACAACAGTCATAATAATAGAAAACGATCTCTAAACGAATCGTAATAAAAAGAGTTGTCATTCATATTATTCAAATATATCAAAGTTTACATAGTAAGGTCCCAAAATGATCCATTGTTTCAAAACACATCAATATAAAGTCTATGATGTTTTTATTGAATGACATGATAGTTTATAGCCTTCTTCCTTCGGTACGTGCCCTTCCCGCTCCATTCTTGATTATCATGGACCTGAAATACATGCTTAAGAGGTCAACACAAAGGTTGAGTGAAATTCATAGAGTTTGTTTAACGGTTGAACACAATATGTTGGTAGTAATGAGTTAATTAGACTCATACTTATGTTAGAAAACAAAACAGTTATTATTATGTACTAAGCTCATGCAACCAAGACGTTAACGGGTACCAATATCAATCGGCGGTTTTGTTGCCCCGGTAAGTACTTTGCCGTCATACTTAATGTTTTCAAATATAGTGCATTCATTTGAACTAACTGCTCAAACAAATGGGATTCGTCAATCCCAATAGGCCTATTCACAATACTCGCGCTCACTAATACTAGTGATTTAATGGTTCATGATAGGGGCCTAGGATTGGCAAGGTAGGTACTTAGTAATAATAAAACAATCAGGCAGCATACAGTTTTAAAGCATTGTGTTCGGTTTATAAATAGCATGTATTCCCCCCAAGGGTTTGTAAAACATTGAAGTAATGTAAAGTGGGGCTATGAACTCACCTTAAGTACGATAGCAAGTAAAGAAGGTGATGGTCGGATCGTGTAGGTTTCTACGAGCAACCTATAATAGAATGTTGCGACTTAGGATTTGTGTGAAGAATATAACGGAGTGCCTATATATATATCTTGCATTTAGTCCATGATGTGGTATGATGTACATTGTATGTCTTTGAAAGAAAAGATTCATGAACATGTATGTTTTGTATATCGTTTACTACTGTTCGGGCTAACATATTTCAGAAGTCATGTTAGTAAGCGTTCGAGGAGCCAGGACACTTTAACTCGTAAATCCACAACTCATCCCGACGGCTTACATAATGAACTCCTCACATGAAGCTCCCTACTATTGTAGTAGTTGATAAAATATATAGATATAAGTTTTGATCCGAAAAGTTACATGTCCGATATTTGGATAAACTTAGGAAAGTTTATTTAGTACATGAAGATTGTTATTAGGGGTAGTTTCATAAGTCTTGAATGACCATTTTCTCTTGGTAAAATCTCATGGTTTCCTTTTAGGTGAAGTAGATCCAAATTGCTTGTTCAAGTTATCGCCTAACTCATTGTTTCATGTTTACGCCTTTGTAAGTTGTTATGGTCATTTCGTCATGGCCTAGCCATGACCTTTGGTCCTTGTTCCATGGTCATGAGACACATCCTTGGCTCTAGCCATGGTGGTGGTCTTGATTATGGGTCATAAGACCTTTTATTCCTTTCAAAGTATAACCATAATCTAGTGACTTGTATATATGTAAATAGCTGTTAAGAAACTGAGAAATATCTCACTCAGAAATCGTTTTCAAGGCTCAAGCCTCTTTATTCCTGAATGAAAACGTGATTCCGGACAACTTTCGTGTTTTAACTTTTTCATGAATCGGACCAGAAAGGCCTCTTTTTGCGTGTTTTAGGTTCTGTCACAGAAACTTTTAGGCAGTTTTGCCGGAAATCTTTGGTAACTTCAAATCGCCATAACTTTTGACTCGGTTACTCTTTTTAGGTGGTTCAAATTGCTATGGTTTGCTTGTTAAGTCCTCTACTGTAATATGTAATAATCCAACATCATATTTTTACCATTTTGATCAGGTCTTACCAAGAAATTCACTAGTTTGCTTGTTTTAGTAACTTGTTTCAATAATCCATTATAACAACATCTTTTACTCATTTGTATACATCATGGACATTATACAAGACATAATATAGCAAGAATAACATGTAAATGATATGAACATGAGAATTTAACAAGAAGCATGTTAGGTTTAGGCTTACAACTTTTGGCTTTCTAATTAAAGAAAGGAGTAACAAGTAAGGAAATGGACTTTGATAGACTTGCTTCAACCCTTTTCACTTCATGCAACCTTTCTACCCTTGGTATTCTTGAAAGATGTAATGAAAGTTGAGGTGAATTGAGTGGATTTAAACTCAAGAGCAATCACCAAGTATTCTAGGGTTTGGAAGATTTTTGGTAAATAAAAGCTATCTAGGGTTTCTATCTTGAACTTCACTTGAACTTTGCAAGAACTTGGAAGAAAATAAAGCTAAGGACAGAGTGTTGTGGTGTGTGTTGATGGCCGGCCAAGGAAGGGGGGGGGGGGGGAGGGGCTTTATATAGTCTCATGAGGAGGTTACTTATCAAGACTAGTCAAAGCTTCCTTAAGACACTTCAACACATGGAACTCATCCAAGACAACCTAGCACAAGATCAAGCCACCCAAGGGTGTGACTCCCCCCCCCCCTTTGGCGGTTCACCAAGGATAAGGGGTGAGTTGGCTTGGTCTTGATATTATCCTAAGATATTAGATGCATTTTGACTCCGGGAAATGCCAACCGTAAATGATTAGGCCTCAAAACGTAAAACCGGGTGTCGTAAAATTATGAAACTTTAAAGTATTGTTAGACATGTCCATATGTCCCATAATAAAATATAAAATGAGTGGTAGGTGTCATTTGGGTGGTAAAACCCTGCTAAAAGCTGGAAACACGGGTCTAAACGCGTAATACGTAAAATGTACGAATATTGCGTAAAATTGAGAAAAGTGAAATGTTACTTTTCTAATATGATATAAATGATTTAAAATGACTTATAATGTCTAGACTGGGCTCAGTCTAGTGTCGGTTGGTATTAAATGTCTTTTAGACATCAAACCGTAAGCCTAAAAATCACGAAATGACTTGTAAAATCAAGGAATGATTTTTAGTCAATAGAGGAGGGAAAAATATGTTGACTTATTATAATAAGTTGAAAACTCAAATCATCTTAGAAACACGGTGCAGGTATAGGCTAGGGTTACGGCTGTGTAAAAACGCTTAAAACTGAAAATTCCAGTTTTTCACGGCCGAGGTTTATTCTGGTCATATTTTTCTCAGTCATGATTTATTCTCAAATAAATCATGAGTGTGTTAAACATTTTTCTGATGTGGGGTCACCTGACGGGGTCAAATTTCGTTGTGCGTAGAATTTCTGGATGACGTATTACCCTAAAACGTGTAATTCCTTAATAACTTTCACGAAAATGATCTGACGAATGTCAAACATTTAATTTGTCATGGAAATGATTTATCACTTGAGAATATGAAATAAAAATCAACTTTCTGGGAAAATTTCGGGAAAAATGAATAGTAAAAGTGAATAGTAAAATGAATAGTAAAATTTTCCGGAAATAGTAATTAACCTGAATTTGCGAATTGTTACATTAACTGGATCATTTACGTAGAATACTTGAGTCATCTGTACGTCAAGGTTTTTCTTTCTAAAAGACAATATATAACATATGGGCTAATTCTATTAAAAAAAAACATCATAGTTGTCAAACAATCATTTTCAAAGTAGCGAACTAAAAAAAATACTCTTGTGAACACTAATGTTGACACTTTTGTCTTTCTATAAGTAGTATAACCATTTTATCCTTCCAAATTATATAAATGGTCCCTGTGGGTTTGCGAAAATTGCATCCACCGTCCCTAGGCTAAATTGCATAAATGGCCCCTGTCATTTGAAGAAAATTACGTCTACCGTCCCTATTTTTTTCCAAAATATTTTCCAATTTTTTTTATCAAAATCATTTTTTTTGAAATTCTTTTTTTTTCTGAAATATTTTTTTTAAATAATTTTCATGACATGTGAAAAAAATTTTGATTTTTTTCGTAATATCTTATAATAAATTTTTTTCGATAAAAAAATTTCACTTGTAACAAAAAAAAAACAAAAGTGAAAAAAATGAGAAAAAGTATAAAAATGGACTAAAAACTTAGAAAAAAAAACGTATATAAAACGTAACGGATCAAATATATATATATATATATATATATATATATATATATATATATATATATATATATATATATATATATATATATATATATATATATATATATTAGGGACTATGGTTGCAATTTTTGCTAAACCATATGGACCATTTATGTAATTTACCCTAGGGACAGTGGATGTAATTTTCAATTCCGAGGATAAAATGGTATCACAGAGTATTATTTTATCTTTATTACTCATATGAAGACAAAAATGTCAACATTATTGTTTAAAAGAGGTTTTTTTTTTTTTTTTTTTTCTTTACTCTAAAGATGATTTTTGACAACTATAATGATTTTTAATGGAATTAACCCTATAGCATATAGATGAACTATCAAGATGCTAAAATTACGAGGACACAAACATAATAAACCGAGCAAGCTACACCAATGGACCGAAAAATTAACCGTTGATAATATTAATATCTCAGAAAAGATTAAATGTGCTATTTTTTGTGTATTTTAATGACATCAAATTTTTTATGTTTGCAAAATTTTATAATGATGTAAAAGCTTTTTAATCTCTCATTTATTTAGTTTTTATTGTTTTTGCAGGTCTATAGCAATGATTAAAACAGATAAGAGAAAACATGTCGGCTCGATACCATATGCGTTTGGATCTTTTATCTCTTTTGCTAGCTATTGAGAATATATATCACATGCTTAGGTATTACTCCCTCCGTCTCATATTAAGTGTCCACAATGGAATCTTTTGATGTCTCAAATTAAGTGTCCACATGTACCTTTCAATCAATAAGATGAGAGTTTAGTGGGTAAAAGTAATATTTGATTGGTGGAGAGTTTGGTTAGTGGAATCTCTTAAAACTTTGTGCATTATGAAAATGGACACTTAATATGGGACGGAGGTAGTATATGAATATCAAAATAGTTTTTTTTTTTTTTTTTTTTTTTTTTTTTTTTTTTTTTTTTTTTTTAAGAATTTAGAGTTAATTTGTGTCTATTGTTGCACACATTCAACGTTTATGAGCTAACAACAATGTGTGAGTCTACTAGTTCACATCATTGACTACGGATTCATTTGCTTCATTTTCATAAGTGATTAGATTCAATATATTTTTTTTTTACGATAATACAATGGACTAATAAACAAAACATGTGACATAAATTTTAAGGACCAGGTTCATTTTAGAAAAAACAAAAGTTTTGATATAACAAAATTACACTAGCTACGGGGCACAAATCCATGATGTTCTCGTAAACCTTCGGAAACCCCTTTTAGGTTATAAGGTTGGTGGTAATAACATTACCACCAACGTGTCTTCTGCCTAGGTGAAACCATCTTCGACACATCACCACTAAAAGACCAGACCCCGTTGACATGTCTTGGCCAGTTTTTAGCACAAGTCGATCGTTCGAACGATTGGATTTTTTTCTTTCATTTTATGTGTGAGTATTTTGTAAGGTATATTTGTGTATAAGTGGCTATATTTGGGTGATAATGTCTTTTGTATTATTATACTATGTTAATAGTGATATTAGTTAAAAAGAAAGAAGCTAACATTGTATGAGTTGATAGTCGAAATTATCACCAGACTCTTTCTTTTACATTCGAATCATAATAATAAACGAACACCCCTGTAATATAAGGGTCTATCTTAAATATTAAAAACCCACAAGGACTGTAAGCATAAAATTATCTCACCATTAACGTTCACATTTCCCCACAGCATAGCACTCTATTCCACATGACTACTACTTCACTCCCCAGCTCCACTCCCAAACACACACACAACAATGTCACCACCACCATCACCACATTTCCTCTTCCTCCTTACCCTTCTTTTCCACATCAGCATCCTCCAGGCATATAACGACCACCCAGACCTCGAACCTGTTGGAATTATAATGACAAAACAATAGTTGAAGTTAGAGTATCAAATGAAGGGCTGCAAGTTTCTGTGTTTTGGGCTGCAAATCGACACACTACATGAAGAATCAGAAGGCAGTTAGATAGTTAAAGTTATAGTTTAGTTAGAAATTGTAAATTAGAATAGTTTAGTATGTATTATGTATTTTAGTTTTAAAAGTCTGTAAACCCATATTGTATATGGGCGGGGCCATAGATAATCGTTTAGTCTATTAGGGTATAAACGGTTATATAGTTAGTTAGGTTATAACGTTTAGAAAGGGTTGTGTCGTTTGCTTTACAGGAATAGGTATGCCTCTTGGCATGAAGGCAACAATTCAACATGTATATATAGGTCTAGGATTTCTGTAAACATTAACCCATTCGATCACTTCATATCAATATAAAGGGTTCATCCCAAATCTTCTTTGTCTCTATTTATTAGATTCTGTTTTGCATTATTTATACACGATTGTTGTTACGATCATTCGATTCTGGAGATTAAAGACCTGTAACAATTGGTATCAGAGCTTCAAGGGATCTAACAACACAAATCAGAGATTATCATCAGCGAGGCAGGTTTGATCAAGAACTAGAGGACCAAAGAAAGGAAGAAAGTTTTGCCCGGTGGAAAAAGAACCAGGTGGTTTGATTCGCCCGACAAACAAGAAAGAAAGTTTTTGCCCGGTGGAAAAAGAACCAGGTGGTTTGATTCGCCCAGCAAACAAGAAGAAAATATTGAGAAAGAAGATTGATTAATTTTGATCCGAAACTATTTAGAGTTGACATCAAATTAATCATAGTTGAAGGTTGATATCGTTTTGATCCGATACTAGTAAAGTTGAAATCAAAATCGATCCGAAACCGGTGAATACAAAGTCAGATGGTTAGTTTAAAGTATGGAGATAAGATGTCGAGTATGAAGAAAGAAAAAGAAAGAACCATGGCTGCGTTTTGTTACAAAGATCCAAGTAAGAGAACCCGTTGTATTTCAAAGCAAGTAAGAACCGATCATATGATCACAAGTAAGCAAGTAAGAAAGCAAGAAGGATCACAACTATGCAACAAAACCAAAAGTCATGGGGAAATCAAGATCTGAAGAAAGTATGAACAAGATAGTAAGCAAGAAAGAAGGCATCAAGGAACAAGAAAGATTAAACAAGGAGAGGCAAGTAACTATCTGTTTTGTCATTAGGGAGGAATATGTTGGAATTATAATGACAAAACAATAGTTGAAGTTAGAGTATCAAATGAAGGGCTGCAAGTTTCTGTGTTTTGGGCTGCAAATCGACACACTACATGAAGAATCAGAAGGCAGTTAGATAGTTAAAGTTATAGTTTAGTTAGAAATTGTAAATTAGAATAGTTTAGTATGTATTATGTATTTTAGTTTTAAAAGTCTGTAAACCCACATTGTATATGGGCTGGGCCATAGATAATCGTTTAGTCTATTAGGGTATAAACGGTTATATAGTTAGTTAGGTTATAACGTTTAGAAAGGGTTGTGTCGTTTGCTTTACAGGAATAGGTATGCCTCTTGGCATGAAGGCAACAATTCAACATGTATATATAGGTCTAGGATTTCTGTAAACATTAACCCATTCGATCACTTCATATCAATATAAAGGGTTCATCCCAAATCTTCTTTGTCTCTATTTATTAGATTCTGTTTTGCATTATTTATACACGATTGTTGTTATGATCATTCGATTCTGGAGATTAAAGACCTGTAACAGAACCTCTACTCTCCTTCAAATCCACATCCGACGTGTCAAACCACCTAACCACCTGGACAAACTCATCTTCAAACAACCCATGCACTTCATTCCAATACATAGCCTGTCTCCACAACCGAGTCACTAAACTCGTCCTCGAAAACCTCAACCTCCAAGGCCGATTCGACTCACTCAACTCGCTTACTCACCTCCGTATCCTCTCTCTAAAAAACAACCGCCTCACTGGCCCTGTTCCTGATCTCTCCAACTTAACTTCACTCAAACTGCTCTTCCGTCGTTGTTCGGACTTTACCGCCTTGATCTGTCGTTCAACAACTTCTCCAGTGAGATTCCGGTCACCGTTAGTAAAATGATACATTTACTGACCTTCGTTCCAATACTACTTCGTTTTTACTTGGTCTCTGTCTTGTTTCTCATGGGAAGAACAATTTCAATTTAATTTCTATTAACACCATGAGAATTTTTGTGTATGTGGTATTTAGTTATCTCATAAAATTTGAATCTAATTTAACTTTTTGGTGGAAGGCTTATAATATCTTCTGCTGGCATTTGGGATGTTGTGTCATCAGATATGGCTGCAAAATCTTGTCGTGGTTTGCCTGCTCAACTTGCTGTTAGGCAAGTAGTGAAGGTAGTTTGTCTATTCTGTATTTCAATGTTTTTGTTCAAAGATTACAAACTTTGACTATTGACTTCAGACTTGTAATTTCAATATAACTGTTATGTTGTTCATCTTGAAATTAGCATAGTTTCTTTGTAGTTAGTGCCTGTATGTGGTGTATTTCATTTACAATGCACACCAATTGTGAAGTAAAGCTTATACCACGTATCTATTTGACCTCAAAAAATCAAACTGTATTACTTCTTTTTCTTACTGGTTGTATGGATGATTGTCTAGGAATCATAGCGAACAAGGGGATTGAAGGATGATACGACGTACATAGTTGTGGACATAATTCCACCAGACACTGCAATGGCGCCACCATCCCCACCACGTAAAAAGTCAAGCAAGTTTAGTCTTAGAGCTTTATTTTTCAAAAAGAAGTCCCATGGTTCAGCAAGTAAACTAAGTAAACTGTCTAAGAAACTATCTGCTGTTGGCATCATCGAGGAACTCTTTGAAGAAGGTTCTGCGATGCTTTCCGAAAGGTTAATTTTTCAAAAACAAATGCAACGTTTTAGTGACAGAAGAAATAAGTATCTTAACATTTTGGGCCGTAACAACTGTAGTTTTTTTCTTTATTGGCAAGTTTTCAATCCCAGTTATGCATTAATCCGATTAAAAATTTGATTACCTGAAATTATCTTGGTCATCAACATCGGGTCTTTTCATGTGTGCTGAATGTCCAGTAGACCTAGGGGCGAGTGAAGGATATCGGTTCATGCTGGTTCCATATTTTCAACAAGCTCAAAATTGGGAAGGTCCTTTCCTTTGCGCTGATTGTCGTAATAAGAAAGATGCCATGGAGGGAAAACGACCATGTGGAGTCAAAGTCACTTAACACCCGCAATTATTTTCCCCGTCTAACACTTATTCGATTTAAAAAATTTGGTGAGCTTAACGATTCAGTTGAAAGCATAGGTGGTAATGTTGTAATAAGCTGTAGCACATGGTATGATGTGAATGTAGGATTTCAGATTGCTTATTATTTGCTAAGATGTCGGTAGGAATGATACATAACTTGTGGCGATTAGAGTGTAGAATAAATAAGTTAGAAATAATGTTTCTACTTAATCCGTGGCCTTTTATTGTACTAATTAACTTGTTTTCACCTAATGTGTAATCTTATATTGTAGCCGAATAGTATGAACTCTGAAAATTTCAAACTATAACGTATTGATACTGTTCATTGTGACTTTTGTGCAAGTGGTTACACTTTTGTTTGCTATGGTGGTAGCTTATTTTTATTCGATTTCCAGCATTATTTTACAAGCTAATAATATTATTTGGTAGCCAATGAGGATAAAAACAAGGCTTTTTAAGTCAACTGTGGATCAAAAGCTTCTACAATACATTTTCTGATAGTCTTTAGAGTTGAAAAATATATGAATGAGGGTGGATTAACTGGATACTGGGAAATATCATCACAACATTTTCTGATAGTCTTTGTAGACCCAAAGTTGGAAAATTATAACCAGTTTTGAGAGTTAAGTTTTCTTCTAAAAAGAAACAGTTTACAAAAAGTCCAAATTTCCTAACAATAAAAAAATTTCGAGTCGACAGGTTGTTTTAACTGAACCCATTTTGGTCCCACGTCCGAGTGAGGAATTAAATTGATCATTTACTAGCTGAAAGTTGAAAGAAACATGATCCCTCCCTCAAACAGTAGCAACAATGGAAATGGAATGTCTTCATGGCTCAGACTCTCCGTCCACCCATTGAACACTTCCGCCTCCTTTTCTTCCTAACCTTCCTTTTCACTCAATGGCAAAACTACAGTAGACTCAACCCTGACAAGACTCACCCCTCTCTACTTGAAAAACACAAACTGCTAATTAGCAGCTCATGAGATGGTATTCAATGCGACAAAACAACCAGTGTCTTAGTTATTTGACTCCCATCTCAATCAATCACTGGATAGTGAAATGTTTGATGGTAGACATGGTCTAATATGTGCCTTCAAATAGGTCGCTGTCTATGTCTTCGATAGACGACCTCCAAGTCAACTATACATATACGTATATTTGCATTCAAAGTTCCAATAATTAATTTCGACTTCCGTTCAATAGGGGCTTCTAGCTAAACATCGATATTTGCATATTTCTTCAAAATATGCTTAAACAACATTGTATATATAACATGCATTAAAAACTTGTATTTTTAAAAAATATGCAAATATTTAAGTTTTATCGGGTATATATGTAATTCCTGCCGTTCAATATACGTTGTAAGCTGATACAAAGTTTTAAGTCAAGCCACATGTTGGTATGCATCTTCACAGCCACATGCAAACATTATCTCCATCATATATACTGCATTTTATTATAATTAAACTTCCTTGTTTATTTTACTCTCAAAGTTTCAAAATGAAAAAACACATGCTGGTATCCTCTTTTGCGGCATTCTTACTAAACCTAGTTATTTTCATTTTCTTGGTGTTTCTCAAAAGTCCGTTTTGCTTGGCTTTTTCATCATATTATGAAGGTTGTGCCCCTCGAGACTGTGGTGATGGTATGAGCGTAAGCTTTCCATTTTACATTAGTAGTTTACAAGCCTCATATTGTGGGTACCCTGCTTTCGAGCTCTACTGCAGCAACAATGGGTCCTTAATTATTCGAATATCTGGAAATCACTATTCTGTTGAAGATATTGACTATAGCGGATCTATGCGGTTACAAAATTCCCCAATAACCACATGCCCCTCGGCAATCACAAACTTAACACTTGATGTTAACACCTTTTCAGTATATTCAACTTTGACATATTTTATTCTTATGAATTGTTCTATATCACAGCTGCCCAAAAATCTGACAAGGTATAGGATTGGATCTTGTGATGAGTTGGTTATGTCTGATTATGAGTATAAAATGAATGTAGATATCGGAATGGAAGTTTGTACTAAAGTGGTTGAGGTACCGATTGAATTGGAAAATGTTGATGGTGGAAATTATACAGAGGCGCTTAAGATGGGGTTTAAATTGTCATGGACGCCACCGAATTGTGACACTTGTAGACAAAGTGATGGTAGGTGTATATATGATCGGTATACGACCAGTTGTTTGTGCATTCAACCGAAGCTGACCTCTCCGAGGGTTGTCAGACTGGTAAGAGCATACTACCGATCTAATATATACAACACGTAGAAGTTTTATTTTGATGACAATATCTCATTTTTATCTAGGGAAATTTATATTTATGTGACCAAAGACAACAATTATCTCCGACTTCAAGAATTACCTTTAACATGAGTTGGAGGAGTTACTTCATATTCTAAATATCTAATGAACAAATATTTTGTATTTATTTTTCATCAAAATTAAAAAAATATATATATTTTTCCTACCTTTATTTTTAAATATAAATATTTTGCAAACGGTAAATCGTTAAGCGAAAAAAATACACCATCGTAACGAGATTATTTTTTATTTCTTAATGTTTCAGTAGATGTGCACATCAATATACTTTTAAAAAACTTTTTATTTTTTCGGGTATTATCTTAGCGTTAAAATTTGCGTATAGAAAAATCACATGCGATTTTGTATCTTAGGAAATCACTTGTGATTTCACAAATTACATGTGATTTTAATATAAAAAATCACATGTGATTTTTTCAAACGTATATTTCAACACTCACAAAAAAAAAATTGAAAAAAAAGTTCGTCAAAAGTATATAAAAGTACCCTTCTAGAAAGATGATTTAATTCTCGTTGTGAAGACATGATTGTTTTTGCTTAACGATTAACAGTTTGTGAGATATTTAACTACTAGAAAAAATGATGAAAGTGAGTTTTTTTCGATAAAAAATGAATGGACAAAATTAATTCATTGGGTTTTTAGAGAATTTATGTTATAAATTTAACATTTCTCCGGCTTAACCCCGTTATCAATTGCTATAAGATTAAAATTTTAATACTATTTTTAATGAACACTATTATTATGCTCATGAGAGACAGAGTGGTTGTTGATTGTTAGAACACACATGTGTGAAAATTGGATTGCAATAATAACTAATGTTTTTCTACACGCAGATTCAAACTCAAAATCAATGACTAAACGAGTGATTCTTGTTACAGGTATATTATGACACACAAATATTCTTCTCCACTTAAGTTTCCACAACAATTTGTATGTCTTTTAATAGCTTAACTTATGTGAAGATATTTATATTCTCGTGTATTTTATTTGTATCAACTTGTTAGCAGACGTACTCAAACTATCTTCGATTCAAGGTTAAAAGAAGGTTGAGAAAGAGTCGGAAATTTTATTGCATTAAAGAATGTATTAGTTGAGAAATGGGTACCTCACTTTTGGCCTATATATATGGAGAAATGATACAACCACAAAAGAACTTCCAAAAAACTATTAGAAAATGAAGTGTCATTTTATGATTTCTTTAATTAGAGAGAAGAAAGAGAAAGTATAGAAAAATGCACCAATAACGAAATGAAATTTCATTTTGTAAAAGTTTTTGTGAAAGTTTTTTTGAGATTATATCACTTCTCCTATATATAAATATAGTAGATCGCAAAAAAAGTCCATGTGATTCACCCAATAGTGTAGGTAGAAGTACATTGGTTTCGATGAAATTCCCACTCTATATAAAACGAAATTTCGTCATACTACATGGAGGATTTTTGAAATTCACCCAATAGGAAATTTCTGTTATGCATATCTCGTCTCTACTATATACGAAAAGAAAAAAATATTTGTTTAAAAACTTTTAAAAGAACTGTAAAACTACTAATCTACTCTTACTCCTTATTCCTTCCAATGTTATACTTTACATCAACATATTTTTCTTCTATGGCAACTTATAAGTCAAAAGTGTAACCCAATAAAAATCTTAATCTATTTCATAGATGAAACACTTAACAACAATTTCGCAACTATAACTATTTTTCATTTTATGTTTCCGCATAGATATTCGTCTAGTTTGTATAATAGGTTTAATAAAGCATAAATATCTGCGATGTATAACGAAGTTTTTGAAAAGGTTAAGTTTATTTTGTTGCATCACTTTCCCTCATCACTGTATCCCCTGTACTAATTTAAAATCATCTAAATATATCATATGCACACGTAATAAGGGTTCTCACTGGAGTTCTAATGTTACATAGTGAAAGAAATGTATCCATTAAAAATGTATCCACTTTAGTTACCACTAAACTCTTAACACTTTTCGTTTGTTCCAGCTCTTACTATAGGAGTTGCGATGATTTTGGTTGCGGCAATTATATGTTTCTTAAGGAAATTCAAACGAAGAAGAATAACCGAGACTCATGTCAATGTGGATATATTTCTAAAAAATCATCAATTTTTGGCTCCAAAAAGGTACTCTTATTCGCAAGTAAAGAAGATGACTAACTCCTTTAAAGTGAAACTAGGACAAGGAGGTTTCGGTTCAGTGTATAAAGGAGAGCTAAGCAATGGAAACCTAGTGGCAGTGAAGATTTTAAGTGAATTAAAAGGTAATGGTGAAGACTTCATTAACAAAGTTGCAAGTGTTGGCAGGACATCCCATGTAAATATCGTCAGTTTATTGGGCTTTTGCTGTGACGACCACCACAAAGCGTTGATATATGAATTCATGCCTAATGGATCCCTTGAGAAGTTTATATATGGTCGGGAATCATCAAATAGTAGCCAACTTGGGTTGGACAAGTTACGCCAAATTGCTATTGGAATTGCTCGAGGCTTAGAATACTTGCATAGTGGTTGCAACACAAGGATCTTGCATTTCGACATAAAGCCCCATAATATTCTTTTAGATCAAGATTTTTGTCCCAAGATATCTGACTTTGGGTTGGCTAAGCTGTTTCCTGAAGCGAGAAGCAAGATATCCATGTCCCATATGAGAGGAACACCGGGGTATATTGCTCCTGAACTATTATCTAGAAATTTCGGACAAGTTTCCAATAAATCAGATGTTTACAGTTACGGAATAATGATTCTCGAGATGTTTGCAGGGAAGAAAGATATAAAGGTTGATCAAATCGATCATACAAGTGATATATACTTTCCTGATTGGATATACAAGAAGTTACATGAGGAACAACTTGGCCTGCATGAGATTGTGAACGATGAAGAAAATAATATGGTAAGGAAGACGATTATTGTGGGGTTGTGGTGCATCCAGACTAGTCCTTTGAACCGCCCCACAATCACACGGGTGTTGGAAATGTTAGAAGGAGTCATAGAGTTGGAAATCCCTCCAAAACCTTATTTGTCTTATCCATCAAGGCCAGTCAGCCCTTGCTCCCCATCGACAAGCTTCCCATCGACAAATTAATGGCATTATAAATGTTCATTTGTAGTGACATATTTGACATTCTGTTTGTTAAATTGACTATTGGGCACCTTGGTGCATATAAATCAACCCTAAACTTAGTTATGGAAAACTTGTTGTTCAAGATTATGTACATCAGTGCATGTGAAGTATTGGCATGAGTAACCAAATACAAAAATTATATGGAAATTGTATTGTACCATGTGCAGCTTCTACTTTGAACGCTAACGATATCTATCTGTATTTTTTATCAGCGTATAAAAAAATACTGCAAACCAATGATAATCGATTCATGGAATAATTAAACTTTGGTATCTCAAAATTTTGACCATCTGATTCTGATTTTAAACTCGAAAATCAAAGTTTTAGTTACCTGCCTTTACTGATAAAAAATCACATATTCTGTAGTTGTTGTTTATTTAATTTGATAAAAACAGCTAGTTGTTACTTTTGTTTAACAATATAATGTTCTTGCCATGTAAGTTTTGTACTTCTGCGCAACAAAGTTATCTTCTAAAATCTAAATGATTGTTATTGGGTGCTTGTTGGGCATCTGATTGAAGCGACTATCCAAGTAGTACTCTACCATATCTGTAGAAAATTTTACTGATGTGTGAATGGTTATAATCTGGATATCAATCTTAATGGTGGAAGATATATAGGGAGTCCAAGGTGGAAGATATATAGGGAGCCCAAACAACAGGTGATAAGTTGGGTAGTTGTTTATCCTGTTTCGGTTGGATATTTGAAATGACTATTGTCTTCTTTTTCGCGGCAGTTATTCTGTCTTGTCTGCCACTCCTTCACTATGCTCCAGACAACAACATTTCTATATATACCTATCTTTCACTTAAGCCGCTAACAATGTTTGAAAAGGCTGAGCTGTTATAGCAAGATCCTTGGCATTTGTATCATCAATAAACACAACAATTCAATCACTATGAATATAATATGACCCAGCAAGAATACTACATTAGAAATAACCAAATAGATCAGCAAGACTCAAAACAGCATAATGTGTTATAAGAACATCATAAGGTGGTTTAGACCATGTTTTTGTGGGTGTGCATGTGTTGTTAAATAATTATTGAGATATAAGTAAATGATGAATGAGAGTTACATGTGTTTGTGTGACGAACGTGTGAAAGAGAAATTATGTGACGTTTAAGTGAACTTGAGAGAAGAAATATAAAATTAAAGTGCAGCCATGAATAATCTTCTAAACTGTTAACTAAGGATTTCTTCTTTGAAGGCGGTGTGATGTAAGATCAGAGAATTAGACGATCATATAACAGGTGGGTTGCAACTTTTGTTAGATATCATACTGCTCTCACCAACATTAAACAAATTTTACAATGGTTATATTGAAACTATTTAACTATAGGTCTTTCCGTCTTTGGCCGAGGCGCTCAACGGTATGAAAGTTTGTCTATCAACCAAGAGGTTACATGTTCAAGTCTCCTTAGAAGCATTTATGAGATAGTGGGAGACAAGTGGTATATAGACGTGAAAAAATCTTTTATATAATGAGGTAAGAAGGAAAGTCTTGAAAAATAAATAAATAAATAAATAAATAAAATAAAAACACAAATTGGACCATTAAACTAGAAGAGTTCGCTTTACCTCAACTTGAGAGGATCCCATTTCAAAATTTTAAAACAAAGTAGACTCATGTTCTAATTTCAAAAAAAAATTGTAACCATTCAAAATGCAAAAAGGGTTGAAATATCTTAATTCAAAATGTAGAAAACGTTAAATGGATGATCAAATACAAAGACAACACGTGGCCAAACATGAGTGGATGACCAAAACCCAAAACAAGACAAAAAAAAGGACTAAAACCCTGACCTGCTATGCAAAGTTATACCTTATGCAATAAAGATTGTACATCATAACCTTTGCTCCATATAATGATATACAAATCCCCTGTTCCATTCAAAACCCTCAAATTGTTGATTTTGTTACTCATAAAAAAAATGGGTCTTTGATTCTTGAGATACTCTATCAACTTTTATTTAACTGTAAGAAAGAAAACCTTTTTTTCATTTTATTAACAAAAAGACTAACCCATTTGGTACTAATAAAGTTTATATTTTTTATGCATATTTTTTAGGTGAATGATGGAACAAGGGTGTTTGGGACAACAAAATCTTGATCTTACAAAGCTGATATTTTCATGGTCTCTTGATGACAACTACAAGGTCTTTATTTTCACCATTTTTTTATTTTTGTAATTTTTGCTTGTTTGTTGTTTGTTGTTTGTATATATGTATATATTTTCTGGGGTAACCATGTTTTATGACCTTTTGGCTAACTAATCCACATAGACTCAAACCGGGTAAAACAATCCTTTTAAGGAGGTTGGCGTGGCCACTTGTGGGTTGTTTCACATTTTAGTGATGAGAGTCACAAGCCTTTTGCGACAAGGCCACCTCGAGTGGTTTGTTTTAACTTGGGGGTTATTTTAGTTTTATACTTTTTTTAGAGTTGGTTCATGTTTTAAAGTTGTCTTATAGAAACAAAGTGATGCAGTTTTGTGCTGAAATCAAACCGGATATATTTTGACCCATTTGACTTAGAAGTCAACGTTCATGGAGTATGTGGATTATCATATACTGTGTGTCTATGTTGCGCAATTTTATGCTACTCTTGTTGATTGTGTTATGTTATTGTGGTTGATCGTCTACTCTAAGCTCTTTTTGCTGAATGTTATGTGATAGTATTGAATGTTATGTGATAGTATTGAATGTGTGCAGGGTAAATTCATAAGTTACTATCAATGTGTTTAATTGTTTACTTTGTACTCTTTTTGTTCGTACAAAGAAGTCTCTTGTTGAATGTTTCGTGTTAGCATCTCTGCATACAACATATGAGTATGTGGCCATTGTTGTCTATACATAAGCTTCTTAAAGCCAGACTCTTTAACTTAAGTGTTTATTGATAGAAGGTCTGACATTTGGAAGTTTATCTTCCTAACAGGTAAGTTTTTATTCTTGATTACACAGATGGTTTTGATGTGTTGTCTGCTAGAGTATGAACATAGTTGTGTATGTGCGAACATGTGTATTCAACCTTTGACAGATGCTATTCTAGCATTGGAGATCCATTTATATGTCTGACTTACTTCAGGTCTCACAAGTGTTATTCGAATTTAGAACCCCCACCCCCCCCCCCCCCCCCTGGCACAATCAAGATCTCTATTTTTTTGACATAGGATTAGTCTTGTGGACTGTCGATTACATGCATAGGTAGTTGACATAGGTTTGTAAAAGTTTTCATAGATATATCTCCATCAATGTGAGGATTGTAATAGCATTTAAGGTTCCTGTGACACGCAATCTTCTAGTGCATTTGGTTGTTTCTTAGTTGAGTGGTTTGGATAGGAAGGTTGATTCTTGTTTTTCCCCAGATTAGTGACGTTGATTTGTTGTTTATGAGGATGTTTGGGATTACTTATATAAGTGCTTATTAAAGTTTCAAGTGTTTGGCAAAAATTGATTATCTTCTGAGTTTTGATTTAACACTCAAAGTGTGGTACTTACTTTTAAGCCAATAATCACTTGAATCTTTCTGATGACTTGATGTATCATTTGTAGGTGGAAAAAGAGCTAGAACCACTTGATGATCTGGTTAACAGGAATAGTGTATCTTATAAAAATGCAAAATGGAAGGTATTTAAGTTTTTATTTATTTATTTATTTTATTATTATTTTTTATTTTTTTCTTATGTAAGCAAGATATGTTATTATGTAACATGTTCCTCATAATTCTTGCACTTCATGCCACAGATTCTCTTCAGTGATGACTTTAGAAGATCATTTGGGAAGCTTACAAGTGATCGCGTGAAGAAATTGTTTTTAAATCTTTTATTGAGACTTTCTAATGGCTGGTGTCCCGAGAGAAGCTTAGGCTTGCCTCATGAGAATTCCGCACAAAGTTTGAAACAGTTTAATGTTGATGGGTTGTTTATTGTAAGCACAATTGACATCATCAAGGATGTCAACTATGTACAAGTTATTAAGGTTTGGGATATATTACCCTTTGAAGAGATTCCAAAGTTGACAAAACGACTTGAGAACATATTTTATGCATACACAGAAGATTATATTAGTCGTTGCACAGAAAAACTATTCCAGGGGTATATGATCATTTTCCATCTACTATTTTGAAATAGCAATGTTGATTTTTACATGCTTATTCCAATTTATTTATATTGCTGTTTTGTTTTAATGTTATTCAGGAATTTGGTAGTTCCTAGGTGTTGGGAGGCATCTCAAGAAATTATCCGATTTCGTCATTTGGTCAATGATGAAGATGATAAGGAAGTGAGTTTGGATTCTGGTGGTGGTAGAAATTTTGTTGAAAACTCAAAAGTGAGTGAAAGCTTATTGCTGATGAAGTTCTACTCTTTCCCACCTGACAAGGTGTGTAAATACTCCTTTTTTTTTTTTTTTTTTTTTTTTTTTTTTTTTTTTTTTCCTAATTGATTTGGCTATGAATGTATTTTCTGACTTCAATAATTAACTTATTTGACAGTATCTCAAGTAACTGGAGTTCACTAGCAGAGATCGGTGTTGATGCTGATAATGTTACATCGGAGTTCAGTGATATCCCAGACACATTTATTGACATCCCTAGGAATATGTACCCTCTTGTTATAACATTTCATAAGTTTCTAATGATGTTGGATGGCACATTAGGGAACTCGTTCTTTGAAAGATTCCTTGAGGCAAGAGAAAGTTCTCATGGTAACCATATAAATTCAAGATCTGTTGCATTGCAAAGTTTTATAAGATTAAGGGAGGTTACCTTTGATAGGTTTAGTTCGCTATACTGGCTGCACTTCAATTTAAATCTAACCAAAAAGCTTGATCCCTCAAGAGTGTTCACCGAAATTATATCTCATATAAAAGGAAGCAGTGAAGGAAATTTAAGCCATGAGGGTTATTGTTTGTTGGCCGAAAGTCGCTCTTCCACTCTAACTAAAGAGAAAAGAGAGATTGTTTACACCCTCTTTGAAACATATGAAAAGATGAAAAGTGAAAATGGAGACTTCGATTTGGGAGATTTTGTAAATGACATTCATCATAGGCTTAAAACTGGGATTTATGAAGGTGACCAAATGAATTTTGTTTATATCGATGAGGTGCAAGATCTTAGTATGAGGCAGATTTCTCTTTTTAAATATATTTGCCATAATGTTGAAGAAGGCTTTATTTTTGCGGGTGACACAGCACAGGCCATTGCAAGAGGGATTGATTTCAGGTTTCAAGATACACGATCTCTGTTCTATAAAGAATTCTTAAGCACTGCAATATCTAGGAAACAAGGAAAAGGTCTTGTATCCGAGATAATACAGTTAAAACAGAATTTCAGAACACATGCTGGTGTGCTTGATTTAGCTCAGAGTGTAATTGACATTTTATACTGTTACTTTGTTCACTCAATTGACAATTTAGAGCCTGAAACTAGTCTTATTTCTGAGGAAGCTCCTGTTTTATTGGAGTCTTTTAATGATGAAAATGCAATCGTGACAATATTTGGTGGGCATAGAAGTGATGGAGAAATTGTAGGGTTTGGTGCTGAATGTTGAAGCAAATTCCTGCTCTTCGGTCTTCTCGGTTTGGTTTCAGCTCTGCACAAATGAGAGAACGCTCGTTAGCCTCGCCCCGGGTGTTATCCCAGGACCAAGCTCCGGCGTGAGAGTAAGAATATGGAAAACGAGGGGGTATTATAATAAATGTGAGTAAATGCTTGTGTGTGTGTGTTGTTGGAGTAATAAATGGGGTTGGGGTATTTATACTACCCAACCCTTACCTACTTGTACTTGTGAACAGTACCCTAGTTGAATAGTTGTCAGCCACCAACAGTCCCTACCAACAGTATAACAGTTCCTACAAACAGTACTTTGACCCTAGGTTAGGCTCGTAGGGTGGCTGTCAGAGCGCACGTGCCCACGTGGGGGTCCTTACCCCTTTTAATTAAGAGTAAAATATTCGGCTAGCGTCTCGTCTTCGGAAGACGCTCGGCTAAGTGCGTGGCGTCCGGATCATGGCGTCCGGACGGATACGTCAACATGTCCCCCCCCAGTGTTGGACTATCGATCCCTTATCGTTAGTGCAATATCGGGTTCGGAAATACTCGTTCACCACTCCTTCTTCTTGTACCCATGGAGTTAGCCCATTAGCGTTGCAACTGTTTGGGCTGATGTGTGACTTTTGCTGATGGGCCTGGTTAAGCCCATCTAATTTGAGGCTATTCAGTGGGCTTTTGCCTCGCTTTTGCTACAGTGTCTCCGTCGAACACCGTTTCCTATTCACGTGTACGACCAGGATGACGCCACGTCAGCATCTTCATAACTGATGAGACGTTTTCACTTCTTTCGATGTATTCCCAGTATCCTATATAAAGGCCGTTTACTTCTCATTTTTCTTTTACGCTGTGTGTTTTTTTTATTTCTACTACCATCCGAGAGCTTCTATCGTCGTCATCTTCCGAACGTTCCTCCATTCGTCCGAGGTTAGTTATATACTTCTTTCACTCTTATAGCCCGATCCCCTTCGGTATCTTTTAAACATGGCTGAAGAAGGACCGGTAGGAAAATTCGACATGCACCTCCATACATCTCAGTTGTCCCAATCGGACCTGGACGCTATTATTTCTACATACCATATCCCGGCCGACCTTCATCCCATCCTTCCGGATCCCACCCTGACAATGGATAGGTTGCCCTCGGATAAGATAGGAATATACACCCAACAATTAGATCTTGGGGGTGCTAGGGTTCCCTTTTCCCGCTTTTTATTACAAGTGATCAAGCATTTTAAAATCCACTTCTCTCAAATAGTGCCGATAGGACTAAACCGTGTGACCCTTTTTGAGATCCGGTGTCACAGTTTGAACGAGAGACCAACGGTGTCATTATTCCGGGTATTTTATAGACTCTGCAAGCAGGGCAACTGGTTCTCTTTTGAAAGCCGGACGGGGCGACGAGCCAGAAAGTGTTTTAAGGAGGTTCTAACTGGGTTGAAGTACTGGAAATCTAGGTTCTTTTTTATCGACCGCAGGGCCATACCGGATGCCATGGCTTGGAGACATAGAGACTCCAAAATAACCGAGGTAAATGATTTTCCTCTCTCCCATCCGGAACCCGCAGCGGATAAACTTGCCGAAACACAGATACTTCTAAGGAAGCCTCTTCCCGTTCTTCTTTGGCTGTCCGGTTTATCTTCGGTATGGGAAAATAAACATTTGGCTGTCATTTTAAAAGATACCGAAGGGCATGGTAATGCTCCCTGTACACACTTGTATTTTCTTTACCTTTTCCCCCTACTTTTTTTATGTATATTTTCCTTATGCATTTGCGTCGGCATGCCTTTGGTTAATGCAGTTGTTACCATGTCTGAGTTCTTGGAGTTGCCCCAATGGGAGGGAACCGATATAGTGGAGGGATCTCCCATTCCGTCTGGTCAATCTCCTCCTGTGAGAACCGTGGAACCCCTTCCGGAGGGTCAAAATCCTCCTGCAGTTGAAGGTTTGCTGAAGGTAGCCGAGAGGGCTAATGACGACGTAGTCAAGGCTCGTGAGAGAAAAGAGAGGGAGAACCGTTTGAGAGCCGAGGGAAAAAGAAAAGCTGGTGAAGGACCTTCCCATGCTGCACCCAGAAAGAAAAATAGAGGTGCTAGCTCTGCTGGGGTTATGCCTTCTTTGGGGGCCACACTGGACGCCAGTCCTATTAACCTTGCACCCCCTAATTCCGCTCCTCAAGATCCTCCGGCTAATGTGGAGCAGCCAGTTAATGAGGCGGCTGAGGAAAGAGCCGAGGGGGGTAGTAACCCCAACATTCAGGCTAACGTTTCCCCCATTCGGGTTGTGGCCGTGGATCAGCCAAGGAATTCTGGCCCGCATGCCTCTGATGGTAACCCTTCTTGTTTTATCCTTTAATGCAAGCTTTACGTTTTGAACCTAACCATTTGCTCTCATGATCAGCTCAATCAATACAGCGGTCTCGTCCCGAGGGGCATCCTACTATACATGTGGTTGCGTCCGATCCATCCGGTACGCATTCTTGTTTATTCTGCCCATGAAATATTTTAGTTGATTGACTGTCGTTTATCTCACAACCTTTCTTTTTTTTTTTTTTTTTGTTTTTTTTTTTTTTTTTTTTTTTAGATCACTCTCTGAATCAGGCTGATTTCTTTGTGCCCGGTTGGACGCTCAGGGAAGACGTCCGGCTGAACTCTTACCGGGCGTGCCGAGAGATGCTCAACCATCTTGCTACACCGGCCGAACAGGAAGCTCTAAACGAGTTGGATAACATTGGGCTTGCTAGGCAAGCTTACGAGCAACTGGGGATGAGCACAGTTTCAATGGGAGAGGTCCTCCGACGGTTCCGCCACTTGAACGCTGATTACCGGGAGTTGTCCAATATTCATGACAACTGTCAAGGACTAGCCGGAAGGGCCGAGGCTGCCGAGGCCGAGCGCGATGCCCAGGTTGCCCGGTATGAAGAATTGGCCGCTGAGCACGAGGCCATGGGGCAGCGGTATAAGGCCTGCGCTTTAAGGTACAAAGACCTAATGGAGAAATCCACTGGGTTTGATCAAGAGAGAGAGCTCTGGCTCAAGAAAAATGAGGAACAAGCCGTCCGGATTAACCAACTGGAGGCTTCTCTTTTGGCTTCTCAACGTCAGGCCGAATCGTTGGCCAAAGACAAAGCTGACCTGACGGCCAACTTGGCCCAAGCGGACATTGTTCGCCAGAACTTGGTGAAGTCTTTCATCCCCGTTGCTTTCCGGAGGCTTCTTGATAGCCGGGAATATAAGCAATCTCTGGGCAAACCCTTCAGCCTCTCTTATTCTGCCGGATGGCAAGATGGGGTTAAAGTTTCAAGGAAGGCGGAAGATGCGGAGAAGATCATGAGCACTTCGAGACATCTGAATCCTGAGGCCCCCAAGATATGGAAAGCGGAGTTTAATAAGCTGTTCTCCCACGAGTATCCTTATATTAAGAAGATTTGTGATGCTCATCGTCTTCCGTTGGGTGACCTTATGAACCTCTTTCCTGATTCTCCAGTTCCCGTGGGTTTGACAAACACTTCCACTCGAGCTAATGTAGAGAGAGAGAGTGACCAGATAGTTGCATCCGAAGGGGAAAATGTCAACCCTCCGGCTTAGTTAATGTTTTGTAATCTTCATTTCTGGTTTTAACTTTTTGTAACATTCACGAGGTTTTATACTCGTATATATATGGGATGCTTATTTTGGTTACCGCTTGTACAACACTTGTTTGTGACGTTTGTATTAATATTTTCTATTTTCCTTTCTTTTTGTGGTATCATGATGGACTTGTTACCACACATTATATTCTTGCTTCAAGTATTTTCGTGTAACCGAACGAATATGACCGCTAGGGCATCCAGTCTAATTTTGGTCTGATTGTCCGAGGTTCTCCCAAGTATCCGGAGCGGTATGATTGTCCAGGCATCCGCTGATATTGCGGGGTGTCCGAAGCAAGGATGTTTGTTGCTTCCAGGCATCCGGATCGGTTTAATTGTCCGGGCATCCGCTGATGTAGCGGGCATCCGAAGCATAGATGTTTGTTGCTTCCAGGCATCCGGATCGGTTTAATTGTCCGGGCATCCGCTGATACAGCGGGCATCCGAAGCATATATGTTTGTTCGGGCATCCAAAAAGAATTTTGGGCATCCGCAGCATTTTCGATTGCCCGGGCATTCATCGCCTACCGAAGGGGGCCAGCCTCCGGAGACATAAGTATCGTGATTTTTCACAAAATTGTAACGTTCCCCTGGCGGGAAGCTACATACTTCATTAATACATTGTCAACATCATAAAAAGCATCATAATACAAAAGCTTTGGAATTCTAACAATAACAGTTTTTATAAAAAACACTTTCTGAGGTTGATGGCATGCCAAGTGCGCGGCACCTCCGTATCATCCATTTTCTGTAACTTATAAGAACCGTTATCGTACGCTTCAATGACTCTGTACGGACCTTCCCAATTTGGTCCTAGCTTCCCTTGGTTCTCCACTCGGCTTGCTTCATTCTTTCTAAAAACGAAATCGCCTACTCGGAAGTTCATCGGTTTTACCCGTTGGTTGTAGTATCGTTCTACCTTCGATTTGTACTTAGCTTCTTGTATTGCAGCTGCTTCTCTTCTTTCTTGCAACAAGTCCAGACTTAGGCGCTGCTCCTCTTCGTTTCTGTCAAGCACCAGGAGCTGATCTTCCTCACTGCGGTTTTCGTCGAACATCATGGTCCTGTGAGTCGGCATCCCTATTTCCGCCGGTATGACTGCCTCACTTCCGTATGTCAAGCTGAAAGGTGTCTCACCGTTGCTAGTTTTGAGTGAGGTACGGTGAGACCATAATACATTGGGCAATTCATCCACCCAACCGGCCCTTGCTCTGCCTAATCTCGCCTTGATCCCTTCCATGAGGGATTTATTCGCCCTCTCTACCAGACCATTGGCTTGCGGATGCGCGGCGGCTGTATTCATCTGCCTGATCTTCAGTTGTGCACACCAGCTTTTGAAAGGATCATTCACAAAATTTGTCCCATTGTCCGTCACTATCACTCCGGGTAGGCCGAAACGACACACAATATTTTCCCATACAAACTTTTTTACCTCCTTCCCTGTCGTTTTTGCCAGAGGCTTGGCTTCAATCCATTTTGTGAAATAATCTATGGCCACGATGACAGATTTTACCTTTCCTGGGGCCTCCGGAAATGGTCCCAGAACATCCATTCCCCACTGATAGAATGGCCATGGGGCCATGATTGAAGTTAAGAAAGTTTTGGGCAGCTTTGGCACGGGTGCATGTATTTGACAGGAATCACACTTCCGGATCTCTTCTCTTGCGTCCCGGTGCATTGTAGGCCAATAATATCCTTGTCTGATTAACTTTGCGACCACCGATCTGGGACCGGAGTGCATGCCGCAAGCTCCCTCATGTACTTCCCTGATGATGTAATTTGATTGCAATGGACCTACGCAACGGAGCATTGGGTTTAGATAAGACTTTTTGAAGAGAACACCTTCTTCCATCACGTAATGTGGAAGCTTCATGCGCAGACTTCTCGCTTCGTTTGCATTCTCCGGCCAGACTCCCTCTTCCAAACACCTAATGATCGGGGTCATCCAATTTGGGCCTTCTTCTTCCACTATCGTGTGTACTTCAGTTTCTTCGGTGGAAGGTTTTGTCAAAACTTCCACCAGTATTTCTTTCGTCAAATGATCGAAAGCCACCGAGGCAAGTTTGCTAAGTATGTCTGCTTTCTGATTCTGGGTTCTCGGTATGTGTTGGATTTTAAAGTTGTCAAACCTTCCGATACACTGCTTTGCTTTTTCCAAATATCTTATCATGCTGTCCTTAGCGGCCACGAAATTCCCATTGATCTGGCTTGCTACCAATCTTGAATCAACCTTGACAGTTATAGACTTAACTTTCATCTGCTCAGCTATCCGTAACCCTGCTAACAGTGCTTCATACTCGGCCTCATTGTTTGTGCTTTTAAAATTTAATCTCAAAGCGTAGGTAAATTCTTCCTGTGTGGGGCTAATGAGCACCAGACCTGCTCCGGAACCTTTCTTACTACAGGCTCCGTCAGTGTACAACGTCCACTCCGTTTTATCATCGATCTCACAGACCTGCCTGCACTTCACTTTTGCGTACCGTTCAACCATCCCTACCGGTATTTCGGTAAGGAAATCTGCCAATACTTGTCCCTTAATAGCGTTTCGGGAGACGTAACTGATGTCGTATGCGCCTAACTCTACAGCGTACTTAGCCAGCTTTCCTGACGCCTCCGGTTTGTTTAAAACCTGCCTGATCGGCTGATCCGTGATCACTTTAATCGGATGTGCCTCGAAATACCTTCGAAGCCTCCGAGACGCGTGTAATAAACATACCGCCAGTTTCTCCATTGGAGCGTAATTTCTTTCCGCTTCGTTCAACGTTCGGCTGACGTAATGAACGGGCAACTGTTTTCCAGATCTTTCGACGACCAGTACTGCACTTACAGCCCTTGAAGCCGTCGCTAGATATACGTGCAGATCTTCTTTCGGAACAGGGGTCGTTAACGAAGGAAGCTCCAAGATTAACCTTTTCATTTCTTGAAATGCCTCTTCGGCATTCGAGGTCCATCTGTATTCATCCTTGTTCTCCTTAGTGACATTCTTGAGTGTTTCGAAAAAGGGGAGAGACCTTTCTGCTGATCGTGATAAGAAGCGATTGAGAGCTGCCAATTTGCCGCTGAGACTTTGCATCTCTTTCAAAGTTCTGGGCGATTTCATTTCCGTAATTGCTTTAATCTTCCTAGGGTTTGCCCGGATGCCTTCGGAGGTCACCATGTAGCCGAGAAACTTGCCTTCTTCTACGCCAAAAGAGCACTTCTTAGGGTTTAGCTTCATATTTATTTTCCTTAGATTGTCAAAAGTTTCAGCTATGTCCGCTAATAAATCTACCTCCGTTTTACTTTTGATAACCATGTCATCCATGTATGCTTCTAAATTCCTTCCTATCTGCGGACGGAATGCCGAGTCTACCAAACGTTGGTATGTGGCTCCGGCATTCTTCAGGCCGAAGGGCATTTTGGTGTAACAATAAGTTCCCTGCTCTGTGTAGAATGCTGTTTTTTCTTCGTCCTCAGTAGCCATTTGAACTTGGTGATAGCCCTTATATGCATCCAAAAAACACTTGTACCGGAAGCCCATTACGGACTCAATCTTCCAGTCTATCTCCGGCAGAGGGTAATAATCTTTTGGGCAGGACGAGTTCAAGTTCTTAAAATCTATGCACATTCTCCAGCTCCCGTCACATTTTTTCACTAGTACCGGATTTGATATCCAAGTGGGGTATCTTACCGGCCGGACGATCCCTGCTCTTAACCATTCTTGCACTTCATCAGCAATCACCCGGTTCTTTTCTTGTGAGAAGGTCCGTCTCTTTTGCGCTATCGGAGTGTCTTCCAATCTAACGTTAAGATTATGTTCCACCAAGCGACGTGGTATTCCCGTCATGTCCCCGGGTGACCATGCGAATATGTCTTTACTTCGCTTTAATAACTCGATTAAGCTTCTTCGGCACTCTTTTGAGAACCCCTTTCCGACGGTCACCAATTGCTCCGGATAGGCAGGGTGGATCATGATTTCTTCTGTAAGTCCATGCTCCATCCCTTTTTTGGGCTCTATCTCAGCCGCGATCTCCTCCTCTGAACCTATCCATTCTTCCTCAAAACCACGACATTCCTTGATTGCCGCCGCTCTAGTGACCAGCGTTGCAATTCCCCTCGGAGTGGGAAATTTCATCATAGCATGGATGGTAGAGGGTATGGCCTTAAGCTCTCTCAAACCGGTTCTTCCCAATATAATGTTGTAGGGTGAGGGCGACCTTATTACTGAGAATTTCATCTTGGTCTTTCGGAATAGCCCATGGTCCCCAAAACATACATCCAGCTCTATCTTTCCGATAGGCTTGATTACTTCTCCCGAGAACCCTACTAACGGTGATCCGGATTTCTTGAGCTTGGATTGAATCGAAGGGCATAAGTTGTTAAAACAGTGCTCGTACATAACTTCTACTGAGGCCCCCTCGTCCACAAATATTCTCCTTACCAAATATCCCTCGACTTCTGCTTCAACTATAAGAGGCTCTTCGGATACATCATCCGAGAGTATTGAAGGAAAGGTAATGGGAACCTTCATCCATGGCTCCTCGTGTTCCCTAGCCTTTCTTTTTGTTGTTCCCACGCTTCCGATCATGTTTATCACCTTTTTCTTTCCTTTATTCCCTTCGCGGACCGGCTCCTTTCCCTGTCTTACGTTCCGAATCAGATGGTCTAGTTTTCCGGACTCTAGGGCCGCTTCGAGTTGTCTCTTCAGCATATGACAATCATTTGTATAATGCCCTTTCTCCCCGTGATAGTCACAGTACCTGTCTGCATTTTCCCTGCTCGGCTTCCCCACTAACGGAGGAGGATGTGGGAGTCGGAGTTGATGTTCAGTGGCTAGTATTTCCTTGGGTTGCTTCATGAGCGCCATTAGCCCTGGTCGATTGTTCTCCGGCTTCCACCCATCTTTTTTCCGAAAATCTCCCCTGTTTTGATCTGCCCTTGGAGCAACATAAGGAGAATATGGTTCTCGGAAACGAAAGTCACCTCGGTGGTCGTGCCTTCGTCGTTCAGCATGTCCTCTGGCTCTCTCCGACTTTGATGGATAACTGAACCTTCGATTACCTTCTGGGAATTCTCCTTTTGGGAGTTCTGTGGTCTTGTATGCATCCTCTGCCCTGACAAAGTCATCAACCCTTGTCATCATCTCTTTCACCGTCTGGGGTACTCGGTCAGAGAAACGCTTGGCCAGCTCCGGACACTTGTGGGCCGTCATGAAGGCCGATATACGCATGAGATCCGGTACTCCTGGAATGTAACTTGCCTCATCGGTCCACCTTTCCTTAAAGTCCGGCAAGGTTTCGTTAGCCTTCCTCGAAATCTTGAATATCTCTGTCGGATCCTTAATTCCTTTCTGCCTCAAGGAGAACCTAGTAGTGAATTGCTCCTCCAGCTCCTCCCAGGTGTTGATGCTACCGGGTTCCAGGCGGCTAAACCAACCCTGTGCTGCTCCGTCCAATGTTTGCTGAAACATCCGACACCACACCGGCATGGGCCATTCTCCCTGATTAGCCGCTCCGGCAAATCTGTTCAAGTGGTCATCCGGATCGGTGGACCCATCGTACAGTTTCAGGTTACTCGGCATTCGGTGCGATGGTCCGGAGAATTCATTTATTCTTCGAGCGAAGGGCGATTTAGCAACGGACTTGTAAGGCTTTCCTAAATCTTCCTCCATTTTATCTTTCGCTTGTCTTTCGTTCGGGTTACTATCGTCGTCCTCGTTGAAATCCAGACGTATCGGCTTAAGGACATTTCCTTCCAAAGCATTGTGTTCTTTGAATAACTCTCTCAGGGCTGTCAGGTGCCCCTGTATCAAATCTTGTACACTCGGTGAATCACGATCGTTCCGGTTAGAGCCTTCCGGACCGTCCGCGTTTTCGCCGTTCCCTCCTGTTGTAGTGAGAGGGGTCTGAGGTGGAAGGCCCGCCATGCTATCAGTAGGTAGATAAGATAACGGGTCCCACGGATGGCGCCAATTTGTTGAAGCAAATTCCTGCTCTTCGGTCTTCTCGGTTTGGTTTCAGCTCTGCACAAATGAGAGAACGCTCGTTAGCCTCGCCCCGGGTGTTATCCCAGGACCAAGCTCCGGCGTGAGAGTAAGAATATGGAAAACGAGGGGGTATTATAATAAATGTGAGTAAATGCTTGTGTGTGTGTGTTGTTGGAGTAATAAATGGGGTTGGGGTATTTATACTACCCAACCCTTACCTGCTTGTACTTGTGAACAGTACCCTAGTTGAATAGTTGTCAGCCACCAACAGTCCCTACCAACAGTATAACAGTTCCTACAAACAGTACTTTGACCCTAGGTTAGGCTCGTAGGGTGGCTGTCAGAGCGCACGTGCCCACGTGGGGGTCCTTACCCCTTTTAATTAAGAGTAAAATATTCGGCTAGCGTCTCGTCTTCAGAAGACGCTCGGCTAAGTGCGTGGCGTCCGGATCATGGCGTCCGGACGGATACGTCAACACTGAACAAGTTATATTGGTACGTGACGATCGTGTAAAAACTGAAGTTTTTGGATATATTGGAAGACAAGCTCTTGTACTCACTATATCGGAATGTAAGGGTCTTGAGTTTCAGGTTAGTTTCTTATCCTTAATGAAGATATCATTTTTATTAGTCTTGAATTGTCAATTATGTTTTTGTAATGTTTGATTGCCATGATTCTTTAGGATGTATTGCTATACAACTTTTTTGGGACATCCCCTTTGAAAGACCAGTGGAGAGTTATATATGAATACATGAAAAAACATGTTTGGCTTGACGAGGAACTTCCTCAGTCTTTCCCGACATTCAATGAAGCAAGACATGGTGTTTTGTGTTCTGAATTGAAACAGTTTTATGTGGCCATAACTCGAACAAGGCAAAGGCTATGGATTTGTGAGAACAAGGAGGACCTCTCCAAGCCAATGTTTAACTACTGGAAACGGAGGGGGCTCGTTCAAATACGGAAGCTGGATGACTCAGTAGCACAAGCTATGCGGGTCGCAAGCAGCTCTCAGGAGTGGCGGGAACGTGGGAAAAAAGGCTAGTTTTTTTCCCCTATTTCTGCTTAATTATCTCATGTTTTGCTATTTATTATCTTATTTGACATGCTTTCATATTTGTGATTTTATTCCTCTTTGGTTTGTTAAGATAATATATATGGTTAAAGATACTTGAATTCAAGCATAACTTTTCCCTTTTGTGACCTGTTCATTTGATTGGAGATATGTTTAATACTGATCCGCATGTCACAAAAGAGGATAAAATAAATGCTAGTTTAAAGCATAGAAAAAGTTTTGAAGAATAATGCGTTCAAAGACGACTTATCTTGAATGAAATAGACATGAAAATAACAACCTTGGTGACAGACTTTGCTTTGTTTGTTAAGAGTAGCCACTAAAACTTAAGGGCGTACACTGAAAAGTTACCTGATATACTTATAGCTCCCTTTTGGCATACAACAAAATTTGCACATATATATATATGGGTTCCACAAGTTTTTAATGTTTATGTTTGTGAATCAGAAAGTGATACATGTGTGTCCAGTCAGTCACTAGATCCCCTCAGTAGTTGCTGACCAAGATGATAAAAGATCAACATGTCGTGCTAAACCATAATTCAGGATTCTGGACCCAAAAGAGCATAGACCCAATTGACAATGTTAACTCATGTTCATAGACCCAAAAGAGCATCATAGCAGTGACCCGAAAGATCTTATAAACAAAACTTTATATGGATTCATATCAAATTCCTCACATGACACAGGCACAAACCAACTTTTGACCTTATACATACTTAATTAAAATGTTAACTCATGTTCAAAATATAAAATTTCTTCAAATAGGACAGACTGGTTATTCTGGTTTAAATCAAACTTACTAACTTTAGTCAAAAGTATGAAAGGGTAAAAAGGTTAAACTTAAATTTATAAATGGAGTTAGGCAGTCAAGTGATTTTCCAATGCTCCACAGGCCGAGGGGAAAAGTGGCCACTTAAACAGACACATAGAGTTTGACTGAAGTATATAAACTATAAGTTTATTTACGTTGCGAGAGCATACGAAAACTGTAAATTTTAGTATTTATTCGTATAACTTATCTCTTCATTAACTAATTTATTGATTGTACATGATAAACGAGATATGTGTCACTGATTTTCTACTTAGTTCTGTATAAATATATGAGTATCTTATTTGATATGCTTTCACGATGTTTATATGGTTTTCAGCTATTCTATGAGAATAATTTTGTGATGGCAAGATTGTGTTTTGAAAGAGCTGGAGACACAATGTGGGAAAAGTTGGCAAAGGCTTGTGGTCTAAGAGCATCGGCTGATCAAATACGGGGAACACATCCGGAATCTTATTTCGGTTATCTTAGAGAAGCAGCGGGACTGTTCGAGTCTATTGAGATATTTGAGTCCGCTGCATCATCGTTTTATGATTTGGGGGAGTATGAAAGAGCTGGTAACTTCTTTATCTAATCATAAATACGTTTCCAAATAAAGAGCAAATAGGTTTAAGCAGGTTGGACGAACCTGTTTCAACCCGAGTTCATTAAGAAACATTACCCATTTTGAACTTGTGTGTTTCTGCAGGAAAAATCTATATGCATAAGTGTGGAAAGTTTGACGCAGCAGCGGAGTGTTTCACTCTAGCAGGGTGTTATAGTGAAGTCGCAGAAGTCTATGCCAAAGGAGATCAGTTCACCAGTTGTCTGTCAGTTTGCAACAGAGGGAAACTTTTTGATATAGGCATGGTATATATACAAAACTGGGAACAACGTGCTAATGTTGTAAGTAAAGAAATAGAAGTTAAACAAAAAATTTTGGAGAGTTGTGCTCTTCATTACCATGAACATAAAGATTCTGAATCCATGATGAAATTTGTCAAAGCATTTTCTTCCATAGAATCTAAGCGTATATTTTTGAGGTCATTGGGGTGCCTTGATGAACTTTTGTTGTTGGAAGAAGAATCGGGTCATTTTCTTGAAGCTGCTGAGTTGGCGAGGTCGTGGGGTGATCTTTTAAAAGAGGCTGATCTTTTGGAGAAGGCTGGACATTTCAAGGAGGCTGGTCTTTTGTTACTTTGGTATGTGTTTTTTAGCTCGTTATGGGGAAACGGAAACAAAGGTTGGCCACTAAAGCAGTTTGCTCAAAAGGAAGAACTCTGTAATAGAGTAAAGTTGCTTGCAAAAATGGACTCAGACGCTATGTATGATACCTTCTGATCAGCATGACAGCTTGTCTGAGCTGAAGGAAGATCTGTTTGTTTCTCAGAAAAATAGCAGTCTGAGGGGAGAAATCTTGTTGATTTGGAAAATCTTAGATAAGCATCTTCAGATGAATTCCTCAAAGTATGATTGGGAGGATAATTTACCGGTGGATATATATAAGCACTGTTATGACAAGATGTTTCAGAATCACGTTTCTGTTAGAACTCTTGTTTTGTATTGGAATCTGTGGAAGAAGCATATCGTTGATATCTTCAGAAGTATTGAAAGTCCTGAAAATGAATATCTATGTAAACCCTCGGGGCATGCTGATTTTTGTTTATATTATTTTGGGGTTAGGAAACTGTCTCTAAATGGAAGCACGGTGTACTTGTCACTCAACAAGGATGCTGATTGGATAAGAAACACGGATAACAAGGGTCTTCATAAGGACCGGAATCGTATACCTTTTGATGGCAGGGAGTTAGTGTTTGCTATTCGGTCTTATTGGCAGTCCGAGTTACTTTCTGTGGGTATAAAGGTACTTCAAACTCTGGACGCCCTCCGTAAGTCAAAGTCAAACGGTTCTGTGTTTCACCAAAGCACATCTCTCCTACACATTTTTGAGGTCTCCAAGTTTCTTTTAGACTTCTATCATAACCTCACAAATCCTTATAAAAAGAGGTTGCAGTGTTTCCTTGGAATTTCATTAAGTTACATTGATATTGTGTTTCCATTAGACTGGCGGAAATCAGTGGATGAGGACTTGGTTTCCCTAAAGGAGACTGATCTGTCGGTGAACTTACTCGAGGATTCAAACTGTTGACATCAAAGCTCTCGAGAGGGCGTTTATTATATGTCTATGTTCAAGAGTATCAATAGCAGTTTACGATAATCTCATTAATAAGCTCAAAGGTAAACCTCAATTTAAATCATTTGTTGAGAAATTTAGGGATGGTGGATTGAAAGATGTTTTGGTTGCTCCAACACTTCAACGTGCTTTAGAAGATAACTTTATAGTCGCCTCCGGTTTCCTATCACCTCACAGTTTCGGGTATCTAGTGGACCGTCTTCTTTTAATGCAAACTTTCACTTCAGAAAATTCTTACACAACAAGATCTTCATTTGTTGGATCATTTACACATATTCAATCTGCTTCAAGTTTATCTATTGGCCCTTCTTCTCCAAATCTAAGTGTTCTTGTTGAAAGAATCCAAGATATTCTCTGTTTTAGTGAAATTACTATGCTATGGATTCAAAGATCAAAGATTGATGTCTCTTATTATCCACTGTTAGTACTAAAGATGGTTATGATACTTTCCTTAATATGTCTGAAGGCACCAAATTATTCTCCTAAGCTACTTGACTTTCTGTCTGGTTACGACAATATTGCTTATTTTCTTCCAAAGAACTTTCTGTGTAGTCTTCTAAGGAAAAGGATAAACCAAAAACTGAACTTGGATCCAGAAGTTGTTGCAGAAGCGTTTTTAAGCATTGATGATCCTCTCCTGATTGTTAGATCGGAAAATGTGAGTCCTAAAATCAATGCTCCTTGTGCTATATTTGTTGACCTTGAGAAATCTAAAGAGGAGATAATGAGCGTTTTGTTTCCAAGGAAGAACACACATAATGTCCACACACCATCAAATAATTTTAACGCTGGGACAATTCCTGGGATATTGTCTTCAGATACATTGCAAGATACTAACATTATGAATCGTGTGGAACTTCAAATTAACTGGAAAGTATTAGAAGAAATATCTGAGGCTATTAATGGGAAGAAGGGAGTGGCACTGAACAAGTTATCTGCTGCAACTATGATTAAGGTACAATATACATGATTGTTTGTAACAAATGATTTTCTGTTAATGATATCATTTATCTGTAAGTTTGATGCCTTATCTTTTGTCTGTTGCCAGAATGAACTTGATATAAATAGGGGGCATTACTTACTACCTTTGCGGCTCAAACTTCTTGTTCTTACGAAGATGCAAGAGCTATACGTGATGCAAATGACGGTCTGAAGTTGCTTTCTTTTGCGTTTGACGCAAGGTTAGACTTGCACCATTGTAAATTTTGAAGTGGTTTTTAAACTTCAAACCAATTTAAACTTGAATTTGTATTAAGATTTTTTTCGTTTTTGGATCCTTTTACAGTCGACTAGAATCTAAGCATTCAGTTATATTGAAGGGTGTGAGTCGTGCTGTCAAGGGGCTACAAAGTCATCGGCCAAAGTTAGATAATTTCTTGAACCGATCTTCCATGAACCAGGCATTAAAGGTTAAACAAACACGTGATTCAGTGGTGTTACAAAATCAAAGTGAATGTGATAACACTCAGGATGATAACAACAAGAAAGGGAAGGGAAACAAGGGAAACAAGGGAAAGAAGAGTAAAATGAGCAAAGATAAAAAGAAATGACATTGACGAAATAGGAGGGATATTGTATGGTTTTTTCTTCTTTTTTTTGTATTCCAGAAAAAGATATGAACTTTGAATCCATGATTAGCACTTTATGACACAGGATATGTCATTTTGTGGGTTTGAAACTCATGGTGATGCATGTAAGAGTTCTGGTAGGCCTTTTAAGAACAGCTATGATCAATCATCAAGACAACTTGCTAATTAATGGGTTCACTGAATCAAAGTGCAGTCTTGTTGAAAAAGGAAGCTTAGCATTGATGTGAATTGTTTACCATAACTCAAGAATTGAAAATATTAAGGGTGCGTTTAGTTGGGGGAAAACACCCTTGTTTTCCAAAAAATATTTTGTGGAAAACAAGGAAAACAGAGATCGCATTTAAATTAGTGTTTTCCAATAAAATTATCTACAAAACACAAAATTCCTATTTCCAACTTTAATACACAAAACTACAAAACATTTTTTTTTGTTTTCACCTATTTTCTATTAAAATACCCCAAATCTGTTTTCATCAGTTGTTTACGTTTTCGACTGATTTTTTATGTTTTTGTCAGATTTTTTACGTTTTGTTCCAATTTTTTACGTTTTCGTCTGATTTTTTTACGTTTTCATCCATTTTTTACGTTTTCGTCAGGTTTTTTACGTTTTCGTCCGACTTTTTACGTTTTCCAATGATTTTTTACGTTTTCATTTGTTTTTTTTTACGTTTTCATCAGATTTTTTAAGTTTTCGTCCATTTTTTTTTATGTTTTTGTCTGATATTTTACGTTTTTGTCCGGTTTTTTACGTTTTGGTCCGATTTTTTACGTTTCGGTCAGATTTTTTGCGTTTTCGTCCCATTTTTTACTTTTTCATCAGATTCTTTACGTTATCGTCCGTTTTTTTCGTTTACGTCAAATTTTTACGTTTTCGTTAGATTTTTACATTCTGATCCGTTTTTTTTACGTTTTCGTCTGATTTTTTTATGTTTTTGTCAGATTTTTTACGTTTTCATCTGTTTTTTTTTTGTTTTCGTCAGATTTTTTACGTTTTCATCTCGTTTTTACGTTTTTGTTTGATTTTTTTCCGTTTTCATCCATTTTCTTACGTTTTCGTCAGATTTTTTTAAGATTTCATCCTATTTTTTACGTTTTCGTCTGTTTTTTTACGTTTTCGTCTGATTTTTTACGTTTTCGTCCATTTTTTTTAACGTTTTGGTCAGGTTTTTACGTTTTCGTCAGATTTTTTACATTTTCGTCCGATTTTTTACATTTTTGTCTTATTTTTTACGTTTTTGTCCGTCTTTTACGTTTTCGTCATATTTTTTTACTTTTTCGTCAGATTTTTTACGTTTTCGTCATATTTTTTAAGTTTTCGTCAGATTTTTAAGTTTCCGCCCGTTTTTTTACGTTTTCGTCTGATTTTTTACTTTTTCGTATGTTTTTTACGTTTTCTTTCGGTTTCTTAAGTTTTTCTTTTTTTTACGTTTTCGTATGATTTTTTACGTTTTTGTCCGTTTTTTAACATTTTCATACGTTTCCTTACGTTGTCATCCATTTTCATCTTTTTTTTTTACATTTTTGTAGGTTTTTTTACATATATTCATCCGTCTTTGCTTGTTTTATTATGTTTTCTTACATTTTCGTCCGTTCTATGATTTTTTTTACGTTTTCGTCCAGTTTTTACGTTTACTTATGTTTATTTACATTTACGTCTATTTTTTTACGTTTTCGTTAGACGAAATCTAAAAAAACATGAATCAAAGATGAAAACGTAAATGAAAGATGAAGATGTAAAAATCTGACGAAGACAGATGTAAACGTAAAAAAATCAGACGAAGACGGATGTAAACGTAAAAAATCGGAAGAAAACGTAAAAATCCGGAAGAATACGTAAAAATAGGAAGAAATCATAAAAAAATGAAAATATTAAAAAATCGACAAATACATAAAAAAAAATCTGGAAAATACGTAAAAAAACAGATGGAAACATAAAAAATCAGACGAAAACGTAAAAATCTGACAAAACGTAAAAAAAACGGACGAAAACGTAAAAAAGTCTGAAAAAATGTATAAAAAATGGACGAAAACATAAAAAATTGGCAAAAACATAAAAGACGGACGAAAACGTAAAAAAACAGACGTAAACGTAAAAAAATAGGATGAAAATGTAAAAAAAACTGACTAAAACGTAAAGAAACGGACGAAAGCATAAAAAATTGGACGAAAACGTAAAAAAACTGACGAAAACGTAAAGAAACGGACGAAAACATAAAAAATTGAGAAAAAAAAACGTAAAAAATGAACGAAAACGTCCAAATACCGAAGAAAATGTTAAAAACTGACGAAACTGTAAAACAATCTGACGAAAACGTAAAAAAATAGACGAAAACGTAAAAAAACAGACGAAAACGTAAAAAATCGGACAAAACGTAAAAAAGCGGGCAAAAACGTAAAAAATCTTATGAAGATGTATAAAAAATGGATGAAAACGTAAAAAATCTGACGAAAACGTAAGAAAACAGATGGAAACATAAAAAATCGGACGATAACATAAAAAATCGGACAAAAATGTAAAAAAAAAATCTTACGAATACGTAAAAAAACGGACGAAAACGTAAACAAAAATGGACGAAAACTTAAAAAATAGGACGAAAACGTAAAAAAAACTGACGAAAACGTAAAGAAACGGATGAAAACATAAAAAATCGGACGAAAACGTAAAAAATCGGACGAAAACGTAAAAAAAAGGATGAAAACGTAAAAAGACTGAAGAAAATGTAAAAAAAACTGACGAAACTGTAAAAAAATATGACGAAAACGTAAAAAAAACAGACGAAAATGTAAAAAAAATAGACGAAAACATAAAAAATTGGGCGAAAACTTAAAAAAATGGACGAAAATGTAAAAAAATCTGACGAAAATGTAAAAAACGGATGAAAACGTAAAAAATCTGACGAAAACGTAAAAAAAGAAAAAAACGGACAAAAACATAAAAAATCGGACGAAAACATATAAAAACAGACGAAAACATTATTTGATGTTATATTTTACTTTTTTACTTTTTTATTTTCTCGTATTAGATTTTTTTAGTTATTTTATAATTTAATTGGTTAGTTTATAATATTTGTTTTTGTGTTTTGAAAAAACTTTTATAATATTACTAAGGTGAATAGTGAATTGAGATATAAAACAATAACGCTTAAACATGTTTTCCAGTTTTGCAAAATTGAAAACACAAACACATGTTTCTAAGACTAAACGTGTTTTCTAAATTTTTCATTATTTTGTGGAAATCAAACTCCCCTCCCTTTTCCTACAAAACAAGAAACAGAAAATGAAAGAAAATGTTTTCCAACTAAACGCCACCTAAATATACTTAATTTTACATCATAATCTTGTGTCCTAATATTAACCCGTGTTTTCACATCGTTTTCCCACCGTTTAAGAATAGCTGAAACTAAATATCTAATAACAATTACTTCGTTTTTTTTTTCATCAAAACAATAAAACCACTTTCATCTTCATTTTTAAAAAATTGAGGGCATGCTTGGTTCAAATTAGGGGAATGCAAAGCAGTATAATGAGCAATCCCCTAAATTTATTGGGTAATGAGTCATTACCTACTTACATTATAGCATATCAAGCACCATGATTCATATCCTTTGCCATTGATTAGGCCATATAACCCTCCACCAAGCACCCTCTGAATATCTCACAAACCATTAATCGTTAGGTGAAAATATTTAAACCATTGCAACCGGAATAAAATAATCTTTCTATAAAGATCTAACAATGTATACTTTCGTCGAAGTGTTTTCTTTATCATTTTTGCGGGTTTTACACTATAAATGAAATGTTGAGAATTCACATACATTTTTATGTTAACGCAATCCCAAAACCATAACCCCTAAACCTAAAATCCTTAAACCATAACCCCTAAAAGCCAAAAAAACCCTAAACTCTAACCCATAACACCTAACCTCTAGAAAGCCTAACTCCTAAACCCTAAAACCTAAACTCTATCTGTATGCCCTATACCCGAAAAAAGTTGAGAGAAAAACTTCATCAAGAGTATATAATGTGGATATCATATGAAAGATAATTTTATTTTTGTCGTGATTGTATGATTAAGTTTCGTCTAACGATTATTGGTTTACGACATATTTAATGTTAAAAAAATGAGGGTGAAGTTAATCTTATTGTTTTACGGTTCATTTGATCTTTTTATATATTTATTTAGTTTTTATTATTTTTTTTAAACCAAACTCAAATGACAATGACCCAGATACTTATGGAATATGAGATGTCTCAAGTTCACTTCGTACTTCGTGTAAACAATGTATGTTTGGCAAAAATAGTTGTTGCTATTGCTGGTGTTGGTGCTTGATGAGGCGAAAAATGAACCGTTTTTAAGGGGTCATTTAAGCCCGAAGTCGAGATTATTTGATCAAATATTGCCCTAAATCGTTCCTTTTGTCATTTTAGGTACTTTTGGAGAGAAATCTAGAAAAGGAAGCATTTTAGACGTTTTTGAAGCATAAAAGTGAAGAAAACGGCAAAGTCTTAATTTTCCTTGCTGGGAACAGTACCTGACGGCATCACTTGCTCCTTAATGACGTCGTCAAGAGTAATACAAGAGGTGGATGTGGACTATACACTTGACGATTCAGAGAGTTTTGTGCTTTGGAGATGACGGCGTCACCCAAGGCCGTCATGGTCCAAATATTAGTGACGGCCCAGAACAATTTTACATATGACGGCGTCAAAAGTGGATCTAGGCAATCCGATTTCATTATGGGCGGCGAGTTAACAGCGTTACAATGTCCTTCTTGACGCTGTCACCCTGTAAAATCTATATATAGTTTTCCAAATTTCATTCATTAGTGTGTAACTTTTAGGGTGCAACTTTGAGGAAAAACCCTAGGCCGATTTTCACAGCTTTTTCAAGGGTTTTTAACCCTTTGAATCTTTCATGTCAATTTGAGATAAGTATTCTTTCAATTCAATCAATATGTCTATGTGTTGCTTAAATATATCATACACTTGTCTTCAATTTAACATGCTTGGCTAGATCTCTTTTGTGTTTGCTTAGATGTAGTGAAACCTAGATGTTAATTATGGGTTGATTGTTTGTTTATAGTTGTTACGGATGATTGTATTCGATGTTAGGCTTAAGAAAACTGGCAGACTTCCATTGGTAACATGCTTGAATGTCTTAAGAAACATGATCAGAGGTGTACTATGATTTTTGGTTGTATTTAATGCGTAGGAGAATTCTAATGATCCCATGTTAGGAGCTTCTAACGGCTCGACATAGGAGTGAAGTAGGATCCTATAGAGTTAGTGAATATTGTACACGGCCCTACGACTAGTATTAAGGAATATGACCCGTCATCCATGCAATTGTAACAAGCTATCAACCTGCAAAAGATATCTAGGGGTAATGAAACCTAAGTAAACACAACTTTCCCCATCATTGTTTACACCACATCAGTATAATTAGATTTATTTTCATTTCTGTTATTTTATTTTGATTGCATCTTTAGTCTTTGGGTTAGTTGACTAGCATCTAATTCCGCCCACTCTTCCAAAAACCGAGATTTTAATTGCTTTTATGAAATATAAAAATACAAAAAAGAATCATCCCTCACCTTTAGACTTAGTTTAGGAGACTTTCTAATCCTAGCGACACTAATCCTGAGTTGAACGATCAATCCCCCGGTACTTGTCACTATACTATACTACAACGATCAGGTAAAGCCTGGTGCGATTGCCACGTATCAAGTTTTTGGCGCTGCTGCCGGGGAATAGTTATTGTCTAGGTTAGGATTTCTTTTTATTAGGTCTACTTGCTAGATTCCTTTCTAGTAAGATTTTATTTTTATTTTTAGGTTTTCTTTAGTCTATCTCATTTCTTCGTGTCTTTGTTCGTAACCTTCACCATCCGCCATCATGGCAAATGAAGATCTCTCTAACCTTAGAGTCACTAGGAGTCGTAGTTCCGTTAGAAACCTCGTTTTGCCATATGTAGAACCTGAAAGGGAAATGCATAGGCTAAGGCAATCTCTCTCAACACCCGAACCATCTAGCATAGCTATCAACTTTGATGAGGCCCTTTCTGAAGAAGATTCAGATAATCACCTCACACCCTCTAGCCCCCAATCCAACAACGATATGAGCACCCCTGAAACTCCCACTCCTAAGCGCCTTAAGGACTACTCCTCCCCGAATCCTCGTGGCTTCTCAAATGCCATTGTCTTCCCAAACGAACACACCGATGAGGTCTTGCGTGCAAGTGATGTTTGGCTTGTCCAAAGTGTGTGCAAGTTTCGCGGATTACATAACGATGACCCAATTCAACACATCAGGGACTTCTTGAAGATAGTGAACACCCTCCATACAGATGGGGCCACTAGAAACACGTCCCGATTACGATTCTTCCCTTTCACTCTTTATGAAAAAGCCAAAGAGTGGTATGATAGACTTCCCTCCAAGTCTATCTTTACATGGGAGCAACTTATATCCAAGTTTTATGAGAAGTTCTTCCCAGCAGGGAAAACCTCAGTATTTAGGGATAGGATCCTCCGCTTCTAAAAGGGAAAGGACGAACCCATCCATAAATCATGGATTAGATTCATGGATTTAATAAGACAAGTTCCCCATCATGGCATCGAACTTTGGCTTCTGGTCCAAATCTTCTACGACAATGTCTCCTCAAACGACCAGAACGGAATCAACAATTCTAGAAAAGGGAAAATAGCTAATCTTAGCACCGAGGAAGGGTGGAATAGGATTCAGGAATTTGCTCAAGACCAGGACGATACTTGGGATGAACCTGAATCGACTATGAGCATGTCTGAAATTACACAAACACCCTCAGATCGGCTAAGGAAAATTCACGAAAGGGTGGAATACCTTGCGGGGTCGCGAACAACTAAAAAACTTTCAAATCCTTACTTGATCTGAGACTACTGTAGGGGCCCGCACGAGATAGAGGAATGCGGAGGAGAAACCACGACCGAACATGCGTGTTTGTCAGGACATGACATCTACGCTGACCCCTCCCTTTTGCCTTTTTACCAAAACGATGATTATACCCTTTGGGGAAATCTGGTGAAAAAAAAAAGTAGGGGAGGAAGGCCCTGAACACAAAATCAGGAGCACTTTTGAAGATAACTGATACCGTCATTTTTATAGTATAGGTTTATTTTTCCGAAGAAATGCTTAGGAAAGTATTTCCCCGGGTCGTGTCCCAACGAAGGTGTGAATGGAATTCTCGATTCCCGATTTGTGAAACGTGTGGTAAAAAGTGATTTTATGAGATTATACTAATGAATAAGTAAATGAAGCACAAATAATCACTTAAACACGTGATTCAAGAAATTAAACCAAAAACGTAACGTAGAATCGAAAACGTAAGCTTAAACGTAAATTAAACGTTAACATATGAAATAAAACGTGAATTTTGAGCTACACTACTCTTACGGACTTGAAAATAATTTTAAAAAGTTGAAAATGATAAAAGAAACTTTTGAGAAAAAGAAAAATATTTTTTTTGACTTTTTATTTAATTTTTATGAATTAAAAACTAATTATCTAATTTAAAAATCAAAAGAAAATGAAAATAAGGTGAGAAAAATGCAAATTAAATTTTGAAAATTATAAAATAACTAAAAAGTAATTTTATAACTAAAAACTAATTTTTTTGGCTTTTTGTGTAATTTTTGGGAATTAAAAACTATTAAATCTAATTACAAATTCAAATTAAATTCAAAATAAATGGAAAAATGCAAAATAAATTTCTAAAATTCTAAAATAAATGAAAATAAATTTCTAAAATACTTTTGGATTTTTCTTGGCTTTTTCTGATTTTTTTTTGATTTTTTAGTAATTAAAATTGAATAAAAATGAAAATAAAATAACAAAAATAGCAAATGCTTAGAAAAATAAGAAAAATTTAAGGAAATTCTAATTTAATAATATAAACTTGGGAAAAATATAAAAATTTGAAAAGAAGCTCTGGAAATGCCACTTGTTTAAAAACAGTTTAGAACCAAGTGCTTATTAATAAGCTCAGTTGACCAAAGTTGACCAAATCTTAAACCAAATGTATTTTGACTTAAATAGGCTTAATGAAACAGTACTTAGATCAAAAGAGCAAGAACTCAGAAATGATTCAAACAGGTTCAATAAGCTATCAAGTAGAATAAGCAAATCTAATTCAATAAGCTCAAAACTTCAACACAGTGTTAAAGAATACTAAAATAAGCACAAATCATCTCAAATGTTATAATTAAGCACAGAGGATAAGCTGAATAAGCAGTGAACAGGTTCAAGTTCGAAACAGACAATGGTCCTGAACTTCCTTATTAACAGCTGATTAATAAGCAACCTATTAAACTGGAAAATGAGAGCTAAGGGGGGGGGGGGGGGGGGCAAAGCATAAATTACACTACTGAGACCCTAAAAAACCAAAAAGCTCTAGATTTGAAACCTAAATGGACCCCTAATTAGGCCTGAGATCAGCAGCTTGTGAACTAGTATTGCAACCTAGAGTTTGACCAAAATGAATTTCTCCAGATAATAACTTAATCTAAATGTTATTTTAAGCTATTGTGAAGTTGAATTAACCTAGATGCACCTAGTTTCTATAATATGTGAAAATCTCAGCTTCCAATACCCACTTATGCTAACAGGATTATAGTTTAAACCCAATTCTGACTTTTATTCTACTTACCCTACTTTTATGCTTCTACTGACTTAAACAACACTATTGTAGACTACTTATGCAGAAAAATGGACAAGATAACACTACCCTCACAGAGTTGAGATCTGATCCAAACACCCCTGAACCTAGCAGTTTATACTAAGAGAGGTAGTAATTGGTTTATAATACCTAAACTAAGGATCAAATAGAGTTACATACTTATATTAAAGACCAATGAAACATTAAATCTTAACTACAAACTACAAGAACTAAGAAATGCAATAGACAGTTGAATAAATGAGAGACTAGACTAAAACTTACCACTAATTAAGCAGAAACTACTAGGCAACAAATAACTCAAATAATATCAAACAATCATAAAAACCAAGCAATCAAATAACCTAAATACTACCAAAGCAGAATAATAACAATGAAATAGTAGTAAAGACAGAATTGACAAATAAGAAACTTACTACCACCTCTCAGCCAAACAGAGAAGTGTTCCCTCACAGCTTGTCTTTGTGACAGGCCAAATGCTCCTATTTGGCTGCCTCTTACTCCAAAAAGCTCAGCTTATGTCAAATAAGCAGTTCAGTTGACCTCTGTTGACTTTTGTGGAATTTATAGAAATTTAAGACACAACAGGCTTACAATAAACTATGGAGTTTATATAAGCTTGTTTCACTCACAATAAGCTTATTGAAGCTTAATAAATTTGAAACTAATATTTTTTATTTTTTTCTGATTTTTTTTTGGGATCTTTTTATATAAGATGAAACAACAATTAAAACTTATAGCAATAAACTAACAACAAGTGATTTAAGCTAAGTAAAATTTAAATAATTGAAATTAGATAATAAAGAAAAATAAGACAATAAGCAGTAAATGAAAAGCTGAACTATATTAAATTGAAAATGAGTACAACACTTGATGAAAAGGAAACTACAACTGGATTAAACTAAGAAGCAGTAAAATATATACTAAACCTATGGACTCAATTGCTAAAAATTGGACACCTTCATATAAGTGAGGAGGGGGTATATATAGCTTGCTGAGTGAGGTCCTTGGATGCTTCTAGTATTACACGTCACTGATCCATGCCACCCTTGTGTTTGTTTGAGTGTATTAAAATCCATTGATCATCCCTTGCTCACCACTCTTGTAATCACAGCCCTTGGATCAATTGTAATTGTGAATCCTTCGTGTCTTTCCTGATTGGACCACGTGTCCTGATGAGGCGAAAAATGATCCGTTTTTAGGGAGTCATTTAAGCCCGAATTCGAATTTATTTGATCAAATATTGCCCTAAATCGTTCCTTTTGTGATTTTAGGTACTTTGGGAGTGAAATCTGGAAAAGGAAGCAATTCGGACGTTTTTGGAGCATAAAAGTGAAGAAAACGCCAAGAGTAAAAGTCCGTGACGACCCAGAAGAGTTTTGACGGCGTCACGTAGGAAGGGCGTCAAGAGTAAAAGAGTCATGATGGCCTGGGAGTGTATAAGTCTTGACGGCGTCAGATGTAGATCTAGGCAGTCCGAGGATTGTTTTGGCGGCAAGGTGACGGCGTCACCTATTTGGTCTTGACGCCGTCATACCCATTTTTCTATATATAGTTTTCTAATTTTTCACATTTAAAGAAGAGAAGTTTTGGGAGAAACCCTAAGTACGATTTTGGTGTAACTTTACAGGTTTTTCAAGGGTTCCAACCCCTTGATACCTTACATGATTAATCAAGATAAGTGTTCTTCTAATTCAATCAATATGTCTATGTGTTGGTTGTCTATATCATGTTCTTGTCTTAATTCTATCATGCTAGGCTAGATCTCTTTTGTGTTTGCTTAGATCTAATGAAACCTAGATATTGATTATGTGTTGATTACTTGTTTATTCTTGTCTTGGATGAATGATTTATATGTTAGGCTTAAGAAAACTGGCAGATCTCCAATTGGTAACATGCTTGAACGTCTTAAGAAACATGAACCAACGCGCACTAGGTCTTTATTGGTTGTATTTAATGCATGAGCCACTGTTTACAATCCCTATAGTTGTGCTGGGCATGGTGTAGGAGGAGATAAGAGCTCATAGAATTGGGGAGTTATGTGTGCCACCCCATGAATGGTATTAAGGAATACAATCCGTCATCCATGCAATTATAACAAGTAATTAACGTGTAAAAGATATCTAGGGAGTAGTGAAATCTAAGTAAACACATTTTCTCCAATTACTGCTCACAACTTTAGTATAAATTAGTTTATTTTCTGTTGACATAAATAATGCCTTAAAAACATTTTTAAGTTTTTATCAATATCTCTATGTTTTGATCATTACAAAATATAACCTCAAAGAACTAAAACTTATGACATAAACAAGTATTTGGTGATTAATATTTCTCTTTACATCCAAATCACTTAAGGTATGAATAAACAAAGTGTTTAGTGCAATGTATGATCAAAGGGGTATTTAATTAACTAATACAAAGTTTATTTAATTATATAATCTTATTATATATTTTTGAAAAACACTTTTGGTAATAAGGAAAAATGTTTTAATCATACTAAATATATGATTTCAAATATTTAACCAAAATCAGTTAGTTTTTCACCAAATAAACTTTCCCCACTAAAAGACAAAGTTTCTGGCCGTTACAGTTGGGCGGCCCCCTTAATTATAAGGGGCGGCCCCCTTAATTTTAAGGGGGCCGGCCATGCTTTAAGGGGACCGGCCACGCTCCTCTGTCAGAAACTTTTGCCTATAAATACCACCTTAAACCTGGATTTTTTCCCCACCTTTTGCACTCCAGAACTTTCTGTTCTAGATCTCCATTTCCAATCTATAAATCCTTTGATCATACATTCTTAAATCTTTGTTTCAAAGTGATCCATACATAATCCATTCAAGTGCAAGAGAAGAATACTTCTATCCCTCAAGACAAGAAGTATTACAACTAGTTGTGATCTCCACATCTAAGTTGTTTGTGCATCATCATTGATTATTATTTCATAGTGTGATTAGTTGTGAATATTTGTTAGAGAATAGTTGTGTAGATAGTAGAAGTTGATTAGTAGTGAAGTAGGATAGTTGTGAAGATTGGTGTGTAGAAGAAGGTGTGTAGAAGATTGGTGTGTAAAAGCTAGGTGTGAAGAATATTGGTGTGAAGATTGGTGTGAAGATTGGTGTGTAGATTGGTGTGTAGATTGGTGTGAATATTGGTGTGTATATTGGTGTGTACGGTTTTCTCCGCCATAAGGGAGCTTGTTGATATAGTGAAGAAAACTCTCGAGTTAGGTGCTCGGGGAGTGGAGTAGGGCAAGGAAGGTGCCTTGTAGCCGAACCACTATAAATCGCTTGTCTCTCGGTTTGATCTTTCCATCTTTTACTTATTTCATTACTTACATAATTATTGCTTCATAGTATATATACTTAGTGTTGTTCATATTGTGTATAACTAGATTTCATATACCATCGAATCTATATTTTTATAAATCAACGAAAACTTTTAAACAATTTGTTTTATAACAATTTAAACGACGTAAAACTATTCAACCCCCCCTTCTAGTTTTCCACAATTGGTATCAAGAGCCACGTCTAGCAAGAATTTTAAAATATATTGTATTTTAAAACTTGTAACGATCTATGGAATCTTTAAAATATTTAGAAGGGCAATCTATGCAAAGACCACCACTATTTGAAAGTGATGGATTTTTATATTGGAAAAATAGATTCGAAACGTATGTGAAATCAAAAGATCTTGATCTTTGGCATATTATTACCTTTGGTGATTTTCCCCCTATTCAATATAATGTTGAAACCAAAATGGATGAAATTGTAGCTTTTGAAAAACAAAATGATGATTTGAAAAAGAAACTAGCAAAAAATAATGAGGCTAAAATGGTTATTTATAATGCGTTACCACGCAAAGAATATGAAAGAATTTTTATGTGTAAAACCGCAAAAGAAATTTGGGATTCTTTACTAATCACTCACCAAGGTAATAGCCAAGTCAAAGATAATAAAATAGATCTTCTTGTACAACAATATGAACAATTTACGATTCCGGAAGAGGAATCAATTGATAATGCTTTTGCTAAGTTTAACACTATCATCACAAGTTTAAAAGCACTTGATGAGACATTTTCTAGTAAAAATTGTGTTAGGAAATTTCTTAGGGCATTGCATCCAAAATGGCGAGCTAAGGTCACGGCAATTGAAGAATCAAAGAACTTGATGACGTTATCACTAGATGAACTAATTGGCAACTTGAAGGTTCATGAAGAAATCATAAGAAGAGATTCGGAAACGGTCAAAGTCAAGAAAGAACAAATCAAATCCATTGCTCTAAAAGCCAAAAAGGAACCTAGTGATGATGATGATTCAAGTGACGAAAGTGAAGACGAAGAATATGCAATGGCCGTAAGAGAATTCAAGAAATTCTTCAAGAGACGAGGAAGATTCACTAGATCATCACATGACGATAGAAAATCGTTCCAAAGAAATAGAAGTGACAATTACGTGAAAAGAAAGTGCTTTAGATGTGGAAGTCCAAATCATCTCGTTGGAGAATGTTTAAAGCCACCGGGTTATGAAAATCAAAGCGCATTTGTTAGTGGAACATGGAGTGATAGTGATAAAGAAGAAGTGGAAAAACCAAAAGAAGAAAAGTGTTTTGTGGCAAATGCAACCGACGAAATATGCCTTGGAATTGACTTGGAGCCTAATGAATGGATCAAGGATAGTGGATGTTCGAGGCACATGACGGGGAATCGCAAGCTATTCTCTACATACAAGGCATACAATGGAGGTAACGTTATTTTCGGTAGTGACTTGCGTGGAAAAATTATTGGCAAAGGTATGATTTCTCAAGACTCACTTACTATTGAAAATGTTGAACATGTAAATAATTTAACATATAACTTACTTAGTGTAGGCCAAATATGCGATAATAAATGTAGAGTTATCTTTTCCGAAAAAGATAGCGAAATAGTTAAGAATGGAAAAATTATAGGTAGAGGTATTAGGAAGGGAGGAGTATATGTTATGAAACTAGGTAACAAACCTGAAGATAGGATATGCCTAACGACCCTAGAAGAAAACTCTACATTATGGCATAGGAGATTAGGACATGCTAACATGCAACAAATACAATCTTTGGCCTCTAAGGAATTAGTTAGAAACTTGCCTAATCTAAAATATGACAAGCATTTTTGTGATGCATGCAAAATTGGAAAACAAGCTCATGCTAGTCACAAAGCTAAGAATATAGTATCCACTACTAGGTGCCTAGAATTATTACATATGGATCTTTTTGGTCCATCCGCTGTGCGGAGCTATGGAGGAAACAAATATACCTTAGTAATAGTAGATGACTACTCACGATACACGTGGACTAGGTTTTTAAGTGACAAAACCCAAGCCTTTGAAAAATTCGAAATATTTAGTAAAATGATTCAAAATAAATTATGATGCTCAATAGTTGCTATTAGGACGGACCATGGTAGGGAATTTGATAACGAAATACAATTCGGAAAATATTGTGAGTTAAATGGAATATCTCACAATTTCTCAACTCACAATATTTTCCGCTCCTCGTACTCCTCAATCAAATGGGGTAGTAGAAAGAAAAAATAGGTCACTACAAGAAATGAGTAGAACTATGTTAAATGAACAATCCATTCCACAAAAATTTTGGTGTCACGCCGTAGATACATCGACTTATATTTTAAATAGGGTATCAATTAGAAGAATTCTAGGAAAAACTCCTTATGAGTTATTTAGAGATAGAAAACCAAACTTAAGCTATTTTAGGGTATTTGGAAGTAAATGCTATATTTTAAACACTAAGGACTACCTTACTAAGTTTGATCCAAAATCATATGAAGGAATATTTTTAGGATACTCACAAAATAGTAAAGCATATATAATACTTAACAAACACTCCACGAAGGTAGAAGAATCACTAAATGTAACATTTGATGAAACACCACCACCTCCTAAAACACTACCTTTAGAAGATGATAATTTAGTCGAAGATGAAGCCATTGAGGTTAGTAAAACAAAACCCATAGGAAATGATAATGAAGACATCCACTTAGAAAATAACGAAACTATTAATATTAAAGAATCTAGATCACATCCATTAGATAATATAATAGGACATCTTAACCAAAGAACCCTTAGGTCACAAGCCCAAGATAAAAACAACTTCTTTTGTTTCCTCTCAGCAATAGAACCTAAGAATATTAGTGAGGCTTTAAAGGATGAAAGTTGGATTATAGCTATGCAAGAAGAATTAACTCAATTTAAGGCAAATGATGTTTGGGAACTAGTCCCAAATCCAAAGGATATGACCATCATAGGAACCAAATGGGTATATAGAAATAAGTTAGACGAGAATGGAATAGTTACTAGGAATAAAGCTAGGTTAGTTGCCCAAGGTTATAATCAACAAGAAGGAATTGATTATGATGAAACTTATGCCCCCGTAGCTAGACTAGAATCAATTAGGATATTACTTGCCTATGCTTGCGCCCTAGATTTTAAGTTATTTCAAATGGATGTGAAAAGTGCATTCCTTAACGGTTTTATCAATGAGGAGGTATATGTGGCACAACCTCCAGGATTCATTGACTTCGCAAAACCTGATCATGTTTATAAGTTAAAGAAAGCTTTGTATGGACTCAAACAAGCTCCAAAAGCTTGGTATGATCGATTAAAAGCTTTTCTTATTAAACATGATTATTCCATGGGAATGGTAGATAACACTCTTTTCACTAAAAGGAAAGACCCAAATCTCATCATTGTTCAAATATATGTTGATGACATTATATTTGGATCGACTTGTCGAGACATGTGTGATGAGTTTGCCAAAATCATGCATGATGAGTTTGAGATGAGTATGATGGGTGAACTCAACTTCTTCCTAGGATTACAAATAAAACAACTAGATGATGGAATATTCTTTAACCAATCTAAGTACATTAAGGAAATGCTTAAGAAATTTGGCCTAGAAGACTCAAAACCCATGAAAACACCCATGTCTACGGAGGTAAAGCTCACAAAGGACGATGAAGGTGAGTCCGTAGATAACACCAAGTATAGAGGAATGATAGGGAGTTTACTATACTTGACGGCAAGTAGACCCGATATCATGTTTAGTGTCTGCCTTTGTGCCCGTTTTCAAGAGGATCCCAAAACCTCTCACCTAGAAGCGGTTAAGCGTATCTTCCGATACGTTAAAGGCACTATACACTTAGGATTATGGTATCCTAAGGAATCCGGCATAGAAACCATTGTCTATGCGGATTCGGATCATGCGGGAGACTACGTAGATAGAAAAAGTACTAGCGGTATTTGCACGTTTATGGGATGTTGTCTAACATCTTGGTTTTCGAAAAAGCAAACCGCTCTTGCTATTTCTACCACCGAAGCCGAATATGTAAGCGCCGGAAAGGCATGTCAACAAGCACTATGGATGAAACAAGCTCTCGTAGACTATGGCATTAGGTTAGAAAATGTCCCCATTATGTGCGATAACAAAGGTGCGATAGATTTAAGCAAAAATCCGGTACAACACTCTAGGACTAAACACATAGAAATACGTCACCATTTTCTTAGGGATAATGTACAAAAAGGAAATATATTTATAGAAAAGGTTGCATCGGAAGACAATATTGCGGATATATTCACAAAACCCCTTAAGCGTGAATTATTCAACCACTTGCGTTTAGGATTAGGAATGATGGAACAAGTTGACTAAATTACATTGAATTAATTCTAAGTTATACTTGCATAAAAATTTATTTTTCTTTCATTCCATCTTCTCTGAGTCTAGGAATCTATTTCGCTCAAAACTTAAGATTGAGAAAATTTATTTTCTTTGCATAAATTTTTTTTTAAAAACTCAATCAATTCTCTCTAATCTTTATTCTCACAACCTAGGAATCACATGAAAATCATTTTCATTGCATTGTTGACTAATTCTAAAAACATTGTATTTCAAAATCATGCATAAACTCTCACATAAATTGTCAAGGTATATAATCTAATATATGTCTTTGACATTCATGATCGAGTAAAAATTGAATCAAGGAGATCATTTGGATTGTTTCTTAGGATCGTTATTTCTTTTTGCTTCTAGGTGTCGAAACAATCACAACTCCACATTTGTTGCATATAGACACTCACTAGGACAAATTCACTAGTAATGGTGTCATCTTGATCCATCATTAGTCTTTCACTCACTAATTGCCCTTGCCTTTAATTCAAGATAGGTGCCTTAGGAAGCTTAAGTGTGCTTGCATTATGTGTTGATTATTTGCTCTTGTGCCTATGTGTTTTTGCATGATATCTAATGTTAGATTAGATGCTATATTGTGTGTTGATTATTTGCTCTTGTGCCTATGTGTTTTTGCATGATATCTAATGTTAGATTAGATGCTATATTGCCTAAAGGAATTGAACTTGCTTGAATCCAAGTCCAAAAACACAACCTTTCTGCAAATTTTCTGCCAAAAACCCAATTCTGGCAATCTGGAAATCACCAGATGGGCGGCCCCCTTAATTATGTAAGGCGGCCCCCTTAACTTTAAGGGGACCGCCCCCTAATTAAGGGGACCGGCCATCTGATGGTCGGGTTTACAGAATCTTTTCTGCTTTTTAGCCCATTTCAACCTATATTTCCCATTTTTCACCAACACATTTTGTCCTAATCCTCCAAACAAACTTTATCCATCCTTAAACACACAAATCTTACACTATAAATATCCCCAATCCTCAAAGCTCTCCATTCATCCCATCATGAACTCTCCAAACAAACCAAAATCAAAAGCCTCAAGGCTAGCAAGGATGACGGAAAAACCCGTTTGGCGACGAAAAAGTCCTAGAAACAAATCCATCATCACAAATGTAGTTGGAAATCATTCCTCCCCACCAACCTCTTATTTCCCAAACTTTGCATCAAACCAACAAAGGAATTCATTTGATCCACTTTACAAACCATACAACATTGGCCAAACATCTTCCTTCAAGCCAAACTACACCTCTCAACCTCCAACAACTTATAATGATCCATGCAAGTTTGATGAACCATCAAACTACAATTCCAACTACTCTAACCCAACTCATCCATACCAAACCTATGATCCCCTCCACATTGCCACGGAAAAACAAAAATTCCATGATGAAATAAACCAAATCCATGATCTTAGTGATCTCCTTGCTATGCATCTTGCACAACGCAACAAAGGGCTACCTCCATCATCACCCTATGCAAATTGCCTTCCCCACTCTCTTAACTTGGATCAAGTTACAAATCACACTCACTTTTGCCCTTGTTGCATATTCCTTCAAAAACAAATCCTCTACTTGAGTGAAGATATTTCTTGGATTGAATATCTTCTCACTCGTGATCATCCAATACCACCCTTAACACGATACAACATCGTGAGATCCACTTCTTCCACTCCATACAACACCCCATATCCACCTCAATCAAACATCTAAGCTCCATGCTTTTGTTTTCCTTCAAGCAAATAAAATAAATCAACCATGGGTTGCAAGCAAGTCCAAGTGCTCTCTTAGGCAATATAGGACTATATCTTTTATTTTGTTTTATTGTAATCAATATGCTACAAGCATATTGAATGTTGTTATGCTAGTTATTTCTATCATGCTTGAATGAATCTATTTTTATTTGCATAATTGTTGTTTTTGCATATATATGTGTGTTGTTCTCTTCAAAATATTTTTGTAGCCAAGATTCCAATTGCTCGTTCCCTTTGTGCTCTCAAACGAGGGGGAGCATACATCAAGGGGGAGCTCTCTACCCGTTTAAACTTCTTTCACGAAGATTATTCGGCTTAACCTTTTTGATTTTACAAAAAGGGGGAGAAGAGAAATGGTAAACTCTATAATACTTGTTTAATAACAAGTTTTAAATCTTTTGAGTTTAAGGTTTTGTAATAATCAAAAAGGGGGAGATTGTTGACATAAATAATGCCTTAAAAACATTTTTAAGTTTTTATCAATATCTCTATGTTTTGATCATTACAAAATATAACCTCAAAGAACTAAAACTTATGACATAAACAAGTATTTGGTGATTAATATTTCTCTTTACATCCAAATCACTTAAGGTATGAATAAACAAAGTGTTTAGTGCAATGTATGATCAAAGGGGTATTTAATTAACTAATACAAAGTTTATTTAATTATATAATCTTATTATATATTTTTGAAAAACACTTTTGGTAATAAGGAAAAATGTTTTAATCATACTAAATATATGATTTCAAATATTTAACCAAAATCAGTTAGTTTTTCACCAAATAAACTTTCCCCACTAAAAGACAAAGTTTCTGGCCGTTACAGTTGGGCGGCCCCCTTAATTATAAGGGGCGGCCCCCTTAATTTTAAGGGGGCCGGCCATGCTTTAAGGGGACCGGCCACGCTCCTCTGTCAGAAACTTTTGCCTATAAATACCACCTTAAACCTGGATTTTTTCCCCACCTTTTGCACTCCAGAACTTTCTGTTCTAGATCTCCATTTCCAATCTATAAATCCTTTGATCATACATTCTTAAATCTTTGTTTCAAAGTGATCCATACATAATCCATTCAAGTGCAAGAGAAGAATACTTCTATCCCTCAAGACAAGAAGTATTACAACTAGTTGTGATCTCCACATCTAAGTTGTTTGTGCATCATCATTGATTATTATTTCATAGTGTGATTAGTTGTGAATATTTGTTAGAGAATAGTTGTGTAGATAGTAGAAGTTGATTAGTAGTGAAGTAGGATAGTTGTGAAGATTGGTGTGTAGAAGAAGGTGTGTAGAAGATTGGTGTGTAAAAGCTAGGTGTGAAGAATATTGGTGTGAAGATTGGTGTGAAGATTGGTGTGTAGATTGGTGTGAATATTGGTGTGTATATTGGTGTGTACGGTTTTCTCCGCCATAAGGGAGCTTGTTGATATAGTGAAGAAAACTCTCGAGTTAGGTGCTCGGGGAGTGGAGTAGGGCAAGGAAGGTGCCTTGTAGCCGAACCACTATAAATCGCTTGTCTCTCGGTTTGATCTTTCCATCTTTTACTTATTTCATTACTTACATAATTATTGCTTCATAGTATATATACTTAGTGTTGTTCATATTGTGTATAACTAGATTTCATATACCATCGAATCTATATTTTTATAAATCAACGAAAACTTTTAAACAATTTGTTTTATAACAATTAAAACGACGTAAAACTATTCAACCCCCCCTTCTAGTTTTCCACATTTTCTTTTCTAGTATTTTATTTTGATTGCATCTTAGTATTGGGTTAGTTGAATAGCAACTAATTCCACCCACTCTTCCAAAACCCGAGATTTTTACTTGCTTTCCATAAAATATAAAAACACAAAAATAATCATCCCTCACCTTTAGAACTAGTATTTAGGCTTTCTAATCCTAGCGACACTATTCCTAAGCTGAACGATCAATCCCCCGGTACTTGTCACTATACTATACTACAACGATCAGGTACACTGCCTGGTGGGGGTTGTAAGCTTCTTGAGATCCCTCGAGAGGTAAAGCCTGTTGCGATTCCCACGCATCATGTCCTGACATTCCCCTGACATGTGCTGTCATCTTCTAGAAACCAATAATTGGTAATAATTTTAAGTACGAGGTTAATTTTGGGGAGGGTGTTTTAGGGTTCGTGTAATTGTGAATCCCCTGGGTAATATTGGTGAATTTGGGCGCGGGAATGGAATTGGGGATGTTTTATTATTAGTTGGGTTGACCGGGTGGGTAAGTGGTTGACATGGGTAGTTTTAGTGGACCGCGTAATGAAATAATAAAAAGGAGTTGGGCTTTTCTGTTTTGGGCTGGGGTGAAGGATAATTTAAGTTTTGGATCAGGTTTTAGGAGTAGTATTTTTGTTAAGGACCAAAGTTGTAATTCTCAAAAAGCATAAGGACCAAATCTGTTAATAATCAAAAATACTTCCCAAGGGTCTTTCTTGACTTTTTCTGATAATTGAAGGTTAAATTTGACTTTTCTTCAATAATTTCTTTCTGGGACTAATTCCGTCATTATTTGAAAGTGCAGGGACTAAAATTACCAATTCTTTAAATCTTTCACCAGGGACCATTTATGCAACTTTGTGAATCTCTGAGGACTTCTAATGACATTTTAAGCTTTCTTTTATCATTTTGCTTCCCCGGCTCCGGCTTTTGACCTTTTTCCAATCTCGTGCTCGTTTTTGTCGGTTTTGGCTTTGTTTTTGTTCATTTTTCACATATTCATACCTGCACATACACAAATACAAAAACATACATTCTATTGGCATATTTGGTTAGTATTTGGTGTATTTGTTCTGATTTAAGCCTAAAAAGGATGTGTGAAAAAGCACACATCAATGACCTTGGTCACTTTACTCAAGAAAAAGGCTTACAATTGAAAGGTCTTGACGAGCTCATTGCCGAGCAACAGAATGACATGGAAAAATGGTTCAACAAGCTTAATGCCACCCTTGATGACCATGACAGGCCATTAGTAAGCCAAAAAGATCCCCTGCTCATGGTAACTACTCGAGCTGGAACAACAACCAAGGACCCTCCTTATTCGAGCTCACACCCTGTCACCATTGATCCAAACGAACCTCACGAGGAGGAAGGTAATGTGAGCAAAGAGGCTCCTAAACAACCTCCCTTGGTGACCCCATCCCCATCAACTCCACCTAACCAACCTGTGAGAATCCCATTTCCATCCCGCCTAGAAAACCAGAAAATTGAGAACGATAATAAGAGATTCTTGTCATATCTAAAAGATTCAGTAGTCACCATACCTCCCCTTGATGCTTGCTATCACATGCCAAAGTATAGCTCATACTTCAAAAGATTACTTGCCAACCAAAAGAAACTCGAGGGTCTTGTGACTGTGGGGGAAGAATGTTCGGTGGTGACCCAACGAGGGCTACCAGAAAAGGTAGACGATCAAGGCAGCTTCACCTTGCCTTGTTCCATAGGATCTCTATCAATAAAGAATGCTCTTGCCGATTTAGGGGCGAGCATCAACCTCATGCCCCACTCCATGTTTCTCAAACTAGGATATTTCGGACTAAAGCCTACCCGTATGAACATCCAACTAGCCGATAGATCGGTCAAATATCCCCTAGGGATATGCGAGAATGTGCTAGTCAAAGTTAGGAAGTTCAAATTTCCGGTTAACTTCGTGATCTTAGAGATGGAGGAGGATGACTTGATGCCCATCACCTTAGGGAGACCATTTCTTGCTACCGCTCGTGCAGTCATTGATGTTCACGACGGCAAATTAACCTTACGAGTAGGAACCGATAGCTTGACCTTCGATATTAAAGACACTATGAATCTGTCTCTCGAAGCAGCTAACCGGCTCTATTTCATCGGAGAGGTCGATGAACTAACGGATGTCATTGACAACTGTGTTGATGAACAAGTCGAAGAAGGCTGGTTACGGGATGAGAGTTTCCTCCCCATATTAGAGGAGGAGAAGACAGAGGGCGCTAGAGCAGTCTCCTTCTATCCCAGACAAGAGACCACTGAACAGCTCGAGCTTCGTAAACCCGAAAACAAGCTAAAGCCCTCTATTATTTAACCACCTAAGCTAGAGCTTAAAGAACTCCCAAACCACCTAGAGTATGCCTTCCTCCAGGGAGAGGATCAACTGCCAGTAATCATAAACTCTTCCCTTGAGCATGAACAAAAAGATAGGCTCTTAGGAGTCCTAAAGTAATATAAGGGAGTCCTTGCCCAACATTAAGGAGGTAGTGAAAAAAGAAGTTATCAAACTTTTGGATGCAGGGCTGATTTACCCAATTTTGGATAGCCCGTGGGCTAGTCCTGTACAGGTTTTACCAAAGAAAGGAGGAATGACTGTGGTGAAAAATGACAACGGTGAGATGGTACGGAACAATTACTGGCTGGCGGGTATGCATCGATTATAGAAAGCTCAATGATGCCACCAGGAAGGATCACTTTCCCCTCCTATTCATTGACCAAATGTTGGAAAGATTATTTGGGCACGAGTACTACTGTTTCTTGGATGGATTCTCAGGATATTTCCAAATTCCCGTAGCACCTGAGGACCAAGAAAAAACCACGTTTACTTGCCCTTATGGGACATTCGCCTATAAAAGGATTCCTTTTGGGCTGTGTAACGCTCCCGCCACTTTTCAGCGATGCATGACCGCAGTCTTTCATGAATTAATGGAAGACAGCATGGAAGTTTTCATGGATGACTTTTCGGTCTCCTGGAACTCTTTCGACCGCTGTCTTGCTAACCTCGAAAAAATGCTCAAACGTTGCGAGGAAACCAACTTGGTTTTAAATTGGGAGAAATGCCATTTTATGGTTAAAGAAGGGATTGTGCTAGGACTTAAGGTCTCAGGGAATGGAATTGAGGTGGACCAAGCAAAGGTTGAAGCTATATCTAAATTACCTTATCCCACGACTGTTAAGGCAATACGCAGTTTCTTGGGTTACGCCGGGTTGTACAGGAGATTCATTAAAGATTTCTCTAAAATAGCTCGGCCAATGACTCAATTGCTGGTAAAAGATGCCCCCTTCGATTTCTCTCAAGAATGCAAGGATGCATTCAATCTCCTGAAAAAGGAACTCACGCAAGCCCCAATCATGGTGACACCCAATTGGGAGTTACCTTTCGAGATCATGTGCGATGCTAGTGACTATGCTGTTGGGGCAGTATTAGGCCAAAGGCATGACAAACAATTCCAACCTATATACTACGCTAGCAAAACTATGAATCCTGCTCAAGAGAATTACTCTACCACCGAAAAAGAATTATTAGCCGTGGTGTTCGCTTTCGACAAATTCCGTCAATATCTTGTCCTTTCAAAGACGGTTGTCTTCACTGATCATTCGGCTCTCCGATACCTTTTTGCTAAGCAAGACGCTAAACCACGACTAATTCGGTGGATCTTGTTGTTACAAGAGTTTGATGTTGAAATTCGTGATAAAAGGGGGACGAACAACTCATGTCAATGACAGATTCTGAACCTTGGTACGCTGATTATGCTAATTATCTTGCAAGCAGGCTCATTCCGGAACACATGACTAGATATGAAAAGAAAAGGTTCTTTGCCCAACTAAAATACTACTTTTGAGACGAACCATTCTTATTCCGAAGATGTCCTGATCAAATAATCAGGAGCTGTGTTTCGGGAAATGAGGCAATAAAGATTATGAAAGAATGTCATTCGGGCCCTTTAGGGGGCCATCATGGGATAAACACCACCGCACGAAAGATTTTCGTTGTGGGATTCTATTGGCCCACGATATTTCGTAATGTAAAAGAGATGATACAAGGATGCGATGCATGTCAACGGGCCAGGAATATATCGAGCAGAGATGAAGCGCCTCAGAATTTTATACAAGTTTGTGAGGTTTTCGATGTTTGGGGAATTTATTTCATGGGACCTTTTCCGTCTTCAGGAGGGAATGAATACATTTTAGTGGCCATCGATTATGTTTCAAAATGGGTAGAGGCACAAGCCCTTAGGACCAACGATGCTAGGGTAGTTAATCATTTTCTGAAAAAGCTGTTCGCTAGGTTCGGCATTCCTAAAGCTCTCATTAGTGATAGGGGGACCCACTTTTGCAATGCGCAAATGGAAAAGGTCATGAAGAGATATGGAGTTTCCCACCGGTTCTCCACTGCCTATCACCCACAAACCAACGGTCAAGTCTAAAACACTAACAGGGCAATTAAAGGAATATTAGAAAAGACGGTTAATCAAAATAGAAAGGACTGGTCATTTAAACTAGATGAGGCCTTATGGGCATTCCGAACAGCCTACAAGACACCTATTGGAACGACCCCGTTCCGCATGGTTTATGGCAAGGCGTGTTACCTTCTGGTGGAACTCGAACACAAGGCTTATTGGGCACTTAAGGCATGTAATTTGGATTATACAGTCGCTGGAACGAATAGGTTTTTGCAACTCCATGAGCTTGATGAGTTAAGGCTAGAAGCGTATGAATCCTCCGTTACATATAAAGAACGGGCGAAAAGATGGCATGACCAACGAATTAAGAAACCTAAGGAATTCTCAGAAGAAGACAAAGTTCTATTGTATAACTCTCGGTTAAGGTTATTTCCCGGGAAACTCAAGTCTAGATGGTATGGGCCCTTTACGATGAAAAGTTCCTCTAAAATTGGAGCTGTTGTATTAGTGGACGATGAAAATAGAGAGTTCACTGTCAACATACAACGCGTAAAACATTATCAAGAAAGTAGTAATGAGATGATTAGTGAAGAGGATGTAACATTTGAAGATCAGGTCATGTAATAGCCCATGACCTTGATTCTAGCTACAAGACTCGTAAAATAAAGAAAAGCGCTTCTTGGGAGGCAACCCATGTTTTGTGTGATTTTTAATTGTTTGATTGTTATTTACGTCCGTATGCATGCTTTATTTTTATCGTTGGTAGATCATGTTTCAAACTAAAATTGTGAAACTGCTTTATTTTGTCGTTTAACTTCGTCTTAACTTCATATAAAAGTATTTTGCAAAAGCTAAGTGTAAGGGGAAACCCCAAATTTGTTTCTAAGAACAAAATTGATCATGATTCGCCACAATAATAAATGAACATGTGTATTAGTATTTGTTAGAGTCAAATACTTGTATCGAGTCATAATGATGTTTTGCAGGATTTTCCAGGAAGTAGGACATAAGTTTTTCTGGAAATTTTCCGGAAACTTAGCGTAATGATTTCTGCAGGTCACTTCTGACGGCGTCAGGAATTAATTCCTGACGGCGTCATGTGTAAAATTCTGGAAATTTTGCGAGTTTTGTTTTTCTAACGGAGTCTTGAAGTTTTTGTTAATTCTTTAGTTTTATAAACTCCAGGAAATCAGCAAACATTCATTCCACAAGCATTATATCTTAAATTGTTTTCTAGGACTTGTTAGTATATATAGATTGCCGCCGATTTTACGCGAGGTTGCTTTGTTTGTCGTCTCAGGTTTAACAGGTTATTTATGACAAGAAGATGATTTATTTTTCTGGAAGGGAAGCTTTGCATATTCATTCTTGGAGGAAAATCTAACCTTGTTACCACACTATCCACACCAAATGAATCAGGGGAGTATTTGCTTTCATTCTTTTACCTATTTCACTTTTACATTCTTTAATTGAATATTTGGGACAATGTTCATCGTAAGTGTAAGGGGAGGGTAAATGATGATACCTTATAGGATACTATTGCACTTGAGTTTGTTTGTTTGATGGTAGGTGTGTAATAAAACTAAGATAAATACTTGTTAGTATAATTTTGGCGCCAAATTTGAAATTTTTTACAACATTTAGGAGTGAAACTTTAGCCTTAGCAAGCGTCTCATGGATAGGAGTCGTATGACTAGCACAGAACCGTACCATTCAGAAAAATTTTCCACCCAAATATGTGAGGTTCGCCTTCAGATTTGATAGGAAAAGCATTTACTATTAGTGCTTATGAGTGTACCGGTAGCATTTAGATTCTAGAACTTGCGTTAGTGATGCATCCCGAGACCACTAGTGAGACTACATTCATGTAGTACGATTTACTACATGATAAGAGGCATTAGGATTACCCTTTTGTTAAACCCGTATCATAATTACTTGACCATTTAAGTCATATTACTTGGCTAATAAAGTCAATTAATTTTTCCCACACCTTAGTGTTGTACTCATTTTTAGTACACGAAACCCCTAGTACACCCCTCCGAGCCTATCTTATCGTTTCTACCTTTAAGCATCTTACTTAAGGGAAGAATTTGTTACAACCCACCCAAATGTACAACCAAATCGCCTTAGCCTTCCGTGTATGCACTCATCTTTAGTGCATTATTGTTATATGTTTAAACCCTTAGTTAATTATCTAATTGATTACATAGTTGCTAAGTCGAGTCATATCTTGTAAATATTGTTTTGGGACGATTGGGACTCATGGGTAAAGTACTTGTGTTTTGGAGTAATGGGGAAGAACATCTTTATTTACCCCCATATGTGCGTTAATCTTAAAAGTACTCCAAGTGTTTTGATTATCTTGATTCGAGTCATTAGAGTAGTTTATTGTAAAGTATGTAAAAATTCAAGTGTAAGGGGAATGTACATTCCCTATGATGTATTATTTTGGAAGGTAGGGTAAGAGTGTATGAAAAAAAAATCGAAAAAATTAAGAAAAAGAAAAAGAAAAAAAAAAAAAAAAAAAAAAAAAAGAGAAAAAAACATACGGACTACCATCCTGTTTCATTCTATGTTTGTTTTATGTTTTTGTTATTTTTGATTTATTAGCTTAAGTCGAGTCTAGTCTTGGCTTAGCAACGCCATATTGTACATGTACTTAACCAAGATGATTAACTCGCCACCAGTAAATATTGCCTTTATCCAACAAAACCGTGTATTCCATATCCCTACACCTAACGTTATAACTCTTTAAACCATAACCCCTAAAAGCCAAAAAAACCCTAAACTCTAACCCATAACACCTAACCTCTAGAAAGCCTAACTCCTAAACCCTAAACCCTAAAACCTAAACTCTATCTGTAAGCCCTATACCCGAAAAAAGTCGTGAGAAAAACTTCATCAAGAGTATATAATGTGGATATCATATGAAAGATAATTTTATTTTTGTCGCGATTGCATGATTAAGTTTCGTCTAACGATTATTGGTTTACGACATATTTAATGTTAAAAAAATGAGGGTGAAGTTAATCTTATTGTTTTATGGTTCATTTGATCCTTTTATTTATTTATTTATTTATTTATTATTATTTTCTTAACCAAACTCAAATGACAATGACCCAGATACTTATGGAATATGAGATGTCTTAAGCCCTTTACCCGAAAAAAGTCGAAAGAAAAACTTCATCAAGAGTATATAATGTGGATATCATATGAAAGATAATTTTATTTTTGTCGCGATTTCATGATTAAGTTTCATCTAACGATTATTGGTTTACGACATATTTAATGTTAAAAAAATGAGGGTGAAGTTAATCTTATTGTTTTATGGTTCATTTGATCTTTTTATATATTTATTTAGTTTTTATTATTTTTTTTTAAACCAAACTCAAATGACAATGACCCAGATACTTATGGAATATGAGATGTCTCAAGTTCACTTCGTACTTCGTGTAAACAATGTATGTTTGGCAAAAATAGTTGTTGCTATTGCTGGTGTTGGTGCTTGATGAGGCGAAAAATGAACCATTTTTAAGGGGTCATTTAAGCCCGAAGTCGAGATTATTTGATCAAATATTGCCCTAAATCGTTCATTTTGTCATTTTAGGTACTTTTGGAGAGAAATATGGAAAAGGAAGCATTTTGGACGTTTTTGGAGCATAAAAGTGAAGAAACGGGCAAAGTCTTAATTTTCCTTGCTGGGAACAGTACCTGACGGCGTCACTTGCTCCTTAATGACGTCTTCAAGAGTAATACAAGAGGTGGATGTGGACTATACACCTGACGATTCAGAGAGTTTTGTGCTTTGGAGATGATGGCGTCACCCAAGGCCGTCATGGTCCAAATATTAGTGACGGCCCAGTACAATTTTACACATGACGACGTCAAAAGTGGATCTAGGCAATCCGATTTCATTATGGGCGGCGAGTTGACAGCATCACAATTTCCTTCTTGACGCCGTCACCCTGTAAAATCTAAATATAGTTTCCAAATTTCATTAATTAGTGTGTAACTTTTAGGGTGCAACTTTGAGGAAAAACCCTAGGCCGATTTTCACAGCTTTTTCAAGGGTTTTTAACCTTTTGAATCTTTCATGTCAATTTGAGATAAGTACTCTTTCAATTCAATCAATATGTCTATGTGTTGCTTGAATATATCTTACACTTGTCCTCCATTTAACATGCTTGGCTAGATCTCTTTTGTGTTTGCTTAGATGTAGTGAAACCTAGATGTTAATTATGGGTTTATTGTTTGTTTATAGTTGTTACGGATGATTGTATTCGATGTTAGGCTTAAGAAAACTGGCAGACTTCCATTGGTGTAACAACTGGCAATTTAGGGAAACAATTTACAAACCCGCATTACTTTGAATTTAATGATTTTTGGAATATTTGAAAAGTGTATTCGTAATGGAAATTGAAAACGTTGAACCGTGGTTTTAAACCTTGTGATATTTATGGAAGTTAATTATTAATTATTGGTTTGGTTTGGTATTATTCGTGGTGATTTATTTTTGAGATATTCATTTGGCATTACATTGACTCCGGCACTAGGATAACCCAACAAAATTTTATATATTTTAAATGTTTGGTTCGGTCATTATATATTTTTGGAACGTATCGTGAGATTTCGAATATTTGGAATGAGCTTGGTTCGAGAGAGTCGGTTTACTTTAAATGAGTTTCGGGTTTGGTCCGTGTATTCTACACCTAGTTACCTCACCCACTCTACCACTAATATTATTATTATTATTATTATTATTTCTTTTTTTTTAAAAGATACAAAAATCATCCTTGTGAAAACCTGGAACACACAACACACCAACACTCTCATCTTTACTCTCTCTCTCTCTAAAATATATATAACCTCTTTCATCACAAAACCCTAACCACCATCAGCCGCCGCCCCCACTGCTGCCTCACCGCCGCACCACCATCAACGCCACCACCACCAATCGACTCTTTATCCTATTTCCTTTCCGATCTACTATCACACGCGCCCTTATACCCCTTATTTCACCTCGTTTAAACACCAAGAATCATCACCATCTTCTTGTTTTTGAAGTTTGACACGTATTGGATCTTAAGAATCAAAGGTGAGGCGAGTTTCACTCGCATTTTGGTAAAAATGTGACCCAAGGGTCATGTATCTAAAGATATTCGTTTGGTTCATGGGTAAAAACACGAAATACTAGTGGGTTTTAAGTAAAATAAAATGTTTTGATGGTTTGGTATCTGGGTTTCTCGATTTGGAATTGGTCGAATTGAAACCGAGAGCTCCATGCTCTCGGCTTGCTTATTCTTGAAGCATGGTGGAGTTTTGATTCTTGGTTTGTGTTTTGATTGTTGTCGGGGGTGTTATTGATGCACCTCGTGGTCATGGCCGATTCTTGGCCAAAGTTTTCGCTTGATATTGAGGTTGTTGTGGTGATACCGTGACCCTAGGGGTCAATTTGGTTTTGGTTTTGAGCTCGGATGAGCTAGCCGAGACCATGAGGGTCTCGGATATGGCCTTTGTGGTTCACATGTGAGCCGAGACTCCAAGTGAGTCCCTCGACTCAGAGTTTTGACTTGGTTGTCGATCCGGATGACTTGAGTTAATTGGTGACTTTATTTGGTGACTTGTTGTTATTTTCTCCTTGTTGATTATTATCATTGTTGTTGTTTTGGTATTATTATTATTGATGAGGTATATGCTTTGGACATTGGTTATATTGTTGTCGTTGCTTGAGAGTCGAGAATGAAAGGGTAACATGATTTACATTGTGGAGTTGTGTTGACGAAATGTGATATGGGGACCGATTGTGAGACGGTCAAATTAGATGACGGAGATAGGTTAGTCGGGACCGTAGTCGGACCTTATTGTTGTAGCACGTGATATGGGTATTGATTGGACGAAGTTGGGTTGCTTGACTTTGAATTGGTTATTTTAATTTGGACTTGGACAATGAGCCGAGAGTGATGACTCGGACATGTGACCATTTCGTATGACTCGATAAATATTTATAATCAAACGTTAATAATAAAACTCGTAATAATATTATTGGTAATATAACCGTTTATATAAGTATATAGACGTGAAAAACGTATATATAATATATAAATGCGTATATTAAAAATAAAACGATCACGAGTAATATATTATAATAACGTGACGATAATTAATATACTATGAGAATAGTGTAATAAATGTCGGGAGCGTTACTATAAATAAATAACTATAAATAACGACGAAATCTTTTACGTTGGGTAATTATTAAATAAAATATACCTTTTAATAAACAAGGGAAAACTATCGAGTTATATGGGGTTGTGGTCACTTAAGTCCAAGTGGACTATATTATTATTTTGTGACTTTCGTGTTTGTCACGGATATGTGACGATTAATACATCCATTTTCTATAACTACATAACTTATTTAATCGACGGGTTAAATAGGGTCTATTTAGCTATATAAAATGAATATATTAATGGGCATTGTATCCTACGACGCCCATAGGCTGTGGTACGTGTACAGGAATAATGAATTACTAAATATCTTGTGGAGTTGGCTAAATTGACGAATTTGGTAAGCTTGACGATATATATAGGGAATTTATTAAACCTCGATACTTACCATATAGTACTCTACATGCTATGTGACTTAGGTTTTGGGTATAATCTTAGAGTGATATATTACGCAAATAAATATGGGAGATTACCAAATCGACGGATTTGATAAACTTCGATGATTTATTTAATTAATATATTGGGCTAACATTAGACCTATAGAGTGTTATCTTGTTCTTTTTCGTTGTGACTTCTTGGTTTAAGTTGTGTCGACCCTCCACCCGCATGGATACCAAACGTCAAACTCCAAACTAATATGAGGATAATACGAGAAATGGATTTTTGGAAAGTAAAATGGAATACGTTCGGGATTGGGAATATTTGATTTTGAGGAAATGATTCTGAACGCGTTTATATTGTTAGGAGGTGCCGAGTCTGTAGTTGCCGTTATTTGAGTTGCATTACATCTTACATCTATCGATTTCTTTTGCTGATTGCTGGACTTGAGGTGAGTCATAGCCACACTTTTACTCTTGAACTTTGTTTTCAATACTTGGGGTGAGAAACGTGCAAATTGTTTTATGTGGACTATTATCGCTTTGTTTATTTTAAAACTTGCTATGCTTATAGAACTAGGTAGGTTATAGAGCGAGACCTAGTCCTGAACTAGGTGAGCTATTGATTTGGTTATAGAGCGAGGCCTAGTCCCGAACTAGGTAAGCTATTGATTGGTTGTTGAGCGAGGCCTAGTCCCGAACTAGGTAAGCTATTGAATTGGTTATGGAGTGAGGCCTAGTCCCGAACTAGGTAAGCTATTGACTTGATTGATTTGGGCTATAGTGTGCACCTATAGGGTTGGTTAGTTTTGGTTGGATGATTGAGGCCTAGTCTAGCTAGCAAGCGTTTTGCGTATATGTCCACTTGATTAGTTATGAAATTAAACCTATGATCTCACCAGCGAAAGCTGACTTTTAGCGCGTTTTCTCAGGTAATTAAGTGATGCCCTTGGATGCTTGGATTGGAGGCTTGGCTATGGCACCTGGTTATGGATCTATTTTATAAAACTCTGATAAATAATTGCGAACCTATGTTTATTTCTTTTGGGCCTTACTTTGGATAATTTTTGGGATAAATGTAAACTTTAAAACCCCGTGTGGTTGTATTTTTCTTATGTTTACTTTATCTCGTTCTTTCATGACTTTGAGTGGATACCAATCCCCGTAACACCTCGAAAACTTGTTGAGTCTTCCGCTGTATCAAATTTTGGGGGTGTTACAATTGGTAACATGCTTGAACATCTTAAGAAACATGATCAGAGGTGTACTATGATTTTTGGTTGTATTTAATGCGTAGGAGAATTCTAATGATCCCATGTTAGGAGCTTCTAACGGCTTGACATAGGAGTGAAGTAGGATCCTATAGAGTTAGGGAATATTGTACACGGCCCTACGACTAGTATTAAGGAATATGACACGTCATCCATGCAATTGTAACAAGCTAGCAACCTGTAAAAGATATCTAGGGAGTAATGAAACCTAAGTAAACACAACTTTCCCCATCATTGTTTACACCACATTAGTATAATTAGATTTATTTTCATTTCTGTTATTTTATTTTGATTGCATCTTTAGTCATTGGGTTAGTTGACTAGCAACTAATTCCGCCCACTCTTCCAAAAACCGAGATTTTAATTGCTTTTATAAAATATAAAAATATACAAAAAAGAATCATCCCTCACCTTTAGACTTAGTTTAGGAGACTTTCTAATCCTAGCGACACTATTCCTGAGTTGAACGATCAATCCCCCGGTACTTGTCATTATACTATACTACAACGATCAGGTACATTGCCTGGTGGGGGTTGTAAGCTTCTCAAGATCCCTCGAGAGGTAAAGCCTGGTGCGATTCCCACGTATCAGTGCTAGTGCTGGTGCAGATGCTGATGTTGTTGCTGTTGCGGAAAAAGATTAAAATTGTAGGTTTTTTTTTTTTTTTTTTTTTTTTTTTTTTTTTTTTTTGTAGTGGTGTTTTAGATTAAAAGTGTAAAATGACATAATTTCTAAAAATAATCTTCATAATCTTTTAAAAGATGATTTTGAAAACTTATTTTTTGGAAAGAGTGTTGATATATAGACCAACAACATAGACCTACTAATGGATCTAATCCATTCATTTCATGACAAGTGTTAAACACTAATTCTCTCTCATCATTTTTCACCAATTAATTTTTCAAATGAACCAATCAAATCTTTAGGTCTAATTTTAGGTCTTAGTTTTAGACATACAATTCATTTTCCTTTTGGAAATTTATTTTTCTAAAATAGTACACAATCTTTGTCACCCAAACAAAGATTATTTTTTTGACCAAAGCTTATTTTTCAAAAAAATAATCTTAATCCTTCATAATCTTCCATAATCTCTTGTGCCAAACATGTGGTCACGCCACCTTCTAAAAAAAGGATGATATTTTGGTTTTGTATATCGTGTTCCCGAGTTAGAAGAGAAAAAAAGAGATAACTGATGATTTTAGCCAAATGTCCACTCCTTTTCTTTACTATTTTCTTCCCGCTTCTTTTATTTTCTTTCAAAAATAAAACTGTAAAGCTTTGTAAATGAGACCTAGGACTGTAAACGAACTGAACGTTCAGTGAACATTTCATGAACCGTTCGGTAAAAAGTTCGTTTATGTTCGTTCGTTTATTAAATGAACGAACATGAACAATATTTTACGTTCGTTTAGTTAAATGAACGAACATGAACAAAAGTCTCGTCCGTTCACTTATGTTCGTGAACGTCCGATTATGCGTTCGTTAACGTTCGTTTATGTTTATTTATCTATTTATGTTCATATATCATATCTTTTAATTTTATAATTTTAAAAATTGGTTTGTTTAAACAAAACAACATTTATAAAATAATATATTGTGAAAATTCAATAAAGTTTATGTTTATTTGTCTATTTTCATTTATGTTCGATCGTTTATGTTCGTTTAACATTCGTTTAGTTTCTTAATGAACGAACATAAACGAACATGAACAACTCATTTTCTTAGTAGACGAACATGAACAAGAAAATTTGTCCGTTTAAGTGTCCGTGTCCGTTTATTTGTCCGGTTAAAATTAAATGAACGAACATGAACAATGCTCCGTTCGTGTTCGTCCGGTTCGTTTACAGCCCTAATGAGACCTAACAAACAATATTATAGAAGTCAAGTGATCAATCCTGACTAAAATCAGTCTACTTAGATTAGTCAAGATACGAGTAATGAGTTAGAGGTTTATCATCAGTTAACTATCATCAAACATTTATACATTTATTGCATCAGCCGATGATTATCCAGACATTGACCATATTGAGTGATGCAAAACTGATACGTATCACATGGGATTAGAATGGGGACCATATTAAGTTTCCGGGTATGTACATTTAGCGTTTGAAATGGGTTATAAGCCAATGAATGGAGGAGAGCTAGTCAATGAAGTCAAAGTCTTGATGGTTTTAGCCAATAAGATAAAAATTTACGAAAGTGACAGAATTGTCTACGTCTTTGGCTTACTGTAATACGCATATTGATGAAAGGTGTATTATATAGACTCTTATAAACACAGGTGATAAATTGGCTACTTTTCTTACCTGTTGTGTTTGAAATATTGAAATGATCATTGTCTTTGTTTTCGTGTGTGTTTTTCTCTCTTGTCTACCTGTCCTTCACTCTGCTACAGAAAGTAACATGTCTACGCCTACCTGTCCGGCAAGTTTTAGTTGTCCAGGTTTTGCCCCGTTCCAGTATCCATTTTACAATGACAGTGACGAATGGTGTGGATTGATCAAGGTCAAATGTAATTCAAAAGGTGGGCAAGTTCAAATTGGGGAAAAGAAATATGAAATTGTTGCCAAGTTGGATTCTAGTAGATCTTCCGTTACGATCCGTAACACAACATTTGAAGAACTTGTGAACAATGAAAGCTGTGAGGCGCTTATGAATAATTTCACTTCTCCAAACCCTCTTGTATATTCCATTTCAGTATTTCCCTTTCTCACTCTCTTCAAATGCACAAAAAATACCAGTTATGCTGAAGGAATGAATGCCTATTTTAACCAACGTAATTATAATAGCCACAACACATGCAAAGATCACATGTTCTACTATGTGAATTCAATCAGCAATGCAACAGTTCCAAGTGATCTCCCGCATACATGTGAAGTAATACAGTTGCCAATGATAGGGGGATTGGAATATAAATATAAAGGACGGAATACAACCACCATATTTTCCCTTCTCTCTTCTAGCTTCTTCGCTATTTCATTTTCATTGACACATTCCTGTGAAAAGTGTCACAACAAGCTGGGCGGCCGCTGTCTTGCAAACAAAGGACAGTTTCTCTGTTTAGATGCCAAACAAGGTATTTACTTCTGGACTGTATATTTTGTTTCCTGCTGAATCATGGACACACACATGTATATAAGAAGAGTCAGAAACTATTATTCATAAGTTGATTAATAAGTAAATCGTATGCAACGATTACTCACTATCAAACAATGATTACATTTGTATTTAGTTATTTACTACTCTTAAAAGTAAATATTTTTTCACCAAACCATTTAATTAATTTATATTATGAATTCATATTACTAAGTTGATTAAAAATAAACACTTGTATATTACGTAGTAGTTATTATCTCAGAGTATTGTTCAGTTTTTACGAGAATTGCCTTTGCTGACTGGAAAGGGGTGATTGGATTAGCTTATTTTCCAGGATTATGAACATATTTAAATTTAGATAAGCTCATTAGATCTTTTATTTATTTATTTTTTATTTTTATTTTTATTTTTTTGCTTTTGAGATTATGGGTTATTTAAGTCTATAAGCTTATTTTCATAAGCTCATAAGCCGAAAAAAGTGAGCTTATGAGCTTTTCCAAATTCAATAGGCCCATAAAATAAGCTAATCAAAACACCCCTAAGTCACAAACAGTCTAGATTACAAGAAAGGGATCTTCTTTTTCAAAAACATTATATCTAAAGATCATGTTTGAAAAAGTTATTAGTATGTAGCTAGATATGGCTATATCGAGCATGGGGAGTGCTTGAGTTTTCCCGCATGGACAACACAACACACATGCACACACAACACGGTAAGGGGGTGTGGGATTGGTGACAGGATGACAGTCACAGTAAGGGTGGCGGGTTCACACACATAAACACATGAGAAGGCTCGAGAAGAATTCCCCGATGATCTGGATCAAAGTTTCTGGAATAGAAGAGGGTGGAATCAGGAATGGTATTCCTGCTCAGGAACATATGCCACATAGGCATCTTTTTTGGGAATATTTGAGCACTCCTTATGATGCTAATTGTTTTTTCTTATAATCAAATGGATACTCACAAAGATTCCTAACCCAGAAATGTCCCTTCTATCTTATTATTAAAGCGATAAATCATACCTTATTTCGATAGTTATCGTGCACTAACATTTCTAACATGATATATAAACTGTTCAATTCCTTTGGTGTAGAAACAGGAAGACATTTGATGCGGGTGATTCTTCTCTTAGGTAATTTGTCATCGCCATCAATTTTGTTGCCTTAACCATTCTAATTTTTGTAAACAACCACATCTATCGAACTCTTTCTGCAGTTCTCGGTGCAGGAACTGTGACGATACTAATCATTATAATCTTGCGTCTAAAGAAGAAATATGGATGGGGAAAAAAGGTGGAGTACAATGTCAATGTGGAGATTTTCCTAAAGAATCAAGAGTTCCTGGCTCCAAAAAGATACTCTTATTCACAAATCAAGAAGATGACAAACTCCTTTGAGGTCAAACTAGGACAAGGCGGTTTCGGTTCTGTGTATAGAGGAGAGCTAAGCGGTGGAAACCTTGTGGCAGTGAAGATTTTAAGTGAACTAAAAGGAAATGGGAAAGATTTTGTTAATGAAGTTGCAAGCGTTGGCAGGACTTGCCATGTCAATATAGTAAGTCTTGTGGGATTTTGTTTGGAGGGTAGTCGAAGAGCTTTGATCTATGAATATATGCCTAACGGATCCCTTGAAAAGTTCATATATGGTCGTGGTTCTTCAAGTAATAGCCATCTAGGGTGGGAAAAGTTGCACCAGATTGCAATAGGGATTGCTCGAGGATTAGAGTACTTGCATAGGGGATGTAACACGAGGATCTTACATTTTGACATCAAGCCCCATAATATTCTGTTGGATCAAGATTTTTGTCCTAAGATATCTGACTTTGGGTTGGCTAAGTTGTTCCCCGAGAAAAGAAGCATGATATCCATGACCGATATGAGAGGGACGCCTGGGTATATTGCTCCTGAATTATTTTCTAGAAGTTTTGGGGGCATCTCACACAAATCAGATGTTTATAGTTACGGAATGATGATTCTTGAGATGGTTGGAGGGAGAAAAAATGTCCAGGTTGAAGTTGATCATACAAGTGAAATATATTTTCCCCATTGGATATACAAAAAGATTGAAGTACATGAAGAGCAACTTGGACTGCACGGTATTGTGAGCGAAGTAGAAAGTGAGATGGCAAGGAAGATGATTATCGTGGGGTTGTGGTGCATACAAACGAATTCCGTAAGTCGTCCGACAATGACCAAAGTGGTTGAAATGTTAGAAGGGGGATTAGAGTTATTGGAAATTCCTCCAAAACCTTATATGCTTTCTCCATCAAAATCAGTCGAGTCTTCAACTATAGAGTAATTGCTTCCCTGTTTGTTTTATCTGTTGATAAACTTTTTCTTTCTCATTCAAACTTGGGGCTTGTAATATATCTATGTTGGCATAAAAATAATAATAATAATAATAATAATTACAATTATTTACTTATTGAGGTGAGTTAATTAGGTAGAAGACACATACGCTTATGCATTATAGGTAGTTGCTAAGCATTCACATAAAATACAGGAAGCTTGAATTTAAGGGTTTATAACAGAACCAAAATGGGCAAAATTGGGGCTAAGAAAGCAGCAACTTTTCAAGTCAACTTTAGCTTCTGGGCCTCCCACAGACAGAACATAAGCCCACGTGATCCTGGAGTCAATGATTATCAATCAAGACAAATTTGAGACATGGTTTTGTACTGTTAGGATTAAAAGTGACGATCATTATTGAGTCAAATAGTTAGTTAAATATATTCATGGAATAGTTAGTAAATGCTAGTCTATTATGTTAATGTAAAAGCCTAAATGGCTTGGCCCAAAAGAAGGCCCGAGAGAAAGCCCATAGAGGCAAATGTAAAAACTATAAATACCCTCCTAAGCTTGTTAGGAAGGGTGGGAGTTCATGGTAATACAAGGTTTTATTTCACACATAGTTCTCTCCACCTCTCTCTCTACTTTCTCTCTCTAGCTCTTCTATCTCTCTCTAACATCATAATCTTAGGTGATAAAGATAGATCTAAGGTCATACAAGTGGTATCAAGGGCCAAGGGATAATTTTAGGTTGTTTTAGATAGTTTTTGGGTGAAATACTCGTATTTTAGATCGATTTAGGTGAAAAATTGGATCTCGTTACTGTTCATCGTGACTTTATCGAGTTAGAGTTGTGATTTATCGAGTTAGCAGTGCTTTTATCGAGTAAGATCAATGGTTTGCCGAGTTAGGTATCGAGTAAGGATTATTTGAGTAAACCTAAACCTTATTGAGTTTTTTGACGGAAAAATTTGAGTAAAATTTATTTTTGAGAGGAGACTAAACGTTCAATTTTTATGCGAAATTCAAATTTTGGTATAACGTTGAAAATTTTGGCCCAAAATTCAAATTTTTAGGCCAAAATTCAAAAAAAATTCGGTAAAATTTGGAGTCAAAATTTTTAAAACTCAAAATTTTTTTGTAACCTTAGAATTGCATTTCATAGTGATTTTCAAATTTTGGGAGAGAAAAATTTCAAAATATTTTTGGAGGGAAAATTCGAAATCACTAAGACCAATCATATACGATTTTCAAACTTCGCCAAAAACATCTAATCTTCAAACAACAACCTTTGTTATCTTCAACGATCCAAGATCAACTTTATCACACATCGTTTATCAATGGAAATGAAAGTGCAAATCCAAGAGAGTGATTCGAAGAAAGTGTTTAAAGTGTTCAAGTCAGGTTGAGAAGGTTATAAACATATCTGGATATGAGTCAAGGTTCGATCAAGCATTTGAGTACTACGTCAGAGTCCGATTTCAGAATTTCAAAGAAAAACTCATCCAAAGCCTGAATCAACTTGAAAAGCTACTTAATGAAGAAGAACTTCATACGCGTGACTGCAGGGAAGCTCTTAAAGTGATCCAAACTCAATTTCAGAGTATCTTTAACCCTTGGATAATGAACCAGTCAGAGTTTATCGATGCATTCTACCAAAGATTTTGGGTAAGCAATTCGACCTTCAGAACTAATTGCATAAATGACATGGGTGAACTCGAAAAGATACTTGATGCTGAGGAAGCTGAGTTAAATGAAATTGAGAAGCTGAAACGGGAAAGAGAGCAGATTGAAAAAGATATGCAGTTAAAGGAAAGAGAGCAGATTGAAAGAGAAATGCAGTTTAAGGAAATAGAGGTGATTGAAAGAGAGACAGACAAAGATTGTCAAACAAAAGAGGAAACGGTCAATGAGGGTGATGCATCAGATGTTAGTTTGGTTTTCATGGGCAGTGATACATCTTCAGTACAGCAAGTTGAAAGCAGCAGTCCTAGCTATGATTCAGATACTGATGGTACTCAAAGGAATGAAGCTGTTTGGGATACCGAGGATGATCACATCAGACCTTCATCAGACACAAAGATATTGGCTACGGTACAACATTCAAACAATAATGATAATGGTGTTGTGTTCGATAATGTGTTTGCTCATAATCAGACACATCCTGAGCATTATGAGTCTATTAGTGATACATATGTGGTGGAACAAAATGATAGTAATATTACTTTTGCTACTCCAGATATGGATCCTAATAGAGGTGAGCCTGCCCGGGATGGATCTTCTTATGAACAAGATCGTGCTTTATTTGCTTCTTTAATCGATAACTTTAAACATGAACTTGAAAAGTACAAAGAGGACAATCGCAAAGCTAAGCAAACGAATGTCTTATTGACAAAAGAGCTTGAGAGATTTAAAGAAATGGAAAATGGTTTTCAAAATGTAACAAAAAGAAAAGCTGAACTTGAATTTGAAAACTCAAACCTTAAATCTCAAGCTCGGAAGTTTGAAATGAATGGAGAGTCTGTTAAACCACTTTTAAAAAGAAATGAGGAACTTGAAGTTGGTTATAGAGAAGCTGTTTTGGATTAAAAAAAACGTTCCATTAAACAATTGGATGAACAAATGGTTCTTAATAACAGAAAGGTTAAAGCGCTTGTAAAAGAGAACAGTGATTTAAAAAGTGAAAATTCAAGGCTTAAGAAAACCACTTCAAATTTTGAGATTGTTAATACAAAACTTGAGAATGAAAATCAAGAATTTTTGAAACGAACAAACGATCTTGAAAACAAACTTCAAAAATTGGGACAGACTTCTCAGACTGTCAACATGTTACCTACAAAAGATGATGAAATTTCTAAACAAACATCTGGAATTGGTTTTGTGAATAGTGCTCATGTGGAAATGAAAAACCATGTTTTTTAAACAAAGTACAAAAGTTGACACCTATTTTGTATAATGTTGAAGATATGGGAAAAGGGTTGTCAGCTGACCTTTTGTATGACTCTCAAGATGGTTTAAAATTTGAAGTGGAAAAACGTTTGAAAGTAAAACAAACAAAAAACCCCTTCTCATACCACAACTTTGTGTATGGTTGTACACAATTGACAGATATACCAAAAGAACCTTTCAAAAGAAAAGACACAAATGTGAAAAGATTTTTCAAAGAAGCTCAACTTGCTACTTATGATGTTAATTTATGGCAAACTAAAGCAAAGAAACAGTTTTGTGATCTTAAATAGCACATTGAGCAAACATTAAAGGTCATTTGGTTTAAGCAAGAAAACATCACATACAACGTTTTCTCTAATCCTCTTTCATCAGATTTACGCCTTAAGATAGAAGTCAAAAAGATTTTGAAAGATGAGATTGAACCTCATGTGAAAGATATCAACTTATGTTTTGAGTACTTTGAAAAACATCTTGTAACTGAAATGAGAGAAGATCTAAAGTACGTTCACTCTCTTGAAGACGAATTTGATGAAAATGCTTAATTCTGGACATTCAAAAAGAATTTTTCACAAATCAAATAGAGTCGTTCAAATCAGCATCTGTCAGCCATGAATATGAGAATGTGCATTTTGAACAAACATCTTCTTTGAAATCTGAAAATCTTTATCTCAAAAAGAAAATCACCGAGCTTTCAAAAGAAGTAACTGATGTCAAAGCAAAATTGTCAAAAAAGAACTGCTCAGTTTGAGAAAGATCTTGCAAAACTTGAAAAAGTATCTCTTTCCAACTAAAACTACAAGAGAAGAATGAGAAAATGTCTTCTGAAAACTCTTTGACATCAGTGCTTGAAGAAAAAGAAAAGATTTTTAAAGAAAATTGTGATGATACCAATATCAAGTTTTATTTTGACGAACTTGATACAAAAAATCTTGAATTGGAACATGCTGTGGCATCATTACAAAAAAAAATGAGCATTTGAAACAGACTTACAAAAACTTGTTTGATTCAATCAAGCAGTCAAGAGTTCAGAATCAAACTTCAAACAAATCTGACTCTCAGATCTCACCAAATCATCTTTTTGAAAAAGAAAACTTTGTGCTTCAAAAGAAAATCGTTGAATTGGAAAAGACAATTGCACAACAAACCAAGGATTTTGGTGATGCCAAAAATGAATTTTCAATCAAAACAGACAAATATGAAAATAGTTTGCACATCTTGAAAATCAAAATGCTTCTTTGCAAGAAAAACTGGCATCATCAGATCATCTTTCTCTTCAAAAAGAATACAATGATTTGAGAACTTCATACAATGCCTTAAAAGCAAAGTTTGATGTTCTTAACCGGTCAAGAGGAAAATCTCAAGTTTCAAACGAGTCTAAATGTAACACCCTAGGCAAATCCCACATCGACTGTGGCCTGGAGAGATACTGGGCTCATAAGATAACATTCGCCTTACAATGACACAACGAGTTTTGTGGTCTACTGCGAGTGGGGTTCTTAGGAACTGGTAGTTAAGCGTGCTCATGTGAGAGTAGTACTGGCTTGGGTGACCTGCCGGGAAGTTTTCAAATGAGGCCACAAAAGCAAAGCCGTGAGCCTGCGGGCAAAGCGGACAATGTTGTGGTCTGCGTAAGGCGGGGTGTTACAAGTGGTATCAGAGCCACTCCAGAGGCGTTCGGGATGGTGGGGCAAACCTCATCGAGGACGATGAGTCCCTAAGGGGGGGTGATTGTAAAACCCTAGGCAAATCCCACATCGGCTGTGGCCTAGAGAGATGCTGGGCTCATAAGATAACATTCGCCTTACAATGACACAACGCGTTTTGTGGTCTACTGCGAGTGGGGTTCTTTGGAACTGGCAGTTAAGCGTGCTCATGTGAGAGTAGTACTGGCTTGGGTGACCTGCCGGGAAGTCTTCAAATGAGGCCACAAAAGCAAAGCCGTGAGCCTGCAATGTTGTGGTCTGCGTAAGGCGGGGTGTTACACTAAACCACAAGTAAGTGTTTCAGAGAAGGTCTACACAGGTGAATCCTCAAAACCATTTTCAAAAAGGGTTTCTCAGTTTACCACCTATTTTTTGCAAAAAGGAAGGCAGTTTTCAAAGAAACCTAATTTTTCTGAAACATTTACTCCTCAAAAGGTTTCAAATGCAAGTGCTCATAAAGAAAAGAATCAAGGTTTTCAAACTCCACACTCTCGTTTTACTCCGGTAAAGCCAGTGTGGGAACCAAAGCAAAGCCGTTCAAAACATTTGAAATACTCGTACTCTGAAATGCTTCCGCTACAACAAAAGAATGGCTATGCTTTGAAAAATCCTAATTCTGGAAGGTTTCCATTCATCTCAAAAACGAATTTTCTAAATGAAACGCCGAGTTTCAACAATGGATGGAAAACTTCTTCTTCAAGTTTTAAAACTCCAAGAGAGACACCGAGTTTCTCAAACAAGTTTCAAAAGCAAAAGAGTTTTAAATCACCATTGATTCCACGAGCTTTATTTCAAAATGAAACACCGGTTTTCAGTCCTCGTTGGAATTCAACTTCTTTGTATCGGATTGACACAACTTACAAATGGATTCAAAATATGGTAAACCCATTGGCGCCGTGCTTAAATGGGTTCCAAAAGTTGTTGTCTAATCCAAAAACATAAAGACTTCTTAGTATTTCAGCTAAGGACTCGTTCTTCAAAGAAAAGAAAGTGCTTAAATCAAAACTAGGGTTTTAAATATTTTTTGAGCACTTATCCTAAAAACATGATGGCTTATGCACACATAACAGTGTATAACCCGCGATTTTCAAAGAGAAAGGACCCTGTTGTACATGTCTGTGCGACAATCCTAAAAGATAAGAAGACTTCTCACCAAAAAGCTTATCAAAGTCTTCTTAATTATTGAGCAAAATTTTGAAAAATGTTTCAATAGGTTTTCAAAACTTTTCACGATGTTGCTCAAGATATTACTCTCTCAACTCCTTAAAAGCTTAAATTTACTCGAAATGTTCTACTTTTGAGGGGGAGTAATACAAAGATGTTCCAAAAAGTCATGCTCAAAAGAAATTAATTCGGAATTATCAAACATCCGTTTCTCCCCATAGGCTATCCAAAAACAAAGGTTTTAATCAATTGGTATCATAAATACCATGGATATCCTATTTTTGAGGGGGAGAAATGTGATTAAAATGTGATCGTCTTGAATCTCAAATGAGCTCGACTCAGAAAGTACCAATGAATTGACGAAGCTTAAAATGTCAGTAATCGAAAAGACTTGTCCTGGACGGGTAATAATTTCAAGCTAGTCCAACTAGTGATATAAGCGTGTCTCGAATCGGACTTGTCTGAGTAGAATGTACCGTATCGAGAGAATTTTTTTGGACTTGACCAGGATGGGTAATAATATCAAGCTAGTCTAACTAGTGATGTAAGCGTGTCTCGAATCGGTCATGTTGACTGAAAGTGGATCAATTCAAAAAAGTGCAAACTCTTCACGCATGTGCAAATTTCTTAAAAATTCATGAGCACATGTGAAGGGGGAGTCCTTCAAAAGAAACCAAAAATCTCAAAGTGTCAACAAATGTGTTTCATAATCATAAACACTTTGAGAGATTTTCAAATGAATGGTTTTATGGCAACAATAGGATAGTCATGAAGATATAAGGTGACTAAGGTTAGGAAAAACCGTCCTATGATCCGCCAGAGCCGGAGGGATCTACCCAAGGACAAACCCAATAGATTAGAATTAGAAGTCCTTAGGTATGATTGAAAAAAGGATAAAATGAGAAACGAGAAAGAAAGGGTTGAAGAATTAAAAAGAAAAGTTATGAAAAAGGGTGAAAAGAAATAGCCCTCCATATGTTCAACCTTAGGGCAGACACCAGGTTCAATTTGTATGCTACTGGTTGTTGCTAAGGTGACACCGGTATTGAAGATAAAGACGTCATGGACCCAGTGACGCACTGCACTTAACCTTCTAGCCACTCAAGTTCTCTTAAAAGAGCTTGTTACATTCTCACAGGAAACCAGTGTAATCTATCAACTTATCTCTTAGGGATGGTTGATATTGAAGCAGGAGACCTCTCCCTAATCTCCGCATAGGAAACCAAATGTGCACTTATCGAGTCTAGAGCCATGAGATTCATCAAAAGATCTCTTAGGATACACTTCCTATGAATACACTTGTGTTCGCCTAAAAGGACACAAGTTGTAAGAGTCTTTATGAGATCTACGGATCTTGCCTTATCTATCATGATGGTTACTATGTCTCAAAACGGTCTACAGTCGTGGAGTGATCTCCAGTGACTCACCCATTCGTTTATCTACTTAGTAGGTCTCGTTAGCTCTCTCGGGAGTATCCGAAATGGGAACGGCCTTGGTAAGGGTTAGAAGGAGTCTTCACACTATGCTGTTGACGATCTCTAATTCCGAACCTGTAAGTACCGGACACTTTATTTCTAACTGTTTTATGCAGGTACTGATGAATGTTACTTGGAGAAAGACCGTTACCATCACTCAAAAATCCACATGCTCATACCCTGCAAAACTCTCTTCAAAGATCAAAGCAAAGCAAAGTTCTAAACGTTTCTAAGTTTGATGAGGCGAAAAGTGTACCGCTTTTAAGGGGTCATTTAAGCCCGAATTCATGATTATTTGATCAAATATTGCCCTAAATTGTTCCTTTTGTCATTTTAGGTACTTTTGGAGAGAAATCTGGAAAAGGAAGCGTTTTGGACGTTTTTGGAGCATAAGAGTGAAGAAAACGGTAAAGTCTCAAATTCCTTGCTGGGAACAGTACCTGACGACGCAAGCTCTAATACATGACGGCGTCAAGAGTGGAAAAAGAGGTGGAAGTGGAAAATACACGTGACGATCCAGAACATTTTTAGGCTATTTGGCCTGACGGCGTCACCAAGGCTGTCAGGGTCCAAATACTAGTGACGGCCCAGAGCTTATTTCTACATGACGGCGTCAGAAGTGGATCTAGGCAATACGAATTTTATCTTGGCGGCGAGTTGACGGCGTCAGAGGCTAACACATGACGCCGTCAGGTGCATAGTCTATATATATTTTTCTAATCTTTCATTGTAAGGTGTGGAACTTTTGTGAAACAAGTTGTGCATAAACCCTAGGTCGAATTTCCTGCATATTGAAGGGGTTTCAAACCCTTCTTTCTTCCATGTTTGAATAAAGATAAGTACTCCAATAATCATTCAATATGTCTATGTATTGTTTGATTCTATCTTATGTTTATCTTTCTTTTAACATGTTAGGCTAGGCTTTTAGTGTGTTTGCTTAGATGTAGTGAAACCTAGATGTTGATTATGGGTTGATTGTTTGTTTATAATTGTTACGGATGATTGTATTCGATGTTAGGCTTAAGAAAACTGGCAGACTTCTATTGGTAACTTGTTTGAACGTCTTAAGAAACATGATCAGAGGTGTACTATGATTTTTGCTTGTATTTAATGCATAAGTGAATTCTAATGATCCCATGTTAGGAGCTTTTAACGGCTCGACATAGGAGTGAAGTATGATCTTATAGAGTTAGGGAATATTGTACACGGCCCTATGACTAGTATTAAGGAATATAACCCGTCATCCATGCAATTGTAACAAGCTAATCAACCGGTAAAAGATATCTAGGGAGTAATGAAATCTAAGTAAACACAACTTTTCTCATTATTGTTTCCACGACATTAGTAAATTAGTTTAATTTTCATTTCTTGTATTTTATTTTGATTGCATCTTTAGTTAATTGGGTTAGTTCGCTGGCAACTAATTCCGCCCACTCCTTCAAAAACCAAGATTTTACTTGCTTTCCATAAAATATAAAAATACAAAAAGAATCATCTCTCACCTCTAGACCTAGTTTAGTTGGCTTTCTAATCCTAGCGACACTATTCCTGAGTTGAACGATCAATCCCCCGGTACTTGTCACTATACTACAATGATCAGGTACACTGTCTGGTGGGGGTTGTAAGCTTCTCAAGATCCCTTGAGAGGTAAAACCTGTTGCGAGGGTGCAATTCCCATGTATATCAAGTTTCTGGCACCGCAGCCCGGGGAATAGTTATTGCTTAGGTTGGAATTTATTTTATTAGGTCTACTCATTAGATTCCTGTCAAGTGAGATTTTATTTTTCTTTTTATTAGCTTTCTCGTAGTCTATCTTTTCTTTGTGTCTTTGTTCGTAAAAACCTTTCCATTGACTCTTCCATTCACCATTATGGAGAATGTGAATCCACCAAGCCCGACACTAGAGTTTTACAAGAAAAAATATAATTATACCAGTTTGGATATACCAAGATGGAGGAATGAAATGAGGAGGACAGGATCTTATATTGATTTTATTGAGTACCTTGAGAAAAGAGGCCATGTGCATAAGACTTTTAAAGAATTCACCTTAGGAGCTCCATCAACCCCTCAAAATGCCTCACTTAGTGAAACCTTTGAACCATATGAGCCTTCACCTATGATAGTTTCGTATGAGCCACCTAGCTGCATGTCATGGTTAGGCACTACCATAATACAGGATGAACACATAGGTGACCTTGATGTGATGGAGGATTTAGCCGAACATGATCACATTGATAAAAAAGACCTAGGTTTAATGATCGATGATGATGAATCTCAAGAAACACATGATGAATCTTTTGGGCAATTTGAATATAGCAGTCAGAATATTGAGGATGATCCTTATGATTCGGATATAGAAGTTGAGATGCCTAGAGAAGCACTTGAGATACTTGGGAAAATGTTAGGGTTAGATTATAATGAAACACATGTTGAGGATATAGGTGATCTTGACACAAGGAATGATGAAGTAAATAACATAAGCTCACTAAGTACCCCACAAGTCCTACCATCATTTGAGGCACATACACCGCCCGTGACTTACCCGGAAGAAGTAGAAGAAACTTTAGGAATTCCGATGGAGGTAGAACCCTTGGACCATGATGAGGCGAAAAGTGAACTGCTTTTAAGGGGTCATTTAAGCCCGAATTCGAGATTATTTGATCAATTATTGCCCTAAATCGTTCCTTTTGTCACTTTAGGTACTTTTGGAGAGAAATCTGGAAAAGGAAGCATTTTGGACGTTTTTGGAGCATAAAAGTGAAAAAAAGGGCAAAGTCTCAATTTTCCTTGCTGGGAACAGTACCTGACGGCGTCAAGGCTCTCCACATGACGGCGTCAAGAGTTACAAAAGAGGTGGATATGGAAAATACACATGACGATCCAGAGATTTTTTAAGCATAGGAGCATGACGGCGTCAACCAAGGCCGTCAGGGTCAGAATACATCTGACGGCCCACAGTTAAATTAAACATGACGGCGTCAGGATTTAACCTGACGACGTCAGATGTTATAGAGTGACGACGTCAGGAAGAAGGCTTACACAAGAATATACCTTAGTAAAACCGTCATATGTTGGTCAAGACAATCATAACTTACGTGCGGAGTAGCTGACACTGTTTTGGCCATAACTTTTGCATACGAACTCGGATTTGAGCGATTCAAAAAAGAAAACGATCGGGATGAAAAAATATTCATTTTGGTGAAAAAATGGTTATGATGCCATCACTACTTACAGGTTGATGCCGTCAAGATGGGCCGGGCAGAAAACAACCTATAAATAATACATCATAACTTTATTATTTTTAAGCCCTAAACCCTAAGGTCAATTCCTGGGTTTAGGTAGGCGTTTTTCCAGCAACTTAGAGGGTTTCAATCACTCCATAAACATCATATATTGGTTTGTTGATTCTATCTTAATTATGTTTTACATTATCATTGTTGCTTGCTCTTCTTTGATTATGTTTTGCTAATTCACCTTGTGTCTACTTATGATTGTTTGAAACTTGTATATAATTGATTAGATCTTATTGATTCCTTGTTGATGTTTGTGTCTATCTTCATCAATTAGGGTGTGACACTTCGACAGGTCTTATTGGTTTAGCTTATAATTCTTGTTTCCTATTGTCTCTTGTTTAATTGAATGATATCGATGTTAGGCTTAAGAAAACTGGCAGACTTCCAATTGGTAACTTGCTTGAAAGTCTTAAGAAACATAATCGGAGTTGTACTACGATTATATGGTTGTATTTAATGCATAAGAGAATTCTAATGATCCCATATTAGGAGCTTCTAACGACTCGACATAGGAGTGAAGTAGGATCTTATAGAGTTAGGGAATATTGTACACGTCCCTACGACTGGTATTAAGGAATACAATCCGTCAATTAAAACAAGGTGTGACAATTCAATAGGTAGAATTGGATAGCTAGCAAGGAGTAACATATCATAGGTAGACATGCTTCACTTACCTTGTAGAACCTTAGTTTATTTTTCTTGCATATTAGTTTAATTAGTAGCTTTTGGGTTAGTTAATTAGCAACTAATTCCGCCCACTCTTCCAATACCCGAGATTTTTACCTGCTTTTCATAAAAAATATAAAAACACAAAAAGAATCATCCTTCACCTTTAGACCTAGTAAGATTAATTTCAATCCTAACGATACTATTTCTGAGTTGAACGATCAATCCCCCGGTACATGTCACTATACTATACTACAACGATCAGGTACACTGCCTGGTGGGGGTTTGTAAGCTTCTCGAGATCCCTTGAGAGGTAAAACCTGTTGCGAGGGTGCAATTCCCACGTATCAAGTTTTTGGCGCCGCAGCCCGGGGAATAGTTATTGTTTAGGTTGAATTTTATTTTAATTAGGTCTACTCATTAGATTCATATCAAGTGAGGTTTTTATTTTCTTTTTATTAGCTTTCTCTTAGTCTATCTTTTCTTTGTGACTTTGTTTGTAATTTGCTTCAAATGAACTTTTCACTTAGACTTCTAAGATTGCAAGATAAGGTTGAGTGGCTAGAACACCAAGAAGTTCAAAATACCTCATTTAGAGACACCTATGAATCATATGAGCCTTCACCTAGGATAGATTCTTATGAACAACCTCCATGTTTAAGATCTCGTTTTAGTGAGGCCAATAGGAAATGAGACCTAGTTTGCCAAGGAATTAAGGAAAGAGCCGTTGCAACAAACTATAAGTTGGATGAAGCACTAGGTTTGCTGTTATCACTACCTAAGAAAACAATTGAGGAGGATTTAGCCGAGCATGATCACATTGATCATAAAGACCTAGGTTTTATGACCAATGGCCTTGAATCTCAAGGAACACATGATGAATCCTTTAGGCAAATTGAATATAATATTATTGAGGAAGATCCTTATGATTCGGACATAGAAGTTGAGATGCTTAGAGAAGCACGGGAGATACTTATGAGAATGCTTAGGATAGATTCTACCAAAACACATGATGAGGATGTAGGTGATCTTGACACGTGGAATGATGAGGTCAATAACATAAGCCCACAAAATACTCAACCATCATTTGAGGCACACACACCGCCCGTGACTTACCCGGAAGGAGTAGATGAAACTTTAGGAATTTCGATGGAGGTAGAACCCTTAGGCCAAGCACCACTTAAGGATATAGGTTTGAATACTTGTAGTGATAACCTTACTCTTAGTTCTAGGGAATTTCCTAGTGTTGATGAGTCGAAACCTCAATCTTTACACAACTTTCCATCCTTAGATATATTTCTAGGAGATAAAAGAGGAACCGAACCACCCATCAACCAATATTATCCGGGTAGTTTTAGGATGAAGGAAGCCATTCACTCACCCCCTTCACCTCACGTGGCATATTTCCACCCTAAGAGTGTGTATCGTTACTTCCACCCGCACTTAATCCTAAGTGTAGGGAAAACCTCCCCTATTTCCGTTAAATAAGGGTAGAGTCAGGCTCGTGACTCGAACAAAAACAAGCGCTTATTGGGAGGCAACCCAAGCTTTATTTATTTATTTGTTTGTTTGATTTTATTTGTTTCCGTATGCATGTTTTATTTTTATTGTTTGTGGTTCATGTTTCAAAGTAAATTGTGAAAATTCTTTATTTTGTTTTTAACTTCGTCTTAACTACATATAAAGGTATTTTGCAAAAGATAAGTGTAAGGGAAATCTAAATTTGTTTATAAGAACGAAATTGAGCATGAACCACAACAATATTAAATGAACATGTGTATTAGTAATTGTTTGAGTCAAATGCTTGTATCGAGTCCTAATGATGTTTTGCAGGATTTTCCAGGAAGTAAGGCATAAGTTTTTCCATAAATTTTCTGGAAACTTAACATGAGATTTTTGTAGGAACATTCTGATGGCGTCAGGAGTTATAACCTGACGGCGTCAGGTACAAAGATTCTAAAAAATTTTGCGAGTTTTATTTATACCGGAGTCTTAAAGTTTTTGTTGATTCTTTAGTTTTATAAACTCCAGGAAATCTGCAAACATTCATTCCACAAGTATTATATCTTTAATTGTTTTGTTTTAATTCCTAAGTCTAGAATTACATCTAGTTGTGAGTTTTTTTTGTTCGGATTGATGCTTTGGGTTTTTGTGATTGTTTTCTCAAGTTCAACAGGTTATATTGGACAAGAAGATGATTTATATTTCTGGAGTGAAGCTTTCAACGTTCATTTTCTTGGAGGAAGACTTAACCTTGTTACCACACTATCCACACCGAACGAATCAGGGGAGTATTTGTTTTCATTCTTTTACCTTATTTTCTTTTACATCTTTTTATTGCACATTGGAGACAATGTTCAGCTTAAGTGTAAGGGGAGGGTAAATGATGATATTTTAGAGAATACAATTACGCTTGAGTTTGTTTGTTCAATGGTAGGTGTGTGATAAAACTAAGAGAAATACTTGTTAGTGTAATTTTAGTGCCAAATTTAAATTTTTTTACAACATTTAGGAGTGAAACTTTAACCTTAACAAGCATCTCATGGATAGGAGTTGTTTGACTAGCACAAAACCGTACCATTCAGAAAAATTTTCCACCCAAATATTTAAGATTCGCCTTTAGATTTGATAGGAAAAGCATTCATTATTAGTTCTTATGAGTGTACCGGTAGCATTTAGATTCTAGAACTTGCGTTAATGATGCATCCCGAGACCGCTAGTGAGACTATATTCGTGTAGTAGGATTTACTACATGATAAGAGGCATTAGGATCACCCTTGTGTTTTAACCCGTATCATAATTAATTGACCATTTAAGTCATATTACTTGGCTAGTAAAGTCAATTAATTTTCCCACACCTTAGCATTGTACTCCTTTTTAGTACACGAAACCCCTAGTACACCCCTCCGAGCCTATCTTTTCGTTTCTAACTTTAAGCATTTTACTTAAAGAAAGAATTTGTTACAACCCACCCAAATGTGCAACCAAATCGCCTTAGCCTTCCGTGTATGCACTCATCTTTAGTGCATTATTGTTACATGTTTAAACCCTTAGTTAATTATCTAATTGATTACATGGTTGCTAAGTCGAGTCATATCTTGTACATATTGTTTAGGGATGATTGGGACTCATGGGTAAAGTACTTGTGTTATGGAGTAATGGGGAAGAACATCATATATTACCCCCATATGTGCGTTAATCTTAAAAGTACTCCAAGTGTTTAGATTATCTTGATTCGAGTCATTAGAGTAGTTTATTGTAAAGTATGTAAAAATTCAAGTGTAAGGGGAATATACATTCCCTATGATGTATTATTTTGGATGGTAGGGTAAGAGTGTATGCAAGAAAAAAAAATAGAAAAAGAAAAGAAAAAAACATACGGACTACCATCCCGTTTTATTCTATGTTTATTTTATGTTTTTGTTATTTTTAATTTATTAGCTTAAGTTGAGTCGAGTCTTGGCTTAGCAACGCCATATTGTACATGTAATTAACCAAGATGATTAACTCGCCACCAGTAAATATTGCCTTTATCTAACAAAACCGTGTATTCCATATCCCTACACCTAACGTTATAACCCTTTAAAAGACCTCTTTGATAGTTTATCCTAGGTGCTTACGCCAAGAGGTGGAGGTTTGATCGTTTCTCAATCCTATGGTAATCTATTTGCTATGACAGGTAGTGAGAGATGTTTTCCATTTCAATATTGTGATATATACTTTATTACACCCGAGAGATGTGAGTATCTAAACACTATGTGTGAGGTGCTAGTGTATGACCTCCGTGCTTGTCTTTGCTTTTTAGTAGAACGATTATTTGTTGTAATTACTTTTATATTAGTGTTAAATGACCCCTAACTTGTATTTTGATTAGAATAAAAACGCATTTGCTTGAGGACAAGCAAATCTCAAGTGTAAGGGTATTTGATGAGGCGAAAAGTGAACCGCTTTTAAGGAGTCATTTAAGCCCGAATTCGAGATTATTTGATCAATTCTTGCCCTAAATCGTTCCTTTTGTCATTTTAGGTACTTTTGGAGAGAAATCTGGAAAAGGAATTATTTTGGACGTTTTTGGAGCATAAAATTGAAGAAAACGGCAAAGTCTCAATTTTCCTTGCTGGGAACAGTACTGTGGAAAACTAGAAGGGGGGGTTGAATAGTTTTATGTCTTTTTAAATTTATTTCCAAAATATTTTGTTGGTTATAAAAATTTTCGATTCGATCTTAAGTGAATTCAAGCAACAACCAATATGAGCAAGTCTAAACTAATATTGAAAGTATTGAAATATAATGAAGAAAAGATAGAGTTAGAAAGATCAAACCACAACACGCGAATTTATAGTGGTTCGGCTACAAGGACACCTTCCTTGCCCTACTCCACTCCCCGAGTACCACACTCGAGAGTTTTCTTCACTATGTCAACAAACTCCTTATGGTGGAGAAACCTTACACACCTTGGCTTACACAAGTTAACGACACTAAGCTAAATGTCGAGTTCTAATCGTAGCTAGAACCAATCTCACACCAAATATCACACCACGTGATCTTCACACCTTAATCACACCTTCACACCTTCTTCAAGACTTCACACCGTCTTCACACCTTATCAATCTTCACACCTTCTTCTATGCACAACTAAGTCACTACTACTAAACTAGTTTACAATACACCAAGATTCTACAATCAACAAGTATTCACAACACCTTAACAAATAGCTATCACTAGTACTATATGAAACTAGCTATACACAACACCACTACAATAAGATGGATGTAGAGAAGTGTTCTTCTTCTTGCACTTGAATGGATGAAGCTTTGGATCACTTGGAAACAAAGACTTATGAAATAAATGATCAAAGGATTTTAGATCTAGAGAAGAGGATTGGATCAGAAAGTTTATAGTGCAAAAAGGTGAGAAAAATATGTGAAATGATCCAATATTTATAGGGCCAGAAAATACTGTTCGGGAGCGTGCCGGTCCCCTTAATTGTTGGCCGGTCCCCTTAATGATTAAGGGGGCCGCCTAGTAAAATTAAGGGGGCCGCCCTCCTGAACGTTTGAAAAGATTCTCTGGATAAAATTTGCCCTTTTTGGTTGGAAATTTGAAATCATATTTTTGTGGTTTAATAAAGCTTTACCAAAAATGATTTACAAATATATATAAAATGTTAAAATCATTTTATATAATGTTATGTATTAATATAAAATTTCCTTTGATCATGTAATGCATAAGTTACTAAGTTTATGCATACCTTAAGTGATATAAGATGTAGAGGTAAATATTTGTCACCAAATACTTGTTTATGTCTTATTCTTGACTTAATTTGATTTAAGTTTTTTGATTATCAAAATATAAGTTTATTGAGAAATATTAATAACATTCACAAACATTATTTATATCAACAATCTCCCCCTTTTTGATGATTACAAAACTTAAACTCATTAACTCAAAAATTAGTTTTTAAACAAGTATTTTAGTGAGTTTATATGTACTTCTCCCCCTTTTTGTAACATCAAAAAGGTTTAGCCAACAAGTTTTCATTAGTGAAAATTTTGACGGGTAGAAACTCCCCCTTGATGTGTACTCCCCCTCGTTTGGGGGCACCAAGAGAACGAGCTATGGAATGCTTGCAAAACAAAAATATTAGAAGCACAAGTATAGACATGCACACTAATATAATGTAATAAAGAAAGAAGGAAGCATTCATATTAAGGAAATAGTTGTGTCAACACACAACAATACAAGTACATAAGCTAACAACATAGAAGCAAGTACATAAGCCAATTAAACAAGAAAAATACATCATCATGCAAAGGGTACATGAACTTCATAGAGCTTGCATGAAAAAGGGAGGGTAAGGGCTTTATTAATTAAGCATATCATATGCTTAATTTGGAGAGCATGATGGAGATGGTGGAGTAATAGGTGAGAATTGTGGTGGAGGGATTGTTGGAGAGGATGGTGGGTGTGTAAGCAAATGTTCAATATATGAAAACATATATTGAATTTCATCTCTAAGGCCAAAGATGACCGTGCGGTTATGGATGCAACAAAGACAAGTATCCCCATGGGATTCAAGTAGCCTCCAAGGTACGGGATTGGCAAAGAATGGTGGTGAAATTTGCGGTGATGAGAGATGAGCATCAAGTGGTGTTGTTGGTGAAAGTGAGATGGTAAGATGAGTAGACATGGGGTCTTGTGTAGGAGGTGGTGATGATACTTGTGGTGACAAGTGTAAGTTGATGTAGTCATTGATTGATGAGGTTGAGGGTATGGATGATGAAGAAGTTCCATGAGTGGAAGGTGTTTTAGATGGTGCATTGGGTGCACTTGGGAATGAGCATTTGGGTGGAGGTGATGGTGTTTTATTGTCTTCATTTGTTAAGTCAATGAAGAGTTGTTTTGGGGGGATGACCACAAGTTTTTGTTTCTTTGAGGTTTTGGAGTTTGAGGTGCTTGGAGTAGTCATGATTATATGATGAATGATGAGATGAAGAATGATGATAATGGAGGGAATTTATAGTATGGAAGTGGATGATTTAGGTAAATGTTTGAAATGGTTGAAGGAGATTCTAAAATCAGTTGGGTCAAAATGGGAAATGGTAGCTGAAACTAGAAAAAGGATTCACAAGATGCAAAAGAATACAGTAAACCCAGTTCCAGATGGCCCGTCCCCTTAATTGTATGCCGGCCCCCTTAATCATTAAGGGGACCGCCTAGGGAATTAAGGGGGCCGCCCATCTGGTGTTTTCCCAGACGACCAGAAACCTAAAATTTGCAGAATTTGGCCATTTTTCAAGTTTGTTTTTCCAGCAAGCTCTAGTAGAAGTATATACACTAGGAATGATGATATATAAATATATATATATATAACCAAATTTGCATGCAAATTAACATATTATAATCCATATTAGAAAAGAAGCATAGCATAGCATGATAATTGTTCAAAGACTAAAAATTATTCAAGAGATGAACAAGAGCTAACACAAGTATTTTCGAGTAAGTCGGACAAGTAGCAAACCATACAAATGTCAAATAGAAGCAAGTACTAACTAATAGCAATACATCAAAGTCTTCTACTTCTTCTTCTTTCCAAGCATCTTCCTAAACATCTTCCCAACGGATTTGAATCCTCCTCGCATCTCTTCATGCATTTGTTGTTGTTGATTGATGATGGAGGTTTGGCGAGTGAAGAGAATTTCATCGGTACGTTCGTGAGGAAGAGGAATTGAATATTCGGAGTAATGAAGGTCAGGAAGATCATCAACAAAGGTCGTGGGGGATGGAGTACTAACACGTGAGGTGTCTTCCTCCTCATCATCATCGTCATCACGATGAGATGTAGAACCACGACCCCTAGAGTACAAAGGAACACGAGATTTTCTTTTGTCACTACGAGGACGACGAGTACGAACATGAGTAAGTTGGTTCAAAGTAGGAAGGATATGAATGTAGTAGTCTCTTTGAAGATGTGGGTAATGTTCCATCACATAACGGTAAAGTCGTGTGAGAAACATACCGTAGGGAAGATTGGCATTTGTGGTGTTTTTGGCGGACATGATTCGATGAATAAAAAGATAAGCCAAGTTGTATTGCTCTTCAGCAATAACACAATAAAGCAAGTGGGCAATGCTCGCCGTGACATGATCACGGTGACCACCAGTACCAAAAGCATTCTCTCGAATGATTTCTTCCCACTTCTTCATATCTTGGCTTAGCTCTTTGAGAAGGATTTGATTGGCATGAATATCGACATTCTTCGACTTGATTACTCGACTAGTCGTACGACGTTCTAGTTCAAGCATTCGACGAATGTCTTCTGGACTAGGAATCTCAGAATAGTAGGGGCCATCCTGAGGACGATTTATTTCAAGAGTGGAAAGATCCCATTCATTTGAGAAAACGGCTTGGCCGTTGAATGGAATTCTAAGAATTTGCCCAAATTGAGCAAGAGAAAGAGTGATGAATTGATTTTGAATCATGAAGGAAATGAGGAGATGACCATAGGGATTGGTTTGCACCGTCACTTGGCTATAGAAGTCAAGGATAAAACGGGGGATGATAGGTTCGTTGATTTGGAGAAGACATTCAAAACGAATATTGGTGAACATTCGTTTGGTTTGATCATTTTCATAGAAGGATGGATCGACAATTCGTCCTTCGTGAATGTTTCTATTTTCAATGGGACGATAGAAACATGCAACTGAAGGGGACATGCCGGGAGTAGAAGAGACATTTGGAATGTATTGTTTGGTTTTGGATACATCACCAACCGTGGTCTTAGGCATTTTCACCTAAACAAAATAACAACAAGAATAAAATTAATATAAAAACAACCATCATGCATATATTGTTTATATATATATATATGTATATATATAATTATATGCAATATGTGTGGAACGAAATTCTACTTCGACACAAAAAAAAATATTTAATGAAGTAGTTTCATGATGTTCCTTTTATTTTGATTTTAAACTTGTTTAGAATGTACAATATCAAAAGGGTATGATATCATAATTCATTTCAAAATAAGGCTAGATATATATTAGATTATATATCTTCCATTTCGTAAAAGTTTGACGCAACATAAGCTTGTTTAAAAGATTGAAATGCGAATTTTAGTTTTCAAAATTATCATTTTAAAGATAAACCAAACGCTCCCTTAACTAGACAACAATATCCTAAAAATATCAATATATATATTGATTATATATCTTGATGACCTCTATTGATTTTAGTATTATTAACAAAACTTATAAGCTAGTTATAGGTTTCAAATAACTTCATATAGTTATGGTTTGTTCATGAACCAAACGCCCATGTTGACTTCATGAACCATTTAACAACAACTTGAAAAGTATGCTTTGATTGTTTAGATTGTTAAAACAACGTAATGTAGTAAGTTTTAAATGGTTTTTAAGAGTTATATCAACAATGTGACTTATGAAAAATAAAATTCGACTAGGGTTTATGGGCGATTAATGATTTTGACAAGATGATATGTTATACTAATTTTGAGTTGCAAAACATCATCCTAATCCTATGGGGAGCATTTGGTAGTTCAATTTCTAGCTTCAACTACACTTAAAATTGAATTAAAATGAATTTTAATAAAATGCATAATTATTGATTAGACACTAAATTGAATGAAATGTGATGAAATGCATGTTGGAAAACTTACAAAAGATGTTGTTATATGTTTGGTTGATGCTTGCCCCTTGCGAAACAACCCCGGATTGGTGATATGATGGAGGATTTTGAAGTTTTTGGTGGTTTTGGTTCGTACTCAGTAGCAGTGGGGAAGAACAAATGAGTGAATGGAGTGTTTGGGAATGGAATTAAGAAGGAAAAACGGATTTGGATACTCTCAGATGGCCGGCCCCCTTAAACATTAAGGGGACCGCCCTCGATAACAAGCCGGTCCCCTTAATCATTAAGGGGGCCGCCTTTGAAATTTTCCAAATTTCGCGGAATTCGTTTCTGGAACAAAAATATTTATACGTATATACTTAGATTTATAATATATCAAAAATACGTAAATGTCTATTGGCACGATGATAAGATACTTAACAACTTTTAATTACCGTTTCGATAATTAAAATATACCTTTGACAATTTTTGGATAAAATGATCAAAGTGTTAAGTTGATGAAGGGTTTGAGGTGTGTTCGGGAATATGTGAATAAGTGTATATATATATATATATATATATATATATATATATATATATATATATATATATATATATATATATATATATATATAAGTATAAGTGTGTTTGAAAGATGGGTTGATGAGTGAGATTTGAAGGATAGTAACGGAGATAGGATATACTTGGCGAGAGGAGTTTGTTTCATCCATAGTGTTCATGTGTGAAGGCGTTCTTGCATTATAAAAGTCCACTTGACTCATATCCCTTCATCATCATGAGTCTCCTAAAAGAGGACTTACTAGAATATCGAGAGAGGGGGAAAGAAAGGGTTCGATAAAGAACGATTTCTTGGAGTTCTAGAAAGTCAACAAATGACGTATCTAGGTTATGTGCAAGTGAATATATATGTATATATATATATATATATATATATATATATATATATATATATATATATATTTAGTATATTACGTATAATAGTATATATATGTATATATAAGTATATATGTGATTCTAACACATAGAAGACAATGACAAATTGTATCTAAAAAATTGACGAAATCAAACAATACATATTTATCTAAGCATGGCAATGAGTTGTGAAAGAATGGCGTACCCGGTGGTCTTCAAAAGAAATCTTCAACATCATCAAGATGAAAAATAGACTTTGAAGAAGTCCATGTTGAGAGAAAAACCAAGATTGCCTCAAGGAATGTTTATCTAGCCATTTGATCTCCATTGTCCTTTTGGTCCAAAGTTATTTGGTCCAAACATGTTTAACATTTGACTCGGGTGCATGAAAGGTGGTAGAATGCCCCAAGGATTGTAGCTTTGTTGGTAGTTCCACATTTGATTACTATTGTTATTATAGTTTTGTCTATTTTGATTTCTTCTTGGTTGAGGTGTTTTAGACCTAGGATGAGAATTATTTGGTTTTCTAGGTGGTGGAGTTTTAGATCTTATTTTGGGTTTAGACAATCCTACTTCGGTCTTTAAAGACGGTTTATAAAAATCTTTAACTTCTTCATCATTGGCAAGAGGTATTTTCTTATCATTAATAAGTATATACTTAGGATTAGATTCTAAAGGTTTTTGTTTGTTGAGTTCACTTTCAAATTTTACATTTTTAGTCTTGCTTGTTGAAGCCTCATTTGAATTAAATCCTAAGCCGGTTTTGTCTCCGGACGTTCTTTGAATACTTATTATTTTACTAAGTGATTGACTACTATTTTCAAATTTGTCAAGTTTGCGAATTTCTTTCCTAAGCATTTCGTTTTCACCTTTAAGCTCTTGACATGATTTACATTCTTCAAAAATTTCTTTACCTTTTTCTAGTTGATGTATTTTAATTTTTAATTCAAGTACTTCATTTTCTAATTGATTGTTAATATATTTTAGTGATTTGTTTTTGGTCATTACTAGTTGTCCTAGTTTGCATAGTTTAATATATTCATTATCTAGATCTTTTTCATCTAATGATATACTTTCATCACTAAAATATTCGGTTTCGGAACGTACCTCATTTGGTGTATTCGCCATGAGACATTTTTCTTCCTTTGTCGTTTCATTCTCATCATCATCACTATCACTCCAAGCACCTCCAACAAATGCTCTTTGATTTTGATCTCTTGTCATCATTGGACATTTTCCAATAAGGTGATTTGGATCTCCGCACTTGAAACACTTTCTTTCAATCTTGTTGTTCTTGTCATCTTTACTCTTTTGAAATATTTTCTTTTCGTCGTACGGTTGTCTTACGAATCTTCCTCGCCTTTTGAAGAATTTCTTGAAATCTCTTACGGCCATGGCGTATTCTTCGTCACACTTTCGGAAGATGAGCTATCTTCGATACTAGATTCCTTTCTAGCTTTTAAGGCGATCGACTTGCTTTGCTCTCGTTTTTCCTTGACCATTTCGGAGTCCTTTTTAATGATGACTTCGTAGACTTTTAGATTTCCAATTAATTCGTCAAGTTGCAAAGTTGGCAAATTCTTCGATTCTTCAATAGCCGTCACTTTAGCTCGCCATTTTGGATGAAGAGCCCTAAGAAACTTCCTAACAAAATTCTTACTAGAAAAATTCTCATCAAGTGCTTTTAAACTTGTGATGATAGTGTTAAATCTAGCAAAAGCATTGTCAATTGATTCCTCTTCCGGAATCGTGAATTGCTCGTATTGTTGAACAAGTAGATCTATCTTATTATCTTTGACTTGACTATTACCTTGGTTAGTTATTAGTAAAGAGTTCCAAATTTCTTTTGCGGTTTCACACATAAAGATCCTTTCGTACTCTTTACGTGGTAGCGCATTATAAATAACCATTTTTGCTTCATTATTTTTAGCAAGTTTTCTTTTTAAATCATCATTTTGTTTTTCAAAAGGTACTATTTCATCTTTCTTAGTTTCCGGGTTATTTTGAATAGGTAAAAAATCACCATTAGTAATAACATGCCAAAGATCTAGATCTTTTGACTTCACATAAGTTTCGAATCGATTTTTCCAATATAAAAATCCATCACTTTCAAATAGTGGTGGTCTTTGCATAGATTGCCCTTCTAAATATTTTTCAGATTCTATAGATCGTTACAAGTTTTAAAATACAATATATTTTAAAGATCTTGCTCGACGTGGCTCCTGATACCAATTATGGAAAACTAGAAGGGGGGGTTGAATAGTTTTATGTCTTTTTAAATTTATTTCCAAAATATTTTGTTGGTTATAAAAACTTTCGATTCGATCTTAAGTGAATTCAAGCAACAACCAATATGAGAAAGTCTAAACTAATATTGAAAGTATTGAAATATAATGAAGAAAAGATAGAGTTAGAAAGATCAAACCACAACACGCGAATTTATAGTGGTTCGGCTACAAGGACACCTTCCTTGCCCTACTCCACTCCCCGAGTACCACACTCGAGAGTTTTCTTCACTATGTCAACAAACTCCTTATGGTGGAGAAACCTTACACACCTTGGCTTACACAAGTTAACGACACTAAGCTAAATGTCGAGTTCTAATCGTAGCTAGAACCAATCTCACACCAAATATCACACCACGTGATCTTCACACCTTAATCACACCTTCACACCTTCTTCAAGACTTCACACCGTCTTCACACCTTATCAATCTTCACACCTTCTTCTATGCACAACTAAGTCACTACTACTAAACTAGTTTACAACACACCAAGATTCTACAATCAACAAGTATTCACAACACCTTAACAAATAGCTATCACTAGTACTATATGAAACTAGCTATACACAACACCACTATAATAAGATGGATGTAGAGAAGTGTTCTTCTTCTTGCACTTGAATGGATGAAGCTTTGGATCACTTGGAAACAAAGACTTATGAAATAAATGATCAAAGGATTTTAGATCTAGAGAAGAGGATTGGATCAGAAAGTTTATAGTGCAAAAAGGTGAGAAAAATATGTGAAATGATCCAATATTTATAGGGCCAGAAAATACTGTTTGGGAGCGTGCCGGTCCCCTTAATTGTTGGCCGGTCCCCTTAATGATTAAGGGGGCCGCCTAGTAAAATTAAGGGGGCCGCCCTCCTGAACGTTTGAAAAGATTCTCTGGATAAAATTTGCCCTTTTTGGTTGGAAATTTGAAATCATATTTTTGTGGTTTAATAAAGCTTTACCAAAAATGATTTACAAATATATATAAAATGTTAAAATCATTTTATATAATGTTATGTATTAATATAAAATTTCCTTTGATCATGTAATGCATAAGTTACTAAGTTTATGCATACCTTAAGTGATATAAGATGTAGAGGTAAATATTTGTCACCAAATACTTGTTTATGTCTTATTCTTGACTTAATTTGATTTAAGTTTTGTGATTATCAAAACATAGGTTTATTGAGAAATATTAATAACATTCACAAATATTATTTATATCAACAAGTACCTGACGGCGTCAAGGCTCTCCACATGACGGCGTCAAGTGTTACAAAAGAGGTGGATGTGGAAAATACACATGAAGATCCAGAGAGTTTTTAAGCATAGGAGTTGACAGCGTCACCCAAGGCCGTCAGGGTCAGAATACATGTGACGGCCTAGAGTTAAATTACACATGACGGCATCAAGATTTAACCTAATGATGTCAAATGTTATAGAGTGACGACGTCAGGAAGAAGGTTTACATAAGAAGAAACCTTAGTAAAACCGTCACGTGTTGGTCAAGATAATCATAACTTACGCGCGGAGTAGCTGACACTTTTTTGGCCATAACTTTTGCATACGAACTCGGATTTGAGCGATTCAAAAAAGGAAACAATCGGGATGAAAAAATATTTGTTTTGGTGAAAAAATGGTTGTGACGCCGTCACTCCTTCCGGGCTGACGCCGTCAAGATGGGCCGGCAGAAAATAGCTTATAAATATAACATCATAACTTCATTATTTTTAAGCCATAAACCCTAAGGTCGATTCCTGGGTTTAGGTAGGTGTTTTTCCAGCAAATTAGAGGGTTTCAATCACTCCATAAACATCATATATTGGTTTGTTGATTCTATCTTAATTATGTTTTCCATTATCATTATTGCTTGCTATTCTTTGATGATGTTTTGCTAATTCACCTTGTGTCTACTTATGATTGTGTGAAACTTGTATATAGTTGATTAGATCTTATTGATTCCTTGTGGATGTGTGTCTATCTTCATCAATTAGGGTGTGACACTTCGATAGGTCTAATTGGTTTAGCTTATAATTCTTGTTTCCTATTGTCTCTTGTTTAATTGAATGATATCGATGTTAGGCTTAAGAAAACTGGCAGACTTCCAATTGGTAACTTGCTTGAACGTCTTAAGAAACATGATCGAAGGTGTACTACGATTATATGGTCGTATTTAATGCATAAGAGAATTCTAATGATCCTATGTTAGGAGCTTCTAACGGCTCGACATAGGAGTGAAGTAGGATCTTATAGAGTTAGGGAATATTTTACACGGCCCTACGACTGGTATTAAGGAATACAATCCGTCAATTAAAACAAGGTGTGACAATTCAATAGGTAGAATTGGATAGCTAGCAAGGAGTAACATATCATAGGTAGACATGCTTCACTTACCTTGTAGAACCTTAGTTTATTTTTCTTGCACATTAGTTTAATTAGTAGCTTTTGGGTTAGTTGATTAGCAACTAATTCCGCCCACTCTTCCAATACTCGAGATTTTTACCTGCTTTTCATAAAAAATATAAAAACACAAAAAGAATCATCCTTCACCTTTAGACCTAGTTTGATTAATTTCAATCCTAACGACACTATTCCTGAGTTGAATGATCAATCCCCCGGTACTTGTCACTATACTATACTACAACGATCAGGTACACTGCCTGGTGGGGGTGGTAAGCTTCTCGAGATCCCTTGAGAGGTAAAACCTCTTGCGAGGGTGCAATTCCCACGTATCAGACCAAGCACCACCTGAGGATATAGGTTTGAATACTTGTAGTGATAACCTTATTCCTAGTTCTAGGGAATTTCCTAGTGTTGATGGACCGGAACCTGAATCTTTAGACACCTTTCCATCCTTAGATATTTTTCTAGGAGACAAAAGAGGAACCGACCCACCCATCAACCAATATTATCCGGGTAGTTTTAAGATGAAGGAAGCCAGTCACTCACCCCCTTCACCTCACGTGGCATATTTTCACCCTAAGGGTGTGTATCGCTACTTCCACCCGCACTTAATCCAAAGTGTAGGGAAAACCTCCTCTATTTTCGTTAAATAAGGGTAGAGTCAGGCTCGTGACTCGAAAAAAAAACAAGCGCTTATTGGGAGGCAACCCAAGCTTTATTTGTTTGTTTGTTTGTTTGTTTGTTTGATTTTATTTGTTTCCGTATGCATGTTTTATTTTTATTGTTTGTGGCTCATGTTTCAAAGTAAATTGTGAAACTGCTTTATTTTGTTTTTAACTTCGTCTTAATTGCATATAAAGGTATTTTGCAAAAGATAAGTGTAAGGGAGACCCAAATTTATTTATAAGAATGAAAATGAGCATAAACCACAACAATATTAAATGAACATGTGTATTAGTAATTGTTTGAGTCAAATGCTTATATCGAGTCATAATGATGTTTTGCAGGATTTTCCAGGAAATAAGGCATAAGTTTTTCCAAAAATTTTCTGGAAACTTAACATAAGATTTTCTAGGAACATTCTGACGGCATCAGGAGTTATAACCTGACGGCGTCTGGTACTAAAATTCTGAAAAATTTTGCGAGTTTTTTTTTAATCTGGAGTCTTAAAGTTTTTGTTGATTCTTTAGTTTTATAAACTCTGCAAACATTCATTACACAAGCATTTTATCTTAAATTGTTTTCTAGGATTTTTTAGTATATATAGATTACCGCCGATTGTTTTCTCAGGTTTAACAGGTTATATATGACAACAAGATGATTTATATTTCTGGAGGGAAGCTTTCAACGTTCATTTTCTTGGAGGAAGATCTAACCTTGTTGACACACTATCCACATCGAACGAATCAGGGGAGTATTTGTTTTCATTCTTTTACCTATTTTACTTTTACATTCTTTAATTGAACATTGGGGATAATTTTCATCCTAAGTGTAAGGGGAGGGTAAATGATGATACCTTACAGGATACTTTTGCACTTGAGTTTGTTTGTTTGATGGTAGGTGTGTAATAAAACTAAGAGAAATACTTGTTAGTGTAATTTTAGCGCCAAATTTAAAATTTTTTACAACATTTAGGAGTGAAATTTTAGCGTTAATAAGCGTCTCATGGATAGGAGTTGTATGACTAGCACAAAACCGTACCATTCAGAAAAATTTTCCACCCAAATATTTGAGGTTTGCCTTTAGATTTGATAGGGAAAGCATTTATTATTAGTGCTTATGAGTGTACCGGTAGTATTTAGATTCTAGAACTTGCGTTAGTGATGCATCCCGAGACCACTAGTGAGACTACATTCGTGTAGTAGGATTTACTACATGATAAGAGGCATTAGTAGGGGTGTTCACGGTTCGGGTAATTAACCGCATAAACCGAAAACCGAACCGAACCGAATCGAAAAAAACCGAACCGAACATATAACCGAACCGAATTAAAAATTCGGTTTTCGGTTTGGATATGGGTTTGGCTATCTGAACCGAAAACCGAACCAAAAACTGAATTTATATAAATATATATATTTTTTTATATTTATATTATTTTAAATATAAAAAATGTCCATTAAAATTTTATACTAATATAAAAAACACTTTTTTATGCTTGAAATATTTTTTTTGCCAAAAATATATATAATTAAATCTAAAAAAAATATATAAATAGTGTAATTCAAGTACAAAATTCGGTTTTCGGTTTTGACCCATAACCGAACCGAACTTTGGTTCGGTTCTCGGTTCGGTTCGGTCACAGATATTTTTGGTTCGGTTCGGTTTTCGGTTATGACCCAAAAAAATTTTTTAACCGAACAACCCGAACCGAATAAACCGATTAACCGATAACCGAACCAATGAACACCCCTAGGCATTAGGATTACCCTTGTGTTTAAACCCGTATCATAATTACTTGACCATTTAAGTCATATTACTTGACTAGTAAAGTAAATTAATTTTTCCCACACATTAGCGTTGTACTCATTTTTAGTACACGATACCCCTAGTACACCCCTCCGAGCCTATCTTTTCGTTTCTAACTTTAAGCATTTTACTTAAAGGAAGAATTTGTTACAACCCACCTAAATGTTCAACCAAATCGCCTTAGCCTTCCGTGTATGCACTTATCTTTAGTGCATTATTGTTACATGTTTAAACCCTTAGTTAATTATCTAATTGATTACATGGTTGCTAAGTCGAGTCATATCTTGTACATATTGTTTTGAGATGATTGGGACTCATGGGTAAAGTACTAGTGTTATGGAGTAATGGGGAAGAACATCATATATTACCCCCATCTGTGCGTATATCTTAAAAAGTACTCCAAGTGTTTTGATTATGTTGATTCGAGTCATTAGAGTAGTTTATTGTAAAGTATGTAAAAATTCAAGTGTAAGGGGAATGTACATTCTCTATGATGTATTATTTTGGATGGTAGGGTAAGAGTGAATGCAAAAAAAAATTAAAAAAAATTATAAAAAAATCGAGAAAGGAGAAAAAAGAGAAAAAGAAAAAAAATAGAAAAAGAAAAGAGAAAAAAAAACATACGGACTACCATCCCGTTTCATTCTATCTTTGTTTTAAGTTTTTGTTATTTTTGATTTATTAGCTTAAGTTGAGTCGAGTTTTGGCTTAGCAACGCCATATTGTACATGTAATTAACCAAGATGATTAACTCGCCACCAGTAAATATTTCCTTTATCCAACAAAACCGTGTTTTCCATATCCCTACACCTAACGTTATAACCCTTTAAAAGACCTCTTTGATAGTTTATCCTAGGTGCTTACGCCAAGTGGTGGAGGTTTGATCCTTTCCTAAGCCTATGGTAATCTATTTGCTATGACAGGTAGTGAGAGATGTTTTCCATTTCCATATTGTGATATATACTTTATTACACCCAAGAGATATGAGTATCCAAACACTATTTGTGAGGTGCTAGTGTATGACCCCCGTGCTTGTTTTCGGTTATTAGTGGAACGATTATTTGTTGTAATTACTTTTATATTAGTGTTAAATGACCCCTAACCTGTATTTTGATTAGAATAAAAGCACATTTGCTTGAGGACAAGCAAATCTCGAGCGTAACGGTATTTGATGAGGCGAAAAGTGTCCCGCTTTTAAGTAGTCATTTAAGCCCGAATTCATGATTATTTGATCAAATATTGCCCTAAATCCTTCCTTTTGTCATTTTAGGTACTTTTGGAGAGAAATCTGGAAAAGGAAGCGTTTTGGACGTTTTTGGAGCATAAAAGTGAAGAAAACGGCAAAGTCTCAAATTCCTTGCTGGGAACAATACCTGACGACGTCAAGCTCTAATACATGACGGTGTCAAGAGTGGCAAAAGAGGTGGAAGTGGAAAATACACGTGACGATCCAGAACGTTTTGAGGCTATTTGGCCTGATGGCGTCACCAAGGCCGTCAGGGTCCAGATACTAGTGACGGCCCAGAGCTTATTTCTACATGACGGCGTCGGAAGTAGATCTAGGCAATACGAATTTCATCTTGGTGGCGAGTTGACGGTGTCAGAGGCTAACACATGACGCCGTGAGGATGCATTTTCTATATATATTTTTCTAATTTTTCATTGTAAGGTGTGGAACTTTTGTGGAACAAGTTGTGCATAAACCCTAGGTCGAATTTCCTGCATATTGAAGGGGTTTCAAACCCTTCTTTCTCCCATGTTTAAATAAAGATAAGTACTTCAATAATCATTCAATATGTCTATGTATTGCTTGATTCTATCTTATGTTTATCTATCTTTTAACATGTTAGGCTAGGCTTTTATTGTGTTTGCTTAGATGTAGTGAAACCTAGATGTTGATTATGGGTTGATTGTTTGTTTATAATTGTTATGGATGATTGTATTCGATATTAGGCTTAAGAAAACTGACAGACTTCCATTGCTAACTTGCTTGAACGTCTTAAGAAACATGATCGGAGGTGTACTACAATTTTTGGTTGTATTTAATGCATAAGTGAATTCTAATGATCCCATGTTAGGAGCTTGTAACGGCTCGACATAGGAGTAAAGTAGGATCTTATAGAGTTAGGGAATATTGTACACGGCCCTACGACTAGTATTAAGGAATATAACCCGTCATCCATGCAATTGTAACAAGCTAATCCACCGGTAAAATATATATAGAGAGTAATGAAATCTAAGTAAACACAACTTTTCTCATTATTATTTCCACCATATTAGTAAATTAGTTTAATTTTCATTTCTTGTATTTTATTTTGATTGCATCTTTAGTTAATTGGGTTAGTTGGCTAGCAACTAATTCCACCCACTCCTTCAAAAACCGAGATTTACTTGCTTTCCATAAAATATAAAAATACAAAAAGAATCATCCCTCACCTCTAGACCTAGTTTAGTAGGCTTTCTAATCCTAGCGACACTATTCTTGAGTTGAACGATCAATCCCCTGGTGCTTGTCACTATACTATACTACAACGATCAGGTACACTGCCTGGTAGGGTTGTAAGCTTCTCAAGATCCCTTGAGAGGTAAAAACCTGTTGCGAGGGCGCAATTCCCACGTATCAAAGTCAAAGTCAAAGAATCTACAAACTAAAGAAACAAAGATAAAATTCAAAGAAAAGAGAACTTGACAAAGAATTCAATGTCAAACAAAGTATGAGCATGTTGGAAAAGACGTAAAGACACCCATATTTGAAGATGTTGATCAAAGACAAGAAAGATCAGAAAGCATGATTGGAACAAAAAAACTAGCAAAACTATTACACAATAAGACTCAAAGTTCAAAGAGAACAAGTTTCAAAGATCAAAGATCAAGGTCACAAAAGAGAGATCTCAATGATCACCCTTAGAGGGAGATTGTTAGCATTAGAAGTGTTGATCATTTATGTAATCAAAGAGAGATCTCAATGATCGTCCCTTAGGGGGAGATTGTTAGGATTATAAGTGACGATCATTATTGAGTCAAATAGTTAGTTAAATATATTTATGTAATAGTTAGTAAATGCTAGTCAATTATGTTAATGTAAAAGCCTAAATGGCTTGGCCCAAAAGAAGGCCCAAGAGAAAGCCCATGGAGGCAAATGTAAAAACTATAAATACCCTCCTAAGCTTGTTAGGAAGGGTGGGAGTTCATGGTAATACAAGGTTTTATTTCACACATAGTTCTCTCCACCTCTCTCTCTCTCTCTACTTTCTCTCTCTAGCTCTTCTATCTCTCTCTAACATCATAATTTTAGGTGATAAAGATAGATCTAAGGTCATACATGTACACACATTTCATCATACTTAATGATGACGTATAGTCTATATTTGGGCCACGAGCCCAAATGATAAACATCACTAAGGCCCAAACCCACCATGTGTGGGCTATCATAACTTGGGCCGCATTACCAAAGGGATTGGGCTCACGTAGACCCAAGCCCAACCAAACTATTTATGGTCTAGATAAGGATCTTCTATCTGTGGATAAAGATCCTTGGACCGGATAAGCACCATGCGTGCGAAATGTAAGGAGCATGAAACCTACGAGAATTCTGCGCCTATATAAAGAATGACATAATTCTCATTAAAGGTATGATTCACAAAACCCTAAACTCTTTACGAGAACCCTAAAACCGATTACTTACTCTCACGCCGAAGGATAATCGTGGGAGACAATCCCAGGATAAGCCTAATGGTGTTTGTTTGTTTTCTTAGTGCGCAGGTTTCAAGCATTAAGAGCTAATTGGTACGAGAGCAAGAGCCCAAACTAGGAACGCCCAACTTTTGTATCAACAAGTGGCGCCATCCGTGGGACCCACACTAAGAACTAAAGAACTAGAATGACGAAGAATAAAAACTCAAGCCAGCGGACTCCGCAGTTGGAGAAAACACGTGACCCCCAGAGGAAGAACCAACAAGATTCGACCTCTAGGCAGGCTTCTGGGACAACCAGTGCGCCTGGTCACCAAGAAACGGGACCAACCCTACCTCTCCCAGTGGTAGAATTGCCTATCAGGACTACCCAAGCAACCACAGTAGTCCCAAGCGTCGAAGAACTTCAGCGCATCCTCTTCAATACTCCCCACCAAACGGCACCTATAGTGGACAACATTTTGCCGCCTGGCGCACCTAACCGAGATAGGGTGCCCAATACTGAGGCAGATATTCTTGCAGCGAATGAGGATGCACCTGACCTAACATTGAGTAATTTTGTATCCCAAAATTACGAAACTTTAACCGCCCTCATGCAAGAAGAAGCGAGGAGAAGGTCAAGTACGAGCCTGCAAGCCCGGCTCAACTTTGGTCCTGAACGCGAAGTATCGCCATCGCGCCACCTACGAGGAAGACGCGAAAATAACGAAAGACGTACCACTATCCATGATAGGCTGGGTACGACATCTGACTCACAATATTCAGAGGAATATGAAGACGGCGAGAGGCGCACCAATGTTCATTCCAGACTTGGTAGTCGAAGGATACAAGACAGATTAGGACCTCAACATTCACCATGCGAAGGTTCCTCCAGGTCTGGGAGCAAAAGAATTCACGACAGATTAGGAAAGAGATGATGAGGTGAAAAATGAACCACTTTTAGGGGGTCATTTAAGCCCGGAATTGAATTTATTTGATCAAATATTGCCCTAAATCGTTCCTTTTCTGATTTTAGGTACTTTGGGAGTGAAATCTGGAAAAGGAAGCAATTCGGACATTTTTGGAGCATAAAAGTGAAGAAAACGCCAAAGTCTTAATTTTCCTTGCTGGGAAAAGTAGGTGACGGCGTCAAGAAGGAATCCTTGACGGCGTCAAGAGCAATTTTCCATGACGACCCAGTACAGATTTGACGGCGTCACGAAGTAGGGCGTCAAGAGTAAAAGTCATGACGGCCTGGAAATGCACAACACATGACGGCGTCAAAAGTAGATCAAGGCAGTCCGAGAAGAGTTTTGGCGGCGAGGTGACGGCGTCACAACTTTGGTCTTGACGCCGTCAGACCCCTTTTCCTATATATAGTTTTCTAATTTTCACATTAAAAAAAGAGAGAAGTTTTGGAGAAACCCTAAGTACGAACTTGGTGCGAATTTTACAGGTTTTTCAAGGGTTCTAAGCCCTTGATACCTTTCATGTGTAATTGAGATAAGTGTTCTTTTAATTCAATCAATATGTCTATGTGTTGGTTGTCTATATCTTGTTCTTGTCTTAATTCCATCATGCTAGGCTAGATCTATCTTGTGTTTGCTTGGATCTAATGAAACCTAGATGTTAATTATGTGTTGATTACTTATTTATAATTGTCTTGGATGAATGATTTATATGTTAGGCTTAAGAAAACTGGCAGATCTCCAATTGGTAACATGCTTGAACGTCTTAAGAAACATGAACCGATGTGCACTAGGTCTTTATTGGTTGTATTTAATGCATGAGCCACTGTTTATAATCCCTATGGTTGTGCTGGGCATGGTATAGGAGGAGATAAGAGCTCATAGAATTGGGGAGTTAAGTGCGCCACCCCATTAATGGTATTAAGGAATACGATCCATCATCCATGCAACTATAACAAGTAATTAACATGTAAAAGATGTCTAGGGAGTAGTGAAATCTAAGTAAACACATTTTCTCCACTTATTGCTCACAACCTTAGTATAATTTAGTTTATTTTCATTTCTAGTATTTTATTTTGATTGCATCTTTAGTATTGGGTTAGTTGATTAGCAACTAATTCCACCCAAATCCTTCAAACCCGAGATTTTTACTTGCTTCCTAAAAAATATAAAAATACAAAAATAATCATCCTTCACCTTTAGAACTAGTATTTAGGTTTTCTAATCCTAGCGACACAATTCCTAGCTGAACGATCAATCCCCCGGTACTTGTAACTTTACTATACTACAACGATCAGGTACACTGCCTGGTGGGGGTTGTAAGCTTCTCAAGATCCCTTGAGAGGTAAAGCCTGGTGCGATTCCCACGTCATCAAGTTTTTGGCGCCGCAGCCTGGGGAATAGTTATTGTCTAGGTTAGAATTTCTTTTTATTAGGTCTACTTGCTAGATTCCTTTCTAGTAAGATTTTATTTTTAATTTTTTAGGTTTTCTTTAGTCTATCTTATTTCTTTGTGTTCTTTGTTCGTAAATTATTTCGATGGATAACAATAACATTGATCGTTTGATTCCTGTTATTCGTGTTTGTCATCGTAGGATTTTGCAAATGCCCGCCCCACTTCCTCTAGTGGAGAATGAGTACCCACCTAACCTCTCACCCAACCACCACTTTGACAATAATTCTGAGCTAGAAGAGTATGATCATGATGATGACCGTAGGGCTAGTCCTTTTTACTATTCAGACTCCGATGAGGATCTTGATGATGGTGATGTGATTAATGAGAATAGGATGGAAGAAGAAATAAAACCTCTTAGGTATGTTGACCCTAGAACTAGGATTGAGTGTGATAATTCATTTAACATGCAATTCCCTTGTAAGATCGGATTTAAGAGCTTTAACGCCTATCTCAACTCATCTCTCCCAATGAACATAATCTCACGTAATGAATACAATAAAATCATGGTAGATGAGTTAGAATACAAATGTGAAAACATTATTGCTAAGGCAATACCACTACACGTGTTTGTAGGAAGCTTGGTTTATCTTGTTGAGTTCATGGTTATGGAGAATCTAGGAGAGTTTATTGATGATAAGTTGACCCAAGTTGTGTTTGGAAAACCTTTCAAACGGTTGACCAACCTCGATGAAAAACTCGTAGAAGGGTTAATTACATTCTCGGATGGGGATGAAGATTTTGTCTATCAAATGCCCCGCACACACCCTAGGTTCAAAGATTTTTCCATGGAAAAGAGCAGTAGGTATCCGCCCATGGAAATGTTAAGTGAGAATGATAAGAGAAAGGGACTTAAGTACACTCATGAAAAGAATAAAAGATACTATCGCGGATGCTTAGAGTTAGGAGATGAATATAAGAAAGAAGAGGCGACTATTATATGGCTCACACTTGGTTATGTGAGCATAAGCGATACACGTTAACCCATGACCTTGAGTCTAGCTACAAGACTCGTAAATAAAGAAAAACGCTTCTTGGGAGGCAACCCATGTTTTGTATGTTTTTATTAGTTTGTTTGTTATTTGCTTCCGTATGCATGCTTTATTTTTATTGTTGGTAGATCATGTTTCTCAAATAAATAGTGGAAATACTTTACTTTGTTGTTTTGGCCTAGTCTTAACTCCACCTAAAAGTATTTTTGCAAAAGATAAGTGTAAGGGGAAACCCCAAATATGTTTTTAAGAAACAAACCGATCATGATTCTCCACAATTTTAAATGAACATGTATATTCGTATTTATTAGAGTCAAATGCTTGTATTGAGTCATAATGAAGTTTTGCAGGATTTTCCAGGAAGTAGGACCAAGTTTTTCCAGAAATTTTCCGGAAACTTAACATAAGAATTTATGCAGGTCACTTCTGACGGCGTCAAGAGTTAACTCTTGACGGCGTCAAGTGTAAAAATCTGGAAATTTTACCAGTTTTGTTTTTCTAACAGAGTCTTATGGTTTTTGTGAATTATTAAGTTTTATAATCTCCAGGAAATCTGCAAACTTCATTCCACAAGCATTATATCTTATCTTGTTTTCTAGGACTTAGTAACTTATATAGGATGCCGCCGATTTTACGCGAGGTTGTTTTGTCTATTTCTCAGGATTTACAGGTTATGTATGACAAGAAGATGATTTATATTCTGGAAGGGAAGCTTTGATTGTTCATTTTCTTGGAGGAAGATTTAACCTTGCCACCTTAATATCCATACCGAGCGAATCAGGGGAGTATTTGATTTCATTCTTTTTACTTTTTCACTTTTACATTCTTTACTTGAACATTGTATGACTAGCACATAACCGTATATTCAGAAAAATTTTCCACCCAAATAAGTGAGGTTCGCCTTTAGATTTGATAGGAAAAGCATTTACTATTAGTGCTTATGAGTGTACCGGTAGCATTTAGATTCTAGAACTTGCGTTAGTGATGCATCCCGAGACCGCTAGTGAGACTACATTCGTGTAGTAGGATTTACTACATGATAAGAGGCATTAGGATTACCCTTGTGTTAAACCCGTATCATGATTACTTGACCATTTAAGTCATATTACTTGGCTAGTTAAGTCAACTAATTTTTTCCACACCCTTAGCGTTGTACTCATTTTTAGTACACGAAACCCCTAGTACACCCCTCCGAACCTATCTTTTCGTTTCTAACTTTAAGCATTTTACTTAAAGGAAGAATTTGTTACACCCCACTTAAATGTACACCCAAATCGCCTTAGCCTTCCGTGTATGCACTCATCTTTAGTGCATTATTGTTATTTGTTAAACCCTAAGTTAACTATCTAATTGATTACATGGTTGCTAAGTCGAGTCATATCCTTGTACATATTGTTTTGGGACGATTGGGACTCATTGGTAAGTACTTATTTTATGGAGTAATGGGGAAGAACATCATTTATTACCCCCATATGTACGTTAATCTTAAAAGTGCTCCAAGTGTTTTGATTATCTTGATTCGAGTCATTAGATTAGTTTATTGTAAAGTATGTAAAAATTCAAGTGTAAGGGGAATGTTCAACCCCTATGATGTATTATTTTGGATAGTAGGGTAAGAGTGTATGTAAAAAAAAATTAAAAAAAAATAGAAAAAATAAAGAAAAAGAAAAAAAATAGAAAAAGAAAAATAGAAAAAACATACGGACTACCATCCCGTTTCATTCTTTGTTCATTTTATGTTTTTGTTATTTTTCATTTATTAGCTTAAGTCGAGTCTAGTCTTGGCTTAGCAACGCCACATTGTACATGTAATTAACCAAGATTGTTAACTCGCCACCAGTAAAACTTCCTTTATCCAACAAAACCGTGTATTTCATATCCCTACACCTAACGTTACAACCCTTTAAAAGACCTCTTTGATAGTTTATCCTAGGTGCTTACGCCATGTGGCGGAGGTTTGATCCTTTCCCAAGCCTATGGTAATCTATTTTGCTATGACAGGTAGTGAGAGATATCTTCCATTTCCATATTGTAATTTATACTTTATTACACCCGAGAGATGTGAGTATCTAAACACTATTTGTGAGGTGCTAGTGTATGACCTCTGTGCTTGTCTATTGGTCTTTAGTGGAACGATTACTTGTTGTAATTACTTTTATATTAGTGTTAAATGACCCCTAACTTGTATTTTGACTAGAATAAAAGCGCATTTGCTTGAGGACAAGCAAATCTCAAGTGTAAGGGTATATGATGAGGCGAAAAATGAACCACTTTTAGGGGGTCATTTAAGCCCGGAATTGAATTTATTTGATCAAATATTGCCCTAAATCGTTCCTTTTTTGATTTTAGGTACTTTGGGAGTGAAATCTGGAAAAGGAAGCAATTCGGACGTTTTTGGAGCATAAAAGTGAAGAAAATGCCAAAGTCTTAATTTTCCTTGCTGGGAAAAGTAGGTGACGGCGTCAAGAAGGAATCCTTGACGGCGTCAAGAGCAATTTTCCATGACGACCCAGTACAGATTTGACGGCGTCACGAAGTAGGGCGTCAAGAGTAAAAGTCATGACGGCCTGGAAATGCACAACACATGACGGCGTCAAAAGTAGATCAAGGCAGTCCGAGAAGAGTTTTGGCGGCGAGGTGACGGCGTCACAAGTTTGGTCTTGACGCCGTCAGAACCCTTTTCCTATATATTGTTTTCTAATTTTCACATTAAAAAAAGAGAGAAGTTTTGGAGAAACCCTAAGTACGAACTTGGTGCGAATTTTACAGGTTTTTCAAGGGTTCTAAGCCCTTGATACCTTTCATGTGTAATTGAGATAAGCGTACTTTTAATTCAATCAATATGTCTATGTGTTGGTTGTCTATATCTTGTTCTTGTCTTAATTCCATCATGCTAGGCTAGATCTATCTTGTGTTTGCTTGGATCTAATGAAACCTAGATGTTAATTATGTGTTGATTACTTGTTTATAATTGTCTTGGATGAATGATTTATATGTTAGGCTTAAGAAAACTGGCAGATCTCCAATTGGTAACATGCTTGAACGTCTTAAGAAACATGAACCGATGTGCACTAGGTCTTTATTGGTTGTATTTAATGCATGAGCCACTGTTCATAATCCCTATGGTTGTGCTGGGCATGGTATAGGAGGAGATAAGAGCTCATAGAATTGGGGAGTTAAGTGCGCCACCCCATGAATGGTATTAAGGAATACGATCCGTCATCCATGCAACTATAACAAGTAATTAACATGTAAAAGATGTCTAGGGAGTAGTGAAATCTAAGTAAACACATTTTCTCCACTTATTGCTCACAACCTTAGTATAATTTAGTTTATTTTCATTTCTAGTATTTTATTTTGATTGCATCTTTAGTATTGGGTTAGTTGATTAGCAACTAATTCCGCCCAAATCCTTCAAACCCGAGATTTTTACTTGCTTCCTAAAAAATATAAAAATACAAAAATAATCATCCTTCACCTTTAGAACTAGTATTTCGGTTTTCTAATCCTAGCGACACTATTCCTAGCTGAACGATCAATCCCCCGGTACTTGTCACTATACTATACTACAACGATCAGGTACACTGCCTGGTGGGGGTTGTAAGCTTCTCAAGATCCCTTGAGAGGTAAAGCCTGGTGCGATTCCCACGTATCAGGAGAATATCCCCAAGTGAAAGCCTCTCGAGCTCTTCCTCTGAAGGAAGCCGGGTCAAGCGTCGCAAAAGAGATTACTCTTCTTCTAGTGACTCCTCGGACAACGAGGATAAGGAAACAAGACACTGGAAGTCTAGAGGAAGACGTCGTGAGGAAGAAGACGAAGACATATCTCTTCTGTGGCGTCGCCAGAAAGTTGATGCCTTTACAAGGCGTATCAGCGATTACTCTGATCTTAAGAAAAGGCGCATGCCCACTAATGTTAAAACATATGACGGGACGGGTAATCCTAATGATCACCTAAAAATTTTCGAATCTGCCGCTACTATCGAAAATTGGCCACAACTTGTGTGGTGCCATATGTTTAACTCCACGTTAGTGGGGAATGCGCGCACGTGGTTTAGCAAGCTTCCACGAAGGAGCATTGGTGGGTTTGAAGAATTACGAAAAGCATTCCGTTTAAACTTCACCCAAAGCAAGAAGTGCGCTAAAAACCCTGTGGAACTAGCTAGAGTAAAACAGCGCCAAGGGGAATCAACCAGCGCTTATATGGAACACTTTAAAGATGAGTGTATACACGTAAAGGCGTGTCCCGAGGTCCTAAAAATCTCAGGGTTCATGAATGGGATCAATAACCCAGAACTCATTAGGAAGTTAAACGACAAGGTTCCCCAAACCTTCGATGAACTAATGAAGCGCACAAGATCCTTCAACCAAGGAGAAGCAGCTGCTGTGGACAGTAAAAAAGGCTACTCAAATTATAGGCAACAAGAACAGCCTAGGAGACAACCCAATGATCAGAACAGCAACCGCAACAAGTATTCTCGCGGTGAACGAGATAATGACAAGTATACCCCTCTCACAAAGACTCCAAGGAAAATATTTGTAACAGAAGGCGCAAACTTCCCAAAACCTCCACCAATGTGCACCGCAGAGGACAAGCGTATAGGGAATGGATACTGCGAATACCACGGCCAAAAGGGCCATACAACCAACGAGTGTGTCCAGCTACGACAACTAATTGAAAAATTAGTAAAGGAGGGTAGAATGGATCACCTCGTAAAAAACATTAAAGAAGGGAAGGACAAGCAAAGGAATGGAGGCAAGAAAGAACCTCCCAAAGACAAAGCGGACATCATCTACATGATACAGTCATGGCAACGCAAGACAAAGCAAAAAGTCAGTCAAAAGTTCTCTCCAGAAAAGAAGATATCCTTCCCCACTCTAGCTGCGGACAACGCAGTAATAGAGCCATTGACCATTGAGATACATACTGGGGGACATGACATCCGCCGCATGTATATCGATGGAGGAGCATCCGCAGACATTCTGTATGAACATTGCTTTAAAAGGCTACGACCCGAGATACAAAGTCAGCTGATACCAGCCACGACGTCACTGACTGGGTTCACAGGAGAAAAGATATGGCCTATAGGGCAATTACGCTTACTTGTAGTTGTGGGCGATGAACAACACTCTACAGCAACGTGGATAAATTTCATGATCATCAAGTCTCCTTCACCGTACAACGACATCATTGGGAGACCTGGAATATCATCCATGCGCGCTATACCATCCACAGCACATGGGATGCTAAAATTTCCAGTAGAAGGAGGGATTGCCACCCTCTACAACACCACAGTATCACCCAAAGAATGCAACGCAGTAACCAGTGAGGTGGAGAATATTCCAGAACAGCGCGCAGCAAAATACCAAATTTAAAGGTCGCTATTCATCCTGATTACCCAGATCAACAAATATCGATTGGAGGATCTTTATCTGACAAGGGTAAAGCAGTTGTATGCGCACTCTTGCAAAAGAACCTGAGTATCTTTGCGTGGGAACCAAAGAACATGACCGGAGTGCCACGCTCTATTACGGAGCACAAGCTACAAATCCGACAAGGATATCAACCAATACGACAGAAGAAGCGCGGCCAAGCCACAGATCGCGCAAAAGCTATCCTGGAAGAAGTACATAAACTTGTAGACGTAGGCATTATGCGCGAAGTATACTATCTGATGAGGCGAAAAATGAACCATTTTTAGGGGGTCATTTAAGCCCGAAATTGAATTTATTTGATCAAATATTGCCCTAAATCGTTCCTTTTGTGATTTTAGGTACTTTGGGAGTGAATTCTGGAAAAGGAAGCATTTTGTACGTTTTTGGAGCATAAAAGTGAAGAAAATGGCAAAGACTTAATTTTCCATGCTGAGAACAGTACCTGACGGCGTTAAGAAGGAAAATATGACGGCGTCAAGAGCAAAATCCATGACGACCCAGAGAAAACCTGAAGGCGTCAGAAGTAGGGCGTCAAGAGTTATTTTGGTGACGGCCTAAAGAAGGATTACACATGACGGCGTCAGACCCAGATCTAGGTAGTCCGAGAACTTTATTGGCGGCGAGATGACGGCGTCAGAAATTTACTCTTGACGCCGTCACCTCAAAAAATCTATATATACTTTTCTATTTTTCATTCATTTAGAGGGGAACTTGTGTGGAGAATACTAGGGCCGAACCTAATAAACCCTAGGTCGTTTGTAACAGTATTTTCAAGGGTTTTCACCCCTTGAAACCTTTCATGTTCAATTAAGATAAGTCTTCTTTCAATTCATTCAATATGTTTATGTGTTGTTTGAATATATCTTATGCTTGTCTTGATTATAACATGCTAGGCTAGATCTTGCACGTGTTTGCTTAGATGTAATGAAACCTAGATGTTGATTATAGGTTGATTGCTTGTTTATAGTTGTAATGGATGAATGATTTCAATGTTAGGCTTAAGAAAACTGGCAGATCTCCATTGTGTAACTTGCTTGAACGTCTTAAGAAACATGAACCGATGTGTACTAGGTTTTTATGATTGTATTTAATGCATGAGCGAATTCTAGTGATCCCATGTTAGGAGCTTCTTAGCCGGCTCGACATAGGAGTGAAGTAGGAGCTTGTAGGATTGGGGAAGTAAGTACGCCATCCCATGAATGGTATTAAGGAATACAATCCGTCATCCACGCAACTGTAACAAGTAATTAACCTGTAAAAGATATCTAGGGAGTAGTGAAATCTAAGTAAACACAATTCTCCCATATATTGCTCACACCACTACCTTAATTTAGTTTATTTTCATTTTTATTATTTTACTTTGATTGCGTCTTAGTTATTGGGTTAGTTGACTAGCAACTAATTCCGCCCACTCTTCCAAAAACCGAGATTTTTATTTGCTTTTCTAAAAACATAAAAATACAAAAAGAATCATCCCTCATCTCTAGACCTGGTCTTTAGGCTTTCTAATCCTAGCGACACTATTCCTAAGTTGAACGATCAATCCCCCGGTACTTGTCACTATACTATACTACAACGATCAGGTACACTGCCTGGTGGGGGTTGTAAGCTTCTCGAGATCCCTCGAGAGGTAAAGCCTGGTGCAATTCCCATGCATCACTATCACGACTGGCTCTCTAACCCAGTGATGGTAAAGAAGCGCGATGGCAGTTGGAGGATGTGTGTGGACTTCACAGACCTCAATAAAGCATGTCCACATGACTGCTATCCACTACCAGAGATAGACTGAAAGGTAGAATCCCTGTGCAGATATCCTTTTAAGTACTTCCTAGATGCATACAAAGGGTACCATCAAATCCAGATGGCAGTGGAGGATGAAGAAAAAACAGCCTTCCACACAAGTCAGGGGGTCTATTGCTACACAAAAATGCCTTTTGGCCTTAAAAACGCATGCGCAACATATCAGTGATTGGTTGACATGGCTTTTGAAAAACGAGTAGGTCGAAACTTGGAAGTCTACGTTGACGACTTTGGCATCAACAGCCACACAGAGGAAGAATTGGTGCGCGACATCGAGGAGATGTTCAAAACATTGAGAAAAATAAACATGAAGTTAAATCCCAAGAAGTGCACCTTTGGCACGACAGAGGGCATGTTCCTTGGGTATTTAATAGAACCTGATGGTATCAAGCCTTGCCCAGAAAAAACAAAAGCTGTTATTGATCTCCCCTCACCGCGCACACTGAAAGAAGTCCAGTCATTAAACGGAAAGCTAGCTGGGCTAAACTATATTTTATCTAAGTCAGTAGACAAATCACTCCCTCTCTTTAAAACACTCACGAAGTGCACAAAAAAAGGAGACTTTCATTGGACTGAGGAAGCAGAAGAAGCCTTCCAACAACTAAAACAGCACCTGGCATCACTCCCCAAACTTGTCGCACCGCGACCAGGGGAAGAGTTAATCATGTACTTATCTGCAACCCACGGAGCAGTCAGCGCAGTACTATTGACAGATAGGAACTCCATCCAAACACCCATATACTTTGTAAGCAAGGCATTGAAAAAGACAGAGACTAACTATAGGGCAATGGGAAAACTGGTCTTAGCGCTAGTATTCGCAGCCAAAAGACTGCGCAGATACTTTCGGGCGTACCCAATCGCTGTAATCATGGACCAGCCAATCAAACAAGTTATCTCTAAACCTGACGCATCAGGACGGCTACAAAAGTGGAGTGTGTTGTTGAGCGAGTATAACATCACGTATAGACCACGCACTGCAATCAAGGGGCAGATATTAGCTGACTTTATTGTTGAAAAGCCAGATATTGATACTCCAACATCAACAAACAAGACAGATTTGCAAGAACCTTGGATTCTATTCACAGACGGATCCTCATGCGTGGATGGATCAGGCACAGGCCTCATCCTTACTAATCCAGAAGGAATGAAGTTCACCTATGCACGGCGCTTCGAATTTACAGCCACAAACAATGAGGCAGAATAAGAAGCCCTACTCGCTGGACTGCGTATCGCAATTCAAATGGGTATACGCAACCTAGAGGCAAACGTAGATTCCAGGCTAGTAGCTAACCATGTGTTAGGTGAATATGAAGCCAAGGATGAGCACATGATCCAATACCTTGAAAAAACCAAGTCTTTAATTCAGAACTTTGATAGGTTCACAATCAAGCAAGTACCTAGAGGGGACAACAGGAAAGCTGACGTGCTTAGCTAGATTGCATCTACAAGCTTTGCGCACCTATCAAAACAGGTATTGGTAGAAACTTTGAAAAACAATTCAATCTTGGAGATGGAAGTATCCACGGTGATAGAAGAACAGGATCCCACGTGGATGACACCTATCATCGAATTTGTTAGCAAAGGAATCCTACCACAGGATCAAAAGGACGCTCGAAGAGTGCGGTGCACAGAGCAGAGATTTGAACTAAGATCCTATATCGACGTTCATTCCTACAACTTTGGCTCCGATGTGTTGGACCTCTCCAAGCAGATTATGTACTCCGAGAAATTCACGCATGATCCTGTAGCATGCACTCAGAACCACGGTCCGTTGTGGCGCGCGCCCTACGATCAGTATATTATTGGCCTACGATGCACCACGACGCGTGAGATATGGTAAAAAATGCAGCAATTGCCAAGTACACAGGCCAATTCCGCGCCAACCACAACAAGAGTTAACCCCCATCACCTCACCATGGCCATTCTATAAATGGGGCATTCACATCGCAGGCCCTTTCCCAGTTGCAGCGGGAGGACTAAAATTCCTCATAGTAGCCATAGACTACTTTACAAAGTGGATTGAGGCAAAAGCAGTAGTGAGCATCACTGGCAACCAGGTAAAACACTTCGTATGGGACAATATTGTGTGTCGCTCCGGGCTACCTGGAGAAATTATCTCAGATAATGGGAAACAATTCTGCGATAACCCATTCAAAGATTGGTGAGCGCAATTGAATATTACACAACACTTTGCTTCAGTGAAACACCCACAATCCAATGGCTTGGTTGAACGCGCGAACCGCAGTTTAGGAGAAGGGATAAAAGCGCGCCTTGACAGACACAAAGGAAAATGGGTGGTCGAGTTATCACATATTTTATGGGCGCATCGCACCACAATCAAAACCAGTACCGGAGACACACCATTCTCCCTTGTCTATGGAACCGAAGCCGTCATACCAGCTGAAATTGGAATGCCAACCATACGAACAGCAGAGGTAAACGTCACAACAAATGACGAGGAGTGGCGCATAGACTTGGACTTGCTGGAAGAAAGGCGCGAACGCGCAGCTATACGCGAAGCAAAGGCTAAAGCAAAAATGAAGAAGTATTATGATGCAAAAGTCAAACATACTTCCTTCAGGCCAGGAGACTTTGTATACCGCGCTAACGACGCAAGCCACGCAGAAGACACAGGCAAGCTTGGACCCAAATGGGAAGGACCCTATGAGGTCACCGATGCGCTAGGTAATGGTGCATACAGGTTGCGCGATATGGAAGGTCACGAGCTGGCGCGTACTTGGAATATCTGCAATCTCAAAAGATGCTATCTTTAGGAAAGGCTACGGCCCACAAACAGACAACTTCGCACTTTAGTATGTGCCCGATAATTGTTTGTCGTTTAACTTTCTTTTCTTTATTAGGAATTGTTTTTTATTTTTTAAAAACTTGCAAGTATCAATAAAACGTTATGGTTTCTAGCTAACTCCATAACACATTTTACTTTATTGCGTACATTCTTATATGTGTCAATATTGTTATTTTATATTTTTCGCCTACATGGCATGCATGCACTAATTAAGACCCACGATGGCAGAAAGGACGAGTAAACGTACTAACTAACTCGTTGAGTAAGAGGGTTGCAAACCCATCAACATTGGATCATGCATCCTTGCTAAGCACCTTACTTTCAAGACGTTGAAGTAAGTTTTCCTTGCGCACCCCACGAAGGATGCGCAATATCACGTACGCTCTACAAGCTTAGCAAATTATGAGCCAAGACTCTTGGTCGTTTAATAAGACTTTGCAAAAATAATGCAAGTCTATTCTCGTGCTTATGATCTATTTTAAGTCACGCACTTAATATATGTTCCAAACGAGTATCTTAATTGATCTTTTTACAAAGGATAACAATTTAAGAAGCGGATACCATAAACACACAAACAAAAGATACAACTTGTTATTTATACGATGCCATACATTTACAAGTTACAAAAATTCTACACGCTATGACGGTGCTCAGGACTATTTTCTGGGGCAGCGGAGCTGCCTGCCTCTTGGAGCTTTCTCAAATGCAACGCATCCTTAGGCGATACGGTCGCTACGCTAACTGCAACCCCATCTGATCTAGGAATATACGCAGCTCCCACACCACATAGGATGGTCTTACCCTTAACGCCCTTTTTCTTTGCAGCTCTTTCTGCGTGCTGTTCCAAGACCTCCTTAAGGGGAACCTCCTCCTCAAGAACGAAGGGGTTCAATATATGACGCGGCTGCGCAAAAATGGGAACCTGCAGCTGCGACTCGTCAGGCTTTAGAAAAAAGTCTGGCTGCGCCTCTGCATCCTCCAAGATGTGTCGCCCCAGGGTTAACCCCTCCATAATTAGCTTTATGGGGTAATCCTGGTCGCGCTCCAGCCGCGCAATATAAGGAAGCTCAAGCAGCTTCATCCCCTCCATAGCCTTCATCAGCTCGTCATAGGCATCGGCATTATAATCGGGTACCTCAGTAAGTGCCACGGTCAACAACTTCGCCTCATGGAGCTCCTCCATAGCTTGCGCCCTACCACGCTCCACGGCCCACTGAACTACCTTTCCAAAGGTCTCCACTACCTCCGGGGACTCTAAGGTGCCCATCGCAGCCAGGCACAAGCCATGACTGATCAACCACCTACACACGCAGAAAAAGGAAGCATTAGAAGCAAAGAGACAAATTAATACATATAGTAAGGCAGCATTGCGGAATATACAAAAAACGTACATGCGCTCAGCTATTGTAGACATAAGATGAGGATATAATTCCTCATCGTATTCTATACTAAGGCCGCGCAGCTTCTCCTCCTGCTCCTTCAGTATCTTCTCCATGCGCAGGCGAAATACATCGATATGGCCAAAGTGCTCAGCCTTCTTCTCCTCCAGATACCTTACCCCCCAAGTAAGGTTCGCCTTGAACTGATGCAGCTCCCCGCGCGCATGTTGCAACTCAGCCATCATGGTCAACTTCTCATCAGTAACCTTATCAGCATGCGCCTTGACGGACCCTACCTCCGCTTGCGCCTCAGCTAGCTGTGCACGGAGTTGGGCAATCTCCTCGTCCTTCTGAGCGAGAGTGCTGCTCTCCCCAACATACTGCGTCTTTAACTGAGTGACCAGCTCAGTCTGACGTTCAGCAGCAGCAGCTAGCTCCTCCAACAACTGCTACGCAGATACCTCTCCAGCTACCTTCACTGTCTCCTCCACATTTGCATTCTGGGGAGGGACCACGCTTTCCGCAAAAGCCGCATAACCCTCTGCAGCTTGGTCACTACAAAGCATAAGTAGAAGGTTAGAGCATCTACAAAAAGTAAAACAAAAAATAAGAAGACAGAAATGACATGGATATCTCTTACAGAAGGGGCGAAGCCTTTGTCATCCCCTTATCCGCGCCAGTGGCGGATGTGTCATCTTTTGCGGATGACTCTTCATCCACGATAAGATGACGCCTCCTCTTGGAAGTCCCAGTGCCATCAGCCTCTCCTTTGCGCTTTAGATTCTGCGCTACAATCTCAGGCTCCAGCACCTCCACGCTGTCAGAAGACTCAGCCTGCAACTTCTCCACATGAGCAGGCTCCCTAGTAGGAGGCACGCTCTGCACAGGCGTCACAAGCAGAGGAGGTGAATCTTCAGGCCCAGCTTGCCCCAACACAGTTAGATGCCCAGCGGTCGCATCCAGAAGTGGCTCCTCATTTTCCCTTAGAGGGAACACACCAACCGTCACTTGCTTCGGCTTCTCAAGCTTCACTACGGCGAACAAATCCATCTCTGCGCAACACATGAGCAAATAACAAAACACAAATTAGTTATGGAAAGTACGTATACAGGAACACTTACATTCTTTGATGCAAACAAATAAAAGGGACAAACACCCACCCCGGCCGCTCTCATCAATAAAGGTTGGCACCTCGTCAGAACCATGGAAATAGTTGCGACTCAGCCCCATGTGAACCAAAAACTCCTCAGGGTAAGGGTTAATGGGGATGCGGTCGGCATCAATCGTATCTGCATCCGCTACGCTATACGAACCGGGTGCGGGGCGCCCATCCCTTGGAAGCGTCTCTTGAGTATAAAACTCAAAAGGCGAAGGAAATACTCTATCATCTACCCATAAATTTTTTTCCCTCTAATCCCTAAGAGAATCCACCTTCTCCGTATAACACTGAAGGCGTCCACCGCGCTTCGCGAAAGATACCCATCCGTGCGACCACGTTGTGCGGTAAAACGCACGGAATAGGTCAACAGTCGGGGTCACAGCAAGCAACCGACAGTTTATTTCAAAATTAGATACTTTCGCCGCACCTATACAGTGCAGCTGGGAAATATGAAGGTGGTAGTGGTTGAGCACATTGCTCAAAAATATGGATATGGGTACGCGCTGATTCGCATACTCGAAGAAGCGCGTATATAACCCTATTTTTCCCTCAGGGAAATCCACGATGCACGCGTTGGCCTCCGGTACAACCGGATGCACGTCAAGAGGAATGAAATAATCCGAGGAGAACTGACGTAGTTCGTCCTCGTCCATTTTAGATGGAAATTCATGTAATTGACGAACCATTTCTAAGAGAATAATAAAGGCACGTTTTCGCGGTTACCTAATAAAACAATTGCTTTCTTTGCAAAAACGCTTTGAAGAAATGTGAAATGGCGGAAGTGTGTTTTTTAATGTGTGTATTTCAGTAAATGGGAGGCGATATTTATATAGGGTTACAAAAACCCTAGCATGTGAGCCACGTGGAACCCACTATCCTAATCGTGTGGCCAGAAGACGATCGGGTACATGCACTTTTTCCCATTTTCCGATAAACACGTGGACACTCTCCCCACTTCCCTAGGTATTTTTTGATAATATTTGTGACTAGATACATTGTTTACCATATTGGGCGGTAATTTTTCCCGCCACACTTACCGTTGCTTCAAGAAGTCTAGTATCCGCGGCTAGTAAGCCGCGCGCACTAGACTGGGGGGACATGATGACGTATAGTTTATATTTGGGCCTCGAGCCCAAATGATAAACATCACTAAGGCCCAAACCCACCATGAGTGGGCTATCATATCTTGGGCCGCATTACCAAAGGGATTGGGCTCACGTAGACCCAAGCCCAACCAAACTATTTATGGTCTAGATAAGGATCTTCTATCTATGGATAAAGATCCTTGGACTGGATAAGCACCATGCGTGCGAAAAGTAAGGAGCACGAAACCTACGAGGATTCTGCGCCTATATAAGGAATGACATAATTCTCATTAAAGGTACGATTCACAAAACCCTAAACTCTTTACGAGAACCCTAAAACCGATTACTTACTCTCACGCCGGAGGATAATCGTGGGAGACAATCCCACGATAAGCCTAACGGTGTTTGTTTGTTTTCTTAGTGCGCAGGTTTCAAGCATTAAGAGCTAATTGGTATGAGAGCAAGAGCCCAAACTAGGAACGCCCAACTTTTGTATCAACACTTAATGTCAATCAATATTTTATGGTCAATGCATAAGCAAGAATGATTTTACTAATGGATGATTAATATAGGTTTTTAGATAATACAATTATACATACAAACAATGGGGTTAGAATTTTTTTTTTGTTGAAAAGCATCGCATGTATTATAATTTTGATTAGTAAAAGTAAATTTGAAAATGTAATGTGAATAGCAATCTTCCAAATGCACTTTCAGCACATGCCACAAATCAAGGAAGCATAACTTTTACATCAACTTACACTATAAATCAATAAGCAAATTAGGGCAAAGTATGTATCTATACGGGACTGACCAAATGCCATCCTCTCTTCGGAATGCTATTAATGGTAAGTGGCTTCGATCTATAAAAGGTTAAAGGATCTGTGAATTTATAGTGTAACATCATTCCTAAGTATTCCTATATAATTCTAATGAGAACGAAGAGTATCTTTAGCGGGTATTATTCAAATATTACACCGATCTTAAGCGGTTAATTAGCCTAACACTTAAGGTTCCTGTCGCAATTTTATCATATACTATCACGTACAGTATTATAACGTGCAAGTTGTCTCATAAGCAACATTGTCGATTCTTGTTCCTCGGAAAAGACCCTTTATTAGTCCAGATCTCACTTCGCATGAAAAGTTCTAGATGTTTGCTATACATGATTTTGCCATAGAATTATATTCTTGATACAAATAAAAACACATGAATCGAAATTTCTTCCTGGCTATATAGATATGAAACTGAAATTGACTATAACCACTGAAATAGCTATTTTCCACATCTATATATATATATATATATATATATATATATATATATATATATATATATATATATATAGTGTAAGGTTCTTTTCAGAACCAAATGAATTGCGAGAACTGCGAGAACTAATATTAGCCTTTGATCAAAATAATCAATGGATGAAAATGAAATGGCATTATGGTAAATAAAAAGAATTTCGTCTGATTATTTTAACTAAGTTTCAGGGCAATTATGGAATTTCACCAAACATAACCCAACACAAAAATAGGAGCAGTTACAAATATATTTCCACATTGCACTCTTATCATTCTGTTTCAAGATGAACCCTAAAAAAGAATGCAGCCGCCACTTAATTTTTGGAATCCCTCTCACTTTCCCACTCAAACCTCTCTATCCATCGTAATTTTAAAGCGAGCGGTCAATACCATACATCCTTCGGTTTGGATCTGATAGAGAAACCGTACATCAATGAAACATTAATAAAAATATCCAGTACAACGTGAAGGAAGTAAGGATTTCGCATTAATATGGTTTGAGTTTACGGATCTAGGGGGTCAGTGTGTTGAGTATTTAGTCCATGTGGATATATTCTGTTTTTCATTTTAAGAACAAGATAGAATATAAATCTATGAATATTACATGAAGTCACTATTAATTCATTTTTAAATGAATCGAAGTTGTTTGTGTTCGGGGAAGTAAGGGTGTTCATGTATGCCTTTTTTTTTTTTTTTTTTTTTTTTTTTTTTTTTTTTTCGTGATAGAATAGGCTAATGCTAGTGGTAACCACATTTTCACAAAAGCAACCCCGCTACATTAGCGCCAACTCAGCTTTCTCTCTCCACAACTCCACCCCAACCATAATTACCTAGTGGTGAACACAAAGCAACCCCACCCATTTACTCCCAATGTTCAAAAAATTATGAAGAATTGGTGCAATTCTTTCGGTTGGTGAGGCAACCACTTTTTGGCAAAAGTTGCAATCCAACGCGTCACTTAAAACATTGCTAAGGGAGGTGGCGCGTTACTTTGTGGGGTTGTGGTTGCCAAGCAACACCCACTAGCATTAGTCTAAGGTGTTTGTGTTTGTGGTACTAATTCATATTTATATGTTGGTTTAAGAACAAGATAAAATATAAGGCTAATGCTAGTGGTAACCACATTTTCACAAAAGCAACCCCGCTACATTAGCGCCAACTCAGCTTTCTCTCTCCACAACTCCACCCCAACCATAATTACCTAGTGGTGAACACAAAGCAACCCCACCCATTTACTCCCAATGTTCAAAAAATTATGAAGAATTGGTGCAATTCTTTCGGTTGGTGAGGCAACCACTTTTTGGCAAAAGTTGCAATCCAACGCGTCACTTAAAACATTGCTAAGGGAGGTGGCGCGTTACTTTGTGGGGTTGTGGTTGCCAAGCAACACCCACTAGCATTAGTCTAAGGTGCTTTTTAGATTTGTACTGTCTCTCAATTTTCTTTATTTGTAGATAGATAATATGCATCTTTTCAAGATTTAATTTGTTGGTTTTATCTTATTTGTAGATAGATAATATGCATCTTTTCAAGATTTAATTTGTTGGTTTTATAAAAATATAGTGGGAAAGAATGCGCATATGTGTTTTATGGTTAATAAGTTAATAGAATTGTGTGCATATATGTTTTATGGTTAATAGAAGTGTGTGCATATGTGTTTCAAGATTATTTGACATGGTTTAGATTTGGTGCTAATGTTTATTGGTGAGAATTTTAACTTTTTTCTTTCTTTCGTTATATGCAAGCCCAAAAGGCCTTTTTTTTATTGTAATAAAAATTAAATTAAAAAACTCAAGTTTTGCAATGAAAGTTAAGAAAATGATCTCAACATCTATGCCTGTTATATTAAAAAAATATATGATTTGGTTATTAGTGAGTTGATATTCTTTTTTATACATTATAAATTTATAAGATTTATTAGTATATTAATCTATAAGCCATGAATTAGTAGAAGGGCATGCATATTTCTGTTACAGTTGATACAAAATGGAAAAAATTGGTTTGTGTTTGTTTTGTGGTTGATACAATATCAATAAAAGGAGTGTGCATATGTGCATTGAGAATGCATATGTGTTTTTATAGTTTATAGTGAATTTGATGACTTGTGTGCATATGTGTTTTAACCGTTGTGATTTAAGGGTGCACTTGTGTTTTGTGTTTTAAGGTTGTACTAATTTTTGAAAATGGTCTCTTGTGAACAAGTCAGAAATACATTATGCATATGTGTTTTGTTAAGTAATTCGTTTATTAATTGGTTGTGCTTACAGGTACGAGTATGATGAGCAATGTCAAGAGTGCACATGTGTTTTATATATACATTTAGCGAGAAAATAGTTATGATAAAGAAGTAGAGATTAAAGACACAAGTGCATGAAATTGCAAGAAGAATAGTAGACATAGCTATAAATCAACGAAACTTTCATTTATTCTTTACTTTTAAAATTTTGTATTTGAATTGTATGTGATATGATTTTTAATTTTGTTTATAATGTTTTTGTTTTGAAATGTATGCGATATATCTAAAATATTTATATTTGTCATTCAATACACTTGTGTAAAATTTTTTTTACCAAAACACATTAGAGATCTAAGCAATTGAACGATAAAAGAATTTGTAAATTTACCTTATATAAAAAAAACACATATGCACATAATCTTTCGAAATCATACATGCGAAATCATACATGCTGGAAAATAATTATATTAAAAAAAAAAAAAAAAAAAAAAAAAAAAAAAAAAAAAAAAAAACGTTTTTTATTAAAAAAATTCAAAAAAATGTAATTTTACTATTATACCCTTTTGAATTAAATAATAAAAATAAATATTCGAAAAAATCTGATTGGTTAATGCTGGTTTTCGCAGTTCTCGCAATTCATTTGGTTCTGAAAAAAACCCTACCCTATATATATATATATATATATATATATATATATATATATATATATATATATATATATATATATATATATATATATATATTTTAAGTACTCTTAAAGAAATTGTAATAAAGAATAATCCAATCTAAAATGTAACAATAAAGGTTAAATTTATAACTTTTCTATCATCTAAAAAGAATATTAGTGATCTTGACAAAATCATCTTCAAGAAAACTTTTTTATTTGATAATACGGACTTTCTGGTTGTAAAAATGGTATGAGAGTTAGAAACTCAATAATGAATATAATAGGACAAAAAAGAAAGTTAGGAGTATTGTGCTCAAAAGTTATTTCTACTAATAAGAGACATATATTGTTACTCGATGATGCAATACTCTTTACGTCCCATGTTAAATGTCCACAATGAAATCTTTAGATGTCTCAAATTAAGTGTCAATTTGTACATTTCAACCAATAAAATGAGAGTTTAGTAGGTAAAAGTAATGTTTGATTGGTGGAGAGTTTAGTTAGTGGAATCTCCTAAAATTTTGTGCATTATGAAAGTAGACATTTAATATGAGACGGATGTAGTATTAAATTTCAAGTGGTAAATAATGTGACACAACTTTAAAGCATGGTCTTGTCTCGAACATGGGTTATCATATATTAACCAAATTTAATTCCACGCTTCTTTTCATGTGTTCTCCAAAACATATACTCATCATAATTCAAATGTGGCGCGCATATCACTTTGCAACTATGTAATGATGTTACATCTTTTAAGATGATTTCAAATTATCCAAAATTGATGACTAAAACTTGCATAAAAATACTTTAAAATTATCTATTTATATAAATCACGTGTAAAACGGTGCCGTTTTGCCTTGGGCTACTTTGATCCGTCTCCAATGATCCATCTGTTCTGCCTGATCCATTTTCGGTGTTATACTGAAGCTTCTCGATCTTCAAATAGTGATAAAAATTATGTGGTACACATATTTCGTGGACCTCCTTCATTCTCAGCGTGATAAAAAAATCACTTCCACCCGGTGGTTTTCACCGATTTCTAGGGTAGAGGCTGTGGTGATGGGATAGGGGTCATGGTGGTCTTGATTCAGGTGATGATTGGGATACTGGAAGACAGCTACGAAAATCAAGAAGGTATATACTTTCATTATTGTTGGAGGGTTTTTTTTTTTTTTTTTTTTTTTTTTATTATTATTATTATTGATATGATTTGTGGGTTTTTGATGATTTGTGAAAATAAATATGAATCGATTTACTTATGATTTTGGGATTGACTTTTGTTATTAATATCTTTGGTAGATTTGGTGTCTACCATATGTTTGATGAATTGCTTGAGAAGATTTCGTTTGTGGTGAGTTTTTGTAACTGCTTAGATTTAGGTGCCATGATCAAAACTTCAAATTGTCACGCCCAGTTTTTGGTTCGAGGAAAGATTCAACTGCTCTACTCGATATTCAGGCCCTTTGTACCAACGATTGTAAACTACAGCAGCCGTAATGTAACTATCTACTTTGGTGCCATGATCTAAGTGTCTGCTTTTGTACAATAATGATAAAAAAAAAAAAAAAAAAAAAAAAAAAAAAAAAAAAAAAAAAAAAAGCGCCGCATGTTGACAAGATAAACTTGCCATGGTTACTGACTTACTACCGTGGTAATAAGTTCTTAAACTTGCCAAGATAAATCCATTTTCTTGCAGATATATACAAGAACTATTACCTCATATTAACGAATAAATAAATTCTTAAATTTACCAATATTTATTTATTTTCAGGGGAAACCTTTTCAATGTTCTCCATAATAGTAGTGACAATTTACGTATTAAGAGACGTCTAAGGATGGCTTCTGATGCTGTAAGTTTTATATTCGCTTTCTTTCTTTCCGTACTAAATCAGAGTTTTTGCAAGTTTTGCCATCCGTTTAATGGTGTTTCGTTTTAAATCAGCTACGGACTTAATACTTTAATAGCCGAGTGTTCAAGGGTAGCCACGAAGGCATAATTTCCTTTTGAATATGAGGAGTTGAGGAATCCATTTCTTAACTGCATGAATGCTGGCAAGTGATGTTCATGCTACTGAACTTCCTCAAGTGCCAGTACAGTCTTTCACCGAAGTAAGCTCTCCAATATTTGATTTTATTAACACTATTAAACAATTCATGGAAATTTTGAACAGCATACTCTGCGCATACTACAAAACAAAACTTCTCACACTGCATAACTATTCCATTAAGATTTGTAAAAGCGAAAGCATTAAAAAGTTATTAACCATTTACATGGGAATGTGTCATTTTGAGTTCAAATTTCATTAAAAAAGGTTGTAGGATCGTAAATGTTGATTATTGTGATGATTCGGGTGGTCTTGGAAGATGAAAGAACATGGTAAACATAGTTAGTATTAGAGAGAGAGAGAGTAGAGAGAGTGGGAGGTTTCTAGTGAGAGAAACACCTTGAGGTGTGTGTGTATTATGAGAAACAACCAACCCTTCCCTTGTGTGGGAAAGGGTATATATATACAATTACATTATACGCCCTCCTGTGGGCTGTGGTTCAGGTGTACAGTGGGTAAAGACCCGTCCGTCCTCCACGGTGTGACTATATCTAATCTAATATATACAAAACTAAGAGCTATGCTAAGTATGTAAATACATGGGGTGACCGAACCTTTTTCTTAATCCTAACAATCTCCCCCTAAAGGAGGTCACCCCAGAAAAAATAAATTGAATCTTAGCATTCTATACATAGATCTTTAGCTCTAGCTTGTATCCGTTGATTCTTCAAGTGTTGTCATTGTATGGCAAGTAGTGATCTTTGAGCATAAGTTCCTTTGGCTTGTGTGGTCTTTGAGCTTTCATTGAGATCATCAGCCACCGTAAATCTCTAAATCATCCTATGTGGAGTCGCCTCCATGTGATGTAGTGACCATCGGACCGTCATACTCACACCTTTCTAGATCATGAAACTTTGCATCAGAGTTGCGGAAGCATTGTTGTTGATCTTTCACTTTTCATGATGTCTTTAAATAGTGAGTGTGGAGTGTAAGCATGAGGTTATGAATTGACGTCTCATTTGCCATCAGCTGCAACCGTCGGGTGTTCATGCAAACAACAGTTAGCAATAAACACACAAAAGTGTCTTTGTTCACCTTCGTTGAATAGGGTTGCAAGAACCACGGTTCCCCATTAATCAATATAAATACTGCCTGTGATCAGGTAGAATTCCGAAGAACTTCCTTGATAGGGTTTCGCAGCTGTACTAGCCGTTCTCAAACCGAAGCGTCTCAAAGTAGACAACACAGAGTGAGTGAACCTGTGAATTAATGATTCACCATGTATTGCTAGAGAAAGATTTTTTGCAATACAACGAGAGTTTTATGAAAAACATCAATTTTATGTCAAATACTTTTGTTTGAAAATTATGCGCAGTCAATGTGCTCGAAAGAAAGTAGTTGAGCACATCGAAGGGTTTTCCAAAAGTATCCGTCAATTCATTTCCTGGAACAAGTTTGATTCAATAACGAATCGCCCCATCGTTGCTTTCCAGTTGTCACTACTTTGATCCATGAAGGATCTCACATGTCACCTACCAAGAGCTTGATTGATGTTCACTCTAGCATGATTTCCATCTTCATCGTGAATAATTGCATATCACTCAGATGTTCTGGCAATACTGCAAGGATAATGCGTAGGACTCTAAATATATTATCTTACTTTCCACATTGTGTGAAACAGTAAGCATATTGTAAATGTGTCCTAATGAGATTTATGGATGATCTCTTTGGCTCTAGACTCAATAGTGCGTTTTGATCCGCTCCTGGAGACTGGAGAGGTGTCTTCTGTTTTGGTATCAACATGGCTCGCAATGAGCGGTCGATACACTATGTAGGGTTCCCCGTGAGATTGAAACAAGTCCTTTTAAGAGAACTTGAGTGGCTAGGCAGGTTAGTGTAGTGTGTCACTGGGTCCATGACGTCTTGTCTTCAATACCAGTGTTACCTTGGTAACCACGAGTAGCATATGAGTTGAACCCGGTTTCTGCCCTAAGGTTGAATTATTGGAGGGCTATTTCATTTCACCCTTTCACTTTACATTTCTTTTTCATTCTTCAACCCCTTCAGCGCTTACCGAGACTTCATCACTAGTACCTTGTTGGGTTTGTTCCAGTACTAGCTCCATCTCAGTCGGCACTTTTCCCTTATCTCACTTTTCTCCTTTTTTAATCATTCCTAAGGAATTCTACTCTAACTAAAGGTTTGTCCGTGGGAAGATCCCTCCGGTTCTGGTGGATCATGGGAACTAATATCTAACCTTATCAACCTTATAACTCCATTGCATAAAGTAAAATGGTCGATCTTAGGTATTTTTCCACAGTTGGCATGGTACGCATTTAGCTCCCCCTTAATATGTGCATCGGTATTACGAAAGAGTTTAGCACATATGAGGGAGCCTATTATTGAGTCCAAAAGATCACATTTTATCAGATTTCATATTTAAATCACATTCTCTCCCCCGATCAAAAATATCAAACCTTTTGAGATTTTTGATCCCAATTTATTTAAATACGTTAGAAAATTTTGGGAGAAAATGTGTCGGATATATACAAGCCGATATTGGAACATATTAATGCTCCCCCTCAAATTATGAGGGACTCTGTTATTGTCAGTTATGATGAGTTTATAAAAGAATTGAAGTTTAACGCGAAACTCATAAAAAATTCATACACTGACACATAACAACAAATGTTTATTCACTACTTATGATGTACAAAGAAAACATTTGATGATCTAAAATAAAATTTGAAATCACTCTCCTCCTCAATCTATGACCATTTGTACATTTGAAATTTTGTGAAAAATTAAACCTTTTTGTCATAGATTGAGTGGCAAATTTTATGAGAAACTTAAGTCCAATTGATTTTCAAATATTGTTTTAAACCACCATTTTATATACAAAATATTTTTCTGAAGAATCATAGATGGAAAAATATTTGTTTTGGTAAAAGAAGACTTCTCTTCTTAAACAAGAAATAATGCACTGAAACGTACATTAAATCCATTTTAAGTCCGGGTAGCAGTTTGAAATGACTGCAAGCCATTGTTTTAAGTCCGGGTTGCAGTCTGAAATAACTGCAAGCCATTTAAAGAAGATTTTGAGAAGCGACATGTTTTAGAAAAAAAAAACATTATTTGGAAAAAAAAACTAGAAAAAAACTCTCGCTTAAGCATATGTATGTTTCTGTGTCATTATTTAATGACATTTATAGAATGATTAATTTCATATATCACCCTACTTTCATAATTAATTTCATATATACCCAAAGTGCAAGTATTGAATGCATAATGTACAACGTTTTTAATGCACGTTTGGGTATATGTGAAATTTCTAACTAAAAGGAGGGGAGATATGAAATTGCCCCTTTATAGAAACGTACATAATATTGAATACACGAGAGACATGTCGCGAGAAGAATATTTTTGGAATTTTTATGTTTTTCTGATTTTTATGGATTTTGTTGGTTTTATAATTTTCTATTTTCTTTTTGGTTTTTAAAATATGTACAAAGGATATTATGCAGTTTAAGAGGATGTTGACATGAATACCGAAAAGAGGATATCGGTCTGCACGTAGTAGAAGTCAGTAGTCAACATCTCTTAAACTTTCACCACCAAAGCGTTCGAGGCTCCTGAATTTTCGTCTGAACTTGAGCCTTCTCAATGTGAAGCTTTGATAGCTCAGCAACATATCATCTCACGCTTGACTAGTTCTTCTCATCTTTCTTCCCTGCTGAAGGCTGAAGTAATGTGTACCAAAAGTATCCAGAGACCACTTCCCCCTAAGTAGTAGAAATGATGCAATCAGTCTCATTATATGAAGCTCAGAAACCCGAAGTACACACACAATCCATTGTGTACGTCTTTTGTCATCAGAAACTGTTTCTTACATCTCTTCCCCCATGTAGTTGGAATAACACACTAAAAGAACGAGTTAAACCACAGATTTTCTCTTCGGTTATGACATTTGTCTTCCCGGAATCACTTCAATTAAGACGAAGTATAAAGCTCATCATGTTTACTCGTTGTGCGTTCCGATGTATGTCTCCTTCCCCCTTGTTGGTTTTGATACCTCAGAATCAGCAACACATTTTATGCACATATTCTTGAAATCTTGTGAGAAGAACAAAATTAGCTCAAATGTATCCTGTGAGAATCAACTTGCTGAAGAGCAATATGAGCACATCTAATTAGGGATTAACTAAGACTTATTACTCTCCCCTAATTAGTGCTCTCCCCCAAACTGACAACCTTTCTGATGAATGCCTTGAATATGAAGAAGTCTTTCGATAATCAAATGCATATCGTCTTCAGTCTTCTAACATGCAGAAGAAAATGTAGAACCGACTGTAGACTCGACCTTCTTCAAGGTTGTTCATTTGGGAATAGAATATCAACATCTTCATCTCACCAAATGTATTCCAGTTAGGTTACATCGACCAAATCAACCCATAATGCACACATGTACCCAACACAAGTCGAAACGATAATACCAAAGTAACAGGTTGAAGCACTGATCATCTTTGCGGATATCAACTCCGGAATAAATGATTAAGCCCGATCACGTGAACCTGTTGTACGTCCTTGATGTACACATTTCTCTCCCCTGATGGTTACGATTAATTAGCTCATGATGTACACATGAAATGATAATTCCAAAGTAACAAGTTGAACCACTGATCATCTCTGCGGTTATCATTCCCGGAATAAGTGCTTAAGCCCGATCACGTGAACTTGTTATGCGTCCTTGGTGTACACATTCCTCTCCCCTGATGGTTGCAATTAATCGGAATCATCATAATGATGTGTACATGAAACATTAAATGGAAGCCCTTTATCAATAATAATATCAGCCCGTGAGAAGATGTCGATAAACCTCATGAGTCCTGAACTAAAGTATTCAGGAGTCATGAGATGATGACTATGTAAAGAGCCTCTTCAAAAACTTGTGAAGTTTTTGAATCGGCTCCCCCTCAAACTGACCATCCCCTTTTATAGATTCAATGCATTAAGTCATGATCACGTTTGAGGGTCTTGATGTTAACCATCTTCTTCTTTATCTCCCCCTCAAAAATGGCAAGCAAATGACATTTTTGCCATAGTTGAGATTCCATGTTGGTTGAGATTTATCATGTGCAGCATAAATATCCGTACAGGCCCAAAACACTACTGCGAAGAAGTTGATGATTAAAGCTCTTGATGAAGCGAAAAGTGTACCGCTTTTAAGGGGTCATTTAAACCCGAATTCGTGATTATTTGATCAAATATTGCCCTAAATCGTTCCTTTTGTCATTTTAGGTACTTTTGGAGAGAAATCTGGAAAAGCAAGCATTTTGGACGTTTTTAGAGCATAAAAGTGAAGAAAACGACAAAGTCTCAAATTCCTTGCTGGGAACAGAACCTGACGACGTCAAGCCATTACACGTGATGGCGTCAAGAGTGACGAAAGAGGTGGATGTGGAACTTATAACGTGACCGCCCAGAACATTTTTTTTGTTAATGGCCTGACGGCGTCACCAAGGCCGTCAGGGTCCAAATACACATGACGGCCCAGAGTAGATTTGTACGTGAAGGCGACAAGACTGGATCTAGGCAATACAAATTTCACTTTGGCGGCAAGTTGACGGCGTCAGAGGCTAACACATGACGCCATCAGGATGCTTAGTCTATATATATATATATTTCCAATTTTTTTGTAAAGGGTGGAACAAGTTGTGCATAAACCCTAGGTCGAATTTCCTGCATATTGAAGGGGTTTCAAACCCTTCTTTCTTCCATGTTTGAATAAAGATAAGTACTTCAATAATTATTCAATATGTCTATGTATTGTTTGATTCTATCTTATGTTTATCTTTCTTTTAACATGCTAGGCTAGGCTTTTATTGTGTTTGCTTAGATGTAGTGAAACCTAGATGTTGATTATTGGTTGATTGTTTGTCTATAATTGTTAAGGATGATTGTATTCGATGTTAGGCTTAAGAAAACTGGCATACTTCCAATGGTAACTTGCTTGAACGTCTTAAGAAACATGATCGGAGGTGTACTACGATTTTTGGTTGTATTTAATGCATAAGTGAATTCTAATGATCCCATGTTAGGAGCTTTTAACGACTCGACATAGGAGTGAAGTAGGATCTTATAGAGTTAGGGAATATTGTACATGACCCTACGACTAGTATTAAGGAATATAACCCGTCATCCATGCAATTGTAACAAGCTAATCAACCGGTAAAAGATATGTAGGGAGTAATGAAATCTAAGTAAACGCAACTTTTCTCATTATTGTTTCCACCACATTAGTAAATTAGTTTAATTTTCATTTCTTTTATTTTATTTTGATTACGTTCTTAGTTTATTGGGTTAGTTGGCTAGCAACTAATTCCGCCCACTCCTTCAAAACCCAAGATTTTACTTGCTTTCCATAAAATATAAAAATACAAAAAGAATCATCCCTCACCTCTGGACCTAGTTTAGTAGGCTTTCTAATCCTAGCGACACTATTCTTGAGTTGAACGATCAATCCCCCGGTACTTGTCACTATACTATACTACAACGATCAGGTACACTGCCTGGTAGGGGTTGTAAGCTTCTCAAGATCCCTTGAGAGGTAAAACCTGTTGTGAGGGCACAATTCTCACGTATCAAGTTTTTGGCACCGCAGCCCGGGGAATAGTTATTGTCTAGGTTAGAATTTCTTTTTATTAGGTCTACTTGCTAGATTCCTTTCTAGTAAGACTTTTTATTTTTATTTTTAGGTTTCCTTTAGTCTATTTTTTCTTCGTGCCTTTGTTTGTAAATTAAATTCATTGATTATTCTGTTGGCCATTATGGAAAACGCAAATCCACCCCTTTCCCCTAGTGAAGTGGCTTTGTTGCGTGAACAGATTGAGAATGAGATTAGGGAACTTAGGGAACTTAATAGGTTAATTAATGTTGAGCTTGATCATGCATTTAGTGACCTAGTGACCGCCTTGTATTCAAATAAGGACCTAGGATCTAATGATTTTGAGGATGTTGTTGAGGAACTTGAGGAAGGGGAGATAGATTCGAAACCGGATGATTATTTCAATCTATAACCCACTAAGGAGGAAACTGCGTACTATAATAATCTTGTTGATAATCCTCGACCTCCTTTTGCTAGAATTGACCCTAAGATAAAGAGAGGTGATCCTAAGAATGTTAAGATACCATGTATGATTGGGTATAAACACATTGACAACACTTACATTGATTTTTAATCCCCAATCAACATTATGTCCTCAAGTGTTTATAATGATATAGTTGATACGTGGGAATCGCATCAGGCTTTACCTCTCGAGGGATCTCGAGAAGCTTATAACCCCCACCAGGCAGTGTACCTGATCGTTGTAGTATAGTATAATGACAAGTACCGGGGGATTGATCGTTCAACTCAGGAATAGTTTTGCTAGGATTAGAAAGTCTCCTAAACTAAGTCTAGAGGTGAGGGATGATTCTTTTTGTATTTTTATGTTTTATAAAAGCAAGTAAAATCTTGGTTTTTTGGAAGATTGGGCGGAATTAGTTGCTAGCCAACTAACCCAATAAGTAAAGATGCAATCAAAATTAAATAACAAAAATGAAATGAAACTAATTATACTATTGGTGTAAACAATGATGGGGAAAGTTGTGTTTACTTAGGTGATGAGGCGAAAAATGATCCGTTTTTAGGGGGTCATTTAAGCCCGAAATTGAATTTATTTGATCAAATATTGCCCTAAATCGTTCCTTTCGTGATTTTAGGTACTTTTGGAGTGAATTCTGGAAAAGGAAGCATTTTGGATGTTTTTTGAGCATAAAAGTGAAGAAAACGGCAAAGTCTTAATTTTCCTTGCTGGAAACAGTACCTGACGGCGTCACAAGGTTCTACATGACGACGTCAAGAGTAAAACAAGAGGTGAAGTGGATAAAGTCCGTGACGGTCCAGAGAGTTTTACATTAAGGGCATGACGGCGTCACCATAGGCCGTCATGGTCCAATTGCATGTGACGGCCCAGAGTAACTTTGCACATGACGGCGTCAGATCTGGATCTAGGCAATCTGATATTACTATGGGCGGCGAGTTGACGGCGTCAGACATTTCTTCTTGACGCCATCACGATGGAAAATCTATATATAGTTTTGCAATTTTCATTCACAAAGAGAGGACATTAGAGGGATAACCTGGAGAAAACCTAGTACGATTTTTACTGTTCTTTCAAGGGTTTTTACCCTTTGAAACCTTTCATGTTCAATTAAGATAAGTATCCTTTCAATTCATTCAATATGTCTATGTGTTGTTTGAATATATCTTACGCTTGTCTTGATTTTAACATGTTAGGCTAGATCTCTTGTGTGTTTACTTAGATGTAGTGAAACCTAGATGTTGATTATGGGTTGATTGCTTGTTTATTGTTGTTACGGATGAATGATTTCGATGTTAGGCTTAAGAAAACTGGCAGACTTCCATAGGGTAACATGCTTGAACGTCTTAAGAAACATGAACCAATGCGTACTAGGTTTTTATGGTTGTATTTAATGCATGAGCGAATTCTAATGATCCTATGTTAGGAGCTTCTTGCAGGCTCGACATAGGAGTGAAGTAGGAGCTTATAGAGTTGGGGAAGTACGTGCGCCACCCCACAAATGGTATTAAGGAATATAACCCGTCATCCACGCAATTGTAACAAACTATCAACCTGTAAAAGATATCTTGGGTGTAATGAAATCTAAGTAAACACAATTCTCCCCATTATTGTTCACACCACTAGTTTAATTAGTTTTATTTTCATTTTTGTTATTTTATTTTGATTGCATCTTAGTTATTGGGTTAGTCGACTAGCAACTAATTCCGTCCACTCTTCAAAAACCCGATATTTTAATTGCTTTTATAAAAGTATAAAAAATACAAAAAGAATCATCTCTCACCTCTAGACCTAGTTTTTAGGCTTTCTAATCCTAGCGACACTATTCCTGAGTTGAACGATCAATCCCCCGGTAATTGTCACTATACTATACTACAACGATCAGGTACACTGCCTGGTGGGGGGTTGTAAGCTTCTCGAGATCTCTCGAGAGGTAAAGCCTGGTGCAATTCCCACGCATCAAGTTTTTGGCGCCGCAGTGGAATCCTCCAACTTAATTTGGATTCCACTATCGGCTAACAACACCTAGAAAGGACACTTGGGACGCCGATAGTGGAATCCAAATTAAGGACCCCTCGTCATCCAAACACATCCACTTTGTCAATGTTGTCACTATTAAGCCAAAAGACAAGGATATAGAAGAAAGTGACAAGGATGAAGTTGGAAAAGAAATCGAGACTAGGGATGAAATTAATCAAGTTGAGGTTAATAAGGGAGAAAAGTTAGAGGATCCCGAGCCACCATATATCCTTGGTTCACCCCTTATTAAAGTAGGTGATCCCTCTAACATCAACATACCATGCAACATTGGGCATATGCATGTATGGAAAGCTTATATCGATCCTAGGTCTCCTATAAACATCATGACTAGGACTTATTATAATTGGGTAATGAAGAAGCAACTTGGTTATAGTATGATGCCCAGCAAGAATTTGATAAGTAATTTTGTTGGAAGAATGAAAGGATTGCATGTAATTATAGGAAACTTCACTTATGTGACCGAATTTGTGATAGTGGAGGATACTCGTCCGGTGATAGATGATTGCCTAAGTCAAGTAGTGTTCGGAAAACTGTTTATTGAGGCCTCTAAGATGAGTTATGATCCGACTCTAGGGATAGTTAGTTTCAAGGAAGAGAATGATGAGATTGCTTACCAAATGCCCGATAATATTGAACAATACCGCCTCTTATCAAACATAGAAAAGGAATACAAACAAGCGGTTTACTATAGGAATGATGAGGATAGACGTAGAGGAGTAGAATATGTTATGAATAGAATACTTGGTTTCTACAAAGAATGCTTGCAACTAGGTCCGGAATACAAAACTAATATTGGAGATGACCTAGAAAATGAGACCAACGATGAGGTCACGTAATTGCCCATGACCTTGAGTCTAGCTACAAGACTCGTAAAATAAAGAAAATAGCTTCTTGGGAGGCAACCCATGTTTTGTATGATTTTTAATTGTTTGAGTGTTATTTGTTTCCGTATGCATGCTTTATTTTTATTGTTGGTAGATCATGTTTCAAAATAAAATAGTGAAAATACTTTATTTTGTCGTTTGACTTCGTCTTAACTTCATACCAAGGTATTTCACAAAAGATAAGTGTAAGGGGAAACCCCAAATATGTTTTTAAGAAACAAAATTTATCATGATTTTCCATAATATTAAATAGACATGTATATTCGTATTTGTTAGAGTCAAATGCTTGTATCGAGTCATAATGATGTTTTGCAGGATTTTCCAGGAAAAAGGACATAAGTTTTTCCAGAAATTTTCCGGAAACTTAACGTAAAGATTTCTGCAGGTCACTTCTGACGGCGTCATGAGTTTACTCTTGACGGCGTCATGTGTAAAATTCTGGAAATTTTGCTAGTTTTGTTTTTCTAACGGAGTCTTAAAGTTTTTGTTAATTCTTTAGTTTTATAAACTCCAGGAAATCTGCAAACATTCATTCCACAAGCATTATATCTTACATTGCTTTATAAGATTTATTAGTATATATAGATTGCCGCCGATTTTACGCGAGGTTGCCTTGTTTGTTTTCTCAGGTTTAACAGGTTATGTATGACAAGAAGATGATTTATATTTCTGGAAGGGAAGCTTTGATTGTTCATTTTCTTGGAGGAAGATCTGACCTTGTTACCACACTATCCACACCGAACGAATCAGGGGAGTATTTGATTTCATTCTTTTACCTGTTTTACTTTTACATTCTTTAATTGAACATTGGGGACAATGTTCATCCTAAGTGTAAGGGGAGGGTAAATGATGATACCTTATAGGATACACTTTCACTTGAGTTTGTTTGTTTGATGGTAGGTGTGTAATAAAACTAAGAGAAATACTTGTTAGTGTAATGTTAGCGCCAAATTTAAAATTTTTTACAACATTTAGGAGTGAAACTTTAGCCTTAGCAAGCGTCTCATGGATAGGAGATTGTATGACTTGCACAAAACCGTACTATTCAGAAAAATTTTCCACCCAAATATGTGAGGTTCGCCTTTAGATTTGATAGGAAAAGCATTTACTATTAGTGCTTATGAGTGTACCGGTAGCATTTAGATTCTTGAACTTGCGTTAGTGATGCATCCCGAGACCGCTAGTGAGACTACATTCGTGTCGTAGGATTTACAACATGATGAGTGGCATTAGGATCACCCTTGTGTTAAACCCGTATCATGATTACTTGACCATTTAAGTCATATTACTTGGCTAGTAAAGTCAACTAATTTTTCTCACACCATTAGCGTTGTACTCATTTTTAGTACACGAAACCCCTAGTACACCCATCCGAGCCTATCTTTTCGTTTCTAACTTTAAGCATCTTACTTAAAGGAAGAATTTGTTGCAACCCACTTAAATGTACACCCAAATCGCCTTAGCCTTCCGTGTATGCACTCATCTTTAGTGCATTATTGTTACATGTTTAAACCCTTAGTTAATTATCTAATTAATTACATTGTTGCTAAGTCGAGTCATATCCTTGTACATATTGTTTTGGGACGACTGGGACTCATGGGTAAAGTACTTGTGTTATGGAGTAATGGGGGAAAAACATCATATTATTACCCCCATATGTGCGTTAATCTTAAAAGTACTCCAAGTGTTTTGATTATCTTAATTCGAGTCATTAGATTAGTTTATTGTAAAGTATGTAAAAATTCAAGTGTAAGGGGAATGTTCATTCCCTATGATGTATTATTTTGGATGGTAGGGTAAGAGTGTATGCAAAATAAATAAATAAATAAATAAATAAATAAATAAATAAATAAATAAATAATCCAAAAGATTAAGAAAAGGAAAAAAAAGAAGAAAAGAAAAAAAAAATAAAAAAAAATAAAAAAAGAAAAGAAAAAAAACATACGGACTACCATCCCGTTTCATTTTATGTTTATTTTATGTTTTTGTTATTTTTGATTCATTAGCTTAAGCCGAGTCTAGTCTTGGCTTAGCAACGCCATATTGTACATGTAATTAACCAAGATTATTAACTCGCCACCAGTAAATATTGCCTATATCCAACAAAACCGTGTATCCCATATCCCTACACCTAACGTTATAACCCTTTAAAAGACCTCTTTGATAGTTTATCCTAGGTGCTTACGCCATGTGGTGGAGGTTTGATCCTTTCCCAAGCCTATGGTAATCTATTTTGCTATGACAGGTAGTGAGAGATGTTTTCCATTTCCATATTGTGATATATACTTTATTACACCCGAGAGATGTGAGTATCTAAACACTATTTGTGAGGTGCTAGTGTATGACCTCGGTGCTTGTCTTTGGTCTTTAGTGGAACGATTATTTGTTGTAATTACTTTTATATTAGTGTTAAATGACCCCTAACTTGTATTTTGACTAGAATAAAATCGCATTTGCTTGAGGACAAGCAAATCTCAAGTGTAAGGGTATATGATGAGGCGAAAAATGATCCATTTTTAGCGGGTCATTTAAGCCCGGAATTGAATTTATTTGATCAAATATTGCCCTAAATCGTTCCTTTTGTGATTTTAGGTACTTTTGGAGTGAATTCTGGAAAAGGAAGCATTTTGGACGTTTTTGGAGCATAAAAGTGAAGAAAACGGAAAAGTCTTAATTTTCCTTGCTGGGAACAGTACCTGACGGCGTCACAAGGTTCTACATGACGGTGTCAGGAGTAAAACAAGAGGTGAAGTGGATAAAGTCCGTGGCAGTCCAGAGAGTTTTACACTAAGGGCATGATGGCGTCACCATAGGCCGTCATGGTCCAATTGCATGTGACGGCCCAGAGTAACTTTGCACATGACGGTGTCAGATCTGGATCTAGGCAATCCGATATTACTATGGGCGGCAAGTTGACGGCGTCAGACATTTCTTCTTGACGCCGTCACGATGGAAAATCTATATATAGTTTTGCAATTTTCATTCATAAAGAGAGGACATTAGAGGGATAACTTGGAGAAACCCTAGCACGATTTTTACTGTTCTTTCAAGGGTTTTTACCCTTTGAAACCATTCATGTTCAATTAAGATAAGTATCCTTCCAATTCATTCAATATGTCTATGTGTTGTTTGAATATATCTTACGCTTGTCTTGATTTTAACATGCTAGGCTAGATCTGTTGTGTGTTTGCTTAGATGTAGTGAAACCTAGATGTTGATTATGGGTTGATTGCTTGTTTATAGTTCTTACGGATGAATGATTTCGATGTTAGGCTTATGAAAACTGGCAGACTTCCATAGGGTAACATGCTTGAACATCTTAAGAAACATGAACCAATGCGTACTAGGTTTTTATGGTTGTATTTAATGCATGAGCGAATTCTAATGATCCCATGTTAGGAGCTTCTTGCAGGCTCGACATAGGAGTGAAATAGGAGCTTATAGAGTTGGGGAAGTACGTACGCCACCCCACGAATGGTATTATGGAATATAACCCGTCATCCACGCAATTGTAACAAACTATCAACCTGTAAAAGATATCTAGGGAGTAATGAAATCTAAGTAAACACAATTCTCCCCATTATTGCTCACACCACTAGTTTAATTAGTTTTATTTTCATTTTTGTTATTTTATTTTGATTGCATCTTAGTTATTGGGTTAGTTGACTAGCAACTAATTCCGCCCACTCTTAAAAAACCCGAGATTTTAATTGCTTTTATAAAAATATGAAAAATACAAAAAGAATCACCCCTCACCTCTAGACCTAGTTTTTAGGCTTTCTAATCCTAGCGACACTATTTCTGAGTTGAGCGATCAATCCCCCGGTACTTGTCACTATACTGTACTACAACGATCAGGTACACTGCCTGGTGGGGGTTGTAAGCTTCTCGAGATCCCTCGAGAGGTAAAGCCTGGTGCAATTCCCACGCATCATTAGGTTTCATTACTCCCAAGATATCTTTTACAGGTTGATAGCTTGTTACAATTGCATGGATGACGGGTCATATTCCTTAATACTAGTCGTACGGCCGTGTACAATATTCTTTAACTCAATAGTATCCTACTTCACTCCTATGTCGAGCCGTTAGAAGCTCCTAACATGGGATCATTAGAATTCTCCTACGCATTAAATACAACCTAATATCGTAGTACATCTTCTCATGTTTCTTAAGACGTTCAAGCAAGTTACCAATGGAAGTCTGCCAGTTTTCTTAAGCCTAACATCGAATACAATCATCCGTAACAACTATAAACATACAATCAACCCATAATTAACATCTAGGTTTCACTACATCTAAGCAAACACAAAAGTAATCTACCGAGCATGTTAAATTGAAGAAAAGTGTAAGATATATTCAAGCAACACATAGACATATTGATTTAATTGAAAGAGTACTTATCTCAAATTGAACATGAAAGTTTCAAAGGGTTGAAACCCTTGAAAAAGCTGGAAAATTCGACCTAGGGTTTTTCCCTCAAAGTTGCACACCAATGAATGAAATTTGGAAAACTATACATAGATTATACAGGGTGACGGCGTCAAGAAGGAATTTGTGACACCGTCAACTCGCCGCCTATAATGAAATCGTATTACCTAGATCTGATTTTGATGCCGTCATGTAGGAATTTCTTCTGGGCCGTCACTAACAAATGGACCATGACGGCCTAGGTGACGCCGTCATCTTCCAATGCACAAAACACTCTAGACTGATGAGTGTGTAAATACTCATCATTTTTATCGTATCTGAACTTCCAAAACATCCAAAAACACTCAGAAATGCATCAAAATACAGAAATTATCCCAAAACTGTGTTTTATATGCTTTAGTTGCAAAATGTTTAAAAACAAATGAAAAATGAACAAAGTTTGCATAATTGGCAGTTTCAGTCCCTCAAGTTTCATAAATTGACAAAACTAGTCCCTGAAGTTTTAAAACGAAAGAAAAGTCAACCCAAGTCCTTTGGAATTCAAAAATTGTCAAAATAAGTCCTTGGGTGAAAAGTTTGAGAAAATTACACCCTTGGTCCCCAAGTTTCAAAAATGTCAAAACAAGTCCTCGGGAATTTAAAAATTGGAATTTATCAAATATTTTCCTTGTACTAATGTTATATGGCAGGTTTGACCCCTTGAAGCTACTTTGGAACATTGGCAAATCAGGTCCTCCAAGAATTCATATTGTATAATTTTAGTCCTTGGGCTTGTTCATTATTTAAACCAAACGGACCAAAAAATTATTACTTCATAAACCCTTAAATCCAAATCCAATAATAAAAACACACCCCAAGCCCACCCCAAACCAAGCCCAAAGCCATCACCAGCCCACTCCAGCGTTTAAATAATACTCCCCCAGTCAACCCTTGACCGTTTGACCCGTTGACCATCTCCCCGTACACCTCCCCACCCACCTTCTGCTACCAGCCAAACTTCACCATCATCACCCCTACCTTCACCCCTGTGACACTCAACCCCCCTCCTGCCCTCCTACACTCAAACAAACACAACACTCCAAATAAACACCTTTGGCATCAATTATCAAAGGGAAAACGATAAAATGCATTTGGGCACCAAAATAAAAGAACGGCCAAGATTGAATGCTACTTATCCAAAGGCCAAGATTGTTGCTGGGATATGCTCACAAGACTCCAAGAAACCCTAATTTTGATGTATAAAGAGAGCATTGAAGCTGTGAAGCAGGGTGTGTTTTTCACTTAGTATTTTTTTTTTACGTTTTCATGTAATTTTCATTTTCAAACCGTAAACTTAGATAAAAATTGTACCTTCAAGGTTTTCAGTGTAATTTCAACTTAATTTGATCAAGTAATTTTAGTTCTAAGTCCCATTTTAAGTTTATGCCATTTTATGTTAAAAATCTCAAATCCATTCCTAGTGTTAAAAAAGTGTTGTTTAGTAATTATTTAAGCTCATTTAAGTTTCCTGTAAGCTTTTCTAAGCTCATCTAACATGTTACTCAACTTCTAGTTTAAATAGCTAAAAATACAAAAAAAAAATAAGAAAATAAAAAAGGATGCAGAATTATGGAGAGAAAGCCTGGAGCAGGATGAATTAAGGATGGTCCTGGTTTAGAATTCCATGGGGAATGATAGGTTTTGAATTTGGTTCTTGGTTCTTAATGGCTTAGCAGGACTGCTTATTGTGAGTATTTTATTCAATTCTTGCTTTTACTGTAGCATTGATTATAGCTCAGTAATGATGCTTATTCTGTGTTATTCTAATGCTTGTTATGCTTATTGTTAGCTTTTGTAATATGTAGTATAAATTGGAACTCAATGGTGTTATATTGTGTGTTAACTGTTAGAATAAGCAATATGGGTAGTAATGGTTAAATGTTGTTAGCAGGTGTGCTTTTATGCTTAAATAGACTCACATCATCATATGAGAGCCTTGTAAACTGAAATCATGAACTAAATGGGTCAAACCCTTTGAAAACAAGAGATAACTGATTTTTAGGGAGTGTTTGGTTTAGTTTGGTTCACTTAGTTCTAGCCTGTATCTGTTGCATTTTTTAGTTTAGCCATATTACTTTAGGTATAGTTATTGCATTTTAGTCATAAAACCCTGGTCTCAATTGTTCAAAAGTCAAATTAAGCTTTTATCCATTTCATCTAATCAACTGTTAGGGATCCTTGTTCATTAACTTAGCATATTGGTGCATAAGCACATTCCATAACTTAATCTAGTCTTAATATGCATTAACATATCATTTTCAGTCATCTAGGAGTAATCAAACTTCATTTTAGTCAATTTGTGCAAGAAAAGTTCAAAAGTCAAAGTTGCATGTTTCAGATTTTGCAAAAATGGCAAGAATATTTGTGATTTTTGAGTAAGGATCTAGGGCTTGAAACTTTTAGGATTTGGAACCCCCCAGCTCAACTTTAAGAATCCATAGTTACTTGATTTTTGTGATTTTTATTGTGGGTCCCACAGAGCCTCAAAGAGAGGTGCAGGGGAAGATCATACCCTGTCTCAGCTTATAACCCACCCTTAGCACTCACTTTTGTGAGTTCCACAGGTCACCACAGTGGGCCCCAGGGCTTGTTCTTGCTTCCAAGCTGTTCATAAGCTAGCTGGCTAGCAGTTTCAACCAAGCTTGTGCCCTTAACCCCTGTGGACCCCACCTGGTTTGGGTCTGCAAGTGTTGTCTCCAAATTGTATCAGCTTAGGAGATTTAAGAGCTTATTTTTGTGCTATTTGCTTATTAAGTGCCCACATTCAGTTGTTCCTTGCTTGAAATTGTCCCAGTAACTTATTTGAACATTGATATACCTCAGTGTAGCTTTTTACATAGCTTGTTCCACAAATTAAGTCCTAATAAGCCTCAATCTTAGGCTGTTAAGCTTTTTGCTCACCATGTGCTTATTTCTGGGCTTATAGCAAAAGTTCCTTCACATTAGTTGGTTATTTTCAGTAGATAAACAGTTGTGTAAAAGAAAATCAAGAAAAAGCCAAAAATAAATAAAGTGATAGCTTCTATTTAAGCCATTTGGCTTATTTTTTTGCTTATTTATAAGCATTTCCCATTTTCAAATTTTTCTCATGTTCCTTGTAGGCCAAAATAATTTTAGGAATTTTTTCAGAATTTTCCTTGGTCATTTAGTACTTTTTATAATTTAGTTTAATTTAAATTAATTAAATAATTAGTTTTTAATTAGTATTAAATAATTAAAAAAGTAGAAAAATAGGTTTTCTGTTTTAAAATTAGTTTTATAATATTTTAGATTTTTCTAAATTAAATTTTCATTTTTCTAATTAAATTTCATAATTAATTAATAATTAGTACTCCCTCCGTCCCATAATAATTGTCCACTTTTACTTTTTTGAGTCTTTCTTATTCAACTTTGACCATTAATATTTTTATTTGTGTTATATAATACTTGATGAAAATTATATCAATAGAAAATGCATTTAAAACCCAAACATTCATATATTTTTCATCAAGTATATTATGTAACACAAATAAAAATATGTATAGTCAAAGTTGAATAAGAAAGACTAAAAAAAATCATAGTGGACAATTATTATGGGACGGAGGTAGTATAATTTAGTTAATTAAAAAGTAATTAATAATTTGTAATTAATTAATAGTAATTAATTAAATAGTTGTAAAAATAATTTTAATTTTCTAAAAATTTTCTTATAACATTAGGATTGTAAAAATATAATTTTCACATTCGTAGGACTTTATTTGCTCACGTTTCACTTTTTATTTTGCGCGTTCGCGTTTATTTTTAAATTCAAACGCGCGTTTTTAGGTTTAACTTACGTTTCTAGGTTATCTGATCATCAGTAATTGTTAGAATAGTGTTTCTAAGTTATTCTCAATCATAATCTCATAGTATAATCATTCAAATCAAATTCCAGATTCTCCTCTTAAATCACCTGATCACTTAAAACGTTTCAAAATACAATTGCTTACCTCGCTGGGACATAACGACCCGGGAATACACTGTACTCCTTGGTTAGTTGGTTTTAGACGTTTGACTTGGTTGACCATCACCTGGTAAACTTAGTTGACCGTTTAGGACCAATCAAAATTTGGCGCCACTGCCGGGGAGGTAGCTGCGTGTTTTAAAACGTTTTTTAGAAATTAGTGGTTTTTCATTCATCACTGTACAAATACCACCACCTTTTTGGAAATCTTAATCATAAAACAAAAACGTCATTAACACTTTTCCTAAAGTGTTAACAACACCAAAAAAAAATCAAAAACAAACAAAACGGATCGTTACGTTTTCTATATCGCGTTTCTTTTAAGGTGATTTTTAAAGAGATATGATTTTGGTAAACAAAACGATACCAAAAATATTGTCCAAAAGTTTTTAACCCATACACAAAAACCCAAAAACATTCGTCTCTTTCTTGTGAATAATAAATTACATAAAAATAAACCGTCGCAAACCAAGGCAGAACACCTACCAACTGGGGGTGTGAACATAATAAGTTCCCAAACAAAAGATAAAAACTTGCCTTTGTATCATTATGAGTGGTGTACCTTTCTTAAAGAAGCCATTCATTTGTGATTATTGGTTTAAGTTCACTGTTGATTTGCCTCGATCTTGTTTTATTGAAATTTTGTTGTTAGTGCATGCGCACTCGTTCACAATCGAAACGAAATCATCAACTAGGATCCAGTTCCAAAAATGGACGCTAACCAAGAACCACCCATCATAGATGATGCAGCTCCTGATCTCCGAACGATGGAGGAGTTGTGTCAACCCACGATGCTCGGAAGAGGTGGGCCCATTGCCCCTCTTAACATTGCGGCTACTGATTTTGGACTTAAGCATCACATAATACAACAAGTCCAGAATTCGTGCCAATTTCATGGTTTACCTGGTGACGATGCAAATAAGCATCTTGATAAATTTCTTATCATCAGCCAAAGCATGAAGCAGAATGGTGTCTCCGATGATGCCCTTCGTCTATCTCTTTTCCCCTATTCTCTAACCCATCATGCCACTGCATGGTTTGATCGACTTCCTAAGAATTCGATTCACACTTTTAAAGAAATGGTGACTAAAGTTTTAGCCAAATAATTTCCACCATCCATGGTTACCAAGTTACGAAATGACATTAGTAACTTTCGTCAGCATCCCGATGAGTCTTTGTTTGATGCATGGGAATGCTATAAGCTCTCAATTGATCGGTGTCCTAACCATGATATGTTACTCGTTACCCAAATAGATACTTTCTATAATGGGTTTACCTTGAGACACCGTGATATTCTCAATGCTGCTGCTGGTGGGACCTTTATGAAAAGGCGCCCCGAAGAGTGCTATGATCTCACTGAAAACATGACTGCCCACCATAATTTCTAGGATTCCTCAGCTGAGAGGGAGAGTCATGTAAGTCTGTCACTCCAGCATCTTCTGAAATAGCGGTCCTAACTAAAAAGATGGATGATTTCGCTACGGCTATGTTGAGGATGAACCAAAGTATTCAAAATCAACAAGTCCAAAATCAACAAGCCAAGGCCGTCAATCAAAGTTGTGAAACTTGTGGAGGTCCACATTCATATTCCGAGTGTCCAGCCACTAGTGGCTACACTCAAGAGGACGTATATGCTGCTCAAGGTTCCTATAATTCGGGCGGTAATAACTACGAACCGCAAGGGGACCGCAATCTTCTAAGCTATCGTTCTAACAATTTCCTTGGACCTCCCGGATTCAATCAAAACCCTAATGTCCAAAACCGTAACCAGAACCAAAATCAGAATCAAATGAACCAAGGTTACCAAAACCAAGGAAATGTCAATCAGAACCAAAACCAAGGTTTCCATCATAACCAAAACCAAGGTTTCCAAAATCAAGGAAACTACAATCGAAACCAAGGTCAAAACAACTATCAGGGAAACAATTCTCATGGACATGGCTCCCAACATCAGGGAAATTTTCAAAACCACGGTTCCCATCAAAATAACCGGGCCCAGAATTTTCCCAATTAAAATCAAGCCATCACTCCAACTACTCAGAATTATCCTAACCAAGCTCCTCCTAACCATACTCAAGCAATTGTTCCAACTGGCCCATCATCTGATGAGTTGTTGAGACAATTCATGAAATCTCAGGAGGAAATGAATAGGGTAATGATGACTCAGATCGCAGACCTTAAGAAGTCTTTAAATGATCGACCCTCGGGCTCAGGTACTACTTTACCTAGCAACACGATCGCTAATCCGAGGGGCGATGTTAAGGCGATCACAACGAGAAGTGGTGTTTCCTATGATGGACCCAAAGCTCCTACTACCTCTTCTTCTCCTCCCAAGGTAGTAGAATGTGAGCCTGAGGTAACAAAGGACAAGGTGTAATTTACTAGTCCATGAAGTACCGCACACGTCCACCCTCAGGTTGTACCAGAAACCGTGCCAAAACCAGGAGTTGTCTTTGAACCACCAACAACTCCTGGAGAGAACCCTAAATCCAAACCTTCACTACCATATCCATCTCGGTTACAAGACCAGAAGCTCCGCGAAAAAGCCAATCATCAAATGGAAAAGTTTTTTCAAATTTTCTGAGATATTCATTTTGATATCAGTTTCGCGGATGCTCTCGTTTTGATGCCTAAATTCGCATCGACAATCAAAAATCTGGTGAACAATAAGGAAAAACTATTCGAAATGGCACGAACTCCACTCAATGAAAACTGCTCTGCAGTTCTTTTGAAACAGCTTCCCGAGAAGCTAGGAGATCCGAGAAAATTTTCTCATTCCATGTGTTTTCCCTGGAATGGTTGAGTGCTTCGCCTTGGCCGATCTAGGTACAAGCATCAACTTGATGCCTTATTCAATATGGAAAAAGCTCTCTCTTCCAGAACTCACCACCACCTGCATGACTCTCGAGCTTGCAGACCGCTCAACATCTCGTCCCCTCGGTATTGCCGAGGATGTATTTGTAAAGGTGGGAAAGTTCCACTTTCCGGCAGATTTTGTGATTGTTGATTTTGATGCTGACCCATGAGTTCCTCTCATTCTTGGGAGAGGATTCTTAAGGACGGGTCGTGCGTTAAGCGATGTATTCGAAGAGGAAATAACTATTCGCGTTGGTACTGAAGCTGTAACCTTCAACCTTAATCAAACAGCAAGGTATTCCTCCAATTATGATGCCGAATCGGTTAACCGGTTGGATGTCATCGATGTTGCTGCGGAGGAATACGCTCAAGAGGTTTTAGGTTTCACTGATGAGTCTTCGAGTGAAAATCCCACTCAATCTTCTCATCCCATCATATCCGACTCTTCCCCTTCTCTCACTCCTTTTGAGGGAAGTGACTTCCTTTTGGAAGAAGTCGAGGCTTTTCTCGCCCAAGATAGTTCAACTTCGGGTAAATTTGATGAGGACTATCTTGATCCTGAGGGGGATATTCTTTTGCTAGAAAAATTGCTAAACGAAGATCCATCTCCCCCTCTTCCTCCAAAATTACTTCATAAAGAGGAAGTCAAAAATGTTGAAATAACAGATGACTTTCCTGTGGTTGAACTTAAGGACTTGCCGCCTCATCTTTAATATGCATTTCTGGAGGGTGATGATAAATTACCCATCATAATTGCTAAAAATTTAAGTGTTGAGGAAAAGGCTGCTCTAATAAAGGTTTTGAAGTCACATAAACAAGCAATTGCTTGGAGACTCACCGACATCAAGGGCATTGACCCTGAATTTTGTACCCACAAGATTTTAATGGAGGATGATTGATTAGTCCCGAAACGGTCAGATATTATTGACCAAGGTCAATAAGTCAAAGACAGCCCCGTTCCAATTCTCCGGTGATAGTATAATGTGTCCCCGGGTCGTTAAGTACCAGCGAGATTAAAATGATGTTTTTGGACATCGTTTTTGGGAATGAGTGGCACTGAGGACAGTAGCCAAGATGATTGGGAATTGATTTTGCTACTGATATTTTGGTATTTGCACAATGATATAATATTCACAAATAACAGATATACATATATATGCACAAATTCACAACTTGGAATCACATAACAGATAGAAAAGTGGGTTTTATCAGATTACAAACTACAGGGGGTGCAAGTGAACTTTTGAAAACTTAAAATTAAAAGAAAATTTAAAATGAAAATGAAATTATAAAAATGATTATTTTAATATTTAAATATTACTTAATTAATTAAAACTATTTAAAATGTAATTTAAACCTAATTTAAATTAACTAAAAATGATAAGGATTACAAATTTAACTAAAAACTTGCAAAAATAATTTCTAAACTTAAAAATGAACTTGAAGAAAGTATAAAAAATAAAAATAAATATTTTTGTCTTTTTATGAGTTTTTTATTAATTAAAAACTAATTATCTTAATTAAACTTATTAAACTATTTTAAATTACTAATAATAATAAATTAACTTAGAAAATTATGGAAAAATTTAGAAAACTATTTAAACATCACAGGAATCCTACAAAATTATAAAAACTTCTAAACATTATATTTAGGCTATACCACTAATTCTTTACTTAATTATTAATTTAAATCTAATTTAAATAATTAAAATAAGAAAAATGGAAAATGAACAGTAGAAATTAAAAATATATTTTCTAAAAGTCTATTATATTATATAAGAGCTAGGAAAAATATAAAAACTAGGTGTTGCTTTATAAAAACTAATTATGCTATTTAATACTTAATTATTAATTAATTATAAATAAAACTAATATTAAATCTAATAAATACTAAATGACAAAATAAAAATCTGAGAAAATTAATAAAATTACTTTAATATAAAAGGTAATTAATAAAAATATAAAAATGCCAATTACTTAAAAAAAATATAAAAATGAAAATGAAAATTTAAATTACATTAAATAGAAACTATCACTTATTATTAAATTGATTTTACTTGATTTTTCTTTTTGAAAACTATTTTACACCTAAAAACAAACAACTTTTGTGAAATCAACTTTTTTATAACTTAAAAATAAGCTGAGAATAAGCTCAAATGTTTACACAATTGACTTTATTTGACCTACAAGAGAAATCAGCCTTGGTGGGGTCCACAAGGGTAAAACTTGGTTCACTTAAGTTGCTTGGATAAGTTTAAGGTAGAAAAAGCACATGGGGTTCACTGGTTAAGCCAATAAGCCCCAATAAGCACTGTCTTATTAGTGGACTGAGACAGAAAATGGGACAAACTTAGGGACTGTCTAGGGGGCCCACTAGGTTGATTGGGGGCACAAGCTTGGGTGAAAGGGAAAGCCACCCACCTTGGGAGTTTAGTGAAGCCATGGGTCCCACTGTGGAGGGCTGCAGCCACCACCAAAGGTGGTGGTTGTGTGGTGGTTATCTGATGCAGGGGAGACTACTCCCCCTGCAGGTAACTTTGATCAGGTGTGGGGACCAATGAAAAATTCCTAAAAATGAAGTAAGGATGGGAATCAACAGTTGAGGTGGGAGAGATTCCACCCAAGAAAATTCACACCCTATTTCTCAATAGAAAATTCTCTAAAAATCTCACAATATTTAGAAAATTTGAGAAAATGAAAATTTGACTTTTTACTTAAACATGGAATTTTGACTTTGGTGACTTTTGATTGCTTCTAATGAACTTAAAACATGATTCTAAGCTAAAAAAAAGTTATTCTATCCTAAATCTACCAATTATGAGCTGATGTGAATGATTTATGGATCAATACTGTTAACAGATAACTCTTAGGTGAGGTTTATGAGTGATTTTGACTTTCTACTAATGGAGACCTGGATTTTAGGCTTTAACTAACCTACTTTGGACTATGGTACCCTGTTCATACCAAAACAACAACCAAATAACAACAATACCATAGCATACCATGCTAATCCAAACACCCCTAAACTAGATTGTTTACACAATCACTTACTGATTTTCACTATGACACTTACTCTTATAGATTTAACTAAGGTACTGAGTATTAGTGAAGTGCAAATGAACAATATTACTCTACTTTTAAACAACAAAAACTAGGATTACATGCCTAACTAGATATTTGCAAATTGAAACAGTCACATAAGAATTTGAACTAGAACAATGGAATAGACTCACAATTACTCAACTACAATTGGATTATGATCAATCACAAGCAATGGAACAGTATTTAACAAGGAACAACAGATTCTAAGCTACTACTGATAAAACTTAAACTTAAACTAGGAAATGTTCAATAAGACTTACAAATTCAATCCCTAACTGAAATAGGGAGCAATCCACACCAAAGCCTATCCTTAGATAGGCTTATAACCACTTCTGAACCTCAAGCCACCAATCAGTTATCCTATTATCTCCATTAATCCCATCAGTTGGCTTTTGTTGACCACTTCATTTGAACAATTTTAAGCAAAATCTAAATGGTGAGACTCATAACAAGCTATCATTTAGCTTATATGAGCTTATGAAACAGTGGAGCTAAGACTATAACATGATTTAAGGAACAATGAAATTTCAAATGAAACTTTCATAAAAACTGAGAATGAGCTTGTAATTGAAATTGAAGATTGAAATAAGTTTGAATTACATTGATAATACTTAACAAAGTGCTAGAAAGCTTTGAATTACACTAGGAAATGGAAAATTACAAAGGTCGATTAAACTACTACCACATTAATCTAATTACTACTAACTAACACTTCTTTCTTCCTTGTTTCTTCACTCTTATAGCCCAGTGTGGGTCCCACTTCAAATCCCAGCAACTTGATTGACTTTTGGATCACTTTTGCTCTCTCTCCATTTTTTGGCGGGAAAAGATTAATCTTGCAATTTGCTATGTAACAGATGCCATAAGGGGGGGGGGGGGGTGATGTGATTTTTACTTGGAATGAGTAATTTGGAAGGGATAAGGGGTGTGGGTGAGACAGAGGTGCAAGTGGTGATAGTGGAGGTGGTATTGCAGGGGAGAGGGAAGTGGTATTGAGGGGGAAGATGGTTTGGTCAAATGGTTTGACCTTGGTGTATTTGACACCAGTTTTATATTTAAAAGGGGAGTGGGCCGTAGTGGGTGATGGGCCAAAAAAAGGGAAAGTGGGCTGGATCAGGTTTAGGGTGGGTTTGGTTTTGGATTGGTTTGTGGTTTAATATAAACGGTCCGTTTGTTTTATTAGCCATAGGGACCAAAAGTGCAATTTTCTGAAAATTGAGGGGCTTGATTTGTCATTCACCCAAAGTAATTCAAAAGGGTCTATTATACCAATGGTGAGTAGTACAAGGGTAAAATATGATAAATTCTATTTTTCAAACCCCGAGGACTAAAATTGCCAAATTTGAAACTTCAGGGACCAATCTTGTAATTTCACCAAAATTTCCAACCAAGGACCATTCCTGCCATAGAAGAATAGTATAAGGACCAAAATTGATTTTCTCAAAGTTTTAATATCCCAGGGACCATTTTTGACAATTTTCCAAACTTCAGGGACTGAACTTGACATTTGTGAAACTTTGCACCAAAGGACTAATTGTGTAACTTTTTGATTTAAAAGGGCCTTTGGTGACTTTTTCAAGTTTTTAGAACAACCAGGGACTAGATTTGACAACTTTTGAAAGTTGAGGGACTGAAACTGCCAATTTTGCAAACTTTGTACGTTTTTCATCTGTTTTTGATTATTTTGCATTTGAAACATATAAAACACATTCCTGGGATATTTTCACTATTTTGATGCAATATTGAGTGTTTTTAGATGTTTTGGCAGCTCAGAAAAGGTAAAAATGATGAGTATTTACACACTCATCAATGACTTCAAACCAACAGTCCAACAGCAAAGAAGGGTGAATCCCAAAATTCATGAGGTCATCAAACAAGAAGTTTTAAAACTTCTTGATGCCGGATTGATTTACCCTATCTCGGATAGTCCTTGGGTTAGCCCAATACATTGTGTTCAGAAAAAGGGTGGCATTACTTTTGTCACAAACGAGGAAAATGAGTTGATTCCAACTCGATTGGTTACGGGTTGGCGTGTTTGCATTGACTATCGCAAGTTAAATGATGCCACCCGCAAAGATCATTTTCCTCTGCCCTTTATAGATCAGATGCTCGAGAGATTAGCGGGGAATGAGTACTATTGCTTCCTCGATGGTTTCTCGGGTTACTTTCAGATTCCCATTGATCCGCAAGATCAGGAAAAGACCACCTTCACGTGCCCCTATGGAACTTTTGCTTATAAACGTATGCCATTTGGTTTATGTAATGCTCCGGGCACGTTTCAAAGATGTATGATGTCCATATTTTCCGACATGATCGGGAAAACTTTGGAGGTCTTTATGGATGATTTTTCGGTCATTGGGGATTCGTTTCAATCATGTCTCTCCCATTTAGACAACATGCTCAAACGTTGTGAAGACACAAAGTTATGTCTAAATTGGGAGAAGAGTCACTTTATGGTCAAAGAGGGCATTGTCCTCGGCCATAAAATTTCAAAGAATGGGATTGAGGTTGACAAAGCCAAAATCGATGTCATTGCAAAATTACCTCATCCCACTACCGTCAAAGGTAATTGGAGCTTTTTGGGTCATGCCGGTTTCTATCGTAGGTTTATTCAAGATTTGTCCAAGATCGCCCGGCCTATGACCCATCTCCTCGAAAAGGATGCTCCTTTTAACTTCTCACCTGAGTGCGTAGAAGCTTTTGAAACTCTAAAGAAAAGGCTTACTGAGGCACCAATTCTTGTTGCCCCCGATTGGGACTTGCCTTTTGAACTTATGTGTGATGCTAGTGATTATGCAATAGGGGCAGTCTTGGGGCAACGCAAATCTAAACACTTTCAGCCTATACACTATGCAAGCAAAACGATGACCGAGGCTCAAAGTCATTACACTACCACAGAAAAAGAATTATTAGCTGTGGTGTATGCCTTTGAAAAATTCTGGTCATATTTGATATTGACCAAAAGCATAGTGTATACGGATCACTCGGCTTTGAAGTACCTCTTTGCAAAACAAGATGCAAAGCCGAGACTACTTCGTTGGGTTCTCCTCCTGCAAGAATTTGATATCATAATTCGTGATAAAAGAGGAGCTGAGAACCTTGCTGCTGATCATCTCTCCCGTTTGGAATACCCCTATCAAGATGTCTTCGAAAAAAAGGAAATTAATGAAACATTCCCTCTCGAGACACTCAATGCGGTTACCTTTCGTGGAGATTCTGTTACCCCATGGTTTGCCGATTTTGCAAACTACCATGCGGGTAATTTTGTTGTGAAAGGGATGTCGTCCCAACAAAAGAACAAGTTCTTTAAAGACGTGAAACATTACTCCTGGGACGACCCCTACCTTTTCAAAATCTGTGTGGATCAAGTCATCCGGCGGTGTGTATATGGTCAAGAAGCCACTGAAATTCTCAAGGTTTGCCATGCTGGTCCCACAGGGGGCCACTACAATCCAAATTACACCGCCAAAAAGGTGTTTGATTCCAGATTCTATTGGCCCATGATTTATAAGGATGCCCAAGAATTGGTCAAATCCTGTGACGCTTGTCAACGTCACGGGAATATTTCACAAAAGAATGAAATGCCACAAAATGCAATACAAGTTTGTGAAATCTTTGACGTATGGGGCATTGACTTTATGGGGCCATTTCCTTCATCTCATGGAAACAAATACATACTCGTGGCTGTTGACTACTTGTCAAAATGGGTTGAAGCGAAAGCTTTACCCACTAATGATGCCCGAGTTGTTGCGAAATTTTTAAAAGCTCTTTTTGCTCGATTTGGAACTCCACGTGCTATAATTAGTGAACGTGGTACGCATTTTTGCAATGACCAATTTGATAAAGTCATGCAAAAGTATGGTGTAACTCACCGTCTTTCTACTGTGTACCACCCTCAAACAAGTGGACAAGTAGAAGTTTCCAATCGAGGCATTAAGAGAATATTGGAAAGAACCGTTGGTGAAAATCGTGCATCATGGTCGGATAAATTAGATGATGCACTTTGGGCTTTCCGTACAGCTTACAAAACACCCATCGGGTGTACGCCTTACAAGCTTGTGTACGGGAAAGCGTGCCATCTACCGATCGAGCTTGAGCATAAAGCCTATTGGGCTCTCAAGCATGCAAATTTTGACCTGAAAATTGCGGGTGATCATCGGAAAGTTCAATTGAATGAATTAAATGAACTTCGTGATCAAGCTTACGAGAACTCTTTGATCTATAAGGAAAAGACAAAGAAGATTGATGACTCAAAAATCAAGAACCGCGTTTTTAACGTTTGTGATCGAGTCCTTCTTTTCAACTCTAGACTCAAGATCTTCTCGGGAAAGCTCAAAACCCGATGGACTGGTCCATTCACTATCGTTAAGGTTTATCCTTATGGCACCGTCGAATTATCTCAAAATGACGGTCCTAATTTCAAAGTGAATGGACATCGTTTGAAACATTACTTTGGAGAGGACATACCATCCATGGTTGTCCCTGATCTCCAAACATTCCCCAAGGTCAATTGAATTCGGGGATCGAGTCAAGCTAGCGACTCGATAAACAAAAATAGTAGCGACAACATGGGTTTTGACCCATGTCTCTGACTTCTTTCTACTTTCTAACACCCCAGTGTGGGGGAGTGGCCGTCCCCTGCAGCTATTTGAAATGTATATATCTTTGGAAAAAAAATGTGTGATTGTATGTACATATAAATAAAGTGAAAAATGCAAAACGATATTTCCACAGTTAGCTTATAATATTATCTTCTTACGTTCAAAGAGTCGGCATAATAGCCGGGACTTTGAATATTGAGGACAATATTAAACTCTAAGTGTGTGTGTGGGGGGGGGGGGGGGAATTCTAGCGAATTTTATCACATTATATCATCTAGTACCCCCTTTTTTGGCCCAAACTTTTCAAAAAATTTTCACTTTATTTCAAAATTTTTGTGGTTATCAGTCCGCCATGTCTAAACGACAAAAGGATTGGCTAATCCAAGAGCAAACGGCTCTTGGTAAAGATATCTCAAATCCGTTGACGGCTTACAATTTGCCCAAAATTGTATGGTATCTCAACTCGCCATATCCTAAAAAGTGAAAGAGTTGGCTAGCCCGCAAGATTATGGCTTGTGGTAAAGGCAGTGGAAAACCATAATTGGTAATCAGCTCACCAAGATGTTGACTATTCCATCAAGAGTTGGCTAGTCCAGAAGCAAACGGCTTCTGGTAAAGACAAATCAAATCTGTTGACAGCTGGTGGTTTGCTCAAAATCACATGGTTATCAGGTGGACCATAGTTCTTACTTGAACTGAAACATTTGGCTACTCCAGAAGTGATGGCTTTTGGTAAAGAGATTCAAATCCATTAAGTTTTCTCAAAAGATTGCTAGAGACTAGCAATAGTTTAGTGTGGGGGATTGATGAGTGTGTAAATACTCATCATTTTTATCGTATCTGAACTGCCAAAACATCCAAAAACACTCAGAAATGCATCAAAATACAGAAATTATCCCAAAACTGTGTTTTATATGTTTTAGATGCAAAATGTTTAAAAACAAATTAAAAACGAACAAAGTTTGCATAATTGGCAGTTTTAGACCCTCAAGTTTCATAAATTGACAAAACTAGTCCCTGAAGTTTTAAAACGAAAGAAAAGTCAACCCAAGTCCTTTGGAATTCAAAAATTTTCAAAATAAGTCCTTGGGTGAAAAGTTTGAGAAAATTACACTTTTGGTCCCCAAGTTTCAAAAATGGCAAAACAAGTCCCCGGGAATTTAAAAGTTGGAACTTATAAAATATTTTCCTTGTACTAATGTTATATGGCAGGTTTGGCCCCTTGAAGCTACTTTGGAACATTGGCAAATCAGGTCCTCCAAGAATTCATATTGTACAATTTTAGTCCTTGGGCTTGTTCATTATTTAAACCAAACGGACCAAAAAATTATTACTTCATAAACCCTTAAATCCAAATCCAATAATAAAAACACACCCCAAGCCCACCCCAAACCAAGCCCAAAGTCATCACCAGCCCACTCCACTGTTTAAATAATACTCCTCCTGTCAACCCTTGACCGTTTGACCCTTTGACCATCTCCCCGTACACCTCCCCACCCACCTTTTGCTACCAGCCAAGCTTTACCATCATCACCCCTACCTTCACCCCTGTCACACTCAACCCCCCTCCTGCCCTCCTACACTCAAACAAACACAACACTCCAAATAAACACCTATGGCATCAATTATCAAATTGAAAACGATAAAATGCATTTGGGCGCCAAAATCAAAGAACGGCCAAGATTGAATGCTACTTATCCAAAGGCCAAGATTGTTGCTGGGATATGCTCACAAGACTCCAAGAAACCCTAATTTTGATGTATAAAGAGAGCATTGAAGATGTGAAGCAGGGTGTGTTTTTCACTTAGTATTCTTTTTGACGTTTTCATGTAATTTTCATTTTCAAATTGTAAACTTAGCTAAAAATTGTACCTTCAAGGTTTTCAGTGTAATTTCAACTTAATTTGATCAAGTAATTTTAGTTCTAAGTCCCATTTTAAGTTTATGCCATTTTATGTTAAAAATCTCAAATCCATTCCTAGTGTTAAAAAAGTGTTGTTTAGTGATTATTTAAGCTCATTTAAGTTTCCTGTAAGCTTTTCTAAGCTCATCTAACATGTTACTCAACTTCTAGTTTAAATACCTAAAAATACAAAAAAAAAAATAAGAAAATAAAAAAGGATGCAGAATCATGGAGAGAAAGCCTGGAGCAGGATGAACTAAGGATGGTCCTGGTTTAGAATTCCATGGGGAATGATAGGTTTTGAATTTGGTTCTTGGTTCTTAATGGCTTAGCAGGACTGCTTATTGTGAGTATTTTATTCAATTCTTGCTTTTACTGTAGCATTGATTATAGCTCAGTAATTATGCTTATTCTGTGTTATTCTAATGCTTGTTATGCTTATTGTTAGCTTTTGTAATCTGTAGTATAAATTGGAACAAAATGGTGTTATATTGTGTGTTAACTGTTAGAATAAGCAATATGGGTAGTAATGGTTAAATGTTGTTAGCAGGTGTGCTTTTATGCTTAAATAGACTCACATCATCATATGAGAGCCTTGTAAACAGAAATCATGAACTAAATGGGTCAAACCCTTTGAAAACAAGAGATAACTGATTTTTAGGGAGTGTTTGGTTTAGTTTGGTTCACTTAGTTCTAGCCTGTTTCTGTTTTTTTAGTTTAGCCATATTACTTTAGGTATAGTTATTGCATTTTAGTCATAAAACCCTGGTCTCAATTGTTCAAAAGTCAAATTAAGCTTTTATCCATTTCTTCTAATCAACTGTTAGGGATCCTTGTTCATTAACTTAGCATATTGGTGCATAAGCACATTCCATAACTTAATCTAGTCTTAATATGCATTAACATATCATTTTCAGTCATCTAGGAGTAATCAAACTTCATTTTAGTCAATTTGTGCAAGAAAAGTTCAAAAGTCAAAGTTGCATGTTTCAGATTTTGCAAAAATGGCAAGAATATTTGTGATTTTTGAGTAAGGATCTAGGGCTTGAACTTTTAGGATTTGGAACCCCCCAGCTCAACTTTAAGAATCCATGGTTACTTGATTTTTGTGATTTTTATTGTGGGTCCCACAGAGCCTCAAAGAGAGGTGCAGGGGAAGATCATACCCTGTCTCAGCTTATAACCCACCCTCAGCACTCACTTTTGTGAGTTCCACAGGTCACCACAGTGGGCCCCAGGGCTTGTTCTTGCTTCCAAGCTGTTCATAAGCTAGCTGGCTAGCAATTTCAACCAAGCTTGTGCTCTTAACCCCTATGAACCCCACCTGGTTTGGGTCTGCAAGTGTTGTCCCCAAACTGTATCAGCTTAGGAGATTTAAGAGCTTATTTTTGTGCTATTTGCTTATTAAGTGCCCACATTCAGTTGTTCCTTGCTTGAAATTGTCCCAGTAACTTATTTGAACATTGATATACTTCAGTGTAGCTTTTTACACAGCTTGTTCCACAAATCAAGTCCTAATAAGCCTCAATCTTAGGTTGTTAAGCTTTTTGCTCACCATGTGCTTATTTCTGGGCTTATAGCAAAAGTTCCTTCACATTAGTTGGTTATTTTCAGTAGATAAACAGTTGTGTAAAAGAAAATCAAGAAAAAGCCAAAAATAAATAAAGTGATAGCTTCTATTTAAGCCCTTTGGCTTATTTTTCTGCTTATTTATAAGCATTTCCCATTTTTAAATTTTTCTCAGGTTCCTTGTAGGCCAAAATAATTTTAGGAATTTTTTCAGAATTTTCCTTGGTCATTTAGTACTTTTTATAATTTAGTTTAATTTAAATTAATTAAATAATTAGTTTTTAATTAGTATTAAATAATTAAAAAGTAGAAAAAATAGGTTTTCTGTTTTAAAATTAGTTTTATAATATTTTAGATTTTTCTAAATTAAATTTTCATTTTTTCTAGTTAAATTTCATAATTAATTAATAATTAGTATAATTTAGTTAATTAAAAAGTAATTAATAATTAGTAATTAATTAATAGTAATTAATTAAATAGTTGTAAAAATAATTTTAATTTTCTAAAAATTTTCTTATAACATTAGGATTGTAAAAATATAATTTTCACAATCGTAGGACTTTATTTGCTCACGTTTCACTTTTTTTTTGCGCGTTTGCGTTTATTTTAAATTCAAACGCGCGTTTTTAGGTTTAACTTACGTTTCTAGGTTATCTGATCGTCAGTAATTGTTAGAATAGTGTTTCTAAGTTATTCTCAATCATAATCTCGTAGTATAATCATTCAAATCAAATTCCTGATCCTCCTGTTAAATCACCCAATCACTTAAAACGTTTCTAAATACAATTGCTTACCTCGCTGGGACATAACGACCCGGGAATACACTGTACTCCTTGGTTAGTTGGTTTTAGACGACTGTCTTGGTTGACCATCACCTGGTAAACTTAGTTGACCATTTAGGACCAATCATGGACCATCACGTGTATCTTCCACTTCCACCTCTTTTGTTACTCTTGACGCCGTCACTTGGAGACTCTTGACGCCGTCAGGTACTGTTCCCAGCAAGGAAAATTAAGACTTTGCCGTTTTCTTCACTTTTATGCTCCAAAAACGTCCAAAATGCTTCCTTTTCCAGATTTTACTCCAAAAGTACCTAAAATGACAAAAGGAACGATTTAGGGCAATATTTGATCAAATAATCTCGACTTCGGGCTTAAATGACCCCCTAAAAACGGTTCATTTTTCGCCTCATCAAGTACCCTTACACTTAAGATTTGCTTGTCCTCAAGCAAATGCGCTTTTATTCTAATCAAAATACAATTTAGGGGTCATTTAATACTAATATAAAGGTAATTACAACAAATAATCATTCCACTAAAGACCAAAGACAAGCACGGAGGTCATACACTAGCACCTCACAAATAGTGTTTAGATACTCACATATCTCGGGTGTAATAAAGTATATATCACAATATGGAAACGGAAAACATCTCTCACTACCTGTCATGGCAAAATAGATTACCATAGGCTTGGGAAAGGATCAAACCTCCACCACTTGGCGTAAGCACCTAGGATAAACTATCAAAGAGGTCTTTCAAAGGGTTATAACGTTAGGTGTAGGGATATGAAAAACATGGTTTTATTGGATAAAGGTAATATTTACTGGTGGCGAGTTAATCATCTTGGTTAATTACATGTACAATATGGCTTTGCTAAGCCAAGACTAGACTCGACTTAAGCTAATAAATCAAAAATAACAAAAACATAAAACAAACATAGAATGAAACGGGATGGTAGTCCGTAGGTTTTTTCTCTTTTCTTTTTCTATTTTTTTTTTCTTTTTCTTAATTTTTTCAATTTTTTCATTTTTTTTTTATTTTTTATTTTTTATTTATTTTTTTTATTTTTTGCATACACTCTTACCCTACCATCCAAAATAATACATCATAGGGAATGTACATTCCCCTTACACTTGGACTTTTACATACTTTACAATAAACTAATCTAATGACTCGAATTAAGATAATCAAAACACTTGGAGTACTTTTAAGATTAACGCACATATGGGGGTAATATAGGATGTTCTTCAACATTACTCCATAACACAAGTACTTTACCCATGAGTCCCAATCGTCCCAAAACAATATGTACAAGATATGCCTCGACTTAGCAACTAATGAGGCGAAAAATGATCCGTTTTTAGGGGGTCATTAAAGCCCGGAATTGAATTTATTTGATCAAATATTGTCCTAAATCGTTCCTTTTGTAATTTAGGTACTTTTGGAGTGAATTCTGGAAAAGGAAGCATTTTGGACGTTTTTGGAGAATAAAAGTGAAGAAAACGGCAAAGTCTTAATTTTCCTTGCTGGGAACAGTACCTGACGGCATCACAAGGTTCTACATGACGGCGTCAAGAGTAGAACAAGAGGTGAAGTGGATAAAGTCCGTGACGGTCCTGAGAGTTTTACACTAAGGGCATGACGGCGTCACCATAGGCCGTCATGGTCCCATTGCATGTGACGGCCTAGAGTAACTTTGCACATGACGGCGTCTTATCTGGATCTAGGCAATCCGATATTACTATGGGCGGTGAGTTGACGGCGTCAGACATTTCTTCTTGACGCCGTCACGGTGGAAAATCTATATATAGTTTTGCAATTTTCATTCATAAAGAGAGGACATTAGAGGGATAACTTGGAGAAACCCTAGCACGATTTTTACTGTTCTTTCAAGGGTTTTTACCCTTTGAAACCTATCATGTTCAATTAAGATAAGTATCCTTTCAATTCATTCAATATGTCTATGTGTTGTTTGAATATATCTTACGCTTGTCTTGATTTTAACATGCTAGGCTAGATCTCTTGTGTGTTTGCTTAGATGTAGTGAAACCTAGATGTTCATTATGGGTTGATTGCTTGTTTATAGTTGTTACGGATGAATGATTTCGATTTTAGGCTTAAGAAAACTAGCAGACTTCCATAGGGTAACATGCTTGAACATCTTAAGAAACATGAACCAATGCGTACTAGGTTTTTATTGTTGTATTTAATGCATGAGCGAATTCTAATGATCCCATGTTAGGAGCTTCTTGCAGGCTCGACATAGGAGTGAAGTAGAAGCTTATAGAGTTGGGGAAGTACGTACGCCACCCCACGAATGGTATTAAGGAATATAACCCGTCATCCACGCAATTGTAACAAACTATCAACCTGTAAAAGATATCTAGGGAGTAATGAAATCTAAGTAAACACAATTTTCCCCATTATTGTTCACACCACTAGTTTAATTAGCTTTATTTACATTTTTGTTATTTTATTTTGATTGCATTTTAGTTATTGGGTTAGTTGATTAGCAACTAATTCCGCCCACTCTTCCAAAAAAAACCCGAGATTTTAATTGCTTTTATAAAATTATAAAAATACAAAAAGAATCATCCCTCACCTCTAGACCTAGTTTTTCGGTTTTCTAATCCTAGCGACACTATTCCTGAGTTGAACAATCAATCCCCCGGTAATTGTCACTATACTATACTACAACGATCAGGTACACTGCATAGTGGGGGTTGTAAGCTTCTCGAGATCCCTCGAGAGGTAAAGCCTGGTTCAATTCCCACGCATCAAGTTTTTGGTGCCGCAGCCCGGGGAATAGTTATTGTCTAGGTTAGGATTTCTTTTTATTAGGTCTACTTGCTAGATTCCTTTCTAGTAACTTTTTACTTTATTTTTAGGTTCTCTTTAGTCTATCTATTTCTTCGTGTCTTTGTTCGTAATCTTTACCATCCGACATCATGGAAGGTGGTAACATCTTTGAACCCATCAATCCACCATAACAAAACCACCCACAAAACCCACCACTAGCAAACCAACCTCTTAGGCCCCGAACCCTAGGAGAGTATTCCCTTCCTAGCCACCAAGGCTATCGAAACACTATTGAGCTCACCCAAGGAGCCAATGTGTTCCCATTGCGATCCGACACCATCCGGTTGGTGCAAAGCGGATGTGCATTCCATGGACTTCGTTCCGAAGATCCTAACCAACATCTCAAGGACTTCCTTAAAATCGTAGATTCCATAGACCTTGGTGTTACAACTAGAGAGTCGACCCGATTACGCCTATTCCAATTCTCTCTACGTGATCAAGCTAGTCAATGGCTTGAACGTTTACCCGCGGGATCCATCACCTCATGGGATGATCTCACCACTCGTTTCCTTGCTCAATTTTTCCCACCGGGGAGAATTACCATGCTTAGAAACGATATCTTGATGTTCCAACAACGTCAAGGTGAAACTCTATATGAAGCAACTCGTTTCAAGGACTTACTCCAAAAAGTCCCTCATCATGGCATAGATCTTTGGCTCCAAGTCCAAATCTTCTATGACCATATCGATTCCACAAGGCGAACCATTGACCAATCGGCCGGTGGTAAGCTACATGATCTAAGTGCGGAAGAATCATGGGAACTCATAGAAGATCTTGCTCTCTATGACAACGAAAGTTGGAATGATCCCCGTGATTTGAACAAAACGGTCAAGGCAATGTCTTTGCCTTCGAACAATTCTAGCACTCTCGACCGTAGGATCATGGAACTTGAGGACTAAGTCAAGTTTCTCATGAAATCTTACGAAGCTCCTAAGCCTTCAAGCCAAGTGAACAAAATCACTTCTTCATGCGAATTATGTAGTGGTCCCCATGACACTCGTGATTGCGTGGAACTCCCTGGAACAGCTTTTGCGGACTACGCATCCTCGCGTACCGACGAAGCGGGAGATAAGTGGTACACTTTCAAACCCGAGCCAAACCCTTATGGTGATTCCTACAATCCTTCTTGGAAAAATCACCCAAACCTTAGGTGGAAACAAAACCAAAACAATTCTTACAATCCACCTAATCGTTACCAACCAAACGGTCCACCCTCCAACCGCACTTTCAACAACAATCCTTCTAATAACTATGGTAGTACCAATAATCTTGAAGGATTGATGTCCAAGTTTATGGCATCTCAAGAAGCTCGCATAGCTAAGTTTGAAACCGAATTCAATCAACAACAAATGGAGATGACCAATAAGATTGACAACTTATTGAAAGCCCTCAACAACCAAGCGCTAACTACACCTAGAAAGGACACTAGGGATGCCAATAGCGGAATACAAATTAAGGACCCCTCGTCATCCAAACACGTCCACTTTGTCAATGTTGTCACTATTAAGCCAAAAGATAAGGATATAGAAGAAAGTGACAAGGATGAAGTTGGAATAGAAATCGAGACTAGGGATGAAATTAAGGAAGTTGAGGTTAATAAGGGAGAAAAGTTAGAGGAAGTAGAAAACGTAGAAGAGTACTTTGATAAGTTGCCCACCAAGGAAGAACGGGAATATCACAAGGATTTATTTGATGATCCCGAGACACATATATCCTTGGTTCACCCCTTATTAAAGTAGGTGATCCCTCTAACATCAACATACCATGCAACATTGGGCATATGCATGTATGGAAAGCTTATATCGATCCTAGGTCTCCTATAAACATCATGACTAGGACTTATTATAATTGGGTAATGAAAAAGCAACTTGGTTATAGGATGATGCCCAACAAGAATTTGATAAGTAATTTTGTTGGAAGAGTGAAAGGATTGCATGTAATTATAGGAAACTTCACTTATGTGACCGACTTTGTGATAGTGGAGGATACTCGTCCGGTGACAGATGATTGCCTAAGTCAAGTAGTGTTCGGAAAACAGTTTGTTGAGGCCTCTAAGATGAGTTATGATCCGACTCTATGGATAGTTAGATTCAAGGAAGAGAATGATGAGATTGCTTACCAAATGTCCTATAAGATTGAACAATACCGCCTCTTATCAAACATAGAAAAGGAACACAAACAAGCGGTTTACTATAGGAATGATGAGGATAGATGTAGAGGAGTAGAATATGTTATGAATATAATACTTGGTTTCTACAAAGAATGCTTGCAGCTAGGTCCGGAATACAAAACTAATATAGGAGATGACCTAGAGAGTGAGACCAACGATGAGGTCACGTAATTGCCCATGACCTTGAGTCTAGCTACAAGACTCGTAAATAAAGAAAAGCGCTTCTTGGGAGGCAACCCATGCTTTGTGTGATTTTTAATTGTTTGAGTGTTATTTGTTTCCGTATGCATGCTTTATTTTTATTGTTGGTAGATCATGTTTCAAAAATAAAATGGTGAAAATACTTTATTTTGTCGTTTGACTTTGTCCTAACTTCATAAAAAGGTATTTCGCAAAAGATAAGTGTAAGGGGAAACCCCAAATATATTTTTAGGAAACAAAATTGATCATGAATTTCCACAATATTAAATGGACATGTATATTCGTATTTGTTAGAGTCAAATGCTTGTATCGAGTCATAATGATGTTTTGCAGGATTTTCCAGGAAGTAGGACATAAGTTTTTCCAGAAATTTTCTGGAGACTTAACGTAATGATTTCTGCAGGTCACTTCTGACGGCGTCATGAGTTTACTCTTGACGGCGTCATGTGTAAAATTCTGGAAATTTTGCTAGTTTTGTTTTTCTAATGGAGTCTTAAAGTTTTTGTTAATTCTTTAGTTTTATAAACTCCAGGAAATCTGCAAACATTCATTCCACAAGCATTATATCTTACATTGCTTTCTAGGATTTATTAGTATATATAGATTACCGCCGATTTTACGCGAGGTTGCCTTGTTTATTTTCTCAGGTTTAACAGGTTATGTATGACAAGAAGATGATTTATATTTCTGCAGGGAAGCTTTGATTGTTCATTTTCTTGGAGGAAGATCTGACCTTGTTACCACACTATCCACACCTAACGAATCAGGGGAGTATTTGATTTCATTCTTTTATCTGTTTTACTTTTACATTCTTTAATTGAACATTGGGGACAATGGTCATCCTAAGTGTAAGGGGAGGATAAATGATGATACCTTATAGGATACACTTTCACTTGAGTTTGTTTGTTTGATGGTAGGTGTGTAATAAAACTATGAGAAATACTTGTTAGTGTAATTTTAGCGCCAAATTTAAATTTTTTTTACAACATTTAGGAGTGAAACTTTAGCCTTAGCAAGCGTCTCATGGATATGAGATTGTATGACTAGCACAAAACCGTACTATTCAGAAAAATTTTCCACCCAAATATGTGAGGTTCGCCTTTAGATTTGATAGGAAAAGCATTTACTATTAGTGCTTATGAGTGTACCGGTAGCATTTAGATTCTAGAACTTGCGTTAGTGATGCATCCTGAGACCGCTAGTGAGACTACATTCGTGTAGTAGGATTTACTACATGATAAGAGGCATTAGGATCACCCTTGTGTTAAACCCGTATCATAATTACTTGACCATTTAAGTCATATTACTTGGCTAGTAAAGTCAACTAATTTTTCCCACACCATTAGCGTTGTACTCATTTTTAGTACACGAAACCCCTAGTACACCCCTCCGAGCCTATCTTTTCGTTTCTAACTTTAAGCATCTTACTTAAAGGAAGAATTTGTTACAACCCACTTAAATGTACACCCAAATCGCCTTAGCCTTCCGTGTATGCACTCATCTTTAGTGCATTATTGTTATTTGTTTAAACCCTTAGTTAATTATCTAATTGGTTACATGGTTGCTAAGTCGAGTCATATCCTTTTACATATTGTTTTGGGACGATTGGGACTCATGGGTAAAGTACTTGTGTTATGGAGTAAAGGGGAATGTTCATTCCCTATGATGTATTATTTTGGATGGTAGGGTAAGAGTGTATGCAAAAAAAAAAAAAAAAAAAAAAAAAAAAAAAAAAAAAAAAATATATATATATATATATATATATATATATATATATATATATATATATATATATATATATATATATACGAACTACCATCCTGTTTCATTCTATGTTTATTTTATGTTTTTGTTATTTTTGATTTATTAGCTTAAGTCGAGTCTAGTCTTGGCTTAGCAACGCCATATTGTACATGTAATTAACCAAGATTATTAACTCGCCACCAGTAAATATTGCCTATATCCAACACAACCGTGTATCCCATATCCCTACACCTAACGTTATAACCCTTTAAAAGACCTCTTTGATAGTTTATCCTAGGTGTGTACGCCATGTGGTGGAGGTTTGATCCTTTCCCAAGCCTATGGTAATCTATTTTGCTATAACAGGTAGTGAGAGATGTTTTCCATTTCCATATTGTGATATATACTTTATTACACCCGAGAGATGTGAGTATCTAAACACTATTTGTGAGGTGCTAGTGTATGACCTCCGTGCTTGTCTTTGATCTTTAGTGGAACGATCATTTGTTATAATTACTTTTAAATTAGTGTTAAATGACCCCTAACTTGTATTTTGACTAGAATAAAAGCGCATTTGCTCGAGGACAAGCAAATCTCAAGTGTAAGGGTATATGATGAGGCGAAAAATGAGCCGTTTTTATGGGGTTATTTAAGCCCGGAATTGAATTTATTTGATCAAATATTGCCCTAAATCATTCCTTTTGTAATTTTAGGTACTCTTGGTGTGAATTCTGGAAAAGGAAGCATTTTGGACGTTTTTGGAGCATAAAAGTGAAGAAAATGGCAAAGTCTTAATTTTCCTTGCTGGGAACAGTACCTGACAGCATCACAAGGTTCTACATGACGGCGTCAAGAGTAAAACAAGAGGTGAAGTGGATAAAGTCCGTGACAGTCCAGAGAGTTTTACACTAAGGGCATGACAGCGTCACCATATGTCGTAATGGTCCTATTGCATGTGACGGCCCAGAGTAACTTTGCACATGACGGCGTCAGATCTGGATCTAGGCAATCCGATATTACTATGGGCGGCGAGTTGACGGCGTCAGACATTTCTTCTTGACGCCATCACGATGGAAAATCTATATATAGTTTTGCAATTTTCATTCATTAAGAGAGGACATTAGAGGGATAACTAGGAGAAACCCTAGCACGACTTTTACTGTTCTTTCAACGGTTTTTACCCTTTGAAACCTTTCATGTTCAATTAAGATAAGTATCTTTTCAATTCATTCAATATGTCTATGTGTTGTTTGAATATATCTTACGCTTGTCTTGATTTTAACATGCTAGGCTAGATCTCTTGTGTGTTTGCTTAGATGTAGTGAAACCTAGATGTTCATTATGGGTTGATTGCTTGTTTATAGTTGTTACGGACGAATGATTTCGATGTTAGGCTTAAGAAAACTGGCAGACTTCCATAGGGTAACATGCTCGAACGTCTTAAGAAACATGAACCAATGCGTAATAGGTTTTTATGGTTGTATTTAATGCATGAGCGAATTCTAATGATCCCATGTTAGGAGCTTCTTGCAGGCTCGACATAGGAGTGAAGTAGAAGGTTATAGAGTTGGGGAAGTACGTACACCACCCCACGAATGGTATTAAGGAATATAACCCATCATCAACGCAATTGTAACAAAGTATCAACCTGTAAAAGATATCTAGGGAGTAATGAAATCTAAGTAAACATAATTTTCCCCATTATTGTTCACACCACTAGTTTAATTAGCTTTATTTACATTTTTGTTATTTTATTTTGATTGCATCTTAGTTATTGGGTTAGTTGATTAGCAACTAATTCCGCCACTCTTCCAAAAAAACCCGAGATTTTAATTGCTTTTATAAAAGTATAAAAATACAAAAAGAATCATCCCTCACCTCTAGACCTAGTTTTTAGGCTTTCTAATCCTAGCGACACTATTCCTGAGTTGAACGATCAATCCCCCGGTACTTGTCACTATACTATACTACAACGATCAGGTACACTTCCTGGTGGGGGTTGTAAGCTTCTCGAGATCCCTCGAGAGGTAAAGCCTGGTGCAATTCCCACGCATCAGCAACCATTTAATCAATTAGACAATTAACTAAGGGTTTAAACAAATAACAATAATGCACTAAAGATGAGTGCATGCACGGAAGGCTAAGGCGATTTGGTTGCACATTTGGGTGGGTTGTAACAAATTCTTCCTTTAAGTAAAATGCTTAAAGTTAGAAACGAAAAGATAGGGTCGGAGGGGTGTACTATGGGTTTCGTGTACTAAAAATGAGTACAACGCTAAGGTGTGGGAAAAATTAATTGACTTTACCAGTCAAGTAATATGACTTAAATGGTCAAGTAATTATGATACGGGTTAAAACACAAGGGTGATCCTAATGCCTCTTATCATGTAGTAAATCCTACTACACGAATGTAGTCTCACTAGCGGTCTCGGGATGCATCACTAACGCAAGTTCTAGAATCTAAATGCTACCGGTACACTCATAAGCACTAATAATGAATGCTTTTCCTATCAAATCTAAATGCGAACCTCACATATTTGGGTGGAAAATTTTTCTGAATGGTACGGTTTTGTGCTAGTCATACAACTCTTATCCATGAGACGCTTGCTAAGGCTAAAGTTTCACTCCTAAATGTTGTAAAAAATTTTAAATTTTGCGCTAAAATTACACTAACAAGTATTTCTCTTAGTTTTATTACACACCTACCATCAAACAAACAAACTCAAGTGCAATTGTATCCTATAAGGTATCATCATTTACCCTCCCCTTACACTTAGGATGAACATTGTCCCCAATGTTCAATTAAAGAATGTAAAAGTGAAATAGGTAAAAGAATGAAAGCAAATACTCCCCTGATTCGTTCGGTGTGGATAGTGTGTCAACAAGGTTAGATCTTCCTCCAAGAAAATGAACATTCAAAGCTTCCCTTCCAGAAAAATAAATCATCTTCTTGTCATACATAACCTGTTAAACCTGATAAAACAAACAAGGCAACCTCTCGTAAAATCGGCGGCAATCTATATATACTAACAAGTTCTATAAAACAAATTAATTTGTGGAATGAATGTTTGCAGATTTCCTGGAGTTTATAAAACTAAATAATTAACAAAAACTTTAAGACTCCGTTAGATAAACAAAACTCGCAAAATTTCCAGAATTTTACACATGACGCCATCAGGAGTTAATTCCTGATGCCGTCAGAAGTGACCTGCAGAAATCTTCACGTTAAGTTTCCGGAAAATTTCTAGAAAAACTTATGTCCTACTTCCTGGAAAATCCTGCAAAACATCATTATGACTCGATACAAGCATTTGACTCTAACAAATACTAATACACATGTTCATTTAATATTTTGGCGAATCAAGATCAAATTTGTTCTTAGAAACAAATTTGGGGTTTCCCCTTACACTTAGCTTTTTGATTGGTATGAAAGCAGTCAGATATTATTGACCAAGGTCAACAAGTCAAAGACAGCCTCGTTCCAATTCTCCGTGGATAGTATAGTGTGTCCTCGGGTCGTTAAAGTCCCAGCGAGATTGAAATGGTGTCGTTTTGAAATCGTTTATGAGTGAGTGGCACTGAGGACAGTAGCCCAGATGATGTGGAATTGAATTTGCTACTGTTACTTTGGTATTTGTACACAGATATAATATTCACAAAAATCAGATATACAGGGATATGCACAAATTCACAATTAAGTTCACGTAACGGACTGGAAAAGTGAGATTTGGTGAATTACAAACTACAGGGGGTGCTTTTGAACTTTTTGAAACTTAAAAATTAAAAAGAAATTTGAAAATGAAAATGAAATTACAAAAGTGATTATTTTAATATTTAAATACTATTTAATTAATTAAACTAATTTAAATCTAATTTAAATCTAATTCAAAATAACTAATAATTATAAATGTTACAAATTAAACTAAAATTTTGCAAAAATAATTTCTAAACTTAAAATAGAACTTGAAGAAAGTATAAAAAAAATAAAAATAAATATTTTTGTCTTTTTATGATTTTTTATTAATTAAAAACTAGTTAACTTAATTAAACTAATTAAACTACTTTTAATTACTATTAATACTAAATTAACTTAGAAAATTATAAGAAAATTTATAAAATTAATTAACCATCACAGGAATCCTACAAAATTATAAAAACTTCTAAAAATTATGTTTAAGGCTAATCCACTAATTAATTACCTTTTAATTAACTTAAATCCAATTTAAATAATTAAAATAAGAAAAATGGAAAATGAACAGTAGAAACTAAAAATATATTTTCTAAAAGTCTAATATATTATATAAGAGCTATAAAAAAATATAAAAACTAGGTTTTGCTTTATAAAAACTAAATATGTATTTAAAACTTAATATTAATTAATAATTAAGAAAACTAATCTTAAATCTAATAAATACTAAATGACAGAATAAAAATATAGGAAAATTACTGAATTTACTTTAATATAAGAGGTAATTAATAAAAATATAAAAATACTAAGTACTTGATAAAAATCTAAAAATGAAAATTAAAAGATAAATTGAATTAAATAGAAACTATCACTTAATTTAAAATTGGATTTTCTTGGTTTTTCCTTTTACAAATCTATTTTATAACTAAAAACAAACACTTTTTGTGAAATCAACTTTTTTACAACTTAAAAATAAGCTGAGAATAAGCTAAAAAGTCCACACAGTTGACTTTTGTTGACTTTTAGGAGAAAACAGCCTTGGTGGGGTCCACAAGGGTAAAAATTGGATCCAATAAGTTTAATGGGCTTATGTGAGCAAGAAACAACAAAAAGATTCCACAGAAATAGCCAATAAGCTCAAAATAAGCAATTCACAAATCCATGCGCTACTCAGATTTGGGACAGAGATTATAGGCAATTCTAAGTAGGGTCCACTGAGTCCAAGGTCAAACTAGTGGTCAAGGTTTAATCTATGGTAGTGATAAACTTCCACTTCCACCTCTTTTGTTACTCTTGACGCCGTCACTTGGAGACTCTTGACGCCGTCAGGTACTGTTCCCAGCAAGAAAAATTAAGACTCTGCCATTTTCTTCACTTTTATGCTCCAAAAACGTCCAAAATGCTTCCTTTTCCAGATTTCACTCCAAAAGTACCTAAAATGACAAAATGAACGATTTAGGGCAATGTTTGATCAAATAATCTCGACTTCGGGCTTAAATGACCCCCTAAAAACGGTTCATTTTTCGCCTCATCAATAGTGAAAACAATACTTGAACCTAGAAAAGATCCTAAATACCCCGGTGGAGTTTGTAACTTTGTCGGAAGAATTAAAGGTCTACATGTTTTCGTTGGGAACTTTACTTATATCATTGACTTTATGGTTGTTGAAGACTTAGCTAGTGTTATTGATTGTCGCTTATCCCATGTTGTATTAGGTAAGCCATTTGTTGAAGAATCCAAGTTAGAATATGATGGGATAGAAGTGACAATCCGATTTACTAGTGAAACTGATAGGATCACATATAGGATGCCTAATAGAATGAAGGAATTTTGTTTTATGCCTCGATTTGATATGGATAACATTGGTGCTTTTGAGGACATCAATGAAGAGGATAAGAAAAATGGCATGGACTATGTATGGGAGAAGAAGAGCCTTTTCTATAAGGATTGCTTAACTCTAGGGCCAAAATATAAAGTTCATAGGGAATTTGCCAATAGGATTATAGGAGCAATTGAGAAAAAGGTGGTTGGTCTCTATCAAGTCGAAGGAGCAGGTAATATGTACTTTTGCATGGTCATGCAAATTCTTCCTATAGAAATGATATATATATATATATATATATATATATATATATATATATATATATATATATATATATATATATATATATATATATATAACTTCGAATCTATTTAATTACTGTAATTTCTTAGGTTGAGGGGCTTGGCAAATTTCTTGATCAAAACAAAAAGATGTTATCATTGCTTGAATTTGTAAATTACAAGCTTCCTGGAAATCTTATGACTACAATATACGAATCATTGCATGTAAACGGTTTTGAAAATGTTGTGCCACCTGGACAAGTTTCTGAAATAGGCAACAATAAAATGAGGTTGCGCTTTCATGACAGAACAAGTTGACGAGCTTGATAGACATGTAAAGACCAGGAAGGTAGTTGAAGTTGCGACCACCTTATCCTTGAAGATGATAATACTTTCGACATGCTTTTGTCCAAAAGATATAATACGGTTCTCGCTGCATGTATGTTAATATCTTAACTACCTTCTACTTTTAGGAGAGTTTATAAGGCAACTATGCATAAGCTTCATAGTCACTTAAGAGTCTATGTTAATATATTAACCAAATGTTATATTTCAGTAACTGTAGATTGTGGTCGTTAACCAAATATTATATTTTATCCGCAAATGACCGCTCCAATAGCTCAGGATAAGGTGCATTTCTTGCTATTCTTACTTGATGTATATGTACATCAATGGTTAGGAGGTAAACTACTTTAGCCCTATGATAACTCTAGCATCTACTTCTTAGGTTGTGAATTTTATGTTTCATTTTGTGCAAACAACAATAGCCATAGTGTAAGGAAGGGAAGAAATTGTTGATCACATACAACGTAAAAAAAAAACGACCCGCCCGCAACGCGGCAGCCAACATTGTTCTCGTTCTATTCAAAGTAGAAGTGTTTCTTTTGGGAATTTTAACTACATGGTTTCATAATCGTTTACACCAATTCTTGAACAAAAGCATATAAATGCCTTATCATCCTGCAAACTAAAGATGATTAATATAATCATAAGAGGGGAAGGTGCAGCTCGCCGAGCACCCCTCGCCACTCCAACATGGACACAATTTTGCTTCGCCACCCTTCGCCGCTGCACCGACCCCCCCCCCCCCCCCATGTCTCACCGTTTGGGAGCTACTCGTCTGCACGACGAACCTCGGAACCGTCCTTGTTGTCAGTTTTATTATTATTATTATTATTATTATTATTATTATTATTATTATTATTATTATTATTATTATTATTGGTTGTTTTCTTTTTTGCTTGTGTTTGTGTGTTGCGTTTGAGTTTGTGATGTGTTTGTATAAATCTGATGTGCATTTGTAAAGAAAATGTCTTTCTTTTTTTATTAAAATTGTTTATTAGTGAAATTATTATTATTATTATTATTATTATTATTATTATTATTATTATTATTATTATTATTATTATTATTATTATTATTTCATTTGAAAATGAATTAATTTTTAATTTTAATGAAATGAATTTAGTTTATTTGGAAATTTGAAAAAAAAAATAAAGTTGTAAGTGGTGGGCCCCGATTAAGTAAGTTGAGGTTAGTTGTTGGTGAGAAGGAGGTTTTTTGTGAAGAGGATGTAAGATGATGTGACACCCGTGAGACCCAAATGAAGAGCTTGAGCTCTTCACTATACCTTCCGCTCTAAGATGACAAGAGCATTACAAGTTATTACATAGGCAACTGTCTTTCAAAAATAATTATGCTAAGTATCAAATAAAAAATGACTTTCCAAATTATAAAGCCAAAACAAATTAGATGTAAAACCAGTGTTGCAAAAAAAAGTCTACAAGGCTGATTAATCACCGTATAGGCGCTACAGGGCCACCAACCTTGCCGATTTATGTAACTGGGTCTAACAAGTAGGTCAACCGTGGTCAATAGTGGTCAAACTTACCGGAAACAGACAAATCTTGCCGGAAGTACCCAAAACTCACCGTAAACTTATTTTGATCACTTATAGTAACTGTTTAAATCTATACATGTTGTTTTTTAGAAAATGCTGGAAATACCTAAAATTCGCTAGACATACTCAAAACTTGCCGGAAATACCCAAAATATGCCAGAAATACTAATCCGATTAGTCACCGATTAATCCTGCCTAGACCGATTAAAAGCTACAAGGTGGTCAACCGCCTCACTACCGATTCACGATTTTTGCAACATTGTGTAAAACAATTGAGAAGTGGTTAAAAAATAAGTTTCAATTTTAATTTCGATGACAGATAAGTAAACATGTGATAGAAGCATGCTTATGCGCATTCTCTAAATAGGAGTAGTAAAATATAAGTGAGATTAAACTTCTTTTTTGAGCAAAAAAATGTGAGTAAACTCTAGGCTAATACGCTTGAAAGGCACTTATATATCTAGAAAAATCAGTATCATACATTTATCACCAAGAAAATCGTTCATTGAGGCACCTTTATTCATCACATTTCTCTACTTTTAAGGAAAAGTATGATAGAGAAGTGGATACATAATAAAATAGCTAGATATAAGCGTTTGGACGTTAGGCAAAATTGTGAGGGCTTGGGATGAACAAGGCGATTTCAAAAAAGCTATAAAGAAGTAGACAACGACCCTTTTTTATGGACCAAAACAAGCCACTACGGTTTGACTTATGACTTTTAGCAATTTTTTTAGAAATGTGTTTGAGATGTATTTTAAAAATGTTAGATACGAAGTTGTATTTTTGGGGGTTATCAGAGATTAAAAATTCATTGCAAGAAACTATCATTGTTATGGTTTAGTTAACTTCATACAATTACACGACCTTATAAGTTATATTTGGTGTTATCACAAGTAGGAGTTATCTATATTCATTTATGCATCTTTCAGTTTATATGACCTTAAAAAATATATCATGAATTCACTGGTACAATCATAATGATGCATAGCCTCCAGGGGCGGAGCCAAAAAAAAAATCGAGGGGGGGCAAAAAAAAAATTTCGGGCATATAAAAAATAAAGTTAAAATAAAAAGGTTGGCATTCACAAACTTAAGTGTGTTTGCTTCAAATTATTAGCTTGTTCAAACAAAAAATTTAAGAAAACTTGTGCAATAACATAGCTAGGACATGAAGCGGGTCATTTATCATTCTACTTTACCCGTTATGTCAATTTTGATGTACCACATATGTATATGTGTAAAGATATTTACACTCAATTTTTTTAGAAAAATGATAAACGTGCCTAATTAAATGGATCTAAAAGAGGACCTATCGCATAAATGTCTTGTACGGTTATGCAATTGTACAAAGTATTTATGCGTTAGGTCTCCTTTAAGAGCATCCACAATGCACAAACCATCAATAGCTTTTTACTATTACCAAAAGTCTTTTGAAAGGGTTTTTTGGCATTGTAGTGAAAGCTTTTTGAAAAGCTTTGTAGAAAGACTTGGCAAACTCAAAGTCTTTCCTCAAAGTCTTTTGCATTAAACATAAGAAGCATTAAATGCATTAAATGCAAAAAGTCTTTAAAGACTTTTTGCATTGTAGATGCTCTAAGTCCATTTAGTTAGGTTCATATATCGAAGCTCAGTTTTTTATTTGCAAATTTAAATGTACAACATGTTAAAAGCAGTCTGTCAACATTGTACATGTATATAAGAGTGTTCTAATTGCAAATCAAGTAGAGTACTTATTTATATATAAAATTACAAAAACAATTACTCCACAGTAACAAAAAATAAGTAAAGTTAAAAAAGAAAAGAAAATGGAGAAAGGAGTAGGACAAGACAACCCCATTTTGTACTTGTAACCCCACGTGCTGTGACAACATTACACCACAAAACAAAAAAAAAAATACATGCTTTACTCTTTCTTTCTCCTTCTTCTTCGCTTACTTCTTCCATGGCTTCTTTCTTCACCATTCCCACAAATAAAATCTAATTTCGCATTCTAAAAACTGTCTAAAATTTGATTTTGACTTTCAATTTAGATATGAGAGACGTTTTTTAGAGGGGGCAAATTACAAAAATTTCTCAAATACTCTAAAATTTTACACTGCTATTTTTTTGGGTGGGGGCACGTGCCCTCCTTGCCCCCCACCCCCCGGCTCCGCCTCTGATAGCCTCATACCTAGCTCAGACGGAATGGAGTATCGTTGTAATCATAACGATACAAAACCCGTATTTTGGGCATAACTATGTTATCGAAATTGGCCTTGGACCATTTATTGAGGAGTGTCCGTGTATGGTCACTTGGGGTTAAACTTTAACTAATTGACACGTCAGCGTCACTTCAGCCCCTAAACTTTAACCAAAAACCCCCGTTATCATAACCAAACTTTAACCAAAATATTCTCAAATTCAACCCCTAAATTAAAACTAACAATTCATTTATTAAAAAAACAAAACATTAATTCTTAAAACATATTACAATACAAAAATAATAATAATAATAATAAATAAAAAAAAACAAAAAAAAAATAAAAATAAAAATAAAAATAAAACGAAACACACACACACAACACAAAGCAAACTACGGCATAACGGAAATTATGAAATAAAATTAAATTTAGCGACGAGTTTGCAAGTTATATTTTTTCTTGATGCGGTCCTTTTCTGCGTTGATCCAATCCACAACGTCGTGATCCTTGCCGTCGGTTTCAAGCAACAAAAATTTCATCTCTTCCAACCTTGTTATCGTTTCATCTTTTTCCGAGGCCGCCCGATACGCCTTGGATGCGTCTTCCCGTTTTATACGATACTCTTGTTGCATAGCCTCCCTAATTGGATTGACAAAAAAGATCCTCTGGAACTCGCTCCCTCGGTACTTGTCGTGCTCTCGGATTTGGCTTTCTTCGAAGCACGTTTTTTGCCCATGGGGCGTGGTTGTTCATCATGACCAAACAAAGCCTCGTTTGTTTGGCTTGGGATATCGCCGGTTAAATCAAGCGGATCTGGCGATTCCTATTTTTTATAAGCACGCAAAACTTCCCAAGCCTCCTCGTTATTATACGGCGCCGATTTGTGCTCATCACGATACACTTCTTTCGCCAGTTTAAGGGTATCCATCTCACTTTCCCCACTTTTTATTTCTTGTTTCGCACATTTGTAAAACGCGTTGAACTTTATGCAATCACGGTTCAACGTTTTCACTTGCCTTGTATCATATCTCTGTTGCGTTTTTGATAATTGAGTATATTGAACTCATTTTGTACACGTTGATAAAATGTATCGCGAGCTTGTGAACGCCCGACTTGTGAATCCTCGGTAGCGGCCATATAACATTTTGCAAGAATTCTTTCTTCGGTAAAATGCCAACGCGAATTTGGTAATTCAGGAATTTCCCTTTCATCATCTGAAACATTTCTGATTGGTTCTTTTGCATTTTTCGACTTTCATTTACCATGACTTTTGGGCTTTGGTGGAGACGTAGGTGTTTCAGAAACTTCATTTGTTTCGGGTTGTGAATGTTGTGATTGTTGTGTGTGTTGTGATTGTTGTAAGAATTGTAGATTTTAGAAATTGGAAGTGTAGAAAAATGGTGGGTTAAATGGGTATTTATAGTGGTGAAAAAATGGTTTTGATTTTTTTTAAATATACTCGCCGTTTATACCCGTTTACATACGTTAGGGGGGGGGGGGGGGGGGTAAAACAATTTTTTTTAAATGTAACGGCTATATGGACGTTGGGAGGGGCAAAAGTGAATTTTTTTTATTCATGCGCAGCTTTAACCCGGTGTTAACCCGTTAACTTGCCTCATTAACGAGGCTTTCACCTGCAACCCCGGTATGGTTAACGAGGTGTTAACCTCAAATGGTTAAGCTTTCACAAAAAAAATGAACGTATTGCATGCTCTAATAGTGGATATTGAGATAGGTGGTGGTGGTGGCGGCAGCTGCTGGTGGTGGTGGTGGTGGTAGTGGTAGCTGCTGGTGATGGTGGTTGCTGGTGGTGGCTGCTGGTGGTGGTGATGGTGGCTGGTGGTGGCTAGTGGTAGTGGTTCTGGCTGGTGGTGGTGGTGGTCGTCGTTACTGCTGGTGATGGCTTCTGCTGGTGGTGGTAGGTAATCATTATCATACCTCCCAATTTACTGTGGGTAAGGCCCCATTACCCAATACTAAACAATGATTGCATTCGCTAGTTATAACCAAGCATGTTTAATCATTACCTTTCCCATTGCCCACCCCCCATTACCCCAACCAAGCACCCCCTAAGTGTCATGGACATTATTAGAGTTGTCACAAGAAAAATAAAAGACGTCCTAACTAAAAGTTAAAATGAATGAAGACACTTATGTTCAGCTGTTTTTTCTTTTCATTATTACAAGCTGATGTTTCTTTTGGAAAATAATATGGATCATTATTGAAACCAATGTTTTAAAAACCGGGTTCAAAATCGACCCGGTCGAGTCACCGGGCACTGGGTCAACCGGTTCGATCGCCGGGTCAACCCGAGTTTTTTATTAAAAAATTTTGAAAAAACAAAACCCGCCCAGTTCTCGAGAACCGGGTTGACCCGGGTCACTCAAAACCCGGCGGATCTAACCGGTTAACCTGGATTTAGAAACCCGAGTTTTTTTTACCCGTTTTTTTTGCCAGAACCGGTCGAACTAGTTAACCCGACCGGGTCGACCTGGGTTTCAAAACACTGATTGAAACTCCAAATGAGATCCCAATAACCAATTCCATGCGATAGAAGATCCCAACTCAATCTCTACATGCCAACTTAGCGTAAGAAATGCATGAACTATACTTAGGGTGGAAATGAGCCGAGCCACTCGGGAAAAGCTCGAGATCGGATTGATAAAAAGCGCGAGCGAGCCGAGCTTAAATGAGCTCAAGCTCGAGCCCGAGCTCGAGCCTAAGTTTCAGCTCATTCATTAATCGAACTCGAGCCCGAGCTTTATATACAAAGCTCAATTGAGCTCGCGAGCCTAAATGTTACTAAGATATTTTAAGTATATATATATATATATATATATATATATATATATATATATATATATATATATATATATATATATATATATATATATATATATATATATATATATATGTGTGTATATATATTATATATATGTGTGTGTATATATATATATATATATATATATATATATATATATATATATATATATATATATATATATAACATTATGCATTTATATATAGGTGAGCTTATCTACGAGCTCAATAACAAGCTTATTAACGAACTCGAATAAAGCTTTATTCATTGCCAAAACGAATAAACGAGCCAAGCTCGAGTCGAGCCCGAGCCTGTATAACATATCACGAGCCGAGCGCAAGCTTGAAAATCAGGCTTGAACAAAGCCGAGCTCGAGCTTAAAATGAGGCTCGAACAAAGCTGAGCTCAAGCTTTATAAAACTTAAACGAGCCGAGTTTGTCTCAGCTTGTACCCACCCCTAGTCTATACCTAAAAGAAACATTGAGAATGAAACAAATGTTTTGTGGTCTAGATGATCCACATCTATTGAACACCTAATAAAATCAGAGGAGTTTGTATTGCACTCAGAACACTTCATGCATAATCTTAAAACTTCTTCAAGTTACGAAAACCTATTCTAGATCTGTCATGATCAACACTCATCTACCATGCATTACGCAAATGTTTGACAACTTAAAGATTAACCATTAAAACTAGGAGCTACTTTGACACATATCATGACGTTCCACGGCGGAGCCAGAAATTTTAATTAAGGGGGGCGGCCGCGCTTATACAAAAAGTCAAACTGATAAATATCGCTTCAAAAGTTGATATATAGTGTTGTCTATAATTGTTTAAGTTATTCATTTATGAATTTTTTTAGACTTATCGAAAGAATAAAGGAAGCTGAATATAACAAACTAGTAGAAAAATGGCTTGTAGTTTAAATAACCAATGTATGAAGTGGGATGATTAGAGATGGCTCAGCACCCACTAGTCACCATACTAGCTCCAACACTGGTCCCATCTCATTAGGGATGACCACGGTATCATTTTGGTACCGAACCGGCACCGTTTTCATGGTACCGGATTTTTTCCCGACCAAAATATGTAATCCCGCTCCCGGAACCGAGGGGTATACCGGTACCGGTACCGGGTTCGGGTAAACCGGTACTAAACGGGATGGGTACCGTTTTTAGTATAGCAAAAGTTAAGTAGTTGTAAAGTATGCACTAGCACAAAGTTGATGTTTTCTTGTTTGCTTCGAAATGTTTAGTTGCCTCAATTGGTATTGGTTAAGTTAATTTTGTACTCATTTCAAGTTTATTATATCTCATAGTTAGATATATTGTGAATGTTTACTTTGTTCAATAAAAAAGCTGATGAATGTTTCCAAAGATATATAAATTTATAAAATGACCCCTAACCTAGCCTACTGTAACCATATTTGATCAAAATTATACCTTATAATATGACGCAAACTCTCTTTAGGCATGATGTCGAAGCAAAACATACGACCACGTCATACTTTGTGTTTTCATTTTAATATTTTTAAGGTTGTATTGTTTTTTAGATCACGGGATCGATTAGGAAAAAAAACTTTTGTACTTCGGTACTGAAATCGGGATTTTCGGCTTTGGTACCGTACTGAATTTGATTGGTACCGGATTTTTTTTTGAGCTAGTTTTGTAGTACCGGTACCGTACCGAGTAAAGAGAACCGATACCGGTACGGGTCGGTACCGGTACAGTTTCGGTACCGTATCGTTTTTACGGTACCCATGCTCATCCCTACACCTCATCATCTTGCATTTTTTGTATTAAAAAATGGTCACTTAAAGTCTGATTATTTTGTTGCTTATAAAAAATGGTGTTGTTATTGACACCCTAGAGGTTAGTGGCAGAAGTGGACCGAGGGTTATAAGTGCTCATATTCATAATTATTTTTACGATAATACAATGAATTAAAGCTAAACGGAGTGGTTGACTCATCATATACATCAGTGACAAATCAGCTTTTTCTTTCCTCTCACTTCATCTCACTCTCTCTCACCTTTCACCCGTTTTTGTCACATTCCCCACACTTTTCATTAAAATACCCACTCTATATAAATATACCACTCTAAATATCTTACATACATTCACAAAACAAATAAAAAACACTTACTTTTTGTAAATGGGCCCCACGTATTTTGCACCTCACTTTGGTAAGCTGGTAACCAAACTTATGCAATTTGAGTTTGACACCTCATTTCTATTTTGGTTGTCACCATCCACTTGGCACTAAAGGTGAGTCGGTCACCCACCACTTTAAATGGCCTAATGAACAAAACATGTGACATAAAATTTGAGGATCGGGTTCATCATAAAAAATTCAAAAAATGTTTGATAAAAATTTACATCGGCTACGAGGCATAAATCCACGAGGTTCTCATAAACCTCCAAAAATCCCCTTTGGGCTATAAGGCTAGTGGTAATAACATCACCACAACGCGTCTTCTGCCTAGTTGGCACCACCTTCGACACATCACCACTAAAAGACAAAACCCCTTTGACGCGTTTTGGACCATTTTTAGCACAAATCTGCCGTTCGAAGACATACTTATTTTTCTTTCATTTTGTGTGTATGATTATTCTGTGAGGTATGTTTGTGTATAAGTGGGATATGTTTAGGTGGTGATGTTGTTTATGTTATTAAACTATATTGGTGGTGATGTTAGTTACAAAGAGAGAAGATAATGTGACATGAGTTAACGATCATGTTCGCGGTCATTGTTACCACCAGCATAAGAGAACCAAATACTGTAAAGCCCACCCCGCCCCGCCATATCCAACGTGGCCTCGGTTTTGACGCCGCTAGCCTCGCGCCACCATACTCCCATTCGATTTTTACTTTTTTTTATTTTTATTTTTTGGGTTTGTGTTTGTGTTGTGTTTTTGTGTGTATGTGATTTTGTGAGTGTGTGTTTTTGTGGGTGGTGACTGGGTGAAAGTTAAAAAGTAGGTTTTTTTTTTATTTTTATTTTTATTTTTATTTTTTATTATTTTTTTTTTGGGCTAAGTGATTTAATTGTTTTAGTATAGGTTAAGTGTTCTGAAGAAATACTTGATGAGGCGAAAAATGAACCGTTTTTAGGGGGTCATTTAAGCCAGAATTGAATTTATTTGATCAAATAGAAGGATACCCGCGCAATGCGGCGGCGGGTACCCGGTGAATATTTTTGTGGCGAACAAATGTTTTCCATTTTAAATTTCCTTATATAGCATGTCCCAAATAGTATAGAGTATTAGAAATATGTTTTTCAAAAGTAGAACGTCTAAATTCTATTTTGATGAAATAAATATCTTCTCAGTAGAATGTCTAAATTATTAATAGTGTAAATGGTTAACACTTTTATTTTTCAAATAATAGCATTAAATTGATGGTTAATAGTGAGTTTTTCTTATAACCACTTTCATTAAAATGTATCATTATTGGAGGGGGGTTACATATGGTTTAAATTAGACTTAAATTTTCATATTTTACATTAATTTTCTACTTTTCCTTTAATAGTAATGTTTTTGGTCTTAAAATTTTATGACTTCCTTTTGTAGTAAGTCTCAAATGCTTTATAATGTAGTATAGATATTGCCCTAAATTATTCCTTTTGTGATTTTAGGTACTTTGGGAGTGAATTCTGGAAAAGCAAGCATTTTGGACGTTTTTGGAGCATAAAAGTGAAGAAAACGGCAAAGACTTAATTTTCCATGCTGAGAACAGTACCTGACGGCGTCAAGAAGGAAATTTTGACGGCGTCAGGAGTAAAATCCATGACGACCCAGAGAAAACCTGAAGGCGTCAAGAGAAGGGCGTCAAGAGTAATTTTGGTGACGGCCTGCATAAGGAGTACACGTGACGGCGTCAAACCCAGATCTAGGCAGTCCGAGAATTTATTTGGCGGCGAGATGACGGCGTCAGAAATTTGTTCTTGACGCCGTCACCTCACAAAATCTATATATACTTTTCTATTTTTCATTCATTAAGAGAGGAACTTGTGTGGAGAATACTAGGGTCGAACCTAATAAACCCTAGGTCATTTGTAACAGTATTTTCAAGGGTTTTCACCCCTTGAAACCTTTCATGTTCAATTAAGATAAGTCCTCTTTCAATTCATTCAATATGTCTATGTGTTGTTTGAATATATCTTATGCTCATCTTGATTTTAACATGCTAGGCTAGATCTTTCATGTGTTTGCTTAGATGTAATGAAACCTAGATGTTGATTATATGTTGATTGTTTGTTTATAGTTGTAATGGATGAATGATTTCAATGTTAGGCTTAAGAAAACTGGCAGATCTCCATTGTGTAACATGCTTGAACGTCTTAAGAAACATGAACCGATGTGTATTAGGTTTCAATGGTTGTATTTAATGCATGAGCAAATTCTAGTGATCCCAGGTTAGGAGCTTCTTAGCCGGCTCGACATAGGAGTGAAGTAGGCGCTCATAGGATTGGGGAAGTAAGTACGCCTCCCTATGAATGGTATTAAGGAATACAACCCGTCATCCACGCAACTGTAACAAGTAATTAACCTGTAAAAGATATCTAGGGAGTAGTGAATCTAAGTAAACACAATTCTCCCATATATTGCTCACACCACTAATTTAATTTAGTTTATTTTTATTTTTAGTATTTTATTTTGATTGCATCTTTAGTAATTGGGTTAGTTGACTAGCAACTAATTTCGCCCAACTCCTTCAAAACCGAGATTTTTATTTGCTTTTATAAAAACTAAAAAATACAAAAAGAATCATCCCTCATCTCTAGACCTAGTCTTTAGGTTTTCTAATCCTAGCGACACTATTCCTAGTTGAACGATCAATCCCCCGGTACTTGTCACTATACTATACTACAACGATCAGGTACACTGCCTGGTGGGGGTTGTAAGCTTCTCAAGATCACTCGAGAGGTAAAGCCTGGTGCAATCCCTACGCATCAAGTTTTTGGCGCCGCAGCCCGGGGAATAGTTATTATCTAGGTTAGGATTTCTTTTTATTAGGTCTACTTGCTAGATTCCTTTCTAGTAAGATTTTATTTTTATTTTTAGGTTCTCTTTAGTCTATCTTATTTCTTTGTTTCCTTTGTTCGTAAACTATATCGATGGATAACAATAACATTGATCGTTTGATTCCTGTTATTCGTGTTTTTCATCGTAGGATTTTCCAAATGCCCGCCCCAATCCCTTTAGTGGAAAATGAGAACCCGCCTAACCTATCGCCTAACCACCACTTTGACAATAATTCTGAAATGGAGGAGTCTGACCACGATGTTGACCATAGGGCTAGTTCTTTTTACTATTCAGAGTCCGATAAGGATCTTGATGATGGTGATGTGATTAATGAGGGTAGGATGGAAGATGAAGTGAACCCTCTTAGGTATGTCGACCCTAGAACAAGTATTGAGAGTGATAGCTCATTCAATATGCAATTTCCTTGTAAGATTGGATTTAGGAGCTTTAATGCCTACCTTAACTCATCTCTCCCAATGAACATAATCTCGCGTAGTGAATATAATAAGATCATGGTAGATGAGTTAGAATACAAAGGAGATAATGTTATTTCTAGGGCAAAGTCATTGCACGTGTTTGTAGGGAGCTTCGTTTATCTTGTTGAGTTCATGGTTATGGAGAATCTGGGAGAATTTATTGATAGTAAGTTAACCCAAGTTGTGTTTGGAAAACCTTTCAAAAGGTTGACCAACCTTGATGAAAAACTTATGGAAGGGTTAATTACATTCTCGGATGGGGATGAAGATTTTTTCTACCAAATGCCCCGTGCACACCCTAGGTTCAAGGATTTCTCCATGGAGAAGTGTAGTAGGTATCCGCCCATAGAAATGCTAAGCGAGAATGATAAGAGAAAAGGGCTTAAATATACTCATGAAAAGAACAAAAGGTACTATCGCGGATGTTTAGAGTTAGGGGATGATTATAAGAAAGATGAGGCGACTATTAGATGGCTCACGCTTGGTTATGTGAGCATAAGCGACACACGATAACCCATGACCTTGAGTCTAGCTACAAGACTCGTAAATAAATAAAAGCGCTTCTTGGGAGGCAACCCATGTTTTGTGTGATTTTTATTTTGTTTGTTTGTTATTTGCTTCCGTATGCATGCTTTATTTTTATTGTTGGTAAATCATGTTTCAAAACTAAAATAGTGAAAATACTTTACTTTGTTGTTTGGCTTAGTCTTAACTTCATCCAAAGGTATTTCGCAAAAGATAAGTGTAAGGGGAAACCCCAAATATGTTTTTAAGAAACAAACTCGATCATGATTCTCCACAATATAAAATGAACATGTATATTCGTATTTGTTAGAGTCAAATGCTTGTATCGAGTCATAATGATGTTTTGCAGGATTTTCCAGGAAGTAGGACCAAGTTTTTCCAGAAATTTTCCGGAAACTTAACATAAGAATTTCTGCAGGTCACTTCTGACGGCGTCACGAGTTTACTCTTGACGGCGTCACGTGTAAAATTCTGGAAATTTTACCAGTTTTGTTTTTCTAACGGAGTCTTAAAGTTTTTGTTGAATCATTAGTTTTATAATCTCCAGGAAATCTGCAAACATCATTCCACAAGCATTATATCTTATTTTGTTTTCTAGGATTTGTTAGCATATATAGATTGCCGCCGATTTTATGCGAGGTTGCCTTGTCTGTTTTCTTAGGTTTTTACAGGTTATGTATGACAAGAAGATGATTTATATTCTGGAAGGGAAGCTTTGATTGTTCATTTTTTTGGAGGAAGATCTAACCTGGCCACTTTATTATCCATACCGAGCGAATCAGGGGAGTATTTGATTTCATTCGTTTTACTTATTTCACTTTTACATTCTTTACTTGAACATTGGGGATAATGTTCATCCTAAGTGTAAGGGGAGGGTAGAATGATGATACCTTACAGATACACTTTCGCTTGAGTTTGTTTGTTTGATAGTAGATGTGTAATAAAACTATGAGAAATACTTGTTAGTGCAATTTTAGCGGCAAATTTAAAATTTTTTACAACATTTAGGAGTGAAACTTTAGCCATAGCAAGCGTCTCATGGATAGGAGTCGTATGACTAGCACAAAACCGTACTATTCAGAAAAATTTTCCACCCAAATATGTGAGGTTCGCCTTTAGATTTGATAGAAAAAGCATTTACTATTAGTGCTTATGAGTGTACCGGTAGCATTTAGATTCTAGAACTTGCGTTAGTGATGCATCCCGAGACCGCTAGTGAGACTACATTCGTGTAGTAGGATTTACTACATGATAAGAGGCATTGGGATCACCCTTGTGTTAAACTCGTATCATAATTACTTGACCATTTAAGTCATATTACTTGGCTAGTTAAGTCAATTAATTTTCCCACACCTTAGCGTTGTACTCATTTTTAGTACACGAAACCCCTAGTACACCCCTCCGAGCCTATCTTTTCATTTCTAACTTTAAGCATCTTACTTAAAGGAAGAATTTGTTACACCCCACTTAAATGTACACCAAAATCGCCTTAGCCTTCCGTGTATGCATTCATCTTTAGTGCATTATTGTTATTTGTTAAACCCTTAATTAATTATCTAATTGATTACATGGTTGCTAAGTCGAGTCATATCCTTGTACATATTGTTTTGGGACGATTGAGACTCATGGGTAAAGTACTTATTTTATGGAGTAATGGGGAAGAACATCATTTATTACCCCCGTACGTGCGTTAATCTTAAAAGTACTACAAGTGTTTTGATTATCTTAATTCGAGTCATTAGATTAGTTTATTGTAAAGTATGTAAAAATTCAAGTGTAAGGGGAATTTTCATTCCCTATGATGTATTATTTTGGATGGTAGGGTAAGAGTGTATTAAAAAAAAAATATAAAAAAAAATAAAAAAAAAAATCAAAAAAAATAAAGAAAAAAAATAGAAAAAGAAAAAGAGAAAAAACATACGGACTACCATCCCGTTTCATTCTATGTTCATTTTATGTTTTTGTTATTTTTGATTTATTTGCTTAAGTCGAGTCTAGTCTTGGCTTAGCAACGCCACATTGTACATGTAATTAACCAAGATTGTTAACTCGCCACCAGTAAAGACTGCCTATATCCAACAAAACCGTGTATTCTATATCCCTACACCTAACGTTACAACCCTTTAAAAGACCTCTTTGATAGTTTATCCTAGGTGCTTACGCCATGTGGTGGAGGTTTGATCCTTTCCCAAGCCTATGGTAATCTATTTTGCTATGACAGGTAGTGAGAGATGTTTTTCATTTCCATATTGTGATATTACTTTATTACACCCGAGAGATGTAAGTATCTAAACATTATTTGTGAGGTGCTAGTGTATGACCTCCGTGCTTGTCTTTGGTCTTTAGTGGAACGATTATTTGTTGTAATTACTTTTACATTAGTGTTAAATTACCCTAACTTGTATTTTGCCTAGAATAAAAGCGCATTTGCTTGAGGACAAGCAAATCTCAAGTGTAAGGGTATATGATGAGGCGAAAAATGAACCGTTTTTAGGGGGTAATTGATGAGTGATTAATCACTCATCCTTTTTAGGCCTTAATTCAGACCAAAAATACCAAATACTAACGAAAAATGCCAAGAGAACGTATGTTTTTGTATTTGTGTATGTGCAGGTACGGATATGTGAAAAATGAACAAAAACAAAGCCAAAATCGACAAAAACGAGCACAAGAATGGAAAAAGGTCAAAAGCCGGAGCCGGGGAAGCAAAATAATAAAAGAAAGCTCAGAAAGTCATTAGAAGTCCTCAGAGATTCATCATGTTGCATAATTAGTCCTTGGTCAAAGTTTGGGTAAATTGGCAATTCTAGTCCCTCAGCTTTCAGATATTTACAAATTTGGTCCCTTGAAGGAATAGTCAAAGAAAAGTCAAATTTGGTCCTTCACTATTCAGAAATTGACAAAACAAGCCCTTGGAACAAATTTTGATGATTTACAGATTTAGTCCCTATAGTTTCTGAAAATACAACCTTGGTCCTTAAATTATTACTCCTAATCACTAATAATAATCCTAATCCATTAAAAAATCCTTACACCCCGTATCCACAATGCCCAGCCCAAAATAACAAGCCCATCCATTTTGTAACCCCTACCCAGTCCACCAAACCAACCCGGTCAAACCATAAATCCCAACCCGGTCAACCCATTCCCTAAATCAGTTAAACAATAATAAACCCCCAATTCCCTCTTTACCCGCCCCCATTTTTACAAAAACCCAGAAAACTTACCACTGTTCCAAGAACCCTAAGTTTACCACCATTAAAATTACCTCAATTAAGTTATTATTACCCAATGATTGGGCATTCTAGAAGGTGTCAGGGATAGCAGGGACACGTGGTCCAATCAGGAGAGACACGCATGATCAATCACAACACAAAAATTAATCCTACGGCTGTGAGATGAAGATTGGTGAGCAAGGGTGATCAAACGGCTATTAGGGACTCAAACAAACACAAAAATCACCTGGATCAGTGACCTGGATATCCAGAAGCATCCTCTCCTCAGGCTATATAAAGCCTCACATCATGTATTTGTTGTTAGATTTTTAGGTTTAGAATAGGTTAGGAGTAGTGTAGTTTAGCTCATCTATTTAGCTTATTAAAGTTTAGCTTATGTTTTTAATTCTCAGCTTTGTACTCTTTAAAAAGTTTAAATAAAATTCAAGTTTGCATTTAAATTTCATTGCAATTTAAAGTTTCAGTTTATTTCCAGCTTTCTATAATCACTTTCAGAAGTTAATTCTAGCTTAGTCATTGCTTGCTTATTGGTTTTTTATAACTGTTTAATCCATTAGTCAAAATTAGTCAACACAAGTTCTCAAAGGAGATAGGCTGATTCAGTTGGGTAATTTGGACAATTTGGTTTGAATTGATTGTTTATAAGCTCAAGAGCTTTATGTCATTGATTTGAGCTTTTTGTCTATGAGATCAGCTGCACCATTAGCCCTGCACCATTGCTTTCTGTCTCTGCTGGATCTCTTTGATCAGCTTCTGATAAGCTCATAAAGTTATTCATTAACTTTTTGGTGAGCTTATCTCATATTCCAAGAGCATATATTTATTTCTAGCAAGCTGTCAAGTAAGTCTCTATTTTCAATTCTGCATTCCTTTTAGTTCTGACTTTATTACTGTTTTATTAGTGTAAGTCTGCTTATTGTAGTTCAATTTTAGTTAGTTGTAGCTAATTAGTAATTGATTAATGTTCTCATAAGCTGTAGTTGTGATTGCATAAGTGTACTGCCTAGTTGATCCTTAATCTGTATAATTGTGTTCTTGTGGTTCTCTATGGTAGTTTACTGTTTCTCTAGCTTTTTATTAGTTAAATAACTTGATTTGATTCTTAGATTGGTAGATTTAAGCAGCTATCATAAAACCTTAGTGTATACTGCTACTATCAGGGGTGTTTGGTTTGAGTTGGATTTACATGCTCTATTTGGTTCATTGTTATTCTTGCTGCACAGGCAAGGTACTTTAGACTTAGGTAAGGCAGACAGAGTAAAATATTCATAGGCAAGAGAGCAAAAAGTCAAAATCATAGTTAAACTCCATTTCTGTGTTGAAATTTGATATTGCAGCAGCTAAAATCTCATATCCAGGTTAAATTCAGTTCAATTTGCTTAATTAGGTGTTATAGTAGATTAATATTACATTTAGCTTTAGATAGGAGCAGTAGAATTTCATCAAAGTCATAATAGTAGTGCAATGCTAAAAGTCAAATACCTGCTGCTTGATTGGTTCAATAACAGCTGATCTAGGGTACCTTTAGGCCAACAAATAAGCTTTCAAGTGATTTCTTTTTGTGGAATTAGAATCTATATAGTGCCAAGTTGGTTTTGCCCCCTGAGTTTCTAGATTTTAGCTTATTTGTACTGCGGAATTCGCTTATCAGTTAAGGTGATTGAAGTTAGCATCTGTTTTCACATCTAGGCCTTCAAGTGTGGTTTTGTGTATTTAATCTAAGGTTTATTGTTCATTTAAGATCCATAGTACTTGAAGTTACTGTTTCCATTTAGTTTTCGCCATTTGCTTATCATATTGCTTAACTGCTTATTCCCATTGCTATTCTCAAACTGATTTGGTCCATTACTTGTGATTTGATCTTGTATCAGCTTATTTAAGCTTCTTTGAGTCTAAAACACATTGGATTTAAGTTTGGTCAAGTTTTGGTCAGGAGTGCTTATAAATAAGCACTCCAAATAAGCAGTTTCTAGCCAATAAGCACTTTTCTGAATTATTTTCTTTTCAAAATTTTTTTCTCAAGTTTATTTTAATTTTTTAGATTTTCTGTAATTTTTTCAAATTTTTCCAAGTTCATTTACTATTTTTCTTATTTAATTTCTATTTTTAATCAATTTTTAATAAGTTTTAATTACCAGAAATTCCAAAAAAATCATAAAAAGCCTAGAAAAATCCAAAAATATTTTAGAAATTTATTTTCATTTATTTTAGAATTTTAGAAATTTATTTTGCATTTTTCCCCTCTATTTTGAATTTATTTTGAATTTTTACTTAGATTTATTAGTTTTTAATTCCCAAAAATTACATAAAAAGCCAAAAAAAAAATAGTTTTTAGTTTTAAAATTACTTTTTATTTATTTATAATTTTCAAAATTTATTTTTCATTTTTCTTACTTTATTTGAATTTTCTCTTAATTTTTAATTAGATAAATTAGTTTTTAAATCATAAAAAATTAATAAAAAGTCAAAAAAATATTTTTCTTTTTCTCAAAATTTTCTTTTATCATTTTTAACTTTTCAAAATTATTTTCAAGTCCATAGAAGTAGCGTAGCTTAAAAGTCGCGTTTTATTTCGTACGTTAACGTTTATTTTCCGATTTAGCTTACGTTTTCGATTCTACGTTACGTTTCTAGTTGCCTTACTTGAATTACGTGTTTAGTTGATTATTTGTGCTTCATTTACTATTTCATTAGTATAATCTCATTTAAATCACTTTTTACCACTTTCACGACACGTTTCACGAAACGGGAATTCGAAATTCCATTCACACCTTCGTTGGAACACGACCCGGGGAGATACTTTCCTAAGCATTTCTTCGGTTAAAAACTATACTTAAAACGAAAACATCAAAAATTTTGGCGCCGTTGCCGGGGAAGGTTGAAGTGAATTTTTCGTTTTCGTTTTTCGAAATTGTGTTTTGAAAACCTTCCTTGTATATATTTTCTATAAAAACTATAAAAATTGAAAAATCAAAAACACTTTTCCTAAAGTGTTTTCAAAAATACCAAAAAAAATAATAATAAAGTTACAGCCTCGTCTCGACCGAAAGGAAGAGCATTGTAAACCAAATAAGCTTCTCAATATAACAACGCGTGAAATTAGTTGCTAATCGGATTACTTTAATTCTACGACCGAATAAGCGGGAAATACGGAAGCTTTGACATTAAATTGCAAGCTGAAGAGAGATCCATTCTTCTCTCCCGTTCCGTCGCGAGTAGATTTAAAGGAAACGGGTTACGATTAACGTAACGTTTGAAAAACAAAAGAAAATAAAAGTTTTAAGTTTTCAAATTTTGTTTTCCAAAAATAAAAATACAAAAAGATTTTCCTTTTCCATTTTGATTTTCCTTTTATTTGATTTTATGATAATTAAAAACCAAAAATAATCTTCTTATCCTCTTATCATTTGATTCTTCTTCTTTAACCCTCTAAACCGATAATTCTTATGGATCCGACTTGTTTTAAATGTGGAGAACCGTTATTTGAAGGTTCATGTGTTTGGTGAACGTGCGAACAATGTGGTAATGATATTCACGATGGAGTTTGTTTGTTTTGTAATACTCCCGAGTATTTTCGAAACGCAATCCTTCAAAACGTTCCCGATTACTATCCAACACCACCGCCGTCTCCGTTCACTTGTTTTAATTGTGGAAATCCATCCGACGAAGGATTACCGTGTGGGCAATGTTTTTGTAACCAATGAGGATACATCAATTGTATATGTTACGCCCCGTGTGCTGAAACGTCTTACGCTTGTGATACGAGTTTTGATAATTATCCTCAAAATGATTTCAATCATCCTTTTCAAAACTTTTATGATCAAGTACCATATTTTAATAAAAATTCGTTCCAAAGTTCATCTGTTGAACTATAAGACCTTGATAGATCTTTTTGAGCACTCTAGAATCGTTAGTAATGTCACTGTAATCAATAACACATTAATAGACAATCTCTGCAACTTGTATTTATAAAGCGGAAACAAAACACAAGCTTGACACTAAGAACTCTTGATCCTCTATGAATCTTTTAATTATAATAAGAGTATTCACTAAAAGTTTTTTTTTTCAAAACATAAACGTGTGTTCCTTTTATACACAAGGAACCCTAAACCGTTTCACAAGAAACGTATATTCTAAAACTTCTAAAAGATATGCATTATCACTTCCTAAATAAACTCATGCATATCCAAACTACATTACATAAAATACGGAAATACTATATCCGCAGAAACTAATAATTCTGAAACTAGTCTTCAGCAGATACACTGCTTCAGCAGAAACCAACTCTTCAGCAGGAATCTTCAGCAGAAACAGCAGCAGAATTCTTACTTCACAGAATTCCCAATAATCCTCCCCTAATCTTGAATTTGACCTGGTTAAGTTCAAGATTCTTGATAGATCTTCAAAATAACATACCAAGAGGATTGTAATAGCACCAGCAAAGAATCATCTTCAGCAGAATCTCTATGATCAGCAAATACTTGAAAGCTCCATTCTTTGCAGCAACAAATGACTTAATGTACATCAAAACAAATTAGTTTCATACTATTCTCATCACTTCCAGGTGTGTTAACTCCTGAGAGAGGTGAATCATTGAAAATAATGGATTTGATGTCTCTTTACCAATAGCCATCACTACTGGAGTAGCCAAGTGTTCTAAGGTACACTGATAACCACATGATTTTTAGCAAATCATCATCTATAAACGGATTTGAGATGTCTTTACCTGTAGCCGTTTGCTCAGGACTAGCCAATTATTTTGATGAAAATCATCTTGGTTAACTGATTACCAAATATGGTTTTCCACTGCCTTTACCACAAGCCATATACATGTGGGCTAGCCAATTATTCAGAATCCATAAAGGAAAAATCCATGGTCAATTGACAACCATTTCAACTACTCAGCAATAAAGCATGGGTGAGTTGAAAACCCTATGGTTTTGAGCAAACCATTACAGCTATCAACAGATTTGATGTGTCTTTACTAAAGCTGTACCCTTTGGACTAGCCAACTTTATGATGGAATAGTCAACATCAGGTAAGTTGATAACCAAACCTGCATACAAATACTATACAACAAGATGTTAGTGGTTTTTTTTTTTTTTTTTTTTTTTCTTTTTTTTTTTTTTTTTACTAAAATAAAATAAAACAAATATACAATATGATATCCCTAATCAGATGCTGCTCTGGAAGTCTTAATCCTTTGTTTGAAAACCTTCACCAAAGATTCAGCAAACAATCTTGTATTTCCAGCTGGATCAGGAGGAATCTCCAACTTCTGTTGTAACATTTTCTCCATCAGAGATACCTTTAGAGGATATCTGTTGGTAAGATCCATAATAATCCTCAGACCAGTGGTAGTTTCCAACACATGAACATAAGGCATAGGATAGAACTTCCAACTCTGAACTTTCCATCTCTGATTGTTCTTCCAGATATCATAGCTTGCACCAGTGGGAGTAGAAGAATCAAACAACACTTGAAGATCACCCAAAAAATACAATCCAGAGCCTTCAGGAGTATGAGTTGCATAGTACTTAATAACCAACTCATATAGAGTGACTAAATCTTGATGATTCACAAGATGAAGAATCTGTTGAAGAAATGTAAAGGATATGGAAGTTTTATTCAATCTGTAAATGGTATTCGCTTGACCATCTTTACTTAACTTCCAATGAACCAAAACATCTCTAGTTCCTTCAGGCCAATCATCAGAGGATCCTTCCCTTATAAATGAAGCATCGGAAGCATTCACATTGATTAGACTTTGTTTTGAATGTGAAGATCTGACTTTAGCCATTCTCTTGCCTCTTCTTCCAGGAACATAAATAGCATCATGAACTACTGCTTCAGCAGAATCACCTTCTGCAGCATCAGTTTCCACTGATGGAGTATCTAATTGTTCATCAGTAGAATCTTGAGAAGATTCAAGTGCAGCAGAGGCATATTGTTCATCCATAGCCTTCCTGATTTGTTTGTTTCTAGCAGCTTGAATTTCAACTTCTCTTGTCTTCAGTTCATGAAATCTTGCAAGCTCAGCTTTTTGTTCAGCTTCTTGTTCCTCAGTCAACCTCCTAGCAGTCTCTTCACCCAATCTTTCCTGCTCTAATTGTCTCCTAGTTCTCTTTCTAGTTGGAGGATCTGATGTCATCACTTTTGCTTTACCTTTATCCACACAAGAGGAAGCAGCAGAATGTGGTACATCAGCAAAAGGATCAGGTAAAGATACCTTTTCAGCAACAATAGGAATATGACCAGATGAAACAGCATCAGCATTGAGGAGAGAAATATTCTTGGAAGCACCCATTCCAGCCTGTTCATTTCTAGTCTTGATTCTGTTATAAATCTCAACCAGTTTTTCATATGGAAGTCCCCACACTTTTGTTTTAGACCAAGCAGAATTAAATAATGAGCTGCTTTGACTTCTCACATATGTTCTCATATAATCTTTCTGCTGTGCTTGAGTCATAGGTTTATCTCTTTTAGCTTTGGCTTTTAACTCATCTGCTACCTTCTTCCTCATCTTTAACACTTTCACAATCTCAGAATCATAGTCTTTCTCCTCTACCCTTTTACCAATAATATCAGCAGCTACATCAGGATTATTAAGCATTAGTTGTCCAATCTGCTGCCAATCTGACTCATCAAACTCTAGAACAGCTGCATCCAATTCCCTTTGTCTTTCAATGGGTAAGGTAGAAACATATCTTTGAGTGACTGTATCTAATTCTGCATCAAACTTGGCTTGTTCTTCCTCAGCTAGATTAGCACTCTTCTTATAATCTTCCCATTCTTGAAATAGTTTTTCTTGTCCAGCTCTGTCTTCAGCTGTTACAAGCTCATCCAAATCATCATGAGGGACATTATCTGCAGCAATATCATCATGAGAAACATTCACATTTGCCATAGGTTTATCATGTACTTCTTGAACCTCTTTATTAGGAGAAACTTGTGGATTCTCTGATGAAAGATGAACAGGGGAACTCAGATATTCTTTCCCTGCTACAAAATATGCTTCTCCTGATGTATTCCCTTTATCAGCAGATGGGTCAGCAGCAACCCCACTTATTGATTGTTTCTCCTGAAGTACATCCATAGCTTCAGTCATCATCACATCATCATCTCCACCAGTCACTTTTGAAGTTTCAGCAGCCTGCCTTGCCAAATACTGTCTTGTACTTCTTCTTCTGTGGACTAGTATCTTTGGTTTAGATTGAGATACTTTAGCAACTTTAGGAGGAACAACATTAGACTGTCTAGCAACTTCAGCTAGGATCTCAAGAGAATCCAAATTTGCCTCCTTAGCAACTTCAGCAGAATCCAATCCATCCTTACTTAGCTTCTGCTTACTCAGTTGTGCCTCCAAATCTTGAACCTTGCTTTTCAAACTTTTAATTTCATTACCAAGAGTAGTCTTGGTCTCAGCAAGCTCTTTCTGGAGATCTTCAGTCATTTTCATGTACCTGCTAAGGGAATCATATACAAAAGTGAGAGTAATAGGGTCCTCAGCTCTACCAGCAGATTGTTCAGTGGTAAATGGAGCTTCATTGAACCCAGCAGGAGAAACAGACTCATGTACAACATTAGGAAAACCTTCATTAATTTGCTCTCCCAAAGGAATTGGTGAAGGTAGTCTAGTACTCTCAGGTTTAAGAGTCTGAAAGTTATCTTCAAACTCATGAATTTGCTCAGCTGGAGCATCCTGAGCTGGTGAAATGGTATGACTAGGTGACATATGTACAGGGGTAGGTGGTGGTAAGTCAGCAGAATCAGGTAATGGTTCAGTAGTTGTAGCTGGCACTTCTTCCATTACCACTGAAGGATTACCATCAGCAGCAACACCAGAAGATGATGGATTACCATCATCAGCAGCATTAGGAGTAGGCATATTACCAGCATCATCACCCTCAACTACATTGGCATTGCCTTGTGACAACATAGCTTCCTACATAGGATGATGTTCCCCAGTATAATTAGTTTTCATTGAGGCAAACAACTTAGAACCTAGACTTTTAATAGGTATATGGGTTCTATCTTCAGTGGTTATGTCTAAAATTATTTGTAAGAATCTAGGGTACATTAAGAACTTATGCTGTTGCATATCTATATTTTCTAGCATATTATCAAAAATAAGCTTAGAAAAGTTATAAGTTTGACCCTTAGAAAGACAAACAATACCATAACCCAATTGCAGAGAGAACTGGTTCCATCCACCACACTTGTTGCTGATACATTGCAGCAGCAGATGCACCAAATACCTCCACTTAGGACAAAATTGATTCTTTTGCCACTTGGATGTATCAGTACTTTGATATCCAGCTTTCCTTAGCCCAGCAAGAATCTCTGCAGTGTTGGAATGATACACACCATTTTCATCATCCAACTGAAGCTTTGTCCTAATCAACTCTTCTGTCACCACATACTCTACACCATCTATTTCAGCTACAATCTCTGTAGCAGATCTCTTAGCAGCAGATGCCCAAAATTGCTTCACCAAGGATTCACACACCAAATTGGGACTACAAGTCAGAGCATAATGAATCTTCGACCTTTGTAGAAACTCCACCATTAAATCGAATTCTTCATGTCCCTTTGCCTTTTTCAGAATAGCATACTTGTTATGGTCACCTTTCAATTCGAGTTGTACCATTGGAATAATCGTGCGTGAGACGGTTATGAATTACAAAGAAAATAATGGGTTTAAAAGGAGTGATAAGCGAATAATTTTGTTTAGGAAGAGATATGCAAAGTGGGTTAAATTTGGAAGTTCCCCAATCGTGGTCAAAATTATCGGAACAAATTATAGACCAAGTCTGACAAGTAGTTTAAAAACTTCCAATTAGAAAATTTACTCTTCAGCAGAAATGAAAGTCAAATCTGCTGAAGAATGGTCAACATCAGCAGAATCAACCAAAAGTAAAAATATATTCGGTCAATATCTTGGTTTTACTGTGCCACCCAACTCGCATTAATTATCGTAACGCCTAAACTTTGCTTATTTAATCCCCCCAAATCACATCTCAGTCACCAATTTACCCCAAATCATCTTACAAACCCTAATTTTCTAATTAACCCCAATTCTTGACCAAAACCATGTCATCACACCCAGAAATCTCAGATCCAAATTCCTCTTCTCCATCAGCAGAAGAAGATTTACCACCATATCCATGGGAGCTTGATGGTTCTGACTTTGAAAGAGCACTTGAGAAACGATGGGATGCACAAGAAAGACAATGGAATGCTCATAGGAAGGGTGAACCAAGCCAAGTACCCATTCCTGCTGAGAGAGATATTGTCTCTCCCTTCATCTATACCTCTAATGAAGACTCCTCAGAGGAAGAAAATGAAGATCCAACCTTTCTTCCTCCTTCCACACCAGAGAGATCCCAACCAAGATCAAGTAAGAGGGATCCATCTCTCCCAACATCACAAAATTTGATGTTGGATCTTCCTGCTCCAGGACCTGGTCTTCCTCATCAAGAACATATTGGACAGAGTAAGAAGGCTGAGATCATACGTAAGGGAAAGGAGAAGCTGAAGTAGATGATTGAGGAATGTTGCCATGGAACAAAGTTCTTGAGTATTTTCTTGACTTTGATTCATGAGCATCTTCACAGTCTTCCTTCTCTTTTTTTTCCATTTTCATCTTCAGCTTCATCATTGTACTTGTCATAGCCTCAAGTATTTTGTAATAAGTGATAGAAGCTAGTAGTACTTAATTAGCCAAATGTTTAGGAATGATCATTGTAATTCAATTGAAACTTTGAATGTAAGCTGTAACATGTTTCTATGAATAAATGAAAAGATCTTCTTAATTAATCAACTTTGTAAGACCTTCAGTATAATCGACTTATCAGTAGAAACCATGTTTCAGCATTTGTGACCATATTCCTTTGACTTCTGCTCTTGGTGACTTTAACATGAAACTTACATTCTCAGACCATCTGCAAAACATACATCAAACAAGCAAATACACCAAACAACTTGCAAAACTGTTAATGGGTTAGTGTTAAAACTCAGAAATTATACAACTTATACAAATCTACAAAGTTTATACTCACAATCCTCCCCTGAGGCATATGCCTCCCCTGAGGCTTATGCCTCCTCTTAAACTTTGCAGTTAAGGATTAAGCATTCCTATATGGACCACCAAATATTGAAACCTTGGTCCATCAAATGCTTTAGTTAACAAATCTGCCACATTTTCATCTGTGTGAATTTTGACCACTTTAACCAAATGTTTTTCATAAGCATCCCTTATAAAGTGGTGCCTGATTTCAATGTGTTTGGTTCTATTATGAAAAACTGGATTTTTAACAATACAAATGGTACTTTGATTGTCAATGAAAATGGTAGTATTCATAAAGTTATACCCATAATCCAGCAATTGATTCTGAATCCATAGAACCTGTCTACAACAATTGGCAGCAGCAACATACTCTGCTTCAGTAGTAGAGGTAGCAACAATGGTCTGTTTCTTGCATTGCCAAGAAATCAGTCTTCTGCCAAGGAATTGGCAACCTCCAGTTGTGGATCTTCTATCCAAATTTGCACCAGCATAGTCACTATCACTATAAGCTGCTAGCTGAAATGGAGACTCTTTGGGATACCAAAGACCTAATTTGGGTTGGCCTTTTAGGTACTTAAAAATCTTTTTAACAGCATTCATATGAGATGTAAGTGGAGTGACTTGGTGCCTTGAACATGCACTCACAGCAAATGTAATATCAGGTCTTGAGGCAGTCAAATACATCAATGAACCAATCATTGACCTGTATAATTGAACATTCACAGGTAGATCAGGATCAAGATTGTTCTTTGGTTTGGGAGCCTCATATGGAGTAGTGGCAGTCCTAACATTCTCTATAGCAAACTTGGACAACATATCTTTTACATATTTCTCCTGATGTATGGAAATACCATCAGGTTTCTGCTGAACCTGTAAACCCAAAAAGAAAGTGAGTTCTCCCATGGCACTCATTTGAAATTCTCCCTTCATCAAATCCTCAAACTCTCTACACCATGCTTCTTTGGTTGAACCAAAGATAATATCATCCACATATACCTGCACAAGAATAATATCCCTAGAATCTTTCTTGAGGAATAAAGTCTTGTCAATGGCACCTCTTCTGTAGCCATTCTTCAGCAGAAATGTGGAGAGTCTAGCATACCAAGCTCTGGGAGCTTGATGAAGTCCATAGAGAGCTTTGACAACTTTGTACACATACTCAGGATGATCAGGGTCTTCAAATCCCTTGGGTTGAGTCACATATACCTCCTCTTCAATCTCACCATATAAGAAAGCACCTTTAACATCCATCTGATAAACCATAAAGCCCATATAAGAGGCATAGGCCAAAAATATCCGAATTGCTTCAACTCTGGCCACTGGTGCAAAGACCTCATCATAGTCAATGCCTTCCTCTTGTCTAAATCCTTGAGCCTTGCTTTGTTCTTCACCACAATACCCTTGGCATCTCTTTTATTCTTCAGAATCCATTTTGTCCCAATAGCATATTTACCATCAGGAAGAGGAACCAAAATCCAAACCTGCTGATTCTTAAATTGCAGCATCTCTTCTTGCATTGCCTCCAGCCAACTTGAAGCAGCCAGTGCTTGAGGAACACTAGTTGGTTCTATCTGAGAAAGAAAGCATGCAAACAGACAATGTTTGAAGTCTGTGTGATTGTTCCTCTTTTGATTGTAGACATAAGAGATGAAAGCAACTTCACCATATTTTGTATTCTTTACAGTGCTTCTTGTTCTAACAGGGTCTTTAGGATCTCCAATAATCTTTGATAGGGGATGAGCATTATGAATCCTTTTTTTAGCTGTAGGTGGAACATCAATGGTGGCATCAAGGTTGTTGACTGTAGGTCCAAATTCAGTATCATAAGAAGCTGAGTGAAACAAGCCAGGCTTTGGTTGATAATTCCCAGGATCAGAAGGACTTGGAAATCTTGTAAAGGGCTTATCAAAGTCTGCAGAGACTTCAGTAGAGATGGGAGAGTGAGCATCAGTAGAATCAGCATCTGGGACCTTATCAGTGGGAATAGGTGTGCCTTCAGCAGAATCTGTTAGCATTAAAAATATGTATTGAGAAGTGATGGTCATTCTCATTTATTGTAACGTTGTAATGTGTCGTAGTTTATGTTATTAGAATAGTCAAATGGGCCTTGGTCTTGGTAAGCTAATATGTCATAGGTTAAGTTGTATAAGCCTTTATGTAAAAGATAACCAAGCCCAAGCCCAAGCCCATAGAAAGCCTATGTATGGAACTATAAAAGGCACCTTACCTCTCATTTGTAAGGTGTGCTTGTGTGTGTATTGTGTGTGTTTTTTAATAAAAAGCTCTCTTCATCTTATTCTCTCTTTATATATTTACGCCATACATATACATACATCAAGTCACCATCTTCTCTTCATCTTTACTTCATCTAGTGCTTATATTTGTGTTAAAGTTGATATATCTAAGGTCCTACAAGTGGTATCATTCGCCTAACAATGATTTAGGAGTGTGTGGTAATCGTATTTTTCAAGTTTTTTCTTAAAAAGTTGCATTTTTTCTTGTAAAAGTGCACTTTTTCTTTAAAAAGTCTTGATCTTTAAGTGTTTTAGTGTTAAAGTTGTTGTTTTTCTTGAAGCTTTAGTGATTCTAAGTGTTTTAGGAAAGATTTGATCAAAAGAATCAAGTGGAAAAAGTGTTTTTGGTTGAAAAAATCGGATTTTTTGGCTGGTTGGGACATCTTACGAGTAACTTTTGGTCAAAACCCTTTTCCTAGGAGTAACTTTTGGTCAAAACCCTTTTCTTAGGGGTAATTCTTACGGGTAATTCTTAGGGGTAATTCTTACGAGTAATTCTTAGGGGTAATTCTTAGGGGTAATTCTTACGAGTAATTCTTAGGGGTAATTCTTAGGGGTAATTCTTAGGAGTAATTCTTAGGAGTAAATCTTACGAGTAATTCTTAGGAGTAATTCTTACGAGTAAGTTTCAGAGTTCTACGCATAACTTCATCAAAGGTCTTCTCTTCGTGCATCGGTGACTCAGTACTTCCCTAGCTTGGATAAGTTAGTGGAATACTTCGACTTCGGATATCTTTCAAGCTTGGATAAGTTTGAAAGATTTGTTTGGTCTTTTGAACCTTACGCATAAACATTTCTTACACATAAGTTACAGCTTACGCGTAAAGTTCAAGTTTACGCATAAACTTAGTGTTTACGCTTAACCTTACACTTTACGCATAACCTTAACCTTACGCATAAGATTCCAAGTTACGCGTAAGAATCACTGTTTACGCATCAGTTCAGGGTTTATGCATAAGAATTTGACTTTTTGACAACCAAACTTCAAACGGCCATAACTTTTGAACCGTAACTCCGTTTTCGACGAATCAGCTGTCAAAACGACCGTGAGACAGAGGAGAACGACACGCTAAATAGATTTATCGATTTAGGCGAAGTTTCGAGGCCTAAAAACGCTCCAGGAAGAAGTTATCGAGGTTTTAAGGTTTCAGATCAAATTTTTCACCATAAAAACTTGCATCAACTTACACTAAACACAACTCCTATTTCGTTGGAACGATCCAAGATCAACTTTATCACACATCAGAACATAATGGAAATAGAAATGCAAATGAAGGAGAGAGATTTTATGAAAAAGTTTACGGTGTTCAAGTCACACGTTGAGAAGGTTATCAACATATTTGGATATGAGTCAAGGTTCGAACAAGCATTTGAATACTACGTCAGAGACCGATTTCATTACTTCAAAGAAAAACTCAATCAAAACCTGAATCAACTGGATAAGCTACTTAATGAAGAAGAACTTCATACACGTGACTGCAGAGAAGCTCTTATAGTGATCCAAACTCAATTTCAGAGTATCTTTAACCCTTGGATAATGAACCAGTCAGAGTTTATCGATGCATTTTCCCAAAAATTTAGGGTAAGCTATTCGACATTCAGAACTCAATGCATAATTCATATGGATGAACTCGAAAAGATACTTGAAACTGAGGAAGCTAAGTTAAATGAGATTGAGAAGCTGAAACGGGAAAAAGAGCAGAATGAAAGAGAGATGCAGTTAAAGGAAACTGAGGTGATTGAAAAAGAGACAGAGAAAGATGTTCAAGAAGAAGTGGAAACAGTCAATGAGGGTGATGCATCAGATGATACTTTGATTTTCACGGGCAGTGATTCATCTTCAGAACAGCAGGTTGAAAGCAGCAGTCCTAGCTATGATTCAGATACTGATGATACACAAAGGAATGAAGCTGTTTGGGACACCGAAGATGATCATATCAGACCTTCATCAGACATAGAGATAATGGCTATGGTACAACATTCACATGCTCATGATAATGTTGATATATTTGAGAATATGTTTGTTCATGATCAGACACATCCTGCGCATCTTGAGTCTATTAGTGACACTTATGTGGTGGAACAAAATGATAGTAATATCACTTTTGATACTCCAGATATGGATCCTAATAGAGGTGAGCCTACCCAGGATGGATCTTCTTATGAACAAGATCGTGCCTTATTTGCTTCATTAATCAATAATTTCAAACATGAACTTGACAAGTGCAAAAACGACAATCGTGAAGCTAAGCAAGCGAATGTCTTTTTAAATAAAGAGATTCAGAGATTTAAGGAAATGGAAAAACGTTTTGAAAATGCAACAACAAGAAATGCTGAACTTGAAATTGAAATCTTAAACCTTAAATCTCACGCTCAAAAGTTTGAAATGAATGGAGAGTCTGTAAAACCACTTTTAAAAAGATATGAAGAACTTGAAGTTGGTTATAGAGAAGCTGTTCTTCGTGAAAAACGCTCCATTCAAAATCTGGATGCTCAAATGGTTGTTAACAACAGAAAGGTTCAAGCGCTTTTAAAAGAAAACAATGATTTAAAAAGTGAAAATTCAAAGCTTCAGAAAACCACATCAAATTTTGAGATTGTAAACACAAAACTTGAGAATGAAAACCAAGAGTTTTTGAAACGAACAAACGATCTTGAAAACAAACTTCGAAAATTGGGACAGACTTCTCAGACTATCAACATGCTGCCTACTAAAGATGAGGAGGTTGAGAAACAAACATCTGGGATTGGCTTTGTGAATAATGCTAATGTGGAAAATGAAAAACCTTGTTTTTTTAACAAAGTGCAAAAGTTGACACCTATTTTGTATAACGCTAATGATATGGGAAAAGAATTGTCAGATGATCTTTTGTTTGAGTCTCAAGATATTTTAAAATCTGAAGAGGAAAAACGTTTGAAAGTAAAACAAACAAAAAACCCACTCTCATACCACGGCTTTGTGTATGGTTGTCTACAATTGACAGATATACCAAAAGAACCTTTCAAAAGAAAAGACACAAATGTGAAGAGATTTTTCAAAGAAGATCAACTTGCTACCTATGATGCTAAGTTATGGCAAAATAGAGCAAGGAAACAATTTTGTAATCTTAAACATCACATTGAGCAAACGTTAAAAGTCATTTGGTTTAAGCAAGAAAACATCACAAACAACGTTTTCTCTAATCCTATTTCATCAGATATACGCCTTAACTTAGAAGTCAAAAAGATTTTGAAAGATGAGATTGAACCTCGTGTGAAAGATATCAATTTATGTTTTGAGTACTTTGAAAAATATCTTGTAACTGAAATGAGAGAAGATCTAAAGTACGTTCACTCTCTGGAAGACGAATTTGATGAAAAATGCTTAATTCTAGACATTCAAAAAGAATTTTTCACAAATCAAATAGAGTCATTCAAGTCAGTATCAGTCAGCCATGAGTATGAGAATGTGCATTTTGAACAAACATCTTCTTTGAAATCTGAAAATCTTTGTCTCAAAAAGAAAATCACCAAGCTTTCAAAAGAAGCAGCTGATGTCAAAGAAGAACTGTCAAAAAGAACTGCTCACTTTGAGAAACATCTTGCAATACTCGAAGCACAAAATATCTCTTTCCAACTTAAATTGCAAGAGCAGAATGAGAAAATGTCATCTGAAAACTCTTTGACATTAGTGCTTAAAGAAAAAGAAATGATTTTTGATGAAAATTGTGATGATACCAATATCAAGTTTGATTTTGACGAACTTGATACAAAAAATCTTGAATTGGAACATGCTGTGGCATCATTACAAAAAGAAAATGAGCATTTGAAACTGACTTACAAAAACTTGTTTGATGCAATTAAGAGGTCAAGAGTTCAGAATCAAACTTCAAACAAATCTGACTCTCAGATCACACCAAATCATCTTTTTGAAAAAGAAAAGTCTGTGCTTCAAAAGAAAATTGATGAATTGGAAAAAACGATTGCACAACAAACCAAGAATTTTGGTGATGCCAAAAATGATTTTTCAATCGAAACAGACAAATATGAAAAATATTTTGCACATCTTGAAAATCAAAATGCTTCTTTGCATGAAAAACTGACATCATCAGATCATCTTTCTCTTCAAAAAGAATACAATGATTTGAGAACCTCATACAATGCCTTAAAAGCAAAGTTTGATGTTCTTAACCGGTCAAAAGGAAAATCTCAAGTTTCAAACGAATCTAAACCACAAGTAAGTGTTTCAGAAAAGGTTTACACGGGTGAATCTTCAAAACCATTTTCTAAAAGGGTTTCTCAATTTACCACCTATTCTTTGCAAAAAGGAAGGAAGTTTTCAAAGAGACCAAATTTTTCTGAAACATTTACTCCTCAAAAGGTTTCAAATACAAGTGCTCATAAAGAAAATAATCAAGGTTTTCAAACTCCATACTCTTGTTTTACTCCGGTAAAGCCAGTGTGGAAACCAAAGCAAAGTCGTTCAAAACATTTGAAATATTCATACTCTGAAATGCTTCCGCTACAACAAAGGAATGGCTATGCTTGGAAAAATCCTAATTCTGGAAGGTTTCCATTCATCTCAAAAATGAATTTTCGAAATGAAACACCGAGTTTCAACAATGGATGGAAAACTTCTTCAAGTTTTAACACTCCAAGAGAAACACCGAGTTTCTCAAACAAGTTTCACAAGCAAAAAAGTTTTAAATCACCGTTGATTCCACGAGCTTTATTTCAAAATGAAACACCGGTTTTCAGTCCTCGTTGAAATTCAACTTCTTTGTCTCGGATTGACACAACTTACAAATGAATTTCAAAATATGGTAACCCAGTTGGCGCCGTGCTTAAATGGGTTCCAAAAGTTGTTGTCTAATCCAAATTCATAATGGCTTTCGTATACTTCAGTACGAAACCCGGGCTTAAATTAATGACTTCTTAGTACTTCTGCTAAGGACTCGTTCTTCAAATAAAGGAAAGCGCTTAATCAATCAAAGGTTTAAATATTTTCGTGCACTTATCCTAAAAACATAATGGCTTATGCACACATAACAGTGTATAACCCGCGATTTTCAAAGAAAGGACCCTGTTGTACATTTCTGTGCGACAATCCTAAAAGATAAGAAGACTTCTCACCAAAAGCTTATCAAAGTCTTCTTAATTTTTTGAGCAAAATTTTGAAAAATGTTTCTAAAGGTTTTCAAAACTTTTCAAGATATTACTCCCTCAAATCCTTCACAGCAAATATTTAATCAAAATATTCAATTTTTGAGGGGGAGTAATATAAAGTTGTTCCAAAAAGATCATGCTTGAAGGAAACTTATACGGAATTTTCAAACATCCGTTTCTCCCATATGCTATCCAAAAAGAAAAGGTTTTAATCAATTGGTATCAAAAATACCATGGATATGCTATTTTTGAGGGGGAGAAGACGTGATTAAAATGTGATCAATGTGTTTAAGATTGTGGCTGAATCTCGTGTGAGCTCGACTCAGAAAGTACCAATGAATTGACGAAGCTTAAAATGTCAGTAATCGAAAAGACTTGTCCTGGACGGGTAATAATTTCAAGCTAGTCTAACTAGTGATGTAAGCGTGTCTCGAATAGGACTTGTCTGAGTAGAATGTACCGTATCGAGAGACTTTCTTTGGACTTGACCAGGACGGGTAATAACATCAAGCTAGTCTAACTAGTGATGTAAGCGTGTCTCGAATCGGTCATGTTCACTGAAAGTGGATCAATTCAAAAAGTGCAAACTCCTCACGCATGTGCAAATTTCTTAAAAATCCATGAGCACATGTGAAGGGGGAGTCCTTCATGAAATACAAAACTCTCGAAGTGTTAACAAAGTATGTTTTATTATCATAAACACTTTGAGAGATTTTCACTAATGGTTTGATGGCAACAATAGGATAGTCATGGAGTTATAAGGTGACTAAGGTTAGGAAAAATCGTCCTATGATCCGCCAGAGCCGGAGGGATCTACCCAAGGACAATTCCAATAGATTAGAATTAGAAGTCCTTAGGTATGATTGATAAAAGGAGAAAATGAGAAAGGAGAAAGAAGGGGTTGAAGAATTAAAAAGAAAAGTTATGAAAAAGGGTGAAAAGAAATAGCCCTCCAAATGTTCAACCTTAGGGCAGACACCGGGTTCAACTCATATGCTACTGGTTGTTACTAAGGTGACGCCGGTATTGAAGACAAAGACGTCATGGACCCAGTGACGCACAGCACTAAACCTTCTTAACCACTCAAGTTCTCTTAAAAGAGCTTGTTTCATTCTCATGGGGAACCGGCATAATCTATCGACCTGTCTCTTAGAGATGGTTGATTGATGAGTGCTCAAACACTCATCATTTTTGGTCTAATATGAACTGCAAAACATACAAAAACACTCAGTAATGCATCAAAATACTGAAAATATTCCAAAATTGTGTTTTATATGTTTTAGATGCAAAATGAGCAAAAACAAATGAAAAACGCACAAAGTTTGCAAAATTGGCAGTTTCAGTCCCTCAACTTTCATAAAATTACAAATCTAGTCCCTGGATATTCAAAATATGGAAAATTATCACCAAAGGTCATTTTGAAATCATAAAATGTCATATTTAGTCCTTTGGTGAAAAATTGGAAAGTTTTGGAAATTTACAAGATTAGTCCCTGGAGTTTCAATAATTGGCAGATTCAGTCCCTGGTGGGATAATTTTGAAAGAAAAATCACTTTTGGTCCTTGGGAAGTTACAAAAGCAATTTTTAATCCTTGGGTGAAAATTTTGAGGAAATTACATGTTCGGTCCCTCAAGTTTGGCAAGTTGTCAATTTTGGTCCTCGGGAATTTTGAAAAGTACAAAATTGCAAAAATGGGTTTTTGATAATTAAATTATGCAAGATTGGTCCTTTTAATAAACTTTGGGAGAAATTTCATTTTCAGCCCTTGAATTTTGGTTTATTACAAAATTGGTCCTTGTAGTTTTTAGTTACAACACCAAATGGACCCTTTCTTATCCAAATCCAAAACCTAAACAAGCCATATCTGATCCAGTAAACCAACACACCAAGCCCACTACACAAAATCTGGCCCAAACCTAAAACTAATACCACTACCCCGTACGTTGACCCCAGTCAAACCCCACAACCCCTCGTTACTGTTCATCGTCTCCCTAACCCTCCATTAACACCTCCCTAATTTCCAGTAACCCTGTCTCCCCCCTCCTCACCAACTATCACCAAACACTCAACCACACCTCACCTTCCCCCCTCCTCAATAAATGCTCACCTAAACCACCACAACTGCCAAATTCCCCAATTCCCGCCAAAAAGAAATTTCAAAGGTTAAGATTGTTTTAAGACATCCAACGGCTCAGAGATAAAGTGGGAAAGAGAAAGGACTCTCCAAGGGCTATAAAAGATCAAGAGAAAGAGAAGATAGGGCTGTCACATGTTTTAGACCACATTCGTAGTGTAATATTTAATTTCTTGTTGTAACTCCTTAAATTCAGTTTAAATCTCAAGATTGTATCACGTTCTAAATTCTATGGAAGTTTAAATTTCAAGTTTCTCTAATTCAGTTTCCTAGTTTCAATTCAGATTTAGCACTTTTTAAGTTAACTTGACAACTTAGCTTAAATCTTGTTGAATGTGTTGTATCTTATTCCTTTAAGCCTATTTCAGTTACCATAAGCTTTCAAAGCTTTTAAAAAAAAGTTTAATGCAGTTTACTAGGAAATCTCAAAAATCAAAGAAAAACAAAGAAAAATAAAAAAAAAATGGTGAATAAGTTGATTCAGAATGGAAGCAGTGTGGATGTGTGGTTCATATGGTATTAGAAGCCTCAGGGAGGCTGTAGGTTTGGTGTAAGTACTTGTTCTTGGTTTGTAGCTCACATAAGCTCACTGTAAGCCACTTTTCAATGTCATTTCAATAAGTGATTTTCATATTTTGTAAGTGCTAGTTGTTCTTGTTTATGGTTGATGATTTATGCTTATTTGTGTTATTGATGTGTCAGTAGAAGTTAAAAGTTTAAATTCATGGTTTAAATTTCAAGTTTTCTTTACAAAAAATCCATTTTCAGTTCAGAAGGGGTGTTTGGATCAGTAGAATCCACTGACCTCATAAGTGTTTTAGTTGTAGTTTCATGCTCAGTCAGGTTGCTTTAGGTTTAGTCAGGCCCTAGGGTTCATAAAACTTGCATCTTTTCAAGCAATAGTCAAAGTTACAAAGATTCCACCACCACAGTTAACTGTGGTGGTTTTTAGTTCCCATAACCATAATTTCATAACACATGTTGATCTTGTAACTCATTTTAGTTTTACTTTAACCTATGATCATGTTTACAGTTCATTAGACCCAATCAAAGTTCAAGAAAGTCAAAGATTCAAGTTTTAGAAAAAAAAGTCAAGTGTGCATTTTCAGGTTTTTACCAAAATTGCAATAATTGTTTTGATTTTTGTATGTTGATTTGGAATGTGAAATTTGTTTCTATTTACTCTCTACCAGTTCATCTTTGAAGTTTCATAGTTTTTAGATTTTTGTGATTTTACTTGTGGGCCCCACAAAGCCACAATGTGGCTTGCAGGGCACATACCTGCTCTGTCTCAGCAGCTGCACACCCACCACCACCACTTTGTGGTGGTGTTCTGACCACCTCAGTGGGCCCCAGGCCACCATCCTTGCACCATTCAACCCTCCCCCTACCAGACTCCATATTTTGACCCTTGGGTTGACCTCACACTCCCTGGGTCCCACCTGATTCAACCCCACAAGTCTGTCCCACTTTTCAGTTGCAAAACAAGTTTCTTAGTGCTTATTTTATGCTTATTGCTTATTCTGAGGTCCATCTTTGCTTTTTCTGGCTTATTCAAGTTATTCTAACTTATATGGACCTGGATTAATCAGAGTGGACCCCACTTTTAGCCAATTTAGCTTATTTTCTCTTTGGGTCAACAAAAGTCAACTGTCTTGACTTATTTGCTTATTCTGGCTTATTTTAAGTTTCCAAAAAGTTTGTTTTTATAAAAGTTTGTTGTTTTTATGTATTTAATAGGTTTGTAAAATAAAAATCAAGAAAAACCAGTTTAAAATTAAGTGATAGTTTCTATTTAATATAATTTAATTTTAATTTTCATTTTTAAATTTTTATTAAGTACTTGTCATTTTTATATTTTTATTAATTATATCTTATATTAAAGTATTTATAATAATTTTTTCAGATTTTTATTTTGTTGTTAAGTATTTATTAGAATTAATTTTAGTTTTATTAATTATTAATTAATATTAAGTTTAAAATAGCATTATTAGTTTTTATTAAGTAAAACCTTGTTTTTATATTTTTTATAGCTTTTATATGTTATAAAATAATTTTAGAAATTTTATTAGAGTTTTTACTGTTCATTTAGTATTTTTCTTAATTTAAAATAGTCAATTAGATAATTAGTAAGTAATTAGTAATTAATTAATAGAAAATTCACAAAAAGACAAAAATATTTATTTTTATTTTTTATACTTTCTTCAAGTTCTTTTTAAGGTTTAGAAAATATTTTTGTAAGTTTTTAGTTTATTTTGTAACTTTTATCTTTTTTTTTAGTTTATTATTAAATTAGGTTTAAAATAGTTTTAAGTAATTAAATAGAATTTAAATATTAAAATAATCATTTTAATAACTTTATTTTCATTTTAAAATTTCTTTTATCTTTTAATTTGTAAAAAGTTCATTTTCACCCCCTGGGTGTTTTCAGATTTACGTTTTCACTTTTTATTTTGTACGTCTACGTTTTATTTAAACGTAACGTACGCGTTTTTAGGTTTTTATCATTTCTAGTTTTTCTTAGCTTCCCGTCTTATTCATATAGCTTGTTTAAGCTATTTCGTTGTAAGTTCCTTAGTTTAATCCAACTCAAAACCCCTTTTCATCCAAATTCACCCGATCACAAAACCGTTTGTTTACAATTCACACCTCGTCGGGACATAACGACCCGGGGAAACACTATATTCCGCGGAGCATTGACTCTAGGCCGTTTGACTAGGTTGACCATTATTTGGTCCACATAAGTTAGGTGGTTCGGGCTCAATCAAATTTTGGCGCCGCTGCCGGGGAGGTTGTGTGCGTATCTAAACGGTTTTTCTGATTAGTGTCTTTGGAATTCGTTCCATTGTACATTTATCCACCCTTGTTCATATCTTTTCATAAAAACCCAAAAATATTTTTCCTTACCCTCTATCCATTTGATTCTACCTTCTTATACCCCTCTCATGTATAATTCTAAATGACATCTCTCGATGACGATTTCATGGAACAATGGGCCTTTCAAAGCAAAATTGAAAAACTTATGGCCTTGTCAAAAATATCGAGATGTCGTAGTGATTATGATGGACCTTCGATTCCTATTCCCTCTCCGGTGAGGGAAATGAATCAAGAAACCGAGGTGACAAAGGACCATGTACTTCCCTCTGACGATGAAAGTGCTAAATACGTCCAACCTACGGTTGTCCAAGAACCTAAGCTCACAAATGCTCGTAAACCTTCAAGAATCAATCCTGACCTTTCACGGTTTACGGTTAAAAGTTTGTCAAGCATACGTGCTGAGCTTAGGGCGGTGACTGAAAAGAACGACTTACCCAATCTTCACGTTTATCAAGAACCAAAACCCGAGACCATAACGGAAGTGGTGGAAATTGCTAGCTCTAAAAGCACACCACTTGTCCCACCTCCAGATTTTGTTCCTTGTGTCGGTTGTGGTGAGCCGCTTTTTGGTTTACCATGTCGTTGGTGTACATGTGTGCAATGTGGTAACGATATTCAAAACGGGAGTTGTTTGTTTTGTGGGTCGAGTAATTCATTTGCTTATGACCCTAATCAAGACTCATTCAACGACTCTTCAAATTTTTCCGATTACCCATCACATTCATACGAGCAAGAATCATATTATCCAAACTTCAATGATGCTTCGTATCAAGTTACACCAAGCCAGACTCAACAGTTTTACTGTTGTGAGTACTGTGGTGGTCCACACTACAGTTCTGATTGTCAATCGGGAAACACGCTTGTCTATGAGCAGTTTCCTGATAACAATTATGACTACAGCACACACGACTCACAGCCACATCAGTTTTACTGTTGTGAGTATTGTGGAGGTCCACACACTAGCTCTGATTGTCAAACAGGGAATCCGTTTCCTTGTAACAATTACGACTATTCGTATTCAGACCCACCTCCACAATACCAGATGTCCCAAGCAACTCCTCTTGTTACTGAGCAAGACATTTTAACAGAGGCTCTTGAGATATTGAAAGATCTTAAGGAGGAGTTGGCTACTTCATCGTTTCAAAGTTCTCGTCAAAAATCCGTGGCAGAATTATTTGCTGAAGAACGAGAAGCTAGAAACGAAAAGAGCATGGAAGAATTACTTGCTGAGCAAAGAGCGGCTAAAATACGTGCCAATCTTCGCTATGCTGCTCTTCATGATGACGATGATGATGAGGATTCTATTCAAATGAAGGAATATTACAAAGATTCATCCCGTTCATCAGTTGAGATTCCTTCCATGAAAGCACAGGGAGATAAGAGTATGCAAGAATTGCTAGCAGAAGAACACATGAAAAACATAGAATCTATGTGTGCTAGTCTTTTGTATCTCCCTCAGTCTGCTATTATCACACCCGAGGTTCACACTCACCCTTCGATCATGGGGGATGAGCATCTTAGCACTGTTCCTAATAAGGAATCGGACGAATTAATAAAGTCTAGTGTTGAGATCCTTGTCCCAATCCCAGGAGAGTCACAGGGAACTTTGGATGATATGTGTGATATTCCTTCACTTATTGAGTGTCCTAAAGATCAATTTGAGACTTTCTCAGATTATAGCGATGATTGTATATCTCATGGAGACATTGAGTATATTGAGGCACCACTGCCTCAGTCTGATGTTGATCCTCTTCTTGAGGAGTTCGCTGATGAACTTGCTCACATCGATCCACTTTCATTGGAAAGTGATGATGGTCTCCTCGATTTCCAAGCCGATCTGGGAGAAATTGAAAGTCTCCTATATCATGATCCGTCACTCACTTCTGATCCCAGCAGTCCAATAGAGAATGTTAATCTCTTTGTTCCCGAAACATTCGATACGACTCTCACCAATCCTCTATTTGAATTCGAATCTGAATTCACTATGATTTCTAACAATCCAATCTTTGACGAGGATTGTGATGAGTCCACAATGGAACATGAGTTCACAAATTCACATCTTGTGAATAATTCTCTTCATGAGGAGTTCTCCGGTGAACTCGCTCATCAGTTTGATTGCCCGGGGGGAGATGCTCTCAATTATGAGAATTTGCAAATTCCCACCCACCCTCCCGGGTTGTTTACGAGCTTACCCTTTGAAATCCAAACTCAGGCTATTGAGCCTCCTCTTGAGGAAGAAGATCAAATCATGCTTTTTATCATGATTTTCTTCCTTTTCTTCACCTATAAGGTGACTTCTTCCCTTCTTCACTCCTTCGGGAATGAAGATACTATATTTGATCCCGGCATTTTCATGTATCATTATCTTGAGCCGGATACTTATCTCATCGGTGTGGAACTTTCACGTGCTTCATATGTTTGTCCAAACATCTTGAATGAAAGTCCGATTGAGATTGTTTCTTCCACATCATGCTTCCCCAAGGACAAATGAATTCGGGGTCGAGTCAAGCTAGCGACTCGGTAAACAAAAACAATAGCATGCATATAGGGTTTTCACCCTAAGTGTGGGGGAGTCCCCCATGCTATGATTACAAGAGTGAAAATACAAAATGGTATTTTCCACGCTTAGCTTGTAATGTTGCCCTTTTACGTTCAAAATGTCGGCATAATAGCCGGGATTTTGAATATTGAGGACAATATTCATGCTAAGTGTGGGGGGTATTCGCTATTCTAGCGAATTTTATCACATTTTACTATATAATACCCCCGTTTTAGCCAAAATTTCAAAATTTTTCAAAAATTTTTCACTGGTGCTTCAAAATTTTTGTGGTAATCAGTCCGCCTTGTCTAAGCGACAAAAGGGATTGGCTAGTCCAGGAGCAAACGGCTCTTGGTAAAGACATATCAAATCCGTTGACGGCTGGCAATTTGCCCAAAATTGCATGGTTCCTCAACTCCCCGAAAACAAATGAGTTGGCTAGCCCGCAAGATTATGGCTTGTGGTAAAGGCCGTGGAAAATCCATAATTGGTAATCAGCTCACCAAGATGTTGACTATTCCATCAAGAGCTGGCTAGTCCAGGAGCAAACGGCTCCTGGTAAAGACTTAACAAATCCGTTGAAAGCTGGTGGTTTGCTCAAAATCACACGGTTATCAGGTGTGCCACAGTTCTTACACCTGGCTACTCCAGAAGTGATGGCTTTTGGTAAAGAGTTTTTCAAATCCATCAAGTTTTTAAAACAGTATTGCTAGGGACTAGCAATAGTTTAGTGTGGGGGATTGATGAGTGCTCAAACACTCATCATTTTTGGTCTAATATGAACTGCAAAACATACAAAAACACTCAGTAATGCATCAAAATACTGAAAATATTCCAAAATTGTGTTTTATATGTTTTAGATGCAAAATGAGCAAAAACAAATGAAAAACGCACAAAGTTTGCAAAATTGGCAGTTTCAGTCCCTCAACTTTCATAAAATTACAAATCTAGTCCCTGGATATTCAAAATATGGAAAATTATCACCAAAGGTCATTTTGAAATCATAAAATGTCATATTTAGTCCTTTGGTGAAAAATTGGAAAGTTTTGGAAATTTACAAGATTAGTCCCTGGAGTTTCAATAATTGGCAGATTCAGTCCCTGGTGGGATAATTTTGAAAGAAAAATCACTTTTGGTCCTTGGGAAGTTACAAAAGCAATTTTTAATCCTTGGGTGAAAATTTTGAGGAAATTACATGTTCGGTCCCTCAAGTTTGGCAAGTTGTCAATTTTGGTCCTCGGGAATTTTGAAAAGTACAAAATTGCAAAAATGGGTTTTTGATAATTAAATTATGCAAGATTGGTCCTTTTAATAAACTTTGGGAGAAATTTCATTTTCAGCCCTTGAATTTTGGTTTATTACAAAATTGGTCCTTGTAGTTTTTAGTTACAACACCAAATGGACCCTTTCTTATCCAAATCCAAAACCTAAACAAGCCATATCTGATCCAGTAAACCAACACACCAAGCCCACTACACAAAATCTGGCCCAAACCTAAAACTAATACCACTACCCCGTACGTTGACCCCAATCAAACCCCACAACCCCTCGTTACTATTCATCGTCTCCCTAACCCTCCATTAACACCTCCCTAATTTCCAGTAACCCTGTCTCCCCCCTCCTCACCAACTATCACCAAACACTCAACCACACCTCACCTTCCCCCCTCCTCAATAAATGCTCACCTAAACCACCACAACTGCCAAATTCCCCAATTCCCGCCAAAAAGAAATTTCAAAGGTTAAGATTGTTTTAAGACATCCAACGGCTCAGAGATAAAGTGGGAAAGAGAAAGGACTCTCCAAGGGCTATAAAAGATCAAGAGAAAGAGAAGATAGGGCTGTCACATGTTTTAGACCACATTCGTAGTGTAATATTTAATTTCTTGTTGTAACTCCTTAAATTCAGTTTAAATCTCAAGATTGTATCACGTTCTAAATTCTATGGAAGTTTAAATTTCAAGTTTCTCTAATTCAGTTTCCTAGTTTCAATTCAGATTTAGCACTTTTTAAGTTAACTTGACAACTTAGCTTAAATCTTGTTGAATGTGTTGTATCTTATTCCTTTAAGCCTATTTCAGTTACCATAAGCTTTCAAAGCTTTTAAAAAAAAGTTTAATGCAGTTTACTAGGAAATCTCAAAAATCAAAGAAAAACAAAGAAAAATAAAAAAAAAATGGTGAATAAGTTGATTCAGAATGGAAGCAGTGTGGATGTGTGGTTCATATGGTATTAGAAGCCTCAGGGAGGCTGTAGGTTTGGTGTAAGTACTTGTTCTTGGTTTGTAGCTCACATAAGCTCACTGTAAGCCACTTTTCAATGTCATTTCAATAAGTGATTTTCATATTTTGTAAGTGCTAGTTGTTCTTGTTTATGGTTGATGATTTATGCTTATTTGTGTTATTGATGTGTCAGTAGAAGTTAAAAGTTTAAATTCATGGTTTAAATTTCAAGTTTTCTTTACAAAAAATCCATTTTCAGTTCAGAAGGGGTGTTTGGATCAGTAGAATCCACTGACCTCATAAGTGTTTTAGTTGTAGTTTCATGCTCAGTCAGGTTGCTTTAGGTTTAGTCAGGCCCTAGGGTTCATAAAACTTGCATCTTTTCAAGCAATAGTCAAAGTTACAAAGATTCCACCACCACAGTTAACTGTGGTGGTTTTTAGTTCCCATAACCATAATTTCATAACACATGTTGATCTTGTAACTCATTTTAGTTTTACTTTAACCTATGATCATGTTTACAGTTCATTAGACCCAATCAAAGTTCAAGAAAGTCAAAGATTCAAGTTTTAGAAAAAAAAGTCAAGTGTGCATTTTCAGGTTTTTACCAAAATTGCAATAATTGTTTTGATTTTTGTATGTTGATTTGGAATGTGAAATTTGTTTCTATTTACTCTCTACCAGTTCATCTTTGAAGTTTCATAGTTTTTAGATTTTTGTGATTTTACTTGTGGGCCCCACAAAGCCACAATGTGACTTGCAGGGCACATACCTGCTCTGTCTCAGCAGCTGCACACCCACCACCACCACTTTGTGGTGGTGTTCTGACCACCTCAGTGGGCCCCAGGCCACCATCCTTGCACCATTCAACCCTCCCCCTACCAGACTCCATATTTTGACCCTTGGGTTGACCTCACACTCCCTGGGTCCCACCTGATTCAACCCCACAAGTCTGTCCCACTTTTCAGTTGCAAAACAAGTTTCTTAGTGCTTATTTTATGCTTATTGCTTATTCTGAGGTCCATCTTTGCTTTTTCTGGCTTATTCAAGTTATTCTAACTTATATGGACCTGGATTAATCAGAGTGGACCCCACTTTTAGCCAATTTAGCTTATTTTCTCTTTGGGTCAACAAAAGTCAACTGTCTTGACTTATTTGCTTATTCTGGCTTATTTTAAGTTTCCAAAAAGTTTGTTTTTATAAAAGTTTGTTGTTTTTATGTATTTAATAGGTTTGTAAAATAAAAATCAAGAAAAACCAGTTTAAAATTAAGTGATAGTTTCTATTTAATATAATTTAATTTTAATTTTCATTTTTAAATTTTTATTAAGTACTTGTCATTTTTATATTTTTATTAATTATATCTTATATTAAAGTATTTATAATAATTTTTTCAGATTTTTATTTTGTTGTTAAGTATTTATTAGAATTAATTTTAGTTTTATTAATTATTAATTAATATTAAGTTTAAAATAGCATTATTAGTTTTTATTAAGTAAAACCTTGTTTTTATATTTTTTATAGCTTTTATATGTTATAAAATAATTTTAGAAATTTTATTAGAGTTTTTACTGTTCATTTAGTATTTTTCTTAATTTAAAATAGTCAATTAGATAATTAGTAAGTAATTAGTAATTAATTAATAGAAAATTCACAAAAAGACAAAAATATTTATTTTTATTTTTTATACTTTCTTCAAGTTCTTTTTAAGGTTTAGAAAATATTTTTGTAAGTTTTTAGTTTATTTTGTAACTTTTATCTTTTTTTTTAGTTTATTATTAAATTAGGTTTAAAATAGTTTTAAGTAATTAAATAGAATTTAAATATTAAAATAATCATTTTAATAACTTTATTTTCATTTTAAAATTTCTTTTATCTTTTAATTTGTAAAAAGTTCATTTTCACCCCCTGGGTGTTTTCAGATTTACGTTTTCACTTTTTATTTTGTACGTCTACGTTTTATTTAAACGTAACGTACGCGTTTTTAGGTTTTTATCATTTCTAGTTTTTCTTAGCTTCCCGTCTTATTCATATAGCTTGTTTAAGCTATTTCGTTGTAAGTTCCTTAGTTTAATCCAACTCAAAACCCCTTTTCATCCAAATTCACCCGATCACAAAACCGTTTGTTTACAATTCACACCTTGTCGGGACATAACGACCCGGGGAAACACTATATTCCGCGGAGCATTGACTCTAGGCCGTTTGACTAGGTTGACCATTATTTGGTCCACATAAGTTAGGTGGTTCGGGCTCAATCATTGATATTGAAGCAGGAGACCTCTCCCTAATCTCCGCATAGGAAATCAAATGTGCACTTATCGAGTCTAGAGCCCCGAGATTCATCAAAAGATCTCATAGGAACACATGATATTTCTACACTGGTTGTTCATCATTAAGGACGCCAGATGTAAACTTTAGAGTCCTACGCAGATCTTAGCAATTTGCCAGAACATTTATGAGAGGATTCACTTTTGTGATTCTTAATGATTGAATGGAAATTCCTGCCAAGGTCAACATCAAGCAGCCATGACAGCAGGTCACTTCGGTAATTCTTTATGGGTTACGCTTAGTGTTCACGGTGGTTTCAAACAGTCTACAGTCGTGGAGTGATCCCCAGCGACTCACCCAGTCATTGAGCTACTAAGTAGGTCTCGTAAGCTCTCTTGAGAGTATCTGACATGGGAACGGCCTTGGTAAGGGTTAGAAGGAGTCTTCACACTATGCTGTTGACGATCTCTAATTCTTATCTGTATGTACCGGATGTTTTATTGCTAACTGTTTATATGCAGGGACACTTCATCTCCATGGCGACAGATTCCACGTGCTCATACATACATCTGGAAGTTAAAGAAAGCTCCCTCAAAGATCTATACAACACAAAGTTCAAAGAAAGATTCTACGCCAAAAAGAAGAATCTACAAAGTATAAAGGCTAAAGATCAAAGTGAAAGAAAGGGAACTACGTGCATATGAATATCAAAGTCCAAAGATGTATGAGCATGTTGGAATGGCAAACAACCACCACAGACGCAGAAGTGACGAAAGGCAGATAACTCCACATCACAAAAGAACAAAGAACGATGAAAAGTCAGTCATCAAAGATCACAAAGCATGAAGGAACAAAGACTTAAGACTATTCTACTACGACACACAATGGTCAACAAAAAAGAACAAAGAAGACCTAATCACGTGGAGCATCATTCGAATGACCACCCCTTAGGGGGAGATTGTTAGCATTAAAAATATGTATTGAGAAGTGATGGTCATTCTCATTTATTGTAACGTTGTAATGTGTCGTAGTTTATGTTATTAGAATAGTCAAATGGGCCTTGGTCTTGGTAAGCTAATATGTCATAGGTTAAGTTGTATAAGCCTTTATGTAAAAGATAACCAAGCCCAAGCCCAAGCCCAAGCCCATAGAAAGCCTATGTATGGAACTATAAAAGGCACCTTACCTCTCATTTGTAAGGTGTGCTTGTGTGTGTATTGTGTGTGTTTTTTAATAAAAAGCTCTCTTCATCTTATTCTCTCTTTATATATTTACGCCATACATATACATACATCAAGTCACCATCTTCTCTTCATCTTTACTTCATCTAGTGCTTATATTTGTGTTAAAGTTGATATATCTAAGGTCCTACAGAATCCTTGTTACCACTGACTGCTTGTGCTGATTGATGTAGGATAGCTTCAGTCTCTTGTGTAACCTTTTCATGGAGTTTCTGAGCTTCCTGAGTAGCAGCATGTTCTTGCTTCTGCAGTCTTGCAAGATCCTCTGCATAATGTGACTCATCATCTTGTTCAGCAGCAGAGTGATTACCTACAAAATGGTTAGGTGGAAAAGATGGTACAACAAAAGTATTCTTTTCTGGCTCAGATTCACAGTCTGAGTCATCATCCATGGAACCTGCAGGGTTAGAGTTTGGATTTTTGGTACCTGCATTAGGATTAGAAGCATGTCTAGAATAACCCAAATAGTCAGTCAAATAATCTAGGTCAAAATACCAAGAATGGCCTTGTCCCTGAATATTAGGCTGATCTTCAAGAAATCTTAGATTAAGGGTCTCTTCTATCCTTTTGGCATTCAGATTATAATCCCTATAGGCCTTGCTATGAGCTGAATAGCCTACAATGTATCCCTCATCAGCTTTCCCATCAAATTTACCCAGTATATCAGCAGTATTCAAAATGGTAACTTTGCATCCAAAAGGTTTAAGGTAATGTATGTCTGGAACTTTCCCAGTGAGAAGTTCATAAGGTGTCTTGACATGAAGTCTAGTGATGGATACCCTGTTCAAGACATAGCAAGCAGTCCTTACTGCTTCAGTCCAAAACATTGTGGGTAGTTTAGAGTCTGCAAGCATGGATCTTGCTGCCTCAATGAGGGTTCTATTTTTCCTTTCAGCAACCCCAGTTTGTTGTGGGGTCCTTGGAGTACTATAGTCCCTTCTAATACCCTTAGACTTACAGAATTCTATGAATACAACATTTTTGAATTCTGTCCCATTGTCACACCCAATTCCTTTAACCTTTTTATTTAGCTGGTTTTCAACTAAGATAATGAATTCTTTCAAAATAGGAGTTGTTTCATCTTTAGTTTTTAGAAAGAATACCCAGCAAAACCTGCTATAATCATATGTGATAACCAGGCAGAAGTACTTGTGATCAATACTTCTGATAGGAGTTTGACCAAAGAGATCCATGTGCAGCAACTGAAGTGGTTCTGAAATGGTGCTCACAGCTTTGACTGTTTTGTAAGAGGCTCTGTGTTGCTTTCCCTTATTGCAAGCAATACAGTTGTGTTCATTGGTGAAGAGTTTAGAAGGAAGGCCCTGAACAAGACCAAGTTTAGACAACTTGTTGATAGTCTTGTAATTCACATGAGCCATTCTCCTATGCCATTTGGTAGATTCATCCAGGGAAGCTTTGGCCACCAAACATGTTAGATCACCTTCTGGCTTGACATCATTCAAATTGAAAGTGTACAAGTTGAAGGTTCTTGGAACTCTCAGCAATACAGTTGTGTCTTCTGGAAGTTTGAAGTCCTTGGAAAGTACAAGACACTCATCTTCAGAGAAGAAAACCTTATTCTTAGTGTCATAAATTTGTGATACTGAGAATAGATTAAAATGCTCCAGTTCCTTCACATAATAAACATTTTCAAAGTCTAACAAGGGTGTCTTAATTGTTCCTTTCCCTGTAATTTTGCCATCCCCACCACCAAAAGTTACAATGCCTCCTCCTTCTATGGGTACAAAGTCATGCATCTTGTCCTTGTTCCCTGACATACTTCTAGAACAACCACTATCAACAATACCTACTTCTGTACTTTTCAAAGGATGTTCCTACAATAACAACAAAAATATACATAATTAGTACACATTGGAGACTCAAGTCATTGCTGACTTGAGCCTGCCTTGTGGATCATTAGTAATAGGCCATGTAGATGTTTTAGATCCACCATTGTTCTTGGGCCTGTATTGCATATTGGGTCCCTTCTTTGTCCAAGAACAACCTGCTGAGGGCTTCACAGCAGTATTCCCATACCCACCACCATAATACACCGAGTCAAAGTAATTAGGCCAATAACCATTAGAAAAGAAAGAACTAGTGGGTCGAACATATGGTCTAGTACTGGTTCTTCTCCATGAAGAATGTGATTCAGCATAATTGGGTTTCTGCTGATGTGGAACAAAAGATGGTATATCACTAACATTCTTCCACATTTGCCTAGGTTTCCTTTGACTAACACATTCACCCATTCTTTGCTCATGAAATGTACAATCCTTAATCAAGTGATATTTACTTCCACACACAAAACACTTCTTCTTTTTAGAAGATTTATTTAAACCAAAAGAAGTTCCATAACATGAAAAAGTATTCAAATCACCATGATAAACAGAATTGTTTTTAACATAACCAAAAGTATTATTGTGCAAAGAATTTAAAAACAAGTCTTCAGTAGAAACTGTCTTTTTATCAGCAGCAACTCTAGAAGGCTTGTTGGGAGACTTGGGTGATGTCTTTGGTATGGTCTTGGGAGAGGTCTTGGGAGTGGTCTTGGGAGTGGTCTTGGGCAGGTCAGACTTCTCACTTGAATCACAGCTAGCAAATGAGGTAGACCCTTCATCAGAAGACTTGTCACTGTCACAACAAGAGACAAAGTCATTAGTTTTCATAAGAGGGTCTGGCAAGTCAGTTGACTTTTTGCCGTAGAGATGGTGTGATCCATCAAAGTCACTAGGTATGGATAGGTCTATAGGCATGTGTTCCCCTCTTATAGGTCCAGGGACAGCATTCATTCCCCTTTCCTTAATATATTTAACAGGTGTTTGATAAGTTAAGGCTGGTTCAGGGTCAAAAACACTAGACATATCAGGATATGTTAACTCTTCAGGGTCTATATATTTCTCATATCCTAATGCTCTTCTAGACCTAACAGATTGGCGACCATCAATTAATTTACTCAAATTAGATGCCCCTTCCTGCCATTTCATACGACCAGCTATCTCTTTATCTAATTTAGTTTGCAATTCTTGTTTTTCCTTTTCTAAGTCAGACTTTTCCTTTTCAGTACGTCTTAAGTCTATTTTAGCAATTTCTAAATCACTCTCTAGAACTCTTATCTTTTCATCATATTTAACTTGATTCTTTTGAAACCATACTTTTTGTTTCTCTAAAGTTTTTAAAGCCATTTTATAGGACTCTAATTCAACATAACACTCATTGTATTTTGGTTTCAATTCATTAAATTCTTGTTTAAGCTCATTGTATCTTACACTACATCCAAACACACAGTTGTGTACCTGAGAGATTCCCATCAAGGAGAGTTGCTCCTTCTTGTCTTCTGAAGGTGAGTATGCCAGCAGATTCACTTGTGAAGAAGTAGAAGCTTCCTCTCCAGCAGGTTCATGGTCAGCCCAATCAATTTGGTGATCCAGAGTCACCATAGCCTTTGAAGGTGCAGCCTTGGTATTTCCTGCTTCCACTGGATAAGAGCCATATCTAACTTCATCTCCAGCCTTTCTCTCCTTGCATTCTCTTGAAAAATGTCCCACTTGACCACAAGTGTAGCATTTAACCTTCCTTCTATCAAACCTTGCTGCCTCTCTTCCATTAAAACCAAACTTCCTTCCAGACTTGGCTTCAAACCTCTTAATGTTCATGGAGATCATTGCAAGCTCCCATTTCAAGTGCATCTCCTCCATCTCCAATGGATCCACCTGTTCAAAATCCTCATAAGCAAGAAACTGCTGATGTTCATATTCAGCCACAAATGAATGAATAATATCCTCCAACACACTACTGGATTTTGATTTAGGAGCAGATTGATTATGGGTTTGAGAAGATGCTCCTGATGAATATGAACTTGAGGCTTGATGCACAGGTTTTGTAGAGGCACCAACAAATGCAGAATGAGTGGATGGACGAATGGGACTTCTAACATCAGGCTCAAGGGATTTAAGCCTATTATAGAGGTCATCAAAGGACATCATGTCCAACCCACCTTTGGTCTTGAGAGCAATACAAACTTGTAACCAAGATGGCGGCAGAGATCTCAGGAATTTAGCATTACAGTCCTCATTATCGGGTCTAGCCTTCAACTGATTAAGTTGACTTAATATTCGATGAAACCTGTCATAACCCTTATGAATTCCCTCTTCTTCAGATATCTGAAATTCTTGGAACTTTTGCTTCAGCATAGACTTCTGCAACCTTCTTGATTCATCATTCCCACCAAATCTTGCTTTTATAGCCATCCAAATGTCCTTGGCATCCTCCATAAAGTGGAAGTCACCCATGTGGTCATCTGGAATAGCTTGGAGCAGAATTGTTCTGACTTTACTCTCCCTCTGCACAACCAGAATCTCTTCAGCAGTTTTGGGACCTACAATAGTAACAACTCCATCGGCATCTGTAACATGCTTCTTCAGACTATTCCCCTTTTTGACAACCTCCCATAGATTCCAATCAATGTTTGTGATCCAGTTCTGCATCTTCATGGACCACAGATGATATTCTTCAGCATTCTTCAAGTATGGAAACTTAGCATTACTGTTGGAGAGGTTGAGTTGTTGAAGAGAAGTGGTGTTAATGTTCTGAGTTGTATCAACATCATCATCAGATTCAGGCATGTTTGTTGATTAGTTTGGATTTTTAGGGTGTAAGATTTGTGTTTCTTAGTATGACAGAGACTCTCTCGAGGCTCTGATACCACTTGTTGAACTATAAGACCTTGATAGATCTTTTTGAGCACTCTAGAATCGTTAGTAATGTCACTGTAATCAATAACACACTAATAGACAATCTCTGCAACTTGTATTTATAAAGCAGAAACAAAACACAAGCTTGATACTAAGAACTCTTGATCCTCTATGGATCTTTTAATTATAATAAGAGTATTCACTAAAAGTTTTTTTTTTCAAAACATAAACGTGTGTTCCTTTTATACACAAGGAACCCTAAACCGTTTCACAAGAAACATATATTCTAAAACTTCTAAAAGATATGCATTATCACTTCTTAAATAAACTCATGCATATCCAAACTACATTACATAAAATACGGAAATACTATATCCGCAGAAACTAATAATGCTAAAACTAGTCTTTAGCAGATACACTACTTCAGCAGAAACCAACTCTTCAGCAGGAATCTTCAGCAGAAACAGCAGCAGAATTCTTACTTCACAGAATTCCCAACATCATCAAATTTTGAAAATTGTGGGGGATCGTTTGAAAATTTTTATTATGAACCGAATTCATGTTAGGATTCTCATGGTTTTAACCAACCCCCACAAACTTCCGATTTTACTAATAATATTTGTGAAATTAAATCCATGATCGAGAAGTTAAAAGAGTTGGTGGCTAATCGTTATACGCATACTCCTGAGCCTCGTGAGAAGACTATTGCAGAGTTACTTGCTGAAGAAAGAGCGTCTAATCCTTTCAAAAAATTTGTTTACTATGATTCCGACGACGATGATGAGAAATTTACGATCGTTCTTAATCCTCACAAAGCTTCCGATGTTTCTCCCGTAGAACCCGAGGACTCTCTAAAAATGGGGGACGAGCATCTAAACACTATTCCAGCAACGGAATCGAACGAATTCAATAAGTCTAGTGTTGAGAACCTCGTCCCAATCCCAAGTGAGTCCGAGGAAATTTCTAACGGTAATATGGAACTTGTTGTTGATATTACACTCGTCGATGAAGATAAGAGTATAGCCGAATTGTTAGCAGAGGAGATCCGTGAATTATGCATTGAAAAAGTCAAAGAATACGTATTTGATTCATCTCCAAATCCCACTCCATCCTCTGATCCTCTTATATCCGATTCTTCCATTCCTTCTCTCACCCTGGATGAGAGGAATGATGTCTTTTTAGATGAGATCGAGGCATGTCTTGCTAATGATTCCACTCCGATAATGGTTGACGACTCTAATTTTGATCCTGAGGGAGATATCCGTTTGATTGAAGAATTATTAAATGAAGAACCGTCAACTTTTCTCCCTCCGATGAGCAATGAAGATTTTGATGAAGTTGAAAGCTATTCCGATTCTCACAATGAGTATACTACGAGTGATGAAGATTCTTGTGGAGATATCGATGATAGTGATGAAGATGATGATGCGGAAATACAAAATGAAACTCTTCGTGACAAATTATCCAAAGTTTATCTTCTCATTTCTAAAATCGAGGCGTTGAAAGATCCTCCGACATCTTTTTCTCCTATCCCCGTTATGGATAGTGATTTCTTACCCGAGCTTGAAATTTTTCGATTTGAAGAGACGAGTAGTGGCAATCACACTATTCATGCTTATATCTCTCTTCCGGATTATGAGCATTTTGATTTTGAGATTGATTCTGTGCTTATTTCCAATAATCCGTTACGTGACCCTCTTTTAGAGGATGTTGATCAATTTCTTGCTGCGGATGACTTGATACCACCGGGTATTGAGAATTACGAGAATGATGTTCGAAGAAATATTCTTTTCGATTTACCATTTTCTCGTCCACCTGCGAAACCACCGGATGTAGATTTTGAATCAGATACGAATGAAGTTATTTTTGGAGTGGTGGACGAGACTTATGATCATGATCCCGTGCTTGATATTTTACCCACCCAACCCACCCATGATTCAGAAATCGACTTTGCTTTAATTATCTGGGTGTTTTATCCGTTCTTTACTTATCCCCTCATTTCTTCACTTTTCCACTCCACCGGGAGTGAGGATACCGTTTTTGACCCCGGCATCTCCATTTATCATGTCGTGTGTCTGTTCCATCTGCTCTCCCCAAGGACAAATTAATTCGGGGATCGAGTCAAGCTCATGTGACTCGGTGAACAAAAACAAGCGCTTCGTGGGAGGCACCCCATGCTTATCCATTTTCATTTTCTTTATTTTCTATTTTCTTAAGTAACGTGACGTGAGGGGGGCGACCCTTTCCAAACTCGTGTTTTCGTGGTTGTTTGTGAATGTTCAGGAATTTCCCCGAAGTTTGAGGACTCTCGTGCTCGTGGGTTGTCGTTCTCTCCACTCGAGTCTCATTCTTCGCTGCTCTTTCGGAAATTTACCATATCCAAAATCTTATCGACTAACGTTTATCTCTTGGCATACTTAATAAATGGTCTTAGATTTTACGTAAAATTACCTTTACCCTTTAAACATTGAGGACAATGTTTCACTTTAGTCTTGGGGGGTGAATCTTCGATTCGATTTGACCTGTACCATCGTCTGAGCTGTTAACTTACGCAACTCCGTTTTCCACCAAAATTTTAAATTTTTGTCACCTCTTTAAAAAAAATGATTGATATATGATATGAATAATAAGATTTGACACCTTGTTTTTACTTTCCTACCGGCGAGAGTAGAAATAAATGTTTCGACTTGACCGGGCGTGTTTAGCCCTAGCTCGTCTCCCTTAACTAATATAATCAAAAGATTATGGCTAAGCATCCGTGGATCTCATTACTTGGGATTTTAAATTTGCGGAGATCGAGGAATGATAGAGTTTATTTAGAAGTTTCGTGCTAAACATGGAGTAGTTGGATCTCTTTAGATCCCACGAAAGGTACTTGTGGCCTCCTTGTTCCGACAAGCTTGCACACCAATAATAATAGATCTCTAGGATTAATTAAGGGTATACGGTTTGGGCAATACTTAGTTTTTTCTCGTTCCCAACAAAATCTCTGCATATGGGGGTTTGGTACACATAGGGGTACTGCCAGTGTTACGGTAAAATAGACTATTGCATCTTGCCGGTTCGCAGCCGATGTTGTGATCTTAGTAAAGGCCGTAGGACTCGGGGTTTGGCATATGATTATGAATATCAATAATAATAGTCCAAAGCCAAATAAAAAGGCAGAGGAATCCAAAGCTATAAAAAGCAGCGGATAGAAATCCAAAGTCATAATAAAGCTCTTACATCTCAGCGGCTCATAAACCGTTGATTGTAGAAGAAATAAAGGACTAAGGACCAAAGTATTATTAAAGTGCTTATGATTATGCAAAAATGCCAAGCTTCAACTCCGGGGGTTTCCCTAATAAAAAGCTTCCGTTTCGGGTATCAAACATGGTATGTCTCGGACGTAAATAAAAAGGGGGACCTCCACAAATTGTGTTAAATCAGAGACCTTCATGTGGACCCGATTTCTGTATGCAGGGGTTTTCGAGGGAAAGTTTGGAAACTACTTAGCGTTAAAATTTTGTGCTCTTATCGGACTAACAAATATCAAAACGAGAAAATATGAAGCAATTCATTCCTCACAAATTAAAATCTTGAGATACAAAACTTAGGACCTAGGAACAAGAGGTAATACACAAGTAACTTTTGTGGGTAGTGTTAGCACCTAACTTGTGAATAAACAATGATCTCGATTTTACGCTTAGTTTGGGAGCTTGTGAAAAATCAAGGATGACGATTTTTATCCGTACGGTCTCTTCTCTGTGAGAAGTGTTTCTACTCGTTGACCCTGAAAGTTATCAACAGATAAGAATTGATAATGAAAGTCAAGGCAAACCGTCACATATATCAAGGAAAAAGTACAAAAAAAGAATAGTAGTAGTTGTTATTCATGAAAATCGGAAAACGGAGCGTTTTTGAGAATAAATGATTTTACTATCTCTTTTGAACATCATTGCTACTCTACAACGTCAGTAAAGAGAGGTTTTGAAATTATTTATCTCTTAAGCGTGAGGTGATAACATTGCGTGAAGGCACGACAATACATTAGTCTGGGGGATTTTGATGAGTGATTAATCACTCATCCTTTTTAGGCCTTAATTCAGACCAAAAATACCAAATACTAACAAAAAATGCCAAGAGAACGTATGTTTTTGTATTTGTGTATGTGCAGGTACGAATATGTGAAAAATGAACAAAAACAAAGCCAAAATCGACAAAAACGAGCACGAGAATGGAAAAAGGTCAAAAGCCGGAGCCGGGGAAGCAAAATAATAAAAGAAAGCTCAGAATGTCATTAGAAGTCCTCAGAGATTCATCATGTTGCATAATTAGTCCTTGGTCAAAGTTTGGGGAAATTGGCAATTCTAGTCCCTCAGCTTTCAGATATTTACAAATTTGGTCCCTTGAAGGAATAGTCAAAGAAAAGTCAAATTTGGTCCTTCACTATTCAGAAATTGACAAAACAAGCCCTTGGAACAAATTTTGATGATTTATAGATTTAGTCCCTACAGTTTCTGAAAATACAACCTTGGTCCTTAAATTATTACTCCTAATCACTAATAATAATCCTAATCCATTAAAAAATCCTTACACCCCGTATCCACAATGCCCAGCCCAAAATAACAAGCCCATCCATTTTGTAACCCCTACCCAGTCCACCAAACCAACCCGGTCAAACCATAAATCCCAACCCGGTCAACCTATTCCCTAAATCAGTCAAACAATAATAAACCCCCAATTCCCTCTTTACCCGCCCCCATTTTTACACAAACCCAGAAAACTTACCACTGTTCCAAGAACCCTAAGTTTACCACCATTAAAATTACCTCAATTAAGTTATTATTACCCAATGATTGGGCATTCTAGAAGGTGTCAGGGATAGCAGGGACACGTGGTCCAATCAGGAGAGACACGCATGATCAATCACAACACAAAAATTAATCCTACGGCTGTGAGATGAAGATTGGTGAGCAAGGGTGATCAAACGGCTATTAGGGACTCAAACAAACACAAAAATCACCTGGATTAGTGACGTGGATATCCAGAAGCATCCTCTCCTCAGGCTATATAAAGCCTCACTCACATCATGTATTTGTTGTTAGATTTTTAGGTTTAGAATAGGTTAGGAGTAGTGTAGTTTAGCTCATCTATTTAGCTTATTAAAGTTTAGCTTATGTTTTTAATTCTCAGCTTTGTACTCTTTTAAAAGTTTAAATAAAATTCAAGATTGCATTTAAACTTCATTGCAATTTAAAGTTTCAGTTTATTTCCAGCTTTCTATATTCACTTTCAGAAGTTAATTCTAGCTTAGTCATTGCTTGCTTATTGGTTTTTTATAACTGTTTAATCCATTAGTCAAAATTAGTCAACACAAGTTCTCAAAGGAGATAGGCTGATTCAGTTGGGTAATTTGGACAATTTGGTTTGAATTGATTGTTTATAAGCTCAAGAGCTTTATGTCATTGATTTGAGCTTTTTGTCTATGAGATCAGCTGCACCATTAGCCCTGCACCATTGCTTTCTGTCTCTGTTGGATCTCTTTGATCAGCTTCTGATAAGCTCATAAAGTTATTCATTAACTTTTTGGTGAGCTTATCTCATATTCCAAGAGCATATATTTATTTCTAGCAAGCTGTCAAGTAAGTCTCTATTTTCAATTCTGCATTCCTTTTAGTTATGACTTTATTACTGTTTTATTAGTGTAAGTCTGCTTATTGTAGTTCAATTTTAGTTAGTTGTAGCTAATTAGTAATTGATTAATGTTCTCATAAGCTGTAGTTGTGATTGCATAAGTGTACTGCCTAGTTGATCCTTAGTCTGCATAATTGTGTTCTTGTGGTTCTCTATGGTAGTTTACTGTTTCTCTAGCTTTTTATTAGTTAAATAACTTGATTTGATTCTTAGATTGGTAGATTTAAGCAGCTATCATAAAACCTTAGTGTATACTGCTACTATCAGGGGTGTTTGGTTTGAGTTGGATTTACATGCTCTATTTGGTTCATTGTTATTCTTGCTGCACAGGCAAGGTACTTTAGACTTAGGTAAGGCAGACAGAGTATAATATTCATAGGCAAGAGAGCAAAAAGTCAAAATCATAGTTAAACTCCATTTCTGTGTTGAAATTTGATATTGCAGCAGCTAAAATCTCATATCCAGGTTAAATTCAGTTCAATTTGCTTAATTAGGTGTTATAGTAGATTAATATTACATTTAGGTTTAGATAGGAGCAGTAGAATTTCATCAAAGTCATAATAGTAGTGCAATGCTAAAAGTCAAATACCTGCTGCTTGATTGGTTCAATAACAGCTGATCTAGGGTACCTTTAGGCCAACAAATAAGCTTTCAAGTGATTTCTTTTTGTGGAATTAGAATCTATATAGTGCCAAGTTGGTTTTGCCCCCTGAGTTTCTAGATTTTAGCTTATTTGTACTGCTGAATTGGCTTATCAGTTAAGGTGATCGAAGTTAGCATTTGTTTTCACATCTAGGCCTTCAAGTGTGGTTTTGTGTATTTAATCTAAGGTTTATTGTTCATTTAAGATCCATAGTACTTGAAGTTACTGTTTCCATTTAGTTTTCACCATTTGCTTATCATGTTGCTTAACTGCTTATTCCCATTGCTATTCTCAAACTGATTTGGTCCATTACTTGTGTTCCTGTGATAATTTGATCTTGTATCAGCTTATTTAAGCTTCTTTGAGTCTAAAACACATTGGATTTAAGTTTGGTCAAGTTTTGGTCAGGAGTGCTTATAAATAAGCACTCCAAATAAGCAGTTTCTAGCCAATAAGCACTTTTCTGAATTATTTTCTTTTCAAAATTTTTTTCTCAAGTTTATTATAATTTTTTAGATTTTCTGTAATTTTTTCAAATTTTTCCAAGTTCAATTACTATTTTTCTTATTTAATTTCCATTTTTAATCAATTTTTAATACGTTTTAATTACCAAAAATTCCAAAAAAATCAGAAAAAGCCTGGAAAAATTCAAAAATATTTTAGAAATTTATTTTCATTTATTATAGAATTTTAGAAATTTATTTTGCATTTTTCCCCTCTATTTTGAATTTATTTTGTTTTTTTACTTAGATTTATTAGTTTTTAATTCCCAAAAATTACATAAAAAGCCAAAAAAAAATTAATTTTTAGTTTTAAAATTACTTTTTATTTATTTTATAATTTTCAAAATTTATTTTTCATTTTTCTTACTTTATTTGAATTTTCTCTTAATTTTTAATTAAATAAATTAGTTTTTAATTCATAAAAAATTAATAAAAAGTCAAAAAAATATTTTTCTTTTTCTCAAAATTTTCTTTTATCATTTTTAACTTTTCAAAATTATTTTGAAGTCCATAGGAGTAGCGTAGCTTAAAAGTCGCGTTTTATTTCGTACGTTAACGTTTATTTTCTGTTTTAGCTTACGTTTTCGATTCTACGTTACGTTTCTAGTTGCCTTACTTGAATTACGTGTTTAGTTGATTATTTGTGCTTCATTTACTATTTCATTAGTATAATCTCATTCAAATCACTTTTTACCACTTTCACGACACGTTTCACGAAACGGGAATTCGAAATTCCAGTCACACCTTCGTTAGGACACGACCCGGGGAAATACTTTCCTAAGCATTTCTTCGGTTAAAAACTATACTTAAAACGACAACATCAGTCATTTAAACCCGGAATTGAATTTATTTGATCAAATATTGCCCTAAATCGTTCCTTTTGTGATTTTAGGTACTTTGGGAGTGAATTCTGGAAAAGGAAGCATTTTGGACATTTTTAGAGCATAAAAGTGAAGAAAATGGCAAAGACTTAATTTTCCATGCCGAGAACAGTACCTGACGGCGTGAAGAAGGAAATTTGGACGGCGTCAGGAGTAAAATCCATGACGACCCAGAGAAAACCTGAAGGCGTCAAGAGTAATTTTGGTGACGGCCTGCATAAGGAGTACACGTGACGGCGTCAAACCCAGATCTAGGCAGTCCGAGAATTTATTTGGCGGCGAGATGACGGCGTCAGAAATTTGTTCTTGACGTCGTCACCTCACAAAATCTATATATACTTTTCTATTTTTCATTCATTAAGAGAGGAACTTGTGTGGAGAATACTAGGGTCGAACCTAATAAACCCTAGGTCGTTTGTAACAGTATTTTCAAGGGTTTTCACCCCTTGTAACAGTATTTTCAAGGGTTTTCACCTCTTTCAATTCATTCAATATGTCTATGTGTTGTTTGAATATATCTTATGCTCGTCTTGATTTTAACATGCTAGGCTAGATCTTTCATGTGTTTGCTTAGATGTAATGAAACCTAGATGTTGATTATAGGTTGATTGTTTGTTTATAGTTGTAATGGATGAATGATTTCAATGTTATGCTTAAGAAAACTGGCAGATCTCCATTGTGTAACATGCTTGAACGTCTTAAGAAACATGAACCGATGTATACTAGGTTTTAATGGTTGTATTTAATGCATGAGCAAATTCTAATGATCCCGTGTTAGGAGCTTCTTAGCCGGCTCGACATAGGAGTGAAGTAGGCGCTTATAGGATTGTGGAAGTAACTACGCCACCCTACGAATGGTATTAAGGAATACAACCCGTCATCCACGCAACTGTAACAAGTAATTAACCTGTAAAAGATATCTAGGGAGTAGTGAAATCTAAGTAAACACAATTCTTCCATATATTGCTCACACCACTAGTTTAATTTAGTTTATTTTTATTTTTAGTATTTTATTTTGATTGCATCATTAGTAATTGGGTTAGTTGACTAGCAACTAATTCCGCCCAACTCCTTCAAAACCGAGATTTTTATTTGCTTTTATAAAAACTAAAAAATACAAAAAGAATCATCCCTCATCTCTAGACCTAGTCTTTAGGTTTTCTAATCCTAGCGACACTATTCCTAGCTGAACGATCAATCCCCCGGTACTTGTCACTATACTATACTACAACGATCAGGTACACTGCCTGGTGGGGGTTGTAAGCTTCTCGAGATCCCTCGAGAGGTAAAGCCTGGTGCAATCCCTACGCATCAATACTCGTGAAAGTATTTCCCCGGGTCGTTCTCCCAACGAAGGTTGAATGGAATCGTGATTTCGGTTCGTGAATTGTATGATGAATAGTGAGATCATAAAAGAGAGATTGTGATATTAAAACTACAAGTACCAAAGGTAAACGTATAGTAATATTAATCCTACAAATTAAGGCAACTAGATTATTCAAAAAATGATATATGAGAAATTTGTTTGCTAAGTGACGTGAAAAGTTCATTAAGTGTGGAATAAGGTTTGACGACGAATTATATTCCTTAGACAAGACTATTTTCTCACAACGTTTGTTTATTTTGAAAGCAATCCTTTAAAAAGAAAATAATTACTAGATGTGTAATTTGATTATTCTCCGGCTTTTGCCCTTCAAATAATAAAACTACAAATCTAAATAATTTGACCAATTATTAATCACAATCCCTTTTTATTGATCCACACTTAAATCACAAATTCATATCACTTAACAAACACTAATAAGCTACTTGCTACGCATACCAATCAAACTAATAAAAACAAATATTTCAACAAACATGATTATATTAATAAACTAATGATATAAAATTGAAAAGGAATAGAAAGTAGAACCCGATCTAACGCGATGAGAATAATAAACCACCCGATTTTGTAAACTTGACAAATTATAAAGTTTATTTCTTTAATAGTTTTAATATCACCAAATAGTAAATAAAGTTTTTGACTTTAATCACTAATTAGCTTTATACAAATTAGAAAAGCTATAAGCTTTATTAATAAGTAAGCTTATAAAACCCTTAAGCTCCTCGCCTTAGATGTTGAAAATGATGAAAAACTAATAAAAATCAAAACTTTATAAAATATTAGTACCAACAATCTATAATATGAACCAACTAAGCTATGGAAGAGCTTATTGGTTAAGGAAATTCTAATCAAAATACTAAACCTTAATCAAAACAAGCTAAGATAAAGGTAGGAGATTAAAACTTTATGGCAAAAACTTAATAAATCTAAAATTGTTGTAAATATTAATGGGCTTATGTCTATTCACATTTATCTCTAGTGTGCTTTAGGGTTTGAGATGCTTTCATCCACTCTATATATACAATCCACTTGTAACCTTAATGAGGAGTTAATAATAATTCTCTCTTCCTCCTCCCATTTTTGTATTCTTATTTACTATATTTATAATACGTTATCAGCACGAATGTTCTAAAGAAAAGAGAAAAAAAAGGTAACCTCGATGGTTGGGAATGATAAGTTGTTTTAGGTTTGCGTTGATGAGACAAGATTTAATATTAATTTTGATTCCACGAGAGAAGGTAAGATTACTCCTAAAGGTGATTCCTGAACTTGAGATTTATATTGGTAATTCATCTTAATATCTTATTCTTTATTGCATGATATGTTAATTTGCATAAAAGTTTCAATAAACCCAAAGCTATTATATCATCATGGATAGTGATACAGTATAAATTAAACTTGTTTTTTTTGGATCTTAAGATTACTAGGTAATACATACAGTTGCCTATAGATTTATTATAGATTCTTAGTTTTTTTTAAAACGGTGGTTCTTATATACGAAGTTATTGTTATTAACTTTGTAATTGTTTCTTATATATTTGCTGGTAATAAACAAATGCTACATATGACTGTTTTAAAATTCTATATGAATGATCATATAATGATCTGTATACTGTCGTACATAATAATGGTTTGTTTATATATATATATATATATATATATATATATATATATATATATATATATATATATATATATATATATATTTTCTAATTCTCCTTACTTGATCAATTGATTGATATATTAGTTTTTCTAAAAACTATTGACGTCGCCATTAATGGCAGCAAACATTTTGGATCTTAGAAAAGGAAAAAATATTTGTGGAGATTGAAAAAAAAAGTAAAAACACCATTTGTCTGTCATATTTATCAAGATCAGATAGAACAATATTAATGATTGTATATATAGAGTGGATGAAAGCATCTCAAACCCTAAAGCCCACTAGAGATAAATGTGAATAGACATAAGCCCATTAATATTTACATTTATTTCTAGTAGGCTTTAGGGTTTGAGATGCTTTTATCCACTCTATATATACAATCATTAATATTGTATGATAAAGGTATATCTCGAATCCTTATATACGTGTTTGGCATATTTGTTTACTCCTAGCATATTCAAGAGTTATATACTTGTATATAGATATCATTGTTTTATTTAAGCGGAAATACGAGACTGTGATAAGTGCTCACAATATTACTGTATAAAGTTATTAGTTGTGTTTTCTTTATTTATAGATTTAAGATTCATGACCTATGTCCATGTTTTACATGAAAAAAAGCAAGTAATATTCTCAAATATCTCGCTATGATTGTATGCACCTCAAGCTACATAAAAAAAAAATATAAGCGAGTTTGGTCTCACAATTTCAGTGTTAGATCCGAATTAAAAAAGAAAATATATAACGGTGAAAGATCCGTTAAATGTATGTCATAATCTAAAAGAAAGATTTGACCATCATAAGCAAGAGATTCTTGCAAATGCAAGCACATTTTTTCGCAATATTAAATAGTACATCTGAATGATTAAAAGAAAAAATGCGATGAGATGGTTAATGCCTCGAATATACTCATATATCGAGAACGATGCTTTGATATAAAAGAAATGGGCATGTTTGAACAAACACGATAAACCCGTTTACTAAGTGAATGTGATAAAATGATCAAAATAAAATACATGAATGCTCCGTAAAGCAAATATAAACTTGTTACGAGGAATGAAATTTCATATTAATGATGCATTATATTCTCTTGCATCTTCCTCGAGTAGCCATAACATAAGTTTATGAGCTATAATTATAATATTTTTGGCATGACTGGTTACACCATCCTGAGTCATTAATGATGCGAAACTATAGAAGAATAACATTCTTCAATATAAATAGTATTATCTCTCAAAAGAAGTTGATTATTAATCCATCAACTAGAATGGGGACTCAATTCCTCAATTTTCTGGAAAGAAAACAAATGGATATATTTAAACATACAAATCCGTTGTATGAACCATTTAGAGTTTTAAAATCGATGCATCGTCTAAATGGTCATTAAATCGCAACTTCAAGTTTGCATGATTAAAAGGCTCAATGCGAGCCTAACATTCCAGAGTAAGTATTTCATCATGAAAATGCGATGAATTACTTCTAAAATTATCAAATGAAACTGAGAGAAAAACTTGTGTTGTTGTATGGGGCCATATTATAATATGCACAACAACAAAATTAACATCATGCCAATATGTTATTATAAATCCTCCATTTTATAATTGGCTTTGGTTATAAACCAAACATATCCTATTTTTGTTTTTTGTGTGCAAATTACTCCACCTAAATGCACATATATGGGATATAGAAGATGGATAATTCCTTCAGGAGGAGAGAAGTAGCTGCAAATTTAGAATGAATTATCATATTCTGTTGATCCTCGAAAGAAACTTTTTATGAATTGATTATTCAATTGATAATCTAATAGCCATAAATAAACATTGGCTAAAAGCAAAATTTCAGCTACTCATGCTCTAATTAGAAGTTATCCTCAAGGACACTATTTTATTATGACATGCCTCAAGCATGGTAGACAAATCGATTCCAAATAAAATCCTCGATGAAAAATATGGAGCATGAAAATAAGATGGTTGTTCGAGGTATAAAAGACCCCATGATAATAGTCTCATAAAGAGACACTAGACATGAAGGTTCCAAACGAACCTCAAATAGTTAATGAGATCTCAATAAATTATATCATGTCTAAAGTTATGGAATCGAAAGATAAACGACGTCGATAAATTTGTTTACATAGAATATAGCGCTTGCTATTATGCATAATGAGGATCATAAATCAAAAGTGCGCTCAAGAAAACGATTGGCCAATATGAAAAAACGCAATCTCGTAAAAATACGATAAGTATTGGGATATGAAGTCCATACACATGAATGTGTAAAATCTATTAGATATAAATCAATCTTTGCGTGAATGCGAAATAAGAGCTCTAAAGTTATGTCTTTTAAGACATGAATTGTGAATAAATAAATTCACAAAAACACAAAATTGATTATTAAAAGACATATTGTCTTGAGGTGGATGTAAATATCTTATTGATATTTTACGAGACAATCAATATTGAAGTATTTAATTCGCTCTAAATGAGTTTTATTAGAGCTCTCATATAACATGAATGATCTGTAATGCGTCAAGCATGTCTAGTAACTTCAAATTCTTGAAGCAATTAATAAAGTTCTCAAGAACTCTACTTGATCAAACTTAATGAATCCTTATATGGATCTAAATCATTTGGACGTATTTTATATGAATTGCTTTTAAACATGTCTCTAAGAAAATGATTGGTCTTTGAATACCATAAATAAGTGCAATTGAGGTTTTGATGTAAATTTTTGTAATTAATATGTGTCACGAAAGTGTATTTTTCTCTTTTAATATTTGTACATGCATTGTATATTTTCCAACCAATTGATTTGATATTAGGTTGGAAGCTACACATATATTTTATCATTTTTGCAGGATTTATTCGTAACATCATCAATTTGATGGACTTCATTGTAAAGTTGTTGCCAACAAAAGTAGACGAGCAACTCGTTTTAGAAGATTAGCATGCGATGCTTGAAAGATATACATTAAATTGAGGAGGAGTATTACGCGCACTGCACTCTTTTTCCCTTCATCAAGTGTTTTTATACTACTGGGTTTTTTCTTGATAAGGTTTTTAATGAGGCGGTTTATAGCGTATAATAAACAGTGAATATCCAAGGAGGAGTGTTGTAAATATTAATGGGCTTATGTCTATTCACATTTATCTCTAGTGGGCTTTAGGTTTTGAGATGCTTTCATCCACTCTATATATACAATCCACTTGTAACCTTGATGAGGAGTTAATAATAATTCTCTCTTCCTCCTCCCATTTTTGTATTCTTATTTACTATATTTATAATAAAAATAAACTAAGTATGTGAAAAGAAATAAACTAAATAGATTTAATAAGAAAAAGTTTGAAACAAAAAGAGATTAATTGATTTATGCTAAAAATTACTAGATTCAATAACACGAAAGAAATTATGAAAAGAAATAAAAGAAAAGTTTTTATTTAAAAAGCTAATTTAATAAGCCAATAAAAGATATTAAGATAAAAATAGATTTTTAGATGAAATAAAAGAGAATAAAAGAAAGAGATGAGAAGAGAAAAGATAAGCTTAGTTGAATCACTAATAGAAAATATCATCTTCATTGTAAAGAAGCTAAAAATTGATTACAATATGCTTTTGAAAATAATCTATTACAAAATAAACTATTACAGTACAACTTTATAAAATAAATTCTACATCTACTATGAAAATAAACTACTGCAATTCCTAAAAATAGTAAAAGGTGTGTGTGAAAAATATGAGGAGAGAATCAATTATTGTATCGGAACAAGCTCTATATATAGCCAATGATATGTCATCCCTCAATGAATCTAGCCCACTTTTTGTCTCAATTCACAAATTGCTCGGTCAATCATCCTTTATCTCGAACATTCCATTTGACAGTTATTAATCACGTCACAAAGGCCACATGGAGTGTATTGATTGGTGAAGGTGTGTCATTTGTGGGACGTGGCGATCATCGATTGGCTGGACAAATTATAGTAGCTGAGAATGAGAGTGCAGCTGATCCACGCGCCACTCTTGATTTAATTAGAAAAAGTGGACCTCACGTACTAGTAAAAGAGGAATATCAATACCAATATATTTGACTTTGTAGTGTACTCAATTGAAGAAGGAAAATGGCTGACGTGCCATTCACATGCATATTAGTTCGGTTTTTGGTCTTTTTAGTCCGGTTTTAGTCAAATAAAAGGTGTGTAAATTAACACACACCACTAAGTAGTTAAATGTGTAGTATTTTTTATGCAATTTTTTTACAATATATTTTTTTCCTTAATATTTTTTGTGTTTTACATTAGTATGATATTCTAAATTTTGTATGCTTTTATTATTTTTATATTGTGATTTGTATATATATATATATATATATATATATATATATATATATATATAAATAAAATTTTTCTGAATGAATGAAAATAAAATAGTCAGTCTAAAAAAAATAGAAAATAAAATAAAATAAAATTGTGAGTCTCAAAAGTTAAATTACTCAAGCGATGAAAAAAGAGTACAGTAAAATCTTTATAAATTAATAGTGTTGAAACCTGGATATTTTATTAATTTAGTGAGATGTTATTATATCGATAAATTAACAATTAATAAATTTAAAGAGGTTTTATATATGGTCTTTAAATTTTCAAGTGTAATATATTAGTTACAATGTATACTCGTTAGAGATGAAAATAAATTTAAAAAACAAGTTCCAATTAGAATTTTATGAATTTATATTCACACTTTATGAAAATAAAATTAACACTTTTTGTTGCAATACGAGAAGATAACACACCAACATTTTAGTGCAATAAATAGATTTTGAGATAAACTCAATATATATTTGAAGTTTATCAAAAAATAACAATTGGCAATTTGTACTGGTCCCAAGTTGAGACTGGACAAATTATTAATTTTATCGATGTTATTAATTTATCAAATATTAATTTATAAAGATTTTACTGTATTTTGATATATAATTGTTAAAAGTAAGATACTAAAATAACACTAAGATGACACTAAAAATAGAAATGCCTTAAGTCACGGTACTGTGTGCTCTAAAGTCTTTATTACTTTTGAAATCTTAATAAACGACCACACCTAAAATATAAGGGTCAATCTTAAAATTGAATACACCACAACGACTACAAGCATAAAATTATCTCACCATTAACGTTCACATTTCCCCACAACAGCAACAATGTCACAACCACACTACTACTTCACTCCAAGCTCCACTCCCAAACACACACAACAATGTCATAACCACATTTCCTCTTCCTCCTTTTCAAACTCACCCTCCTTTTCCATGTCAGCATCCTAGAGGCATATGACGACCACCCAGACCTCCAACCTCTGCTCTCCTTCAAATCCACATCTGACGTGGCAAACAAACTAACCACTTGGACAAACTCATCTTCAAACAACCTATGCACTTCATTCCAATACATAACCTGTCTCCACAACCGAGTCACTAAACTCATCCTCGAAAACCTCAACCTCCAAGGCCGATTTGACTCACTCAACTCGCTAACTCACCTCCGTATCCTCTCTCTCAAAAACAACCGCCTCACTGGCCTGTACCTGAACTCTCCAACTTAACTTCACTCAAACTGCTCTTCCTTTCCAACAACTTCATCTCCGGCGCCTTCCCGCCGTCGCTTCCGTCGTTGTTTGGACTCTACCACCTTGATCTGTCACTCAACAACTTCTCCGGCGAGATTCCGGCCACTTTGAACACAATGATACATCTACTAACCTTACGTCTTGAGAATAATCAGTTTTCCGGTGATGCCACAGTATTAAAACTTAATAACTTACAGGAACTGAATATCTCAAATAATCAATTTTGAACTTGTGGGTTTCTGCAAGGAAAAATCTATATGCATAACTGTGGAAAGTTAACAAGGATGCTGATTGGATTAGAAATACTGATAAAAAGGACCGGAAGCGTATGGGTTTTAATGGCAGGGAGTTGGTGTTTGCTATATTTCGGTCTTATTGGCGGTCCGAGTTACTTTCTGTGGGTATAAAGTTACTCCAAACTCTTGACGCCCTCCGTAAGTCAAAGTGAAACAGTTCTGTGCTTCACCAAAGCACATCTCTCCTGCACAATTTTGAGGTCTCCAAGTTTCTTTTAGACTTTTATCATAACCTCACAAATCCTTATAAAAAGAGGTTGCAGTATTTCCTTGGAATTTCATTAAGTTACATTGATATTGTGTTTCAATTAGACTGGCGGAAATCATTCAACGAGGACTTGGTTTCCCTAAAGGAGATTGATCTGTCGGTGAACTTACTCGACGAGATTATTCTTCAAGCTGTTGACATCAAAGCTCTCGAGAGGGTGATTATTATATGTCTGTGTTCAAGAGTATCAGTAGCAGTTTACGAGAATCTCATTAATAAGCTAAAAGATAAACCTCAATTTAAGTCATTTGTTGAGAAATTTAGGGATGGTGGATTGAAAGATGTTTTGGTTGCTCCAACACTTCAACATGCTTTAGAAGATAACTTTACAGTCGCCACCGGTTTCCTATTGTTGCAGATAATCTCTTGGATCAATTAGGGTTATAGTTTAGTATAAAGTTTAAGTCTTGTATTATGTAATAAACGAATAGCCTAAGGGTAAAACCTGTTAGATAGATAGTTTTTAACCGAATAGCGGTTAAAGGTAGTTAACGGTAGTTATGTATGAACCATTGTGTTGGTTCATGAAGGGGCATCATACCCTTTCATGTAGTATAAATAGGTGTGAAGTTCTTCTTTTGTAATCATCACAATTCAATAATAATTCAAGTATATTGGTTTGTATATTGTGGTCTTTCATTGTGTTTATCATTCGATCAATATAGACTTGGACAAGAATTGGTATCAGAGCCAAAGGTTCAAAACCCGGGAAAAACAATACAGAAACAGGGAAAGAAACAACGGAATAACGGGATTGATCAAGATCAACAGCGGAGAAGCGGGTTTGATTGTCAATAGTGGTGAAGCGGACAACAGTTGTCATTAGCAGGAAGCGGACGTGACAATTATTTGCTAGGCGAATTTGACTTTCAACAGCGAGGCGGGTTTCAAGAAAAGTAAAGAAAGGTCAAGTTATGATAAACACATTGAAAAGTGTGATGGAGAGACCAGAAAAAGTACTATGGAAGGGAAGGTTTGTAACCATCGATGTAAACTCATTTGATGGATACATGATGTTCATGAACATGTTGAGGGACAACATGACTGCAAGTAGGAACAGGGAGTTGTTCAAAAGAAAGATGAAGGATTTGGTGTTATGGTTCAATCAAAGTTACATTTGATGCACGTATGCTACCAACAATAATGAATTCGGAGATAGACCTGTTCGATTTATATAGGTTGATTCAGTGTATAGGAGGAATTGAAGTGGTGGACATTGAAAGTAGATGGGTCAAAGTAGCATGTAGTTTTGGTTTTAATGAACTTGGCTGGGTTAAGTTTATGGGAGTGTATGAAGGGTATCTGGGAATACTAGACACTGTGTACGAAGAAGAAAGCAAGATCAGGAATAGTGATGGACCATCAAGGGAATATGGCACTGCGAGTAATGGATCATGCAGGAGTACAAGTAATAAGAAAGAAACCAATTGCAAGAGAGACTCGGACACTGAAAGTGGGACATATGGAGAAGATGATTTGGTAATCATAACAAATGACTGGGAAGAAGAATGCAGTAGCGAAATAGTATCAAAAGTATTTGGAAGAATTGGGTCTATAGAAAAGATGATATGGTTCTTAGACATCATGGATGAAGAACTGGTTAGTGCACACAAGAAGGAAATAAGTGATGAGGCGAAAAATGAACCACTTTTAGGGGGTCATTTAAGCCCGGAATTGAATTTATTTGATCAAATATTTCCCTAAATCGTTCCTTTTATGATTTTAGGTACTTTGGGAGTGAATTCTGGAAAAGGAAGCATTTTGGGCGTTTTTGGAGCATAAAAGTGAAGAAAACGACAAAGACTTAATTTTCCATGCTGAGAACAGTACCTGACGGCGTCAAGAAGAAAAACCTGACGGCGTCAAGAGTAAAATCCGTGACGACCCAGTGCAAACCTGAAGGCGTCACAAGAAGGGCGTCAAGAGTATTTTTGGTGACGGCCTGCATAAGGGATACACATGACGGCGTCAAACCCAGATCTAGGCAGTCCGAGAAATTATTTGGCGGCGAGATGACGGCGTCAGAAGTTTGTTCTTGACGCCGTCACCTTTCAGAATCTATATATAGTTTTCTATTTTTCATTCATTGGGGAGGAACTTGTGTGGAGAATACTAGGGTCGAACTTTATAAACCCTAGCTCGTTTTTTACTGTATTTTCAAGGGTTTTCACCCCTTGAATCCTTTCATGTTCAATTGAGATAAGTCTTCTCTTAATTCATTCAATATGTCTATGTGTTGTTTGAATATATCTTATGCTTGTCTTGATTTCAACATGCTAGGCTAGATCTATCATGTGTTTGCTTAGATGTAATGAAACCTAGATGTTAATTATAGGTTGATTGCTTGTTTATAGTTGTAATGGATGAATGATTTCAATGTTAGGCTTAAGAAAACTGGCAGATCTCAATTGTGTAACATGCTTGAACGTCTTAACATGAACCAATGTGTACTAGGTTTTATTGGTTGTATTTAATGCATGAGCAAATTCTAGTGATCCCATGTTAGGAGCTTCTTAGCCAGCTCGACATAGGAGTGAAGTAGGCGCTTATAGGATTGGGGAAGTAAGTACGCCACCCCATGAATGGTATTAAGGCATACAACCCGTCATCCACGCAACTGTAACAAGTAATTAACCTGTAAAAGATATCTAGGGAGTAGTGAAATATAAGTAAACACAATTCTCCCATATATTGCTCACACCTCTAGTATAATTTAGTTTATTTTCATTTCTAGTATTTTATTTTGATTGCATCTTAGTAATTGGGTTAGTTGACTAGCAACTAATTCCGCCCAACTCCTTTAAACCCGAGATTTTTAATTGCTTTCATAAAAAATATAAAAATACAAAAAGAATCATCTCTCATCTCTAGACCTAGTCTTTAGGTTTTCTAATCCTAGCGACACTATTCCTAGTTGAACGATTAATCCCCCGGTACTTGTCATTATACTATACTACATCGATCAGGTACACTGCCTGGTGGGGGTTGTAAGCTTCTCGAGATCCCTCGAGAGGTAAAGCCTGGTGCAATCCCTACGCATCAAGTTTTTGGCGCCGCAGCCCGGGGAATAGTTATTGTCTAGGTTAGAATCTCTTTTTATTAGGTCTACTTGCTAGATTCCTTTCTAGTAGGATTTTATTTTTATTTTTAGGTTCTCTTTAGTCTATCTTATTTCTTCGTGTTTTTGTTCGTAACTTTTATCATCCGCCATTATGGCAACCGACGAATTCTCTAACCTTTGGATCACTAGGAGTCGTAGTTCCGCTATAGACCTTAACTTGCCTTATGCAGAACCCGGTAGAGAAATGCGTAGGCTAAGACGATCTCACTCAACACCTGAACCATTTAGCATAGCCATCGATTTTGATGCACCCCTTTCTGAAGAAAATTCGGAAAATCACCTTACAACCCCTAGCTCCCAATCCAACAACGAGATGAGTACCCCCGCAACTCCCACTCCTAAGCGCCTTAAGGACTACTCCTCCCCAAACCCTCGTGGCTTCTCAAGAGCCATTGTCTACCCAAACGAACATACCAATGAGGTCTTGCATGCGACCGATGTTTGGCTTGTCCAAAGTGTGTGCAAGTTTTGTGGATTAGATGATGATGACCAGATTCAACACATTAAGGACTTCTTGAAAATAGTAGACACCCTCCATACGGATGGGGCTACTAGAGACACGTCCCGATTACGATTCTTCCCTTTCACCCTCTATGAAAAAGCCCAAGAGTGGTATGATAAACTTCCTTCTGAATCTATTTTCACATGGGAACAACTCATATCCAAGTTCTATGAGAAGTTCTTTCCACCTGGGAAAACTTCAGCGTTTAGAGATAGGATCCTCCGCTTCCGAAAAGAGAAGGACGAACCCTTCCATAAATCGTGGATTAGATTCAAGGATTTAATAAGACAAGTTCCCCATCATGGCATCGAACTTTGGCTTTTGGTCCAAATCTTCTACGACAATGTCTCCTCAAATGATAGGAACGGAATCAACAATTCTAGAAAAGGGAGATTAGCCAATCTTAGTGCCGAGAAAGGATGGGATAGGATTGAAGAATATGCTCATGACCAGGATGACACTTGGGATGAACCTGAGTCGACTGTCAGCGTGTCTGAAATCACTTCAACATCTTCAGATCGGTTAAGAAAAATTCACAAAAGAATGGAATACCTAGCTGGGTCGCAATTACCTAAACAACTTTCAAATCCTTACTTGATCTGTGACTACTGTGGGGGCCCGCATGAGGTAGAGGAATGCGGAGGAGAAACCACGACTGAACATGCATGCTTGTCAGGAGGTGACATCTATGCTGATCCCTCCCTTTTGCCTTTTTACCAAAACGACGATTACACCCTCTGGGGAAACCTGGTAAAAAGAAAAGCGGGAGAGGAAGGTCCTGAATTCGAAATCAGGAGCACTTTTAAAGATGACCTTGGTCACTTCACTCAAGAAAAAGGCTTACAATTAAAAGGTCTTAATGAACTTGTCGATGAGCAGCAGGATGACATTGGAGAATGGTTCAACAAGCTTAACTCCACCCTCGATAACCTTGAAATGCCGTCAGTAAGCCAAAAAGACCCCATGCTCGCGATAACCACTCGAGCTGGAACAACAACCAAGGACCCCCCTTACCCGAGCTCGCCCCCCATCACTCCTGATCCAAACAAGCCTCGCGAAGAGGAGGATGATGTGAGCAGCGAGGCTCCCAACCAACCTCCCTTGGCGACCCCTTCCCCATCAACCCCACCTAACCAACCTGGGAGAATCCCATTCCCATCCCGATTAAAAAACCAGAAAACTGAGAATGATAATAAAAGATTCTTGTCATATCTAAAAGACTCAGTAGTCACCATACCCCTCCTTGATGCTTGTTATCACATGCTAAAGTACAACGCATACTTTAAAAAATTACTCGCTAACCGAATGAAACTCGAGGGTCTTGTGACCCTGGGGGAAGAATGTTCGGTGGTGACCCATCAAGGGCTACCAAAAAAGGTAGACGATCCAGGCAGCTTCACCTTGCCTTGCTCCATAGGATCTCTATCAATAAAGAATGCTCTTGCCGATTTAGGGGCGAGTATCAACCTCATGCCTCACTCTATGTTCCTTAAACTAGGATACTCTGGATTAAAGCCTACCCGTATGAACATCCAACTAGCCGATAGATCAGTCAAATACCCCATAGGGATATACGAGAATGTGCTAGTCAAGGTTGGGAAATTCAAATTCCCGGTCGACTTCGTAATCTTAGAGATAGAGGAGGATCACTTGGTACCCATCATCTTAGGGAGACCATTTCTTGCTACCGCTCGTGCAGTCATTGATGTTCATGACGGCAAGTTAACCTTACGAGTAGGAACCGATAGCTTAACCTTCGACATTAAGGACACTATGGATCTCTCTCTCGAAGCAGCTAACCGGCTCTATTTCATTGGAGAGGTCGATGAACTCACGGACGTCATTGATGACTGTGTTGATGAACAGATCAAGGAAGGTTGGTTACGGGATGAGAGTTTTCTCCCCTTGTTGGAGGTGGAAAAGATGGAGGATGTTGGTGCAGTCTCCTTCTACCCTAGGCAAGAGGCCACGGAGCGTCTCGAGCTTCGAAAACCCGAAAACAAGCTTAAGCCTTCTATTATCGAACCCCCTGAGCTAGATCTTAAGGAACTTCCTAACCATTTAGAGTACGCCTTCCTTCAGGGAGAGGACCAACTGCCGGTAATCAAAAACTCTTCCCTCGAACATGAACAAAAAGGTAAACTCTTAGAGGTCCTAAAGAAATATAAGGGGGTGCTTGCATGGAGTGTAGCCGACATTAAGGGGATTGACTCAACTTTTTGCACGCATAAGATTCTCATGGAAGAATATTATAAACCTACCGTACAACCCCAGAGGCGGGTGAACCCCAACATTAAGGAAGTGGTAAAGAAGGAAGTCATCAAACTTCTGGATGCAGGATTAATCTACCCGGTCTCGGATAGCCCGTAGGTTAGTCCTATACATGTTATACCTAAGAAGGGTGGAATGACTGTAGTCAAGAACGACAAGGGTGAGATGGTACCCCAAAGAACGGTTACTGGATGGCGGGTATGCATTGATTATAGAAAGCTCAATGATGCCTCGAGGAAAGATCACTTTCCCTTACCATTCATTGACCAAATGTTAGAGAGATTGTCTGGGCACGAGTACTATTGTTTCTTGGATGGATTCTCAGGGTATTTTCAAATTCCCATAGCACCTGAGGACCAAGAAAAGACCATGTTTACTTGCCCTTATGGAACGTTCGCCTACAAAAGAATGCCTTTTGGACTGTGTAATGCCCCCGCCACTTTTCAACGATGCAAGACCGCAATCTTTCACGAACTTATGGAAGACAGCATGGAAGTTTTCATGGATGACTTTTCGGTCTTCGGGAACTCCTTCGACCGCTGTCTTGCTAATCTAGAAAAAATGCTTAAACGATGTGAGGAAACCAACTTGGTGTTAAACTGGGAAAAGTGTCATTTCATGGTGAAAGAAGGGATTGTGTTAGGACATAAGATCTCAGGGAATGGGATAGAGGTGGACCAAGCTAAAGTTGAAGCTGTATCTAAGTTACCATATCCCATGACTGTTAAAGCAATACGCAGCTTCTTGGGGCACGCCGGGTTTTATCGGAGATTCATTAAAGACTTCTCCAAAATAGCTCATCCAATGACTCAATTGCTAATGAAGGATGCTCCTTTCGATTTCTCTCAAGAATGCAAGGATGCATTCGATCTCTTAAAAAAAGAACTCACACAAGCTCCAATCATGATTACGCCCAACTGGGAGTTACCGTTTGAAATCATGTGCGACGCTAGCGATTTCGCTGTCGGGGCTGTATTAGGCCAACGGCGTGACAAGCTATTCCAACCCATTTACTACGCTAGCAAAACCATGAATCCCGCTCAAGATAATTACTCTACCACCGAAAAAGAATTGTTAGCCGTGGTGTTCGCATTTGACAAATTCTGGCAATATCTTGTCCTTTCAAAGACAGTCGTTTTTGCTGATCACTCGGATCTTCGATATCTTTTTGCTAAGCAAGATGCTAAACCACGACTAATTCGGTGGATCTTGTTGTTACAAGAATTTGACGTTGAGATTCGTGATAAGAGGGGGGCAGAAAACCTGGCCGCAGATCATCTATCTCGTCTTGAAAATCCCTTGGATGAGCACGATAGAATTGAGATTCGGGATTCATTTCCTGATGAACAACTCATGTCAATAACTGATTCAGAACCTTGGTACGCTGATTTTGCCAACTATCTCGCAAGTAGACTCGTTCCAGAACACCTGACTAGGTACGAAAGGAAAAGGTTCTTTTCTCAGTTAAAATACTACTTCTGGAATGAACCATTTTTATTCCGAAGGTGTCCTGACCAAATAATAAGACGTTGTGTTTCAGAGAGTGAGGCAGTAAAGATTATGAGGGAATGTCACTCTGGTCTCTCTGGAGGGCATCATGGGATAAGCACCACCGCCCGAAAGATTTTTGACGCGGGATTCTATTGGCCCACAATTTTCCGTGATGTCAAAGAGATGGTACAAGCATGCGATGCATGTCAACGGGCCGAGAACATATCACATAGGGATGAAGCACCTCAGAATTTTATACAAGTATGTGAGGTCTTCGATGTCTGGGGAATTGACTTCATGGGACCCTTTCCATCTTCAGGGGGGAAGGAATACATTTTAGTTGCCATCGATTATGTTTCAAAGTGGTAGAGGCACAAGCCCTTAGGACCAACGATGCCAGGGTGGTTATTCATTTCCTGAAAAAGCTTTTCGCTAGATTCGGGATTCCTAAAGCCCTCATCAGTGATAGAGGAACCCACTTTTGCAGTGTGCAAATGGAAAAGGTCATGAGGAGGTATGGGGTGTCCCATCGATTTTTCACCGCCTATCATCCACAAACCAATGGCCAGGTCGAAAACACAAACAGGGCTATTAAAAGAATACTAGAAAAAACAGTTAGTCAGAATAGAAAAGACTGGTCATTTAAACTCGACGAGGCCTTATGGGCATTCCGAACCGCCTACAAGACACCTATTGGAACGACCCCGTTTCGCATGGTGTATGGTAAGGAATGTCACTTGCCAGTAGAATTAGAACATAAGGCTTATTGGGCGCTTAAGGCATGTAACTTAGATTATACAATTGCCGGAACCAATAGGTTCTTGCAATTACACGAGCTTGATGAGCTTAGATTAGAAGCCTATGAGTCCTCCATTACATATAAAGAGAGGGCAAAAAGATGGCATGACCAAAGAATTAAGAAACCCAAGGAATTTTCAGAAGGGGACAAAGTCCTATTGTACAACTCTCGGTTAAGGCTATTTCTAGGGAAACTCAAGTCTAGATGGTATGGACCATTTACGGTGAAAAGTTCCTCTAAAACTGGAGCCGTTGTGTTATTAGACGATGAAGGTAGAGAATTTACTGTCAACATACAACATGTAAAACATTATCAAGAAAATAATAATGAAATGATTAGTGAGGAGGATGTAACGTTTGATGATGAGGTCACGTAGTAACCCATGACCTTGAGTCTAGCTACAAGACTCGTAAATAAAGAAAAGCGCTTCTTGGGAGGCAACCCATGTTTTGTGTGATTTTTATTTTTGTTTGTTTGTTATTTGCTTCTGTATGCATGCTTTATTTTTATTGTTGGTAGATCATGTTTCAAAACTAAAATAGTGAAAATACTTTATTTTGTTGTTTGGCCTAGTCTTAACTTCATCCAAAGGTATTTTTGCAAAAGATAAGTGTAAGGGGAAACCCCAAATATGTTTTTAAGAAACAAAACCGATCATGATTCTCCACAATATTAAGTGAACATGTATATTTGTATTTGTTAGAGTCAAATGCTTGAATCGAGTCATAATGATGTTTTGCAGGATTTTCCAGGAAGTAAGACGAAATTTTTCCAGAAATTTTCCGGAAACTTAACATAAGAATTTCTGCAGGTCACTTCTGATGGCGTCACGAGTTTACTCTTGACGGCGTCACGTGTAAAATTCGGGAAATTTTACCAGTTTTGTTTTTCTAACGGAGTCTTAAAGTTTTTATTGAATTATTAGTTTTATATTCTCCAGGAAATCTGCAAACATCATTCCACAAGCATTATATCTTATTTTGTTTTCTAGGATTCTTTAGCATATGTAGATTGCCGCCGATTTTATGCGAGGTTGCCTCGTCTGTTTTCTCAGGTTTTACAGGTTATGTATGACAAGAAGATGATTTATATTCTGGAAGGGAAGCTTTGATTGTTCATTTTCTTGGAGGAAGATCTAACCTGACCACCTTATTATCCATACCGAGCGAATCAGGGGAGTATTTGATTTCATTCGTTTTACTTATTTCACTTTTACATTCTTTACTTGTACATTGGGGACAATGTTCATCCTAAGTGTAAGGGGAGGGTAAAATGACGATACCTTACAGATACACTTTCGCTTGAGTTTGTTTGTTTGACGGTAGATGTGTAATAAAACTATGAGAAATACTTGTTAGTGCAATTTTAGCGCCAAATTTAAATTTTTTTACAACATTTAGGAGTGAAACTTTAGCCATAGCAAGCGTCTCATGGATAGGAGATTGTATGACTAGCACAAAACCGTACTATTCAGAAAAATTTTCCACCCAAATATGTGAGGTTCGCCTTTAGATTTGATAGGAAAAGCATTTACTATTAGTGCTTATAAGTGTACCGGTAGCATTTAGATTCTAAAACTTGCGTTAGTGATACATCCCGAGACCGCTAGTGAGACTACATTCATGTAGTAGGATTTACTACATGATAAGAGGCATTAGGATCACCCTTGTGTTAAACCCGTATCATAATTACTTGACCATTTAAGTCATATTACTTGGCTAGTTAAGTCAATTAATTTTTCCCACACCTTAGCGTTGTACTCATTTTTAGTACACGAAACCCCTAGTACACCCCCCCGAGCCTATCTTTTCATTTCTAACTTTAAGCATCTTACTTAAAGGAAGAATTTGTTACACCCCACTTAAATGTACAACCAAATCGCCTTAGCCTTCCGTGTATGCACTCATCTTTAGTGCATTATTGTTATTTGTTAAACCCTAAGTTAATTATCTAATTGATTACATGGTTGCTAAGTCGAGTCATATCCTTGTACATATTGTTTTGGGACGATTGGGACTCATGGGTAAAGTACTTATTTTATGGAGTAATGGGGAAGAACATCATATTATTACCCCCGTATGTGCGTTAATCTTAAAAGTACTCCAAGTGTTTTGCTTTTCTTAATTCGAGTCATTAGATTAGTTTATTGTAAAGTATGTAAAGATTCAAGTGTAAGGGGAATGTACATTCCCTATGATATATTATTTTGGATGGTAGGGTAAGAGTGTATGCAAAAATATATATATATATATATATATATATATATATATATATATATATATATATATATATATATATATATATATATATCGAAAAAAATCAAGAAAAAAATATATATATATATATATATATATATATATATATATATATATATATATATATATATATATATATATATATATATATATATATATATATATATATAGAAAAAGAAAAAGAGAAAAAAACATACGGACTACCATCCCTTTTCATTCTATGTTCATTTTATGTTTTTGTTATTTTTCATTTATTAACTTAAGTCGAGTCTAGTCTTGGCTTAGCAACGCCAAATTGTACATGTAATTAACCAAGATTGTTAACTCGCCACCAGTAAAGACTGCCTATATCCAACAAAACCGTGTATTCCATATCCCTACACCTAACGTTACAACCCTTTAAAAGACTTCTTTGATAGTTTATCCTAGGTGCTTACGCCTTATGGTGGAGGTTTGATCCTTTCCCAAGCCTATGGTAATCTATTTTGCTATGACAGGTAGTGAGAGATGTTTTCCATTTCCATATTGTGATATATACTTTATTACACCCGAGAGATGTGAGTATCTAAAAACTATTTGTGAGGTGCTAATGTATGACCTCCGTGCTTGTCTTTGGTCTTTAGTGGAACGATTATTTTTCGTAATTACTTTTATATTAGTGTTAAATGACCCCTAACTTGTATTTTGACTAGAATAAAAGCGCATTTGCTTGAGGACAAGCAAATCTCAAGTGTAAGGGTATATGATGAGGCGAAAAATGAACCACTTTTAGGGGGTCATTTAATCCCGGAATTGAATTCATTTGATCAAATATTGCCCTAAATCGTTCCTTTTGTGATTTTAGGTACTTTGGGAGTGAATTCTTGAAAAGGAAGCATTTTGGACGTTTTTGGAGCATAAAAGTGAAGAAAACGGCAAAGACTTAATTTTCCATGCTAAGAACAGTACCTGACGGCGTCAAGAAGAAAAACCTGACGGCGTCAAGAGTAAAATCCGTGACGACCCAGTGCAAACCTGAAGGCGTCACAAGAAGGGCGTCAAGAGTATTTTTGGTAACGGCCTGCATAAGGGATACACATGACGGCGTCAAACCCAGATCTAGGCAGTCCGAGAAATTATTTGGCGGCGAGATGACGGCGTCAGAAGTTTGTTCTTGACGCCGTCACCTTTCAGAATATATATATAGTTTTCTATTTTTCATTCATTGGGGAGGAACTTGTGTGGAGAATACTAGGGTCGAACTTTATAAACCCTAGGTCATTTTTTACTGTATTTTCAAGGGTTTTCACCCCTTGAATCCTTTCATGTTCAATTGAGATAAGTCTTCTCTTAATTCATTCAATATGTCTATGTGTTGTTTGAATATATCTTATGCTTGTCTTGATTTCAACATGCTAGGCTAGATCTATCATGTGTTTGCTTAGATGTAATGAAACCTAGATGTTAATTATAGGTTGATTGCTTGTTTATAGTTGTAATGGATGAATGATTTCAACGTTAGGCTTAAGAAAACTGGCAGATCTCCATTGTGTAACATGCTTGAACGTCTTAAGAAACATGAACCGATGTGTACTAGGTTTTATTGGTTGTATTTAATGCATGAGCAAATTCTAGTGATCCCATGTTAGGAGCTTCTTAGCCGGCTCGACATAGGAGTGAAGTAGGCGCTTATAGGATTGGGGAAGTAAGTACGTCACCCCATGAATGGTATTAAGGAATACAACCCGTCATCCACGCAACTGTAACAAGTAATTAACCTGTAAAAGATATCTAAGGAGTAGTGAAATATAAGTAAACACAATTCTCCCATATATTGCTCACACCTCTAGTATAATTTAGTTTATTCTCATTTCTAGTATTTTATTTTGATTGCATCTTAGTAATTGGGTTAGTTGACTAGCAACTAATTCCGCCCAACTCCTTTAAACCCGAGATTTTTAATTGCTTTCATAAAAAATATAAAAATACAAAAAGAATCATCCCTCATCTCTAGACCTAGTCTTTAGGTTTTCTAATCCTAGCGACACTATTCCTAGCTGAACGATCAATCCCCCGGTACTTGTCATTATACTATACTACATCGATCAGGTACACTACCTGGTGGAGGTTGTAAGCTTCTCGAGATCCCTCGAGAGGTAAAGCCTGGTGCAATCCCTACGCATCAATAAGCAAGGCATTTAATCAAATGATTAAATGGTGCCATAACAAGCATTTTAAATACGATAAAGAAATGCCACCAAAGATCAATGGAAGAAAGGTAGATTTACTTGATCTTTACATGTTTGTGAAAAAGAATGGAGGAAAGGCAGCAGTAAGCAAGGAGAATAAATGGAAAGAAATTGCTATGAATCTGGGATTCCATAGCAGCCTTAATGTAAACTTAAGAATGGTTTATGTTAGTTATTTGGATCTAGTTGTGATGCACCACGAATTCTGTAAGAAGTTTGATGCATGTGACAAAGAAGCTAGAGAAAAGGAGATGAAAGGTGGATCAAAGAAGGCTACTGTTGATAAACAAGATGCTGGAAATGGTGACATGAAGACGGATGTTGTGAACAAGATGATTTTGTCATCATTTACAAGGATTAAAGATTACAAGAAGTGTAGCAGACTAATTGATCAAGCGATTAGGGGAGTGAATGTTGGAGATAATCTTTTGGATCAATTAGGGTTATAGTTTAGTATAAAGTTTAAGTCTTGTATTATGTAATAAACGTATAGCCTAAGGGCTAAACCTGTTAGATAGATAGTTTATAACCGAATAGCGGTTAAAGGTAGTTATGTATGAACCATTGTATTGGTTCATGAAGGGGCATCATACCCTTTCATGTAGTATAAATAGGTGTGAAGTTCTTCTTTTGTAATCATCATCACAATTCAATAATAATTCAAGTATATTGGTTTGTATATTGTGGTCTTTCATTCTGTTTATCATTCGATCAATATAGGCTAGGACAAGACCTATCACCTCACAGTTTCGGGTATCTGGTGGACCGTCTTCTTTTAATGCAAACTTTCACTTCAGAAAATTATTACACAACAAGATCTTTTGTTGAATCATTTACACATATTCAATCTGCTTCAAATTTATCTATTGGCCATTCTTCTCCAAATCTAAGCGTTCTTGTTGAAAAAATCCAAGATATTCTCTGTTTTAGTGAAATTACTATGGTATGGATTCAAAGATCAAAGATTGATGTCTCTTATTATCCACTGTTAGTACTAAAGATGGTTATGACAATTTCCTTAATATGTCTGAAGGCACCAAATTATTCTCCAAAGCTACTTGACTTTCTGTCTGGTTACGACAATATTGCTTATTTTCTTCCAAAGAAGTTTTTGTGTAGTCTTCTAAGGAAAAGGATAAACCAAAAATTGAACTTGGATCCAGAAGTTGTTGTAGAAGCTTTTTTGAGCATTGGTGATCCTCTCCTGATTGTTAGATCGGAAAATGTGAGTCCTAAAATCAATGTTCCTTGTACTATATTTGTTGATCTTGAGAAATCTAAAGAGGAGATAATGAGGGTTTTGTTTCCAAGGAAGAACACACATAATGTCCACACGTCATCAAATAATGGTAACGTTGGGGCATTTCCTGAGTTATTGTCTTCAGAAACATTGCATGATACTAACATTATGGATCACGTGGAACTGCAAATTAATTGGAAAGTATTAGCAGAAATATCTGAGGCTGTTAATGAGAAGAAGAGAGTTGCACTGAACAAGTTATCTGCTGCAACTATGATTAAGGTACAATATACATGATTGTTTGTAACAAATGATTTCTGTTAATGATATCCTTATCACTGTAAGTTTTGATGCCTTATCTTTTGTCTGTTACTTTCCAGAATGAACTTGATATTAATAGGGGCACAGTACTTACTGCCTTTGCGGCTCAAACTTCTTGTTCTTACGAAGATGCAAGAGCTATACGTGATGCAAATGAAGGTCTGAAGTTGCTTTCTTTTGCGTTTGACACAAGGTTAGACTTGCACCATTGTAAATTTTGAAGTGGTTTTTAAACTTCAAACCAATTTACACTTTAATTTGTATTAAGATTTTTTTTTTCATTTTTGGATCCTTTTACAGTCGACAAGAATTGAAGCATTCAGTTATATTGAAGGGTGTGAGTCATGCTGTCAAGGGGCTACAAAGTCATCGGCCAAAGCTAAATAATTTCTTGAACCAATCTTCCATGAACCAGGCATTAAAGGTTAAACAAACACGTGATTCAGTTGTGTTACAAAATCAAAGTAAATGTGATAACACTCAGGATGATAACAACAAGAAAGGGAAGGGAAACAAGGGAAAGAAGAGTAAAACGAGCAAAGGTAAAAAGAAATGACATTGATGAAATATGAGGGATATTGTATGGTTTTCTTTTTTTTTTTTTTTTTTTTTTTTTTTTTTTTTTTGTGTATTCCAGAAAAAGATATGAACTTTGAATCCATGATTAGCACTTTATGACACAGGATATGTTATTTTGTGGGTTTGAAACTCATGGTTATGCATGTAAGAGTTTTGGTAGGCCTTTTAAGAACAGTTATGATCAATCATCAAGACAACTTGCTAACTAATGGGTTCACTGAACGCAGTCTTGTGAAAATATTAAATATACTTAAGTTTACATCATAATCATGTGTCCTAATATTAACCTGTATTTTCACATCGTTTAAGAATAGCTGAAACCGAATGGCAAAAAAGACTACAAATATAGAGAAGAACCAATGCGTTTACCTAGAAACACCTTGAGTCCAAATAAACGACTATGGGTGGGATGATAAAATAAAATAAAACAGCAAACTAAACATCTAATAACCATTACTCCGCATTTTTTTTTATCAAAACAATAAAACCACTTTCATCTTAATTTTTAAAAATCGAATATCTCACAAACCATTAATCGTTAGGTGAAAATAATTAAACCATTGCGACCGGAATAAAATTATATTCTATAGAGATCTAACAATGTATACTTCCGTCTAAGTGTTTTCTATATCATTTTTTGCGAGTTTTGATATTTTACACTACAAATGAAATTTTGAGAATTCACATACATTTTTGTGTTAATGCGATCCCAAAACCATATAACCCCTAAACACAAAAAAAAAAAAAAAAAAAAAAAAAAAAAAAAAAAAACCTAAACTCTAACCCATAACACCTAACCTCTAGAAAGCTTAATTGTAAGCCCTATACCCGAAAAAAGTCGAAAGAAAAACTTCATTAAGAGTATATGATGTAGATATCATATGAAAAATAATTTTATTTTTGTTGCGATGATATAATTAAGTTTTGTCTAACAATTATTGGTTTACGAGATATTTAATTTTTAAAAAAATGTGGGTGTAGTTAATTTTTTTTTTTTTTTCAAATTCAAATGACAAGGACCCACATACTTATGGAATATGAGATGTCTCCAGTTCACTTCCTACTTTGTGTAAACAATCTAGGGTATGTTTGGCAAAAATAGTTGTTAATATGTGTGGTGGTAGAGGTTGGTGGTGGTGTGTAACAATTCGCAATTTTAGGTTAATTACTATTCCTGGAAAATTTTACTATTCACTTTTACTATTCATTTTTCCCGAAAATTTTCTCGAAATTTGATTTTTGTTTCATGGCCTCGAGTGATAAATTATTTCCATGGCAAAATAAAAGTTTGACACTCGTCAGATCATTTTCGTGAAAGTTAATAAGGAATTACACGTTTTAGGGTAAAACGTCATTCAAAAATTCTACGCACAACGAAACTCGACCGCGTTAAGTGACCCCGCATCAGAAAAATGTTTGACACACTCATGATTTATTTGAGAATTAATCATGACTGAGAAAAACATGACCAAAATAAGCCTCGGTCGTGAAAAACTGGAATTTTCAGTTTTAAGCGTTTTTACTCAGCCGTGACCTTAGCCTATACCTACACCGCGTTTCTAAGACAATTTGAGTTTTCAACTTATTAGAAAAAGTCAACATATTTTTCCCTCCTCCTTTGACCAAAAATCATTCCTTGATTTTATAAGTCATTCCTTGATTTTTAGGCTTACGGTTTGATGTCTAAAAGACATTTAATACCAACCGACACTAGACTGAGCCCAGTCTAGACATTATAAGTCCTTTTAAATCATTTTTATCTTATTAGAAAAGTAACATTTTACTTTTCTCAATTTTACGCAATATTCGTACGTTTTACGTATTACGCGTTTTAGACCCGTGTTTCCAGTTTAAGCAGGGTTTGAGCACCCCAATAGAACCTACCACTCATTTTATATTTTATTATGGAGTGTCATGACATGTTTAACCATACTTTCAAGTTCCATATTTTTACGATACCCGGTTTTACGTTTTGTGACGTAACAACTTACGGTTGGCATTTCCCGGAGTCAAAACTCATCCAATACTTAGGATAATATCATCCAAGGCACACCTCATCCTCCCTAGACTTTGTGAACCGCCATATAGGGGGGGGGGATTCACACTTGTCGCTTGATCTTGACCATTGATCCTTAGATCATTACAAGTGTTGAACTTGGTGCCCAAGTTTAGGTAATTTCCTAGTTGTTTCCTAACCTCCTCATTGGCATATAAATACTCCCCTCCTCCTTGCTTTGTACGTCCCACAACACACACACAAACACCATTCCATTTGCTAATTCACTCCAAGTATTATCCAAGAGATCAATAGCATAACAACACATAAACTCTAGTTTGGTTTTGATTCATCAAACTACTTCCAAACCCTAGAAACTTTGGTGATTTCTCTTGAGTTTGAATCCACTCAAGTCACCTCAACTTTCATCATCTCTCTTTCAAGAATACAAGTGTAGAAAGATTGCTTGAAGTGAAGTAGGGTGAAGCTAAAGTCTATCAAAGTCCTTACCTTACATGTTAACTTCCTTTCTTAATTGAAAGCCAAAAGTTGTAAGCCAAACCCTAACATGCTTCTTGTTAAATATCATTATCATGTTATTTACATATCATTCATGCTATATTTTGTCTTGTGATCATGTCCATGATGTATAAAAATGGGTAAAACAAGTTATTACAAATGATTGTTAACTTATGTTATTTAAACAAGTAAACTAGTGACTTTTATGGAGAACCACGACCAAAATAGTACAACTATGATATTTGACACTTACTTACTGTTATAAAGGACTTCAAAAGGAAAACATAGCAATTTGAACCACTTAAACGAGTACACGAGTCAAAAGTTATGGCCATAAGAAGTTAGCGAAACCAAAACGGCAAAACTGCCTATACCCTACTGTTTTGCATTCTGACTTTTTGAAAGTGGTACTTCTGATCCGATTCATCAAAAAGTTAAAACATGAAAGTTGTCCGGAACGCCGTTTTCGTTTAGAAGCAAAGAAGCTCGAGCCCTGAAAATGCTTTCCGAGTGATATTTTCTTCAAATTCTTAACAGCCCATTTTTAGACCAAAGTCACTATATAATAGGTTATGATTTATAAAGACCAAAGAGGTCTTATGACCTAGATTCAAGACCACAACCATGGCGAGAGCCAAGGTTGAGTCTCAAGACCATGGAACCATGACCAAAGGTCATGGCAAGGCCATGAACTAAATGACCATATCAACATACCAAGACGAAAACATGAGCTAACGACCATATACACTTACCAAGGCAAATACATGAACTAGAGAAGTTGGCGATAACTTGAACATACAATTTGGATCTACTTCATCTAAAAGAACCATGAGATACAAATTATAAGAAACTTACCCTAATAACAATCTTCATGTAAAGATAAACTTTCCTAAGTTTATTCAAATATCGGACATGTAACTTTTCGGATCAAAACTTATATATATATATACTTTATCAACTACTACAATAGTAGGGAGCCTCATGTGAGGAGTTCATTATGTAAGCCGTCGAGATGAGTTGTGGATTTACGAATTAAAGTGTCCTGGCTCCTCGAACGTTTACTACATGACTTCTGAATTATGTCGGCCCGAACGGTAGTAAACGATATATAAACTATACATGTTTCATGAATCATTTCTTTTCAAAGACTTACACTATACATTGTACCACATCATGGACTAAATGCAAGACATATATTGGCATGTTTATGTTTCCTTAGACATTATTCCAAACCTAAGTTACAACAATTATTCTAGGTTGCTCGTAGAAGTTCTTACGGCATATTCATCATTCTCATTATACATCATCCAACTCAAGGTGAGTTCATAGCCCCACTTTCCATTACTTAATTGTTTTACAAACCCTTGGGGGGAATACATGCTATTTTTAACCGAGCACAATGTTTTTAAATTGTATGCTTGCCTGATTGTTTTATTATCACTAAGTATCATCCTTGCCAAACCAAGATCCCTTATTATGAACCATTTAATCACTAGAAATAGTGAGCGCGAATATTGTGAATAGGCCTATTGGGATTGACGAATCCCATTTGTATTGACTAAGTTCAAACAAATGCATTAATATTTGAGACATTAGGTATTACGGCAAAGTACCTACCGGGATAACTCCGCCGATTGATATTGGTACCCGTTAACGTTTTAGTGTCATAAGCTTAGTATTTGATAATAACTGTTCCGGGCGTATAACAACGTGGCCCATCTTTGTTTTTCCAACCATTGGTGTGAGCCTATAACTCACACTACCAACATATTGTGTTCAACCATTAAACAAACTCTATGAATATCACTCAACCTTTGTGTTAACATTTTAAGCATGTATTTCAGGTTCATGATGATCAAGGATGGCACGGAAGGGCACGGATGTTCAAGAGGGCTATAAATTTTATTTATCATTCGAAAACTCATCTAATGTGATTTGTAAACATGGAACCATCTGTGACCTCATTTTGTAATCTCTGATATTTATATAATTTGAATGATAAATCTTTTAAAACGACTCAATTAGAGTTCGTTTTCTATTATTGTGACTATTGTGCCGTTGAGTAACACCCAGTTTGAATTCCGCTGCATCCATGAATTGGGGGTGTTACATGGTGATGGGAAGGGGAAAAAAGATTGAAATAATTTTATTAGAAGTCGCTCAAACTTTTAAAAGTCGCTAGTGATAAGTAGCTCAAAAGGAGCTCTACTTGTGTCTTACACATAATGATTAGGCACTACTTTTTGTGGTGCCACATGTCGCATTTTTATTAAGGTCGCTAGTCGCTAGTCGCTCGGGCCATTTGAAGAAACCAACCAAAGTGGGTCAAGAAAAACCCACACCTCTCAGCGACCGGGCCATTTGTAGAATTGCCCCTTATAGGAAAATTAAAGTTAAGTGAGCAATCCTGACTAAATCAGTCTACTTAGATTAGTCAAGATACGAGTAATGAGTTAGAGGTTTATCATCATACATTTATACATTTATTGCATGAGCCGATGATTATCCAGACATTGACCATATTGAGTGATGCAAAACTGATGCGTATCACATGGGATTAGAATGGAGACCATATAAGTCTCCGGGTATGTTCATTTAGCGTTTGAAATGGGTTATAAGCCAAGGAATGGAGGAGAATGAGTCAATGAAGTCAAAGTCTTGATGGTTTTAGTCAATAAGAAGAAAAATTACAATAGTGACAGAATTGTCTGTGTCTTTGGCTTACTGTACTAACTAATAAGCATAGAGGTGAAAGATGTATTATATAGAGTCTTATAAACACAGGTGATAAATTGGCTAGTTCTCTAACCTGTTGTGTTGGATAATATTGAAATGATCATTGTCTTTGTTTTCGTGTCTGTTTTTCTCTCTTGTCTACCTGTCCTTCACTCTGCTACAGAAAGTAACATGTCTACGTCTACCTGTCCGGCAAGTTTTAGTTGTCCAGGTTTTGCCCCGTTCAAGTATCCGTTTTACAATGACAGTGACGAACGGTGTGGGTTGATCAAGGTCAAATGTAATTCAAAAGGTGGGAATATTCAAATTGGGGAAAAGAAATATGAAATTATTTCCAGGCTTGATTCTAGTAGTTATTCTGTTACGATCCGTAACACAACATTTGAAGAACTTGTGAACAATAAAAGCTGTGAGGCACTTATGAATAATTTCACTTCTCCAAACCCTCTTGTATATTCCATTTCAATATTTCCCTTCCTCACTGTCTTCAAATGCACAAAAAATACCAGTTATGCTGAAGAAACACATGCTTATTTTAACCAACCTTATTACAATGGCTACAACACATGCAAAGATCACGTGTTCTACTATGTGAATTCAATCAGCAATGCAACAGTTCCAAGTGATCTCCCGCGTACATGTGAAGTAATACAGTTGCCAATGAGAGGGGGATGGGAATATGTAAACCGTGATACAACCACCATATTTTCCCTTCTCTCAACCGAGTGGATCTCTATTTCAATTTCACCGACACATTCCTGTGAAAAGTGTCACAACAAGGGCTGCCGCTGTCATGCCAACAAAGGACAGTTTCAATGTTTGTGTGACAAAAAGGGTATTTACTTCTGGACTGTATGTTATATTTCCTATTGAATGTAATTTCCATGGACACACACACACACACGCACCCCCCTATAAAAGCACAACTCTACATAGGTTCAGAAACTATTATTCATAAGTTAATTGTGTAAATCGTATGCAACGATTACTCTCCATTAACCATACTATTACCATTGGTATTTAGTTATTTACTACTCTTAAAAGGTAAATGTTTTTTTCACCAAACCATTTAATTATTTTATATATGAATTCATATTTCTAATGTTTGCAGTGATTAATTTAAGACAAAGTACGCTTACTTATTATATTAGTTATTGATCATCTGAGGCCTAAATCTAATATAGCATGAAGCAAGACTTGTATGGTACGATCCCCTTCAATGTGCTACTATTCAGCTTTTACGAGAATTGTCTTTGCTGACTGAAAGGAGTGTTTGGATTAACTTATTTTCCAGGATTATGTAGCTAGATAGGGCTATATCGAGTATGGGAAGAGCTTGAGTTTTCCCGCATGGACAACAAAACACACATGCACACATAACACAGTAAGGGGGTGTGGGAGTGGTGACAGGATGACATTCACAGTAAGAGTGGCGGGTTCACACACATAAACACATGGGAAGGCTAGGGAAGAATTCCCCGATGATTTGGACCAAATTTTCCGGAATAGAAGAGGGTGGAATGCTATTCCCGCTCAGAAACATATGCCACATAGGCATCTTTTTTGGGAATATTTGAGCACTCCCTATGATGCTAATTCTTTTTTCTTAAAAACAAATGAATACTCACAAACATTCCTAACCCAGAAATGTCCCTTCTATCTTATTAGTAAAGCGATAAATCACACCTTATTTTGATAGTAATCGTGCACTAACATTTCTAACATGATATATAAACGGTTCAATTCCTTTGATGTAGAAATAGGAAGACATTTGATGCGGGTGATTCTTCTCTTAGGTAATTTGTCATCGCCATCAATTTTGTTGCCTTAACCATTCTAATTTTTATATAAACAACCACATCTATTGAACTCTTTCTGCAGTTCTCGGTGCAGGAACTGTGATGATACTAATCATAATAATCTTGTGTCTAAAGAAGAAATATGGATGGGGAAAAAAGACGGAGTACAATGTCAATGTGGAGATTTTCCTAAAGAATCAAGAGTTCCTGGCTCCACAAAGATACTCTTATTCACAAATCAAGAAGATGACAAACTCCTTTGAGGTCAAACTAGGACAAGGTGGTTTCGGTTCTGTGTATAGAGGAGAGCTAAGCGGTGGAAACCTTGTGGCAGTAAAGATTTTGAGTGAACTAAAAGGAAATGGGAAAGATTTTATTAATGAAGTAGCAAGCGTTGGCAGGACTTGCCATGTCAATATTGTAAGTCTTGTGGGATTCTGTTTGGAGGGTAGTCGAAGAGTTTTGATCTATGAATATATGCCTAACGGATCCCTTGAAAAGTTCATATATGGTTGTGGTTCTTCAAGTAATAGCCATCTTGGGTGGGAAAAGTTGCACCAGATTGCAATAGGGATTGCTCGAGGATTAGAGTACTTGCATAGGGGATGTAACACAAGGATCTTACATTTTGACATCAAGCCCCATAATATTCTGTTGGATCAAGATTTTTGTCCTAAGATATCTGACTTTGGGTTGGCTAAGTTGTTCCCCGTGAAAAGAAGCATGATATCCATTACCGATATGAGAGGGACGCCCGGGTATATTGCTCCTGAATTATTTTCTAGAAGTTTTGGAGGGGTCTCACACAAATCAGATGTCTATAGTTACGGAATGATGATTTTAGAAATGGTTGGAGGGAGAAAAAATGTCCAGGTTGAAGTTGATCATACAAGTGAAATATACTTTCCTCATTGGATATACAAAAAGATTGAACTACATGAAGAACAACTTGAACTGCACGGTATTGTGAGCGAAGTAGAAAGTGAGATAGCAAGGAAGATGATTATCGTGGGGTTGTGGTGCATACAAACGAATTCCTTAAGTCGTCCGACAATGACCAAGGTGGTTGAAATGTTAGAAGGGGGCTTAGAGTTATTGGAAGTTCCTCCAAAACCTTATATGTTTTCTCCATCAAGATCAGTCGAGTCATCAACTATAGAATAATTGCTTCCCTAAATGTTTTCTCTGTTGATATACGTTTTTTCTCATTCAAGTATTGCTATGATTTTCAATATTCTAATGACAGCAGACAACATGTAGGCACCATTTTTTTTAATTAGGTAGCAGACACATACATCCAGTATGACAATATGGGTATATTCCAAAGTTATGATCAAGATGATCTTCTTACTCGCAGATTACTAGTGTATGGTATTATTGGTAGCTAAGCTTTCACATAAAATGCAGTAAGCTTGACTTTAAAGGTTTATAAAAGAAAGCAGCAACTTTTTTAGTCAACTTTGGGAGCTTCTGGGCCTCTCACAGACAGAAAATAATGGTGAGATGAATCAAGACAAATTTGAGACATGTTTTTGTACAAATATTTCATCATACTTAATGTCTATTAATCTTTTATGGTCAATGCATAAGCAAGAATGATTTTACTAATGGATGATTAAATAGTGTTTAGATAATTATACATACAACCAATGGGGTTAGAATTTTTTTTGTTGAAAGGCATCTGCAACTTGACTATTGATCACTTTCACACCTATATCATGTATTATAATTTTGATTAGTAAATTTGAAAATGTAATGTGAATAGCAATCTTCCAAATCCACTTTCAGCACATGCCACAAATCAAGGAAGCATAACTTTTACATCAACTTACATTATAAATCAATAAGCAAGTTAGGGCAAAGTATGTATCTATACGGGATTGACCAAATGCATGCTATCCTCTCTTCGGAATGCTATTAATGGTATGTGGCTTCGATCTATAAAATGTTAAAGGATCTTGAATTTATAGTGTAACATTATACCCAAGTATTCCTATATAATTCTAATGAGAACGAATAGCATCTTTAACAGGTATTATTCAAATATTACATCAATCTTAAGCCTAACACTCAAGATTCCTGTTGCAATTTTATCATATATATCACGTACAGTATTAGAACATGTAAGCTGTCTCACAAGCAACATAGTTGATTCTTGTTCCTCCGATAAAACCTTATAAGTCCAGATCTCACTTCGAATGACAAGTTCTAGATGTTTGCTACACATGATTTTGCCATAGCATTATATTCTTGATACAAATAAAAACACATGAATCGAAATTTCTTCTTGGCCAAATAGATATGAAACTGAAATTGACTATAACCACTGAAATAGCTATTTCCATATATAGTTTTCCTCTTTTTTTATTTTTTTCTTTTGTTTTTAAGTACTTTTAAGGAAACTGTAAAAAAAATCCAATCTAAAATGCAACAATATAAATCTTACTTTTTTTTTTTTTTTTTTTTTTTTTTTTTTGAATGATTATATTAATATCAACATATTACAAATTACAAGTACAATTCTCTCATAACTGGAGTGAAACAGGCTTCATCCAGTGAGATACAAATGCAACATATAAGTACAATCTAGTCATATCCAATATTTGATACTGTGCTAATCTTAGATTTATAACTTTTCTATCATCTAAAAAATAGAATAGACTGACGGTAATGAGACCATAACAAGACCACAAACAACCTTGTCATATCAGTACTAACTCAGTTTTCTTTCCTACAACACAGACCAAACATTCGTTGTAAAAGGACCGCAATCACAACTAAAACATACAACATAATGTGGGTAGACCAACCGAATGATCCGGTCTTATTACCTTCGGTCTTAGTGATATTGACAAAATTATTTCAAGAAAACTTTTTTATTTAATAATACGGACTTTCTGGTTGTAAAAATGGTATGAAAGTTAGAAACTCAATAATGAGTATAAAAGGACAAAAAAGAAAGTTAGAAGTATGTGCTGAAAAGTTATTTCTACTAATAACAGACATATATTATTACTCCATGATGCAATATTAAATTTCAAGTGGTAAATAATGTGACACATAGCTTTATCATATATAAACCAAATTTAACTCCACACTTCTTTCCATGTGTTCTCCAAAACTTACACTCGTGATAATTCAAATGGGGCGCGCATATCACTTTGCAACTATGTAATGATGTTACATCTCTTTAAGATGATTTCAAATTTTCCAAAATTGATGACTAAAACTTACATAAAAATACTTCAAAATTCTATTATAATTAAGTAGATGTGAGAAGTTTTCTTTTGGGAAATGTAACTACATGGTTTCAAAGAAAACCGTTTACACCAAATTCTTGAACAAAAGCATCTAAATGCCTTAACATCATGCAAATCATAAGATGACAAGAGCATAAGAAGTTATTACAGCAGGCAACTGTCTTTCAAAAAAAAAAAATAGGGATGTGTTGACCGGACGGGGGTGACCCACCTCTCCCCCTGTCCTTTTCCTTTTTGTCCCCTCTTTTTTTCAGTACAACACAGTTTTTTGTCAGTTTCTGCTCCGTATTTCTGACAGTTTTAAACGGTTGACTTATTAAACTTTATATTTTATGTTCCGCACTTTCAGGTTTATAGCTTTTTAATATAAACAAAATTATAAAAAAAAATAAAATTAGAAAAAAAGAAAAAAAAAAAAAAAAGGGGTCCGGCTAACAAAAAGGGGGACCGTCCGGTTAACCCATGCCAATATATATATATATATATATATATATATATATATATATATATATATATATATAATAAAATAAAATAAAATAAAATAATAAAATTAATACTAGTAGGAGTAGTAAATATAAATGAAATTAAACTTCTCCTTTTTTGGGCAAACAAATGTGATTAAACTCTTGGCTAATACGCTTGAAAGGCACTTATATACTAGATAACTAGAAAAATCAGTATCATGCATTTATGATCAAGAAAATCATTCATTAGAGACACCTTTATTCATCACATTTCTCTACTTTTAATGAAAAGTATGATAGAGAAGTGGATACATAATAAAATAGCCAGATATAAGTGTTTAGACGTTAGGTAAAAATGGTACACTATTTTCTTTGTGAGGGCTTGGGATGAACAAGGCGATTTCAAGAAAGCTATAAAGAAGTAGACAAGTAGACAACCACACTTTTTTATGGACCAAAACAAGCCACTACGGTTTGACTGATGACTTTTAGCAATTTTTTTAGAAATATGTTTGAGATGTATTTTAAAAATGTTAGATACGGAGTTGTGTTTTTTGGGGTTATCAGAGATTAGAAACTCATTGTCAGAAATTATCATGGTTAGAGGAGAGGGAGTGGGTGCGGGGAGGAAGCGGGGAAGGTGAACCCCCGCACGGGAACACCGCCGCCTCGCGGGGAACCCCGCACGGGGAGGGGTTTTGAGTGGAATTTTCACGCATGCGGGGAGGAAGAAAAAAGAGACGTTGGGCTATTTTTTTTTGTTTATAAATGTTCGTTGGTGCTGCTGGTAGAAAGCAAAAAAAAAAAAAAAAAACATTCTCCCATTTACAAAAAGTGTTGCTATGTTGCTGTTGGTAGGAAGCAAAAAAGAAAACAAAATGGAATGTGGCACAGTAGCAGCGAGGGAGGGAAGAAGAAAAGAAAACAAGGTGGTTTTGGTTTTGTGATGTGTATTTTTGTGTGTGTGTTTTGCAGGTGTCGGAGGTAAGAAGAAAAGAAAACATGGCTGCTAGAAGATAAGATGCACTTAAAAAAAAAAAAAAAAAAAAAAAAAAAAAAAAAAAAAAAAAAAAAAAAAAGTGAGTGAAGGGTGAGTGAAGGTGCCGCCCCCAAAAATGAAGTGAGTGAAGGAAAAAGTGGGAGATGATGTGGCGGAATGGGATTGGTTGTGAGTGAGTGAAGGGAAAGGGATGAGTGGAGCACTCCCCCCACCCTTATGGTTTACTTAACTTTACATAATTACACGACCTTCAAAGTTATATTTGGTGTTATCACAAGTAGGAATTATCTATATTCATTTATGCATCTTTCAGTTTATATGATCTTAAAAATTCATGAATTCACTTGTAAAATGATAATAATACATAGCCTCATATCTCGCTAAGACGGAATGGAGTAACATTGTAATCATAATGATAGAAAACCCATATTTTGGCCGTAACTTTTTTATTGAAATTGGACTTGGACCATTTATTGAGGTGTGTCAATGTAATGGGAATTGAGATAGGTTGTGTACGTAGGTCAAGGTAATAAGAGCATGCCCATCCATAACTCAAGTTATAAGTTAACTCAGCGCCACATCAGCTTTAACACTTTAACTTTAACTCAGAAAAAAACACCCACAACAATAACTCAGCCTTAACTCAGCTTTAACTCAAATATTTTCCAATTATTTAAACAAAATACAAATTACATTTTATTTAAACAAATCACTAAAAATACAAATTTTATTTACTAACAAAAAAAAAAAAAAAAAAAAAAAAAAAAAAAAAAAAAAAAAAACCCGCAAGGACTAAACTGTAAATACATAAAAGCCATAACCACAAGGACTAAAAGTGTAAAAGCCATAACCACAAGGACTGAAAGTGCAATTTTACAAAAGTTACATATTTTCTTCTTCTTCTTCCTTTGAAACCTGCAACGACACACACTAAAACACACACATAACACACACAAACACGTGTTATTATATATAAACACACCAACAAAACCCACCAAAAATTAGTTAAATCGGAAGAAAAAAAAAGAGAAGAAAAAAACTAACGCTTAACGCCGCGTCAAGCCACCAACGCGGAGTGTTAAAGAGCCTTAACGTGGGCCTTAACGCAACGAACACAACAATAACGCACCCCTAACGTGCATTAAATTTGGCTTAACGTGCCTCTCCACGTTACCGATGCTAATGCTCTAAGTGTTAGACCACCTAAATGCCATGTTTCGGATGAGGATGCATTTTACAGTAGGTGGGCAAATAAGTGTCTTGGACATTATTAGGGTTGTCACGGGTAAAAATAGAAGACGTCCTAGCTAAAAGTTAAAACGAATCAAGAACCTTATGTTCAACTGTTTTTGTTAGATGACTAGGTTGGCCCGAACCTAATTGTGGGTTTGGGTCCATTATGTTAGGTCCATTGGGTCCATTAGGGTGTGGGTCAACCTAGTCATCTAACAGTTTTTACTTTTAATTTTTAGTCACTAGCTGATGTTTCTTTTGGCAAATTCTGGATCATTATTAAAACTCCAAATGAGATTGATGAGTGTCTAAATACTCATCATTTTATACCAATCTGAACTGCCAAAACATCCAAAAACACTCAAATATGCATCATAATACTTAAAATATCTTAGAAGTGTGTTTTATATGTTTCAAATACAAAATAAGCAAAAACAGATGAAAAACGTACAAAGTTTGCATAATTGGCAGTTTCAGTCCCTCAAGTTTCAAAAGTTGTCAAATCTAGTCCCTGGTAAATCAAAACATGAAAAATATCATCAAAGGTCCTTAGGGATTCATAAGTTGTCAAGTATAGTCCTTTAAAGTTAAAAAATTACAAAATGACAACTTTAGTCCCTCAAGTTTGAAAAATGTCAAAATTAGTCCTTAAGGTTTTAAAAATGGAAAATCAATAAAATAAACCTTGAACTATTCTTAAATGACAAAATTGGTCCTTATGATAACATTTTGAGAAATTACATCTTTAATCCCTAAAAAATCCAAAGTTACATAAATGGTCCCTGGAGTTTGAGGAATTTGCAGAAAAGGTCCCTGGATATTTTAAATGGAAAAATCACATCTTTGGTCCTTGGTATATTCGTAAAATGCATAAATGGTCCTTATAAGTATTTTGAGAAAATTGCAAAATCAGTCCTCTAATTTTCACCAAATTGCAAATTTGGTCCTTGTTTAAATACCACAAACCAACCGGACCTTATTATATTAAAACCCTTAAACCAAATCCAACCCAATACAACACCAAGCCCACCTAGGCCCATTCCACCCTCAGCCCAGTCCACCCTTTATTATACAAACCAGGTTTGACCCTGGTCAAACACCCCTAACTCGCCTTCACTGTAGCACCTCCACCATCACCCCTGCTTCACCCAATACCAGGTGGTTTTCCACCACCACCTCACCTTTCCACCTCACCCCCTACTCCCCCCTAACTACCCTTCCACCTCACAGATAAACCACATCACCAATTAATGCAATTCCCACAACCTTTTCACTCCAAACCATACTTGCCCTCTGTTTTCTTCCATACAGCCCCAACTTGTCCTAAAAACATCCCAATTGTCCCCTGCCACCTCCACAACACTCCACAAATCTTTAATTGCAGAACGTTGGCTCCAAGTTAACTTGGAGACTTTTGGCGCCAAAAACATATTTGAAGGTCAGGATCAATTCAGAGCATTGGATGGCCAAGATTGAATTGGGATATGCTCAGAGTACTTCAAGGAACCCTAATGTGGGCTTATAAAAGGAAGTGAAGTGCAGAAGACCAAGATATAGTTTAATTTAGCTAAAATAATCTTGTTAAAATTGTAATCTGTTGTTTCAGTTAATTCTCAAGTTTTTAAGCTTTGTGTTAGTCAATTAAGGTGTAATCTCATCTTTTGTGATAATCAAATTCAAGTTTTAAGTCAGTTCTCAGTTAATGCAATTTTCAAGTTTATTTCAAATTTCTCAATAAGCTATATTGTTGTTATTGTTAGATTATATGGATTCATAAGCTCATATAAGCTCCTCAGAAAGCTTATGAAAGCTTTTAGAAACCTTTAAAGCATTTATAATAAAGAAACTCATAAATCATAAAAAATTAAGAAAAAATCAAAAATCATGGTTATGGTGATCATCAAGTAGGAGCAGGGTGTATTCTGGAAGGCCTTGGGTTAGTGAATCTGTGGAGATTCCATAGGATTGTTCTTGGTTCATGGTTTAAGCAGGAAAACATATTGTAAGTCATCAAATTCTCATATCTGTCTTTTCACTGTAGTTGTGCTTATTTCTTTTGCTTATTCAGTTCTTTTTACTTATTTAGTACTAAGTAGTGGTAAGACAACATAAAACTAGTAGTTTGTTTGATAGATTCATCAGTTGCTTAAAAATCTTAGTTAAACAGTCAACTAAGCATAATGAGTAATCTTGTGTATTTGTGGTAATTTTCTGTTTCTAAGTACTTGTTTAGATCTTATATAACATAATAAGTCATTGTGGATCAGTTGCATAAGCTCTTTTAGCCATTTACCTCTTAAATCATTAGACAGCTAGGTATAAGAGGGTGTTTGGTTCAGTGAAATTCACCACTGAGCCTTGTGTTGCAGTTGTTGTTTCTGGTTCAGTCAAATCATTTTAGGTCTCAATAGCTTAGAACAACAATAAAAACCATAGGTCTTTACTTAAAAAGTCAAAATTGCTTTTAATCTTCCTTAATTAGTTGTCTGTTTAAGTTTTTAAAGTCCATTGTCATCATATTAGCTTAATAGTTGTTTACTTAGCTTAATTTAACCTTACAATAGCATATTATAACATATTCAGTAAGTAGATTAAGCTCAAAGTTCACATAAGTCAAACTAGTTCAAGTTTCATAGAAAGTCAAATTGTCATTCTCAGATTTTCTCAAATCTTGTGGGATTTTTGTAGAATTGTGTATTAGGTTTTAGGTTCTGAAAATTCTTAGGATCATAGTCTACCACCTCAATTTCAGTGTCCCATAGTTGTTATAATTTTAAGATTTTTAGTGTGGGTCCCACAGACTTCCAAAGTCACTTGCTGGGAAGACCCCTTCCCCTGTACCAGCATACCACCACCACACCACCAACTTTGTTGGTGGCTGCAGCCCACATCAGTGGACACCATTGGTTTAATTTTGGCTTAGACAACCCCCTCCTACCAGGGATCATAGATTGACCCTTGGTTTGACCTAGTGATCAGTGGACCCCATCTAAATCACCCTCATAAGTCTGTCCCATTTCTGACCCAGAAACCAAATAAGCAGTTGCTTATTTTAGCTTTTTAGCTTATCCCATGAGCTTATCTCATCAAATCTAGTTTAAATAAGTCAAAATAACTTAGGTAAATCTGATTTAACCAGTGTGGACCCCACATAGCCTCAACTTAGCTTATTTCTTTGTGTGGTCAACTCTAGTCAACTGTATAAGCAAATAAGCACTCTCAGTGCTTATTCTGAGGTTCCAAAGTAGTTTTCTTTATAAAAGTTTCTTAATTTAAGTATTTTAATAGTTTTATAAAAGAAAAACCAGAAAAAGCCAAACTTAATTATAGTGATAGCTTCTATTTAATAGAAATTATCTATTTAATTTTCATTTTAGCTTATTAATAAGCACTTGTCCAATTTTATAATTTTATTAATTTCTCATTACCTTTAAGTAGTTAAAATAATTTTCTTAGATTTTTCCTAAATAGTTTACTATTTATTAGAATTAAAAGTAGTTTAAATAATTAAATAGGTAATATCAATAATTAAATAGTTTTCTTTAATTGTAAGTAACAACAATAGAATTTTTTATTTTTTCTAAGTCTTATAAAGTAGTTAAAACTTTTAGAAAATAGTTTCATAATTTTCACTGTTCATTTTCCAATTTTCTTATTTAATTTAATTAAATTAGATTTAAAATAATTAATAGGTAATTAATTAGTGGAATAACCTTAAATATAATTTTTAGTAGTTTTTATAATTTTGTAGGATTCCTGTGATGGTTTAATAGTTTTATAAATTTTATCATAATTTTCTAAGGTAATTTAGTATTAATAGTAATTTAAAACAATTTAATTAGATTAATTAAGTTAAATAGTTTTTAATTAATAGAAAACTCATAAAAAGACAAAAATATTTATTTTCATTTTTTATACTTTCTTCAAGTTCTAATTAAGGTTTAGAAATTATTTTTGTAAGTTTTTAGGTTAATTTGTAATATTTGTCATTTTTAGTTAATTTAAATTAGATTTTTAAATAGTTTTATTAATTAAATAATATTTAAATATTATAATAATCACTTTTATAATTTTAATTTCATTTTTAATTTTCTTTTAATTTTAAGTTTTAAAAGTTTCAATTATACCCCATGTAGTTTGTAATTTGTTTAAACCCCACTTGTCTCTGTCTGTTATCTGACTTTCTTATTTGTGCTTTTACGTGTATCTCTGTTATTGTTTATATTTTTTTTTCATATTATCTAAATTCCAAGAAATCAGTAGTATAATCATCCCTCAATCATTTTTGTTACTGTCCTCAGTACCACTCATTCTCCTAATCGTTCCAAAATACAATTTCAATCTCGTTGGGATTTAACGATCCGGGGATTTCCCTATATTTCCACGGTCAATAATAACTTGCACTTTCTCCCAGGTGGGCCTATCAGCTGCACACGATTGACTGGTTGGTTTGGGAGGAGTCAGAGATCCCAATAACCAATTCCATGCGATTTCAACCATTTTTAGAAGATCTCAACTTAATCTCTCCATGCCAACTTAGCGTAAGAAATGCATGAACTATACCTAGGATGGAAATGGGCCGAACCGCTCATGAAAAGCTTGAGATCGGACTGGTAAAATACTCAAATGAGCCGAGCCTAAACGAGCTCGAGCACGAGCTTTATGTACAAAGCTCGATTGAGCTCGCGAGCCTAAATGTTACTAGGATATTTTAAGTATAAACATATATAAAACATTATGCATTTATTGTATAGGCGACATAGAAGGATCTTGGGTGAATTTGTTGGGAGGGCCGAGTGTTATATTAGTTAATTTGAGAGGGTCAAAATTGTATTTCTTTTAAGCAAATATAAGTAAAACCTCAAAGTTTTGGGAGGGCCGTGGCCTCCCCGGTCTCAATTAAGGTCCGTCTATGATAGACGATAACTCAACCCAATGTCCCAAATACAATAATCAAGTCATTTCAACTGTGTAAATATAGATAACTCAACCCAATGCCCCAAACATGCCATATTTTACTACTAGTTTACACATAACTCAAACACAAAACATTTACTCATTTATGTTAACAAGTTAACCAATTAACAATGTTAATAAGGTTTGTAGGTAGAGATAACGTAGGGTTATAATTGATTAGATTCACAATTTTTTTACGATAATACAATGGACTAATAAACAAAACATGTGACATAAATTTTAATGACCATGTTCATTTTAGAAAAAAACACAAGTTTTGATAAAAACAAAATTACACTAGCTACGCGGCACAAATCCATGGTGTTCTCGTAAACCTTCGGAAACCCCTTTTAGGTTATAAGGTTGGTGGTAATAACATTACTACCAACGCGTCTTCTGCCTAGGTGGAACCACCTTCGACGCATCACCACTAAAAGACCAAACCTCGTTGACGCGTCTTGGACCATTTTTTAGCACAATTCGGTCGTCCGAACGATCAGATTTTTTTCATTCATTTTATGTGTGAGTATTTTGTAATGTTTATTTGTGTATGGGGATAGCTTGGCTATAATTTTTGTAGCCAATTGGCTACAATCACTTCACAAAATATACACAAGCAATGAATCAGGACCCATAAAAAAGAATCAGGGACCCACAAAAGAAATCAGAAACCCACATAGCATAAAATTGTAGCTAATATATTTCCTTTGTGTATAAGTGGTTATATTTGGGTGATAACGTCATTTGTATTATTTTACTATGTTAATAGTGATATTAGTTAAAAAGAGTGAAGCTAACATTGCATGAGTAATGAGTTGATAGTCGAAATTATCACCAGATTCTTTCTTTTACATTTGAATCATAATAAATGAGCACCCCTGTAATATAAAGGTCTATCTTAAATATTAAAAACCCACAAGGACTGTAAGCATAAAATTATCTCAACCATTAATGTTCACATTCCCCACAATACAACACTCCATTCCACACTACTACTACTTTACTCCCAAGCTCCACTACCAAACACACACAACAATGTCACTACCACATTTCCTCTTCCTCCTCTTCAAACTCACCCTCCTTTTCCACGTCAACATCCTCCATGCATACGACGACGACCCAGACCTCCAACCTCTACTCTCCTTCAAATCCACCTCAGACATATCAAACCACCTAACCACCTGGACAAACTCATCTTCAAACAACCCATGCACTTCATTCCAATACATAACCTGTCTCCACAACCGAGTCACTAAACTCGTCCTCGAAAACCTCAACCTCCAAGGCCGATTTGACTCACTCAACTCGCTAACTCACCTCTGTATCCTCTCTCTAAAAAACAACCGCCTCACTGGCATGTACCTGAACTCTCCAACTTAACTTCACTCAAACTGCTCTTCCTTTCCAACAACTTCATCTCCGGCGCCTTCCCGCCGTCGCTTCCGTCATTGTTTGGACTCTACCGCCTTGATCTATCACTCAACAACTTCTCCGGCGAGATTCCGGGCACTTTGAACACAATGATACATCTACTAACCTTACGTCTTGATAATAATCAGTTTTCCGGTGACGTCACAGTCTTAAAACTGAATAACTTACAGGAACTGAATATCTCAAATAATCAGTTTTGAACTTGTGGGTTTCTACAAGGAAAAGTCTATATGCATAAGTGTGGAAAGTTAACAAGGATGCTGATTGGATTAGAAATACTGATAAAAAGGACCGGAAGCGTATGGGTTTTAATGGCAAGGAGTTGGTGTTTGCTATATTTCGGTCTTATTGGCGGTCCGAGTTACTTTCTGTGGGTATAAAGTTACTCTAAACTCTTGACGCCCTCCGTAAGTCAAAGTCAAACAGTTCTGTGTTTCACCAAAGCACATCTCTCCTACACACTGTTGAGGTCTCCAAGTTTCTTTTAGACTTTAATCATAACCTCACCAATCCTTATAAAAAGAGGTTGCAGTATTTCCTTGGAATTTCATTAAGTTACATTGATATTGTGTTTCAATTAGACTGGCAGAAATCAGTCAACGAGGACTTGGTTTCCCTAAAGGAGACTGATCTGTCGGTGAACTTACTCGACGAGATTATTCTTCAAGCTATTGACATCAAAGCTCTCGAGAGGGTGATTATTATATGTCTGTGTTCAAGAGTATCAGTAGCAGTTTACGAGAATCTCATTAATAAGCTAAAAGATAAACCTCAATTTAAATCATTTGTTGAGAAATTTAGGGATGGTGGATTGAAAGATGTTTTGGTTGCTCCAACACTTCAACATGCTTTAGAAGATAACTTTAGAGTCGCCTCCGGTTTCCTATTGTTGGAGATAATCTCTTGGATCAATTAGGGTTATAGTTTAGTATAAAGTTTAAGTCTTGTATCATGTAATAAACGTATAGCCTAAGGGAAAAACCTGTTAGATAGATAGTTTTTAACCGAATAGCGGTTAAAGGTAGTTAACGATAGTTATGTATGAACCATTGTGTTGGTTCATGAAGGGGCATCATACCCTTTCATGTAGTATAAATAGGTATGAAGTTCTTCTTTTGTAATCATCACAATTCAATAATAATTCAAGTATATTGGTTTGTATATTGTGGTCTTTCATTGTGTTTATCATTCGATCAATATAGGCTAGGACAAGAATTGGTATCAGAGCCAAAGGTTCAAAACCTGGGAAAAACAATACAGAAACAGAGAAAGAAACAGCGGAATAGCGGGATTGATCAAGATCAACAGCAGAGAAGCGGGTTTAATTGTCAATAGTGGTGAAGCGGACAATAGTTGTCATTAGCAGGAAGCGGACGTGACAATTATTTGCTAGGCGAATTTGACTTTCAACAGCGAGGCAGGTTTCAAGAAAAGTAAAGAAAGGTCAAGTTATGATAAACACATTGAAAAGTGTGATGGAGATACCAGAAAAAGTACTATGGAAGGGAAGGATTGTAACCATCGATGTAAACTCATTTGATGGATACATGATGTTCATGAACATGTTGAGGGACAACACGACTGCAAGTAGGAACAGGGAGTTGTTCAAAAGAAAGATGAAGGATTTGGTGTTATGGTTCAATCAAAGTTACATAGAGTGCATATTTGATGCACGTATGCTACCAACAATAATGGATTTGGAGATAGACCTATTCGATTTATATAGGTTGATTCAGTGTATGGGAGGAATTGAAGTGGTGGACAGTGAAAGTAGATGGGTCGAAGTAGCATGTAGTTTTGGTTTTAATGAACTTGACTGGGTTAAGTTTATGGGAGTGTATGAAGGGTATCTGGGAATACTAGACACTGTGTACGAAGAAGAAAGCAAGATCAGGAATAGTGATGGACCATCAAGGGAATATGGCACTGCGAGTAATGGATCATGCATGAGTACAAGTATTAAGAAAGAAACCAATTGCAAGAGAGACTCGGACGCTGAAAGTGGGACATATGGAGAATATGATTTGGTAATCAAAACAAATGACTGGGAAGAAGAATGCAGTAGCGAAATAGTATCAAAGTATTTGAAAGAATTGGGTCTATAGAAAAGATGATATGGTTCTTAGACATCATAGATGAAGAACTAGTTAGTGCACACAAGAAGGAAATAAGCAAGGCATTTAATCAAATGATTAAATGGTACCATAACGAGCATTTTAAATACGATAAAGAAATGCCACCAAAGATCAATGGAAGAAAGGTAGATTTACTTGATCTTTATATGTTTGTGAAAAAGAATGGAGGAAAGGCAGCAGTAAGCAAGGAGAATAAATGGAAAGAAATTGCTATGAATCTGGGATTCCATAGCAGCCTTAATGTAAACTTAAGAATGGTTTATGTTAGTTACTTGGATCTAGTTGTGATGCACCACGAATTCTGTAAGAAGTTTGATGCATGTGACAAAGAAGCTAGAGAAAAGGAGATGAAAGGTGGATCAAAGAAGGCTACTGTTGATAAACAAGATGCTGGAAATGGTGACATGAAGACGGATGCTGTTAAGAATGAACAAGATGATTTTGTCATCATTTACAAGGATTAAAGATTAGAAGAAGTGTAGCAGACTAATTGATCAAGCGATTAGGGGAGTGAATGTTGGAGATAATCTCTTAGATCAATTAGGGTTATAGTTTAGTATAAAGTTTAAGTCTTGTATTATGTAATAAACATATAGCCTAAGGGCTAAACCTGTTAGATAGATAGTTTATAATCGAATAGCGGTTAAAGTTAGTTAAAGGTAGTTATGTATGAACCATTGTGTTGGTTCATGAAGGGGCATCATACCCTTTCATGTAGTATAAATAGGTGTGAAGTTCTTCTTTTGTAATCATCATCACAATTCAATAATAATTCAAGTATATTGGTTTGTATATTGTGGTCTTTCATTGTGTTTATCATTCGATCAATATAGGCTAGGACAAGACCTATCACCTCACAGTTTCGGGTATCTGGTGGACCGTCTTCTTTTAATGCAAACTTTCACTTCAGAAAATTATTACACAACAAGATCTTTTGTTGGATCATTTACACATATTCAATCTGCTTCAAGTTCATCTATTGGCCCTTCTTCTCCAAATCTAAGCGTTCTTGTTGAAAGAATCCAAGATATTCTCTGTTTTAGTGAAATTACTATGGTATGGATTAAAAGATTAAAGATTGATGTCTCTTATTATCCACTGTTAGTACTAAAGATGGTTATGATACTTTCCTTAATATGTCTGAAGGGACCAAATTATTCTCCTAAGCTACTTGACTTTCTGTCTGGTTACGACAATATTGCTTATTTTCTTCCAAAGAAGTTTTTGTGTAGTCTTCTTAGGAAAAGGATAAACCAAAAATTGAACTTGGATCCAGAATGTGGTTGCAGAAGCGTTTTTGAGCATTGATGATCCTCTCCTGATTGTTAGATCGGAAAATGTGAGTCCTAAAATCAATGCTCCTTGTGCTATATTTGTTGACCTTGAGAAATCTAAAGAGGAGATAATGAGCGTTTTGTTTCCAAGGATAATTCCTGAGATATTGTCTTCAGATACATTGCAATATACTAACATTATGAATCGTGTGGAACTTCAAATTAACTGGAAAGTATTAGAAGAAATATCTGAGGCTATTAATGGGAAGAAGGGAGTGGCACTGAACAAGTTATCTGCTGCAACTATGATTAAGGTACAATATACATGATTGTTTGTAACAAATGATTTCTATTAATGATATCATTTATCTGTAAGTTTGATGCCTTATCTTTTGTTTGTTGCCAGAATGAACTTGATATAAATAGGGGCGCATTACTTACTGCCTTTGCGGCTCAAACTTCTTGTTCTTACGAAGATGCAAGAGCTATACGTGATGCAAATGAAGGTCTGAAGTTGCTTTCTTTTGCGTTTGACACAAGGTTAGACTTGCACCATTGTAAATTTTGAAGTGGTTTTTAAACTTTTTTCAAACCAATTTACACTTGAATTTGTATTAATTTATATTATGAATTCATATTTTTTTCGTTTTTGACACAAGAATGATTTTTTTCGTTTTTAGTTTTCTCTCTCTCTTTTTTTTATTTTTTATTATTTTTTTTATTTATTTATTTTTTTTTGTATTCCAGAAAAAGATATGAACTTTGAATCCATGATTAGCACTTTATGATACAGGATATGTTATTTTGTGGGTTTGAAACTCATGGTGATGCATGTAAGAGTTCTGGTAGGCCTTTTAAGAACAGTTATGATCAATCATCAAGACAACTAGCTAACTAATGGGTTCCCTGAATGCAGTCTTGTGAAAATATTAAATATACTTAAGTTTACATCATAATCTTGTGTCCTAATATTAACCCGTGTTTTCACATCGTTTAAGAATAGCGGAAACCGAATGGCAAAAAAGACTACAAATATAGAGAAGAACCAATGCGTTTACCAAGAAACACCTTGCGTCCAAATAAATGACTATGGGTGGGATGATAAAATAAAATAAAACAGCAAACTAAACATCTAATAACCATTACTCCGTATTTTTTTTTTATCAAAACAATAAAACCACTTTCATCTTCAATTTTAATAATTGAATATCTCACAAACCATTAATCGTTAGGTGAAAATAATTAAACCATTGCGACTGGAATAAAATTATATTTCTATAGAGATCTAACAATGCATACTTTCGTCGAAGTGTTTTCTATATCATTTTTGCGGGTTTTGATATTTTACACTATAAATGAAATTTTGAGAATTCATATAAATTTTTATGTTAACGCAATTCCGAAACCATATAACCGTAAAAAAAAAAAAAAAAAAAAAAAAAAAACCTAAGCTCTAACCCATAGCCTAACTGTAAGCCCTATACCCGAAAAAAGTCGAAAGAAAAACTTCATCAAGAGTATATGATGTAGATATCATATGAAAGATAATTTTATTTTTGTCGCGGTGATATGATTACGTCTAACGATTATTGGTTTACGAGATATTTAATTTTTAAAAAATGAGGGTAACGTTAATCTTTTTTTTTTTTTTTTTTTTTTTTTTTTTTTTTTTTTTTTTTTGCAAATTCAAATGACAAGGACCCACATACTTATGGAATATGAGATGTCTCAAGTTCACTTCCTACTTCGTGTAAACAATCTAAGGTATGTTTGGCAAAAATAGTTGGTGCTGTTGCGGAAAAAGATTAAAATTATAGATTTTTTATTATTATTTTTATTTATTATTATTATTATTATTATTATTATTATTATTATTATTATTATTATTATTATTATTATTTTATTTTTTATTTTTATTTTTTTTTTGTAATGTTGTTTGGCAAACTAGTTGTACTTTAAAATTAAAAGTGTAAAATGACATAATTTCTGAAAATGATCTTCATAATCTTTTAAAAGCTGATTTTGGAAACTTATTTTTTGAGAATTTATTTTTCTAAAATAGCCCACAATCTTTGTCACTCAAACAAAGATTATTATTTTTACAAAAGCTTATTTTTCAAAAAAAAAATATCTTAAGCCTTCATAATCTTTCATAATCTCTCGTGCTAAACATGCCCCTAATGTGGTCACGCCACCTTCTAAAAAAAAGGATGATATTTTGGTTTTGTATATCGTGTTCCCGAGTTAGAAGAGAAAAGAAGAGATAACTGATAATTTTACAATTATATCCTTTGTTGTATATAAAATTTATGTTTTACATTAGGTCATTTAAGCAATTTTATTTATTAGAAACTTCATGATATAACTTCATTTCAAGTCAGCTACTTTTGGGATGAAAGTTTTGAAGAGAAATATAGCCAAATGTCATCTCCTCTTCTTTACTCTTCTATTCTGAAAAAACTCAAAAAAACGAATTTATTTTATTTTCTTTCCACTTCTTTTCTTTTCTTCCAAAAATAAAACTGTTAAGCTTTGTAAATGAGACCTGACGAACAATATTATAGGAAAATAAAAGTTAAGTGATCAATCCTGACTAAAATCAGTCTACTTAGATTAGTCAAGACTTCAGTAATGAGTTAGAGGTTCTCATCATCAGTTAACTATCATCATACATTTATTGCATCAGCCTATAATTATCCAGACATTGACCATATTGAGTGATGCAAAACTGATACGTATCACACGGGATTAGAATGGGGACCATATTAAGTCTCCGGGTATGTACATTTAACGTTTGAAATGGGTTATAAGCCAATGAATGGTGGAGAAACAGTCAATGAAGTCAATGTCTTGATGGTTTTAGTCAAGAGTAAACTACATTTTTGGTTACCAAAATTGCAGTCCAATTTTCAAAAGGTGAGACATTTCAATCCAAAAGTTCACGTGGACTTCACTTTTGGTCCAATTTTCTAACCTAGTTAGTTTAGTCGTTAAGTCAGTTGCAACATTAGTCCTTTAACCTAACGGTCGTTTACAACGTTCGTCCTTTATACCAAAGATCGTTTGCAATATTTGCACCGTTAGTCCTTTCAGTTAGTTAGTCTTTTAAAAAAAAATCGAAAAAAATTAGAAACAAATTCTAAAAAAATGATTTTTTTTTTGGAAAATTTTTTTTCCAAAAAAAAATAATTTGAAAAATTCTAAAAAAAAATTTCTTGACAAAAAAAAAATTTTCCAAAAAAAATAATTTGAAAAAAAAATAATTTTAGAATTTTTCAAATTATTTTTTTTTTGGAAAAAAAAATTCCAAAAAAAAAATAATTTTTTTTAGAATATTTTTTCTATTTTTTTTCGATTTTCTTTTTAGATTTATTTATTTATTTATTTTGAAAAGACTAACTAACTGAAAGGACTAACGGTGCAAACATTGCAAACGATCTTTGGTATAAAGGACGAATATTGCAAATGACAGTTAGGTTAAAGGACTAATGTTGCAACTGACTTAACGACTAAACTAACTAGGTTAGAAAATTGGACCAAAAGTGAAGTCCACGTGGACTTTTGGACTGAAATGTCTCATTTTTTAAAATTAGACTGAAAGTGCAATTTTGATACAACCACAAGGTCCAAAAATGTAGTTTACTCTTTAGTCAATAAGAAGAAAAATTACAATAGTGACAGAATTGTCTATGTCTTTGGCTTACTGTACGTAATAAGCATAGACGTGAAAGATGTATTATATAGAGTCTTAAAACACAGGTGACAAATTGGCTAGTTCTCTCACCTGTTGTGTTGGATAATATTGAAATGATTGTTGTCTTTGTTTCCGTGTCTGTTTTTCTCTCTTGTCTACCTGTCCTTCACTCTGCTACAGAAAGTAACATGTCTACGCCTACCTGTCCGGAAAGTTTTAGTTGTCCAGGTTTTGCCCCGTTCAAGTACCCGTTTTACAATGACACTGACGAACGGTGTGGGTTGATCAAGGTCAAATGTAATTCAAAAGGTGGGGAAATTCAAATTGGGGAAAAGAAATATGAAATTGTTGCCAAGTTTGATTCTAGTGGATCTTCCGTTACGATCCGTAACACAACATTTGAAGAACTTGTGAACAATAAAAGCTGTGAGGCACTTATGAATAATTTCACTTCTCCAAACCCTCTTGTATATTCCATTTCAATATTTCCCTTCCTCACTGTCTTCAAATGCACAAAAAATACCAGTTATGCTGAAGAAACACATGCTTATTTTAACCAACCTTATTACAATAGCTACAACACATGCAAAGATCACGTGTTCTATTATGTGAATTCAATCAGCAATGCAACAGTTCCAAGTGATCTCCCGCGTACATGTGAAGTAATACAGTTGCCAATGATAGGGGAATTGGGAAATATAAAATATAATACAACCAACATATTTTCTCTTCTCTCATCCTTGTTTATCTCTATTTCAATTTCATTGACGCGTTCCTGTGAAAAGTGTCACAACAAGGGCTGCCGCTGTCATGCCAACAAAGGACAGTTTCAATGTTTGTGTGACAAAAAGGGTATTTACTTCTGGACTGTATATTATATTTCCTGCTGAATGCAATTTCCATGGACACACACACACACACGTATAAAAGCACAGCTCTACATAGGGCCAGAAACTATTATTCATAAGTTAATTGAGTAAATCCTATGCAACGATTACTCACTATCAACCAACTATTACTATTACCATTGGTATTTGGTTATTTACTACTCTTAAAAGTAAATATTTTTTCACCAAACCATTTAATTAATTTATATATGAATTCATATTTCTAAAGTTTGTGGTAATTTATTTAAGACCAAGTACGCTTAGTATATTCAGTTTTTACGAGAATTGTCTTTGCTGACTGGAAAGGGGTGTTTGGATTAGCTTACTTCCCAAGATTATGGTTGAATTTAGATAAGCTCATTAGCTCTTTTATTTTTGCCTATAAGCTTATGGATTATTTAACTCTATAAGCTTATTTTCATAAGCTCATAAGCTGAAAAAGTGAGCTTATGGATTTTCCAAATTCAAAAAGCCCATAAGCCCATAAAATATAAGCTAATCCAAACACCCCTAAGTCACAAACAGTCTATGATTATCAAGAAAAGGATCTTCTTTTCACAAACCTTACACCTAAAGATTATGTTTGAAAAAGTTATTAGTATGTAGCTAGATAGGGCTATATCGAGCATGGGGAGTGCTTGAGTTTTCCGGCATGAACAACACAACACGCATGCACACACAACACGGTAAGGGGGTGTAGGAGTGGTGACAGGATGACATTCACAGTAAGGGTGACAGGTTCACACACACAAACACATGGGAAGGCTCGGAAAGAATTCCCCGATGATCGGGACCAAAGTTTGAGGAATAGAACTATAGAAGAGAGTGGAATGGTATTCCCGCTCAGGAACATATGCCACATAGGAATCTTTTTTGGGAATATTTGAGCACTCCCTTTGATGCCAACTGTATTTTCTTATAATCAAATGGATACTCACAAACATTCCTAACCCAGAAATGTCCCTTCTATCTTATTAGTAAAGCGATAAATCACACCTTATTTAGATAGTTATCGTGCACTAACATTTTTAACATGATATATAAACGGTTCAATTCCTTTGGTTTAGAAACAGGAAGACCTTTGATGCCGGTGATTCTACTCTTAGGTAATTTGTCATCGCCATCAATTTTTGTTGCCTTAACCATTCTAATTTTTAAAAACAATGACATCTATCAAACTCTTTCAGCTCTTGGTGTAGGAACTGTGATGATACTAATCATAATAATCTTGTGTCTAAAGAAGAAATATGGATGGGGAAAAAAGGCGGAGTACAATGTCAATGTGGAGATTTTCCTAAAGAATCAAGAGTTCCTGGCTCCAAAAAGATACTCTTATTCACAAATCAAGAAGATGACAAACTCCTTTGAGGTAAAACTAGGACAAGGCGGTTTCGGTTCTGTGTATAAAGGAGAGTTACGCGGTGGAAACCTTGTAGCTGTGAAGATTTTAAGTGAACTAAAAGGCAATGGGAAAGATTTTGTTAATGAAGTTGCAAGTGTTGGCAGGACTTGCCATGTCAATATAGTAAGTCTTGCGGGATTCTGTTTGGAGGGTAGTCGAAGAGCTTTGATCTATGAATATATGCCTAACGGATCTCTTGAAAAGTTCATATATGGTCGTGGTTCTTCAAGAAATAGCCATCTCGGGTGGGAAAAGTTGCACCAGATTGCAATAGGGATTGCTCGAGGATTAGAGTACTTGCATAGGGGATGTAACACAAGGATCTTACATTTTGACATCAAGCCCCATAATATTCTATTGGATCAAGATTTTTGTCCTAAGATATCTGACTTTGGGCTGGCTAAGTTGTTCCCCGAGAAAAGAAGCGTGATATCCATGACTGATATGAGAGGGACGCCAGGGTATATTGCTCCTGAATTATTTTCTGGAAGTTTTGGAGGGGTCTCACACAAATCAGATGTTTATAGTTACGGAATGATGATTCTAGAAATGGTTGGAGGGAGAAAAAATGTCCAGGTTGAAGTTGATCATACGAGTGAAATATACTTTCCTCATTGGATATACAAAAAGATTGAACTACATGAAGAGCAGCTTGGACTGCACGGTATTGTGAGCGAAGTAGAAAGTGAGATGGCAAGGAAGATGATTATCGTGGGGTTGTGGTGCATACAAACGAATTCTTTTAGTCGTCCGACAATGACCAAGGTGGTTGAAATGTTAGAAGGGGGCTTAGAGTTATTGGAAGTTCCTCCAAAACCTTACATGTGTTCTCCATCAAGATCAGCCGAGTCTTCAACTATAGAGTAATTGCTTCCCTATATGTTTTGCTCAAAAATATATATATCTGTTGGTATATGTTTGTTTGTTTTTTTTTTTTTTTTCATTCAAGTTTGCTATGATATTTAATATTCTAATGACTGCAGACAACATGTTGGCATCATTTTCTTTTAATTAGGTAGTAGACACATGCGCTTATCCAATATGGGTATATTCCATAGTTATGATCAAGATCATTTTGTTACTCGCAAATTACTTATGAATGGTATGAGTGGTAGCTAAGCTTTCTCGTAAAATACAGGAAGCTTGACTTCAAGGGTTTATAACAGAACCAAAATGGGCAAATTGGAGCTTCTGGCCTTCTGGGCCTCCCACAGACAGAACATAATGGTGATCAATCAAAGACAAATTTGAGACATGGTTTTGTACACACATTTCATCATACTTAAGGTCAATTAATATTTTATGGTCAATGCATAAGCAGGAATGATTTTACAAATGGATGATTAATATAAGTTTCTAGATAATACAATTATACATACAACCAATGGGGTTAGAATTTTTTTTTTTTTTTTTGAAAAGCATCTGCAACTTGCAATGACTATTGATCAGTTTCACACCTATATCATCATGTATTATAATTTTGATTAGTAAAAGTAAATTTGAAAATGTAATGTGAATAGCAATCTTCCAAATGCACTTTCAGCAATGCCACAAATCAAGGAAGCATGATTTTACAATAACTTACATTATAAATCAATAAGCAATTTTGCAACCAAAAAAAAAAATCAATAACCAATTTAGGGCAAAGTACGTATCTATACGGGACTGACCAAATGCCATCCTCTCTTCGGAACCCTATTAATGGTACGTGGATTTGATCTATTAAATGTTAAAGGATCTGTGAATTTATAGTGTAACATTATACCCAAGTATTCCTATATAATTCTAATGAGAACGAATAGCATCTTTAATGGGTATTATTCAAGTATTACACCGATCTTAAGCGGTTAAGCATAACACTTTTATTACTCCATCCGTCCTAAATTATACGTCCATTTCCAAATTTCACAAAGTTTAAGAAAAGTAACCCCTTACAATGTTAACCAATAAAATTTCCTTCTCACCACTTAGAAGCATTGTTATTGAAAGTGGACATTAAATTTGGGATACTCAAAAATACTAAAATGGACTTATATTTTGAGACGGATGGAGTATATAATATCACATACAGTATTATAACGTGTAAGTTGTCTCACAAGCAACGTAATCGATTCTTGTTCCTCAAAGAAAACCTTATAATTAAGTCCAGATCTTACTTCGCATGACAAGTTCTAGATGTTTGCTATACATGATTTTGCCATAGCATTATATTCTTGATACAAATAAAAACACATGAATCGAAATTTCTTCCTGGCTATATAGATATGAAACTGCAATTGACTATAACCACTGAAAGATTTGGTTTTATTTATTATTATTTTTTTTTAATGAAATTGTAGAAAAGAATCCAAATGTAACAATAAAGGTTAGATTTATAACTTTCTATCATCTAAAAAGAATATTAGTGATCTTGACAAAATTAGCTTCAAGAAAACTATTTTATTTGATAGACTTTCTGGCTGTAAAAATTGCATAAGAGTTAGAAACTCAATAATGAGTGTAATAGGACAAAAAAGAAAGTTAGGAGAATGTGATAAAAAGTTATTTCTACTAATAACAGACATATATTATTACTCCATGATGCAATATTAAATGGGGGGAGTTATAATGACGGGGGTAGATTTTTTAGACTAACGGGGGCTACTTTAGGTGTACTTTTTATATATTTTTTTTTTGACTTTTACCCTATTTTGTCGTTTAGCGCCGTTTTTTTTTTTTTTTTTTTTTTTTTTTTTTTTTTTTTTTTTTTTTTTTTTGTGTTTAAAGTAAATGTATTGTATATGTATAATATTTTGTATATTTTGTGTTTAATAATGTTTTGTATATGTGTAATGTTTTGTATAATTATTTTGTTTGTATAATAGCACGTTAAATATTACCACGTTAAATAACTGCAACAAAAACTGTTATTATTAAATTAAACGACAACGTTATACATATTATTTAAAAACAACAACATCTACGACATATGAAGATTATTCATCTCATTTAAAAGATCATGGAGCCGGGCACTTGACTGACAAGCGTGATCCTCAGGATTCCTTGCCATTTCTAACTCCATTTCCAGCGCTTTTATTCTTGCCTTCAACAACTTGTTCTCATTTTTTGTAGCAACGCACTCATTTTTTGTAGCAACGCAGTTTGAGCAATGCGTTGAAGAAGAGGGTTGATTAAAGTGTTCTGCTTCAAATTCATCTTTCCACGCGAAGTATCGACACCCATAGTCTTGTGTACCTGGCTGTTACATGTTAAGAAAATAATAAGAAATTTATTTTTAACAAACAAATTATTTACATAACTAAGCAAACGTATGATTATTTACCACTGAAAGAGGACATGCATAAAACAGTCGCCCACGACTACCATCTTGCCAGGATTTCCGTTCTACAATAAATCCTTTATTAAGTGTTGGTGGTTCTGTGATGGGTGGTTCTGTGGTGGGTGATTATGTGATTATTTGATAGTTTTGATGTTTAATTAAGTGGTGGGTGGTTCTGTGATGGGTGGTTCTGTGGTGGGTGATTAAGTGTTGGTGGTTCTTTGGTAAGTGTTGCTGCTTATGTTTAAGCAGTTTGTGATGAATACCTGTGGCTGTGGGTAGGTTAACATCTTGATCTGCCACCTTTGAGTGGTATGAAAACCTGCTCTGGCCTACCCCCCAGTCCACAGGCTCTAGTATATAGGATATTAGGGCGATGATGATTTAAAAAAAATTGATTTTGGCATGGCATTTCCAAATGGACGGCAATAAAAACTTGATTTTGCAACATTTGAAGTTGCAGCCATATATGATAATAAGATTTGCTTATGTGAATCTGCTTATAATCTGAGCCTAATGTTATTACCTCATTTGTGTAAAATCGTGAACTAGACATTTGCTTATGTGAATCTGCTTCTTTGTGAGACTTGTGTACTTGTTGTGATACTCTGATTCTTGTGTTAACCCAACGGGTTCTACCCCAAATAGCTGCAGGCTAAACCTGCAAAGGGATGGGTTATAATGACGGGGGGTCTTTTTGTTAGTTTAACGGGGGCTATATTTGTGGTGTACTTTTTGTGATACTCTGCTTCTTTGTGAGACTTGTGTAGCCCAGAATTGGTTAACACAACCCTTGTTTGTGAGACTTTGTTTGTTGTAATGGTTGTGGTACTCTGCTTCTTTGTGGTACTTGTGGTTGAGACTAGTGAAACTGAGTTGCTCTGTTTATAGTGGTTTGTAGCAAGAATATTACTATTGAAATTGTGAGTTTTCCACATGCTTTTGATACCACTGTTCTTTGTGATTTGAGGGTTGTTTTGTTTATAGTGGAGGAAAGCTGAAAAGCGAGAATGGGCAGCTGTTTACATGTGATATAAAGACGGGGCTAGTTTTGTTGTTATAAGGCTTGTGATATTACTGTTTGTGATTTGAGGCTTGCTTGGTTTATAGTGGCTGCTTGTGATTCTTTTTACAGGCTTATGATACTTTTGAGCTTGTTTATAATGCAGGCTTGCAATCTGCACTTGTGTTTGTGTGAATATAAGGCGATGACGAATATTTTAGCCTATAAGGCGATGATGAATATTTCTTGTGTTTGTGTGAATTTGCACTTTGTGGTGTTTGTGTGAATCTGCACTTTGGACAAAAACTGGAAAATACAAGGCAATGACGAATGGTTTTATAAAAACCGAATGGCATGGCAAAGTGATATTTTTATCACTTTGCAACCTTCATTATCCGAGCCTTACTAAAAATCTGAGCCTATAAGGCGATGACGAATATTTCTTGTGTTTGTGTGAATCTGCATTTTGTGGTGTTTTGTATGAATCTGCACTTTTGTGGTTTTGTGTGAATCTGCACTTTGGATGGATGCTATTTGGGACTTAAAGACTTGGATAAAAAAAGAAAAAAAGCACCTTGTGGTTTTGTGTGAATCTGCACTTTGGACTTAGACTTGGACAAAAAATAAAAAAAAAATAAATAAATAAAGATATTAAAAGACTTTGAAAAAAAAAGACAACTAAGGACAAAAACAGTAAAAAATTGCAAAAAAGTACATTTTGCAGCTACTCTGCAGCTATGTAATGATGTTACATCTCTTTAAGATTATTTCAAATTTTCCGTGATGACTAAACGTTACATAAAAAATACTTTTAAAATTCTAGTAGACAAAATTACACGGATGGTCCCTGTGGTTTACTCAGATTGCAAGTTTAGTCCCTAAGTCAAAATAAATATACCAGACATTCCTAATTTTGAAACCTGTCATCCTTTTAGTCCCTAATTTGGATGTCCCATTAGTTTGGTCGTTAAGTTATTTGCACCGTTAGTCATCCGTTAATATTTTTTGCACTGTTAGTCCTCATTTTTTAAAAAACTCATCATTTTTTGCACCATTAGTCCCTCCTTTAATATTTTGCACTGTTGTCAATCTTTTTACGTTTTCATCTATTTTTTACGTTCTCGTCCATTTTTTTAACGTTTTCGTCCATTTTTTTTTACGTTTTTGTCAATCATTTTACGTTTTCGTCCATTTTTTACGTTCTCGTCCGCTTTCTTAACGTTTCATTCATTTTTTTACGTTTTTGTCAATTTTTTTACATTTTCGTCCATTTATTTACACTCTCGTCCGTTTTTTAACGTTTTCATTATTTTTTTACGTTCTCGTCTGTTTTTTAACGTTTTCATTCATTTTTTTACTTTTTCGTCCGCTTTTTAACATTTTCGTCTGTTTTCTTATGTTTTTAAACGTTTTCGTCCAATTTTTTACGGTCTCGTCCATTTTTTTAATGTTTTTGTTCATTATTTTACGTTTTTGTCAATCTTTTTTTGTCCATTTTTACATGTTTCGTCAGTTTTTTTTTCACATTTTCATACATTTTAATCCGTTTTTATCTTGTCCATTTTTTCAAATAAGTTTGATGATTTACACAAGTACAAAAATTTACAAGAGTTTATAAGTTTATAAGTTATGAATTTCGTAAAAAATGGCTTAAGTTTTGGTAGTAGACAACCCTTGTTTTGCATTTTCTGGTTAAAATCTCGCGAGTCTTGATGTAAAACATCATTCCGGACAACTTTCATAGTTTACACTGTGATTTAAAATCGACACAGAAACATTTTTATCAAATGTCAAATTTATTTTAGTATACTTACCTAATCACAAAAAATAGGCGAAAACGTAAAAAAAATGGCGAAAACATATAAAAATATAAGAAAACAGACAAAAAAGTAAAAAGGCGGACGAAAACGTAAAAAGAGGGATAAAATATAAGAAAACGGACTAAAACATAAAAAAGCGAACGAAAACGTAAAAAGATTGACAAAAACGTAAAAAAATGGACGAAAACGTTAAAAAAACGGACGAGAATGTTAAAAAATGGACGAAAACGTAAAAAGATTGATAACGGTGCAAAATATTAACAAAGGGACTAACGGTGCAAAAAATGAGAACTTTTTTAGAAAATGAGGACTAACAATGCAAAAAATATTAACGAAGGACTAACGGTGCAAATAACTTAACGGCCAAACTAACGGGATATCCAAATTAGGGACTAAAAGGGTGACAGGTTTCAAAATTAGGGATGTCTGGTGTACTTATTTTGACTTAGAGACTAAACTTGCAATTCGAGTAAATCACAGGGACCATCCGTGTAATTTTGTCATTCTAGTATTATAAGCTGATGTGAGAAGTTTTCTTTTGGGAAACATAACTATATGCGTGGTTTCATAGAAAATCGTTTACACCAAATTCTTGAACAAAAGCATCTAAATGTCTTAACATGAGCATAAGGGGGGGTTGGCAACACACCTTCACCTCAAATTCCTTCACTCACTTACAACCAATCCCCTTATGCCACATCACTCTCCCATTTTTTCCTTCACTCACTCACTTTTTATTGGCATCACACCCCTCACCCTTCACTCACTTCTTCTTTTTTTCTTCTCCTTTTTCTTTTTTAAATTCTATTAAAATTTCATTAAAATTAATTGCGGTACCAAATTTTTTTAGATGCACCATATTATAAATATTTAGTTAAAATGAGAAAAAAAAATATTGACATGTACATACCAAATATCAAACAAATTTAGTTGAAATATAACCTAGTTAATGAAATAACAATTATATACACTACATTATTGCAAAGAAGACTTTTTTTTTAGAGTAAACTACACCGTTCGTCCTTGTAGTTTGCGTTGACCGACAAGTTTCGTCCTTTGACCAAAAAAAATGCACCATCCGTCCCTAAATGAGAAACGTTATGTATCGTTGGTCCTTCACTTTAACGGTCTTCGTTAGCTGTCGTTAAATTAGTCCAGTTGATACTCAAATGAGGGTATAATAGTAAATTTGCTATATTCTTTTTCTTTTCTTTTTCAACACAAACAAATAAAAAACCTCACCACCATCACCAACCTTTTTGTCTTCTATTCTTCTTCTTTAAATCATAACCACCTATCATCTATATTCAACCACCACCACCACCACCGTACACCACCTCCAACCACCTTCATAAACCTCAATTATCATATTCATTAGAAATTTTTGCCAAAACTTTCAAGAAACCCATCACTAAATAAACTCAAACATATTTTTAAATTATGATTCAATCCAATTCAAAACCATACCCTAATTGGCTAATTCCCCAAAATTCTCAAACTCATTTCATACAACGTCGTCATCATCATCGTTGAATCTGAACAACTTACCGCCCCATCTCCTTTACAACAACTAACAACTCAATCAACCAACCAAAAAAAAATGTTCTCAGTTCAAAAAGAAAAAGGAATTATTATAGATTCTTAACAGATTTGACTTCATCATCAAACTTAACAGATTTTGAAGTTCGAATATAAAACCCATCATCGATCCTTACGAATCTCATCTCAAAACACGAGTCAAACCAAAATACGGAAAAAAAAGTCAAGAAACCATAACTAAAACCAATCAGTACCTACCTCTTTCGAAAACCAACAAGATTTGAAACTTAATTCTTTTTCAAGATTACAAATCAAAAACCAAACATGCTATTTTGATTCGTTTCATAAAGAAAATCTAAAAAGGGGTGCTTGTGTTGTTCAATTTTGGAAGAAATACAAGAGAGGTTGGTTTGTAATTCGTGTGGAAGAAAGCAACGAATTTCTTTGTGGCTGTTTTAGTATGAGATTAGAAAGAAGAAAAGAAACATTAGTGTTTTGTTGTGGTTTCTGTTGAGAAAAACAAGAAACAGTGTATCTTTTTGTGATTTGTGTGGTGTTTGTGTTAATTTTTTTTCTTTGGTTTTAGGTATAATGTATATCAATAAATAAAGTGAAGATTATTGTTGTATAGATATTTTTTCAAGATATTGGGGTAAGAATTATTGTAATGGAGATAATGATGATTATGGTGGAGTGGTGAAAAATGAGGAAGAAGAAAAGGTAAGGAAGAAAAAATGTGAAGAAGAAAGAGAAATCTTTGTTTATGCCTGTGTGGGGACGAAGACAAAAAAACATGACTAAAAATTACTATTATACCCTCGCTTGGATTGACTTAACAGGCGTTAGTGAGTGTTGTTAAAAAGAGGGACCAACGATACATAACTCTTCGTATTTAGGGACGGATGGTGCATTTTTTTGGGTCAAAGGACGAAACTTGTCGGTCAACGCAAACCACAAGGACGAACGGTGTAGTTTACTATTTTTTACCAGTCACGTGTCCCACTTCATGTAAGACCCTACACAACACCTTACACAATAATAATTGACACTTTCTTATTTTGTACTTAATCTCTATATCGTCTTCTTCATCAATCATCTTCTAGCATTACCAAAAAAAAGTTCTGATCTATTTTTTCTCCATATATTTCTTTTTCATATCAAAAACCATCAACTACCCATTTAAAGCCCCAACGGTCCAAAATTGAAGGCTCCAACGTTCGATTTTGTGGCTTCTCTCGTGCGGTAAATCTCCCCGCAAAAACACCCCACCGTGCGGTAAACATGGAATGGCGGCGGTGTTCCCGCACGAGAAACACCTCGTCCCGTGCCTCCCCGCACTCATTGCCAACCCCCTAAGATGTTATTACAGCAGGCACCTGCTTTTAAAAATAATCAATACTAGCTAGTAAATGTTAGTTATTTAGGGTTTCCCAGATCAGGGTGTAGATAATCAATAGCACCGGATATTCACTTGAAATCTTTTTATCACTTTTTAATAGAAACTATTCGACCCTATGTCTGGGTTACACGAATATCTCTATGGGATAAGACCAAGCGATGTTTTTATTTTAGGCACAAATCAAGAACCAGATTCGTATTTAGTGTTTAGGGTTTGTATTTAGTATATCCATGCAGTTATGATACAACCTCTATTTATAATAGAGTTTACTCAAATCCTAGCCAATGAAATTATGTATAATTAACGGCCTGTTAATTATATCATAATACTTTCCATAATAGTAGGAATCAGCGGTTAAAATCGAGCAGCAGAATAAACTTATGTCAGTAGCTGAATCACACTAGCAGCAGGATCTCAACACTAGCAGCAGAATCCTAATACTAGCAGCAGGAACCACTAGCAGCAGACTCTCTACATAACCACTATTGAGTCAGGGTATTCAGTGACCAAATGGGTGTACACTCCGTACCTCCAAACCCATTACCAGGTGTGAATTAATCCCTCAAGTGCACCAAATTTTCCAACAATCCTCCCCAAATTTAGTTCACTTCCTTTGCATAAAAATTAAACACAAAACAAAACATATGCATAAATGAAAATATCTTGAAGATTAAATTCTCATCTTAGTACATTACACTTTCAAATATTCGAGAATCAGGGTAATCTAAGAATTGAATCCTTCAACCCATTTGAATACCTGAAGATAAAATACACTTACATTTTCAAACACTTAAATACTCCTGACACTATACAAGCCATGTGTCCATATCCAATTCATAAATGTTGCAAAAGCTAAAAGTCCAAAGTTTCCTGAAGTGGCAAAACTTCAACATTTACATAGGTGGTTCCTCTTTATTCATGCTTCTGCTTAGCACTTTTTTAAAGAAATTAACTATTGAGAAGTAAAGACTTCATCCTCCTTTTCCAGCAGGTCCTGAGCACAACCTTCGGATGTAATATAAAACATGTGCTCTAGTCCACTAAATGTTCAGCTTTCCACATTGAACTTAGCTCCCAAGTTTCCTTAGGAGGGAGTTGGGTGTCTTAGTATTCAGTGACTAAGTTGGACTTCAAACCGATCCCTTTAGCAGACTTTAAAACCAAGTCTCTAGATAAACCCTTCATCAAGTGATCAGCTAAGTTTTGTTGAGATATAACAAACTCTATAGATACCACCCCATTCATGATAAGCTCACGAATCATGCTATGCCTGACACCTAAGTGTCTAGACTTCCCATTGTACATCTGGCTATAAGCCTTTGCCAATGTAGCAACACTATCACAACGGATAGAAATAGGTGCTATAGGTTTAGGCCACAATGGAATCTCAAGAAGCAAGTTTTTCAACCATTCAACTTCTTTGCCAGCAGCTGCTAAAGCCACAAATTCAGATTCCATGGTTGTACTGGTGATGCAAGTTTGTTTCTTGGATGCCCAAGAAATTGCACCTCCACCAAGTAGGAATACCCAGCCACTTGTAGGCGAATTGTCTTCAGTGTTACTGATCCAACTTGCATCAGTGTATCCTTCCAATACTGAAGAATAACTAGTATATGAGAGATTATAATCCATAATTCTCTTCAAATACTTAAAAAAACCCTCTGAATTGCTTGCAAGTGATGAGCACTAGGATTACTAGTATACCTGCTCAGTTTACCCACTGCAAAAGCAATATCAGGTCTTGTACAAGTCATGGCATACATCAAGCAGCCAATTACCCTGGAATACTCAAGTTGAGATACAACTTTGCCAGTATTAGGCATTAGCTTCTCACTTGTATCCGTAGGAGTACTCACTGGAGTACAATCAAAGTAATTAAATTTCTTTAACACCTTCTCAGTGTAATGAGACTGAGAGATAGAAATTTTGTTACTTTCTTTTTTAATCCTAATACCAAGGATAACATCAGCCTCCCCCATATCCTTCATGGAGAACTTTGATGACAAAAATGCCTTTGTAAGGTTAACTTGATTTTGGTCAGTGCCAAAGATCAACATGTCATCAACATATAGACAAATGGTGACTCCTTTACCAGATTCATCAAATTTGCTATATACACATTTGCCAGCCTGATTAAGTAAATAACCACTTGACAAAACCACTTCATCAAACTTTTGATGCCATTGCTTAGGTGCCTGTTTTAGTCTATAAAGAGACTTAATCAGTTTACACACCTTGTTTTCATTGCCAGGCATGATGAAGCCCTGAGGTTGATTCATATAAACCTCCTCATCTAAGTCACCATTCAAGAAAGCTGTCTTCACATCCATCTGATGAATAATCAGATTGTGAATTGATGCCAAAGCAATCAACAATCTTATGGTACTGATACGTGCCACTGGAGCATAAGTATCAAAATAGTCTATCCTTGACTTTTGTTTAAAGCCTTGAATAACTAGTCTTGCCTTGAACTTTTCAACAGTTCCATCTACCTTCATTTTCCTTTTGAAAATCCATTTGCAACCAGGTGGTAGATCAGTCAATACATAAGTGTTGTTGCCCATGATGGAGTCCATCTCATCGTTAATTTCTTCTTTCCAGAAAGCAACATCCTGGGACTTCATTGCTTCTTCAAATGTTTTGGGATCATCCTCAACAATGAAGCAATAGGAGTATTGATCAGAGACCACACTCCTTGTACCTTCAATTAAGTATAATTGAAACTCAGGTCCAAATGACTTTGGAGTCCTGACCCTATTACTCCTTCTGAGCTCAGGTTCAGGTTGTTGTTCCACAACCTCATCAGAAACCTCATTAGAGATCTCTGAAACACCAATGTCTTCAGTTCCATTTGGAATCCTTTGACTTGGTCTAGGGACTGATGAGAATCTATTCTCATCAAAAAGTGCATCTCTTGATTCAATTATTGAGTTAATTGAAACAGACTCATTAGGTTCAATAACATAGAACCTATATGCCTTGGAATGCTCAGCATATCCAACAAAGATATATTCAATGCCTCTTTCACCTAAAGTTTTCTGCTTTGGATCAGGGAGTCTTACAACTGCCCTACAACCCCAAACCCTAAGAAAGTTCAAGTTGGGTTTTCTTTTAGTCCAGAGTTCATAAGGGGTTATCTTGTTCCTTTTATTGGGAACCCTATTTAATAAATAGCAAGCTGTTAACATAGCTTCACCCCAGAACCCTTGACTCGGCCCTGAATAGGACAACATGGAATTAACCATCTCCTTTAGCACCCTGTTTTTCCTTTCAGATATACCATTTTACTGAGGAGTATAGGGGGCAGTCGTTTCGTGGATTATACCAATAGACTGAAAATACAGAGTATCCATGTACTCACACCCCCTATCAGTCTTGAATCTTTTGATTAGAGACCCTTGTTGCAGTTCAACTTCAGTTTTAAATACTTTAAATTTATCTAATGATTCATCCTTAGTATGTAACAAATAAACAGAACAAAACCTAGAAGCATCATCAATAAAAGTCACAAAGTATTTCTTGTTCCCCAAAGAGGGAGTGGCATGTAAATCACATAGGTCACTATGAATCAGCTCCAACACTTTAGTTTCACGTTTTACACTTTCAAATGGTTTCTTAGTTATTTTGGTCATCATGCAAGTTTTAAACTTTTCAGTGTCCATATCAAAGGCTGGAATTAACCCATCCTTAGACATATCTCACATTCTTTTAAAGTGTGCATGGCCAAGTCAAGCATGCCATAGGGTTGAATCATTAAGTTTAGAGGTTGAAAAAAAAGTTGAATTACCAATATCATTAACAATATTAAGCCTGAACATTTGATTACACAAATAGCCAAAACCAATAAACTAAAGGTGATGTATGAATATAAAATATATGAGAACCAAATAAACGCAGCGGAACAACATCACCCACACGGATCCATATAGCCAATATGATTAATCAAAAATAAACATAACATGTTTATACATTTGTAGCGTGCAACGGGAATCACCAACAATAACACCACCACGAATGGAATGAGAAACCCAAGAGATCAATGAGGTCAATCTCTTCTATGATGGAAACATACTACACCTCCTTGTATACCCCTTTGATGTTAGTCCTTAACCCCGTAACCTTGTTATAGCCTTTGAATAGACAAGATTCAAAGAAATAGATCAAGAAAACAAAAACCCTAGAAGGGATGTTTGTTTGAGCCGTGAGTTAGAGGGAGAGAGAGGGGGAGATAATTTTGGTAATTGTTTATCACTAAATGAGGAGACATCTCTCAAATATATTTACCAAAAATCTCAAAACCAATTCCCTTGTAACCTCCCCTAATGGCCGACCACATATGGGCCAAATGGGCTTCCCCATTTGTTTTTCTAGTCCAATGGATTAAGTACTTTACTTAGTCATTAGAAGCCCAATAGCGATCCCGAGTTACGTAAGGTTATTTATATATCGTAAATACAATAAACACGACATATAAAGTGGTACCTAAGTGTATATGTGTGTGACCCCATAGGCTCACATATGTCTAGCCATATAATTATTTATTATGACACGAGCATACTCCAACAGCTCCCACTTGCGACGTCATAATAATCAAGTAATTATACAAGCAAAGGTTAGCGTCTAGCAACACGCCAATGCCCCTAAAAATATGTGAGGATAGTTTCTCAAACTTCTCATTTTAAATGGTTTATATGCCATCTTTCCTTTTGTTACAGATACTATGTTGAACACTAGACATGGATCAAAGTCATTCCATTTGTTCAACTATTCTGTTTCTCGATCTAGATATTGAACAAGATTACCAAGTGAATTAAGATTCATCTTAATCTCATTTGGGTACGGCCATACAAACATCTGTTCAATTCATCGAGGGACCCAATAGTATCTAACTCCATGATATGTGGAGGAACAAATCCTATTTTGACTGCACATGTCATTCATGTGTTTCAAATCACTCCTGAAAATGGTTTTTATAACTACCTTATTCAGGACAGTGTTTAACCATATCAAAGAATGAAATTCCTCACATGCAAGACCTACTTGCATCTCAAGTCTAAGGATAAGAGACATAACCATTTGCGAGATTCACTATTGACGCCGATCCATGCAGTGAAATCTCGAAGGTTGGGTCAGTCCAATGTTCATCATAATGAACAACATATGAGTTTTGGCAAATAAATCACGAACACGCTCACATTTGCCTTATTTCGATGATACTCCCGTATCGTCAACTGACAATGGACAATTTTTGAATAATTAAATTATTCATGGATTAAACATGCAATAATGGAATACAGTTGTTATGAATGAAAACGACTATAACCATTACATCAATTCATTAAAGATATAAACTGTTCAACATTCCAATTATTTAAAATACTAAAAACATATTTACATGAGACTATTAGCAGGTCGCAGCCCAATATTCCTAGCATGCTCCACATGTTTGGTACAAGACATTGGTTTAGTAAAAGGATTGGCTAAATTGTCATCTGTGTGAACTTTGAGGAGATGAATATCACCACTTTCGATAACTTCTCGAATATAGTGAACTTTCCGACGAAAGTGTTTGGCACCCTTTAGAACACCTGGTTCATTAGCTATGACTAAATCTGAAGAATTTGACATGATGTGGACGTGCACGGGATTTTACAACTCTTGTGATTTAAACCGAGAAATCGAATCTTTCGCGGGATTTTCTAAAATCAACAAAAGAAACCGTGAAATGATGCTTGAGATGTGCTATGATAACTGTTGGATTGGCACAAAGATAAGAGATTTTGTGTTAAACTTGATGATAGTTATGTACTTGGTTATATGTTGTTTAGTTGAGATTTGGTTTGGTTGATGCAAGTTGTAATGGTGAAATTATGGTCCGAAACTTAAAACCTCAATAACTTCACTCCGGAGGTGGTTTGGACATCGAAAAATTTGTTTCACGACTTTGTGGTGAAACCTCACAATATTCAGCCTGTTCCGGTCGTTTTGACAGGTATTTCGCTGAAAACAGAGTTACGGTTCAAAAGTTATGGTCGTTTGAAATTTTGACGTAAAAAGTAAACTTTGGTCAAATTGCAACTTTGGCAAATCGCTGAAATTCCAATCCCTGAGTGAGCAACTCGCAGAAATTGGCAAATCACAAGATGACCAACTCGCTAACTGACCAACTCACTGAATCACCGACTCGCTGAATCACCAACTCGCTAACTGACCAACACGCTAACTGACCAACTCACTGAATCACCAACTCGCTAAATCACCAACTCGCTAACTGACCAACTCGCTAAATTCCAACTCGCTGAACACCAACTCGCTAAGCACCAACTTGCTAAACACCAACACGCTAAACACCAACTCGCTAAACACCAACTCGCTAAATGCAACTCGCTATGAAGCAACTCGCTATGAGGCAACTTGCTGGAAGTAAGGACAAACTCTGATAACTCGCTAGACGAAAAGGGCAAGACAATCGCTTTCTTGGCGAGTTGTCCTCTTTTCCAAGAATAGTAAAACTGCCAAATCGCTACCAAAATCCAACCAACTCGCTACCAATCTCCAAGCTACTCGCTACCAAGAACTCTTCACAAATATCACACAAATTGACGTAGAATCACCACTAGACTAGTGAAACAAGTTATGTAAACACAAAACAAGTTTCATCTAACACCCCTAGTCAAGAAAGTACAACAATACCACACAATAAATCACTAAACGATACCAAACAAGGATGTTTTTTAGAGAAACTAGTTGAACCAAAAATAACCACAAAAACAAGTACAAATCCGAGAATACCAAGTCCTAAGATGAAACCATGGCTCTTGATACCAATTGTAGGATGCTCATAATCATAAACATGTATGGTTTTGTGTAATATGGATCGAATGAGAAGAAGAACAAATGAGAAATTGGGAGCCTTTTTCTTGAGAGAGATGTTAGATTAGAAATAATGAAAAGGTCCAACCCTCTCCTTTGGTGGAGAGGGCTATTTATACTTATTACAATAACGCCTCTAGTAGGCTATGGTTTGGGCTGACAGTGGGTAAAGAGTCGACCCGACACCATGGTGAAACGTATACTAAACTAATATGATAAATACTACGAGCTACATAATGCTAAACCATACTCGGGGTGACCGAGTCTTCAATATGAATAATCGTATTCCTAACAACCACTGGTATCTGATCTTTACTATGCACTAAATAAGTCCAAGTAGCTCTTGTATTATCATCCACATTAGTGAAAAGGTAGTGTGCTCCATTCAAAGTTGGATGTTTGTATGGACCCCATAGGTCCACATGAATCAATTCAAAAGGAACACTCTGCATATAATTACTAATAGGGAAAGAAAGCATGTGGTGTTTTGACAGCAAACAACTTTCACAATGAAAATTTGATACATCAAGGTTTTTGGGCAAATGAACTAGCTTGGACACAGAGGTATGTCCAAGTCTAGCATGTAGAGTATGAACATCTAGAGTAGATTTACTGCTTGCCACATTCTCTTTAGTGATAAGATCCTGAAACATAAAAGCATTGTGGAAGAATTGAGCTGTCAAGTTTTTGGTTTGAATTAGTTTGCCAACTGAAAGCAAATTTAGTTGAAATTCTGGCACATAGAACACATCAGTAAGAATCAAGGATGGTGTTAAAGCCACTTCACCAACAATAGTAACTTCAAGAGATCTACCATCAGGAAGATGAACCATAATTGGATTAATTAAGTACTCCACTGATATGAATAGGTGGTCATGTGGTCTGAAGCACCACTATCAGTTATCCAATCTTAATTAATGTCCATATGTGGATGACAGAAAAGTGCAAATGAAACTGTCAAATAGGAAAGGATAACTGCATGAGCAGAAGTGCTAGCATAATTTCTCATAGCAACTCCATTATCTTCTGCTACCCCTTTCCTTTGAACATTTTCATCATCTCTTGGCAAACTGCAGCCACAGGCAAAAATTGGATCCTCTTCCTAATGTGAACAAGCAATAACCCATCAGTAATTGCAGGTTTAGAGTTATTGTTACTGTTCGAAGCCGTTATTGAAATACTCCTATAACAGTGAATTGAACCAGTGAAAGAGGAGGAAGACGATTCAAGAACAGAGTAGTTATGTAAAACCGTTAAAATGGTTAGGAAGAAAAACGGTTATGTAACAGAATCGAGCTCAGTGGCTCTAATACCATATAGAATTTATGATGCGGAATAAAATGATAAGAAGTGATAAGAGAAATTATTTCATTAATTGAAGAATGAAGGAGATACAAAGTATTTATAGCCTTGGCGCCTAACTAACAACTAAAACAGAATTACAAATATTTACATAAGAAGTCCCTCAACTATTTACAACTTGATAATAGTGAATAGGTCTTTAATTACGCAAGGGTAGTAAGGTTCATACACCATCAGTATTTTTTAATATTATTTTTCTTTTCCCAATGAGAAAAGGCTGTCACATTATGTAAGAACTAGTCATTTAATGAAAACATAAAAAAGCTAAGTCAACACCTTTCGTATTCCATATCCATCCTCTGCAAACAAACACCAAATCCATTTGTCCATGTTCTCCTTTCATTTATCTTCTTCTCAAAACACATACACACACACACACACACACACACACACACACACACACACACACACACACACACACATCACAGACGCCGGATCTGGAATCGAATTTCTAAAGCATGCCAGATCTAAAATGATTTAGAGCTACCGAAAATATCTCAGCCGCTACCAATCCCCTAAACCACCAACATCTGCATGCGCTGGCGACAACGTCAAACCACCGGTACACCACCACTACCGGCATGTTATAAAAAGCCAAAATACCACATATTTTATGACGATGGTGAGAGACGGAGTGGTGTTGGTGGCTGTTGATGAAAGGATACTATAAAACAGATGAATAATCAACTACAATAATCTTTTAAATTGTGTGCGATGATGGCTGAAAAAAGGAGTGAGAAATAAAAAAGGACGAATATGATTTTATATACTTTTTAGTATTATTTACTTAGAATAATTGATAAAATGACGATGGTTTGAGATGGTGTCTAGATGCCATTTTACTGGCAAAAAGCCTTACGCAAAAGTTTGACAACGCAAAAGCCTTACCGAAGGCCTTTGGTCTAGTGGTATGTGAGTTGCTCACCAAGTCTTGGTCTAGTGGTATGTGAGTTGCTAATCAAGTCACCAACCTAGAGGTTGTGGGTTGATGAGGCGAAAAATGAACCACTTTTAGGGGGTCATTTAAGCCCGAAATTGAATTTATTTGATCAAATATTACCCTAAATCGTTCCTTTTGTGATTTTAGGTACTTTGGGAGTGAAATCTGGAAAAGGAAGCAATTCGGACGTTTTTGGAGCATAAAAGTGAAGAAAACGCCAAAGACTTAATTTTCCATGCTGAGAACAGTGTATGACGGCGTCAAGAGGAAATTCATGACGGCGTCAAGAGTAAAATCCATGACGACCCAAAAGAAACGTGAAGGCGTCACAAGAAGGGCGTAAAGAGTTAATTGTGTGACTGCCTGCATAAGGGGACTACATGACGGCGTCAGACCCAGATCTAGGCAGTCCGAGGAACTATTTGGCGGCGAGATGACGGCGTCAGACATTTGTTCTTGACGCCGTCACCTCCTAAACTCTATATATAGTTTTCTAATTTTCATTCATTAGAGAGGAACTTGTGTGGAGAAACCCTAGGGCCGAACTTTGTGAACCCTAGCTCGTATTTTACAGTAAATTCAAGGGTTTTCACCCCTTGAATCCTTTCATGTGCTATTGAGATAAGTCTTCTCTTAATTCAATCAATATGTCTATGTGTTGGTTGTCTATATCTTGTGCTTGTCTTGATTTCAACATGCTAGGCTAGATCTATCTTGTGTTTGCTTAGATCTAATGAAACCTAGATGTTAATTATGTGTTGATTACATGTTTATGGTTGTATTGGATGAATGATTTCAGTGTTAGGCTTAAGAAAACTGGCAGATCTCCATTGTGTAACATGCTTGAACGTCTTAGGAAACATGAACCGATGTGTACTAGGTTTTATTGGTTGTATTTAATGCATGAGTAAATTCTAATGATCCCATGTTAGGAGCTTCTTAGCCGGCTCGACATAGGAGTGAAGTAGGCACTCATAGGATTGGGGAAGTAAGTACGCCACCCCATGAATGGTATTAAGGAATACAATCCGTCATCCACACAACTATAACAAGTAATTAACGTGTAAAAGATATCTAGGGAGTAGTGAAATCTAAGTAAACACATTTCTCCCACATATTGCTCACAACTTTAGCTTAAATTAGTTTATTTTCATTTCTAGTATTTTATTTTGATTGCATCTTTAGTATTGGGTTAGTTGACTAGCAACTAATTCCGCCCAAATCCTTCAAACCCGAGATTTTTAATTGCTTTCCTAAAAATATAAAAATACAAAAAGAGTAATCCCTCATCTCTAGACCTAATCTTTAGGTTTTCTAATCCTAGCGACACTATTCCTAGCTGAACGATCAATCCCCCGGTACTTGTCATTATACTATACTACATCGATCAGGTACACTGCCTGGTGGGGGTTGTAAGCTTCTCGAGATCCCTCGAGAGGTAAAGCCTGGTGCAATCCCTACGCATCAAGTTTTTGGCGCCGCGGCCCGGGGAATAGTTATTGTCTAGGTTAGAATCTCTTTTTATTAGGTCTACTTGCTAGATTCCTTTCTAGTAATATTTAATTTTTTATTTTTAGGTTCTCTTTAGTCTATCTTATTTCTTTGTGTTTTTGTTCGTAACTCTTCACCACCCGACATCATGGACGATGGGAACATCTTTGAACCCGTCATCCCACCACAACAAAACCCACCACTAGAACCTCTTAGGCCCCAAACCTTAGGAGAGTATTCCCGACCTAGCCACCGAGGCTATCGAAACACCATTGAGCTCACCGGAGCCAATGTGACCCCCATGCGATCCGACACCATCCGGTTGGTGCAAAGCGGATGTGCATTCCATGGACTTCGTTCCGAAGATCCAAATCAACATCTCAAGGACTTCCTTAAAATCGTAGATTCCATAGACCTAGATGTTGCAACTAGAGAGACAACCCAATTACGCCTATTCCAATTCTCTCTACGTGATCAAGCTAGTCAATGGCTTGAACGTTTACCCGCGGGATCCATCACCGCATGGGATGATCTCACCACTCATTTCCTTGCTCAATTTTTCCCACCGGGGAGAACTACCAAGCTTAGAAATGACATCTTGACGTTCCAACAACGTCAAAATGAAACTCTCTATGAAGCATGGACTCGTTTCAAGGACTTACTCCAAAAAGTCCCTCATCATGGCATAGATCTTTGGCTCCAAGTCCAAATCTTTTATGACCATATCGATCTCTCCACGAGGCGAGCCATTGACCAATAGGCCGGTGGTAAGCTACGTGATCTAAGTGCGGAACAATCATGGGAACTCATAGAAGATCTTGCTCTCTATCACAACAAAAGTTGGAATGATCCCCGTGATTTGAACAAAACGGTCAAGGCAATATCTTTGCCTTCGAACAACTCTAGCACTCCCGACCGTAGGATCATGGAACTTGAGGACCAAGTCAAGTTTCTCATGAAATCTTACGAAGCTCCTAAGCCTTCAAGCCAAGTGAACAAAATCACTTCTTCATGCGAATTATGTAGTGGTCCCCATGACACTCGTGATTGTGTGGAACTCCCCGGAACAGCTTTTGCGGATTACGCATCCTCACGTACCGACGAAGCGGGAGATAAGTGGTACACTTTCAAACCCGAGCCAAACCCTTACGGTGATTCATACAACCCCTCTTGGAAAAATCACCCAAACCTTAGGTGGAAACAAAATCAAGCCAATTCTTTCAATCCGCCTAATCGTTACCAACCAAACGGTCCACCCTCCAACCGTACTTTCAACAACAATCCTTCTAGCAACTATGGTAGTACCAACAATCTTGAAGGATTGATGTCTAAGTTCATGGCATCTCAAGAAGCTCGCATATCTAAGTTTGAAGCCGATTTCAAACAAAAGCAAAGCGAGATGACCACCAAAATTGACACATTGTTGAAAGCTCTCAATGATCGAGAAATGGGAGCACTCCCAAGTGACACGGTCAAGAATCCGAAACTAAACGTTAATTCTATATCATCAGTTTCGTCACCCACTTTTTGTCCGCAATACTACTCGGTTAAATCAACGAGCACGTGTTTCAAACAAAACCAAATTCTTCAAAAGGACCAATCAAGTAAAACACCCGATATAAAACCGGTCAAAGCATAGTTGAAACACCTCCTACGCAAGACCTTGACGATGAATTCAAGAAACTTCACCTTGAACGCCCCGTTATTGATGTCTTAGCTCGTGCTCCCTACTATAGTGCCCTCTTAGAAAAGTATGAGAAGTTTAAGCTAGGTAAAAATGGGACCGCCTTCGTTCAAAACAAGTTGCCTAAAAAGCTTGATGATCCGGGTATATTTGTTTTGCCTTGTAAGATAGGAAGATCCGAAGCTTTCGACACACTAGCCGATTTAGGGTCAAGCCTCAACTTGATTCCCTTATCCCTATTCACCACTCTTAAGCTAGGAAAGTTAGAGGAGATGGAGGTATTGATAAGTCTAGCGGATGGAAGTATTGCCCACCCGGTTGGAATGATTAAGGATGTAGTTGTTCACGTAGGAAAGTTAACTATCTTAGCGGATTTTCACGTCCTAGACATGGTTAGTGACACTACATGCCCATTATTGGTAGGAAGAGGATTTTTAGCAACCACTAGCGCCATGATAGATTGTAAGGAGTCTAAGATAGCGGTAGGTGAAGGCGACACTTGGTCGGTATACGATGTTAAGAAGCATAGTTATGATTGTGATGATGAACCGACACCACATTGGGTAGAGATTAATAGGAGACCGTCTAGATATGGACCTTGGATAGAAAGGAACTTTATAGGACCTCAACGCCCATTCTACCTAGAAAAAGATTTCATTGAAAAGACACATTCGGTGGAACAACTCATAGCTAGAGATGAAGAGCTAGATCCTTTTGAGGACCCCTTAGTCTTTAGGAAGATGATTGAGTTCTTGAGCGTAATGCCTATTAATATAGAGATGAATAAGTGGAAAAGAGAGGGAGACAAGTGTAAATGGAGGTGGGACAAGCCACCTAAAGAAGGTGACGGATCATGGCATATGAAGATGACTTTGTATGATCCGGATAGAGAAAAGTTTGAAAGGTCATACCGTACTAAGAAAACCGATAGGAAGCTAAAACCTAAGTTTGATCCCAAGGATGTCCTCAATGAGGAACTCACCCGTATCACGTAGTAACCCATGCCCTTGAGTCTAGCTACAAGACTCATAAATAAAGAAAAGTGCATCTTGGGAGGCAACCCATGTTTTGTGTGATTTTTATTTGTTTGTTTGTTATTTGCTTCCGTATGCATGCTTTATTTTTATTGTTGGTAGATCATGTTTCTAAACTAAATAGTGGAAATACTTTACTTTGTTGTTTGACCTAGTCTTAACTTCACCCAAAGGTATTTTTGCAAAAGATAAGTGTAAGGGGAAACCCCAAATATATTTTTAAGAAACAAACCGATCATGATTCTCCACAATATTAAATGAACATGTATATTCGTATTTGTTAGAGTCAAATTCTTGTATCGAGTCATAATGATGTTTTGTAGGATTTTCCAGGAAGTAGGACCAAGTTTTTCCAGAAATTTCCAGAAACTTAACATAAGAATTTCTGCAGGTCACTTCTGACGGCGTCACGAGTTTACTCTTGACGGCGTCATGTGTAAAAATCTGGAAATTTTACCAGTTTTGTTTTTCTAACGGAGTCTTAAAGTTTTTGTTGAATTATTAGTTTTATAATCTCCAGGAAATCTGCAAACATCATTTCACAAGCATTATATCTTATTTTGTTTTCTAGGATTTAGTAACATATGTAGATTGTCGCCGATTTTATGCGAGGTTGCCTTGTCTGTTTTCTCAGGTTTTTACAGGTTATGTATGACAAGAAGATGATTATTTTTCTGGAAGGGAAGCTTTGATTGTTCATTTTCTTGGAGGAAGATTTAACCTGGCCACCTTATTATCCATACCGAGCGAATCAGGGAAGTATTTGACTTCATTCTTTTTACTTATTTCACTTTTACATTCTTTACTTGAACATTGGGGACGATGTTCATCTTAAGTGTAAGGGGAGGGTAAAATGATGATACCTTACAGATTTCGCTTGAGTTTGTTTGTTTGATAGTAGATGTGTAATAAAACTATGAGAAATACTTGTTAGTGCAATTTTAGCGCCAAATTTAAATTTTTTTACAACATTTAGGAGTGAAACTTTAGCCATAGCAAGCGTCTCATAGATAGGAGATTGTATGACTAGCACATAACCGTACCATTCAGAAAAATTTTCCACCCAAATATGTGAGGTTCGTCTTTAGATTTGATAGGAAAAGCATTTACTATTAGTGCTTATGAGTGTACCGGTAGCATTTAGATTCTAGAACTTGCGTTAGTGATGCATCCCGAGACCGCTAGTGAGACTACATTCGTGTAGTAGGATTTACTACATGATAAGAGGCATCAGGATCACCCTTTGTGTTAAACCCGTATTATAATTACTTGACCATTTAAGTCATATTACTTGGCTAGTTAAGTTAATTAATTTTTCCCACACCTTAGCGTTGTACTCATTTTTAGTACACGAAACCCCTAGTACACCCCTCCGAGCCTATCTTTTCGTTTCTAACTTTAAGCATCTTACTTAAAGGAAGAATTTGTTACACCCCACTTAAATGTACAACCAAATCGCCTTAGCCTTCCGTGTATGCACTCATCTTTAGTGCATTATTGTTATTTGTTAAACCCTAAGTTAATTATCTAATTGATTACATGGTTGCTAAGTCGAGTCATATCCTTGTACATATTGTTTTGGGACGATTGGGACTCATGGGTAAAGTACTTATTTTATGGAGTAATGGGGAAGAACATCATATTATTACCCCCATATGTACGTTAAATTTAAAAGTACTCCAAGTGTTTTGATTATCTTGATTCGAGTCATTAGATTAGTTTATTGTAAAGTATGTAAAAATTCAAGTGTAAGGGGAATGTTCATCCCCTATGATGTATTATTTTGGATGGTAGGGTAAGAGTGTATGCACAAAAAACAAAAAAAAAAAAAATAAAAAAAAAAATAAAAAAAAAATAATAATTTCGAAAAAACAAAAAAAAAAAAAGAAAAGAAAAAAAATAGAAAAAAGAAAAAGAGAAAAAACATACGGACTACCATCCCTTTTCATTCTATGTTTATTTTATATTTTTGTTATTTTTCATTTATTAGCTTAAGTCGAGTCTAGTCTTGGCTTAGCAACGCCATATTATACATGTAATTAACCAAGATTGTTAACTCGCCACCAGTAAGGACTGCCTATATCCAACAAAACCGTGTATTCCATATCCCTACACCTAACGTTACAACCCTTTAAAAGACCTCTTTGATAATTTATCCTAGGTGCTTACGCCATGTGGTGGAGGTTTGATCCTTTCCCAAGCCTATGGTAATCTATTTTGCTATGACAGGTAGTGAGAGATGTTTTCCATTTTCATATTGTAATTTATAGTTTATTACACCCGAGAGATGTGAGTATCTAAACACTATTTGTGAGGTGCTAGTGTATGACCTTCGTGCTTGTCTTTGGTCTTTAGTGGAATGATTATTTGTTGTAATTACTTTTATATTAGTGTTAAATGACCCCTAACTTGTATTTTGACTAGAATAAAAGCGCATTTGCTTGAGGACAAGCAAATCTCAAGTGTAAGGGTATATGATGAGGCGAAAAATGAACTACTTTTAGGGGGTCATTTAAGCCCGGAATTGAATTTATTTGATCAAATATTACCCTAAATCGTTCCTTTTGTGATTTTAGGTACTTTGGGAGTGAAATCTGGAAAAGGAAGCAATTCGGACGTTTTTGGAGCATAAAAGTGAAGAAAACGCCAAAGACTTAATTTTCCATGCTGAGAACAGTGTGTGATGGCGTCAAGAGGAAATTCATGACGGCGTCAAGAGTAAAATCCATGACGACCCAGAAGAAACGTGAAGGCGTCACAAGAAGGGCGTAAAGAGTTAATTGTATGACGGCCTGCATAAGGGGACTACATGACGGCGTCAGACCCAGATCTAGGCAGTCCGAGGAACTATTTGGCGGCGAGATGACGGCGTCAGACATTTGTTCTTGACGCCGTCACCTCCTAAACTCTATATATAGTTTTCTAATTTTCATTCATTAGAGAGGAACTTGGGTGGAGAAACCCTAGGGCCGAACTTTGTGAACCCTAGCTCGTATTTTACAGTAAATTCAAGGGTTTTCACCCCTTGAATCCTTTCATGTGCTATTGAGATAAGTCTTCTCTTAATTCAATCAATATGTCTATGTGTTGGTTGTCTATATCTTGTACTTGTCTTGATTTCAACATGCTAGGCTAGATCTATCTTGTGTTTGCTTAGATCTAATGAAACCTAGATGTTAATTATGTGTTGATTACTGATTGAGCCTAAACCACCTAACTTATATTAACCAAATAATGGTCAACAAAGTCAAATAGCCTAGGTCAATGCTCCGGGTAATATAGGGTATCACCAGGTCGTTAAGTCCCGTTGAAGTGTGAATTGTAACTCTAGCGTATTTGTGATCGGGTAATTATTCACAGGAAAAGGTTATGATCAGAATTATTTGGAATTTATTAACAATTATAGCTTAGGAAAGCTACGTGATTGATTACGGGAATTTAGGTTACGAAGATTTGAGCTAAAAAACTAAAAACGTACGTTTTAATTAAAAAACATAAACAGACGCACAAAACAAAAAGTACAACTGTAGGATGAAAAGGGTTAAAAGTGTAAAATTGATATTTTTACAATCCTAATATTAAAAGAAAATTTTAAGAAAAATTAAAATTATTTTTACACTATTTAATTATTTATAATTAATTAATTACTAATTATCTATTTAATACTAATTAAATTAATTAGAATTATTAAAAATACTTAAAAGACTTAGAAAATTAAGAAAAATTTTATAAATCTAATTAACCATCATGGGAATCCTAAAAAATTATAAAAAGTTAATTTTATGTATTTTTAAGTTAATTAACTAATTATTATTCTACTTATTAATTAATATCTAATTAAACTATTTAAATTATGAATACTATTAAATGAACAGTAAAAATTCTAGAAAAATTTATAAAAATATTTTAACTAAAATAAAAGCTATAAAAATTATAAAAACTAGGTTATACTATTTAAAAACTAATTATGCTATTTAATTGTTTAATATTAATTAAAACTAAATTAAACTAAAATTAATTAGAAATACCACTAAATGACAAAATAAAAATCTGGAAAAATTTGTAAAATTATTTTAACCTAAAATATAATTTCTAAAACTATAAAAGTGATATATTACTTAGAAATTAATTAAAAAGAAAATTAAATTGATAAATTCTATTAAATAGAAGCTATCACTATTTTTAAAATTGGTTTTTTGGATTTTTTTCTCTTTCTAAACTGATAATAAGCTAAAAACAACTAACTTTAATAAAAACACTTTTGTTTTAACCCAATGAATAAGCAATTCAAGTGCTTATTACACCCACAGTTGACTTTTGTTGACTGTGGAGTGTTTTAGCTCAAATGGTGAAATGTGGGGTCCACAATGGTTGAGATTGGTTTCTCTGAGTTTAACAATCAATAATAAGCAACTAATGAGCAAAGGATTGGCCTGAATAAGCCAAAAAGACCAAAAATAAGCACAAGCTTGTTTTCCACTGAGCAGATTAGGGGACAAGGTTAAGGGTCAAAATAAGGTGGGGTCCACAGACTTAGGGGTCAAACAAAAGGTTCAAAGCTACTCCCTGGTAGGAGGAGGGTTGAAGGGAACCAAAATCAAGTGGTATAGACCACTGAATAGGCCACAAACCACCACAAAAGGTGGTGGTGTGGAAGTGTTCTGCTGAGAACAGGGCAATGGGTTGCCCTGCAGGTTACTTCCAAGGGGTGTGGGACCCACCAAATAAAATCACAAAAATCTATAAAATTTCTTAAAAATCAACCAAGTGGTAGAGAGTAAGCATGTAAAATTTTAGACCTTGAATCTTAGTATCCAATAAATTGCAGGCCTCCAAAGTTGGCTCAAAATGACTGAGAAAGATTTTGACTTTTAAGAATTTTACACTACTTTGACTTTTTCCAACTTTTGATTGATCTAAATGGCTGAGAGCATGTTTACAAGTTAATTTAAAACTAAATTAAGTTACAAGTACTACTTTTACAATGAAATGATTTGGTATGGAACTCAAAAACTACCACAGTTGACTGTGGTAGTGAATTTTATATGAATTTGACTTTTGGCTGTTGTAAGGTACCAAGTGAGTGTCTCCAAGGTCTGATAAAACCTACCAAAGGTTGTCTATAACCAAGCAACAATACAACAACAATAAAAGAGTAGCAGTTAGGCTATATCCAAACACCCCCTAAACAGATGATTAGTATGAGAATTACAAAGCAACCATTTAAATTAACTTACAAACAACTACACTAACTTGCACTGACATAAATTAAGTTAGATTAAACTAAAATAAACAACAAACAACACTTTAACTAGGTAAGACAGATTATGCATAAGTAAGTTAAGAAAATAGCTCACAGTTGATTCCAAAGCCAAGACTGAGGTACCCAGGATTCAATCACACAAACCTAATACTCCCCAAGGAGTTCTAAACCAGATTCCAATCCAAGCTTCCAGCTTATCTCCATTAACACAGATACCTTTTTTTTCTTTCTTTTTTATTTATTTTTCTTTTGTTTTTCTTTGAAAAATCAACTTGAAAAAGGATTTATGCTAAATTTCACTTCTAACACCTTCTGAGATTTGAATGTAAGTGATTTAGATAATAGCAACAAGTTTTAACACCTCCTTATTCGTACATAATTAACTTAACTAAAATATGAGAACAATGACATTCATATAACAAACTTAAACTTTTTTCATTAAAAGATTGAACAATACACTTAATACATTAAAGGTACACTGAAAGGTAAACAATACTTAGAAATTTAAAGTTTTACAATAATTAAAAATTTGCAAATTAGCTAAAAAAAACTACTCTTGATCACTGCTGCATCTCTTTTCTTTTATACTGGAACCATTAGGGTTTTGAAACCCTAATGAGTGAATCCCATCTGCCCTCTGAGCCCTTGGATTACCAATCAATCAATCTTGACCTTTAAAATCTTTTGGCGCCAATCTTTTTTTCTTCCTTTGTCAGACTGAGGTTGAGTGGTGAGTGGGGAACAATTAAAGAATTTTGGAGCATAGCTTAAGAGTCAAAGGGGAGGGATGGTGTGCTGAGGTGGAGGAGGGGGGAGCAGGTAGCAGGTTGGAGGGGGGTTTGACTACGGTTGACTGGGAAGTAGAGGGTGAAGGCTGGGTGTTATTTTAAACGGGGTGAGGTGGTGAATGGGTTATGGAGTGGGCTAAAAGAGAGATGAGCCTGGGGGTGTTTGATGGACCAGGTTTTAGTTGGGTTTGGATTTGGTTTTTGGTTTAAGTTAATTTAGGATCCGTTTGGTTTTAGTAACTTTAGATCACAAGGACCATTCATGCAATTTACCGAAACATGAGGGGTGTAAATGACATGTTCCCAAAAATATCCTAAGGGTGTAATTTTGCCAAGTTTGAATTCCCATGGACCATGAATGTAATTTTTGCACTTTTGAATTTCCCGAGGGCCATAAGTGACAAGTTTCCAAAATTTAGGGACTAATGTTGTAAATCCCTCAAACTCACACCAAAGGATTATTTTTGACAATTTATGATTTTCCAAGGACCCTAGATGATTTTTTTATTCAAAATAATTCCACCCGGGATCAAATCTGTCAATTTCCAAAACTCCAGGGACCATTTTGTCAATTTTGGATTTTAAGGGGTAAAAGTGTAACTTTCTCAAACTTTATCACCCAAGGACTTATTTTGATAATTTTTTGACTTTTCTTTGCCTTGGGTTGATTTTTCTTTCGTTTTAAACTTCCAGGGACTAGTTTTGCCAAATTTTGAAACTTGAGGGACTGAAACTGCCAATTGTGCAAACTTTGTTCGTTTTTCATTTGTTTTCAAACATTTTGCATCTAAAACATATAAAACACGCTTTTGGGATAATTTGTGTATTTTGATGCGTTTTTGGGTGTTTTTGGATGTTTTGGCAGTCCAGATACGGTAAAAATGATGAGTGTTTGAGCACTCATCAATTACTTGTTTATGGTTGTATTGGATGAATGATTTCCATGTTAGGCTTAAGAAAACTGGCAGATCTCCATTGTGTAACATGCTTGAACGTCTTAGGAAACATGAACCGATGTGTACTAGGTTTTATTGGTTGTATTTAATGCATGAGTAAATTCTAATGATCCCATGTTAGGAGCTTCTTAGCCGGCTCGACATAGGAGTGAAGTAGGCACTCATAGGATTGGAGAAGTAAGTACGCCACCTCATGAATGGTATTAAGGAATACAATCCGTCATCCACGCAACTATAACAAGTAATTAACGTGTAAAAGATATCTAGGGAGTAGTGAAATCTAAGTAAACACATTTCTCCCACATATTGCTGACAACTTTAGTTTAAATTAGTTTATTTTCATTTCAAGTATTTTATTTTGATTGCATCTTTAGTATTGGGTTAGTTGACTAGCAACTAATTCCGCCCAAATCCTTCAAACCCGAGATTTTTAATTGCTTTCCTAAAAATATAAAAATACAAAAAGAATCATCCCTCATCTCTAGACCTAATCTTTAGGTTTTCTAATCCTAGCGACACTATTCCTAGTTGAACGATCAATCCCCCGGTACTTGTCATTATACTATACTACATCGATCAGGTACACTGCCTGGTGGGAGTTATAAGCTTCTCGAGATCCCTCGAGAGGTAAAGCCTGGTGCAATCCTTACGCATCATGGGTTCAAGCTTCGCTGGATGCATTTGTGAGATAAGTAGTATAGGTGCAAAAAAATTGCCGTTCTATTAAAAAAAAAGTTTGACAAACTAAAGATTTACCTTTAAAACTAGGAGCAAACTTGACACATACCATGATGTTCCATCTCATCATCTTGCAATTTTTGAATTAAACAATAGTCACTTAAAGTTTGATTATTGTATTGCTTATCATAAAATCAACATAATGCATTCAGTAAACTTTGATCTTTCATTCTTCATAATATATTGCACCACATCTTTTATGAAAAATGACATCTTAGATATTTCAACACTAAAATACAAGCCAAAGTAAACTTATTTTGATATAAAACCGATAACATCATAACAAATTTATCTCCACCAAAGAGACAATAATCAGGTCATTTCAACTATGCGAATCTAAATAACTCAACCCAATGCCCCAAGCATGCCATACTTAGGTGGTCACCTGCATGACGTATAAAACATGCATAATGAAAATAAACAAACAGCACTATGTAGACCAAATCCTAAATCTAGATATCCTAATCAGAAATATAACCTAAACCTAAACACGTATTAAGGGTGTTTACTAAAGACTTACCTTTAATCCTGCATGTAGTGAGCTTCTATCGCAGTCTGGCGTCAACTGCATGTAAGGAATCACTTTCTTATTCGGGATGCTCTTCAGTTCAATAAACCCTTAAGGTTTTAGGGTTGATAGCTACTTGGATGGCGCCAGGTATCCACTGGTACTACATAGGTAGAACTAGGGTTACGAATCTACGCAAGTTAGGCGAACACTAAACCTGGGTAATCAACCAGAAGTCGATTGATCGACTTAGGGTTTATAAAACCCTAAGTTCAATCGATTGGAAGTGAAGGGGAGGAGGAATTTAGTTTTTTAGGTTTAATGAGGAGTGGATGAGGACCCTAGAAAGCCCTTGGTATTTATAGGATACCAAGGAAGGTTTCAATAGGATTAAGAAACATAGTCATTGTCCAACAAGTCACCTAGTTTGACATAAAGTCAATCTTATCCCATCCCTTAGGGACGAATGACCAAACAGCCCTCTTAGGGTTTATGTTTTGCCTTTTGTTATTAATTACCCTCTAATATTCATCCTGGATGAATATTAGATATTGGATAATTACCGTTTAGTCCTAATGAAATATGTGCCATATTTTCATCTCAAATGAAAATACTGCTAGATTTTCATTTTCACTTTATTTCCATTTCATTTCGTGAACTTGTTTCTTAATTCCTTTTGCATGTCTTGTTTAGTGTCCATCGGTGGGACCCTTCGGCATTTTTGTAAAGCCAAGTGTGAAAATTATTGTGTCGTTTGCACACAAATCCTTTAATTAACTACTAATTTTCACATAACACAAACACAAAACATTTAACTTGTTTACATTAACAGTTAACCAATTAATCAATGTTAATAAGGTTTACGGTGCAGAGGTGGACCCAAGGTTATAAGTGATGAGATTCACAATTATTTTTATGATACTAGAATTAACAAATAAACAAAACATGTGACATAAAGTTTGAGGACAAAGTTCATCTTAAAAAAAGGTTATCGTAAACCTCCGATAACCCCCTTTGGGTTATAAGGTTGGTGGTGATAACATCACCACAACGCGTCTTCTGCCTAGGTGGGACCACCTTCAACAAGTCCGCACTAAAAGACCATAACCCTTTTACGCATCTTGGACCATTTTTTAGCACAAGTCGGTCGTCAGAAAACCGACTTATTTTTCTTTCATTTTGAGTGTGTATGAGTATTTTGTGAGGTATATTTGTGTATAAATGAGATACATTTAGGTGGTGATGTTGTTTGTGTTATTATACTATGTTGGTGGTGATGTTAGTTAAAAAAGAGAAAATAACGTGACATGAGTTGACGATCATATTCGTGGTCACTGTTACCACCAGCATAAGAGCACCATGTACTATAACGCCCACCTCGCCATATCCGCACACACTCCCCGCGCCAAGTTGGACGTCAAGTAATTGGTTCAGCGCCAATTCAATTTTTACTATCTTTTTCTCATTTTTTTTAATGTATTTACAATTGGGTTTGTGTTTGTATTGTATTTTTGAGTGTGTGTATGTGTGCGCACGTGTATTTGTGTGTATGTGATTTTTTGGGTGTGTCTTTTAGTGAAGAAGGCTATTTTTTTTTCTTTTCATATTTTGATCTAAGTAGTTAAATGTGTAGTTTTCTTTTTATGCAATTTCTTTTTATAATATTCTTTTTCTGATAATTTTTTTTGTATTTTCGTATATTTTCATTATTTTTATATTGTAATTTGTATTCTTTATTATTTTTACATTGTAATTTGTATTTTTATTTGAATGAATGAAAAATTAGTTTGTTTAAAAAATTAAAAATAAATAAATAAAAAAATTGAAATTGTAGGTCTCAAAAAGTGAAATAAACGACCACCCCATTAAAATGTATGGGTCTATCTTAAAATTGAATATAGAGTAAATTACATGGTTGGTCCCTGTGGTTTGTCCAAAATAACAATTTTCGTCCCTATCTTTTAAAAGTTGCATGGCTAGTCTCTAAGTACGTAAACAAATAACACCACGGGTCCCTTGGTTTAACTGGTGTTAACTAGGTTAGTTAAAATTTACAAGTTAGCCCCCTTTGGTTAAATAGCGCTGCATCGTTAATCCTTTAGCGCTGCATCGTTAATCCTTTTACTTAACGGCTGTTATAATTTACTTAACAGCTGTTGTAATTTACGTTTTCGCCCGTTTTTTTTACGTTTTTGCCCGTTTTTGTCCCTTTTTTTACGTTTTCGCCCGTTTTTGTCCCTTTTTTTACGTTTTCGCCCGTTTTTGTCTACTTTTTTACGTTTTCGTCCGTTTTTGTCCCTTTCTTTACGTTTTTGCCCGTTTTTGTGCATTTTTTTTACGTTTTCGTCCGTTTTTGTCAATTTTTTTACGTTTTCGCCCATTTTCTTTCATTTTCATACGTTTTTGTCCGTGTTTTTTACGTTTTTGCCCGTTTTTGTCCTTTTTTTTACGTTTTCGTCCGTTTTTGTCCATTTGTTTACGTTTTCGCCCGTTTTTGTCCGTTTTTTTTACGTTTTCGCCCGCTTTTGTCCCTTTTTTTTATGTTTTCGCCCGTTTTGTCCGTTTTTTTATGTTTTCGCCCGTTTTTGTCCATTTTTTTAAGTTTTCGTCCGTTTTTGTCCCTTTGTTTACGTTTTCGCCCGTTTTGTCCATTTTTTTACGTTTTCGTCCGTTTTTGTTTATTTTTTTACGTTTTCGCCCATTTTCTTTCATTTTCATACGTTTTTGTCCGTTTTTTTTACGTTTTCACCCGTTTTTGTCCATTTTTTTTACGTTTTCGCCCTTTTTTGTCCCTTTTTTTTAACGTTTTCTCCTGTTTTTGTCCCTTTTTTACATTTTGGCCCGTTTTTTCTATTTTTTTACGTTTTCGCCAATTTTCTTTCATTTTCATACGTTTTTGTCCGTTTTTTTACGTTTCGCCCGTTTTTTTCCGTTTTTTTTTACGTTTTCGCCCGTTTTTATCCATTTTTTTTACGTTTTCGCCTATTTTCTTTCATTTTCATACGTTTTTGTCCTTTATTTACGTTTTCGTCCGTTTTTGTCCATTTTTTTACGTTTTCGCCCATTTTCTTTCATTTTCATACGTTTTTGTCCGTTTTTTTTACGTTTTTGCCCATTTTTGTCGGTTTTTTTTACGTTTTCGCCCGTTTTCGTCCGTCTTTTGTCTAAATATAATTTTGAATTTTTTTTTAAATAATCATCGAAAAAAAATATTTTTGAAAAAAAATTGGGGTAAAAAAAAGTTTCTAAAATATATTTTTTGAAAAAAAAAATTGGGTAAAAAATGGTTTCTAAAATATATTTTTCGAAAAAAAAATTGGGTAAAAAAAAGTTTCTAAAAAAAGGGAAAAAACGGGCGAAAACATTAAAAAAATAGACAAAACGGGCGAAAATGTAAAAAAAAAAATGGACAAAAACGGGCCAGAATGTAAAAAAGGGACAAAAACAGGAGAAAACGTTAAAAAAAGGGACAAAAAAGGGCGAAAACGTAAAAAAATGGACAAAAACGGACGAAAACGTAAAAAAAAATGGACAAAAACGGGCGAAAACGTAAAAAAAACGGAAAAAAACAGGCGAAAACGTAAAAAAAACGGACAAAAACGTATGAAAATAAAAGAAAATGGGCGAAAACGTAAAAAAATAGACAATAACGGACGAAAACGTAAAAAAATGGACAAAAACGGGCTAAAACATAAAAAAAAAAACGGACAAAACGGGCGAAAACGTAAAAAAAATTGACAAAAACGGGCGAAACCGTGAAAAAAAAAGGGACAAAAACGGGCGAAAACGTAAACAAATGGACAAAAACGGACGAAAACGTAAAAAATGAACAAAAACGTAAAAAAAACGGACAAAAACGTATGAAAATGAAAGAAAATGGGTGAAAACGTAAAAAAATGGACAAAAACGGACGAAAACGTAAAAAAATGGACAAAAACGGGCGAAAACGTAAACAAAGGGACAAAAACGGACGAAAACGTAAAAAAAATGGACAAAAACGGGCGAAAACGTAAAAAAAATCGGGCGAAAACGTAAAAAAAGGGACAAAAACGGGCGAAAACGTAAAAAAAAGGGACAAAAACGGGCGAAAACGTAAATTATAATAGCTGTTAAGTAAATTATAACAGCCGTTAAATAAAAGGATTAACGATGCAGCGCTATTTAACCAAAGGGGGCTAACTTGTAAATTTTAACTAACCTAGTTAACACCAGTTAAACCAAGGGACCCGTGGTGTTATTTGTTTACATACTTAGGGACTAACCATGCAACTTTTAAAAGATAGAGACGAAACTTGTTATTTTGGACAAACCACATGGACCAACCATGTAATTTACTCTTGAATATATTAACAAGGACTACAAGCATAAAAATATCTCACCATTAACGTTCACATTTCCCCACAGCAACACAGCACTCCATTCCACACTACTACTTCACTCTCCCAAGCTCCACTCCCAAACACACACAACAATGTCACCACCACCACCACATTTCCTCTTCCTCCTCTTCAAACTCACCCTCCTTTTCTACGTCAGCATCCTCCATGCATACGACGACCACCCAGACTTCCAACCCCTACTCTCCTTCAAATCCACCTCAGACATATCAAACAAACTAACCACCTGGAACTCATCATCTTCAAACGACCCATGCACTTCATTCCAATACATAACCTGTCTCCACAACCGAGTCACTAAACTCATCCTCGAAAACCTCAACCTCCAAGGCCGATTCGACTCACTCAACTCGCTTACTCACCTCCGTATCCTCTCTCTCAAAAACAACCGCCTCACTAGCCCTGTTCCTGATCTCTCCAACTTAACTTCACTCGAACTGCTCTTCCTTTCCAACAACTTCATCTCCGGCGAATTACCGCCGTCGCTTCCGTCGTTGTTCGGGCTTTACCGCCTTGATCTATCGTTCAACAACTTCTCCGGCGAGATTCCGGTCACCGTTAGTAAAATGATACATTTACTAACCTTATGTCTTTCTAGATCCATCGGGGAAATGGATGTTGGATAGTTTATTGTTCCAATACTACTTCGTATATGTAAACCAAGTCAAGGTAACATTATTATTTACTTATGATCTCTGTTTTTACGGGTCTCGTTTTGTTTCTAATGGGACTAACAATTTCAATTTCAAATTAAATTTTTTTAGGTGTAAAAAGTTATAGGATCCCGGTGGAAGGCTTATAATTGCTTCTGATGGCATTTGGAATGTTGTGTCATCAGATATGGCTGCAAAATCTTGTCGTGGTTTGCCTGCTGAACTTGCTGCTAGGCAAGTAGCGAAGGTAGTTTGTCTATTCATTTCAATGTTTTTGTTCAAAGATTACACACTTTGACTATTGACTTCAGACTTGTAATTTCAGTATGACATAACTGTTATGTTGTTCATCTTGAAATTAGCATAGTTTCTCTGTAGTTAGTGCCTGTATTTGGTGTATTGCTTTTACAATGCACACTAATTGTGAAGTAAAGCTTTTGTCTATTTGACCTCAAAAAGTCAAACTGTAACACTTCTTTTTCGTACTGGTTGTATGGATGATTGTCCAGGAAGCATTGCGAACAAGGGGATTGAAGGATGATACAACGTGCATAGTTGTGGACATAATTCCACCAGACATTGCAATGCCGCCACCATCCCCACCATGTAAAAAGCAAAGCAAGTTTAGTCTTAGATCTTTATTTTTCAGAAAGAAGTCCAATGGTTCCGTCAGTAAACTGTCTAAGAAACTATCTGCTGTTGGCATCGTCGAGGAACTCTTTGAAGAAGGTTCTGCCATGCTTTTCGAAAGGTTAGTTTTTCTAAAACAAATGCAACACTTCTATTGACGGAAGAAAAGAATATCTTAACATTTTGGGTTGTAACAAATGCTGTTTTTTTCTTTATTGGCAAGTTTTCAATCCCAGTTATGCTTTATCCGGTTAATAACAATTACCTGAAATTATCTTAGTCATCGAACGATTGTTACACTATTTATCATGGATATATTGTAGATTGGGGAATGATGAGATGTGTGGTCCATCAACATCGGGTCTTTTCATGTGTGCTGTATGTCAAGTAGACCTAGGGGCAAGTGAAGGGATATCGGTTCATGCTGGTTCCATATTTTCAACAAGCTCAAAACCTTGGGAAGGTCCTTTCCTTTGCGCTGATTTTCGTGATAAGAAAGATGCCATGGAGGGAAAACGACCAAGTGGAGTCAAAGTCACTTAACACCTGCAATTATTTTCCCTGTCTAACCCTTAATCAATTTAAAAAATTTGGTGAGCTTAACGATTCATTTGAATGCATAGGTGGTGATGTTGTAATAAGCTGTAGCACATGGTAGGAAGTGAATGTAGGATTTCAGATTGCTTATTGTTTGCTAAGATGTTGGTAGGAATGATACATAACTTGTAGCACTTAGAGTGTAGCATAAATAAGTTAGAACTAATGCTTCTACTTGATCCATGGCCTTATGGCCTTTTATTGTACTAACTTGTTTTCACCTAACGTGTAATCTTATATTGTAGCCGAATAATATGAACTGTGAAAGTTTCAATCTATAACATATTATACCGTTCATTGTGATTCTTGTGTAAGTGGTTACACTTTTGTTTTCTATGGTGGTAGCTTATTTTTATTCGATTTCTAGCATTATTTTACAAGCTAATAATATTATTTGGTAGCCAATGAGGACAAAAACAGGACTTTTTAAGTCAACTGTGGATCAAAAGCATCTGCAATTCATTTTCTGATCATCACTAGAGTTAAAAAATATATAAATGAGGGTGGATTAACTGGATACTGGGAAATATCATGACAACACGTAGAAGTGATAAAAAGTTTGTGTGTCTCCATCAAATAGTCTTTGTAGACCCAAAGTTGGAAAATTATAACCAGTTTATTGGGTTAATCCCAATCTTTATTTTTACCCGTTTTCAAGGTCAAACCCGAAGTCAAAAGTCAACCCCTATTAAAAGTCAACTCTGGAAATAACTGTCAAATTGACAGTTACAATCCGAACCATCACAACTATTGGTCGAACTCTTTTAGAACCGAACCAACACAACTCTTTGAATCATCACAATGATTCAATCGCACCTTTTCATTCATTATAAATAGAGTAGATTCTGTATGAACAAAGTATGACAAATTAATAAAAGCATTTATATTTTAGCAAATAGAGATTATTTCATATTTTAGTATATCGTTGATTAAAGATCCGTGAAATTGGGCCAACAATTGGTATCAGAGCCGAAATCATCATATACCAAGGTTCTTTTACATCCCTGTTTTTTTTGAATCAATACAAGTTTTGTCTCGGTAATTTTTTTTGCAAAACCATTCGAACAACAATAATCAAAAAATCATTTTATTGTGTTCTACAATCAAAGAGAATCCAACTCTTTTGTCACCACGGTAACAATCACAATTGTGATTAATTTTTACCGGCATCAAAAAGGATTCCTCATATTTTTTTCTCTCGTTACTTTTTGCAAAAATCTGGACCAAAAATTCATACCGAAACAAGATTAGACACGGTTAAACACAACCGGTATCTAATCGATTCAAAACAAGGATAAGAACCATATACCAAATTCGAGAGGATAACACAAAGTCATCATCAAGGGGCATAAATCAGAAACATCAAAGGAACAAACACACCTGTTGTTTCCTGAAGAATCAAACACCCCTCAATCGTTGTTGAATCATCACACGATTCAACCAATACACGGCAAAAGGATCTCCACCGGTGAACGAAAAACCTTTCGCATCAAAGGGATCACAAGTGTTCGAGAGGAACACACCAACCGTGGAGAAGAGAAGGTTAACCAAGCCAAACACTCGGCGGTCAACCATCAAAGAAATCCACATAGCGGTTATCGGTCTCATCAAAAGGAAGAGAGACACTGATATCTCTTGAAAGAGATAAGAAAACAAAATGAGGCGTACAAATAACTTTAGGGCATTACCACAGAACCAACAAATAAGGGCACCAGGTTATAATAACCCCCCCAGGTTTCGAAATTTCAATATCCACCCTTTTATTTTTATAAATTATACTTATTATATTTAGTTTTTGCAAAACTAGCATACAGTATAGTTTATTTATTTAATTTTGATAAGTACTTAATATACCACTTAGTATCTTATCATATTTTATATAATAACCTAGTGAAATTTACACTGCTTATTATATTTAGAAATATTTTTTAAGGAGTAATTAACCTTAGGCTTATTTCATTTTATTTTTTATAATCTCCAAGTTTTTTTTTAAAAAAAAACAACCATTTAAAGCGCGCTAGAAACTTTATAACACAATTATTGTTAGATTTTAGGAGATTACTTAGTCATTTACTTTATTTTTAAAAATGACAAACGGTGGAAACGGTGGAAATAAAGAGACTGGTGTAAACAACACCAATCCTCAATTTCAATGCCCAATGTTAAAACCAGCGAATTACTCGTTATGGGCAATTCGCATGCAAATTATTTTAGAAGCAAATGGATTATGGGAAACGATTGAGCCAACTGAAAATACTCAATCATCTGATAAGAAAAAAGAAAAAATTGCAATAGCATACCTTTACCAATCCTTACCCGAAGAACAATTAGTTCAAATAACAAAGCACAAAACCCCAAAAGCAATATGGGACGCTTTAAGATCTAGACACTTAGGCGAAGAAAGAGTACAACAAGCCAGACTTCAAACACTCAGATCAGAAATGGAGATGTTAACTATGAAGGAAGATGAAACCATCGACACCTTTACAGGAAAACTAACAACTCTTGTAAACAAAGCCGCTAGTCTAGGACACACAATAAAAGATACAAATTTAGTCAGAAAATTACTAAATGCTGTACCAGATAGGTATCTGCAAATAGTAGCATCTATAGAACAATATTCAGACTTAAACACTATGACATTTGAAGAAGCCATAGGAAGACTTAAAACCTATGAAGAAAGGATTAAATATAAGAAAGGAAAACAAGAGAACAATCAAGAAAAATTGATGTTCACAAGACATGAAGGTAGAGGAAAGCATTTTAAAGGACGTGGAAGTGGAAAATATAAAAACTGTGAAAAATTTAATGAAGGATACACCTCAGATGAGTCGGAAGGAACCGACAACAAACCACAAAAGAATGGTGATAAGTCGAAAATAACATGTTACCGATGTCACAAACTTGGACATTATGCCTATGAATGTCAAAATAAACGCAAGAATCAAGCCAGAGAACAATCCAATTTTATTGAAGAAGACTTAGAGCCAACATTGCTTATGGCTACTATAACTGAAGAGAAATGATACAATGAGCATACCGCAGTGAGTGCAGAAATAGCAGAGATTGCAGAAACAGCAGAGAGTGCAGAAACATCAGAGAGTGCAGAAACCGCCGAGAGTGCAAACATCGCAAAGATAGCAGGGAGTGCAGAAGATTCAAAAATTCGATCAATGTTGCAGCGAATATTAAAGGAAGCAAAATGGAGACGACTACAAAAGACTTAAAGATCTACGTCGCAGCGATTGTGATTAAGGGGGAGAATATTGGGTTAATCCCAATCTTTATTTTTACCCGTTTTCAAGGTCAAACCCGAAGTCAAAAGTCAACGCCTATTAAAAGTCAACTCTGGAAATAACTGTCAAATTGACAGTTACAATCCGAACCATCACAACTGTTGGTCGAACTCTTTTAGAACCGAACCAACACAACTCTTTGAATCATCACAATGATTCAATCGCACCTTTTCATTCATTATAAATAGAGTAGATTCTGTATGAACAAAGTATGACAAATTAATAAAAGCATTTATATTTTAGCAAATAGAGATTATTTCATATTTTAGTATATCGTTGATTAAAGATCCGTGAAATCGGGCCAACACAGTTTTGAGAGTTAAGTTTACTTCTAAAAAACAGTTTACAAAAAGTCCAAATTTCCTAAAAATAAAAAAGTTACGTGTCGACAGATTATTTTAACTGAATCCATTTTGGTCCCACGTCCAGTGAAGGAATAAAATTGATCATTTACTAGCTGAATGTTGAAAGAAACATGATCCCTTCCTCAAACAATAGCAACAATGGAAATGGAATGTCTTCATGGCTCAGACTCTCCGGCCACCCATTGAACACTTTCGCCTCCTTTTCTTCCTAACCTTCCTTTTCACTCAATGGCAAAACTACAGTCGACTCAACCCTAACACGACTCACCCCTATCTACTTGAAAGACATAAACTGCTAATTAGCAGCTCATGGGATGGTATTCAATGCGACAAAACAACCAGTGCTTAGTTATTCACTTCCATCTCAATCAATCACTGGATAGTAAAATGTTTGGTGGTAGACGTGGTCTAATTTGCTCCTTCAAATGGGTTGCTGTCTATGTCTTTGAAGACGACCTCCAAGTCAACTAATGTGGATGGTTTTATTGAACCTGAAACAAGTGATGGTAAGCCTAGCCAAATGGCAAATACAGGGGGCTTAGATGATCAAACTAGGTTTGATGTTGGGTTTGCATCCATTGATTCACCTCTCAGGTCAGGTAACACAGACCGAAGTGATGAGGATAGACATGACTCTGAGGAATTGATGGATGACACACATGTACAAAATGACATTGTCGGTGATTCACCTCTCGGACTAGGTTAACAGGTCGAAGTGATGAGGCTAGCATGAAACAAATTTATGAATTGATGGACAGGTGTACCAATTTGGAAACTCGGTGCAGTAAGTTGGAAACTCAAGTTCTTGATCTTACTCAATTGTTCGCTTCTCAAGCCAAAGAAATCAATAACTTAAAGAAGCAGGTCAAAGATTTGAAGGGCTAAAGGAGATCAAGATCTTCCAACTGCAAGAGATTGAAGAAAGTTGGCACAGCACAGGTAGTGAGTTCCTCTGAGGATGCTCCCAAACAGGGGAGGAATGATGATGAAATATTTGCATTCAAAGTTCCAATAATTAATTTCGACTTCCGTTTAATAGGGGCACCTAGTGAAACTTCAATATTTGCATTTTTCTTCAAAATATGCTTAAACAACATCGTAATATGCATTAAAAACTTGTTTTTTTTAGAAAATATGGATAATTTCATATTTACCTAACTTAAATTTCAAAATTTCATATTTACCCAAAACACAAGTTTTTAGTGCATAAATACAATGCTTTTAAAGCATGATTTAAGGAAATATAGAATTATATTGTTTAAGTTGAATATATATGAAATTGTAATTAGAAAATATGCAAATATTCAAATTTTAATGGTATATATATAATCCCGCCGTTCAATATACGTTCTAAGCTAAATAAATTTCCATTGATTGGGGTAAGTCTCATAAAGCATTTCACCGAAAGTTAAGTCAAGCGCCTTTCTAAAAAAAAAAAGTCTTAAGTCAAGCCATATGTTGGTATGCATCTTCACAGCAACCTGCACATTATCTCCATCATATATACTGCATTAATTATAATTAAACTTCCCTGATTATTTTACTCTCAAAGTTTCAAAATGAAAAAACCCATGTTGGTATCCTCTTTTGCAGCATTCTTACTAAACCTAATTTTCATTTTCTTGGTGTTTCTCAAAAGTCCGTTTTGCTTGGCTTCTTCATCATTCTATGAAGATTGTGCCCCTGTAAACTGTGGTGATGTTGTGAACGTAAGCTTTCCATTTTACTTTAGCGGTTTACAATCGTCATTTTGTGGGTACACTGGTTTCGAGCTTGACTGCAACAACAATGGGTCCTTAATTATTCAAATATCTGGGAATAAGTATTCAGTAGAAGATATTAACTATGACGACCATGCGGTTACGAAATTCCCCAATACCCACATGCCCCTCGGCAATCACAAACTTAACACTTGATGGTAACTTTTCGTTACCATTTTTACTTACGGAACTTTATATTCTTAAGAATTGTTCTATATCACAGCTGCCCGCCAAAAATCTGACAAGGTATAGGATTGGATCTTGTGATCAGTTGCTTATGTCTAAGCATGGCATGAATTTAAGAAACGCAGAGGAAGTTTGTACTAAAATGGTTGTGGTACCGGTTAATTTGGAATATTATGATCTTAATTTGAAATATTATGATCCGGTGGTTGATGGTGGAAATTATACAGAGGTGCTGAAGATGGGGTTTACAATATCATGGAAGGCACCGGATTGTGGCACTTGTAGACAAAGTGGTGGTAGGTGTGTATATTTTACGGATAAGTTTCTGCTCCGTTGTTCGTGCCCAAATTCAACCTACGTTCACCTCTCCGAGGTTTGTCAGACTAGTAAGAGCATTCTGCCGATCTAATATACACGTAGAAGTTTTATATTTTGATGACAATATCTCATCTTTTATATTCCCTTCGTCCCAAATTATAAGTACATTTTTACTTTGCACAAAGTTTAACAAATTTCTACTAACTAATTTATTCATCAATCAAATATTTTCTCTCTCCACTAAAATGTCATTTGATTGGTTAAAATAAGAATATAGACAAATGTTTTGGGACAAACAAAAAGAAGAAAATGGACTTATAATTTGAGACGGAGAAAGTATAATAAAAGAATTACATTATTTTGGAGTTTTATTTTTTGCAAAACTCTTCTCATCGAAAAAAAAAATTAGACAAATAATAGAGTTCGATTTTGCCATGTAGGCAAAATCAACCAACATGATTGGTCAATAAAAAAACAAAATTGAATTGATTTTGGTAAAACGTTAATAAATTTGGTGGAGAAATTTGGTTAAGAAAAAAACACATAAAAATATTTGTGTCAAATTTGTGAAAACAAAAACTTAAAAAAAAATAAAATAAATAATTAATAAAACTTTAGTGGTTCAATTTTACAAAAATTATACAGATTTAATTTTTAAATAACTTTAAAAAATAACAAATAACCCCTTACAATTTAAACCCCTATACTTTATAAGATGAACTTTGTTTAAAGTTACATAAGTAAGTATGAGTATTATTTTCAGACTTTCGTCTATTAAATTTAAAAATACAAAATTTTGTAAATATACGAATTAGTTTTAATATACGTTAAATATTTTTTTAAACTAATATTCGTTTTAAACTTTCATCCATTAAAATATGTTTTTACTATATACGTTAAATAAGGACTCATGTTATTTTATTTGAAAAGTTTAATTTATGCGTATACGGGCTTGAATATTAAATACGGCTAAACTATTGTTAACGGGAATATGAATATCAAATGTAAGCACAAATTACTGTGATATGAAAATAAATATACGCTATTCGATTCATGAAATTCTTATTTAAAGTTTATATATGGATATTCAGAAAAACATTTCTGAAAAACTTTACGGATTATATTTTAACTTCATCAAAAGGACTTCCCTCACTACGAAAGGTGTCCCATGGATATCATACTGATATATCTCCTATTCGTGCTGATTATGTGCTACTAAACTCGCACATTTTTACAACATGATATGCATAATTAAAGTTAAACAACAACATCAATTTGAACCTCAACATCTATGTCAGTTAAAGAAAGTTAAATCTTCAACCAACAAATTTTTTTTACAAAATATTATTATAATAGATATTAATACATAATAAAAAAAATCTTGGACAAAGTATTAGTTATACTTATATCACAGTTTTCACGGATAAATTTTTATATGTCCGTATACTTAACTAAAATTTTAAAATAAATTTGATTCATTTATAAACTCCGTACGTGCACGAGACTTATAGCTAGTTTTTATCTAGGGAAATTTGCATTTATGTAACCAAAGATGACAATTATCTCCCGACTTCAAGATTACCTCTAACATGAGTTGGATTCAATATATACTACACAATCAACAAATCCGGGCATTCATTGTTTTCATCAATAATAATAATAATAATAATAATATCTTGCAAACAGTATATCGTTAAGTAACAAAAAATATACTATTGCGAGGAGATGTATTATTGTTGTTGTTGTTGTTGTTGTTGTTGTTGTTGTTGTTGTTGTTGTTGTTGTTATTATTATTATTATTATTATTATTATTATTATTATTATTTAATCTTTCACATGTGATTTGTGTATGTTAGGAATCACGTGTGATTTCACAAATTACATGTGATTTTAAAATAACAAAACACATGTGATTTTAGAGGTTAATTTCAACACTCACAAAAAAGTCGAAGAAAAGGTTTGGCGAAAGTATATAGAAGTGCCAATTTATAAAAAATGATTTAATTCTTGTCGTGCTAGTATAATTTTTTCCGCATAACGATGATATATTTAATTTTTATAAAAAAATGATTAAAGTAGATTTTTTTTTAATCATCCAATAAAAAATTAATGGATAGAATTAGTTCATTTGGTCTTAAAAAATTTGGGGTATAAATTGAACTTTTTCTCACGCTTATCCCGTTATCAATTGCTATGAGATTAAAATTTTAATACCAAGTTTAATGAACAATGTTATTTTACCCATGAGTATGACTATGTTTGGCGCAGAGCTTTTTGGGGTGATGAGCGGTGAGCAATGAGTTTTTTGATTTTTAGTGTTCGTTTGGCAAAAGTGCGGTGAGCTTTTCTATTTTTTAAGAAAGCTCATTTTTCCAATGCTTCTTTAAGAAGCTGTGAGCGGTGAGCAGTGAGCTGTGGCTACAGCTCGCAGCTCACATCTACTGCTCACTGCTACTGCTTACAACTACTTTTTCCAAACATAGCCATAGAGTGATTGTTGATTGTTAGAACTTAGAACCCAAACATGTGAAAATTGGATCGTCATAATAACTGTATGATATTTTCTACACGCAGATTCAAACATAAACTCCACGACTACTATTAACAAAAACTCAACGATTCCAGGCAAGAAAAAACAAGTGCTTCTTGTTACAGGTATATTGTGATACACAAATAATCTTCTCCACTTAAGTTTCCACAACAATTCGCATGTCTTGAGTAAGAGTCCAAAATTTATTGCATTAAAGAATGTATTACTCCCTCCGTCTCAAAATTATTGACAATAATCACAAAGTATAATAAAAGTGAGACCTCTACAAATTTCAACCAGTCAAATGGAATATTTCCTCACTAAGTTATCTTATTTTTACTTAAAATAGATGGTGGACAATTAATTTGATACATCAATAAAAGGAAACGTAGACAATAAATATGAGATGGAGAGAGTAGTTGAGAAATGGGCACCTCTCTTTTGGCCTATATATAGATAGTGGATAACAAAAATGTTCGTGTGATTTTTTTTTTTTTTTTTTTATTTTTATTTTTATTTTTATTTTTGAAATTGCAGACATATTTTATAAAGCTTCAAAAAGTGTAGGTAGAAGTCTTTTGTTTCGGATGAAATTCCCACTTCTATATCTTTATTATTATACTAGACGAGTATCGGTGTATAGCAACGCGATTTTATAGCGGCGGATGGTTTTCATGAAAAAAAAAAAAAAGTTGTGAGTTATTAAAAAAAAAAAAAAAGTTTGAGAATTTGGGGATTTAAACATAATATTTGAAACCCGGTTCGACCCGGGTGGTTCAAGGTTGAACCGTTCTGGTCGAAAAAAAAGGGTCAATTTAAACTGGTCAACTCGACGGTTTGGGTCGAAAAACGGGTTAAATTAAACCGGGTCAACCCGCCAGGTTTGAAGCATCCTGAGTCTACCCGATTTTCGATGTGTATTACTCCCTCCGTCCCATAATTATATTCCAACGACAAGAAACACTTAGTTTATGAAAACCATCAACTTTACAGCTTTCTCTCTCTTACTTTTTGCACAATGACACTTTTACCCTTAACCAATTAATTTATAGATTCTATAAAGTTTGTAATAATAACATCAAGTGAGGATGATATGGTAAATTTAATCTAAATTTTTTATCTATTTTTGGAAGCGGACAATTAATTTGGGACAAACAGAAAAGGAAACATGGACTATAATTATGGGACGGAGGGAGTAATAGTTTTCTTTTGCAATATATGTTTTTAATATTTCTTTTTCTAGTTTCAACTTTTCACTTTTTTCATCTAAAATTAAGATAAGGAGGCGCAATCATAGATTAATATGTGTCACTTCTCAACTAAAAAATACTTTTATTTTCAAATTGCAATATATTTTTATTTGTTTTCTTTCTTTTATGATCTAATTAACCAGATTTTCTAAAATTTCACGCTCTTTAATTCAATCTCTATTTTGATATATTTTTATGAATTTTTAGTTTTTACACTTTTAGTTGGTTTAATTTATTTTGATACAACTTTTTTACAACTTTAATCTTAATTTTGTAACACCCCCAAAATTCGGTACAGCGGAAGACTAATCAAGCTTTTGTGGTGTTACGAGGATTGGTACACAACACAGGCATAAGAAAACGGAAATACATTATCTGTTTTAAATAAAACATTTCAAGCCAAATATTTAATGTTTACATTCATTCAAAGGTGCGGAAGTAAGCCCAAAAGAAAACATAAGGATGTTTCCTAAATAGTTTATCAGAATCTAAACTGATCCATTAACCATGCTGCTTGCCAAGCCTCCAAACAGAAGTCATTCAACAATATCATCATCAATTACCTGAGAAAACATGCTAAAAGGATCAGCTAACGCTGGTGAGTTCATAGGTTTAATCACAAGATATAATAGTTGACCAAATCACATATAAGTTTGTTATACTGGACTAAGTCATATAACCAATATATCATCCTCACACAAGAGTGTGTCAAACCACAATAATAATTTCCTATAGGTGCCCCATATAGTAATACCCAACACATATGCAGCTCATACTATAATAGTCCTGTACATATGCAACTCATATAACAATAATCCTGCATAGATGCAGCTCATATAACAAATAACCTTAGCCAGCTAACATAGCAAACATATCAAAATCAATAAACAACATTTGGTCCAATTAAAATGGTTTTCCATGTTTTCTCACTCTAAGATTTCAATAAAACAGTAATTAGAGTAAAAGTGGGGATATGAAACTCACCTTAGTCACAGCAACGCAAACATACAACAAACTCAATGGTAGAATAGCACAACGGCAACTATGATATCACAGCACAACGGTCTCGGCACGCCCTAATAATATCAAGACTTATCTTAAAATATATCTTATAAAGGAAAATCAAATAAGCAAGTGTTTCCAAAAGTTAACCATTTCCATTCCCAAAATAATCCAATTCCATTTACAAAATAATCCAATTTCGTTTCCTAAAATAAACCAATTTCCATTTCCAAAAATAATCTATTTCCGTTTCCCAAAATAAACCAATTTCTATTTACAAAAATAATCCATTTTCGTTTCCCAAATAATCTCGTTTTAGCCTTATTTTTTTTAAAGTGTTTGGTATCGTCATTTGTGTAACGGGAGAGGACAATGACTCAAGAGTACACACGACAAAAAGGGAAACAAACAACGGAATCGATGCGGAGAGTATTGATGGGAACTCGAGTCAAGAAGAGATGACGGAGCGAAGTCAAAGAGATAAGGAAAAACAAACATATCAAATAAGATGAGTTGATTGGTAATCGTAGGTATTTTTCCATAATCCCATTTATTTACATAAAACACATTCGTTTCATAGTTTAAAACAAACCTGGATTTAAAGCAAAAGAACCTTTAAAAAGACTTTAAATTTATTAATTTCGCAAAATTTTGTCATGACTCGTTCGTTCATTGAATGTTCCAAGTCGAACAACTTTATACAAATATATTAATTTCCAAAGTAATTTAGACAACAAGCATTTATAAATATTATTGTCCGTTAGACATTATTTTCATTGTTTACCCGTTGCGAATCGAATACATTAAATTCATTACGAGTCTAATGTATTATATTCGTCTCATGTTCAATAGTCCGAAATGTCCAATTCCAATAATAGTCCAAGTCTCACAATCTATATTCTAAGTTCGGCATTGCAAAAATCCCAAAAAAATCCGACTACCAATCTACAACAAATTAAATAATCCAACAAGCCTAAATATGGATAAACCATTTGTGATATGCCTCGAAGAAGTCAAACAACCCTCGTGTGTCTCGTTTTTATTAAATAAAACCCTATTAGTTTCTTACTAATTAGTATTAAATAAAAACGTCTTTGTTTCTTACTAATTACTATACCCTTTTAATAATATAAAACAGTCATATTTTTTTTTAGAAAGGCAACATTTATAGAAGGAACCAAAAAAGATATCAAGACAAGGCAACCCAATTTCTTAATAAGACAATTAAAAATCTTGGGCCCCAAAAGAAACACAAGCTAACAAACTAACTATTAGAGCCTAAAAAGAACAAAATGAAACATAAAAGGAAGACTAATGTTACCATGCCTAATTGTCTGGCCAAGAGATCAGTAGAAGGACAAAAGAGCACTTTGACTTTCAAAATTGACCCAATATCCAATACTGACTTCCACACACTTTGACTTTCAATACCAAATAGACCTAGTGGCACTAACAATTACATACTGCTACAATCACAAAACCAAAAACACTGCAGCATTGAGGTCATATCCACTGATGTAAAACAAAAACAATGCAGCATTGAGGTTGTATCCACTGATGCAAACTGATATTATCGCTGATCAACTGTAGCACTCACTGTATAAGTCCACTGTAACACACACTGAACCAATCGTTGTAGCAGAACTGATCTGAGCACAATAATAAACACTGTAACAGAGCCAAACTCGTAAAAACTTACTAAATCCGAATATTTTGGGGGTCCCTCAACCATTGTTGCCAATCTATCACTTCATATTTCTTAGATCTTCTTGAAATCCATTCATAGCTTTTTAGTTGAATATCTTGCACGATCCTATTAATACTTGTAACTTTATTACCAAACACACGAGCATTTCTTTCCTTCCAAATGAAGTATCCGGTTGACCAATTTACCGCTTGCCACAAAGTAGAAATATGAGCGGGGAAATTAACGTTCCCAAATGAAGAGAAAAACTCCTTAATCGAGAAAGCAATAACTGTTCCAAATTTCCACCAAATAAATACCTTTTCCCATACACTCATAGCAAGATCACAAGTGACCAAACAATGAGCACATGATTCAACACTGTCACTACAACTTGGACAAAGAACCGAGTCTAAATCGATGCCTCTTTTATCAAGTTCCTCACAGACCAAAAGTCTACCTTTTAGCGCCCTCCAAACGAAGATATTGACTTTTTTAGGTACTAGCTTTTTCCAATGCGTTTCTTGACCGCCACTATCAACTTGAAGAATCTTTTCCTCGATTAATCTTGATAATTCTTTGACTTTGAATTCACCATCATCACTTAACGCCCATCTCCATCTATCCCTACAATCATTAGACACAATTGTTAGTTTATGAACATAAATTAATAGTGGTGTGTTAGGATCGAACTCGAGATCACGGGATTGCACACTTTACGTATGAAGAGTAAATGAATAATTATTTTTAAATGTTATATATAATTATTAATAAACACAAAACGAGTAACGACCGTTATTTTACGGAGAATGGCTAACGACCATTAGACGAAAATAAGGAAAGTTTATTGTATGAATTATTGGAAAGTCAAGAAGGTTCCAGAATCCCTAGGGGAGTTCCTAAACCAATCGACCAAGACAAAGGGGGCACCTCCTTTGTGCCTTGGACTCCAAGTAATCATACACTATAAATACAAACCCAAGATTCATTGTTTCTCATCTCTTGTACACATAATTCTTGGTGTTTTCCTCTCCTTTTTTTCTTGTCCCTAAAAATCGATCCATCAAATCCTTTGAATAAAGGATTCGATTTCTATAAAGCTCAAAATAGTTTTGTGTTTAAATTACTTGCGTAATCTTTTACTTGAATTAGTACGTGTGTACAAGAACATGATATAACCACACTATTGGTTATATCTTGGATTGAATAACAAAAAGGTAAGGGGTTATTCTTATAATCCACATGAACCCTAATTAGGGTTCATGAATTGAAGATTCAATTGATTCTTGTTCGGGCTAGAATCACAAAGGTATGTTTACTATTTATTATTGATTAATTAATTACATGTTATATGATCTTGTTATAACGCTTCCGCATATGCTTACTTGATGTTATTGGTTTATTTATATGCATGTCATGATATAATTCCAACGGTGGCATCATGAGCCGTTATAATGTGTAATTAATTATCGAAACACATAAAAACTGAATTTTGATTCGTTTAACTACATGTTTTTAGGGTTTTCATATTCCTAACCCTATTTTTTTTTATTTAGGTCGATTGACCTTATTAGATATTTAGGGTTTTGGTTTTTATTTTTTAATATGATTAGAAACCCTAGGATGTCATGTAATTGGATATGTGTTTTAGTAAATGATCTTGGTGCAATATGTTAATTGTTAAGCATAATCCATGAAAAGTGCATATTTGCATGGATTTTATTGTGTAAGAATTTAAATGGTTTAAATTGAATATTAATTAAATGTTAAGTTATATCGAAACATGTAAATTTATTAATAGATGTCGAATTGGGGAAGACTCCAATATTATGTAATCAATTACGTGCTATGTGGTGTTTGTTTAGTTTTGGCTTACGCAATCGATTTATCGATGTATGTGGATCTTTTTCCTTTGAAGAAGAAAGCCCTAATTGAATAAATGCGTTATACACCTAGATTGATTATTAATAGGATTATTGAATAAATTTGCATGTGGCTACATGTTTATACATATTTAATTATTATGTTATGTATATGTTTATTTGGTTGTTTTATTTTTTATTATATATTACTTGTTTTTGTTTATTATTATGTGAGACATATTTATAAACGAAAAAGGGTAATTTTTGAATAGAAAAATAATATGAACTAAATAAACGGCGAAATTGTTTTGGTTTTAAGAGTCAAATTTTCAAAGGTTTATTGATTGTTGTTTTTGTACGTAATGGTTAACTAGGCTCGACCGAAGTTTACACACTAAAAGATGGGTATAAGGTTGGTTTCGCATTAAATTGTGGCCTCAAAGAGACAACACTTTGTCTTTCCGCTCGTTTGTGTGTAAATTAGACTTACCGAACAACCATTACATGTACACTGTTATCTTAAGGGTGAATTGACTACAATTCCACAATGATTATCTGAAACACTAAGCTTTAGGGCTTATGCAAAAGTACGATATAAGTGGACGATAATTGTTGGTAATAGTTAAGTGGTGAACCCGATACCTCAATCAAAACTTTGTTATTTTACTCTTAGTGAATTGGTAATAAAATTGTTTTATAAAACCAATGTTATGAAGTTGTATGCATGCTTCTTCATACATTATTTTGATTACACGTTAAAATTAATACCCTTATAAAATTAAGTCGAATGTCATCTAATTAAGAACACTTGAAGTTTTAGTTTACATCATGTGAGAGCTTGGCTAGATTGCAATGGAGAGGTAAATTTCATAATTTCATTGCTAGCAGATCAATTGATGTAATGGATTTATGAGTTTGCAGTTTTTTAAGTTAGACGACTTAAATTGAGTAGGAAGTGAGAGCTTGGACTCAAGGCATTAAGATGGGGATGAAACATGCTTACATTACAAAGGTTTTGTGAATGTAAATCCCATAATGATCTAGGAATTGCAATATGATATTGGCAATTATTGTTCGACAATTACCTTGTTGAATACTATCATTACTAGCAGATCAACTGATGTAATGGTACTATGTCAATTAGGATCCTAGCTTTAAGAAAATACTATGGTTTATATGAATATTTACCAATGGGCATTTTATTTTCTTAAAGATCTAATTATCAAAAATACTGAAATTGAATTTTGTAATTCGTTTTAATGTATTAATGCAATGTTCGAATCGTAAACGCACTTTGGACTTTGGTAAATTGACCCCGTTTTGTTTTCAAACAAATGTTTGATTAAGAATAATTTACTTAAAAGACAAAAGAAGTCTCCTTTCTATGAAAGAAGAGTGAGATACAATCCTATTTCTTTTCATGAATGAAAAATGATAATAGGAATATTAGATATGTCTAAATTCTAATATAACTCATAGCAAATTTTTTAATAGTTAAGAAAATTGCGAATATTTTCATAGGGATTTTATCATCCTCATTTGGTGATTAAATTCTTAATAACAAATATGATATTTGGTTAACAGAAAATTATGTATGACATTTTATGAGTTATTATAATTAGAAGCTAGACTAATTACCGCAAAAAGTTAAAAGACAAACTAGTTGTTTTGACTATTTTAAAGGTGCTACATACATTGTAGGATGGTAGACCTATTAAGGAAGAAATTGCATGCCCAATTTTTCAAGTTAATAGCATTTGGTGGATAGTCCATCATTTACGTAGTAGAATACACTTTTAGTGCATAAGTAATTGTTACTATGGACATTCAAAGGTGTAGGAAAGTTAAAAGTACACTATTTTCTTTCACTTGATATGAAACATTTACAATGTTGTCAAATTCAGTGGGAGTATTGTGTACTTATTACTGAATAAGGAATTATTGTAATGATCTTTAATTCAGTGGGAGTTACAAGCTTTGACATTTTGGTAGCTATAGATAATTACTTTCCAAGTGTAGACATTTATACTTTTAAGGATAGTCTTGTACGTTTCCTTACTTGACATCGTTGTTCTATAACTACTTGTTATGCTAAAATCTATGACACAATCATATTGAACACATAAACAAATGCATGGTGTGTTGTTTATCAACTATATGAGGTCGTTCCATGCACAAGTGGGAGAAATGTTATCTTTAATGTGTGCAAGAAACAACTCATAAATATATGATTTAATGGATTCTCTTGACTGCAAGGTAAGAGAATTACATTCTAATATGAATTATACTAATCTGATTCAAGAAACACTTGGTGTTACAATTTATGTTATGTGAGAGCTTAGCTAGATTGCAACAACAAGGTGAATTTCATATTTTCATTACTGGCAGATCAACTGATGTAATTGATCTATGAGAATTTGCAGTTTCTAAATAAGATACCTATTAGAACATGTGTCAATATGATATCAAGACTACTTTAATTTATATATTTATGAATTCATGGAATGACATAAATTATTAAAGTAATCTAATGCTGCTTCAATCTGAATATTTATGTGTTCTTGAAATGGCATAAATAAATAAAGAAATAATGTTATTTACATTATTATGAAGTACTAAATTAACTTGAAATTACTATTGAAACCAAAAGATGGTGTTCATAATTACTTTAGTTAAACATGTTTATGTTTCATTGTAAAGATATAAACATAAAGTCTTTTAATTGTTACAAGACTTATAATAAAGTAAGACATTATATTGTTATGTTTTTTAATTAAGACATATACATGAAGTTACTAAATTGTTAAATGACTTATAACGTATAGTGGGATTATAACAGTTTATGTTTTCTTGAAGAGACATGGATTTGAAGTGATTTGTAAAAAGTACTTGTGTTATAAAGCATATAATTGGCTTGAAAATTATTATACCATTAAAATGAATTAGTTGGTAAATAGACAAGTCAAAACGAATATGGTTATCTTAAATATTGTTAGATTGTCTTACAATATTAATACTAATGAAATATCAAATGTTTATGGTATGTTCAGTTAGGAAAATCAAACTCTTGTTATATTGTTTGATTAAAGATAACTATGACTTCTTTTCTTCCAAAAGTTATCAAGGTTAGAATATTGAGTATTACTTGGACATACTTAATAAAACTCCAACATAGAAGATTAATAAGACATTATCATATGATAGAATGTGATGAATCACATTAAGTATTAAATTGAAGTTCCAAATTTGTTTAACTGCTTATGAAGAGGTTATTAACAAAGTAAAGTCAGGAACTGTCAATAAGTATTTGTAATATTCCGAAAGAGAACATCGTATTGTTGTTTTATTTGCTAAGTATTTAAAGATAGTCTTTAAATTACTAAAAGCAAGTGGGAGTTTTGATCTTTAAAGGATACAATTACAAGATACATAATCTTCTAAAATACACTAGTAAATATCATAATGAGGTTGACATTAAAATGTTAAATCTCAAGGTGATGGAATTCTCATTCATAGATTAGCAAAGATATCTCAGATATTTGATTAATATGCTGAGGGCTATGATTTATAGGATTATTGTAAACCTGATAATCATTATAATACATTACCAAATATGAAATTAGGTAAAGTATACATGATATGAATAATTAAGATGCTGTCCAGAAAGATAATCAATTTTAGAAACTTGGTTTATCTTAATAGTTAGACTAGAAAATGAAGATGAGTTTCTTCAAAGATAAGGTAACCCTTGTAATTTAAATCTTTGTATAGAAATCATATGGACAATATTGTGCACGTATTTAATGCATGTCTTATGACAAGATTATTAATCACACTTAAGCAATTAACTGTGATTGAATATTCTTTTCTAAACACATTAAATATATAAAGATTATGATTGTCATATTTATGAAATTGACAATGGAATATCAAAACTCTTTCTTGAGTGATTACTTGAGCGAGGACGATAAGTAATCAAAAGGAGTTTATGAATTCAAATAAATCTTTAGAAGTGTACAAAGTGCAATAATGCATGGATAAATGCATGCATATAGAAGATTACTCTTATGTTTAATTATTAAATTCATGTTTTGATTTATAATTGAAATAAGATAATTATTTATATGGAATGTTATTTTGTATATGAAATAAGATAATTATTTATATGGGAGTATTATGTTTAATTTCTAAATCTCATATGTTGTAAAACATATACAAAATAACATTCCATATAAGTTAAATGTTAACTCTTAGTTTGGAATGAAACCTTACTTGTAAGATTTAGGAAATAAGACATACAACCTTGGAATGAATGTTTATTGTTGAAACATGTGTGGTAAATGAATCTAATATAACATGATATATTATTTAGAAAGTCTAAATGGATATGTATGACATGAATAAAAATCTAAGTATGACTCAAAGATTTTTCATGAACATCATGTTTTGTTGTATCATGCTTGATTACAAGATGATTTGGCAATATTAATATCTAAAAGGTTATTAGATAACTTGTGTAATATTCTAAAAAGAATATGCTTGATTATAGAATCACATCCTAAATCTGGAACAGCTTCCAAATTCTATAGATGAACAATTTTTCAATTGTTGTGAAAATTGTCATAGCCAACAAACTTGTAAGTTTGAAAGGCATCAAACATTACATAAAAGATATTAATGTTTATGGGAAGTTTTAAGAGCATATTGTTGTTTGTATACAATGATGCTAATGAAATTGAGATGACACTCAATACTAGTTATGGTAAGGATTTCATCCTTAGCTATTACTAGTTATGCTTACTAAAAGCATAGTTGCATTATACATTAAGAGAATAAGAATACTTTAAACTTTAAAATGTTTAGAAGTTTGATTATCATAAATTGGTGGTTAAGGATGTCACGCATTTTATGAAATATTATATGGCATTATCAAAATAGTTGAGTATGCACATACAATAACTTCAATAGTTGAATTTTTGAAATAAGTATTCTTAAAATTCCGATAGATCAAATTTGGATGAATTATGCCTTGTCAACAAGTATGAATGTCATTACTTGAGATATAATTCATCAACAAGAGTTATCATGCATTGATCTATTTAGTATTTGGATAAGGGATGTTAAACAATTATTATAATAAATTTAAATACATGGTATGTTTAATTTATAATATATTGTGTCCTGTTTTTGCATGTTTAAATCCATGAATAAAGGTTATTCTAAATTGTCCGTTGTCAGTTAATAATATGGGAATATTATTAAATCAAGACAAATCTGAAGGTTGGTATAATATACTTAAAGTATATTGATGCGTAGTCATGCCATTTCAGATGATATTCAAAGATATCGAATATAGGACTTATCCCAACTACATGATGTTACTTTATGGATTTTGTTATTAAGTAAATCATGAGAAGTTATCCTCAGACTTGAGATGCAAGATAAGTGTCATGAATGTAGTACATTTTTGTGGAACAACTTAACGCTATACGTAACTGGTAGTCATAAGGGTTGTTTTCGAAAGTGTTACAAAGTTTGTGGGTTTTGCTTGTAGTCAAGATAGAATTTGTTCCTTCAAATTTATTTTTGGAGTTTAATACTACTGGGCACCTCGTAGGGTTGGTAAGATGTATGTGTGGCCGCACCCAAGATCTCCCCTGAATATGTTCAGAAGATTTGGTAATCTTGCTCAATCACAAACAACGAGAAACAGAATGGTTAATTAACGAATGACTTTAATCCATATCCTTATTAACGTGGTATTAGAAACAAAAGGATAATAATAATGAGAAATCATTAAAAGATTTTTCCAGGAGCCTTACTCGAGATCGTACTAGAGGCATCGGCGTGTTGCAAGACGTTAACCGATGTGATCACACTATTAAGATATGTCCAAGTGGGAGCTGTTAGTTTATGAGCATAAATTAATAGTGGTGTGTTAGGATCGAACTCGAGATCACGGGATTGCACACTTTACGTATGAAGAGTAAATGAATAATTATTTATAAATGTTATATATAATTATTAATAAACACAAAACGAGTAACGACCGTTAGTATTTTACGGAGAATGGCTGACGACCGTTAGACGAAAATAAGGAAAGTTTATTGTATGAATTATTGGAAAGTCAAGAAGGTTCCGGAATCCCTAGGGGAGTTCCTAAACCAATCGACCAAGACAAAGGGGGCACCTCCTTTGTGCCTTGGACTCCAAGTAATCATACACTATAAATACAAACCCAAGATTCATTGTTTCTCATCTCTTGTACACATAGTTCTTGGTGTTTTTCTCTCCTTCTTTTCTTGTCCCTAAAAATCGATCCATCAAACCCTTTGAATAAAGGATTCGATTTTTATAAAGCTCAAAATAGTTTTGTGTTTAAATTACTTGCATAATCTTTTACTTGAATTAGTACGTCTGTACAAGAACGTGATATAACCACACTATTGGTTATATCTTGGATTGAATAACAAAAAGGTAAGGGGTTATTCTTATAATCCACATAAACCCTAATTAGGGTTCATGAATTGAAGATTCAATTGATTCTTGTTCGGACTAGAATCACAAAGGTATGTTTACTATTTATTATTGATTAATTAATTACATGTTATATGATCTTGTTATAACGCTTCCGTATATGCTTACTTGATGTTATTGGTTTATTTATATGCATGTCATGATATTATAATTCCAACAACAATAACATTTTGCAAAATTTCTATAAGACCATCAAATTCCTTTTGAACCCTACCCCTAATACTTCTTACCCAATCCCACTCCCAACACCACAACCCATCAACCCGAGACCCCTTATCCTTCACACTACTCTCTTTATGCCTCTCCAAGTGAAAAATTCTAGGGAATCTATCTCGGAGCCTCCGGTCGCCCACCCATTTATCATCCCAAAACCCAATGTCCCTCCCATCACCCACCTCCCCACCAAACGAAGAAGAAAACTCTAAGCCCACCTCGTCCAACTCTTCGCCAATCTTTATAATATCCCCCCACACCCCGCCCCTCGCCATCCCCCCGCCCATAATCCTATCGCCCCCAACCCCCCACAATTCCCATAAATACTTTTAACAGCCTTGACCCATAACCCCACACCCTCATTCTTAAACCTCTACCACCACTTTCCTAACAACGCCAAGTTTTTTCCCTTAATGACTCGATGTTTAGACCCCCTTCCCCACAAGATGCAATAACCGAATCCCATTTGACCCACGAGAGTTTTTTACCCTCACCCAGGCCACCCTAAAAGAAATTTTTTCTGATTCTCTCAAGACTCTTAATTACACTCAAAGGTACACGGAACATCGAGAAATAATACAATGGCAAGCTACCTAGAACTGATTTAACCAATGTTAGACGACCCCCGAACGACATTGTTTTTGCTTTCCAATCGGCCAACCGATTTTTAAATTTTTCCATAACAGGATCCCATGCGCTTACTATCTTCATGTTTTCCCCGATCGGCAAACCCAAGTACGTAAACAGAAATTCCCCAACACTACATCCCATCCAAGATGCCATGCCCGTCAACTCCAACTCGGTAATCCCAATTCCGTATATCTTGATTTTATTATAGTTAACCCGAAGCCCCGAAACCTCTTCGAAACACTTAAGAATGCACATGAGAGATTTAGCATTCTCTTTACTCCACCCGCCAAAAAAATAGTATCGTCCACGTATTGAAAGTGCGAAACAATGACATTATTCCCACCTACCTTGACTCCTCTGAAAATGCCATTTGACACCGCTTCATTCATAATCACATTTAGTCCTTCCACCGCTAATATAAATAAGAATGGCGAAAGAGGATCCCCTTGCCTAACACCCCTCTCGAGTCCAAATTCCTCCATAGGCGATCCGTTAACCAAGATAGACATAGATGACGACCTAAGACACATATCCACCCACTTACATCATTTTTCACCAAACCCCATTTTCTCCATAATTTTTAGCAGAAATCTCCAGTTGATACTATCATACGCCTTCTCGAAATCTACTTTGAAAATTAGACCCTTTTCTTTGTTTTTCCTTAAATACTCCATTGTTTCATTTGCTATAAGAACACTGTCAAGTATATACCTCCCTTTTATGAAGGCATTTTGCTCTTCCCCCACCATAGCTCCCACAACTTTCTTAACCCTCTCCACTAGCATTTTTGCTATAATTTTATAGTAGCAACCGATAAGACTAATAGGACGATAATCCCCAAGACAGATGGGGTCCGATATTTTGGGAATGATGGTGATGAAAGAGGCGTTGCAATCCCTTGTAATCTCCATACCTTCCTAAAACCACATGATTGCTCTAATTAAATCTGCTTTAATAATGCCCCATACCTTTTGAATAAACGTAAAATTAAATTCGTCAAGCCCCAGAGCTCTATCTCCTCCACACCCCTGTATAGCATCCCACACCTCCGATTCACTAAACCTTTTTTCCAGTGCCATAGCCTCATTTACCGAAATTTTCTCAATCCTATCACAACAAAATAACGGATGAGTCACCTTATTTTCGGAAAACAAGGATTTGAAGTACCTAGCCATCTCCGCCTTGATAATTATAGGATCCTTGCACCACACCCCGTTAACCATAAGCCCTCTTAGGTTGCACTTGTTATTCCTCCTCTTCACATATGGGTGGAAGAACTTCGAGTTTTCATCCCCCTCGACATCTCACTTAATTCTAGCCTTTTGTCTCATCATATTATTACACTCCCTCTCCTTTTCCTCCAATTTTTTTCTAGTCTCCAACCACTCCTCTCTCTCAATGTCGTTAAGATTTCTTTTTTCCGCTTGCAACTCCCATCTCAACGCTTCATTCTTCAATTTTTTGATTTTCTCCCTGTGTTTACCAAACCTTTCCTTGCTCCAAGATCTAAGGTTGGCCTTAACATTTTTTTAACATATCCCAGAATATACAATCCGGTCTCACACTCCTCACTTCTTTATTCCACACCTCCTCCACTACCTTATCAAAATCTTTTTCATCCATCCAAATATTAAACACTCGAAACGGTTTTGGGCCAAAGTCTATTTCCATATCTTTCAACACAATCGGACAATGATCCGAATGCTTCCGATCGAGTACGACAACAGAAAGATTGCCCCATAAGCTAATGAAATCTTCACTCATTAGAAATCTATCCAACTTACTAAATTTGAGCCCATCATCGCTTATCCTAGTGAATCTCCTACCACCCATAGGAGCTTCGATGAGCCTCATATCATTAATAAACTCGTTGAAGTCCTTTACCTCCTTCTCGTTTATCTGTGAATTAATCCTATCATCGTTACATCTAACTACATTTAAATCCCCATAAATGAACCAAGCACCCCTCCATCTTTCCATCATCCCTGAAAGCCTATCCCATAAGGATGCCTTTTGTCGACTAACATGCGGTCCGTATATGCAGACTAAGAACACCTCCTCAGACTTGCCTTTCCACATACCTTTGACACCTATAAATCTTTCATCCCCACACCCCTCTTTACATGTGAATACCCTCGTATCCCAAATGAGCAAAATTCCCCCTAAATTCCCAACTGCAGGCAGTTGAGCAAACCTAAACCGTTTCCCTCCCCACAATTCCTCTATCCAAACCTCATCTACTACCCACTTTTAGTTTCCTGTATTCCGATAACACCACAATTCCTCTATCCAAACCTCATCTACTACCCACTTTTAGTTTCATGCATTCCGATAACATCAAGTTGCTCCTTCCTAATAATAGATCTAATCCACCCTCTTCTCTCGGTTTCCCCCAACCTCCTAATATTAATGGAAATCAACTTCATAAAGGAATCAAAATAACGAGACTTACCAAAATCGGGTATTAGTGCATCGATCCCGCGACACCAATATCTTGAACCCATGACTTAGATTGTTTCTCCCTTTCCACTTCCTCCTCCGCACGCACCCACGAGACCCCGATTAATTCGTCGACCTCTTTAACTTGCTCCATGCTAATGTTACACTTTACACTATCTGCTTCTCCCCCCGCGCTGTGTCCACACTAGAAAATTCCATTGCTTACACTATCCACCTTATAAAATTCCTTATACGCATCCGAGATGCTCTTTTTGTATTCCCCCAGACCGCACACCCCAGTCTTTTTGGCCATCTCAACTGCTTTTTTGATGCTTTTCCTACCCATATTCGTTTTGCAATTGTTGTCATTATTGTCCTTGTTTAACATACCTTGATTAAAACAAAACACTTCTCGACATCACCCCCATCAAAAACCGATTCATGAAAAGCCTTTCTTTTTTTTTTCGTTCTATCTCCACCACTTCTAACCGAGCTTGACGGCGATACCACCCTTTTTTCCCTTCTTGGTGTCCCACCCACCAGATCACATTTATCATTCATTGTCATGGGTACCACATATTCCCCTATAATGTTCTTTTTGTTATTACCGGTACTCACCATTACATCCTTTTTATGTCCAACATCAATATCATTTATACTATTATTAGGCTTATTCATGTAGTCCATTACCAGCCCTTCTCCAAAGCCCATTACTCTACACGAATCAGGCCCACTTCCACGGCCTAACTCCCCGCCCGGTTCCATACACCTCTCGTTACTTTTATTGTTCCATACACCTTACCTTTTATATTTCCTGTAACATCCTCGACATTCGCACTTCCTTTTAGTTCCCCCGAAACTCTAGACCCCTCATCTTCCCTTTCATCTTCTCCATGTTTCTGATCACCGGAATCCATGTCCGTCTTATCATGGTGTCCATCATCTACTTTTATTTCACCCTCCTCAACAACCCTTTCCTCATCACTCAAATCCCCTCCCTCGTCATTCGACTCCCCACCATCCTCCTCTTCGTCCTCGTCTATTTGCATTTTTTTCTCCCCCATATTATCCCCTATTTTCGTTGTACTCTGGCTTGTTACAACTTCCTGGATATTCCACCACGTGATATCACTAACCTCTTCCACAACGTTTATTTTGTGCACTTTTCCTTTGTATTTGATGTTGAGATCCTCTTTAATCAAAGCTTTGTTAATGGTATGAATTTGTACTTTCCCAACAATCATGTTTTGATTCCCTTCCACCTGCATTTTTGTAAACCCAATATACTTCCATGCAGTGCCGCAATCTTCTTGAATGTTGTTTCACCCCAACACGATATGGGAACACCAATAATGTTGATCCAAGTTATTCGTCCTGCGGCCTGTTCATAGTATCACCCATCCTCAATTTATGCAGCCATCTTCTCACTCCGTGGTCTTTATCTTTTAAGACGTTTGTCGCCATTTCCTTGTTCTCCATTACCACAAGCACTTCTAACCCACCTAAAAGTTTTATTTCAACATTGTTCATACCTTCTTCATCACAGAAAACAGGTAGTTTTGTGAGAAAGCACATGGCTATCACCTCTCCTACCACGCTTCTCCCCATTAGCTCGAGATTTGTTTCGTTATCCTCGATCTCAATACATCTTTGGTTTCTTTACTTATCATCCCGTAAGCCGCCCCCTCCACTGTTACCACTGCTACCAGGCTTCGACCCTACCTCATTGTCATTCGCATTTATGCCACCATTATTTGAATGTACACCAGTCCCATATTCATATTTTCTTGTGTTGGCTCCTTCCTCTCTATCTTTCTCGTTTACCACATCAACGAACCTACGATCATCGCGTCTGTTAATATTCACCCCTTTTCCATTCACACCATCATCCTTTGTGTTCTTGAAGACCTTTTCGTATCCCCCCACGTCCCTACCAAACCCCCCACTGGCCGTATATTTCCTGTCATACGCCACGAACACCCTCAACGTCTCCTCACCAAATCTAATTCTTTGTAACTGCCCAAGTAATCCTTCCACGTCTTTTACAAACTTGTATCTTACGAATCCATACTTCTTCCCATTACGGAGGCGGCGTTGAACCATGAACATATCAAAGACGGTGCCATATTTTTTGAAAACCATCCATAGTTTCCCCATCCCCCACTCCTTCGGATAATTGAAAAACATAAATGATATCGACGAGTTGCGTTTCCCACCGGTGTAGTTAGCCCCTAGTTGCTTGCCATTGTATTGCCCTCTATTTCCATTGTACCTAAACCTATCATGCACTCTATCTCTCTCGAAATGTTTCACATTCTCTCTCGCACAGTCATATTAGTAAATTAACTTTCGACACCTATCATTTGTCCTCCTTTTTCTTACTATATCATAAATTGGATTAAATCAATTTTCCACGACATGGGTTGTTTTATTCTAGTCCACAATTCGCTTAGGTTCATTATATCACCCTTATTCCCAATATCGAACCCTTATTCCCAATATCAAACCCAAACACCTTCGATTATTAAGTCGAGTCAAACCATCGGTCAAAAAAGTTCACAAGTCCAAATAATCATATTCTAAGTCGCATAATCTCGCTTAACGAGATAATAAGCTGGAAATGAGCATATGTAGACAAACTAGGTCCACACCGAGAACATGTGGTCTCGGCTAGTCCAAGTCGTGGCCAAAGTCAACACATTCCAATCAAATTTCAATCCGTGCCAAAGCATTTACAATTAGCTAACAAGTAAACTATACCACATCGACCACGGGCTAGAAGCTAACGAGACGAGGCTAATAACTTACCATGCCGAGACTTTATAGTCTCGGCTTAACCATATCGACCACGAACCAAACGGACAACCAATTGACCACAAGCAAGAGGACTTGGCCGTGGCGACCAACAACGCAACGGACCTCAGTCCATAACCAACAAACCAAACAGACCATATGATTGTAAATCCCATCGACACGATAGAACCTCAAATGAACCAATCTATATCCGTTTCTCGTTTACACACTTACCACAAACGGGAAAACAAATAAAAGAGGCGGCGACGGACCGAATACGAGCAAAACACAAGCGGGTAACTTCTTTAACACAAGATACGGTTGGTTTTGATTGTGGAAATGATGGTGAGACGGCAAGGAGGTGGCGGTGTATAGGTGATGGTGGCCGGAAGTGGTGACCGGCGGCGGCACAAAGGGAGTAGCGGCTAGGTTTATCAAGGCCAAAATGAGAAACCCTAAATCTAAAATGAAGATATATAGAAAACTCTAAAACCGATTTGCAAATTTTTGAATCCCAAGGGGGCGGACGGTAATCTTGCCCACGAGGGGCTAAAAGCGTAATTTTCCTTTTCTTTTACGTAAACAACTTTCGGTGCTCATTTACTCTCAACAAAATTTTCTCAAGACTTTTAAAGTTGCGCCATTAGTTTTAAAATCATTTTCTAATAAAAATAACTATTTACACGACTATCTTTGCTCAAAACTTCATTAATTAATTAAATAACATATTATTAAGTCTAGACTCATGCCATTATGCATTGTGCTATATTCTCACATCTTACGGGAAAATCCCTCATATCACATAATAACATTCCTAAATAATCACATGGGTTGACCTAGTAGTTTGGATTTGGTCTCCTAAGTGGTTAAAGTCCCTTGAGGTCTCAGGTTCAAACCTTGGAGAGAAAATTAATCCTCATGTGGCCACGGAGGTTCACCTGCGATAATTCTGGGCTATCCAAAAGGGTAGTCGCCCTGGGATTAATCGGCTTGGAATGTCGAGTCGGAACCCAGGTAAAAAAAAATCCCATATATTCCAAAAACGGGTCTCAGGTCTTAAATATTCATTTTCAAATATAATGCGGTATATAAAATAATTTCATAAATTACCGGTTGTCACAAATTTGAATCAATACAAACTTGTTTAGTCAAAGTTATATACTTTTAGAGCGAGTGTTTGATAGGTAAAAGAGTGTAAGGGTCTTTTTATATGTGGGAATAATGATGTCAATATGGTGTCGCGGAAAAACTGTGGGAAACCGAAACAAACTCATACAACGAACACATATACGTTCAGAGTGTTGTGAAATGAATTCATTAAGCGGATAAGGAATTGTATTTATCGCCATCGCTATTCGCGTGTATCCAACTAGTCTGTTAAAAAGGAAATTTCGTCAAACTACATGGGGGATTTTTGCAATTCACCCAATATAAAATGCTCAATTTTTTTATTTTTTTATCTGCCATAATGCATATCTCTACTAATCTACCATTAGAGCATAAGGTGTAGTGAAACAATTTTGCTCTTCATTTGAGTCCCACAAGGTGCCACGTCATCTTAACATCCTATAACAAAACCCCATATATCATATTAACACATAACAAATTCTTCATTTGGGTCCCACCCACACCTAAATTTTTTTTCTTTTCCTCTTCATTTTTGCTACCCAACTGCAAAAGCTGCAAAAGTGTTTTTGTCTTTGGTGCTTCACTTCCCTGCGAAGCTTCAAATGGCGAGCAACGAAGAGGAGTCATGGTGTGGTGAAGAGAAACGAAGAGGAGTGAACTGCATGCCATATATGTAAGAACAGCGAGCACTTGAAAATAACTATCCCTTATGCTCTTAGTGCTTATTCCTTCCAATGTTGTACTTTACATTTACATATTTTTCTTTTATGGCTACTTATATGTTGTAAGTGTAAACCAATAAAAATCTTAATCTATTTCATAGACAAAACACTTTACGATAATTTCGCAACTATAACTATTTTTCGTTTTATGTTTCTGTCGCTACACACGGATACTCGTCTAGTTTGTATAATAGGTTTAATAAATATAGGTTGCAAACATACCTGCGATGTGTAAAGAAGTTTTTGAAAAGGGTTGGTCAAGCGAAGTGTGTGGTTTGCTAGAACTTTAATTTTATTTTGTTGCGTTACTTTCCCTCATCACTGTATCCCCTATACTAATTTAAAATCATCTAAATATATCTAACGTTACGTAGTGAAAAGTAATGAAATTAATAGTGTGTTTATATATTTAGAGAAAAAAAATCTATTAATTTTGGAACACTATCATGTTTTCCATTAAAAAATTTACCCATTTCAGTTACTACTAAAAGCTTAACACTTGTCGTTTGTTCCAGCTCTTACTACAGGAGTTGCGATGATTTCGGTTGCGGCAGTTATATATTTCTTAAGGAAATTTAAACGAAGAAGAATAACAGAGATTCATGTCAATGTGGATATATTTCTAAAAAATCATCAATTTTTGGCTCCAAAAAGGTACTCTTATTCGCAAGTAAAGAAGATGACTAACTCCTTTAAAGTCAAATTAGGACAAGGAGGTTTCGGTTCAGTGTATAAAGGAGAGCTAAGCAATGGAAACCTAGTGGCAGTGAAGATTTTAAGTGAATTAAAAGGTAATGGTGAAGACTTCATTAATGAAGTTGCAAGTGTTGGCAGGACATCCCATGTAAATATCGTCAATTTACTGGGATTTTGTTGTGACGGCCACCACAGAGCGTTGATATATGAATTCATGCCTAATGGTTCCCTTGAGAAGTTTATATATGGTCAGGAATCATCAAATAGTAGCCAACTTGGGTGGGACAAGTTACACCAAATCGCTATTGGAATTGCTCAAGGCTTAGAATACTTGCATAGTGGTTGTAACACAAGGATCTTGCATTTAGACATAAAGCCCCATAATATTCTTTTAGATCAACATTTTTGTCCTAAGATATCCGACTTTGGGTTGGCTAAGCTGTTTCCTGAAGCGAGAAGCAAGATATCCATGTCCCATATGAGAGGAACACCAGGGTATATTGCTCCTGAACTATATTCTAGAAATTTCAGACAAGTTTCCAATAAATCAGATGTTTACAGTTACGGAATAATGATTCTCGAGATGTTTGCAGGGAGGAAAGATATAGAAGTTGATCAAGTCAATCATACAAGTGATATATACTATCCTGATTGGATATACAAGAAGTTACATGAGGAACAATTACTTGGCCTGCATAAGATTGTGAGTGAAGAAGAAAATAATCTGGTAAGGAAGACGATTATTGTGGGGTTGTGGTGCATCCAGACTAGTCCTTTGAACCGCCCCACAATCACACGGGTGTTGGAAATGTTAGAAGGAGACATAGAGTTGGAAATCCCTCCAAAACCTTATTTGTCTTATCCATCAAGGCCAGTCAGCTCTTGCTCCCCATCGACAAGCTTCCCATCCACAAAGTAATGGCATTATAAATGTTCATTTATAGTGACATATTTGAAATTCTGTTTGTTAAATTGACTATTGGGCACCTTTGGTGCATATAAATCAACCCTAAATTTAGTTATGGAAAACTTATTGTTCAAGATTATGTACATCAGTATATGTGAAGCATTGGCAAGAGTAACCAAATACAAAAATTATATGGAACTTGTATTGTACCAAGTGCCAACTTCTACTTTGAACGTTAACGGTATCTATCTGTATTTTTTATCAGCGGATAAAAAAATACTACAAACCAATGATATTCGATTCATGGAATAATTAAACTTTGGTATCTCAAAATTTTGACCATCCGATTCTGATTTTAAACTCGAAATCAAAGTTATAGTTACCTGCCTTTACTAACAAAAAAATCACATATGACCCATCACCCATGTAGATTACTCTGAGTTGTTGTTTGTTTGATTTGATAAAAACATCTAGTTGTACTTTTGCTCAACAAAATTATCTTCTAAATGATTGTTATTGGTGCTTGTTCATATGATTGAAGCAACTATCCAAGTAGCTGTTTATGTACAATCGACTTATGGACTCCGTAAGTGCGTAATTGTGTAGTATTGTACCATATCAAAATGAAATTAGTATTAAGTTACTGTTCGTTTGTGTGTCTCCGGGATCAAATCTATCAATGAAAAGTAAGCATATAAAAATTCTTGTCATGAAGTAGTAAGATTTTTCTCGATCCATACTATCAGCGTACATAGGTAACCACTAGCCAAAAAAGTTTCTAACAATGTTTTCATTATGACTCCGTTTAGAAGAGAATTATCATCTTATATACTAAACATGTGACCCACATGAAATTCTCGGTGAGTAAAATTAAGGATGAATAATGAAGTCAAATTAAGTCTTGAGAAAAAAACAAATTGTACCAATACAACTAGAAGAGAGTTCGCTTTACCACATGACCAAATTAAACCACCCATAAGCTAAAATTTTTAAAACAAATTAGACACCTCTTCTAACCTCGTACATAATTAGTTAGGTTGCGTTTAGTTGGGAAAAAACACCTTTGTTTTTCACAAAATATTTTGTAGAAAATAAGGAAAACATAGATTGCGTTCAAATAAACGTTTTCCAACAACTTGTTTTGCAAAATATAAAATCCCTTATTTCTTAACTTAAGAAGAAAAATTACAAAACAAAATTTATTTGTTTTCCTTAGTTTCCTTTGTAACCCACAACCCTTCTTCCCCTTCTTCGAAATAGAAAATACAAAACTAGAGATGGAAAACAAAATTTATTTCTTAACTAAACACGTTTTCTATATTTTCAAGTGTTTTGTGCAGATAAATTTCTCTTATAAATTTTTACAAAACTAGAGATAGAAAACAAGATAATTTTTTTTTCCAACTAAACACCCCCTTCGCCCCCCCCCCCCCCCCCCCCCCCAAAAAAAATAATAAAAAAATAAAAAAATAAATGTAACCATTCAAAATGCAAAAAAAGGTTGAAATATCTTAATTCAAAATGTAGAAAACGTTAAGGCTACTCACAGTGGTGACCCATATTGCATCATCTTTCCGGCTGCCACCTCAGCTTTCTCTCTCTTCAACCCATATTCATCTCTCTCATCACAGTGGCAACCCGTATTGCATCATCATTTTTTTTTTCTTTTTTCTTTAAAAAAAAACTATTTTTTAACACAAACACAAATTTTATTAATAAAACATAAATATTACATAAACGAAACGATACGGAAAACAAATAAAAAGCGATACGGAAAACAAATAAAACACGATAACATAAGGGTCTCCCATTACTCATCGTCTCTGTCCCATGCATTTGTGTTTCTTAGAACGAACCACACATGTTGATAGTATATCCCTCTCCCATAGCGCTCATAATAAATTCGGTTTGCATTGCTGAGACGACAAGGGTCTTCACTTGTACGCAGCAACTCTTTGTAAATGGCATTATACCTACGACATTCAGCATTCATTCTACTCCACATAGCCGTAATACTATTTTTATTACGGTTGTCACCATTGGTCTCATTGTTGAACATGTGTGTAACTTCAGTCCAAAAAGAACGTCCGTTCACAAGCTCTCCGGGATCTTTAACTTCAAGCCATACGCGAGCTAGCAGATCTTCTTCTTCCATTGACCACCGATTGTTCATTGTGAAATGCTTTAGGAGTGTGTGAAATGCTTTAGGAGTGTGTGAAGAAAAATGTTGTATTGTGTGGTATTTATAGGGGATAAAATATAAGAAGCGGGATATTTTTGAATTCAAAATTCAAATAGAAAGCGGGATAAATTTTAAATTCAAAAATTAAATACAAGGCGGAATGTTTGAAATTTAAAATTCGGGCGGGATCTTTTAACACAAACGTAAAATTTTTATTAATAAAAACATAAACGTTACATAAACAGAAATTAAAACATTACAATAATAATTTAAAAACTAAAACTTCAATTATAATCTAAGTGATCCCAGGTCTGCGAGTTGTCGGAGCGGTAACTGTCGTCATACGGATCAAACCTCGCAAACCTCTCTGCTTCTAAATCAGCTTCCATCTTGCTTAGCTCCCGCTCGTCCTCAGAATTCCAGTCATCATCAGCAGGTTTCACATTTTCCTCAAAACTTAGCTGAAAGTTATCAAGATGAGGTTGCTGTTGTTGTGGCTCAACAACGCTTGGTGCAGATGAACTTGATGCACCGTGCACAAATTGTTGTTGTTGTTGTGGTGTATCAGCAGCTTGCACATTCTCTTCAAAACTCCAACGTATCTTGTTGGATTTCTCGTTCTCAATCTGCTGCACACAACCCCACAATGTTTCAACAACATCAGCGTCTTTGCGAAACTCGTTGTACAAAAACTGGTTGATCACATATTTTCTCTCGACAGAGATATCTTTGCAAGCTTCGTATCGTGTTCTCAGGCGGTCTTTGCGTAACTTCGCCAGCTCAAACTTCTTAATAACTTCGACAATTGCATCCTGGCGTTCCTTGTCATCAATTTCGACTTGTTTTTGGACATAGTTTTGAACTTGTTCCACAGTGTAGGGAAGTTTACAAGCCATTTTTTTTTGTTTGATTTGTTGTTTGAATTATGTTTGAAAGTATATGTTTGAAAGTGAGTTTAATTTGAGTATTTATAGGATGAAAGTGGTAAAAATTTATTTTTTATTTTTTTATTTTTTTTAAAATCAAACGGTAACATTTGTTTTTGAAAATGGGATTATACGAAATACATGGGTGAAAAAATCGGTCGTTTATGCGAACGATATTGGGAAAACTAGGCCGGCGATCGATGTCCATTTTATACTCCACATTGGCAATATCGATCGGTTAAATCGATCGACCCATATGGTCGAACGTTTTTTTCCGACCCACTACCACCGGCCTAAATGGATGATCAAACACAAAGACCACAAGTGGCCAAACATGAGTGGTTGACCAAAACCCAAAACAAGACAAAAATTAAAGGACTAAAACCCTGACATGCTATGCAAAGTTATACCTTATGCAATAAAGATTGTACATTATAACCTTGACACCATATATACAAATCCCCTGTTCCATTCAGACCCTTCAAATTGTTGATTTTGTTACTCATAAACAAAATGGGTATTTGATTCTTGAGATACTTTATCAACTTTCATTTAACTGTAAGAAAGAAAACCTTTTTTTCATTTTATTAACAAAAAGACTAACCCATTTGGTACTAATAAAGTTCATATTTTTATCCACATTTTTAGGTGAATGATGGAACAAGGGTGTTTGGGACAACAAAATCTTGATCTTACAAAGCTGATAATTTCATGGTCTCTTGATGACAACTACAAGGTCTTTATTTTTACCATTTTTTTATTTTTGTAATTTTTGCTTGTTTGTTGTTTGTTTATATGTATATATATTTTTTGGGGTAACTATGTTTTATGACCTTTTGTCCGACTAATTCACACATACTCAAACAATCATTTTTCAAGAGGTTGGTGTGGCCACTTGTGGGTTGTTTCACATTTTAGTGATGAAAGTCACAAGCCTTTTGCCACATGGCTACGCTGAGTGGTTTGTTGTTTGTATATACTAAACCCAATGTAAATAACTTGGGAGTTATTTTAGTTTTATATTTTTTTTATAGTTGGTTCATGTTTCAATGTTGTCTTATAGAAACAAAGTAATACAGTTTTGTGCTGACATCAAACCGGATATATTTTAAAATTCTGAGTTTGTTTTATGAGCAGTAAATACAGTGTTATTATTATTAAAGGGTTTACAGGGTGTTTGGGATTTCCTTTTTTTTTAAACTTAACAGCTTATTTTTTCAGCAGATAAGCAGTTTCTGTTAAATAAGCTAATCCAAGCACTCATTCATGAGCTCTTTTTTTCTTTTTTGAGTTGTATCAAAAGCATAAGCAATAAAATAAGCAATCCCAAACACCCTATTAGTGTTTATATAGTGGGCGTTTGGTATGTTGCACTTGAATCGCTATGGGCATGGGTTGGATTAAAGGACTGTTTGGGAATGGGCATATGTTGAGTTAGTATCATTGTTTGTTTTAAAGTTGTTCATGTACTTAATATGAAAGTGTAAACAGTTGGTTTTTATAGAAAAAACATGTGATACAGTTTTGTGCTTGAAATCAACGCATATTAGAGGCTGTTTGGCATTTCTTATTCTTTTATGCTTAAACTGCTTATTCTTTTAAGCAGATAAGGAGTTCGATTAAATAAGCAAATATAAACACTTAATACCGAACTGCTTAATAGTAAGTTGTATCAAAGCATAAGCAGAATAAAGAAGCAATCCGAGAAACCCTCTAAATATTTGTTTAACTTTTTGAGGTCAAAGCTTGACCCGTTTGACTTAGAAGTCAACGTTCATGGAGTATGAGGATTATCATATACTTTATGTCTATTTTGCGCAAGTTTTTATGCTATTCTTGTGGATTGTGTTATGTTATTGTGGTTGGTTCTCTGCTTTGTGCTCTTTTTTGCTGAATCTTATGTGACAGCATCTCTGTTTTCAGGGTAAATTGATTGTTTATTTATGCTACTTGATGAAACTAAAGATAATTTATGCATGATCGAGTTCTGGTGGTTGTTTGTGGTACCTTGACTTGTAACATGTATTTTGTTATGTTACTATCAGTGTGTTTAATTGTTTACTTGCTTACTCTTTTTGTTCGTACAAAGTTTCTTGTATGTTTCGTGTTAGCATCTGTGCATACAGCATACGAGTATGTGGTCATTGTTGTCTATACATAAGCTTCTTAAAGCCACACTCTTTAACTTAAGTGTATGACTTATGCAAAACTTGTAAATTGAGCAACTTTAAAGCTGTTTGATTGTCACTTTAATCGTGTTTATTGTCTTACAATTTTCTGTAATCTGGTGTTGTAAAGCAAGCTAATAGTTTAATTCTACTTACACTTTTCTTAGCTCATGAAGTACTTGGCTTAGTTTATTTTTGTTCTTTGCTATGTGTTTATTGTTAGAAGGTCTGACATTTGGAAGTTTATCTTCCTTACAGATAAGTGTTTATTCTTGATTACACAGATGGTGTTGTCTGCTAGAGTATGAACGTAGTTGTGTATGTAATGGCACAATCGAGATGGCTATTTTTTTGACATAGGATTAGTCTTGTGGGCTGTTGATTACACGCATAGTTGAGGGGTTTGAGAAAAAGCTTTAATAGATATATTTTCATCAATGTGAGGATTGTAATAGCATTTAAGGTTCCCGTGACACACGATCTTCTAGTGCATGTGGTTGTTTCTTAGCTAAGTGGTTTGGACAGGAAGGTTGATTCTTGTTTATTTCCCTGATTAATGGCACTGATTTGTTTTTTATGAGGATATTTGGTATTACTTATATAAGTGCTTAGGAGTTTATGTACATATTAAAGTTTCAAGTGTTTGGCAAAAACTGATTATCTTCTGATTTAACACTGAAGTTTGGCACTTACTTTTAAGCCGATAATCACTATAAATGTGAATACAACGCCGTTTGGGTTTAATGTTTAGAAAATATATCCATTACTTGAATCTTTCTAATGACTTGATGTATCATTTGTAGGTGGAAAAAGAGCTAGAACCACTTGATGATCTGGTTAACAGGAATAGTGCACCTTATAAAAATGCAAAATGGAAGGTATTTAAGTTTTACTTTTATGTAAGCAAGATATGTTATTATGTAACATGTTCTTCATATTTCTTTTACTTTATGCCACAGATTCTCTTCAGTGATGACTTTAGAAGATCATTTGGGAAGCTTACAAGTGACCGCGTGAAGAAATTGGTTTTAAATCTTTTATTGAGACTTTCTTCTGGCTGGTGTCAAGAAAGAAGTTTGAGCTTGTGTCATGAGAATTCCTCAAAAAGTTTTAAACAGTTTAATGTTGAAGGGTTGTATATTATAAGCACAATTGACATCATCAAGGATGTCAACTATGTACAAGTTATGAAGGTTTGGGATATATTACCCTTCGAAGAGATTCCAAAATTGGTAAAACGACTTGAAAACATATTTTCTGCATACACAAAAAATTATATTAGTCGTTGCACAGAAAAACTAATCGAAGGGTATATGTTCATTTTCCATCTACTATTTTGAAATAGCAATGATGATTTTTACATGCTTATTCGAAAGTTATACATTATGCAATAAAGATTGTACATTATAACTAGGGCTGTAAATGAACAGAACGTTCAGTGAACATTTCATGAACCGTTCGGTAAAAAGTTCGTTTATGTTCGTTCGTTTATTAAATAAACGAACATAAACAATATTTTACGTTCATTTAGTTAAATGAACGAACATGAACAAAAGTCTCGTTCGTTCATTAATGTTCGTGAACGTCCGATGAGGTGTTTGTTAAAGCTCGTTTATGTTTATTTATCTATTTATGTTCATATATCATATCTTTTAATTTTATAATTTTAAAAATTGGGTTGTTTAAACAAATAAACACTTATAAAACAATATATTGTGAAGGATTCAATAAAGTTTATGTTTGTTTGTCTATTTTCATTTATGTTCGATTGTTTATGTTCGTTTAGTGTCTTAATGAACGAACATAAACGAACATGAACAATTCATTTTCTTAATAAACAAACATGAAAAAGAAAATTCGTCCGTTTAAGCGTCCGTGTCCGTTTATTTATCCGGTTAAAATTAAATGAACGAACATGAACAGGACTCCGTTCGTGTTCGTCCGGTTCGTTTACAGCCCTAATTATATCCTTGGCTCCACATACAAATCCCCTGTTTCATTCAAAACCCTCAAATTGTTGATTTTGTTACTCATAAACAAAATGGGTTTTTGATTCTTGAGATACTTTATCAACTTTCATTTAACTGTAAGAAAGAAAACCTTTCTTCATTTTATTAACAAAAAAGACTAACCCATTTGGTACTAATAAAGTTTATTTTTTTGTGCATATTTTTAGGTGAATGATGGAACAAGGGTGTTTGGGACACAAAATCTTGATCTTACAAAGCTGATATTTTCATGGTCTCTTGATGACAACTACAAGGTCTTTATTTTTACCATTATTTTATTTTTGTAATTTTTGCTAGTTTGTTGTTTGTTTATATGTATATATTTTTTTGGGGTAACCATGTTTTATGACCTTTTGGCGGACTAATCAACACGGACTCAAACCGGGTAAAACAATCTTTCAAGGAGGTTGGCGTGGCCACTTGTGGGTTTTTTGATATTTTAGTGATGAAAATCACAAGCCTTTTGCCACAAGGCCACCCCGAGTGGTTTGTTGTTTGTATATACAAAACACGATGTAAATAACTTGGGGGTTATTTTAGTTTTATACTTTTTTTAGAGTTGGTTCATGTTTTAAAGTTGTCTTATAGAAACAAAGTGATACAGTTTTGTGCTGAAATCAAACCAGATATATTTTAAAATTCTGAGTTTTTTTTCTGAGCACTAAACAACTACATTCATACAGTGTTATTATTATTAAAGAGTTTACAGGATGTTTGGGATTTCTTATTTTAAACTTAATTGCTTATTTTTTTAAGCAGAGAAGCAGTTTTTGTTAAATAAGCTAATCCAAACACTAATTCATGAACCCCTTTTTTTCTTTTTTAAGTTATATCAAAAGCATAAGCAATAAAATAAGTAATCCCAAACACCCTATTAATGTTTATATAGTGGGCGTTTGGTATGTTGCACTTGAATCGCTATGGGCATGGGTTGGATTAAAGGACTGTTTGGGAATGGGTATATGTTGTGTTAGTACATTGTTTGTTTTAAAGTTGTTAATGTTTTTAATATGTAAAGTGTAAACAGTTGGTTTTTATTGAAAACACAAGTGATACAGTTTTGTGCTTGAAATCAACCCATGTATTTTAAGATTTCAGGTTTGTGCATTGTTGTGAGCACCAAACTGCTATCTTCATATTTATTATTATTATGGCGTTTAGAAGGTGTTTGGCATTTCTTATTTTTTTTTAAAGAGGTAAACAGTTTCTATTAAATAAGCAAATATAAACACTTAATCTCGAACTGCTTATTATCAAGTTGTATCAAAAGCATCAGTAGAATAAATAAGCAATATGAGACACCCTCTAAATGCATATGTAATTTTTTGAAGTCAAAGCTTGACCCATTTGACTTAGAAGTCAACGTTCATGGAGTATGTGGATTATCATATACTTTGTGTCTATGTTGCGCAATTTTATGCTACTCTTGTTGATTGTGTTATGTTATTGTGGTTGATCGTCTACTCTAAGCTCTTTTTGCTGAATTTTATGTGATAGTATCTCTGTGTGCAGGGTAAATTCATATGTTACTATCAATGTGTTTAATTGTTTACTTTGTACTCTTTTTGTTCGTACAAAGAAGTCTCTTGTTGAATGATTCATGTTAGCATCTCTGCATACAACATATGAGTATGTGGCAATTGTTGTCTATACATAAGCTTCTTAAAGCCAGACTCTTTAACTTAAGTGTTTATTGTTAGAAGGTCTGACATTTGGAAGTTTATCTTCCTTACAGATAAGTGTTTATTCTTGATTACACAGATGGTTTTGATGTGTTGTCTACTAGAGTATGAACATAGTTGTATATGTGCGAACATGTGTATTCAACCTTTGACAGATGCTATTCTAGCATTGGAGATCCATTTATATGTCTGACTTACTTCTGGTCTCACAAGTGTTTTAGCACCCACTGGCACAATCAAGATCTCTATTTTTTTTTTTTTTTTTTTTTTTTGACATAGGATTAGTCTTGTGGACTGTCGATTACATGCGTAGGTAGTTGACATAGGTTCAGAAAAGTTTTCATGGATATATCTCCATCAATGTGAGGAATGTAATACCATTTAAGGTTCCTGTGACACGCAATCTTCTAGTGCATTTGATTGTTCTTAGTTGAGTGGTTTGGACAGGAAGGTTGATCCTTGTTTTTTTTCCCAGATTAGTGACGTTGATTTGTTGTTTATGAGGATGTTTGGGATTACTTATATAAGTGCTTATTAAAGTTTCAAGTATTTGGCAAAAACTGATTATCTTCTGAATTAACACTGAAAGTGTGGTACTTACTTTTAAGCCAATAATTACTTTAAATGTGAATACAAAACCGTTTAGGTTTGATGTTTAGAAAATATATTCATTACTTGAATCTTTCTGATGACTTGATGTATCATTTGTAGGTGGAAAAAGAGCTAGAACCACTTGATGATCTGGTTAACAGGAATAGTGTATCTTATAAAAATGCAAAATGGAAGGTATTTAAGTTCTTTTTCTTATGTAAGCAAGATATGTTATTATGTAACATGATCATCATAATTCTTGTACTTTATGCCACAGATTCTCTTCAGTTATGACTTTAGAAGATCATTTGGGAAGCTTACAAGTGATCGCGTGAAGAAATTGGTCTTAAATCTTTTATTGAGACTTTCTAATGGTTGGTGTCCCGAGAGAAGCTTAGGCTTGCCTCATGGGAATTCCACACAAAGTTTGAAACAGTTTAATGTTTAAGGGTTGTTTATTATAAGCACGATTGACATCATCAAGGATGTCAACTATGTACAAACTTTAGTAACATCTTTGTCTATTATCCCTTCATTTGATTGGAGATATGTTTAATACTGATCTGCATGTCACAAAAGAGGATAAAATAAATGCATAGAAAAAGTTTTGAAGAATAATGCGTTCAAAGATGACTTATCTTGAATGATAAATAGACATGAAAATAACAACCTTGGTGACAGACTTGCTTTGTCTGTTAAGGGTAGCTACTAAAACTTAATGGCGTACATTGAAAAGTTACTGTATATAAGACCAGCAAGTTTTCATGGTTAGTTCTTTATCTAAATAGTTAACTTATTTGGTGTGCGGACATATAGAATCATTTTTCCGAGCTCCCTGATATAATAGATCCCTTTTGGCATACAACAAAATTTGCACATATGGGTTCCATAAGTTTTTAATGTTTATGTTTGTAAATCAGAAAGTGATACATGTGTGTCCAGTCAGTCACTAGATCCCCTCAGTAGTTGCTGACCAAGGTGAGTTTGCTAATAAGATGATAAAAGATCAACGTGTCATGCTAAACCATAATTTAGGATTCTGGATCTACCTGAAGGTTTTCATTGTTTCATATAATCATCATAGACCCAAAAGAGCGTCATAGTAGTGACCCGAAAGAGCATATAAACAAAACTTTATATGGATTCATATCAATTTCCTAACATGACACAGGCACAAACCAACTTTTGACCTTATACATACTTGATTAAAATGTTAACTCATGTTCAAAATATAAAATTTCTTCAAATAGGACAGACTGGTTATTCTGGTTTAAATCATACTTACTAACTTTAGTCAAAAGTATGAAAGGGTAAAAAGGTTAAACTTAAATTTATAAATGGAGTTAGGCAGTCATGATTTTCCAATGCTCCACAGGCCGAGGGGAAAAGTGGCCACTTAAACAGACACATAGAGTTTGACTGAAGTATATAAACTATAAGTTTATTTTGATTGCGAGAGCATACGAAAACTGTAAATTTCAGTACTTACGTATAACTTATCTCTTCCTTAACTAATTTATTGATTGTACATGATAAACTAGATATGTGTCACTGGTTTTCTACTTAGTTCTGTATAAATATATGAGTATCTTATTTGATATGCTTTCATGATGTTTATATGTAACGCTGACGTGACACCATGTTAAAATTTAACCAAAGGTGACCTTACTCTTTGCTTTTAGGCTACCTACAGAAGGTAGCTCGACCGAGTCGGTCGACGAGGTCATAGTCGGTCGGCCTTACTGTGGGGATTGGGATGCGACCGAATAGAGGGACGAAAACAAGGGATTGAGGTCGAGGTTGCGACCGAGTACAAGCCATTTTTTTTGCCTTTTGATCCGTTGCATGCATTCAAAAAAAAAGTATACCATTTTTTTTACTAGCCGTTGCATGCATTTGAAAGTAAAAAATAAAAATAAAAAAATTACACACTACAAATACCAAAGAGTAAATTGCAAAAATCGTCCCTAAACTTTGGCCAATTTGCATTGTTTCGTTCCAGAACTGTTGAAACTGCAAAAATCGTCCCTGTGGCAAACTTTTGGGGCAAATATCGTCCCTGACCAACATCAAATGACTAAAATACCCCTGTTCAAACTTTAGGGACGATTTTTGCAATTTACTCTTATTCATTTCATTTTTAGTTTTTTACGCAAATGGTCCCTGTGTTGCGTCAAGTTTTATAGTTAGTCCCTAATTTTGTATAGTTAGTTTATCCGTTAAGTTATTTGCACAGTTAGTCCTCAGTTAATATTTTTTGCAAAGTTAGTCCTCATTTTCTAAAAAAGTCCTTATTTTTTGCACCGTTAGTCCATCCGTTAATATTTTTTACACCGTTGTCAATCCGTTGATATTTTTTACGTTCTCGTCTATTTTTTAACGTTTTCGTCTATTTTTTTTACGTTTTTATCTATTTTTTTTACGTTTTCGTCTCATTTTCTAATAAAGTTTGAACAGGGGTATTTTAGTCATTTGATGTTGGTCAGGGACGATATTTGCCCCAAAAGTTTGCCACAGGGACGGTTTTTGCAGTTTCAACAGTTCTGGGACGAAACATGCAAATTGGTCAAAGTTTAGGGACGATTTTTGCAATTCCCTCAATACCAAATATTAACACAACATATTACACATTTCAATTCACAAAATCACACACTTCTTTCAATTCAAACAACACATCAAACATAAAAAAATGTCTTGTAATCTTCCACACACTGTCAAACAAGTTCAAAACTATGTCAAAAAACAAGTCGACATAGACGACAAGGAACGACAAGATGCAATTGTCGAAGTTATTAAGAAGTTTGAGCTCGCAAAGGCACGCAAACAACGCCTGAGATCACGATACACAGAGTGCAAAGACATCTCTGACGACAGAAAATTTGTGATCGACAGTTTTTGTACGATGAATTTCGCAAAGACGCTGATGTTGTTGATACATTGTGGGGTTGTGTGCAGAAGATAGAGAACGAAAAATCCAACAAGATTCGTTGGAGTTTTGAGGAAAATGTAGCAGCTGCTGATGCATTACAACAACAACAACAACAATTTGTGCAAGGTGCATCAAGTTCATCTGCACCAAGAGTTGTTGAGCAACAACAACTGAAACCTCATCTGGATCACTTTCAGGTACGTTTTGAGGAAAATGTGCAGGCTGATGATGATGGCTGGAACTCTGAGAAGGAGTGGGAGTTGAGCAGGTTGGAAGCTCAGTTAGATGCAGAGAAGTTTGCGAGGTTCTCTGCATATGAGGACGGTTTCGACTCCGACAACTCTCAAACCTGCGATCACCCGGAGTACAACTGAAGTTTTAATTATTAAATTTGTAGTTTAATTATTATGTAATGTTTTCAATCGATATAATATTTTAATTATTAATGAAATTAATGTTTTATTGAGTTTGTAGTTTAAAATGTAAAAAAAATAATAATAATAAAAAACAAATAAATAAATAAATAAATAAATAAATAATTGAACCTGGTCGCTCTTACTGGGGCACCCAATCGCCTGCAGGTCGTTGGAGAGAGAAAGTTGACGTGACAGAAAAAAATGAAGGGATTTGATCGCCTTACTGTGAGTAGCCTTATATAAGAATGTTGTTCCACATTGAGCCCAAGATCAACAAGCCCACGTAGATAAAGTAAATGCAGCCCTATGCCCATATTGTTCTTCTTGCTTCTGATCTTTGACCGAATAATTGGGTTGACCAAGATTTTTCTAAGATAACTCCTGGGCCAACTCGAAGATGATATCAATTCATAATTGACGAAGGTTTTTTTTTTTTTGAACATAGCAAGGTATTTCATTCACGAATGAAGAAATCAGCTTCTAGAAGTCTACCTCATATATTCCCAAACGGATACTATTCAAACGTGGCTGTTGTTTCGTAGGTCCCACCATACGTTGGTATGCATCTTCACAGCCACATGCACAAATTATCTCCATCGTATATACTGATTTGAATACTTTTGCTGTAAAATGATGATGAGTGAGATACAAACACAAAACACATAAAAACTTGTGAAACCTTTGACTCTCTCTCAACATTTTCTCACATTTTAAACTCCATTTAAAAACACCTTAAAAAACACGCAAACACAAAAACACATATGCTCATCATCTAATCAAACCATGGCACAACCGAACAACAAAACAACCATAATCCTCAAATGGATATTCCTTATTTCCTTAAATCTCACACTCCCAAACGTTACGTGCGACCCACGCGCCACCGTAGCCCGCCCTCTCATATGTGGCTCAGGTAGAGCAACAACTGCTAGTTACATACCGAAGTTTGTACAACAAATGGAAAGGCTCTCGTTTAACCTTAATGGCTCACAAACCAACTTTGCAATAACGACTAATACATCTTCACCACCTTTTTTTGCATTAATTCAATGTCATAAAGACCTTTCGCGTACAGACTGTTTAGTCTGTTACGCTGTGAGCCGTACAGCTATCCCAGGCTGTCTGCCTGCGACTGCTGGACGTGTTTTTCTAGATGGATGTTTTGTCCGTTATGATAATTATAGTTTTTTTAGTGAAAGTGTTGATCTCCAGACAGATACTAGGAATTGTAACTCTACAAGTTTGAGGGGTGGGAGTGATTTTAAAGGGGGTTTTGGGGAGTTTAGTACAAGTGTAGGGGCGTTAGTTGAAAATGTGAGAAAGTTGGCTTTTATTAATAGTGGATTTGGTACTATGGAATGGAATGGTGTATATGGTTTGGCTCAATGTTGGGAGAGTTTAAGTGATGAAGCGTGTTGGGAGTGTTTGGATAGTGCGAAAAAAGAAGCAATGGGGTGTGTGCCTAGTGTTGACGGAAGAGGTATGAATGCTGGTTGTTTTTTGAGGTATTCTACTCAAAAGTTTTATGAAAATGATTCACAAGGAGGTGGGGGTAATTTAGGTATTTCACTTTATCCTTCTTTTATACGGAGTATATAATATTGGTTATGTTTGTTGTTTGATTTTTATGAGCTTGTAGAAAAAGTTTTATTTTGGTGAAGGTTGAATTTTGGAATAGTTTGTGTAAAATTGTCCAAAAAGGGATATTGTTGGTGTGACTTTTACACAAGAAAGAGTCGTGGATCTTGCATAAATATCATGAGGGATTCTACATCCACATAAGAAATCCACAAAAAAACTTCACACGCTGACGTGTCATGCACTGATTGGTTTAATCATAGAGAAGAGAGAGAAACTATAGTAAAATCCACTAATCACTGACTGACACGTCAGCGTGTGGATTTTTTTTGTGAATTTCTTATGTGGATGTAGCATTTCTCAAATATCATTACCAATATAAACTCATTTTAAAATATAAAGATATATAATCATTGGTTAATTATTTTACTTTTACCACTTTGTTTTTAGTCATGCAAGATTTCTTCAACAAAGTTATCTTCAAAATGATTATACTTTATATGATTTAGTCATTCAAGTTTTGTTCAAACAAAGTTATCTTCCAAATGATTGTTAGGCCGGATACGATGCTCACCACTTTCCCCATTTTCACATTATCACATCATCACTCTCCTCATCTCTCAGCTTCAATAGTCACCACTCCCTTCACCGCCATTATAAATACCCACTGTTTACAAATATACCATACACACACTCACAAACAAACAAAAAAGTGAATGGTGAGGGTGGTCACCACCAATGTTTTGAAAACCGGGTTCGAAATCGATCTGGTCGAGTCACCGGGTCAACTGGGTTTTCAATTTATTATTTTTTTGACCGGGTCAACCGTTCGACCGCCGGGTCAACCTGGGTTTTATTAAAAATTTTTGAAAAAGCGAGACCCGGCTGGGTTTTGAGAACCGGGTAGACCGGGTCACTCAAAACCCGGCAGGTCTAACCGGTTAACCCGGTTTTAGAAACCCGGGTTTTTTGACCCGTTTTTCTGGCCGGAACCGGTCGAACCGGTTAACCCGGCCGGGTCGACCCGGGTTTCAAAACACTCTGGTCACCACTCTCTCCTCTTTTTTGCTTGTGTCACGCAGTTTGAGAGGTGAGGGTTTTAGTGGGAGTAGTGCGTGAGGAGGTGAGGTAAGGATGAGCCCTCACCTCCCATTGTGTCCGGTCTTATTGGGTGTTTGTTGGGCATATAATTAAAGCGACTATCCAAATAGCTGTTTATGTACACTCTACTTAAGGAGTCCATAGAGGCATACAGGGACGGAGCCAGAAAGAAATATGACCGGGTGCACAAATTTTTTTTAACCGTAATATAATAGAGTTAAAAAGTGGATGAAAACGAAGATTTCATTAAAACGATAAATAAATGAACATATTACCTTCTAATTAGTGATTCTACGATCTCCCATAGCAAAAAAAACACTTACGTGCACCCTCATTTTTAATATTAATAAGTTCTTCTTTCTCTATAACACAAGTTAAAGTGCCATTAAAATAATCATCACTTATCCGATTACGCAAATCAGTTTTTATGAGCTTCATTTTAGAAAAACATCTTTCAACCGTAGCAATAGCAATAGAAAACACTAAAACCAACTTCATTTAAGCACTACTTTTCATATATATTGTAAATACGACAACAATAAAAATGCCCCATGACAACACAATTGGGGTACTATTCATATTATAATATATTGTTGACTATCACTTAAACTTGTTATCCCTATTTGTTTTAATAGAAATTGCATAGTTATTTACTTATTCTTATTGCCCTAAGCCCTTATTGATGATAATAGACTATACGAAACCAACAAATTAGTCAAGATTTCATACAACCAATCAAAACATGAAAACTTTAAAAGACATAATAAACAAATGAAAGATATATGTTACGACTTATGAACCTTTTTCATCTTTGTGGTGTTGGTTCAATTTTGGATTTTGTAAATTGTTAGGATGATGAATAAACTTGTTCCATTAAAAAAACTATTTTTTGGGCTTTTGTGCTTTAATTTATTAAACTTGTTTCATCTTTGAGCTTTTATAAAATTTTATATTTATTTTTTTATTTGTAAGTATACGAACTAAATAATACTAGAGACACATTTTAATGCACCGGGTGCATTTAAGATACATTTAAGAAAAATCGCTAAGTTTTTCAAAAATTAACATTATATCGAAAAAATTCATGGGGTGCACGTGCACCCGCGGGCACCCCCTTGGCTCCGTCCCTGGAGGCATAGATGCACTACTGTACTGTGTAGCACTATACATATCGGCTTGAAATTACTACTATTAAGTTACTATTATATTTTCAATGGAATTTAATTGAAAACTATTGGTTTGTGATTGTGTGTGCAAATTTATCAAAGAAAAGTAAGCTTAGGAAAATATTTGTCATGAAGTAATAAGATTCATCTCGATCCATATGATCATCACTGACATCACATAGTAACCACTTGCCAAAAAAGTTTAATGTTTTCCATTTTTATCGCTTACAAAAGAAATTCATTTAAAATACAAACAACATAAAACTTTAGGTGTGTTCATTTGGGGTTTATAAAGATTAAGGATGAGTCAGGAAGTTAAAGCCTCATTGCTGGAAGGTGGGCAGTTTTCTAGCCGTTTATGTCTTTTACAGACGACTTCCAAGTCAACTATACATATAGTCATATTTTACATTGAACTATTCAAGAATAATTAAGAACTAAGTCACGGCAAATATACTTGCGACTATTCCGATTGCACGCGGATCAATACTAGCTTAGTTGTAATTAAGCTTACACAAGACATCCCTCATGTTGGTATTGTTGGAATTATGATATCATGACATTCATATATTATAAGGGTGATGATATGTACACGGATGTTTTTTATTTGTACACAGAAAATTGTTATGAAAAGACATTTATACCCTCCTTGCATTTACTCAATCTTTCATCCATCATCTTCCGCTTTGTAAAACTCACAACCCAACTTTCTCTCTCTATATTTTTAAACTCTATCATCTCCAAATATTCTATTACTCGCACATTAATTTAGCACCAGAAAGATTAATTATTCACATAAACCACTCCAAATTCATTGAGTGAACACATCAAAGAAAACCGGGCAACCTTTTCTCATTCTTGGTGCTAACTGACTTTACCCATCGCGAAAAAATTGGGCCATTACTTTTTCGTAAACGAATTTGATCGCTCTTTCGGTAATATTGACAGTCATTTATTCACGTTCTTAACAAAAGTTATCGTGGTCCCCCCCTCCCCCCTCCATATATGGGTGCTTTTGTGATTGATATCTGGGGATGACCATTGATTCCTTGAAATGCAATTTGTATGTTCAAGTCTAATAATAATGGGTAAGTTGATTATGTATCGACAAGGAAGATGTCGATTAACAAGCTTAAAGCAATAGCTTTTGATCCATCACAGAAAATAGATACATTGTATTTTTATTCTCAAAAACCCATATGCAAAGTAAACCATCGAAAAAGGAGAGGCGTTTGAAAGCTAGGAAAATGAAGATTTGCTAGGTATCTCATATCCACCTGCGCTTGAAATGATGAAATTCTCATTCAAGTATTTTGCATTAGTTAACTAGTCTTTATGCTAATATTGATATAATCGACATAATTTCCTAACAATGACCAATTCTAAAATCTTGAAGTTATAGAAAAGTTTTATTAAGTATTCGGTGATGTATTTTGCAGCTGGGTTTTTGATCCACTTAGATCCGGGAATAATATCAGAAAGATAAAGTAAATATGCAAGGGTATCAATGTCTTTTCAACATAAAATTATGTGTACTTATAAAACCTTCCGTGTACAAATCATAAGCCATATTATAAACCAAACACATCAAGTGAGCATAGCGGAAGCAATTATAACAAGATCAAATAACATGTAATTAATTAATCAATAATTAAATAGTAAACACACCTTTGTGATTCTAGCCCGAACAAGAATTAAAAGCAATCTTCCGGAACAAGAACCATAATTAGGGTTTATGTGGATTACAATAATTACCCCTTACCTCTTTTGTAATTCAATCCAAGAATCAAACAATAGTGTGTTTGATTCACGTTCTTGTACACACGTACTAATTCAAGAAAAAGTTTATGCAAGTAATTAAACACAAAACTTATTTTGATCTAAGAAAATCGAAACCCTAAAGAGTTTGTTTTGATGGATCGACCAAGGAAAAGGATAGGAGAGAAAACACCAAGATGTGTGTATACAAGTTATTAGAAAAACATGTATCTTGGGTTTGCTTATATACTAATCAAAACTTGGAGCTCAAGGCACAAAGGAGGTTACCCCTCCCCCTATGCCGATCGGTTTTGGATCCCCCAAGGGGTTTCCGGAACCTTCTCTTGTTTCCAAATTTTGCTTAGTATTACTTTCCTAATCTTCGTTTAATAGTCCATTAGTCATTAATCATTAAATACTAATTACTATTATTTATTTTGTATTTAATAATTAATTATAACATTTTATAAATAATTATTACTTTTTCTCTTCATAAGTATTGTGTGCAATCCCGTGATCTCAAGTTCGATCCTAACACACGACTATTATTATTTTGTCTATAAAACCAACAGCTCCCACTTAGACATATCATAATAGTGTGATCACATCGGTTAGCGTCTTGCAACACGCCGATGCCTCTAGTACAACTTGAGTAAGGCTCCTGGAAAACCTTTTAATGATTTCTCATTATTATTATCCCTTTGTTTCTAATACCGTGTTAAATAAGGATATGGATCTAGGTCATTCCTTAATTAACCATTCTGTTTCTCGTTGTTAGAAATTGACAAGATTACCAAATCTTCTGAACCTTTCAGGAAAGACCTTGGGCGTGGCCACGCAAACACCTTGACAACCCTACGAGGGGCCCAGCAATATTAAACTCCAAAAATTAATTTGAAGGAACAAATTCTTTATTGATTACAAGCAAAACACACAAACTTTGTAACACTTCCGAAAACAACCCTTATGACTACCAGTTACGTATAGCGTTAAGTTGTTCCACAAAAATGTACTACATTCATGACTGTTATCTTGTATCTCAAGTCTAAGGATAACTTCTTATGATTTACTTAATGACAAGATCCATAAAGTAACATCATATAGTTGGGATAAGTCCTATATTCAGTATCATCGAATATCGTCTGAAATGGCATGTCTACGCATCAATATACTTTAAGTATATTATACCAACTTCAGATTTGTCTTAATTTAATAATATTCCCATATTATTAACTGACAACGGACAATTTAGAATAACTCTTATTCATGGATATAAACATGCAAAAATAGGATAACAATAATTAACAATAGAAATAAACATACCAACATACTTTATTTCATTAAAATAATAATCGTTTACAATATCCTTTATCCAAATACTAATCACAGTTATGCATGAAACTACTAGCTAATTTAAGCCCAATTCCATTGGCCAATTCATTAAGCTTCTCTTTCGCCAAAGCCTTAGTGAACGGATCAGCTAAGTTATCATCTGTGTGAACTTTCAGCAGATTTATTTCACCTTCGTTAACCTTTTCACGAACAAAGTGATACTTCCGTAGAAAATGTCTGGTGCCTCTCATGACTCCAGGTTCATTGGCAAATATGATTGCAGCAGAATTGTCACAATACATATTAATAGGTAATTCAATTGAAGGTATAACACCAAGCCCTGAAACGAATTTCCTAATCCAAACAGCCTCCATAGCAGCTTATGAAGCAGCAATGTATTCAGCTTCTGTTGCAGACATCGCAATTGTACTCTGCTTCTTGCTCCTCCAGTCTACAGCTCCTCCATTAATAACAAAGACATAACCCGTCTGAGACTTCGAATCATCTTTATTACTTTGAAAGGATGCATCGCAGAAACCTGTAACACAAAGTTCTTCAGCTGGATTTCCACCATATACCAAAAACATATCTTTTGTATTCCTCAAATACTTAAGAATATGCTTAACAGCAATCCAATGTTTATCACCTGGATTCTGTTGAAATTGACTGGTAATATTTTGAGCAAACGCCACATCTGGCCTTGTGCACTTAACCGCATACATAATAGATCCTACAGCCGAAGCATAAGGAACTTTACTCATACGAGCCACCTCAGCAGGTGTTGAAGCACAAAACTCATTACATAAGCCATGTTTTACTTCCATCGGCAAATATCCTTTCTTGGAATTTTGCATATTGAATCTTTTCAATATTTTGTCAATGTAAGCACTTTGACTTAATCCAATTAACCGCCTTGATCTATCTCTATAGATTTTGATTCCCAGAATGTATGCAGCTTCTCCTAAATCTTTCATAGAAAAGCACTTTCCAAGATATGCCTTAACCTTTTGCAAACTTGGAATGTCTTTTCCCATGATCAATATGTCATCAACATAAAGAATTAGGAAAATTACATTATCTTTCCCACTAGCTTTGTGATACACACATGGCTCATCAAGATTTTGAGTGAATCCAAACTTTTTGATCTCAGCATCAAATCTCTTGTTCCATTGTCGTGATGCTTGCTTTAATCCATAAATGGATCTTTTAAGCTTGCATACACGATTTGGAAATTCTGGATTTTCAAACCCTTCTGGTTGTGCCATATAGATGTCTTCATCTAGATGACCATTTAAGAAAGCGGTTTTCACATCCATTTGCCAAATCTCATAGTCATAGTACGCTGCTATAGCTATGAGAATTCTTATAGCTCTTATGTCTGCTACAGGAGAAAATGTCTCCTCGTAATCAATTCCAAAAGTTTGAGTAAAACCTTTAGCAACTAGACGAGCCTTATAAATGTGTGCATATCCATCCATGTCAGTCTTAATTTTGTAGAGCCACTTACTCCCAACTACCTTGGCATCAGGAGGTAAGTCAACTTCTTCCCAGACTTCATTATCATGCATGGATTGTATTTCCCCATCCATAGCAGCTTTCCACTTAGCCTTTTCAGGGCTATTAATGGCAGCTCTATAACTAGTAGGTTCATTAAGATCCCCTAGTGTATGCTCATCTACCTCTACATTAAGACATAGACAGTCAGGAACTTTCACAGATCTTGAAGATCTGCGAATGGGAACTACTTCAACTTCCGGTGGAGGACCCAGACTTTCCGGTTCTATAGGAAGTGTGCTAGTGTTTTCTGAAGGTAATGCATTATTTAGATCATCTTCTAGATCATATACTCTCCCATTGATTTCTTGAGTTACAAAATCACTTTCAAGAAAATCACCATATCTAGCAACAAACACTTTGTTCTCAGGTGGGTAGTAAAAGTAGTAACCCATTGTTTCCTTTGGGTATCCTACAAAAATGCATTTGACAGATCTTTGTTGGAGTTTATCTTGTGAGTCACGTTTAACATACGCCTCACAACCCCAGACCTTCAAATAAGACAAGTTCGGAGCTTTTCCAGTCCATATCTCATATGGTGTCTTATCAACCTTTTTGGTGGGAACCATATTCAAAATACGAACAGCTGATTCAAGAGCATAATCCCAAAAAGACAAAGGAAGATTAGTAAGATTATACATTGATCGAACCATGTCCAACAATGTACGATTCCTTCTCTCAGATACACCATTTTGTTGTGGAGTATATGGAGATGTGAGATTCTGGACAATTCCATTCTCAGTTAAGAAATCTTTAAAATCTTGACTAAAGTATTCACCACCTCGATCAGAACGAAGAGCTTTAATCTTCTTTCCCAATTGCAATTCTACTTCTACTTTGAAAACTTTAAATGTTTCAAACACCTCATGTTTATGCTTAAGTAAATAAACATAACCATAACGGCTGAAATCATCTGTAAAAGTTAGGAAGTAAACAGCACATCTCCTTGACACATGTCTAAGTGGTCCACATACATCCATATGTATCAAACCAAGTAGATCTGAAGCTCTTTCCATATTATTATGAAAAGGTTTCTTCGTCATCTTCTCAGAAATACAAGATTCACATTTATCAAATGACTCATCATTGATATTATTCAAAAGCCCTTCACGTTGCAGCTTTTGCATGCGAGTCTTGCCTATATGGGCAAGTCTACAGTGCCAAAGGTAAGATCAATACAAGTCATACTTCATTCTCTTACTTATGTTGTACATCGAATTATTATTATTGTTGGAAGTCATACAATTATTCATATCAATTTCAAACACACCATTCACAGCAACAACATTAAAATAAAATACACCATTTAAAGAAACAGAAATTTTATTGCCATCAATAGTATGAGTAAAACCAAGATCCAACAAACATGAAAAGGAAACAACACCTCTAATTATAGAAGGTGCATAATGACAATTGTTTAAACAAAGTACTAAACCCGAAGGTAAAACTAAATTAAACATTCCTATGGCTTCAACTGCTGCTTGTGCTCCATTTCCCACATGCAGAAATTGCTCCCCATAAGCTAGTCTCCTTTCCTCTCTAAACTCCTGAAGTGTATTACAAATATTAATACCACATCCAGTATCATATACCCAGGAATTTAATTTACGAGATAAAGTAAATAATTCAATGACAAATAAGTTACCTGAAGTACTGGCGCCCATGTGCCCAGTCTTCTTAACCTTATTGTTTCGCAAGTCATCGAGATAAAGAGGACAATTCCTCTTCTAGTGACCCATCACCTTGCAGTAATGGCATCCTTGATCCTTCTTTGGATTATTCTTCACAGGAGGGTTCTTCTTAGGTTGAGGTGGTTGATAAGCCATAACCTGCTTATTCTTATCAACATTCTTCTTTCCTTTACCCTTCTTCTTGTTCGCATTTGGCTTGTTAATTCTACCCCCTTGTATATCAAGAACTTGGGGCGTAGGAGCCTTTGGTGTTAACCCTTTCTCATAATCAATGAGCAGTGCGTGCAATTCACTTACTTTCTTTCCCACGCAATGCATATTGAAGTTCCTCACAAAACCACTAAAATCCTTGTTAAGGGATCTATTGATTAAGTTCACAGCCATATCATTGCATAGGGTTTCTTAAGTGTTTGTAGTTGATCCATGAAACTTTTCATCTTCAACACATGAGCACTCACAGGTTCACCATCACCCTGCTTACAACCATGTAGAGCCTCCATCAAATCGTAAATCTCTACATTTGATGGTTTCTCATACAGTTTCTTGAGTTCATCAATCATGTTCATGGGGAAATACTCTTCAAACTGCCTTTGAAGAGGTGTGGACATCGCCCCTAACATCATTGCGGCCACATCAATATGTTCCTTGCAATCAAGATTCCATTTGGCCTTAGCAGCTTCAGTAGCTGCCTCGCCTACAGGTTCATCAGGACAAGGCGTTTTCAAGATTTCAAGTTGACCAGTCACTCGCAGGACAATCCTAAGTGAACGATACCAATCATTGAAATTCTCCGAGCCAGTCAATTTTTCTTGTTCAAAATAAGTTTTGAACACAGAACGAAAGTTGGTGTTATCAGTTTGAGCCATTTCTACAGATAAAGAAAGTTCAAAACATTAGTATTTTTGATAATACAATTTTTCAAGAAAATTAAAATACCCAAGAAAATCATATCCATAAAATAATCTTGAAAACTACGATCCTCCATAAACATAGTTTCATCACATCAGTTGATCTGCTAGTAATGAAAGTATAATATGAGGTAACTTGTCGTACAAGTAATTGGCATAACATTTGTCCAATTCCTAGATATATGGGATTTACAATCACAAAACATTTGTATTGTAAGCATGTTTAGTCCCCATCTTAATGCCTTGAGTCCAAGATCTCACTTACTACTCAATTTAAGTCGTCTAACTTAAAAACTGTAAACTCACAAATCCATCACATCAGTTGATCTGCTAACAATGAATTCATGAAATTTACCTCTCCATTGCAATCTCGCCAAGTTCTCACATGACGTAAATTACAACTTCAAGTGTTCTTAATTAGATGGCATTCGACTTAATTTTATAAGGGTATTAATATTTTGATGTGATCAAAATAATGTATGAAGAAGCATGCATACAACTTCATAACATTGGTTTTACAAAACATTTTTATTACCAATTTGCTAAGAATAAAATAACAAAGTTTTGATTGAGGTATCGGGTTCACCAATTAAAGAATTACCATCAGTTATCGTCCACTATATCGTACTTTTGCATAAGCCCGAAAGCTTAGTGTTTTGGATAATCATTGTGGAATTGTGGTTAATTCACCCTTAAGATGACAGTGTACATGTAATGGTTGTTCGGTAAGTCTAATTTACACACAAACGAGCGTTAAGACAGAATGTTGTCTCTCTAAGGCCACAATTTAATGCGAAGCCATCCTTATACCCATCTTATAGTGTGTAAACTTCGGTCGAGCCTATTTAACCATTACGTACAAAAACATCAATCAACCAATCCTTTGAGATTTATTCTTAAAAACCAAAACAATTTCGCCATTATTTAGTCCGTATTATTTTTCTATTCAAAAATTACCCTTTTCGTTTATAAACATGTCTAACACAATTAATAAACAAAAACAAGTAATCTACAATAAAAAAATAAAACAACTAAATAAACAAATATACATAATCATAACAATTAAATATGTATAAAATATGTAGCCACATGCAAATCTTATTCAATAGTCCTATTAATAATCAAATCTAGGTGTATAACGTATTAATTCAATTAAGGCTTTCTTCTTCTAAGAAAAAGAGCCACATACATCGATAGGATTACTAAATTCCCCGATCACCATATGCCCCTCATCAGTCACAAACTTAACACTTGACGAAGACCTGTTTCGGCTTGAAATGGAACTTTTCTTTCTTATGAATTGTTCTATATCACAGGATTCACAACTACCCAAGAATTTGTGAGATATAGGATTGAGTCTTGTGATCAGTTGGTAATGCTTAGTAATGACATAAATTTGGGAATCAGGAGACAGGTATGTACTCACGTGGTTGTGGTACCGGTTGAGCCCAGTGGTGAAGAAGGACAGACTTGTTAGAAATTGGGTTAGGGTTGTGATGATAATCTTGGATATCTTCTCAAATCGTGAATGTTGATTTTCCATATAAAGTATTTCGACCCGATAGATGCCTGGGTATAACGAAATCCTTATCGGGACAATTTAAGAAGAACACTTAGTTTTCTAGGCACAAGAATACTAAACATAAACAAAGAGGAATCTTAGGCCCCGTTTGGTTCGTTGTAATCTGACGTAATTGGTTGTAATTGTAATCTAATTACATTACGTAGCCTGTTTGGTTTGTATAATGGTTGTAATTGTAATTCACATTACATTACGTAGTCTGTTTGTTTTACAATGTAATTGTAATTCAATCATACCAATTACATCAAGTGAGGGAATTCAGATTACATAGCAAGTTTGATGGAAAGTTTTGAATTACGTTGTAATTCAGTATTTTATAATTAAAAGCAAGGTTGTAAAAATCTCTAGGCGCTAGTGAGGCGGTCGAATAGGGCCTAGCGATTAATCGGTTAGGCGGGGATTAATCGGATTGGAATTTTTTGCACAAAATTGTAATTTTACATATTATATTATGTTATATGTATGCGATAAGCATAATGCATCAAAGTTCAAATATTTCAAGTGTTCAAATATAAACATAATACATAATTCTTCAAAGTTTAAAGTCAAACATACATATTACTCGGTTTGTTGACTATTTTTAAATGATATTTGATTGATTTTGTCCGATTAATCAGTTTGCAGACCGATTTTTAAGCATTTTTGGCTTATTTTTAAGCGATTTTGTTTACCGATTTTTAAGCGATTTTGTCCGATTAATCGGATTAGACCGATTTTATCCGATTAATCGATTTGTTGATCGATTTTTAAGCGATCTTTGACCAAAACGATTAAATAGGCCGATTATGATAAATCAAGGAGCTTAGTGAGCGATCAGCGATTATGCGGGGATTAATCGGCCGCCTGGACCGATTTTTACAACAGAGATTAAAAGTATCAGTATTTATTATTATTATTATTATTATTATTATTTAATAATAATAATAATAATAATAATAATAATAATAATAATAATAATAATAATAATAATAATAATATTTATTATTATTATTATTATTATTAAATAATAATATATTTTTATTATTAATAATTATTTAATAATAATTATTATTATTAATAATAAAAATATATTATTATTTAATAATAATAATAATAATAATAATAATATTATTTAATTATTATTATTATTATTATATTATTTAATTATTATTATTATCATATTATTTATTATTATTATTATTATATTTAATTATATTATTATTTAATTATCATATTAATTTTTATTATTATTATATTTATTATTTATTATTAATATTATTATCATTATTTAATTATTATCGTTATTATTTTTATCATTTTTATAATTATTATAATTATTTATTATTATTTAATTATTATATTACTATTATTATATTATTATTATTTATTATTATTATTATTATTATTATTATTATTATATTTATTATTTGATAATATAATTATTATTTTTATATTATTATTTATTATTATATTATTTTTTTATTATTATTTAAATATTATATTAATTTTTATTTAATGATTATTATTATTATTATTATTTTTCTGAATTACATTATGTTGCGAGTCAACCAAACACAATTACATATTTCATCAATTACAATTCCAACACATTACAATTACAACACATTCCAATTCATTTAATTACAATTTATTCAAAGTACAATTCCTTCCAAAGATTACAATTCCTTCAAAAACATTCTGCGAACCAAACGCACCCTTATGTTTTCGTATGTTAGAATGAGACAATGAATCTATTAATAATTAGATTATAAATGACAATTAAGGCCGTTATAGCGGGACCCAGCAAGGGGCTCTGCCCGTTGACCCCACAAGGGGCGCTGCCCCTTGACCCCACAAGAGGACGCAACCCCCTTGACTTCTATGACTTTGTCATGGTGGAAACATATTAGCCCAAACGAGTGTGCTCTCCACACTTTCCTAACTTGTATCCGAGCATAATATGAAATCCCATTGGTCTCATAGTAAATCCCAATTACATAAAATAGGCTTTTTTGGGTAAAGGGTATTCCACCTGAAAAAATATATAACTAAAAAAAATGTTGTAGTACAATGGAATGTGGTTGAAGTACCACATTAACCGCTAACAATCGCTTGACACAACCACTAAATCATTTATGACAGACCATAAATGACAACTAGCTACAACCAATAAGACTACTAAACCAAAACCAACATAAAATAATATACATCAGAAGATTTTATGCAAAAAATATAAAACAACCTAGTTATGACAAAAGTCTTGAATTCGATCCGCCTTTAATTGTGCATGAGAGATGCCAAAATCATCATCATCATCATCCTAATTGTTGCCATCACCCGTATCCGCTTTTCATTGCTTATAAAGACTCTGCTTCTTACCTCCACTTCCAGAATACACGTCCTAATGTAATCATCAAAAACTTCATCATCATCGCTGTCAGAAACTACCACATTGCCCACCTTAGAGAATGGGTTAACCATCCTAGTTGAAGAATCAACATTTTTAAGAGGTTTACCATCATCATCCACAAGAGTAACTTTTCCTTCAATAATTAGCTTTTTAATCTTCCTGATTTTCTAAACAATAGGAGTAGTACTTCTATTTCCACCCATAGAAACTTCGAAATCAGCCCCATCTTTAGGAGAAACACTTCTTGCACAAGGAATACCATTATCATCAGTATCGGCCATATCAAGAGCATCAAATGGATTCAATATATCAATAACCTTCCCACTCGTACTTGCCTCATTAGTGATTTTATCCTTAGTAGCAACCAGCTTCTTCGAGACAGGTCTCCAAAATTTTGGTTTAGGCTTATTAAGCTAGATACCCCCAATAGGCCGAGAAGGAGGAGCCACATTCTTCCCCTTACTCTTACGATTGTTTACCGCAATGAAACCATCGCCCGTCTTATCCAAAGTAGTAGAAGCTTCAGAAGCCTTTGCTGCCACATTAGTATTACTACGAATAGCCTCCTTAACATGATTTGGGCATTCAATAAAGGCATGTCCAAAAGTTTTACACTCACTACAATGAGGAGGTTTCCATTCATATTCAACATTAATAATTTCAGTAGTAAAACCATTACCTTCTTCATTTGGAATTGCCATTGTAACTTGGCTTTTTAGTTCTGAATCCGCGCTTAATTCAACTAAAGCACGAGAAAAACTAATACGGCCCCAAGACTCGACACACATAGAGCTTGTAAAAGCATCTAACATAATAGGTTTCCCTACTTGCGTAGCTATCAAGCTTAAACCATCCTCAGAATAATCGACTAAAGGAACTTTATACATTTTGATCCAAACTGGTACCTTGTTTACCTCGCTCATATTAAGGGATGAAGTGGGAGTCCATTATTTTAGAATAATGGGCGAGTTACGTATAATCCAAGGACCTCGTTCCAGAACACGATCCGTACCCTCCTTGGTAGCAAACTTAAAAAGAAATAAGCCATCACCATTCTTCATCAACTTTTGCAAGCTAAATTTTCCCCATGTATTAGTTACATAATTCTGAAATAAAGGAAAAGCAATGGTCTTACCAAGAAAGTAACCAACAAGTGTGTTATCACACCGACTTAAGACCTTCTTCATAGCAGCCATAGGCAACATTGTGTCATGATTATCCACACGATCCTCATTGGCCAATGCTCTAAAATTGACTTTCGGAACCATACGAGTAACATTAATGATATTGGCAAAAGAAATAGGAGAATCTACCTTTGGAACCGATCCCGGACCTACATGCTCATTACATTTAACACTACCATCATTAGTAGCCTTGTCATTCATCGAAGTAGAAGCAATCATTGGATCCGTATTACCCGAACCAACACACGTTACATCAATACTCTTGACAACAACCTTATGCATGGGTGTAACATGCACGTCCCGGTCCACACGTGTAGACAAATTAACATCCTCAACTGTCCAATCGGTAATAATAGGCTCAGGACCCTTATCACCATTCCCACCCATACTCGTTGCACCTCTTCCACTCGTATCACATGTTGAAGGGTGACTCGCGGTTTTCTAGTCAACTTTATTTAGTCAACCACTTGTGAATGGTCAACCAATAAAAATCAAACTAAAGAAACCTGAATTCAATATATCCAAGGAGTTTAGTGTCCCCGGGTCGTTTATGTCCCTTGGAATTGTGATATCCTGAGTTAGAACGGATCTGTGATCGGGAATTATTGAATAGGAAAGGGTATGTGATTTGTGATTACCCTAAGAGAAAAGAAAATAGCTTTAATAAGCTATATAAACAAAACCTTGAAATAAGAAAACTTAAAAACGTAAAAGGAATTAAAAACGTACGCGACTGCGTACAGAGAAAAAGGTGAGTTTTAAAGAAAAATAAACTATAGGGGTTAAAAATGAAAATTCTATAAACTTAAACTAAAAAGAAAATTAAATTAAAAAGAAAACTATTTTTTTTATATTATTATATTATTTATTATTTAATTATTTAATTAATAACTATTTAACTTTTTAATTAAAACTAATTTAAATCAAACTAAAAATGATAAATACTACAACTTAAACTAAAAACTTTCAAAAATAAATTCTAAACTTAAATTAGAACTTGAAGAAAGTATAAAAAATAAAAATAAATGTTTTTGTCTTTTTATAAGTTTTTTATTAATTAAAAACTATTTATATTAATTATACTAATTAAACTATTTTGAATTACTAATAATACTAAATTACCTTAGAAAATTATGGAAAATTTTATAAAACTATTTTATGATCTATAAAAGCTATAAAAAATATAAAAACTAGGTGTTACTTTATAAAAACTAATTATGCTATTTAATTACTTAATATTAATTAATAATTAATTAAATTAGAATTAAATCTAAAAACCACTAGATGACAAAAGAAAAATCTGGAAAAATTTATAAAACTACTTTAATATAAAATATATTTAATAAAAATATAAAAATGCAGAAGTGCTTATAAATAAGCTAAAAAGAAAATTAAATAGATAGTTTCTATTAAATAGAAGCTATCACTATAATTAAATTTTGTTTTTTTTCTGGTTTTTCTTTTACAAATCTAATAAAATACTTAAAATATGAAACTTTTATGAAAACAAATAAAATGGAAACTCAAATTGAGCACTAAGAGTGCTTAATACCCTTGACAGTTGACCAAGTTGACTTTTTAAGCAAATAAGCTCAAATGAGCTAATGTGGGGTCCACTTTGGTATTTTCTGGTCCACCTAAGTTAGTTGAACAGGTTTGAGCAAGATTTGACAAGATAAGCTCACTGAATAAGCCACAAGACCACAATAAGCTGTTTGCTTATTAGGTTCTGGGTCAGAAATGGGACAACCTTTGGGACCAAATTCAGGTGGGGTCCACTGGTGCACAGGTCAAACAAAGGGTCAAAGGATGAACCCTGACAGGAGGGGGGTTCAAAGGACCAAAGATTGGACTGTGGGACCCACTGTGGTGGTCACAATCAACCACCAAAGTTGATGGTGTGACTGGGTGGTCTGTGCACAGGGAAGAGTAAAAACAATTTGATTTCAAACTTGAAAAGCTTTCTAAAAGCTGTAATGCTGAGATCAAAAGCAAAAACAAGGTAAAAACAAATTAACTTAACAAAATTAAAGCCAAAGAAAAGAGAAAAATAAAGAAAATAAGCTGGAAAAAGGAAATAAGTACTTGACTAATGCTACAAAACCAAACAGACCTTGCAGCCTAATGTATGACCTAATCTAGCTTATCAAATAAGCTGGATAAGGATTGTAATGACTTGAGACAGCAAGTATGGTTAGTGAGGTGTCCAAAACCCACAGGCTAGCTTGTGAAGAGCTTTTGAAATAAGCTGTGTATACTGAGTGTGATGATCACTCAGTATAGGCTTGTCAGTTGGGACAACCTTGGTGCTTGATGCAGCCCTAGTAAATGATGTACAAAGTGCAAGATAAGCACTGAGTGAGTGAGTGTGGAAGTTAAGCTTTCTAAAAAGCTAATTTTCACTCAGTGGGTCCCACTAAATAAGCTTGTGAAAGCTTATGAAATTAGACAGTTGCAAGACTCAACCCTTGGTTACAGGGGAGCTTTTTGTGAAACAGATCAAAAGAAAGGGAAGTTAAGCTATCAAGATAAGCAGTTAAAAAATAAATAAAAATACAAATAGATAGACAAGCTAGCAAATATTAATAACCTAGAAAATCTAAGCAAGAGATTAACTAATAAACACTACACAAAATTCTATTTTTATTAAAAAACTGCAGGGTATGCAATTTTGACTTTTTGTATGAAACTAGAAACTTGACTTTTATGAACTTTGAATCTAATTATTGCTTGAATCTGTTATATTCAGCTAAAAGATAACCAATTTAGGCAAGAACACAAACTTATGAGTTGATTTTATGAAATCTAAGACCTAAATGTCACCACAGTTAACTGTGGTGATGATTTTGGTAGTGATTTTGACTTCTGTGTTTGTAGACTCTAAAATGGCACTTGATTAGGTGTATTTATACTATGAGTGAACTGAGTAAACAAGTAATTACCACTGAGACCAAACAAAATAGCCTAGACAGCTCAATCCAAACACCCTTTAAACAGATTTACTAAAGAGAATATCAAACAAAAACTTAAATTAAACCTAACCTACTGAATTACAAGAACATATATCACAATATTATGCTAAATTACACAGATAAACAACAAAAACAACAAAAATTATCAAAGATTACTAAGATTACACTATGTGACTGAATTTAATGAAACTTAACAATTTACAAAAACAATTAATAACCTATTGATTTTATGAATCAGTTACACTAAGAAACACACAAGAAGCAATTAAGAACAAGATTAACAATAAGTTACACTAGTATACAGTAAGATACAAATTTAAATGGAAATGGCTTACAAAATGGCTATTCAGCAAAATGACTAAGAACAAGACCCAAGTATCACACCTATGGGCTCTCCACAGAGCTTCTAACCCAAGGGCATTCCACAATTCCCCTGCTCCTTTGCTTCTTCTTCCTTGAAATTGATTTTTTTTATTTATTTTCTATTTTTCTTGATTTCTTTTTGTATTTTTTTTCTTTTATGGATTATAACTTTTCAAAGTTTCTAAAAAGCCTTAGAGCTTTTGTCAGGAGCCTAAGTGCTTATTTGAAGGTCCTCTACACAGTTATAAAAGACAAGAAATGTAAATGACAAATTAAGTAAATGACAGAAATTTAAAGATTAAGGAAACTACAACTGTAAATAGTATGTAATAGAACTTTGTCAAGGTTTATTACAATACTGAAAGCTCTTAAAAGACAAGTAATTAAGATAAGCAATAAAGGTTTGATCACAAAAACGTATTCTATGATATGGCTTCACTTCTGGTTCTCCCTTTCTTTATAATAACTCAAAAGCATCCCACTAGCTTCCTCACACTTTCCCACTTCAATTTTTGACCATTGGATTGGTCAAATTCATCTCATCCGTTTAAACTCATTTTGGCGCCAAAGTCTCCTAGGTTGCTTGCAGCCTGATATAACTCAATTAATGCATTTAGGAATGTAACAGAGACTTAGGGAACACGTTAGGATAAGTTTGAGAGGATTTTAAACCAAGTTGGGGTGGTATTGGTGAAAACAGGGGAAGTAGAAGTAGTTTGGAGGGAAAAAGTGTGGGAATGGCATTAAATGAAGGTGGGATAGGTGTAAGAGGTGGAGGGTGAGCTGTATTGGTGAGGTGGAGGAGAAAGGTGGCCAAATACCACCCTGGTATGGTGACTGGGTGGTTTGGGGGAGATGGTGAACAGTAGGGCGGGGTGGTGGTGTTTGACCAGGGTCAAACCCTGGTTTTATTATAAAGGGTGTTGGGCTAAGGGTGGACTGGGCCAGAAATAAGAGAGGGAGTGGGCTGGTGATGGGGTGTTGGGTTTATATTTGGTTTGGATTGGATTTGGTTAAAATAATAGGGTCCGGTTTGGTTTGTAACTTGGAAAATCACAAGGACCAATTTTGTAATACTTTGAAAGTTTAGGGGGGCTGATGTGTGACTTTCCCATATTTATCATAAGGACTAATCTTGCCACCAATGAATAGTACACGGGTATTTTTTTGATAAATTTCACTTTTAAAATAACCGGGGACTATTTTCGCCAATTCACCAAACTTGAGGGATTAAACCTGTAAATATCAAATATTAACACAAAGGACCGAATATGCCATTTATGAATAGTATAAGGTTTATTTTTGATTATTTTCTTATTTTTAAAACCTTAGGGACTAATTTTGACACTTTTCAAAGTTTAGGGACCAAAGTTGTAAATATGTGATTTTAAACTTTAAAGGACTATTTCTTACAACTTATGAATCCCAAGGACCTTTTATGACATTTGTACAAGTTTTGATTGACCAGGGACTAGTTTTGCCAATTTGTCAAAGTTCAGGGACTGAAACTGTAAATTAAGTATATTTTATATGTTTTTTTATCAGTTTTCATCCCTTTTGCACTTGAAGTACCTAAAAACACAGTTTGGTGATATTTCCAGTATTTTAAATCATATCAGTATGTTTTCAGATGTTTTGTAGCTTAAATGTGACAGAAATGATGAGTATTTAGACACTCATCAAAGGGTTAGGGAGATTTTGACCAGACATAGTCGATCCCATATTCATACCACTACTACCACCATTCTTCAGACTAGCTTGATCGGCCAAGCTAGTCGAGGGGCTGCCAACACCAACACCACTTCCACCTTATTAGCCAACAATATTCAATTCGAACCCTTATTACTCGAGCTAGTTTGATTGGCCAATCAACTGAAGATTCTTTGATCTTTTTGCCACTTCCAACAAAAGGTTTACCGCCATATTTAGACCGTTTGGATGCACTTTTGTTGTTAAGAAACCCTTTATCCATCTCTCTCTAACACACACACACACACACACACACACAAAAAAAAGTAAACATAAGTAATCGACCAAGAAACAAGAAAACGCTAACTGAAAAGTTAGGGTTTTAACCGTGCGCACCAACAAATCTAACCCCAGCCATAAAGAAATTCGCTGATATTGATTATATGTAATTAATGATTATTACAGCAACCAATTATCCCCCCAAACCGACTAGAATAATGATAAGGAATAAGTATGGTCGGTTGTTGTGAGGCAATCCACCAGTCGAATCAAGAGTACACTTTGAATAGTCAAATAAGGTAGTGTGTACGCACGAACAAGGATTAAAGAAACAAACCAAAGGAATTTGATACGATGAAAGTTTTAGTCGGTTTCGCTTTGTCGCCGCTTGAAAGAGAAACATATAGGGGTTTTCACAAGGCCTTTAATTAACTAAAGAGTTAACTACATTTTTGGTCCTCGTAGTTTACCGGGTATAACGGTTTTGGTCCAATTTTTTAAATTGTAACGGATCCAGTCCAAGATCCGACGACCCGTAACACTTTTGGTCCAATTTTTGTTGACCATAGATTTGACTAGTTAAAATGACTAAAATACCCTCACTGTTACGCACAGAATTTGCACCATTCGTCCCTAACCAAACGGCCGTTAGTTCTGTTACTTTAAAAAAACCTTTTTTTTTCAAATTTTTTTAATTCGAAAAAAAAATTTAGAAAAAAATAAAAAAAAATTGAAAAAAAAGTATTTTCGCTAAAAAAGTTTTCCAAAAAAATTTCAAAATTTTTTTTTCAATTTAAAAAAAAATCGAAAAAAAAAATTAGAAAAAAAAGTTAAAAAAAATTTGAAAAAAAGAATTCAAAAAAATATTTTAGCTAAAAAAGGTTTCCAAAAAAAATTCAAAATTTTTTTTTTCAATTTAAAAAAAAATTCAAAAAAAAATTTTAGAAAAAAAAATTCAAAAAAATTTTTTTTTTGACAAAAAAATTCAAAAAAAATTTTAGAAAAAAAATTCAAAAGAAAATTTTAGAAAAAAAAATTGGAAAAAATATTTTAGATTTTCCAAAAATTTTAGAAAGAAAATTCAAAAAAATTCAAATAATTTTTTTTTTCAAAAAAAAATTTTCAAAATTTTTAAGAAAAAAAAATTTTAGATTTTTTTTAGCGAAAATATTTTTTTGAAATTTTTTTTCAAAAATATTTTTTTGAATATTTTATTTCTAAAATTATTTTCGAAAAAAAAAATTAGAAAAAAAATTGAAAAAAAAGTTTTTGAAATTTTTTTGGAAACATTTTTTAGTGAAATTTTTTTCTCAAAAAATATTTTTTTTTGAATTTTTTTTTTCTAAAATTTTTTTTCGAATATTTTTTTTTAAATTGAAAAAAAAATTGAATATATTTTTTAGCTAAAATATTTTTTTGAATATTTTTTTCAAATTTTTTTTGAACTTTTTTTTCTAAAATTTTTTTTCGATTTTTTTTAAATTAAAAAAAAATTGAAATTTTTTTGGAAAACTTTTTTAGCAAAAATACTTTTTTTTTAATTTTTTTTTGATTTATTTTTTCTAAATTTTTTTTTCAAATTAAAAAAAAAATTGAAAAAAAAAGTTTTTTTAAAGTAACAGAACTAACGGCCGTTTGGTTAGGGACGAATGGTGCAAATTCTGTGCGTAACGGTGAGGGTATTTTAGTCATTTTAACTAGCCAAATCTATGGTCAACAAAAATTGGACCAAAAGTGTTACGGGTCGTCGGATCTTGGACTGGATCCGTTACAATTTAAAAAATTGGACCAAAACCGTTATACCCGGTAAACCACGAGGACCAAAAATGTAGTTAACTCTTAACTAAAATAGTCGATGACACTAAAATCACCAACAAGACTTTGGTGGCCGACAGTAGTAATTATGCAGAACTAATCTAGCGCAGGTTTACACTATCTTGGCAAGGATCAGTTGTTACATTTGTAAGCAAAGTGTTGGCAGGTGTGGGTATTTTTAGGATAGTATTGAGCTCACGTGTTTCTGCCCCACTTCAACAAGGGTTGCTCTATGCACGGTGGGTTGCCCAATTTGTAAGGCTTATGAGCTTATCCCTTTTATCTATATCGGAAGCATTATTACAATCTTGCAAGGACAGTTTTATGACATGCTGCACGGAAACGCCGTCGGGGTGACGTCTCCCGTACCGGAAACGTTTCGGAAACGGGAAACGCCTGGAAACGTATCAGAAACGTTTCTAGAAAGTCGAAAACGTTACACGACGACCGGAAACGCCTGGTGTTGAGCAGGAAACATTTGGGAAACGTTTCTCGGCCTTTTAAATGCGTTTCTGGGCTTTTTAAAACGTATAAGGATAGTCAGAGGTGGACGTATATCATGGCTAGGTGGTGCCGGGAACACCTTGGCCACCATGTTTGTTTGGAAGTGATATAATGAATAATTTTGAGACCTACCTTAGTCCTTAGAGAATACCAGCGAACCACGTTGGTTCAAAATAGAGAAAGAAAGAAGAAACTGAAAAAAAAAAAAAAAAAAAAAAAAAAAAAAACCTTAAATGGACAAATAGTCGGACTTGCTGGAAGTTGTTATGAAGAAGACATAGTTTCATTATTTTAGAGAAGATGAGGATTGGTTTTGGTTTTAGTGAATGTTTGTGTGTGGTTGTAAGAAAGTCATGTGCGTGTAGTACATATGGCTAAAATGGATTTTTTTTTTTTTTTTTTTTTTATATTAATTATAATATTTAGGTGCTAGGCTTCAAAGTGTATTCTATCTTAACCATAAGAATTATACTGATACAATTAGATTGATTTTTATTTTCTTTTCAATTCTAACAAAGATATTTTGTTTAAATTATTTTAAACACAAGTATGAAACATTCTTTTTGAACTAAATATATAAAAAATTGGATGTTTATTTGTTTTATTAATAAATACATATAATTATATAAAATACACATATGTTTCTAGCCGTACCCGTTTCTTGGATTTTGGGATATTGGCGTTTCTAAGTACCCGTTTCCGTATCCGTCCCCGTGCAACATATCCAGTGTGTTCTGTCATCCGTAATGGCACAAACAAAGTATAAATCTTAATAACTTAGTGACTATTGATTTTTGAAAATGACTTATATCAATTTGTGTACATGCAGAATCAAACACAATACAAGCGAAAAGAGTGATTCTTGTAACGGGTAAATTATGCTTCACAAAATTATTATTTCACTTAAGTTTCCATTAATTGTAACTTGTATCAATATTTATACATATCGTTTGTTGTTTTTTGAAGCTCTTACCATAGGAGTTGGGATGATTTTGGTTGGGATAATCTTATGTTTCATAAGGAAACTCAAACAGAGAAAGAAGGTGAAGAATAATGTCATTGTGGATAAATTTCTAAAGAATCATGAATTCTTGGCTCCAAAAAAGTACTCTTATTCACAAATAAAGAAGATGACAAACTCCTTTAAGAACAAATTAGGACAAGGTGGCTTCAGTTCAGTGTATGAAGGAAAGCTAACCAATGGAAGCATTGTGGCAGTAAAGGTCTTGAGTGAAATAAAAGGTAACGGTGAAGACTTCATTAATGAAGTTGCAAGTGTTGGTAGGACAGCCCATGTAAATATCGTCAATCTACTGGGATTTTGCTGTGAAGGCCACGAGAGAGCGTTGATATATGAATTCATGCCTAATGGTTCCCTTGAGAAGTTTATATATGGTAAGGAATCATCAAATAGTTGCCAACTTGGGTGGGACAAGTTACACCAAATCGCTATTGGAATTGCTCAAGGCTTAGAATACTTGCATAATGGTTGTAACACAAGGATCTTGCATTTAGACATAAAGCCCCATAATATTCTTTTAGATAAACATTTTTGTCCTAAGATATCCGACTTTGGGTTGGCTAAGCTGTTTCTAGAAGCGAGAAGCAAGATATCCATATCCCATATGAGAGGAACACCAGGGTATATTGCTCCTGAAGTATATTCTAGAAATTTCGGACAAGTTTCCAATAAATCAGATGTTTACAGTTACGGAATAATGATTCTTGAGATGTTTGCAGGGAAGAAAGATATAGAAGTTGATCAAGTCGATCATACAAGTGATATATACTTTCCTGATTGGATATACAAGAAGTTAAATGAGGAACAATTTGGCCTGCATGAGATTTTGAGCGATGAAGAAAATAATATGGTAAGGAAAACGATTATTGTGGGGTTGTGGTGCATCCAGACTAGTCCTTTGAACCGCCCCACAATCACACGGGTGTTGGAAATGTTAGAAGGAGACATAGAGTTGGAAATCCCTCCAAAACCTTATTTGTCTTATCCATCAAGGCCAGTCAGCTCTTGCTCCCCATCAACAAGCTTCCCATCGACAAAGTAATGGCATTGTAAATGTTCATTTATAGTTACATATTTGAAATTCTTTTTGTTAAATGACTTTTGGGCACCTTTGGTGCATATAAATCAACCCTAAACTTAGTTATGGAAAACTTATTGTTCAAGATTATGTACATCAGTACATGTGAAGCATTGGCATGAGTAAGAGTAACCAAATACAAAAACTATATGGAACTTGTGTCGTACCAAGTGTCAGCTTCTACTTTGAACGCTAGCGGTATCTACATCTGTATTTTTAATCGGCTGATAAAAAAAATTGCAAACCAATGATACAAGTTGGGATAGTTGCTTACTATCCCTCTTCGGCTCTTCTGGAATCAAATATTTTTTCCAATCATCAACACTCCACTTCTTTAAATGCTTTAATGTTAACTTCATAACGCCTTAAGTACGTGTTGTTTCTTAAGATGCATTTGCTCTACCGACTCTTTTATGACCGTAATAAAATGGTTATTTAAAAGGCTTAATTTTACAAATAATGGATGAGGTTGTGTACTTGTGTTCTATGTTGTTGGAAAACACTTTTCATCGGAAACTCTAAAAGATCGAACGCATTGGAGTAGAGGCCAAATATTGTCCATAGTCATTCATTTCTTTCAAAAGAGTCTAGCCAATCATGATCAGCTAAACAACTCAGTTTAAAAATTAACTTTAATTTCAACATAAAACTTTTTAATAGCAGAAATGGATTTCCGTACAAGAAACAAACATAGTAATTCGATTATAACGTGCTTAATGCAACGAGCTGGCAAAGGTGAGGGAGGCAAAGACTTGAAGTATGGCTAATAGGGGAATTCAAAAGTGGGTGGTGGGGTAAAGCTGAGGGAGATATGTGTAAAAGGGCTAGTGAGGGTATAAGCATCACCACCCTATTCCAAAATATAGAAAACGTTAAATGGATGATGAAATACAAAGACAACTAGTGGCCAAACATGAATGGTTGACCAAAACCCAAAACAAGACAAAAAAAAAAAAAAAAAAAAAAGACTAAAACCCTGACCTGCATGCAAAGTTATACATTATGCAATAAAGCTTGTACATCATAACCTTGGCTCCATATACAAATCCCCTGTTCCATTCAAAACCATCAAATTGTTGATTTTGTTACTCATAAACAAAATGGGTTTTTGATTCTTGAGATACTTTCTCAACTTTCATTTAACTGTAAGAAATAAAACCTTTTTTTTTTTTTCATTTTATTAACAAAAAGACTACCCATTTGGTGGTACTAATAAAGTTTATATTTTTATGCATATTTTTAGGTGAATGATGGAACAAGGGTGTTTGGGACAACAAAATCTTGATCTTACAAAGCTGATAATTTCATGGTCTCTTGATGACAACTACAAGGTCTTTATTTTTACCATATTTTTTTTAATTATTTATGTAATTTTTGCTTTTTTGTTGTTTGTTGTTTGTTTATATGTATATATATTTTTTGGGGTAACCATGTTTTATAACCTTTTGGCCGACTAATTCACACATACTCAAACCGGGTAAAACAATCATTTTTCAACAGGTTGGCGTGACCACTTCAAGGTTGTTTCACATTTTAGTGATGAGAGTCACAAGTCTTTTGCGACAAGGCCACCTCGAGTGGTTTGTGGTTATTTTAGTTTTATACTTTTTATAGAGTTGGTTCATGTTTTAAAGTTGTCTTATAGAAACAAAGTGATACAGTTTTGTGCTGAAATCAAACCGGATATATTTTAAAATTCTGAGTTTGTTTTTATGAGCGGTAAATACAGTGTTATTATTATTAAAGGGTTTCAGGGTGTTTGGGATTTCTTATTTTTTTTAAACTTAACTGCTTATTTTTTTAGCAGATAAGCAGTTTCTGTTAAATAAGCTAATCCAAACACTCATTCATGAGCTCCTTTTTTTCTTTTTTGAGTTGTATCAAAAGCATAAGCAATAAAATAAGCAATCCCAAACACTCTATTAGTGTTTATATAGTGGGCGTTTGGTATGTTGCACTTGAATCGCTATGGGCATGGGTTGGATTAAAGGGCTGTTTGGGAATGGGTATATGTTGAGTTAGTACCATTGTTTGTTTAAAGTTGTTCATGTTCTTAATATGTAAAGTGTAAACTGTTGGTTTTTATAAAAAAAACATTTGACACAGTTTTGTGCTTGAAATCAACGCATATTAGAGGCTGTTTGGCATTTCTTATTCTTTTATGCTTAAACTGCTTATTCTTTTAAGCAGATAAGGAGTTCGATTAAATATGAAATATAAACACTTAATCCCGAACTGCTTAATAGTAAGTTGTATCAAAGCATAAGCAGAAGAAAGAAGCAATCCGAGACACCCTGTAAATATTTGTTTAATTTTTTGAGGTCAAAGCTTGACCCGTTTGACTTAGAAGTCAACGTTCACGGAGTATGAGGATTATCATATACTTTGTGTCTATTTTGCGCAAGTTTTTATGCTACTCTTGTGGATTGTGTTATGTTATTGTGGTTGGTTGTCTACTTTGCGCTTCTTTTTGCTGAATGTTATGAGATAGCATCTCTGTTTTCAGGGTAAATTGATTGTTTATTTATGCTACTTGATGAAACTAAAGATAATTTATGCATGATGGAGTTCTGGTGGTTGTTTGTGGTACCTTGACTTGTAACATGTATTTTGTTATGTTACTATCAGTGTGTTTAATTGTTTATACTCTTTTTGTTCGTACAAAGTTTCTTGTTGAATGTTTCGTGTTAGCATCTCTGCATACGGCATACGAGTATGTGGTCATTGTTGTCTATACATAAGCTTCTTAAAGCCAGACTCTTTAACGTAAGTGTATGACTTATGCAAAACTTGTAAATTGAGCAGCTTTAAAGCTGTTTGGTTGTCACTTTAATCGTGTTTATTGTCTTACAATTTTCTGTAATCTGGTGTTGCAAAGCAAGCTAATAGTTTAATTCTACTTACACTTTTCTTAGCTCATGAAGTACTTGGCTTAGTTTATTTTTGTTCTGTGCTATGTGTTTATTGTTAGAAGGTCTGACATTTGGAAGTTTATCTTCCTTACAGATAAGTGTTTATTCTTGATTACACAGATGGTGTTGTCTGCTAGAGTATGAATGTAGTTGTGTATGTACAAACATGTGTATTCAACCTTTGACAGATGCTATTCTAGCATAGGAGATCCATTTATATGTTTGACTTACTTCTAGTCTCACAAGTGTTATTTGTTGACCTTGTGCTATATTTGTTGACCTTGAGAAATCTAAAGAGGAGATAATGAGCGTTTTGTTTCCAAGGAAGAGCACACATAATGTCCACACACCATCAAATAATGTTAACGCTGGGACAATTCCTGAGATATTGTCTTCAGATACATTGCAAGATACTAACATTATGAATCGTGTGGAACTTCAAATTAACTGGAAAGTATTAGAAGAAATATCTGAGGCTATTAATGGGAAGAAGGGAGTGGCACTGAACAAGTTATCTGCTGCAACTATGATTAAGGTACAACATACATGATTGTTTGTAACAAATGATTTCTGTTAATGATATCATTTATCTGTAAGTTTGATGCCTTATCTTTTGTCTGTTGCCAGAATGAACTTGATATAAATAGGGGCGCATTACTTACTGCCTTTGCGGCTCAAACTTCTTGTTCTTACAAAGATGCAAGAGCTATACGTGATTCAAATGAAGGTCTGAAGTTGCTTTCTTTTGCGTTTGACACAAGGTTAGACTTGCACCATTGTAAATTTTGAAGTGGTTTTTAAACTTCAAACCAATTTACACTTGAATTTGTATTAAGATTTTTTTTTTTTCGTTTTTGGATCTTTTTACAGTCGACTAGAATTGAAGCATTCAGTTATATTGAAGGGTGTGAGTCGTGCTGTCAAGGGGCTACAAAGTCATAGGCCAAAGCTAGATAATTTCTTGAACCGATCTTCCATGAACCATGCATTAAAGGTTAAACAAACACGTGATTCAGTGGTGTTACAAAATCAAAGTGAATGTGATAACACTCAGGATTTTTACAACAAGAAAGGGAAGGGAAACAACAAGGGAAAGAAGAGTAAAACGAGCAAAGGTAAAAAGAAATGACACTGATGAAATAGGAGGGATATCGGTATGGTTTTCTCTTTTTTTTTTTGTATTCCAGAAAAAGATATGAACTTTGAATCCATGATTAGCACTTTATGACACAGGATATGTTATTTTGTTGGTTTGAAACTCATGGTTATGCATGTAAGAGTTCTGGTAGGCCTTTTAAGAACAATTATGATCAATCATCAAGACAACTTGCTAACTTACTAATGGGTTCACTGAATCAAAGTGCAATCTTGTTGAAAAGGGAAGCTTAGCATTGATCGATGTGAATTGTTTACCATAACTCAAGACTTGAAAATATTAAATATACTTAAGTTTACATCATAGTCTTGTGTCCTAATATTAACCAGTGTTTTCACATCATTTTCCCCACCGTTTAAGGATAGCAGTAACCGAATGGCGAAAAACGGAAAAAGACAACAAACCAATGCGTTTACCAAGAAACACTTATGGGTGGATAAAATAAAATATAATAAAATAAAACAAAACAGCAAACTAAACATCTAATAACCATTACTTCGTATTTTTTTTTATCAAAACAATAAAGCCACTTTCAGCTTCATTTTTAAAAATTGAATACCTCACAAACCATTAATCGTTAGCTGAAAATATTTAGACCATTGCGACCATAATAAAACTATCTTTCTATAGAGATCTAACAATGTATACTTTCATCGAAGTGTTTTCTATATCATTTTTGCGAGTTTCGATATTTTACACTATAAATAAAATTTTGAGAATTCACATACATTTTTATGTTAACGAATCCCAAAACCATAACCCTTAAACCTAAAATCCTTAAACCATAACCCCTAAACCAAAAAAAAAAAAAAAAAAAAAAAAAAAAAAAAAAAAAAAAAAAACCTATAAAACCTATCCCCTAAACCTTAAATATCTGTAAGCCCTATACCCGGAAAAAAGTCGAAAGAAAAACTTCATCAAGAAAAACCATCAAAAAAAGGATCAAATGAACCATCAAAACAATATGATTAAGTTTTGATGGTTCATTTGATCGTTTTTTTTTAGCCAAACTCAAATGACAAGGACCAATACTTATGGACTATGGGATGTCTCAAGTTCACTTCCTACTTCGTGTAAACAATCGTAGGGTATGTTTGACAAAAATAGTTGTTGTCGTTGCTGGTGTTGGTGTTGTTGCTGGCGCGAAAAAAGATTAAAATTGTAGTTATTTTTTTGTAATGGTGTTTGGCAAACTAGATGTGCTTATAGATTAAAAATATAAAATGACATAATTTCTGAAAATAATCTTTATAACTTTTTAAAAGCTGATTTTTGAAACTTGTTTTTCTAAAATAATCCACCATCTTTGTCACCCAAACAAAGATTATTTTTTGACCAAAGCTTATTTTCAACAAAATAATCTTAAGCCTCCATAATTTTTCATAATCTCTCGTGCCAAACATGCCCTAATTAATATGGTAATGCCACCTTCTAAAAAAAGGGATGATATTTTGGTTTGTATTTTCCTAGTTATAAGAGAAAAGAAGAGATAACTGATGATTTTACAATTATATCCTTTGTATATAAAAGTTATGTTTTAAATTAGGTCATTTAAGTAATTGTATTTATTAGAAGTTATCTAATATAACTTTGTTTCAAATCATTTACTTTTGGAATGAAAGTTTTGAAGAGAAATTTAGCCAAGTGTCATCTCCTTTTCTTTATTCTTCTCTTCTGAAAAAACTCAAGAAAACGAATTTATTTTGTTTTCTTGCCGCTTCTTTTTTTCTTTAAAAAATAAAACTGTAAAGCTTTGTAAATGTGACCTGACAAACAATATTATAGGAAAATTAAAGTTAAGTGATCAATCCTGACTAAAGATTAGTCAAGATATATACGAGTAATGAGTTAGAGGCTCATCATCAATTAACTATTATACATTTATACAATTATTGCATTGACCAAATATTATCCAGACATTGACCATATTGAGTGATGCAAAACTGATACGTATAACATGGGATTAGAATGGGGACCATATTAAGTTTCCGGGTATGTTCATTTGGCGTTTGAAATGGGTTATAAGCCAATGAGTGGAGGAGAACCAGTCAATGAAGTCAAAGTCTTGATGGTTTTAGTCAATAAGAAGAAAAATTACAATAGTGACAGAATTGTCTGTGTCTTTGGCTTACTGTACTAACTAATAAGCATAGAGGTGAAAGATGTATTATATAGAGTCTTATAAACACAGGTGATAAATTGGCTAGTTCTCTAACCTGTTGTGTTTGATAATATTTTGAAATGATTGTTGTCTTTGTTTTCGTGTGTGTTTTTCTCTCTTGTCTACCTGTCCTTCACTCTGCTACAGAAAGTAACATGTCTACGTCTACCTGTCCGGAAAGTTTTAGTTGTCCAGGTTTTGCCCCGTTCAAGTACCCGTTTTACAATGACACTGACGAATGGTGTGGGTTGATCAAGGTCAAATGTAATTCAAAAGGTGGGAATATTGAAATTGGGGAAAAGAAATATGAAATTATTTCCAAGTTTGATTCTAGTAGTTATTCCGTTACGATCCGTAACACAACATTTCAAGAACTTGTGACCAATGCAAGCTGTGAGGCACTTATGAATAATTTCACTTCTCCAAACCCTCTTGTATATTTCATTTCAATATTTCCCTTCCTCACTGTCTTCAAATGCACAAAAAATACCAGTTATGCTGAAGAAACACATGCTTATTTTAACCAACCTTATTACAATAGCTACAACACATGCAAAGATCACGTGTTCTACTATGTGAATTCAATCAGCAATGCAACAGTTCCAAGTGATCTCCCGCGTACATGTGAAGTAATACAGTTGCCAATGATAGGGGGATTGGAATCTATACAATATTATCCAACCACCATATTTTCCCTTCTCTCATCCAGGTTTATCTCTATTTCAATTTCATTGACACATTCCTGTGAAAAGTGTCACAACAAGGGCGGCCGCTGTCAGGCTAACAAAGGACAGTTTCAGTGTTTGTGTGACAAAAAGGGTATTTACTTCTGGATATATTATGTTTCCTGCTGAAAGCAATTTCCATGGACCCCCCCCCCCCCCCCCCCCCCCCCCCCCCCCCTATAAGTTAATGTAAATCGTATGCAAAGATTACTCACTATCAACCAACTATTACTATTACCATTGGTATTTAGTTATTTACTACTCTTAAAAGCAAATATTTTTTCACCAAACCATTTAATTAATTTATACTCTATGAATTCATATTTCTAATGTTTGTGGTAATTTATTTAAGATAAAGTACGCTTACTTAGTATATTAGTTATTGATCTTCTGAGGCCTATACCTAATGTAGCATGAAGCAAGACTTGTATTGTACGAACCCTTCAATGTGCTACTATTCAGTTTTTACGAGAATTGTCTTTGCTGACTGGAAAGAGGTGTTTGGATTAGCTTATTTTCCAGGATTATGGACATATTTGAATTTAGTTAAGCTCATTGACTTTTCTTTTCTTTTTTTCTATTTTCTTTTTTTTTTTTTTTTTTTTTTGCTTATGAGCTTATGGATTATTTAAGTCTATAAGCTTATTTTCATAAGCTCATAACCCAAAAAAATAAGCTTATGAGCTTTTCCAAATTCAATAAGCCCATAAAATAAGCTAATCCAAACACCCCTAAGTCACAAACAGTCTATGATTAGCAAGAAAAGGATCTTCTTTTTCACAAACATTATACCTAAAGATCATGTTTGAAAAAGTTATTAGTATGTAGGCTATATCGAGCATGGTGAGTGCCTGAGTTTTCCCTCATGGACAACACAACACGCATGAACACGCAACACGGTAAGGGGGTGTGGCAGTGGTGACAGGATGACATTCACAGTAAGGGTGGCGGGTTCACACACCTAAACACATGGGAAGGCTAGGGAAGAATTCCCTGAGGATCTGGACCAAATTTTCAGGAATGGTATTCCTGCTCAGGAACATATGCCACATAGGCATCTTTTTTGGGAATATTTGAGCACTCCCTATGATGCTAACTGTATTTTCTTATAATCAAATGGATACTCACAAACATTCCTAACCCAGAATTGTCCCTTCTATCTTATTAGTAAAGCGATAAACCACACCTTATTTTGATACTTACTGTGCACTAACATTTCTAACATGATATATAAACGGTTCAATTCCCTTGGTGTAGAAACAGGAAGACATTTGATGCGGGTGATTCTTCTCTTAGGTAATTTGTCATTACCATCAATTTTTGTTGTCTTAACCAATCTACTTTTTATAAACAACCACATGTATCAAACTCTTTCAGCTCTCGGTGCAGGAACTGTGACGATACTAATCATTATAATCTTGTGTCTAAAGAAGAAATATGGATGGGGAAAAAAGCCGGAGTACAATGTCAATGTGGAGATTTTCCTAAAGAATCAAGAGTTCCTTGCTCCAAAAAGATACTCTTATTCACAAATCAAGAAGATGACAAACTCCTTTGAGGTCAAACTAGGACAAGGCGGTTTCGGTTCTGTGTATAGAGGAGAGCTGAGCGGTGGAAAGCTTGTGGCAGTGAAGATTTTAAGTGAACTAAAAGGAAATGGGCAAGATTTTGTTAATGAAGTTGCAAGCGTTGGCAGGACTTGCCATGTCAATATAGTAAGTCTTGTAGGATTCTGTTTGGAGGGTAGTCGAAGAGCCTTGATCTATGAATATATGCCTAACGGATCCCTTGAAAAGTTCATATATGGTCGTGGTTCTTCAAGTAATAGCCATCTTGGGTGGGAAAAGTTGCACCAGATTGCAATAGGGATTGCTCGAGGATTAGAGTACTTGCATCGGGGATGTAACACAAGGATCTTACATTTTGACATCAAGCCCCATAATATTCTACTGGATCAAGATTTTTGTCCTAAGATATCTGACTTTGGGCTGGCTAAGTTGTTCCCCGAGAAAAGAAGCATGATATCCATGACTGATATGAGAGGGACGCCCGGGTATATTGCTCCTGAATTATTTTCTAGAAGTTTTGGAGGGGTCTCACACAAATCAGATGTTTATAGTTACGGAATGATGATTCTAGAAATGGTTGGAGGGAGAAAAAATGTCCAGGTTGAAGTTGATCATACAAGTGAAATATATTTTCCCCATTGGATATACAAAAAGATTGAAGTACATGAAGAACAACTTGGACTGCACGGTATTGTGAGCGAAGTAGAAAGTGAGATGGCAAGGAAGATGATTATCGTGGGGTTGTGGTGCATACAAACGAATTCTGTAAGTCGTCCGACAATGACCAAAGTGGTTGAAATGTTAGAAGGGGGATTAGAGTTATTGGAAATTCCTCCAAAACCTTATATGCTTTCTCCATCAAAATCAGTCGAGTCTTCAACTATAGAGTAATTGCTTCCCTGTCTGTTTTCTCTGTTGATAAACTTTTTCTTTCTCATTCAAACTTGGGGCTTGTAATATATCTATGTTGGCATAAAAAAATAAAATAAAAAATAATTATTACAATTATTTACTTATTGAGGTGAGTTAATTAGGTAGAAGACACATACGCTTATGCATTATAGGTAGTAGCTAAGCATTCACATAAAATACAGGAAGCTTGAATTTAAGGGTTTATAACAGAACCAAAATGGGCAAAATTGGGGCTAAGAAAGCAGCAACTTTTCAAGTCAACTTTAGCTTCTGAGCCTCCCACAGATAGAACATAAGCCCACGGGATCCTGGAGTCAATGGTTATCAATCAAGACAAATTTGAGACATGGTTTTTGTACACACATTTCATCATACTTAATGTCAAATCAATATTTTATGGTCAATGAATAAGCAAGAATGATTTTACTAATGGATGATTGGTATAGATTTTTAGATAACACAATTATACATGCAACCAATGGGGTTAGATTTTTTTTTATTATTTTTTTCCTTTGTTGAAAAGCATCTGCAACTTGACTATTGATCACTTTCACACCTATATCATGTATTATAATTTTGATTAGTAAAAGTAAATTTGAAAATGTAATGTGAATAGCAATCTATATTATCTATAATAGAAAAATGGTCAAACTTGAAAAGTTAAGTCTTGAAAGTTGAGTATTGAAAGTCAAATGTGAGAGAAAATTAATGTAATTAATACTCTAATTAAAACACCTCATTACTTAAAAGTACAATAATTTATTCACATTGTACAACCAATTAAAAATATATCTATCAAATTAAATACAACCAATCAAAACACAAACCGGATTGACCCGGTTTAATTTGACCCGTTTTCGACCCAACCTAGCAAGTTGACCCGGTTTAAATCGACCTATTTTTCGACCGGAACGGTTCAACCGGTTGAACCACCCGGGTCGAACCGGGTTTCAAAACATTATTTTTCGTTTATAACCTTTAAACTTTTTTTTATCAATAAACTATTTGTCGCTATAAAATCCCGTTGCTATGCACGGGTACTTGTCTAGTCTATACTACATATAGTGCATGAAGCTCTCTCTCCAAAATTTTCAGATTTACAAGAAATAATGCATGGTTTACAACACTTTAATGCACCCAATTTTCCGAATTACAACAAAGTAAGCAGATTGTACAACAAAAAATAGCGTGGTGTCATTTTAAGACCAAAATTCTACAAAACAACATTAATGCTATTAAAAACACCCCTTCACCAAAAATTAAAACCATTTAAGCACAATGTACAATAGCTTTTAAGTAAATACAAGTCATAAAACACAAAGCACAAGTATGTAAAGCACAAATTAATTCAACACATAATTAATACACTAATTAATTCAGTAATTAATTCACCCCTTCACCAAAATATACAATCATTTAACCATAATGTACAAGCTAATCAAGCTACTAAGCCAAGTACTTAAAAATAAAGCCATCAGGCTGGGCACAGTAGTCGATCAACCAGACCGGTCGCCCCTGCGCTGACCGAGTCGCCGCACTGCAACCACAAGATCGATGAAGGTCGGACGGCTCCAAAATTCACAAACCAGTCACCCCCGACCAATTAATGCATTCCACAAAAGAAGAAAAAAATGTACCGTTACATATCAAAATAAAAACAAAGATGAAACAAAAGAAGAAAAGAACAATCATCAATCAAGCCAAAACAAACATCAAACTTATTCCATCTATGGTCCACGAACAGAAAGTATACAGCAACAATAAAACCCAACATCTACATCTACCTCATTTCTAACCCCCATCTCAAAACCACCTTCACAGTCAACACAACATAAAACCTTATAGAGAGTTTTCGTTTGATATTTAAGAAAAGGGTCTGATTTTCTTGTAAACATGGATGTTGGTTATATTCGGTTATCAAGATAAGAAAGAAAGGAAGAGTACGTGATGTTTGTGTGGCTGCAAATCATGGTTGTGTATTTTTGTGAGGGAAATTAGGGCAAGAATGAGGTAATTTAGGTTTTGTAAACGTATTTATAAATCATAACATTTGGGTTATATAATGGTTTGGTTGTTAATTTGGCTGGCCAAATGATATCACAAATTGTTTGGTAGTTTTATCATGGGCCTTAATAGATATTGATGATTAAAGTTTGTTTAGGTTGAAAATGGATTTAGAGTAATTACTAATTGAGCCGTATATTATTTGTTTGGTATAGTTGATTTTGGGCTAATTTTGATATTTGATTCATTTAAATAGTGTATATTAAAAATGAAAATGTAGGGGATATATATAGTGTAAAAATGATGGATTTTTTTAAAATAAAAATAAAAATATAAATTTCGGTCGCCTTACTATGCCTAACCCTACCTAAGGTAGAGAGGCTGCTTTCAGTTCTATCTAAGATAGGAAAGGACCTCCGGCCTTTTGTAGGGAGTGAGGATCGAACCATTGACCTCTAGGTTAAGATGCAAGGGGTTTTCCAACTGATTCAACCCTAAAATTATTGTTATTTGAAAATTAATCGTTAAAAAAAATATGACCGCGTAACATCACATTACCAGAAAATATAGTCACAGGTTACCCTCCGCCGCATCGCACAGGTACCCTGCTAGTCTTCCAAATGCACTTTTAGTTTCAGCACATGCCACAAATCAAGGAAGCATAAATTTTACATGAACTTACATTCAATAAGCAAGTTAGGGCAAAGTATGTATCTATATGGGACTGACCAAATGCCATCCTCTCTTCGGAACGCTATTAATAGTACGTGGCTTCGATCTATAAAATGTTAAAGGATCTGTGAATTTATAGTGTGACATTATACCCAAGTATTCCTATATCTATACTACTATATAAAACATTTAAGTTGTGGGCTTCACAAAAAATTAAAATAATGAGCTTCAATTATAGAGTGATATGTGTCACTTCTCAACAAAAAAAATCACATTTATTTTCAAATTGAAATATCTTTTCATCTATTTACTTTTTTAATGATCTAATTTCACCATATTTTCTAAAATTTTGTTCTCTTTAATTCAACATCCATTTTGATATATTTTTATGAGTTTTTTGTTTTTGCATTTTTAACGGGTTATTTTGATTCAAATTTTTACAACTTTAAACTTTATTTGAATCAATACAAACTTGAATCGTCAAAATTATAACTTTTAGGGGAGTAACAATGTCACTGGAAAGTTACGAGAAACCCAAACAAACACATATACTTTCGGAGTGTTGTGTAACGAATTCACTAAACGGATATGGAATAGTGAGATAGTTGGATTAGCAATTCATTCATTATATTTCTATTATATCCAAGGTTTTGAAACCCGGGTCGACCCGGCCGGTCGAACCGGTTGGATCGGAACCCGGTCAAAAAACGGGTCAAAACAACCCGGGTTTCTAAAACCGGGTCAACCGGTGTGACCCGCCGGGTTTTGAAACCCGGCCGTGTTCGGATTTTCTCACTTTTTTTTTTTTTTTTTTTTTTTTTAATTTTGACTCTTTTTTATTTATTTGTCATTATTAAGGTGCTATTTTTGTTTGATATGACTTTCTTATGGTGTTTATTCACTCATATTTGTGCGTAAAATCGATTCTTGGAAATGTGCGTAAAACCGGGTCTAACCGGGTTGACCCGGTGACTCGGCCGGGTCGATCCCAAACCCGGGTTTCAAAACATTGATTATATCTATATTTTTTTCGCCGCCATTGTGCGCGGGTATCCGACTAGTAATTGTAATGAGAACGAATAGCATCTTTAACAGTTATTATTCAAATATTACATTGATCTTAAGCCTAACACTCAAGGTTCCTGTTGCAATTTTATCATATAATATCACGTACAGTATTATAACATGTAAGCTGCCTCACAAGCAACATAGTCGATTCTTGTTCCTCCGATAAAACCTTATAAGTCCAGATCTCACTTCGAATGACAAGTTCTAGATGTTTGCTACACATGATTTTGCCATAGCATTATCATATCATATCATATCATACTATATTATAAAGCATGAAGGCCTACCATTAATAGAAATACTTAAAATTAAGCAATATTACAGCTTCTAAAGCTATAAGTACAACAACAAATGTTACTTATAAAAATTCCTTTCATATTTAATTCTAACATACAATTAATACTAACATCTTTTATATAATAAAACAAAATCTTTATTGGGAATTTTCCATTTAAAAAAAATCAATTCATACCTTATTTAGTAATAATTGTATTTAAAAAAAATATATATATATTTTCTTATTAGGTAACATTTTATATTTATCCATAACACAAGTAGAAGATAAATATAAAAAATATAGATAAGATACAATTAACACAAGTAGAAGATAAATACAAAAAATATAGATAAGATACAATTAATAATAGGATTAAACTTTTTAAATAATTATTTTTAATAATAAAAAACTATAATTAAACATCATAAATCAAACAAAACAAATATTAAATTATTTGTTTTTTAATAAATAAAAATATATGATTCAAAAAATTTAAAAAACTCGCGCGTGCGCGGGTATTATAACTAGTTAAATACAATAAATAAATCATTGTGTACATTAAATACAATCAATTAACTTGTTAATAAATATAATTAATGCACTTATGAAAACACCCCTTACATAAAAAATACAAATTATCATGCATATTGTACAACTAACTTAAATACAATTCCTGCATTAAATGTCACTAATACAAATAATAAATCATATTATACAAATATTCAAGTCCGAACTGGCAATGGGCCAAATGGGCTCGAGCCCGAACGGGCACGGGTCAAACGGGCTCGAGCCCGAACGGACACGAGCTAAACGAAATTTTTGATATCCATAAATTTATTGTCAAAAAGAACATAATAAACTAAAATATGTTCATATATTGTAGAAACCAAACAAACTACTAAACAAAAAAAGATAATAATAATAAATAAAATAATACAAACTAAGCAAAATTTCATCAAACTTTTGCCATAAAACTAATCAGCAAAACTATTGTCAAAAAATGTACAAATAAAATAAATTATTAGCCCAAAAAATTAAATTACATGATGCCTGCAGCTACATCGCGCGAGGACCCTGCTATTATTCTTGATACAAATAGAAAGAGGACCCTGCTATTATTCTTGATACAAATAGAAACATATATGAATCGAAATTTCTTCCTGGCCATATAGATATGAAACTGAAATTGACTATAACCACTGAAATAGCTATTTCCATTATATAGTTTTTTTTTTAAGTACTTTTAAGGAAATTGTAAAAGAAAAAAAAAAAAAAAAAAAAATCCAATCTAAAATGTAACAATAAAGCTTAGATTTATAACTTTTCTATCATCTAAAAAAATAGGGAATTGATTTGCACACTCATGGTTTTGATTGTGACACTCTATTGTATGCATAACATAGTTGTACTGTGTTTACAGTATGCTATGTAAACTTGTACCGTGAGTGTCCCAATCAAAATATGAAGTGTGCAAATCACCTCCCAAAAAAATAATAGACAGATGGTAATGAGACCATAACTAGACCACAAACAACCCTGTCATATCAGTGCTAACTCAGCTTTCTCTCTTACACCTAACACAGACCAAACACTCGTGGTAAGAGGACCGCAGTCACAACTAAAACATACACTATAATGTGGGTAGACCAACCGAATGATCTGGTCTTAATACGCTCGGTCTTAGTAATCTTGACAAATTATCTTCAAGAAAACTTTTTTACTTGATAATACAGACTTTCTTGTTGTAAAAATGGTATGAGAGTTAGAAACTCAATAATGAGTAATTGAGTATAATAGGACAAAAAAGAAAGTTAGAAGTATGTGCTGAAAAGTTAGGGTAAATACACAAAAAAATCACTAAACTTTGCAAAAAAATTCGCCTAAGTTACTCAAGTTTCAAATTGTTCAATTAAGTTACTGTTCTTTGCGTGACCGTTTATATACGTTACCGATCTTTTAATAACTCATGATAACCGGTATTCAGCTAACGTGGCATCAAAATATCTATTTTTTTTTTATTTCTTTATTACACACACACAAATAAAAAACCATAAACTCACACACAGACAAATAAAAAACACGATCCCAGGCAAAAAGTTAACCCTAATCTTCTCTCTAAAACATACATCACGAAATCTTGAAATTGAGTTCGATTTATGGTTGTCATCTTATCAAAAAGGTAATTTTCATTGTTTGATTGTTGATTACAATTGTTTATTAACAGTAAATTAGGTTTTAAAAATTAGGGTTTTGTTAAAAATTTAGGGTTTTTTGAAATTAACAATTTTTATTGCTTGATTTTGTTTCAGATGGCATCTTCCTCATCGTCCTCAACTTTTCTTATTAAATTTCATCGTAATGGCTTGTTTGTAAGAGACCCTTTTTCTTATGACTTTGAAATTCTGTCTGAAATTCATAATATTGATCTTGCTGAGTTGGGATTTGTTGGTTTAGTGAAACTATTAGTAAGTGAATGTGCAACTGATATCAAACAGATATTTTATGCAAAGCCTGGCTTAGATTTAGAGTTAGGATTGAAAGTCCTGAAAAATGATGATGACTTAGCTAAATGTGTTGAGTGTGGTGCTAAAAATGATAATGTGGTAGATATATATGTGTCTCATTGTGTGTTTGAATTACATGATGCAACTAGTCCTGAGAGTCTAGACAAAACTGCTAAAAAGGTAAGTGACAGTGACAGTGATAGTGAATTAGAGGATGATTATAATGTTTATGACTATGCTAGTTCTGAGGAGAGTGACACGGCATCCATTGATCATTTGTCTGATGGTGAAGAAGAAGTGGTAGAAGCTAGGACTAAGAAAGCAGAGCCTAAACCTAAAAAAACAGCTAAAAGAATGTTTGATGTCAACTTTCTAACTAGCATATATAGTGGCTTAGTTGATGAGTATGTTGATAAAGAAGTTGATGTTAATGATCAAAATCCAGAAGATGTAGATAAGGTAGGTGATCACTGGCCAGTGCATGATCCAAACATCAAATGGAAATTAATGGTACCACATTTAGAGCCTGCAATTGAAGACCAACATGAAGAGCCTGCAATTGAAGATCAACATGAAGTTGCACCAGTGATAAGGAGACAATCAGAAAGGATCAAGCAGATTCTTTTCAACAAACCACCACCTCCTGGACCAGGTTTAACACCTGATGATGCTATGGTCTTAGAGTAACTTCAGTTAACTTTAAAATGGCATGCCAAATGTTAGGCAATTTTGTAAAACTGCCATTATGATCTTGTTTTGAATGGTATATATACCATTGCTACTTAACTCTTTAGTATGTAATTAACAACCTTAGGATGCTTTCTATGTAATTAACTTTTGAAGTACAAAGTTTCAATTGTTTATGGATAACCATTTATCCAAAAACTAAAGAAACTTAAGTACTTAACTCTGTTAACTTGCCCATCTTTTGGCTTCATTTGGGCAACTTTAATCTATGTATGGTGCTTTTGATATTGTTTCTGTGTTACAATTATATATGATGTGCATTTGATATTGTTCTTTGATAACAACAAAAAATAAACCAACTAGTACATTAACATAAACTTCATTACAAATGGTCACCAAAATACATCATCACCATCATTTCATACCCTACTTTCATACATACTAACCAAAATACATCAACACCACACCTAACAAACCTAAACAACAACATGGACTTAAACAAACCTAAACAGAAACATGCCCAACACCAACACCATTAAGATCTTGTTATATGTTGCAGTCCTTGAGTTTCGATTGTTCAACTGAAGAATCTCATTTTGCACATTTGCCAAATTGAAATGAAGCTGATACATTTGATGTTGATACCATCGATTTGGTAACTCAACATCAACCCACCTAAAATAATTGCAATTCCTTGTAGGATCCATGTAATTTGAGCAACCAAGAAACCTTCGACCTGGGTTATTCTGTGTCCAAGAGGTTCGACATTTAGCTAACTCACCACAGCCACAAACCATAGCCATTGATGCTAGTGAAAGAGTGTTTCAATTTGGGGAAGGAGGAAATAAAAAATAAGAACCCTAATTTAATTTTGGGGGAGAAGGGGTTTTAATAAAATGATGTGAGTGGGTGTTTATATAATAAAATTGTGTTTGACTTTTCAAACTATCCGTTGGAAACGGGTCATGGACTGAGTAGCCGGTAACCAGTCCATGGGGTGATGGGAATGACACTTTTTTAAAAGATTGGTAACGTATATAAACGGTCACGCAAAGAACAGTAACTTAATTGAACAATTTGAAACTTGAGTAACTTAGGCGAACTTTTTTGCAAAGTTTAGTGACTTTTTTGTGTATTTACCCCTGAAAAGTTATTATATATATACTAAAAGGTAAGAGGTTACTGTAGCAAGCACTGTGCTTGCTACAGTAATTTTTTTTTTTTTTTTTTTTTTTTTTTTTTTTTTTTTTTTTTAGTATTAGCGGTCGTTAGTTATTTAACGGCTGTTAACTAACGACCGTTATCTTTAACATTTAAAAAAAATTGTACGCACTTTGTCTTTCATCTTATTGGTTCATTGCAAATTTAGTCCTCAAATAATTTACATAAATGGTCCTTAATGTTATACATCAATTGCAAAATCAGTCCTAGGTAACTAACTTCACGTTAAGTAGCTAACGGCAACAAAAGAATTCCGCAGCAACGCGCGGGTACCAAACTCGTTTCTACTAATAACAGACATATATTATTACTCCATGATGCAATATTAAATTTCAAGTGGTAAATAATGTGACACATAACTTTAACGCATGGTCTTGCATGTCTCCAACATGGGTTATCATATATTAACCAAATTTAATTCCACGCTTCTTTCCATGTGTTCTCCAAAACATAGACTCGTGATAATTCAAATGTGGCGCGCATATCACTTTGCAACTATGTAATGATGTTACATCTCTTTAACATTATTTCAAATTATCCAACATTGATGACTAAAAGTTACATAAAAATACTTTAAAATTCTAGTATTATAAGCAGATGTGAGAAGTTTTCTTTTGGGAAATGTAACTACATGGTTTCATAGAAAATCGTTTACACCTAATTCTTGAACAAAAGCATCTAAATGCCTTAACATCCTGCAACCTAAGAGCATGCGCAGCAATAACATTTTGGGCTGCGTTAAAGGCATTTTAACGCACGTTAACGTACGTTATTGATGTGGGAGACAATGTTAAGGCCACGTTAACGTGGCAAGTTAAGCCACTAACGTGGCGTTAAGCCACATTTGATTAAAAAAAAATACACTTCTGGTCCATGTATTTATGTTTGTGTTTTGACAATTTTGGCCCTTGTAATTCTTAAACGATACTGATTTATTCAAACACACATGATACGGAAATACAATTACAAACTGTGGAAAACTAGAAGGGGGGTTGAATAGTTTACCGATTAAAATCTTTTTAACTTGTTAAGTTAGCTTTGAAACTTTCCGTTTGATCAAAGATATGTACACAAACACAATATATAACATGCAAGTAAATGAAAGAAACGATCAAACCACAACACGAGTATTTATCGTGGTTCGGCTACAAGGACTCTTTTTCCTTGCCCTACGTCCACGCCCCGAGTATCCAACTCGAGAGTTTCTTTCACTAGTCAACAAGCTCCTTTCAACGGCGGAGAAAACCTTACACGTCGCTTATACTTTTACCGACACAAAGCTAGATGTCGAGTTCTTTACCAAGGGTACAACCACTCCCGTTAGTTCTTTACAAGGGTACAACTACTCCCTTTACACTTTGTATTTTGAGGACTAAAATACTAACCGATCACTACTGAAAATACACAATCAAATGAAGTGTAAACTACACAAGTCTACACAATGCTAAGCTAACAAGTCTTGCAACGTTGTGTTGAATACTTGTTACTTTTAGTAAGCTCGTGAATCTCTTTGCTACAAAAAGAAACTTCACATATGAAATGTTAAGAGGTTAGATGAAAGAATGAATGTGTGTGTAAAAATATGATGTCAAGTGATGAGCCAAAATTCAACTTGTAGCTCAATATTTATAGCCAAAACCTTCTGCAGGTCTGGCGGATCAGGCGGACCCCTGAGAAGGGTTCCGCCCGTGTACCTCTAGGGTACCGCCGGGCTTGCAGTTGGTTTTGCAATAAATCTTGCAAACCAAACAAAGTCACATCTCATTACTCTTGCAAACCAAACAATGTCACATCACATAATATCAAGTCAAACACTAAACTTGCAAGCAACATCTAAGTAAGTCAAACACATTTCTTTCCATAAATGTATAATGACAAAACTTGCCATAAATGTGATGTGACAATTCTATTTTTAGAAAATAAGAAGTGTTGTGTTTTATGAAATGTAAAATGTAGCAAAAGTCTAGTTTATGCAAGTCTTTAAAACTAAGATTATATTTTACTTAGAAACTAAAGTTTACATTTGTCATTAACAAAACTTAGAGAAGATCGTAAAATATAAATAACGTTTTTAGGCGATATTTGTATTAACAATCTCCCCCTTTTTGTTGATGACAAAACATACACTTTGTTTTTAAGTAACTCACAAAATCTTGGTTTTTAAGACTTAAAAAAAATTATATTAAACTTGTTTTACTTGATTTATGAAAATCATATTAAGTTTTGAAAGTTCAATATATTTCTCCCCCTTTTTGTCGAAACAAAAAGTAGAGTAGCGAAGCGGAAAAATGCACTTGCTCCCCCTTGCTTGTTACTCCCCCTAAAAGGAGTGCCAAGGTGGGAAACATGGATTTTGGATCCTACAAAAAAATGGTTAGTTGGTGATATATATATATATATAAAGCCAAGTTTGTAGTTACCACACGCATTGCAACCACAATACAAATGATCAACCAACAATGCACGAAAGTAAGTAGAAAGAATTAGCATTCCAAGTAAAATTTTGACTTATAAAAGTCAAAGGACATGAAATAGTAATATTCTTCTACTTCTAAAAACCTAAAAATTAACCAAGAAAGAAAAATAAAAGCCTAGGTTCCTAAATTGGGGCAAACGGTCTCCAAACGGTTGTCTAGAATTTGTTTGGGTGGGAAAGAGCATCTAAACGTTCTATAACGTGTTGGAACGCAAACCGGGTTTCATCTTGGAGTTGGTGAAGCAACGTTTTGATGCTTGCACCCATTTGCTCATAATTTGAGCGAACATGGGGATGAGTGGGTGGAAATGGGTGGGGTTTGGTTTCTTGGTTTGAGGGTTGATTGGTTTGTGGTTCTTGGGTGGATGATGGGTTTGGTATTGAGTCAAGCAATGTGGTTTGAAATTTCATTGCTTGATGGAGGTGGTTTTCAACCATGTTTTGTATATCCTCATATGAGGGAAAGAAAGACTCAAAGTTTTGAGCTTGAGAGTTTGGTGGAGTTGGGTGATCATGGTTTTCAAAGTTTGGTTCTCCATAAAGAGGACCATGGATGTCATTGTAGATGGGGTGAAACAACAATGGTTTGGGTTGATGGTATACTTGTTGTGGTGGTTGGGTGTGGTTAGAATGCTCATTTTGGTCAAGAATTGACTTTGGTGAAAAAGGTGGTGGTTGTGAAGGTCTTGGTGGGAGATCATTAAGATCTTGGACAAAAGGGTGTGGCGATGTGGGAGGAGACCCAAATAACTCCATAGGTTCCATTTTGGGTAATGGTGATGGTGATGAAGTTTTGGATGGTTGGGTTGGAGCACTTGGTGGACTTGGGTCAATGGATGATTTAGTAGGTGGTGGAGTGAGCTCATTGGGTTCATTTGGTGATGGTGATGGAGATGCAAGGTTCAAAAAGTGTTCATTTTTTATGGGTGATGTGAATTCATCCTAGGATGAGGAGCTTAGGTTGATGGGTTGATTAGACCATAGTGGTTTAATACTAATCCGGGCAGTTTTTCGGATGGGTCTTGATGGTTGAGAGGTGTTTATTGACTTAGTCATGGTGAAAAATGGTTTATAAGTTTCAAAAATTGTGTTGAAGAAGGTGTGATTTGATGGTGTTTAGGATGGCTTAATTTATAGTGTTGATGGATTATGGAAAGGAGTGTTTGGATTTGATGTTAGTCCATACAAAAATGGAGGTTTCTAATGATTTGGAAAACTAATTGTGGGTTGTCATATCATGGAAGTCAATCCAATGAAAATAGTGAAGTGAGAAGACAAGTTTTGCACTAAATGCTTAGTGGTTTTGGTGGATTTGTGGTAGTATAAATCTCAGGGATTTCAAAGATCCCTTAAAAGGGTTCCTTCCTTTATGTTTGAGGGGTCCTTGAGGTTGTTATGGCAAAATTTGAATTTTGGCGGGAATTGGTTTTGGTTAAGTTTATGGAAGAAGGAGTATCCTATTATGCTAAACACATTGCAAGTAATGGGTTTCTACCTAAAAGGATTGGATTTTGGTATTTGGATGTTGAATTGGTGAAAATGAAAAAAAAAATTCTGCAGGTTGCTGGCGGCACCCTCAGAATACACAGGCGGAACCCATTTGAGGGTGCCGCCTGGTCCGTTGGGCCAATTCTGGAATTCCCAGAATTTACACTGGCGGAACCCAATATTGGGTACCGCCAGATCCGCCAGACCCAAAAAAATTAGCAGTCCGCGTTTTTGACCCGCGAGACGATTTTCAAAATTTTCGAAAACTCCTAAAATCAAAAAGATAAGGCATTTCTGGTTGGGCAATGCAAAAAATAGACACGTAAACATGCATTTCATAGGACTTTGACCTTGAGGTCGAGAATTTCACTATACTTAGTGAAAATATCATAAACTTGAAAATTTGACAACTTGCCAAGAGTTGTCTACCTGCATCAAAGTTAGATACTACATGTTCCAAATTGTATCAAACATTGTACTAACACACAAATTCATCACAAATATTGTTTAAACGACCAAATTTGTTCAAATAGCACCTAGTGCCAAACACTCCTACACACCCGCACTCATTGACGGTTGATCTTGTTCTTGAGCTTTCCAAGGAACCTTCCAAGATTCTTAAACATCCCCTTTGTTTGCTTGAACTCCTCCGACTCATTAGGAATATCCGGAAGTTGAGAAAGGTATTCGAGAGGAGGGAGCCTAGAGTTTGGCAAATTGTCATCTTCACTCATTGAGGAAGACGAAGATGAGGTAGGAGGATGTGGGCGTTTTCCTTGGGCTTTGTACACTCTCTTATCACTTAGTGGGACAAAGGTGTGTGGGATGAGAGAGTAGTTAAGGCGAACACCGTTTGGAGTTGGTGGAATGGGTGAGATGAACCTAAAGAGACGGGTCAAGAGCATTCCATACGGCATAGCCGTTGTGCCATGCACGGGAATGTCGGCCATTCTCTTGGCCATGTAGTAGGCAAGGTTGAAGGGTTGCCTAATGGACAAGGAGTAGAACATGTAGCAATGGCAAAGGTTGATATGGTCACGGTTCCCTATTGTGCTAATGACATTGGCTCTAAGGACTTCCTCCCATTTCTTGAATTGGGGTTTGAGTTCGTTCATTTCCATTCCATATGGGTCCTTATCGACCTCATTCCCCGAACGGGTTCTCCTAGTGGTGGTGGTCCTAACAAAGAGGTGGTCACGGAGAACGTCTTTTGAGACAAGGGGTGTGTCATAAGGGTGGATACGGTCTTGGTGGTTGTCAAGAGTTGAGAGGGAGTTCAAGTCGGAATAGAGACAAGTACCACGGTTTGGAACACCTAGGATTTGAGCAAACTCCTTAAGAGTGAAGGAGTATTGATGACCGCTAACCCTAAAGTTGATAGACATATGACCATAATCATCCGTGGAGAGGACGGAGGATGCATAGAACTCTAGAATGAACCTAGGACAAATAGGCTCGTCGATATTCAAAAGACACTCAAAGTTGATTGTGGCAAAATCGGCGTAAAGGTTTGTGCCTTCTAGGAAAGACGGGTCAATGGTTCTACCCTCATGGACATAGTGTTTTTCTAGGGCTTTGAAAACGTTTACTTGATTTGCGGTAAGGCCTTTGGTTTTGTGGTGTTTTGGTAGGTACTTAATGGTGTCCTTGTGGTCGTAGTGGGTTAGAGGAGGCATGATGATTCCTAGAACAACAAAATTTCACATTTTAGTTTACGTAAACTACTATTATAATGTGGAAGTTCTAGTGTGTGCCTATATGAAAACAATGTGGAGGTGCGGTTATCTTGACTCATTTTGATGCTTCAAAATCGTTTTATGCAAGTTTTGTTATAAAACAAAAGATAACCCAAACGCTCCTAGTTCAATGTAGCTTCGTTTGAATGTACCCGAAAATACATATTGGTTATGTATTCCCTTTAGCATTCAAGAGACATTATGCAAGTGATGTTTTAAACATAACGTTTTGATTTTGTATTCTCAATGTGAGAAGAAAAAATATTTGTCCTACTTGTGAGAAATTTTTGGAAGGATTTGATATGGGGTGTTTTAGCAAACATGTTTATACTAATTAAAGATGCAATTCATAACTATGGGAAACATGATTAGTTTTATTAAACACCTAATCTAATGCACGAGTTTTTCAAGTTAATGCATAACCCCAAGTTTTTGTTTTTGTGCAAGAAATAGAATTCCTAGACTCAGATCAGGATTGTAATCATGTTTAGAATACTTACAATGATGATTTAGTTGCAATGTAAATGAATGGAAGACCAAGAATTCGTAGGTATGGATGGATGGTAAAGTGAATAGTAGCAGTTTGGAAGTGGTGGTATGAGATAATGGGTGTTTGGTTTAATATAAACAAAGATTTTGGTTCTGCAAGTCGGCGGATACGGCGGACCCCTGGAGTGGGTTCCGCCCGTTATGTGTGAGGGTTCCGCCGACCCTGCTGAGAAAAATAGTTATGGATTTGTTTTGATTTTTGTCTAATGTCCAGAACTATAATGTAGGTTCCATGAGTCCTAAGCCTAGCCTAAGAAGGTTAAAAGGTTCACGTTTAAGGGGTTTTGTGAGAATGTCGGCTATGTTGTCTTCGGAAGAAACTTTCTCAATTGAGATATTTCCTTTTTGAACGTTGTCACGAAGGAAATGATGACGGATTTCAATATGTTTGGTACGAGCATGTTGAACCGGGTTTTTGCTAAGATCAATGGCACCTTTGTTGTCACAAAGAATTGTGATGTCGTTGAGTTGAATTCCGTAGTCGACAAGAGCTTGCTTCATCCAAAGAGCTTGTTGACATGCCTTTCCGGCCGAAACGTACTCGGCTTCCGTTGTTGAGATAGCAAGAGCCGTTTGCTTCTTAGAGAACCATGAGGTGAGACAATGTCCAACAAAAGTACAAATACCACTTGTACTTTTTCTATCGACATAGTCACCGGCATGATCCGAGTCGGCATACACTATGGTGTCTATTCCCGTTCCTTTGGGATACCATAAACCTAAATGTGTAGTGCCCTTAATATACCTAAAAATCCTTTTAACGGCTTCGAGATGGGTAGTTTTAGGATCTTCTTGAAAACGAGCACATAGACAAACACTAAACATAATGTCGGGTCTACTAGCCGTTAGGTAAAGTAGACTACCAATCATACCTCTGTATTTAGTGCTATCTACGGATTCACTTTCCTCATCCTTGGTGAGTTTATTTTCCGTGGACATGGGAGTTTTGATAGGTTTCGAATCTTCTAGTCCAAATTTCTTAAGCATGTCCTTAATATATTCAGATTGGTTAAAGAAGATACCATCTTCTAGTTGTTTGATTTGGAGTCCTAGGAAAAAGTTGAGTTCTCCCATCATACTCATTTCAAACTCGTCATGCATGATTTTCGAGAAATCCACACATAATTCTTGACAAGTTGATCCGAATATAATGTCATCAACATAGATTTGGACTATGATAATATGTGAATTTTTCTTCTTAGTGAAGAGAGTATTATCAACTAAGCCCATGGTATACTTATGGTCAACTAGGAATGTTTTAAGTCGATCATACCATGCTTTTGGAGCTTGCTTAAGTCCGTAAAGAGCCTTTTTAAGTTTGTAAACATGATTTGGTTTTTCAAAATCGATGAAGCCCGGTGGTTGAGCAACATACACTTCTTCATTAATGACTCCGTTTAGAAATGCACTTTTGACGTCCATTTGAAAAAGTTTAAAATTGTGTGCACATGCATATGCAAGTAAGATTCTAATTGACTCGAGCCTTGCAACCGGAGCAAAAGTTTCATCGTAGTCAATGCCTTCTTGTTGGTTATATCCTTGTGCAACTAACCTAGCTTTGTTTCTAGACACAATTCCATTTTCATCCATTTTATTTCGAAATACCCATTTTGTTCCAATTATAGTTTGACTCTTTGGTTGAGGAACTAATGTCCATACATCATTCCTAACAAATTGGTTTAACTCTTCTTGCATTGCAATTACCCAAGACTCATCTTTAATGGCTTCATTAATATTTTTAGGTTCAATGGTTGACACGAAACAAAAATAGTTGCTTTCATTTTGAACTTTTGACCTTAGTGTTCTTTCGTTAATGTTGCCAATGACACCATCTAATGGATGACTTTTAGAATCTTTGACATTGACAAGTTCTTTGTTAAATAGTTCATCTTCTTTGTCATCACTTAAAATTTCTTGATTTTCTATTGCTTGGCTTTCAACTAAGTCATCATCTACCAAAGGTGATGTCTTAGAGGGAGGTGGACTCTCATCAAATGTTACGTTCAACGATTCCTCGATTCTTAAGGTTTCTTTGTTCAAAACAATGTACGCTTTACTATTTTGTGAATATCCAAGAAATACACCTTTATAAGACTTTGGGTCAAATTTGGTGAGATAATCCTTGGTGTTAAGAATGAAACATTTACTCCCAAACACTCTAAAGTATCCTAATGTAGGCTTTTTACCTTTATATAGTTCATAAGGAGTTTTATTCAAAAATGGTCTAATTAAGACTCGATTTAAAATGTATGTTGATGTGTCAACGGCATTACACCAAAACTTTTGTGGAATGTTTTGTTTATTAAGCATTGTTCTACTCATCTCTTGCAATGTCCGATTTTTACGTTCTACTACACCATTAGATTGAGGAGTACGTGGAGCCGAAAAGTTATGAGTTATACCATTATTATCACAAAAGTTTCCAAATTGAAATTCATTATCAAATTCACGACCGTGATCCGTTCTAATAGACACAATATTAGATCCTACTTGATTTTGAATTTTCTTACTTAGAATCTCAAATTTATCAAAAGCTTCATTTTTACTTTTCAAAAATTTTGTCCAAGTATATCTTGAGTAATCATCAACTATGACCAAAGTGTAGAAGTTGCCTCCATAACTTTGTATAGTGGATGGACCAAATAAATCAATATGCAAAAGTTCTAGACACCTAGATGTAGAAACCAAGTTTTTAGCCTTATGGCTATTATGGACTTGTTTACCGACTTTGCAAGCATCACAAAAGTGTTGGTCATATTTCAACTTAGGTAGGTTTCGAACTAAGTCTTTGGATGAGAGGTTTTGGATTAGTCTCATGTTAGCATGTCCTAAACGTCTATGCCATAAAGTTGAAGATTCATCTAATGAGGTAAGACAAAGTTTGTCTCTAGATGTTGGATCCATCTTCATGACATATACGTTATTCTTAAGGACACCTTTGGCTATGGTTATACCATCTTTAAGTATTTTACTTCCGTTTTTACTAAAAAGAACATTATACTTATTACGACAAAGTTGACTAATACTAAGGAGGTTAAAACCTAAGTTATCAACACGAGCTACATCATCTATAAAGAGGGAGTCATGAGAGATTGTACCTTTTCCGATGATTTTGCTCTTAGCATTACTACCAAACGTAACATTACCTCCGTCACATTTGTGATAAGAAGTGAAGAGGTTTTTGTTACCCGTCATGTGCCTTGAACAACCGCTATCTTTAATCCATTCATCCGGTTTCAAACAAACTTTAAGGCACACCTATTTTATGAAAAACACTCAAACATTTGGTCCCCAATTTCTCATGGGTCCATTTTGGTTAAACATGCCATTAATTTGTTCCAAGTATGAAAATAGAGCATAAGTGTAATACACCGTAAAATCCCAGGTCATTTATTAATGCTAATTATCGACATTATTCTTAACTAAGCCATTTTTGCGGGAAATTTTGAAATTTTTATATGAGACGCTGTTTATTGAACACCCGATTGTTTTGATCACCGTTTGTTTGACACCTGATTGTTTTGAACACCGTTGGTTTAACACCCGGTTAGGCATTGTCACCCGATATCACCCGAAGGTCACTCTTGGATATCACCCAATGAGGTTAAACACCGGTAACTCCCACTTGCGACCCGACACCCTAATTGAACACCGAGAGACCATTAATATATATATATATATATATATATATATATATATATATATATATATATATATATATATATATATATATATATATATATATATATATATAAATATATATTTTATATATATATATATATATATATATATATATATATATATATATATATATATATATATATATATATATATATATATATATATACGACAATATGTATATATTAACTTTTTACAAATTTATTATTATATATGAGTATATATATATAAATGACGACACCGTTTATGGTTTTCACAAACCAACACCGACACCGAGATATATTTCACACATTTTACGAACACCGATACCCCGATATTTTTGGGCCGGATTTCACCCCAAGCCCACGCCATTTCTTTTTTTCGTTTGGGCCGAAACAACTTCAAGCCCACATGGCATATTTGGGTTTTCTCCTTTTGCGTAGCATACCATACGAAACAAGGACCAACTTCTCTTTTTTTTTGCATTGTGAATTTTATACATGCTTAATTGTTTGGTTTCCCAATCACACGACACACACATATCACCCTCCCATTGACTTTGAACCACTCGACAAGGAGCCACCAAATGAGAGCCGTCCGACCTTTGGATAAAACCATTACACGCCCAAACACTTAAACCTTAGGATTGTGTGTCCCTTAAGCTCCTAACACAAACTATAAACAAGGATTATTGGTACAAGTTATGCCTAAAAGCCTCTAACACCTAGGTTGACAAACTCTCGTAGCCACCAAACCATGTACCATTCGACAAGACAAGACGATGGGAACCAAGACAAGAATGTCAAATGAGATTAGACCACTCAATTTGTGTTGCAATCTTAGGGACATCGAACCACCCATGGACTTGCTATATAAACCACATTTAATGTGAAATCTCACACACTCAAGGTTCCACCAAATTTGCAAAACTCAAACACTCTCCATTTCTTTCGGTTGTTTACTGTCGAGAAGGAGCAAGAAGACACGAGCTAGGGTTGGGTAGAGAACAAGTTGGGTAACTTGGTTTTGGTACAAGATCACTTCACGAGGAGGGTATCACTTTGGTTGTTCTCGTTGCACATACACACGGCATCATCACCACCATAATTGGTGTTGTAAGTTTACTATCTTCTTTCTTTTCCTACTTTGATTCGTATCATGCATATCACACACGACACTCACCACTAAACTTTCTCTCTTATATACATATATACGTCCACACACGTCTCGACACCCTTGAGGAAAGGGCTCGTCATTTGTTATTTACACGTGCGACTTCTATGTTTTCTTCGACCCTCCCAATATTCGACTCAAGCTTAACCAAGATCACCAAACATGCAAATCTCATACATTTTTAAACCACGAAAACAAAGCTAAAACCAAGTGATAGTCGAACATTTTTTTTAAACAAAGGAATACCCACTTTGGGCCTTACCGGGCTAACGAGCCCATAATCATTTTCAAAGGAGTTTTCGGTTTAAAAACATAAGAGGAGACGAGTTGTATAAGATTTTGGATACTAAATTTAAATAAGTTTGTAAGCTATAAAAGTCACTTTTAAATTGTTTCAAAAGTTGTTTTTCGAAAAATCCATCAAGGACTACTTTTGCTAAAACGCCTCGTTAAAGGACTAAAAATGTAAAAATCTTAAACATACGGATTGATTTTGATAATATTGATTTCTAAGGAAAGTCGAGGGGTAAGGAATGTAATTTTCCAAAAGTCAAGGGAATAAAATGAAAGGTGTACTACAAGGACCAATTTGAAATTACTTTATTTTACTAAGGGTAAAAACCGTCATTTGGCCTAAGTTGGGGAATAAATTGTCAACAAGTACAAAAGGGACTAAAATTGTAATTACTTTTAACCAAGGGTACAAAGTGTAATTTTGTAAAAGTTAAGGGTTAAATTATGACAAGATATATTTTTATAATTAATTATTTCATATGATATTTTTTAAATACATATATTTTCTTTAGCTTTAATAATTATATATATATATATATATATATATATATATATATATATATATATATATATATATATATATATATATATATATATATATATATATATATATGTGTGTGTGTGTGTGTGCATAACTTTATTAAAAATATTTAATCATAAATATTTTTAAACGATATTATTTTCACGACGAGATAATATTTAATCAAACACCGGTTCGTAGCAACACTAACAATAACTACGTAAAGTTATTTAAACCATATTTAAGACACCCGAAACGGATATCACCGTGCACGAGACATATCACATGTCATTTACGACACAAATCTAAAACACCGATTACAATGTATTATTTAGGTCGCAAGTCGGAGGAATTTCATTGCTTGTCATAGCAATACACCATCACTTTTGAGCACCTTGTGATTACGCACCTTTCAGGTGAGTTCATGGTCCCACATTTTTAAATTGTTTTTAAACCCCGTGGGGAGATACATGCTATAAATCGAACACAAGTATTTTCTGTATGCTGTTATCACCTGATATTGCCTAAGTTGACACCTGTGCTACAAGTCCCTCATATCACGAACCTTAATCACTCGCGAGTGAGCGCCAATATAGTTGATAGATCTATTGGAATGGCAGCCCGCCTCTGTCAAGGTGATCACTTGGCAGGAGGTGTGCTATATTCGAGGTATTATGGAAATTTGGCACATTTCCTGTCACCGAGGGCCACTTGTCATTTACATCCGCTGTGGTGTAGATGATTATTATTATCTTTATGATATGTCAAATCAATGTTAAGGCTTGCGTTTCGTGAGGCTTAGGAGCAATATTACACCCGATTTAGTCAAGACCTGTCTATCTTGGCTTGTTTATTTCAAATGCTTGACTTGTGTTCACATTATTATTATTTAAACTACTATGGATTCACTCAACCTTTGTGTTGACTTTTTAAGCATGTTTATCTCAGGAAATTAGCAAGCATGGCTGCACGGAGCTGGCAAAGGGCACAGGACCTCCCTTTTGATTTCAATAATTATATCATTCTTTACAAACTCATCACCACTTTTGTGAAACAATTAACATTTTGAAAAAATGTTTGTAACTCTGAATATTTGAGTTTTCATGGAATGATATTGACTATCTTTTGAATTGTTTTCTATGAGTATGACTGTGTACTAAACTGTAATGACCCCGATTAGACTTCCGCTGCTTAATCAAATTTCGGGGTGTTACAGATTGGCATCAGAGCCATGGTTATAGAGAACCAAATGATTTTTCTAAACATTGGACTATAACCTCACCGAATTTTTAAACAAACTATTTATCACCAAAGTGCCCTCCGTACCAGTGCTTGCCAACGCTATGTTTTAAGGTTTGATTTTTAGCACCCATCGCATTTAGCTCACTATGACACCATGATCACTGTGCATATAGCATTATGTAGACTAAATGACTTATATCACTGCTATTTTTGGGATATTACAGTACCATGTCGCCCCCGGTTATTATTTTGTCCGACAGTGACGACGTCGTACCAGCATCATCCACTCACCCTACTATTGACTTATCTGACTATGACACCCATGACACCCGAGACACCCATGATTCTGACCATGACACCCAACCTGTATCACCTGCTATACCATCACCTGTTCCATCTGGAGACCCATCTGCTGACACTGAGCCCTTTGAGGAGGGTGAGGTTGCTTCTACACCCATTGATTCCTTTGCTATTCAGCCTCTCTATCGTCCTGTTTGTGGACCTATGACACAGGGACAGTACCTTTATGATCAGTGCCTGACATCTCAGCAGTTTCTTGCGGCTGATGATCGTCCTACACCACCTGCTAGCCATTACTCCGGTTCAGATGCTGATGACGAGTCTTCTGACTCCGATACTTCTGATACTGCTGCTTCTGTTCCACCATCATCCCCGCCTGCACCGATTCGTCGGCGCAAGCGAGTGAGGATTCTTGAGCCCTATGAGCCTGAGCCTTTCGGCGAGTTGTTTCGATATCATGAGGGAGACTTTACCGGCAAATGCACAGCTCGAAAACGAGTCTGCTTTTTACCTGCTTCTACTATTACACCACCTGTACCTACACCTGTATCATCACCCATATATGTACTACCACCTGTTTCTATGCCAGATTTGACACCTGTGGCATCACCAGCACCCCCACCATCACCTGTATCACCCCCACCTGAGCCACATCCTTACATGTTACCTACTTACACCGCACCCCACACCTCTGAGGCTTTACCACCCATGCCACCACCTACAGTTTTCTACTCTCAGACTACCACTGTACCGATCCCATCACCTGCTACATCACCTGTACCATCACCCGCTCCCACCGAGACACCCACCTCACCTGGTATTCATAGATTGGTTGATGCTCGTCGATGGTCGTTTTTGTTAGACTACATTCGTAGATGGAGATTAGCTGAGGGATCGCCTAGGGCTGCTGAGCTTGGAGATGGCTCTTCAGCGGTGTTACCGGTCACTGGGGAGCCGATACACCACACTATCCCTCTTTTGGCTGCTAGATTGATTAGACATGAGAGTCGTCTTGATGAGCTGTTGAGTGTTATTGAGGATATATCCTTGGAGAGGATAGAGTGTATGCAGGAGGAGGTCACGAACCTCGTGGTACATAGGACTGCTTTAGAGATGGTATTTGAGATGATGGGGACAGAGATCGAGGAGGCACAGGCTACCAGCACTGAGTTTGGTCATCGGCTAGATGTTCAGAGGCATGAGATTGATGATTTGAGAGCGATTGCGGCCATTACACAGGAGATGATGGAGCATCAGGCACAGGAGTTAGCTGCATCTAGTTCTACCATCCATGCACTTTTGACTACTATTGAGGAGATTCAGGCCCGTGAGAGATCCAGAGATATGGAGATGTTGGGGATGATCCGGATTATCAGAGAGCTGGAGAGGAGATCAGGAGGCGCACCTGGACCTTCATAGATCTATGACATGTCATTACTTACAGAGACATCTTAACTTGCCGCCTGTGGCATTAATAATTGTTGTAACTTATTGTTTTGTAACAATGAATTCCAAAAATTATTAAAACGTTATGTTGGTTACGATTGTAACGTATTGATATTGATTTATGATGTTCTAGTTGTCTGATCTTTCTTTTTATTATGCTCCCATATTGAGATTCATTATAATTTCCATGTATGTTGTTACATGTCGTGATGTTTATTTATGAATGATATGGTTATGTTGATGTATGTATTTATGGTGTGGTTGTGATATGTACTTTGTGATGATCTCGACTATTATGAGTTGGTTACACTATTTCTCTTGTTATTGATGTACGGGATTTGTACTTATGCACTTACGATTTTATAGAGTTATGGCCCCAAGGAAAACCGCTACTGCTACCTTGTCACCCGCTATGACCCAGGCTGCTATAAGAAAGTTGGTTGCCGACAGTGTTGCTGCAGCTTTAGAAGAGCAAGCTGCTGCAATGGCACGAACTAGTAGCAATAACCGAGCCACTGCTGAGAGCGAGTCCGCTGCGACTCGGAAGTGCACCTATAAGGACTTCATTGCTTGTAAACCATCTCACTTCAAAGGAACTGAAGGAGTAACAGAGCTTGCTCGATGGTTTGAGCGAACTGAGACTGTGTTTGTAAGGAGCGGTTGTGCCGCGGAAAGCCGAGTCTCGTTTGCTACTGGAACATTGTTGGAAGACGCGTTGTCCTGGCGGAATGCAACTGCTCAGAAGATAGGTGTGGAAGAGGCCTATCAGATTACCTGGGCTGACTTTAAGGAGAAGATGTTGAAGAAGTTCTGCCCTAGAGGTGAGATCAAGAAGCTAGAAGATGAGTTTCACACATTGGTTGTGAAAGGAAATGATCTCAGGGCTTATGATAGGAGATTCCAGGAACTTGCTACACTTTGCCCTTCTAAGGTTCCCGATTTGGAAAAGTTGTTGGAAAGGTACATTGAAGGATTACCCAGGAGCATTGAAGGAAACGTCACCTCGTCTAAGCCTCAATCTTTGGATGAAGCAATGTCCATTGCCCAAAGACTGCTAGACCGGGAGATTAAGCGTAACTCTGCTCAGGGAAACAACGATCACAAAAGGAAGTTTGATGATCGAAGGACAAACAGCAACAACAACAACAACAACAACAGCAACAACAACAACCGAAACCCCAACCGTAACTACCACCATGACAGAAACACCCACCACAACCAACAGAACCGACGACAGGAAGCTATCAGAGCTTATGTCGCCGCACCAGTTAAGGATGCTAGGTATGCTGGACCCCTACCATTCTGTGACAAGTGTAAGATGCCTCACAATGGACCCTGCTATGCTAAGTGCGGGTAGTGTTCAAGGGTTGGACATAAGACACAAGATTGCAAGGCGACAGGAGCTAACTTGCAACCCGTGGCTGTAGTATGCCATGCTAGTGGAGAGAAAGGACACTACAGGCGTCAGTGCCCTAGTAAGGATAACAATGCACGTGGGAGAGCATACGTGCTGGGAGATGGAAATGTCCAACAGGATCCGAACGTAGTCACTGGTACGTTCTTTCTAAACAACCGCCTCGTTAAAGTTTTATTTGATTCCGGAGCCGATCAAAGTTTCGTATCTATTTCACTTGCACCCCTGCTTAATATTACACCCACCCGATTAGACACCACGTACGAGATTGAACTAGCCGATGGAAAGCTAGTGAGCACTAACACTATACTCCGAGGTTGCACCCTACGACTATTAGACACCCCATCTGACATTGACCTTATGCCTATTAGACTTGGTAGTTTCGACGTCGTTGTAGGAATGGATTGGTTATCCAAGAACCGCGCTAAGATCATTTGTGACGAAAAGGTCATTCACATCCCACTGAATAACGAAACCCTGGTTGTTCGCGGAGAGCGAAGTAAGACACGTTTGAGCGTCGTTTCTTGCGTCAAGGTTGTGAAGTACATCGAACGAGGATGTCAAGTTTTCTTAGCTCAAGTCACCGAGAAAAAGTCGGAAGAGAAGCGACTCGAGGATGTGCCAGTAGTCAGGAACTTTCCAGAAGTTTTCCCTGAGGACTTACCTGGCCTTCTGCCGACTCGTCAAGTGGAATTTCAAATTGACTTGATGCCAGGAGCCGCACCCGTAGCACGAGCACCCTATAGGCTAGCACCGTCGGAAATGAAGGAGTTATCTAGACAATTGGAGGAATTGTCGGATAAAGGATTTATTCGCCCTAGTTCATCACCGTGGGGAGCCCCGGTGTTGTTTGTAAAGAAGAAGGATGGAACCTTCAGGATGTGTATCGATTATCGTGAGTTCAACAAACTGACGGTTAAGAATCGATATCCGTTGCCAAGGATTGACGATTTGTTTGATCAACTACAAGGATCGAGTGTCTACTCGAAGATTGATTTGAGATCGGGTTATCACCAACTGAGAGTTAGGGAAGAAGACATCCCTAAGACGGCTTTCAGGACAAGATACGGTCACTACGAGTTCCAAGTAATGCCATTCGGTCTAACAAATGCACCCGCTGTATTTATGGACTTAATGAACTGAGTGTGCAAACCCTATTTGGATAAGTTCGTGATTGTATTCATCGATGATATCCTTATTTATTCACGTAGTAAGGAGGAGCACGCAGAACACTTGAAGGCTATACTAACACTGCTCAGAGAAGAGAAATTATACGCCAAATTTTCCAAGTGTGATTTTTGGATTGAGAAAGTACAATTTCTCGGGCATGTTATTGACAGTAAGGGTATTCATGTTGATCCCGCCAAGATCGAAGCTGTTAAAAATTGGGCGTCACCTACGAGTCCTACCGAGATACGCCAATTTTTAGGTCTTGCCGGATACTATCGGAGATTCATTGAAGGTTTTTCAAGGATTGCTAAACCTTTGACTGAGTTAACACAGAAGAAGAAGAAGTTTGAATGGGGAGATGAACAAGAATCGGCATTTCAGTTTTTGAAGCAGAAGCTTTGTGAAGCACCGATATTAGCACTACCCGAAGGAAGTGAGTACTTCGTGGTATATTGTGACGCATCAATCCAAGGTTTGGGTGCCGTATTGATGCAAAGACTTAAGGTAATCGCTTACGCTTCTAGACAACTTAAACCCCACGAGGAGAACTACACTACTCACGATCTAGAATTAGGAGCGGTGGTATTCGCTCTGAAGATCTGGAGACACTACCTATATGGAACCAAGTGTACGGTTTTCACCGATCACAAGAGTCTTCAGCACATTTTAGATCAAAAAGAGTTGAACATGAGGCAACATCGATGGCTAGAGTTGCTAAGTGATTATGATTGTGAGATCCGTTATCACCCGGGGAAGGCAAACGTTGTAGCAGATGCCTTGAGTCGAAAGGAACGACTTAGACCCCTCAGAGTTAGGTCATTGGGTATGACAATTAGATCACCACTTCCGTCTCAAATTCTTGAAGTTCAAACTGAGGCCCTTAAGGAAGAGAATAGACCGCACGAGAAGATTTACAGTATGCCAGAAAGCACGAATGGATTTGTCAAGAAACCAAATGGAAGGCTGTGTTTCAAGGACAGAAGTTGGATTCCATTGTACGGAGGAATACGAGATCTCATCATGCACGAGTCTCATAAGTCTAAATATTCCATTCATCCTGGCTCGGACAAGATGTATCAAGATCTAAAGAAGTTGTATTGGTGGCCAAACATGAAAGCTGACATTGCAGAGTATGTCGGTAAGTGTTTGACCTGCTCAAGAGTAAAGGCTGAGCATTAAAAACCATCCGGTCTTTTGATTCAACCCGAGCTACCAATGTGGAAATGGGAAAGGATTACAATGGACTTCATAACGAAATTACCCAAGACATCGAGTGGGTTGGATACAATTTGGGTTATTGTCGATCGTTTCACGAAGTCAGCGCACTTCTTGCCAATCAAAGAGACTGATGATATGGATGTTCTTGCACGTTTGTACCTTAAGGAGATAGTTTCTCGGCATGGAGTACCGATTTCTATTATCTCCGACCGAGACAGCCGTTTCACGTCTAACTTTTGGCGATCTTTACAGAAAGCCTTGGGAACTAAGTTAGATATGAGTACAGCTTACCATCCACAGACCGATGGTCAAAGTGAAAGAACTATACAAACCCTAGAAGACATGCTTAGGGCATGTGTGATTGATTTTGGAAAAGGCTGGGATAGACACCTACCGTTAGCAGAATTTTCATATAACAACAGTTATCACGCTAGCATTAAGGCTGCACCGTTTGAAGCACTTTATGGAAGAAAGTATAGATCACCAGTTTGTTGGGCTGAGATTGGAGATGTACAACTCTCAGGTCCCGAGTGATTCTTGAAACCACTGAGAAAATAGTAAAGATTAGGCAACGATTACAAGCCGCTAGAGATCGGCAAAAGAGTTATGCCGATGTGCGAAGGAAACCAATAGAGTTTCAAGTTGGAGACAAGGTCATGCTTAAGGTATCACCTTGGAAAGGAATGATTAGGTTTGGAAAACGTGGAAAGCTAAACCCAAGATACGTTGGACCCTTCGAAATCATTGAAAGGATCGGTCCCGTTGCATACAAATTGGAACTACCTGAGGAACTCAGTAGAGTACACAACACCTTCCACGTGTCAAATTTGAAAAAGTGTTTATCGGATGAAACACTTGTGATTCCACTGAAAGATATCAGAATCGATGATAAGTTGAACTTTATTGAGGAACCCGTTGAGATTATGGATAGGGAGGTCAAACGACTTAAGCATAGTCGCATTCCCATTGTTAAGGTCAGATGGAACTCTAAGAGAGGACCCGAGTACACATGGGAGCGCGAGGATCAAATGCGTGCCAAATACCCACAACTATTTGATGAGACAACCCCGAGCACCGATTCAACTTTGGATTCCAGGACGAATCCAATCTAACGGGTGGGTACTGTAATACACCGTAAAATCCCAGGTCATTTATTAATGCTAATTATCGACATTATTCTTAACTAAGCCATTTTTGCGGGAAATTTTGAAATTTTTATATGAGACGCTGTTTATTGAACACCCGATTGTTTTGATCACCGTTTGTTTGACACCTGATTGTTTTGAACACCGTTGGTTTAACACCCGGTTATGCATTGTCACCCGATATCACCCGAAGGTCACTCTTGGATATCACCCAATGAGGTTAAACACCTGTAACTCCCACTTGCGACCCGACACCCTAATTGAACACCGAGAGACCATTAATATATATATATATATATATATATATATATATATATATATATATATATATATATATATATATATATATATATATATATATATATATATATATATATATATATATACACACACGACAATATGTATATATTAACTTTTTACAAATTTATTATTATATATGAGTATATATATATATAAATGACGACACCGTTTATGGTTTTCACAAACCAACACCGACACCGAGATATATTTCACACATTTTACGAACACCGATACCCCGATATTTTTGGGCCGGATTTCACCCCAAGCCCACGCCATTTCTTTCTTTCTTTGGTTTCACTGGGCCGGACATTCCTACAAGCCCACAAGACTTCTTTTTTTTTTTTTATTTAATTTTTTTTATTTTTTTTCTTTTTCGTTTGGGCCGAAACAACTTCAAGCCCACATGACATATTTTGGTTTTCTCCTTTTGCGTAGCATACCATACGAAACAAGGACCAACTTCTCTTTTTTTTGCATTGTGAATTTTATACATGCTTAATTGTTTGGTTTCCCAATCACACGACACACACATATCACCCTCCCATTGACTTTGAACCACTCGACAAGGAGCCACCAAATGAGAGCCGTCCGACCTTTGGATAAAACCATTACACGCCCAAACACTTAAACCTTTGGATTGTATGTCCCTTAAGCTCCTAACACAAACTATAAACAAGGATTATTGGTACAAGTTATGCCTAAAAGCCTCTAACACCTAGGTTGACAAACTCTCGTAGCCCCCAAACCATGTACCATTCGACAAGACAAGACGATGGGAACCAAGACAAGAATGTCAAATGAGATTAGACCACTCAATTTGTGTTGCAATCTTAGGGACATCGAACCACCCATGGACTTGCTATATAAACCACATTTAATGTGAAATCTCACACACTCAAGGTTCCACCAAATTTGCAAAACTCAAACACTCTCCATTTCTTTCGGTTGTTTACTGTCGAGAAGGAGCAAGAAGACACGAGCTAGGGTTGGGTAGAGAACTAGTTGGGTAACTTGGTTTTGGTACAAGATCACTTCACGAGGAGGGTATCACTTTGGTTGTTCTCGTTGCACATACACACGGCATCATCACCACCATAATTGGTGTTGTAAGTTTACTATCTTCTTTCTTTTCCTACTTTGATTCGTATCATGCATATCACACACGACACTCACCACTAAACTTTCTCTCTTATATACATATATACGTCCACACACGTCTCGACACCCTTGAGGAAAGGGCTCGTCATTTGTTATTTACACGTGCAACTTCTATGTTTTCTTCGACCCTCCCAATATTCGACTCAAGCTTAACCAAGATCACCAAACATGCAAATCTCATACGTTTTTAAACCACGAAAACAAAGCTAAAACCAAGTGATAGTCGAACATTTTTTTTAAACAAAGGAATACCCACTTTGGGCCTTACCGGGCTAACGAGCCCATAATCATTTTCAAAGGAGTTTTCGGTTTGAAAACATAAGAGGAGACGAGTTGTATAAGATTTTGGATACTAAATTTAAATAAGTTTGTAAGCTATAAAAGTCACTTTTAAATTGTTTCAAAAGTTGTTTTTCGAAAAATCCATCAAGGACTACTTTTGCTAAAACGCCTCGTTAAAGGACTAAAAATGTAAAAATCTTAAACATACGGATTGATTTTGATAATATTGATTTCTAAGGAAAGTCGAGGGGTAAGGAATGTAATTTTCCAAAAGTCAAGGGAATAAAATGAAAGGTGTACTACAAGGACCAATTTGAAATTACTTTATTTTACTAAGGGTAAATACCGTCATTTGGCCTAAGTTGGGGAATAAATTGTCAACAAGTACAAAAGGGACTAAAATTGTAATTACTTTTAACCAAGGGTACAAAGTGTAATTTTGTAAAAGTTAAGGGTTAAATTATGACAAGATATATTTTTATAATTAATTATTTCATATGATATTTTTTAAATACATATATTTTCTTTAGCTTTAATAATTATATATATATATATATATATATATATATATATATATATATATATATATATATATATATATATATATGTGCATAACTTTATTAAAAATATTTAATCATAAATATTTTTAAACGATATTATTTTCACGACGAGATAATATTTAATCAAACACCGGTTCGTAGCAACACTAACAATAACTACGTAAAGTTATTTAAACCATATTTAAGACACCCGAAACGGATATCACCGTGCACGAGACATATCACATGTCATTTACGACACAAATCTAAAACACCGATTACAATGTATTATTTAGGTCGCAAGTCGGAGGAATTTCATTGCTTGTCATAGCAATACACCATCACTTTTGAGCACCTTGTGATTACGCACCTTTCAGGTGAGTTCATGGTCCCACATTTTTAAATTGTTTTTAAACCCCGTGGGGAGATACATGCTATAAAGCGAACACAAGTATTTTCTGTATGCTGTTATCACCTGATATTGCCTAAGTTGACGCGAGTGAGTGCGAATATAGTTGATAGATCTATTGGAATGGCAGCCCGCCTCTGTCAAGGTGATCACTTGGCAGGAGGTGTGCTATATTCGAGGTATTATGGAAATTTGGCATATTTCCTGTCACCGAGGGCCACTTGTCATTTACATCCGCTGTGGTGTAGATGATTATTATTATCTTTATGATATGTCAAATCAATGTTAAGGCTTGCGTTTCGTGAGGCTTAGGAGCAATATTACACCCGATTTAGTCAAGACCTGTCTATCTTGGCTTGTTTATTTCAAATGCTTGACTTGTGTTCACATTATTATTATTTAAACTACTATGGATTCACTCAACCTTTGTGTTGACTTTTTAAGCATGTTTATCTCAGGAAATTAGCAAGCATGGCGGCACGGAGCTGGCAAAGGGCACAGGACCTCCTTTTTGATTTCAATAATTATATCATTCTTTACAAACTCATCACCACTTTTGTGAAACAATTAACATTTTGGAAAAATGTTTGTAACTCTGAATATTTGAGTTTTCATGGAATGATATTGACTATCTTTTGAATTGTTTTCTATGAGTATGACTGTGTACTAAACTGTAATGACCCCGATTAGACTTCCGCTGCTTAATCAAATTTCGGGGTGTTACAATAAGGGTTCCATGGCATGTGGTTTGGAGTTTGGTAATGTCTAGGAGTGTTTTGGTTCCAAACATGTTGGTAGTTTGGTCAAGCGTTGAAGTTGCTCTTTGGAAAGGGGCGTTTGGGAATTGAAGTCTTAGGTCTTGGTTGAGTAGTTTTAGCTCTAAATTCATTTTTACTAAATCCTGCACCAGTTTTAAACACAGGTTTTGTTCCATTTTTGTATGTAACTTTAACAAATTTTGAACGATCCGAAGTGGATGAGGTTACTGCTGCAGCAGGCCTGGCGGAACCTTTGGGACCAACGGGCGGAACCCTAAATTGGGTTCCGCCTGATCCGCAGGCTGCTGTAGCAATTTTATTTGTTTCTTGAGCAATCTTTTCTTGTTTCATTTGACCCTTTGAAGTTTCTATTTTCGTAAATCCTAGTCCTGTTTTATCAAAGGGTGACTTTTGAAGTTTCATAATTTCATCCGCACAAGAAATGCTCTTATCGAACTTCTTAAACTTTGTGGTTTGTTTTATTAGATCATTTTGAGTAATTTTGAGTTTCTCAACTTCTAGTTTAAGCTCTTCACATAATTTGCAAGGTGTGTTAATACCTTTACTCTTTTCTAATCTCTTAGCCTTTTCTTTTAACTCATAAACTTCATTTTCTAAAAACTCCTTTTTAGTTTTCAAAAATTTATTTTTGTTTATGATTTTTAAGCTCACTTCACAAAGTTTGTTATATTCTTTTTGTAAAGTGTCATCATCAATAGAGGAGTAAGATGAGTCGGATAATACCTCATTTGAGTTGTGAGCCATGAGAGCGATATCGTCATTCTTTGGCTCATCATCATCTCCTTCATAGTCACTCCAAGCACCACCCACAAAAGCTTGTTGAGGTTTGCTCTTGGGTGGTTTTGGACATTCTCCTACAAGATGACTTGTGTCTCCACACCTATAGCATTTTCTTTCAACCTTTCCTTTCCTATCATCACGATCTTTTCGGAAAGTTTTCTTGTCATCTTTAGGTTGCCTTACAAACTTTCCTCTTCTACGAAAGAACTTCTTGAAGTCTTTAACGGCCATAGCATATTCCTCATCATCACTATCCGAAGTAGATTCTTCATCATCACTTGATTGGACTCTAGCTTTCAAGGCAATGGACTTAACTTTTTCTTTCTTGCCTCTAACTAGTTCCGAATCTTTTTCCATTACCATTTCGTGAACTTTGAGGTTTCCAATTAGCTCATCAAGTGACATGCTTGAAAGATCTTTGGATTCTTCAATTGCCGTCACTTTTGCTCTCCACTTCGGATGGAGTGCTCTAAGAAATTTCCTGACAAAGTTCTTACTACAAAAATATTCGTCAAGTGCTTTAAGTGAAGTAATAATAGTATTAAATCTAGCAAAAGCATTATCAATAATCTCATCTTCGGAAATAACAAATTGTTCATATTGTTGAACAAGAAGATCAATTTTGTTATCTTTAACTTGTGAGTTTCCTTGATGAGTGACAATTAAAGATTGCCAAATATCTTTGGCGGTTTTACACAAAAAGACTCTTTCATATTCTTTCTTAGGCAAAGCATTGTAAAGCATCATTTTAGCTTCATTATTTTTACCTATTAATTTCTTTTGATCATCATCTTTGATGTTAGTAACTACGTTATCACCATCAATAATTATAACCACAAATCTATATCTTTAGATTTCACGTCAGTTTCAAAACGGTTTTTCCAATATATAAAACCATTTGCTTCAAAGAGTGGTGGTCTTTGCATAGATTGCCCTTCTTTGTAATTTTCAAAATCCATGGATCGTTTCAAGTTTTAAAACATAATATATTTTAAAAGCTTGAGTAACGTAGCTCTTGATGCCAATTGTGGAAAACTAGAAGGGGGGTTGAATAGTTTACCGATTAAAATCTTTTTAATTTGTTAAGTTAGCTTTGAAACTTTCCGTTTGATCAAAGATATGTACACAAACACAATATATAACATGCAAGTAAATGAAAGAAACGATCAAACCACAACACGAGTATTTATCGTGGTTCGGCTACAAGGACTCTTTTTCCTTGCCCTACGTCCACGCCCCGAGTATCCAACTCGAGAGTTTCTTTCACTAGTCAACAAGCTCCTTTCACCGGCGGAGAAAACCTTACACGTCGCTTATACTTTTACCGACACAAAGCTAGATGTCGAGTTCTTTACCAAGGGTACAACCACTCCCGTTAGTTCTTTACAAGGGTACAACTACTCCCTTTACACTTTGTATTTTGAGGACTAAAATACTAACCGATCACTACTGAAAATACACAATCAAATGAAGTGTAAACTACACAAGTCTACACAATGCTAAGCTAACAAGTCTTGCAACGTTGTGTTGAATACTTGTTACTTTTAGTAAGCTCGTGAATCTCTTTGCTACAAAAAGAAACTTCACATATGAAATGTTAAGAGGTTAGATGAAAGAATGAAAGTGTGTGTAAAAATATGATGTCAAGTGATGAGCCAAAATTCAACTTGTGGCTCAATATTTATAGCCAAAACCTTCTGCAGGTCTGGCGGATCAGGCGGACCCCTGAGAAGGGTTCCGCCCGTGTACCTCCAGGGTACCGCCGGGCTTGCAGTTGGTTTTGCAATAAATCTTGCAAATCAAACAAAGTCACATCTCATTACTCTTGCAAACCAAACAATGTCACATCACATAATATCAAGTCAAACACTAAACTTGCAAGCAACATCTAAGTAAGTCAAACACATTTCTTTCCATAAATGTATAATGACAAAACTTGCCATAAATGTGATGTGACAATTATATTTTTAGAAAATAAGAAGTGTTGTGTTTTATGAAATGTAAAATGTAGCAAAAGTCTAGTTTATGCAAGTCTTTAAAACTAAGATTATGTTTTACTTAGAAACTAAAGTTTACATTTGTCATTAACAAAACTTAGAGAAGATCGTAAAATATAAATAATGTTTTTAGGCGATATTTGTATTAACACAAACGATACGAGAAACAAATACAACAGATACGATTTATATAGCTTTGTAATTGTCGATTAGATTTGACTTCTCCTCCCACACTTGCAATACTTGTTCCCTAACCATTTTCAAGGCGACTTGAAGTTGCATATCTGTTTCATCATTTCTTAATAGAGTTTCTAGCCCGACGCTGATGATTGGATGGTCTTGAGGCATATCACGTAACATTTCGACCTCAGGAGCACGACTATGCATCTGCATTATACAACGAGTTATCTCACCAAGCAAACTGTTAACCAACTTGAGTTCCTTCTCTTGTTCGTTGCGTGTTGGGAATTATATTTATTGATTTGATGATACAAAACAAGAAGAATGAAACATGAAGGGCTTGAAGTGACAAGAAGGAATTCTACAAAAGATGGGAAGGACTTGCTTGCAAAAGAAGTTTTATTTATTAGTCCTTCGTAGTATTTTGTAAACCCTAATCCTCTAGTATATAAAGAGGACATGGGTCATTAGATTGATTCAAGTCTTCCACAATGTAGTCGACTAAAGGTGTATGTGTGTGTAACCTAGACGTAAGTTATAAACGTCTAGGGTTTGTTAGTTAGTAGCTGTTAAAGTTAATGATAATGAAAAACCTTGTTCATAATAACGTAAATTCATTGTTTGAATATTCCGCTTTCGTTATTATGTGTTCCTAGATATAGATAATATTAGACGTATAGAGTCTAGAGCCCATAACGATCAAGGAGTGCTGGGTTCCTACACGTGGTATCAGAGCCTGGGGCTCGTGATATCTGGGGTTCTACAAGGTTTTATTCGAAGAAGGCAGCTTTGGGTTTAAGGTTCGTATTTTTTTGCTGCTGATGTTATTTTTGGCGACAAAAGGGTAAACAATTAATTATTATTCCTGTCGTGATCTGCATGTGCGTTCAATCTATAAATTCTCTGATTAACGATTCATAACCTCGTACAATATTAATAAGGATTGTTGCTTAGCGTATGAGGGTTTTGATTTGTCGTATCTTGCATGTGGTTCGTCTTGAATGAAAAGAATTTATATTGTGGGTCGGTACTGCTGCTATCCTCTAATAACCTCGTACTATAATTAATGGCACATGCGTCGGTGGTATACATGATTCATTGGTTAATTATGAATACAAACTTAACGTGGTATACTATTGCTTTAATTGGTTTGTGGTAATATTGTTTAATATTAAATGAGGCCACCAGAATCAAGGATTGTGGATCTGTGTTTGTCGGTATATCAATTTAAACCTCGTACAAAGTTATTAGGAGTCAGAAGCTGTTTATGAATTAATTGATGGATCGGTGTAATTTAATTCACAAGGTACCTTCGCTTTAACTCTTTAATGATTGGCTGTTTTGTGACCTTGTACTTGGTGATTGGTGAGTGTTTAATTAACTGGTCCTGGAATATGTGATGCACTGGTCATGGATATTTTAACGAGGAGCAGGTTTTAATTAATAGAACATGGGACGGTGCAAGAACAGAATGGTTTTGGAATTGAGTGCGTGATCAGTTAGATCTCAGTTCATGTCGCTTATTGATTGGTTATCATTGAAGAATTAGTATTGATCGCTTTGGATATTCTTTCAAAGTACTGCTCTCCAATATTTCAAAGTACTGCTCCTTGCTTCAACGTACTGCTCGATATTTTTCAACGTACTGCTTGGTGAATGTTCAACGTACTGCTTGTCCAAGGTGCTGCTCGTATATATTTCAAAGTACTGCTAGTTTTATGAAAGTACTGCCGTTGAATTTTGACTCTACTACTACGAGTATGTTTAACCTACTGCTGCGTTTAGATGATTTATGAAGACAATGCATGATTTACAAGCAGTAAGGGGAAGTCGCGATGAGTTTGATTGATATTAGTTTACACACACAGGTTGTTAGTTTCACACACACAGGAAGAAGTTTATGTTCTTAAAGGATTTTAAAAGGCTCGTATTTGGTTCTTATTGCTTGATTGATTACGAAGAAAGGTGAATATCATTTATTTGATGTTGTAGTTGCGTTTCACAGGTGCGTGTTCTTATCATATCTCAAGGTGAGTGTTACACTTTGGAGATAACTTGTTTGTGCATTATTGTTGTGACAAAGACTTGATAAATCTAGCAAATTGGTGTATTATCTATAAACTGAAGGTGTTTAAAGTCACGTTTGCTATCACTTTAAGGAGTTACATTGTAGTGCTCAATGTCTCATATTAGTTGAGGATTTCGTCAAGAGGTTGCGGTCTACTCATATTTTTTGTCCTTGGTATGAGTTTGGAGTCACATGATTAGTACAAGACATAAGACACAAGTTTGGGTTGTTCTACTTCTTCATCAAATTTGTTATACTTGATTTTCTTCATCACTGATCATTACAAGGAGCTTACAGATTTGAAGAATCATGAAGATGGTTAACACATTAATTTCAGGGGAAGTATTTTATCATGTGTTTTAATCATTTGATGTACATGCACCACTCGAGGGGAAGTTTTTAGTTTTTATTCATTCTCTATTTGTTGATAACAAAAAGGGGAAGAGATATTAGAAGAGATGTGGAGTGGCATGGCATGGATTAAGGGGAAGACAAGATTTGTTTCATTCAGAGAGATGCATACATCTCAACTTTTCTACTTCGTCTAGGGAAGTTCGTACAAGAAGGTGTTTGTTTTGTCATCATCAAATAGGGGAAGATTGTTGGGAATTATATTTATTGATTTGATGATACAAAACAAGAAGAATGAAACATGAAGGGCTTGAAGTGACAAGAAGGAATTCTACAAAAGATGGGAAGGACTTGCTTGCAAAAGAAGTTTTATTTATTAGTCCTTCGTAGTATTTTGTAAACCCTAATCCTCTAGTATATAAAGAGGACATGGGTCATTAGATTGATTCAAGTCTTCCACAATGTAGTCGACTAAAGGTGTATGTGTGTGTAACCTAGACGTAAGTTATAAACGTCTAGGGTTTGTTAGTTAGTAGCTGTTAAAGTTAATGATAATGAAAAACCTTGTTCATAATAACGTAAATTCATTGTTTGAATATTCCGCTTTCGTTATTATGTGTTCCTAGATATAGATAATATTAGACGTATAGAGTCTAGAGCCTATAACGATCAAGGAGTGCTGGGTTCCTACATTGCGTAAACGGGAAAGAATAGATTTTTGCACCTCAGCTAGGTTGTTTGCCATTTTTTGTGTGTGTTAATAGTATTGATATTTGTGTGAGAAAATATAGTTCTGTTAATCTAGTTTTTATAGGGGAAAAGTAGCCGTTAAACAAATAGTCGTTGGAAAAGTAGCCGTTAAGCGTTTTATTCAAATTAAAAGTTAAACAAACACAAGGTACAGCACAAACGAAACAGAAAACACAAACGATACATCACATCTTCATGGAATACAAAAGCCATTAACCCATAAACCTGCACCAAGTGGGGTTGAACCTCAAAATCGACCAAACGTGAAAATATTTGAATGCTTTCCCATCATTGCGTTCTTTGAAAACATTCATTGCATCTTCAACACGAACCCATGGGTCACGTGTAGGCTGCAAATTGTCATGAATTGCATGAAATTGTTGGCATTAAGAGTTCATCCGTGCCCACTTGCTCGTTATCTGGGATTTGCTCCGATGAGGACCGACTGCTTGTTCATTGAACCTTTCTGTTACGACTTGCTAAAAAGGTCCTTCGCCGGCATGGAATTCATGAACCACTTGCCACATATCGGCTAGCAAGGTTTCTTCTTCAATATCCCAACGATTTGCCATTGTGTATAATTATGCTGTAGAAATTGAAGTGTGTGTATTATTATATGATAATGTATACTATATATAGGAAAGTTTAAATGTTTAAAATTCAAATTTCAAAATCTGAGCGGGATATTCAAATTTCAAAATTCAAGTTTAAACGTGTTTAAATTTGAATATTCAAATTCAAAAGCGGGATTATTTTTAAATGTTTAAAATTCAAATTTTGAAATGTATGGGCGGGATTTATGGGCTTATTTAACACCCTTTGATAGTTCACACAACTGACAAACAATTCTCACACAACTCTAACACAATTCTCTCAAACAATGTCTTGCAATGATTTCTCCCAACAATTCCCAACACACCGTGACTTCTCCCAACAATTTCCAACTCACCGTGACTTCTCTCAGCAATTTCCAAGTGACCATGACTTTGGCCAGCAATTCCCAAGCTCTAGCACGATTCAGAATGCAACTGCACCGGTGAACACTCCACCGGAAGACATCTTTCCGGTATTCACACCGGAAAATGAACCGGTGCCCAATCAACCTGTTGTCCAACAACAACAAGATCAATCGGTTAACAATCTACCGGAGGAAAACCAACCCATTTGGAGAGGGTTGACTGATGAAGAATTTGAAGAACAAAACATGCAAGAATTGTTACGTGTTGAATATGAGGAAGAAATGGAGGCAATAGCTCGTGAGCAGCGAGCAAAAGCTAAACAGGATCGTCGAAACCGTCGAGCAGAATGGCGATGGGCAAATGGAATAGACCGTGTGCCAACGAGTGAGGAGATTCGAGTGCCTCCTATTCGAGTCATGAAGGGTGGGTGTCCGACGATTCGTTCTATTGATTCGCAGTTTTATGTTTAATTATCGTACTTTATGTTTCATGTTTAATGTAACTTGCGTTTAAGTTTAATGTATGTTTAAATTTTAAGTATTAATATAAGTTGTTTTTATTAGTTATTAAATGAAATAATAGTTTTAGTTGAGGGTAGAATTTGAAAATATTTGAGTTAAAGCTGAGTTAACGCTGAGTTATTGTTGTGGGTGTTTTTTTCTGAGTTAAAGTTAAAGTGTTAAAGCTGATGTGGCGCTGACATGGCGTTGCGTTAACTTTTAACGTGAGTTATGGATGGACATGCTCTAAAGATGATTAATATACTCTTAAGATGACATGAGCATGAGAGTTATTACAGCAGGCAACTGTATTTCAAAAATAATTAATACTAGTTAATAAAAAATGAGTTTGCAAATAATAAAGCCAAAACCAATTGATCGAGAAGGGGTTAAAAAGTAACTTACTACGTATAATTTAATTTTGATGACAGATAAGTAAACATGGAGATGCATGCTTATGCGCATTCTCTAAATAGGAGTAGTAAATATAAGTGAGATTAAACTTCTCCTTTTTTGGGCAAACAAATGTGAGTAAACTCTTGGTTAATACGCTTGAATGGCACTTATATATCTAGAAAAATCAGTATCATGCATTTTATCACAAGAAAATCATTCATTGGAGACACCTTTATTCATCACATTTCTCTACTTTGAATGAAAAGTATGATAGAGAAGTGGATACATAATAAAATAGCCAAGATAAGCATTTGGACGTTAGGCAAAAATGGTACACTATTTTCTTTGTGAGGGCTTGGGATGAACAAGACGATTTCAAGAAAGCTATAAAGAAGTAGACAACGACCCTTTTTTATGGACCAAAACAAGCCACTACGGTTTGACTGATGACTTTTAGCAAGTTTTTTTAGAAATATGTTTGAGATGTATTTTAAAAGTGCTAAATTTGAGAGTGATCCAGTCGCTCAGAGGTGTCGGTTTTTCTAGACCCGCTTTGGTTGGTTTTTTCAAATGGCCCGAGCGACTAGCGACCTTAACAAAAATGCGACATGTGACACCACAAAAAGTAGTGCCTAATCATTATTTGTAAGGCACCTTTTGACCTACTTATCAATAGCGACTTTTAAAAATTTGAACGACTTTTAATAAAATTATTTTAATCTTTTTGCCCCTTCTCAACACTTTCCATCACCACCACCCTCTACCACCACACAACCATTACCACAGATTTAAGCACAATAATCACCTTATTGGAAAAATCTAAGAACACATAATCCAAATATTGTGCAAATCGTTGAATTAGACCAATTAATTTAGAACAAATGCACATATGATAATCCTAAACAAAACCCCTATGTTTAATTAGATTCAAACATCCATACAAAATAAAACCCAAATCGACCTATGCACCCTAATATTCGAAAATCAATCAACACATCATGTTAGTTCAATTCAGTTAGGTCGAGTGATCTATTAATCCATCTAAACAAAACCCCTATGGTTAATTGAACTCAAACAATCATCCATGATAAAACCCAAATCGACCTATATGATCTAAGATTCGAACAATCATTCAATCACGTTTCTGGGTATGATTGTTTGTTAGAAACATGTTAAGCATAGATGTATTAACAAAACCTACTAACCAATTTAATAATATGTGTGGTGGTAGAGGTTGGTGGTGGTGGTGATGGTTGTGTGGTGGTAGAGGGTGGTGGTGATTGGAAGTATTGGGAAGGGGCAAAAAGATTAAAATAATTTTATTAGAAGTCGCTCAAACTTTTAAAAGTCGCTAGTGATAAGTAGCTCAAAAGGTGCCTTACACATAATGATTAAGCACTACTTTTTGTGGTGCCACATGTCACATTTTTGTTATGGTCACTAGTCGCTCAGGCCATTTGAAGAAACCAACCAAAGTGGGTCTAGAAAAACCCACACGTCTGAGCGACCGAGCCATTTGTAGAATTGCCCCATTTTAAAAATGTTAGATACGGAGTTGTGTTTTTTGGGGTTATCAGAGATTAAAAACTCATTGCCAGAAATTATGATGGTTATGGTTTACTTAACTTTACATAATTACACGACCTTCTAAGTTATATTTGGTGTTATCACAAGTAGGAATTATCTATATTCATTTATGCATCTCTCAGTTTATATGATCTTAAAAAATCATGAATTCACTTGTACATTGATAATAATACATAGCCTCATATCTCGCTAAGACGGAATGGAGTAACGTTGTAATCATAATGATACAAAACCCATATTTTGGGCGTAACTTTTTTTTATTGAAATTGGACTTGGACCATTTATTGAGGAGTGTCCATGTAATGGGAATTGAGATAGGTTGTGTGCGTAGGTCAAGGTAATAAGTGTTAGACCACCTAAGTGCCATGTTTCGGATGAGGATGCATTTTACAGTAGGTGGGCAAATAGGTGTCTTTGGACATTATTAGGGTTGTCACGAGTAAAAATAGAAGACGTCCTAGCTAAAAGTTAAAACGAATCAAGAACCTTATGTTCAACTGTTTTTTCTTTTTATTTTTAGTCACTAGCTGATGTTTCTTTTGGCAAATTCTGGATCATTATTGAAACTCGAAATGAGATCCCAATAACTTATTCCATGCGATTTCAACCATTTCTAGAAGATCTCAACTCAATCTCTCCATGCCAACTTAGCGTAAGAAATGCATGAACTATACCTAGGATGGAAATGGGCCGAGCCGCTCATAAAAAGCTTGAGATCGGACTGGGTTAATACTCAAACGAGCCAATACTAAACGAGCTCGAGCACGAGCTTTATGTACAAAGCTCGATTGAGCTCGCGAGCCTAAATGTTACTAGGATATTTTAAGTATAAACATATATAAAACATTATGCATTTGTTGTATAGGCGATAACTCAACCCAATGCCCCAAACACAATAATCAAGTCATTTCAACTGTATGAATCTAGATAACTCAACTGTGTGAATCTAGATAACTCAACCCATGCTCCAAACATGTCATTTAACTACTAGTTTACACATAACTCAAACACAAAACATTTACTCGTTTATGTTAACAGGTTAACCAATTAACAATGTTAATAAGGTTTGCGGGTAGAGACGAACTCAGGGTTATAATTGATTAGATTCACATTTTTTTACGATAATACAATGGACTAATAAACAAAACATGTGACATAAATTTGAAGGACCAGGTTCATTTTAAAAAAAACACAAGTTTTGATAAAAACAAAATTACACTAGCTACGGGGCACAAATCCATGATGTTCTCATAAACCTTCGTAAACCCCTTTTAGGTTATAAGGTTGGTGGTAATAACATCACCACCAACGCGTCTTCTGCCTAGGTGGAACCACCTTCGACGCTAAAAGACCAGACCCCGTTGACGCGTCTTGGACTATTTTTTTAGCGGTCATCTGAACGATCGAAGTTTTTTTCTTTCATTTTATGTGTGAGTGTTTTGTAAGATATATTTTTGTATAAGTGGCTATATTTAGGTGATAATGTCGTTTGTATTATTATTATACTATGTGTCTATGTTGATGGTAATATTAGTTAAAAAGAGAGAAGCAAACATTGCATGAGTTGATAGTCGAAATTATAATAAACGAACACCCCTTTAATATAAGGGTCTATCTTAAATAGTAAAAACCCACAAGGACTACAAGCATAAAATTATCTCACCATTAACGTTCACATTTCCCCACAGCACAGCACTCCATTCAACCCTACTACTTCACTCTCCCTAGCTCCACTCCCAAACACACACCACACACAACAATGTCACCACTACGACATTTCCTCTTCCTCCTCTTCAAACTCACCCTCCTTTTCCACGTCAGCATCCTCCATGCATACGACGACCACCCAGACCTCCAACCTCTACTCTCCCTCAAATCAACATCCGACGTGTCAAACCACTTAACCACGTGGACAAACTCATCTTCAAACAACCCATGCATTTCATTCCAATACATAACCTGTCTCCACAACCGAGTCACTAAACTCGTCCTCGAAAATCTCAACCTCCAAGGCCGATTCGACTCACTCAACTCGCTCACTCACCTCCGTATCCTCTCTCTAAAAAACAACCGCCTCACTGGCCCTGTTCCTGATCTCTCCAACTTAACTTCACTCAAACTTCTCTTCCTTTCCAACAACCTCATCTCCGGCGAATTCCCGCCGTCGCTTCCGTCGTTGTTCGGGCTCTACCGCCTTGATCTGTCGTTCAACAACTTCTCCGGCGAGATTCCGGTCACCGTTAGTAAAATGATACATTTACTAACCTTGCCTCTTGAGAATAATCAGTTTTCTGGTGACGTCACTATTTTAAAACTGAATATCTTAAATAATCAGAAAGTGTTTGAAGAGTTTATTGTTCCAATACCATATGTAAAGCAAGTCAAGGTGACATTATTATTTTACTTATGATATCTGTTTTTACGGGTCTCGTTTTGTTTCTAATGGGACGAACAATTTCAATTTCATTTCTATTAACACCATGAGATGTTTGTTTATGTGGTAGTTAGTTATCTCATAAAATGTGAATCAAATTAAATTTTTTTAGGTGTAAAAAGTTATAGGATCCCGGTGGAAGGCTTATAATTGCTTCTGATGGCATTTGGGATGTTGTGTCGTCAGATATGGCTGCAAAATCTTGTCGTGGTTTGCCTGCTGAACTTGCTGCTAGGCAAGTAGCGAAGTTAGTTTGTCTATTCTGTATTTCAATGTTTTTGTTCAAAGATTACACACTTTGACTGTTGACATCAGACTTGTAATTTCAGTATCGTATAATTGTTATGTTGTTCATCTTGAAGTTGGCATAGTTTCTCTGTAGTTAGTGCCTGTATTTGGTGTATTTCATTTACAATGCACACCAATTGTGAAGTAAAGCTTTCGTCTATTTGACTTCAGAAAGTCAAACTGTATGACATCTTTTTCTTACTGGCTGTATGGATGATTGTCTAGAAATCATTGCGAACAAGGGGATTGAAGGATGATACGACGTGCATAGTTGTGGTCATAATTCCACCAGACACTGCAATGGCGCCACCATCCCCACCACGTAAAAAGTCAAGCAAGTTTAGTCTTAGAGCTTTATTTTTCAAAAAGAAATCCCATGGTTCAGCAAGTAAACTGTCTGAGAAACTATCTGCTGTTGGCATCATCGAGGAACTCTTTGAAGAATGTTCTGCGATGCTTTCCGAAAGGTTAGTTTTTCAAAAACAAATGCAACGTTTTAGTGACAGAAGAAATGAGTATCTTAACATTTTGGGCCGTAACAACTGTAGTTTTTTTCTTTATTGGCAAGTTTTCAATCCCAGTTATGCATTAATCCGATTAAAAATTTGATTACCTGAAATTATCTTGGTCATCAACATCGGGTCTTTTCATGTGTGCTGTATGTCAAGTCCTAGGGGCGAGTGAAGGATATCGGTTCATGCTGGTTCCATATTTTCAACAAGCTCAAAATTGGGAAGGTCCTTTCCTTTGCGCTGATTGTCGTAATAAGAAAGATGCCATGGAGGGAAAACGACCATGTGGAGTCAAAGTCACTTAACACCCGCAATTATTTTCCCCGTCTAACCCTTATTCGATTTAAAAAATTTGGTGAGCTTAACGACTCAGTTGAAAGCATAGGTGGTAATGTTGTAATAAGCTGTAGCACATGGTATGATGTGAATGTAGGATTTCAGATTGCTTATTATTTGCTAAGATGTCGGTAGGAATGATACATAACTTGTGGCGATTAGAGTGTAGAATAAATAAGTTAGAAATAATGTTTCTACATAATCCGTGGCCTTTTATTGTACTAATTAACTTGTTTTCACCTAATGTGTAATCTTATATTGTAGCCGAATAATATGAACTCTGAAAATTTCAAACTATAACGTATTGATACTGTTCATTGTGATTTTTGTGCAAGTGGTTACACTTTTGTTTGCTATGGTGGTAGCTTATTTTTATTCGATTTCCAGCATTATTTTACAAGCTAATAATATTATTTGATAGCCAATGAGGATAAAAACAAGGCTTTTTAGGTCAACTGTGGATCAAAAGCTTCTACAATACATTTTCTGATAGTCTTTAGAGTTGAAAAATATATGAATGAGGGTGGATTAACTGGATACTGGGAAATATCATCACAACATTTTCTGATAGTCTTTGTAGACCCAAAGTTGGAAAATTATAACCAGTTTTGAGAGTTAAGTTTTCTTCTAAAAAGAAACAGTTTACAAAAAGTCCAAATTTCCTAACAATAAAAAATTTTCGAGTCGACAGGTTGTTTTAACTGAACCCATTTTGGTCCCACGTCCGAGTGAGGAATTAAATTGATCATTTACTAGCTGAAAGTTGAAAGAAACATGATCCCTCCCTCAAACAGTAGCAACAATGGAAATGGAATGTCTTCATGGCTCAGACTCTCCGTCCACCCATTGAACACTTCCGCCTCCTTTTCTTCCTAACCTTCCTTTTCACTCAATGGCAAAACTACAGTAGACTCAACCCTGACAAGACTCACCCCTCTCTACTTGAAAAACACAAACTGCTAATTAGCAGCTCATGAGATGGTATTCAATGCGACAAAACAACCAGTGTCTTAGTTATTTGACTCCCATCTCAATCAAACACTGGATAGTGAAATGTTTGATGGTAGACATGGTCTAATTTGTGCCATCAAATAGGTCGCTGTCTATGTCTTCGATAGACGACCTCCAAGTCAACTATACATATACGTATATTTGCATTCAAAGTTCCAATAATTAATTTCGACTTCCGTTCAATAGGGGCTTCTAGCTAAACATCGATATTTGCATATTTCTTCAAAATATGCTTAAACAACATTGTATATATAACATGCATTAAAAACTTGTATTTTTAAAAAATATGCAAATATTTAAGTTTTATCGGGTATATATGTAATTCCTGCCGTTCAATATACGTTGTAAGCTGATAGAAAGTTTTAAGTCAAGCCACATGTTGGTATATGCATCTTCACAGCCACATGCAAACATTATCTCCATCATATATACTGCATTTTATTATAATTAAACTTCCTTGTTTATTTTACTCTCAAAGTTTCAAAATGAAAAAACACATGCTGGTATCCTCTTTTGCAGCATTCTTACTAAACCTAGTTATTTTCATTTTCTTGGTGTTTCTCAAAAGTCGGTTTTCCTTGGCTTTTTCATCAGATTATGAAGGTTGTGCCCCTCCAGACTGTGGTGATGGTATGAGCGTAAGCTTTCCATTTTACATTAGTGGTTTACAAGCCTCATATTGTGGGTACCCTGCTTTCGAGCTCTACTGCAGCAACAATGGGTCCTTAATTATTCGAATATCTGGAAATCACTATTCTGTTGAAGATATTGACTATAGCGGATCTATGCGGTTACAAAATTCCCCAATAACCACATGCCCCTCGGCAATCACAAACTTAACACTTGATGTTAACACCTTTTCAGTATATTCAACTTCGACATATTTTATTCTTATGAATTGTTCTATATCACAGCTGCCCAAAAATCTGACAAGGTATAGGATTGGATCTTGTGATGAGTTGGTTATGTCTGATTATGAGTATAAAATGAATGTAGATATCGGAATGGAAGTTTGTACTAAAGTGGTTGAGGTACCGATTGAATTGGAAAATGTTGATGGTGGAAATTATACAGAGGCGCTGAAGATGGGGTTTAAATTGTTATGGACGCCACCGAATTGTGACACTTGTAGACAAAGTGATGGTAGGTGTATATATAATAGGTATACGACCAGTTGTTTATGCCCAGATTCAACCGAAGCTGACCTCTCCGCGGGTTGTCAGACTGGTAAGAGCATACTACCGATCTAATATATATAACTCGTAGAAGTTTTATTTTGATGACAATATCTCATTTTTATCTAGTTTTTTTTCTGAAAAAAATTCAAAAAAATCTGAAAAAATTAAAAAAATAAAGAGGACAACAAATAATTAAGAATCGCTAAAAAAAAATTCAAAAAAAAAATCGTTTTCATCGTTAAAGGTATTGTGATATTAGCGTATGATTTTGACTTTTGTAAAAAAGTCAAAATCAGATTCTGAAACTTTCTTTTTTTAATAAAAAATTTAATATCACAATAACTTTTTTAATATCGTAAAAACTTTTTCTTAATAAGAATTGTTAATATCGCCGTAACTATCATGCTTTCTTAATATCACTCTAATACTCATACATTCTTTTTCAGTTTTTTTAATATCACCGTAAGTTTTTTTAATATCGTAATAAAAAAAACAATTATATTAAGCTTTTCACTAATATCACGGTTCATTTTTACATGTAAAAAAGTTTAATATCACGTTGGTTTTACAATATCACCGTAGCTATCATGGGTTTTTAATATCACGGCTCATAATATTGTTAATATCACGGTAGAACTCATAATATGGTCAATATCACGGTAGCACTCATAATCAAAAAAACAAAAAGTTCTCAGAAAAATCTGAAAAAATAAAAAAATAAAAGAAGATAACAATATTAAGGATCGCTCAAAAGAAAAAAAATAAAAAAAAATCGTTTGAATGGTGATTTGGTACCGTGATAGTGGCGTAGATCTTGACTTTTTTTCAAAAAGTCAAGATCAGATCTGAATTGGATGGCCTAGATCTATCCGCACATCCGCACTAAAACAAAACATCCGCACGTAATCCTCACTCTATATATATATATATATATATATATATATAGTGAAGCGTTCAAATGAGAAGACTAAATTTTGTGAGAACGCGAGAAGCAATCCTAGCCACTCATTTTATCTTCCTTTAACTTTAATTTAATGGCTAATATTAGTTAATCAAAGTTTTTGAAAATTTCTTAAAAAATTTTGAAAAATTTTAAAGAAAATTTTGAAATTTTCAAAAAAAATTCGAAAAAAATTATTTTTTTTCGTAAAAAAATTTCGATTTTTTTTTTCAAAAAAAAATTTTCGAAATTTTTTTTTTCCGAAAAAATTTTTTTTCAAAATTTTTTTTTCCGAAAAAATTTTTTTCGAAAAAATTTTTTTTCAAAAATTTTTTTTTTGAAAATTTTTTTTTCCGAAAAAAAAAATTTTTTCGAAAAATTTTAAAAATTTTTCGAAAAAATTTTTTTTTTTCGAATTTTCCGAAAAAAAATTTTCAAAAAAAAAAATTTTCCGAAAAAAAATTTTTCGAAATTTTTTTTCCCGAATTTTTTTTTCTGAAATTTTTTTGTCACATGTGAAAAAAATTTGGAAATTTTCACGAAAATTTTTCGTCATGTGTGAAAAAAAAATCGTCATATGTGAAAAAAAAATTCGTCACATGTAAAAAAAAATTTCGTCACATGTGAAAAAAAATTTCGTCACATGTGAAAAAAATTTAGAAATTTTCATGAAATTTTTTTTTGTCACGTGTGAAAAAAAATTCAGTCACATGTGAAAAAAAATTCCGTCACATGTGAAAAAAAAAAAAAAATTTATGTGAAAAAAAATTTGGAAATTTTCATGAAATTTTTTTTGTCACGTGTGAAAAAAAAATCGTCACATTGGAAAAAAAAATTTTCGTCGCATGTAAATTTTTTTTTCGTCACATGTGAAAAAAATTCCGTCACATATGAAAAAAATAATTTCGTTACATGTGAAAAAAAATTTCGAAAATTTTTCAAAAAAATTTTCCAAAATTTTTCAAAAAAAATTTCAAAAATTTTTTGAAAATTTTTCAAAAAATTTTTGAAAATTTTTCAAAAAAATTTTCTAAAATTTTTTGAAAATTTTTCAAAAAATTTTTCGGAAATTTTTTGAAATTTTTTCGAAATTTTTTTGAAAATTTTTTGAAAATTTTCAAAAAAAATAGTTAGCTAATAATAGCAATTAGATCAAAGTTTAAAGAGGATAAAATGAGTGGCTAGGATTAGTTCTCGCGTTCTCACAAAAATTAGATTTCTCACATGAATGGCCCCCTATATATATATATATATATATATATATATATATATATATATATATATATATATATATATATGTAGTATGGGTTTATAAGACGAGAATAAAGGAAGGAGACGAATGCAACGGAAGCCGGGAGTTTGTTTCATCCATAGATTTTTCGACTCATCTCTCTTCATCAGCATGAGTGTTGTTGAACATTAAAGTTCAATAAGGCAAATGGGGAAAAGAAAAGGTTCGTAAACGAACAATTTCTAGTTCTAGAAAATCAACAAATGAGTTTTCTAGGTTATAAGATCCTAGATATAGCTAAGTGTATATATATATATATATATATATATATATATATATATATATATATATATATATATATATATATATATATATATATAGATATAGTATAAGTAAATAAGTATATATATGTATAGAAGTAAAGACTAGAGAGAATAATGAACCAATTAAAATCACATAAAAGCTAGATACTAAACTAAGCATGCATTTGTTTACAAGGAAATAAAAGGGAATGTGTACCTTTCGTCTTCAATGCGTTAAACTTCAAAATCTTCAAAGGAAAGTCCGAACATGGGGTGACATCAAAGATTTCCATGTATGAATGGCGAAAGTTATCACGTTGGTCCCCATTGTCTCATTTGACCAAAGTTGTTTGTCCCGAACATGTTTTGTATTTGACTTGGGTGTATATATGGTGGAAACATTCCCCATGGATTGAAGTTCCACATTTGTTGATTATTGTTAAAGTTTTGTCTATTTTGGTTTACTCTTGATTGAGGTGTTTTAGGTCTAGGGTAAGAATTATTCGGTTTCCTAGGTGGTGGAGTTTTAGATCTTGTTTTAGTTTTGGACGATCCTACTTCAGTTTTTAAAGATGGTTTATAAAACGGTTTTATTTCTTCATTACTAGCTAGATGTATTTTCTTATCATTTATGGGTATATACTCAGGATTAGATTTTGAAGGTTTTAGTTCCTTGAGTTCGCTTTCAAATTTAACATTTTTAACTTCACTTGTTGAGGCTTCGGTTGAGTTAAAACCTAGACCGGTTTTATCTCCGGATATTCTTTGAATACTTATAATTTTACTAAGTGAGTTACTACTATTTTCAAATTTATCAAGTTTACAAATTTCTTCCTTAAGTTTGTTGTTTTCACTTCTAAGCTCTTGACATGATTTACATTCTTCAAAAGTTTCTTTACCTTTCTCAAGTTGATGTATTTTAATTTTTAGTTCAAGTACTTCATTTTCTAATTGGTTATTTATGTATTTTAGTGATTTGTTTTTAGCCATAACTTGTTTTCCTAGTTTGCATAATCTATTGTATTCACTATCTAAGTCTTTTTCATATAATGATAAATTTTCATCACTAAAATATTCGGTTTCAGAATGTACCTCACTTGATGTTTTAGCCATGAGACATTTTTCTTCCTTTGTTGTTTCTTTCTCATCTTCATCGCTATCACTCCAAGCACCTCCGACAAACGCTCTTTGATTTTGATCTCTTGTCATCATTGGACATTTTCCAATAAGATGATTCGGATCACCACACTTGAAACATTTTCTCTCATTCTTGCTATACTTGTCATTGATGAGGCGAAAAATGATCCGTTTTTAGGGGGTCATTTAAGCCCGAATTCGAATTTATTTGATCAAATATTGCCCTAAATCGTTCCTTTTGTGATTTTAGGTACTTTGGGAGTGAAATCTGGAAAAGGAAGCAATTCGGACGTTTTTGGAGCATAAAAGTGAAGAAAACGCCAAAGTCTTAATTTTCCATGCTGGGAACAGTGCATGACGGCGTCAAGAGTAAAATTCCATGACGACCCAGAAGAGTTTTGACGGCGTCATGAAGGTAGGGCGTCAAGAGTAAAAGTCATGACGGCCTGGAAATGAATTGTTCTTGACGGCGTCAAATGTAGATCTAGGCAGTCCGAGGATTCTTTTGGCGGCGAGGTGACGGCGTCACCTATTTGGTCTTGACGCCGTCAGACCCCTTTTTCTATATATAGTTTTCTAGTTTTTCACATTTAAGGAGAGAAGTTTTGGGAGAAACCCTAAGTACGATTTTGGTGTAACTTTACAGGTTTTTCAAGGGTTCCAACCCCTTGATACCTTGCATAATTAATCAAGATAAGTGTTCTTCTAATTCAATCAATATGTCTATGTGTTGGTTGTCTATATCTTGTTCTTGTCTTAATTCCATCATGCTAGGCTACATCTATCTTGTGTTTGCTTAGATCTAATGAAACCTAGATATTGATTATGTGTTGATTACTTGTTTATTCTTGTCTTGGATGAATGATTTATATGTTAGGCTTAAGAGAACTGGCAGATCTCCAATTGGTAACATGCTTGAACGTCTTAAGAAACATGAACCAACGCGCACTAGGTCTTTATTGGTTGTATTTAATGCATGAGCCACTGTTTACAATCCCTATAGTTGTGTTGGGCATGGTGTAGGAGGAGATAAGAGCTCATAGAATTGGGGAGTTATGTGTGTCACCCCATGAATGGTATTAAGGAATACGATCCGTCATCCATGCAATTATAACAAGTAATTAACGTGTAAAAGATATCTAGGGAGTAGTGAAATCTAAGTAAACACATTTTCTCCAATTACTGCTCACAACCTTAGTATAAATTAGTTTATTTTCATTTCTAGTATTTTATTTTGATTACATCTTAGTATTGGGTTAGTTGATTAGCAACTAATTCCGCCCAAATCCTTCAAACCCGAGATTTTAATTTGCTTTCCATAAAATATAAAAACACAAAAATAATCATCCCTCACCTTTAGAACTAGTATTTAGGCTTTCTAATCCTAGCGACACTATTCCTAAGCTGAACGATCAATCCCCCGGTACTTGTCACTATACTATACTACAACGATCAGGTACACTGCCTGGTGGGGGTTGTAAGCTTCTCGAGATCCCTCGAGAGGTAAAGCCTGTTGCGATTCCTACGCATCAAGTTTTTGGCGCCGCAGCCCGGGGAATAGTTATTGTCTAGGTTAGAATTTCTTTTTATTAGGTCTACTTGCTAGATTCCTTTCTAGTAAGATTTTATTTTTATTTTTTAGGTTTTCTTTAGTCTATCTCATTTCTTTGTGCTTTTGTTCGTAACTCTTTACCATCCGACATCATGGAAGGTGGTAACATCTTTGAACCCGTCATCCCACCACAACAAAACCCACCATTAGAACCCCTTAGGCCCCGAACCTTAGGAGAGTATTCCCAACCTAGCCACCAAGGCTACCGAAACACCTTTGAGCTCACCGGAGCCAATGTGACCCCCTTGCGATCCGACACCATCCGGTTGGTGCAAAGCGGATGTGCATTCCATGGACTTTGTTCCGAAGATCCAAACCAACATCTTAAGGACTTTCTCAAAATCGTAGATTCCATAGACCTAGGTGTTGAAACTAGAGAGACCACCCGTTTACGCCTATTCCAATTCTCTCTACGGGATCAAGCTAGTCAATGGCTTGAGCGTTTACCCGCGGGATCCATCACCACATGGGATGATCTCACCACTCGTTTCCTTGCTCAATTTTTCCCACCGGGGAGAACTACTAAGCTTAGAAATGACATCTTGATGTTCCAACAACGTCAAAATGAATCTCTTTATGAAGCATGGACTCGTTTCAAGGACTTACTCCAAAAAGTCCCTCATCATGGCATAGATCTTTGGCTCCAAGTCCAAATTTTTTATGACCATATCGACATCTCCACGAGGCGAGCCATTGACCAATCGGCCGGTGGTAAGCTACGTGATCTTAGTGTGGAACAATCATGGGAACTCATAGAAGATCTTGCTCTCTATGACAACGAAAGTTGGAATGATCCCCGTGATTTGAACAAAACGGTCAAGGCAATATCTTTGCCTTCGAACAATTCTAGCACTCCCGACCGTAGGATCATGAAACTTGAAGGTCGAGTCAAGTCTCTCATGAAATCTTACGAAGCTCAAAAACCCTCAAGCCAAGTAAGCAGAATCGCTTCTACATGCAAACTATGCAATGGCCCTCATGAGACTCATAACTCCATGGAACTTCCAAAACATGCCTATAACGAATTCACATCATCACACGTAGGTCAGGGTCCTCGAACTTCTGGCGAAGCCTATGAGGCATGGAAGGATAAACCTAATTTCAGAGGGTACCAAACGCGAAGCGTATCCTTCAATGACTCCTCACCACTCACTTGGTCCGAGCATTTTCCATCACAAGGCATTCCTAGGCAAAGCTGTGAAGATACTTTAAAAAAATTCATTCTATCTAAAGAATTACAGCTTGCTACGCTCGAGGCCAAATTTAGACAACAGCAGACTGATGTAAACAATGAGATTTGTAATCTGTTGACTGCTATCAAAGAGCATGTTGATAGTAAGCCCATTCACGTTGATGAGGTTAAATCTGCTACCGTCATAAGTCCACCAGCCTCCCCTGTGAAAATAAAAACTCCTAGCAAGTTATTCAAACATCTATCTCCTAACGGAAAAGAACCTGTCAACCCCCTAGGACCAATCCACTTCGTAAACACCATCACCATGATATCTGCTTCAACGTCCAACACAACCCAACAGCAAACTAACAAATTCAGTCGGACAGTTAAAGATGAGACCTCAAGGGTTGACCATGATTCGGCAAGAAAACCTACCAACTCACCCGAGCAATACACCGCGCAAGAATCCGGCACCCCGGATGAAGGGAAAGAGAAATCAGAAGAGCATGAGAGAAATCCAACCATTTTGGGTAAATCTATTATAGAAGAACCCGAGAGAAAAATGGAGGACGTTATTAGTGGGAGTAGCAATAAGACTAAGGAAAGTAACCCTAAAGTTTTCAAGATCCCCTGTACCATTAAGGAAAAGCTCTTAATCGATAGTCATATAGATCCTAGCTTCCCAGTCAACATAATCCCCCTTTCCCTATACCACGAAACCTTCCCTGAACGCATTGCATGCGAGAGAGTAATAGAAAATTTACCAATTAGGATTGGAGAGCTCATTTACAATACTGACCTCACCGTGGTTGATGACGTAGACCCTCTCACCAATCAAACGTTGACCAACCTTGTCCTTGGGACACCATTTATCAATGAATCGGGAGCAATCCTTGATGAGAAAGATGGTAGTGTATTACTCACCAATGGTGTTAGGAAGGTAATTTTTCGTAGGGATAATGAGGAGGTGTACGAGTATCGCCCCTCTCTTGAGGGGAATCTATATGGGTCAAAGGATGGAGAGTCGGGGAAGATAAGACGGCGTGATCCGAATAATCTCAAAATCCCATGCATGATCGGTCATAAGTACTTCGATAACGTCTACATTAATGTATTCCTGCCAAAGAATTTTATGTCATTATTCCATTATAACAATATCTGCAGATGGGGGATGATTTACAAGGGAGAGAAAGTGGTTGGTAAGGATCATGAAATACAGGTATTCGTAGGAAATATGACATTCACTATGGAATTCACAATTGTGGATAACATAGAAGACTATGTCGACCCCAGGTTATCACAAATAGTTTTGGGAGCACCTTTCTGTGAAATCACTAAGTTGATAGTGGATGACTTGAACGGAATCATGACCTTCACTGATGGGATTAGGAGGATTTCATACCAAACGCCATACAAGAGAAAAGATCTTAAGGAAATCGATTGTGACGGGCTTGATAAGATGAGCTCCCAACTTATCTTGTGTGATGAAGATGTTAGGAGAGGGTGTAAAAACATCTCTGATTTATCATGTGGATTCTTTAAGAATGTTAGTAAGCTTGGTTCTAAGTATCGACAAGATGTTTTCGAGTTCGAAGACCCCAAGTACTTGCACTATGAAAGCGACACTGGTTTAGAAGACGACCTAGACAATGAAACCAATGATGAAGTCACGTAGTAACCCATGACCTTGAGTCTAGCTACAAGACTCGTAAATAAAGAAAAGCGTTTCTTGGGAGGCAACCCATGTTTTGTTTGATTGTTTAATTGTTTGTTTGTTATTTGCTTCCGTATGCATGCTTAATTTTTATTGTTGGTAGATCATGTTTCTAAACTAAATAGTGGAAATACTTTACTTTGTTGTTTTGGCCTAGTCTTAACTCCACCTAAAGGTATTTTTGCAAAAGATAAGTGTAAGGGGAAACCCCAAATATGTTTTTAAGAAACAAACCGATCATGATTCTCCACAATATTAAATGAACATGTATATTCATACTTGTTAGAGTCAAATGCTTGTATTGAGTCATAATGAAGTTTTGCAGGATTTTCCAGGAAGTAGGACCAAGTTTTTCCAGAAATTTTCCGGAAACTTAACATAAGAATTTCTGCAGGTCAATTCTGACGGCGTCAGGAGTTTACTCTTGACAGCGTCAGGAGTTAAAATCTGGAAATTTTACCGGTTTTGTTTTTCTAACGGAGTCTTATGGTTTTTGTGAATTATTAAGTTTTATAATCTCCTGGAGATCTGCAAACTTCATTCCACATGCATTATATCTTATCTTGTTTTCTAGGATTTAGTAACTTATATAGGATGCCGCCGATTTTACACGAGGTTGTCTTGTCTATTTTGTCAGGTTTTACAGGTTATGTATGACAAGAAGATGATTTATATTCTGGAAGGGAAGCTTTGATTGTTCATTTTCTTGGAGGAAGATTTAACCTGGCCACCTTATTATCCATACCGAGCGAATCAGGGGAGTATTTGATTTCATTCTCTTTACTTTTTCACTTTTACATTCTTTACTTGAACATTGGGGACAATGTTCATCTTAAGTGTAAGGGGAGGGTAAAAAGATGATACCTTACATATGCACTTTCGCTTGAGTTTGTTTTGTTTAATGGTAGATGTGTAATAAAACTATGAGAAATACTTATTAGTGCAATTTTAGCGCCAAATTTAAAATTTTTTACAACATTTAGGAGTGAAACTTTAGCCATAGCAAGCGTCTCATGGATAGGAGATTGTATGACTAGCACATAACCGTATATTCAGAAAAATTTTCCACCCAAATATGTGAGGTTCGCCTTTAGATTTGATAGGAAAATCATTTATTATTAGTGCTTATGAGTGTACCGGTAGCATTTAGATTCTAGAACTTGCGTTAGTGATGCATCCTGAGACCGCTAGTGAGACTACATTCGTATGGTAGTATTTACTACATGATAAGAGGCATTAGGATCACCCTTGTGTTAAACCCGTATTATAATTACTTGACCATTTAAGTCATATTACTTGGCTAGTTAAGTCAACTAATTTTTCCCTCACCCTTAGGGTTGTACTCATTTTTAGTACACGAAACCCCTAGTACACCCCTCCGAGCCTATCTTTTCGTTTCTAACTTTAAGCATTTTACTTAAAGGAAGAATTTGTTACACCCCACTTAAATGTACAACCAAATCGCCTTAGCCTTCCGTGTATGCGCTCATTTTTAGTGCATTATTGTTATTTGTTAAACCCTAAGTTAACTTTCTAATTGATTACATGGTTGCTAAGTCAAGTCATATCCTTGTACATATTATTTTGGGACGATTGGGACTCATGGGTAAGTACTTATTTTATGGAGTAATGGGGAAGAACATCACTTATTACCCCCATATGTACGTTAATCTTAAAAGTGCTCCAAGTGTTTTGATTTTCTTAATTCGAGTCATTAGATTAGTTTAATGTAAAGTATGTAAAAATTCAAGTGTAAGGGGAATGTTCAATCCCCTATGATGTATTATTTCGGATGGTAGGGTAAGAGTGTATGCAAAAAAAAAAAAAAAAAAAAAAAAAAAAAAAAAAAAAAAAAAAGAAAAGAAAAAAAAATAGAAAAAGAAAAAGAGAAAAAACAACATACGGACTACCATCCCATTTTATTCTATGTTCATTTTATGTTTTTGTTATTTTTCATTTATTAGCTTAAGTCGAGTCTAGTCTTGGCTTAGCAACGCCACATTGTACATGTAATTAACCAAGATTGTTAACTCGCCACCAGTAAAACTTCCTTTATCCAACAAAACCGTGTATTTCATATCCCTACACCTAACGTTACAACCCTTTAAAAGACCTCTTTGATCCTTTCCCAAGCCTATGGTAATCTATTTTGCTATGACAGGTAGTGAGAGATATCTTCCGTTTCCACATTGTAATTTACACTTTATTACACCCGAGAGATGTGAGTATCTAAACACTATTTGTGAGGTGCTAGTGTATGACCTCCGTGCTTGTCTATTGGTCTTTAGTGGAACGATTATTTGTTGTAATTACTTTTATATTAGTGTTAAATGACCCCTAACTTGTATTTTGAGTAGAATAAAAGCACATTTGCTTGAGGACAAGCAAATCTCAAGTGTAAGGGTATATGATGAGGCGAAAAATGATCCGTTTTTAGGGGGTCATTTAAGCCCGAATTCGAATTTATTTGATCAAATATTGCCCTAAATCGTTCCTTTTGTAATTTTAGGTACTTTGGGAGTGAAATCTGGAAAAGGAAGCAATTCGGACGTTTTTGGAGCATAAAAGTGAAGAAAACGCCAAAGTCTTAATTTTCCATGCTGGGAACAGTGCATGACGGCGTCAAGAGTAGTTCCCTGACGACGTCAAGAGTAAAATTCCATGACGACCCAGAAGAGTTTTGACAGCGTCTTGAAGGTAGGGCGTCAAGAGTAAAAGTCATGACGGCCTGGAAATGAATTGTTCTTGACGGCGTCAAATGTAGATCTAGGCAGTCCGAGGATTGTTTTGGCGGCGAGGTGACGGCGTCACCTATTTGGTCTTGACGCCGTCAGACCCCTTTTTCTATATATAGTTTTCTAGTTTTTCACATTTAAGGAGAGAAGTTTTGGGAGAAACCCTAAGTACGATTTTGGTGTAACTTTACAGGTTTTTCAAGGGTTCCAACCCCATGATATCTTGCATGATTAATCAAGATAAGTGTTCTTCTAATTCAATCAATATGTCTATGTGTTGGTTGTCTATATCTTGTTCTTGTCTTAATTCCATCATGCTAGGCTAGATCTATCTTGTGTTTGCTTAGATCTAATGAAACCTAGATATTGATTATGTGTTGATTACTTGTTTATTCTTGTCTTGGATGAATGATTTATATGTTAGGGTTAAGAAAACTGGCAGATCTCCAATTGGTAACATGCTTGAACGTCTTAAGAAACATGAACCAACGTGCACTAGGTCTTTATTGGTTGTATTTAATGCATGAGCCACTGTTTACAATCCCTATAGTTGTGCTGGGCATGGTGTAGGAGGAGATAAGAGCTCATAGAATTGGGGAGTTATGTGTGCCACCCCATGAATGGTATTAAGGAATACGATCCGTCATCCATGCATTTATAACAAGTAATTAACGTGTAAAAGATATCTAGGGAGTAGTGAAATCTAAGTAAACACATTTTCTCCAATTACTGCTCACAACCTTAGTATAAATTAGTTTATTTTCATTTCTAGTATTTTATTTTGATTACATCTTAGTATTGGGTTAGTTGATTAGCAACTAATTCCGCCCAAATCCTTCAAACCCGAGATTTTAATTTGCTTTCCATAAAATATAAAAACACAAAAATAATCATCCCTCACCTTTAGAACTAGTATTTAGGCTTTCTAATCCCAGCGACACTATTCCTAAGCTGAACGATCAATCCCCCAGTACTTGTCACTATACTATACTACAACGATCAGGTACACTGCTTGGTGGGGGTTGTAAGCTTCTCGAGATCCCTCGAGAGGTAAAGCCTGTTGCGATTCCCACGCATCAGTCATCATTATTCTTTTGAGATGTTCTTCTTTCATCGTGTGGTTGTCTAACGAATCTTCCTCGCCTTTTGAAGAATTTCTTGAAATCTCTTACGGCCATGGCATATTCTTCGTCTTCGCTTTCGGAAGATGAGCTATCTTCGTTGTTGGATTCCTTTCTAGCTTTCAAGGCGATTGACTTGCTTTGCTCTCGTTTCCTTTTAACCATTTCGGAGTCCTTCTTTATTATTGCTTCGTAGACTTTTAAATTACCAATTAATTCGTCAAGTTGTAGCGTTGACAAATTCTTCGATTCTTCAATAGCCGTCACTTTAGCTCGCCATTTTGGGTGAAGAGCTCTAAGAAACTTCCCAACAAAATTCTTACTAGAGAAATTCTCATCAAGTGTTTTTAAACTTGTGATTATGGTGTTAAATCTAGCAAAAGCATTATCAATTGATTCCTCTTCCAGAATCGTGAATTGCTCATATTGTTGAACAAGTAGATCTATTTTGTTATCTTTGACTTGATTATTACCTTGGTGGGTTATTAACAAAGAGTTCCAAATTTCTTTTGCGGTTTCACACATAAAGATCCTTTCGTACTCTTTACGTGGTAGCGCATTGTAGATAACCATTTTTGCTTCATTATTTTTAGCAAGTTTTCTTTTTAAATCATCATTTTGTTTTTCAAAAGGTACGATTTCATCTTTCTTAGTTTCGGGGTTATTTTGAATAGGTAAAAAATCACCATTGGTAATAATATGCCAAAGATCTAGATCTTTTGATTTCACATAAGTTTTGAATTGATTTTTCCAATATAAAAATCCATCACTTTCAAATAGTGGTGGTCTTTGCATAGATTGCCCTTCTAAATATTTTTCAGATTCCATAGATCGTTACAAGTTTTAAAATACAATATATTTTAAAAATCTTGCTAGACGTGGCTCCTGATACCAATTGTGGAAAACTAGAAGGGGGGGGGGTTGAATAGTTTTACGTCCCTTTAAATTTATAAACACAAGTTTGTTTTAAAAACTTCGATTCTAGTTTATGTGAACTCAATACTTGCACTATATGAACAATTGTATGGTAACTAACTAACAAAGCTAATATAGTAAAGATAAATAAATAATTAATGAGAAGAGTTAGAAAGATCAAACCACAACACAAGGATTTATAGTGGTTCGGCTACAAGGACACCTTCCTTGTTCCTACTCCACTCCCCGAGTCACCTACTCGAGAGTTTTCTTCACTATATCAAAAAACTCCCTTTTGGCGGAGAAAACCTTACACACCAATTTACACACCACACAACTTCACACCTTGATCACAACTTCTTCACACCAATATACTACACACCAATCTTCTTCACAACTATCTTCTACACATCAATCTTCTACTTCACACCTATCTTCACAACTATCCTACTTCACTACTTATCAACTTCTATTATCTACACAACTTCTATATCTTCTACACAATTAATCACAAGCATAACACAATATTCACAAATGAATATATATATATACACTATGCACAACTACTCTTCAACACTTCTTGAACTTGATTGTAGAAAGAGTGTTCTTCTTTTGCACTTTGGATGAGAATGGATGATGAGGGATTGAATCACTTGAAACAAGGATTAATATACAAATGATCAAAGGGTTTTAGAGGATGTTTAGAGAGTTATAGATCTGAAAATTTCGTGCAAAAGGTGGGGAAAAATTCCAGAATTAAGGTGGTATTTATAGGAGAAGAATTCTGACATTTTCTGACAGGGGAGCCTGGCCGGTCCCCTTAAATCGTGGCCGGCCCTCTTAAAATTAAGGGGACCGCCCCTTATAATTAAGGGGGCCGCCCAACTGTAACGGCCAGAAAACTTGTCTTTTAGTGGGGAAAGTTTATTTGGTGAAAAACTAACTGATTTTGGTTAAATATTTGAAATCATATATTTAGTATGATTAAAACATTTTTCTTTATTACCAAAAGTGTTTTTCAAAAATATATAATATGTTTATATATTTAAATAAACTTTGTATTAGTTAATTAAATATCCCTTTGATCATAAAATGTATTAAGCACTTGTTTATCCATACCTTAAGTGATTAAGTTGGATATAGTTGTATAAACTAGCTTAATACTTGTTTACGTAGTAATCTTACGATTGACGAGTTTACATTTTGTGATCGTCAAAATATAGAGATATCGAAAAATATAAATAACGTTTTAATACATTATTTATGTCAACAATCTCCTCCTTTTTGATGATTACAAAATTTAAACTCATTAATCAAAAATTAGTATATATTCAAGTATTATTGTGAGTTTATATCACTTCTCCCCCTTTTTGTTAGCATCAAAAAGGTTATCCCATGTTAATGTAAGCTCCCCCTCGAAGTATACTCCCCCTCGTTTTGAGGCCAAAAGGAATCGAGATATGGATATCTTGCAAAAATATTTAGTGGCAAGCAACATATATATGTATATAGCATGCAAGAGTAAAGACTAAATATAACCATAACATTAATAAAAAAAAATTACATCAAGCATTACATTAACCACCATAACAAGTAATGCAACTAACAAAAGCCTTAAAGGCTTAGAATCATCACTAAGATAAAAAGAAAACCAAGGCTCAAACATGAGAGTCCTTCTCTAGAGCTTGCCATCCAAAAAGGTTTAACACAATTTTATTTGTAAAAAACCAAGCATGTTTAATTAGGAGGAATGGATGGTGAACATGGAGATGGTGATGGTGGAGGTGTGTTTGTTGATGGTGGTGGTGTTGGAATTATTATATCATGACATTCATATTAATAAACCAAGTACATCAAAGTGAGCATGAGCGGAAGCAATTATAATAGATCGAATAACATGTAATTAATTAATCATTAATTTAAATCGTAAACGTACCTTTGTGATTCTAGCCCGAACAAGAATCAACGCAATCTTCCGGAACCAATGAACCCTAATTAGGGTTTATAAGGATTATATGAATTACCCCTTACCTTTTTGTAATTCAATCCAAGAATCAAACAATAGTGTGTTTGATTCACGTTCTTGTACACACGTACTAATTCAAGAAAAGTATTTGCAAGTAATAAACACAAAACAATTTTTGACACAAGAAAATCGAATCCCTAAGGGGTTTTGTTTGATGGATCGACCAAGGAGAAAAGGAGAGGGGAAAACACCAAGATGTGTGTGTACAAGTTATGAGAAAAACCTACATCTTGGGTTTGCTTATATACTATACAAAACTTAGAGCTCAAGGCACAATGGAGGTGGGTTTACCCCTTGGGCCGATCGGCTATGGCATCCCCTAGAGGATTCCAGAACCTTCTCTTGTTTCCATGTTTTGTCTAGTAATTACTTTCCTAATCTTCGTTTAATAAATAATTAGTCATTAATCAATAATACTAATTATTATTATTTGTTTTGTGTTTAATAATTAATTATAACATTTTATAAATAATTATTACATTTTCTCTTCATACGTATTGTGTGCAATCCCGTGATCTCAAGTTCGATCCTAACACACGACTATTATTATTTTGTCTATAAAACCAACAGCTCCCACTTAGACATATCATAATAGTGTGATCACATCGGTTAGCGTCTTGCAACACGCCGATGCCTCTAGTACAACTTGAGTAAGGCTCCTGGAAAACCTTTTAATGATTTCTCATTATTATTATCCCTTTGTTTCTAATACCGTGTTAAATAAGGATATGGATCTAGGTCATTCCTTAATTAACCATTCTGTTTCTCGTTTTTAGAAATTGACAAGATTACCAAATCTTTTGAACCTTTCAAGAAAGACCTTGGGCGTGGCCACGCAAAACCTTGACAACCCTACGAGGGGCCCAGCAGTATTAAACTCCAAAAATTAATTTGAAGGAACAAATTCTTTATTGATTACAAGCAAAACACACAAACTTTGTAACACTTCCGAAAACAACCCTTATGACTACCAATTACGTATAGCGTTAAGTTGTTCCACAAAAATGTACTACATTCATGACCGTTATCTTGTATCTCAAGTCTAAGGATAACTTCTTATGATTTACTTAATGACAAGATCCATAAAGTAACATCATATAGTCGGGATAAGTCCTATATTCAGTATCATCGAATATCGTCTGAAATGGCATGACTACGCATCAATATACTTTAAGTATATTATACCAACTTCAGATTTGTCTTAATTTAATAATATTCCCATATTATTAACTGACAACGGACAATTTAGAATAACCTTTATTCATGGATTTAAACATGCAAAAATAGGACAACAATAATTAATAACAGAAATAAACATACCAACATACTTTATTTCATTAAAATAATAATTGTTTACAATATCCTTTATCCAAATACTAATCACAGTTATGCATGAAACTACTAGCTAATTTAAGTCCAATTCCATTGGCTAATTCATTAAGCTTCTCTTTCGCCAAAGCCTTAGTGAACGGATCAGCTAAGTTATCATCTGTGTGAACTTTCAACAGATTCATTTCACCTTTGTCAACCTTTTCACGAACAAAGTGATACTTCCGTAGAAAATGTCTGGTGCCTCTCATGACTCCAGGTTCATTGGCAAATATGATTGCAGCAGAATTGTCACAATACATATTAATAGGTAATTCAATTGAAGGCATAACACCAAGCCCAGAAACGAATTTCCTAATCCAAACAGCCTCCATAGCAGCTTCTGAAGCAGCAATGTATTCAGCTTATGTTGCAGACATCGCAATTGTACTCTGCTTCTTGCTCCTCCAGTCTACAGCTCCTCCATTGATAACAAAGACATAACCCGTCTGAGACTTCGAATCATCTTTATTACTTTGAATGGATGCATCGCAGAAACCTGTAACACAAAGTTCTGCAGCTGGATTTCCACCATATACCAAAAACATATCTTTTGTATTCCTTAAATACTTAAGAATATGCTTAACAGCAATCCAATGTTTATCACCTGGATTCTGTTGAAATTGACTGGTAATATTTTGAGCAAACGCCACATCTGGCCTTGTGCACTTAACCGCATACATAATAGATCCTACTGCCGAAGCATAAGGAACTTTACTCATGCGAGCCACCTCAGCAGGTGTTGAAGCACAAAACTCATTACATAAGTCATGTTTTACTTCCATCGGCAAATATCCTTTCTTGGAATTTTGCATATTGAATCTTTTCAATATTTTATCAATGTAAGCACTTTGACTTAATCCAATTAACCGCCTTGATCTATCTCTATAGACTTTGATTCCCAGAATGTATGCAGCTTCTCCTAAATCTTTCATAGAAAAGCACTTTCCAAGATATGCCTTAACCTTTTGCAAACTTGGAATGTCTTTTCCCATGATCAATATGTCATCAACATTTAGAATTAGGAAAGTTACATTATCACTCCCACTAGCTTTGTGATACACATATGGCTCATCAAGATTTTGAGTGAATCCAAACTTTTTGATCTCAGCATCAAACCTCTTGTTCCATTGTCGTGATGCTTGCTTTAATCCATAAATGGATCTTTTAAGCTTGCAAACACGATTTGGAAATTCTGGATTTTCAAACCCTTCTGGTTGTGCCATATAGATGTCTTCATCTAGATGACCATTTAAGAAAGCGGTTTTCACATCCATTTGCCAAATCTCATAGTCATAGTATGCTGCTATAGCTATGAGAATTCTTATAGCTCTTATGTCTGCTACAGGAGAAAACGTCTCCTCGTAATCAATTCCAAAAGTTTGAGTAAAACCTTTAGCAACTAGACGAGCCTTATAAATGTGTGCATATCCATCCATGTCAGTCTTGATTTTGTAAAGCCGCTTACTCCCAACTACCTTGGCACCAGGAGGTAAGTCAACTTCTTCCCAGACTTCATTGTCATGCATGGATTGTATTTCCCCATCCATAGCAGCTTTCCATTTAGCTTTTTGAGGGCTATTAATGGCAGCTCTATAACTAGTAGGTTCATTAAGATCCCCTAGTGTATGCTCATCAACCTCTACATTAAGACATAGACGGTCAGGAGCTTTCACAGATCTTGAAGATCTGCGAATGGGAACTACTTCAACTTCCGGTGGAGGACCCAGACTTTCCGGTTCTATAGGAAGTGTGCTAGTGTTTTCTGAAGGTAATGCATTATTTAGATCATCTTCTAGATCATATACTCTCCCATTGATTTCTTGAACCACAAAATCACTTTCAAGAAAATCTCCATATCTTTCAACAAACACTTTGTTCTCAGGTGGGTAGTAAAAGTAGTAACCCATAGTTTCCTTAGGGTATCCTACGAAAATGCATTTTACAGATCTTTGTTGGAGTTTATCTTGTGAGTCACGTTTAACATACGCCTTACAACCCCAGACCTTTAAATAAGAAAAGTTCGGAGCTTTTCCAGTCCATATCTCATATGGTGTCTTATCAACCTTCTTGGTGGGAACCATATTCAAAATACGAACAGCTGTTTCAAGAGCATAATCCCAAAAAGACAAAGGAAGATTAGTAAGATTATACATTGATCGAACCATGTCCAACAATGTACGATTCCTTCTCTCAGATACACCATTTTGTTGTGGAGTATATGGAGATGTGAGATTCTGGACAATTCCATTCTCAGTTAAGAAATCTTTAAAATCTTGACTAAGGTATTCACCACCTCGATCAGAACGAAGAGCTTTAATCTTCTTTCCCAATTGCAATTCTACTTCTGCTTTGAAAACTTTAAATGTTTCAAACACCTCATGTTTATGTTTAAGTAAATAAACATAACCATAACGGCTGAAATCATCCGTAAAAGTTAAGAAGTAGACAGCACCTCTCCTTGACACATGTCTAAGTGGTCCACATACATCCGTGTGTATTAAACCAAGTAGATCTGAAGCTCTTTCCATATTATTATGAAAAGGTTTCTTTGTCATCTTCCCAGAAATACAAGATTCACATTTATCAAATGACTCATCATTGATATTATTCAAAAGCCCTTCGCGTTGCAGCTTTTGCATGCGAGTCTTGCCTATATGGGCAAGTCTACAGTGCCAAAGGTAAGACGAATTCAAGTCATACTTCATTCTCTTACTTATGCTGTACATTGAATTATTATTATTGTTGGAAGTCACACAATTATTCATATCAATTTCAAACACACCATTCACAGCAACAGCATTAAGATAAAATACACCATTTAAAGAAACAGAAATTTTATTGCCATCAATAGTATAAGAAAAACCAAGATCCAACAAACATGAAAAGGAAATAACACCTCTAATTATAGAAGGTGCATAATGACAATTGTTTAAACAAAGTACTAAACCCGAAGGTAAAACTAAATCAAACATTCCTATGGCTTCAACTGCTGCTTGTGCTCCATTTCCCACATGCAGAAATTGCTCCCCATAAGCTAGTCTCCTTTCCTCTCTAAACCCCTGCAGTGTATTACAAATATTAATACCACATCCAGTATCATATACCCAGGAATTTAATTTATGAGATAAAGTAAAAAATTCAATGACAAATAAGTTACCTGAAGTGCTGGCGCCCATGTGCCCAGTCTTCTTAACCTTATTGTTTCGCAAGTCATCGAGATAAAGAGGACAATTCCTCTTCCAATGGCCCATCACCTTGCATTAATGGCATCCTTGATCCTTCTTTGGATTATTCTTGACAGGAGGGTTCTTCTTAGGTTGAGGTGGTTGATAAGCCATAACCTGCTTATTCTTATCAGCCTTCTTCTTTCCTTTACCCTTCTTCTTGTTCGCATTTGACTTGTTAATTCTACCCCCTTGTATAGCTAGAACTTGGGGCGTAGGAGCCTTTGGTGTCAACCCTTTCTCATAATCAATGAGCAGTGCGTGCAATTCACTTACTGTCTTCCCCACGCAATGCATATTGAAGTTCCTCACAAAACCATTAAAATCCTTGTTAAGGGACCTATTGATTAAGTTCACAGCCATATCATTGTCATAGGGTTTCTTAAGTGTTTGTAGTTGATCCATGAAACCTTTCATCTTCAACACATGAGCACTCACAGGTTCACCATCACCCTGCTTACAACCATGTAGAGCCTCCATCAAATCGTAAATCTCTACATTTGATGGTTTCACATAGAGTTTCTTGAGTTCATCAATCATGTTCATGGGGAAATACTCCTCAAACTGCCTTTGAAGAGGTGTGGACATTGCCCCTAACATCATTGCAGCCACATCAATATGTTCCTTGCAATCAAGATTCCATTTGGCCTTAGCATCATCAGTAGCTGCCGTGCCTTCAGGTTCAGCAGGACAAGGCGTTTTCAAGATTTCAAGTTGACCAGTCACTCGCAAGACAATCCTTAGTGAACGATACCAATCATTGAAATTTTCCGAGCCAGTCAATTTTTCTCGTTCAAAATAAGTTTTGAACACAGAACGAAAGTTGGTGTTATCAGTTTGAGCCATTTCTACAGATAAAGAAAGTTCAAAACATTAGTATTTTTGATAATACAATTTTTCAAGAAAATTAAAATACCCAAGGAAATCACATCCATAGAATAATCTTGAAAACTAGGATCCTCCATAAACATAGTTTCATCACATCAGTTGATCTGCTAGTAATGAAAGTACAATATGAGGTAACTTGTCGTACAAGTAATTGGCATAACATTTGTCCAATCCCTAGATTTATGGGATTTACAATCACAAAACATTTGTATTGTAAGCATGTTTAGTCCCCATCTTAATGCCTTGAGTCCAAGTCTCACTTCCTACTCAATTTAAGTCTTCTAACTTAAAAACTGCAAACTCACAAATCCATCACATCAGTTGATCTGCTAGCAATGAATTTATGAAATTTACCTCTCCATTGCAATCTCGCCAAGTTCTCACATGACGTAAATTACAACTTCAAGTGTTCTTAATTAGATGGCATTTGACTTAATTTTATAAGGGTATTAATATTTTGATGTGATCAAAATAATATATGAAGAAGCATGCATACAACTTCATAACATTGGTTTTACAAAACATTTTTATTACCAATTAGCTAAGAGTAAAATAACAAAGTTTTGATTGAGGTATCGGGTTCACCAATTAAAGAATAACCATCAATTATCGTCCACTATATCGTACTTTTGCATAAGCCCGAAAGCTTAGTGTTTCGGATAATCATTGTGGAATTGTGGATTATTCACCTTTAAGATGGCAATGTACATGTAATGGTTGTTCGGTAAGTCTAATTTACACACAAACGAGCGTTAAGACATAATGTTGTCTATCTAAGGCCACAATTTAATGCATTGCTATCCTTATACCCATCTTATAGTGTGTAAATTTCGGTCGAGCCTATTTAACCATTACGTACAAAAACATCAATCAACCAATCCTTTGAAATTTTAAACTCTAAAAAACCAAAACAATTTCGCCATTATTTAGTCCGTATTATTTTTCTATTCAAAAAATTACCCTTTTCGTTTATTAAACATGTCTAACACAATAAATAAACAAAAACAAGTAATAAACAATAAAAAATAAAACAACTAAATAAACACATATACATAATCATAACAATTAAATATGTATAAAACATGTAGCCACATGCAAATCTTATTCAAAAGTCCTATTAATAATCAAATCTAAGTGTAATACGTATTAATTCAATTAGGGCTTTCTTTTTCTTGGAAAAAGAGCCACATACATCGATAAATCGATTGCGTAAGCCAAAATTAAATAAATACCACATAGCACATAATTGATTACTTAATATTGGAGTCTTCCCCAATTCGACATCTATTAAAATTTACATGTTTTAATATAACTTAACCATCAATATATATAAACAATTTAAATAATTTAAATTATAACACAATAAAAATCCATGCAAATATGCACTTTTTCATGGATTTATCTTAACAATTAACATATTGCACCAAGATCGTTTACTAAAACGCATAACAATTACATGACATCTTAGGGTTTCTAATCAAATTAAAAAATTAAAAACCATAAACCCTAAAAACCCTTTAGGTCAAAATCGACCCAAAAAAATTAGGGTTAGGGATCTAACACATAAACCCTAAAAACATGTAACTATACGAATCAAGATCCAATTTTTATGCGTTTCGATAATTAATTACACATTATAACGGCTCTAGATGCCACTGTTGGAATTATTATATCATGACATTCATATTAATAAACCAAGTACATCAAAGTGAGCATGAGCGGAAGCAATTATAATAGATCGAATAACGTGTAATTAATTAATCATTAATTTAAATCGTAAACGTACCTTTGTGATTCTAGCCCGAACAAGAATCAATGCAATCTTCCGGAACCAATGAACCCTAATTAGGGTTTATAAGGATTATATGAATTACCCCTTACCTTTTGTAATTCAATCCAAGAATCAAACAATAGTGTGTTTGATTCGCGTTCTTGTACACACGTACTAATTCAAGAAAAGTATTTGCAAGTAATAAACACAAAACAACTTTTGACACAAGAAAATCGAATCCCTAAGGGGTTTCGTTTGATGGATCGACCAAGGAGAAAAGGAGAGGGGAAAACACCAAGATGTGTGTGTACAAGTTATGAGAAAAACCTACATCTTGGGTTTGCTTATATACTATACAAAACTTGGAGCTCAAGGCACAATGGAGGTGGGTTTACCCCTTGGGCCGATCGGCTATGGCATCCCCTAGGGGATTCCGGAACCTTCTCTTGTTTCCATGTTTTGTCTAGTAATTACTTTCCTAATCTTCGTTTAATAAATAATTAGTCATTAATCAATAATACTATATATTATTATTTGTTTTGTGTTTAATAATTAATTATAACATTTTATAAATAATTATTATATTTTCTCTTCATACGTATTGTGTGCAATCCCGTGATCTCAAGTTCGATCCTAACACACGACTATTATTATTTTGTCTATAAAACCAACAGGTGGAGGTGTTGTGTTTGTTGTTGGTGGTTGATGCAACAAGTTTTCAATATGAGAAAACATGTATTGGATCTCATCTCTTAATCCGAACACAATTGTTCGGTTGTGAATGCAACAAAGGCAAGTGTCTCCATGAGCTTCAAGTAAGCTCCATGGGACGGGGTTATAGGTTGGTGGATTGATAGGAGATGATGAGAAATGTGCATCAAGAGGTGTTAATGGTGATAATGAGAGAGTGAGTGCAAGAGATGTGTTCTCATTGGAAGGTGTGATGGTTGATCAATTGTTGGAGGAGATAAGTGGGTGTTGATGTAGTCATTTATGGATGAAGTGGATGGTATGGAGGAAGTGGAGTTTCCATTTGTTGAAGGTGTTTTGGAGGGTGCATTTGGTGCACTAGGAGATGAACATTGAGGTGGTGGAGATGGAGTGGTGTTGTCTTCATTTGTAAGATCAATGAAGAGTTGTTTGGGTGGAATGATGACAAGTTTTTGTTTCTTGGCATTGTTTGAATAGGTGGTTCTTGGTGATGACATGATGATGTTTGATGAATGTTTGAGGATGATGGAATGTGAATTAAACATGCATGGAGATTATATAGTGGGAAAACATGTTTTGAAGTGGAATTAATTTGAAATTGTAATGTTATATTCCAAAATCAGTTTAGTTTTTAAGGGAAATGGTAGCTGGGACTAGCAAAAGGGATCACAAGATGCAAAAGAAAACAGTGTAAAAACTGTTTCAGATGGCCGGTCCCCTTAAATGGAGGCCGGTCCCTTTAATTTTAAGGGGGCCGCCCTTTATGATTTAAGGGGGCCGCCCATCTGACGACCCAGAAACCAAAAATTTTCAAAAATTTTCTGGAAAAATGTTATGTTCTGTTTTGTATTTGCAGCAAGCTTTATTTGGACATTTCACATTTGTTTTGGTCTATTAGAAAGCATACATGTCATATATTTATATAAACTAATCATGCAAGTATACATATAAGTTAAGAGTTAAAGCATGCATTCATAAGCATATATTAAACATAAGTTAACATACTAAACAAATATCCAAATAACAAGTACTTCCGAATATACTTCGGACAAATAGCACACAAGATATAAAAATAAATATTGTTTAACAAACATAATCCAAGCATATCATTTCTTTTTCTTCCCGAAGATACCCTTTAAAGTCTTTCCTATAGATTTGAAGCCACCTCTAACTTCTTCGTGCAAGCTCTTTTGTCTTCTAAGCATCTCGGTAGTTCGTTCATAAAGTACTTCTTCGGTTTGATCACTAGGAGATGGGGTAGAATACTCGGGATAGTCAAGATCCTCTAAATTGTCAACGAACTCAGAAAACGAAGGGGTACTAGCATCATGGATGTTTTCCTCCTCATCGTCATCGTCTTGCCTTGAGGATGATCCATGAAAGCTATGACGACGAGGTTTACCCTTGTCACTTCGAGTTCGTCGAGCTTGTTTTAGAGCGAGAGGACGTAGAGTGGGGTAGATGGACTCATAGATACTATTGTCAAGATCGGGGTAGTACTCGATAACATGACGATAGAGACGAGTGAGGAACATTCCATATGGAAGGTTGGCTTTGGGAGTTTTTCTAGCACACTCAATCCGTTTGATAAAGAAGTAGGCCAAATTGTACGGCTTTTCGACAGCTATACAATACAACATGTGAGCAAGGCTCGCCGGGAGATGGTCCCGGTGACCTCCAGTACCAAACGCATTCTCACGAATGAGTTCTTCCCAACGCTTCATGTGAGGGCTTAATTCCTTGAGATTTGAACGTTTTTGGATTTTATTTTTCGGCTTGTGGTGGCACGTTCTACACCAAGGACTTGACGAATTTCGTCGGGATGAGGAATTTCGTCGAGATAGGGACCGAATGTTGGTCGATAGCGATTAAGAGATTCGAGGTCCCACTCGTTTGAGAAAACGGCTTGACCTCTAAATGGAATTTGGAGGATATGACCAAATTGTTCGAGAGCTAGGGTGATAAATTCATTTTGAATCATGAAAGAGATGGTGATGAAACCAAGATCATTGGCTTGGACAGTGACTTGGCTATAGAAATCCATTATGAAGCGAGGAATGATAGGTTCATTTATTTCGTAAAGACAATTGAAGTTGATGCTTGAAAACAAGCGATTTATGTACTCGGATTGAGCAAAAGCAAGATCTACTACACGTCCTTCATGAACATTTCTATCTTCAATTTGACGATATATAAGTCCAATGGAAGGAGATGTGGTAGGGAGTTGGGAAACTTTAGGAATGTAGTTTTTAGTGTGAGAAAGATCTTCGGTAATTGCTTTTGGCATTTTCACCTAAACACATCAACAATACAAAAAGACCAAAATAAATATAAAGAAAGATAAAAGTATATGTATATTGTTAAGGCTTATGTTGGAACGTAAACATACTTCGTTACTAATCCTAAGAAGTAGATTACCATGTTCCTTAATATTGTTTTTAACTCGTTCTAGATATACTTTACGATGTTTAATAAGTAGTTATGGACAAATCCAAACGCCCCTTTAAACATCTTAATATATCATGAAATTTACTAGATTTACATTAGATTGTAAAACTAGCTATTTCTTGCGAGTTTCTTATGCATGTGATTTGTTTTTGAAAAAGATGGTTTGTATTTTTACTTAAAAATGTCATTTTTAGTAATAAACCAAACGCTTCCTCAACTATTGACTTATACCCCTAGTATGTCAATATATATATGAATTATATATCTTGACGAGTCCGATTAGCAATTTTTAGGTTTATAATTGTAACAAGGTTTTATAAAAATTATAATGTCTAAGTTTCGATATTATTTGGACATAATCCAAACACCCCTATATTGTGAACCAATATAATTTTTCTTAGTCGAAAAATGTAATTTCAAGTTTTACAAGTTACAAAAGTATAATGTGATTAGTTTTAACACGTTTTCAAATCATTATTCAACAATGAGTTTACTAAAAATTTTGAAAAGGAGTGTATGAAATTTTTCAAAAATTTTCGACATGATAGTTTATAATAACTAGTTTCTAGTGTTGATCAATCATCCTAATCCTAGGGGAAGCATTTGGTTATGGAGTTTTAAGGCTCAATTCGAAAGAAATTGTGAAATTTGACGAATTTTATAAAACATGCATAATCATGAGTATGATCAAATAAGATGAAATTAGATGAAATGTGTTATGAAAAACTTACAATATGTAATGGTGATTGTGTTAGATGAATTTGCCCTTTGCGAATTAACCCGAATTATGTGATTTGGAAGTGATTTGAGAGGTTTTTGGGTTTTGGTTTTCGTCACAGCAGAAGCAGGGGAAGAGATGTATGAAAAAGTAGAGTGTTTGGCAAAAGGAAAAAAGGAGAAAAACGGATTTGAACTATCAGATGGCCGGCCCCCTTAAACATTAAGGGGGCCGCCCTTCATTTGGCTGCCGGTCCCCTTAAACATTAAGGGGGCCGCCCTCCAAAATTCGATTTTTGTGATTTTGGTTTCTGGAAAGAGCAAGAAATTATTCATATGTATGTATTAGATTTATATTTAATCAAAAATACGTTGGAGGGTATTCGCACGAAAGGAATTACTTGACACTTTTAATCGACAATTTGCCAATTAAATTTTCTTGATCATTTCGGATGAAATTTATCAAGTTGTCAAGTACACGAGAACGTTGTGGAAGGTTCATAAGTATATGTATATATATATATATATATATATATATATATATATATATATATATATATATATACATACATACATACATATATATATACATACATATATATATATATATACATATATATATATATATATATATATATATATATATATATACATATATATATATATATATATATATATATATATATATATATATATATATATATATATATATATATATATATATATATATATATATATAGTATGGGCTTATAAGACGAAAATAAACGAAGGAGACGAATGCAACGGAAGCCGGGAGTTTGTTTCATCCATAGATTTTTCGACTCATCTCTCTTCATCAGCATGAGTGTTGTTGAACATTAAAGTTCAATAAGGCAAATGGGGAAAAGAAAAGGTTCGTAAACGAACAATTTCTAGTTCTAGAAAATCAACAAATGAGTTTTCTAGGTTATAAGATCCTAGATATAGCTAAGTGTATATATATATATATATATATATATATATATATATATATATATATATATATATATATATATATATATATATATATATATATATATATATATATATATATATATATTTAGATATAGTATAAGTAAATAAGTATATATATGTATAGAAGTAAAGACTAGAGAGAATAATGAACCAATTAAAATCACATAAAAGCTAGATACTAAACTAAGCATGCATTTGTTTACAAGGAAATAAAAGGGAATGTGTACCTTTCGTCTTCAATGCGTTAAACTTCAAAATCTTCAAAGGAAAGTCCGAACATGGGGTGACATCAAAGATTTCCATGTATGAATGGCGAAAATTTTCACGTTAGTCCCCATTGTCTCATTTGACCAAAGTTGTTTGTCCCGAACATGTTTTGTATTTGACTTGGGTGTATATATGGTGGAAACATTCCCCATGGATTGAAGTTCCACATTTGTTGATTATTGTTAAAGTTTTGTCTATTTTGGTTTACTCTTGATTGAGGTGTTTTAGGTCTAGGGTAAGAATTATTCGGTTTCCTAGGTGGTGGATTTTTAGATCTTGTTTTAGTTTTGGACGATCCTACTTCGGATTTTAAAGATGGTTTATAAAACGGTTTTATTTCTTCATTACTAGCTAGATGTATTTTCTTATCATTTATGAGTATATACTCAGGATTAGATTTTGAAGGTTTTAGTTCCTTGAGTTCGCTTTCAAATTTAACATTTTTAACTTCACTTGTTGAGGCTTCGGTTGAGTTAAAACCTAGACCGGTTTTATCTCCGGATATTCTTTGAATACTTATAATTTTACTAAGTGAGTTACTACTATTTTCAAATTTATCAAGTTTACAAATTTCTTCCTTAAGTTTGTTGTTTTCACTTCTAAGCTCTTGACATGATTTACATTCTTCAAAAGTTTCTTTACCTTTCTCAAGTTGATGTATTTTAATTTTTAGTTCAAGTACTTTATTTTCTAATTGGTTATTTATGTATTTTAGTGATTTGTTTTTAGCCATAACTTGTTGTCCTAGTTTGCATAATCTATTGTATTCACTATCTAAGTCTTTTTCATCTAATGATAAATTTTCATCACTAAAATATTCGGCTTCGGAACGTACCTCACTTGATGTTTTAGCCATGAGACATTTTTCTTCCTTTGTTGTTTCTTTCTCATCTTCATCGCTATCACTCCAAGCACCTCCGACAAACGCTCTTTGATTTTGATATCTTGTCATCATTGGACATTTTCCAATAAGATGATTCGGATCACCACACTTGAAACATTTTCTCTCATTCTTGCTATACTTGTCATCATTATTCTTTTGAGATGTTCTTCTTTCATCGTGTGGTTGTCTAACGAATCTTCCTCGCCTTTTGAAGAATTTCTTGAAATCTCTTACGGCCATGGCATATTCTTCGTCTTCGCTTTCGGAAGATGAGCTATCTTCGTTGTTGGATTCCTTTCTAGCTTTCAAGGCGATTGACTTGCTTTGCTCTCGTTTCCCTTTAACTATTTCGGAGTCCTTCTTTATTATTGCTTCGTAGACTTTTAAATTACCAATTAATTCGTCAAGTTGTAGCGTTGACAAATTCTTCGATTCTTCAATAGCCGTCACTTTAGCTCGCCATTTTTGGTGAAGAGCTCTAAGAAACTTCCTAACAAAATTCTTACTAGAGAAATTCTCATCAAGTGCTTTTAAACTTGTGATTATGGTGTTAAATCTAGCAAAAGCATTATCAATTGATTCCTCTTCCGGAATCGTGAATTGCTCATATTGTTGAACAAGTAGATCTATTTTGTTATCTTTGACTTGATTATTACCTTGGTGGGTTATTAACAAAGAGTTCCAAATTTCTTTTGCGGTTTCACACATAAAGATCCTTTCGTACTCTTTACGTGGGAGCGCATTGTAGATAACCATTTTTGCTTCATTATTTTTAGCAAGTTTTCTTTTTAAATCATCATTTTGTTTTTCAAAAGGTACGATTTCATCTTTCTTAGTTTCGGGGTTATTTTGAATAGGTAAAAAATCACCATTGGTAATAATATGCCAAAGATCTAGATCTTTTGATTTCACATAAGTTTCGAATCGATTTTTCCAATATAAAAATCCATCACTTTCAAATAGTGGTGGTCTTTGCATAGATTGCCCTTCTAAATATTTTTCAGATTCCATAGATCGTTACAAGTTTTAAAATACAATATATTTTAAAAATCTTGCTAGACGTGGCTCCTGATACCAATTGTGGAAAACTAGAAGGGGGGGTTGAATAGTTTTATGTCCTTTTAAATTTATAAACACAAGTTTGTTTTAAAAACTTCGATTCTAGTTTATGTGAACTCAATATTTGCACTATATGAACAATTGTATGGTAACTAACTAACAAAGCTAATATAGTAAAGATAAATAAATAAGTAATGAGAAGAGTTAGAAAGATCAAACCACAACACAAGGATTTATAGTGGTTCAGCTACAAGGACACCTTCCTTGTTCCTACTCCACTCCCCGAGTCACCTACTCGAGAGTTTTCTTCACTACGTCAACAAACTCCCTTTTGGCGGAGAAAACCTTACACACCAATTTACACACCACACAACTTCACACCTTGATCACAACTTCTACACAACTTCTTCACACCAATATACTACACACCAATCTTCTTCACAACTATCTTCTACACACCAATCTTCTACTTCACACCTATCTTCACAACTATCCTACTTCACTACTTATCAACTTCTATTATCTACACAACTTCTATATCTTCTACACAATTAATCACAAGCACAACACAATATTCACAAATGAATATATATATACACTATGCACAACTACTCTTCAACACTTCTTAAACTTGATTGTAGAAAGAGTGTTCTTCTTTTGCACTTTGGATGAGAATGGATGATGAGGGATTGAATCACTTGAAACAAGGATTAATATACAAATGATCAAAGGGTTTTAGAGGATGTTTAGAGAGTTATAGATCAGAAAATTTCGTGCAAAAGGTGGGGAAAAATTCCAGAATTAAGGTGGTATTTATAGGAGAAGAATTCTGACATTTTCTGACAGGGGTGCCTGGCCGGTCCCCTTAAATCGTGGCTGGCCCCCTTAAAATTAAGGGGACCGCCCATTATAATTAAGGGGGCCGCCCAACTGTAACGGCCAGAAAACTTGTCTTTTAGTGGGGAAAGTTTATTTGGTGAAAAACTAACTGATTTTGGTTAAATATTTGAAATCATATATTTAGTATGATTAAAACATTTTTCTTTATTACCAAAAGTGTTTTTCAAAAATATATAATATGTTTATATATTTAAATAAACTTTGTATTAGTTAATTAAATATCCCTTTGATCATAAGATGTATTAAGCACTTGTTTATCCATACCTTAAGTGATTAAGTTGGATATAGTTGTATAAACTAGCTTAATACTTGTTTACGTAGTAATCTTACGATTGACGAGTTTACATTTTGTGAACGTCAAAATATAGATATATCGAAAAATATAAATAACGTTTTCATACATTATTTATGTCAACAGACCGTTTGGAGTTGGTGGAATGGGTGAGATGAACCTAAAGAGACGGGTCAAGAGCATTCCATACGGCATAGCCGTTGTGCCATGCACGGGAATGTCGGCCATTCTCTTGGCCATGTAGTAGGCAAGGTTGAAGGGTTGTCTAACGGACAAGGAGTAGAGCATGTAGCAAAGGCAAAGGTTGATATGGTCACGGTTCCCTATTGTGCTAATGACATTGGCTCTAAGGACTTCCTCCCATTTCTTGAATTGGGGTTTGAGTTCGTTCATTTCCATTCCATATGGGTCCTTATCGACCTCATTCCCCGAACGGGTTCTCCTAGTGGTGGTGGTCCTAACAAAGAGGTGGTCACGGAGAACGCCTTTTGAGACAAGGGTGTGTCATAAGGGTGAATACGGTCTTGGAGGTTGTCAAGAGTTGAGAGGGAGTGCAAGTCGGAATAGAGGCAAGTACCACGGTTTAGAACACCTAGGATTTGAGCAAACTCCTCAAGAGTGAAGGAGTATTGATGACCGCTAACCCTAAAGTTGATAGACATATGACCATAATCATCCGTGGAGAGGACGTAGGATGCATAGAACTCTAGAATGAACCTAGGACAAATAGGCTCGTCGATATTCAAAAGACACTCAAAGTTGATTGTGGCAAAATCGGCGTAAAGGTTTGTGCCTTCTAGGAAAGACGGGTCAATGGTTCTACCCTCATGGACATAGTGTTTTTCTAGGGCTTTGAAAACGTTTACTTGATTTGCGGTAAGGCCTTTGGTTTTGTGGTGTTTTGGTAGGTACTTAATGGTGTCCTTGTGGTCGTAGTGGGTTAGAGGAGGCATGATGATTCCTAGAACAACAAAATTTCACATTTTAGTTTACGTAAACCACTATTATAATGTGGAAGTTCTAGTGTGTGCCTATATGAAAACAATGTGGAGGTGCGGTTATCTTGACTCATTTTGATGCTTCAAAATTGTTTTATGCAGGTTTTGTTATAAAACAAAAGATAACCCAAATGCTCCTAGTTCAATGTAGCTTCGTTTGAATGTACCCGAAAATACATATTGGTTATGTATTCCCTTTAGCATTCAAGAGACATTATGCAAGTGATGTTTTAAACATAACGTTTTGATTTTGTATTCTCAATGTGAGACAAAAAAATATTTGTCCTACTTGTGAGAAATTTTTCCAAGGATTTGACATGGGGTGTTTTAGCAAACATGTTTATACTAATTAAAGATGCAATTCCTAACTATGGGAAACATGATTAGTTTTATTAAACACTTAATCTAATGCATGAGTTTTTCAAGTTAATGCATAACCCCAAGTTTTTGTTTTTGTGCAAGAAATAGAATTCCTAGACTCAGATCAGGATTGTAATCATGTTTAGAATACTTACAATGATGATTTCGTTGCAATGTAAATGAATGGAAGACCAAGAATTCGTAGGTATGGATGGATGGTGACGTGAATAGTAGCAGTTTGGAAGTGGTTGTATGAGATAATGGGTGTTTGGTTTAATATAAACAAAGATTTTGGTTCTGCAGGTCGGCAGATATGGCGGACCCCTGAAATGGGTTCCGCCCGTTATGTGTGAGGGTTCCGCCGACCCTGCTGAGAAAAATAGTTATGGATTTGTTTTGATTTTTGCAATTTTTGTCTAATGTCCAGAACTATAATGTAGGTTCCATGAGTCCTAAGCCTAGCCTAAGAAGGTTAAAAGGTTCACGTTTAAGGGGTTTTGTGAGAATGTCGACTATGTTGTCTTCGGAAGAAACTTTCTCAATTGAGATATTTCCTTTTTGAAAGTTGTCATGAAGGAAATGATGACGGATTTCAATATGTTTGGTACGAGCATGTTGAACCGGGTTTTTGCTAAGATCAATGGCACCTTTGTTGTCACAAAGAATTGTGATGTCGTTGAGTTGAATTCCGTAGTCGACAAGAGCTTGCTTCATCCAAAGAGCTTGTTGACATGCCTTTCCGGCCGAAACGTACTCGGCTTCCGTTGTTGAGATAGCAAGAGCCATTTGCTTCTTAGAGAACCATGAGGTGAGACAATGTCCAACAAAAGTACAAATACCACTTGTACTTTTTCTATCGACATAGTCACCGGCATGATCCGAGTCGGCATACACTATGGTGTCTATTCCCGTTCCTTTGGGATACCATAAACCTAAATGTGTAGTGCCCTTAATATACCTAAAAATCTTTTTAACGGCTTCGAGATGGGTAGTTTTAGGATCTTCTTGAAAACGAGCACATAGACAAACACTAAACATAATGTCGGGTCTACTAGCCGTTAGGTAAAGTAGACTACCAATCATACCTCTATATTTAGTACTATCTACGGATTCACTTTCCTCATCCTTGGTGAGTTTAGTTTCCGTGGACATGGGAGTTTTGATAGGTTTCGAATCTTCTAGTCCAAATTTCTTAAGCATGTCCTTAATATATTTAGATTGGTTAAAGAAGATACCATCTTCAAGTTGTTTGATTTGAAGTCCTAGGAAAAAGTTGAGTTCTCCCATCATACTCATTTCAAACTCGTCATGCATGATTTTTGAGAAATCCACACATAATTCTTGACAAGTTGATCCGAATATAATGTCATCAACATAGATTTGGACTATGATAATATGTGAATCTTTCTTCTTAGTGAAGAGAGTATTATCAACTAAGCCCATGGTATATTTATGGTCAACTAGGAATGTTTTAAGTCGATCATACCATGCTTTTGGAGCTTGCTTAAGTCCGTAAAGAGCCTTTTTAAGTTTGTAAACATGATTTGGTTTTTCAAAATCGATGAAGCCCGGTGGTTGAGCAACATACACTTCTTCATTAATGACTCCGTTTAGAAATGCACTTTTGACATCCATTTGAAAGAGTTTAAAATTGTGTGCACATGCATATGCAAGTAAGATTCTAATTGACTCGAGCCTAGCAACCGGAGCAAAAGTTTCATCGTAGTCAATGCCTTCTTGTTGGTTATATCCTTGTGCAACTAGCCTAGCTTTGTTTCTAGACACAATTCCATTTTCATCCATTTTATTTCGAAATACCCATTTTGTTCCAATTATAGTTTGACTCTTTGGTTGAGGAACTAATGTCCATACATCATTCCTAACAAATTGGTTTAACTCTTCTTGCATTGCAATTACCCAAGACTCATCTTTAATTGCTTCATTAATATTTTTAGGTTCAATGGTTGACACGAAACAAAAGTAGTTGCTTTCATTTTGAACTTTTGACCTTAGTGTTCTTTCGTTAATGTTGCCAATGACACTATCTAATGGATGACTTTTAGATTCTTTGACATTGACAAGTTCTTTGTTAAATAGTTCATCTTCTTTGTCATCACTTAAAATTTCTTGATTTTCTATTGCTTGGCTTTCAACTAAGTCATCATCTACCAAAGGTGATGTCTTAGAGGGAGGTGGACTCTCGTCAAATGTTACGTTCAACGATTCCTCGACTCTTAAGGTTTCTTTGTTCAAAACAATGTATGCTTTACTATTTTGTGAATATCCAAGAAATACACCTTCATAAGACTTTGGGTCAAATTTGGTGAGATAATCCTTGGCGTTAAGAATGAAACATTTACTCCCAAACACTCTAAAGTATCCTAATGTAGGCTTTTTACCTTTATATAGTTCATAGGGGGTTTTATTCAAAAATGGTCTAATTAGGACTCGATTTAAAATGTACGTTGAAGTGTCGACGGCATTACACTAAAACTTTTGTGGAATGTTTTATTCATTAAGCATTGTTCTACTCATCTCTTGCAATGTCCGGTTTTTACGTTCTACTACACCATTAGATTGAGGAGTACGTGGAGCCGAAAAGTTATGAGTTATTCCATTATTATCACAAAAGTTACCAAATTGAAATTCATTATCAAATTCACGACCGTGATCCGTTCTAATAGACACAATATTAGACCCTACTTGATTTTGAATTTTCTTACTTAGAATTTCAAATTTATCAAAAGCTTCATTTTTACTTTTCAAAAATTTTGTCCAAGTATATCTTGAGTAATCATCAACTATGACCAAAGTGTAGAAGTTACCTCCATAACTTTGTACAGCGGATGGACCAAATAAATCCATATGCAAAAGTTCTAGACATCTAGATGTAGAAACCAAGTTTTTAGCCTTATGGCTATTATGGACTTGTTTACCGACTTTGCAAGCATCACAAAAGTGTTGGTCATATTTCAACTTGGGTAGGTTTCGAACTAAGTCTTTGGAGGAGAGGTTTTGTATTAGTCTCATGTTAACGTGTCCTAAACGTCTATGCCATAAAGTTGAAGATTCATCTAATGAGGTAAGACAAAGTTTGTCTCTAGATGTTGGATCCATCTTCATGACATATACGTTGTTCTTAAGGACACTGATTGATCCCAAACGGTCAACCTAAATTGACCAGGTGAATGGTCAACCAGGTCAAACGTCTCAGACCAAATCTCCGCGGAAGTATAGGGGTTTCCCCGGGTCGTTATGTCCCGACGAGGTGTGGATGGTTATCAAACGGTTCTGTGATCGGGTGAATTTGGACAGGAAAGGGTTTGTGAATGATTAAGCTAAGGAATCTACAATGAAATAGCTTAAATAAGCTATATGAATAAGACTGGAAGCTAGGAAAAACCAGAAACGTTTAAAACCTAAAAACGCGTACATTCACGTTTTAAATAACGTAAACGTACGAAATAAAACGTGAAAAATGAAATCTGAAAACGCCCAGGGGGTGAAAATGACTTTTTTACAAACTAAAAGGTAAAAGAAAATTTTTAGAAAAAGAAAATAAATTTTTACACTAATTAATTATTTATTATTAATTAAATACTAATTAATACTTATTATTAATATTTAAAACACTTAAATACAATATAATATTAATTAACACTAGAAAATTGAAAATAAAATTTCTAAAATTATAAAATAATTAAAAACTAATTTTAAAATTAAAAATAAGTATTAATTAATTACTAATAAAACTAATATTAAATCTAATAAATACTAAATGACAAAATAAAAATCTAAGAAAATTACTAAAATTACTTTAATATAAAAGGTAATTAATAAAAATATAAAAAAGCTAAGTGCTTAACAAAAATTTAAAAATGAAAATTAAAATTAAATTACATTAAATAGAAACTATCACTTAATATTAAATTAGTTTTTCTGGATTTTTCTTTTTGAAAACTGATTTACACCTAAAAACAACAAACTTTTGTAAAAACAAAATTTTTATAACTTAAAAATAAGCAAGATACAAACTAAAAGGTGTGACAGTTGACTTTGGTCAACTGTGGATGGAAATAAGCCAAAATGGGCTTAAGTGGGACCCACTCTTGCTAAATCTGATCTAAATAAGTTAATGGGACATGATTGAACTAGAATAAGCAATAGGGGATCACAAAATAAGCTATTAAGCACTTAATAAGCAAATTGACCACTTGTGTGAACACTAAAGTGGGACAAACTTAAGGGCTGTCTAGGGGGCCCACAAGGGTGATTGGGGGCACAACCTTGGGTGAAATGGACAGCCACCCACCTAGGGAGTTCAAAGAACCAAGATGTGAACCATGGGGCCCACTGTAGATGGCTGCAGCCACCACCAAAGTGGTGGTGTTGGCTTGGTTGTCTGCTGCAGCAGGGGTGCAAAGTGAGTAAATGAAATAAGCACATGCAAGATAAGACACACAAGCTATAAACAGGTTAAACACAAGTTGCACAAACCTGAATTAACATAAATAAGATGATTAAAATAACACAAAGGCTAAATCACAACCTAGAACTAACATCAACAAGCTCAGATGATCAGACAGCAGCAGAACACAACCTTAATCCAAACCATGGCTTTAAATAAGCATTCTAAATAAACCATAGGGAAAATTAAAAGCAAACATCTGAACATTACCTAAAAAACTCTCAAAAGCAACAAATTTAGCAACCTAAGGACAAGAGTTGATTCCTTAAATGCCAATTAAATTCTTGCAAAAATCTGACACAGGGCAAGAGTGGTTCAAATGGGCAGGTTTGGAGGCTTGCAAAAGCTCGTGAAAAAATTCCAAAAATAAACTAAAAATGTATTCTAATAAACTAACTATCAGGGAATATTCATAACAATTTTTATGGCCTAATGTAAAGAAATGAACAAAGGAAAAATGCATGTCTGAAAGGTATTGGGACAGTTGTAGCTGAAATGGTGATGGGTCAAATGGGTGAAAATTGACTAGGGAAGTCAAGTACAGGTACCATCAAGTTTTCTATTCTATTGTGGACTAAGTGTAAACAACAATAACAACTATCTGATCTTGACTCAAAATCTAACTAAAAAAATGATTACTGGTGCAAGCTTTTAAAAAGGAATTATGCCAAAGTACATGATATGCAAAGATTTAAGTGCATTCCTGTTCTAATGTCTAAATGAATGAGGAACAATGCTAGAATAGACAACCTAATGCACCTAAATGGGATTGTACCATACTTTGAGTATGCAACTGCCTTAAAGTGAGGCTTTTGAAAAACAAGTACACAATGAGTAAAACTTGAAGGAACTTCTCAATTCAGCTAAAAAACTAACAACAAACTCAAAAGAGAGCTGATTGGCACTCACATTTTGGTCAGTAATGGATTTTGCCTATTGAACTCAGTTAAGCCAAACACCCTTAAATGTGTGACTGATTGATTTTAGTGAACAGAAAGAACAAATTGAGGCATTACTTTGAACTCTAACTACTTAAACTAGATTATTTAGGCCTGATGAGCAAATGAAAAGCAAACATAAGCAGTTTAAATAAGCTAACTAGAGTAAGCTAAATTAAACAAATAGTGACAGTCCAACAATAACTTAAACTAATAATTCTTAAACTACAACAAAAGCATACATATCATATAATAGATGAATTAAGCCAACAGAAACAGAAATAAGCTCAACTAAACAGTGGTGATAAGCAGAAGAAATAAGCAGTTTGAGATTTTTTTTATATGAAAACTTGAATTGCATTGATATCAATTAAAAGAGTACATGAGGGAAACTTAAAAACTAAACAACAACTACTAGAACCTGATTAGCTACTACTACATACTTAACTATTTTAAAATCTACTTACTTCCTAATGCCAAACTTTGGCTACAAATTGTTCCTTTTATACTGAAATAAAAACTAGGATTTCCACTTTTTCTTGTCCTCTTCTGGGCTTCCTTTCTTCAAATCCCCACCATTGGTTTGCTAGAATTCATCTCAGCCATTAAAGGTGTTTTTGGCGGGAAAGAGCTATTAGCAACTTGGCACTGATTCTTGGCAGGGGTTTTTTGTAATTTTGTGGTGGAAAGGTAGTAGAGGGTGGCTGGTGTTGAGTGTGGCAGGAGGGTTGTGATGATTGTGTTGGAGTAGTAGCAGGCTAGGACAGGCTAGGAGGGGGGAGGTCACGGGTATGTGTTTGGGGGGTGAGGTGGAAGGGGTTGACTAATGGTTTGACTGAGGGTGGTTTTAATATACGGGGTGAAGGGTTTTATTTATGGGATTGGGCTTTTGAAGGGTTTTGGGCTTGGGGTATTTGTGGAATGGTGGTGGGCTAGTGGATTGGGGGTGTTGTTTGTTTAAGGGTGTATTGGTTTTAGTTTAGGATCCGTTTGGTTTTATGGTTAAAACAAGCCCAAGGACTAATTTGTAAATGCTGAAAAGTTTAGGGGCCTGAAATGTAATTATTCCAAAGTAGTTTAAAGGACCATAATTGCCAAACTATAAATTCCTAAAGGGTTGTTTTGTTTATTTGCCAAATTTGAATATACGGGGACCAAAATTGCCAATTCTAAAATTTGAAGGACTAAACTTGTAAATTCTCAAAACATTTCACCCAAAGACCATTTTCGATAATATTTGACTTTTAAAGGACTTGGGTTGACTTTTCTTTCGTTTTAAAACTTCAGGGACTAGTTTTGTCATTTTCTGAAACTTGAGGGACTGAAACTGCCAATTGTGCAAACTTTGTTTGTTTTTCATTTGTTTTTAAACATTTTGCATCTAAAACATATAAAACACACTTTTGAAATATTTTTAGTATTTTGATGCATTACTGAGTGTTTTTGGATATTTTGGCAGTTCAGATACGATAAAAATGATGAGTATTTGCACACTCATCAATCCTCCACACTAAACTATTGCTAGTCCCTAGCAATATTTTGAGAAAAACTTGATGGATTTGAAACTCTTTACCAAAAGCCATCACTTCTGGAGTAGCCAGGTGTGAGAACTGTGGTACACCTGATAACCGTGTGATTTTGAGCAAACCACCAGCTGTCAACGGATTTGATTAGTCTTTACCAAAAGCCGTTTGCTTCTGGACTAGCCAACTCTTGATGGAATAGTCAACATCTTGGTGAGCTGATTACCAATTATGGATTTTCCACTGCCTTTACCACAAGCCATAATCTTGTGGGCTAGCCAACTCATTTGCTTTTGGGGAGTTGAGGAACCATACAATTTTGGGCAAATTGCAAGCTGTCAACGGATTTGAGATGTCTTTACCAAGAGCCGTTTACTCCTGGACTAGCCAATCCCTTTTGTCGGTTAGACAAGGCGGACTGATTACCACAAAAATTTTGAAGCACTAGTGAAATTTTTTTTAAAATTTTTTTAAATTTTGGCCAAAACGGGGGTATTAGATAGTAAAATGTGATAAAATTCGCTAGAATAGCGAATACCCCCCCCCCCCCCCCCCCCCACACTTAGCATGAATATTGTCCTCAATATTCAAAATCCCGGCTATTATGCCGACATTTTGAACGTAAAAGGGCAGCATTACAAGCTAAGCGTGGAAAACACCATTTTGTTTTTCACTTCATAAGTAACCATAGCATGGGGGACTCCCCCACACTTTGGGTGAAAACCCTATAAGCATGCTACTGTTTTAGTTTACCGAGTCGCTAGCTTGACTCGACCCCGAATTCATTTGTCCTTGGGGAAGCATGATGTGGAAGAAATAATCTCAATCGGACTTTCATTCAAAATGTTTGGACAAACATTTGAAGCACGTGAAAGTTCCACACCGATGAGATAAGTATCCGGCTCAAGATAATGATACATGAAAATGCCGGGATCAAAGATAGTGTCTTCATTCCCGAAGGAGTGAAGAACAAGAGAAGTCACCTTATAGGTGAAGAAAAGGAAGAAAACCATGATGAAAATCATGATTTGATATTCTTCCTCGAGAGCAGGTTCCGTAGCCTGAATTTGGATTTCAAGGGTTAAGCTCGTAAACATCCCGGGAGGGTGGGTGGGAATTTGCAAATCCTCATGATTGAGTGCATCTCTCCCCGGGCTATCAAACTCCGGAGGAGTCATGATATGATGAGTGAGTTCACCGGAGAACTCCTCATGAAGAGAATTATTCACAAGATGTGAATTTGTACTCATGTTCCAGAATAGACTCATCACAATCCTCATTCCGAATACCAAAGAGTGGATTATCAGAAATCAAAGTGAATTCAGAGTCGAATAGAGGATTGGTGAGAGTGGTATTGAATGTTTCGGGAACAAAGAGATTAACATTCTCTATTGGACTGTTAGGATCAGAAGTGAGTGACGGATCATGATATAGGAGACTTTCAATTTCTCCCAAATCGGCTTTGAAATCAAGGAGACCATCATCACTTTCTAATGAAAGTGGATTGATGTGAGTAAGTTCATCGGCGAACTCCTCAAGAAGATGATGAGCATCAGTTTGTGGAACTGATGCCTCAACATACTCGATGTCTCCATGAGATGTACAATCATCATTAAAATCTGAGAAAGTCTCAAATTGATCGTTTGAACACTCAAGAGGGGAAGGAATATCACACATATGCTCAAGAGTTCCCTGTGACTCTCTCGGGATTGGGACAAGGTTCTCAACACTAGACGTTATTAATTCGTCCGATTCCTTATTAGGAACAGTGTCAAGATGCTCGTCCCCCATGATCAAAGAGTGAGTGGGAACCTCGGGTGTGATAGCAGTTGTTTGAGATGGAATCTCAACTGCTGGGATATCAACTGATGAACTTGATGGATCTTTATAGAATTGGAGGATATCAAGTGTATCCTCATCATCATCACTGTCATCAGGAATAAAACGGAACAAAGAGCTAGATCTGGCTGCTTTTTCTCTTGCAATGGATTCCCTAACAGATTTTTCATAGGCATCTTGGGAAATTATTCTAGCAGCCTGCTCTTCAGCCAGCAATTCTTCCATGGATTTTTGATGAGTATGTCTTTGGGCAAAGTCTTTAACTAAACCCTTAAGCTCATCAACGATTTTCATCATATTTTGCATTTCTGGAAGAAGTGCTTGATTCATTTGGTACTGTGGAGGTTGGTCATAGTAAGGTGTGTCAAAATTGTCACAAGGGTATGGATTACCCATTTGACAATTTGAGCTGAAGTGTGGACCTCCACAGTAATCACAACAGTAAAATTGTTGAGGCTGTGAGTCGTATGTGCTAGAGTCATAATTGTTATCGGGAAACTGCTCATAGACAAGCGTGTTTCCCGATTGACAATCAGAACTGTAGTGTGAACCACCACAGTACTCACAACAGTAGAACTGCTGAGACTGATGGTGTGGTAGCTGGTGGAATGAATCAGTGGTGTCATGATAGGAATAGGGATCTTGGTTATAGACAGACCCGTTTCCTGACTCTACCATGCCACAACTGGGGCAATTGCCACCATTATGAGGATTACCACACCATTGGCAAACCAGAAAGTGTGGATGAGACATAGAAAGAATCAAAGGTGTATAGAGGGGTAGGGATGAGGAATCAAAGATGTGAGAGGGTAAAGGTGAATATTTTTTGGTTTTTGGATAAACATTTTGTACAAATGAGAAAGAAAATGTTTTTGTGTTTTTTGTGTTCGTTGAAAACTGAGTTTAAAATTGTTTTCGGGAACAGTTTTGTTTTGATAATAAGAAAATATGAACAAAGGATGGTAAATTTACAAAGGATTGAATTCCAAAACCACTAATCAGAAAAACCGTTTAGATTAGCGCGCACACCTCCCCGGCAGCGGCGCCAAAATTTGATTGATCCCAAACGGTCAACCTAAATTGACCAGGTGAATGGTCAACCAGGTCAAACGTCTCAGACCAAATCTCCGCGGAAGTATAGGGGTTTCCCCGGGTCGTTATGTCCCTACGAGGTGTGGATGGTTATCAAACGGTTCTGTGATCGGGTGAATTTGGACAGGAAAGGGTTTGTGAATGATTAAGCTAAGGAATCTACAATGAAATAGCTTAAATAAGCTATATGAATAAGACTGGAAGCTAGAAAAAACCAGAAACGTTTAAAACCTAAAAACGCGTACGTTCACGTTTTAAATAACGTAAACGTACGAAATAAAACGTGAAAAATGAAATCTGAAAACACCCAGGGGGTGAAAATGAATTTTTTACAAACTAAAAGGTAAAAGAAATTTTTTAGAAAAAGAAAATAAATTTTTACACTAATTAATTATTTATTATTAATTAAATACTAATTAATACTTATTATTAATATTTAAAACACTTAAATACAATATAATATTAATTAACACTAGAAAATTGAAAATAAAATTTCTAAAATTATAAAATAACTAAAAACTAATTTTAAAATTAAAAATAAGTATTTTTGTCTTTTTGTGATTTTTCTATTAATTAATTACTAATTACCTAATTAAACTATTTTAAATTAAGAAAAATAGAAAATGAACAGTAAAAATTACAAGAAAATTTCTAAAATTATTTTACATTATATAAAAGCTAGAAAAAATATAAAAACTAGGTTTTAATTAATAAAAACTAATTATGCACTTAATTATTAATTAATTACTAATAAAACTAATATTAAATCTAATAAATAATAAATGACAAAATAAAAATGTAAGAAAATTACTAAAATTACTTTAATATAAAAGGTAATTAATAAAAATATAAAAAAGCTAAGTGCTTAAAAATAATTTAAAAATGAAAATTAAAATTAAATTACTTTAAATAGAAACTATCACATAATATTAAATTGGTTTTTCTGGATTTTTCTTTTTGAAAACTGATTTACACCTAAAAACAACAAACTTTTGTAAAAACAAAATTTTTATAACTTAAAAATAAGCAAGATACAAACTAAAAGGTGTGACAGTTGACTTTGGTCAACTGTGGATGGAAATAAGCCAAAATGGGCTTAAGTGGGACCCACTCTTGCTAAATCTGATCTAAATAAGTTAATGGGACATGATTGAACCAGAATAAGCAATAGGGGATCACAAAATAAGCTATTAAGCACTTAATAAGCAAATTGACCACTTGTGTGAACACTGAAGTGGGACAAACGTAAGGGCTGTCTAGGGGGCCCACAAGGGTGATTGGGGGCACAACCTTGGGGGAAATGGACAGCCACCCACCTAGGGAGTTCAAAGAACCAAGATGTGAACCATGGGGCCCACTGTAGATGGCTACAGCCACCACCAAAGTGGTGGTGTTGGCTTGGTTGTCTGCTGCAGCAGGGGTGCAAAGTGAGTAAATGAAATAAGCACATGCAAGATAAGACACACAAGCTATAAATAGGTTAAACACAAGTTGCACAAACCTGAATTAACATAAATAAGATGATTAAAATAACACAAAGGCTAAATCACAACCTAGAACTAACATCAACAAGCTCAGATAATCAGACAGCAGCAGAACACAACCTTAATCCAAACCATGGCTTTAAATAAGCATTCTAAATAAACCATAGGGAAAATTAAAAGCAAACATCTGAACATTACCTAAAAAACTCTCAAAAGCAACAAATTTAGCAACCTAAGGACAAGAGTTGATTCCTTAAATGCCAATTAAATTCTTGCAAAAATCTGATACAGGGCAAGAGTGGTTCCAATGGGCAGGTTTGGAGGCTTGCACAAGCTCGTGAAAAAATTCCAAAAATAAACTAAAAATGTATTCTAATAAACTAACTATCAGGGAATATTCATAACAATTTTTATGGCCTAATGTAAAGAAATGAACAAAGGAAAAATGCATGTCTGAAAGGTATTGGGACAGTTGTAGCTGAAATGGTGATGGGTCAAACGGGTGAAAATTGACTAGGGAAGTCAAGTACAGGTACCATCAAGTTTTCTATTCTATTGTGGACTAAGTGTAAACAACAATAACAACTATCTGATCTTGACTCAAAATCTAACTAAAAAAAAATGATTACTGGTGCAAGCTTTTAAAAAGGAATTATGCCAAAGTACATGATATGCAAAGATTTAAGCGCATTCCTGTTCTAATGTCTAAATGAATGAGGAACAATGCTAGAATAGACAACCTAATGCACCTAAATGGGATTGTACCATACTTTGAGTATGCAACTGCCTTAAAGTGAGGCTTTTGAAAAACAAGTATACAATGAGTAAAACTTGAAGGAACTTCTCAATTCAGCTAAAAAACTAACAACAAACTCAAAAGAGAGCTGATTGGCACTCACATTTTGGTCAGTAATGGATTTTGCCTATTGAACTCAGTTAAGCCAAACACCCTTAAATGTGTGACTGATTGATTTTAGTGAACAGAAAGAACAAATTGAGGCATTACTTTGAACTCTAACTACTTAAACTAGATTATTTAGGCCTGATGAGCAAATGAAAAGCAAACATAAGCAGTTTAAATAAGCTAACTAGAGTAAGCTAAATTAAACAAATAGTGACAGTCCAACAATAACTTAAACTAATAATTCTTAAACTACAACAAAAGCATACATATCATATAATAGATGAATTAAGCCAACAGAAACAGAAATAAGCTCAACTAAACAGTGGTGATAAGCAGAAGAAATAAGCAGTTTGAGATTTTTTTTATATGAAAACTTGAATTGCATTGATATCAATTAAAAGAGTACATGAGGGAAACTTAAAAACTAAACAACAACTACTAGAACCTGATTAGCTACTACTACATACTTAACTATTTTAAAATCTACTTACTTCCTAATGCCAAACTTTGGCTACAAATTGTTCCTTTTATACTGAAATAAAAACTAGGGTTTCCACTTTTTCTTGTCCTCTTCTGGGCTTCCTTTCTTCAAATCCCCACCATTGGTTTGCTATAATTCATCTCAGCCATTAAAGGTGTTTTTGGCGGGAAAGAGGTATTAGCAACTTGGCACTGATTCTTGGCAGGGGTTTTCTGTAATTTTGTGGTGGAAAGGTAGTAGAGGGTGGCTGGTGTTGAGTGTGGCAGGAGGGTTGTGATGATTGTGTTGGAGTAGTAGCAGGCTAGGATAGGCTAGGAGGGGGGAGGTCACGGGTATGTGTTTGGGGGGTGAGGTGGAAGGGGTTGACTAATGGTTTGACTGATGGTGGTTTTAATATACGGGGTGAAGGGTTTTATTTATGGGATTGGGCTTTTGAAGGGTTTTGGTCTTGGGGTATTTGTGGAATGGTGGTGGGCTAGTGGATTGGGGGTGTTGTTTGTTAAAGGGTGTATTGGTTTTAGTTTAGGATCCGTTTGGTTTTATGGTTAAAACAAGCCCAAGGACTAATTTGTAAATGCTGAAAAGTTTAGGGGCCTGAAATGTAATTATTCCAAAGTAGTTTAAAGGACCATAATTGCCAAACTATAAATTCCCAAAGGGTTGTTTTGTTTATTTGCCAAATTTGAATATACGGGGACCAAAATTGCCAATTCTAAAATTTGAAGGACTAAACTTGTAAATTCTCAAAACATTTCACCCAAAGACCATTTTCGATAATATTTGACTTTTAAAAGACTTGGGTTGACTTTTCTTTCATTTTAAAACTTCAGGGACTAGTTTTGTCATTTTCTGAAACTTGAGGGACTGAAACTGCCAATTGTGCAAACTTTGTTCGTTTTTCATTTGTTTTTAAACATTTTGCATCTAAAACATATAAAACACACTTTTGAAATTTTTTAGTATTTTGATGCATTACTGACTGTTTTTGGATGTTTTGGCAGTTCAGATACGATAAAAATGATTAGTATTTGCACACTCATCAGACACCTTTGGCTATGGTTATACCATCTTTAAGTATTTTACTTCCGTTTTCATTAAAAAGAACATTATACTTATTACGACAAAGTTGACTAATACTAAGGAGATTAAAACCTAAGTTATCAACATGAGCTACATCATCTATAAAGAGGGAGTCATGAGAGATTGTACCTTTTCCGATGATTTTGCTCTTAGCATTACTACCAAACGTAACATTACCTCCGTCACATTTGTGATAAGAAGTGAAGAGGCTTTTGTTACCCGTCATGTGCCTTGAACAACCACTATCTTTAATCCATTCATCCGGTTCCAAACAAACTTTGAGGCACACCTATTTTATGAAAAACACTCAAACATTTAGTCCCCAATTTCTCATGGGTCCATTTTGGTTAAACATGCCATTAATTTGTTCCAAGTATGAAAATAGAGCATAAGGGTTCCATGGCATGTGGTTTGGAGTTTGGTAATGTCTAGGAGTGTTTTGGTTCCAAACATGTTGGTAGTTTGGTCGAGCGTTGAAGTTGCTCTTTGGAAAGGGGCGTTTGGGAATTGGAGTCTTAGGTCTTGGTTGAGTAGTTTTAGCTCTAAATTCATTTTTACTAAATCCTACTCCAGTTTTAAACACAGGTTTTGTTCCACTTTTTTATGTAACTTTAACAAATTTTGAACGATCCGAAGTAGATGAGGTTACTGCTGCAGCAGGCCTGGCGGAACCTTCGGGACCAACGGGCGGAACCCTAAATTGGGTTCCACCTGATCCGCAGGCTGCTGTAGCAATTTTATTTGTTTCTTGTGCAATCTTTTTTTGTTTCATTTGACCCATTGAAGTTTCTATTTTCGTAAATCCTAGTCCTGTTTTATCAAAGGGTGACTTTTGAAGTTTCATAATTTCATCCGCACAAGAAATGCTCTTATCGAACTTCTTAAACTTTGTGGTTTGTTTTATTAGATCATTTTGAGTAATTTTGAGTTTCTCAACTTCTAGTTTAAGCTCTTCACATGATTTGCAAGGTGTGTCAATACCTTTACACTTTTCTAATCTCTTAGCTTTTTCTTTTAACTCATAAACTTCATTTTCTAAAAACTCCTTTTTAGTTTTCAAAAATTTATTTTTGTTTATGATTTTTAAGCTCAATTCACAAAGTTTGTTATATTCTTTTTGTAAAGTATCATCATCAATAGAGGAATAAGATGAGTCGGATAATACCTCATTTGAGTTGTGAGCCATGAGAGCAACATCGTCATTCTTTGGTTCATCGTCATCTCCTTCATAGTCACTCCAAGCACCACCCACAAAAGCTTGTTGAGGTTTGCTCTTGGGTGGTTTTGGACATTCTCCTACAAGATGACTTGTGTCTCCACACCTATAGCACTTTCTTTCAACCTTTCCTTTCCTATCATCACGATCTTTTCGGAAAGTTTTCTTGTCATCTTTAGGTTGCCTTACAAACTTTCCTCTTCTACGAAAGAACTTCTTGAAGTCTCTAATGGCCATAGCATATTCCTCATCGTGACAATCCGAAGTAGATTCTTCATCATCACTTGATTGGACTCTAGCTTTCAAGGCAATGGACTTAACTTTTTCTTTCTTGCCTCTAACTAGTTCCGAATCTTTGTCCATTACCATTTCGTGAACTTTGAGGTTTCCAATTAGCTCATCAAGTGACATGCTTGAAAGATCTTTGGATTCTTCAATTGCCGTCACTTTTGCTCTCCACTTCGGATGGAGTGCTCTAAGAAATTTCCTGACAAAGTTCTTACTACAAAAAGATTCGTCAAGTGCTTTAAGTGAAGTAATAATAGTATTAAATCTAGCAAAAGCATTATCAATAATCTCATCTTCGGAAATAACAAATTGTTCATATTGTTGAACAAGAAGATCAATTTTGTTATCTTTAACTTGTGAGTTTCCTTGATGAGTGACAATTAAAGATTGTCAAATATCTTTGGCGGTTTTCCATAAAAAGACTCTTTCATATTCTTTCTTAGGCAAATCATTTTAAAGCATCATTTTAGCTTCATTATTTTTACCTATTAATTTCTTTTGATCATCATCTTTGATGTTAGTAACTACGTTATCACCATCAATAATTATATACCACAAATCTATATCTTTAGATTTCACGTAAGTTTCAAAGCGGTTTTTCCAATATATAAAACCATTTGCTTCAAAGAGTGGTGGTCTTTGCATAGATTGCCCTTCTTTGTAATTTTCAAAATCCATGGATCGTTTCAAGTTTTAAAACACAATATATTTTAAAAGCTTGAGTAACGTAGCTCTTAACGCCAATTGTAGAAAACTAGAAGGGGGGGTTGAATAGTTTACCCATTAAAATCTTTTTAACTTGTTAAGTTAGCTTTGAAACTTTCCGTTTGATCAAAGATATGTACACAAACACAATATATAACATGCAAGTAAATGAAAGAAACGATCAAACCACAACACGAGTATTTATCGTGGTTCGGCTACAAGGACTCTTTTTCCTTGCCCTACGTCCACGCCCCGAGTATCCAACTCGAGAGTTTCTTTCACTAGTCAACAAGCTCCTTTCACCTGCGGAGAAAACCTTACACGTCGCTTATACTTTTACCGACACAAAGCTAGATGTCGAGTTCTTTACCAAGGGGACAACTACTCCCGTTAGTTCTTTACAAGGGTACAACTACTCCCTATACACTTCGTATTTTGAGGACTAAAATACTAACCGATCACTACTGAAAATACACAATCAAATGAAGTGTAAACTACACAAGTCTACACAATGCTAAGCTAACAAGTCTTGCAACGTTGTGTTGAATACTTGTTACTTTTAGTAAGCTTGTGAATCTCTTTGCTACAAAAAGAAATTTCACATATGAAATGTTAAGAGGTTAGATGAAAGAATGAATGTGTGTGTAAAAATATAATGTCAAGTGATGAGCCAAAATTCAACTTGTGGCTCAATATTTATAGCCAAAACCTTCTGCAGGTCTGGCGGATCAGGCGGACCCCTGAGAAGGGTTCCGCCCGTGTACCTCCAGGGTACCGCCGGGCTTGCAGTTGGTTTTGCAATAAATCTTGCAAACCAAACAAAGTCACATCTCATTACTCTTGCAAACCAAACAATGTCACATCACATAATATCAAGTCAAACACTAAACTTGCAAGCAACATCTAAGTAAGTCAAACACATTTCTTTCCATAAATGTATAATGACAAAACTTGCCATAAATGTGATGTGACAATTCTATTTTTAGAAAATAAGAAGTGTTGTGTTTTATGAAATGTAAAATGTAGCAAAAGTATAGTTTATGCAAGTCTTTAAAACTAAGATTATGTTTTACTTAGAAACAAAAGTTTACATTTGTCATTAACAAAACTTAGCGAAGATCGTAAAATATAAATAACGTTTTTAGGCGATATTTGTATTAACATAGTCATTCATTAAATTTTCTAAAGCTTTATCATGAAAACGTTTTACATAACCACGGATGAAGGTAGAGCTTCCCGTGTCTTCAAGAGCTTCGTACGCGGCTAAAAAGGTTTCGATTGTACTACCGGATAACCATTCTTCGGATGAGTCGGGTGGAATAATTATGTCGTTTGAGGATGAACCCGATGATGACATGGTTTTAGAATGTAAATTGTATGTGTGATTTGATGTTAGTTTAGATGTGAAAATGAAAAGGAAAATGGTTTAGTATTTAAAGATTTTTTTTTTTTTTTTTTGAAAATGTACCAAACGGTACAATTTTGAATGCATGTAACGGTCGAATATTTATTGCTTTTCAACCACACCGAATCGGTAATGTATACCGATCCTCTCGCCGATTTTGTCATGCCGAGGTTGTGGCTTTGTTTTGCCGATGCACGCCGAGCCTTGCCGAACCCTTAACCGACTACGATGCCACCCCCTAAATATACCCCATTAAATATCTTACATACACTCACAAAACTAATAAAGATATTTACTTTTTGAAAATTGGCCCCACGTTTTTTGCACCTCACTTTGGTAAGCTGGACACCAAACTTATTCAATTTAAGCGTGACACCTCATTTCCATTTTGGTTGTTACCATCCACTTGGCACTAATAGTGAGTCGGTCACCCACCACTCCAAATGGCCTAATGAACAAAACATGTGACATAAATTTGAGGACCAGGTTCATCATAAAAAAAAATCAAAAAATGTTTGATAAAATTTACACCGGCTACGAGGCACAAATCCACGAGGTTCTCATAAACCTCCGAAAATCCCCTTTGGGCTATAAGGCTAGTGGTAATAACATCACCACAATGCGTTTTCTGCCTAGGTGGCACCACCTTCGACAAATCACCACAAAAATACAAAACCCCTTTGATGCGTCTTGGACCATTTTTTAGCACAAGTTTGTCATTCGAAGACAAACTTATTTTTCTTTCATTTTGTGTGTATGAGTATTCTCTGAGGTATATTTGTGTATAAGCGGGATATATTTAGGTGGTGATGTTGTTTGTGTTATTCAACTATATTGGTGGTGATGTTAGTTACAAAAAGAGAAGATAACGTGACATGAGTTAACGATCATGTTCGCGGTCATTATTACCACCAGCATAAGAGCACCAGGTACTGTAATGCCACACCAAGCCCCACCATATCCAACATTGGCCTCGGTTTTGGCGTCGCTAGCCTCGCGCCACCATACCTGATAGGGACGAGATTCGTGATCAAAACACGAATATCGACTTAACTACGGCGTAGGACCAACCTCATGGTTACGCCATAATCCTAAAGCCATTTACACCATAACTTAATTCAAAGACTTTTGATAGCTACGGAGTCACACTTACGTCGTAAGTGGATGAATGTAGTTACGCTGTAACTACATCGATTACAGAATGATCTTTTTATGTTTAAGTCGTTTTTTAGGATAGTTATTGTTTAGGAATTTATCTTTTACTATAATTAGGTTTTCTTTCTCTACAAGTTTGGCTTCCCTATAAATATAGGGATCATTATCATTGTAATTCACTTTTGAGTCATTAATAAAATTATCTTTTAGAGTTTATCTCTTATTTGGGTTTTATTCCCGCAAGGTGCGCCTTGGTTTCACCCTTGGATTTGGGTTTATCTAAATTCGCTTCCGCGCGTCGTGAGTCAGTTGGCATCAGAGACAAGTTGTAGCCTGGTGGTAATTGGTGTAGAAGGTTCTACGTCAATTAAACATCTAGAGCTTGTTAGTATCCTAGATGGTGAATGGTGTAGAAGATTCAAAAACCCATACTGTTGGTGGGGTATGGTCTGAAGAGTACATGGATCATGGTTTTACCAAATCCATGAAAGAATTTGACAGGTGTTACACTATGCTAGAAGAACTACGTTCCGTGATCGTAGGTGGGGCATTAATCCACAAGAATCGCGAGGGTAGCAATTATGGAGGTTCAATAATTCATCCAACAATAAGCGGATCTATTGACAACCGTAGGAGCAACCAATCCCCGTACAACAATAAGATGGTTGATGAATGGGAGGAAAGATGGAAGATGGAGAGTCGACTATCAACATTCAAATTGTTTCATTCAAAGGTTTTGAACAATAATAAGGTATTTTCTTTAATTATTGACAATTATGGAGCTAAGAATTTGGTGTCGAGAAAATTGGTTAATTATTTAAATATACCAATCGAGTTTTGTCTGCTTAGAAAAACACAAGTTTGTTGGGTTCCAATATTGATGCGTGGGAATCGCACCTTGCTTTACCTCTCGAGGGATCTCGCGAGGCTTACAACCCCCATCAGGCAGTGTACCTGATCGTTGTAGTATAGTATAGTGACAAGTACCGGGGGATTGATCGTTCAGCTTAGGAATAGTGTCGCTAGGATTAGAAAGCCTAATTAATAGTTCTAGAGATGAAAGATGATTATTTTTGTGTTTTTATATTTTTATGAAAGCAAGTAAAATCTCGGGTTTTGGAAGAGTGGGCGGAATTAGTTGCTATTCAACTAACCCAAAAACTATTATATAATTAATTAAACTAATGAAAATGAAATTACACTAATATTAAACTAAGGTTGTGAGCAGTATTTGGAGAAATTGTGTTTACTTAGACTTCATTACTCCCTAGATATCTTTTACATGTCAATTACTTGTTACACTTGTATGGATGACGGATTGTATTCCTTAATACCATTCGTGGGGTGGCATACATAACTCCCCAACTCTATGAGCTCTTATCTCCTCCTACACCATGACCCAGCACAACTATAGGGATTGTAAACAGTGGCTCATGCATTAAATACAACCAATAAAGACCTAGTACGCCTCGGTTCATGTTTCTTAAGACGTTCAAGCATGTTACCATTTGGAGATCTGCCAGTTTTCTTAAGCCTAACATATAATATCATTCATCCAAAACAAGAATAGACAAGTAATCAACACATAATCAACATCTAGGTTTCATTAGATCTAAGCAAACACAAAGTAAATCTAGCCTAGCATAGTAGAATTAAGATAAGAACAAAAGATAGACAACCAACACATAGACATATTGATTAAATTAAGAGTATACTTATCTCAATTACAATGCAAGGTATCAAGGGTTTGGAACCCTTGAAAAACCTGTAAAAGAGGCACCAAAATCGTCTTTAGGGTTTCACCAAAACTTCTCCCCTTTTTTTATGAAAAAACTAGAAAACTATATATAGGAAAAACGTTCTGACGGCGTCAAGAGTTAAGTCTGACGCCGTCACCTCGCCGCCATATACTTCCTCGGACGCCCTAGATCCACTTGTGACGGCCTATGTGACGCCGTCACCACCTTCGGTATTTTATTCTTGGCCACTTTGACGCCGTCACCTATCCATCTGACGCCGTCACCAGCTACGATATTTTATTCTCCATGTCTGACGCCGTCAAGAAGGAAGTCTTGACGCCGTCACCTTGTATCTTCAGCATGGATTTTTGGTACTTTGCCGTTTTCTTCACTTTATGCTCCAAAAACGTCCAAAATAGCCTCTTTTCCAGAATTCACTCTCCAAACACCTAAAATCACAAAAGGAACGATTTAGGGCAATATTTGATCAAATAAAGTCGGATTCGGGCTTAAATGACCCCCTAAAAACGGATCATTTTTCGCCTCATCATATACCCTTACACTTGAGATTTGCTTGTCCTCAAGCAAATGAGCTTTTATTCTACTCAAAAGACAAGTTAGGGGTCATTTAACACTAATATAAAAGTAATTACAACAAATAATCGTTCCACTAAAGACCAATAGACAAGCACGGAGGTCATACACAAGCACCTCACAAATAGTGTTTTGATACTCGCATCTCTCGGGTGTAATAAAGTAATATAACATTATGGAAATGGAAGATATCTCTCACTACCTGTCATAGCAAAATAGATTACCATAGGCTTGGGAAAGGATCAAACCTCCACCACATGGCGTAAGCACCTAGGATAAACTATCAAAGAGGTCTTTTAAAGGGTTGTAACGTTAGGTGTAGGGATATGAATTACACGGTTTTGTTGGATAAGGGAAGTTTTACTGGTGGCGAGTTAACAATCTTGGTTAATTACATGTACAAGATAGCGTTGCTAAGCCAAGACTAGACTCGAATTAAGCTAATAAATGAAAAATAACAAAAACATATAACGAACATAGAATGAAAACGGGATGGTAGTCCGTATGTTTTTTTTTTTTTTTTTTTTTTTTTTTTTTTTTTTTTTTTTTTTGCATACACTCTTACCCTACCATCCAAAATAATACATCATAGGGGTATGAGCAATCCCCTTACACTTGAATCTTTACATACTTTACATTAAACTAATCTAATGACTCGAATTAAGAAAATCAAAACACTTGGAGCACTTTTAAGATTAACGTACATATGGGGGTAATAATATTATGTTCTTCCCCATTACTCCACAAAATAAGTACTTACCCATGAGTCCCAATCGTCCCAAAACAATATGTACAAGGATATGACTCGACTTAGCAACCATGTAATCAATTAGAAAGTTAACTTAGGGTTTAACAAATAACAATAATGCACTAAAAATGAGCGCATACACGGAAGGCTAAGGCGATTTGGGTGTACATTTAAGTGGGGTGTAACAAATTCTTCCTTTAAGTAAGATGCTTAAGGTTAGAAACGAAAAGATAGGCTCGGAGGGGTGTACTAGGGGTATCGTGTACTAAAAATGAGTACAACGCAAAAGGTGTGGGAAAAATTAGTTGACTTAACTAGCCAAGTAGTATGACTTAAATGGTCAAGTAATTATGATACGGGTTTAACACAAGGGTGATCCTAATGCCTCTTATCATGTAGTAAATCCTACCACACGAATGTAGTCTCACTAGCGGTCTCGGGATGCATCAATAACGCAAGTTCTAGAATCTAAATGCTACTGGTACACTCATAAGCACCAATAATAAATGCTTTTCCTATCAAAACTAAAGGCGAACCTCACATTTTTGGGTGGAAAATTTTTCTGAATATACGGTTGTGTGCTAGTCATAAAACCTCCTATCCATGAGACGCTTGCTATGGCTAAAGTTTCACTCCTAAATGTTGTAAAAAAATTTAAATTTGGCGCTAAAATTACACTAACAAGTATTTCTCATAGTTTTATTACACATCTACTATCAAACAAAACAAACTCAAGCGAAAGTGCATATGTAAGGTATCATCTTTTTACCCTCCCCTTACACTTAGGATGAACATTGTCCCCAATGTTCAAGTAAAGAATGTAAAAGTTAAAAGTAAAGAGAATGAAATCAAATACTCCCCTGATTCGCTCGGTATGGATTTTAGGTTGGCCAGGTTAAATCTTCCTCCAAGAGAATGAACAATCAAAGCTTCCCTTCCAGAATATAAATCATCTTCTTGTCTTAAATAACCTGTAAATCCTGACAACAATAGACAAGGCAACCTCGCGTAAAATCGGCGGCATCCTATATAAGTTACTAAATCCTAGAAAACAAAGTAAGATATAATGCTTGTGGAATGAAGTTTGCAGATTTCCTGGAGATTATAAAACTTAATAATTCACAAAAACCATAAGACTCCGTTAGAAAAACAAAACCGGTAAAATTTCCAGATTTTTAACTCCTGACGCCGTCAAGAGCAATAGCCTGACGTCGTCAGAATGGACCTGCAGAAATCTTTATGTTAAGTTTCCGGAAAATTTCTGGAAAAACTTTGTCCTACTTCCTGGAAAATCCTGCAAAACTCCATTATGACTCAATACAAGCATTTGACTCTAACAAATACGAATATACATGTTCATTAAATATTGTGGAGAATCATGATCGGTTTGTTTCTTAAAAACATATTTGGGGTTTCCCCTTACACTTATCTTTTGCAAAAATACCTTTAGGTTGAAGTTAAGACTAGGCCAAACAACATAATAAAGTATTTCCACATTTTAATTGAGAAACATGATCAACCACAAATAAAAATAAAACATGCATACGGAAGCAAATAACAATCAAACAAATAAAATCACACAAAACATGGGTTGCCTCCCAAGAAGCGCTTTTCTTTATTTACGAATCTTGTAGCTAGACTCAAAGTCGTGGGTGACTACGTGATTTCATCATTTGAAATGATGTAAGCCTCAATCTATCAATACTCGCAATCACTTTCCCACCTAATTTGCTCCTCAAGTTAGCTACCCCATCTTGGCTCAATCCTTCGATGGTGAATGGCCCATACCACCAAGGACTTGGTTTATCGGGTGGTATTGTTGTTTCTAAGTGTCTCAAGAGTACTAAGTTCCCTTCCTCAAACGGTGTATGATTGCTTTCGTATTGAGTGTGTTTGAGTTCGATCGGATCCTTATTGCTTTTTCTCCTGTCATCCTTAGCTTTCTTATAGCTTTTGATTCTTGCCTCCCATGCAAGAATTTTATTCTGAACACGAATGGGTGTTGCGCCAATGTTGTTTTTAATCATTTTCCAACTCATATTCTCATGTCCACTGCGCGGAGTCATGTGGAAGCTAATCTTTCTCTTTCCAGATTTAAGCTCAATCTTCCTATCTTCATACTTAATGACAGCCCTAGCGGTGGTGAGGAATGGTGCCCCAAGGATTATCGGCATGCATCCATCCCCTTTATCATCAATGATCATAAAATCAACGGGGTACATGAACCCTGCCACATTAACTAATACATCTTCTGCGATTCCTAGGGGGTATACGTACGAGTGTCCAACAAGAGATAGCCTAACACGAGTAGGTGCTGGCATTTTCGACGTCAGTTGGATGTAAATAGTCAGGGGCATAAGATTTACTTCCGATCCTTGGTCGGCGAAAGCACTAAGATGTCTCAAGTCCCCGATGCTTGTTGGTATTTCAAAGTTTCCACATGCTACCTGCTTAGTAGCCACTTTCTGTACCAATAACCTCTCGACCACTGATCCTCCAATAAGCGTATCATACTCATCTTCCTCTTTTTTCTCTTTCTCGGGAACCTGTTCGGAGGATTGGTTACGCCTATCACCCTTAATCCAATTTGTTATGGTGCTTTCGTTTATGTCATGTTTCAGGTAGTAGCTCAAAGGTTGGGACTCAGGCGATTTTTCTAAGGTCTGTTTAGCAAGAGTTTTTATCTTCTCATTATCTTTATGGACAATGGTGATGGAGTTAACAAATTGGGTGGTGGGAGTGGCACTTTCTTTCCTTAGCAGTATTCGTTCGGGGGTTTTCTGACTGGCATACTCCTCCAATAGACTCAACATCTCATTCATTTTCTCCTGCATCTCCTCCTTTTGCTTGTAAACTGCTTCTTTGAATCTAGCAAGCCGATCAGAGTGGGTCGCCATATATTCTCTCATCCTAGCCTCAAATTCCGAGCTAAGTTCCTTGGGAGGGGAACAAGGTGGAGTGCACCTCTGAAAAGTCTCGACATGTTCTCTAGAGGGTGATTCAGATAATGGTACCGAGGTTGATCTTGAGACAGAATTGACCGTGGCTTGTCTAGGACTTAAGGGTCTCCTTTGCCTTTCTTCAAAATAGTCAACTTTTGCCTCAATTTTGCATAAGAGTTCATCGGGGATTTCTGTGGTTCCTCCAGATGCCGAGACTGCATTGATGGCCGCTTCTACCGTATGTTTAAACTCCCAAATCTCATTATTATCGACAGCGAGCTCTTCTATAATCGCCCATGACTCCTCAGCATTCTTATCACGCAATTTGCCTCCCGCGGCTCTGTCGATAGTGCGCTTAGTGTGATAATCAACATGGTCGTAGAAAATCTGAACTAATAACCAAAGGTTTATGCCATGATGAGGGATCTTGTGGAGGAGATCCTTAAAACGGGCCCAAGCCTCGTAGAAAGGTTCACCCCGCTGTTGCTCAAACATCAAAATGTCCCTTCTAAGCATTGCAGTCATTTCTGGCGGAAAGAATTGGGTAAGGAAGCGATTGGCGAGATTGTCCCACGTGGTGATGGATCCCGCGGGTAAACGCTCAAGCCATTGACTAGCTTGATCTCGTAGAGAGAATGGGAATAGGCGTAATCGGGTTGTCTCTCTAGTCTCAACACCTGGGTCTATGGATTCTACGATTTTGAGGAAGTCCTTAAGGTGTTGGTTTGGATCTTCGGAACGAAGTCCATGGAATGCACATCTGCTTTGCACCAACCGGATGGTGTCGGATCGCAAGGGGGTCACATTGGCTCCGGTGAGCTCAATGGTGTTTCGGTAGCCTTGGTGGCTAGGTCGGGAATACTCTCCTAAGGTTCGAGGCCTAAGGGGTTCTAATGGTGGGTTTTGTTGTGGTGGGATGATGGGTTCAAAGATGTTACCACCTTCCATGATGTCGGATGGTAAAGAGTTACGAACAAAGGTACGAAGAAATAAGATAGACTAAAGAAGACCTAAAAATAAAAAATAAAAATCTTACTAGAAAGGAATCTAGCAAGTAGACCTAATAAAAAGAAATCCTAACCTAGACAATAACTATTCCCCGGGCTGCGGCGCCAAAAACTTGATGCGTGGGAATCGCACCTTGCTTTACCTCTCGAGGGATCTCGCGAGGCTTACAACCCCCACCAGGCAGTGTACCTGATCGTTGTAGTATAGTATAGTGACAAGTACCGGGGGATTGATCGTTCCGCTTAGGAATAGTGTCGCTAGGATTAGAAAGCCTAATTAATAGTTCTAGAGATGAAAGATGATTATTTTTGTGTTTTTATATTTCTATGAAAGCAAGTAAAATCTCGGGTTTTGGAAGAGTGGGCGGAATTAGTTGCTATTCAACTAACCCAAAAACTATTATATAATTAATTAAACTAATGAAAATGAAATTACACTAATATTAAACTAAGGTTGTGAGCAGTATTTGGAGAAATTGTGTTTACTTAGACTTCATTACTCCCTAGATATCTTTTACATGTCAATTACTTGTTACACTTGTATGGATGACGGATTGTATTCCTTAATACCATTCGTGGGGTGGCATACATAACTCCCCAACTCTATGAGCTCTTATCTCCTCCTACACCATGACCCAGCACAACTATAGGGATTGTAAACAGTGGCTCATGCATTAAATACAACCAATAAAGACCTAGTACGCCTCGGTTCATGTTTCTTAAGACGTTCAAGCATGTTACCATTTGGAGATCTGCCAGTTTTCTTAAGCCTAACATATAATATCATTCATCCAAAACAAGAATAGACAAGTAATCAACACATAATCAACATCTAGGTTTCCTTAGATCTAAGCAAACACAAAGTAAATCTAGCCTAGCATAGTAGAATTAAGATAAGAACAAAAGATAGACAACCAACACATAGACATATTGATTGAATTAAGAGTATACTTATCTCAATTACAATGCAAGGTCTCAAGGGTTTGGAACCCTTGAAAAACCTATAAAAGAGACACCAAAATCGTCTTTAGGGTTTCACCAAAACTTCTCCCCTTTTTTTATGAAAAAACTAGAAAACTATATATAGGAAAAACGTTCTGACGGCGTCAAGAGTTAAGTCTGACGCCGTCACCTCGCCGCCATATACTTCCTCGGACGCCCTAGATCCACTTGTGACGGCCTATGTGACGCCGTCACCACCTTCGGTATTTTATTCTTGGCCACTTTGACGCCGTCACCAGCTACGATATTTTATTCTCCATGTCTGACGCCGTCAAGAAGGAAGTCTTGACGCCGTCACCTTGTATCTTCAGCATGGATTTTTGGTACTTTGCCGTTTTCTTCACTTTATGCTCCAAAAACGTCCAAAATAGCCTCTTTTCCAGAATTCACTCTCCAAACACCTAAAATCACAAAAGGAACGATTTAGGGCAATATTTGATCAAATAAAGTCGGATTCGGGCTTAAATGACCCCCTAAAAACGGATCATTTTTCGCCTCATCAAATATCTATTGGTAGATCTTATAAACGTGAAGTGTTTTGTTATTTGGATGATATGGAGGATTGTCATATTCGGTTGGGGAAATCATGGCGACAAGAAGTTAAAGGTTTTTATGATTTGAAGCAAAATCTCTACCTTTTCTTATCGGAAGGGAAGAGAATTGCAATGATTCCATCCGAAGAATAATTACATGTGCCAATGGCCGAGGTTAAGGAAGAAGAAAAGATTTTGAAGGATGAAGTTGTTAAAGAGTATGTTGAGAAAATCCAAGAATCTAAAGTCACTTTACAACATGAAGACAAGATTTCAACTTTTGTGTTCGAAACAACAAAACAAGTTGATACCTTGAAGACTTGTGAAGAAGAAGTTATGGGTTTTAATGGTGATGAAGATGTGAAGGATTTTAATGGTGAGCTAAGCATGGATTCTGAAGGTATCAAAGATCTAAAGGTTTGTGATTTTGATAATGGGTTAACATTGAATATGATTATGACAAATCCGATGAAGTTTTCAATGGTAAGCGAAGAAGTTGATTTTATTGCAATTAAAGACTTGGTGACTATTGATAAGGAGTTCATAACTCAATGTTTTAATTCATGGGTTGATCATTGGGAATGTGGAAGACATGTTAAAAAAGATGAAGGTTCTCGAGTTAATGTGAAGCGCAAGTCTACCCAAGATAAGGTTCGTCGTGAGAAGATGTTCGAGGTGGATGAAGCCTTTGATTGTGAGAACTCGAGGGCGAGTTCTTTCTAAGTGAGGGGGAATGATAGGGACGAGATTTGTGATCAAAACACGAATATCGACTTAACTACAGCGTAGGGCCAACCTCATGGTTACGTTGTAATCCTAAAGCCATTTACGCCGTAATTTAATTCAAAGACTTTTGATAGCTACGGAGTCACACTTACGCCGTAAGTGGATGAATGTAATTACGCCGTAACTACATCGATTCCAGAATGTTCTTTTTATGTTTAAGTCGTTTTTTAGGATAATTATTGTTTAGGAATTTATCTTTTACTATAATTAGGTTTTCTTTCTCTACAAGTTTGGCTTCCCTATAAATATAGGGATCATTATCATTGTAATTCACTTTTGAGTCATTAATTTTAGGTGCGCCTTGGTTTCACCCTTGGATTAGGGTTTATCTAAACTCGCTTCTACGCGTCCTGCGTCAATACCCCCATTCGATTTTTACTTTCTTTTTTTGATTTTTTTAAATCTATTTACAATTGGGTTTGCGGTTTGTGTTGTGTTTTTGTGTGTATGTGATTTTGTGAGTGTGTGTTTTTGTGTCTGGTGACTGGGTGTATGTTGAGGTTTTTTTTTTTTTTTTTTTTTTTCTCGGGTAGTTAAATGTGTAGTATTTTTTATGCAATTTTTTTTACAATATATTTTTTTTCTTAATATTTTTTGTGTTTTACATTAGCATGATATTCTAAATTTTGTATGCTTTTATTATTTTTATATTGTAATTTGTATATATACAATTTTTTTGAATGAATGAAAAATTAGTCGGTTAAAAGAAATAGAAAAGAAAATAAAATGGTGAGCCTCAAAAGATGAAAATCACTCAAGCCATTAAGAAAGAGTACAGTAAAACCTTTATAAATTAGTAGTGTTGGGACCGAGATATTTTATTAATTTAGCGAGATATTATTATATTGATAAATTAATAATTTATAAATTTTAAGAGGTTTTACATATGGTCTTTAAATTTTCAAGTGTAATATATTACTTACAATGTATACTCATTAGAGATGAAAATAAATTTGAAAAACAAGTTTCAATTAGAATTTTATGAATTCATATTCACACTTTATGAAAATAAAATTATCACTTTTTGTTGCAATACGAGAAGATAATAGACCAACACTTTAGTGCAATAAAAAGATTTTGAGATAAACTCAATATAAATTTGAAGTTTAACCAAAAATAACAATTGGTAATTTGTACTAGTCTCAAGTTGAGACTGGACAAATAATTAATTTTATCGATGTTATTAATTTACCGAATATTAATTTATAAAAATTTTACTGTATTTTGATATATGAATGTTAAAAGTAAAATACTAAAATAACGTTGAGAGGACAATAAAAATAGAAATGGCTCAAGTATTACTATTAAAATCTTAATAAACGACGACACCTAAAATATAAGGGTCAATCTTAAAATTGAATACACCACAAGGACTACAAGCATAAAATAATCTCACCAATAACGTTCACATTTCCCCACAACACAACACTCCATTCCCCACTACTACTTCACTCCCAAGCTCCACTCCCAAACACACACAACAATGTCACCACCACCACATTTCGTCTTCCTCCTCACCCTCCTTTTCCACGTCAGCATCCTCCATGCATATGACGACCACCCAGACCTCCAACCTCTACTCTCCTTCAAATCAACATCCGACGTGTCAAACCACCTAACCACCTGGACAAACTCATCTTCAAACAACCCATGCACTTCATTCCAATACATAACCTGTCTCCACAACCGAGTCACTAAACTCGTCCTCGAGAACCTCAACCTCTAAGGCCGATTCGACTCACTCAACTCGCTTACTCACCTCCGTATCCTCTCTCTCAAAAACAACAACCTCACTGGCCCTGTTCCTGATCTCTCCAACTTAACTTCACTCAAACTGATCTTCCTTTCCAACAACCTCATCTCCGACGAATTCCCGCCGTCGCTGCCGTCGTTGTTTGGACTCTACCGCCTTGATCTGTCGTTCAACAACTTCTCCGGCGAGATTCCGGCAACTTTGAACACAATGATACATCTGTTAACGTTACGTCTTGAGAATAATCAGTTTTCTGGTGACGTCACTGTTTTGAAGCTAAATAACTTACAGGAACTGAATATCTCAAAATAATTAGTTTTAACTTGTGTGTTTCTGCAGGAAAAATCTATATGCATAAGTGTGGAAACTTAACAAGGATGCTGATTGGATAAGAAACACTGATAAAAAGGACCGGAAGCGTATAGCTTTTAATGGGTATAAAGGTACTTGAAACTCTTGACGTTCTCCGTAAGTCAAAGTCAAACGGTTCTGTGTTTCACCAAAGCACATCTCTCCTACACATTTTTGAGGTCTCCAAGTTTCTTTTAGACTTTTATCATAACCTCACAAATCCTTATAAAAAGAAGTTGCAGTATTTCCTTGGAATTTCATTAAGTTACATTGATATTGTGTTTCCATTAGACTGGCGGAAATCAGTCGACGAGGACTTGGTTTCCCTAAAGGAGACTGATCTGTCGGTGAACTTACTCGAGGAGATTATTCTTCAAACTTTTGACATCAAAGCTCTAGACAGGGTGTTTATTATATGTCTATGTTCAAGAGTATCAATAGCAGTTTACGAGAATCTCATTAATAAGCTCAAAGATAAACCTCAATTTAAATCATTTGTTGAGAAATTTAGGGATGGTGGATTGAAAAATGTTTTGGTTGCTCCAACACTTCAACGTGCTTTAGAAGATAACTTTAGAGTCGCCTCCGGTTTCCTATCACCTCCCAGTTTCGGGTATCTAGTGGACCGTCTTCTTTTAATGCAAACTTTCACTTCAGAAAATTCTTACACAACAAGATCTTCTTTTGTTGGATCATTTACACATATTCAATCTGCTTCAACTTTATCTATTGGCCCTTCTTCTCCAAATCTAAGCGTTCTTGTTGAAATAATCCAAGATATTCTCTGTTTTAGTGAAATTACTATGGTATGGATTCAAAGATCAAAGATTGATGTCTCTTATTATCCACTGTTAGTACTAAAGATGGTTATGATACTTTCCTTAATATGTTTGAAGGCACCAAATTATTCTCCTAAGCTACTTGACTTTCTGTCTGGTTACGACAATATTGCTTATTTTCTTCCAAAGAAGTTTTTGTGTAGTCTTCTAAGGAAAAGGGTAAACCAAAAATTGAACTTGGATCCAGAAGTTGTTGCAGAAGCGTTTTTTAGCATTGATGATCCTCTCCTGATTGTTAGATCGGAAAATGTGAGTCCTAAAATCAATGCTCCTTGTGTTATATTTGTTGACCTTGAGAAATCAAAAGAGGAGATAATGAGCGTTTTGTTTCCAAGGAAGAACACACATAATGTCCACACACCATCAAATAATGTTACCGCTGGGACAATTCCTGAGATATTGTCTTCAGATACATTGCAAGATACTAACATTATGAATCGTGTGGAACTTCAAATTAACTGGAAAGTATTAGAAGAAATATCTGAGGCTATTAATGGGAAGAAGGGAGTGGCACTGAACAAGTTATCTGCTGCAACTATGATTAAGGTACAATATACATGATTGTTTGTAACAAATGATTTCTGTTAATGATATCATTTATCTGTAAGTTTGATGCCTTATCTTTTGTCTGTTGCCAGAATGAACTTGATATAAATAGGGGCGCATTACTTACTGCCTTTGCAGCTCAAACTTCTTGTTCTTACGAAGATGCAAGAGCTATACGTGATGCAAATGAAGGTCTGAAGTTGCTTTCTTTTGCGTTTGACTCAAGGTTAGACTTGCACCATTGTAAATTTTGAAGTGGTTTTTAAACTTCAAACCAATTTACACTTGAATTTGTATTAAGATTTTTTTCGTTTTTGGATCCTTTTACAGTCGACTAGAATTGAAGCATTCAGTTATATTGAAGGGTGTGAGTCGTGTTGTCAAGGGGCTACAAAGTCATCGGCCAAAGCTAGATAATTTCTTGAACCGATCTTCCATGAACCAGGCATTAAAGGTTAAACAAACACGTGATTCAGTGGTGTTACAAAATCAAAGTGAATGTGACAACACTCAGGATGATAACAACAAGAAAGGGAAGGGGAACAACAAGGGAAAGAAGAGTAAAACGAGCAAAGGTAAAAAGAAATGATACTGATGAAATAGGAGGGATATCGGATGGTTTTCTCTTTTTTTGTATTCCAGAAAAAAAAATATATGAACTTTGATTCCATGATCATTAGCACTTTATGACACAGGATATGTTATTTTGTGGGTTTGAAACTCATGGTTATGCATGTAAGAGTTCTGGTAGGCCTTTTAAGAACAGTTATGATCAATCATCAAGACAACTTGCTAACTAATGGGTTCACTAAATGCGGTCTTGTGAAAATATTAAATATACTTAAGTGTACATCATAATCTTGTATCCTAATATTAACCCGTGTTTTCACATCGTTTAAGAATAGATGAAACCGAATGGCAAAAAAGACTACAAATATAGAGAAGAACCAATGCGTTTACCAAGAAACACTTTGAGTCCAAATAAACGACTATGGGTGGGACGATAAAATAAAATAAAACAGCAAACTAAACATCTAATAACCATTACTCCGTATTTTTTTTATCAAAACAATAAAACCACTTTCATCTTCATTTTTAAAAATTGAATATCTCACAAACCATTAATCGTTAGGCGAAAATAATTAAATTATTGCGACCGGAATAAAATTATATTCTATAGAAATCGAACAATGTATATTTTCGTCGAAGTGTTTTCTATATCATTTTTGCGGGTTTTGATATTTTACACTATAAATGAAATTTTGAGAATTCACATACATTTTTATGTTAACACAATCCCAAAACCATAACCCCTAAACCTAAAATCCTTAAACCATAACCCCTAAACCCCAAAAAAAACCCTAAACTCCAACCCATAACACCTAACCTCTAGAAAGCCTAACTCCTTGATGAGGTATGGTCTCCTCCGGATACTTTGGTGGAGATAATCACAATTAGTCCTTAATATTTCTAAGACAAATCCACTCTATGATGGAGCAGTGCCTAAACATGATGCATAGTGACGGAGCAGTGTATGCCGCAACAGTGCATGCCGCAGCAGTGCCTGCATCGGTGCTGGTACAATAGCCACTGACATACAAGTACAATGATGTACAGATGAGCAGAGAGGCTTTGGTCCACAACCGGTACTTGTAGCATAACAACAACTTGGACCCCGAGGACCACGCCTGACACTCTTCAGCGATATGTGTGCTGCCCCTAGAAGACAACTTAGTCCCCACAATCCTTTTGTCGTGGGGCTAAGCCCAGGTAGTATAAAAGGAGATGTTCGCACATATGAACACACACACACTCTATTAATCCTCACTCACCTCTCTTACTATCTCTCTCTAGTTTCTCTTACTAAAACTTATGCCAAGCATATACTTATTCTCACACTGGAGCTTGGTCTCGGATTAAAAACCCGGGGCGAGCTAACGGTGTTCTTTATTATTTCAGCCTAGAGACGAAGGAGCAACTACAAGACTTCCTCAAGAGCAACTACGAGGCCTCCGCAAGAGCAGCTGCAGAACCTCCTGAGGATCAGGGCTGAAGAGCACCTACGGAAATTTGCTCAAACATTGGTGCCATCCGTGGGACCCTTATACCAATCTACTAAGTTCTAAGCAATGAACGATTGTATTAGGGATTCTCACTTGGAGGAAGGGAAAAACTTGAACACCGGGATACAAAGGACTAGGAGGACTCCTCCGGGAGGATCCTCCGTCCCCGTCGGACCAGTTCATGAAGGACCTTCCCCGACGTTCGTGAAGTATTACATTGAGGTGTTAAGGACCGTGATGAGGAACTAGACATTAGGGGCAAGGAGAAAGTAATTCCCCGTAGACTCTCGTGCGGAGGATCATGAGGTGCAGGACCGGAGGAGTCTCGGGAAAGTCCAACGGTGGAGATCAAAGGATATTCCTCAGATAGATCAAGGCCATGCGAAGCGCAATTCATCTGGCACCTACTCGTTCTATCTCACATATCAGTTGTAAATGCTTGTAAGTGCTTTAACTCTTTGTTTTCTCGTGTTATAAGGATTCCATGCGAATCTTAAAAGCACATAAGTAGATCTGTTGGTACCGCAACTGTTAATCTTGCCTTAGCCTCTTGTGAACAATGCATATCACCATATCCAAAGTATATATTCAAACCTCATACGTAAAACACACGTCGTGCATGAAGGAGCATCGTGTTACGCTTTCTAGGAGCAAGCATAGTTTACACCAATTGGCAAGATGATGTCATCTGGTGGATTAGGAGTGCCTCCTTAATGGGAGTGTCTCCTACAGAGGAGTATCTCCACCCTATTAGTAACTAGGCTTGACTTAAACTATAAGCTTGTTCCATGATATTGCACCGTGAGCTACAATCTAAATATAATTGTTCTTGTGAAAATGATTCACATACGGGTTGTCGAATACCTACTATTAGGGGTATGATCCGTAAAGAGCTAGTATGCAAAGGTATAAGAGCATGCATTCAATTCTCCGTTACGCGATAGGCCTCCGGGCCAATGTATCTTGGGATCCATCCTATAGTCATATACATATAAATGTCTTATCCTACTATATGGGAGAGAGTTCATAACTGCCTGTAGGAGCTTCAACACCTGAATGTTAGAACCTTAACTTTAGGTTAATGATAACTGTATTTACTCTCTGAAAAACTTCAATCCTCATCTCCGTAACTTTCCCCCAGGTGTAGTTTTGTGTCACAAGTAATGGCTTTGATCTTTTGAGCATGCTCGGTTAGGCACTCATCGCGAGTGATATGAGAAAATTCATCCTTCGGGTGTAGTGAATGAGAACTACATACTTCCTTCGTCGAAGTAGTCCTGCTACAGCCAGAGGCATCGGAACCTCCTAGAAAAGGAGATAGAGGCTATTCGCTTCTTTTCTAGGTTAGGATCTCCGACTATGCCCCCAGCTAAAGATTATTTCCTTTATTTCATAAATAATGGGAGGAAGCAGAGTCTCTAAAACAACCTCTATTTAGGTTTTGTTATTGAACTTGTTATCATAAAACAATCAAATAACGTCGGATGGCTCGCTACCTCCGTACGAAGAAGGATAACTCCTACTAATGTGTTCCCCATGGTGAAACTGTACCATCGGTGGTTAGGCTGAGCAACCTTTGCTAATTGACTCCGCAGCAGAAGGCCGGGAACACCCACCTTTCCTTTTGCGTGTATAGGCAACCAGATGACTAGCTACATCGGTAGCGGAATGTACACACAATATAACTACATTCCCGAGTTGGCAAGTTAAGCAACTCAAAGGACTTAGGTCCAAGATACATCACAAGCAGATAGTGCCCGTGGAGGACTTGCACGCCCGGGCCTAGTAATAACGTAAACATGTGGTTTAGTACTGTACGGAAGGATACTTCCATGGAGGGACGCCTCCTAAACATCTTAAGGATGAACCACCTTAACTTAGTTTATGCACTTGTGATGATCCACATAAATGATTAGCATCTGAAGTGATAGTGCAATTTTTTATCTGGCTAAAACTACAACTAGCCCACAACCTCTTTCAGAGTGGTGGAACAACCCTTCTGGAGTGATGGTAAAATAATCAATGGAACATTACTAACTAGCTCATAACCTCCTCAGTAGTGATGGTAAAATATTTGGTTGAAAGACATGCCAAGTCGGCTCATAACCTCCTTTGGAGTAGAGGAACAATGTCTCCTCCGGAGTGATGTTATAAACCTTGGTTGAGCGACCTATCTGGTGAGCTCATGGTCTCCTTCGAAGTAGAGGAACAATGTCTCCTCATGAGTGATGGTATAAACTTTAGTTGAGCAACATATCTGGTCAGCTCATGGTCTCCTTTGGAGTAAAGGAACGATGTCTCTCCTCAAGTGATGGTGCAATCTTTGGGTGAGAAACTTCTACTTGGCTCTAGTAGTTACTCTTCGGTAAGTAGCTACACTTGAGGGAGAAGGTAGCACAAGGATATCCAAGTGATGTATATATTAAAAGCACCATTATAAGGTGCTACATTGGTGGCTGCACATAAGTAGACGCTACGTCAAAATATAAAAGTAATACAAAGATATTGATCTGAGTATTATATCTAAACCTGTAATAAGTATTTCGGTACACTAAACCTACAAAATATAAAGGTAAATATATTATACCGAACTAGACACCCTGTTAGCAGCTGCTGCATCTGCAGCTGCTGCATCGGCAGTTGATGCATCGGCAAATGCGTATCGAACACAGTATTTGTTTTGTATTTATCTAAGTGTTAGAACATATCGACAACAAATAGTACAATTTTGTATTTGCAGTAGCTGTTGCTTCATTGGCAGATGTTGCATCTACAGCTGCAGCTGCTACATCTGCAGTTGTGGCAGCTGCAAATGCTTCATCGAAAAACATGTATCAAACACAATATGTGTGGATTTATCTAAGTGTTGGAGTGCATCGACAATATCAATGGCACAATTCTAATATTAATGTTGTGTATCTATAATTGTTAAGATCTATGAGTGGCTGGCAGATGTTACTCCGAGAGACCCTGCTGGTGCAAGGTTAGGTGCTATTCATATTAATTGTAGGCACTTCATACAAAAAACATTAAGGCATTCAAAAATATGCAAATACTAAGATAACATGATGAATGTATGCATAAAGAGCCATTGCTCTGGTGGGATACAACTGTCACAAAATCATTAAGTTTTACATCTCTTAATGAACCTTCATCATAAGGATATGGCATGTAGTAGGGACCAGGATTAGGGGAAAGGAATTCCTTGTGAATTGTGTCTTAATGGTATCTCATACTATGACATGATAATAAAACCCAGCGTTCCTACTATCATCCTTGTCGTTTAGTTCATCTTTATCTGACCCAACACCATCAAAATTCTCACCATTTAGCAATATCAGGATGACGCATGTCTTCATCTGTGTCATGCTGATAAAAAATTTCTTGGACACCCTAAGGCTGCGCACCTATACAAGTATCGTGACCTTGAGTGGCTGCTCTGGTATTCTGGGGTTGAGTACTCTTTTATGATCATGTAATACCTTGAGCTCCATCTAAAGGAATATTAGTGACACCATTTCGGAGTCACAAAGGATTTAGTGTAGTCAGGACCCGAAGCTACCTGATTCGGAGGAATAGTGGGATAAGCACTCACCTATCTCCTTGTCTTCGAATCAATACACTGCTAGGGGATTACATTTATGAGTTCAATCACATTAGTCCCTCTGGTATGTTCTGGATCGCTCTCAACAGGCTCTGTGTCTGAGTAAGCATCGGAATCCACAGTCGATGGATGATCATCTAAACTCCCATCGCTTTCGCTTCGATTGTTCTTATCTTCAACATTTTATTCACTTGACCTTACCCCGGAGTTTTTTCTTGGTCACCTAGCTTTTTTGGTTGCATCGGTAGATACCTCCGGCTAGCTAGTGGGTTTCTTTTGTTATGCTTAAGTACATAACCCTCCGATGGAGAGCTCCGAGGTACCTCCGATGGAGAGCTCCGAGGTACCTCCGATGGAAACACTCCAATCGAAACACTTAAGGTAGGATTCTCCTATGAATGAGAATTCTTCAAGTGTCTACACAAAGAATGGCTAGCTAGTGGGTTTCATTTGTTATGCTTAAGTACATAACCCTCCGATGGAGACCTCCGAGGTACCTCCGATGGAGAGCTCTGAGGTACCTCTGATGGAAACACTCCAATCGAAACACTCAAGGTAGGATTCTCCTATGAATGAGAATTCTTCAAGTATCTACACAATGAATGGCTAGCTAGTGGGTTTCTTTTGTTATGCTTAAGTACATAACCCTCTGATGGAGACCTCCGAGGTACCTCCGATGGAGAGCTCCGAGGTACCTCTGATGGAAACACTCCAATCGAAACACTCAAGGTAGGATTCTCCTATGAATGAGAATTCTTCAAGTATCTACACAAAGAATGGCTAGCTAGTGGGTTTCTTTTGTTATGCTTAAGTACATGCATAATACATACATATTGGTATATGATACGAGAGAAGTGGGAATTACCTCCGATGGAAACCTCCGTAAACCCTCCGATGGAAACCTCCGAGGTACCTCCGATGGAGAACTCCAATCGAAACCCTTATGGTCGGGTTACCTCTGAACGAGTTCCTCTCCGATGGAAAGCTCCATTCGAAACTCTCTAGTGAGTACTTCCGATCGAGACTAATGAGTACCTCTGATCGAGAGAAAAGTACCTCCGATGGAGAACTCCAATCGAAACCCTTATGGTCGGGTTACCTCCGAACGAGTTCCTCTCCGATGCAAAGCTCCATTCAAAACTCTCTAGTGAGTACTTCCGATCGAGACTAATGAGTACCTCTGATCGAGAAAAAGGTACTCCCAATCGAAAACCTTGTTTGAAATACCAAACACTTTCCTCCGATGGAGAACTCCAATCGAAACCCTTGTGGTCGGGTTACCTCCGAACGAGTTCCTCTCTGATGGAAAGCTCCAAACAAAACTCTCTAGTGAGTACTTCCGATCGAGACTAATGAGTACCTCTGATCGAGAAAAAAGTACTCCCAATCGAAAACCTTGTTTGAAATACCAAACACTTTCCTCCGATGGAGAACTCCAATCGAAACCCTTGTGGTCGGGTTACCTCCGAACGAGTTCCTCTCCGATGGAAAGCTCCATTCGAAACTCTCTAGTGAGTACTTCGATCGAGACTAATGAGTACCTCGGATCAAGAAAAAAGTACTCCCAATCAAAAACCTTGTTTGAAATACCAAACACTTTCCTCCGATGGAGAACTCCAATCGAAACCCTTGTGGTCGGGTTACCTCCGAACGAGTTCCTCTCCGATGGAAAGCTCCATTCGAAACTCTCTAGTGAGTACTTCGATCGAGACTAATGAGTACCTCAGATCGAGAAAAAAATACTCCCAATCGAAAACCTTGTTTGAAATACCACACTTTCCTCTGATGGAGAACTCCAATCGAAACCCTTGTGGTCGGGTTACCTCCGAACGAGTTCCTCTCCGATGGAAAGCTCCAAACGAAACTATATGTTTGTGATGTTATTCATGACTAGAGCTCCAAACGAAACTCTATGTTTGTGAAGCTACTCGAAAAAAGCTCCAAGTTGGTGATGCTAGTCGAATGAAACACTCTGAAAGAAAATCCTTCAGTTTGTAAGGATACCTCTGATCGAGGTCCTTCGGTATAAAAATACCTCCGATCAAGATCCTTACCCATGGTTTACCCAACTCTTCCAACAAAAACTGTCGATCGAAGTTTTCAAGTTTCGATGAAACTCCGAATGAAACCCTCGAGTTGTTATTCTAACCAAATAAAACTCCAAATGACAGCCTCGTGTTGTGATTCCAGTCGAATAAAGCTCCGAATGAAACACAACGGCGAAGTAGGCAAAGAACTCTAACATAGACCTTTGAGCGAAATACTCAACCGGTGAGACAAATTTTCAGAAGTCTAGTACCAACTCTTTGGCAACACGTTACTACTAGACTGGGGGGCATGATGAGATACAAGGTACAAAATTATTGGTATGTTCCAAAAATCTCTTAACCTCCGAACAAAACACAAAACACTCAGACGAATGAGCAAACTTTCTAACTAGCGAACTTCGACATTAAGGCACAATATCGGCACGATCCAAGCGACTAACAACATAAGGAACATCACTTCGGGAAGTGGATTCAGGTCTAGTCTTGACTATCGAGACATGGCGTACAATTCATCACCAATATGCGGAGTGAATTACCAAGTGGGAATCGCCAACCGAATCGATGTTCTTCCCGTCGCACCCCGAATACTTATACAGTCAAGAGGAGAAAGTCTCTCATCAATCTCATCACCTTTTTCGTTTGATGGCTCACTAAACCCTACTTCAGAACTTCTCTTGGTCAATCCCCACCTTTTGGTCGCATCGGAAGGCTCTTGCAGCTTAGTAGAGGTTTTTTGCTTGGTCACTACCTTGGCCTTTGCAACCACTTTGTGATCAGGTCAAGTGGCAATAATCTTCTCCGGAGTAGGTGCATGAATAGCCAAATCTTTTGGGACATGTGAAATAGTATAGTTAGTGACCCACTCTTGTATTGGAAATTATTGGCATTCTTGGAAACTCTTTCACCTCCGATCGAGACATTCGAATGATCAGACAAAATTCTCTGAGTCTAGTACCAACTCTTTGGCAATACGTTAATACTAGACTGGGGGGACATGATGAGGTATGGTCTCCTCCGGATACTTTGGAGGAGATAATCACAATTAGTCCTTAATATTTCTAAGACAAATCCACTCTATGATGGAGCAGTGCCTAAACATGATGCATAGTGACGGAGCAGTGCCTGCCGCAGCAGTGCCTGCCGCAGCAGTGCCTGCATCGGTGCTGGTACAATAGCCACTGACATACAAGTACAATGATGTACAGATGAGCACAGAGGCTTTGGTCCACAACCGGTACTTGTAGCATAACAACAACTTGGACCCCGAGGACCACGCCTGACACTCTTCAGCGATATGTGTGCTGCCCCTAGAAGACAACTTAGACCCCACAATCCTTTTGTCGTGGGGCTAAGCCCAGGTAGTATAAAAGGAGATGTTCGCACATATGAACACACACACACTCTATTAATCCTCACTCACCTCTCTTACTATCTCTCTCTAGTTTCTCTTACTAAAACTTATGCCAAGCATATACTTATTCTCACACTGGAGCTTGGTCTCGGATTAAAAACCCGGGGCGAGCTAACGGTGTTCTTTATTATTTCAGCCTAGAGACGAAGGAGCAACTGCAAGACTTCCTCAAGAGCAACTACGAGGCCTCCGCAAGAGCAGCTGCAGAACCTCCTAAGGATCAGGGCTGAAGAGCACTTACGGAAATTTGCTCAAACACTCCTAAACCCTAAATACCTAAACTCTATATGTAAGCCCTATACCCAAAAAAATTCGACAGAAAAACTTTTCAAGAGTATATGATGTAGATATCATATGAAACATAATTTTGTTTTTTTCGTGGTGATATGATTAAGTTTCGTCTAACGATTATTGGTTTACGAGATATTTAATTTGAAAAAAATGAGAGTGAAGTTAATTATTTTTTTTTTTTTAGTCATATTCAAATGACAAGGACCTAGATACTTATAGAATATGAGATGTCTCAAGTTCACTTCCTACTTCGTGTAAACAATCTAAGGTATGTTTGTAAGAAATAATTGATGTTAGTGTTGGTACTGGTGCTTATGCTGTTGCTATTGCGGAAAAAGATTAAAATTGTAGTTTTTTTTAGTGATGTTTGACAAACTAGCTGAACTTTAAGATTGAAAGTGTAAAATGAATCTTTGTCATCCAAACAAAGCTTATTTAAAAAAAAAAAAAAAAAAAAAAAACGAATTCATTTTGTTTTCTTCCACTTCTTTTCTTTTCTTTCAAAAATAGAACTGTAAAGCTTTGTAAATGAGACCTGACGAACAATATTATAGGAAAATTAAAGTTAAGTGATCAATCCTGACTAAAATCAGTCTACTTAGATTAGTCAAGATACGAGTAATGAGTTAGAGGTTTATCATCATACATTTATACATTTATTGCATCAGCCGATGATTATCCAGAAATTCACCATAATGAGTGATGCAAAACTGATACGTATACATGGGATTAGAATGGGGACCATATCAAGTCTCCGGTCATGTACATTTAGCGTTTGAAATGGGTTATAAGCCAATGAATGGAGGAGAACCAGTCAATGAAGTCAATGTCTTTATGGTTTTAGTCAATAAGAAGAAAAATTACAAAAGTGATAGAATTGTCTATGTCTTTGGCTTACTGTAATATTAATACGCATGAGGTGAAAGATGTAGTATATAGAGCCTAAAAAATACAGGTGATAAGTTAGATTAAGTAGTTGTGTAACCTTTTTCTGTTGAACAAGTGAAATGATTATCTTTGTTTTTCTTTTCATGTCCTTTATTCTCTCTTGTCAATCTGCTTTAAACGATAACATATCTGTACCTGTCTGCCCAGAAAGTTTCAGTTGCCCAAAATTTGCCCCATTCAAGTATCCGTTTTACAGTGGCACTGACGAACGGTGCGGGTTGATCAAGGTCAAATGTAATTCAAAAGGTGGGGAAATTCAAATTGGGGAAAAGAAATATGAAATTGTTGCCAAGTTTGATTCTAGGAGTTCTTCCGTTTCGATCCGTAACACAACATTTGAAAAACTTGTGAACAGTACAAGTTGTGAGGCGCTTATGAATAATTTCACTTCTCCAAACCCTCTTGTATATTCCATTTCAATATTTCCCTTCCTCACTCTCTTCAAATGCACAAAAAATACCAGTTATGCTGAAGGAATGCTATCTTACTTTGACCAACCTAATTACAATAACTACACCAACAACACATGCAAAGATCACATGTTCTACTATGAGTATTCAATCAGCAATGCAACAGCTCCGAGTGATCTCCCGCGCACATGTGAAGTAATACAGTTGCCAATGATAGGGGGATGGGAAGATAATGTACGTGATACAACCACCATATTTTCCCTTCTCGCTCATAGGTTCCTTATTTCATTTTCATTGACACGTTCCTGTGAAAAGTGTCATAACAAGGGCGGCCGCTGTCTTGCGAACAAAGGACAGTTTCACTGTTTAGATGCCAAACAGGGTATTTACTTCTGGACTGTATATTTTGTTTCCTGCTGACTGCAATTTCCATGGACACACACACACACGCACACGTATATAAGCAGAGTCAGAAACTATTATTCATAAGTTAATTAAGTAAATCGTATGCAACGATTAATCACTATCAACCAACGATTACATTGGTATTTAGTTATTTACTACTCTTAAAAGTAAATGTTTTTTCACAAAACCATTTAATTATTTTATGTATGAATTCATATTTCTAATGTTTGTGGTAATTTATTTAAGACAAAGTACGCTTACTTTAGTATATTTCTGAGGCCTGTATCTAATGTAGCATGAAGCAAGACTTGTATGGTACGATCCACTTCAATGTGCTATTCAGTTTTTACAATAATTGTCTTTGTTGACTGGAAAGGGGTGTTTGGATTAGCTTATTTTCCAGGATTATGGACATATTAAAATTTAGATAAGCTTATTAGATTTTTTTTTTTTTTTTTTTTTTTTTTTTTTTTTTTTTGCTTATGAGATTGTGGATTATTTAAGTCTATAAGCCTATTTTCATAAGCTCATAAGCCCATAAAATAAGCTAATCCAAACACCCCTAACTCACAAACAGTCTATGATTACAAGAAAAGGATCATCTTTTTCAAAAACATTATACCTGAAGATCATGTTTGAAAAAGTTATTAGTATGTATCTAGATAGGGCTATATCGAGCATGGGGAGTGCTCGAGCTTTCCCACATGAACAACACAACACGTATGCACACACAACACAGTAAGGGGGTGTGGGAGTGGTGACAGGATGACATTCACAGTAAGAGTGGCGGGTTCACACACATAAACACATGGGAAGGCTCGGGAAGAATTCCCCGATGATCTGGACCAAATTTTCAGGAATAGAAAAGGGTGGAATGGTTTTCCCGCTCAGGAACATATGCCACATAGGCTTTTTTTGTGAATATTTGAGCTCTCCCTATGATGCTAACTGTATTTTCTTATAATCAAAATGGATATTCACAAACATTCCTAACCCAGAAATGTCCCTTCTATCTTATTAGTAAAGCGATGAACCACACCTTATTTAGATAGTTATCGTGCACTAACATTTCTAACATGATATATAAACGGTTCAATTCCTTTGGTGTAGAAACAGGAAGACCTTTAATGCCGGTGATTCTTCTCTTAGGTAATTTGTCATCGCCACCAATTTTTGTTGCCTTAACAATTCTAATTTTTATAAACAATGACATCTATCAAACTCTTTCAGCTCTTGGTGCAGGAACTGTGATGATACTAATCATAATAATCTTGTGTCTAAAGAAGAAATATGGATGGGGAAAAAAGGCGGAGTACAATGTCAATGTGGAGATTTTCCTAAAGAATCAAGAGTTCCTGGCTCCAAAAAGATACTCTTATTCACAAATCAAGAAGATGACAAACTCCTTTGAGGTCAAACTAGGAGAAGGTGGTTTCGGTTCTGTGTATAGAGGAGAGCTAAGCGGTGGAAACCTTGTGGCAGTGAAGATTTTAACTGAACTAAAAGGAAATGGGAAAGATTTTGTTAATGAAGTTGCAAGTGTTGGCAGGACTTGCCATGTCAATATAGTAAGTCTTGTGGGATTCTGTTTGGAGGGTAGTCGAAGAGCTTTGATCTATGAATATATGCCTAACGGATCCCTTGAAAAGTTCATATATGGTCGTGGTTCTTCAAGTAATAGCCATCTCGGGTGGGAAAAGTTGCACCAGATTGCAATAGGGATTGCTCGAGGATTAGAGTACTTGCATAGGGGATGTAACACAAGGATCTTACATTTTGACATCAAACCCCATAATATTCTATTGGATCAAGATTTTTGTCCTAAGATATCTGACTTTGGGCTGGCTAAGTTGTTCCCTGAGAAAAGAAGCATGATATCCATGACTGATATGAGAGGGACGCCCGGGTATATTGCTCCTGAATTATTTTCTAGAAGTTTTGGAGGTGTCTCACACAAATCAGATGTTTATAGTTACGGAATGATGATTCTAGAAATGGTCGGAGGGAGAAAAAATGTCCAGGTTGAAGTTGATCATACAAGTGAAATATATTTTCCTCATTGGATATACAAAAAGATTGAAGTACATGAAGAACAACTTGGACTGCACGGGATTGTGAGCGAAGCAGAAAGTGAGATGGCAAGGAAGATGATTATCGTGGGGTTGTGGTGCATACAAACGAATTCCGTAAGTCGTCCGACAATGACCAAAGTGGTGGAAATGTTAGAAGGGGGATTAGAGTTATTGGAAATTCCTCCTAAACCTTATCTGCTTTCTCCATCAAGATCAGTCGAGTCTTCAACTATAGAATAATTGCTTCCCTCTCTGTTTTCTCTGTTGATAAACTTTTTTTTTCTCATTCAAGTACGAGTATTTCTATGATATTTAATATTCTAATGACTGCAGGCAACATGTTGGCATCCCTTTTTTTTTTTTTTTTTTTTTTTTTTTTTTTTTTTTTTTTTTTTTTTTTTAATAAATTAGGTAGTAGACACATACGCTTATCCAATATGGCAATATGGGTATATTCCATAGTTATTATGAAGATGATATTGTTACTCGCAGATTACATATGTATGGTATGAATGGTAGCTAAGCTTTCACATAAAATACAGGAAGCTTGACTTTAAGGGTTTATAACAAAACGAAAATGGGCAAAATTGGGGCTAAGAAAGCAGCAACTTTTCAAGTCAACTTTAGTTTATGGTCAATGCATAAGCAAGAATGATTTTACAATGGTGATCAATCAAGACAAATTTGAGACATGGTTTTGTACACACAGTCACACATTTCATCATACTTAATTAATGTCAATTAATATCTTATGGTCAATGCATAAGCAAGAATGATTTTACAAATGGATGATTAATTTAGTTTTTAGATATATTATATATACAACCAATGGGGTTAGAAGTTTTTTTGTTGAAAATCATCTGCAATTTGCAATGACTGTTGATCACTTTCACACCTATATCATGTATTACTATTTTGATAAGTAAATTTGAAAATGTAATGTGAATAGCAGTCTTCCAAATGCACATCAGCACATGCCACAAATCAAGGAAGCAGAACTTTTACAATAAATTACATTAGGGTAAGGTATCTATATGGAACTGACCAAATGCCAGCCTCTATTGGGAACGCTATTAATGGTGGCTTCGACAGTTAAAGTATTTAAGGGTCTGTGACTAGATCTTTAACAGGTATTACTCAAATATTACACCGATCTTAAGCCTAACACTCAAGGTTCCAGTTACAATTCTATCATAGGAATTTTGGGTTAAGTCAAGATCTCACTTCGCATGACAAGTTCTAGATGTTTGCTATATACATGATTTTGCCATAGCATTATATTCTTGATACAAATAAAAACACGTGATTCGAAATTTCCTCCTAGCTATATAGATATGAAATTGACTATAACCACTGAAATGGCTATTTTCCATATATAGTACAGTTTTTTTTTATACTTTTTTTTTTTAATTCTAAAAAAAAAGAAATTTGCTACACCCACATAAAAGTATTCATAAAAAAAAATCCACTCGCTGAGATGTCAGCGGGTGATTAGTTTTTTCTGGGATCCATATCACACACAAACAAATCACCCGCTGACACCTCAGCGAGTGAATTATTTTTGTGGATACTTTTATGTGGATGTATCATTACTCAAAAAGAAATCCAATCTAAAATGTAACAATAAAGCTTAGATTTATAACTTTTCTAACATCTTAAAAACAATAATAGAGTGATACCAATGAGACCATAACAAGACCACAAAAACTCTGTGCGTCATATCAGCGTCAACTCAGTTTTCTCTTTCTTACACCAAACACTCGTAGTAAAAGGATCGCCGTCACAACTAAAAACATACCCCATAATGTGGGTAGACCAACCGAATGAAATGGTCTTATTACGTTCGGTCTTAGTGATCTTGACAAAATTATCTTCATGAAAACTTTTTTATTTGATAATACGGACTTTCTGGTTGTAAAAATGGTGTGAGAGTTAGAAACTCAAGTATAATAGGACAAAAAAGAAAGTTAGGAGTATGTGCTGAAAAGTTATTTCTACTAATATAACAGACATATATTATTATTCCATGATGCAATATTAAATTTCAAGTGGTAAATAATGTGACACATAACTTTAACGCATGTCTTGTCTCCAACATGGGTTATCAAATATTAACCAAATTTAATTCCACGCTTCTTTCCATGTGTTCTCCAAAACATATACTCGTGATAATTCAAACGTGGCGCGCATATCACTTTGCAACTATGTAATGATGTTACATCTCTTTAAGATGATTTCAAATTATCCAAAATTGATGACTAAAACTTACATAAAAATACTTTAAAACTCTATTATAATTAAGTAGATGTGAGAAGTTTTCTTTTGGGAATTGTAACTGCATGGTTTCATAATCGTTTACACCAAATTCTTGAACAAAAGCATATAAATGCCTTATCATCCTGCAAACTAAGGCTATGTTTGGCGCACGAGCTTATCAGAGCTTATCGTAGCATGAACTTATTTTTTTAGAAAAATAAACTACCATTTAAAATAAGTCTCGTTTGCTTGACACGGCTTGAATGAGCTTGTTAAAAAAATAAGCTACTAAATGAAATGCTAGTTGTACTAGCATGTAAAAAAAAGCTCCAGCAACCAACTCCTACTTGTGCCAAACATACCCTAAAGATGATTAATACTCCGTATAATCATAAGATGACAAGAGCATTACAAGTTATTACATAGGCAACTGTCTTTCAAAAATAATTATACTAAGTATCAAATCAAAAATGGCTTTCCAAATTATAAAGCCAAAACAAATTAGATGCAAAACAATTGAGAAGTGGTTAAAAAGTAAGTTTCAACTTTAATTTCGATGACAGATAAGTAAACATGTGATAGATGCATATGCGATGCGCATTATCTAAATAGGAGTAGTAAATATAAGTGAGATTAAACTTCTCTTTTGGGCAAAAAAATGTGATTAAACTCTAGGCTAATACGCTTGAAAGGCACTTATATATCTAGAAAAATCAGTATCATACATCTATCATCAAGAAAAGCGTTCATTGAGACACCTTTATTCATCACATTTCTTTACTTTTAATGAAAAGTATGATAGAGAAGTGGATACATAATAAAATAGCCAGTATAAGCATTTGGACGTTAGGCAAAAATGGTACACTATTTTCTTTGTGAGGGCTTGGGATCGGATGAACAAGACGATTTCAAGAAAGCTATAAAGAAGTAGACAACTACCCTTTTTTGTGGACCAAAACAAGCCACTACGGTTTCACTGATGACTTTTAGCAATTTTTTTAGAAATATGTTTGAGATGTATTTTAAAAATGTTAGATACGGAGTTGTGTTTTTTGGGGTTATCAGAGATTAGAAACTCATTGTCAGAAATTATCATGGTTATGGTTTACTTAACTTTACATAATTACACGACCTTCTAAGTTATATTTGGTGTTATCACAAGTAGGATTTATCTATATTCATTTATGCATCTTTCAGTTTATATGACCTTAAAAAATATATCATGAATTCACTGGCACAATCATAATGATACATAGCCTCGTACCTCGCTGAGACGGAATGGAGTATCGTTGTAATCATAACCATACAAAACCCATATAACTATTTTATTGAAAGAGTTAAGTACTAATTTAGTACAAAATATATATATATATATTTTTTTGTCTCCACCATGGTCACTTTTAAACTCAATCTCCAAAATGGTCATGCGCAACTACTCAACTCCGCAGCTTCACCAAAAACGCGACATGTGTCCATATGCAAGTACAGTTAGTTAGTTTTAATGGGCCCACATAACTATCGAAATTACTCAACCAGCGGCTACTATTCAACTTACATTGATCCACGTGCAAAAGTACATTAGGAAAGAAAAAAGAACCACATTGGGAAAGAAAAAAAGTATAATAAAATCTTTTGCTAATATTCTCACGTAAAGGACCTTTATCTCCTCGGGAAACTAAAAAATACCACCTACGGAGTAACTCCAAAATCAAGCACACACAATCAACAGAAGCACGCTCTGCCATCTTCTCCAATTACATCTTATTCCAAACTCATATTCTCCGGTAACTCACCCCTATATTAATCACATAGCGGTTAAACACATTGTCCAATTACTCACACCTATTGTCCAATAGGTTCCCCTTTTCACCGTGATCATGCAAGTTTTTTTTTTTTTTTTTTTTTATTTATTTATTTATTTATTATTTTTTTTTTTAATATAGAACAGAAGTAGGTTTCATGTTAATAATTATGGTTTCTTTTCTTTTTCTTTTTCCCTCTTTCTTTTCTTTTTTTTTTTTTTTTAATATATCTATTAGTTTCCATGTTAACAATTAGTGTTAAAATATCCAAAAGCCCCCCAAGTACTCATACATTATTTATTGTCTGTTTTGATGGCTTTATCCAGGGAGAAGTACAAGATTTCTCCCTGATTGAATGTCATTGTGAAAAATTTTATGGTTTTGTTATTTAAGCCTAGATGCAAACAAAGATTTCTCCCTGTAGGAGTGTAATATTTCATATATTGATAATAACCGGAGATTACAATATATAGACGTGTAACCCTAACTTATAATACTATCGGGCCGTAACCCATACAAACAACTCATGGGCTAAACCCATTATACGACTAACACTCCCCCGCAGTTTGAGCGGGAGGACACCGGACACTCAAACTGGTACGAAACTCCTCAAACAAAGCTGATGGTAAGCCTTTAGTAAAAATATCTGCATACTGATAAAGCGACGGCACATGAAGCACGCGAACCTGACCAACAGCAACCAAATCCCGTACAAAATGAATATCAATCTCTATATGCTTTGTACGTTGATGCTGAACCGGATTAGAAGATAAGTAAACAGCACTAACATTATCACAGTAGACCAGTGTAACAGAAGACAAAGGTATGTGCAACTCACGTAAAAGATTCCTCAACCAACACATCTCAGCAACAGCATTGGCAACCCCACGATATTCTGCCTCAGCACTGGAACGAGAAATCGTCGGTTGACGCTTAGAGGACCAGTATAGGAGATTGTTGCCCAAAAAAACACAATAGCCTGAAGTTGATCTCCTAGTAGTAGGGCAGCCAGCCCAATCAGCATCAGAATAAGCAACCAATGAAGAAGTTGAGGAGGAAAATAACTGCAAACCATAGTCTAATGTACCCTGAACATACCGCAAAATCCGCTTGAGAGCATTGAAATGAGGCTCTCGAGGATCATGCATATATAAACAAACCTGCTGTACAGCATAGGAAATATCAGGTCTAGTGAATGTAAGATACTGTAGAGAACCAGCAAGACTCTGATATAACTTAGGATCGGAAACCGGATCACCATCATCACCCAATTTGGACTCTGTGTCAACAGGAGTCCGAGAAGAGTTACAACCAACCATATGTGCACGTTCCAATATCTCCATAGCATACTTGCGCTGTGACAAAAACATACCAGAAGAGTCACGCGTAACTGAAACACCCAAGAAATAATTAAGAGCACCCATGTGAACCAAACTGACCTGTCATAACTGACACACCTCCATGTGAAAAATAAGGACCTGGTGAACCCCCTTGTTGAACCTAGTAGTTTGGTTGAGGTCCAAAATGATTTGTAGCACCCCCTGAGTAGATCACATGGCCCATATGATTTAAATTAGATTGGGTTGGCAACTGGACATGGGATTGTGTAAAACCTGGTGGGCCGTGACTCATAGCATAGTTGGTAGGTAAATTATGAGAGGTTTGCAAAACAATTGGTGAAGGATTATTTGTAGCATTCGACACAGGAGGGTTAGGAACATTAGAAGTACCAATAGTATTCCCATTAGTTCCAAGTTTTGCCAATAAACGTTGCAATGTGACAAGTTCATTAGAGGATAAAGTAGTTGTTGATGCAATAGTAGATAGTTGCCACTGGGCGAATTATTAGACACATAACCATGAACACCATTATGAAGGTACTTACACGACACACCAAAGCGACAAAAACCCTTATTAAAATCAAAACATGGTTTGTGACAACCGGCAGTTTAGGGAGCTATTTTTAAAACCCGCATTACAATTTAAGTTCGTTTATAATTTTTAATTGAAATTTTCATTTCACAACGAACTTGTAAGACCTATTTTATGGATATTTTAATTAATGATGTTATGGAATTCGTGAATTATGTTCATAATTCATTTTTGATTATATGATCGGTGATGTATATTCGAATTCTCACTTGGTACTACGTTGACTTTGGCACTAGGATTACCTAACAACAATTTTATGATTCGTCTTAACGAGTCCGATATATTTTTAATTATTACGAGAGGTTCTCGTGTGATATGGAAATTTTAAAATGAGTTCGGGTCCGGGCCATATGTTTTTACAATTACCCACGTTACCCGCTCTACACCGTAATATTATTATTATTATTACTATTATTATTATTATTATTATTATTATTATTATTATTATTATTATTATTATTATTATTATTATTATTATTATTATTATTAAGAGTAAACTACAAAGCCGGTCCTTGTGATTATTTGGGTTCACACACAACACATCTCACCCTCACTTTACTCTCATCTCTCTCTCTTTGCCTCCCTTTGACAAACCCTAGCCGCCAGACCAAAAATCCGGCCACCACCGCCGTAAATCCGGTCACCCAACAAAACTAACACCACCAATTTACTCCTCTCCTTCCCCTCTTTCAGTTGGTGTATAATACTTGCCCTAAAACCCTCATTAACACCACCAAATCTATAGTTTTTCATTCGAATTTTTGATAGTTTTCTAGATCCGAGCATTTGAAGGATTTAGAAGGTGAGAAGAAACATTTTCAAGGTTTTGGGAGCCACGAATTTGTTTTATTTCGTGGCTACACGAATTATTTCGTGTGAATCGAATGGGTTTTCAAATGGAAATGAATGTTTTGTGATTTAAAAGATTAGTTTGGTATCCGATTTCATGGGTTTGGGTCGTGGTCGACTTGGAACCGAGAGCCAAGCTCTCGGCTTATTTTTATTTTCTTGGTTCGAAGCCTTGTATGGCTTTGGTTCGTGGTGATGGTTGATTTATTTGTTTGGTTGTCGAGGGTATGGCGAACCTCGATTTGATGCTAGCCGAGACCATGTGGTCTCGGGGTTCTTTTCTTTGTGCTCTTTGGCCATACCGAGACCTCAAGGGGATTCTCGTTGAAGTGTGGTTCGAGCCTTTTGGCTCGAATGGTAATGTGGTTCGACTCTTTGAGTCGCGGCTGTTAGCCGAGCACCATTTTGGTTACCGGATTGACCTTTGGGTCGTATGGAGTATATGATTTCCTGGTTGGCCCTTGTGAACTATATGTTTCTTGCGATGTTTGGTTCGAGTCTAAATGACTCGCGGTTCGGAGCCGAGACTCAAGTGAGTCGAGGGCTCGGGTCGGCTTGGTAAACCGACCCACATATTAACTTGGTGAATGTTATTATTTGAATAATGGTGAGCTTATTTAATTGTTGTTGTGGTATTTATTTTCTCGGCCGTATATACATGTGGTCGAATTGGACATTGATTTTGGTATTGAGGAGTTGTTGTCGATTGGAAAGTGATTGGGGACCGATTGTGAGACGGTCGTTAGATTGACGGAGATAGGTTAGTCGGGTGCCGTAGTCGGACCTTATTGTTGTAGCCCGTGGTTTGAGATTGTGATTGGACGGAGAATTGTTATTTATGACTTTTGCATCTTATTGGACTTGGACAATGAGCCGAGGGTCATGACTCGGACATATGACCATTTCGTATAACTCAATAACTATTAAAATTGAATCGGAAATAATAAAACTCGTAATAATAATTATTGATAATATGAACGTTTATATGAAAATATATACGTGAATAACGTATATATAACTATATAAACGCGTATATTAATAATAATAATAATCACGAGTCGTATTATAAATAATACGATTAGATATATATTAGGCTACGAAAGTAGCGTAATATTATTAAACGTATTGTTATTATAAAAATTGTGTATAAAACGGGAAACTCCCGACAATTATGAAAAGTTTAATAAAAAGTCATTTCGGATATATATAACGGATAAACTTATTGAGTTAGGCGAAATTGTTGTCACTCGGGTCCAGGTAAGTTATTATTTGCGACGTTCGTGTTGTCACGGATATATGACGACTAATATAGATGTTTTCTATAATTAAATAACCACTTAACCGTAAGGTTGAGCCGGGTTGTTTGGTTATACGAAATAAATATATTAGTGGGCATCGTATCCTACGTCGCCCATAGGTTGTAGTATATGTAAAGTGTAATAGATTGCGAGTGTATATATCGGGAAATCTGGCCAATTTGACGATATATACGAGGAATTTATTAAACTATGATATATACTATATAGTAAATATGTGCTATGTGCTTTATATGTGTTTTAGGTTGGGTGTAATCTTGGAACGGTATATTACGTAAATAAATATGAGGATTATCAAATCGACGGATTTGGTAAACTTTGGCGATTTATTTAAATGATATATTGGGCTAATATTAGATCTATAGCTTATCTTATCTTGCTATGTGTGATCTTGTTGGTTTGTTTTGAGTCGACCCACCACCCGTATGGAAACCAAACGCAAATACACCAAACTAATACGAAATGGATTTTCGGTAATAAAACGGATTCTCGTCCGGGTTTGGGAATATTATATATTTGAGGAAATGATTTCTGAAAGAGTTAATATTGTTAGGTCGTGCCAAGTCCGTAGTTGCTGTTTCGTGAGTTATCATACATCTTATTTCTACCTATCTCGTCTTGCTATTTTCTGGACTTGAGGTGAGTCATAGCCCCACTTTTTACTCTTGAACTATGTTTTCAATGATTGGGGTGAGAAACGTGCAAATTGTTTTATGTGGACTATTATCGCTTTTACTTTTCAAAACTTGCTATGCTCATGGAACTAGGAAGATTTGTCAACCTTAGTCACATAGTGAATTATCGCGTGTAGACTAGTTATGGTTAGACGAATATTATAACAACCTTAGTCACATAGTGAACCATCGCGTGTGGACTAGATTTGGTTAGATGAGTACATCAACCCTAGTCACATAGTGAACCATCGCGTGTGGACTAAATAATGGTTGGATTACGAAATTGGCTCATTTGAGGATTTCGGATACTATAGTGTGTGCACCTATAGGTTATTAATACTTCGGAGGTTATCCGAGTATTTATTGGTATTGCGGGGGTTACCCGAATATCTATGTTGTTACGGAAGGGTATCCGTGTGTTTTGGTTATTGCGGAAGGGTATCCGTGTGTTATGTTGAGAGCGGAGGGTATCCGCAGGCTTTTAGTGAATCCCTAGTCTAGCTAGCAAGCGTTTTGCGTATATGTCCACTATATCATTAGTTGAATTTAAACCTATGATCTCACCAGCGAAAGCTGACTTTTAGCGCGTTTTCTCAGGTAATTAAGTGATGTGGTGCATGCTTGGATTGGAAGGCTCGGCCAAGGCACACGGTTTATGGATCTATTTTTCTAAACTCTGATAATTAATTTTGGACCTACTGTTATGTTATTTTGGGCCTGACTCTGAATGATGTTGGGATAAATGTAAACGTTAAAACCCCGTTTTGGTTGTGTTTTTATTATGTTTACTTTATCTCGTTCTAAATTGTCTTGTGTTGGATACCAATCCCCGTAGCACCCCGAAAGCTTGTGAGTCTTCCGCTGTATCAAATTTTGGGGGTGTTACAGATTGGTATCAGAGCCAAGGTTATAGAGAACTAGGTAAATAAACGCCTAAATTATAACCGTATTTTTATAGAAAATGATCCTTGACTACCGCCCGCCAGCCCACCAAGCCGAAGCATCTTCTGTTATTTGAGGTATTATGAGATATTTGAAATGATTGTTAGATTTGAGACTTATTGAGATGACTTGAGGTTTATGGATTTTAGCATTAAGATGGCGTTCTCGAGGATTTATATGGTCTACATGTTTTATAAACATTTTAGTAATGCGGTGTTTGAAATTCTTTTATTAAGATTATATATGAAATTATTTGATGAGTATGTTTGGTATGGTTTTATGAGTTGTGATTTAAGTTGTTTTGAAACACTTACACCTACCCTACGCCGTTGTCACAGACTATGGCCTCCCATATGCCTGATGTCGTCGAGGACATTCTTACTGCACCAGTTTTACCTGCACAGTTCATTATGGCATCTGATGATCCTTACCAGATGGCCATGACTCCAGCTACTGTATCACAGGCAGCTTCTACTTCAGCACTACCTGCTGCATCTACGCAGGGACCCTCATCTTCTTTAGGGCTCCCTGGTACATCGATGCAGCTTACTCTTCATCAGGCTTTGGCTCGTGTGGCACCACGCTTTGCCCACCGAGCTACGGCACGCATGTCGGTACACCCTACTCCATCACCTTTACAGATTGATGCTCATTCTCTTCTGTCTGAGGCACCGCCCACATCACTGCGTCGTCGTCCTAGATCACCTACTACATCTTCACATGGTTCACCCAGTAGGAGACGACGAGTGATGAGGTACTCTTCCGATGAGGAGGAGGAGGAGTACGAGGGTGAGGATGAGGCTGATGACCCTGAGCGGGAGGATGACCTTCAGGAGGCTGAGCATGGTGATGATGATGACCCTGAGGAGGAGGATGACCCTCAGGAGGATGAGATGCCTGATGATGATGATGATGTGTTAGCACCACCAGCTCAGGCTGAGGAGCCTGATTCACCTGTACACCCGATTGAGCCCGATTCACCTGATCATCCGTTCTTGTTTGAGTTGCCACCTGGTAGTCCCGTGGAGTCAGATGCATCGTCTGAGATTTCTGCTGAGCATGCAGAGTTGGGTGAGATTGGCAGGTTGTGGGCTCGGATTACTGAGCTTAGTGACAGAGTTGCACGTGTATCTGATCGACTTGAGCGAGTTATTGGAGAGTTTTTAGCAGATTTGAGGGTTGATTTGACTGTCGTTGTGGGCAGGACTACTGAGCTGAGGAGAGTTATGATAGAGGTCCACGAGCATATCGATAGTTTGCAGCGAGGATTTGTTACTGCTCGTGAGGCCGACCGCAAGCTTTGGCAAAGGAATGCCGAGCTAGAGAAGGAGGTGGCTGACCTCAAGAGAGACCGAGACACCCATAGCGTGGAGTTAGGATTGTTATGGAGGGATCTTGATGGCTTGAGGCAGGAGTTGAGGATTCTCCGTCAGCCACATGGCTAGTTGTTTGAGTTATATTATCTTGTTGCTTTCTTAGCCGAGGAGTGTTCGGTTAGAAAAGCTAGTTATCATATTTTGATGTATTTTGTACGGTATTCGTCTCTTTTGGAACGATTAGTATGTTTTGTGTTATCCGTTAGTTGGAACGATGTTAGATCGCTATTGTACGGTTGATGGTTATTAGTATATGGTATTATGTGATTTTGGGTGTTATTGAAATTGAGTCCTTATTCGCTTATTTGTTGTTACGTGGTGTATTGTTGCTATTCTTTCCATGATTGGTTTCGTTGAAATGTTTTGTTGAGCATATCGATAAGTTCTATTGGAGACTCATGAACTTGTGTGATGTTACAGATCAATGGCACCCCGTCGAAACCCTGTTAGGTCTACCAGGACTGGTCCTGCTGTGACTACTCCTGCTCGCCGAGGTCGTCGACCTACTCGAAATGTTGAAACCCCTACTCCTGACAACCTGGACACCACTAACCGTAACAACAGGAATCAAAATGTTGATGTTCAGGGAGACAATGATCATGTTCCACTTAATGCACCAACTGTGGATCAAGCAATGATCAACCAACTCGTGGAGCAAAGAGTTGCTGAACTACTAGCTGAGTCAAATCATTCCAACAATTCTGCTGGAACTTTTCCACCTGTTCGTGCTAATGGATGTCAATACAAGGAATTCAAGATTTGTGGACCCATTGAGTTTGGTGGAACTGAAGGAGTGGTTTACTTAGTCAGATGGATTGAGAAGACTGAGTCAGTGTTTAATGTTAGTGGTTGTGCGGAGAATGCAAAGGTAAAGTTTGCTTCTTTTACTTTCAAGGATGAAGCTTTGACTTGGTGGAACAACTACCGAAATGCAGTTGGGAGTGATGTAGCTTATGCTATGACTTGGGAGCAATTTAAGTCCTTGCTGATTCAGACTTATTGCCCAAGGAATGAGGTCAAGAAGCTAGAGATTGAGTTTTGGAACCACAAGGTGAAAGGTAATGATATGGCAACTTACAATCGTCGTTACCAGGAGTTAGCCTTGTTGTGCCCTGATATGGTGAAAACTGAGACTCAAAAGATTGAAAGGTATACTGATGGATTGCCTGTAGCTACGAGGAATGATGTAATATCTGCTAGGCCTGCAAACATCCATGAGGCAATCACAATTGCTCAACAACTTATGGATTCGTTGGAATTAGAAGAAGCTGATAAGGAGAAGAATGGAAAGAGAAAGAGAGACCGTCACTCTAAGAGTAATGATCACCGAAGCAAGAGACAAGCTAAGGCTTATGCTATTGGGAATGGAGATACGAAGAATCAGAACGGTGATGCACCCAAGTGTGACCGTTGCCACCAGCATCATACGGGACGGTGTGGTGTGAAATGCCAGAATTGCTCAAGGAAAGGACACACAGCTAGGGACTGTAGAGCTCGACCTCTTGCTATGGTTCAAGCTGCTCCTGAAATGAGAAACAAGGCAGATGTTACTTGCTATGGGTGTGGAAAGAAGGGACACTATAGGAATGAGTGTAGAGAATCGCGGAACCGTGGAAATCAAGGCTCGGGTGGTAATGGGTACAATTATGGAAACCGTGGAACTGGAGGAAATCGTGGACGACAAGATAATGGGGACCAACGTGTGGAAGCTGGAGCTGCTCAGGGAAGAGTGTATGCACTCGGGAACGAGAGAGGAGAAGATCCGAACGTCGTTACTGGTACGTTCCTTCTCAATAATCGTTATGCTTCCATACTGTTTGATACTGGTGCCGATAGGAGTTTTGTGTCCACTACATTTGCACCCTTACTAGAGAAACCCCCGATGGCCTTAGGAATTGGATATGATATTGAATTAGCAAATGGAAACCTAGAAAGGATTAATACCATCATTCACGGTTGTACGTTAAATTTCTTGAACCATCCTTTCAACATAGATCTTCTACCAGTCACGTTAGGAAGTTTTGACGTAATCATTGGTATGGATTGGTTGTCGAAGTATCGTGCTCACATACTTTGCGACGAGAAGATCGTGCGTGTACCATACGGAAAGGAAGTCCTAAATATATTAGGAGACCGAAAGGATTCTAGGAGCCCATCCCGATTAGCAGTTATATCTTGCACAAAGTTACCGAAGCTAATGGAGAAGGGATGTTACCTTTTCTTAGCCCAAGTTTCTGAGAAGGGCGAGACGAAGAAAAAGGAAAGGTGCATTGGAGATGTGCCTATAGTTCGTGATTTTCCAGATGTGTTTCCTGATGATTTGCCGGGAATCCCGCCGGCTAGACAAGTGGAGTTTCAGATTGAGTTGATACCTGGTGCTGCACCTGTAGCACGAGCACCTTATCGTCTTGCACCTACCGAACTGGAAGAGTTGTCGAAACAATTGGCGGAGTTAGCCAAAAAAGGATTCATAAGACCAAGTTCCTCACCTTGGGGAGCCCCAGTCTTATTTGTGAAGAAGAAGGATGGATCGTTTCGTATGTGTATTGATTATAGGGAGTTGAATAAGTTAACGGTGAAGAATCGATACCCGTTACCTAGGATCGATGATTTGTTCGATCAACTCCAAGGATCGAGTGTGTATTCGAAGATCGATTTGAGATCGGGATATCATCAACTTCGAGTTCGCGAGGAAGATATTCCGAAAACGGCTTTCAGAACCCGTTACGGGCATTACGAGTTTCAGGTGATGCCGTTTGGGTTGACTAACGCACCGGCAATATTCATGGATCTCATGAATCGTGTGTGTAAGCCTTACTTGGATAAGTTCGTGATTGTATTCATCGATGACATTCTGATTTATTCAAAGAGTGAGAAAGAGCATGAGGAACATTTAAGACTCATTTTGGAATTGCTCAGGAAGGAGAAACTTTATGCCAAGTTTTCAAAATGCGAATTTTGGATTCCGACAGTACAATTTTTGGGTCATGTGATTGACAGACAAGGAGTCCATGTGGATCCTGCTAAGATTGAGGCGATAAAAGATTGGGCTGCACCTACAACCCCAACCGAAGTTCGTCAATTTTTGGGTTTAGCTGGTTATTACCGAAGATTCATTGAGGGATTTTCGAAGATAGCTAAACCATTGACCAAATTGACTCAAAAGAGTGTTACGTATGAATGGGGAGATAAAGAAGAGGAAGCGTTTCAATTGCTTAAGAAAATGTTGTGTAGTGCTCCTATCTTAGCGCTACCGGAAGGTAACGAGGATTTCGTCGTCTATTGTGACGCATCGCATAAAGGATTGGGAGCCGTGTTGATGCAACGAGAGAAAGTGATAGCTTACGCTTCCCGACAGCTCAAAAAGCATGAGAAAAACTACACTACCCATGATTTGGAGCTAGGTGCTGTAGTTTTTGCTTTAAGAATATGGAGACATTACTTGTACGGAACCAAATGTGTTGTATTTACTGACCATAAAAGTCTACAACACATCTTGAATCAAAAAGAGCTCAACATGAGACAGCGACGTTGGATCGAGTTGCTAAGCGATTATGATTGTGAAATTCGCTACCACCCTGGTAAAGCAAACGTTGTTGCTGATGCTCTTAGTCGAAAGGAAAGAGTACCACCATTACGAGTTAGGTCATTAGGAATGACTATCGTATCACCATTACCGTCTCAAATACTTGAAGCTCAAACGGAAGCGTTGAAAGCAGAAAATAGACCTGCCGAGAATATATTTGGGATGGCTGATAACGAGAAAGGATTTGTTAAGCGTTCTGATGGATTATTATGTTTTGGAGATCGGATTTGGGTACCTTTACATGGAGGAATTCGGGAATTGATTATGCATGAGTCGCATAAGTCAAAGTACTCCATTCATCCTGGTTCCGATAAAATGTATCAGGATCTTAAGAAGTTCTATTGGTGGCCAAATATGAAGGCAGACATAGCATCGTACGTTAGTAAGTGCTTGACATGCGCCAAGGTTAAGGCTGAACACCAGAGGCCGTCAGGACTACTAACGCAACCAGAACTTCCAGTCTGGAAATGGGAGCGGATTACTATGGACTTCATTACCAAATTACCGAGAACAGCTAGCGGTTGTGACGCTATCTGGGTAATTGTGGATCGTCTGACAAAGTCTGCTCATTTCTTAGCTATTAGTGAAGATGATAGTGTAGATAAACTTGCGAGGCTATATGTGAAGGAAATTATTTCGCGTCATGGAGTCCCGATATCTATTATTTCGGATCGTGATAGTCGTTTTACGTCAGCTTTGTGGCGATCACTTCAAACGGCTTTGGGGACGAGGCTTGATATGAGTACTGCATATCATCCCCAAACCGATGGTCAAAGTGAGAGGACCATTCAGACGTTAGAGGATATGCTTCGTGCATGCATCATAGACTTTGGTAAAGGCTGGGAGAAGTATTTACCCCTTGCGGAGTTCTCCTATAATAACAGCTACCATACAAGTCTTAAGGCTGCACCCTTCGAAGCTTTGTATGGCAGGAAGTGTCGTTCGCCTATTGGTTGGGCAGAAGTTGGAGATAGTCAACTTACAGGCCCTGAGCTTATTTTGGAAACTACCGAGAAAGTAACTCAGATTCGTGATCGGTTGCAAGCCGCCAGAGATAGGCAGAAGAGCTACGCCGATCAGAGACGTAAACCTTTAGAGTTCCAGGTTGGAGACAAAGTGATGCTGAAAGTCTCGCCTTGGAAAGGTGTAATACGTTTCGGGAAACGTGGTAAACTCAACCCACGCTACATTGGACCATTCTTGATCTTGGAAAGAATTGGGCCCGTGGCTTATAGGTTGGAATTACCGTCCGAACTGAGCAAGGTTCACGCCGTGTTCCACGTGAGTAATTTGAAGAAATGTCTTTCTGATGAAATGCCTGTCATTCCAATGAGGGACATTCGTGTTGATGAGAAACTAAATTTCGTGGAGGAACCGATTGAGATTTTAGATCGTGAAGTTAAACGACTCAAGAGGAGTCGCATTCCGCTCGTCAAGGTTCGTTGGAATTCCCGACATGGACCAGAGTTTACGTGGGAACGTGAGGACGAGTTCAGGAAGAGATATCCGAAGCTTTTCACTTCGTAGATGAATTTTTCCGAGTGAAACCCGGGACGGGTTTCCTTCTGAGACGGGGAGGATGTGACAACCGGCAGTTTAGGGAGCTATTTTTAAAACCCGCATTACAATTTAAGTTCGTTTATAATTTTTAATTGAAATTTTCATTTCACAACGAACTTGTAAGACCTATTTTATGGATATTTTAATTAATGATGTTATGGAATTCGTGAATTATGTTCATAATTCATTTTTGATTATATGATCGGTGATGTATATTCGAATTCTCACTTGGTACTACGTTGACTTTGGCACTAGGATTACCTAACAACAATTTTATGATTCGTCTTAACGAGTCCGATATATTTTTAATTATTACGAGAGGTTCTCGTGTGATATGGAAATTTTAAAATGAGTTCGGGTCTGGGCCATATGTTTTTACAATTACCCACGTTACCCGCTCTACACCGTAATAATATTATTATTATTACTATTATTATTATTATTATTATTATTATTATTATTATTATTATTATTATTATTAAGAGTAAACTACAAAGCCGGTCCTTGTGGTTATTTGGGTTCACACACAACACATCTCACCCTCACTTTACTCTCATCTCTCTCTCTTTGCCTCCCTTGACAAACCCTAGCCGCCGGACCAAAAATCCGGCCACCACCGCCGTAAATCCGGTCACCCAACAAAACTAACACCACCAATTTACTCCTCTCCTTCCCCTCTTTCAGTTGGTGTATAATACTTGCCCTAAACCCCTCATTAACACCACCAAATCTATAGTTTTTCATTCGAATTTTTGATAGTTTTCTAGATCCGAGCATTTGAAGGATTTAGAAGGTGAGAAGAAACATTTTCAAGGTTTTGGGAGCCACGAATTTGTTTTATTTCGTGGCTACACGAATTATTTCGTGTGAATCGAATGGGTTTTCAAATGGAAATGAATGTTTTGTGATTTAAAAGATTAGTTTGGTATCCGATTTCATGGGTTTGGGTCGTGGTCGACTTGGAACCGAGAGCCAAGCTCTCGGCTTATTTTTATTTTCTTGGTTCGAAGCCTTGTATGGCTTTGGTTCGTGGTGATGGTTGATTTATTTGTTTGGTTGTCGAGGGTATGGCGAACCTCGATTTGATGCTAGCCGAGACCATGTGGTCTCGGGGTTCTTTTCTTTGTGCTCTTTGGCCATACCGAGACCTCAAGGGGATTCTCGTTGAAGTGTGGTTCGAGCCTTTTGGCTCGAATGGTAATGTGGTTCGACTCTTTGAGTCGCGGCTGTTAGCCGAGCACCATTTTGGTTACCGGATTGACCTTTGGGTCGTATGGAGTATATGATTTCCTGGTTGGCCCTTGTGAACTATATGTTTCTTGCGATGTTTGGTTCGAGTCTAAATGACTTGCGGTTCGGAGCCGAGACTCAAGTGAGTCGAGGGCTCGGGTCGGCTTGGTAAACCGACCCACATATTAACTTGGTGAATGTTATTATTTGAATAATGGTGAGCTTATTTAATTGTTGTTGTGGTATTTATTTTCTCGGCCGTATATACATGTGGTCGAATTAGACATTGATTTTGGTATTGAGGAGTTGTTGTCGATTGGAAAGTGATTGGGGACCGATTGTGAGACGGTCGTTAGATTGACGGAGATAGGTTAGTCGGGTGCCGTAGTCGGACCTTATTGTTGTAGCCCGTGGTTTGAGATTGTGATTGGACGGAGAATTGTTATTTATGACTTTTGCATCTTATTGGACTTGGACAATGAGCCGAGGGTCATGACTCGGACATATGACCATTTCGTATAACTCAATAACTATTAAAATTGAATCGGAAATAATAAAACTCGTAATAATAATTATTGATAATATGAACGTTTATATGAAAGTATATACGTGAATAACGTATATATAACTATATAAACGCGTATATTAATAATAATAATAATCACGAGTCGTATTATAAATAATACGATTAGATATATATTAGGCTACGAAAGTAGCGTAATATTATTAAACGTATTGTTATTATAAAAATTGTGTATAAAACGGGAAACTCCCGACAATTATGAAAAGTTTAATAAAAAGTCATTTCGGATATATATAACGGATAAACTTATTGAGTTAGGCGAAATTGTTGTCACTCGGGTCCAGGTAAGTTATTATTTGCGACGTTCGTGTTGTCACGGATATATGACGACTAATATAGATGTTTTCTATAATTAAATAACCACTTAACCGTAAGGTTGAGCCGGGTTGTTTGGTTATACGAAATAAATATATTAGTGGGCATCGTATCCTACGACGCCCATAGGTTGTAGTATATGTAAAGTGTAATAGATTGCGAGTGTATATATCGGGAAATCTGGCCAATTTGACGATATATACGAGGAATTTATTAAACTATGATATATACTATATAGTAAATATGTGCTATGTGCTTTATATGTGTTTTAGGTTGGGTGTAATCTTGGAACGGTATATTACGTAAATAAATATGAGGATTATCAAATCGGCGGATTTGGTAAACTTTGGCGATTTATTTAAATGATATATTGGGCTAATATTAGATCTATAGCTTATCTTATCTTGCTATGTGTGATCTTGTTGGTTTGTTTTGAGTCGACCCACCACCCGTATGAATACCAAACGCAAATACACCAAACTAATACGAAATGGATTTTCGGTAATAAAACGGATTCTCGTCCGGGTTTGGGAATATTATATATTTGAGGAAATGATTTCTGAAAGAGTTAATATTGTTAGGTCGTGCCAAGTCCGTAGTTGCTGTTTCGTGAGTTATCATATATCTTATTTCTACCTACCTCGTCTTGCTATTTTCTGGACTTGAGGTGAGTCATAGCCCCACTTTTTACTCTTGAACTATGTTTTCAATGATTGGGGTGAGAAACGTGCAAATTGTTTTATGTGGACTGTTATCTCTTTTACTTTTCAAAACTTGCTATGCTCATGGAACTAGGAGATTTGTCAACCTTAGTCACATAGTGAATTATCGCGTGTAGACTAGTTATGGTTAGACGAATATTATAACAACCTTAGTCACATAGTGAACCATCGCGTGTGGACTAGATTTGGTTAGATGAGTACATCAACCCTAGTCACATAGTGAACCATCGCGTGTGGACTAAATAATGGTTGGATTACGAAATTGGCTCATTTGAGGATTTCGGATACTATAGTGTGTGCACCTATAGGTTATTAATACTTCGGAGGTTATCCGAGTATTTATTGGTATTGCGGGGGTTACCCGAATATCTATGTTGTTACGGAAGGGTATCCGTGTGTTTTGGTTATTGCGGAAGGGTATCCGTGTGTTATGTTGAGAGCGGAGGGTATCCGCAGGCTTTTAGTGAATCCCTAGTCTAGCTAGCAAGTGTTTTGCGTATATGTCCACTATATCATTAGTTGAATTTAAACCTAAGATCTCACCAGCGAAAGCTGACTTTTAGCGCGTTTTCTCAGGTAATTAAGTGATGTGGTGCATGCTTGGATTGGAAGGCTCGGCCAAGGCACACGGTTTATGGATCTATTTTTCTAAACTCTGATAATTAATTTTGGACCTACTGTTATGTTATTTTGGGCCTGACTCTGAATGATGTTGGGATAAATGTAAATGTTAAAACCCCGTTTTGGTTGTGTTTTTATTATGTTTACTTTATTTCGTTCTAAATTGTCTTGTGTTGGATACCAATCCCCGTAGCACCCCGAAAGCTTGTGAGTCTTCCGCTGTATCAAATTTTGGGGGTGTTACATGGTTTATGTACCTTGTCCGAACTAGAGCGCCTCACAGTGGACCTCGAATTAGCCAACAAGACCATGGGTGATGAAGACGTAGAATCTATGCTTGCCGCTTGTATTCGTGACTTCAATCTCATCTCCTCGGTAGTAAGCATAGAACGGACTGTTTTGAGGTCCGGAAAAGGTTCGCGATGAGCAATGATGGTTGACACACTCTCAAATTTATCAGGCAACCCTTCTAGTGCAAACGTGACCACATCATCATTACTCATTGGTGAACCAAGACTTGCCAAAATTGTAGCAATAGACTCTATCTTCCGAAAGTAAGCATCAATAGATAAATCACCTAGCTTCAAGTTGCGTAGCTCCGCCTTCAAAGCAATAGAACGGGTACGTTTATTGTCTTGAAAAATATCGGCAAGGATGTCCCAAGCTTCCTTAGCCAATTTAGGGTTGTCAACAACAAGACGTTGTTGTAGAGTCTTGGACAACGTGATGAAAATCCAAGATAAAATTATGGTATCTATCTTTAACCACTCGGCATCGGGAGGTGGGTTATTACTTGAAGAGACATCAACAACGGCCTTGGGCATAATATGATCCAAAATTTCATAACCCTTACACAGAATATGAAAAAAATAAACCCAAGAGGAGTAGTTCATCTCCTCAACATCCAACTTGATGGAAATAAGATTGGTGAGATTTGTGATAGTCATCAATTTGTCGGAGAGTAGAATAACTGGTTGAGGAGGTTGTGAATCACCAGCCATGATGTAGATTTATGGTTTGTGATGAGACTTTGCAACAGTGAAGTACGTGGGTAATATGTTGTATGCATGCAACTAAAGATTAAACAAAGGAAAAAGCAACACCAAGTAAACTGGAACACAGAAACCAAGACAACTTTTGACTTTCAACTTTGCCGACTTTAAACCAGAACAACTTTAAAGCAAAAGAAATCATGTCGACTGGTTAAGCAACAAACCAACGATCGACTTGACCAAAAAGAAAGAAAGCAGCGGAAAAACATGATTTAGGGTTTGGTAGCTCGTGATACCATGTAGGAGTGTAATGTTTCATATATTGATAATAACCGGAGATTACAATATATAGACGTGTAACCCTAACTTATAATACTATCGGGTCGTAACCCATACAAACAACTCATGGGCTAAACCCATTATACGACTAACACTCCCTAGTTGTTTATTTTTTTATTTTTTTATTTTTTTTTCCTAGTCTTGCATTTTGATAATTTTGTTTGAAATTATGTTGGCCCTTTTTAACTATGTTCTTTTAAACTATTCATACTCGCTCAGTGACTTGAAAGCCTAATTTAAAAGCAAAAATTGGCATTAGGCCTGCATTTAAGAGCAACATGATGATGAGAATACACTTAATATATTACTTTTAATGGCTAAATGATTGAAGTCTTCTCTTAAAAGTTGTATAATGACACTAAACTTATTTAGGTTTTGACAGTTCAATATGTTGTAAACTTGTTTCTATGATGGTTAGTTGGTTTGTTGAAGTGTCCGTATCATTTTTGTTTGTTTTATATTACAAGTATAAGTTCACCTTCAACAATTAAGACAGAATTGTAGCTATATTAACAGCTTAACTACCATATAAGTTTCCCTTTAAGTTCTTTGATTCAACGTATATATCTTTCAGATCTAACTTTACTATGAATGTTGTGACTTTGTAAGTGCTAATAGTTTATTCTAGTGATATATTTTTTACGCTTCATTATAAATGTATAATGTTGATGTGGTAATCTTCTTACAAAATGATACTTTTAGGTGGATGTACTTTTGAATGTACTTTTGACGCTTACTAGCTTTTGATTTTGCTTTCTAGCATCACTATAACTCAATGTTACTGTTAAAATATTCATTATTTACTTTTTTTTTTTTGGGTAATGTAGGTTTATGATGCGAAGGTTAGCTTGAGAACTAAGTTACACATCTTAAATACGATAGCCAAGCAGTTGGCAAAGAATGAGGATTGTTATAAATTGTTCAAAAAGAGTGTGTTCGATCCGTGGTTAGATTTAAAAACTGAAGAGCATGACAATCACATGTTGCACTTTTTGCTTCAACACCAAAGAGAAATCCAGAACCCTAGTACAAATGTCCCGTTTTATTTTTATATTGGACATCATAGTTTAGAGTTTGGTAGGAGGGAGTTTTGTTTGCTAACTGGTTTTAGATTTTGTGATTGTTCTTTAAAACATTTGAGTAAGGGTGTTTCAAGTTTCCATTCCCGTGTTTTTCCCACTATAGGACACTTAAAGGGACTTGATCTTTTACCCCTTGTTGAGGTAGATGATGATGATTTTTTTTTATAAACTTAGTGGATGATGATGTTGCCCGTGTTTGTTTTTTGTTGGCTTTAGAATATGTATTTATGGGTTATGAGCTTAAACACGTAATTCAAGAAGAGTTGTTGATATTAATTGATGATTTATCGGCATGGAATGAATTCCCTTGGGGAGCGCGTATATGGAAAAGGTTTCACCAAAGCGTATATAATATTGCTTCCAAAAATCGTAAAGGTCATTTGGCCAAAATTGCAGCCTTGGCCCAAGACACAAGCCTCAATATTCTTTGAACGGCTTTGTTTTCCCTCTTAAGGTCAGTAAGCTTTCAGTTTTTTCATATTTGATTCATCATTATGTGTTATTGTTAGAGTATGCTGCAAAAAGATGACCTCAAAGTAAACACATCAGTTTGGTGTGTTGGCTTTGTCTATATAACCTTTTGGAGATATAAGCTTGTTTATATGTTAAAGATTAATTATTTAAGGGAGTCCATTTCAAATTTGTGCTGAAATGTGATTTTGGGCTTGTTTATAATGTTAAAGATTGATTCTTTTCTTGGAACCACTTAGAATGTGTATGTAGAAGTGACCGTGAACTTGTGTACATTTAGAAAAATTGACTAATTTTTGGTAGCCTATTTGAAATTTTTAGTTCAATATGATTTTGATGTTGCTTATAATGTTGAAAGATTGATTTTCTTCTATAACTCACTTGGAGCTTGGCCATATAATGCAATTTATGTAACCTGCAAAGCTAAAGTCGTTAGTTATGGCAGTGAATTGGTTAGACGTCATTGTAGGTCTTTTTATCAATGTGGTAAAAATCGTGAGTCGACAGTGAGGCGGTTGACCACCTTGTAGCATGTAATAGTCAATTACAAGGCCGATTTCCTTGTAATTGTCGATTACAAGGCCGATTACCTTGTAAAAATCAACAAGGTGGAAGGCCGTGTACCTTGTAATCGCCGATTACAAGGCCGCCTAGGCCGATTTTTGCAACATTGCTTTTTATACAACATGCTCTCAAACTACTTTCATAGAAAACCTAACATGACATGTGCCATTGAAGTTCATTGTTAATGTAGTCTATTGCATTTGTGGTGACAACTTTTGTTATTCGTTACACTGGATGTTGGAAACATTCCCTAATTCAAGCCAGTGGTGGCAAAAAAAAGAGCCAGCCATACCCCGATGTGTGGCATGGAGTGATGGTATGAAATTACGGAAACCTGATCATGAAAATCTCTTTTATTCGAGAATAGACATTAATACACTTGAGCCCACCGCTAAAGAGATGACGACACAATGGTGGAGCTCTAGTGTAGAGTATTTTGAAAATGGCTCCAAGGGAACACCATCATCTGATAGACCAGGAAAAAAAAGAAGGGAAAACTGGTTAAGCACACGGAGGTGACTTATGAGACACACGTCCACACACAGATTCACCGTGAGGTACATGTCTGTGCCGAGATCCACAGTGAGGTTGATCGTGATGGCGTGGGTAAAGCTGCGCTTGGATATAAGATTGTAGCTATGGCACGGGATTTTGGGGGTCGCATAACCGCAATTGAACAATATTTGAAAATTCCTAAGGTTATATCCCTATAATCAATATGTCCTTATGTAACATATATCCTTATTTACTTGTTTAACACAATCTTTTTTAACCACTATCACATCGGCGTCACATCAGCCGCTAAACTTTAACCAAAAACCCCCGTTATCATAACCAAACTTTAACAAAAATATTTTCAAATTCAACCCCTAAACTAAAACTAAAACTTCATTTATTAACAAAAATATATCCATCAGTTAATCATCAAAAATGATTCCGAGATTGTTAAAAGCAAGGTGGAAAGAAGATCACTTGCTTTGAAAGCTAAAAAGGAGCTAAGTGATGATGAGGATTCAAGCTCAGAAAGTGAAGACGAAGAGTATGCTATGGCGGTTAGAGATTTAAAGAAATTCTTTAAGCGAAGAGGAAGATTCGTGAGACAACCACGAGAAGAAAAAAAACACCTTAGAAAGTTCGTGAAGAAAGATATAGTAAGGTTGAGAGAAGATGTTTCGGATGTGGTGATACAAGACACTTAGTTGGAGATTGTCCACACCAACCAAAAGACAAGAACCAAAAGGCATATGTGAGCGGTTACGTGGAGTGATAGTGATGAAGATGGCAAGAACGAAACTTGTCTCATGGTAAGATCTTCAAAGGAGGTATGCCTCGAAACCGATCTCCATAATTATGACATTTACTCACTAGATTCACTAGATTTAGATAATGAGTATGATAAAATTTACGAAATTAGTCAAAAGATTCTCTTGAAAAACAAATCATTAAAATACACAAAGTCTAAATTAGAAAAGGAAATATCGGAATTAGAAGAAAAACTATCTAGGCTTGAGAAAGGAAAGGAAATTGATTTGGAGTGCAAATCATGACAAAATCTTAAAATCGAAAATGAGGAACTCAAAGAGGAAGCCTCAAAACTAAATAAATTTGAAAAGAGTACTCATTCTCTTCGAAAATTAATAGGAGCTCAAAAGTCTTCCGATAACAAAACCGACATAGGATATAATTTTTCTGAGGCATAAACAAGTGTATCAAAACAAATAAACTTTGTGAAGTCTCAGTCGGAAGTGTCTACTGGTGACGGTTCCTCAAATCCACCAGAAGGTCCCTTAATTATAAAGGACCGTCCCATCGATAAAGGACCATCCCCACTACACAAGACTGTGATATTGCCTAAACCTATTATAGACTCTAATCCAAAACAATTAACCGTAATGAACCCAGAAATACCCATTGCTAGTGTAAAAGAGGTAAAGCAATTCTATAAACCAACACTAAAACCCGGATTAGGACACAACAAACCAACTACAAGATCTAAATCTCCACCTCCTAGAAAAACAAATATAGTAAATGGACAAACTAGATCAAGTGTAACTAGAAATCAAAATTCATAGGAATAATTCAATGAGTTAGAGAAATGATTTTCTTCCTATAGGATTTCAGTCACCATTTCAACATCCTAGACAAATGCAACAAATGTATAGGATGTTTGGTGCTAACAACTTTGGACCCATGAGATATTGGGGACCATATGTTTGAGTTTGTCTATGTTATCATTAGATATGCTTAGGAATTGACTTGAAGCCCGACGAATGGGTTAAAGATAGTGGATGCACCAATCACATGACGGGTAATCGCAAGCTATTCTCATCATATCATGCATGTAGTGGAGGTAATGTTATGTTTGGTAGTAAACTCAAGGGTAATATCATCGGTAAATGCATAATCACTCATAACTGTCTTACTATAACTAATGTAGAACATGTAGATAACTTATGTTTTAATTTACTTAGTATTAGTCAAATATGTGATAATAAGTGCAAGGTAATCTTTTCCAAAGATGGTAGTGAGATCATTAAGGACGGAAAAGTAATTGCCAAAGGTATTAGAAAAGGTGACCTATACGTCATGAAAATTAGTAATAAACCTAGTAACAATATATGCTTAGCTACAGTAAATGATAATTCTGCATTATGGCATAAAAGACTAGGTCACGCCAATATGCGTTTATTACAATCATTGGCTTCTAAGGATCTAGTTAGAAACCTTCCTAAACTTAAGTTCGAACAACATTTTTGTGATGCTTGCAAGGTTGGTAAACAAGCTCACTCTAGTCATAAGCCTAAGAATATGATCTCAACGTCTAGATGTCTAGAACTTCTTCACGTGGATCTTTTCGGTCCTTCCGCCATACGGAGTTATGGAGGAAATCTTTACACCCTAGTGATCGTAGACGATTACTCTAGGTACACTTGGACTAGGTTTCTTAAAAACAAGACCGAAACTTTCGAACAATTCAAAAACTTTAGCAAGAAAATTCAAAATCAACTAGGATGCAACATAGTTTCCATTAGGACTGACCATGGTCAATGAAGTTCAATTTGGAGCTTATTATGATGCTAATGGTATTACTCACAATTTCTCGGCTCCACGAACTCCACAATCAAATGGGGGTAGTTGAAAGGAAAAATAGAACGCTACAAGAAATGAGTAGAACAATGCTCAACGAGCAATCCATTCCTCAAAAATTTTGGTGTAACGCCGTAGACACATCCACATATATTCTTAATAGAATTCTCATTAGAACAATCATAGGTAAAACCCCTTATGAAATCTTGAGAGGTAGGAAACCCACTCTAGATTACTTCAGAGTATTTGTTAGTAAATGTTACATTTTAAACACCAAAGATTATCTCACCAAGTTCGACCCAAAGTCCTACGAATGTGTATTTCTAGGATACTCTCAAACTAATAAAGCCTATGTTGTTCTCAACAAGAAAACAATGGTCATTGAAGAATCACTCAACATGACTTTCGATGAGAGTCATCCTCCACCTAAAACATCACCTTTGGTAGATGATGATTTAGATGAAGAAAACTCCATAGTTGAGAATATGAAAAACCTAGACATATCTCAAGAAAAAGAAACCGTCGTGATAGACGAAACCACTAACATTAAGGAATCTAAGAATCATCCCTTAGAAAACGTCATAGATAGCTTAAACCAAAGGACCCTTAGATCAAAAGCTCAAGACAAAAGCAACCTCTTTTGTTTTGTTTCAATCACAGAACCTAAAAATGTTAATGAAGCCTTGAAGGATGAAAGTTGGATCATTGCAATGCAAGAAGAATTAAACCAATTTAAGTCTAATGATGTTTGGATGTTAGTACCAAGACCTAAGAATGTCACCATAATAGGAACCAAGTGGGTGTTTAGAAACAAACTAGATGAACATGGTATTGTATCTAGGAACAAAGCTAGGTTAGTCGTACAATGCTATAATCAACAAGAGGGAATTGATTATGACAAAACCTATGCACCCGTAGCTAGACTAGAGTCCATTAGGACATTACTTGCCTACACTTGTGCATTAGACTTTAAGTTGTTCCAAATGGATATGAAAAGTGCATTCCTAAATGGTCTCATCAATGAGGAGGTATATGTAGCACAACCTCTAGGATTCATTGATTTCAAGTACCCCGAGCATGTTTATAAACTTAAGAAAGCTTTATATGGTCTCAAGCAAGCCCCGAAGGCTTGGTATGATAGGTTGAAAGCTTTTCTTCTTAAACATGAGTACTCAATGGGAATGGTAGATAACACTCTTTTCACTAAGAAGAAAGATTCAAACATCATAATCGTCCAAATATATGTCGATGATATTATATTTGATTCGACTTGTCAAGAAATGTGTGATGAATTCTCAAAAATCATGCATGACAAGTTTGAAATGAGCATGATGGGCGAGCTTAACTTCTTCCTTAGACTTCAAATAAAACAATTAGATGATGGAATATTTTTTAATCAATTTAAGTACATTAAGGAAATGCTTAAGAAATTTGGATTAGAAGATGCTAAGCCTATGAAAACCCTAATGGCTACGGACACAAAGCTCACCAAAGATGAAGAGGGTGAATCCGTAGATAGTACTAAATATAGAGGTATGATAGAAAGTTTATTGTACCTAACGGCAAGTAGGCCCGATATCATGTTTAGTGTCTGCATTTGTGCTCGCTTCCAAGAAGATCCAAAAACTTCTCATTTAGAAGCGGTTAAACATATATTCCGATACATTAAAGGCACTATGCACTTAGGATTATGGTATCTGTTAATACAAATATCGCCTAAAAACGTTATTTATATTTTATAATCTTTGCTAAGTTTTGTTAATGACAAAGTATGAAGTTTAGCTATAAATAAATCATCACTTTAAGTGTTTAAGTCTTGTTTAACTAAGGTTAACATTTCCTTTTAAACAAAACATTGTTTTTATTTCTTAAATTAGAAAGTGTCTTGTCACATCACATTTATTTCTTAAAATAGTAATGTCACATCACATTTAGGGTAAGTTTTGTCCATATACATTTATGGTAAGAAAGAGTGTTTGACTAACCTTATGCTTTCTTGCAAGTCTTGTGTTTGACTAGAAGTAATGTGATGTGACCTTATTTGGTTTGGAAGATTTATTGCAAAAACCAACTGCAAGCCTGGCGGTACCCTGGGGATACACGGGCGAAACCCTTCTGAGGGGTCCGCCTGATCCGCCAGACCTGCAGAATGGTTTGCTATAAATACCAAACCATTTGTTAGTTTTGAGTCACCCCTTTAGGACATATTTTTACATACTCTCTCAACTAACTCAGTAACCTTTTGATTTGTGTGATTCTCTTATGTAGCAAGGGACTTCACAAGATCATTCAAGAAGTTACAAGCTTCAACTCTAAAGTTGCAAGTCTTGGTAGCTTGGTCATGTATAAGCTTTGATAGTTTATACTTCATGTGTGTCATGTATATAGATGTAAGTGGTTAGTATTTTAGGCCTCAAAATATGTAGTGTGTCGGGAGTTGTTGTACCCTTGTAAAAGAACTAACGGGGGTGGTTGTACCCTTGGTAAAGAACTCGACATCTAGCTTAGTGTCGGTAAAAGTATAAGCGACGATGGGAGTGGTTGTACCTGTGTAAAAGAACTCGACGTTTAGCTTAGTGTCGGTAAAAGTGTAAGGGACGTTGTAAAGGTTTTCTCCACCGGTGAAAGGAGCTTGTTGATTAGTGCTTATAACTCTCGAGTTGGAAACTCGGGACATGGATGTAGGGCAAGGAAAAAGAGTCCTTGTAGCCGAACCACGATAAACAATCGTGTTGTGGTTTGATCGTTTCTTTATCTTTGCTTATTACATGTTGTTCTTTAGTTAGAATTGCTAGTTACACATAAAGCTTTTCAAAGAACTAAACAAGTAAAGATGTGTTTGTATCTTCAAACAAAAGTAAAAGCTTTCCAAATAACTAAACAAGCAAAGTTAAGATTATCACAAGCAAAGCTTTTCAATGTATGAAACTAGTAAAGTTAGAATTGATATTTACATAAAAAGCTTTTCAAAGAATCAAACATATAACGTTGTGTTTATATCTTTAAGCAAACGTAAAAGATAGTCAAGGTAAAAAGAATCTAAAAAGCGGTAAACTATTCAACCCCCCTTCTAGTTTTCCACAATTGGCATCAGGAGCTACGTTACTCAAGATCTTTAAAATAGAATGTATTTTAAAACTTGGATCGATCCATGGATTTTGAAAATCTCAAAGAAGGGCAACCTATTCAAAACCCACCGCTTTTTGTATTAGAAAACTTACTTGAATGGAAAAGTAATTTTGAAAACTATGTGAAATCAATTGATCAAGATCTTTGGCATATTATTTCTTTTGGTGATTTCAAACCAAAGAAAACAAGTTTTTGAAAACCAAGATAACTATCTTAAACTTGATAAAAATACTAAAGCTAAAATAATGATTTGTAAAGCTTTAGTACCGAATATGAAAGAATGTATTTTTGTCAAACGGCTAATGATATTTGGAAAAATATGTTAAACTTTCATCAAGAGATATGTCAAGTCAAAGATGATCAATTTGATCTCACATATGTATTAGAAGTCTTAGATATATTAATTGATTGACGTGTAGTTGAGATAAATACATGTACTACTAGTTTAAATGTTTTAAATGAAGGTGTAAGTGAAGATGATTACTCATGACGAGCTCTTAGTGGACTTGCTTACGATTCATGGAATAACACGGATGAAGATGAAGCCAAACCATCCGGTTTGTGATTCTCAACTAGATAAAATATCAAGCAAGGTACATTTTGAAACCAAACACTTTTGCTTTGACAAATTTATCCTAGAGTTTTCTAAACTAGAAAATGAGTCTAAACGTTTATGCAACATGAACCTAAAAATTATCTTCAAGAACGAGTCTTCAAAATCTTTTAAGAATATCTTTGAAAAGGAAATCTTGTTAGAAGATAAAATGTCTAGAATTGAGAGTAATGTTGAAATTGATCTAGAATGTAAATTGTGTCTAGATTACAAACATAAGATTAAAATGCAAAATGAGAAAGGAAAAATATTAGTTAAATTTGATGAAAGCTCAAAATCTCTTGACAGATTGTTGAGGAGTCAAAGGTTGTTTAAAGATAAAACCGGATTAGGATTTAACTCAAAAGCACCATTAACTAATAAAACAAAGCAAGTACAATTTGTCAAACCTAGAAGAGAGATTTAGAGATAATTCAATCTCTAATAGAAACTCATGATAAAAGAATTAAGATTATCATGATCTATGCTTTTATATGATTGTCTAACCTTCTTGGATATATGAGTAATTGAGTTTCAAAGCGTGTCGTCAAACCAAGATTTTACGCGTAGTGTTTATCCTCTTGATAGCATCTCTATGCAATTTAAAAGGTACGCATTACTTCAACTTGACTTTGAATGCCTCTTGTCTCTAACATTATGTGTTGGAATATGTGTTATTAGTAATACTCTAAATGTGTTTACCTGCTATTAGTAATAACTAACATTAGATTCTATGCAACAAGGAATTTCGTCATTAGTACTAGTAGGAGATATAAGGTATTTTGGTTCTTTAACCGTCAAGAGATAAACACGAGAAACTCTTGAGTGAGTCTCACTCAACTCTTGCTTACAAGTGAGCTAACTAAGAATTTCTTAAGTGTTAAAATGTCTAACACTTTTGTGATGCTTGCAAAACAAACCTTTGTTAAACAACTTTCTCAAACACCATACTTTGAGTCTTTAATTGTGCTTTTCTTTAATCACTCCTTTATGATAATCTCACATAAAACACACAAGGTGAAATAAATCACATTAGCATACATTAGGATGTGTGAAAGAAAATGAGTTTTCAACATCTAGGATTTACTCATCAAATGTGACACATAGTCTCATGATGTTGTACCTCTTGGACTTTTTCAAAACAAATAGAGTTCATAGTGTCTTAAGTAAGAAAACCCAAAGAGTCGAGGAGTCGTTGAATACAACATTTAACGAGTGATCTCCTCCTTCTAAGATATCATCTTTGGTAGATGATAACTTAGTCGAAAGTCTAATGATGGCAAGACAAGTATGTTGTGTAAAACATTAAGGATAAAAGTACAAAATAACATCTTCTCACCATGAGTCAAACATTGAATCAAGTAAAATTGACATAAGTTATAAAACTTGATTTATAGGTCATAGTTGTGTCTAAACAAATTCAACAAAAACAGTTTTTGGAATTTAGAATAAAACAACTAGTGAAACAAAATAAATGTTTCGAAGTAATCATGTGATTATAAGTGTCAATATTTGAAAGTCCTTTTGATAATAAAAGCAAGCTCCAAAAGCAAGAGATTTTAACTTAAAGACATTCCTAGTTACTTTCTTGTTCTCAATGGTTAGGTTATTGATGACTTTTCAAGAATGAGATTAGTAAATCCGTAGGTAAAACTAAACGTAGAGAAATGTTCGGAAGACTACTTGTTCTCATAACAATTAGATCCAACATTATGTTTAGCATTTGTCTATGTGCTCGTGTTAAAGAAGATCCTAAAGCAACTCTTTAGTTGAGCTTGGTTGGATATATCATAAGGTACTACACAACTAGGATTATGGTATCCCAAAAGAACGGGAATAGAAACCATAGTGTATTCCAAATGGAATTATGCCGGTAATAAGTTGATAAGAAAAGCACAAGTGGTACTTGCACTTTTATACTTACTTACCAAATGATTCTCCAAAACACGTAAGGTTCTCAAATTAGTTTCGGATGGAGAAGCACATCAACAAGCTCTGCTTGAACAAGCAAATTCGTGTCAACAACGGAATTCATCTTATCAACATTGTTATCCCTTCAACAAAGGAAGCATCGACTTCAGCAACAACCCAATTCATTATGTTATTAATTGACATATTGTGATCCGTCATCATCGTATTGGTAAAAATGTTCATTGAGGAACATCTTAACTAAGAAAGTCGTATACGTTAACCATTCTATCAACGTTTTCACAAAACCTCTTGAATGAGAAGCATTCATTATCCCTAGGCTTAGTCAAGGACTCATAAGACCTAAAACCTTAGTTTTGAACATCAAGATAAAACCACAAAAATTAAGACAATCCCTTTTGAATTTTTCCCTGCAGCTCCCACGGTACCCTCAGACCATACGGGCGGAACCCACTTTTGGTTCCGCCTGGTCCGCCAAAGCCACAGGATGTTTTATTTTTAATTTCTAAACCAAACACCCTCTTAACTTAATCATTCACTTGTTCTTTCACCATCATCTCATCACATTCACCTTGTGATATATCTCAGCCCATGAGATTCACTAAATGAGTAAAACTTCAAGCATCTTCCTCATAACCGTTCATCACTCAAACCTCAAACAACCAATGTGAAATGAGAAACCGAGTTATCCTTTGTCCTATCAATATCGAGTCATCCACCATTTCCATGCCCTCAAAGAAACCAAGAGTCAATATCATCTTCACCAATAACTCCACCTAGTCATCTTCACAAGAAGATTCCACAATGTAACCAAACAAGTGTGTCATCCCCACTATAACCTAACCTATTAAGATTAAACCACCTTTCATGATACATAAACCTATGTTCACCTTTGTGTCGCTCTTTGAAACAAAAGGCAATTGTCATATCCATACTCTCATTAACATATTTGTCTATGTCGTCAAAAGTCAAGTGAATTTCATTATGAAATGCGTCTCTTCCACTTTCTAGCAAGTGAGGAACACAAAGAAGATATCCAAGCTTTAAGTGTTGTCAAGCAATCACCACCTCATTTCACATATCCACTCTCGGTCGTCAACCATACTTTACCACCGTTCACCACATTGTTAAAACAAATGAAAAACGTCATTTAAACATCACTTGCATTATAAAACATTTTTAAGCATCAAAATGAGTCAAGTTAACCGCACCTCCACATTGTTTTCATATAGGCACACACTAGAACATATGATACGTGGGAATCGCACCAGACTTTACCTCTCAAGGATCTTGAGAAGCTTACAACCCCCACCAGGCAGTGTACCTGATCGTTGTAGTATAGTATAGTGACAAGTACCGGGGGATTGATCGTTCAGCTAGGAATAGTGTCGCTAGGATTAGAAAACCTAAATACTAGTTCTAAAGGTGAGGGAAGATTATTTTTGTATTTTTATATTTTTTTTAGAAAGCAAGTAAAAATCTCGGGTTTGAAGGATTTAGGCGGAATTAGTTGCTAGTCAACTAACCCAATACTAAAGATGCAATCAAAATAAAATACTAAAAATGAAAATAAACTAAATTACACTAAGGTTGTGAGCAATAAGTGGAGAAAATGTGTTTACTTAGATTTCACTACTCCCTAGATATCTTTTACACGTTAATTACTTGTTATAGTTGCGTGGATGACGGATTGTATTCCTTAATACCATTCATGGGGTGGCGCACTTAATTCCCCAATCCTATGAGTGCCTACTTCACTCCTATGTCGAGCCGGCTAAGAAGCTCCTAACATGGGATCATTAGAATTTACTCATGCATTAAATACAACCAATAAAACCTAGTGCACGTTAGTTCATGTTTCCTAAGACGTTCAAGCATGTTACCATTTGGAAGTCTGCCAGTTTTCTTAAGCCTAACATCGAAATTATTCATCCAATACAACCATAAACAAGCAATCAACACATAATTAACATCTAGGTTTCATTAGACCAAAGCAAACACAAGATAGATCTAGCCTAGCATGATGGAATTAAGACAAGAACAAGATATAGACAACCAACACATAGACATATTGATTGAATTAAAAGAATACTTATCTCAATTACACATGAAAGGGATCAAGGGCTTAGAACCCTTGAAAAACCTGTAAAATTCGTACCAAGTTCGTACTTAGGGTTTCTCCAAAACTTCTCTCTTTTTAATGTGAAAATTAGAAAACTATATATAGGAAATAGGGTCTGACGGCGTCAAGACAAATCTTGTGACGCCGTTATCTCGCCGCCAAAATACTTCTCGGACTGCCTTGATCTACTTTTGATGCCATCATGTGTTAGCATTTTCCAGGCCGTCATGCATTTTACTCTTGACGCCCTATGTAACACCCCAACCCGGCATGGGTCCGGAGCGCTACAATATGGTGACATATCAAAGCATACAACGCAAGCGGAATACTTAAAACAAAAGGTTACAAGGGAACAATCTAAAAATACAAAAGGAATACTAAAACTATAAGAGAAAGGAAAATACAAAGTAAACAAAGTCTAATATAATCTAAGTCCAATAGTAGTCCGGATGTAATGGGCTTCTAGTCCATGGGGTAGTCCACTAAAGCTCCTATGCTCACTCTTCACCCAAACCCAGCTTCCCACCTATAACCTGCCGCAGGAAAGGAAATGCGGCTGAGCTTAAAAAACCCAGTGAACAGATATATAGCAAAACAAACGGATAATCGAAATGTAAATAAGCATAGGGAAAAAGAAACATAAACTCCTGCTGAAAGGAAAGTCATCTGTCAAATGCATAAGAGATTAACATAAAACTGAACGAATATCATAAGTCAAGGAGAAACGAAATATCAAGATATATCACGTAAGCATAATCATAAGGAAAAGGTAATGAGCACGTATCAACAAAGAAGCGTCCAAACAAGGTACTTGAATGGACAAATGAATCATAGGAAAGCCACGAGCCGACCTGCCAAGGTACTTGACAGATCTCCTACATACATACATAATCATATATCATACATATCAAAGGATACGGAGAGGGGAGACCTCTCGGTACCACATGGAGTCGATCACACTCCCCTACACATGAAGGAGTGTAAAGCACGCACCCACATTCACCCTACAATAATAATCCAACATATCTGACAAGCCTAGGATGCATCCATACGCCCCCCCTTACAAAGCAAATCATACATATCATAATATCCAAGTGTGCACATAATATATCCGACAAAATGGGGTCGCCGTGGATCAATCACACCTCCACAGAAAGTGTCATGCCATTGGTGCTTCAATGACACGCCCATGGTACCTCCATGGGTAGAAATAAAGCTCGGGCATAAGAACAAAATAAAGCATATCATATCATATCCGACAATCATATCATATCCATCAAAACATATCAACTGAATAGAATCATATCATAGTAAGTGCATAACCGACAGATATCAAATTACAGAGTCATATCAACGAATCAAAGTAAAGGGAGCATAGCAATGGCTCAGATGATCATATCGACGAAATCATATCAAAAGGAATCATAATGAGTTCGAGGATCAAAAGAGAGTCATGAGAAGTCCCTACTAAAAAGGGAAGAATATCTGTACCTCAAACCGCAATTAACCATATTGGAAAACACAAGGATCGAAAATTACTCCTCATTCGGCGAATCTACACGAATAAATGATCGCGTATTACTTATAATTTCATTTTATAATTCAAGTGCGTATAGTTATTCAGACTAGGGTTTCTTCTATTTTTAGAAACTTTCCATTTTTAGCACCCTCCCAAATTTAATAAGTTTCTCGAATTAGTAACTTTCCGAATTAAGTAACTTTAGGGTAACAATAAATAATTAATTGAACTTGGTGTTTGCAAATGATATAGGTTAACTTAATGGTTTAATGTGATAATTACCATAGTTTAGGGTCTTAAGTGATATTTTAGCAAAGCCTATGGTTAAAAGTGTCAATTTAGCAACGTTTAAGGTTTATCTTGACAATACTCAAAGTTTAGGCTAATATTGTCAATTTAGGATATATATTACTATGCTAGTAACAAGTATCACGTTTACGAAACCGAAAATGTAACGTATTCGAATATTTAGTATCTCAGTTCTTTCATTCAATTTAAAGTCTATGAACCTGTTATATATCTAGGACGTGTATGTATATATAGTTCTCATTCCACGAATAGGTTACGTATGTTATTTAACGACTCATCTTCATCATAACATGTTTTGACTAATTCAAAAGTGTCATACGTATCTATAGATATGGTTATATAAAATGGTTCACAAACACGACACCAAAAACAATCTTACAGTTCGACCCAACCACATAAAAGATCCATGCATCATCTGTTTTAACGCGACATGTGAATATCTACACTTTTCGTGTATATATTATTAACAAAACACGAGTTAAGTCTTCATGTTACTCGTACTATCAATATGTAAATCGTACTAGGACATCAAAACGATATGAAGGTTTACCTTATGTCGTTATACGTACGGAACAAACAAGAGGAGTACAACGAAACAAGCCCAAGAATAAATGTTACCACGGTCAACATTTCTTCAAAACTGGGAAAACCACGACCAACACCTCTCCTTCGAACCTGGGAAAACCACGACCAAGAAGCACCACCTCTCGACCCCTCAGCTCACCTACGACCACAATCGAGCCTCTCCTAAAAACCCTGATCGAACAGCAAGGAATGGGAGAAGAAAAAGGGTAGCCGACCCTTTCTTTGCACTCCCTTGGATCGGAAAAAAAAAATCCAGTCGACATCCTTTGGTTTTAGGTTTTGTGAGGTGTGTGAAAAACGGATGGGAGCAATTGTGGGGGAAATCCTTAGCCGACATTTTTAGTTTGTTAGGGTTTTTGTTTAGTAATTTTCTATTTTGTTTTATTGTTGTGTCGTGTTTTGTTTTTAAACAAATGGAGGGTACGTTTTAAATGAAAACGTGTAGGGAATAAGTCAAAAAAAGAAGTTGCCGAAAATAGGGAAATTTGATTGAGCCTATCAAAGTTTAGCTTCCACTCATGTATCAAGACTAGTTTTTGGTTTAGGTTGTACAAAATAAAAACGACCCATGCTTTTATTGTAGACGTGTACAAATTTTATTAATATATAACATATAAGTTATGTTATAACATAAGTATTATGGATTAAACATGTCGCGAAAGGTTCATACTTGGGTTTAAAATTGGAATGAAATGTGTTAGGATAATTTTAACGTCTTTTCATAAGTTTAAAATTTGAGGGCATTTTGGGTATTTTACGCGTTCAGAAAATCTGGGTTTTACAATTCTTCCCATCTAAAAAGAAAATTTCGTCCGCGAAATTTGATGTCGTAAAAGTTTGATGGAGACATAGCAACTCACAAAAGTACGAAATAATTAGCCTCATGCTCGGAGAGGTTCTTCCAACAAAATCTTCACAAACCCATATTTTCTCATGACTTGATCCCAACAACAAGAATAGCCCCAGGCTTTCCAATAGAACACAAATTTTAACCAATCTGATCCAACGAATATGAAACAAATACGTAGCAGACGACAGATGATGGACGATAGTTGGAATCCTACAAGGAGATACACTAAACACATATACCCACGAGGCAAGCACGGAGATAGTATTAAACGATAAATCTTCCTCAATTCCTTCCAAATTCTGAACGAACAAGGTAACTTGCCAAAATCGGAGGAGCACAAATCGAATCATCAAACGTATCAAGAGTCTAATAAGGAGATGGGTGACATATTCATGCTGACGTTCTAAATCACGAATCAAGGTATCAAAACGTATCATAAAGCATAACCGAATAGGTCAATTAATTCGTACGAGTAGAAATGAAATCAAGAACTAATGCTTCACGAACCAAAACTTCTTCCAATGCCAAGATGTCTAATTCTTCTATACCTCTTCTGGCAGTGTGAACCAAAATGTGATTCTCTGTCACGATCATTGTAGGTGAACCATGTAGCTTGAATAATCTCTTGCCTCAGGAAATCTCCGCTAATCTTCCAAGCAAGCCGTCCTAGTTGATGCTCCACTGCAAGTCTACTTGTTTTGTCTCACCTCCTGTGTGGAAATCACCGATGTAGTCACCACCGTCTTCATGCTATCCCGTCCAGCTCCTGCTTCGAGACTCTATACATATTAGTACAACTAAGATGAATAGAGTTGATAGAACCGTGTGCTTCACTCCAGCTTCCTTCTATCTTCCATCATAGCTAATCTCTCACCGCCTTGCTCCTGAGCTTCTTCATGCCTGGGTAGAAACAAATTTCTTCTCAACTTCTCAAACTTCTTCTCTCATCTCCTCCCACAAAAGTTACTCTTCAAGAAATATCACATAGGGCTTCTTCTAACGTAGAAATATCAACACCAAAACGAAGGTGATCCTTGTGTTTCTCTTTCGTCTCTGAACATATCAAAATGTCATACAATGACAATTTGTCCAAATACTCAGGAAAGACATGATTATCAATTTCACAACACTCAAAACAGATCATACGAATACGGAAAGAAATTCTAGGAATATCCCGCTCTTCACACAAAACATGACGCGATTCAGCTTCCAAAAATCAATCCACCACTTCATGGCATCATCATTCTTCTCCACGAATAAGAACAGAAGCACATCAAGGATACGTGGCGAACATTCCAAGTAATCCGAATAACTCTCGAGACGAGTTTCATCAAATGAAGTATACTCACAACCGCGAGGGATTAAAGCACAAGGTTTCAAAACAAGGATGATCATAAATGATTACCAGGTTGGGAACCATGGTACAGAATTTGAGTTTCACAAATCGACAAAGATGACAAATATAACATGACCGTTGTTAGCATCTCAATGCTTAGTTAAGAAATCCATATCCAGGATAATATCGAATCAAACATCTCCAACGTAAACAGATTAGCAAAACATAATTATCTTTAAATATCTCCAGAACGCATCGAACAAATCAGGTATTCATGATGGAAGGTCACAAGATTTCTCGCAAGGATAGAACAGGTAGGGCAAAATCAATAATGAAGAAGGAACCTTATTATGCTCATCAAAAGCAAGGAAAAGCCATAGAATGTGTCGAACACATCGAATTCATACATACGTGAATTCTCTCGACGAACGTAAAGGCATCTAAACGAATCAAGAAACAAAGTACAAAAGAAAGTGATAACTTCAGGAAATGAGACCTATAAGGCATTACTACGAAGTCTTAAGGCATTTTAAACTTATGTTGCAAATTCTGATAAATCTTCTAAATCTCCGGAACGAATGATCCTATAAGGCTCACTAAAAGCAGAGGCAAAATCAGAGTAATACGGAAGCAAGAAAACCAACGTCTGATCATATATCTACCCAATCTTCACCGGTCATAATAAAGCTCTTAAGGGGAGAAACTTAAGGCAAAACCTTCCAAAGTTATTCCTAAAGCTTCTAAGGTGCAAACCTACGGGTCCAAAACTCACAGGCCATAACTTATGTTCTATAGATCGCAGCCTTAGCTCTGATACCATAATTGTAACACCCCAACTCGGCATGGGTCCGGAGCGCTACAGTATGGTGACATATCAAAGCATACAACGCAAGCGGAATACTTAAAACAAAAGGTTACAAGGGAACAATCTAAAAATACAAAAGGAATACTAAAACTATAAGAGAAAGGAAATGACAAACTAAACAAAGTCTAATATAATCTAAGTCCAATAGTAGTCCGGATGTAATGGGCTTCTAGTCCATGGGGTAGTCCACTAAAGCTCCTATGCTCACTCTTCACCCAAACCCAGCTTCCCACCTATAACCTGCCGCAGGAAAGGAAATGCGGCTGAGCTTAAAAAACCCAGTGAACAGATATATAGCAAAACAAACGGATAATCGAAATGTAAATAAGCATAGGGAAAAAGAAACATAAACTCCTGCTGAAAGGAAAGTCATCTGTCAAATGCATAAGAGATTAACATAAAACTGAACGAATATCATAAGTCAAGGAGAAACAAAAAATCAAGATATATCACGTAAGCATAATCATAAGGAAAAGGTAATGAGCACGTATCAACAAAGAAGCGTCCAAACAAAGTACTTGAATGGACAAATGAATCATAGGAAAGCCACGAGCCGACCTGCCAAGGTACTTGACAGATCTCCTACATACATACATAATCATATATCATACATATCAAAGGATACGGATAGGGGAGACCTCTCGGTACCACATGGAGTCGATCACACTCCCCTACACATGAAGGAGTGTAAAGCACACACCCACATTCACCCTACAATAATAATCCAACATATCTGACAAGCCTAGGATGCATCCATACACCCCCCCCCCCTACAAAGCAAATCATACATATCATAATATCCAAGTGTGCACATAATATATCCGACAAAATGGGGACGTCGTGGATCAATCACACCTCCACAAAAAGTGTCATGCCATTGGTGCTTCAATGACACGCCCATGGTACCTCCATGGGTAGAAATAAAGCTCGGGCATAAGAACAAAATAAAGGATATCATATCATATCCGACAATCATATCATATCCATCAAAACATATCAACTGAATAGAATCATATCATAGTAAGTGCATAACCGACAGATATCAAATTACAGAGTCATATCAATGAATCAAAATAGAGGGAGCATAGCAATGGCTCAGATGATCATATCGACGAAATCATATCAAAAGGAATCATAATGAGGTCGAGGATCAAAAGAGAGTCATGAGAAGTCCCTACTAAAAAGGGAAGAATATCTGTACCTCAAACCGCAATTAACCATATTGGAAAACACAAGGATCGAAAATTACTCCTCATTCGGCGAATCTACACGAATAAATGATCGCGTATTACTTATAATTTCATTTTATAATTCAAGTGCGTATAGTTATTCGGACTAGGGTTTCTTCTATTTTTAGAAACTTTCCATTTTTAGCACCCTCCCAAATTTAATAAGTTTCTCGAATTAGTAACTTTCCGAATTAAGTAACTTTAGGGTAACAATAAATAATTAATTGAACTTGGTGTTTGCAAATGATATAGGTTAACTTAATGGTTTAATGTGATAATTACCATAGTTTAGGGTCTTAAGTGATATTTTAGCAAAGCCTATGGTTAAAAGTGTCAATTTAGCAACGTTTAAGGTTTATCTTGACAATACTCAAAGTTTAGGCTAATATTGTCAATTTAGGATATATATTACTATGCTAGTAACAAGTATCACGTTTACGAAACCGAAAATGTAACGTATTCGAATATTTAGTATCTCAGTTCTTTCATTCAATTTAAAGTCTATGAACCTGTTATATATCTAGGACGTGTATGTATATATAGTTCTCATTCCACGAATAGGTTACGTATGTTATTTAACGACTCATCTTCATCATAACATGTTTTGACTAATTCAAAAGTGTCATACGTATCTATAGATATGGTTATATAAAATGGTTCACAAACACGACACCAAAAACAATCTTACAGTTCGACCCAACCACATAAAAGATCCATGCATCATCTGTTTTAACGCGACATGTGAATATCTACACTTTTCGTGTATATATTATTAACAAAACACGAGTTAAGTCTTCATGTTACTCGTACTATCAATATGTAAATCGTACTAGGACATCAAAACGATATGAAGGTTTACCTTATGTCGTTATACGTACGGAACAAACAAGAGGAGTACAACGAAACAAGCCCAAGAATAAATGTTACCACGGTCAACATTACTTCAAAACTGGGAAAACCATGACCAACACCTCTCCTTCGAACCTGGGAAAACCACGACCAAGAAGCACCACCTCTCGACCCCTCAGCTCACCCACGACCACAATCGAGCCTCTCCTAAAAACCCTGATCGAACAGCAAGGAATGGGAGAAGAAAAAGGGTAGCCGACCCTTTCTTTGCACTCCCTTGGATCGGAAAAAAAAATCCAGTCGACATCCTTTGGTTTTAGGTTTTGTGAGGTGTGTGAAAAACGGATGGGAGCAATTGTGGGGGAAATCCTTAGCCGACATTTTTAGTTTGTTAGGGTTTTTGTTTAGTAATTTTCTATTTTGTTTTATTGTTGTGTCGTGTTTTGTTTTTAAACAAATGGAGGATACGTTTTAAATGAAAACGTGTAGGGAATAAGTCAAAAAAAGAAGTTGCCGAAAATAGGGAAATTTGATTGAGCCTATCCAAGTTTAGCTTCCACTCATGTATCAAGACTAGTTTTTGGTTTAGGTTGTACAAAAGAAAAACGACCCATGCTTTTATTGTAGACGTGTACAAATTTTATTAATATATAACATATAAGTTATGTTATAACATAAGTATTATGGATTAAACATGTCGCGAAAGGTTCATACTTGGGTTTAAAATTGGAATGAAATGTGTTAGGTTAATTTTAACGTCTTTTCAGAAGTTTAAAATTTGAGGGCATTTTGGGTATTTTACGCGTTCAGAAAATCTGGGTTTTATAATTCTTCCCATCTAAAAAGAAAATTCCGTCCGCGAAATTTGATGTCGTAAAAGTTTGATGGAGACGTAGCAACTCACAAAAGTACGAAATAATTAGCCTCACGCTCGGAGAGGTTCTTCCAACAAAATCTTCACAAACCCATATTTTCTCATGACTTGATCCCAACAACAAGAATAGCCCCAGGCTTTCCAATAGAACACAAATTTTAACCAATCTGATCCAACGAATATGAAACAAATACGTAGCAGACGACAGATGATGGACGATAGTTGGAATCCTACAAGGAGATACACTAAACACATATACCCACGAGGCAAGCACGGAGATAGTATTAAACGATAAATCTTCCTCAATTCCTTCCAAATTCTGAACGAACAAGGTAACTTGCCAAAATCGGAGGAGCACAAATCGAATCATCAAACGTATCAAGAGTCTAATAAGGAGATGGGTGACATATTCATACTGACGTTCTAAATCACGAATCAGGGTATCAAAACGTATCATAAAGCATAACCGAATAGGTCGATTAATTCGTACGAGTAGAAATGAAATCAAGAACTAATGCTTCACGAACCAAAACTTCTTCCAATGCCAAGATGTCTAATTCTTCTATACCTCTTCTGGCAGTGTGAACCAAAATGTGATTCTCTGTCACGATCATTGTAGGTGAACCATGTAGCTTGAATAATCTCTTGCCTCAGGAAATCTCCGCTAATCTTCCAAGCAAGCCGTCCTAATTGATGCTCCACTGCAAGTCTACTTGTTTTGTCTCACCTCCTGTGTGGAAATCACCGATGTAGTCACCACCGTCTTCATGCTATCCCGTCCAGCTCCTGCTTCGAGACTCTATACATATTAGTACAACTAAGATGAATAGAGTTGATAGAACCGTGTGCTTCACTCCAGCTTCCTTCTATCTTCCATCATAGCTAATCTCTCACCGCCTTGCTCCTGAGCTTCTTCATGCCTGGGTAGAAACAAATTTCTTCTCAACTTCTCAAACTTCTTCTCTCATCTCCTCCCACAAAAGTTACTCTTCAAGAAATATCACATAAGGCTTCTTCTAACGTAGAAATATCAACACCAAAACGAAGGTGATCCTTGTGTTTCTCTTTCGTCTCTGAACATATCAAAATGTCATACAATGACAATTTGTCCAAATACTCAGGAAAGACATGATTATCAATTTCACAACACTCAAAACAGATCATACGAATACGGAAAGAAATTCTAGGAATATCCCGCTCTTCACACAAAACATGACGCGATTCAGCTTCCAAAAATCAATCCACCACTTCATGGCATCATCATTCTTCTCCACGAATAAGAACAGAAGCACATCAAGGATACGTGGCGAACATTCCAAGTAATCCGAATAACTCTCGAGACGAGTTTCATCAAATGAAGTATACTCACAACCGCGAGGGATTAAAGCACAAGGTTTCAAAACAAGGATGATCATAAATGATTACCAGGTTGGGAACCATGGTACAGAATTTGAGTTTCACAAATCGACAAAGATGACAAATATAACATGACCGTTGTTAGCATCTCAATGCTTAGTTAAGAAATCCATATCCAGGATAATATCGAATCAAACATCTCCAACGTAAACAGATTAGCAAAACATAATTATCTTTAAATATCTCCAGAACGCATCGAACAAATCAGGTATTCATGATGGAAGGTCACAAGATTTCTCGCAAGGATAGAACAGGTAGGGCAAAATCAATAATGAAGAAGGAACCTTATTATGCTCATCAAAAGCAAGGAAAAGCCATAGAATGTGTCGAACACATCGAATTCATACATACGTGAATTCTCTCGACGAACGTAAAGGCATCTAAACGAATCAAGAATCAAAGTACAAAAGAAAGTGATAACTTCAGGAAATGAGACCTATAAGGCATTACTACGAAGTCTTAAGGCATTCTAAACTTATGTTGCAAATTCTGATAAATCTTCTAAATCTCCGGAACGAATGATCCTATAAGGCTCACTAAAAGCAGAGGCAAAATCAGAGTAGTGCGGAAGCAAGAAAACCAACGTCTGATCATATATCTACCCAATCTTCACCGGTCATAATAAAGCTCTTAAGGGGAGAAACTTAAGGCAAAACCTTCCAAAGTTATTCCTAAAGCTTCTAAGGTGCAAACCTATGGGTCCAAAACTCACAGGCCATAACTTATGTTCTATAGGTCGCAGCCTTAGCTCTGATACCATAATTGTAACACCCCAACCCGGCATGGGTCCGGAGCGCTACAGTATGGTGACATATCAAAGCATACAACGCAAGCGGAATACTTAAAACAAAAGGTTACAAGGGAACAATCTAAAAATACAAAAGGAATACTAAAACTATAAGAGAAAAGAAATGACAAACTAAACAAAGTCTAATATAATCTAAGTCCAATAGTAGTCCGGATGTAATGGGCTTCTAGTCCATGGGGTAGTCCACTAAAGCTCCTATGCTCACTCTTCACCCAAACCCAGCTTCCCACCTATAACCTGCCGCAGGAAAGGAAATGCGGCTGAGCTTAAAAAACCCAGTGAACAGATATATAGCAAAACAAACGGATAATCGAAATGTAAATAAGCATAGGGAAAAAGAAACATAAACTCCTGCTGAAAGGAAAGTCATCTGTCAAATGCATAAGAGATTAACATAAAACTGAACGAATATCATAAGTCAAGGAGAAACGAAAAATCAAGATATATCACGTAAGCATAATCATAAGGAAAAGGTAATGAGCACGTATCAACAAAGAAGCGTCCAAACAAGGTACTTGAATGGACAAATGAATCATAGGAAAGCCACGAGCCGACCTGCCAAGGTACTTGACAGATCTCCTACATACATACATAATCATATATCATACATATCAAAGGATACGGATAGGGGAGACCTCTCGGTACCACATGGAGTCGATCACACTCCCCTACACATGAAGGAGTGTAAAGCACACACCCACATTCACCCTACAATAATAATCCAACATATCTGACAAGCCTAGGATGCATCCATACGCCCCCCCTACAAAGCAAATCATACATATCATAATATCCAAGTGTGCACATAATATATCCGACAAAATGGGGACGTCGTGGATCAATCACACCTCCACAGAAAGTGTCATGCCATTGGTGCTTCAATGACATGCCCATGGTACCTCCATGGGTAGAAATAAAGCTCGGGCATAAGAACAAAATAAAGCATATCATATCATATCCGACAATCATATCATATCCATCAAAACATATCACTTGAATAGAATCATATCATAGTAAGTGCATAACCGACAGATATCAAATTACAGAGTCATATCAATGAATCAAAGTAAAGGGAGCATAGCAATGGCTCAGATGATCATATCGACGAAATCATATCAAAAGGAATCATAATGAGGTCGAGGATCAAAAGAGAGTCATGAGAAGTCCCTACTAAAAAGGGAAGAATATCTGTACCTCAAACCGCAATTAACCATATTGGAAAACACAAGGATCGAAAATTACTCCTCATTCGGCGAATCTACACGAATAAATGATCGCGTATTACTTATAATTTCATTTTATAATTCAAGTGCGTATAGTTATTCAGACTAGGGTTTCTTCTATTTTTAGAAACTTTCCATTTTTAGCACCCTCCCAAATTTAATAAGTTTCTCGAATTAGTAACTTTCCGAATTAAGTAACTTTAGGGTAACAATAAATAATTAATTGAACTTGGTGTTTGCAAATGATATAGGTTAACTTAATGGTTTAATGTGATAATTACCATAGTTTAGGGTCTTAAGTGATATTTTAGCAAAGCCTATGGTTAAAAGTGTCAATTTAGCAACGTTTAAGGTTTATCTTGACAATACTCAAAGTTTAGGCTAATATTGTCAATTTAGGATATATATTACTATGCTAGTAACAAGTATCACGTTTACGAAACCGAAAATGTAACGTATTCGAATATTTAGTATCTCAGTTCTTTCATTCAATTTAAAGTCTATGAACCTGTTATATATCTAGGACGTGTGCGTATATATAGTTCTCATTCCGCGAATAGGTTACGTATGTTATTTAACGACTCATCTTCATCATAACATGTTTTGACTAATTCAAAAGTGTCATACGTATCTGTAGATATGGTTATATAAAATGGTTCACAAACACGACACCAAAAACAATCTTACAATTCGACCCAACCACATAAAAGATCCATGCATCATCTGTTTTAACGCGACATGTGAATATCTACACTTTTCGTGTATATATTATTAACAAAACACGAGTTAAGTCTTCATGTTACTCGTACTATCAATATGTAAATCGTACTAGGACATCAAAACGATATGAAGGTTTACCTTATGTCGTTATACGGTCGGAACAAACAAGAGGAGTACAACGAAACAAGCCCAAGAATAAATGTTACCACGGTCAACATTTCTTCAAAACTGGGAAAACCACGACCAACACCTCTCCTTCGAACCTGGGAAAACCACGACCAAGAAGCACCACCTCTCGACCCCGCAGCTCACCCACGACCACAATCGAGCCTCTCCTAAAAACCCTGATCAAACAGCAAGGAATGGGAGAAGAAAAAGGGTAGCCGACCCTTTCTTTGCACTCCCTTGGATCGGAAAAAAAAATCCAGTCGACATCCTTTGGTTTTAGGTTTTGTGAGGTGTGTGAAAAACGGATGGGAGCAATTGTGGGGGAAATCCTTAGCCGACATTTTTAGTTTGTTAGGGTTTTTGTTTAGTAATTTTCTATTTTGTTTTATTGTTGTGTCGTGTTTTGTTTTTAAACTAATGGAGGATACGTTTTAAATGAAAACGTGTAGGGAATAAGTCAAAAAAAGAAGTTGCCGAAAATAGGGAAATTTGATTGAGCCTATCCAAGTTTAGCTTCCACTCATGTATCAAGACTAGTTTTTGGTTTAGGTTGTACAAAAGAAAAACGACCCATGCTTTTATTGTAGACGTGTACAAATTTTATTAATATATAACATATAAGTTATGTTATAACATAAGTATTATGGATTAAACATGTCGCGAAAGGTTCATACTTGGGTTTAAAATTGGAATGAAATGTGTTAGGATAATTTTAACGTCTTTTCAGAAGTTTAAAATTTGAGGGCATTTTGGGTATTTTACGCGTTCAGAAAATCTGGGTTTTACACCCTACCTTGTGACGCCGTCAATTCTGTACTGGGTCGTCATGGAAATTACTCTTGACGCCGTCAGAAATTCCTTCTTGACGCCGTCACCTACTGTTCCCAGCAAGGAAAATTAAGACTTTGGTGTTTTCTTCACTTTTATGCTCCAAAAACGTCCGAATTGCTTCATTTTCCAGATTTCACTCCCAAAGTACCTAAAATCACAAAAGGAACGATTTAGGGCAATATTTGATCAAATAAATTCAATTCCGGGCTTAAATACCCCCTAAAAGTGGTTCATTTTTCGCCTCATCATATACCCTTACACTTGAGATTTGCTTGTCCTCAAGCAAATGCGCTTTTATTCTAGTCAAAATACAAGTTAGGGGTCATTTAACACTAACATAAAAGTAATTACAACAAATAATCGTTCCACTAAAGACCAATAGACAAGCACGGAGGTCATACACTAGCACCTCATAAATAGTGTTTAGATACTCACATCTCTCGGGTGTAATAAAGTATAAATTACAATATGGAAACGGAAGTTATCTCTCACTACCTGTCATAGCAAAATAGATTACCATAGGCTTGGGAAAGGATCAAACCTCCACCACATGGCGTAAGCACCTAGGATAAACTATCAAAGAGGTCTTTTAAAGGGTTGTAACGTTAGGTGTAGGGATATGAAATACACGGTTTTGTTGGATAAAGGAAGTTTTTACTGGTGGCGAGTTAACAATCTTGGTTAATTACATGTAAAATATGGCGTTGTTAAGCCAAGACTAGACTCGACTTAAGCTAATAAATGAAAAATAACAAAAACATAAAATAAACATAGAATAAAAAGGGATGGTAGTCCGTATGTTTTTTTCTCTTTTCCTTTTTCTAATTTTTTTTCTTTTTCTTGATTTTTTTTTCGATTTTTTTTTTTTTTTTTTTTTTTTTTTGCATACACTCTTACCCTACCATCCGAAATAATACATCATAGGGAATGAACATTCCTCTTACACTTGAATTTTTACATACTTTACAATAAACTATTATAATGACTCGAATTAAGAAAATCAAAACACTTGGAGCACTTTTAAGATTAACGTACATATGGGGGTAATAAATGATGTCCTTCCCCATTACTCCATAAAATAAGTACTTACCCATGAGTCCCAATCGTCCCAAAACAATATGTACAAGGATATGACTCGACTTAGCAACCATGTAATCAATTAGAAAGTTAACTTAAGGTTTAACAAATAGCAATAATGCACTAAAAATGAGCGCATACACGGAAGGCTAAGGAGATTTGGGTGACATTTAAGTGGGGTGTAACAAATTCTTCCTTTAAGTAAAATACTTAAAGTTAGAAACGAAAAGATAGGCTCGGAGGGGTGTACTAGGGGTTTCGTGTACTAAAAATGAGTACAACGCTAAGGGTGTGGGAAAAATTAGTTGACTTAACTAGCCAAGTAATATGACTTAAATGGTCAAGTAATTATAATACGGGTTTAACACAAGGGTGATCCTAATGCCTCTTATCATGTAGTAAATCCTACTACACGAATGTAGTCTCACTAGTGGTCTCGGGATGCATCACTAACGCAAGTTCTAGAATCTAAATGCTACCGGTACACTCATAAGCACTAATAATAAATGTTTTTCCTATCAAATCTAAAGGCGAACCTCACATATTTGGGTGGAAAATTTTTCTGAATATACGGTTATGTGCTAGTCATATAATCTTCTATCCATGAGACGCTTGCTATGGCTAAAGTTTCACTCCTAAATGTTGTAAAAAAATTTAAATTTGGCGCTAAAATTGCACTAACAAGTATTTCTCATAGTTTTATTACACATCTACCATTAAACAAAACAAACTCAAGCGAAAGTGTACATGTAAGGTATCATCATTTTACCCTCCCCTTACACTTAAGATGAACACTGTCCCCAATGTTCAAGTAAAGAATGTAAAAGTGAAAAAGTAAAAAGAATAAAATCAAATACTCCCCTGATTCGCTCGGTATGGATAATAAGGTGGCCAGGTTAAATCTTCCTCCAAGAAAATGAACAATCAAAGCTTCCCTTCCAGAATATAAATCATCTTCTTGTCGTACATAACCTGTAAATCCTGAGAAAACAGACAAAAACAACCTCGCGTAAAATCGGCGGCATCCTATATAAATTACTAAATCCTAGAAAACAAGATAAGATATAATGCTTGTGGAATGAAGTTTGCAGATTTCCTGGAGATTATAAAACTTAATAATTCACAAAAACCATAAGAATCCGTTAGAAAAACAAAACCGGTAAAATTTCCAGATTTTTACACGTGACGCCGTCAAGAGTTAACTCTTGACGCCGTCAGAAGTGACTTGTAGAAATTCTTATGTTAAGTTTCCGGAAAATTTCTGGAAAAACTTGGTCCTACTTCCTGGAAAATCCTGCAAAACTTCATTATGACTCAATACAAGCATTTGACTCTAACAAATACGAATATACATGTTCATTTAATATTGTGGAGAGTCATGATCGGTTTGTTTTTTAAAAACATATTTGGGGTTTCCCCTTACACTTATCTTTTTCAAAAATACTTTTAGGTTGAGTTAAGACTAGGCCAAAACAACAAAGTAAAGTATTTCCACTATTTAATTGAGAAACATGATCTACCAACAATAAAAATAAAGCATGCATACGGAAGCAAATAACAAACAAACAAAATAAAATCACACAAATCATGGGTTGCCTCCCAAGAAGCACTTTTCTTTATTTACGAGTCTTGTAGCTAGACTCAAGGTCATGGGTTACTACGTGACCTCATCGTTGGTTCCATTCTCTAGGTCGTCTTCTAAACCAGTTTTGTATTCCGGACCTAGTTGCAAGCATTCTTTGTAGAAACCAAGCATCCTACTCTTTACATAATCTACTCCTCTACGTCTATCCTCCTCATTCCTATAATAAGCCGCTTGCTTGTGTTCTTTTTCTATATTAGAGAGGAGGCGGTATTGCTCAATTTTATAGGGCATTTGATAGGCAACCTCATCATTTTCTTCCTTGAATCTAACTATCCCTAGAGTCGGGTCATAACTCATCCTAGTGGCCTCAACAAATGGTTTTCCAAATATTACTTGGCTTAGGCAATCATCTATCACCGGACGAGTGTCTTCCACTATCATAAAATCGATCTCATAGGTGAGATTACCTATAATCACATGCAATCCCTTCACTCTTCCTACAAAATTACTTATCAAATTCCTATTGGGCATCATCCTAAAATCAAGTTGTTTCTTCATCACCCAATTGTAATAAGTCCTAGTCATGATGTTAACAGGAGACCTAAGATCGATATAAGCTTTCCATATATGCATATGCCCTATGTTGCATGGTATGTTAATGTTAGAGGGGTCTCCCATTTTGATAAGGGGTGTGCCAAGGATATATGGTCTCTCGGGACTATCGAATAAATCCTTATGGTATTCCCGTTCTTCCTTGGTAGGCAACTTATCAAAGTACTTTTCTATAGGCTCTACCTCCTCTAATTCCTCTTCCTTTTTAACCTCAAGTTCCCTACTTTCATCCCTAGTCTTGGTTTCTATTCCAACTTCATCCTTGTCACTTTCCTCTATTCCCTTATCTATCGGCCTAATAGTGACAACATTGACAAAGTGGACATGTTTGGATGATGAGGGGTCCTTAATTTGGACTCCGTTATTGGTATCCCTAGGGTCCTTCCTAGGTGTGGCTAACGCTTGGTTGTTGAGGGCTTTCAACAAGTTGTCAATCTTGTTGGTCATCTCCGTTTGTTGTTGGTTGAATTCGGTTTCAAACCTAGCTATGCGAGCTTTTTGAGATGCCATGAACTTAGACATCAATCCTTCAAGATTGTTGGTACTACCATAGTTGTTAGAAGGATTGTTGTTGAAAGTACGGTTGGAGGGTGGACCGTTTGGTTGGTAACGATTAGGCGGATTGGAAGAATTGGGTTGATTTTGTTTCCACCTAAGGTTTGGGTGATTTTTCCAAGAGGGGTTGTATGAATCATCGTAAGGGTTTGGCTCGGGCTTGAAAGTGTACCACTTATCTCCCGCTTCGTCGGTACGCGTGGATGCGTAGACCGCAAAAGCTGTTCCGGGGAGTTCCACACAATCACGAGTGTCGTGGGGACCACTACATAATTCGCATGAAGAAGTGATTTTGTTCACTTGGCTTGAAGGCTTAGGAGCTTCGTAAGATTTCATGAGAAACTTGACTTGGTCCTTAAGTTCCATGATCCTTCGGTTGGGAGTGCCAGAGTTATTCAAAGGCAAAGATATTGCCTTGACCATTTTGTTTAAATCACGGGGATCATTCCAACTTTCATTGTCATAGAGAGCAAGATCTTCTATGAGTTCCCATGATTGTTCCGCACTTAGATCACGTAGCTTACCACCGGCCGATTGGTCAATGGCTCGCCTTGTGGAGAGATCGATATGGTCATAAAAAATCTGGACTTGGAGCCAAAGATCTATACCATGATGAGTGACTGTTTGGAGTAAGTCCTTGAAACGAGTCCATGTTTCATAAAGAGATTCATTTTGACGTTGTTGAAACATCAAGATGTCATTTCTAAGCTTAGTAGTTCTCCCCGGTGGGAAAAATTGAGCAAGGAAACGAGTGGTGAGATCATCCCATGTGGTGATGGATCCCGCGGGCAAACGCTCAAGCCATTGACTAGCTTGATCCCGTAGAGAGAATTGGAATAGGCGTAATCGGGTTGTCTCTCTAGTTGCAACATCTAGGTCTATGGAGTCTACGATTTTGAGGAAGTCCTTAAGATGTTGATTTGGATCTTCAGAACGAAGTCCATGGAATGCACATCCGCTTTGCACCAACCGGATGGTGTCGGATCGCAAGGGGGTCACATTGGCTCCGGTGAGCTCAATGGTGTTTCGGTAGCCTTGGTGGCTAGGTCGGGAATACTCTCCTAAGGTTCGGGGCCTAAGAGGTTCTAGTGGTGGGTTTTGTTGTGGTGGGATGATGGGTTCAAAGATGTTCCCGTTCTCCATGATGTCGGGTGGTGAAGAGTTACGAACAAAAACACAAAGAAAAAGATAGACTAAAGAAAAACCTAAAAATAAAAATAAAATCTTACTAGAAAGGAATCTAGCAAGTAGACCTAATAAAAAGAAATTCTAACCTAGACAATAACTATTCCCCGGGCTGCGGCGCCAAAAACTTGATACGTGGGAATCGCACCAGGCTTTACCTCTTAAGGGATCTTGAGAAGCTTACAACCCCCACCAGGCAGTGTACCTGATCGTTGTAGTATAGTATAGTGACAAGTACCGGGGGATTGATCGTTCAGCTAGGAATAGTGTCGCTAGGATTAAAAAACCTAAATACTAGTTCTAAAGGTGAGGGAAGATTATTTTTGTATTTTTATATTTTTTTTAGAAAGCAAGTAAAAATCTCGGGTTTGAAGGATTTAGGCGGAATTAGTTGCTAGTCAACTAACCCAATACTAAAGATGCAATCAAAATAAAATATTAAAAATGAAAATAAACTAAATTACACTAAGGTTGTGAGCAATAAGTGGAGAAAATGTGTTTACTTAGATTTCACTACTCCCTAGATATCTTTTACACGTTAATTACTTGTTATAGTTGCGTGGATGACGGATTGTATTCCTTAATACCATTCATGAGGTGGCGCACTTAATTCCCCAATCCTATGAGTGCCTACTTCACTCCTATGTATAGCCGGCTAAGAAGCTCCTAACATGGGATCATTAGAATTTACTCATGCATTAAATACAACCAATAAAACCTAGTGCATGTCAGTTCATGTTTCCTAAGACGTTCAAGCATGTTACCATTTGGAAGTCTGCCAGTTTTCTTAAGCCTAACATCAAAATCATTCATCCAATACAACCATAAACAAGCAATCAACACATAATTAACATCTAGGTTTCATTAGATCCAAGCAAACACAAGATAGATCTAGCCTAGCATGATGGAATTAAGACAAGAACAAGATATAGACAACCAACACATAGACATATTGATTGAATTAAAAGAATACTTATCTCAATTACACATGAAAGGGATCAAGGGCTTAGAACCCTTGAAAAACCTGTAAAATTCGTACCAAGTTCGTACTTAGGGTTTCTCCAAAACTTCTCTCTTTTTAATGTGAAAATTAGAAAACTATATATAGGAAATAGGGTCTGACGGCGTCAAGACAAATCTTGTGACGCCGTCATCTCGCCGCCAAAATACTTCTCGGACTGCCTTGATCTACTTTTGACGCCGTCATGTGTTAGAATTTTCTAGGCCGTCATGCATTTTACTCTTGACGCCCTACCTTGTGACGCCGTCAATTCTGTACCGGGTCGTCATGGAAATTACTCTTGACGCCGTCAGAAATTCCTTCTTGACGCCGTCACCTACTGTTCCCAGCAAGGAAAATTAAGACTTTGGCGTTTTCTTCACTTTTATGCTCCAAAAACGTCCGAATTGCTTCCTTTTCCAGATTTCACTCCCAAAGTACCTAAAATCACAAAAGGAACGATTTAGGGCAATATTTGATCAAATAAATTCAATTCCGGGCTTAAATGACCCCCTAAAAGTGGTTCATTTTTCGCCTAATCAACATACACATTACAATAGTCGTTTACCTAGACTAAAATGTGAAATTTTGATTTTCAAGGAATCATCATGCCTCCTCTAACTCACTATGACTACAAGGACACCATCAAGTACCTACCCAAACACCAAAAAACCAAAGGTCTTACTCAAACTCTAATCGTTGTCTACAAAGCCTTAGAAAAACGATATGTCCATAAGGGTAGAACCATTGATCCATCCTTCTTAGAAGGTACAAACCACTACACGGAATTTGCCACAATCAACTTTGAGTGCCTCTTAGAAATCGACAAGCCTATTTATTCTAGGTTCATTTCAGAATTCTATGCATCCGTCACCCTCTCTAAGGATGAGTATGGTCGCATGTCTATTAACTTTAGGGCTCGTAGTCATCAATACTCCTTCACTCTCGAGGAGTTTGCTCAAATCCTAGGTGTCCCAAACCATGGTACTTGCATCTACTCCAACTTGCACTCCCTCTCAACTCTTGACACACTCTTTGACCGCATCTATCCCTATGATATCCCTTTTGTATCCAAAGATGAACTTCGTGACCACCTCTTCATTAGGACCACCAACACTAGGAGAACTAGAACCGGAAATGAGGTCATCAAGGACCCATATGGAATGGAATTCAATGAACTCAAACCACAATTTAAGAAATGGGAAGAGATTCTTAGAGCCAACGTTATAAGTTCCATAGGAAATAGAGATCATGTCAACACATGTCTTAGCTACATGCTCTATAGCATTTCCACCGGTCAACCTTTTAACTTAGCCTATTACCTCGCCAAAAGAATGGCCGACATACCTTTGGTAGGAACAACCGCTCTTCCTTATGGAATGCTTCTCACCCGCCTCTTTAGAATAATCTCACCCATTCCTCCTAACGATAATGGAATGTGCCTTGACTATTCTCTCATTCCTCACATCTTCGTTCCTCTAAGTGATAAACGAGTTTTTAAAGGTAAGGGCAAACGTACTCGCTCACCTACACCATCATCATCATCATCATCTAACATGAGAAAGGATGATAAACTTCCTAACTCTTAGTTACCTCCTTTAGACTACCTTCTAGAACTCCCCGTCATTGAAAATGCATCCGAAGAGTTCAAGCAAACCAAAGGAATTTTCAAGTGCTTTGGACGGTACCTAAGCAAGCTCAATAAGAAGATAGACCGGTTATGAGACGATTAAGGAGTGTTTGGCTTATCAATGTTTTAGAACCTTTTATGTGTTAAACTACGTGATTTGTATTGTTTTTCACTTACATGTTTTATTACATTTGTCGGATTATGTTTGTATGAGCTTTTATGCATAATGACAATGTTTGAGGTGTTTGTCAATTTTTTATGCTTATGGCAATTCTTACTAAGTATAGTGAAATCCTCGACCTCAAGGTCAAAGTCCTATGATATGTGTGTTTACATGTCTAATTTTTGCATTGCCAAACCATAAATGCATTATCTTTTTGATTTTAGGAGTTTTCGAAAATTTTGAAAATCGTCTCGCGGGTCAAAATCGCGGACTGCCTAATTTTTCAGCCCTGGCGGATCTGACGGTACCCAAAATTGGGTTCCGCCAGTGTATTTTCTGGGAAACCTAGAATTGACCCAACGGACCAGACGGTACCCTCAAATGGGTTCCGCCTGTGTACCGCGAGGGTTCCGCCAGACACCTGCAGAAATTTTTTGTCATTTTTCTTAAGTTCAAAACTTGTAAAGTGTCAAACCATTTTCTTTAGTGAGAAACATCTTCCCTTACCTCCAATAACCATATTAGGACAACTCTCACTCACTAAAACAATTAGGAACTCACTTCCCGCCAAAAGTTCAAATTCAAACATAACTAACCCAAGGAACCCTTTTAAAGGATCCTTCAAACCATTGGAACATTTTCAACCAAATCACATCCCATGATCACAAAGCATTGAGTGCATATGTTGGTCTTTCACTCTACCCTATTCCATTGGATTGACATCAAATGATGTGACAAGTTCATGAAAATCATTTGATACCTCAATCTTTGAATGGTAGAACATCAAATCCAAACACCCCTTCCCACAATTCTTTTTAAGTTTGATCACTTTAGAATACCCCAAAACTCACACCAACACCATTACTTCTCTTAATCTCAAAACTCTTGCAAACCAAAGATTTGAGATGACTTAATCAAACACCTCATCCGAATCATCAAGCTAAAGCCACTAGGATTAGTGTTAAAACTTGTTGCTTCAACAAAACCATCAAATCAAGCTCATCACTTGACATTTCTTCACCTATCCAAAACTTCCTTAACCCTACTACCTCAACACCATATTCAATACCTTGCAACGTCAACATGACCACTATTTAAGATTTCCTCAATCTTGCTACTTCAACATCCTCTCCAAAACATGGCAATACAAACATATACACTTTTCAACCATCAAAAACTTTTTCAACCATCGATCACCAACATTTACACCAATGGAACTTTTTCCATACACCACCAACATCACCACATCCACTATTGGAAACTTTTGAAAACCTATCACCTAAACCATCAAGCCCTCCATCATTGTCACTCTTTGACACCATTGCCGAAACGGAAACCCAACAACAACCAATATTTCAACCAAATGAGTCATTGGATGATGCACCTCATCCACCGTCATTGCTTGAGAGTTTAGCTTACCGTTATGCTAGACCCTAAATTTTTCCAAATGATCAAGGTCATACACAACTACAATCATTTGTGTTTCACCCCATTTACAAAAACCTTCATGGTAATCCATCCGGAAAACCAAGCCTTTGTCACTTTGTTCAACTACCACCACCACATGAACCTTCCCAACACTTTGAATCTCTATTTTCCTCGTTTAAGAAAATAGAAGCATCTCAATGATCTTCCATCAAGACCAACAAAACCATCACCTTTCACAAATGAAAAACCACGGTCATTGCTTGACCAAAATGAGCCTTTTGACCACAACCAAGCACCACAACAAGAATATCACCACCCAAAACCATTGTTGTCTCACCTTATCTACAAAGACATCCATGATCCTCTAAACAATGAAATGAGGTTTATCCTAAACCACATTGTGGAACATCTCAAGTTTAGAGTCTCTAAAATGAAACAAAACCGTTTCTTTTGGAAAATGTTGCTCATTAAAACCAACAAACCAAGTTTAGAGCACCAACACCACCTCAAGTTTAGAGTCTCCAAAATGAAACAAAACCGTTTCTTTTGGAAAATGTTTCACCATTTAAACAAACAAACCAAAACTGTGTCACCCCCACAACATTCAAAATGAAACCCGCTACATCCTCCACCACCTACTTTTATTCTCAAACAACCTTACCCTTGTTTTGGAAGAATGTTTCTCATTAAGGAAAGTTATGGTTTCCTTTTTATAGATGTAGGATTTTTATATTCTTAGTTTCTTTTTATTTGGTCTTTTATTTTTAGAAGTAGGATGTTATTCACATCATTTCTCGTCTTCGACTTCCTAAAAGTCAAATTTTACATAAAATTAATTTTATCCTACTATGAGATATGCTTTGTTTGTTGACCATTTAAAGTATTGTGATTGCACTATACCTTGTTATGGTAACTTGTATATCTTGTGTTTTAGAAACTAACTTTCTTTTTGTAGGATCATTTTCCATGTTTTCTTTCCTTGATACTCCATTTAGGGGAGTAATATTAAAGGGGGAGCATGAGTATTGCATTATTCCGCTTCACAACTCTTAGTTGTGTTTTAGACATGAAATGCTTTCATGACTTGTCTTGTGCGGCAACTAACCTTTTTCTTGTAGGTTCAAAATCCATGTCTCCTCTCTTGGCACTCCATTTAGGGGGAGTATCGTCCAAGGGGGAGCAAGTGCATACTTCCGCTTCGCTACTCTTCTTTTTGTTTCGACAAAAAGGGGGAGAATTTATATAAACTTGTGCTTATCACCTCATCTTTGCAAAAACAAGTTTTTAGTGCTTATCACTTCATCTTTGCAAAAACAAGTTTTTATACTAACTTTATAAGACTTAACACTAAAACTAGTGACTTACTTATAAATAAAGTTTATGTTTTGTCATCAACAAAAAGGGGGAGATTGTTAATACAAATATCGCCTAAAAACGTTATTTATATTTTACGATCTTTGCTAAGTTTTGTTAATGACAAAGTATGAAGTTTAGCTATAAGTAAATCATCACTTTAAGTGTTTAAGTCTTGTTTAACTAAGGTTTACATTTCCTTTTAAACAAAACATTGTTTTTATTTCTTAAATTAGAAAGTGTCTTGTCACATCACATTTATTTCTTAAAATAGTAATGTCACATCACATTTAGGGTAAGCTTTGTCCATATACATTTATGGTAAGAAAGAGTGTTTGACTAACCTTATGCTTTCTTGCAAGTCTTGTGTTTGACTAGAAGTAATGTGATGTGACCTTATTTGGTTTGGAAGATTTATTGCAAAAACCAACTGCAAGCCTGGCGGTACCCTGGGGATACACGGGCGGAACCCTTCTGAGGGGTCCGCCTGATCCGCCAGACCTGCAGAATGGTTTGCTATAAATACCAAACCATTTGTTAGTTTTGAGTCACCCCTTTAGGACATATTTTCACATACTCTCTCAACTAACTCAGTAACCTTTTGATTTGTGTGATTCTCTTATGTAGCAAAGGACTTCACAAGATCATTCAAGAAGTTACAAGCTTCAACTCTAAAGTTGCAAGTCTTGGTAGCTTGGTCATGTATAAGCTTTGATAGTTTATACTTCATGTGTGTCATGTATATAGATGTAAGTGGTTAGTATTTTAGGCCTCAAAATACGTAGTGTGTTGGGAGTTGTTGTACCCTTGTAAAAGAACTAACGGGAGTAGTTGTACCCTTGGTAAAGAACTCGACATCTAGCTTAGTGTCAGTAAAAGTATAAGCGACGATGGGAGTGGTTGTACTCGTGTAAAAGAACTCGACATCTAGCTTAGTGTCGGTAAAAGTGTAAGCGACGTTGTAAAGGTTTTCTCCGCCGGTGAAAGGAGCTTGTTGATTAGTGCTTATAACTCTCGAGTTGGAAACTTGGGGCGTGGATGTAGGGCAAGGAAAAAGAGTCCTTGTAGCCGAACCACGATAAACAATCGTGTTGTGGTTTGATCGTTTCTTTCTTTATCTTTGCTTATTACATGTTGTTCTTTAGTTAGAATTGCTAGTTACACATAAAGCTTTTCAAAGAACTAAACAAGTAAAGATGTGTTTGTATCTTCAAACGAAAGTAAAAGCTTTCCAAATAACTAAACAAGCAAAGTTAAGATTATCACAAGCAAAGCTTTTCAATGTATGAAACTAGTAAAGTTAGAATTGATATTTATATAAAAAGCTTTTCAAAGAATCAAACATATAACGTTGTGTTTATATCTTTAAGCAAACGTAAAAGATATTCAAGTTAAAAAGAATCTAAAAAGCGGTAAACTATTCAACCCCCCTTCTAGTTTTCCACAGTATCCTAAGGGGACCGGCATAGAAACTATAGTTTATGCCGACTCTGATCATGCGGGAGATTATGTGGACCGAAAAAGTACTAGTGGCATTTGTACCTTCATGGGTTGTTGCTTAACTTCTTGGTTCTCCAAGAAACAAACGACACTAGCTATCTCCACGACCGAAGCCGAATATGTAAGCGCCGGAAAGGCATGTCAACAAGCACTATGGATGAAACAAGCTCTCGTAGACTATGGCATTACACTTGATGATATTCCAATCACGTGTGATAATAAAGGAGCAATTGATTTAAGTAAAAACCCCGTGCAACACTCTATTACCAAGCACATAGAAATTCGTCACCATTTTCTTAGGGATAACGTACAAAAGGTAACATATCTATAGAAAGGTTCCAACAAAGGAAAACATAGCTGACATTCTCACTAAACCCCTTAAGCATGAACCATTCTTTTATCTTCATTTAGGATTAGGAATGATGGAACACATATCTTCTTAGATGTCATAATAAGTACATTTCTTCTAATCTGAGTCTAGGATTCTCTTGTGCACAAAAATTAAAATTGGGGAAACAACTCTTTCTTTTTATTAACAACCATTATTGCATGATAATAAGAAAACTTAATTTTGTGCATAAAAACCCCAATTCATATGTTTAAAATCTTCTCACGAAAAGGAAAATCACATTTTCTTGCATTGTTAATACAATTCAAAAACGTTTTTCCTTGCATGCGCGATGCACTCAAATCCTTATCGGATCATGTAACAAATATGTTATCCGACATGGAAAGATGAGCAAGATTGAACTTAGTAGACTTTGGATTATCTCTTAGGTTTTCTTTCTTTAGAGTCGAGATAATCGCATCTCTACATATGTTTCATGTAGGCACACACTAGGAACATTTTCTGAAAACTGGCAAACCTAGTGGTGGCGGTCCTTTAGCGACCGACGGTCCCCTAAAGGATAACGGACCGTCCAGCTAATTACGGGACCGTCCCTTTAATATTGTGTCATGACTCCTTTGCTTACTTTCCTATTCCTGCATGTTTCACTAGCCTATCCCTAGGTCTTATACACCTTCTTTATTTGCTTAAACATTATTTGAATTAGTAAAACTTAGCATGCATGCTTTGCTATTCTTGCAATCTTCCTCCTCTACTTAAACCTTCACTTCCCCCATCCATTGTCTCTTCTCAATGTCATCCCCTAGAAAACCTAGAATGTCGGTCAAACCCATATGGAGGAAGAAATAAAGCCTTGGTAATTTTATGAACAACTCAAACAATCACCATGCAAATTCCAATCCCACATCACACCATGAGGCACCACCTTCATCATTCTCCTTCTTTGCCTCTCAACCACAAAATGGGCCTCCATCCACTCACAATGAGCATCCAAACCCGACTCCTCAAGATCATTCATTACCACATTTATTACCAACTCCAATGACAAATGTCAACTCCCTACACTCCATCAAGGCTCAAGAATTCTCTAATCTTGTTGACCTGAGCCTCCTCAACATCATCCTATCCCAAAAACTTCATCCTCTAACAATGTCTCATCCCACTCTTGCCCAAGTGGATGCCCATGGGGGCTATTGTGCTTGTTGCATTTACAATCACAACCACTTTCAAAAGATGAAGAATGATCTTGACTACATCATTTCCATTCTCTTGTCACCCGGTTTTCTAACATCTTTACCCAAAAGCTCATCTCCACCACGTCCTCGCAAGTTCTAAAGAAGCATGCATGCTCACAAATAAAACCGGACTTAACATGAGATATCCTAGAAGATTAGACTAGGACTATGAATGTAGCCTCATGTTGTAATATTCATATGAATTTCATTGTTATTTCTTTATGAATGAATTAGTTTATGCATGAATTATTGATTACTTGTTCCAGGGTTCTTTCTACCGGGAGGTCCCATATCATAGTGGCGGTCCCAGATAAATAAAGGACCGTCCACCCTTTTAAGGGACCGTCCACAATATATGTTTTCATGTATTTTCTTATCTTATATGTAGGATTTCTATGTTTGCTTGCATGTTTCCTCTAACCTATTGCAGAAAATTCCATCGACCGATTCCCGGGTGTCCTCATCAAGGGGGAGTCATCATGATGCCATTGACTTCTTTTTCCTCTACTCTCGACGAAGCCTTTTTGATTCTACAAAAAGGGGGAGAACAAAATGAAACTCGTTTTAAAATTCATTAATGCCTAGTTTTATTTAAAATGAGTTTATATTTTGTAATCATCAAAAAGGGGGAGATTGTTAATACAAATAATGTCAAAAGCGTCGTTTGCATTAATCGATCTCTACTAGTTTTGATGATCACAAAATACAAACACACGTTACGTAAAACTACGACTAATAAGTTTTTAATCAAAAAAACTTGTTTTCGTCTTCAACATCGCTTAAGGTATGTACAAACATCTACCAACTTGTGTATTTGATCAAAGGATTTATTTTTCATCAAAACTTTAAATTTTTATGTCACAAAACATTTTTACAAAAGTATTTTTGTATAATTTAAAGAAAGGTTTTATTAGAAAATGTTTTCAAATTTCAAATGCATAACAGCCATATTTCCCGCTCAAAACCGACAAGAATTTTTCACCAGATAAATTTTCACCACGTCAGGACAAAAATGAGAGCGTCTGTCGAGACGGTCCCTTAAAGTGGCCGGCGGTCCCTTAATGATAAAGGACCGTCTGGTATTTACGGGACCGTCCGTCTCTTTCCTGGCATCTATAAATACAGAACTTTTCTCTTTCAGAAAACTCACCTCTTATGCACTAAAACTTTCTTTATTCCCAAATCCATTCCAAATCAAATTCTTTGATCACATTATCGGGTTCTAAGTTGTTTACAAGTGATCACACTCATCATTCCTCTAAAGTACAAGAAAAGAACACTCGTTGTAGTCAAGAGACTAAGTGTTGAAGAAAAGACTTTCTCATCTCATACCATAGTTGCGGATCTCTTCCAAATCACCATTCTTATTCATTAATTCTTGTATGTAATAGGACTTGAGTGCAAGTCTTGTATTGTGTGTTGTGTTGTATCGTGCCATCGTGTTGGTGCGAGGTGTGAAGCCACGTGGGCTTTTATAGATTGGTTCTAGCTAGGATTAGGACTCGACATTCCGCTTAGTGTCATTAAATTTGGTGTAAGGTTTGTTCCGCCATAAGGGAGCGTGTTGATATAGTGTTTGTGAAACTCTCGAGTGTGAGACTCGAGGAGTGGAGTAGGGGCGCAGGAGTGAGCTTCGTGGTCGAACCACTATAAATCTATGTGTCCTGGTTTGATCTTTCCTTTCTTTATCTTTGCTTACTTACTTATTATTGCTTCTATTTGTTGTTGAGTTGATTTCACATAAAGATCAAATCGAATCATTTTGATAAACACAACTTCTAAAGTAAACTTTGTATAACATAAATAAAAATGGTGAAACTATTCAACCCCCCTTCTAGTTTCTACAGTCTAGATGATCTACATCTATTGAACACCTAATAAAATTAGAGGAGCTTGTATTGCACTCAAAACACTTCATGCATAATCTTAAAACTTCATCAAGTTACGAAAACCTATTCTAGATCTGTCATGATCAACACTCATCTACCATGCATTACGCAAAAGTTTGACAAATTAAAGATTAACCATTAAAACTAGGAGCTACTTTGACACATACCATGACGTTCCACGGCGGAGCAAGAAATTTTAATTATGGGGGGCGGCCGTGCTTATACAAAAAGTCAAACTGATAAATATCGCTTCAAAAGTTAATATATAGTGTTGTCTATCATTGCTTAAGTTATTTATTTATGAATTTTTTTAGACTTATCTAAAGAATAAAGGGGCTGAATATAACAAACTAGTAGAAAAATGGCTTGTAGTTTAAATAACCAATGTATGAAGTGGGATGATTAGAGCTGGCTCAACACCCACTAGTCACCCTACTAGCTCCACCATTGGTTCCACATCATCATCTTGCATTTTTTGAATTAAACAATGGTCACTTAAAGTCTGATTATTCTGTTGCTTATCAAAAAATGGCGTTGTTATTGACACCCTAGAGGTTAGTGGCAGAGGTGAACCCAGGGTTATAAGTGCTTAGATTCATAATTATTTTTACGATAATACAATGAACTAATGCTAAATGGAGTGGTGGTGACCGACTCACCATCCACATCAGCGACAAATCAACTTTCTCTCTCATCTCACTTCCTCTCACTCCTATCACCTTTCACCCGTTTTGGTCACATTCCCCACACATTTCATTAAAATACCCACTTTATATAAGCGGGATATATTTAGGTGGTGATGTTGTTTGTGTTATTAAAACATATTGGTGGTGATGTTAGTTACAAAGAGAGAAGATAACGTGACATGAGTTAACGATCATGTTCGCGGTCATTGTTACCACCAGTAGGGGTGTCATTCGGGTCAACCCGACCCGATAAGCCTCTATCGGGTCGGGTCTATCGGGTTTTCGAAAAATAAAAATTAACCCGCAACCCGATCCGATAAGGAATCGGGTTATCGGGTTCGGGTCTATCGGGTTATCGGGTTTATCGGGTTCGGGTTATCGGGTTCGGGTTATCGGGTTATCGGGTTTAGTTCAAAAATTATAAAACTTTTAATGTGTTATTATAGCTTATCGGGTTATCGGGTCAACCCGATAACCCGATAACGAAATAATTAAGACCCGCAACCCGACCCTATAAGGCTATCGGGTTTATCGGGTTGACCCGCTAACCCGATAAGGTATATTGGACCCGAATCAACCCGACCCTATAAGGCCTTATCGGGTTCGGGTCGGGTTCGGGTCGGGTCGGGTCGACCCATATGACACCCCTAACCACCAGCATAAGAGTACCAGGTACTGTAACGCCCCACCCCGCCCCGCCATATCCAACGTGGCCTCGGTTTTGGCGCTGCTAGCCTTGCGCCACCATACCCCATTCGATTTTTACTTTCTTTTTTTGATTTTTTTTAAATCTATTTACAATTGGGTTTGCGTTTGTGTTGTGTTTTGTGTGTATGTGATTTTGTGAGTGTGTGTTTTTGTGTGTGGTGACTGGGTGTATGTCAAGAATTTTTATTTTTTTATTATTTTTATTTTTATTTTTATTTTTATTCTTTTTGCTAAGTAGTTAAATGTGTAGTATGTTTTATGCAATGTGTTTTACAATACATTTTTTTCCTTAATATTTTTTGTGTTTTACATTAGTATGATATTCTAAATTTTGTATGCTTTTATTATTTTTATATTGTAATTTGTATATATATAATTTTTTTGAATGAATGAAAAATTAGTCCGTTAAAAAAAACAGAAAAGAAAATAAAATAGTGAGTCTCAAAAGATGAAAATTACTCAAGCCATGAAGAAATAGTACAGTAAAACCTTTATAAATTAATAGTGTTGTGATAGGGATATTTTATTAATTTAACGAGATATTATTATATCGATAAATTAATAATTTAAATATTTAAAGAGGTTTTACATATGGTCTTTAAATTTTCAAGTGTAATATATTAGTTATAATGTATACTCGTTAGAGATATAAATAAATTTGAAAAACAAGTTTAATTAGAATTTTATGAATTCAGATTCACTTTATGAAAATAAAATCAACATTTTTTTTTGCAATACGAGAAGACAACACACCAACACTTTAGTGCAATAAAGAGATTTTGAGATAAACTCAATATAGATTTGAAGTTTAACAAAAAATAACAATTTGCAATTTGTACTAGTCCCAAGTTGAGACTGGACAAATTATTAATTTTATCAAGGTTATTAATTTATCGAATATTAATTTATAAAAGTTTTATTGTATTTTGATATATGAGTGTTAAAAGTAAGATACCGAAATAACGTTGTGATCACACTAAAATTAAAAATGGCTCAAGCCAGTGTACGGTGTTCTCTAAGTAGGGATGGCAACGGGTCGGATTCGGGGCGTGTTTTAGTGTACCCGTACCCGTACTCGTTTACAATATCCAAACCCGTATCCGCTCCATTACCCGCTGGTTACCCGATTAATATTATCCATCGGTTTATCGGGTTTTCCCGCGGGTTTCGGTTATCCCCAATTGAATATTATATGGAAAAAATGGCGGTATTAATATTAAGTCAAACTAAAATCCACCAAAAAAAAAAAAAAAAACCCTAATGTATTATTTTTTAAAAAGTTAAAGAAAATGAATATCGTATCAAACGATTTAACGCTTTTGAATAATTCGTGTACATAATAAAAAATGTTATGTAATAGAGATACGTATATAAAAAAAATATAATGGAAGAAATTGTATGTAATGTATATATATTCTAGTTAATTATAATATATATAAAGCGAGTATAGATTCGGGTAAACGGATACGGGTGCGGGTGCGGGTACGGGTAATCGGACAGGTATTACCAAAACCCGTACCCGACTAAAAAAATATATCAATACCCAAACCCGCATCCAAACCCGCCAACCCACCCTAAACCCGACCCAACCGGTTCGGGTTTCGGTTTTCTCCGTCGGTTTCAGATGCTTTTGCCATCCTTATCTCTGAGAGTTCCTACTTCCTATTGAGTATATTGAAATCTTAATAAACAACCACCCCTAAAATAAAGGGTCAATCTTAAAATTGAATATACTCACAAGGACTACAAGCATAAAATAATCTCACCATTAACGTTCACATTTCCCCACAGCAGCACAGCACTCCATTCCACACTACCACTTCACTCCCAAGCTCCACTCCCAAACACACACAACAATGTCACAACCACCACCACATTTCCTCTTCCTCTTCTTCCTCCTTACCTTCCTTTTCCACGTCAACATCCTCCATGCATACGACGACCACCCAGACCTCCAACCCCTACTCTCCTTCAAATCCACATCCGACGTGGCAAACAAATTAACCACCTGGACAAACTCATCTTCAAACAACCCATGCACTTCATTCCAATACATAACCTGTCTCCACAACCGAGTCACTAAACTCGTCCTCGAAAACCTCAACCTCCAAGGCCGATTCGACTCACTCAACTCGCTCACTCACCTCCGTATCCTCTCTCTCAAAAACAACCGTCTCACTGGCCCTGTTCCTGATCTCTCCAACTTAACCTCACTCAAACTGCTCTTCCTTTCCAACAACCTCATCTCCGGCGCCTTCCCGCCGTCGCTCCCGTCGTTGTTCGGGCTATACCGCCTTGATCTGTCGTTCAACAACTTCTCAGGCGAGATTCCGGTCACTTTGAACACAATGATACATTTACTAACCTTGCGTCTTGAGAGTAATCAGTTTTCTGGTGACGTCACTGTTTTGAAGCTGAGTAACTTACAGGAACTGAATATCTCGAGTAATCAGTTCTCCGGCGAAATTCCGGCGGGTTTGGCGAGTTTTCCGGTGACGGCGTTTGAGAATAATAAGTTGCTGTGTGGTGCGCCGTTAGGTAACTGTAAGGAACCGAGGTTACCGGGAGTTGAAGGTGAAGGTAAGCCGGGGAGTACGGTGGTGGCGTCGTCGCCGGGTTCGATGCCGTCAACGGCGTCGTTACCGTTAAGCCGGAAAAAGTCCGGTGGTGGTAAGATTAGTACGGCGGCGATAGTGGCGATTATAGTCGGAGATGTGGTGGTGTTAGGGTTAGTTTCGTTGATTTTATATTGTTATTTCTGGCGGAATTATAACGGGAAGTCAAAGTCAAAGTCAAAGTCAACGGTTCATGGTCAGATTCTAGAAGGTGAAAAAATAGTTTATTCATCGAGTCCGTACCCGAACTTGAACCCGGTTGGAAGTGTGAATACCGGGTTCGAGAGGGGTAGGATGGTCTTTTTCGAAGGCGCGAGGAAATTTGAGTTAGAGGATTTGTTGAGAGCGAGTGCGGAGATGTTGGGGAAAGGCGGGTTTGGGACCGCGTATAAGGCGGTATTAGATGATGGAAATGTGGTCGCGGTTAAGCGGTTGAAGGAGGCTGCGATTGGTGGGAGGAAAGAGTTTGAGGAACGGATGGACGTGTTGGGGAGGTTAAGGCACGCGAATGTTGTTAGTTTGAAGGCGTATTATTTTACGCGAGACGAGAAGCTGTTGGTTTATGAGTACATGAGTAACGGCAACTTGTTTTGGCTACTTCACGGTACGTTAGTTACTATTTTTTATCCGCGTATGTTTTATAAAGTTTAAACTGGGCATATATGAAATTAACATATTTTTTATGACATGATGTAACAAGTCACAAAATTCACTATTTCTTGCCAAACATGATAGGGTATCCAAACATTGACTAGGTAATTTAAATGTTTTTCATTGGTATAATTTTCATCAATTATTATATAACACATATAGAAATATTAAAGATCAAAGTTGAGAAATTAAGACTTTAAAAAGTCAAATGAGGACAATTATTTTGGGACGGAGGGAGTAATGTTTTTATGTAACGTCTAGACAACGAAGTACTCTGTAATAAATTATGGAAATATATATGCATGTGGTGGTTATATAAATTTACGATGAAATTCAACTTATGACATTTATGGGTTTGCTAGTATAAAATGAGTTGGTTTTCTGAGATTTATGGGGTATAAGTATTAAAAATCCATTATTGATGAAACCCAAAACTTGATAGCAATGCAATAAATGGTCATCAAATAAACTAATGTTAACACACTCTATGCTATGAGTCAATTGAAATAATGTTTTATAAGTAGAAAATAAGAAATGTTACAGCACCAGTTTTATAAAAATCCTTTATAAAATATCAAGTAATCTTTAGAGAATCTCAAACGTGTTGTGTAAACCAAGGCTGTCAAACTCGCGAGTTTACACGTAAGATCGTACGATCTTACGTGCACACCAGTCAAAATCGTGTAGGATCGTGGTAGGATCGCATCTGAGGTAGGATCGTAAGTAGGATCGTAGGATCGCACGTAAGATCGTAGGATCGACACGCGATCCGAGTTCACTTTTTTTTTTTTTTTTTTTTTTTTTTAATTAATCTTTTAAGTCCATCCCACTTGCTTAGGCAAAAAAAAAAAAAAAAAAAAAAAAAAAATGTGTGTTTTACTAATGTCTAATAAGTAAACCACTATTGTTTCATTTTCTAAATAGATTATAGTTTATACATAGTTTTCTATTTTTCTGAATAGATTATGGTCTAAAAAGTGTTCAATAGTTTAATTTACTTTACTTCACTGTGATTAAACTAATCGAAAGGTATGTTTTGTAATGCCACTTATGAAACGTTTGTTTTCTTGAAATCATGTTGATGGCTCGTATGTTTTGAGACATTTAGGACCTATGTTATGTAATATTATTGCACTAAATCGTTAATGTAACGATTGAAACTTGACTTTTTTGTATTTTACTATTACTTTAGTGTTTGAAATTTAAACTTTGTCATTTTCAAGAGGATATTATATGAACTTATCTTTGATGTTGAGTAAAAATATAAAACAGTTTGACTCGTATATCATTTATTTACAAAATATGACAAATTGGTAGGATCGTAGGATCGCGATCCGATCTTACGATCTCGATCTTGCAAAGACAAAAACGATCCTGCGTGGGATCGCGATCTTGACAGCCTTGGTGTAAACACAGAAATAGTGTTTATTTTTGTCATAAAAACACTGGATAGTGAAAGGGTCAAAAAGTTAAAAAAGTAAAGTTTGTGAAAGAAACAAAAAGTGAAAAGTAAACATAGTTTAGGGTGCCCAATGATCACAATCATCCTTAAAATATACAATCTCTAGTCTATACCTTCTTGCACTTTTTTCTTTGTCTAATCCTTTTTGGCATAAATGCATTCAGCCTACTCATTACACCTTGTTTCAATGCATACCTATTGATTAAGAGAAAATTCTTTATTTGCCCCAATAGTACATATGTGTATACCTTATATACCCCAAAATTTTTCAACTTCCCCAAATACCTCAAGGGCGACTCTCGCACAAGAAATCTTGGGCAACCCTCCCAGAATTTTGACACGTGTCCCTTGGTAGGTGAGGCTTTATTTTATTTTATATATAGTAAATTACATATGTGTCCCTTTGTCATGTATAAAACAAGAGTTATTATAACCCAAGGTCTTTAACTCAGTTGCCCAAGAAATTAGTGGGGTTAGTTGTACTTTGCAAGTACAAAGTGGGGACAACCAAAAGGACACTTGTCAATATTCTGGAAGGGTTGCCCAAGATTTCTTGAGAGAGAGTCGCCCATGGGGTATTTGGGGAAGTTGGAAATTTTTGGGGTATATAGAGTATACACATATGTACCTTTGGGGTAAATAAAGAATTTTCTCATTGATTAACCTCCAGGGATTAATTGATAAAGTTTGAAGAACTGATGTCAAAGGTTTCATGTTTGTATCCATTTGTATTACCATTATCTTTTTTTTTTTGTAAAGGGGAGTAATCTTGCACTCTGATAAAATATATTAACTAAAAAACATTGACGTACAACGGATGAGAGTGAGTCCCTCATCTCAGTCCCTTAGGACACTTACCTGACCACTGCATAAATTTAGTCTTATGAATTAAGTCCCTCTATCATTACTCTATCTTAAAAGGGTTACATATGATCTAACAAGTTTTGACAGGAAGAATTTGATATCGTAGTAGTATATAGAGTAAATGCAAAAGTCGTCTTTCTTTCTGGTTCTTTTAAGTGACATGAGCAGTCTTTTAAACTTCGAAAGTGTAGAAATAGTTCGTGTGAGAAACTTTTAGTTTGCATATGTCCCAAGTCAATACGATTACAAACTAAAGTTTTCCGCAAGAAATGAACATGCGCTCTCGAAATTTTTGAAACTGTCTGCCATTCGGACAAATCTTAAGGACCGTTCTTACAAATTACTCGAGCATATATTTGTTGACTTATTTGCCACAATATTTTATGAACCTCGAGGAGTGTTTCTGTTAAATACAGTAATATTTAGTGGAGGGGGTAGTGGCCGAAATTGTGATGAACAGTCTGCTCACTGGCCACCTTCTTTTGATCTGGGAAACTGAAAAATCTGTTGTAGTTTTCTCTTTCTTACCTGCTTTACCCCACCAACTTCTTGTCTTTTTCCTTTCATACCCCTTACTTTTCTCTTTTTCTGTTTGTTTCTTTTCTTTTTATGTCCTTCTATCAATAACATCTTTTGTATTCTTGTTTATGCATCAACTACTTGTACTCTCAAATCATAAATTATTCTTCAGAAAAGGTCTTCATATGAGAAAATTACCAAAAAAAAATTTTTTTAGCAAAACTTAATAGGTCAATTATATATAAGAGTGAAAGAATTTGCGCAACTGATTACACTACTGCGCGACCATCTAAGTATTTGATCCATGTACGTGTCAAATTCTTAGTTAGTCACCCAGTAGCGCAATCATTATCACAAATTTTTTTACACTTTCGGATATTCCAAAAATATTTGACTCATTTTCTATTAACTCCTACTAAGTACAACCTTTTAAGAATTTTGTCTTTGAAATTCCTTACATTAAACATCTAGTTTAGCATTGGTGATAGTTTTTATAAAACTGTACTATGGTAAAAGATGCTTTAATGAGTTGAACCTACAGCATTAAAAGATGTAAACTGTTTATGAAAAGGACATCACATAACTAAGATTCTTGTTTGTTTATGTCATGAAGCAGGAAACAGAGGACCTGGCAGAACACCTCTTGACTGGACCACAAGGTTGAAGGTAGCAGCTGGTGCAGCTAGAGGACTAGTCTTTATCCACCACTCTTGTAGGTCCCTAAAACTAACTCATGGCAACATCAAGTCCACCAACATCCTCCTTGACAAAACTGGCAATGCCTGTGTTTCTGACTTTGGCTTATCCGCCTTTGCCCCGCCAACAACTGCCCCAAAATCCAACGGATATCGTGCACCTGAACTATTAACAATGGACGTCCGAAAAACCACTCAGAAATCTGATGTGTACTCTTTCGGGGTTCTTTTGCTGGAGCTACTAACGGGCAAATGCCCATCAGTAATGGATAATGGTGGGACTGGGTATGGTGGGGCCGTGGACTTGCCGAGATGGGTGCAGTCCGTGGTGCGAGAAGAATGGACAGCCGAGGTATTTGATTTGGAGCTAATGAGGTATAAAGATATCGAGGAAGAAATGGTAGGCTTGTTGCAAATTGCTATGTCATGTACTGCAGCTGCACCTGATCAAAGGCCTACAATGGGCTATGTGTTGAAAATGATCGAGGAGATACGTGGAGTCGAGGTCTCACCGAGTCACGAGATGCTTGACTCGGTCTCGGACTCGCCTTCAATCTCAGATGACACATGCCGAGCCAGTGAGTAGTTAATTATGAGCTGTTAAGGATGTTGATTTTTGTCTCAATAGATCTATTTGCAGTGTTGTAAAGTAGGGTTCACTTTAATTTTTTAATTGATCATTTTGGCTTTTATTTACTTGTTGTTGACAAAATTCTTTAAAAAATTGTGTCTAGTTAAAATTATCTTGGGGCAGTTATTATGTCTAGTAGTGTTTTGTTTTATTAGTTGACATGTATTATATAAATCTATGCAGTTTGGTACTTTGGTCACTTGCTCCTCATCAATCATCATGCATTGGTTGTGAACTTATGATTCTAATAATGGAGCCCTGTAGTCTAATTTGGGCTCAGAAACTCATCCAGATCACACATATTTGGGCTTTTTCATAACTTGGGCTCAGAATTAAAACTCATCGCCACTGTTTTTGTTATGAAATCCATGTACATAAAACCAGATCATGATCAACAAAATAGTAAACAACATATATAAAATAGATTTCTATTCATCTATGTTCAGTATCGTTAGTGTGTTTTTGTGTTTTGTACCTTAGTTTTTCTTGTTTCGTTTAAGGTCGATTTTTGGACATGACGATAAGGATGGCAAAAATGAAACACAGTATATGTTGATATTTTAGGCTTTTCTGTTAGGTAGTTTCTTACTTTCTTGAATCTTTGACAAGGGGAATAAAGTGATACTCAACACCTTTGTGATACTTTGTGGACGATTCCCATTGTTTCGAGCGGCTTTTATGGTTTATTTTTTCATTTACTGTTTCAAGTATATATCTTTTTCTTTGAACAGAGGATAACATAAATCATGGGAAATTCCTTACTTCATTATGCTTGAGGATTTTAAAGAATTTACAATATAAATGAGCACAACAATAAACTTAAACTTTGATAGTATCCTTTGTCTCGCATAAACATGATTCGACGACCTACACATCTATCGTACCGGCCTTTAAATTTATGTATTTACTACAACTTTTGAAAGATTAAAAAATCAATTTATGACGAATTCAATAAATCTGAATAATGAATGAATATTAATTAGAAGTCCAAATTCTATGGGTTGAATTGCATAACCTTTGGTGCAAGCCTTAACAGCCTGTCCAAAGCATGTGTAGTGAATTTCCTTGCAAACAAATGACATATTCCATTACTTCTCCCATTGTATTCGCAATTTCTTTCACTTCTCAACTTTTCCAAAAACTCTATGGTCACGTCGTACCTCGTATATCTTGTCGGGTGAGGTCCACCCTTTGACCAATCGACAAAAGTCAGAGTCCGGTTTGAATTCGTTTCTCCAAATTTAAGACTAACAAATGTAGGCAAGTAGTGTTCGTCTGAATAACACGAGCCATTGCAATAGTTTTGGAACACAGGAAAATACGTCGTATCAGATATCACCTCAATTGCTAAATCACGGTTCATTTCAAACCATTGTGACCCTTTTCTCCATTCGTTAATTTTCACAGTTGGGTTCATTTTCCAGCTGTATCGGCCTCGGCCAACAGGCCCCTCCAAGTCATACGACTCAACATAGTTGCGGTTGGAGTTAATTAAATAAGAGTAAACTGTCGAGAAATTGAATAAAGGGATGCATGCTTCTGAGAGGAGAACGAAGCGTTGGTTAGAAAAATCAAGAAGAGCATTGGCTAGCAGGCGACGTTCTGCTTCGATCATGCTGACTTTTCCCCATTCGACTTCCTATAATTCATTAGAAAAATGTCAAGTAACAAGAAAAAAACATTCGTTATAGATAAATTGCATTTTTTTTTACAAATAATTTAATTTTGAAAACGAGTATCAACCATGTGTATATTAAGTATTGAACTTTACATAATACCTGTACTAATTACTTCTATTTTAAAGTCAAATACTGAAAGCTACAATCAAAGTGTTCATAACTGTAAAGACGACTTTTGTTTAGTATAATAATTTTTGTATAACCTTTATATTATTCTACCAAAAAAGTTTGAATCCCGTAAATGCAAATGATACAAACGTACTTTATGACATTGAATGTATTGCATTGTACATTATGTGTTTACTTAAAATAGCAATATCTTTAATTCATTTTTAAGTACCTTTAGACAGTAGTGAATGTATTTTAATTGTTGTAGTATCTCACAGTTTTGATGGTTTAATGCTTATAATGATTATGCCTCATAAAAAATAGATAAAATTTTAGCACTAAAGCGGACCCTTAAAAAAAAAAAAAAAAAAAAAAAAAAAAAAAAAAAAAAAAAAACTTGTTTTTTAATGATGACAAAAAAACAAAATGATTTCATGTAAACTTAACCCTTCCAAAATTAAAACAAGAAACTCGTTTAGAGAGGAAGGTGATATGAAGATCATAACAAGTTAACAAGAGACGTGCACATTACAAATGTACATGTTGTATTATTTGTATTACAAATGTGATTTTATGATGGCGGCGCAGCTTGTTGCTCGCCTACCTACCATCCTTATGTAATTTATCCATTTTGATATAATATCAATCAATCATCTCTTAAAAACAAGAAAGAAGTAATTTCAATTAAAATCAAATTTTGTCCTGCAGATACCACTTTTCATTTAGAAAGCGTTCAAAGCAGTAACAAATCAAACATAACAAGTAAAATTTAAAGGGTTGATTTATAAACGTTAATTTTACCTAAACTCGTGTAACTTTTTATTATCTCATAAATAAATGAACCGTTAAACTAACTTCTAGACTACCTAAAGTAGAATATACACCTTCAATGCACATTCTACAATACAAATAACCATCAATACTCGTCACCAATCATACATGTTCATACTATTTCAAAGGGTAAAAAAGTAAATTCAACATAAATAAAATTTATTACCTTGCTAGGAATTCTCCGACCATAGAAAACGGAGTCCTCAGTTTCTGTCCAATTGGTAGAAGAGCTATGAACATAAATATTAAAAAGACCATTATGCCCTTTAAAAAACATTTCCCATAATGGTGACAACAACACAGATCCTCTTGTCAGAAAAATGAATGCCACTTTTGGTGTTCTTACGTACGGATAGTTAGCCACTTTCGGTACCATTGATGCTTTCCATATCAACTCTTCATCCGTGAGATCATGCATTATGTTTATAGGATGTATGAAAGTGTCTAATCCCATTTTTCGTGTCGGTGGTGGTGTCGAAAATGGGATTTCGTCTGTAATGTTAATGTGAGTGTCGGTAGAAAATGAGAATTTTGTGAATTGTAGGTAAAATGATACGTTTTTTAGATGAAAAGTGATGATTATACCAAAACATAAACCGAAACCGAAGAATACGATCGTGTAGAGGAGATTTGCTAGTTGTAATCGCGCGTTAATGAGTCTGTATAGTGAAGGGATTATTGGGTTGTGAATTTGATCTTTCTTCATTGTTTTGATGATATTGGTTATGTGGCAGTGAGAGTTTGTGTATAGAATGAAGAAATGTGTATTACTATTTTGAAGAATGATTGAGGAAAGTTAGTGATCTGTTTAGGACCCCATATGAGATGAGATGGTGAGTTATATACTAGAATTTAAGGGTGTGGAGTCTATAGGGGGATTCCTGTCTAGGGGCACATACATTCTACTCGGTTTCCCCGATTTCAATGCTATTAAATATTAACGTAGAATTAATGTCATGCAGGGTAATTAATAAGTCAAATAAAATAAAATGTTTGCTTGTATGGGTTTTTAAAGAATCATTTCAAATTGGAAAGTCAATTAAAAGGCTAGTAGTACCTGTGCATTTGAATGGTTTTCGAAAAATCTTTGTCCTAGTTATAACCAGTTTGGCCGGGTTAGTAAAACTAATTACCACCAAGTACTTTACTGGTCAAACACCTGATGTCTTACCTCTTGTCCTAGAAAATATGGCACAAAAGGGATTAGTAACTTAGTATCTGTGGGAAAATGTGACACAAAACGAAGTAGTATCGGTGGAATGGAAAACAACTAAGTTAATTAAACCAATTAATGGTTAAGCTTTGTGTACTTACTAAACTTTTAATAGTAACCTCTAATTTTATACATTATCATGGTTCTCGCGCGATGCGGCTGCGGATACTTTGTAATTTAATTTTTTTCGGCTAATAATTTATTTCATTTGTACGTTTTCTGGCAATAGTTTTAGTTACTGATTAGTTTGTTCGTTTAAAAACTATAAGCAATGGTAAAAGTTTTGTTAGTACAATGTATTCTTTTAATTATGTTTTTCATTGAAAAGGGGTTTTAAAGTATCATTAACTAACAGCTTGCATGACTTGTACTATGTATTTTAATACTTGTATTTATCATTAAATGAGTGCTTTAAAAATTTATATTAATTATTCATTAATGAATTGTAAACATAGCATAAATATTTGTATTATTGAAAAATACTCACTCCGTCTTAAAAAATAATAATAATAAAAAAATAAAAATAAAATTAAAATCCACCTTACTATTTATGTTTGTCCTAAAATAAGTGTTCAATTTTTATATATAGATAGTAATTATTATTATTATTATTTATTTTTTGTGCAAAGGTGAAATATATTATTATCTCCAAATTATTGTACAATGCTTGTAACATACACATCTGTTTTGGACAAGTCCCAAAAACAGATACTAAACAAACAACATACTTTGATATCTGATATAGTATCATACTAGACCTTAACCAATACAGAGAATTTCCACACAGGCCTCTCATTCTTTTATACAAGCACGATGCTTTCCTTTATCATTCACCTTTTTTGCACAATACCATCTAGCTACATTTCCAATACTTTCTCCACCTTGATCATTCATCCTGCCACCACAATAACCAAGGTAGAAAAGAGATTGGCATCACTAGGCACCCATAACCTCTCCACAAGCAAGGGCTATACCAATTGTGTTACATTTCCATCTACTACAATGGCTTCACACAATTGGGAACACACACCTTGCGGTGAGTACCAACCATTACCTCCTTGGCAGTGTATAGATAGGACCAAATAGGTTCATCTTTCACTCCTCACTATTCCTATCTTCATACACTGCCCACCAAAGCTCACTTACCCTTCACACATTGGAAACCTACTTTATGGTTCTCAAAAACTGTTAGTCTAAGAAACTTGTCAAAACAGATCTCAATTACCTAACAAAGACCTATTGGAATTTGTCATTGAAGCTTAATAGAGTAGTAGTTTGTTGAGGTCCAAGATACAAGGCCATCGATGTGTAGTAAGCTTTAAGAACATAGATTCTAGATCAGCAATGAAGATCTGAATCTACATGGTTTAACCATATATTGTAGAGAATAAGAGTATAATTTCTCTACTTGATACATTCCAATTCACTTGTATCCCATGGACTCCAGCTGTAGTCAGAATGAGAAGACTTGTTCCAGCTAAATCCATTTGATAATTTGATAAAATCACTGTTCCATTCCTTTTGCAGGAAACTACCTTATGGTAGCATACCTATGTAGTTTGGATGTAATCCCAAAAGCAAAGGATGCCCCAAGATACTAGCCATCTGCATTAATCATTATCTGATGTGATCCAATCTTATGTAACTTCATTAGCCCAAACACTCCTTAACAAACATTTTAGCAGAACTTGATGTCCTATATTGTTGCAGCTTCTTGGACTCTTGTTGTTTTCTTTGTCTTCAAAGTCATCAATTTAGCTCTTATTTCCTCCAGCATAACTTTCACAAGACCCTGCACCTCTCTTTCCTCATTCCTGAAAAGTCTATTGTTTCTTTCTTGCCACAAAAAATAGACTGTTGCAGCAAAACTTATCTTCATAATGATGCTCCATATATTTAGATGATTCTTGTGGGAAGACAAGCTGCTCACAATGTTCATCCATGTATCATCAATGCTAACAATTCTTGCTTTAACTTTGTTCTCATTCCAAACTTTCTTAGAATAATCACATTGGAAGAATAGGTGGTTATGAGAATCAGGCACTGTTTTGCATAAAGAGCATTCTAATGTCTTGTTTGGATACCATTTCATAAGCTTATCTTGTGTAATAAGTTTCTCCTTCACAGCTAGCCACAATATGAAAGTATGTCTTGGAATGCAATGAGAGAACCACACAAGCTTTGCCCAAGAAACAATGTGACTGTTTTCTCTAAAATCCAACCAAACTTGTCTAGTAGAGAAATTGACTGTTTTTCCATTATTTGTAATCCACACAGGTTTGTCTGGATTGTCACCATGGGTAGGGGAGAAATTGTTTGTAGAATGGTGTGCCTGTTAACCCATTCTTGTGGCCATTTCCATCTACCATCTTCAATCAAATCACATATAGTATTTTCATCCCCAAATCCTGCTGCATAAATTTCTCTTTTACTGAGAATTCTACTTAGAGGTTGATTCACAGCCCATCTATCATGCCACACTGATGTAGCTTTTCCATCACCAATTTGATACCTTATTGTTCCTCCACGTGTTGTCTAAGCCCCAAGATAGTCTTCCAACACCAGCTGTCAGAACTTGCCATATTCACATCCCATACATTTCTTCCTTTGAGCTTAACTGTATTGATCCATTTAACCCATAGGGATTCCTTTTTAGTTTCCACATTCCACAAGTGTTTAACCAGAAGAGCATTGTTCCATGATTCCAAAGGTTTTAATCCCAGCCCACCTTGATCTTTTGGCCTGCAAACCTCCTTCCAGGCAACTCTAGCCTTTCCTTTTGTTAACTGACCACTGCACCATAGGAAGCCTTTGAAAAGAGTTTCAATTTCATTTATTACACTGATTGGAAGTTTGAAAACAGATCCCCAATAGACTTGCATAGATGATAGTACAGATGCAATTAGCTGAGCTCTACCTGCATAAGATAGACTCTTGTTTTTCCAATCACATAACTTTTGCTTGACTTTACTCACAAGGTTTTTGCAATCTTTAACACCAATCTTCTTATCCATCACTGGCACTCCTAAATATTTCACTGGAAGCTTCCCACTCTTGAAAGGCATGATACTTAGAATTGTACGTTGTTCTTCCTCATTAAGACTGCCACAAAAAGTAGTACTTTTACTCATATTAGGAAATAATCCAGATACTTCACTAAATTTCTCAATAGCATTCTTGATGACTGTAACAGAGGTTGCATCAGCATGACATAACACTAGCAAAGCATAGGTGTGTAATCTTCAAGCTTTTGCACCCAAAATGATACTTGAATTTCTTTTCATTTGATCCCTTCTTTTATGTACAAATTTAGAATTTCCATGACCAATGTAAAAAGGTAAGGAGATATTGGATCACCCTGTCTCAATCCTCTGCCTCCTTTGAAATAGCCACATCTATCTCCATTCACACATAAAGAAAACTTAGAGGTTGTTATGCATGCCATTATCTAACTGATCATAGTTCTGTGAAATCCAAACTTGCACAAAATACTTTCAATGAAATCCCAGCTCACTGTGTCATAAGCTTTTTGAATATCAATCTTGAATGAGCATCTTTTAGGACCATTAGCATTCTTGTATCCTCTTAAAAAGATTTAAAAAAAATGATGAAAAAATATATGATATGAATAAAAAGATTTGACACCTTGTTTTGACTTTCCTACCGGCGAGAGTAGAAATAAATGTTCTGACTTGACCGGGCGTGTTGAGCCCTAGCTCGTCTCCCTTAACCAAAATAATCAAAAGATTATGGCTAAGCATCCGCGGATCTCATTATTTGAGATTTTAAATTTGCGGAGATCGATGAATGATAGAGTTTATTTAGAAGTTTCGTGCTATACACGGATCTCATTACTGGGATTTAAAAAGCCCACGAGAGGTACTTGTGGCCTCCTTGTTCCCACAAGCTTGCACACCAATAATAATAGATCTCTAGGTTTAATTAAGGGTATACGGTTTGGGCAATACTTAGTTTTTTCTCGTTCCCAACAAAATCTCTGCATACAGGGGTTTGGTACACATAGTAATTATTTTCTACTTTACCCTTCTAATCATAACTTGCATTAATTACTCATTTTTAATTTCTATATTAACTATGAGGGTAAAAATGACATTTTATCGATAAAAAATAGCATTAATTACACATATCATAATTTTTCAACTTTTTGTTTGTGAGATCTCTTTTTAGGATGGATGGAGTAAGTTCTTTAAGGTATTTAATGTTAAGAAAGTCTGTTTAAATTAGCTGTACATAATTAGTAACCACGAGACGATGCATGTAACCTTGTTTTACGAAAGTCTACGTATGTAGATTTAGTTAACCGAATTTAAATCAATTTTAACAAAAGAAGTGACCGAATGTTGGCCCCAAAATACTTGAACCGACCACAAGATTCATTAATATCCACATGGCTTGTTCCAATAGGGAACTGAAACATATTGCAACTAACCAGGGGCGAAGCTTCATAGGGGCCGGGGGAGGGGGGGCGCCCGACCCCCCGAATTTTTTTTTACGATGTAGGGGGTATATAGTTTTCGTGTAGAAAAATTTCGGTATATTCGGTTTCGACCCCCCAAAAATTTCGGTATACCTGAAATATAGCCTTAGGAAAAAAAAAATTAGATCCCGACCCCCCACTTACAAAATCCAAGCTTCGCCACTGCAACTAACAATTAAGCAAGTCACCAGTTACTTGAATTTTTTTCCAGAAAAAGGTTAGTTAAATGTCGTAATGACTATTTTGAAAAAGTTTTTAAAAAAATAATAGTTTAATTAACAAAATTGATAATGATGAAATAGATATATCAACAAACTAACTAAATGAGAGTGTTTGTTAAAATATGAACTTAAAAGCAATGTAATATACAAGTGCAAATGATGGGAATGTTGGTGGCTAAATCTTAGTGGATGATGAAGTCGGATTTGTTGTGGAATCCACGTTCGAAACAATCCTTCTGGTCATTCCATTATTCTGCCTTTCTATTATAATAATAATTAAAACATCAATGATTTCTACAATCACAATTAGTTATATAAAATTTGAATATGAGATTTAAAAAAATGGTATTAAACCAACTAACACTACACTAGTTCGACCGCATAAATTCATACATTAACACGTACTAGACGAGTACCCATGCATAGCAACGAAAATCCTAGCAGCAAACAATTATACATATGTGATATTGTGGTAAGTGTTTCGTGTAATATTCAAAAATAGAACGTGAAAATATGAAAGTGTAATTGCAAAAGGTTGTAATGCACTTACGTGGTTTTAAACTATTATATGGATTCATAGTTACTTTATGAACCAATCATTGCGTATTTAGTATCTAAAAACTAAAATTAACCTGTGCAACTTTTCTTTACATCCAAATTCACTGTCACATCTGTGATTCCATCTAAACTTAAGTGTTATTTTCGAGCATCATTTTATGCCAGTTCCAAACGACCGAAACCACATGGATAACAAAATGTGGACTGAATAACAAAATTACGCTTTACGTAGTACAAGATATGATGATGTTTAGTGGACTGAATAACAAAATGTGGTTTAGGTAGCCAAGTTGTTTATTTCACTTTACTAAAGGTGTATAAAGCGTGGAAGCGGATTGGAAGTGTTTCTTTTAGTAACAAAAGTATCCTCAATAAACAATTTAAAGGGTGCTTTTTCTATTTTCATATAGTCTTGAAGTAAAGCAAATTAGCATGACGCATTGCAAATCGAGATTGTAAAACAAACCACTCATTTAGAAAATTCTAACATAAATCAGCGGGTAATAACATAATAAAAGCAAGAAAAGATAAATAATATTGGCAAGAAGAATTTCGATATGAATAATCTATCTGCGTAACCTAAAAATGAGAATGAACGACTTATCATCAATTCGTTATGACCATGATGGTAGTTGATCGACTTTATTTCGCTGCAATCCCTCTATTAATGTGGATTATGTTTTATTGATCCACTAAATGAATGACTTAAAACTTTAACCCACAAATTAGGCTTGAGCTTACTAATAGAGAGAATTGCAAAATCCGTCCCTAAAGTTTGGCTAAATTGCACGTTTTGTCCCTAAAGTTTGGAAAGTGCAAGGATCGTCCATGTGGAAAAAACTTTAGTGCAAATATCGTCTCCACAGGGACGATACTTGCACCAAAGGTTTCCTCACAGAGACGATCCTTGCAATTTCCAAACTTTAGGGACGAAACGTGCAATTTGGCCAAACTTTAGGGACGATTTTTGCAATTCTCTCTTACTAATATATCCTCTAATACTCTCTCTAATTCGAGCAACGAAATCGTAAAAGCTCGGATTGAATGAGAAAGCTAAATGACAGCAAACGAAGACAAATCTTCATTTGCAGCAGCAAAAAGTAAAATAAAGTGATAGCAAAGGAAAAACAGTAAAACAAATAATTAATTTTAATGACAACATCCGACAGCAAGCGGATATTAATCTTTACCATGCAACAGCAGCAAAAGCAAATAAAAACAAAAATAAAATCAAAACATATTTTTTTTTTTTTATTATTATTATTAGTATTATTATTATTATCATTATTATTATTTTTGCAGTCAACTTCCAGTGGCGTGTCCGGCGGCTGACAAAGGTGATTCAAGTTGGGTTTTGTGTAGAATTGAAAAACGAAAAGAATGGCGTTGACCGCGTTAGTTAACACCAAACGGTTAAAAAGTTATGGCCAAAACACTAAGCAACTAGGGATTTAGCCGAAAATTGAGCTTTTTTTTATAAGGGATAAATGGTGGTGACAAGAGTTTGACGGGGTGGCTTAAGGAAGACAGCTCAACTTAGCCATCTAGGTTTGAATATCAAACCCGCTTCGATATCATGTTAAATAATTTAACCCATACAACCTCTAATATATTCAAGGATACAAGCATGTTTCTTCCGCAATAACTACATTTCTAATATGCCAATGGTTTCAAAGATCAAATTTACTTTGATGGTAAACTAACAGAGTACTCGCGCGTTGCAGCGACATGTATCATGTGATTAAAGTTCAGATATCAATAAAATAACAATGATGAGCTAATTAACCTGAGAAAAACAAGAAGAAAATAATCTTGATCCAACTCTATTAATCCGTTTTTACTGATTCTGACGGTCCTCTTAGGTTCGTTTTCGGACGGCTTTTATTGGCTAGCCAAACGGGTAGTGACTCCGATTCCCAGTTAAACCGGTTGAACCGGTTGGTTCGGTCCGGTTTTTAAAACCATATGTACCGTCAACTTGCTTTCATATAAAATGTATAAAGCTTTGTGTGTTTTATTAGTTTGTACAATATGCATAATAACATGTATTTGTCATTGTAACGGTGTTTTAAAAATAATATTTATTAGGTATTGAAGTGTTGTTACAAGTTTACAAATTTAAGACACTTAATTTTCTAGCCGTAACTTCATTTTCCATTATTAGTAAGTGTGTTCCTTAAAATTTTAAGTCTTTCTATTTTAAAAATGTTCAAAATACTTTATAAAGTAGTAGACTAGTGAATACCCTAGTTATCAAATTACATGTAAAAATGGGTAATGGACTTACAGTCTTGTACAAACTGACTCCATTTGACCACTTGCTTGACACGGATCATGGCGTAGCTACACCATCCTAAACCAGAGCTCATGTTTCGGATCAATTGGTGAGTTCACTATTATGTGGACATGATATAACAAACGACTATTATGAACACCTTAACTTTATCTAGAATTGAGATTGTTTCTAACAGAATACAACATGGCAATGCCTGATGCTGTGACTGCACCAAGAAGCATAGTAGCCCGGAAATTGATATTCTTTTGCCTCAAACGACTTTTAAGGTATGCCCAAATCCATCTTGAGAAGAAATGCACCGTGCAGGTCGACTGAAACTTCCTTTGAGAAAATTCCTACACGTGACAAACATAAGAAAGCTCCCAAGTTAGAACATGAATGTTTTTTACATAACGGTTTGGCTTTTCTATGTACAAGCATTAATTATGTCCAATGGAAACTGTATCGAATCAATACATGCACTTATTAGAAGTGTCTCACAGTCAATAGTCTGAATTACCCTTTCAAGGAATATCTACTCAATGGTTGGAAACTTGGAATTGATTAGTGGTGGTTAATTTGACCCATTTACTGATAATGGGTCGATTAGGGTTTATGTTTTTTCTCTCCAACGGGTCAAATGGTTAAACTATATATCTATGAACTTTACATCAAAAGAATTAGCTTAAAAGGTAACATGTCTAATGATATTATTTCGAATATGAAATGTTGCATGTAGCATAGGACATCTAGTAATGAAAATTGTTACAAGTTTCATGGAATGGAGGGAGTAGAAACTATTGAACAAGCTTATTTCAGTTAGAATGTTAACTGAATATGCACAAGCTTGATTCAGTTACAACTTTAAAACAAAGACTAACACTGAAGTTGACAGATAGAATGTAAAATGTTTAGGTTTGAGTCTTAAAGGTTAACCTAAGGTAAAGTGGCACTGAGCAGCTGACGATGCATTGGTTTATAATTTACCCACTTGGAGTTGGGCAGCAAACTGAGAGCAACTGCCACTGAAATTTTCTAAAGAGAAGTCCTGCACAACCCAAATGAATTTAGGGAGGGTTACTAGCTTCAAAAAATTTGTCAACAAATTATACATGCTGTGCATATTCAGCACATTTCGAATGTTTGGCGCTTAATGAAAATATGAATGCGATAATTGTCACTGAAGTTTACGTAACATTGTAAATTGAGCATTGTGGAAGCACATTCAGTTTAGCAAAATTAAGTTAAATAGCAACAGAAGTGATAGAAGTTTACCGTTGGCAACTTATTCTGATGGGCAAGATGGTCAACATGGAGCCTCACATTAGATGCAGCAGGAATCCAATAAGCACGGTCAACATCAGCATATGTATATGCCACAATGTCAAACAGAGTATTTGAACCTGCTTCTATTGCCTTTAATATGGTATCTTCTCTATTTCTTCGGTTCCTGAGATATAACACATATAGATTTGACTTGATACTGACCATAATGATCACATACTCATTTAGCCAATTCTACTACTAATCTACCTAAGAGTTAACTTGGTCTGTAACCCTTCCGATAAAACAATAAATAAATAAGGAAACTAATATTAAATTGATATGCATTTCATACTTGAGATATCCACAAAGCATGTGTTTGGGCCACAGGTTAACCCTCCCATGCATGGAAATCAATGCATTTGGTGAAAGGTCTATAAATTTGTAACTGGATTGGAAATAATCCTGCAAAAGAACTTAACTAATGAATACACTCAGAATGAGGGTGTAACAATTATATCGAAGAAATAGCAAATATATTATTTGCATGAACAATTAACGTATGAGTGCACTTACACTCATATTTCCACCAGAGTTGATGTCCAAGAAGGCACTTCCTTGTCTGTAGAAAATAATTATAATCAGTACCACTACTAATATGGCATATGATTGCTTCACCCGAGTTATATCTTATCCAGCATATATCAAGTTGCAGCATCTTACCCCACACAATGATCACCAACAATCAAGGAATTAGTGCTAACATGAAGCAATGCGATGTCCATCTGTATGCCCCTACATTATCAAAATTACATTTTTGTCACATATCTTAAAATTTCGATTTCAGTTCTTATACAAGTAATTATAAACTGAAAATGTATAGAACACTGAGAAATCAACAAAATAATTCTAACAGCAAAGAGTAATTATTTACTGGAGCAAAAATAATTCTTAATCTCTCCCCGCCAATGCAGATCTCTTCTGTTCCAGAAACTGTCGTACAGCCACCAGACCAATCATCTGCATCCCCAAAACCAAAAAATAAAGAAGTTGTGAATATTACATGAATTAAAGTAAAATCATGTCTAAACAACAATATGTAAAAGGCCTACAGTGCTCTGCTTTCTTAATTATATAAGTTCTAACCTTTGCTAATGCGATTCATGGTGTTTTCATGGACCAAAAGACAAGCATCAGGATTGGTCTTCTGGACAGTGGAAAGACCTGAACAGAAACAGCAAATAGAGCATCAAAGCAAAAATAGCTTCTGATTCTTAGAGATAGTAAATCAAACAATAGTTCAGTTGTGTTAACTGTTGTTATTGCTTACCATCAACATGATCACGGTGATGGTGAGTGACATAGACAATTAACTTCCGTGGTAAAGCAGCAACAATTTCTGCAAGCTGGTTGGTTGTCACCATAAAATAGCACAGAAACCAAACAAAAGAAAACAAGAGATAAGAAAAAGGAACAACATGTGTAGTTGTGTACAGTAAAAGGTCAAATTTTTTTATAAGCAGACTCTAAACGCAAACTGTAACAACCATAGTTAGGAAGTAATAAAAGGTATATTTGAAGTAATATTGATTTCATACATTGTAGTATGAGGTGCAATTTGATTATTGAGTATGCACACTAATGACATATGTTAGAGGAAGTGAAAGTTGTAGGATATCAGACGCTTAGAGGACTACTTAAGTTATTAAAAGTCACTTGATACAAGAAAACTATATCTTTGACTGTACCTCTTTATTGAACTCAGATCGGCATCCTGGATCTACTATCATCGCATCTCCCTGGGCAACAAAAGGACCACTTTCATGTTTGACGTTATCACTCCCAGGTGCAAAGATAATCAAATTTGTTGTAAGAAAAGGTTTTGCTGTTCTGCTTCCCATGGGTACGATGTTTACACCAGGTGGATACTCCTGAAAGAAAAGGGGTGCCACAGTTACATAATATGACATCATAAAACCAACGAACACAATTCCTGGATATGGGGACAGTATTGCAGGTTCGTTCATGGGTAAGATGTATCTAATACAAATGAATATTGAAAGCAATAAATTTATGCAGAGTTGCAGACAAGAACCTAATTACACACAAAAAGGGGTCCTATTATCAAGAGGTTTACAACCTTAGTGTGTGATTCGAAGATATCATTCATAGTCCATGTCTATATCCTCACTCAATATTAGATTGATTTTTACTGACAAGTGGTTGATATGTACTATACGTCATCTAATCTTTGAAATCAAGAACAGGGACAACAGAACATTATTACATTACATCTTCAACTGCTCACTGTTTTTCACTATCTCTAAAAGTGGACACTCAACTAAACCCAAAAGCCATACAACAAAAAGTTGAAATTAATGTGCTGAATAAACAATGGCATGGATGATTCATTGTTTTGTTGGATACACTGATGTTCTCTTTTATGCAAGAGGACTTAAATACTACTGAATGCCTACTTATCCTCCCTACTTCTCCATATAAACAACTTTACATTCTACAGAAAATTCACCTGATAGATGCCTACATACCTGGCATGACAAGGTTGGAGGCAATTTCAGTGAATCAGATTGCGAGTCTTTAAGTAGACCTTCAACAACTAAAGGCCCAACACGGTCACCACCTGGTTTTACTTGAAGAAGCGAATCAAGACAGCTTTCCTTGCAACTCCACTGACAATGGTCTGCACCAAAATTGAACGTGTTCAGAATCCTAACTTACAGATTAAGCAGAAACATTTAAACATAATTCCATGTGTTCAGAGACTTAATCTACAGACACAGCGAGTATTCACATTTACACTTCAGATAAGTACATACATTTTTTCCAGCATGAACCTGTGAGAGACTTTTGAAAAATGCACCTAAATGGACCAACAAACAATGACTTGAAACATTTTTCTAACGAGATGTACAAACCGAAATAAACTTAATAACACACACATCAGTTTCTTAGAAAATAAGTGTTCTCTCACGATACTAGACATTATAAGCGACAATACCATATGCTAACCTTTCAAAGTCCCAACATTAGTAGCAAGTTCCCCGGCAACATAAACAGTCTCAACTGGATATCCCGGTCCAAAATTAGGTTCCTCCACAAACTTCAAAAACTTCCACTCTACTTCATCAACGGATCCAAAACCCACTTGTCCCAAAACCTACAATCAGGCACCCAAACAATGCAGCAAAGTTATACATTTGTGAATGGAAGCATTTAGTTGTGTGAGGTCATGAAAATAAAACCAATAATGTTCATGTATGGAAATGATAATCTTATAACTACATACGTTATTTTCAGCTTGTAAACCCTTGGTATTTTATATAAACCTACGGAGTGTATCTGAACAATATGAGTAAATAAATTCGTAGCTTACAAATCATGACAAAAATAAAAATTAAATATAGTTTAACAGTTTAACCTTAACAAACGATTGTCATGCCTAATGTTGTGTCTAATATACACCTAAACATACATAACATCCATTTAATGGTATTAAACTATAGAATACACGTGTACTTTTTCAAATATTTCCATTATAGTATGTGTACCGACAGAGGCGGAGACAGGAGGGGGGGCAGCCAAAAAAATTGTAGTGCAAATTTTTTTTAAAAAAAATCCGGGTATTTTTTAAAGTTTCCCTCTAACAAACCGATTTGTAGTGTAATTTCTAAAAATTATCAAAGTTTGCCCCCTCGATGATAACTTTTTAGCGTACCAAGGATATTACTCGTGTAGTATCTGAATTTGTTATTTTGTACTAATATGGCCATTTTGTCGAACACTAATAAACGTGTACTTTTATTAATGTTCCGTTATGATACGTGTACCCGCTACAAATACTCATATTAATACAAATTACAAAATAACAAGTTTGTACACATACCAGGGAACATTTCAAAAAATACAAACAATAAAGTGTATTGCTATAATGCTATAATACGATGCTTGCATATATGTAAAAATAAATAAATAAATAATAATAATAAAAAAAAAAAAAAAAAAAAAAAAAAAAGTGAATGAAAATTGTATAAACATTAACTCAGAAATACCTCGTTTAGAGATAAACGAAGGTCAAATTTAGTCAAATCGAGCTTATGCAAACACGTGTCCTGGCCTTGAATTGTTACTTGAGCCGATGCATCTGATTCAGGTGAGAGTGAGGTCAGCTTAGCCGACGGTAGGTCCCACAGATCAGAGTCAGCGTAAGAGTCGTACTCATGGTCGTTGAATTTCGGAGGTGGAGTTTGTTTAACAATTACAAACTCCTTGTTATTGGAAGGATTTTTTAATATCACAGCGAGCTTGTATGTTGCCATTGATTGGTTGATAAATTTGGTTGATTTAGTGAGTGCTGTGATTTTTATAAAGGGTTTTGATGAGTGTTGGTTGGTTGTACCGGTTTTTTGGTGCGACTGTACTAGCTTATTGATTGACCGTTATTTAGTAAATGGTTTTGTTTTGGTTTTGTAATATGGTTTGAGAAAATGGAACAGAAGTGTCGATATGTCCGAGTGGTTAAGGAGATAGACTTGAAATCTATTGGGCTACGCCCGCGCAGGTTCGAACCCTGCTGTCGACGAATATCTTTTACTTTTTTGCTTCTAGCTCACTAAATAGATCTATAAACACTTTCAAATAATAAGTAGGATGAAGTATTACATTAACTTGAAGCAACACTTGAACAACCCACTAAATCTCTTTTGACATGCCACTAAGCGTTATAGGCAAAACTTCTTTCAATCACATTTGTTGGTCGATTTTAAGCTTACAAATCATTTTTCTACTATATCTTCTACTTATTTAAGATAGCTCGTATGATTTATTTTATTTTGTGTTCTATGACTAAATTAATAATAATGACGTCATTAAACATTTATATGTCCTTACATTCATAGTTGCTGTGAAAATATGTATGATGTCGAATTGTCGATCTCGCACTTCCTTTGCAACGTTTTTAAAAGCACCAAAATAACACCAACTTGCATCCATTTTGCCGTTATATTTGAGATTCCACTCTACAATACCAATTTTTGCTCGATGTATGTGGCCCGTAGACATTGACTAGTACAATTTCACCCTCCACAATTTTCCACTTACTTTTAACTGAAACATATGGGCTTTCCACTAGTTGCATGATTTCCCGGAAACACGTTTAGATGAGTAGGTAGTGAGTTTAGGGTCGGTTAGAGTTTTAAGTTGTCTACATTATATATAGTCGAATAATAAAAGATACTACTTACGAGTTTTTAATGTTTAAACAATACCAACAAAAGGCCACCGGATCTCCCTCTTCCTTCAACTCATGCAAAACCAATGGGACAAGTTATTCACACCCTCCCATAGGGAGGGTATCCAATCATTGAGTGCATCATTGAGTGCATCACCGGCTTGTACGGTGTGCATCGCGGGTTGTACAGTTTGACCAAAATCTATTGATAGGACAATATAGAAAGGGTAACACATCCCATATTTCATATTTCATGAGATCTTCAACCTCATTCACTTGCTTACATTTAGCTATTAAAGGGCCTGTTTGGCAGGAGTTTTTGAGAAGCTATTAGCTTTTAATTCTAACAAACAGCTCCTTCATATTTAATAGCTCGGTTTGGATATGCAGGCTATAAGCTTTTAATTCACACAAATAGCTCCAAAATAAACAGCTCATATAATGAGCGTTCTAAAATTCATGAGATGTTAAAAATCAAAATTACCCATATACCCTAAAAATCACATACAGTACAAGCCATCTTCCTCACATTAGACATTATATATGATCCACTTATAAATAATAAAATATGACATTAGACCTTATATATGATCCACTTATAAATAATAAAATATGATCCACGTATAATACTTTGATGAGTTTGATCCATTAGTTTGATTTGCCATACTCTACAGTCTACACTAGTTTGATTATAGCCTAACATTATATATGATCCATATATAAATAATTAAATATCCTAATTAACGATTCACAACAACATTCAAATTACATACCACCTAATGAACTTCAAGATGTTCGTGGCCATAAAACAAACACTCAAAATGTCTCTCACGGAGCATCACGAATCCGGGATGATATTGCTACATCAATATGGAATGCATGTCGCCAATGACTATTACAAACATGTTGTCCCAAATTGCTAAGATTATTAGTAATATAATTAGTTTATTATTTTTATGTTTTACATCTGTTTACAATTATATATATGTCCTTTTATGTCATTTTACATCTTATAATTATAGTTAACAGCTAGTTTACCAAACACTTTTATTAGAAAAAACATACAGCTTACATCTAATGTTAACAGCTTTACAGTTTACAGCTTACAGTTTACAGCTTACAGCTTACAGCATACAACTTACATCTAGTTTTGCCAAACATACCCAAAGTCTCAAATTTTGTACAGGTCGTATAGTCTACGACTTTTCATGATATTAAAATACTTTATTGTTAGAGAATAAATGTTGCATAATACATGTTGCAACAAACAAAATCAATTATACTTTCAAAATGAACGCTTGTCTACGATCAAAAGTCTCCATGTACAATATATAAAATGACTGTACCTTATAATGTTTGTTTCAAGCTTAAGTCTTTATCTAATACTTGAAAATATAATTAATATGAGTAGTCATAAACCGACCTAAAATATATGTTTAAAGAAATGTCTGATAAACTTATCACTGGACATATGTTACATTCAGTTTGTCTCTTCTAGTTTTCACCTTTTCTCTTGATGTGTGTCTTAATTTTCTTATTTTATCATAAGGCACACCTTTAGGCATTGTATTAGCCATTAGGCATGATACTCATGTTCGAACCTATCACAATAAACTAGAATCTAACATAGCTTTCACGACTTACTTTAGGCATATATAAAGACGGTTTAGTTATCATGGGGTCATAAATTATGATGCGTGCTTGGTCCCATTCGTGAATTTGTTTGCTCTTTTGTTAGTGCTTTTTGCCTTTTTAAGGGAGCTTTGTACTAATTCTTGTTTTCGGTCCCTATTTTCTTGTTGAGGAGTTGGGAAGCAATTTACTTTGTATCTTTTTTTGCTAATAGCCTAATTAAATTTTCTAGTTGGCCTTTAAAAGAAAAGACGGTTTGGTTATTGATATTATAGATGCGATAAACCATTCTGCCACACCTCCCTGTTGTAACCCGATACTGCCCACATCTCATACGCACACTCACACCCCAAAAGATGCGGGAACCGGAAAACTACTCACTACTCAAAACTTCATCGCGGCCATGGATGTATTCCCATGCCTTTATATGCCACGCTTATATTTCTTTTTGGTTACATATTCTCTCTATATAACATTTCTCGATGGACCAAATTCCAAGACGGTTAAAATAATAATAAACTTTTAGCCCATTTTGTTTGTCCAGTTTCTTCTGCTATCTGGCCCAATAGTGTTCCCCGTCTTTCCAGTGTCCGTTCGCTAACCACTGTGCCGACTTTGCTTTTGTATAAAGTCTAATGCCAGAAGACGTGTCTTCAAATATGCATACCACATGTGTTTTCACCGCTTAATACCCATCAGATCATCGAATCCAGATGATGAAAAAATAACGTCGGCTGCAATTAAACTTGATCAAAATAGAAGATTTACGGTTGTGGGTTGTGTTTTTGCCAGTAAATTTTGTTTGTTTATGGTCGATTCATGTTCAATTATACATAACTGGCAGACTCAATAAGGTTTTATACGTATTCCACTTCTCACCTGCTTCATTTTACCAGTCGATTCTATCGCTTCATCGTCAGCTTTCTTTGGTAAAGTTTTCATTTATATTGTTTATATGTTAGTAGCCTTTTATAATTTTTTTTCCTTTGATTTGTGTTGTCACTCGCAGAATAGGTTTTCCTTTTGCCTTTGATCTATAGTGGTGTATCTGATTTGATACTGTCCATTTGCGGATTAAAGGTCAGTGTGTTTAAAAAGTATAAAGTTTAGTATTTTGTATTTTTTGCCTTTTTATTGATGATAATTCTGATTCGCTTCTTCTAATCTTCTTTGTTATTTGGTGAACTATGCTGATTTTTTAGGAACGCAAAAGTCTGGATTCATAATTTGTTGACAACGAAGTGATAAAGAAAAATACATGTAAGTTATAAGGCTTTCTGTATAGGAAGTGCTTTGTGTTATCACTAAACAAAGAATAAAACTTTTGGTTCTTTGGTTACCATCAAGAAATTATCAGAAGTGAACTCAATGGTTGGTTTCCGCATGTGCAGGTATGTTCTTCTACATGTATAATGTTTTCCTTATGTAACATACCGACCCCAAAGTAGTAGAGTAGCCCGACAGGCCATAACATTTGGTTGTATGATTTCAGGTTTGGAATTTCATATCCGGAGCTGACAGAGATGCAGGTGCGTGCAATATTTCAGGGACTTACGAATAAGTGGCATTGTGTTCATGTTTCGGTTACATAATTTCCTTCTTGTTTTCTATGTCAAGTCGGTTTTTTTTCAACATACTATCTAAATGTGTATCACTTTACGCAGCATAATCTTATGCAGAAGGCCCTATATGCCATAATTAATGAATACGTCTAAGGAAGTCTAAAAATGAGGTAGCACGTGATTGGCAAAATGTCATCAAGCAATGTCCACGTAATAATCTTGCATCAATAAGGGTCGGGTTCAGGCATGTGTCAGAAAATGTAACTAGAGCCTGTGGGCAACGAGGGGTTACCTTAGAAGAGACTACACAGCTATGGACTTCATACCCAAGCGTTCAAGGGTAGCCACGCAGGCACAATTTTCTTCTGAGTATGAGAAGTTTAAGAATCTGTTTCTTAACTGCATGAATGATGGCCAGTGGGCAAAAATTGAAATTGAGTTTCGTAGTTTAACGCATTCTGAGAGGGCACACTCCAGTAAGCCTCACAGTCAGCTAGATGTTTATGCTGCTGAAATTCCTCAAGTGCCAATACAGTCTTTCACCGAAGTAAGCTCTCTAGTATTTGATCCTATTAGCATAATTAACCACAAAAATTTTGAGCGGCATACTTTGTGCATATTATAAAACCGAACTTGTGACATTGCATAACTATTCTATTAGGATTTGCAAAGAAAAAGCAATAGAAAGTTAAAACTCATTTCCATGGGAATGCGTCATTTTGGGTTCAAATTCCATTAAAAAGGTTTAAAAGGCAAAGTATGTTAAACTTTTATTTAAAAAAATAGCAAAACAAAAGTATATTCGACCATTCCAAGATTTTTAAATCAATTATGTACAAAATAAAATTTCAATTATTCAATAGTAGTTTTTGCAATCGTATCTATTACACTATTGTGATACTTTATTGAAATTAAAGTAAAACAAAAAAAGGAAACAAATGATGGAGTTTAAGCGAACATGATCTGACCCATTTTGAAAGTGTGGACGTTTAGACATGTTAAGAGTGTGAGTTGTCTTCAACAAAAGAAAAAAGGAACTCCACTCGCTAGGCCTTTGGAAAAAATAATGGACCTGAATTCAACAACTAACGTACGTGTTTGTTGTTTATAAAGAGACTGAAAACTTGTTACTGATAGAAGTCAACGCATGGACGAAACTTGGAACAACCTGTCACCATCGCAGTCAGCTTCTGCTGGGCAAAATGTTTAGTAGGTACGCAGTCAAGCAAGACAGTAAAGGACTTGACAAATGTCGCATTCACTTATTTAAGAGAAATTCGTGATACAAGCTAAGATAAGTACAGTTGTTTGAAATAACCTAAAATAAGGGGTGTTTGGATTTTGGAATTTGTGATAAGAAGGTAATATAAATAGTTTGAAATACGCTGTTAAAAATGGAATTTGTGGACGCTATGGACTCTTTTAAATGAGGGAATAAGTATTTATGGTGTAGTAATATTGGCGTTCAAATTTGTACATTTCATAATTTTGCATGCTTTCATGACCTGAATTATTTTACCTTGACAAAAGTTTTTACCGATGGTTTATAAATCTCTGCAGACATGTAACGCTGAAGTGAATTCCCAAGGAGGGTGTTTGAACGTCATTGTGGAATCGGATGCCTGTTTACTCCTGTGTATCTTTAGGTTCGCTTTTTTACAGAAGTAACTCTTCAAGTTTTCATCCTTCTGAAATTATGCATATGTTATGTCACATAAGCTAGCAGCTTTAAGTTCTTGATTCGAGTATTAAGGCTTCAGCTGTGTAACTTGAGTACATCTAATATAAATTTACGAGCACTATATAATTTACCTGCATCTTTGCCATCTGTTACTCGATTGAGGTTGACGGTTGTTGTAGTTGGTCGTGACTTACAATAATCCAAAAATATAGCAAACACCGCCACCGCAACGCGACGGGTTCCTGCTCCTCGTTTGTTACAAAAGAGGTCAAAAGACGAAAACATACTTTATTATCACACAAGCAGTGTAGCTTTTGTTTTAACAACAACAATCCGCAATAAGTGATTTTTTAATCATTTATAAAGTTACGAGAGTATTTGAGTCCTTTAGCATATTTTATTTCTACTATAGGTTTGATATGCACAAAACCAGTGTTGCAAAAAAAGTTCTACATGGCCGATTAATTGCCGCCTAGCCGCTACAGAGTCACCAACCTTTCCGATTTGTTTAACTGGGCCAAACAAATAAGTCAACCGTGGTAACGGCGATCACCGCCGGTCATTGGTGGTCAAACTTGTCGGAAACCTACAAATCTTGCCAGAATACGCACAACGTACCATAAACTTATTTTGATCATATTACAAGTTTTTTTTTTTTTTTTTTTTTTTTTTAGAGAGAAAAAATATTGCCAGAAATACGTAAAACTCGCTAAAAATACACAAAACTTGACGAAAATACTCAAATTTGTTAAAAATGCTAATCCGATTAATCACTGATTAATCCCGCCTAAACCAATTACAAGCTACAAAATGATCGACCGCCCAGCTATCGATTCGCAATTTTTTTTCAACCTTGCACATAACACAAATGATAATAAAAAAACAAAAATTGAAGTTTAAGGGTATTTTTGGCGAAAGTAACTGTTGCTTGAACTGGAGCTGGTGCTAGAGCTAGTGCTGGAGATTATAAAAAGAGATTATTTTTATAAGCCACATGAAGTAACATTTGATTTTAAAAGATTATGCAAGATTATTATTATTATTTTTTTATAATTTTTTACAAGTTTGTCTGTCAAATGAAGATTATTTTTTAAGTAACTTATTTCAAATATATATATATATATATATATATATATATATATATATATATATATATATATATATATATATATATATATAATTTCATGCGCGAAACATTCCACGAGTAAACGATTTTAATCGTCAATATTATTTTACACCACCAAAATGATGAGTACAATTGTACAAAATGGGCCAGTTTTGATTCCCCCCGCACCAAGTCACCAAAACAATTAAACAAAGGCAAATATATCTCTTTTCAAAATAATAAATACAAAAGAACAATTCTTATCTGTAATTCGTTGTTATAATTTTGGATCTTGGTCTTTATCAATTCCATTCCACCTTTTCAAACTTTTTTTTTATAAAAAATATAAATCGATCCGATGTTCTGAAATTCGTGCCCAACACATCCACCTTTGACTATATAAAACACAAACACAAACAATTTCAAATTCAATCAATTCATTATTATAAAGTATGAGAGGAGGAGGAGGTTCAGCGGATGGAACCTCGTCTTCATCTACAGCATCAGCGACAGTTCCAGCTGTCGCTGTTGTCCGTAGAGATCCGTACGAAGTTCTGAATGTTTCTCGAGATGCTTCTGATCCTGAGATTAAATCTGCTTATCGAAAACTTGCTCTCAAGTTAGTACTACTCTCTTTTTTAAAACTTTTAATATTACTAATCGGATAATGTTGATTTTATAGTTAAGGTTACTGTTTCATTGTTTGTTACTGTAGTTTAGTGTGTTTTAATTAATGAATAGTGATTTTTTGATTTTCACTTATTATTTTTCTTCATCTAAACCGTCATTTCTGTCACGTGTCATTTCTCTTTATATGTGTTCAAATGTTGACTTGTGAGACGCCGTTTTAGTATAACTCTATATTTTGCGTTATTTAGTTACACATTTAATTGTCTTTATGCTTTATAAGTAGAGAGGGTAGAGATGGTTAAGCCAAAAAATTTTAGTTTGAACAACCTAACAAACTTCCTAACTAACCTGCCTCCACCAATTAATATTGAAATCCTTTCATAATAAGCAAGTAAAAGTCTGGATTTTAAGCCTTTCTAATTATAGAATAGTCCCAAATGCATTATATACTAGTATAGAAGTATAGATATAGATGTATGGGCATTGAATCTAGAGCAAAACCATGATTGGACGGTTCATATCAAGCTATTGTGTTCGTTGCGGGAGCCTAATGATTACCTAGCGGTTTAATTCCATGTAAACATTCTGTGTGTCATATAATTGTTTCAGATGTTACTTTAGAAATGGGAAACAAATGAAAGTAGCTTATGGATTTCGGGTAATCAAAACAAGAATTTGGAAAGAAACTTTATTAATATGGTTATATGCCACCGTAATTCGGTTTGATTACAAGAGATGGAAAGAAAATAAAATACTGATCTAAGCATAGGGGTTGTTAATAGCTTCATGATTAAATGATTATTCCCGCTTAAACTGGCAAAATTAACAGCTTTCCAGGCCCTGCTTACGTGAGCTCGTGCACCTCACGTGACTTTTCATTGACCCATGTTGTTCATATTTGAAATATTGGTATTAGTATTCAATTATGTTACTCTTACTTTTTTGATGATTATGATGCCTATTAGTCAACCGATTATCCAATTATCACAAACATTTAACAGCAGAATTGCATAAATACGTGATATACTAAATAGTCTTCAGCCAGCAGAAAAAAACGGTCGCTGCAACATGTTATTTTTCCACTTATTATTTAGCAATAAAATAAACGGTTTCAAAACGCACGTCCAAACATCCCCTAAGATATTTATGTAGATTTTAAAACATTTCTTTTTATAGGTATCACCCTGACAAGAATACTGGTAACCCTGAAGCCTCCGAACTATTCAAGGAAGTTGCATACTCTTACAACATTTTATCTGATCCGGAGAAAAGAAGGCAATACGATAATGCAGGGTTTGAGGTAGTTTTCTGCCCCGTGTTAGTAATTATTTATATTTTTTGATATCTTCCTTTGTGTTTATACTTAATCGATGGTGAATCAAATAGGCTATTGACGCGGACGGCACTGATATGGAAATTGATTTATCTAATCTTGGAACAGTTAATACAATGTTTGCAGCATTATTCAGGTATTTTTTTATTTATTTATTTATTTATTTATTTATTTTTTTTATTATTGTGTTTCATACGTGAAGATTCTTTTTCACTATTATATTTATCCCCTTTTGTTATTTTATTTTTTCTTCCTGTTTAAGTAAGCTTGGAGTTCCTATTAAGACAACTATTTCCGCCAATGTTCTTGAAGATGCAATGAGTGGATCTGTCACAGTCAGGCCACTTCCACTAGGATCATCAATTAGTGGAAAGGTGCGAATAAGTGTGTTACAATACATTATTACTTTTACAACTATTCCATTGGCTTATTTTTAGTATAACTGCAGGTAGAGAAACAATCTGCCCATTTTTTTAGTGTCATTGTAAATGAAGAACAAGCTCGAGCAGGGATCATAGTTAGAGCTACTTCATCCTCGCAAAGCAAATTTAAGGTACTTAAATTTGTTGGTTTTTTCTGTTATATATTTGTAGGAAATGAAAAGAACGAACATGGAGATTTACCTTGATAATTTAATAATTCAGTAACATCTGTCAATTCTGTAAATTTGATGCCCCTTTTATTAAAAGAAAAGTACATGACAAAAGGATAAGATACAAAAAGTGTTATTCGAAATGCCTAACCAATCCTTATCAAATAATGCAGCTACTTTATTTTGAGCAAGAGAATGGTGGGGGCTATAATCTGGCATTACAGGTATCACCTTTTTCCTATTCTCTTTAAAGGGTTCGAATAGTTTTTGTCATCAGATATCTGATTTTTTTATTTTATTTTATTTTTATTTTAAATTATTATTTGCATTGAATATGAGGCTGTTAGGCATCTAAGCTTACTTTTCCCTTTTAAAATTGGCATTGGTAATCTGAATTTAAAACAATGGCAATAAAAACACAATGTAAGGATGTTGATTGCTTTCTGATGTATGCACATCACCATTCGGTCTTTGGAGTTGACTCGCAGTCTTTGTGTTCAATTGTGGAGCACTAGTGCATGTGGAATTTTTTTCTTATCTGTGAAGTTATACATAGGATTAAAGATTCTTATAGGTCTTTAGAGTTTGTCAGGTTTTTTAGTGTAGCATGAGGAAAGAGGGCATTTTTCTAACTTCTGGACTAGAGGGGTAGAACAAACGGTTGAGTAGAAACTTGTGAACACAAGTGAATTGCCCTGAAGAAATGAAAATTGGGTAAAAATGGTCCAGAGTAAGTGCTGCAACAAATGCATGAATCGGGTGTTTGAGAATATTGGAACTTAGATATTGTGCACATGTGTGTCAATAAGTAGATATAACTTAAAAACTCGCATTATGCCACATGTTTATGCCCATACAAAAAGTATTCATCAAAATACCTTCTATGAAACTACCGACTCTGTTAGCATGCAAGTTCCGGTGAGTGCATTTATAACAAGTTGACAACAGTGCGATAAAGCAGGCCTATAACATAAACAAGCGAAAGAGAGAACCAAACGTCAACCCATATCATCTTAGTGGATTTGATTTTTTCCCCCTTCCCATGAGGATCCATAGAAGATGTCATACTCCATACATTGTATCTGCTATGTTTTTCTATCGAACTTTGAAGTATTCAATGCTATCTAAGTGCTTACTTTTAGCTAGGTTGGGTTTGATTGGACTGCTCAACAAATGTTAAACCAAGAAACACTACATGAATTTTCTTTACAGAAGTGTTGTGCTCTTCAGATATTGTGGGGATCACTAGTATCTGATAGCATTCTCTAGAATTATCGCTAAGCTAAAAAGAAAAACTAATATTTATTTAGTACTCATATTGTTAAGAGTTAAGAGGTCCAAGGATTTGTTTCAAGCTATCTTTTTGCCTGAAATTTTAAAGAAAGTATTTTTATGCACCCTTTCTGTCTCCTTTACCTTCTACGTCTCTATAGCTTTATCATTGTATTTAAACTTGTCTTTTGTGATTTGTTTTTGCGCAGGAAGACAGTGAGAAGACAGGGAAGCTGACATCTGCAGGGATGTATTTTTTGCATTTTCAAGTATATAGAATGGATACGAGTATCAATGCTGTATGTATCTATCATCTTAAATCTTATTTTGAATTCATATGAAAATCACACACTTTTAAAGTCTAAATAATTGCTTCAATTTGGTAAATGGATATTACAAAAATTGCCAATTGTCGATTCCAGGATATTGGTTAATGGTGCTATTAAATAGTCATTAATACATTTGGTGATGACAGTCGCTTTTTATTATTATGGGCAGTTAGCTATGGCTAAGGACCCAGAAGGTGCTTTCTTTAAAAGGTTGGAAGGTCTCCAGCCATGCGAGGTCTCGGAAATAAAAGCTGGGACCCACATATTTGCTGTTTATGGTTTGTAATTTTGCTGCTTCTTTTATGGTAGTTTCAGTCTTTCAGAATCAGGAAAGATATTTATGTGAAATAACAATCTATTTTCTTGTAGGTGATAATTTTTTCAAGACTGCATCCTACACAATTGAAGCTCTTTGTGCAGCCACTTATGAGAGCTCAACACATAAGCTCAAGGATGTTGAACAACAGATTTTAAGAAAAAGAACAGAGCTACGCCAATTTGAAACAGAGTATAGAAAGGTTATTGTTATTCTGTAAATGATTTTAGTTAACATTTACTTATTTTATTCATTTTTATTTGTTAAAATGATTATATGTTTCTTGTTTGATATTTTGCAGGCTTTAGCACAATATCAAGAAGTGACCACTAGATACAGCCAGGAAAAGCAGAATGTAAGTATATATATGTATTTCATCATTATTTACTTCATCTTAAAATTTAAGTCCACCCAAGACTTTTAGGAGTCAAACGATATGCAATTTAGCTTATCTAGATGATTCACCCAAATTAAGGAAAACGATTACAAACCTTGTTAAAAATTAAAAAGTATACAATAAGCACTATATTTAGAAAATGATTGACATACACAGTCACACATATATTTGGATAATTTAAGATTCGTTTAGATGTGTTATCTAATAGTCTTGACTGTCAAACAAATTAATTGATCGAAGATGAGGGGTGGTGTTTGGCATTGTGTTTTGAAGTAGCTGTGGCATATGGAATAATCAGAATCTGCTAACCATACTGAATTAAAAACAGAGCTGCAGCCTGCTGGAGATAGTGTTTGGGTGCCTTATGTTATTTGAAGTTGTGATAATCAGTCAGTTAGCTTTTTGAATGTTTGGAAAAATTTAGAAGAGGATTCATTTGTAAGATAATCCCTAAATAGTCAGATAATCAGAAATCGGTTTTGTTGCAACAAATTCTAAGCTGCCCTGAATAATCAAATAATCAGTTAACTGTATCAGCAACTTGGAACCAAATGCCAAACAGCTTTTAAGAAACGACCGTTATATTTTGCGCTACTGTTTTTTTTGTAAGAAATCCGTTAAACCATTTTATGCTTTTCCCTAAACCACTATATAATTATATTGTTCTAACACAGGTGGAAGATCTTCTAAAACAACGAGACAACATCCAATCATCTTTCACCTCTAGTAGATCGGTGACTTTAGGGAGTAAAGTGAGTAATGGAAGTCATAGCCGTGAAGAAAGCAGCCCGGGTGAAGAAGATGGGAAAGAGAAGTCTTCAGCAAAAAAGAGATGGTTCAATCTTAACCTCAAATTATCTGCCGACAAAAAATCTACTTCATGAGTGATATTGTAATCACTCTTTTGGCCTCTATTTTGGTAAATTCTTCATGGGTCTTGATCAATCTATGGTTGTTGATAATCGCTTGTTCTTTAAGATCTTAGAGGTGAAAAACAAATATTATTTTTTGTTTGATATTTATTACTCTTTTTTTTTTTTTTTTTTTTTTTTCAGATACAGGAAATTCATTTTATTGCTTGATAAAGCAGTGTTTTATTTGTGATAATTGATGACGGAATTCAATTTTTGTTTTCGATAAAACAACTCTATATGGAAGTGTTATCATTTTGAACTTCACCCTGGTGTTTTCCTTTGTTTAGTTAGTTGATTTTGTTGAGAATACTTAAATACAGGATTGACAAGACCAATACGAATTGACATGATTTGGCTTTTGAGTGTACAGTAGTCAGAAGGTGAGCACATGAGTCGACAAATGAGAACATTAACCAACTGCGGCACGAATGAGGTACATGGGGATGTTTGGTTTATATGCTGCATGGTGTATGTGCTATGTTTAATTACTTTGTGTTTTAAAGTATGAACACAGAAGGTTTTTCGTGTATGGTAATTAATAAGGTACAACTTATAGTTTTGCTCTAATGTTTTGATGTGTTTGGTTTTGTATAATTGTTCTGATTGTGCTCTTTGCATCAAGTATAAATATGAATTTTATTAAGCTGGCTTGGATAAAATCCTGATTACAGTTTTCTAACAGGAAGCAAAAGTTCGCTCAATTCTTATTCCGGTAAAATAATATGGGGATTTGCTAACGGGTGCCCAAACAATATTTAGCTGAAATCTCCAAATAAGCTTAAACAGCAACTTTAGGATAGCTTTCATCAATTGATTGATCTCAACATCAATTTCAATAGTTGAACCAAAGTTAGGATTACTAACGTCTTTTCAAATTATGTTTTCAGCTAAGACTGAATGAAAGATACGTCGATAAGTAAATAAAAAGACATTTCTAGTTTGTGCCCTAGTACACTTCCTTATGTTATAAAAGTTGTAGTGTTATCGAAAACCGTCTTATTAAATCAATGATATGCATGAACTAAAATGCTGAAATTAGGCACGAATAATGACTCTTCAACCAATTAGCAGACATTGTTGAATAGTATGGATTGGAACATATGTGGATTAAGAAAGTATAAGACTCGCAATACTGGAAATTAAGAGATAAGCCATAAGGATGGCTACTTTGATTGAGATCAAAGATAGAGAAAAGTAACTCCATAAAACATTAAAACTTGTGTTGCTGTCCCAAAATCACCTGAATTTAGACCAACAATCGGACTTTGCAAATACATTTGTATACAACTTTACTCATAACAACATCAACGACTACATTGTTTTTTTCTTGAAATTAAGATTGACACTTGGAATCAAATATAAAATTTTGTTTGCTCGGTTGAATGTTCAAATAGTGAAGTCTTTCATAGTCAAAGAAGGAGTTTATTTTGCATAGATGTTAAGGCTGACGGTAACCCCTGCCACATCAGTGCCAACTCAACTTTCTCTCTCTAAGACTACACCCTAATAACAATTTGTTAATAAGGCGACCGTTAAAAAAAAAAAAAAAAAAAAAAAAAAAAAAAATGGGTTAGGTAGCCAACCGAAAGATTGAAAGAGTTGGGGTGAGACGCGGTTGCCATCGGTTGAGCTAATTGAAAGAACTCAGTGGTACTCGGTTGGTTGAGGAAAGACGCTGCCATTAGCATTGGCCTAAGACATTTCTCTATTCATCTATGAACTTTTTATGTAATTTAATCATTTCAAATAATTGACTTATCTTTTGAGAAAATTAAGACATCAAAAATGTTAAAATTACAATACTATTATAGTATTTAGAGTAAATTACATGGATGACGAGCCGAGCTCGAGCTTGAAATCCAAGCTCGAGTCGAGTTTCAAGCTCGAATTTAGATGACGAGCCAAGCTCGAGCTTGAAATCCAAGCTCGAGTCGAGTTTCGAGCTCAAGTTTTAGTAATCGAGTCGAGTTTGAGCTTGGCAGTACTCGGCTCGTTTACACCCTACTTGAGTCATCTTATTAGTACTAGTGGCGAGTCCGTTTCAAACATATGAACTAAAAGAGATACGTAATGCTTACATGGTGGGATACGTAATGATTACATGGTGGGTCCGTTTCGAGTTCAAGCCATGACCATGTTCCAGAAAAAGAAAAAAATAATGATCTCAAGTCTCAACATCAATCACGCAGACATCATAAACTACTATTCATGGTCACCATGTAATGGTTACATGGTGGGTCCGTTTCGAGTTCAAACTACATTGCATCGAATTGAAATTCATAAAGAGATCTAAACTTGTATTTTTGTAAAATAATTTTTCTAGGATATACTATAACTAATTTCGTTTTGGAAATCTTAAAAAAAGATTACTAGTTTATTAAAATAAATCAAGAACAATTTTTAAAAAGTAAAAACAAAATGCAAAGAAAGATATGAGCAGGATTGACATTTTTAAAAAATTATGACGCACGTTCAACCTTAAAAAAGCAAAATGAGTGTCACTCTTCCCATATATATGCAGGATTTTAGGCTTTTGCCGTAAAAAGAACTAAAACAAGCTAATGATGACGAACGAATGTTTTTATTGAATAAATTAATAGTTTCATACGGAGTAATATATACACAACATATTTATCAGCCTTTCGGTATTTCACTATAAATACCAGTATTAGATTCAACATTTTCTTCTATATATACATGACCTTTTCTCTCTTCTCTCTAAGATCAAACTCATACATTACTTATATACATTGAGAGAGAGGCATTTTATTGACATGTATAACAACATGGTAGAACATGGTGACCAACCAAAGCCTTCCACCATAAAGCTCTTTGGGATAATTGTTTCTCATGATCAAGACACATCCTCCTCCTCTTACTCAGAATCATCATCATCCGATGGTCGTAAATATGAGTGTCAGTATTGCAACCGCGAGTTTGAAAATTCACAAGCTTTAGGTGGTCATCAAAATGCTCACAAAGAAGAACGTCAGCACTTAAAACGACCTCAATTCCATCCCAACAAGAAATCTTTCGCTTCTCCACCTCACGTCCTCCCTCACAAAGGCCCGGTCACTGTTCCATCCACTGCTAACGCTTCTCCTCCATGGATATACCTCCCATACCATGCTCCGACGTCTATGATGAGTAGGAGAGGACATCGAAGGCTATCGTGCACAAGTGGTGTAAGAATGTCAACTTTGACAAGTATTGGGCCTCAGCCCAATGAAAACTATGGTGATGGGCCATCTTTGAGTAGGCTGTCCAATGGGAGTGGTGGGCCTCGTATAGACTTGCGTCTGAAACTTTAAGATGTTTTTAATTTTCATGTACACGTCTTACAAAAATGGTGAAGTATAGTGTTTTGTGCTTATTTTATACCCATAAAAGTAACTTCATAATTTAATGTATGAACTTTTATTTGCTCAACTATGCACCCAAGCTATCCCACTCCCTTGAGCTGACCTCCCCCTTGACGGTTTTGGAACAGTTCCGGCTCACATTCATGTGACTAGAACGTGACGGTGTATATGATCAGTTTGCACGCCTATCAAATCCTAAGGCACATATGCTTACGTTTATGAAACAAAAAAAAATTCAATCAATTTTAACACTAATATATGGTCATTACATAAAAAAACATATATTGCTAAAAAAATAAAAATTATAGTTTTCTGTAAAATCATAAATAATAAGAAAGCAACCTAGCCGCCATCGGGCGAGTCTTGCATCTAGTTAGATATATCATAGGTTTCAACTTTTAAAATGACTAGCAGGGTACTCACGCGTTGCAGCGGCGGATACCCTAAAATAAAATTTTTCAACGGAATTAATAAAAATGTTACGGGATGTCATTCCGATACTAAAATTTGCTTGGTCACAGCTTTGTGTATCGAGTCGAGTTTTATTGAGTCGAGTCTTGGTCACAGGTTCATGTCTAGGTTAAGATGGAGGGTTGTACATTGTGTTTAAATGATTGTAATATTGGGTGTATGGATGTTTTTAATGCTATTAATGTAGAATTCTAAGGAAAGTGGTCTGAATTTCGATTCATTCTAGTTTTTGTTGTATTTGGTTGTTGCAATTATGAAAATTTCTTGCTTTAAAGTGTTGTAAACCATACATCATTTTGTATAAATCTAAATTTTTTGGAGAGAGAGTCCTTCCTCCATTATACTCATTTATGGAAAAAAAAAACAAAAAACAAAAGATAAATACGTATAATGCAATACATGACCTTAATTTACGGTACCAATTTTTAGCAGCGATTTTAACACAAAACCCTCGTAGGCACCGTTACCTTTGTAATAGCAAAACCATTTTTTAACCTTAATTTAATTCCGGCAATGCAAACCATGGGAGATTCAAACCCTCCAAATTCCATCCATCATGCTAACAACCCTCCCGAAAGATTAAGCATTAGCGATTCACGTAAAATATTGAAATTTAAGCTTTCCTCGTCATCGTTCCCTAAGCCTGAGATCGGTCACGTTAGCAGAGTGATCACAAGAGATGAAGATAAGAATATGATGATGAAACAAACTGCATGCAACATGTCATTACAACCCGTGATTGGTGAGAAGAAGTCTGCAAGACTTACACGGAGTTGTGTAGTGGCAGATAGGGATAAGTTTTATCGTTCGTTGTCTAGAAGTGAAATTGAGCATGATTTTATGGTAATGACTGGGAAGAAGATGCTTGGAAAACCGAAGAAGCGGCCTAGGGTTGTGCAAGATAAGATCAACGCAAGTGAACGAGCTATATGTTTTTATTTTTTGGTTTGTGATTAAGTATTTAATGAAGTTTATAGTTGAATAATGCTTGTGTTTAATGATTATTTGCAGGCTATATTTCCAGGCCAGTGTTTAAGTGAAGTACATGCCGATAAATATGAAGTGAAAGAGAATGGAAAGCGATAAAGATTCCAAGTGTTAGTTAAAGTATTGCGTTTTGATCATACAAGATTGCTTATCAGTGAAAGCTATATATATTGAATAAGCTATTTTGATAAGCAATCCCAAACACCCCTTTAGCGATGTGATCACAGTTGTTTAGGTCTATTTACTTTTATTAAGTTACTTTATAAAAGGGCTCCATTATAAGATAATTATATGGGTAAGACTTAATTTTCATTAACTTTGTGCGTTATTGATATGAATGTGCATATTTCAAAATGCTAGTGTTTTAATTTATTGGTACTGCTCTGAAATCCCATTTTAAACAAGATCATAGCTAGGCTGAAATACTTTGGTTCGTATTCTAGCTGTTGATGCACATTGCATTGCATTTTATGCTATTTGGGCTTATTCTTTTCGAAAGGTTTGGAATACAAACATATTTCTGATAAGCACCAAACAAATCAAGAAAAACTTTCCGCATCCTTCTGCAAGATGCAGAAATAAAAGATAACCAAAAAGGACAGCAAACCATGTATTATAAGTGTACTAAAGCACTAGATGCCAAATCTCACAGAAAATCTAACAGGAAGAAAACACCCGGTCTTTCCTAGTTATGCTGATTTATTTTTTGCAGAAAGATAGACCGAGTGTTTTGTTTTTATCTTGGAGATGGACCGACAGGTTATAATTCTAGCTCAAGAGAGTCATCTATGCCAATTTATCAAACGCCACTAGCTGTGCTTTTGGGATTACTAATATGCACATCTATTTAGTCCCATTGAGGCGTGCACCTCTTTTGTTATTGGCTGAATTATTCATGAATATAGGTGCATTAAGGGCTGGAAAGGAGCCAAGATGTGCTGAACCTCGACTAGACACGAGCACAATTCCACTTGTTTTGGTGTAAGTTAAAGTTGTTTTGATAGCTCAACAAGCCTTTTCTGATGCAGGACTGAAAATGACATACACTCTTTTTGTATTTTATATTTATTTGTTTAGTGCTGGCATGGATAGTTTGTGACTTTGTGGCGTACTTTATTTTATTTTGCACATTACATTTACAACTACAATGACTAATGGGAACGAAGAGGAATTCTGCATTTATATTTTCTAGTTTTCTCGTATGGTTTATGGCTATGCTCACAAATCTGTTAAAAAGAGTACATGGTTTAAACAAGCTTGATGCAACGCACTTGTCATTATTACGACAATAGTAGTGGTATGTTGTACCACTGCAAAACGAAGAGTTGTGATACTTAAACCACTATTAAAAATTAAGTTATAATCAGTATGTACGGACTTTTTGTTGATTGCTTTTTTATCCATTTTGGAATATAAATGATCAAATCATAGTTATTTATTTTTGTCTTATCGACTCAGGTTATTAGTTCAATCTTTTGACGACCATGACGAAAAGCCATGGTCACCGTCAGCTCCATATTGGGCAGCAATTGTCCAGTCAACCAACTTACTCGTTTTTTAATTTCCTCCAAAACCAACTGACACATCGGTTGATGATTTTCCGCTAGCGATATTTGTTATATCAACAGATTTTGATCTTGAAAAACATACAACATAAAAAAGTGTATGTGTTCTATGCTCTTGTTTTGTGCCTACAGACAATTTGTTACTTTAGAATTTTATTTTGCATTTCGTGTAAAGTGTAAACTAATGCAGATAGAGTCGAAAGTCTACAACCTAAGAAGGTTATTGTTGATAATATCATTCACATATCCAAAATCTAAACAGTAAGGCTCATAAACATTCTATAATTTCCATTATTAAACATATACATTTGTAGCTCCTATGCTACATTTGACTTTTTTATTGTGTCATACTTTAATCAGCCCATTTGACGCGACTAATTCAGTAATTCTAGATTAGAAATTAGATGCTAAAAGTGAGTCTTGGCCCGTTGGGCCCTTTGGGCTGCTCTTATTTTCTTTTTTTCCTACCAACAACCACCCACTCGTAACAATTTCAAATTCAAAGTAAACGGAGTATTTTGACATTCACATTAAACTTTAATCTCCGTTTTGACATTCCAAAATAAGATGATTTTGTTTAAAGAAAATAAGTTCAGCGTGTTTTTAAAATCCATTCTAAAATAAAGTAGTACAGGATATGTGAGATAGATTTTTTTACGTATAATTGTGAGATGGTCAGTCGCCGTTAAAGAAAAACAGTGATAAACTAGCTACCTCAAAGGAACGGAGTCTTTAGTATAGCTCTAGCGATCTCATAAAAATAATCGAAAAACTAAAGGCATAGCACCTAATTAAAGTCAGAGACGGAACAATGACACAAAACGATCAGGTGCACTTAGAATAAACTAAACAATACTGCAAACACAAGTTTCAGGGACCGGGTGAATTTAAGAAAAATCGAGTTTTTTTTTAACAAAATTGACACTACGCAACAAAAATACATGTGTGTTCCGGAACCCTCAGGACACCCCTGGTTTCGTCATTGATTAAAGTGACACGATGACAACACTCCATTAACTTTGTAAGCTAACTAACCTTATTAAAATATATTACTCCGAATCATTTTTAATTCCTTGTTTAGTGTCATTTTTCTAATTTTATTATGTGCAAATATAGTATCATCTTAAGGAACATGCTAAAATTCCTGAACCACTCATTAGGTATGATGGATTTATAGAAAACATAGGACGGTACAAGGTGTGAAAACTAATGCCGATTTCTATAAAGATAAGTTACAAAAAAAGAAAAGCGTGAAATGATGTGATGATGGCTTAATAAGGCTGCTTGTAAGTTGATACATGAAAGGGATGTTGTAGTATATAGTCAAGATTTGGGCGGTGATGATCAATTTGAATGATATACGAGCTGACTCATTCTATATGTACAAGAAGTCACATAACTTCGAAACACTATATACTTAAAAATAAGTGATTAGACACTCCCTCTTGTGACAAATAATTGTGTAGTTTTCATTCTATAATATGAAACTTGTAAAGCTATACAAGTAGGTTACAAGATCCTAGTTTTTTTGTTTTTCTATTTTTTTAAACAAAGCAATATGATTTGAATAGTGCCTTTCGGGTATTCGATCAATGGTCTCCTTTTACTTTATTTTTCTTCTGTACGTTGAAGTATTAAATATAAAAGTTATCTTAAAAAAGCCTTATGTAGTTAGGGTAAAGTTTGAGCAGAGACGGAAACAAAACCATAAAAATCGGGTGTACAAATCTTTTGAACCGTAGTACAAGAAAAAAAATAACAAGAAATACGCCTTCAATTAAAACTATTGACTATAACAACAAATTAAGTTTATTTTTCACATATTAATAAACTAATTAGCAAGTATTAAAACACAAATTTTTTTAGACCGGGTGCTTTTAAAAGAATATGTGATTTTTTTAATGAAAATTAACAATAAAAACAAATTGAAATAATGACAAAAATACTCATTTTTACTAACATACTTTACAAAATAACCAAATTTTATGTATATAAAAAAAATGGCCGAAACACCCACAAAATCCGCAAGGTTTGCAAATTTTTTAAATGAGTTCGCAAGGTTTGACCTCACAAAGTCAAACCTTGCGAATTTTTAAAATTTGCTCCTTTTACCTTTGTTTTTCATGCTTACTTAAAATACGAAAGTTATAGATATACCTTTTCTCTTTTAGTGGCTTTATGAATAACCTAAAAAAGAGTTCGTATGAGAAAGTAATGGCTAAAATACCACAACAATTTTTTCTCGTTTAGTCGCTGTGATTTTGGCCATAACCTTCTTCATTTGAACTTCTCTTTCCGTGATTTAAAAATCCACTTGATAAAAGAGGAAGATCTACAACTTTTATTTTTTTTGGTGCAACAGTGAAATTATATTATCTTCCAAAAAGATTTACATCAAGAGAATAAAACATACAGATTTGGACACACCCAAATCTGATAGCAACAAACATTCTATCACAAACTAACAATACAACATTATCCGATATCAGACATAACAACAAACTATGTCTGATAACACTAGGACTTTGATAGAAAACAGCTCAGCACTCCATCAATACTCTGTCTAAGAATCTAATAATCATACTGCACCTTAACCTTCTTTTTAGCAGTTATACTTCTTTAGCAGTCATACTTACTTAATCAATTCACCATTTTTGCACCTACAATCTATCTACATTTCCATGACTTCAATCCACCAAGCCACTCAACATGCCACCACAGTAGCCAAGGTGGAATTGAAATCATGCATCATTAGGTATCCATATCCCATCCATTTAGTGGCTCTTCCAAGTAATCTACATTTCTCTCTCAAAGAAAGGCTTCAATTACTTGGAAACACTCTCCCCCAATGATGACCAACGCCTATGTATTGAGAGGACCAAGCAGGTTCATCTTTCACTTATCGCTATTCCACTCATCAACTTTTATATTTTGAGCTAAGCATGAAAACTGAAGGAAAAAAGAGAAATTTCCAATGTTTAAAAAAATCGCAAGGTTTGCGAATTTTATAAAAAAAATTTCGTATGGTTTGACCTCGAAAAGTAAAACCTTGAGAATTTTTGCAAATTGCTCATTTTCTTTCGTTTTTCACGCTTAGCTCAAAAAAATAAAAATGGTAGATCTCTTTTTTCTCGTTTAGTGGCTTTTTTAGTCACCCAAAAAGGTGTTCGTATGAGAAAGTTATAGCCAAAATACCACAACATTTTTCGTTTAGTTGATGTTGTATTTTGGCCATAACTTCCTTATATGATATTCTTTTTGCATGATTCAAAAAGCCACTTTACGAGAAAACAGGGATCTACAACTTTCATATTTTGAGTTAAAGCGTGAAAATCAAAAGAAAAAGGAGCGATTTCCAAACATTCGCAAGGTCTGACCTCGCGAAGTCAAACCTTGCGAATTTTTTCAAAATACTCGCAAAATTTGCGGATTTTGTGTGTATTTCGGATTTATTTTATTTATTATTATTTTTTTTTGTGTGAAAATTGGGTATTTTTTTAAGTATGTTTATAAAAATTGATATTTTTCACAAACAAATTTTATTAGAATCACGTGACAGGAAAAAAAAATGCATAATGATAGTTAAATTAAGAGTTGTTAAAAATTTAAAATACTTGAACAACGTTAAATCTTTGCTTGTTTTCTTTTGGTATTGCCTTGTTTAATCACAAAATATAGATTAACATGATGGATCACATATCAATCCATACTAGATTTGTGTGTAGTACAAAGAGAGAGTAGTTGGTCTCTTCACGTTTCATTCTTTGATCTACAGTAATATAATTAATGACGGATAGGATTGAAAACTGGCAAGAAGTTGAAATCCTTGACTTACGACTTGAACTTTCTAAATTTCATTTTGCGTTTTGCTTCTATAAGAACTAAGGTTTTCTCATAATTTTTGATGGCCCTGTGCAATAATAAACAAGAGGCTCCATCACAGCAGAAACAGAATATAAATTTGAATTACAAGTTTAATATATGACATATTTAATTTATATACAAAATTAAAACAAATGTGGCTCTTTTTAAAAAGAGGTCTTGTGTAAGGACACCACTTGCATACCCGTTGATCCCCGTATGAACAACTATATAAAGATAGGGAACCAAAATAGAGAATCGATAGTCTTTTAATGAGCACATGCAGTTTTTTATTTCAAGGTATGTGGGTGTCGCACGTTTCTAACTATTATACGTGGATAATCGTACATGCACATGTATATTTGTTGTTGTTTAAATATTCTTCTTAGTGTCTTTTATTTTATTATTAATTATACGTCTTTAACGACTTGCTGAGCATTCCGCAAAGATGATATTTCATGTATGATTGTTATACAAAAGTATTGAAACTTGTTTATCATGGTTAGACGTATAATTATTTAGCACCTAGCTATAATTTTGTTGCTTCAACTAAATAATTGTTTACTAAATGCATAAAATAATAGCTACACTAACCACAGGAGGTGACTCAACGGTAAGAATACCAGCCTTCTAAAGAGGAGGTCAAGGGTTCGAATCAAATGGGAAGAAAATTAATCCCCTTGTTGCCACGGAGGTTTACCTGCGCCGACTCCGGGCTATCCAAAAAGGTAGTCGCCGTGGGATTAGTCGGCTCGCAATGTCAAGTCAGAAATCATGTTAACAAAAAAAAAAAAAAAAAAAAAAAAAAAAAAAAAAAAAAAAATAGCTACACATATAACAAAAGACACGTTTATTTTAAATAAAGATAAAGATGTATTTGATGTTTTTCAAAATGATTGTCTATCCATATACTTGCTCATGTGAAACTTATAGCTATGGATCATATTCCAACTTTAGATTGTTCTACACTTCTACTTGATCACTATCATCTTTCTAGCTTGTCCTTTTGTTTCTTCAGTGAAACTTGTTCAAACAAAATTCCACTGAACAATTCATCGCATCTTTCATGATGCTAATTGATTTGATATTCTTAGATGATCAAATAGCTACTACGTACCTTTTTATTCCGAGACGTCGATCACATCCATGAATAATTACTCCTACAATAAATTACATGGATGGTCCTTGTGGTTTACACAAAGTTTCACCCACAATCACTAAAAGTTTAAAGTTTCATGGATAGTCCCTATCTCTGCAAAAAAATAACACTTATGGTCTATTTTTTAACTGGCGTTTAGTGAGTTCCGTTATAGTTAGCCCTTTTGGTTAAACACCGTTGCATCATCTATCCTTTATGATAACAGCCGTTAATAATTTAAAGTTTTTCGAATTTAGGTACGTTTTTATATCCGTTTTCTTACAATTTTTATACGTTTTCGTCCATTTTATACGTTTTTGTCCGTTTTTCTTACGTTTTCATATGTTTTTATCTGTTTTTATACGTTGTCATATGTTTATCCGTTTTTATATGTTTTTATCCGTTTTATACGTTTTCACCCGTTTTCTTACATTTTTATAAGTTTTCGTCCATTTTTCTTACGTTTTCATACATTTTTATCCGTTTTGATATGTTTTCGCTTGTTTTCTTACATTTTATACGTTTCCGTCTATTTTAATACATTTTCGTCTGTTTTTCTTACATTTTTATCCGTTTTTATATGTTTTCATACGTTTTATTCGTGTTTATATGTTTTCGCCCGTTTTCTTACACTTTTATACGTTTTCGTTGTTTTTCTTACGTTTTCATCAAATTTATTCGTTTTTATATGTTTTCGTATGGTTTTATCCGTTTCTAAATGTTTTCGCTCGTTTTCATACAATTTTATACGTTTTGACCCGTTTTTATACGTTTTCGTCCCTTTTATACGTTTTGGTCCATTTTTATCCTTTTCGTCTGTTTTTATATGTTTTCGCCTGTTTTTATACGTTATCCTCTTTTTTATATGTTTCTTACGTTTTTATACATATTCATACATTTTTATCCATTTTATATATTTTCATCCGTTTTTATTCGTTTTTATCCGTTTTTATTTGTTTTTATACGTTCTCGTCCATTATTTTTCCATTTTTATATGTATAAAAATAGACAAAAACCTATTAAACAGATGAAAACATATTAAGATGTATGAAAACGGTTAAAGTCATATAAAACCGTAAGAAAACGTAAGAAACGTAAGAAAAGGTATGAAAACGTATGACAATGTAAGAAAGCGGGCGAAAACGTATAAAAACAGACGAAAAAACGTATGAAAATGATTACTACGTAGGAAAACGTAAAAAAAAGTATAAAAACGGATGAGAGCATATGAAAATGTAAGAAAAGGTATCAAAACGTATGAAAATTTAAGAAAATGAGCGAAGACATATAAAAACGTACAAAAACGGATGAAAACGTATAAAAACAGACGAAGACATATAAAAATGGACGAAAATGGATAAAAATATATAAAACATATAAAAACGGATGAAAACGTATTAAAACAGATGAAGACATATAAAAATGGACGAAATTGATAAAATGTATAAAACATAAGAAAACATATAAAAACGGATGAAAACGTATAAAACCATAAGAAATTGTATAAAAACGGACGTATACGCATAAAAACGTAAGAATGCGTATAAAAACAGATGAAAACGTATGAAAATGTAAGAAAATGTATAAAAACGGATAAAAATGTATGAAAACGTACCTAAATTCGAAAATCTTTAAATTATAAACGGTCGTTGTTATAAAAGATAGACGATGCAACGATTTTTAACCAAAAGGGTAACGTGTAAATTACAACGGAACTCACTTAACACCAGTTAAAAATGGACCATTAGTGTTATTTTTTTCGGAGATAGGGACTATTCATGCTATCTTAAACTTTTAAAGATAGAAACTTTGGGCAAACCGTGGGGACCATCCATGTAATTTGCTCTTGTTACTATTCTATTTTATATACCAAAGAATCCAAAATCGTCAAGCAATGCAAGTTTGTTACATGGATATCACAGTCAAACCTTGGACCAATGATAGAGGGAGGTACTTTTCTTAACGAATCATTTATTAAATATCAAATTGATAAAATACAATAGGAGATACGTACTAAATGGGAGAAACTTTTGTTGTATCACTTAATAGTTCTATTTAAAAATTCATTATCTTCTCAACAAGTGTTAAGAAATAGATTGAGATAAGATTTGAAACATTCATGTCTTGAGTTTGATTAATCATAGAATCCTAAAAGAACATAAAGAAATAGAGGAATAGGATGGGCACTGACTGCAAGTAACAATAGATGTCAATTATTATAGACATATATATATATATATATATATATATATATATATATATATATATATATATATATATATATATATATATATATATCACCTCACCGTATACACACTTATCGTAAGATTAAAGACTTAATATATAAAAGACTCTTTCTTAGAAATCCTATCTACATGTAATAAGAGATTAACTGATAGTAAATTAGCCAAGGAAATTTTCCACAATTTTACTTCCTGAATTGCCACAATTCATCCATGTTCCAATATGTGTCAACTGCCATGTCACCACTACTTATCCAATCAGTATCTGCCGCGTGGAAGTTTGAGACTGGCATGCGCTCTGGCTGGCCGAAATCTAACATGTCGAACTCACTTATTTCGACATTGTAACAATCGTTGTTTTGGAGAGACGAGTTATAAAATACACTGTCTTCATAAAGTTGTGACATATCAGGCAGTTGCGACAACATCTTCCAACTAGAATTAGGTGCAAAAGTACTTGAGCTAGAGTTAATATTAATAACCTCTTGCTCGCTCAGTTGTGATGGAGATGATACACTAAATAGGGTTTGTTTGGCTTGTGGATGGTAAGGGCTTAGTTTGTTTTGACCAGTTTCCATAGTTGAAGTGGAAGCAGTTGATGCTGATGATGAAGAGGATGTCTGTTCGACTTTTTCAAGCAATCTTGGCATCCAAAATCGCTGAAGTGCTTCTACAAACCGCTTGCTATTAGAGTCGATCTTAAGGTGGCGAGCTTGTTTTTGTACCCTTGTTCGCCAATAGTTCTTAATCTCGTTATCTGTTCTACCAGGCAAATGTTGTGCAATTTTGGACCATCTGTTAAGTTTAAAGTAAATAAGATATTAAGAACACACAAATGAAATTTAAATTTAAGGCGGAGCCTTATACGTTGGTGTGCGAGATGTGTTATAGTAGGGCTAAAAGCCTAAATTTTTTTGGGATATCAAAATATATATCCCGTTATATATTTGAGACCTCAAAATTCATTTTCAACAAAAATTGTTAACGTTATACAATTTTATGTTGTAAATATTTGTTAAAACTTAAGATAGCTCATCAAAATACAATATTTTGAGTTTAAATAGTTGGTATATATAATATATTTTTGACCATCGTATTTAGTTGTCGCATGAGTTTATGCACAGAGCCTCCATTCGCTTAGCTACGTCACTAACTTAAAGGAATAATTCTTTGTAAAACTCACCTATTACCCCACTTGGAATGGAGTTCGAGGATCACAAGTTGTTCTTGTGGTGTGAGATTTCCGCGTTTGGTATCTGGTTTTAGATAATTCAACCACCTTAACCTACAACTTTTTCCTGTTCTTTTCAAACCTGAAATAGCCAAAAATATATCCAAATGTTACAAAACAGCTAAGAAGATTGAAAGGGAAAGTAGAAACACGCATGCTCGATATATATAAGTTGCTTAAGAGGTAATCAGATCGTCTTGCTTGTGATTTTAGTTACCTGCAGCTTTTGCTAGTGAATTCCAACGGCCTTCGCCATGACAACTAATATAACGAATAAGAAGATTGTCTTCCTCAAGTGTCCATGGCCCTCTTTTAAGTTGATCAAACTCATCTTTGCAAGAATTAGCCATCTGCTTGGTAGTTCTCATTAAAGTTGACAAAAAGTAACACGAGAGAGGAGTAGGGAAGAAAAGTTTATAGTGCTTGAATGATGGGATATTAGGAAACCAAGTGGATGTTTATATACATAAGAAAGTGATCCTAAAGCCAAAAAAAAGTTTTTTCTTGAAAAAGTTAAAAGAAAAATAGGAAAGTACACCCCATTAAATATTGCCTTACAATGATATATACAAGTACAAGCCAAATGGGAATTATCAAAGATGTGGGGTTCGTCACTATCTTTGAAATATAAAATTCTGTAAACTAATCAAACTAGTGCTCTTTGTGTGAGCATCTAAGTCTATTATTTAAAATTTACTGAAAATGTGTTACTTATCTACTCTCTTTGAGTTTGAGACAAGGGGAGGCTGCTAGGGACTAGGGCCACAAGCCCACAACCTTGATCATTCCTCCTTCTTTGCCTCAATTATTTGAGTCATTTAACGTATCATGATGCGTAAGCATATCTGATTTTAACCTTAAAACATGTATGCTATTTGAACAAATTATAACTACTTGCAAGCCTAACAAGACTTGTTGTAAATTATTTACGTCGAGGATACACCCTATATTAGGACGCATTAGAATCAAAATTCACAAAATATCTTTTAACTGGATGCATATTAGGAGGTTTGTTACAAAAGTTAGCGCTACGTTGCACGTACATGTCTCATGACCCTTCAATTTCAAAGCCACCTAGTTCCCTCGGGACGGATGATGGTACCAACTAGTCACTTAAACTTATTTAGTTCTAAGGATGGTGCTACTGATCCGCTTTTCATGTGATATTTGTTCATCCCGTGATCAAACTAATTAAGTTTAATGGAGTTAAGTTTATGAAATTCGATCTATACAACAACAACAACAAAACGCAATCCCGCCCGGATCAGGGTAAGGGGGAGGTGAGATGTAGACAAATCCTACCCCTACCGTCCGGATAAACCGCAAATTGGGTAAAAATTTCGGGATTTATGCTTGAAAGATCTTGGTTTAACTTAAAGAAAGTTTATGAAATTCTATAAATTGGGTAAAAATATCAGGATTTATGCTTGAAAGATTTTGGTTTTACTTAAAGAAATTTGAGAAAAGAACCGCAAATTCAAAAGTTATTGGATTAACTTAACTAATGAGTGTACATATATCTTATATTTACTGATATTTTATAGTTTGATCTTTATTTCAGATCACTTCTTACATTGAATTGCATAATGCTGTGAGTTGTATTACTCACTTTTGCAAGGCATATATCCTTCCACCTACATGTCATCTAAGCATGCACGTAGTTTCATCATACTTGTGGCGTATTGTTTCTAGAAAGTTAAAAGTGTGAGATTTGTGGATTTCTTTCTTTCTGGCACAGAATCAAGATTCTAAAGAAGGGAAAAAGCCAAGAAACCCCCGCAAAGGAAATGCCCTTGGAGAGACCACCTAAGAATCAACTAGAGATGCCCATTGTGATTTTCAAAGGGAATTATGCTCTTCAAAATCAATGTGCATGCATGTGTCTTTTACTTGGGATCTTTGGAAGACCAAATTAATTGAGCTTGACTAGAAATTCACTAATATGGTTAACCTAAGTAGCATGTAAAAAATGATTTTAGGACGCTATGAGGACTCGATCTTAACGTGATTCAATACCGTTATCTCTTTATTTAGCAACTCAAACCTCTTTTGACGCTTGACCTAGTAAGTCTCAAGCTATTTAAATAACATAAGATCATAGACACAAACACCATACAGAAACAAATATGAAGTATGGTATTATTGTCTTTGGAACATACAATACTAAGATGTGGAAGATGACAACATGGCGGTTCTCATAGTTTTTTCCCCACATATTTCTCTTGTTTATTTCAAATAGAATATATTAGCTACAATTGAATTGTAGCCAATTCTCTGCAATTTATGCTACAAATTGTGGGTCCTGCTGGATCATTTACTGGGTCATTTTGTCGGTCCCTGACTTTTATCTGCAGGTCTCTGATTTATTTATTTATTTGTTTATTTATTTATTTTTGTATTTTAGTGGAGGATTGTAGTCAGTTGGTTACAAAAATTGTAGCCAAGTTATCCCTTAGTTCAAAATACGGAGTATAATTTAACGATTTTCTGGAAGTCAAAAGGTCAAAATTTCACTCTATGTGATATTGAGACCCGTAAGTGGTTCTCTAATACACTTTGTGTTAATGAGTTAATATTTGAACATCATTCATTCCCTTCATCTGAATTTTTGATAAGAAACCAATCAAAAATCAGTAGATAAGTCTTCATTTTTTTACCCACATGGAGTAAACTCTAGAATTTTTTTTTCCTTCGTCTTTGTCTTGTTGTTGTGTCACTGTGTGGACTGACGTTGTTGAGCTTGAGTCAATACATTCTTCGGATATTATTAATTAACTCGTTGTCATTTTTCTTTAGATGGTCTCTTTTTTCTTAGATTGAAAATTTGATCTAAATAAGGCCTTCAAGCCATCATCACAATTCACAAAGACAAGTCTTCCATGATAGTGTTGTATTACTATTACTATATGTTAGCCGTTGAATTTTTTTTTCTTCGTTTTGAATGTTGAAATTTGTACCTAACTAAATTTCAGTTACTCCGTATTATTTTATTTGCTTACTGTTTTGACAAAAATTCTTTTTTTGCATTATTAAATTTCTTGTGCCGTTTGAATTATATTTATTCCCTTCAAATTAATATAGATATGTTAATACCAAAAGCCTTTTGGTCCAACGACATGTAACTATGTAAGTGATCCATCAACTTAGAGGTTGTGGGTTCAAGTCTCGTTGAAAATATGTGAGATAGATGGCGTAAATTGTAAAAATCTACCAATGTACTGTAAGACTATATGGTGTTAAACTATTAATTTTAGGCCAAAATATCTTTTAGTATCCGAATTTGTTTAAGCGTATCTTTTATTACCCCAAAGTATTAAAGGTGCCTTTACATCATACTCAGTATTTAATAATTTGCAGTTCAACATTGCCTAGCTCTAATTGTGCCAGGTCATGTGATGTATTGAGGTCAAAAAATAACGGAAGAAAATGAGACGTTAAGTAAGGTCACATGAATTCTATTTTGCTTTTGCAATCAGTATTTGGCAATGACATGTTTAATTCTTTCCTAGGCACGTTGTCATATGTTTATGTTGTGTTACGTGTCTCTATAAGAACCAGGTGTAGCAACCTTCTATATTGCAAGTTTATAACTAGTTTCTTGTTGATATTGATGGACATAGCAACACTAGCATCATGAAAAGAAGGATGTGACTTTTGCATATTGGTGAACTCGTTTGATTTATATACAAAGTACAAACAAAACAAATGCCATGCATTTTCTACATTTTGAATATACTTTCAGTCACTCCCAATATATTTTTAGCAATTACTTTAATTGTGGTGATTCCAATTGAATCATATAATGATCAATAATGTCCGACGAAGTTCTGAATTGGGGGATGTATACATTAGTGATTTTGGGACTAAATTTGAAAAGGTAGTTAATAATTGTTGAAGACACAAAGTTAAAATGCAAACGAATAAGAAAATGAGAAAAGTCGCTTAGTTTCTCATATTCTTCTAAAAGTTTTAATTTTACATCACATGACTCAGTCAATTAGGTTTAAGGTACTATATGAACCAAATTATTTGGTACCATAAAGTACCTTTAATAATTTAGGGTAATAGGAGATATATTCTATCAAATTTAGGGTACTAAAAGATATTTTTGCCATAATTTTTTTAATTTTATGGGATTTGCTAAAATATAGTGGTATGATCCTTTAAAGTTCAAAAATGAACTTGATAGGTAAAGTTGTGATTTGTATAAGTAAAAATAAAAATAAGCCATCATTACAAAACATTTATTTAATTGTTATTCAAATATACACTCACACAAATTATAACTTTACCTATCAAGTTTATTTTTGAATTTTAGAGGATCTTACTCTACAAATACGGAGTAATATAGAAGATAGTAGTATTTGTGCCATATAACTGGGACCAAGTCTTTATGGTATTTTCCTTTTGGTGGAGGGGGTATGCCAATATGGATTTTTGAGGAAAAGAAATCCAACATCTTGGTGTAATAATTTCGTGTATTGTATTTTTGAGTTTTGACAACTCCATTACAAATAAGATTTTTTTTTTTTTTTTTTATGGAATAAGGAGGAGTTGATTTTTCTAATTCAAAGATTCTTTTGATTTTAGCAGGAAAAAAATATACTATATACTTAGATTGACTCTTCAAGGTGTAAAATAAGTCTTTATTTGACTTTCAATTCTACTTTTCATTATTTTTGTCCCGTAGTTTTATCATTTGGGAACGTATATTAGCATGCTTGTATCGATAGATCTTCTCCAAGTGTTAAGATAATCTAACTTTATAGACATAAAATCTAGATACGTAAATCTATCCTTTGGACAACATAATAGTAATGTTGGCTAATCGTGGTTAAAATTTCGTATACAACTTTAAATACTAGTTTTTTAATGCATAGAACACATGTGGTAACAACTTTACCTACAGTTAATGGTTTATATTCGACTAGGAATACATAGTACTGATAGTTAAGTTGAAGGAAAAGTTTGTATGTTTAATGTTTTAGCAATAACCAAATACACAATTGTACTACTATAATTGATTAGTGAGAAACTATAGATAAAACGGCCCAAAACACTCATAAGCTATGATTGATAGCCTATGGGCCATGGGTACTTCAGATATTATTAAATAGGCTAAATCACTATACATATGTTCTACCCCTCCTGAGTCAAGCCCAATAGTTGGTTGCTTAATTGGTTGGTACCGAATTTCAAATATACTCACGTAGTCACGTATACAAACAAAATAATTTGTTACAGTTAGTCAGTTTTTTAATCCATCAAATATCATTACATATTTACATGACCACACATGAAGATAAGCAAATTTTCCATTATTAAATACATCCCTTTTTAAAAGTGTCAAAAGAAGTGAAGTTACGGAGAACTTAAAAAGTTACAAATATCTGTTTAATTTTTAAATAAATATTTACTAAAAATAGCCTTAGCTAACTAAAGCTTACTATAATCGTACTAATAAGAATCGGGTTTTGACTGCACAACAATAACAAACTTTTTCTATTATACGTGAACTATTTTTCGTTACAATTAACGTAACATATTTTCATGTTTTGTACTAATTTACACACCAAAATCAAAGTTGCTAACGCCACATGTACATGCCACGCAGAAATTTCATTAACATAAAAAGCTATTATTTTAAAATACATCATACTTGTCACAAAATACTTTTATAAGCATAAAATAATAAAATACTTATGTTATGTGTACAAAAATGTTGACTTTCTTTGTCTTTTTATGTGTGGTGATGACCATTTTACCCTCTTAGGGTAAATTACATAACTGGCCCCTGTGATTGGCAAATATTGCATCAATTGTCTCACAAATTTTAAAGTTTCGCCAATCATCCTTATCTTTGTAAAAAAAAACACCCATGGTTCTTTTTATACGTTTTTTCCGTTTTCATTTATTTTTAACCATTCTCGTTTATTTTTACATGTTCGGTAAGTTTTCATAAATTCTGTACGTTTTTATTCTTTTTATCCGTTTTCTTTCGATTTTATCTGTTTTTGTACGTTTATATACATTTTTAAAGTTTTTATACGTTTCTGTACATTTTTGTACATTTGTATACAATTTTGTATGTTTTCGTCCGTTTTTTCATATCATTTTTATTTGTTTTCATTCATTTTTATTCGTTTTCGTACATTTTCATACATTTTGTGTGTTTTTGTACGCTTTTTACATTCCTATAGGTTAGTACGTTTTATATGTTTTTGTACGTTTTTATATGTTTTTGTACATTTGTATACATTTTTGTAGGTTTCTATAACTTATAAAATGGAAGAAAATAGATAAAAGTGTACAAAAAAAGTATGAAAGAGTACAACATCGTATAAAACTAGACGAGAGTATATAAAAATGGACAAAAAACGAATAAAAACAAATAAAGACATATGAAAACATACAAAACGTATAAAAACGAACGAAAACATATAAAAGCATACAACAACGTATAAAAATGGACGAAAATGGATAAAAATCGACGAAATCGTATAAAAATAGAAGAAAACGTATAAAAACAAATAAATATGTATAATGACGCACAAAACGTATAAAACCTATGCAAGCATACAATAACGTATAAAAATGGATGAAAACGGATAAAAATGGACAGAATCATATAAAAACAGAAGAAAACATATAAAAACAAATAAATACGTATGAAGACGTAAAAAACGTATTAAAGCGTAGAATAACATATAAAAGGGACGAAAATGGATAAAAATGGACAGAAATGTAAAAAGAACAAATGAATACGTATGAAAACATACAAAACGTATAAAACGTGTGAAAGCGTACAACAACGTTTAAAAACGGACGAAAACGTATATAAATATATATTATAGAGTTTAAGTTTTACAAAATCGATCACTCGTAATCATGTTGGAGTCATTTTAGAAAACGTACATAAAAATGTAGATGAAAATTATATAAAAAGGTATATAAAAATTTAACGGGTCAAAAACAATAAGGAGAGGCTCCATAAAAAAAATTAATTCCAAAGCACAGGGACCAGTTATGTAATTTACCCAAGGTATGGTGGATACGACTTTCGCAAAACTGCAAGGACCATTTATGCAATTTGTAAGGTAAAATGGTCATCACTACACACTAAAAGACAAAAAAGTCAACATTATTATACACATAAGTATCTTTTTTTATTGGATGCATATAAAAGTGTTTTGTGTCAAGTATAACGCATTTTAATGATGTTGAGACAACATGATCAAGATCTCTTCATGTTTTAATGATGACAAATAAACCATCGAAACACATAAAATAACAAACGTTAGCTTAAAATCGTCGGAGCCCGTGTTACTGGCGCGCTGCTTGCGCGTCAACGCGCGGGTGACACGCCAGGACATTGTATGGCTCCAGGCGAATTTTCAAAGTCGGCTTTTCCCTTACCCGAAAAATGTGGATCTTTCAATACAGGTATGAATATGTTATGTGCTTAATTGAGAATACTCGAAACGAGTTTTGAGACTTGAGAGATCTTACTTTTAAAGTACCCATTTACGGGAAAACGACAACTCATGTTTTCTAACTATCGCCTCTAGCAAAGGCCTTTCTAAACTTAGGGAGCTTATATATTTCACGTGACATCGTTTTAAAGCATCCATATGCTCATATCCCATGCTTACGTCTTCTCTAATTACGTAACGGGTTTACTCCCTTATTGGTCAAACTAAATCAAATGTCACTTTGCGTAAACGCATCCTTTCCCACTTGGGTTATGCTTTACATCAAGGCAAAACACTTAACTTGTTTGAACCAATGTATTAGTTGAGAACGTCGAGTCGTGAAAAGTCACGAGATATGAACCTATGGATTCTCGACGTTGTGTTACTTGAACTTATAAGTAACCTATGAATTTCTCAACTTATAATCTTAATTGTCTAAACCTTTTCTTCTTAATGACAATTAGATTACTTCTTAATCTTCTCTTAATCTCATTTCTACAAAAGACAAATACCACCATATTCAATCATATCCAAATCATATATTCTCTTACACAATCTCTTACACTCTTACATATTCCCTTACACACTCTACATCTCAACCATCCATTCCCTTACAACACATCTTAACAATTCATATTCAACACATGGGAATTGTTTGAATTCCAAATGAGGCTCCCTTTGATCCTAGCCAGCCAATTCAAACCATACCATCTCAACCATCCATCTCATTCTTTCCCCCTAAGCAAAGGAGGCTCCCTTTGATCTCAACCATCCAATTCAAACAAACACATCTCAACCATCCATCCAACGTCCTCTCTATTACATCACATGTTTTTAATCTACATCATCCATTTCAAACCAAAACCATCTCAACCATTCATCTACCCTTTCCCCCCAAGCAAAGGGATATACCTTTGGAATATCCCATGGCATATTCGCTTCTCACTTATGCCATGTGAGGAATAACATTTATACCCCTTCCAAATTACCCTATCTACACTTTATACCATTGGTAATTTGTTTTCTCTTTAAACACTTCACAAATGTTTTTCAAATTGGCTATTTGAGTTGGTAAACCTTAGATTGATTAATGTTAAGGTTTAGTGTGAAGTAAAATTAGGGGTTTAGCAAGGTTAAGTATTTACAAGGCCTTAACCCGAGATTTTGGGAAAATCTTACATAAGCCTGGCGCGCTGCCCATGCGCTGACGCGCGGGTGACGCGCCGGCCTCGGTAAATTTTCCCAAGATTAGGTTCTTGGCCTATAAATACCACCCTTGCCTCTTGTATTCCTCACCCCTTGCCATTATTCTTTCTCTCTAAACACTCTCAAATCTCTCTATCTCTAATCTTTTGTTCTTGATTTTCACATTAACATCTTTGAAAGAACACATCTACTTGCAAGGGAAGAATCACAAGAACCTAATCCACTCTTGTGATTGTGTCGAGGGCCTTCTTCTCTATACCCTTTCTATTAGAATCGAGTCACTAGGTTAGGTTAGGGCTTGGTTCTAAGAAACTTATATTCATTCAATTGTTTGTAAGGGAAGTCTTGTGTCTTGGTGACCAAGCCTAGATCATTGGGGATCTAGTTAGGGTTTGATACTTCCGGTGGGAAGTCTTGGTAGTGGTTTTGGTGACCCTTAGGTGAAGTCGAATCGCGAGATTCTTTTGGGTGGTTTCCGAGGGCTGAATACCGTGGGAGTAACTCCTTCTTTGTGAGCATCGATATTAGTGAGTATCGGTGGAGTGAATTGTAACGGTTTGTAGTCCACCAAAAGGATTATACTAGTGGAATAGTATCGTGTCGTGGATTCACAACTGGACGTACGGATGGTATGAACCTCCCATCCTGAACCAGTATATATCGTGGTGTCTCTTTACTCGCTTTATATACTTGTGTTTGTATTAGTGGTTGCTTTTGTTTAAACCACTTGGTGTTCTTATTGGCTTAAAGTTTTCAAACATATAAAAAGCCGAAGAAACCGTATTCACCCCCCTCTACGGTTCTACAATTGGTATCAGAGCGGAATACTCAAGTTTTTTAGCGTTAAAGCCTTCTTGAGAAGTCGTTTTAAGACAAAAACTTCTTTCCAAAAAAAATTTAAAACCCTATATAAATTTTTTGGTAAAGTAGAGTATAGATCAATGGCTCAAGAGAACTATAGAGAGGGGCGTTCTATGGAAAGACCACCTTCATTTGAATACGAAGGATTCCGTTTTTCGAAAATCCTATTTGAGATCTATGTTAGGTATAAGGATTATGACTTATTGTATATCTTCCAAAATTGTGATTTTGATGATAAGGAAAAGAAGATGGCCGACAAGAATGTTCAAGCCAAAATGGTGATATACGATGCCCTACCTCAAGAGGAGCTTGAGAGGGTGTGCATGTGCAAGACCGCAAAGGAGATTTGGGACTTACTCTTTTTTGTTCATCATGATACCACACAAGTCAAGGTCAACAAGATAGATTCTCTCATTCAACAATAAGAAGAATTCTCTATCACAAATGATGAAACCATTGATAGCGGTTTAATGAGATTCAATGCCATTACTACAAGTTTGAACTCATTAGATCCAAGCTATAGAAGCAAAAATCATAATGAAAAATTTGTCCACGCTCTTTCAAAGAATTGGCAACTTGAAGAAGCGAAGGTTGAAGAGACAAGAAGTTTGGGACAATTATCTTTTGAGAAGATAATTGATGATCTTCATACTTATGAAAAATTTCTAGACATATATCACAATCATGCCTTTCAAAACTCAACAATGGGAAATTGCTTACTAGCATGTCGGCAAGACCCAACGCCTCAGCTTAGGAAGTTAGGTCTTGCCGACATGCTAGTAAGCAATTTCCCATTGTTGAGTTTTGAAAGGCATGATTGTGATATATGTCTAAGGAGTCAAGGACAAGCAAGCAATAGAAATAGGCATGAAGAGTCAACAAATAAGGTATTAGAATTGATACACTCAGATTTGTATGATTCATCTCCAATTCAAAGTTAAGGAGGAAACTTCTACACTTTAATGATTGTAGATGGTTATCTAAATTGTCTTGGAAAGTATTTTGAGAGAATAAGGATGAAGTCTTAAATAAATTCAACATTTTAAGAAATAAACTTAAAAAAAACTACTTGATTGTTTGATGAGGCGAAAAATGATCCCTTTTTAAGGGGTCATTTAAGCCCAGAATTGAATTTATTTGATCAAATATTGCCCTAAATCGTTCTTTTTGTGATTTTAGGTACTTTTGGAGTGAATTCTGGAAAAGGAAGCATTTTGTACGTTTTGGAGCATAAAAGTGAAGAAAACGGCAAAGTCTTAATTTTCCTTGCTGGGAACAGTACCTGACGGCGTCACAAGGTTCTACATGACGACGCCAAGAGTAAAACAAGAGGTGAAGTGGATAGAGTCCGTGACGATCCAGAGAGTTTTTACACTAAGGGCATGACGGCGTCACCATAGGCCGTTATGGTCCCATTGCATGTGACGGCCCAGAGAACTTTGCACTTGACTGCATCAGATTTGGATCTAGGCAATCCGATATTACTATGGGCGGCGAGTTGACGGCGTCAGACATTTCTTCTTGACGCCTTCATGATGGAAAATCTATATATAGTTTTGTAATTTTCATTCATTAGGAGAGGACAATTAGAGGAATAACTTGGAAAAACCATAGCACGATTTTTACTGTTCTTTCAAGGGTTTTTACCCTTTAAAACCTTTCATGTTTAATTAAGATAAGTATCATTTCAATTCATTCAATATGTCTATGTGTTGTTTGAATATATCTTACTCTTGTCTTGATTTTAACATGTTAGGCTAGATCTCTTGTGTGTTTGCTTAGATGTATTGAAACCTAGATGTTGATTATGGGTTGATTGCTTGTTTATAATTGTTACGGATGAATGATTTCGATGTTAGGCTTAAGAAAACTGGCAGACTTCCATAGGGTAACATGCTTGAACGTCTTAAGAAACATGAACCAATGTGTACAAGGTTTTTATGGTTGTATTTAATGCATGAGCGAATTCTAATGATCCCATGTTAGGAGCTTCTTGCAGGCTCGACATAGGAGTGAAGTAGGAGCTTATAGAGTTAGGGAAGTATGCACGCCACCCCACGAATGGTATTAAGGAATATAACCCGTCATCCACGCAATTGTAACAAACTATCAACCTGTAAAAGATATCTAGGGAGTAATGAAATCTAAGTAAACACAATTTTCCCTATTATTGTTCACACCACTAGTTTAATTAGTTTTATTTTCATTTTTGTTATTTTATTTTGATTGCGTCTTAGTTATTGGGTTAGTTGACTAGCAACTAATTCCGCTCACTCGTCTAAAAACCCGAGATTTTAATTGCTTTTATAAAAAATATAAAAATACAAAAAGAATCATCCCTCACCTCTAGACCTAGTTTTTAGGCTTTCTAATCCTAGCGACACTATTCCTGAGTTGAACGATCAATCCCCCGGTACTTGTCACTATACTATACTACAACGATCAGGTACACTGCCTGGTGGGGGTTGTAAGCTTCTCATAATCCCTTGAGAGGTAAAGCCTGGTGCAATTCCCACGCATCAAGTTTTTGGCGCCACATCCTGAGGAATAGTTATTGTCTAGGTTAGAATTTATTTTTATTAGGTCTACTTGCTAGATTCCTTTCTGGTAAGATTTTATTTTATTTTTAGGTTCTCTTTAGTCTATCTATTTCTTCGTGTCTTTGTTCGTAATCTTTACCATCCGACATCATGGAAGGTGGTAACATCTTTGAACCCATCAACCAACCACAACAAAACCACCCACAAAAACCCACCACTAGCAAACCAACCTCTTAGGCCCCGAATCCTAGGAGAGTATTCCCGTCCTAGCCACCAAGGATCTCGAAACACTATTGAGCTCACCCAAGGAGCCAATGTGTCCCCCTTGAGATCCGACACCATTCGGTTGGTGCAAAGCGGATGTGCATTCCATGGACTTCGTTCCGAATATCCTAACCAACATCTCAAGGACTTCCTTAAAATCGTAGATTCCATAGACCTTGATGTTACAACTAGAGAGTCGACCCGATTACGCCTATTCCAATTCTCTCTACGTGATCAAGCTAGTCAATGGCTTGAACGTCTACCCGAGGGATCCATCACCTCATGGGATGATCTCACCACTCGTTTCCTTGCTCAATTTTTGTAACACCCCCAAATTTAAGTTTGTCTCATCGGAAAAGTAATTTAGGTGTTACGGGGAGGATCGAAGTTTTAATCTCATAAAACGGCTTAAAAGAAGCGTTTTGAAAGTAATTTGTCATTCAAATAATATTTTTGATAAAAGATGAATCATTTGATTTAAAATCTTATAAAAAGATATAAAGGCTTGAAAGAATGACATATTTGATTTTTACACCATTTTAATTTATCAGAGTAATAAATGCTCACTCCGTGTCTTGTCCTGCTCCATTAAATTACCTGAGATACACATGCTTAAAAGTGTCAACACAAAGGTTGGTGAGTTCATAGAGTTTTATGGAAAACCATTTATTTTGATAGATTTCAGGAATATTTGACTATAATCACAGATAAATCATATAAATATTCAATCAAATTCAAATAAGGGATCAATAATCCTAACATGAGCTGGAAACTCATGATGCTAATTTAATCAGATATACAATTCAAGTATGGTCAAATTCCTATACAGCTGTATCTAAACATATGTTGAAAACATACATTTCCTTATAGATATTGCCCCAAGCCTCATGACACGCAAAACGTTAACAAAAGGGGTGTTTTATCAAATCAATGATAAATTTCGCCCTCGTGTAATAGGTGATTTGCCAATTCCTATTTTTACTCAAATATAGTGTATCACGACTAATACGACTAACCATGTGCATATGGCATTCCGTCAAGTATTAGTGGGACGTGAGGTCAATCCTTAACAGGTTTCGAAGCTGTTCACTATATTCGCGCTCACATAATAGTGATTAATGGCTCATGATTGAGGGACTTTATGGCGATAAGGTAACTTAGGCAATATCAAGGTAATAATGGGATCATTCAGAATAACATCATATAATCAAGTATCATACCACGGTAATCAATTTGGAAACAGTATCATCTGAGTATCAGTAATTTGTTTAAGTATTTCGCCAGTAACATATGTATATCACATACCACAATAATCGAATTGGAAACATTATCATATGAGTATCAGTATTTCAGTCAAGTAATTCATCAGTAAAATATATGTATCACATACCACAATAATCAAATTGGAAGCATTATCATATGAGTATCAGTATTTCAATTAAGTATTTCGTCAAGTATTGTATATATCACATCTTAAATCACAAACCATATTAAATAAATATCAATTAGGAAATTGATTTGAATAATGTATTTTATTCATATACTTATCAATTTATCAAAGTATATGTAAGCATGTATCTCCCCCAATGAGTTAAAAACAAGTATTGGAAATGGGGCTATGACTCACCTTGATTAATACGGGAATGATGAAAGGTAAAGTAGGATGAGATTTATGAGAATGATTATGGAAACATCTTTGATACAGAACCTGATAAATAAATTTATCTGAGAATTTGACCAAATACTATTTGGTAAATACGAACGAATAACGAATAATATTTATTCGTTATGACGAATAGATGATGTGCAGTGTAATTATTATGCCATGCATGATATGATAAAATACTTTATTTAAATTATCCATCGAAGTTTTACCCTATTAATCGTAAGTAAAAATATTAACTTTTGAAATATCGTTATATATATTGTTAAAATAAAAAGGGCCTTATAATAAAAAGTGTAGGAAGGATTGAGAGGGCGACATGTGTCACCCCTATGCCACATCATATGACACATGTCACCCCGCCCCCCCCCCCCGCAAAAAAAAATTTTTTTCCGCCAAAAAATTTTTTTTTTGGGCAAAATTTTTTTTTTCTTTCCCGCCAAAATTTTGAGTGCATCACAGTTATAAAGTTACTGCATCACAATTATAAAAGTTATTGCAACACAATTTTAAATTTTAGTGCATTGAGGTTATAAGTTACTGCAACATAGTTGATGCACTAAACTATTAACTATGATGCAGTAACTTATAATAAAGATGCACCAAAACTTAAAAAAGAATCGTATTTTAATTGTGATGCAGTTACATACATATATGATGCGGAAAACTTATGATAATTCAGTTTCTTTATAACCATGATGCAATAACATTAAAACCATGAATGCAGTAAAACTTTATAACTGTGATGCAGTAAATTTATAACAGTGATGCAGTAAAATTTTTTGGCGGGAAAAAAAAATCTTTTTGCCAAAAAAAAAAAAATTTTTGCCCAAAAAAAAATTTTTTTTGGCGGGAAAAAAAATTTTTTTGGCGGGGGGGGGGGGGGGGTGGGGGTGGGGGTGACACGTGTCATATGATGTGGCAAGGGGGTGACACATGTCACTCCCACAATCCTTCCTACACTTTTTATTATAAGGCCCTTTTAAAAATAACGTCACCCTATATATATATATATATATATATATATATATATATATATATATATATATATATATATATATATATATATATATATATATATAAACGAAAGTTTAAATGCAATACGGAGTAAATTTACGAAAATAAAAAATAAATAAGAATGTAAAATAGATTATATTTAGTCCTTGTCCTTTTTCCATTTTTACCCTTTTTATACTAACGGCGTTAGCGTTACACCGTTACTCCTTTTCGTATCAAATTTTCAATTATAGTCCACTACTTGTTAAAAATAACATTCTAAGCTTGGAATATTAAATAATATCAAGTTTTATCCTATAGATTCTGTTTTTACATTTTCAGTCCCTACTTTTCAGTCCTTGACAGTTTTAGTCCTCCTAAGTGTCGTCGCGTTACATTTTTAGTCCAAAATTACAAAAATGATTATAAAAATTTTGTAAAAATTTCCGTGACTTTTTAAGTTGGTAATAAGCTTATTTTAACTGCTTATTTGATAAAAGTGCTTATTTTCCAGCTTATGGGCCTTAACGAGCCAAACTAAAAGCCCATTTAGAAAATTTGGAGGCGAGGGCATGTAAATTGTTTTGGGCCTGAACTTGGGCTACTTTTGTGATTCCAAAAATGTTTCATATGGGCCCAGTGGGCTTATGGTTCGTTATTTCTTGTTGGGCCTTGAATAAGCCCATACGAAAATAGTAAATTTTTAACAAAATAAGTTTTGAAAATCTTGTGGTTTGTCGAATCAAAATGAATTATTTTTGTTGTCGAAATGTGAGTATTTTTACATGTTATCTAAATGAAATTGGTAGTTTTCTAGGTGGTCTATTGAGTCTTGTAAAAATATGGTACCCTTGTTACGTGATATTTCAAATTATACTTGCGTTTCGTAGCATGTTTGGAACGTGTACATATAATTTAAAGACTTAGTATATATTCTAAGTGTTTATGTGATTTTTATATGTGTGAGCATGGTTCAAATTATGTTTGTGTGATGCATGTAACATTGAAACTAACGTGAAATACGTGTGCTACGTGACTCCTAGGCTTTCCAAGATAGAGGCTAGTCACGTTTAGTGTATTACATGAATATGTATACGTAAATGAATAAGTGAAATAATAATACGTTTAATAAAATACAACGTGATGCATGGATATGTAAAACGTATGAAATTGAGTTCAAGAGAGATTGGAAACGACTTACAACACCTTTTAGGTGGTAGAGAGTCGAGAGGGAAAGGATGGAGCACAAGAAAAATCTCGTCTAACGTATACTTCAAATAATATACGTATCACTTAAACCCGAAAATCCTTTTCTTGCGTCCAAACTAGATTGCAATTGACTTCTGGCCTCCAAGGATTGGTTTTTAGAAAGAAAGAAAGCTTTGGAGATGTATGAGAATTTGTGAGGAACAGATGCATGCATGTAACGTATATATGGTCTCGTTTTATTAAACGTATGGTGTAAAATTCTCAAGGAAACATATGAACTATTGCATGTCAGTGAAATATAGGTTCTAGTATGAATTTATATTGTTATAAAATGGAATGAGAGTGCATGAATTTAGGAAGGTTGTCTTGGTGAATCACATGAATGTCGACATCTATATATTTACATACACGATCTGCATAATCTTGTACTACTTGATTATAGCCGATCATAGATGATATTTAAACATGAAAACATGTTACAAATATTATTAGGAACACGTAGGAACAAACGGGAATCAAAACGGTTAAGAAATGAATATATTATGAATCGATTGACATGAATATTCGTCTAACACTTTGCCACTTAAAAATGTATCAAACGTCGTTCAATGAACTTGGGATTTGACACACTAATAGTTGGCTAGGTGGTGAACGAGATGGTGCAAAAATATATATGTGTCGTGTGTAAAAATTTGGAATACGCGAGGCGTTTTGGAGCTAGTTTGGTCGATCTTATGAAATCTTTGGAAATAAAAATGGGTTAAATATTTTGGGCCGGTTGGGCTTAGGAAATCAAGGGCCCGTTTGGATTTGTAATTAGTTTGTTAATTAGGATTAGTGAATTGTTAATATTTTGTTAATTGTGTCGAGAACTTGTTTTGTCGTTTGATGAATTTTGCAATATCGTAATCGTGACCATTTTAATATACTAAGAAAAATTTAAATTTCCCCGTAAAAATGGTGATTAAAATAATGACAGAGATTAATATATAATTAAACATTTTTAATTATATGAATTTTTGCGAGGTTTTTACAATTTTACCCACCGGGGAGAACTACCAAGCTTAGAAATGATATCTTGATGTTCCAACAACGTCAAGGTGAAACTCTATATGAAGCATGGACTCGTTTCAAGGACTTACTCCAAAAAGTCCCTCATTATGGCATAGATCTTTGGCTCCAAGTCCAAATCTTCTATGACCATATCGATCTCTCCACAAGGTGAACCATTGACCAGTGGGGCGATGGTAAGCTACGTGATCTAAGTGCGGAAGAATCATGGGAACTCATAGAAGATCTTGCTCTCTATGACAACGAAAGTTGGAATGATCCCTGTGATTTGAACAAAACGGTCAAGGCAATATCTTTGCCTTCGAACAATTCTAGCACTCCCGACCGTAGGATCATGGAACTTGAGGACCAAGTCAAGTTTCTCATGAAATCTTACAAAGCTCCTAAGCCTTCAAGCCAAGTGAACAAAATCAATTCTTCATGCGAATTATGTAGTGGTCCCCATGACACTCGTGATTGCGTGGAACTCCCTGGAACAGCTTTTGCGGACTACGCATCCTCGCGTACCGACGAAGCGGGAGACAAGTGGCACACATTCAAACCCGAGCCAAACCCTTACGGTGATTCCTACAATTCTTCTTGGAAAAATCACCCGAACGTTAGGTGGAAACAAAACCAAAACAATTCTTCCAATCCGCCTAATCGTTACCAACCAAACGGTCCACCCTCCAACCGCACTTTCAACAACAATCCTTCTAATAACTATGGTAGTACCAATAATCTTGAAGGATTGATGTCCAAGTTTATGGCATCTCAAGAAGCTCGCATAGCTAAGTTTGAAACCGAATTCAATCAACAACAAACGGAGATGACCAATAAGAATGACAACTTGTTGAAAGCCCTCAACAACCAAGCGCTAACTACACCTAGAAAGGACACTAGGGACACCAATAGCGGAATCCAAATTAAGGCCCCTCGTCATCCAAACACGTTCACTTTGTCAATGTTGTCACTATTAAGCCAAAAGATAAGGATATAGAAGAAAGTGACAAGGATGAAGTTGGAATAAAAACCGAGACTAGGGATGAAATTAAGGAAGTTGAGGTTAATAAGGGAGAAAAGTTAGAGGAAGTAGAAAACGTAGAAGAGTACTTTGATAAGTTGCCTACCAAGGAAGAACGGAAATATCACAAGGATTTATTCAATTATCCCGAGACACCATATATCCTTGGTTCACCCCTTATTAAAGTAGGTGATCCCTCTAACATCAACATACCATGCAACATTGGGCATGTGCATGTATGGAAAGCTTATATCGATCCTAGGTCTCCTATAAACATCATGACTAAGACTTATTATAATTGGGTAATGAAGAAGCAACTTGGTTATAGGATGATGCCCAACAAGAATTTGATAAGTAATTTTGTTGGAAGAGTGAAAGGATTGCATGTAATTATAGGAAACTTCACTTATGTGACCGACTTTGTGATAGTGGAGGATACCCGTCCGGTGATAGATGATTGCCTAAGTCAAGTAGTGTTCGGAAAACCGTTCATTGGGGCCTCTAAGATGAGTTATGATCCGACTTTAGGGATAGTTAGATTCAAGGAAGAGAATGTTGAGATTGCTTACCAAATGCCCTATAAGATTGAACAATACCGCCTCTTATCAAACATAGAAAAGGAACACAAACAAGCGGTTAACTATAGGAATGATGAGGATAGACGTAAAGGAGTAGAATATGTTATGAATAGAATACTTGGTTTCTACAAAGAATGTTTGCAGCTAGGTCCGGAATACAAAACTAATATATGAGATGACCTAGAGAGTCAGACCAATGATGAGGTCACGTAATTGCCCATGACTTTGAGTCTAGCTACAAGACTCGTAAATAAAGAAAAGCGCTTCTTGGGAGGCAACCCATGCTTTGTGTGATTTTTAATTGTTTGAGTGTTATTTGTTTCCGTATGCATGCTTTATTTTTATTGTTGGTAGATCATGTTTTAAAATAAAATGGTGAAAATACTTTATTTTGTCGTTTGACTTCGTCCTAACTTCATACAAAGATATTTCGCAAAAGATAAGTGTAAGGGGAAATCCCAAATATGTTTTTAAGAAACAAAATTGATCATGATTTTCCAAAATATTAAATGGACATGTATATTCGTATTTGTTAGAGTCAAATGCTTGTATCGAGTCATAATGATGTTTTGCAGGATTTTCCAGGAAGTAGGACATAAGTTTTTCCAGAAATTTTCCGGAAACTTAACGTAAAGATTTCTGAAGGTCACTTCTGATGGCGTCATGAGTTTACTCTTGACGGCGTCATGTGTAAAATTCTGGAAATTTTGCTAGTTTTATTTTTCTAACGGAGTCTTAAAAGTTTTTGTTAATTCTTTAGTTTTATTAACTCCCGGAAATCTGCAAACATTCATTCCACAAGCATTATATATTAATTTTTTTTCTAGGATTTATTAGTATATATAGATTGCCGCCGATTTTACGCGAGGTTGCCTTGTTTGTTTCTTAGGTTTAACAGGTTACATATGACAAGAAGATGATTTATATTCTGGAAGGAAAGCTTTGATTATTCATTTTCTTGGAGGAAGATCTAAACTTGTTACCGCACTATCCACACCGAACGAATCAGGGGAATATTTGATTTCATTCTTTTACCTGTTTTACTTTTACATTATTTAATTGAACATTGGGGACAATGTTCATCCTAAGTGTAAGGAGAGGGTAAATGATGATACCTTATAAGATACACTTTCACTTGAGTTTGTTTGTTTGATGGTAGGTGTGTAATAAAACTATGAGAAATACTTGTTAGTGTAATTTTAGCGCCAAATTTAAATTTTTTTTACAACATTTAGGAGTGAAACTTTAGCTTTAGCAAGCGTCTCATGGATAGGAGGTTGTATGACTAGCACAAAACCGTACCATTCAGAAAAATTTTCCACCCAAATATGTGAGGTTCGCCTTTAGATTTGATAGGAAAAACATTTACTATTAGTGCTTATGAGTGTACCGGTAGCATTTAGATTCTAGAACTTGTGTTAGTGATGCATCCCGAGACCGCTAGTGAGACTACATTCGTGTAGTAGGATTTACTACATGATAAGAGGCATTAGGATCACCCTTGTGTTAAACCCGTATCATAATTACTTGACCATTTAAGTCATATTACTTGGCTAGTAAAGTTAACTAATTTTTCCCACACCATTAGCGTTGTACTCATATTTAGTACATGAAACCCCTAGTACACCCCTCCGAGCCTATCTTTTCGTTTCTAACTTTAAGCATCTTACTTAAAGGAAGAATTTGTTACAACCCACTTAAATGTACACCCAAATCGCCTTAGCCTTCTGTGTATGCACTCATCTGCATTATTGTTGCATGTATAAACCCTTAGTTAATTATCTAATTGATTATATGGTTGCTAAGTCGAGTCATATCCTTGTACATATTGTTTTGGGACGATTGGGACTCATGGGTAAAGTACTTGTGTTGTGGAGTAATGGGGAAGAACATCATATATTACCCCTATATGTGCGTTAATCTTAAAAGTACTCCAAGTGTTTTGATTATCTTAGGTGCTTACGCCATGTGGTGGAGGTTTGATCCTTTCCCAAGCCTCTGGTAATCTATTTTGCCATGACAGGTAGTGAGAGATGTTTTCCATTTTCACATTGTGATATATACTTTATTACACCCGAGAGATGTGAGTATTTAAACACTATTTGTGAGGTGCTAGTGTATGACCTCCGTGCTTGTCTTTGGTCTTTAGTGGAACGATTATTTGTTGTAATTACTTTTATATTAGTGTTAAATGACCCCTAACTTGTATTTTGATTAGAATAAAAGCGCATTTGCTTGAGGATAAGCAAATCTCAAGAGTAAGGGTATATGATGAGGCGAAAAATGATCCGTTTTTAGGGGGTCATTTAAGCCCGGAATTAAATTTATTTGATCAAATATTGCCCTAAATCGTTCCTTTTGTGATTTTAGGTACTTTTGGAGTGAATTCTGGAAAATGAAGCATTTTGGACGTTTTTGGAGCATAAAAGTGAAGAAAATGGCAAAGTCTTAATTTTCCTTGCTTGGAACAGTACCTGACGGCGTCACAAGGTTCTACATGACGGCGTCAAGAGTAAAACAAGAGGTGAAGTGGATAGAGTCCGTGACGATCCAGAGAGTTTTTACAATAAGGGCATGACGACGTCACCATAGGCCGTCATGGTCCCATTGCATGTGACGGCCCAGAGAAACTTTGCACTTGACGGCGTCTGATCTGGATCTAGGCAATCCGATATTACTATGGGCGGCGAGTTGACGGCGTCAGACATTTCTTCTTGACGCCGTCACGATGGAAAATCTATATATAGTTTTGTAATTTAGATTCATTAGGAGAGGACAATTAGAGGGATAACTTGGAAAAACCCTTGCACGATTTTTACTGTTCTTTCAAGGGTTTTTACCCTTTGAAACCTTTCATGTTTAATTAAGATAAGTATCCTTTCAATTCATTCAATATGTCTATGTGTTGTTTGAATATATCTTACGCTTGTCTTGATTTTAACATGCTAGGCTAGATCTCTTGTGTGTTTGCTTAGATGTAGTGAAACCTAGATGTTGATTATGGGTTGATTGCTTGTTTATAATTGTTACGGATGAATGATTTCGATGTTAGGCTTAAAAAAACTGGCAGACTTCCATAGGGTAACATGCTTGAACGTCTTAAGAAACATGAACCAATGCGTACTAGGTTTTTATGGTTGTATTTAATGCATGAGCAAATTCTAATGATCCTATGTTAGGAGCTTCTTGCAGGCTCGACATAGGAGTGAAGTAGGAGCTTATAGAGTTGGGGAAGTACGTATGCCACCCCACGAATGGTATTAAGGAATATAACCCGTCATCTACGCAATTGTAACAAACTATCAACCTGTAAAAGATATATAGGGAGTAATGAAATCTAAGTAAACACAATTTTCCCTATTATTGTTCACACCACTAGTTTAATTAGTTTTATTTTCATTTTTGTTATTTTATTTTGATTGCGTCTTAGTTATTAGGTTAGTTGACTAGCAACTAATTCCGCCCACTCTTCCAAAAACCCGAGATTTTAATTGCTTTTATAAAAAAATATAAAAATACAAAAAGAATCATCCCTCACCTCTAGACCTAGTTTTTAGGCTTCCTAATCCTAGCGACACTATTCTTGAGTTGAACGATCAATCCCCCGGAACTTGTCACTATACTATACTACAACGATCAGGTACACTGCCTGGTGGGGGTTGTAAGCTTCTCGAGATCCCTTGAGAGGTAAAGCATGGTGCAATTCCCACGCATCATTGTTCAATTGTCTCAATTAAAATAAATCATAGTAGTGAATTTGATAAAATGAAATTTGAAACATTTTGTGAACAACATGGAATATCTTATAACTTATCGGGCCCGTTCACTTCTCAATTGCTTGAGATTGTTGAAAGAACACATCGTAAGTTAAGAAAGATGAGTCATGCAATGCTTGACGAGCAATCCATCCCATAAAAGTTTTGGTGTCATGCCCTAGATACTGCATGTTATATCTTTAATAGAGTTCATATAAGAAAAGTCATTAATAAAACTCCATATGAAATACTTAGAAATATGAAGCCTTCCTTAGAGTATTTTAGAGTATTTAGTTGCAAAGTATTTATACTTAACACCAAAGAATATCTCACCAAATTCGACCCAAAGTCGTATGAAGGTGTGTTCCTAGGATACTCTCAAACTAGTAAAGCATACATAGTGCTTAACAAGGAAACAATGAGGATTGTGGAATCTCTCAATGTGACCTTTGATGAGAGCATGCCCGAGCCTAAATCATCTCCTTCGGTAGAAGATGATGTGATCAATGAACCTATAGTTCAAGATCAAGAAAGGTCGCCGACATTACAAGTTAATGTTTCGGTTGAAGGCAATCCTAGGGAAGTGAGAGAAGCGAGGGGTCATCCTTTACAACAAGTCATTGGTGACTTGAATAAAAGGACTCTTAGGTCACAAAACAAACAAGATTAGGTTTTTGGCATGACATTTTTCAAGAGTCCAAATTGCTTTGGGATAGGTTTTGATGTTAAAATATGCATCTTAGGAGAACAATCTTTAAGTCAAAATAAAATGTCTATGTGTTGTTTGCAAGCCTTTTAGGTGCTATTAGAGCTTTTATGTTTACATGATTAAGGCTTATATTGAGGCATGGATGGAAGCCCAAATAAATGTCTTCCAAGAGGAAATATATGTATCAATTCATTATTCAAACAATGATTAATAATATCCTTGATTCTACATGTCTATACTATGTGATGGGGCAAGAAAACTTGACACAAAAGGTCTTGTTACATCGTAATAAGATTGAGAGTTTATTGTGTTAGAATACCAAGATTAGATAAAATTATTGGATCACAACTCACACTTGTGTTGAAGATTTTATATCTAAACATACTTGCTCAATTAATATGCATGCCATGTGTTTAGGGTAAAATAGAAAAGAAAAGAAAGGATATTATGCAAACACATAAACTATTAACATAGTTGAAGAGAATTTCCCGAACTTGAATTCGGTGTGGTATTGCGTAACAAACTAAAGTATCCAATGAGTAGACCAAATAAACTAAGCATCTTACTCAAGATCTTGGAAACCTATAATGTTGTTGCAAACAACATATAAGGATTATTTAGGTCGACATACTACACATCAAACTATAAACCAGTGATATGTATCATTGTACAATGACTCTCTATACAATGTGTGATGGTTTATAGGATATAGCTTGTGTAACCAAATTTAATACAATTGTCATCTTTGCGCAAAACAACCATACTCTCGAAATGATACTCGCACTTGATTCATGTTTTGAGTATTGTTGGTTCAAAATTGCGCTCAACAAAGTCATATTCAAAGGACTTGATGGTATTTGATCTTCACTCATAAACTATGATAAATTCATGCATATCTTTTGTAAAGAATGCATGCAACTACCATAGGATCTAACATGAGCATTCAAATCCAACCAAACTCATAACTAACTCAATCCTAATCACTCATGTCATACAAGAATAATTATCTTCCCCATACACCACTTTCTTTCAACTCATCTTGTACTAGGAATCTTAGTACTAAGTATGATTATCCTTTGGACTATAGATCTTCCTTAAACATACCTAATTCATACTAGTTGGTTATAAAAGGAGTGATTTTGTATCATATATCTTCATCACAACCTTCTTCTTCCTTAAATACACTTATCTTCTCTTCAAAAAAAATGGCAACTAAGTTTTTCAAGAAACGTGTTGACGAGTCAAACGAAACTAATGTGTATGAACTGTTGGAGTACCATGAATTTCGTGAAGGTCGTGAATGCGACAAAAATTTCATGTGTGCCACTGGTATAAGAAACCATTCATCCAAGCTAAAGCCTTCTCCTTAGCTCGTGATCTACCCATCGAAATTTATCCTAGGCATCTTCAAGAATTTTATGCTAGGTTCTATCTAGATCAACCCTCTCTTACTCTAAATTTTCGTATGTATGGGCATGGGTATGCATGGAGCTTAAAGAAGTTGGGAAAGGTTTTGAATGTGTGTTCTAAAGAGAACCTGTTCTATACAAGGTCCACCAAGACGGAGGACTTCATGAATATAAGGCACTATCATCTGAGCACTTATGCTCTAGTGGCCCCAATTCATGCCGTCATCATTCAAAGTACCATTCTACAGCCCGACTACCATTCTGAGAAGGCTCCATTCGAACATTGGAACAAATATCAACTTCACGTCAAATTGATGCCTTGGGCGGAGGTCTTGTTGAAGAATGTGTTTATGGAGGTGGAACCTCAAGAGAAGATACCCATCGTTGTTGGGTACATGCTCTATTGTATTATGACCGAGACTCCATTCAACTTTGCTTACTTTATAGCAAAAAGAATGGAAGCTTTGGACTACAATAAGGAGCCACTTCCATATGCTAGACTCTTGTCACACATCTTTGACCACATTAAGAGCAAGTACCCAAATGATCATTCTAGAATGATTGAAGTTGATGATGTGACCCCAATGGAGGAATCTTTCACAATGGACTCTCTTGAGTTTTGAGATCTATTCATAAGTTGTTGTAGTCTTTCCTAGGAGTTCTAGGATGTTTTATGTGTTGTTGCTTAGTTGGTTGTATGACCCATGTTTCGTCTATGAAATAAAATGCTTGTGTTATGTTATAATGATGCTCATATGAATATATACATATATAGTATTGCTCTTGCTCATCATTCGGTCTATAAAAGTCATAAAGGGATAATCTTTATAAAATCTAATTAAATTAGACAAACATATACACATATAAACGTATTATTATGAGGGCTAACCCATGTTGCAAGTTACCAAATGGTAACCTAACCCATTTTTGGAACTTTCACATGTGAGGATATCTTGTTTGTTGCATTGTGCTCTTTATAGCTAGGCCACCGCAAAGGTGAGGCTCTTGACCCATGGATCCCCGCCTTGAAACAAGGGGGAGCAACGATCTAGGGGGAGCTATGTTCAAGGGGGAGCACATTCGGGTGCGCATACAAGCTAGCTCATTTGTCCCACAGGCCCAACTTCGAAACCTTGGCTTGATTGGTAGTCCCATTTTTTTGATTCGAAAAAAGGGGGAGAAAGAAAGCAAGAGCGTGAAGACCATTCAAGAAATGTTAAAGGCTTCACCAAATTACAAGGCAAAGGTCAAGACGCAAGCTACACCAAAGAGGCGCTTTGTCTTCACTAAGTTTTGTAATTTTATTTGCTTTCGGTTTTTATTTGTCATCATCAAAAAGGGGGAGATTGTTGAGGCAACATGATCAAGATCTATTCATGTTTTAATGATGAAAAATAAACCATCGAAACACATAAAATAACAAACGTTAGCTTAAAATCTCCGAAGCTTATATATGTTCCTGGCGCGCTGCCCGCGCGTCAACGCGCGGGTGACGCGCCAGGACACTGTATGGCTTCGGGCGAATTTTCAAAGTCGGCTTTCCCCTTACCCGACAAATGTGGATCTTTCAATACAGGTATAAATATGTTATGTGCTTAATTGAGAACACTCGAAATGACTTTTGAGACTTGAGAGATCCTACTTTTAAAGTACCCATTTACGGGAAAACGAAAACTCATGTTTTCTAACTATCGCCTCTAGCAAAGGCCTTTCTAAACTTAGGGAGCTTATATATTTCACGTGACATCGTGTTAAAGCATCCATATGCTTATATCCCGTGCTTACGTCTTCTCTAATTACGTAACGGGTTTACTCCCTTATTGGTCAAACTAAGTCAAAGGTCACTTTGTGTAAACGCATCCTTTCCCACTTGGGTTATGCTTTACATCAAGGCAAAACACTTAACTTGTTTGAACCAAGGTATTAGTTGAGAACGTCGAGTCGTGGAAAGTCACGAGATATGAACCTATGGATTCTCGACGTTGTGTTACTTGAACTTATAAGTAACCTATGAATTTCTCAACTTATAATCTTAATTGTCTAAACCTTTTCTTCTTAATGACAATTAGATTACTTCTTAATCTTCTCTTAATCTCATTTCTGCAAAAGACAAATACCACCATATCCAATCATATCCAAATCATATATTCTCTTACACAATCTCTTACACTCTTACATATTCTGTTACACACTCTACATCTCAACCATCCATTCCCTTACAACATATCTTAACCCTTCATATTCAACACATGGGAATTGTTTGAATTCCACAGGAGGCTCCCTTTGATCCTATCCATCCAATTCAAACCATACCATCTCATTCTTTCCCCCTAAGCAAAGGAGGCTCCCTTTGATCTCAACCATCCAATTCAAATAAACACATCTCAACCATCCATCCAACGTCCTCTCTATTACATCACATGTTTTTAATCTACACCATCCATTTCAAACCAAAACCATCTCAACCATTCATACCCTTTCCCCCCAAGCAAAGGAATATACCTTTGGAATATCGCATGGCATATTCTCTTCTCAGTTATGCCATGTGAGGAATAACATTTCTACCCCTTCCAAATTACCCTATCAACACTTTATACCATTGGTAATTTGTTTTCTCTTTAAACACTTCACAAATGTTTTTCAAATTGGCTATTTGAGTTGGTAAACCTTAGATTGATTAATGTTAAGGTTTAGTGTGAAGTACAATTAGGGGTTTAGCAAGGTAAAGTATTTACAAGGCCTTAACCCAAGATTTTGGGAAAATCTTACAGAAGCCTGGCGCGCTGCCCACCCGCTGACGCGCCAGCCTCGGTAAATTTTCCCAAGATTGGGTTCTTGGCCTATAAATACCACCCTTGCCTTTTGTATTCCTCACCCCTTGCCATTATTCTTTCTCTCTATATTCTTTCTCTCTAAACACTCTCAAATCTCTCTATCTCTAATCTTGTGTTCTTGATTTTCACATTAACATCTTTGAAAGAACACATCTACTTGCAAGAGAAGAATCACAAGAACCTAATCCACTCTTGTGATTGTGTCGAGGGTCTTCTTCTCTATACCCTTTCTATTAGAATCGAGTCACTATGTTAGGTTAGGGCTTGGTTCAAAGAAACTTATATTCATTGAATTGTTTGTAAGGGAAGTCTTGTGTCTTGGTGACCAAGCCTAGATCATTGGGGATCTAGTTGGGGTTTGATACTTTCGGTTGGAAGTCTTGGTAGTGGTCTTGGTGACCCTTAGGTGAAGTCGAATCGCAAGATTCTTTTGGGTGATTTCCGAGGGCGGAATACCGTGGGAGTAACTCCTTCTTTGTGAGCATCGATATTGGTGAATATCGGTGGAGTGAGTTGTAACGGTTTGTAGTCCACCGAAAGGATTATACTAGTGGAATAGTATCGTGTCGTGGATTCGCAACTGGACGTACGGATGGTATAAACCCCCATCCCGAACCAGTATATATCGTGGTGTCTCTTTACTCGCTTTATATACTTGTGTTTGTATTAGTAGTTACTTTTGTTTAAACCACTAGGTGTTCTTCATGGCTTAAAGTTTTTAAACATATAAAAAGCCGAAGAAACCGTATTCACCCCCCTCTACGGTTCTACAAATGATTAGCCCTTTTATGTAAATCTCATGCATATCTTATTAACAATAATCAAGATATATAGTACAATTACATTGCTTGGATAGAAAACTAGATGAAGTGGTCTATGCCCTTAATTATGTGATTTTAATCAAACGTGGGGAGCTTTTCCCAATGATGAATGATTTGTGCAATCTCGGGAAACCGAGTTCGAAGACCATTGATTGCATATGTGATTAGGCGCGAGTGACTTACTTTTGAACCAAGATTCGCTAGGCAACTGACTTTGTTCTTTATTTCTTGAAAATAGGTGACAAAGTGGCTTCCAATATTCATGCTATGGATTTTGTTGTCGAGTTGAATCACCCATGCATCCTTGTTGTCGTGAAAAATATCCTTGAGGTGTGTCCAAATCCTATTGTGAGTCGTACTAGAGTTAAGCACCATGTCTACTAACTTTGGGGAGATTGTGGCATACATCCACATGACAACAAGTGAGTCATTGGTTTCATGGTTGGGATTCGATGGTGTTGTGCTTGAGGAGGTGGCATCCAAATGATGTTGGACATTCTAGGTCTTGCAGAATCGTTTAAACAATTCGCTACATAAGTTGTAATTCAGTTTTTCAAGGTCTAATGGTGTTGATATGCATGCTTTTATGCTTGCGATAGAATAAGCTTTTTCTATAGGTTGCTTTGGTGGAGTTGCATCTCCGGTCATTGTGAAGTATGGTGACGGGATTGGCTGAGCTAAAAAAAAAAAAAAAAAAAAAACGGTAGAGTTAAAGTTTAGGAGAAAGTTTGTGAAGGGATCATGGCATTGATACCATAGTAATTTATGTAAATCTCATGCATATCTTTACATGGTCAAATCATCGTAAACAACAACCCAACATATTTGTTTCAAAAAGAAAATAATTTTACAATTTACATTTTTCACCTTTCAATATTCTCTACTTTGCATAACTGGTCCGTCCGGTATATCCTTGCAGCAGTAGGGATCATTTTCCCTTTATATATACTCCCTTCGTCCCATATTAAGTGTCCACAATGGAATTTTGGGATGTCCCAAATTAAGTGTCCATTTGTACCTTGCAACCAATAAGATGAAACTTTAGTGGGTAAAAATAATATTTGATTGGTGGAGAGTGTAGTTAGTGGAATCTTTTAAAACTTTGTGCATTTAGTAAGTGGACACTTAATATGGGACGGAGGAAATAGTATAATTACGTTGCATGGATAGAAAGCTAGATGAAGTGGGCTAAGCCCTTAACTAATATAATTGGGCTTAATCTCATTAAAGAACTTTGACTAATAAAAAGATTTTATATCAACAATAATGGGCATCACCTTTCTTTCGCCAATTGTGATCCACCATACGTGACAGACACCCTGTGTAATAATGGTCATGCGACTCATCACTAGGGAGAACTAACACCATTACGCTAGTCTTTAGGAAGGTAAATTCTCAAAAACCTATAAAAACCACATATGTATTACTTACCAAACTTAAACTCATAACCGATTGTCTCTTATAGTTTTGAACTTCTCAATTCGTATTTGATAGATGAAAGTGCGAAAGGCAAGTCTTTCTATCCCTTATCAATTGCATATACCAAAAGACTGTGCCAAAAGAATTGCTACTTTTGTATTCGATATTGAATTGACCTAGACGTCGAGGTTTCATATACGAAAAGAATTGTAAATCGCCAGGAAGACTGGTCGTTATTTTTCTTTTGGTCTAGTTAATAGCTCTAGGCAACTACCTAATGGACTAAGAAGAAGCCTCAAGAAAGAGTCTTCTTACAGGTTAGTTGATAGCTTTCTAGTGTGACCTCTGATCTTTTTTGCTCCTCAAGAACGAAATTGATAGCCTTTAAGATAAGAGGCTTTTTATTTACGTTACAGTTTTTGGTTCCATCAATGAGTGATGAGTCCATGGACGCTCGTAGATTTTGTTTCCATATATATAGTTTTAGTGTATTTTGTTTATAGAATAATTTGGTATTAAAAAAATACTCTAAAATAAAATAAAAATGTTTTGGCCCTTCCGAAATAAAATTATTTCGGCCTTTGTAACAAAGTTGTTCAATCTCTGTTATTGGACGAGACCAATCTGTTTGTTATTTACAGACGCTTTTGAAACGGGTTTATTCATGCCTACCATATATCATAAAATTGCTGTTCCAAAAAAAACCATATATCATAAAACAAATTAAGTATACTGTGTTGCTTTTAATGTTAATGCCGACAGAGTTTGTTACTGATGGGCTAGGTCATAGATACTATTCCTTTTTTAGTAATGCACATTCGTGATCCAATTTGCATCACAATAGTACATACCAAACATCATTATGGTCTTCATTGAAGTATATGTCAAAAACTCATTATTGCACTATGACTTTTGGATGATTGTTACCAAGTAAAGTAAGAGTAACTTAAGCGATTATGTTTGTTCATCTTAAATACCATATACCGACTTGTGCAACAAGTAACACACCACCACAAGAGAAAATAACATGTAAAAGCTATGTATAGCGGCAGAGTAAAATATGCCAAATCTTAAGGAGGGAAAATTAATATTATCGCCACTATTGGTAAGATTATGTCGTGTGTTACTAACGTACATGAACAATTTAGGGATGTTAAGATTATTACATTAGTAACCTTAGATGAAATTCGGTTTGGTAGCATTTTTATTGCCATTATTTTCATTAATCATTATATAGGGCATACTGGAAAGGTAACCATGGATAATACCAGTAACTTTTAAGTACCGAACTCAAACGTACAGCCATCTGATTGAACTATATCTTTGTTTTCTTTGAGACTTGTATATGTAACCATTTGGTTGAGCGACACCTTATTTCACATGAATCCCACTAAGCCAAAGATCCGTTGGTACATGAAAAAGATTGATGATCAAGTTTCATCTTAGAAAAGTTATATCAGCAGATGTAATGATACAGAAACATAAATGTTATAAAATAGGGATGGGCAAGACTAGTTGAATGTTACTTCCCTTTTTAAGATGCACAAGGGAAAAGAGCAATTTAGTTGTCCACCCAAATGCATCTATGGTTTTAAATGTGGACCAACGAAACTTGTACCAATACTATACTTCCAACTTCTGCTAGCGAGCCCCTAGACGGCTAGACATTTACAATTTGTTGAAAACTAAAAAGGGTTGAATAGTTTGTATTTTTAAAAACTTAGTTTTGAAACTTTTGTATAAAGTATTTTTTCCCTCCTTGAAACTTTTTAGATTCTAAGAGCTTTTGCTCAGTATCTTTGTTTAGGAGATCGACATCGTTTAGCTAGGTATTGCCACCCTCACTAAACTCAACTTCTTCTTTTGAACTTGGTCTTCAGTTTCTGAAGCGCATCAGTCAAACCAAAAACATCCTTCGTAACCATTATAAATATCATAATCTTCATCCTCAAGAAAGCTTGCATCGTTTGCACCACTTCCAGCTCGATTTGCTAAGAAAGCCATGAGTCGAGCCATTTCATCATCTATCTCCTCAACTTCACTATCTGAATTACCTTCTTTATCTCTCGTTGAATTACTAGGCATAGATGCCGAAATTCACCCCTTATCAATGTTTGATTGCTGATCAAATGACCTAATAGTATTTTGGGTCGTTTGTTTATCTTTTTGCCAATTTTCATCTACACAACTCGCCTCTTGTGCAGTAGGAATTTTATTTCATTCAATATTCCCTCTGTCGTCCACATCCACCATATCACCTAAAGCTTTGAAGGAATTCGAATTAGTAGTAATATTAGTACATATTTTAGCATTCCACCCCTTTGTTTTCCCTTGTGTCATCTCTGTCTTCTTGTTAGGTTGAACCATTTTATAGATCATGTGAGACTTCGAACCAATATGAATTTCACAAACAATTTGCCTTTGAGACTTCACATTCTTCAACACATCCGAATTGGTTTTCTTTGTAGACTTCACATCGAATCTGATACAATTTTCTTAGGACATTGATCCAATGAATGACCAAATAACTTACAACTTGAACATTTAATTGGTTTCCACTCGTACTCAACGCGAATAGTGTGCAAGACATATCCATCACCATCAATTTTTAGCCACAACAAGCTAGAGTGTCTTTCAAATCAACACCGGCTCGAAGCTCAATCATTGAAATCATGAAACTAGATCGACCCCATGATTCCATGCACGTAGAAGCTATATACGCATCTAACATCAAAGGGGTGCCAAGTTTTGTAGCAATAGCACTCAATCCATCCTTCGTGAATGCCGTGATAGGAACCTCATGTAGCTTAACCCAAACCATGACACTCTTTAAGTCTTCCTTAGAAACATTCGCCATAGGAGACCATTTACGAAGAATCAATGGCACATTAAGAATAAATCATGCTCCACTTTCAAGCATTGCTTCCATACCCGTGTTTGAGCTAAATTTAAAGAAGAAAATACCTTTCACATTGCTTCCATAAAGTGTTACGTATTTATGAAAGGAAAAAAAGAAAAGAAAAGGCAAGATATTAAACGATATTACTAGTTTAGATTCTGAAACTTGAAAGTAGGATAACCTAACTTAAATGTGTAACCAACCAATCATGGAAGCTCATGTACTCTCCTTGTCCTTTTAAACTGCTTTTTGTAATATTTTTCAAGGTTTGTTTTCAGATAAGAAAACACACACTCTTTCACCTCATGGATGATCACTTTACTCTGGAAATCAGTTCAAACATGGAACTACTAGAAAACAACATCAATAATTCACTTGGAAATTTCCAACCCAATGTTAGTCTTCCATTCATGCCTCTACTAGATGGTACCAATAACAATAATCTGAGCTTTAATATCAGTGGTGATCATCAAACTCGTTCCTTTTATAATCCAATGACTCGTCTCCCAACAACGACAGATGATATAGGCAAGACAATATCAGGCGAAAGCTTGGGGAATTCAAATCTCCCCAACTTTAGCTCTGGGGTTACTGGACAGAATAAGGCTAACAGAAATTATGTATACTATTGTTCCTTAATTTTTCCAAATCTGGTAAAACAATATTCACCTATATACGGTTATCTATTTGTTAATTCATATCCGGTTAATTCATATATTTCAGAGCTATGGTGGTAGAAAGAGAAAGAAAAACCTTGAAGCCGAAGTGGAGAAACCGCGAGAAGTTGTTCATGTGAGAGCAAGGAGAGGTGAAGCCACTGATAGTCACAGTCTGGCAGAAAGGGTTTGTTTCCCAATGATTAAATCTCTCTTGTACTTCTATATTATTTTTGAAACGGCAAAAAAAAAAAATCATATTATTGATTACCTCAACTTGGGGAGAAGCTAGAATACAAGTATTGACTCGTATATTCAATATATCATATATATATACACGTATTATAAAAAAAATTCTATTGTTATAAACTTCAATTACGGGGCAGAAATCAAAAACCGGTCCTAGATTAAAGATAGTTTCTTGATCTCTTATATACATTTATGATTTATGTAGTTTTATATTGAAAAATGGAAACCCTAGCACCAAAATTTTAATGAACTAGGCGTACTATATTGATGATCATGTTGTATTTATTACTCCGTATTATTATTATTTGGATTGAAAACGGTGAACATATATTAATATCAAACAATTGTTTTCTGTTCTTTATTACAGTTGAGAAGGGAGTAAATAAATGGAAAGTTACGATGCTTGCAAGAACTAGTTCCGGGATGTTATAAGGTATGTGAGCTAATAATCCTCCACCCCCCCAAATCCCCCCCTCTCTTTTACTCAAGGTCTTAACTCCTATAATTTCCAAGTTACTTCATGTTTCGAACTACTACCTCCGTCCCATAATTATTGTCCACGTTTGACTTTTGAAGTCTTTATTTTGCAACTTTGACCTTAAATATTTTTATTTGTGTTATATAATACTTGATGAAAATTATACGAATAAAAATACATTTAAAACTCAATCCATTTATATATTTTGCATCAAGTAATATATATGACAAAGAAAAATATTTACAGTCAAAGTTGAAAGCTAAAGACTAAAAAAGTCAAATGTGGACAATAATTATGGGACGGAGGGAGTAATTGATTTAATTACACATTGTTTCTATCTGGTTATATTGTTGATGGTTGTCGACGTTGTCTAATTTTCTTCTTATTTATGAGTACCTGCAGACAATGGGAATGTCAGTATTGTTGGACGTAGCAGTCGATTATATTCGTTCTTTGCAAAATCAGATTGAGGTAACTTGTGCGGAAAATTACAAAGAATTATTTCAGCATATTCCTTGCTAAGATTTATGGGGATCATGATGCAATTTTTTCTATGGTTTTATGCTTCACAGTTTCTCTCTATGAAGCTTTCAGCAGCAAGTATGTATTATGACTTCAACTCACCTGAAATGGATGCTTTGGATACAATAAAGGTAGACTACATTGTTACCTCGGTACTAAATTAAATTTATTTATCAGCATCATGATTTTAGATCTTAAAAAAAGACTTGGCTAAGTTTTTTTATTGTTAATGGTAATCTTCAATAAAAAAAACCTAGCAAGACGCTAGAGGGAAGAAAAATTACAATGAGATCATACAAGCTATTTTTCCGGATCAATGATCCAGTCAGTTCTAAATGGAATCGATCTTTTAAACCTGTGAACAATCCACGAGCGGAAAAAGACTTTCAATTCTTCCCCACATTTATCTTTTCTCGGTGGTTTGAGGTCTAAAAACTTGGTTATTGACTTTTGATTACTACCTCCGTCCCATAATTATTGTCCACGTTTGACTTTTGAAGTCTTTATTTTGCAACTTTGACCTTAAATATTTTTATTTGTGTTATATAATACTTGATGAAAATTATACGAATAAAAATACATTTAAAACTCAATCCATTTATATATTTTGCATCAAGTAATATATATGACAAAGAAAAATATTTACAGTCAAAGTTGAAAGCTAAAGACTAAAAAAGTCAAATGTGGACAATAATTATGGGACGGAGGGAGTATGATCTTCCTTAAAATTTTAATATTCAGTATTAACATAATGGATTTCTATTACAATGTCCATCACTCAGTTTGAAACATGTTCATATTATCATATAAGCTTACTAACTTTTTATTGAAAGTGTACCAGTTATATTGAAAAAATGTGGAATAAAATTTAAACTATATATTTTGCAAAAATAATGAGTTATTTAAGTCAATTTTCTACAGATAATGAATTTTAGTATTAATATTTTAACTATTCGTTTGAAATTTTTTACTTTAATTAATCTTCCACTTATTTGATGGGTATACTAGATGGATAGCCTAATGAGGTGTGCATAATTAGGGGGTGGCAATTTCTAACCCGACACGAAACCCGACCTGAAACCGACACGAAAATTAACAGGTTCGGGTTGAGCTAAATAGATTGTGGGTCAGGTTTGGGTCGACATATCTAACCCGTTAATTAAACATGTCAGGTTCGGGTTAGAATAAAATAAACGGGTCGACCCGCCAACCCGTTTAAGTTTTTTTTCTTAATTAAAAATTATTTATATTTAATTATAAGGGTTAAATGGGTTAAACGAGTTGACCCACTAACCCGTTTAACCCATTTAACTCGTGTAATGTGCTAACTTTTATATATAAAACAGATTAAATGGGTCAACTCGAAACCCGTTTAACATATTCAACCTATGTAACCTATTTAACCTGTCAACCTAAGTATATGTACGGGTTAAATGGGTCAGGTTCGGGTTACGTGTAAACAGGTTAGGGTTGACATAGTTGACCCGATGATTTAAATGGGTCAGGTTCAGGTTGAGGTTTTCTGACACGCCAACCTGACAATCCGAACCCGCCAACCCGAACCCGACCCGAATTGCCACGCCTATGCATAATATACGAATGTGCATTATCAGTGATTACTAGTACATATGATGCTTAGGCATTTAAAATTTGAACAATTACATCATATCATAGCACTGCCTAAAAGATTTATTAGATCCTAAAATTTAAAGTAAAGTTATGACCTTTAATTTATTAGCATATCGTACTGGAAACTTAACTTATATATTGACGTCTTTATCAACTTTTAGCTCATTTTTGCAAGTATGAGATTATCTAGTTAACCTATAGTCCAACAGTATGTTATGATTATTATCTAGCACTTTAAGTAAACTAAGATGGATGGTGGCATCGTATATCAGTTAGCTGGTGTGTTCTTTTTATCTACATGAACCGGTTGAAAAGCATTCATTGGAAATTAAGTAATTGTGGAAATAAATTGATATTGCAGGGAGCAAATGGGTATGAAGCACAAGTTATGGACAGGATGGGTGCAGAAGGGTATGGAGACCTTCTACAGTTTCAATCATGGCCTCTTTGAATCCCACGGAGTAATATTATTAAGTACTGAATTAACACACCACACAAACATACATACTTATAAATAAATGTTAAAAGTGTACCTTAATTGAATTATAGGTTTCGATCATTTCATCTAATAAACATACGATAATTGAATAGTTAATGGCTAGTGGACCTCTTATTTTGTTAGTATATGTTTCTTTTTATCGTTTTTCTTGAATCTTTACTCAAATATATTACTACCTCCGTTCCAAAATATAAGTCCAGATTGACTTTTTCAATCGAACTTTGACATTAAATATTTTTGTTTGTATTATATATAAGACTTGATGCAAAATATATGAATGGATTGTGTTTTTAATATATTTTCATTTGGTATAATTTTCATTAAGTAATACTAGACGAGTACCCGTGCATAGTAACGGGATTTTATAGCGACAAATAGTTTATTGATAAAAAAAAAATTTATAGGTTATAAATAAAAAATAATAAAGTTCGAAGATTTGGTTAAACATAATGTTTTGAAACCCGGTTCGACCCGGGTGGTTCAATTGGTTGAACCATTCCGATCGAAAAATTTGTCGATTTAAACCGGGTCAACTTGCTAGGTTGGGTCGAAAAAGGGTCAAATTAAACCAGTTCAACCCGTCAGGTTTGAAGCGTGAACTGTTCCGGTCGAAAATTTATCGATTTAAACCGTGTCAACTTGCTAGTTTGGGTCGAAAACGGTCAAATTAAACGGTTCAACCCGTCGGGTTTGAAGGGTCCCGGGTCAACCCGGTTTGTCATTTGTATTAATTGTTTTAATTGCTTGTATTTTATTTGGTAGATATATTTTTAATTGGTTGTACAATGTGAATAAATCATTGTACTTTTAAGTAATGTGGTGTTTTAATAAGAGTATTAATTACATTTCATAATTTCCTTTAATAAGATTTTCAAGTTTCAATGTTTGACCAACTTTCAAGATTTCACTTTCAAGATTGACCATTTCTCTATTATAAATAGTTAAGATATAGTACAAAAAAGTTATATTTAAAGTCAAAATTCGCTTCAAAAAATCAAACTGGACTTATATTTTGGGACGGATGGAATACGATTTTGTGATACTCGTAGTTATGATGAACGACCGGAAGAGTTAGTAAGGGACACAAATTAGACGCATATAGTTGTTATATATATATATATATATATATATATATATATATATATATATATATATATATATATATATATATATATATATATATACACTTTTTCACATGTTAATGAGTTACATGCACATAATTATTACTACCCTGCTAGATTTAGCTTATATAAGCTAATCCCGATATTGCTCGAGTGTTTTAGACGACTAGTGCATGCAGTAAGTAAAGATTGTATCTTTATATATGTTACATTTGTATAACATAATACTTTCATAGTTCAGGAAATGTTGTATAACTAATTCTACCATGACAAGACTAATGCATATCTCTCGGAATTTAAGTACTTTCTTTAAGAGGAAATTGCAAAAATCGTCCATAAACTTTGGCCAATTTGCATGTTTCGTCCCAAAACTGTTGAAACTGCAAAAATCGTCCCCGTGGCAAAATTTTGGGGCAAATATCGTCCCTGACCAACATCAAATAACTAAAATACCCCTGTTCAAACTTTAGGGACGATTTTTGCAATTTACTCTTATTCATTTCATTTTTAGTTTTTTACGCAAATGGTCCCTGTGTTGCGTCAAGTTTTACAGTTAGTCCTTAATTTTGTGCAGTTAGTTTATCCGTTAAGTTATTTGCACAGTTAGTCCTCAGTTAATATTTTTTGCAATGTTAGTCCTCATTTTCTAAAAATTCCTTATTTTTTGCACCGTTAGTCCATCGTTAATATTTTTTACACCATTGTTAATCCGTTGATATTTTTTACGTTCTCGTCTATTTTTTAACGTTTTTGTCTATTTTTTTTTAAAGTTTTTGTCAATTGTTTTACGTTTTCGTCTATTTTTTTTATGTTCTAGTCCGTTTTTTTAACATTTACGTCTACTTTTTTTTTACGTTTTGGTCAATTTTTTTTACGTTTTCGTCTATTTTTTTACATTCTCGTTCGTTTTTTAAAACATTATTCCGGACAACTTTTGTGTTTTACACTTTTGATGATTCAGACCAGAAAGGGGTCAAAACCGTGAGTTAAAATCGAAACAATTTTTTTTTTTTTATCAAATGTCAAGTTTTCTTCTAGTATACTTACCTAATCACAAAAAGGGCGAAAACGGATAAAAAAACATATGAAAACAGACGAAAACGTAAAAAAGCGGACAAAAACGTAAAAAATAGACGAAAACTTAAAAAAAAAATGGACGAGAACGTAAAAAAATAGACGAAAACGTAAAAAAATTGACAAAAACGTAAAAAAAAATAAACAAAACGTTAAAAATGGACGAGAACGTAAAAAATATTAACGGATTGACAAAAGTGCAAAATATTAACTTTGCAAATAACTTAATGGATTGACTAACGGTGTAAACATATTAACGGATAGACTAACGGTGCAAAAAATAGGATTTTTTTAGAAAATGAGGACTAACTTTGCAAAAAATATTAACTGAGGACTAACTGTGCAAATAACTTAACGGATAAACTAACTGCACAAAATTAGAGACTAACTGTAAAACTTGATGCAACACAGGGACCATTTGCGTAAAAACTAAAAATGAAATGAATAAGAGTAAATTGCAAAAATCGTCCCTAAAGTTTGAACAGGGGTATTTTAGTCATTTGATGTTGGTCAGGGACGATATTTGCCCCAAAAGTTTGCCACAGGGACGAGTTTTGCAATTTCAACAGTTCTGGGATGAAACATGCAAATTGGCCAAAGTTTAGGGACGATTTTTGCAATTCCCTCTTTCTTTAATAGGGCATAGATTCATTACTATAAACGAGCCCACTAGCAAAACACTAGAGCCAACAATTTGTTAAGACTATCTTTAATTTCTTTAGGACACAAGACCATTCTATATGATTAAGTTGACCTTTTTGCTCCTACTTGAAATCCAGCCGAAAGAGAATAGCTTGATATGGTCACCTAGTGATACGCCTGGGCCTAAACCCATGGCCTATTTAGGTCTTAGGGTTTTACTCTTATAAATACACTTGTAATCATTTATTATAATCAATCAAGTTTTAAGATTAATAATTCTCCGGTTCTTCTCTTCTATTTCTTAAGGAGCTCGCACACGCTAAAACTGGTGCCTTATCCCGATACAACCCCTAACCGGGTCGTATCAATTGGTGCTTTCATTGAGAGCTCTCGTTGAGATGTTTTTTATTAGGGTTCCAATCAGTTAAAAAAAAAAAAAAAAACTGTTCACACACTGTTCATCGAACGGCACTGTTCATCGAACGTTACTGTTCATTGAACACCACTGTTCATCGATCGTTACTGTTCATCGGACGCTACTGTTCATCAGTCGATATTTTTCTTCAAAAATTACTGTTCATCATGGGTACTATTCATCAGGAAAAAAAATAATTTTTTTTGAGTTATTAATCGCTTGAGTATTAATCATGGCATCAGGCGGCATCGATCAGGACGCGGAATACGCACTCTCTAAGCTCTTGCAAATGGGTACGGTGGCCGAATATGAGCGTGAGTTTGTGGTACTTGCAAATCGATTAACAAGGATCTATGAATCTTTACTTATATAGTATTATATCTCCGGGCTTAAACTGGATCTACAATGTTTACTCTTATGGTCAAATCCCAAAACTCTAGACGAAGCTTTTTCATTGACCCGTGGGGCGGAAACATGCTTCGCGAAGCTAGATATTTGGGAATTTTTGAGGTCCAATCCTTTAAGTTTGGGAGAAGACTTTTTCAAAGCTCGTATCACCGAGGTTCATTTTGAGACAATTGCAAAGGAAGAGAAAGAACACATCGTTGAAAAGAAAATAGATGTCATTCTATCATTAGAGGGTGAATTTGCTTCACCTAAGGCTGAAGGGTCATTGAATGCTGATAAGTATATTGGAGTTGAAGAGGTTGTGGGTGGTGGCGAAGCGCTTAAGATTGGTGAGGATGAGTTGAATAGAGTGATATTGACACTTAAGGATGGAGGTGGTGAATTTGATAGTCGTTTGGATGAAATAAATTTGAATTTAAGAGAGGAATTAGCGGACTCTCAATCTGCATATTTTTCGTATCACCTTGAGGGTAAGATGATTTTTGAAGGAGTGGGGAGTGTTATGGCATGTGTAGCGGAAGACGGAAGAATGATGTTGTGTTGTGTCCAAGGCAAAGGAATGCGAAAGAAGGAAAAGGTGAAGGCTGCAATTCAAAGAAGATTATGGGATCCCAGATTACGCCAATATTGCAGGAGGACGGACTCCCAAATGACTCAAGAAGTCCAAACGTATGGCATAAAAATTATGTCATATAATCTATCTTTATTTACGTGTCTTTGTTTAGGACTATTTTCATATTTATTTAGGAAAGTCAGTTAAGAATGTTTTAAGACTACACATTGAGGGCAAGGTGGTTTTGAAGGAGTGAGGAATGATACGCCTGGGCCCGAGCCCATGGCCTATTTAGGTCTTAGGGTTTTACTCTTATAAATAAACTTGTAATCCTTTATTATAATCAATCAAGTTTTAAGATTAATAATTCTCCGGTTCTTCTCTTCTATTTCTTAAGGAGCTCGCACATGCTAAAAGTGGTGCCTTATCCCGATACAACCCCTAACCGGGTCGTATCACCTAGACTGTTGCATATCAGTGTTTTTTCTTATTTTTACTTCGGTTATTAAACATTAACAGTGGCGGCAATTATTATGTGCAAATGGTGCAACCGCACAGGGCCCCTTATTATAAGGGACCTTCAATTTAGTATACATCTATTAATATTTATAGTTTTATGCATATCTAAGTATATAATGTTTTGAATTTTTAGTGTTTTCGCTAAATATTATCAAAGTTGAATTTTTAGTGTCTTTACGTAATATCAAAGGACTTTTTGTAATATACTCTAATGTAAGAACATGAATGATTAAGTGTTTAGGATGATTATATGTAAAGATTTCTAGTGAGAGAAGTTAGAGAGAGAAAGAGGTGGGAGCCTTTGGAAGGAAACTTGTGAGAGGTTAGATTAGAATGAAAGGTCCAACCCTTTCCCATGGGTGGGAAAGGGTATATATAGTTACAATGTAAACGCCCCTTGAAACGGGCTGTAGAGCGGGCTGACAGTGGGTAAGAGACCCGACCCGACTCCACAAATACTAACTAATACTACTCTACATACTAACTAATATGATAATTACTACGAGCTACAATATGCTAAACAATACTCGGGGTGACCGAGTCTTCATATGAATAATCGTATTCCTAACAATCTCCCCCTAAGGGAGGTCACCCCGGAAAATAAATGTTGATTCATAGTATTTTTGACGACGTCTTTGTAGCTCGTAGCCTTTTGATTCTTCATTGTTGAGATCTTTGTGCATTAAGTGGAAGACTATAGATGACACCTTCAATGTGATGGATGATCTTTGGAAATAACATCAGCTGCACCATCCAAAAGAATGTTTGAAAGTCATCTTGGAGTAGTGATGTCTCCATGTGATATGAACCTCTTTGTGTAAGCATGCTCACACTTTTCAGGATCATGATCTTCTTCATCAGAGTTGAGGAAGCACGGTTGAAGCCCATTCAATGATCATGATATCTTTTGAGTTGTGAAGTTGAAGTGTGAGCATGTGTTGATTGATCAGCATCTTATCAGCAATCACCCGCAACCGTTAGAAATTCCTGCAAGTAGACAGTTAGCAACAAATCATCCGGTGCTTATAGGTTTGGAATTAGAGATCGTCAACAGCATAGTGTGAAGACTCCTTCTAATCCTTACCAAGACCGTTCCCAATCGGCAAACCCTCGAGAGGATTTACGCGAACTACCTTAGTAGATCAACGAATGGGTGAGCCGCTGGAGATCACTCCACGGCTGTTGATTGTTTGTAACCATAGCGACCACTAAGCGTAATCCACAAGGAATTACCTAAGTGACCTGCTTTCAGGGCTGCTTGATGTTGACCCTGGCAGGAATTTCCATTCAATCACTGGGAGTTACAACAGCAACATCCCTCATAAATGTTCTGGCAGATTGCCAAGATCTGCGTAGGACTCATAATTTTACCACTGGTGTCCTTAATGTTGAACAACCAGGGTAGAGGTAGCACGTGTTTCTATGAGATCTTTTTATGCATCTCGAGGCTCTAGACTCAATAAGTGCATTTGGTTTTCCTATGCGGAGATTAGGGAGAGGTCTCCTTCTTCAATATCAACCATCTCTAAGAGATATGTCGATAGATTACACCGGTTCCCCATAAGAATGAAACAAGTTCTTTTGAGAGAACTTGAGTGGTTAGAAGGTTTAGTGCAGTGCGTCACTAGGTCCATGACGTCTTGTCTTCAATATCAATGTTGCCTTAGCAACCATCAATAGATTATGAATTGAACCCGTTTTCTGCCCTAAGGTTGAATAATTGGAGGGCTATTTCTTTTCACCCTTTCTCATTTTATTTCTTTTTAATTCTTCAACCCCTTCTTTTTCCATTCTCACATTTCTCCTTTTTTTTCATAATCATACCTATGGACTTTCTAATACTATCTATTTGGTATTGTCCATGGGTAGATCCCTCCGGCTCTGGCGGATCATAGGACGTTATTCCTAGCCTTAGCCACCTTATAACTCCATGACTGTCCTAAGTTGCCATTTACCAAATCATTGAAAATTCTCTCAATGTGTTTATGATTGAGAAACACATTTTGTTAACACATTGAGAGTTTTGTCATTTTCAAATGCTCCCCCTTAACATGTGCTCATAAGTATTGATTTGAAAATTTGCACATGTCGGGAAGAGTTGCACTTTTTGAATTGATCTACCTTAAGTGATCATGACCGGGCATTCGAGACACGCTTGCATCACTAGATAAACTAGCTTGAAGTTATTACCCGGCCCGATCAGGTTCACCCAAGGTTTCTCGAAATGGTACATTCTACTTAAACTAGTCCTCTTCGAGACACGCTTACATCACTGGTTGAACCAGCTTGAAGTTATTACCCGTCCAGGACTAGTCCTTTCGATTCAAGACAATTCTGTTTCGTCAATTCATGAGTCAAGTCTAAGATGCACTCATATGAGATGCATGGATCCTTTTACACAAATCATTTTGCTCCCCCTCAATATGTGCATTGATATGCGAAAGAGTTTGGCACATAGGAAAGAGCAGATTTTTGTTTTCATGTTCAAAAACATCACTTTTGAATCAGTTTTTCATATTTAAATCACATCTTCTCCCCCGATCAAAAATTTCAAATCAATTTGAGATTTGTGATCCCAAGTGATTTAAATAAGTATAAAGTTTTGGAGAAGGATGTGACATTTTTAAGAATGACTGATTTTGAGACGACATTTAAGCTCCCCCTCAAACCTTGAGGGAGTATGTTATGTGTTAGAGATGACGAGTTTATAAATGATTTTGAGTTTAGCGATAAACTCATGAAAGATTCATATACTAACACATAACAATTGCACTTAATCCACTTGAAGTTATGCACAAAGATCATTGTTTTGATGATGTATAGTTTTTGAAATCATTCTCCCCCTCAATCGATGACACATTTTAAAATTAAACATTTTGCATAAAGTATTAATTTTGATAGCATCGATTGAGTGGTAAATTTTAAACAACTCTTCAGGTTTGTTTGATCTTCAAAAACCATGGTACCACCAAGTTTGGAGCAAATACTTTCCCGAAGAATCTTTAAAGGAAAAGTATTTGAGATGTAAAGAAGACTTCTCTTCTTTTACCACAAATGATGCACTTAAGCGTACATCAGATCGGAAAGGCACAAATATAAAGTAATTCATGCCTTTGTTAGGAACAGTCGTCTTTATGGCGACGAACTTTCCCCAATACTAAGACCGGGTTGCTATCTGAAGTAATAGCAAACCATTTTTTTGAGGTCCGGGTTGCAGCCTGAAATGACTACAAGCCATAATTTTGAAGTCCGGGTTGCAGCCTGATATGACTGCAAGCCATAATATTGAAGAATATTTTAAGATACGACATGTTTTAGAAAAAAACTTTATTTGAAACCGAAAAACTCTTGCTCAAGCATATGTATGATTCCGTGTCATTATTGAATGACATTTCTAGAAACGTACATAATATTGATTACACAAGAGACATGCGTGAAAAGAATATTTTTGTATTTTTTTTTTTTTTTTTTTTTATGATTTTTCAGATTTTTATGGTTTTTATAGGTTTTATATTTTTCTATATGCGTATTGGTATAAGATATGTACAAAGGATACCAGACAGTTTAAGGAGATGATGACATGAGCATCAAAATGAGATTAGCGTTCAGCTCATTGTAGAAGTAAGTAGTCAACATCTCTTAAACTTTCACCACCAAAGCTTACGAGGCTCCTGAATAATCGTCTGATTCCGTAGTTGCCATGATATAATCTTAAACGAGATTTTACAACTCTTGTGACTTAAACCAAGAGATTGATTCTCTCCCGGGATTTTACTAAAGTCAACAAAAGAAACCGAAAGATGTAGTATGCGAGTTAAACTTAGAGAGAGATCTTGGATAAGTGACAATTAGCATTAAGTGTCAAGTCGCGACAAGTCAAGTTACAATAGATCCGATCGTAATAAGTCAAGGCCTAAAGATTAACTCACAACATCAAATTACAATCAGAATAATCGAAACGACTTGAGTCACAACAATTCACCAAACACAAGTAGTTAACAAATCACTAGAATCTCACAACTGAGTTAATCGCTAGACACCCACCAAATCGATGAATTTTTTATTGCCTCATCAATGTGAAGCTTTGGTAGCTTCCACCCAAACCGACAATCACCTACATGAGACCACTTTCCATAAGACGTTGAGGTGACGTAAAAAGTCTCATTGGATGAAGCTCAGAAACCCGAAGAAAATGATAACACCGAAGTAACAGGGTGAACCACAGATCATCTCTGCGGTTATCAATCCCGGAATGTATGATGAAGCCTGATCACATGACCCTGTTGTGCGTCCCCTATGTACACTTTACTCTGTGGTTTTGAGCAGTTGTCTATTCAGGGGAATAAGATAACAACATCTTCATTTCACCAAATGCTTTCCGGTTATGTTACACATACCAACTTAATCCATATTGTACGCATGTATCCAACACAAGAAGAAACGATGACACCAAAGTAACAAGTTGAAGCACTGATCATCTCTGCGGATATCTCCTCCGAAATATATGATTAAGCCCGATCACGTGAACCTGTTGCGCATCCTTGGTTTAGAAAAATCTCTCCCCTGATGGTTGCGATCTCATCAGAATCATCATACCATTGTGTACATGAAGCATTAACCAGAAACACTTTACCATAAATCATATCAGCTCATATGAAGATGTCGATAAGCAATATCATCTCACGCTCCAATTGTTCTTCTCATATTTCTTCCCACTGAAAGCTGAAATAATACATACCACAAGTGTCAAGAGAACACTTCCCCCACATAGTTGGAATGATACACCAAATGCCACAAGTTAATACACTGATATTCTCTGCGGTTATGACATTTGTCTTCCCGGGATAACTTCAATTAAGAAGAAGTATTAAGTTCATCACGTGTACTCTTAATGCATTCAGATGTATGTCTCCTTCCCCCTTGCTGGTTTTGATACCTCAGAATCAGCAACATATATTAGAAGAACATCATTTGCTCAGATATATCCTGTGAGAATCAACTGCTGTAGAAAGTCTCTATGACTATCATTACCAACCCTTGTGTAGGTTATTTGAAGTGACCACAGATGAAGTAAACCCAATATACCAAACTTGAAACTGAAGAAGAATTCCCCAAATCTGTAACCTAAGCTTGCACTGTTGTTGATTAAAGAACGATGTAGAAGAATAAGTACAACACCTCTTAAGACTATCCACATCCGCATTTGCGTGTGACACTGAGCACTACAATGTAACTCCTTGAAGTGATAGCTATAGCCCGTGAGTACTACAATGTAACTCCTTCCATCGGGTATAACTAGATAATCCTAGTCCCAATCATAAACTTTAAGAGTTCACGCAAGTCATCAATCGATACATGAAGTTTCGATGATGAAATAAGTAGACACCTTCGTAAAGTACTCTTCAATCTCAATTAAGGGATGCCAAATAAACTCCGTGATCACTTGAAATTTCATGTCCAAATTGTTAGCCGTTTTGACGTTTTAGTCGACATTTTCCGTAATGTCCTTCGGGTTGATTTCCAAAGTGCTTATTTGGAGGAACAACAATCCGTGATGAAATAGAACAAAGAGACGGATCATTATTCATGTTTGCAACTTCACAATCATGATAGTCATCATCAACACCTTGAGGAATAACTGGAGATTGGGTTACTTGAGTAGTCTGAGTAATACTTCTAAATGATGCATCTTGATCAATGGAGATTGAGGAAGGTGAACCAGTTGAGACAGTAGGAACTGGAGCAACAGCTTCAGGAACTACATGATCAACATTCATTGAAGCTTGGAAGTATTCATCAAACATAATCCCAGTCATCCTTAGTACATAGAACATTAGGTGTTGGAGGAGAGTCGTATGACCATTCTTCAAGCATCAATCAACATGTGGTATATTCACACTTCTCCCCCTCAAAAATTGCAAGCGAGGTTTGGCATTTTTGAGTGAGCAAGTGAATAAGAATACACTCAATCATGTATTTTATTCACTCTTCTCCCCCTCAAAAATTGCAAGCGAGGTTTGCCATTTTTGATTGAGCAAGTGAATAAGAATACAATCAATCATGTATTTTATTCACACTTCTCCCCCTCAAAAATTGCATACGAGGTTGCCATTTTTGATTGAGCATGTGAATAAGAATACACTCAATCATGTAGTTTATTCACTCTTCTCCCCCTCAAAAATTTCATACAAAGTTTGCCATTTTTGAATGAGCAAGTGAATATGAATTCAAGCAAAGATGTGTAGATCCACTTGATGACTGAACGAACATGGAGGAAGCATGAATCGTATTGTTGAGAATGGTCAAACTAAGAAGATTTCTCTTCTTCCGAAGATAAGGCGCACTGAATCGTACACCTTTCTTTTCTTTGATAAACGGGGCCTGAAGTGTTGTCAGCAGACACCATAATGATGACATTGAGGACCGAGGCTTGAACTGAGGTGTTCAAATGTCATAGTCAATGGAGAACGAGGCCTGAACTGATGTGAACAGACGTCATCGTCATGTGAATCAAAGTTGAGCTTCTTTAACCCCTGATTGATGAGATATCACTCTTTTCGGCAGCCAAACTTTGAGTCTTTCCTTAATCGTGTTGAGCGATGTACCTGCACTTAAGTAAAGACTACCTGCACTGACATTAAGAGTTTGTTTGCATTTATATGGGTTAGTGATATCAGCATATATACCATTTGGGGTTCCACTGTCAACCTTGGCTTTGCAATTAGTGAACATCTTTCTCGTAGGTATCCATATAAGACCGACAATCTTAAAAATTCTACCCGTCGGTATCCACCTAAGGCAAGATCTAGGAGTGTTTGGTTTCTCATGGAAAGTGGAAGTCTTGTTGAGAGAAGACCTTTGACCTATAGCAATCTACCTACCAGGTTTTTGAGTATAACTCTTTGGTTCTATGGGCTTGGTGTAGTTTCTAGTCTTGGATGGTTGAACCTTATCACGAGTATTCACATCCGTCAAGAATTTTGTCATACAATCATCATGATTAGCATTAAAAGCATATTTCTGACAGGTTGAGCAAACTGATCATTTGGATTTAGAAAGAGATCTAGAATCCTTAGAGTGAATTGCTACGGAAATCGCTTTAATCGATGTGAAACTACTCTTTGAAACTAGACAATTCCTATTCGTTAGTTGAGTGCTCACAGGTTTTGGTTTGCTGCTACTGGCCAATTTTTGGAGTAAGCTAGAAGGCATCCTATGAGGTCGTGAACCTAAGATACCATCCTTTTGAAGTAGAGCCCTTTTCCTAGCCTTTTCAAGATCATTGTTCATGTACAAGTCATTTATATCATAAGAGTTTTGAGTTTTAACGTTTGGTATTGACACTCTTTTTGAACATATCCTAGAAGAGTCAGGAGAAGGTGTAGCTGCTTGTTGAGCATGAACAAACCCATAGGCATTTTTCTTAGGCAAATTATGTGAAGTGACTGGTTTTGACAAAACTTGTTTCGCATCAACTTGGGAGGCAAACTGAGTTTTTGAAAATTTTGGATGTTCAGATCTAATCGCATTCAGTTGTCTAACAACTGAATGATTCCTACTTGATTGTAAAACCGGTTTCCCCAAGATTGATGGTTTTGCAAACTTAGTGTTCACACTGTTTCTTGTTAGTTTTCCTACCTCATTTTTAAGAGCAGCAGTTGTAAAGCCCTTTTCCTGAATTTGAGATTTGAATTTATCATTTTTGACCCTCAAAGATGTTGTTTGTTCTAAAGTTTTAGTACTAGCATCTTTGATAGAGTCTCTTAGATCTATGTGATGCCTTTTCAAAGTCTCATTCTCCTTAAGTAATCTAGCCACATAAAGTTCCAATTCGATGTTTCTTGATTTAATAACATCGATGTCATGTTTAGCTTTGACTATATTACTTTTCTCATTCAGGATAGAAATGTGCTTTTTCAAATTGCTGATTGTCGAGTTTTTGTCTTGAAGCTGAGCTTTCAAAGTGTTAATTTCTAAAAATTCACGGAACTCAGGAAATTCCGGATTTTTACATGGTTGATTAATTTGAAAACTTTCTTCCTTTTGTTGCATTGCGATTTCAAGTGAAATACAATGTTTTTCAAGTAGTAAAAATCTGTTTAAAAGTTCATTAAAAACTTCTTTATCAACCACATCATTTGATTTAAAAGACTCAGCCATAAACAAAGGATTAACACAATGTTTTTCAAGTTGTGCAAATTTGTTTGAAAATTCATTAAGAACTTCTTTATCAACCACATCATGTGATTTAAAAGACTCAGCCATAAACAAAGAACTTGACTCATCATAATGTTCAACATCCTGATTACTTTCTCCCCTTTTATGACTCATATTTATTGAATTAGAGATGGTATTGCTATCAGTCTTTTCCAACAAATTTGTGTCATAACTGGGCTTAATATGATCAGTATGCTGCCATTCATTAGAAAGCACATTATGTTGATCAGTCAAGGGTACCTCAGCACATGACTCCTGTTCTTTTACCGGTCTAAAATCTGCATCCATATCATGTGTAACAAGAGTCACTGAACTGCTGGTAGTGTCAAGCTTAGCAGTCTTTGATCCTTTGCATTCAGTGATAACTGACCCAACATTCGATGCTTTACCCGAATCAACAATACTATCACATGATTGCACCCGACTTTCATTCATCTTGATGTCACACTTAGGTTTGTCTTGTGCTCTCTTGGCAATGTACTTCTTGACATTACCCATGAGTCGGAGTAGTGTATCTCTGAACATGTCAATCTCAACTCCCGTGTAATTTGTAAAATACTTATTAGTCATTTGGTTCTCAGTGATTTGTGAATCAATGAACACTTGGAGTTGGTTGTTGATCACACAAAAGGCAGCCATGGATCTTCTTTCAGAAAAGTTTCCTTTGTCAAGTTGTTGTTCAAGTTGGTCTAAATACAGAGTCATTTTGACTGTGAAAGTCTGAACATCTTGACCAAAGAGTGATGTGAATGCACGTTCGTAAGCGAATGCGCGTTCGTATCCTGTTAAGTATCCAGTTCGTTCAAAGAGAACCTTGAGATGTGAGTGAAGAAGTCGAAAACATTCAATGCACATTTCCTTTGCATTATCGGGCAATTTTTGCGGCTGATGAAGTTCTCTCTCAGAAATCACAGAGTCTGAAGTGGTAGACATGATGTAAACGTGCACGGGATTTTACAATTCTATGATTTAAACCGAGAAATAGATTCTTTCGCGGGATTTTACAAAATCAAGAAGAAACCGTGAAATGATGCAAGAGGACTTTAGTGATTGAGTGTGAGATGATAAACCTTGCAAGGTACAATTAGTTATCTAAGTCAAGTCACAACGAGTCAAATCACACCAAGTCAAATCACAATTAGTCAAATTGCAAGAATTAACTCGCAACGTCAGATTGTAATTGGACAAGTTGCAACAACTCAAATTGCAACAATTCTCAAATCACATAACTATTCAACTAGCAGTGTATAGTCACCTCACAACTACTTGATCAACTAGCAGTGAGTTATCAATTCGCACTAAGAGTCAACCAACAATGAGTTATCAACAAGCAATATGATTTGGTTTGGTTGATGCAAATTGTATGTTGAAAAGTTTGGTCTAAAAACTTAAAACCTCAATAACTTCACTCCGGAGGTGATTTGGGCCTCAAAAAAATTTGTTTCACAACTTCGTGGTGAAGCCTCACAATATTCAGCCTGTTCCGAATGTTTTGACAGCTAATTCGTTGAAAACGGAGTTACGGTTCAAAAGTTATGGCCGTTTGAAGTTTTGACGTAAAAAGTCAACTTTGGTCAACTCGCTGAACACCCACTCGTTGAATGAGCAACTCTCTAGAATGGCAACTCTCTAGAATGGCAACTCGCTGAAAACCAACTCTCTAGAATAGCAACTCTCTAGAATAGCAACTCTCTAGAATGACAACTCTCTAGAATGACAACTCTCTAGAATGGCAACTCGCTGAGAACCAACTCTCTAGAATGGAAACTCTCTAGAATGACAACTCTCTAGAATGGCAACTCTCTAGAATGGCAACTCTCTAGAATGCCAACTCGCTAGACCAACTCGCTGAATAGCTCAACTCGCTAGACCAACTCGCTGAATAGATCAACTCGCTAGACCAACTCGCTAGAACCAACTCTCTGGAACCAACTCGCTATAACCAACTCTCTGGAACCAACTCGCTAGAATCTGGAACCAACTCGCTAGAACCAACTCTCTACCAAGAAAAGGACAAAACTGTCACTTTCTAGCGTTTTGTCTTCTTTCCCTTTATTGTAAACTGCCAAATCTCTACACCCAACTATCTAGAAAGACCTGTCAACCCTCTACAATGAAATGGCAACTCTCTAGCAAGAAAAACAACACAAAAGTCCTCCAATGTCCACGAAAATGATGAAATAACTTAACCAAAAGCTACACAAGATGCCTACAACACTTCTAGATACAAAAGTACAAGCAAAATGCCAAGAATAACACCTAACGAGATCAAACTAATGTGAAAACCACCAAGTAAAGTCGAACCATCCAAAAACACAAAACCAAGCTATAAATTCGAGCATACCACGAATCCTAAGATAGAACCATGGCTCTTGATACCAATTGTAATATACTCTAATGTAAGAACATGAATGATTAAGTGTTTAGGATGATTATATGTAAAGATTTCTAGTGAGAGAAGTTAGAGAGTGAAAGAGGTGGGAGCCTTTGGAAGGAAACTTGTGAGAGGTTAGATTAGAATGAAAGGTCCAACCCTTTCCCATGGGTGGGAAAGGGTATATATAGTTACAATGTAAACGCCCCTTGAAACGGGCTGTAGAGCGGGCTGACAGTGGGTAAGAGACCTGACCCGACTCCACAAATACTAACTAATACTACTCTACATACTAACTAATATGATAATTACTACGAGCTACAATATGCTAAACAATACTCGGGGTGACCGAGTCTTCATATGGATAATCGTATTCCTAACACTTTTTATTTTCCATAATAGTTAACTTTTCGTGATATATGATGGCCTCATTCGTCATTTCACGCCGAGCCACCCAAATCAATGAGAATGCCCTGATCATTAAAAAGTGTACCAACCAAGTAACACGTCTAATGATATATGTTTACACTTTAACAATTTATATATGATAATACAATAAAATACTTTTCAACGTTTAACTATTTATTTATGTATGTCAAATAATTATACTCTATTGTTTGCAGAAAAACAATTGAGATTGAATGGTAATGTATGCATATATGTGTGGCGATCTCCTCTCTAAACTCAAACACAAACCAAGGTTAGTGTTTGAGTAAGAACTATTCTTAACTAACAGTTCTAATATTTGGGACTTAGTTCTATTTGAAGGAGAAATATGAGCTCTTGAAAGTGTTAATAACTTTTAATACAAGAGATGATCATTCCTCTTTTAAAACATCTTATTTATAAGCATAGGTAATATGGAGACATGTGGGGTAAAAGGTATGTGTCAACATTTGATAGGCAAAAGCATAAGTACACTTTGTACTTTTGCTTCTATTCCTAGCATGCTATCAGACATACTTTAAGAAACATTGTTGACAATTGTTTGTACCATTTTACCAACTATAGTACATTTTTGACTTTTGATAAGTAATTTGCACTTATTTCCCAATATGTTTCCCGCACTTGTATCAATGACTTAGACATCCTACCAAAAGGTCTAAGTCATCAGAATGTCTTTAGTTTGTTGAGGAGATCATCAGAGAGTAAGTGGGTTATTGTCATCACTCACTGACTCAATCATCTTGATCCTGGTTCTTATCTTTACTCTCTGAGAACCACCTCAGGTTGTGATGAGTCTTTCTTTCAGACTGAACATCTTGAAGATGACTCCCTGAATGCTCTTTTACATTTAGGGACTTGTTTTCTACTTTGGATGTTTTTCATTTAAATCCTATACAAGAGATCATTGGGCACTGAATTGGCCTATCAATTTCCCCCTATTTTGATAGAAAAATAGCCTAAGTGCTTTTAGTGTAAGTGAGTAAAACAACTTCTTCTTACTACTAAATTAAATGAGAGTAAATGTTGGACTGATACCGAGACTTAAAAGATAGATATTATTAAGAGTTAGAAATTACAAAAGTAAATTACAACATATATCTATTCAGTAACTTCCTCAATTCACATCCGTTCCTGTTTAGCTTTCTTCGATAAGAAGAAGTGCCTATCCTCTCTTTGGTTGATCAGGTTGTCAAGTATTTCAATAAACCTATTAGCCTTATAGGATCTGTTAGCATCAACTTTAATCTTGTAGAAGAATAAAGTATGAGTTTTCGCAATCCCAACGTCTAAGACCCTTTGAATGGCAGGCTCATTGAGGACATCTATGAAAAAGATCCCATGCTTACGTATTTCAATAACTTCCCCATCTCGAAACTTGAGTCCCTGTGGAAGAGTCTTATTGCAATGAAGATCAACCATGAATTGTCCAAGCTGAACTTCAGTGGGCTTCTTCCTTTTCTTTTGCACCGAGGATAGTTTTGAAGGATCCTGAAGAGTCAGTGTCTTTCTTGAGTCAATCTCTAGAGACTTTTCAACTTTTCTCAGCTCTTTATATACAAGCCCCAGAGTTCTTATAAATCCAGTAGCATTTTTTCCACCTTTCTTCTTCAGGATAGGCAACATCATGTCCAATTCCTTCACACCAATTATTTTCCATTTGAATTCCATGATGGTCTTATTGTTTGACTCATCATTGTTTCCGATAATAGTTAATAAGACTAGTTTGGTTTTAGAATGGATTTTGGCATTAGTTATTTTACCCTCTTTTCTTGTACAAGTCATCTTCTTATAATACTCATCAAATAACCTCTTTATCAGTTTTAGCCTTATGTTTTTCCTTGTTAGCTAATAGTTGTTGTTGCTGAATTTCCTTGAACAATTTTTCTGTCTTGATGGGTTGATCAGTGTTCTGAACTTCTTCACTTGCCACTTTCATGATGTAGTTGTTGTTGCTGAATTTCCTTGAACAATTTTCCTGTCTTGATGGGTTGATCAGTGTTATAAACTTCTTCACTTGCCACTTTCATGATGTCTTCGACAGATGCCAGTTCTTGCTTATTTTTCTCTTGAATTTCACATATGTGAGCAATCCGTTCAGCAGTGCATTCAATCCCCCCTCGCCCCAAAGTCAAGCTGAAACGGAATTTATTCAGGAATATCAAAATGTTTAGCAATGATGGTTGAGGATGATCGTTTGATGTATATTTTTGCTGGTGATGGGTCATTTACATAAGTTATACCTTTTCCTTTTTCCATCTTGGGTTGATATTAAGGAGATGACAGTTCAGTTATCTTGATGGATTGAAGAGGTATGGCAATGGCATTAAGATCTTCCCATGCATGCTCCGCCTTGGTTTTAAATGAGGGTCCTTAATAACAACCATTGTGGTTTTTTCATTTCTGATGAGTGCTCAAACACTCATCATTTTTAGCCAAATCTGAACTGCAAAACATTCAAAAACACTCAAATGAGCATCAAAATACTGAAAATATCTCAGGAATTGTGTTTTATATGTTTCAGATGCAAAATGAGTAAAAACAAATGAAAAACGAACAAAGTTTTCATAATTGGCAGTTTCAATCCCCTAACTTTCATAAAATGTCAAATCTAGTCCCTGGTTATTTAAAATGTGGAGTTTTATCATTCAAGGCCCCTAAAATATTCTTAGTTGTCAAAATTGGTCCTTGAATGAATTTTTGGGCAAACGTCAAAAATAGTCCCTCAAGTTTCAAATATTGGCAGATTTGGTCCCTGGTGGAAAATTTTGGAAGAAAAATCATTATGGGTCCTTGGGAAGTCACTAGTTATCACATTTGGTCCCTGGGTGAAAGTTTTCAAAAGTTTGCAACTTTGGTCCCCCCAAGTTTGAAAAATGACATAAATAGTCCCTGGGATTTGTCAAAACTTGGAAATTATCATAATGGTTTTTGGTAATTGGAATTTAACATGAACGGCCCTTGGAAAACCTTTGGAAAAATACCACAACCCACCCTAAACTTTTGGCTAATTGCAAAAATGGTCCCTGTGATTTTCAAATACAAAACCAAACGGACCAAAAATAAAACTAAACCAAATCCAATACCAAACAAGTCTAATACCAAACACACCCACCTCTTTTCCAGCCCACCCCTTGGCCCAACAACCATCACCAGCCCAATCCACCCCACTAATAATACTCATTTCCGTTCTAAATAATCATCCCGGTCAAACACCCTTTGACCCTTCTTCCCCCTCCCACTTGCTCACCTGCTACTGTCAATCCCCCCTCCTCCACCTCAGCAACCCACTCCATGTCTCCCCCAACTCCCACAAACATCCAATATGCATTAATTGCCCTGAATTCCATTCAAGTTACCCCAACTGCTACTTTGACCATTTTGGCGCCAAAAGTGCTTTTGAACGGCTGAGATGAATTACAGAGATCCAAGGATCAAGAATTGGTGGGAAAAGTCTCTGAGGACACCTGGAAGCTCAATTCATCTATAAAGATCAAGAGGGAAGCAGTGGGAGAGATATCTAGTGTAATTTTTATTATCTTATGTCAAATTTTATAGTTCTTATATTCTAGTGTAAGATTTAGTTTTCTAGTGTTGTAACAAGTAATCCTAGTGTGTAATAAATCCTTTTCAAGTATCAATTTCAGTGTATCTTTATAAATTAAGAGAATGCAATTTTAGCTCAAAACTTCAATCTAGTTCAAATGTTGTTGTTATTTGTTATTATGGACTCCATTAGCTCATATAAGCTCCTATAGAGCTTCTGCAAGCTTTTAGTGATCTTAAAAATCAGAATAGTATAAAAAAATCAAAAATTACAAAAAAAATATAAAAATTCACTCAAAAAAAAAAAAAAAAAAAAAAAAAAAAAAAAAGGAAGAAGAGCAGAAGAAATGAAGCATGTGTGCTATGGAATATGGGTTTAGAGGTTATGGGTAAGGTATAGACTGTGATAATGGCAACTGGTTCATCAGATTTATGCTTGGTTCATTTGTGAGTTCCAAATTCCATTTTATACTTTTCACTGTACAAGTGCTTATCTCTGTTGCTTATCTATGTTTCTGTGCTTATTTGATCACATTTGAGCATTGTAGTTGATCATTGTTCATTGTTAATTTAGATTTAACATTTGCATCATTTTTAAATTTTCACTGTCAAATTAGTTCATAAAAGTCAAATTAGGTGTTGATCATAAAAAGTCAAAATTTCATATTGTGTAGAAAAATCATTTTTTGGAAGAATATTTGTGAATTTTGGGTGTAGATCTAGGACTTGTGCTTTTTACCAATGGTAGTATACCAGCTAAAATAATGAATCCTATCATCACTACATTTTTGTGATTTTTTTTGTGAAATTCACAGTCTCTCAAACACACCTGCAGGGAGAGTGACCTCCCCTGCACCACAGGAATTGACCCAAATTCTTGGGTTCACTCTGGCTTACCTAGTAGGCCCCACAGCCAACCCTTTGGCTTTTGAGTAGTCCAATAGTAGAACTTTTCATAATTCAGATTATTTTAGAGCTTGGCTTATCCACCCTTGGCTTATTAGACTTCTTTTTGTGCACTGACCTCAGATCATATAATGAGATAGTTAGTGATTGAACCAAGTTCTCAGGCTTGCATCTTGTTATATATTGGGACCCAGGGCCTAAGTTCTGGCTTATTAGAGAGCCATATAGCATATTATCATAGAGTAGGTTTAAATTTGGACCCTTGATCCTTGGTGTGGACCCCACACTAGGCTGCAAATCACCATTCTCACCCCTGCATCCTTAGTCCTCAAGTTTATAAAGCTTACTTCACAAGCACACTGTGAGCTTATTAGTAAGCTGATTGGCCTGATTTTTGGCTTGTTGTGTAGGCCCCCAGTCCATCTAAAAGGTTCATCCTAAAGATTGGTCTCCTGACCCCCTAGTAGACCTCACATTGGCTTGCTTAGTGCCAATTTGGCCTATGTGGCCTGTATGATTTTTGGGGCTTGCTTTTCAGCTTATCAGCTTGTTCTGTCCACTTAATTGCTTATTTCTACTTATTCCTTGTATACCTAACTTAGTTGTAGCTTAATTGACCTTTTGTTTTCACTATTTTGCTCTATACAAGTTTAATCAAGCATCACAAAATCCTAATAAGCCCAAAAGCTTAACTGTCTTCATAATAAGCTTCCCATTGTGCTTATTTCTGAGTTCTAACCAAAAGTCCTTTGTTAAAGTTGTTAATATATAGTATATAAACATGTTTTAAAAAGAAAAATCCAAAAAAAAAAAGGACAAACTTAATTATAGTGATAGCTTCTATTTAATAGAAGTTATTATCTTTCTCATTTTTCTCTTTAGCTTATTATTAAGCACTTATGTAATTTCATATTTTTCCTCAGTTCCTAATAGTTTGAAGAACTTTTGAGAATTTTTCCAGAATTTTATATTGTCACTTAGTAATTATTAGATTTATTAATTATTAATTAATATTAAAGTATTAAATAGCAAAATTAGATTTCATTAAGTAATACCTAGTTTTTATAATTTTCCTAGCTAAGTTAAAACATTTTTAGGAATTTTTCTAGAATTTCTACTGTTCATTTTCTATTTTTTAGAATTTAATTAGTTTAATTCGTAATTAATTAATAATAAGAATAATAATTAGTAAAATAGTTTAAAAATACATAAAACCAACGTTTTATAATTTTTTATGATTCCTGTGATGGTTAATTAGTTTTATAAAAAATTTCTTAATTATCTAAGTTATTTTGGTATTTTTAATAATTTAAATCAGTTTAATTAGTTAATTAATAAGCAATTAGTAATTAATTAATAATAAATAATTAAATAGTGTAAAAATAATTTTTATTTTTATAAAAATTTTCTTTATTTATTAGGATTGTAAAAACATTAATTTCATACCCGTAGCCTTTTTAGTTAATCAGTTTTACTTTTTATCACGTACGTTAGTACACGTTTATAATTAAAACGTACGTTTTTAGGTTTTAGCTCATTTCTTTTTAACCCAAATTCACATAATCAATTATATTGCTTTCCTAATCTATTTTATTTCATAATTCTCAAATAATTCTCATCACAACCCTTTCTTGTGAAAAATCACCCGATCACAAGCATGCTAAAGCATAATTCACACCTCGTCGGGACATAACGACCTGGTGATACCCTATATTACCCAGAAGCATTGGTGTAGGCTATTTGACTATATTGACCACACCTGTGGTTGACTGCTTTTGCACCAATTAAATTTTGGCGCCGCTGCCGGGGAGGTGTGCGCGTTTCTGTAGCGTCTTAAGAGATTAGTGTTATTTTACCATCATCACTATACATTAGTGTAAATTTCAAATCAAAACATAAAAAAGTCATTAACACTTTTCCTAAAGTGTTAAAACACCAAAAAAAAAAAAAAAAAAAAAAAAAAAAACCGAAACAAATCGTAACGTTTTCTGAATCGGGTTTCTTTTAAGGTGATTCTTAAAGAAATACGATTTTTGATAACGAAACGATACCAAAAATAATTCCAAAAGTTTTTTCACATATACACAAAAACCCAAAAACATCCGTCTTTTTCTTGTGAGTAATAATACATAAAAATAAACCGTCGCAAACCATGACAGAACACCTACCAACTGGGGGTGTGGACATTAATAAGTTCCCAAACATAAGATTAAAACTTGCCTTTGTATCCCTGTGAGTGGTGTACCTTTCATAAAGAAGCCACTTGCTTGTGATTATTGGTTTAAGTTCACTGTCGTTTTGCCTCGATTTGTTTTGAGTGAGTTTTGTTTTTAGTGCATGCGCACTCGTTCTTCAAGGTCCACGAGCCCATTACGTGAGCTTGTTAGGAAACGTCGAAGACCTCATAGACGTTCAGCACCAACAATCGGATCTGAGATTCGTACTGTTTCCAGATCTACTGTCACCATGGCGGAAGACCGCCTCATGTGTGAGCTTCTCCAAGCACCCATCGAGGGTTACGGAGATGCCATTGTTGTTCCAGCCATCGTGGCTGATAATTTTGAGCTCAAAACTGGGTTACTCAATCTTGTAACCTCAAGTCAATTCTACGGTTTTGAGAGGGACGATCCTCATGCTCACATTCGATGGTTCAATAAAATCACATCAACCATTAAGTACAAGAATGTCCCTTGTGAAGCAATCAAACTTCTCTTCCCATTCTCCCTCGAGGGACAAGCCCGGATTTGGCTTGAAAAATAACCTCCTCGATCTATTGAGACATGGGAAGATCTTATCAAAAAATTTGTGAATGAATTCTTCCCACCTTCCAAGACCACGAGTCTTAAGAACGAAATCACCAAGTTCACTCAGAAATATGATGAATCATTTGGTGAAGTATGGGATCGTTTCAAAGAATTACTTCGCAAGTGTCCACATCATGGTTTCTCAGAGTTGATGCAACTCAATACTTTCTACAATGGTGTGAGCCAAGCTGATCAGGATTCACTCAATGCCTCCGCGGGAGGTAACTTCTTGAGTAGAACCACCAAAGAAGCTTTGCAAATCATAGAAAACAAGTCCAAGGTCTGCTCTACACGAAGCAAGACGATTGTTTCCCAAATCAATGCGGGACCTTCTACTTCATCTTCTGTGGGTCAATCTAGCACGGATGCTAAGATTGACAAGCTCACTGAAGCTATTCAAGCTTTGGTTCTCGCCCAACAAAAGAAAGTTTCCTTTCCACAACATGCTCCACCTGCTGAGGTTAAAAAAGTGGAAGTCTGTATGACTTGTGGTGGGCCGCATGCCTACTACAATTGCACAACTATTGATGGTACTCCATATGAAGCTAATGCTGTTGCCGGGTCCCAAAATCAAGGAGGCAATCAATACCACCCTCCTATGGACCCGAACTATCGTCCTCACCACTACCCTGGACCTCCCGGTTTTAATCAAAACCAAAATGTCCAAAACCGTAACCAAGGTAAATTCAATCAGGGTCACGGTTTTCAAAATCAAAACCAAGGTTTTCAAAATCAAGGTTTCCAACATCAAGGAAACTTTAATCGAAACCAAGGTCAGGGTAATTTCAATCCTGGATATTTTCATGGAAACAACAACCCTAATCAGGGTAATTTTCAAAATCAAGGTCCCAATCCGAACAATCGAGCTCCAAATTTTCCTAATCCGAATCAAGCCATTGTTCCAACTGGGCCTTCATCTGACGAGTTGTTAAAGCAATTCATGAAATCCCAAGAAGAGTTGAACAAGATGTTGTTCAGCCAGATTTCTGATATCAAGAAGTCTTTAAATGATCGACCCTCTGGCTCAGGTACTACTTTACCGAGCAACACGATCGCTAACCCGAGGGGCGATGCTAAGGCGATCACAACAAGAAGTGGTGCTTCATATGATGAACCCACGATTCCTACTACCTCTTCTTCCTCTCCTCCAAAGGTAGTGGAACGTGAACCTGAGGTGACAAAGGACAAGGTGCAAACTCCTAGCTCACGAAGTACAGCACACGTCTAACCTCAGGTTATTTTAGAAACCAGATGTAAGCCTGGAGTTGTCTTTGAACCACTAGAAACTCCAGTGGACAACCCTAAATCCAAAACTTCTATTCCTTACCCATCATGTCTCAATGAACAAAAGCTCCGCGAAAAGGCTAGTCACCAAATGGATAAATTTTTCCAAATCTTCCAAGATTTGCACTTTGCATTAGCTTCGCGGACGCTATTCTCTTGATGCCCAAGTTTGCATCAACAATCAAGAATCTGTTAAGTAATAAGGAAAAACTCTCCGAGATGGCTAGAACTCCTCTAAATGAGCACTGCTCAGCAGTTCTCTTGAAAAAGCTTCCCGAGAAGCTTGGAGACCCCGAGAAATTTCTCATTCCTTGTATATTTCCGGGTATGGTTGAATGCTTCGCCTTGGCCGATCTAGGTGCTAGCATTAACCTGATGCCATATTCTGTGTGGAAGAAACTCTCTCTTCCCGAACTTATTCCCACGTGTATGACATTAGAGCTTGCCGATCGATCGATTTCTCGTCCACTTGGCATTGCCGAGGACGTATTCATTAAAGTGGGAAAGTTCCATTTTCCGGCAGATTTTGTGATTGTTGACTTTGATGCCGATTCAAGGGTCCCTCTAATTCTTGGAAGGGGATTCCTTAGAACTGGGCGTGCTCTCATCGATGTATTTGAGCATGAGATCACATTGCTTGTTGGAACGGAAGCCATCACCTTCAACCTCAATCAAACTTCGAGGTACTCCTCCAATTATGACTCTGAATCGGTGAACCAAATAGATGTCATCGATGTTGCTGCTGAGGAGTACGCTCAAGAGGTTTTAGGTTTCTTTGATGATTCTCCGAGTGAAAACCTCACTCCATCTTCTTATCCCATCATTGCCAATTCTTCTCCTTCCCTCACTCCGTTTGAGGGAAGTGACTTCGTCTTAGAAGAAATTGAGGCCTTTGTCAAAAGTGATTCGATTCCCGATGGAATCGATAACCAAGAGATTGACCCCGAGAGGGATATTCTCCTACTTGAGAAATTATTAAACGAAGATCCCTCTCCTCTTCTTGTTCTACTACAAACACTTCATAAAGAGAAAATAAAAAATGTTGAGAAAACTGATGACTTTCCTGAGGTCGAACTTAAGGACTTGCCGCCTCATCTTGAATATGCATTTCTAGAAGGTGATGATAAATTGCCCGTCATAATTGCTAAAGATTTAAGTGTTGAGGGAAAGGCTGCTCTATTAAAGGTTTTGAAGTCACATAAACAAGCAATTTCTTGGCGACTCTCCGACATCAAGGGCATTGACCCCGAATTTTGTACCCACAAGATTTTAATGGAGGATGACTTCAAACCAACAGTCCAGCGACAAAGAAGGGTGAATCCTAAAATTCATGAGGTCATCAAACAAGAAGTTTTAAAACTTCTTGATGCCAGATTGATTTACCCTATCTCGGACATTCCTTGGGTTAGCCCAATACATTGTGTTCCAAAAAAGGGTGGCATTATCGTTGTCACAAACGAGGAAAATGAGTTGATTCCAACTCGATTGGTTACGGGTTGGCGTGTCTGCATTGACTATCGCAAGTTAAATGACACCACCCGCAAAGACCATTTTCATCTGCCCTTTATGGATCAGATGCTCGAGAGATTAGAGGGGAATGAGTATTATTGCTTCCTCGATGGTTTCTCGGGTTACTTTCAGATTCCCTTTGATCCGCAGGATCAGGAAAAGACCACTTTCACGTGCCCCTATGGAACATTTGGATATAAATGTATGCCATTTGGTTTATGTAATGCTCCGGGCACGTTTCAAAGATGTATGATGACCATATTTTCCGACATGATCGGGAAAACTATGGAGGTCTTTATGGATGATTTTTCGGTCATTAGGGATTCGTTTCAATCATGTCTCTCCCATTTAGATAACATGCTCAAACGTTGTGAAGACACAAGGTTATGTATAAATTGGGAGAAGAGTCACTTTATGGTCAAAGAGGGCATTATCCTCAGCCATAAAATTTCAAAGAACGGGATTGAGGTTGACAAAGCCAAAGTGGATGTCATTGCAAAATTACCTCATCCCACTACCGTCAAAGGTATTAGGAGTTTTTTGGGTCATGCCGGTTTCTATCGTAGGTTTATTCAAGATTTTTCTAAGATTGCCCGGCCTATGACCCATCTCCTCGAGAAGGATGTCCTTTTATCTTCTCCCCCGAGTGCATCGAAGCTTTTGAAACATTGAAGGAAAAGCTTACTGAGGCACCGATTCTTGTTGCCCCTGATTGGGACTTGCCCTTCGAACTCATGTGTGATGCTAGTGATTATGCGAGAGGGGCAGTCTTGGGGCAACGAAAAACAAAACACTTTCAGCCTATACACTATGCAAGCAAGACAATGACCGAGGCTCAAAGTCATTACACTACCACTGAAAAAGAATTATTAGCAGTGGTGTATGCCTTTGAAGTATCTCTTTGCAAAACAAGATGCAAAGCCGAGACTACTCCATTGGGTTCTCCTCTTACAAAAATTTGATATCATTATTCTTGATAAAAAAGGAGCTGAGAACCTAGCTGCTGATCATCTCTTCCGTTTGGAAAACCCCCACCAAGATGTCCTCGAAAAGAAGGAAATTAATGAAACCTTCCCTCTCGAGACACTCAATGCGGTTGCCTTTCGTGGAGATTCTGTTACCCCATGGTTTGCCCATTTTGCAAACTACCATGCGGGTAATTTTGTTGTGAAAGGGATGTCGTCCCAACAAAAGAACAAGTTCTTTAAAGATGTGAAACACTATTTCTGGGACGACCCCTACCTTTTCAAAATCTGTGCGGATCAAGTCATCCGGCGGTGTGTTTATGGTCAGGAAGCCACTGAAATTCTAAAGGCTTGCCATGCTGGTCCCACGGGGGGCCACCACAATCCAAACTACACCGCCAAAAAGGTGTTTGATTCCGGTTTCTATTGGCCCACAGTCTACAAGGATGCCCAAGAATTAGTCAAATCCTTTGACGCTTGTCAACGTCACAAGAACATTTCACAAAAGAACGAAATGCCTCAAAATGCAATTCAAGTTTGTGAAATCTTTAACGTATGGGGCATCGATTTTATGGGGCCATTTCCATCATCGCATGGTAGCAAGTATATACTCGTGGCTGTTGACTATTTGTCAAAATGGGTTGAAGCGAAAGCTTTACCCACTAATGATACCCGAGTTGTTGTGAAATTCTTGAAAGCTCTTTTTGCTCGATTTGGAACTCAACGTGCTATTATCAGTGATCGTGGTACGCATTTTTGCAATGAAAATTTTGATAAAGTCATGCAAAAGTATGGAGTAACTCACCGTCTTTCTACTGCGTACCACCCACAAACAAGTGGACAAGTAGAAGTTTCCAATCGAGGCATTAAGAGAATTTTGGAAAGAACCGTTGGTGAAAATCGTGCAACGTGGTCGGATAAATTAGATGATGCACTTTGAGCTTTCTGTACAGCTTACAAAACACCCATCAGGTGTACGCCTTACAAGCTTGTGTACGGGAAAGCGTGCCATCTACCAATCGAGCTTGAGCATAAAGCCTATTGGGCCCTCAAGCACGCAAATTTTGACCTCAAAACTGCGGGTGATCATCGGAAAGTTCAAATGAATGAATTGAATGAACTTCGTGATCAAGCTTACGAGAACTCTTTGATCTACAAGGAAAAGACAAACAAGATTCATGACTCAAAAATCAAGAACCGCGTTTTCAATGTTGGTGATCGAGTCCTTCTTTTCAACTCTAGACTCAAGATCTTCTCGGGAAAGCTAAAAACCCGTTGGACTGGCCCATTCACTATCGCAAAGGTTTACCCTTATGGCACCGTTGAGTTATCTCAAAATGACGGTCCAAATTTCAAAGTGAATGAGCATCGGTTGAAGCATTACTTTGGAGAGGACATACCATCCATGGTTGTCCCGGATCTCCAAACTTTCCCCAAGGACAATTGAATTCGGGGATCGAGTCAAGCTAGCGACTCGATGAACAAAAACAGTAGCACAATATGGGTTTTCACCCATATATCTGACTTCTTTCTACTTTCTAACACCCAAGTGTGGGGGACTGGTCGTCCCCTGCCGTTTGCAATGTATATATGTATATAAGTTTGAAAAAAAAAGTGTGTTTATATATAAATAAAGTGAAAAATAGTATTTCCACAGTTAGCTTAAAATATTACCTTTTTACATTCAAATATTCGGCATAATAGCCGGGACTTTGAATATTGAGGACAATATTCAATTCTAAGTGTGTGTGGGGGGGGGGGGGGAGGGAAATTCTAGCGAATTTTATCACAATATACCTTCTAGTACCCCCGTTTTTGGCCCAAAATTTCAAAAAATTTTCACTTTATTTCAAAATTTTTGTGGTTATCAATCCGCCATGTCTAAACGACAAAAGGATTGGCTAATCCAGGAGCAAACGGCTCTTGGTAAAGATAACTCAAATCCATTGACGGCTGACAATTTGCCCAAAATTGTATGGTACTCAACTCACCATATCCTAAAAAGTAAAAAAGTTGGCTAGCCCGCAAGGTTATGGCTTGTGGTAAAGGCAGTGGAAAGCCATAATTGTTAATCAACTCACCAAGATGTCGACTGTGTCCATCAAGAGATGGCTAGTACAGAAGCAAACGGCTTCTGGTAAAGACAAATCAAAACCGTTGAAAGCTGGTGGTTTGCTCAAAATCATATGGTTATCGGTGTACCATGGTTCTTACTTGAACTGAAACATTTGGCAACTCCAGAAGTAATGGCTTTTGGTAAAGAGATTCAAATCCATCAATTTTTCTCAAAAGATTGCTAGGGACTAGCAATAATTTAGTGTGGGGGATTGATGAGTGCTTAAACACTCATCATTTTTAGCCAAATCTGAACTGCAAAACATTCAAAAACACTCAAATGAGCATCAAAATACTGAAAATATCTCAGAAATTGTGTTTTATATGTTTCAGATGCAAAATGAGTAAAAACAAATAAAAAATGAACAAAGTTTGCATAATTGGCAGTTTCAGTCCCCCAACTTTCATAAAATGTCAAATCTAGTCCCTGGTTATTTAAAATGTGGAGTTTTATCATTCAAGGCCCCTAAAATATTCTAAGTTGTCAAAATTGGTCCTTGAATGAATTTTTGGGCAAATGTCAAAAATAGTCCCTCAAGTTTTAAATATTGGCAGATTTGGTCCCTGGTGGAAAATTTTGGAAGAAAAATCATTATGGGTCCTTGGGAAGTCACTAGTTATCACATTTGGTCCCTGGGTGAAAGTTTTGAAAATTTAGCAACTTTGGTCCGCCAAGTTTAAAAAATGATATAAATAGTCCTTAGGATTTGTCAAAACTTGGAAATTATCATAATGGTTTTTGGTAATTGGAATTTGGCATGAATGGCCCTTGGAAAACCTTTGGAAAAATACCACAACCCACCCTAAACTTTTGGCTAATTGCAAAAATGGTCCTTGTGATTTTCAAATACAAAACCAAACGGACCTAAAATAAAACTAAACCAAATCCAATACCAAACACACCCACCTCTTTTCCATCCCACCCCTTGGCCCAACAACCATCACCAGCCCAATCCACCCCACTAATAATACTCATTTCCGTTCTAAATAATCATCCCGGTCAAACACCCTTTGACCCTTCTTCCCCCTCCCACTTGCTCACCTGCTACTGTCAATCCCCCCTCCTCCACCTTAGCAACCAACTCCATGTCTCCCCCAACTCCCACAAACATCCAATATGCATTAATTGCCCTGAATTCCATCCAAGTTACCCCAACTGCTACTTTGACCATTTTGGCGCCAAAAGTGCTTTTGAACGGCTGAGATGAATTACAAAGATCCAAGGGTCAAGAATTAGTGGGAAAAGTCTCTGAGGACACCTGGAATCTCAATTCATCTATAAAGATCAAGAAGGAAGCAGTGGGAGAGATATCTAGAGTAATTTTTATTTTCTTATGTCGAATTTTATAGTTCTTAAATTCTAGTGTAAGATTTAGTTTTCTAATGTTGTAACAAGTAATGCTAGTGTGTAATAAATCCTTTTCAAGTATCAATTTCAGTGTATCTTTATAAATTCAGAGTATGCAATTTTAGTTCAAAAAGTCAATCTAGTTCAAATTTTGTTGTTATTTGTTATTATGGATTCCATTAGCTCATATAAGCTCCTATAAAGCTTCTGCAAGCTTTTAGTGATCTTAAAAATCAGATTAGTATAAAAATCAAAAATTACAAAAAAACATAAAAATTCACTCAAAAAAAAAAAAAAAAAAAAAAAAAAAAAAAAAAAAGGAAGAAGAGCAGAAGAAATGAAGCATGTGTGCTATGGAGTATGGGTTTAGAGCTTATGGGTAAGCTATAAGCTGTGATAATGGCAACTGGTTCATTAGATTTATGCTTGGTTCATTTGTGAGTTCCAAATTCCATTTTATACTTTTCACTGTACAAGTGCTTATCTGTCACACCCTCGCCGAAGGCGGAAACGCGAGGTGTAACGAAATCGATAAACATCACCAAAGAGAAATAAGACAATACCATAATTTACATTAAGGAAAAGTATAACATTACAACGTTGTTATTGCCGACTTTGGCAAATATATGACATAAGTTTGATTCCCAAAAGATGGTATTTTAGTACATAATGAAAAGAAGGTGACATGTGAAAACTTCATTATGCAAGACCTTGATGACAAGCTTACTGACGATCACCTGAAATGCATGAGAGAAAACGGTCAACTATAAAAATAGTTGGTGAGTATAAACGTTTTAAATAATAGGAAAACCATTTGAAAAAGTTCGCCAGGCAAAGGCATTGCAAATCCACTCAGTTCCAAGTCCCGCCATAAGAGACTTGTAACCTGTGTGTTTACAACCCACTGCCTATAAGTTATGTGTCTAGTAGTCAAGCACAAGTGGTCAATATAGTTCACAATATGGAATCATAGTATATAATAAAGTAAGTGGCAAGGCTCCTAAAATAAATAATATGCGTTCCGTAGACAGGGGAACGAGAGGTTGGCCGACCTCTAATAGCGCTATCCATACTATCTACTGCCCCACACAAGGAGGCCGCACGAACGGTACGTATAAACTGGAGTGCGAACGGCAAACCAGCAGGAGACTAACAATTGCTGATGCACGTACGGTACATCTTTCACAAACTATTATATAGTAATAAATCAAAGTTACTCCGTAGACAGGGGAGATTTTATGTTGCTCCGAACATGGGAGACTTTAGGTTATAACACGTACGGTGCATTAAGTTCAAAAGGTTAAGTCAATTTCAAAGGTCAAGTCAAGTTCAAAAGGTCAAAACAAGTTCAATAGTTCCAAACAAGTTATAAGTCAAAAGAGTTCAATGAGTAACAAACAATTTAGTTCATGTAATTCATGCATCCACCCCAAATTTAGTTGAAATAGTTAGAAAAAGGGGGTTCGTGAATACTCACCTGATATAAGCGATATGATAACAAAGGGTACGAACTGAAGTAAGACGCGCACTTTAACCGCAACCTAAATGAATGATATGATCCGCTTTAGATCATGAAATGATGAAAGGAATGTACATGCACATGTTTCCCTATACCACTCTTAACTTGTAAATACTAGTTATTGTCAAGTAAAATACTTTCCATACTTAAGAAAAATAAGTCCAAATAGAGTTATAAAAACTTGTCGTAATATATCGTATAAAAATGTTAGTGTTATATTCCTTTGTATCAAAACCTTAGATTGACGTCGTTAAGTCGTATAATTATTCTCTCGGGTCGTACGTATTCGGTTGTTAAGGATATAGCCCTTAGTAACGTTTCTAGAAAATATACCATTTAGTACGTACATTATTATTTTTATTTGTGACTATATATATATATATATATATATATATATATATATATATATAGTTTTGGCGATGTTAAAACGGGTATAACTCGGTCGTTTTAGGCTCGTTTTCTTCGTTCTTTATGTTCACGGATTCGTTTTTGTATATACTAGTATATTTTTGATAACTCGGCTCCTCTAGGTTACGTTTAATACCTCTTTTTACCCATTGAAATCTGCCAAACAGCAAGCAGTTCTTACAAAAATAGTTTTCGTCGTTAAATTTGCAAAAATCATATCTCCTTCGTTATAAGCTCGTTTTAATCCGTTCTTTCGCCTAAAGTTTCGTTTTTGAATGTATTTTCTAAATCTTTGGTCAAAACTTGGCCACCATCTACTGATTTTCCCACGAAATTAAAATAGGGACAGTAGGTATATCAAAAGTTTCAAAAACCATTTTCAAGTCTCCAAACTAGTTCCATCCTCCATCAAACCACTTTCAAACACCACAAAGCTAATCTAATCCTACCATACACCTTCTTAGGGTGTCATGGGTCCTTAAACATCATCAATACACTAGGTCTAACAAGGGTTTCTTATGTGTCCATTTCTAGGGCTTCAAAGTTAATATATACAAAAATGGAGTGGTACAAGTTGATGCATGTATGAGATCTTGTAAGAAAAATGTATAAACATAATAATAACTTGTAAAAATCATAAAAATGAGTTTGTTAACTTACTTGAAGGTTTAGGGAGGTTAGATGATGAAAAACCTACTAATCCTTGAGTTTTTATTTCAAAACTCTAACAAGGATGATTATATAAACTAGTTTATGACAAGATCTTGTAAAATTTGTTCTCCTTGCTCCTTGAACACCCTAGTTCGATCCACCCTTAAGAGAAAAGAGAGAAAAAGTTTGCTTGTGTTTAGTAAAAATGATTTTTAGTGATAAAAATGGATGAAAAGTTTATTATATATCTAGGGACAAAAGTTTGGTGAGTAATTAAGAGTGTTGGTGAGGTTTCAATGAATGAAGACCATGGGGGGGGGGGGGGGGGGGGGTTGGTTATGAAAGGAGGGAAAAGGGGGAAAATGTTGGGTGATTTATTTAGGAGGTTAGTGGTAATATTGTGTAGTATTTGGTAAGTTTTAGTTTTAATCGGGTACCGGGTTTGTTAGAAATAAATTTTTTTCAAAGTTATTCGGAACATAATAAAGTCGTAAAAGTTGTAAAAATATGTTGGGTACAAGTATGGAGAGTTTGGGTGATTATTGTTTAGTTTCCACGAAAACCGTCGTAGTTTAAATTAGACGTACGATATTAACTTAAATAAATTTCCAAAATACTGGGTAAATGAATTTTTATAACTTTTAAGATGTTAGAAAGGATATAAAAATATGTCGGGACCATGGTGGGAATATTTAGATATATTCGTTATCTTTATTAATCGCGTGTTAACGTTTAATTATAAACACTTATACGTAAAACGTAAAATATACTAAATATATTAATTTGAAGATCCTAAGAGTGGTATAGCATGTAAATGACATTATAATGATAAGCAGACTATTTCTAGTCTATATGAGATGTCCTTACCGATAATGCACGTGAATAGTGGAATTTCTTCCGGGAATGAATAGTGTTCTGTGAATAGCAGAATTTTTAAATGTTTCTCAGAATATCAAACGGACATCAAAAACGATGAATAGTAAAATGATGAATAGTGTTTTGATGAATAGTAATCGATGAATAGTGAATTTCCAAAGTTTGGGAGTAAACGTAGACGTGGAAAATATCGGGTTTTTACATTATCTCTATTGCTTATCTACGTTTCTGTGCTTATTTGATCACATTTGAGCATTGTAGTTGATCATTGTTCATTGTTAATTTAGATTTAACATTTGCATCATTTTTAAAATTTCACTGTCTAATTAGTGCATAATTAGTTAAGTCATCTAGGTTGCTTAATTCTGCATCATTTTAGTTTTTAAAAGTCCAATATAACACAAGTAATTGATATCAATCAATAGTGTAACCTCTGTAACTCATAAACACTTGAAAATCACAAAATCATTATTGATAAGGAGTGTTTGGTTTTGAGGAGTTACCTGAGTTCAAGTTGGTTTCAGTTGATATTGTTGTTTCATGTAATTTTCATTAAGTTATTATAGCCGAGTTAAACAATAAAAACCATTGTTCTTTCAGGCAAAAGTCAAACTAGCCTTTAATCTCACCATTGGTGAGAACTGTTAGGATTCCAAGGCCAGAACTCCACAAATTAGTTCATAAGTAGGTAATGTTGCTTAATTTAGTCTTAAATTAACTTAAAACAACATGCTCAGTCATTAGATTTAGTCACAAGTTCATAAAATTCAAATTAGGTGTTTATCATAAAAAGTCAAAATTTCATATTGTGTAGAAAAATCATTTTTTGCAAGAATATTTGTGAATTTTGGGTGTAGATCTAGGACTTGTGCTTTTTACTAATGGTAGTATACCAGCTAAACTACTGAATCCTATCATCACTACATTTTTGTGATTTTTTGTGTGCAATTCACAGTCTCTCAAACACACCTGCAGGGAGAGTGACCTCCCCTACACCACAGGAATTGACCCAAATACTTGGGTTCACTCTGGCTTACCCAGTGGGCCCCACAGCCAAACCTTTGGCTTTTGAGTAGTCCAATAGTAGGACTTTTCATAATTCAGATTATTTTGGAGCTTGGCTTATCCACCCTTGGCTTATTAGACTTCTTTTTGTGCACTGACCTCAGATCATATAATGAGATAGTTAGTGATTGAACCAAGTTCTCAGGCTTGCATCTTGTTATATAGTGGGACCCAAGGCCTAAGTTCTGGCTTATTGGAGAGCCATACAGCTTATTTTCATAGATTAGGTTTAAATTTGGACCCTTGATCCTTGGTGTGGACCCCACACTAGGCTGCAAATCACCATTCTCACCCCTGCATCCTTAGTCCTCAGGTTTATAAAGCTTACTTCACAAGCTCATTGTGAGCTTATTAGTAAGCTGATTGGCCTGATTTTTGGCTTTTGTGTAGGCCCCCAGTCCATCTAAAAGGTTCATCCTAATGATTGGACTCCTGACCCCCCTAGTAGAGCTCACATTGGCCTGCTTAGTGCCAATTTGGCCTGTGTGGCCTGTGTGATTTTTGGGGTTTGCTTTTCAGCTTATCAGCTTGTTCTGTCCACTTAATTACGTGTTTCTACTTATTCCTAGTATACCTAACTTAGTTGTAGCTTAATTGACCTTTTGTTTTCACTATTTTGCTTTGTACAAGTTTAATCAAGCATCACAAAATCCTAATAAGTCCAAAAGCTTAATTGTCTTCATAATAAGCTTCCCATTGTGCTTATTTCTGAGTTATAATCAAAAGTCCTTTGTTAAAGTTGTTAATATATAGTATATAAACATGTTTTAAAAAGAAAAATCCAAAAAAAGACAAACTTAATTATAGGGATAGCTTCTATTTGATAGAAGTTATCTTTCTCATTTTTCTTTTTAGCTTATTATTAAGCACTTATGTAATTCGTATTTTTCCTCAATTCCCAATAGTTTGAAGTATTTTTGAGAATTTTTATAGAATTTTATATTGTCATTTAGTAATTATTAGATTTAATATTAGATTTATTAATTATTAATTAATATTAAAGTATTAAATAGGAAAATTAGATTTCATTAAGTAATACCTAGTTTTTATAATTTTCAGCTTTTATATAATTAAAACATTTTTAGGAATTTTTCTAGAATTTCTACTGTTCATTTTCTATTTTTTAGAATTTAATTAGTTTAATTGGTAATTAATTAATAATTAGAATAATAATTAGTAAAATTGTTTAAAATTACATGAAACCAACTTTTTATAATTTTTTAGGATTCATGTGATGGTTAATTAGTTTTATAAAATTTTTCTTAGTTATCTAAGTTATTTTGGTATTTTTAATAATTTAAATCAATTTAATTAGTTAATTAATAAGTAATTAGTAATTAATTAATAATAAATAATTAAATAGTGTAAAAATAATTTTTTTTTCTAAAATTTTTCTTTATTTATTAGGATTTTAAAAACATTAATTTCATACCCGTAGCCTTTTTAGTTAACCAGTTTTACTTTTTATCACGTACGTCAGTACACGTTTATAATTAAAACGTACGTTTTTATGTTTTAGCTCATTTCTTCTTAACCCAAATTCACATAATCAATCATATAGCTTTCCTAAGCTATTTTATTTCATAATTCTCATATAATTCTCATCACAACCCTTTCCTGTGAAAAATCACCCGATCACAAGCACGCTGAAGCACAATTCACACCTCGTCGGGACATAACGACCTGGTGATACCCTATATTACCCGGAAGCATTGGTCTAGGATATTTGACTATATTGAACACACCTGTGGTTGACTTTAGTTGACTGCTTTTGCACCAATCAATTTCTAACTGGTTTCAGTTTAGGTTGTTTCTCTAAAGATTTTAGACAGTTGAATAGCTTATGGATTGTAGACTAAATATCTGAAACACCAATCTTGAGGGAAGAGATAGTAGTTGCCATTTCGGCTTGTTTTGTTTCAACTGCTGATAGCATTGTACCAATAGACCATGCAAGAGACCTATATAATTAAGTCAGTAGCACACAAGTACCCATCAGGGGCTTGTAATCAGAAGTGAGTGTATTTATGCTTGTCTTGATGTCATTGATGGAAACTTTGAATTTAGGCACACTGAAATTGGTGTGGCCTATGAAATCTAGCCAGGTGCCTCAACAAGTGATGAAGTTGTTGTATCTACGTTCTTAAATTCTCTTTTTGGTGATGGTTTAAAGATCTTCATACTGAAGTTTCTGATTTTGTTTAGTGGCTTTTGTAAGTTAACCAATTGCCTTCTAAGCGCCATGAATACTTTCATGTGTTCTCTTAGAGTTCATCCTGACATGATGGTTCAAATGAGCACATTTGTCATTTCAATGTGATTTTCCCATGCATCATAATGTTGTACAGCCATCGTAAAGTCAGCAAGCCACTGAAGGTTATCAATGAGCACTTTTTTAGTGATAGGCTTTATGTCATCAAGTTTTGCACTAGTGGAGGCATGATTAGTAGAATCAAGTTGAGGGGAGGCAGCTGAGCTAGCTTCTTGCTCTGCAATGTCCTAGGAGGATATGGGGGTTCTTCAGTACTGACTGTGTCATCATCAACTATGTTGATCTCCTCCTTAGAATTGAAATCAGGTATGTCATCATCAAAATCTTCAATTAAATAATAAAAAGCACCAAGGGTTAAAACGGGTGCAGGTTCTTTTCGCAGCTCCTCTCTGGCAGACCAGGTTTTATCTACTAGTTCCTTAGAGCTGAGTTGTGAAGATTCGAGTGAGGGGTTAGTGTCCCTCTCATCAGTGAGTTGTTTCTTACTTACTAAGTTATCATGATCTTCTCGTTGTCTCTCAGACAAAGTTTGTGATTGACGAGTACCATCCTAGAGATCTTTTGAAGTTGGTGATTTTTGTTTGTGCCTCTCCCTAGCAGGTTGAGAATTTCATGCTGATTTAGTAGCATATTCTCTTTGTTCCAAGGGCATTGAACGTGATTTATCAATGACCTCCAATGAATCTTTTGGTTGGACAAATTGGAGGGTCTTTTGTTTTAGGGCCTTTTTAACATTGCTCCTAGAACTTCAAAAGGCAGTGTCTTGGCTTTAGACACATTATTCAATTTCCTCTTCCTTGCTTACAAAGTGGTAGGTGGACACTGTTTGAGTTGCTCAACCACATTTAGCATGTATGTGTTTCCTTTAGCCTTAGTGATACGTGGGAATTGCGCCCTCGGAATAGGTTTTACCTCTCAAGGGATCTCGAGAAGCTTACAACCCCCACCAGGCAGTTTATCTGATCGTTGTAGTATAGTATAGTGACAAGTACCGTGTAACACCCCCTAATTTGTAACATGGCAGCGGAATAGTAAGTAGGGTGTTACGGTGAGGATCGAAGTCATAATGATAGAAAACGGCTCGTAAGAGACGTTTTAAAACATAAGTTCATTAATAAAAATTCAAATACAAGAGGTCACAATCAGAGTATTATAATAAAAGTCTTCATGTTTTAAACTAAATTAAACATCTTTTATTTTACACCATAATTTAGATAAAGTAGATAAGTTTTGAAGTTTTTTCGCCTGTTCCATGCTTGCTTCATCTGCAAAATACCTGAGATAACATGTTTAAAAGTCAACAAAAATGTTAAGTGATATCATAGAGTTTGAATTTAGTAATCATTTTGATACACAAGTAAGATTGTATTGGAAATACAATTAGTTAAAAATTGATATTGCAGTATATATTGCTCTAAGTCTCATGACACGCAAAACATTAACAAATGCCGTAAATACGGAGGTGTTATCAACTTAATGATAATATTGCCCTCGTGTAATAGGTGATTTGCCAATTCCTATTTTTACTCAAATATAATATATCACGACTAATATGACTAACCACATGCATAATGGCATTCCGTCAAGTATTAATGGGATAGGCTGTCAAACCTTAAATAGATATATTCATTATATTCGCGTTCACATAATAGTGATTAATGGCTCATGATCAAGGGTCTTTTGGCAATAGGTAACTTAGGCATATATCAAGTCAGGAAGCATACAAAAAATTACTTGTGATCCGTTTATAACATGTATCCCCCTCACGGAGTTTGAAAATAAGTAAATGTGAGGCTATGACTCACTTTGATTGATACTGAAATGAAGAAAATAAAGTCGGACGAATTTATGATACCGGCTTCGAAACACAACCTGATAAATAGATTTATCTGAGAAATTTGACCAAATACTATTTGGTAAATATGAACGAATAACGAATAATAATTATTCATTATGACGAATAGATGATGTGCAGTGAAATTCTTATGATATGCATGATATGACAAAATATGTTATTTAAATTATCCATCGAAGTTTTACCTTTTTAATCGTAAATAAAAATATTAACTTTTGAAATATCGTTATATATATTATTAACGTTACATTAAATAATATATATATATATATAACAAAAATAAAAGTTTAAATGCAATACGAAATAAATTTATGAAAATAGAAATAAATAAGAATGTTAAAAAGAATATGTTTAGTCCTTTTCCTTTTCTAATTTTACCATTTTTACCCTAACGACGTTTGCGTTACACCGTTAGTCCTTTTTATAAATAAATTACAATTATAGTCCTCTAATTGTCCAATAGTCAAACTTAGGCTTAGAATATTAACTTTATCAATTTTTACCCTTATGGTTCTAATTTTACTGTTTTAGTTTGTTGACATAAATAATGCCTTAAAAACATTATTAAGTTTTTATCAATATCTCTATGTTTTGATCATTACAAAATATAACCTCAAAGAACTAAAACTTATGACATAAACAAGTATTTGGTGATTAATATTTCTCTTTACATCCAAATCACTTAAGGTATGAATAAACAAAGTGTTTAGTGCAATGTATGATCAAAGGGGTATTTAATTAACTAATACAAAGTTTATTTAATTATATAATCTTATTATATATTTTTGAAAAACACTTTTGGTAATAAGGAAAAATGTTTTAATCATACTAAATATATGATTTCAAATATTTAACCAAAATCAGTTAGTTTTTCACCAAATAAACTTTCCCCACTAAAAAACAAAGTTTCTGGCCGTTACAGTTGGGCGGCCCCCTTAATTATAAGGGGCGGCCCCCTTAATTTTAAGGGGGCCGGCCATGCTTTAAGGGGACCGGCCACGCTCCTCTGTCAGAAACTTTTGCCTATAAATACCACCTTAAACCTGGATTTTTTCCCCACCTTTTGCACTTCAGAACTTTCTGTTCTAGATCTCCATTTCCAATCTATAAATCCTTTGATCATACATTCTTAAATCTTTGTTTCAAAGTGATCCATACATAATCCATTCAAGTGCAAGAGAAGAATACTTCTATCCCTCAAGACAAGAAGTATTACAACTAGTTGTGATCTCCACATCTAAGTTGTTTAAGCATCATCATTAATTATTATTTCATAGTGTGATTAGTTGTGAATATTTGTTAGAGAATAGTTGTGTAGATAGTAGAAGTTGATTAGTAGTGAAATAGGTTAGTTGTGAAGATTGGTGTGTAGAAGAAGGTGTGTAGAAGATTGGTGTGTAAAAGCTAGGTGTGAAGAAGATTGGTGTATAGATAGGTGAAGAAGATTGGTGTGTAGATAGGTGTGAAGAAGTTTGGCGTGTATATTGGTGTGAAGATTGGTGTGTAGATTGGTGTGTAGATTGGTGTGTAAATTGGTGTGTATATTGGTGTGTAAGGTTTTCTCCGCCATAAGGGAGCTTGTTGATATAGTGAAGAAAACTCTCGAGTTAGGTGCTCGGGGAGTGGAGTAGGGCAAGGAAGGTGCCTTGTAGCCGAACCACTATAAATCGCTTGTCTCTCGGTTTGATCTTTCCATCCTTAACTTATTTCATTACTTACATAATTATTGCTTCATAGTAGATATATACTTAGTATTGTTCATATTGTGTATAACTAGATTTCATATATCATCGAATCTATATTTTATAAATCAACGAAAACTTTTAAACAATTTGTTTTATAAAAATTAAAAAGACGTAAAACTATTCAACCCCCCCCCCCCTTCTAGTTTTCCACAATTGGTATCAGAGCCACGTCTAGCAAGAATTTTAAAATATATTGTATTTTAAAACTTGTAACGATCTATGGAATCTTTAAAATATTTAGAAGGGCAATCTATGCAAAGACCACCACTATTTGAAAGTGATGGATTTTTATATTGGAAAAATAGATTCGAAACGTATGTGAAATCAAAAGATCTTGATCTTTGGCATATTATTACCTTTGGTGATTTTCCCCCTATTCAATATAATGTTGAAACCAAAATGGATGAAATTGTAGCTTTTGAAAAAAAAAATGATGATTTGAAAAAGAAACTAGCAAAAAATAATGAGGCTAAAATGGTCATTTATAATGCGTTACCACGCAAAGAATATGAAAGAATTTTTATGTGTAAAACCGCAAAAGAAATTTGGGATTCTTTACTAATCACTCACCAAGGTAATAGCCAAGTCAAAGAAAATAAAATAGATCTTCTTGTACAACAATATGAACAATTTACGATTCCGGAAGAGGAATCAATTGATAATGCTTTTGCTAAGTTTAACACTATCATCACAAGTTTAAAAGCACTTGATGAGACATTTTCTAGTAAAAATTGTGTTAGGAAATTTCTTAGGGCATTGCATCCAAAATGGCGAGCTAAGGTCACGGCAATTGAAGAATCAAAGAACTTGATGACGTTATCACTAGATGAACTAATTGGCAACTTGAAGGTTCATGAAGAAATCATAAGAAGAGATTCGGAAACGGTCAAAGTCAAGAAAGAACAAATCAAATCCATTGCTCTTAAAGCCAAAAAGGAACCTAGTGATAATGATGATTCAAGTGACGAAAGTGAAGACGAAGAATATGCAATGGCCGTAAGAGAATTCAAGAAATTTTTCAAGAGACGAGGAAGATTCACTAGGTCATCACATGACGAGAGAAAATCGTTCCAAAGAAATAGAAGTGATAATTACGTGAAAAGAAAGTGCTTTAGATGTGGAAGTCCAAATCATCTCGTTGGAGAATGTTTAAAGCCGCCGGGTTATGAAAATCAAAGCGCATTTGTTAGTGGAACATGGAGTGATAGTGATAAAGAAGAAGTGGAAAAACCAAAAGAAGAAAAGTGTTTTGTGGCAAATGCAACTGACGAAATATGCCTTGGAATTGACTTGGAACCTAACGAATGGATCAAGGATAGTGGATGTTCGAGGCACATGACGGGGAATCGCAAGCTATTCTCTACATACAAGGCATACAATGGAGGTAACGTTATTTTCGGTAGTGACTTGCGTGGAAAAATTATTGGCAAAGGTACGATTTCTCAAGACTCACTTACTATTGAAAATGTTGAACATGTTAATAATTTAACATATAACTTACTTAGTGTAGGCCAAATATGCGATAATAAATGTAAAGTTATCTTTTCTGAAGAAGATAGCGAAATAGTTAAGAATGGAAAAATTATAGGTAGAGGTATTAGGAAAGGGGGTGTATATGTTATGAAACTAGGAAACAAACCTGAAGATAGGATATGCCTAACGACCCTAGACGAAAATTCCACTTTGTGGCATAGGAGATTAGGACATGCTAACATGCAACAAATACAATCTTTGGCCTCTAAGGAATTAGTTAGAAACTTGCCTAATCTAAAATATGACAAACATTTTTGTGATGCATGTAAAGTTGGAAAACAAGCTCATGCTAGCCACAAAGCTAAGAATATAGTATCCGCCACTAGGTGCCTAGAATTATTACATATGGATCTTTTTGGTCCATCCGCTGTGCGGAGCTATGGAGGAAACACGTATACCTTAGTAATAGTAGATGACTACTCACGATACACGTGGACTAGGTTTTTAAGTGACAAAACCCAAGCATTTGAAAAATTCGAAATATTTAGCAAAATGATTCAAAATAAGTTAGGATGCTCAATAGTTGCCATTAGGACGAACCATGGAAGGGAATTTGATAACGAAGTACAATTCGGAAAATATTGTGAGTTAAATGGAATATCTCATAATTTCTCCGCTCCTCGTACTCCTCAATCAAATGGGGTAGTAGAAAGAAAAAATAGGTCACTACAAGAAATGAGTAGAACTATGTTAAATGAACAATCAATTCTACAAAAATTTTGGTGTCACGCCGTAGATACATCGACTTATATTCTAAATAGGGTATCAATTAGAAGAATTCTAGGAAAAACTCCTTATGAGTTATCAAGAAATAGAAAACCTAACTTAAGCTACTTTAGGGTATTTGGAAGTAAATGCTATATCTTAAACACTAAGGACTACCTCACTAAGTTTGATCCGAAATCATATGAAGGAATATTTTTAGGATACTCACAAAATAGTAAAGCATATATAATACTTAACAAACACTCCATGAAGGTAGAGGAATCACTAAATGTAACATTTGATGAAACACCACCACCTCCTAAAACGCTACCTTTAGAAGATGATAACTTAGTCGAAGAAGAAGCTATTGAGGTTAGTAAAACAAAACCCATAGGAAATGACAATGAAGAAACTCACTTAGAAAATAACGAAATCGTTAATATTAAAGAATCTAGATCACATCCTTTAGATAATATAATAGGACATCTTAACCAAAGAACCCTTAGGTCACAAGCCCAAGATAAAAACAACTTCTTCTGTTTCTTCTCAGCAATAGAACCTAAGAATATTAGTGAGGCTTTAAAAGATGAAAGTTGGATTATAGCTATGCAAGAAGAATTAAATCAATTTAAGGCAAATGATGTTTGGGAACTAGTCCCAAATCCAAAGGATATGACCATCATAGGAACCAAATGGGTATATAGAAATAAGCTAGATGAGAATGGAATAGTTACTAGGAATAAAGCTAGGTTAGTTGCCCAAGGTTATAATCAACAAGAAGGAATTGATTATGATGAAACTTATGCCCCCGTAGCTAGACTAGAATCAATTAGGATATTACTTGCCTATGCTTGCGCCCTAGATTTTAAGTTATTCCAAATGGATGTGAAAAGTGCATTCCTTAACGGTTTTATCAATGAGGAGGTATATGTGGCACAACCTCCAGGATTCATTGACTTCGCAAAACCTGATTATGTTTATAAGTTAAAGAAAGCTTTGTATGGACTCAAACAAGCTCCCAAAGCTTGGTATGATCGATTAAAAGCTTTTCTTATTAAACATGATTATTCCATGGGAATGGTAGATAACACTCTTTTCACTAAAAGGAAAGACCCTAATCTCATCATTGTTCAAATATATGTTGATGACATTATATTTGGATCGACTTGTCAAGACATGTGTGATGAATTTGCCAAAATCATGCATGATGAGTTTGAGATGAGTATGATGGGTGAACTTAACTTCTTCCTAGGATTACAAATAAAACAATTAGAAGACGGAATATTCTTTAACCAATCTAAGTACATTAAGGAAATGCTTAAGAAATTTGGCCTAGAAGACTCAAAACCCATGAAAACACCCATGTCTACGGAGGTAAAGCTCACAAAGGACGATGAAGGTGAGTCCGTAGATAACACCAAGTATAGAGGAATGATAGGGAGTTTACTATACTTGACGGCAAGTAGACCCGATATCATGTTTAGTGTCTGCCTTTGTGCCCGTTTTCAAGAGGATCCCAAAACCTCTCACCTAGAAGCGGTTAAGCGTATCTTCCGATACGTTAAAGGCACTATACACTTAGGATTATGGTATCCTAAGGAATCCGGCATAGAAACCATTGTCTATGCGGATTCGGATCATGCGGGAGACTACGTAGATAGAAAGAGCACTAGCGGTATTTGCACGTTTATGGGATGTTGTCTAACGTCTTGGTTTTCAAAGAAGCAAACCGCTCTTGCTATTTCTACCACCGAAGCCGAATATGTAAGCGCCGGAAAGGCATGTCAACAAGCACTATGGATGAAACAAGCTCTCGTAGACTATGGCATTAGGTTAGAAAATATCCCCATTATGTGTGATAACAAAGGTGCGATAGATTTAAGTAAAAATCCGGTGCAACACTCTAGGACTAAACACATAGAAATACGTCACCATTTTCTTAGGGATAATGTACAAAAAGGAAATATATCTATAGAAAAGGTCGCATCGGAAGACAACATTGCGGATATATTCACAAAACCCCTTAAGCGTGAATTATTCAACCACTTGCGTTTAGGATTAGGAATGATGGAACAAGTTGACTAAATTATATTGAATTTATTCAAATTTATACTTGCATGAAATTTATTTTTCTTCCATTTCACCTTTTCTGAGTCTAGGAATCTATTTCGCACAAAACTAAAGATTGAGAAGATTTATTTTCTTTGCATAAACCTTTTTGTAAAACTCAATCAATTTTCCCAAAAAAAAATTATTCTCACAATCTAGGAATCACATGAAGATCATTTTCCTTGTATTGTTGACTAATTCTAAAAACATTGTATTTCAAAATCATGCATAAACTCTCACATAAATTGTCAAGGTATATAATCTAATATATGTCTTTGACATTCATGATCGAGCAAAAATTGAATCAAGGAGATCATTTGGATTGTTTCTTAGGATCGTTATTTCTTTTTGCTTCTAGGAGTCGAAACAATCACAACTCCACATTTGTTGCATATAGACACTCACTAGGACAAATTCACTAATAATGGTGTCATCTTGATCCATCACTAGTTTTTCACTCACTAATTGCCTTTGCCTTTAATTCTAGATAGGTGCCTTAGGAAGTTTAAGTGTGCTTGCATTTACTTACCTCCTATTGCTTATTATGTGTTGATTATTTGCTCTTGTGCCTATGTGTTTTTGAATGATATCTAATGTTAGATTAGATGCTATATTGCCTAAAGGAATTGAACTTGCTTGAATCCAAGTCCAAAAAACACAACCTTTCTGCAAATTTTCTGCCAAAAACCCAATTCTGGCAATCTGGAAATCACCAGATGGGCGGCCCCCTTAATTATGTAAGGCGGCCCCCTTAATTTTAAGGGGACCGCCCCCTAATTAAGGGGACCGGCCATCTGATGGTCGGGTTTACAGAATCTTTTCTGCTTTTTAGCCCATTTCAACCTACATTTCCCATTTTTCACCAACACATTTTGTCCTAATCCTCCAAACAAACTTTATCCATCCTTAAACACACAAATCTTACACTATAAATATCCCCAATCCTCAAAGCTCTCCATTCATCCCATCATGAACTCTCCAAACAAACCAAAATCAAAAGCCTCAAGGCTAGCAAGGATGACGGAAAAACCCGTTTGGCGACGAAAAAGTCCTAGAAACAAATCCATCATCACAAATGTAGTTGGAAATCATTCCTCCCCACCAACTTCTTATTTCCCAAACTTTGCATCAAACCAACAAAGGCATTCATTTGATCCACTTTACAAACCATACAACATTGGCCAAACATCTTTCTTCAAGCCAAACTACACCCCTCAACCTCCAACAACTTATAATGATCCATGCAAGTTTGATGAACCATCAAACTACAATTCCAACTACTCTAACCCAACTCATCCATACCAAACCTATGATCCCCTCCACATTGCCACGGAAAAACAAAAGTTCCGTGATGAAATAAACCAAATCCATGATCTTAGTGATCTCCTTGCTATGCATCTTGCACAACGCAACAAAGGGCTATCTCCATCATCACCCTATGCAAATTGCCTTCCCCACTCTCTTAACTTGGATCAAGTTACAAATCACACTCACTTTTGCCCTTGTTGCATATTCCTTCAAAAACAAATCCTCTACTTGAGTGAAGATATTTCTTGGATTGAATATCTTCTCACTCGTGATCATCCAATACCACCCTTAACACGATACAACATCGTGAGATCCACCTCTTCCGCTCCATACAACACCCCATATCCACCTCAATCAAACATCTAAGCTCCATGCTTTTGTTTTCCTTCAAGCAAATAAAACAAATCAACCATGGGTTGCAAGCAAGTCCAAGTGCTATCTTAGGCAATATAGGACTATATCTTTTATTTTGTTTTATTGTAATCAATATGCTACAAGCATATTGAATGTTGTCATGTTAGTTATTTCTATCATGCTTGAATGAATCTATTTTTATTTGCATAATTGTTGTTTTTGCATATATATGTGTGTTGTTCTCTTCAAAATATTTTTGTAGCCAAGATTCCAATTGCTCGTTCCCTTTGTGCTCTCAAACAAGGGGGAGCGTACATCAAGGGGGAGTTCTCTACCCGTTTAAACTTCTTTCACGAAGATTATTCGGCCTAACCTTTTTGATTTTACAAAAAGGGGGAGAAGAGAAATGGTAAACTCTATAATACTTGTCTAATAACAAGTTTTAAATCTTTTGAGTTTAAGGTTTTGTAATAATCAAAAAGGGGGAGATTGTTGACATAAATAATGCCTTAAAAACATTATTAAGTTTTTATCAATATCTCTATGTTTTGATCATTACAAAATATAACCTCAAAGAACTAAAACTTATGACATAAACAAGTATTTGGTGATTAATATTTCTCTTTACATCCAAATCACTTAAGGTATGAATAAACAAAGTGTTTAGTGCAATGTATGATCAAAGGGGTATTTAATTAACTAATACAAAGTTTATTTAATTATATAATCTTATTATATATTTTTGAAAAACACTTTTGGTAATAAGGAAAAATGTTTTAATCATACTAAATATATGATTTCAAATATTTAACCAAAATCAGTTAGTTTTTCACCAAATAAACTTTCCCCACTAAAAAACAAAGTTTCTGGCCGTTACAGTTGGGCGGCCCCCTTAATTATAAGGGGCGGCCCCCTTAATTTTAAGGGGGCCGGCCATGCTTTAAGGGGACCGGCCACGCTCCTCTGTCAGAAACTTTTGCCTATAAATACCACCTTAAACCTGGATTTTTTCCCCACCTTTTGCACTTCAGAACTTTCTGTTCTAGATCTCCATTTCCAATCTATAAATCCTTTGATCATACATTCTTAAATCTTTGTTTCAAAGTGATCCATACATAATCCATTCAAGTGCAAGAGAAGAATACTTCTATCCCTCAAGACAAGAAGTATTACAACTAGTTGTGATCTCCACATCTAAGTTGTTTAAGCATCATCATTAATTATTATTTCATAGTGTGATTAGTTGTGAATATTTGTTAGAGAATAGTTGTGTAGATAGTAGAAGTTGATTAGTAGTGAAATAGGTTAGTTGTGAAGATTGGTGTGTAGAAGAAGGTGTGTAGAAGATTGGTGTGTAAAAGCTAGGTGTGAAGAAGATTGGTGTATAGATAGGTAAAGAAGATTGGTGTGTAGATAGGTGTGAAGAAGTTTGGCGTGTATATTGGTGTGAAGATTGGTGTGTAGATTGGTGTGTAGATTGGTGTGTAAATTGGTGTGTATATTGGTGTGTAAGGTTTTCTCCGCCATAAGGGAGCTTGTTGATATAGTGAAGAAAACTCTCGAGTTAGGTGCTCGGGGAGTGGAGTAGGGCAAGGAAGGTGCCTTGTAGCCGAACCACTATAAATCGCTTGTCTCTCGGTTTGATCTTTCCATCCTTAACTTATTTCATTACTTACATAATTATTGCTTCATAGTAGATATATACTTAGTATTGTTCATATTGTGTATAACTAGATTTCATATATCATCGAATCTATATTTTATAAATCAACGAAAACTTTTAAACAATTTGTTTTATAAAAATTAAAAAGACGTAAAACTATTCAACCCCCCCTTCTAGTTTTCCACATAGTTCTCACTTTTCAATATTTAATATTTTAGTCCTTCTAGGTGTCGTCGCGTTACATTTTTAGTCCAAAGTTACAAAAATGATTATAAAAATTATATAAAATTTTCCGTGGATTATTAAGTTAATAATAAGCTTATTTTAACTGCTTATTTGATTAAAAGCTTATTTTTCAACTTATGGGGTTTTAACGAGTCAAATTCAAGGCCCGTTAATGTTTTAAAATCCGTACTTCGTGAGACGAATTGGGCTCATCAAAAATATCATTTTTCTTGTTCTATTTTTATATCAAAAAGTTTAGATAATCTAGCTTATAATAAGAGCTTATTTTTAGCTTATTGGGCTTTAAGGCCCAATCGGTAAAATTATAAGTTTTAAATGTGATCGATAGCGATTCACTTTGGTGGAAATTAAGTGTCGAGATCAAGTTATTTTTACATGTTGTATATACGAAATCGTTTGCTAGCTAGGAGGTCTAATAAGTCGTGTAAAAATATGATATGCTTACTACGTGATTTTTGAAGTTATACGTACGTTTTGTAACATGTAAGGGACGTTTATATATATGTGAAAAAGTTAGAAATATTTCTAAGTGTTTATATATATAGTTTTCATACGTTTGAGCATGGTTCAAAATATGTTCATTTGATACATGTAACTTGAATTTAACGTGAAATATGTGTGTGTCGTGACTCCTAGGCCTTCCAAGATAGAGGCTAGCCACGTTTGTTGTTCTATATGATAATATGTACGAAATAACTATGTATGAACTAATATACGATCAAATAAATATATATATATGATGCATGAAATAATTGTAACGTGTGAAAAAGATGGAAATGAGTTTGAAACAACTTACAACACCACTAGGGTGGTAGAGAGTCGAGAGTGGATGAATGAAACACAAGATACGATCAAATTCGGCTATAACCCAAGTAATATACAAATATATTAAAGTCGATTACCCTTTCTTGCGTCGAAACGATATTGAAATCAACTTATGGCTTTTATGAGATAGTTTTTAGAAAGAAAGAAAGTTTGGAAAGTGTATGATAATTGAAAGAACGGATGCATGCATATGTAGTATATATGGTCTCATTTTATTACACGTAAGTGTAAATATTTGAAAGAAACCACAAGTACTATGCATTGTCAGTAACTATAGGCTTATAGGATGAAATTATATCATATAATATGAATTGGTGAAATAAGGTGTATGTTTGGATGATTCACAAGTATGTCGACCACCTATTTATTTCCTTACACGATTTGATAAATCGGCACCACTTGTATATAGTTGATCATGAATGACATTTAAACATGAAATCATCTTAGGAATGTTATTAGAAACACTTAGGAACAAATGGGAAACAAAACGGTTAAGATTTGAGTTTGTTTACATGTAGATTGGGTTGTATATTTGTCGAACACTTCGCCACTTAAAAACATATCAAACATCCACCTATGGACTTGGGATTGGACACACTAATAGTTGGCTAGGTGTTGAACGAGGTGGTGTAAAAATATATATGTGTCGTGTGTAAGAATTGTGAATACGCGAGGCATTTTGGAGGCATGTAACTAGTCGAATAAATGAATTTTTAAGATTTGGAGTTGGGCTTGAAACTTGGGCCTGATGAATAGTAACGAGAGTTGGGCAGGAAAAATGATTAAGGGCCCGTTTAATAATTAAGTGTAATTAGATGTTTAATTAGGATTAGGAAATGTAATTAGTATTAAGTGAGATATTTTAGGTTTCGAGTAACGTGTCGAGGATTGGTTCCGTACTTTCGTGAATTATATTATTTTGTGATAACAACAAAATAATATAATAAGAAAAATTTCAAATTTTTCTGAGAAAATGGGAATTAGTAACGATAATGAAAGATTATTTATTTAATAACGATATAATTGCAAGAAATTTTTACGAGGTTCTACAGTACCCACTTGTCATTCTGAATTTCGTCCCGAAATTCGATTTTAAGAAATCTAACAAGTGCGTTCTATGAAAATAAATGTGGATATTTCTCACGGAATCTATCTTCTCTTTCCCATGTGTAAGTTGGTCCTCGCTTTGATTCCCATCTAACCTTTACAATGGGGATACGATTCTATTTGAGTTGTTTTATTTCTCTATCCATTATTTCCACAGGCTCTTCTGTGAACACTAGTTTGTCATCCAATCTAATCTCTTTTAGTGGAATGACGAGAGTTTCGTCAGACAAACATTTCTTGAGTTGTGATACGTGAAACGTAGGATGTACCCTACTAAGTTCTTCCGGAAGTTGCAACTTATAAGCAACTGGACCAATTCTCTCCAGAATTTTGAAAGGTCCAATGTACCTTGGATTTAACTTTCCACGTCTTCCAAAATGAATCATTTCCTTCCAGGGAGAAACTTTAAACATGACTCTGTCTCCTACTTGAAATTCCATAGGATTTCTCCTGACATCAGCATAACTCTTCTGTCTGTCACGAGCAGCTTGTAAGCGTTGCTTGATTTGGAATATCTTCTCGGTCGTGTCATGTATTAGCTCTGGTCTGGGGAGTTGCATATCACCAACTTCTGTCCAACAGACTGGTGATCTGCACTTCCTTCCATAAAGTGCCTCAAAAGGTGCAGCCTTTATGCTGGCATGATAGCTGTTATTGTAAGAGAATTCAACTAATGGCAAGTGTTTATCCCAAACTTTTCTGAAATCAATTACACATGCTCGGAGCATATCTTCCAAGGTTTGGATTGTTCTTTCACTTTGTCCATTGGTTTACAGATGATAAGCGGTGCTCATATCTAACTGAGTACCAAGAGATTTCTATAGAGATTCCCAAAATCTTGAGGTGAATCGGCTATCTCTATCAGAAATAATAGATATTGGAACTCCATGTCTAATCACAATTTCCTTAAAATACAACTGAGCGAGTGTTTCCATCTCGTCAGTCTCCTTGATAGGTAGAAAATGTGCAGACTTGGTTAATCGATCGATGATAACCCAGATTGTGTCTAATCCGGTCGAAGTCCTTGGTAATTTGGTAATAAAATCCATGGTGATTCGTTCCCATTTCCGGACCAGAATTTCTAGTTGCACGAGTAATCCTGATGGTTTCTGAGTCTCTACCTTTACTCTAGAACATGTTAAACATTTACCAACATACTCTGCGATATCAGCTTTCATATTTGGCCACCAATAATTCTTCTAAAGATCTTGATACATCTTATTGGAAACCGGGATGAATAGAATATTTGGTTTCATGAGATTCATGCATGATAAGGTCTCGAATACCTCCAATGAGAGGAATTCAATATCTTTCCTTAAAACATAACATTCCATCATTTCTTCTCATAAATTCTTTTTCATTATTTGGCATTCTATCAACCTGATCTTCATGGTTTGACCTTCTGTCAATTTTCTCATATTGCCGGTTTTCTTCTTGTAGAGCTTCTGTTTGAGCTTTGATGATTTGAGCTGGAAGTGGCGAATAAATTGTCACCCCTAGAGATCGAACTCTAAGAGGTTTAATTCTGTCTTTTCTGCTGAACGCGTCGGCTACAACATTTGCTTTACCAGGGTGGTAACGAATTTCACAGTCGTAGTTGTTGAGTAATTCCAACCATCTTCGTTGTCTCATGTTCAGCTCCTTCTGATCCAGTATATGTTGAAGACTCTTATGATCGGTGAAAATCGTACACTTTGTACCGTATAGGTAATGTCTCCATATCTTAAGAGCAAAAACTACTGCTCCTAATTCTAGATCATGAGTGGTATAATTTTCTTCATTCTTCTTTAACTGTCGTGAAGCATAAGCTATGACTTTGTCTCTTTGCCTTAGTACCGCACCTAAACCATGATGAGATGCGTCACAATACACGACAAAATCCTCATTTCCTTCCGGTAATGCTAATATTGGTGCTTCACAAAGCTTCTGTTTCAACAGTTGAAATGCTGACTCTTGCTTCTCTTCCCAGATATACTTCTTGTTTTTCTGGGTGAGTTCCGTCAAAGGTTTTGCAATCTTTGAGAAACCTTCTATAAATCTTCGATAGTAACCGGCGAGACCTAAAAATTGATGAATTTCGGTTGGAGCGTTAGGTGATGTCCAACCTTTAACTGCTTCTATCTTCGCGGGATCTACATGGATACCTTGGTTGTTGATGATATGGCCTAAAAATTGAACGGTAGAAATCCAAAAATCACATTTGGAAAACTTGGCGTACAACTTTTCTTTCTTAAGTAACTCCAAAATAATCCTTAAGTGTTCGGCATGCTCTTCTTTGTTGCGAGAATAGATTAAGATGTCATCAATGAACACAATAACGAATTTATCCAAGTATGGCTTGCATACTCGGTTCATTAAATCCATGAACACTGCTGGTGCATTGGTAAATCCAAATGGCATTACTTGAAATTCATAATGTCCGTACCGTGTTCGAAAAGCTGTCTTGGGAATGTCTTCTTCCCTGACTCTTAATTGATGATATCATGATCTTAGATCGATTTTTGAGTAAACACTAGATCCTTGTAATTGGTCAAATAGATCATCGATCCTTGGTAATGGATATCGATTCTTCACCGTGAGTTTATTCAACTCTCTGTAATCGATACACATTCGGAACGTTCCATCTTTCTTTTTGACGAATAGGATTGGTGCTCCCCAAGGGGATGAGCTTAGTTAGATGAAACCTTTATCTGATAGTTCTTTCAACTGTTCAGATAATTCTTTCATTTTGGAGGGTGCTAATCGATATGGTGCTTTTGCAACTGGTGCTCTCCAGGCACTAAATCGATGCGAAATTCTACTTGATGGGTTGTTGGAATTCCAGGCAAGTCTTCAGGAAATACTTCAAAAAAATCTTTTACAACTGGCACTTCATCAAGTTGTTTCTTCTTTTCTTTCGTTTCTCCTCCCGTTACTTGAATTTGGAATACATGGCATCCTTTGCTTATGTATTTCATCGTCTTGGCGTACGAGATAATATTGATCGAAGTTTAAGGTTTATCACCTTGGATGATTAAGGTTTCACCGTTGAGTGGAATTTGAAAGACTTTCTCGTCACAAATTATTCTGGCACGGTGTGTAGATAACCAATCCATAACAATGATGACATCAAAACTTTCCAATTGGATGGGCATGAGATCGATGGGAAAAGATTTATTTAGAAAAGTCAAGGTGCAATTTTTGATTAGGGTATTGGTACTTAGGATATTTCCATCTGCTAATTCTATGTCATAGATAGTATCTAGTTCTATAGGAGTAATATTTAGAATTGCGGCAAACGAAGTAGACACAAAACTTTAATCTGCTCCAGAATCAAATAATATCTTAGCATCTTGTTGATTTAATAGGAACGTACCCGTAACAACATCAGAATTCAGAGTTGTGTTTCCATCACCGAGTACATATGCTCTTCCTCGGGCAACATTATTGGCATTCTTCGGACATTGAGTTCTGTAATGTCCAACTTCACCACAACCATGGCACTTTACTGCTATCGGTTGTATGTTGGCTCCAGTTGCTCGACTGTCCTTTGTCATGTGTCCAATTCTTCTACAGTTGCCACAAGTAGCCTTACATGATCCGGTATGATTCATGTTGCACTTGTTACATGGGGGTAGAGTTCCGGCATAACCTTTACTTTCTGCAGGCACTGCTGCATAAGCTCTGGTAGCTTCTTGTCGACTATTCTGTTGCTGATGATGATTACTACGGTTTTGTTGTTGATCTCTGTTTTGGTTGCTGCTTTGATTGTTGTTGTTGTAGCTTCTGTTACCACTGTAGTTGTTGTTGTAGTTGCGGTTGTTGCTATTGTTGTTTCCACGATTGTCAGCACTCCTCTTATGCTCATTGATCGTGGAGGTAGAACCTCTTTTGATCACCCGGGTCAACAATCTCTGTGCAAGTCCCATAACTTCTTCCACTGTCTGTGGGTTCGATGCGGTAACATCCCCTTCAATAGATGGTGGCAGTCCTTCCACATACTTCTCCATTGCTTTTTCAACATCGGGTACTATTGTTGGGCATAACACCGACATTTCCAGAAACTTTCTGTCATATGTCTTCAGATCATTGTACTTTACTACTAGCTGATGAAATTCATCCTCTAGTTTTCTGATCTCTGTCCTGGGACAATTCTTTTTAAGCATTTTATTCTTCAACTCATTCCAGGAGAGTTTGAAAGCTTCAACCTGACCCATAGCATCTGCGGTAGTATTCCACCACGATAGTGCTTCTCCTTAAAGAGCTCCTGTAGCAAAGGTAACTTTGCTTTCTTCAAAACAACCGCTCCTTTTGAAGACTGTCTCAGTATGCTCAAACCAATGGGCCATTTCTGTAACTCCTTCTATTCCTTTAAAATTAGTTGGCTTGCAAGTCATGAAGTCCTTGTAAGTACATTTACGAGAAGTAGATGTATTAGCTTCACGGTTTGCTCCATTGATGTTATTCAAACGATCAGCTTCACGAGCTGCAGATATACCCTCAGCAATCATCCTTTGAACCTCAGTAGGTGTCATGACCACTTCCGGGTTGGAATTTTTGCTACTTGCGTGCTCCATATTTCAATTGATAATACAAAATATAGCTTTAGAATTTTAAACAATAATTTTGTTTAAATGATCTTGAGAAGTAGAGAAATGAATATTTATGAGTTCTAACAATAATTGGGCACCATATGTAGTTTTTATTTCGATACAACAATCATAATTATTCCGATATGTTAGATGCATTATTAATACACATGAACAACCATAAGGATAAATTAACATTTGTATATAGTAATATCACAACCAACAGCATAGCATTAATAACTTGATCAGTTGAGTTTTCATAACAAAACGATACAAGATTCTTTATTAATTGCCACATGCGGCAGGCTTAGATGCCTCATTACTAATACAAATACTAACTGCCTCTAATGGTTAGGTATGTCCACATGTCCTCCCATCTCTAAAATCTGAGTTCGGAGATCCTGCATCTCGGTATGGTGTTGAATCTGCATATCTCCTACTAGGTTTTCCAATGTATCTGCTCTTCGGTGTGCTAGTTGGGCTTCCCAAGTACGGTTCTGTCCCTCTCTTCGCAATGATATCGCGAAAGAGCGTGTCTCGGAGATATCTGAATGTATCTGAGCTAAACCCTGCTACAACTCTATCCTATTGACTATAAGGTTATGTAAGGTATTATGGATAGTATCTGAATGGTCAAATGATGAATAATCGATCATCCGAAGAAGTGAGTCTATCTGTTCTTCGTGATGCTCCAAACACGTCACTACTACAGAAGATGAAAGAGTAGGGATGATTTCCATCCTAGCACTCTCGCCAATTTCATTGATATGAGCTGGGGGAGTGAAACCAGGAGGATATGGTAATGATGGTGAAAGTGGATGAGTAGAATCGGAAATACGAAGTCGGCTGGATGCGGGTATATCTTCCTCAGGAATTTGTTCTCTATGGTGAAAAGTATATGGATAAGTTTGGCTAAAAAGATCGAATAGGTGATCGGGTGCATATGAATCAAATTCATGATGTGGTAATGGTATATGTGTTGGTAAAACCAAAACAACAGGATTTTCAGGCTTTGTTACAATTTCGTCTTGCTCGAATGGTTCTGTTTCTTGGGAAACAGCGTCAGGTACTAAGGTAGAACGAAAAACAGGCGACGTAACAGATGCGACGGAATCTCAGAGTCGGAGTCTGATATACTCATAGTGAAATAATACTGTAATAATTCGTAAATAGTGCAGAATAAGAATTTATTATCGTCAAAGAATACAAAATTCTAATATACCAAGATTAAAGTATCATAAACTTAATGATTAACTTACTGAATATGGTAGCAAGCTGGCACGGTGGGCGAAAAATAGTATGGTGTAAATTTACTTTATTTGAAAGTGTGGTTATAGTTCAATGTTTGAAAATATTTGGTTCTCTATAACTATGTCTCTGATGCCAATCTGTAACACCCCCTAATTTGTAACATGGCAGCGGAATAGTAATTAGGGTGTTACGGTGAGGATCGAAGTCATAATGATAGAAAACGGCTCGTAAGAGACGTTTTAAAACATAAGTTCATTAATAAAAATTCAAATACAAGAGATCACAATCAGAGTATTATAATAAAAGTCTTCATGTTTTAAACTAAATTAAACATCTTTTATTTTACACCATAATTTAGATAAAGTAGATAAGTTTTGAACTTTTTTCGCCCGTTTCATGCTTGCTTCCTCTGCTAAATACCTGAGATAACATGTTTAAAAGTCAACAAAAATGTTGAGTGATATCATAGAGTTTGAATTTAGTAATCATTTTGATACACAATATAATATATCACGACTAATACGACTAACCACATGCATCATGGCATTCCGTCAAGTATTAACGGGATAGGCTGTCAAACCTTAAATAGATCTATTCATTATATTCGCGTTCACATAACAGTGATTAATGGCTCATGATCAAGGGTCTTTTGGCAATAGGTAACTTAGGCATATATCAAGTCAGGAAGCATACAGAAAATTACTTGTGATCTGTTTATAACATGTATCCCCCTCATGAAGTTTGAAAATAAGTAAATGCGAGGCTATGACTCACCTTGATTGATACTGAAATGAAGAAAATAAAGTTGGACGAACTTATGATAACGGCTTCGAAACAAAACCTGATAAATAGATTTATCTGAGAAATTTGACCAAATACTATTTGGTAAATATGAACGAATAACGAATAATAATTATTCGTAATGAAGAATAGATGATGTGCAGTGAAATTCTTATGATATGCATGATATGACAAAATATGTTATTTAAATTATCAGTCGAAGTTTTACCTTTTTAACCGTAAGTAAAAATATTAACTTTTGAAATATCGTTATATATATTATTAACGTTACGTTAAATAATATATATATAACTAAAATGAAAGTTTAAATGCAATACGAAATAAATTTACGAAAATAGAAAATAAATAAAAATGTTAAATAGAATATGTTTAGTCCTTGTCCTTTTCCAATTTTACCATTTTTATCCTAACGACGTTTGCGTTACACCGTTAGTCCTTTATATCTATAAATTACAATTATAGTCCTCTAATTGTCCAATAGTCAAACTTAGGCTTAGAATATTAACTTTTATTACTTTTTACCCTTATGGTTCTAATTTTATAGTTTTAGTCCTCACTTTTCAATATTTACAATTTTAGTCCTTCTAGGTGTCGTCGCGTTACATTTTTAGTCCAAAGTTACAAAAATGATTATAAAAATTATATAAAATTTTCCGTGGCTTATTAAGTTAATAATAAGCTTATTTTCACTGCTTATTTGATTAAAAGCTTATTTTTCAACTTATGGGCTTTTAACGAGTCAAATTCAAGGCCCATTAATGTTTTAAAATCCGTACTTCGTGAGACGAATTCGGCTCATCAAAAATATCATTTTTCTTGTTCTATTTTTATATCAAAAAGTTTAGATAAGCTAGCTTATAATAAGAACTTATTTTTAGCATATTGGGCTTTAAGGCCCAATCGGAAAAATTATAAGTTTTAAATGTGATCGATAGCGATTCACTTTGTTGGAAATTAAGTGTCGAGATCAAGTTATTTTTGCATGTTGTATATACGAAATCGTTTGCTAGCTAGGAGGTCTAATAAGTCGTGTAAAAATATGATATGCTTACTACGTGATTTTTGAAGTTATACGTACGTTTTGTAACATGTAAGGGACGTTTATATATATGTGAAAAAGTTAGAAATATTTCTAAGTGTTTATATATATAGTTTTCATACGTTTGAGCATGGTTCAAAATATGTTCATTTGATGCATGTAACTTGAATTTAACGTGAAATATGTGTGTGTCGTGACTCCTAGGCCTTCCAAGATAGAGGCTAGCCACGTTTGTTGTTCTATATGATAATATGTACGAAATAAATATGTATGAACTAATATACGATCAAATAAATATATATATGATGCATGAAATAATTGTAACGTGTGAAATAGATGGAAATGAGTTTGAAACAACTTACAACACCACTAGGGTGGTAGAGAGTCGAGAGTGGATGAATGAAACACAAGATACGATCAAATTTGACTATAACCCAAGTAATATACGAATATATTAAAGTCGATTACCCTTTTTTGCATCCAAACGATATTGAAATCAACTTCTGCTTTAATTTTTGTTGTTGTAGCTTCTGTTACCACTGTAGTTGTTGTTGTAGCTGCGGTTGTTGCTATTGTTGTTTTCACGGTTGTCAGCACTCCTCTTATGCTCATTGATCGTGGAGGTAGAACCTCTTTTGATCACCCGGGTCAACAATCTCTGTGCAAGTCCCATAGCTTCTTGCACTAACTGTGGGTTCGATGCGGTAACATCCCCTTTAATAGATGGTGGCAGTCCTTCCACATATTTCTCCAATGCTTTTTCAACATCGGGTACTATTGTTGGGCATAGCACCGACATTTCCAGAAACTTTCTGTCATATGTCTTCATATCATTGTACTTTACTACTAGCTGATGAAATTCATACTCTAGTTTTCTGATCTCTGTCCTGGGACAATTCTTCTTAAGCATTTTATTCTTCAACTCATTCCAGGAGAGTTTGAAAGCTTCATCCTGACCCATAGCATTTGCGGTAGTATTCCACCACGATAGTGCTTCTCCTTAAAGAGCTCCTGTAGCAAAGGTAACTTTGCTATCTTCAGAACAACCGCTCCTTTTGAAGACTGTCTCAGTATGCTCAAACCAATGGGCAATTTCTGTAACTCCTTCTATTCCTTTGAAATTAGTTGGCTTGCAAGTCATGAAGTCCTTGTAAGTACATTTACGAGAAGTAGATGTATTAGCTTCACGGTTTGCTCCATTGATGTTATTCAAACGATCAGCTTCACGAGCTGCAGATATACCCTCAGCAATCATCCTTTGAACCTCAGTAGGTGTCATGATCACTTCCGGGTTGGAATTTTCGCTACTTGCATGCTCCATATTTCTATTGATAATACAAAATATAGCTTTAGAATTTTAAACAATAATTTTGTTTAAATGATCTTGAGAAGTAGAGAAATGAACATTTATGAGTTCTAACAATAATTGGGCACCATATGTAGTTTTTATTTCGATACAACAATCATAATTATTCCGATATGTTAGATGCATTATTAATACACATGAACAACCATAAGCATAAATTAACATTTGTATATAGTAATATCACAACCAACAACATAACATTAATAACTTGATCAGTTGAGTTTTCATAACAAAACGATACAAGATTCTTTATTAATTGCCACATGCTGCAGGCTTAGATGCCTCATTACTAATACAAATACTAACTGCCTCTAATGGTTAGGTATGTCCACATGTCCTCCCATCTCTAAAATCTGAGTTCGGAGATCCTGCATCTCGGTATGGTGTTGAATCTGCATATCTCCTACTAGGTTTTCCAATGTATCTGCTCTTCGGTGTGCTAGCTGGGCTTCCCAAGTACGGTTCTGTCCCTCTCTTCGCAATGATATCGCGAAAGAGCGTGTCTCGGAGATATCTGAATGTATCTGCGCTAAACCCTGCTGCAACTCTATCCTATTGACTATAAGGTTATGTAAGGTATTATGGATAGTATCCGAATGGTCAAATGATGAATAATCGATCATCTGAAGAAGTGAGTCTATATGTTCTTCGTGATGCTCCAAACGCGTCACTACTACAGAAGGTGAAAGAGTAGGGATGATTTCCATCCTAGCACTCTCGCCAATTTCATTGATATGAGCTGGGGGAGTGAAACCAGGAGGATATGGTAATGATGGTGAAAGTGGATGAGTAGAATCGGAAATACGAAGTCTGCTGGATGCGGGTATATCTTCCTCAGGAATTTGTTCTCTATGGTGAAAAGTATATGGATATGTTTGGCTAAGAAGATCGAATAGGTGATCGGGTGCATATGAATCAAATTCATGATGTGGTAATGGTATATGTGGTAATGAGGCATCTAAGTCGTGTAAAAATATGATATGCTTACTATGTGATTTTTGAAGTTATACGTACGTTTTGTAACATGTAAGGGACGTTTATATATATGTGAAAAAGTTAGAAATATTTCTAAGTGTTTATATATATACTTTTCATACGTTTGAGCATGGTTCAAAATATGTTCATTTGATGCATGTAACTTGAATTTAACGTGAAATATGTGTGTGTCGTGACTCCTAGGCCTTCCAAGATAGAGGCTAGCCACGTTTGTTGTTCTATATGATAATATGTACGAAATAAATATGTATGAACTAATATACGATCAAATAAATATATATATGATGCATGAAATAATTGTAACGTGTGAAATAGATGGAAATGAGTTCGAAACAACTTACAACACCACTAGGGTGGTAGAGAGTCGAGAGTGGATGAATGAAACATAAGATACGATCAAATTCGACTATAACCCAAGTAATATACGAATATATTAAAGTCGATTACCCTTTTTTGCGTCCAAACGATATTGAAATCAACTTCTGGCTTTTATGAGATAGTTTTTAGAAAGAAAGAAAGTTTGGAAAGTGTATGATAATTGAAAGAACGGATGCATGCATATGTAGTATATATGGTCTCATTTTATTACACGTAAGTGTAAATATTTCAAAGAAACCACAAGTACTATGCATTGTCAGTAACTATAGGCATATAGGATGAAATTATATCATATAATATGAATTGTGAGAGCTTGAAATAAGGTGTATGTTTGGATGATTCACAAGTATGTCGACCACCTATTTATTTCCTTACACGATTTGATAAATCGTGCACCACTTGGATATACTTGATCATGAATGACATTTAAACATGAAATCATCTTAGGAACGTTATTAGAAACACTTAGGAACAAACGGGAAACAAAACGGTTAAGATTTGAGTTTGTTTACATGTCGATTGGGTTGTATATTTGTCAAACACTTCGCCACTTAAAAACGTATCAAACATCAACCTATGGACTTGGGATTTGACACACTAATAGTTGGCTAGGTGTTGAACAAGGTGGTGTAAAAATATATATGTGTCGTGTATAAGAATTGTGAATACGCGAGGCGTTTTGGAGGCATGTAACTAGTCGAATAAATGAAATTTTAAGATTTGGAGTTGGGCTTGAAACTTAGGCCTGATGAACAATAACGAGAGTTGGGCTGGAAAAATGATTAAGGGCTCGTTTGATAATTAAGTGTAATTAGAAGTTTAATTAAGATTAGGAAATGTAATTAGTATTAAGTGAGATATTTTAGGTTTCGAGTAACGTGTCGAGGATTGGTTCCGTACTTTCGTGAATTAGATTATTTTGTGATAACAACAAAATAATATAATAAGAAAAATTTCAAATTTTTCTGAGAAAATGGGAATTAGTAACGATAATGAAAGATTATTTATTTAATAACGATATAATTACAAGAAATTTTTACGAGGTTCTACAGTACCCACTTGTCATTCTGAATTTTGTCCCGAAATTCGATTTTAAGAAATATAACAAGTGCGTTCTATGAAAATAAATGTGGATATTTCTCACGGAATCTATCTTCTCTTTCCCATGTGTAAGTTGGTCCTCGCTTTGAGTCCCATCTAACCTTTACAATAGGGATACGATTCTGTTTGAGTTGTTTTATTTCTCTATCATTATTTCCACAGGCTCTTCTGTGAACACTAGTTTGTCATCCAATCTAATCTCTTTTAGTGGAATGACGAGAGTTTCGTCAGACAAACATTTCTTGAGTTGTGATACGTGAAACGTAGGATGTACCCTACTAAGTTCTTCCGGAAGTTCTAACTTATAAGCAACTGGACCAATTCTCTCCAGAATTTTGAAAGGTCCAATGTACCTTGGATTTAACTTTCCACGTCTTCCAAAACGAATCATTCCCTTCCAGGGAGAAACTTTCAACATGACTCTGTCTCCTACTTGAAATTCCATAGGCTTTCTCCTGACATCAGCATAACTCTTCTGTCTGTCACGAGCAGCTTCTAAGCGTTGCTTGATTTGGAATATCTTCTCAGTCGTGTCATGTATTAGCTCTGGTCCAGTGAGTTGCATATCACCAACTTCTGTCCAACAGACTGGTGATCTACACTTCCTTCCGTTAAGTGCCTCAAAAGGTTCAGCCTTTATGCTGGCATGATAGCTGTTATTGTAAGAGAATTCAACTAATGGCAAGTGTTTATCCCAACCTTTTCCGAAATCAATTACACATGCTCGAAGCATACCTTCCAAGGTTTGGATTGTTCTTTCACTTTGTCCATCGGTTTGCGGACGATAAGCGGTGCTCATATCTAACTGAGTACCAAGAGATTTCTGTAGAGATTTCCAAAATCTTGAGGTGAATCAGCTATCTCTATCAGAAATAATAGATATTCAAACTCCATGTCTAATCACAATTTCCTTAAAATACAACTGAGCGAGTGTTTTCATCTATCAGTCTCCTTGATAGGTAGAAAATGTGCAGACTTGGTTAATCGATCGAGGATAACCCAGATTGTGTCTAATCCGGTTGAAGTCCTTGGTAATTTGGTAATAAAATCAATGGTGCTTCGTTCCCTTTTCCAGACCGGAATTTCTGGTTGCACGAGTAATCCTGATGGTTTCTGAGTCTCTGCCTTTACTCTAGAACATGTTAAACATTTACCAACGTACTCTGCGATATCAGCTTTCATATTTGGCCACAAATAATTCTTTTTAAGATCTTGATACATCTTATTGGAAACCGGGATGAATAGAATATTTGGATTCATGAGATTCATGCATGATAAGGTCTTGAATACCTCCAAAGAGAGGAATTCACTATCTTTCCTTAAAACATAACATTCCATCATTTCTTCTCACAAATTCTTTTTCATTATTTGGCATTCTGTCAACCTGATCTTCATGGTTTGACCTTCTGTCAATTTTCTCATATTGCCGGTTTTCTTCTTGTAGAGCTTCTGTTTGAGCTTTGATGATTTGAGCTGGAAGTGGCGAATGAATTATCATCCCTAGAGATCGAACTCTAAGAGGTTTAATTCTGTCTTTTCTGCTCAACGCGTCGGCTACAACATTCGCTTTACCAGGGTGGTAACGAATTTCACAGTCGTAGTCGTTGAGTAATTCCAACCATCTTCGTTGTCTCATGTTCAGCTCCTTCTGATCCAGTATATGTTGAAGACTCTTGTGATCGGTGAAAACTGTGCACTTTGTACCGTATAGGTAATGTCTCGATATCTTAAGAGCAAAAACTACTGCTCCTAATTCTAGATCATGAGTGGTATAATTTTCTTCATTCTTCTTTAACTGTCGTGAAGCATAAGCTATGACTTTGTCTCTTTGCATTAGTACCGCACCTAAACCATGATGAGATGCGTCACAATACACGACAAAGTCCTCATTTCCTTCCGGTAATGCTAATATTGGTGCTTCACAAAGCTTCTGTTTCAACAGTTGAAATGCTGACTCTTGCTTCTCTTCCCAGATATACTTCTTGTTTTTCTGGGTGAGTTCTGTCAAAGGCTTTGCAATCTTTGAGAAACCTTCTATAAATCTTCGATAGTAACCGGCGAGACCTAAAAATTGACGAATTTCGGTTGGAGCGGTGGGTGATGTCCAACCTTTAACTGCTTCTATCTTCACGGGATCTACATGGATACCTTGGTTGTTGATGATATGGCCTAAAAATTGAACGGTAGAAATCCAAAAATCACGTTTGGAAAACTTGGCGTACAACTTTTCTTTCTTAAGTAACTCCGAAATAATCCTTAAGTGTTCGGCAGGCTCTTCTTTGTTGCGCGAATAGATTAAGATGTCATCAATGAACACAATAACGAATTTATCCAAGTATGGCTTGCATACTCAGTTCATTAAATCCATGAACACTGTTGGTGCATTGGTAAGACCAAATGGCATTACTTGAAATTCATAATGTCCGTACCATGTTCGAAAAGCTGTCTTGGGAATGTCTTCTTCCCTGACTCTTAATTGATGATATCCTGATCTTAAATCGATTTTTGAGTAAACACTAGATCCTTGTAATTGGTTAAATAGATCATTGATCCTTGGTAATGGATATCGATTCTTCACCGTGAGTTTGTTCAACTCTCTGTAATTGATACACATTCGGAACGTTCCATCTTTCTTTTTGACGAATAGGATTGGTGCTCCCCAAGGGGATGAGCTTGGTTGGATGAATCCTTTATCTGATAGTTCTTTCAACTGTTCAGATAATTCTTTCATTTCGGAGGGTGCTAATCGATATGGTGCTTTTACAACTGGTGCTGCTCCAGGCACTAAATCGATGCGAAATTCTACTTGACGGGTTGGTGGAATTCCAGGCAAGTCTTCGGGAAATACTTCAGAAAATTCTTTTACAACTGGCACTTCATCAAGTTTTTTCTTCTTTTCTTTCGTTTCTCCTCCCGTTACTTGAATTTGGAATACATGGCATCCTTTGCTTATGTATTTCATCGTCTTGGCGTACGAGATAATATTGAATGAAGTTTTAGGTTTATCACCTTGGATGATTAAGGTTTCACCGTTGAGTGGAATTTGAATGACTTTCTCGTCACAAATTATTCTGGCACGGTGTGTAGATAACCAATCCATACCAATCATGACATCAAAACTTCCCAATTGGATGGGCATGAGACCGATGGGGAAAGATTTATTTAGAAAAGTCAAGGTGCAATTTTCGATTAGGGTATTGGTACTTAGGATATTTCCATCTGCTAATTCTATGTCATAGATAGTATCTAGTTCTATAGGAGTAATATTTAGAATTGCGGCAAATGAAGTAGACACAAAACTTTTATCTGCTCCAGAATCAAACAATATCTTAGCATCTTGTTGATTTAATAGGAACGTACCCGTAACAACATCAGAATTTTGAGTTGTGTTTCCATCACCGAGTACATATGCTCTTCCTCGGGCAACATTATTGGCATTCTTCGGACATTGAGTTCTGTAATGTCCAACTTCACCACAACCATGGCACTTTACTGCTATCGGTTGTGTGTTGGCTCCAGTTGCTCGACAGTCCTTTGTCATGTGTCCAATTATTCTGCAGTTGCCACAAGTAGCCTTACATGATCCGGTATGATGCATGATGCACTTGTTACATGGGGGTAGAGTTCCGACAAAACCTTTACTTTCTGCAGGCACTGCTGCATAAGCTCTGGTAGCTTCTTGTCGACGATTCTGTTGCTGATGATGATTACTACGATTCTGTTGTTGATCTCTGTTGCGGTTGCTGCTTTAATTTTTGTTGTTGTAGCTTCTGTTACCACTGTAGTTGTTGTTGTAGCAGCGGTTGTTGCTATTGTTGTTTCCACGGTTGTCTGCTCTCCTCTTATGCTCATTGATCGTGGAGGTAGATCCTATTTTGATCACCCGGGTCAACAATCTCTGTGCAAGTCCCATAGCTTCTTGCACTAACTGTGGGTTCGATGTGGTAACATCCCCTTTAATAGATGGTGGCAGTCCTTCCACATATTTCTCCAATGCTTTTTCAACATCGGGTACTATTGTTGGGCATAGCACCGACATTTCCAGAAACTTTCTGTCGTATGTCTTCAGATCATTGTACTTTACTACTAGCTGATGAAATTCATCCTCTAGTTTTCTGATCTCTGTCCTGGGACAATTCTTCTTAAGCATTTTATTCTTCAACTCATTCCAGGAGAGTTTGAAAGCTTCATCCTGACCCATAGCATTTGCGGTAGTATTCCACCACGATAGTGCTTCTCCTTAAAGAGCTCCTGTAGCAAAGGTAACTTTGCTATCTTCAGAACAACCGCTCCTTTTGAAGACTGTCTCAGTATGCTCAAACCAATGGTCCATTTCTGTAACTCCTTCTATTCCTTTGAAATTAGTTGGCTTGCAAGTCATGAAGTCCTTGTAAGTACATTTACGAGAAGTAGATGTATTAGCTTCACGGTTTGCTCCATTGATGTTATTCAAACGATCAGCTTCACGAGCTGCAGATATACCCTCAGCAATCATCCTTTGAACCTCAGTAGGTGTCATGATCACTTCCGGGTTGGAATTTTCGCTACTTGCATGCTCCATATTTCTATTGATAATACAAAATATAGCTTTAGAATTTTAAACAATAATTTTGTTTAAATGATCTTGAGAAGTAGAGAAATGAACATTTATGAGTTCTAACAATAATTGGGCACCATATGTAGTTTTTATTTCGATACAACAATCATAATAATTCCGATATGTTAGATGCATTATTAATACACATGAACAACCATAAGCATAAATTAACATTTGTATATAGTAATAGCACAACCAACAACATAACATTAATAACTTGATCAGTTGAGTTTTCATAACAAAACGATACAAGATTCTTTATTAATTGCCAAATGCTGCAGGCTTAGATGCCTCATTAGTAATACAAATACTAACTGCCTCTAATGGTTAGGTATGTCCACATGTCCTCCCATCTCTAAAATCTGAGTTCGGAGATCCTGCATCTCGGTATGGTGTTGAATCTGCATATCTCCTACTAGGTTTTCCAATGTATCTGCTCTTCGGTGTGCTAGCTGGGCTTCCCAAGTACGGTTATGTCCCTCTCTTCGCAATGATATCGCGAAAGAGCGTGTCTCGGAGATATCTGAATGTATCTGAGCTAAACCCTGCTGCAACTCTATCCTATTGACTATAAGGTTATGTAAGGTATTATGGATAGTATCCGAATGGTCAAATGATGAATAATCGATCATCTGAAGAAGTGAGCCTATCTGTTCTTCGTGATGCTCCAAACGCGTCACTACTACAGAAGGTGAAAGAATAGGGATGATTTCCATCCTAGCACTCTCGCCAATTTCATTGATATGATATGGGGGAGTGAAACCAGGAGGATATGGTAATGATGGTGAAAGTGGATGAGTAGAATCGGAAATACGAAGTCGGCTGGATGCGGGTATATCTTCCTCAGGAATTTGTTCTCTATGGTGAAAAGTATATGGATATGTTTGGCTAAGAAGATCGAATAGGTGATCGGGTGCATATGAATCAAATCCATGATGTGGTAATGGTATATGTGTTGGTAAAACCAAAACATCAGGATTTTCAGGATTTGTTACAATTTCGTCTTGCTCGAATGGTTCTGTTTCTTGGGAAACAGCGTCAGGTACTAAGGTAGAACGAAAAACAGGCGACGTAACAGATGCGACGGAAATCTCAGAGTCGGAGTCTGATATACTCATATTGAAATAATACTGTAATAATTCGTAAATAGTGCAGAATAAGAATTTATTATCGTCAAAGAATACAAAATTCTAATATACCAAGATTAAAGTATCATAAACTTAATGATTAACTTACTGAATATGGTAGCAAGCAGGCACGACGCGCAAAAAATAGTATGGTGTAAATTTACTTTATTTGAAAGTGTGGTTATAGTTCAATGTTTGAAAATATTTGGTTCTCTATAACTATGTCTCTGATGCCAATCTGTAACACCCCCTAATTTGTAACATGGCAGCGGAATAGTAATTATGGTGTTACGGTGAGGATCGAAGTCATAATGATAGAAAACGGCTCGTAAGAGACGTTTTAAAACATAAGTTCAATAATAAAAATTCAAATACAAGAGGTCACAATCAGAGTATTATAATAAAAGTCTTCATGTTTTAAACTAAATTAAACATCTTTTATTTTACACCATAATTTAGATAAAGTAGATAAGTTTTGAACTTTTTCCGCCCGTTCCATGCTTGCTTCCTCTGCTAAATACCTGAAATAACATGTTTAAAAGTCAACAAAAATGTTGAGTGATATCATAGAGTTTGAATTTAGTAATCATTTTGATACACAAGTAAGATTGTATTGGAAATACAATCAGTTAAAAATTGATATTGCAGTATATATTGCTCTAAGTCTCATGACACGCAAAACGTTAACAAATACCGTAAATACGGAGGTGTTATCAAATTAATGATAATATTGCCCTCGTGTAATAGGTGATTTACCCATTCCTATTTTTACTCAAATATAATATACCACGACTAATACGATTAACCACATGCATAATGGCATTCCGTCAAGTATTAATGGGATAGGCTGTCAAACCTTAAATAGATCTATTCATTATATTTGCGTTCACATAACAGTGATTAATGGCTCATGATCAAGGGTATTTTGGCAATAGGTAACTTAGGCATATATCAAGTCAGGAAGCATACAGAAAATTACTTGTGATCTGTTTATAACATGTATCCCCCTCACGGAATTTGAAAATAAGTAAATGTGAGGCTATGACTCACCTTGATTGATACTGAAATGAAAAAACTAAAAAGTCAGACGAATTTATGATAACGGCTAGGAAACACAACCTGATAAATAGATTTATCTGAGAAATTTGACCAAATACTATTTGGTAAAAATGAACGAATAACGAATAATAATTATTCGTTATGACGAATAGATGATGTGCAGTGAAATTCTTATGATATGCATGATATGACAAAATATGTTATTTAAATTATCCATCGAAGTTTTACCTTTTTAATCGTAAGTAAAAATATTAACTTTTGAAATATCGTTATAATATTATTAATGTTACATTAAATAATATATATATAACTAAAATGAAAGTTTAAATGCAATACGAAATAAATTTACGAAAATAGAAAATAAATACGAATGTTAAATAGAATATGTTTAGTCCTTGTCCTTTTCCAATTTTACCATTTTTACCCTAACGACGTTTGTGTTACACTGTTAGTCTTTTTTATATATAAATTACAATTATAGTCCTCTAATTGTCCAATAGTCAAACTTAGGCTTAGAATATTAACTTTTTTCCATTATTACCCTTATGGTTCTAATTTTACATTTTTAGTCCTCACTTTTCAATATTTACAATTTTAGTCCTTCTAGGTGTCGTCGCGTTACATTTTTAGTCCAAAGTTACAAAAATGATTATAAAAATTATATAAAATTTTCCGTGGCTTATTAAGTTAATAATAAGCTTATTTTAACTACTTATTTGATTAAAAGGATATTTTTCAACTTATGGGCTTTTAACGAGTCAAATTCAAGGTCCGTTAATGTTTTAAAATCCGTACTTCGTGAGACGAATTGGGCTCATCAAAAATATCATTTTTCTTGTTCTATTTTTATATCAAAAAGTTTAGATAAGCTAGCTTATAATAAGAGCTTATTTTTAGCTTATTGGGGTTTAAGGCCCAATCGGTAAAATTATAAGTTTTAAATGTGATCGATAGCGATTCACTTTGGTGGAAATTAAGTGTCGAGATCAAGTTATTTTTGCATGTTGTATATACGAAATCGTTTGCTAGCTAGGAGGTCTAATAAGTAGTGTAAAAATATGATATGCTTACTACGTGATTTTTGAAGTTATACGTACGTTTTGTAACATGTAAGGGACGTTTATATATATGTGAAAAAGTTAGAAATATTTCTAAGTGTTTATATATATAGTTTTCATACGTTTGAGCATGGTTCAAAATATGTTCATTTGATGCATGTAACTTAAATTTAACGTGAAATATGTGTGTGTCGTGACTTCTAGGCCTTCCAAGATAGAGGGTAGCCACGTTTGTTGTTCTATATGATAATATGTACGAAATAAATATGTATGAACTAATATACGATCAAATAAATATATATATGATGCATGAAATAATTGTAACGTTTGAAATAGATGGAAATGAGTTTGAAACAACTTACAATACGACTAGGGTGGTAGAGAGTCGAGAGTGGATGAATGAAACACAAGATACGATCAAATTCGACTATAACCCAAGTAATATACGAATATATTAAAGTCGATTACCCTTTCTTGCGTCCAAACGATATTGAAATCAACTTCTGGATTTTATGAGATAGTTTTTAGAAAGAAAGAAAGTTTGGAAAGTGTATGATAATTGAAAAAACGGATGCATGCATATGTAGTATATATGGTCTCATTTTATTACACGTAAGTGTAAATATTTCAAAGAAACCACAAGTACTATGCATTGTCAGTAACTATAGGCTTATAGGATGAAATTATATCATATAATATGAATTGTGAGAGCTTGAAATAAGGTGTATGTTTGGATGATTCACAAGTATGTCGACCACCTATTTATTTCCTTACACGATTTGATAAATCGTGCACCACTTGGATATACTTGATCATGAATGACATTTAAACATGAAATCATCTTAGGAACGTTATTAGAAACACTTAGGAACAAACGGGAAACAAAACGGTTAAGATTTGAGTTTTTTTACATGTCGATTGGGTTGTATATTTGTCAAACACTTCGCCACTTAAAAACGTATCAAACATCGACCTATGTACTTGGGATTTGACAAACTAATAGTTGGCTAGGTGTTGAACGAGGTGGTGTAAAAATATATATGTGTCGTGTGTAAGAATTGTGAATACGCAAGGCGTTTTGGAGGCATGTAACTAGTCGAATAAATGGATTTTTACGATTTGGAGTTGGGCTTGAAACTTGGGCCTGATGAACAGTAACGAGGGTTGGGCTGGAAAAATGATTAAGGGCCCGTTTGATAATTAAGTGTAATTAGAAGTTTAATTAGGATTAGGAAATGTAATTAGTATTAAGTGAGATATTTTAGGTTTCGATAATGTGTCGAGGATTGGTTCCGTACTTTCATGAATTATTTTATTCTGTGATAACAACAAAATAATCTAATAAGAAAAATTTCAAATTTTTCTGAGAAAATGGGAATTAGTAACGATAACTAAAGATTATTTATTTAATAACGATATAATTACAAGAAATTTTTACGAGGTTCTACATACCGGGGGATTGATCGTTCAACTCAGGAATAGTGTCGCTAGGATTAGAAAGCCTACTAAACTAGGTCTAGAGGTGAGGGATGATTCTTTTTGTATTTTATATTTTTATGAAAGCAAGTAAAATCTCGGGTATTGGAAGAGTGGGCGGAATTAGTTGCTAGCCAACTAACCCAATTAACTACAAGTGCAATCAAAATAAAATAAAAGAAATGAAAATAAAGCTATTATACTAATGTGGTGGAAACAATAATGAGGAAAGTTGTGTTTACTTAGATTTCATTACTCCCTAGATATCTTTTACAGGTTGATTAGCTTGTTACAATTGCATGGATGACGGGTCATATTCCTTAATACTAGTCGTAGGGCCGTGTACAATATTCCTTTACTCTATAAGATCCTACTTCACTCCTATGTCGAGCCGTTAGAAGCTCCTAACATGGGATCGTTAGAATTCTCCTACGCATTAATTACAACCAAAAATCCTAGTACACATCTGATCATGTTTCTTAAGACGTTCAAGCAAGTTACTAATGGAAGTCTGCCAGTTTTCTTAAGCCTAACATCGAATACAATCATCCGTAACAATTATAAACAAACAATCAACCCATAATTAACATCTAGGTTTCACTACATCTAAGCAAACACAATAAAGATCTAGCCTAGCATGTTAAAGAGAAGAAAAGCATAAGATATAATCACACAACACATAGAAATATTGAATGATTTGAATGAATACTTATCTTCAATTGAACATGGAAGAATCAAGGGGTTGAAACCCCTGAAAAAGTGATAAAATTCAGACTAGGGTTTATTCCCTCAAAGTTGCACACTAATGAATGAAATTTGGAAAACTATATATAGACTTTACACTTTGATGGCGTCATGTGTTAGATCGTGACGCCGTCAACTCGCCGCCTTGATAAAATCGTATTGCCTGGATCTATTTGTGACGCCGTCATGTAGGAATTTACTCTAGGTCGTCACGTGTAGTTGGACCCTGACAGCCTTGGTGACGCCGTCAGGTCCTTAGCTTGAAAACTCTCTGGATCGTCACGTGTATTTTCCACTTTCACCTCTTTTGTAACTCTTGACGCCATCATGTACAAAGGCTTGACGCCGTCAGGTACTGTTCCCGGCAAGGAAATTTGAGACTTTGCCGTTTTCTTCCCTTTTATGCTCCAAAAACGTCCAAAATGCTTCATTTTCCAGATTTTTCCTCAAAAGTACCTAAAATGACAAAAGGAACAATTTAGGGCAATGTTTGATCAAATAATCTCGAATTTGGGCTTAAATGACCCCTTAAAAGCGGTACACTTTTCGCCTCATCAAATACCCTTACACTTGAGATTTGCTTGTCCTCAAGCAAATGCGTTTTTATTCTAATCAAAATACAAGTTACAGGTCATTCAACACTAATATAAAGTAATTACAACAAATAATCGTTCCACTAAAAACCAAAAACAAGCACGGAGGTCATACACTAGCACCTCACAAATAGTGTTTAGATACTCACAATTCTCGGGTGTAATAAAGTATATATCACATATGGAAATGGAAAACATCTCTCACTACCTGTCATAGCAAATAGATTACCATAGGCTTGGGAAAGGATCAAACCTCCACCACTTGGCGTAAGCACCTAGGATAAACTATCAAAGAGGTCTTTTTAAAGGGTTATAACGTTAGGTGTAGGGATATGGAAAACACGATTTTGTTGGATAAAGGAAATATTTACTGGTGGTGGGTTAATCATCTTGGTTAATTACATGTACAATATGGCGTTGCTAAGCCAAAACTCGACTCGACTTAAGCTAATAAATTAAAAATAGCAAAAACATAAAACAAACGTAGAATGAAACGGGATGGTAGTCCGTATGTTTTTTCTTTTTCTTTTTCTCTTTTTCTATTTTTTTTTTTTTTTTTTTTTTTTTTTTTTTTTTTGCATACACTCTTATCCTACTATCCAAAATAATACATCATAGGGAATGTACGTTCCCCTTACACTTGAATTTTTACATACTTTACAATAAACTAATCTAATTACTCGAATCAAGATAATCAAAACACTTGGAGTACTTTTTAAGATTAACGCACATATGGGGGTAATATATGATGTTCTTCCCCATTACTCCAAAACACAAGTACTTTACGCATGAGTCTCAATCATCCCAAAACAATATGTACAAGATATGACTCGACTTAGCAACCATTTAATCAATTAGATAATTAACTAAGGGTTTAAACAAATAATAATAATGCACTAAAGATGAGTGCATACACGGAAGGCTAAGGTGATTTGCTTGCACATTTGGGTGGGTTGTAATAAATTCTTCCTTTAAGTAAAATGGTTAAAGTTAGAAACGAAAAGATAGGCTTGGACGGGTGTACTAGGGGTTTCGTGTACTAAAAATGAGTACAACGCTAAGGTGTGGGGAAAATTAATTGACTTTACTAGTCAAATAATATGACTTAATTGGTCAAGTAATCATGCTACGGGTTTAACACAAGGGTGATCCTAATGCCTCTTATCATGTAGTAAATCCTACCACACGAATGTAGTCTCACTAGCGATCTCGGTATGCATCACTAACGCAAGTTCTAGAATCTAAATGCTACCGGTACACTCATAAGCACTAATAATGAATGCTTTTCCTATCAAATCTAAAGGCAAACCTCACATATTTGGGTAGAAAATTTTTGTGAATGGTACGGTTTTGTGCTAGTCATACAACTCCTATCCAAGAGACGCATGTTAAGGCTAAAGTTTCACTCCTACATGTTGTAAAAAATTTTAAATTCGGCGCTAAAATTACACTAACAAGTATTTCTCTTAGTTTTATTACACACCTGCCATCAAACAAACAAACTCAAGTGCAATAGTATCTTATAAGGTATCATCATTTACCCTCCCCTTACACTTAGGATGAACATTGTCCCCAATGTTCAATTAAAGGATGTAAAAGTAGAATAGGTAAAAGAATGAAAACAAATACTCCCCTGATTCGTTCGGTGTGGATAGTATGTTAACAAGGTTAGATATTCCTCCAAGAAAATGAACGTTCAAAGCTTCCCTTCCAGAAAAATAAATCATTTTCTTGTCATATATAACCTGTTAAACCTGAGAAAACAAACAAGGCAACCTCGCGTAAAATCGGCGGCAATTTATGTATACTAACAAAAAATCCTATAAAGCAATTTAAGATATAATGCTTGTGGAATGAATGTTTGCAGATTTCCTAGAGTTTATAAAACTAAAGAATTAACAAAAACTTTAAGAATCTGTAGAAAAACAAAACTCGCAAAATTTCTAAAATTTTACACGTGACGCCGTCAGTAGTTAAGCCCTGACACCGTCAGAAGTGACCTGCAGAAATCTTTATTTTAAGTTTCTGGAAAATTTCTGGAAAAACTTATGTCCTACTTCCTGGAAAATCCTGCAAAACATCATTATGACTCGATACAAGCATTTGCCTGTACCAAATACTAATATACATGTTCCTTTAATATTGTGGCAAATCAAGATCAATTTCGTTCTTAGAAACAAATTTGGGGTTTCCCCTTGCACTTAGCTTTTGCAAAATACCTTTATATGAAGTTAAGATGAAGTTAAACAACAAAATAAAGCATTTTTACAATTTAGTTTGAAACATGATCTACCAACAATAAAAATAAAGCATGCATACGGAAGCAAATAACAATCAAACAATTAAAAATCAAACAAATAAAAACATACAAAACATGGGTTGCCTCCCAAGAAGCGTTTTTCTTTATTTACGAGTCTTGTAGCTAGACTCAAGGTCATGGGTTACGTTTTCCTTTCCCACTTTTGTGCTAATTCAAAACATCTAACCCAATTCTCATCATGCTTGTACTCAGGGCCTAGATTCATGCAACCTGAATAGTATGTTCGCCTCCTCTCATAGTAAACATCTTCATCAATTCCGTCGTCCTTAATCTCATAAGGTCGAATCTCATCAATTGATAAATTCTTGATCTCCTTTAATTCTTCCCTCATGTGAGGCATCATAAAAGTGATCTTTTCTATCCCATCAGTAAACTGAGCTATTCCCTTCCCATGATCACAATACATCTTAGTTGTCTCAACAAAAGGTTGCCCTAGGACCATTTCTCCTAAGTGTGGATCTATAATGCCTCTAACATCTTCTAGGATTACAAAGTCGCATTGATAAGTAAAATTTCCTACAAAGATGTGTACCCCTTTCACTCTCCTGAAAAAATTACATAGTCGATTAGGGTTGTAGGGGTCTTTTCTGGGGCTTAACCTTTCATTCATTATCCAGTTGTAGTAGAGCCTAGACATAATATTCATGGGTGCTTTTAAATCAATGTATGTATGCTCTCTAGACATGTACCCAATCATGCAAGGAATTTTTATGTTCATATAGTTATGCTTCCTAATCCATGGCATTTTCCTATATTTTGTGGGGCAGGGATGTTGTAAAAGGAATCTATGGTAACTCAATTCCTCAGGGGTTGGAGAGAATTTTGTAAACTCAATTTTCATCTGGAGGGGTTTATTAAATTCCTTAAATGTCTTAACTTCTCTCTTTCTTCTTTTACGCGCTGTTGATGCGTGGGAATCGCAACAGGCTTTACCTCTCGAGGGATCTCGAGAAGCTTACAACCCTCACCAGGCAGTGTACCTGATCGTTGTAGTATAGTATAGTGACAAGTACCGGGGGATTGATCGTTCAGCTTAGGAATAGTGTCGCTAGGATTAGAAAGCCTAAATACTAGTTCTAAAGGTGAGGGATGATTATTTTTGTGTTTTTATATTTTTTTGAAAGCAAGTAAAAATCTCGGGTTTTGGAAGAGTGGGCGGAATTAGTTGCTATTCAACTAACCCAATACTAAGATGCAATCAAAATAAAATACTAGAAATGAAAGTAAACTAATTTATACTAAAGTTGTGAGCAGTAATTGGAGAAAATGTGTTTACTTAGATTTCACTACTCCCTAGATATCTTTTACATGTTAATTACTTGTTATAATTGCATGGATGACGGATTTTATTCCTTAATACCATTCATGGGGTGGCACACATAACTCCCCAATTCTATGAGCTCTTATCTCCTCCTACACCATGCCCAGCACAACTATAGGGATTGTAAACAGTGGCTCATGCATTAAATACAACCAATAAAGACCTAGTGCGCGTTGGTTCATGTTTCTTAAGACGTTCAAGCATGTTACCAATTGGAGATTTTCCAGTTTTCTTAAGCCTAACATATAAATCATTCATCCAAGACAAGAATAAACAAGTAATCAACACATAATCAATACCTAGGTTTCATTAGATCTAACCAAACACAAAAGAGATCTAGCCTAGCATGATGGAATTAAGACAAGAACATGATATAGACAACCAACACATAGACATATTGATTGAATTGGAAGAACACTTATCTTGATTAATCATGCAAGGTATGAAGGGGTTGGAACCCTTGAAAAACCTGTAAAGTTACACCAAAATCGTACTTAGGGTTTCTCCCAAAACTTCTCTCTTTTATGTGAAAAATTAGAAAACTATATATAGGAAAAGGGGTATGACGGCGTCAAGACCAAATAGGTGACGCCGTCACCTCGCCGCCAAAACAATCCTCGGACTGCCTAGATCTACATTTGACGCCGTCAAGAACAACACATCTCCAGGCCGTCACGACTTTAACTCTTGACGCCCTACCTTCATGACGCCGTCAAAACTCTTCTGGGTCGTCATGGACTTTTACTCTTAACGCCGTCAGGAAACTCCTCTTGACGCCGTCATGCACTGTTCCCAGCATGGAAAATTAAGACTTTGGCGTTTTCTTCACTTTTATGCTCCAAAAACGTCCGAATTGCTTCCTTTTCCAAATTTCATTCCCAAAGTACCTAAAATCACAAAAGGAACGATTTAGGGCAATATTTGATCAAATAAATTCGGATTCGGGCTTAAATGACCCCCTAAAAATGGATCATTTTTCGCCTCATCATATACCCTTACACATGAGATTTGCTTGTCCTCAAGCAAATGCGCTTTTATTCTACTCAAAAGACAAGTTAGAGGTCATTTAACACTAATATAAAAGTAATTACAACAAATAATCGTTCCACTAAAGACCAATAGACAAGCACGGAGGTCATACACAAGCATAGAAAAATAGATTACAATATGGAAATGGAAGATATCTCTCACTACCTGTCATAGAAAAATAGATTACCATAGGCTTGGGAAAGGATCAAACCTCCACCACATGGCGTAAGCACCTAGGATAAACTATCAAAGAGGTCTTTTAAAGGGTTGTAACGTTAGGTGTAGTGATATGAAATACATGGTTTTTGTTGGATAAAGGAAGTTTTACTGGTGGCGAGTTAACAATCTTAGTCAATTACATGTACAATATGGCGTTGCTAAGCCAAGACTAGACTCGACTTAAGCTAATAAATGAAAAATAACAAAAACATAAAATAAACATAGAATGAAAACTGGATGGTAGTCCGTATGTTTTTTTTTTATTTTTTATTTTTTTTTTTATTTTTTTTTTTTTTTTGCATACACTCTTACCCTACCATCTAAAATAATACATCATAGGGGATGAGAATTCCCCTTACACTTGAATCTTTACATACTTTACATTAAACTAATCTAATGACTCGAATTAAGAAAATCAAAACACTTGGAGCACTTTAAGATTAACGTACATATGGGGGTAATATAAGATGTTCTTCCCCATTACTCCATAAAAATAAGTACTTACCCATGAGCCCCAATCGTCCCAAAACATTATGTACAAGGATATGACTCGACTTAGCAACCATGTAATCAATTAGATAGTTAACTTAGGGTTTAACAAATAACAATAATGCACTAAAGATGAGCGCATACACGGAAGGCTAAGGCGATTTGGTTGTACATTTAAGTGGGGTGTAACAAATTCTTCCTTTAAGTAAAATGCTTAAAGTTAGAAACGAAAAGATAGGCTCGGAGGGGTGTACTAGGGGTTTCGTGTACTAAAAATGAGTACAACGCTAAGGGTGTGGGAAAAATTAGTTGACTTAACTAGCCAAGTAATATGACTTAAATGGTCAAGTAATTATGATACGGGTTTAACACAAGGGTAATCCTAATGCCTCTTATCATGTAGTAAATCCTACCACACGAATGTAGTCTCACTAGCGGTCTCGGGATGCATCACTAACGCAAGTTCTAGAATCTAAATGCTACCGGTACACTCATAAGCACTAATAGTAAATACTTTTCCTATCAAATCTAAAGGCGAACCTCACATTTTTGGGTGGAAAATTTTTCTGAATATACGGTTATGTGCTAGTCATACAATCTCCTATCCATGAGACACTTGCTATGGCTAAAGTTTCACTCCTAAATGTTGTAAAAAAATTTAATTTGGCGCTAAAATTACACTAACAAGTATTTCTCATAGTTTTATTACACATCTACCATCAAACAAAACAAACTCAAGCGAAAGTGCATATGTAAGGTATCATCTTTTTACCCTCCCCTTACACTTAAGATGAACATTGTCCCCAATGTTCAAGTAAAGAATGTAAAAGTGAAAAAGTAAAGAGAATGAAATCAAATACTCCCCTGATTAGCTCGGTATGGATAATAGGATGGCCAGATTAAATCTTCCTCCAAGAAAATGAACAATCAAAGCTTCCCTTCCAGAATATAAATCATCTTCTTGTTATACATAACCTGTAAAACATGACAAAATAGACAAGACAACCTCGCGTAAAATCGGCGGCATCCTATATAAGTTACTAAATCCTAGAAAACAAGATAAGATATAATGCTTGTGGAATGAAGTTTGCAGATCTCCTGGAGATTATAAAACTTAATAATTCACAAAAACCATAAGACTCCGTTAGAAAAACAAAACCGGTAAAATTTCCAGATTTTAACTCCTGACACCGTCAAGAGTAAACCCCTGACGCCGTCAGAATTGACCTGCAGAAATCCTTATGTTAAGTTTCCGGAAAATTTCTGTAAAAACTTGGTCCTACTTCCTGGAAAATCCTGCAAAACTTCATTATGACTCAATACAAGCATTTGACTCTAACAAATACGAATATACATGCTCATTTAATATTGTGGAGAATCATGATCGGTTTGTTTCTTAAAAACATATTTGGGGTTTCCCCTTACACTTATCTTTTGCAAAAATACTTCTAGGTGGAGTTAAGACTAGGCCAAAACAACAAAGTAAAGTATTTCCACATTTTAGTTTAGAAACATGATCTACCAACAATAAAAATAAAGCATGCATACGGAAGCAAATAACAATCAAACAAATAAAATCACACAAAACATGGGTTGCCTCCCAAGAAGCGCTTTTCTTTATTTACGAGTCTTGTAGCTAGACTCAAGGTCATGGGTTATTACGTTACTTCATCATCAAATGTCACATCCTCCTCACTAATCATTTCATTGTTATTTTCTTGGTAGTGTTTTACATGTTGTATGTTAACCGTGAATTCCCTACCTTCATTATCTATTAACACTACCGCTCCAAATTTAGAAGAATTCTTTACCGTGAACGGTCCATACCATCTAGACTTAAGCTTTCCCGGAAATAATCTCAACCAAGAATTGTATAATAGGACCTTGTCTCCCTCTGAAAATTCTTTGGGTTTCTTAATTCTCTGGTCATGCCATCTTTTAGCTCTTTCTTTATATGTGATGGAGGATTCGTAGGCTTCTAGTCTAAGCTCATCAAGCTCGCGTAATTGCAAAAACCTATTATTTCCAGCAGTTGTGTAATCTAAGTTGCATGCCTTAAGCGCCCAATAAGCCTTGTGTTCTAATTCTACCGGTAAGTGACATGCCTTACCATACACCATGCGGAATGGGGTTGTTCCAATAGGTGTTTTGTAGGCAGTTCGGAATGCCCATAAGGCTTCGTCGAGTTTAAATGACCAATCCTTTCTGTTTTGACTAACCATTTTTTCAAGTATTCTTTTAATAGCTCTATTGGTGTTTTCGACTTGGCCATTGGTCTGTGGATGATAGGTGGTGGAGAATCGATGGGGTACTCCATACCTCTTCATGACCTTTTCCATTTGTGCATTGCAAAAATGTGTTCCCCTATCACTGATGAGAGCTTTCGGAATCCCGAATCTTGCGAAAGGCTTTTTCAGGAAATGAATGACTACTCTTGCATCATTGGTCCTAAGGGCTTGTGCCTCAACCCATTTTGAAACATAGTCAAAGGCGACTAAGATGTACTCGTTTCCCCCTGAGGATGGAAAAGGGTCCCATGAAGTCAATCCCCCAAACATCGAATACCTCACAAACTTGTATAAAGTTTTGAGGTGCTTCATCCCTATGTGATATATTTCTAGCTCGTTGACATGCATCGCACGCCTGCACCATTTCTTTTACATCGCGGAAAATTGTGGGCCAATAGAATCCCGCATCGAGAATCTTTCGGGCGGTAACGTTTATCCCATGATGCCCGCCAGAGGGACCAGAGTGACACTCCCTCATAATCTTTACTGCCTCATTTTCCGAAACACAACGCCTTATAATGTGGTCAGGACACCTTCGGAATAAAAAGGGTTCATCCCAGAAGTAGTATTTTAGCTGGGAAAAGAACCTCTTCCTTTCGTACTTAGTCAGGTGTTCAGGAACGAGTCTACTTGCGAGGTAATTAGCAAAATCGGCGTACCACGGCTCCAAGTCACTCACTAACATGAGTTGTTCGTCAGGAAATGAATCCCTAATCTCACTTCTATCGTGCTCATCCAAGGGGTTCTCGAGACGAGATAGATGATCTGCGGCCAGATTTTCTGCTCCCCTCTTATCACGAATCTCAACATCGAATTCTTGTAGCAACAAGATCCACCGAATTAGTCGTGGTTTAGCATCCTGCTTCGTGAAGAGATATCTAAGAGCCGAGTGATCAGTGAAGACGACTGTTTTTGAAAGGACAAGATATTGTCGGAATTTGTCGAATGCAAATACTACGGCCAATAGTTCTTCTCGGTGGTGGAGTAGTTCTCTTGAGCGGGATTCATGGTTTTGCTAGCATAGTAAATAGGTTGGAAAAGCTTGTCGCGTCGTTGACCTAATACAGCCCCAACAGCGAAGTCGCTAGCATCACACATGATTTCGAATGGTAACTCCCAGTTGGGTGTGATCATGATTGGAGCTTGAGTGAGTTCTCTTTTTAAGAGATCGAATGCATCCTTGCATTCTTGGGAAAAATCGAACGGAGCATCCTTCACAAGTAATTGAGTCATTGGCCGAGCGATTTTGGAGAAATCTTTGATGAATCTCCGATAAAACCCGGCATGCCCCAAGAAGCTGCGTATTGCTTTGACAGTCGTGGGGTATGGTAACTTAGATATAGCTTCAAATTTAGCTTGGTCTACCTCTATTCCATTTCCTGAGATCTTATGTCCTAACACAATCCCTTCCTTTACCATGAAATGACATTTTTCCTAGTTTAGCACCAAGTTGGTTTCCTCGCACCGTTTAAGCATCTTTTCTAGATTAGCAAGACAGCGGTCGAAGGAGTTCCCGAAGATTGAAAAGTCATCCATGAACACTTCCATGCTGTCTTCCATGAGTTCGTGAAAGATTGCGGTCATGCATCGCTGGAAAGTGGTGGGGGCATTACATAGCCCAAAAGGCATCCTTTTGTAGGCGAATGTTCCATAAGGGCAGGTAAACGTGGTCTTTTCTTGGTCCTCAGGTGCTATGGGAATCTAAAAATATCCAGAGTATCCATCCAAGAAGCAATAGTACTCGTGTCCAGATAATCTTTCCAACATCTGATCAATGAATGGTAAGGTAAAGTGATCTTTCCTCGTGGCATCATTGAGCTTTCGATAGTCGATGCATACCCGCCATCCAGTGACAGTTCTCTGGGGCACCATCTCACCCTTGTCATTCTTTACTACAGTCATTCCACCCTTTTTAGGTACAACCTGTATGGGACTGACCCATGGGCTATCCGAGATCGGGTAAATCAATCCTGCATCTAAAAGTTTTATGACTTCTTTCTTCACTACTTCCTTAATGTTAGGGTTCACGCGCCTCTGGGGTTGCACGGTAGGTTTATAATCTTCTTCCATGAGAATCTTATGTGTGAAAAAAGTCGAGTCAATCCCCTTAATGTCGGCTACACTCCATGCAAGCACCCCCTTGTATTTTTTTAGGACCTCTAAGAGTTTAACTTTTTGTTCATGTTCCAAGGTGGAGTTTATGATTACCGGGAGTTGATTCTCTCCCTGAAGAAAGGCATACTCCAAATGGTTGGGGAGCTCTTTAAGATCTACGTCAGGGGGCTCGATAATAGAAGGTTTGAGCTTGTTTTTGGGTTTTCGGAGCTCGAGCTGCTCCGTTGCCTCTTGTCTGGGGTAGAACGAGACTGCATTAACATCCTCCATCTTTTCTACCTCTAGCAAAGGCAGAAAGCCTTCGTCACGTAGCCAGCCTTCATCGATCCGTTCATCGACACAACTATCAATGACATCTGTGAGTTCATCTACTTGCCCGATAAAATAGAGCCGTTTGGCTGCTTCGAGGGAGAGGTCCATAGAATCCTTAATGTCGAAGGTTGTGCTATCGTCTCCCACTCGTAATGTTAATTTGCCATCGTAGACATCGATGACAGCACGAGCGGTAGCAAGAAATGGTCTACCTAAGATAATGGGTACCAAGTCATCCTCCTCCATATCCAGGATTACGAAGTCAACCGGGAATTTAAATTTCCCAACTTTGACTAGCACATTCTCGCATATCCCTACGGGGTACTTGACCGATCTATCGGCTAGTTGGATGTTTATACGGGTAGGCTTCAATCCAGAGTATCCTAGTCTACGGAACATAGAGTGGGGCATGAGATTTATACTTGCTCCTAAATCAGCAAGAGCATTCTTGATTGATAGAGGTCCTATGGAGCAAGGCAGGGTGAAGCTGCCCGGATCGTCTACTGATGCGTGGGAATTGCAACAGGCTTTACCTCTCGAGGGATCTCGAGAAGCTTACAACCCCACCAGGTAGTGTACCTGATCATTGTAGTATAGTATAGTGACAAGTACCGGGGGATTGATCGTTCAGCTTAGGAATAGTGTCGCTAGGATTAGAAAGCCTAAATACTAGTTCTAAAGGTGAGGGATGATTATTTTTGTGTTTTTATATTTTTTAGAAAGCAAGTAAAAATTTTGGGTTTTGGAAGAGTGGGCGGAATTAGTTGCTATTCAACTAACCCAATACTAAGATGCAATCAAAATAAAATACTAGAAATGAAAATAAGCTAATTTATACTAAAGTTGTGAGCAGTAATTGGAGAAAATGTGTTTACTTAGATTTCACTACTCCCTAGATATGTTTTACACTTTAATTACTTGTTATAATTGCATGGATGACGGATTGTATTCCTTAATACCATTCATGGGGTGGCACACATAACTCCCCAATTCTATGAGCTCTTATCTCCTCCTACACCATGCCCAGCACAACTATAGGGATTATAAACAGTGGCTCATGCATTAAATACAACCAATAAAGACCTAGTGCGTGTTGGTTCATGTTTCTTAAGACGTTCAAGCATGTTACCAATTGGAGATCTGCCAGTTTTCTTAAGCCTAACATATAAATCATTCATCCAAGACAAGAATAAACAAGTAATCAACACATAATCAATATCTAGGTTTCATTAGATCTAAGCAAACACAAAAGAGATCTAGCCTAGCATGATGGAATTAAGACAAGAACATGATATAGACAACCAACACATAGACATATTGATTGAATTAGAAGAACACTTATCTTGATTAATCATGCAAGGTATCAAGGGGTTGGAACCCTTGAAAAACCTGTAAAGTTACACCAAAATCGTACTTAGGGTTTCTTCCAAAACTTCTCTCTTTAAATGTGAAAAATAAGAAAACTATATATAGAAAAAGGGGTCTGACGGCGTCAAGACCAAATGGGTGACGCCGTCACCTCGCCGCCAAAACAATCCTCGGACTGCCTAGATCTACATTTGACGCCGTCAAGAACATTGCATTTCCAGGCCGTCACGACTTTAACTCTTGACGCCCTACCTTCATGACGCCGTCAAAACTCTTCTGGGTCGTCATGGACTTTTACTCTTGACGCCGTCAGGAAACTCCTCTTGACGCCGTCATGCACTGTTCCCAGCATGAAAAATTAAGACTTTGGCGTTTTCTTCACTTTTATGCTCAAAAAATGTCCGAATTGCTTCCTTTTCCAGATTTCACTCCCAAAGTACCTAAAATCACAAAAGGAACGATTTAGGGCATTATTTAATCAAATAAATTCGGATTCGGGCTTAAATGATCCCCTAAAAACGGATCATTTTTCACCTCATCATATACCCTTACACTTGAGATTTGCTTGTCCTCAAGCAAATGCGCTTTTATTCTACTCAAAAGACAAGTTAGGGGTCATTTAACACTAATATAAAAGTAATTACAACAAATAATCGTTCCACTAAAGACCAATAGACAAGCACGGAGGTCATATACTAGCACCTCACAAATAGTGTTTAGATACTCACCTCTCTCGGGTGTAATAAAGTGTAAATTACAATATGGAAACGGAAGATATCTCTCACTACCTGTCATAGCAAAATAGATTACCATAGGCTTGGGAAAGGATCAAACCTCCACCACATGGCGTAAGCACCTAGGATAAACTATCAAAGAGGTCTTTTAAAGGGTTGTAACGTTAGGTGTAGGGATATGAAATACACGGTTTTGTTGGATAAAGGAAGTTTTACTGGTGGCGAGTTAACAATCTTGGTTAATTACATGTACAATGTGGCGTTGCTAAGCCAAGACTAGACTCGACTTAAGCTAATAAATGAAAAATAACAAAAACATAAAATGAACATAGAATGAAACGGGATGGTAGTCCGTATGTTTTTCCTCTTTTTCTTTTTCTAATTTTTTTTTCTTTTTCTTATTTATTTATTTATTTTATTTTATTTTTTTTATTTTTTTTTGCATACACTTTTACCCTACCATCCAAAATAATACATAATAGGGAATTGAGCATTCCCCTTACACTTGAATCTTTACATACTTTACATTAAACTAATCTAATGACTCGAATTAAGAAAATCAAAACACTTGGAGCACTTTTAAGATTAACGCACATATGGGGGTAATAAGTGATGTTCTTCACCATTACTCCATAAAATAAGTACTTACCCATGAGTCCCAATCGTCCCAAAACAATGTGTACAAGGATATGACTGGACTTAGCAACCATGTAATCAATTAGAAAGTTAACTTAGGGTTTAACAAATAACAATAATGCACTAAAAATGAGCGCATACACGGAAGGCTAAGGCGATTTGGGTGTACATTTAAGTGGGGTGTAACAAATTCTTCCTTTAAGTAAAATGCTTAAAGTTAGAAACGAAAAGATAGGCTCGGAGGGGTGTACTAGGGGTTTCGTGTACTAAAAATGAGTACAACGCTAAGGGTGTGGGAAAAATTAGTTGACTTAACTAGCCAAGTAATATGACTTAAATGGTCAAATAATTATAATACGGGTTTAACACAAGGGTAATCCTAATGCCTCTTATCATGTAGTAAATCCTACCACACGAATGTAGTCTCACTAGCGGTCTCGGGATGCATCACTAACGCAAGTTCTAGAATTTAAATGCTACCGGTACACTCATAAGCACTAATAGTAAATGCTTTTCCTATCAAATCTAAAGGCGAACCTCACATATTTGGGTGGAAAATTTTTCTGAATATACGGTTATGTGCTAGTCATACAATCTCCTATCCATGAGACGCTTGCTATGGCTAAAGTTTCACTAATAAATGTTGTAAAAAAATTTAAATTTGGTGCTAAAATTGCACTAACAAGTATTTCTCATTGTTTTATTACACATCTACCATCAAACAAAGCAAACTCAAGCGAAAGTGCATATGTAAGGTATCATCTTTTTACCCTCCTCTTACACTTAAGATGAACATTGTCCCCAATGTTCAAGTAAAGAATGTAAAAGTGAAAAAGTAAAGAGAATGAAATCAAATACTCCCTTGATTCGCTCGGTATGGATAATAGGATGGCCAGGTTAAATCTTCCTCCAAGAAAATGAACAATCAAAGCTTCCCTTCCAGAATATAAATCATCTTCTTGTCATACATAACCTGTAAAACCTGACAAAATAGACAAGACAACCTCGCGTAAAATCGGCAGCATCCTATATAAGTTTCTAAATCCTAGAAAACAAGATAAGATATAATGCTTGTGGAATGAAGTTTGCAGATCTCCTGGAGATTATAAAACTTAATAATTCACAAAACCATAAGACTCCGTTAGAAAAACAAAACCGGTAAAATTTCCAGATTTTAACTCCTGACGCCGTCAAGAGTAAACCCCTGACGCCGTCAGAATTGACCTGCAGAAATCCTTATGTTAAGTTTCCGGAAAATTTCTGGAAAAACTTTGTCCTACTTCCTGGAAAATCCTGCAAAACTTCATTATGACTCAATACAAGCATTTGACTCTAACAAATACGAATATACATGTTCATTTAATATTGTGGAGAATCATGATCGGTTTGTTTCTTAAAAACATATTTGGGGTTTCCCCTTACACTTAACTTTTGCAAAAATACTTCTAGGTGGAGTTAAGACTAGGCCAAAACAACAAAGTAAAGTATTTCCACTATTTAGTTTAGAAACATGATCTACCAATAATAAAAATAAAGCATGCATACGGAAGCAAATAACAATCAAACAAATAAAATCACACAAAACATGGGTTACCTCCCAAGAAGCGCTTTTCTTTATTTACGAGTCTTGTAGCTAGACTCAAGGTCATGGGTTACTACGTGATTTCATCATTGGTTCCACTCTCTAGGTCGTCTTCTAAACCAGTTTCGCTTTCATAGTGCAAGTACTTCGGATCTTCGAACTCGAAAATATCTTGTCGATACTTAGAGCCAAGCTTACTAACATCCTTAAAGAATCCACATGATAAATCAGAAATGTTTTTACATCCTCTCCTAACATCTTCATCACACAAGATAAGTTGGGAGCTCATCTTATCAAGCCCGTCACAATCGATTTCCTTAAGGTCTTTTCTCTTGTATGGCGTTTGGTATGAAATCCTCCTAATCCCATCAGTGAAGGTCATGATTCCGTTCAAGTCATCCACTATCAAATTAGTGATTTCACAAAAGGGTGCTCCCAAAACTACTTGTGATAACCTGGGGTCGACATAGTCTTCTATGTTATCCACAATTGTGAATTCCATAGTGAATGTCATATTTCCTACGAACACCTAGATTTCATGATCCTTATCAACCACTTTCTCTCCCTTGTAAATCATCCCCCATCTGCAGATATTGTTATAATGGAACAATGACATAACATTCTTTGGCAGGAATACATTTATGTAGATGTTATCGAAATACTTATGACCGATCATGCAGGGGTTTTTGAGATTATTCGGATCATCCCGTCTTATCTTCCTCAACTCTCCATCCTTTGACCCATATAGATTCCCCTCAAGGGAGGGACGATACTCGTACACCTCCTCTCTATCCCTACGAAAAATTACCTTCCTAACACCATTGGTGAGTAATACACTACCATCTTTCTCATCAAGGATTGCTCCCGATTCATTGATAAATGGTATCCCAAAGACAAGGTTGGTTAACGTTTGATTGGTGAGAGGGTCCACGTCATCAACCACGGTGAGGTTAGTATTGTAAACAAGCTCTCCAATCCTAATTGATAAATTTTCTATTACTCTCTCGCACGCAATGTGTTCTGGGAAGGTTTTGTGGTATAGGGAAAGGGGGATTATGTTGACTGGGAAGCTAGGATCTATATGACTATCGGTTAAGAGCTTTTCCTTAATGGTACAGGGGATCTTGAAAACTTTAGGGTTACTTTCCTTAGTTTTATTGCAACTCCCACTAATAACATCCTCCATTTTTCTCTCGGGTTCTCCTATAATAGATTTACCCAAAATGGTTGGATTTCTCTCATGCTCTACCGATTTCTCTTCCCCTTCATCCGGTTTGCCGGATTCTTGGACGGTGTATTGCTCGGGTGAGTTGGTAGGTTCTCTTGCCGAAGCATGGTCAACCCTTGAGGTCTCATCTTTAGCTGTCCGACTGAATTTGTTAGTTTGTTGTTGGGTTGGGTTGGATGTTGAAGCAGATATTGTGGTGATGGTGTTTACGAAGTGGTTTGGCCCTAGGGGGTTGACAGGTTCTTTTCCGTTAGGAGATAGATGTTTGAATAACTTGATAGGACTTTTTATTTTCACAGGGGAGGCTGGTGGACTCATGACGGTAGCAGATTTAACCTCATCAACGTGAATGGGTTTATTATCAACATGCTCTTTGATAGCAGTCAACAGATTACAAATCTTGTTGTTCACATCAGCCTGCTGTTGTTTAAATTTGGCCTCGAGCGTAGCGAGCTGTAATTCTTGAGATAGAATGAATTTTTTTAAAGTATCTTCACAGCTTTGCCTAGGAATGCCTTGTGATGGAAAATGCTCGGACCAAGTAAGTGATGAGGAGTCATTGAAGGATACGCTTCGCGTTTGGTACCCTCTGAAATCAGGTTTATCCTTCCATGCCTCATAGGCTTCGGCAGAAGCTCGGGGACCCTGACCTACGTGTGATGATGTGAATTCGTTATAAGCACGTTTTGGAAGTTCCATGCAGTTATGAGTCTCATGAGGGCCATTGCATAGTTTGCATGTAGAAGCGATTCTGCTTACTTGGCTTGAAGGTTTTTGAGCTTTGTAAGATTTCATGAGTGACTTGACTCGACCTTCAAGTTCCATGATCCTATGGTTGGGAGTGCTAGAATTGTTCGAAGGCAAAGATATTGCCTTGACCGTTTTGTTCAAATCACGGGGATCATTCCAACTTTCATTGTCATAGAGAGCAAGATCTTCTATGAGTTCCCATGATTGTTCCGCACTAAGATCACGTAGCTTACCACCGGCCGATTGGTCAATGGCTCGCCTCGTGGAGATGTCGATATGGTCATAAAAAATTTGGACTTGGAGCCAAAGATCTATGCCATGATGAGGGACTTTTTGGAGTAAGTCCTTGAAACGAGTTCATGCTTCATAAAGAGATTCATTTTGACGTTGTTGGAACATCAAGATGTCATTTCTAAGCTTAGTAGTTCTCCCCGGTGGGAAAAATTGAGCAAGGAAACGAGTGGTGAGATCATCCCATGTGGTGATGGATCCCGCGGGTAAACGCTCAAGCCATTGACTAGCTTGATCCCGTAGAGAGAATTGGAATAGGCGTAAAAGGGTAGTCTCTCTAGTTTCAACATCTAAGTCTATGGAATCTACGATTTTGAGAAAGTCCTTAAGATGTTGGTTTGGATCTTCGGAACGAAGTCCATGGAATGCACATCCGCTTTGCACCAACCGGATGGTGTCGGATCGCAAGGGGGTCACATTGGCTCCGATGAGCTCAATGGTGTTTCGGTAGCCTTGGTGGCTAGGTCGGGAATACTCTCCTAAGGTTCGGGGCCTAAGGGGTTCTAGTGGTGGGTTTTGTTGTGGTGGGATGACGGGTTCAAAGATGTTACCACCTTCCATGATGTCGGATGGTAAAGAGTTACGAACAAAGGCACGAAGAAATAAGATAGACTAAAGAGAACCTAAAAATAAAAAAATAAAATCTTACTAGAAAGGAATCTAGCAAGTATACCTAATAAAAAGAAATTCTAACCTAGACAATAACTATTCCCCGGGCTGCGGCGCCAAAAACTTGATGCGTGGGAATCGCAACAGGCTTTACCTCTCGAGGGATCTCGAGAAGCTTACAACCCCCACCAGGCAGTGTACCTGATCGTTGTAGTATAGTATAGTGACAAGTACCGGGGGATTGATCGTTCAGCTTAGGAATAGTGTCGCTAGGATTAGAAAGCCTAAATACTAGTTCTAAAGGTGAGGGATGATTATTTTTGTGTTTTTATATTTTTTAGAAAGCAAGTAAAAATTTTGGGTTTTGGAAGAGTGGGCGGAATTAGTTGCTATTAAACTAACCCAATACTAAGATGCAATCAAAATAAAATACTAGAAATGAAAATAAGCTAATTTATACTAAAGTTGTGAGCAGTAATTGGAGAAAATGTGTTTACTTAGATTTCACTACTCCCTAGATATCTTTTACACGTTAATTACTTGTTATAATTGCATGGATGACGGATTGTATTCCTTAATACCATTCATGGGGTGGCACACATAACTCCCCAATTCTATGAGCTCTTATCTCCTCCTACACCATGCCCAGCACAACTATAGGGATTATAAACAGTGGCTCATGCATTAAATACAACCAATAAAGACCTAGTGCGCGTTGGTTCATGTTTCTTAAGACGTTCAAGCATGTTACCAATTGGAGATCTGCCAGTTTTCTTTAGCCTAACATATAAATCATTCATCCAAGACAAGAATAAACAAGTAATCAACACATAATCAATATCTAGGTTTCATTAGATCTAAGCAAACACAAAAGAGATCTAGCCTAGCATGATGGAATTAAGACAAGAACATGATATAGACAACCAACACATAGACATATTGATTGAATTAGAAGAACACTTATCTTGATTAATCATGCAAGGTATCAAGGGGTTGGAACCCTTGAAAAACCTGTAAAGTTACACCAAAATCGTACTTAGGGTTTCTCCCAAAACTTCTCTCTTTAAATGTGAAAAATTAGAAAACTATATATAGAAAAAGGGGTCTGACGGCGTCAAGACCAAATGGGTGACGCCGTCACCTCGCCTCCAAAACAATCCTCGGACTGCCTAGATCTACATTTGACGCCGTCAAGAACATTGCATTTCCAGGCCGTCACGACTTTAACTCTTGACGCCCTACCTTCATGACGCCGTCAAAACTCTTCTGGGTCGTCATGGACTTTTACTCTTGACGCCGTCAGGAAACTCCTCTTGACGCCGTCATGCACTGTTCCCAGCATGGAAAATTAAGACTTTGGCGTTTTCTTCACTTTTATGCTCCAAAAACGTCCGAATTGCTTCCTTTTCCAGATTTCACTCCCAAAGTACCTAAAATCACAAAAGGAACGATTTTGGGCAATATTTGATCAAATAAATTCGGATTCGGGCTTAAATGACCCCCTAAAAACGGATCATTTTTCGCCTCATCATCTACCTTCTTTGGTAGCCCTCGATGGGTCACCACTGAGCATTCTTCCCCAGGGTCACAAGACCCTCGAGTTTCTTCCTGTTAGCGAGTAGCTTTTTGAAGTATGTGCTATACTTTGGCATGTGATAGCAAGCATCAAGGAGAGGTATGGTGACAACCGAGTCTTTTAGGTATGACAAGAACCTCTTGTTATCATTCTCAGTTTTCTGGTTCCTTAATCGGGACGGGAATGGGATTCTCACAGGTTGGTTAGGCAGGGCCGATGGGGAAGGGGTCGTCACGGGCGGTTGGTCTGGGGTGCCAACGCCGACATCCTCCTCCTCCTCCCCAGGTTTGTCTGGATCGAGGGTGATGGGGGACGAGTTTGGGTAAGGAGGGTCCTTGGTTGTCGTTCCAGCTCGTGTGGTTATCGCGAGCATGGGGTCTTTTTTTCTTACTAATGGCGTTTGAAGATTATCTAGGGCTGAGTTAAGCTTGTTGTAAAATTCTCCAATACCCTCCTGCTGCTCGTCGAAAAGCTCATTAAGGCCTTTCATTTGCAAGTCTTTTTCTTGAGTGAAGTGACCAAGGTTATCTTCAAAATTGCTCCTGATTTTGAATTCAGGGTCTTCCTCCCCTTCTCTTTTCTTTACCAGATTTCCCCGAAGGGTGTAATCGTCATTTTGGTAGAAAGGCAAAAGGGAGGGATCAGCATAAATGTCCCCTCCTGACAAGCATGCATGTTCAGTTGTGGTTGCTCCTTCACATTCTTCCACCTCATGCGGGCCCCCACAGTAGTCGCAGATCAAGTAAGGATTTGACAGCTGTTTAGGTAATTGCGATCCAGATAGGAATTCCACTCTCTTGTGAATTTATCTCAACCGATCCGAGGTGATTTCAGAAATGCTAACAGTCGACTCAGTTTCATCCCAAGTGTCATCCTGGTCCTGAGCATATTCTTCAATCCTATCCCATCCTTCCTCGGCACTAAGATTGGCCAATCTTCCTTTTCTAGATTGGTTAATTCCGTTTCGGTCTTTAGAGGAGATATTATCGTAGAAGATTTGGACCAAGAGCCAAAGCTCAATGCCATGATGGGGAACTTGTCTTATTAAATCTTTGAATCTAGTCCACGATTTATGGAAGGGTTCATCCTTCCCCTTCCGGAAATGGAGGATCCTATCTCTAAATGCTGAGGTTTTTCCAGGTGGAAAGAACTTCTCATAGAACTTGGATATGAGTTGCTCCCATGTGAAAATAGATTCGGAAGGGAGTTTGTCATACCATTATTGGGCTTTTTCATATAAGGTGAAAGGAAAGAATCGCAATCGGGATGTGTTTCTAGTAGCCCGATCCGTATGGATGGTGCCTACTATTTTCAGGAAGTCCTTGATGTGTTGGATTGGATTTTCCTCGTCTAGTCCGCGAAACTTACACACACTTTTGACAAGCCAAACATCGTTTGCATGCAAGACCTCGTTGGTGTGTTCGTTTGGGTAGACAATGGCGTTTGAGAAGCCACGAGAGGTTGGGGAGGAGTCGTCTTTAAGACGCTTAGGAATGGGGGTTGCGGGAGTACTAGTGTTGTCGTTGGGTTGGGAGCTCGGGGTTGAGACATGGTTTTCTGAATTTTCTTCAGAGAGAGGTGCATCAAAATTGATGGCAACGCTGGATGGTTCAGAAGTTGAGTGATATTGTCTCAATCTATGCAGTTCTCTTTCGGGTTCCGCATAGGGCAAGACAAGGTTTCGAGTGGAACTACAACTCCTAGTGATCCTAAGGTTAAGGGATTCGTCATTTGCCATGATGGCAGGTGGTGAAGAGTTACGAACAAAGGCACAAAGAACTAAGATAGACTAAAGAGAACCTAAAAATAAAATAAAGTCTTACTAGAAAGGAATCTAGCAAGTAGACCTAATAAAAAGAAATTCTAACCTAGACAATAACTATTCCCCGGGCTGCGGCGCCAAAAACTTGATGCGTGGGAATCGCAACAGGCTTTACCTCTCGAGGGATCTCGAGAAGCTTACAACCCCCACCAGGCAGAGTACCTGATCGTTGTAGTATAGTATAGTGACAAGTACTGGGGGATTGATCGTTCAGCTTAGGAATAGTGTCGCTAGGATTAGAAAGCCTAAATACTAGTTCTAAAGGTGAGGGATGATTATTTTTGTGTTTTTATATTTTTTTGAAAGCAAGTAAAAATCTCGGGTTTTGGAAGAGTGGGCGGAATTAGTTGCTATTCAACTAACCCAATACTAAGATGCAATCAAAATAAAATACTAGAAATGAAAGTAAACTAATTTATACTAAAGTTGTGAGCAGTAATTGAAGAAAATGTGTTTACTTAGATTTTACTACTCCCTAGATATCTTTTACATGTTAATTACTTGTTATAATTGCATGGATGACGGATTGTATTCCTTAATACCATTCATGGGGTGGCACACATAACTCCCCAATTCTATGAGCTCTTATCTCCTCCTACACCATGCCCAGCACAACTATAGGGATTGTAAACAGTGGCTCATGTATTAAATACAACCAATAAAGACCTAGTGCGCGTTGGTTCATGTTTCTTAAGACGTTCAAGCATGTTACCAATTGGAGATCTGCCAGTTTTCTTAAGCCTAACATATAAATCATTCATCCAAGACAAGAATAAACAAGTAATCAACACATAATCAATACCTAGGTTTCATTAGATCTAAGCAAACACAAAAGAGATCTAGCCTAGCATGATGGAATTAAGACAAGAACATGATATAGACAACCAACACATAGACATATTGATTGAATTGGAAGAACACTTATCTTGATTAATCATGCAAGGTATCAAGGGGTTGGAACCCTTGAAAAACCTGTAAAGTTACACCAAAATCGTACTTAGGGTTTCTCCCAAAACTTCTCTCTTTTATGTGAAAAATTAGAAAACTATATATAGGAAAAGGGGTCTGACGGCGTCAAGACCAAATAGGTGACGCCGTCACCTCGCCGCCAAAACAATCCTCGGACTTCCTAGATCTACATTTGACGCCGTCAAGAACAACACATTTCCAGGCCGTCACGACTTTAACTCTTGACGCCCTACCTTCATGACGCCGTCAAAACTCTTCTGGGTCGTCATGGACTTTTACTCTTGACGCCGTCAGGAAACTCCTCTTGACGCCGTCATGCACTGTTCCCAGCATGGAAAATTAAGACTTTGGCGTTTTCTTCACTTTTATGCTCCAAAAACGTCCGAATTGCTTCATTTTCCAAATTTCACTCCCAAAGTACCTAAAATCACAAAAGGAACGATTTAGGGCAATATTTGATCAAATAAATTCGGATTTGGGATTAAATGACCCCCTAAAAACGGATCATTTTTCGCCTCATCAGCTGTAAGCCTCTTGCTAACTTCTAAACGGTGATTCTCTAAATCCATAAAGACAAACCTTATACGAACAAGGACACAAAGAATTAAGATAGACTAAAGAAAACCTAAAAATAAAAATAAAACCTTACTAGAAAGGAATCTAGCAAGTAGACCTAATAAAAAGAAATCATAACCTAGACAATAACTATTCCCCGGCAACGGCGCCAAAAACTTGATACGTGGGAATTGCGCCCTCACAACAGGTTTTACCTCTCAAGTGATCTCGAGAAGCTTACAACCCCCACCAGGCAGTGTACCTGATCGTTGTAGTATAGTATAGTGACAAGTACCGGGGGATTGATCGTTCAACTCATGAGTAATGTCGCTAGGATTAGAAAGCCTACTAAACTAGGTCCAGAGGTGAGGGATGATTCTTTTTGTATTTTTATATTTTTATGAAAGCAAGTAAAATCTCAGGTATTGGAAGAGTGGGCGGAATTAGTTGCTAACTAACTAACCCAATTAACTACAAATGCAATAAAAATAAAATAACAGAAATGAAAATAAAGCTATTATACTAATGTGGTGGAAACAATAATGAGGAAAGTTGTATTTACTTAGATTTCATTACTCCATAGATATCTTTTACAGGTTGATTAGCTTGTTACAATTGTATGGATGACGGGTCATATTCCTTAATACTAGTCGTAGGGCCGTGTACAATATTCCCTAACTCTATAAGATCATACTTCATTCCTATGTCGAGCCGTTAGAAGCTCCTAACATGGGATCATTAGAATTCTCCTACAAATTAAATACAACCAAAAATCATAGTACACATCCGATCATACTTAAGACGTTCAAGCAAGTTACCAATGGAAATCTGCCAGTTTTCTTAAGCCAAACATCGAATACAATCATCCGTAACAATTATAAACAAACAATCAACCCATAATTAACATCTAGGTTTCACTACATTTAAGCAAACACAATAAAGATCTAGCCTAGCATGTTAAAGAGAATAAAAGCGTAAGATATAATCACACAACACATAGACATATTGAGTGATTTGAATGAATACTTATCTTCAATTGAACATGGAAGAATCAAGGGGTTGAAACCCTTGAAAAAGTGATAAAATTCAGACTAAGGTTTATTCCCTCAAAGTTGCACACTCATGAATGAAATTTGGAAAACTATATATAGACTTTACACTTTGACGGCGTCATGTGTTAGATCGTGAAGCCGTCAACTCGCCGCCTTGATAAAATCGTATTGCCTAGACCTATTTGTGACGTCGTCATGTTGGAATTTACTCTGGGCCGTCACGTGTAGTTGGACCCAGACGGCCTTGGTGACGCCGTCAGGTCCTAAGCTTGAAAACTCTCTGGATCGTCACGTGTATTTTCCACTTACACCTCTTTTGTAACTCTTGACGCCATCATGTACAAAGGCTTGACGCCGTCAGGTACTGTTCCCAGCAAGGAAATTTGAGACTTTGCCGTTTTCTTCACCTTTATGCTCCAAAAACGTCCAAAATGCTTCATTTTCTAGATTCTTCCTCAAAAGTAACTAAAATGACAAAAGGAGCGATTTAGGATAATATTTGATCAAATAATCTCGACTTCGGGCTTAAATAACCCCTTAAAAGCGGTACACTTTTCGATTCATCACTCAGTTTTAGGATTGGATTTTGAGTAAATTCTCTTACTCAGAACATGGGGATGAATGCCCATTTTTGTGTCCTGCGTGTACTCTTAACCAAGTAAGTGTTCAAGAACAAGATAGACAAATCGAGGATACGACATAGTCCATTTTTTATTGTCCTCAGTGAGCTTGATTACAAGATCATCATAGATGATCTTCCCTATATTGATCTTGGTCCCTGTAAGGAGACTTGAGACTATCATTTGTTGAGTCTAGAACCTGAATGACTGTCATTCGGATCTTCCAAGATGGTGAAAACTAGGTCTTGTAAAGAGGCGTTTTGCAAATCAGATGAAGAGACTTTAAATATGGGAATTTTAAAGCACTAAGACCTAAGCTTTCAAGTTCAGTATTAATAGCTTAATTTAGAGGGTTTGGAGTATAACCTTCTTCTTAATAATCAAATGCAGTGTATTTTACAAATCCATCTCCAAAGGATAGAGGTTTTGATGCATTCTTGACTGTGAAGTGTATAAAGGACTTGCTATTCTCACCAGTTTTGTCAACAACAATACAACAAAATTCTCTTAAGTAGTTGGGGTATAAAACTGTTGGCGATTTTGTAAAAGCTTCAGATAAGAAGCAATGTTTCAAATATATTACTTGCACTCGGTGCTTTCTTTTGGATTATCGTAGCAAGCAATGACATTTTTTGCATGGATTTCTACAATTTCATAAATAAACTTTGTGATAATGGGAGACAAGATGATGGTTTTTGAAATAACTATTGATGGTTTGGAAGAAGTTTTTTAGATAAACTCTAAACTAGCAAGACCAAGATTAGTAAGTAGACAAGATCAAATGATTGGTGTTTGTTTAATTTCACAAGCTTTGCCGAGAGTTCCCAATATTCTTCAATCTTATAAATCTTTCATCTTTTCTCACATCATGAATGTAGGTGTCAAGTTGACTATCAAGTGCAAGCAATTTGACACTTGAAAATTCTTTAGGATAAAACTCACCAAGTTTAAGCAACTTCTGCTTATCGAAAGAATAAAAAGCATCAACGGGACTCAAACTAGCCGTATAATTTAGTAAGCTTGTACTAATCTCATTAAATCAAGTATTAATTTCTTGAAGTTGTAAATCAATAATCATATAAAATACTTCAACTCAAAAATGATAATCATTTGTCATTTTTAGCTAGCCAGTATTTTTCTTCCTAAAGGACATACAAACCACCCATATCATAAACTTCAGTATCATTTTTTTTCCTTCAAAAAACTAGATGACTGAATTTAGGAGAGTTTCATATTCAATATTTTTCATCAACTACAATCGTTCCTTTGTTAACTTCACAAATGACATGGCATTTACAATATCCTAATCTTGTTTTTTCAAAGCAACATTCAACTCATTTTCCACCCGAAATATTGTTTTCATCAAGTGTGCCATGAAAGCAAAGTCAAAAGACTCAATTGGGAAACTAACACCTTCAGCCTTTAATTTTTCATGATCAATACTTGATGGCATATCTCCAATCTTATCAAGAACATCACGTAATGAGAGATATAAAGCAATGACATTCACAATAAGTTTATAATGAGACCCCCAACGAGTATCACCTAGCCTCCCTAAGCCAAGTTCTTGATTCTTGCCTTTCCTACGTTTACGTTCTTTGATATTAAAGGCTTCTGCATCTTTTTGAGCTTGAATTTCTCTTAACATATCATCTCTCTTACATGAAATTCCAACCACGTTCAATAAATTTGTAAGGGCCTAAAAAAGCCAACCACAATCTATACTTTTTTCTAGAAACAGCAACAAATGTTAACTAAAGTTGATGAGCAAACCAATGGATGTAGTATGCCGATTGATTTTCTTTTAGTATCAAAGTTTTAAGACCATTCATACCACCTTTCATATTGCTAGCCCCGTCATAACCTTGACCGCGAATCCTAGATGGGTTCAATGAATGCTCCACAACCATAGAATAAATTCCACCTCTCAATGTTAAAGCGGTAGTATCCATGACATGTAAAATACCAAGAAATCTCTCCCCTACACTTCTTTGTTTATCAACACAAAGACATTTGCTCTTTATAAGATAAATCTGATTATTCATCTGCTAATACCACAAAATAGTCTTCACCAAGGTCTTTAATGATTTTTGCACGTTTATGAGATCTCTTTTGATGAAAGGAGAGGTCAACTTGTGGTTTTTAGGAGCCCTTCCCAATGTAACTTTATTAATATCTTTGTTATATTTAGTTAACCATGCTAAAAGTTCAAGAAATTTTCCCTTGTTAATTTAAATTAAACCTTCTTTTCTACCTCGAGTTGACAAACCTTAATGTAAAAGTAATCTTATGCAATAAAGGGAAGCAAACAAACAAGTTGCATACTTTTTTCTAGACTTTGAGGATTGCTGGTTAAAAAGGTTTTGAATTGATGTCTTTGGTTTCATTAAAGACTCATACTTTTCTCTAGCTTGATTATGCATACTATTTACCTTTCCAACATGCTTTATAAAGCCAACTGGTCTATCCCAACCTTTGAATCCATTTCTTACAAGAGCATCACCACTCATTCCATTGAAATCTTTATCATCTAACAAGTAAGAAACAAGAAGTTTGTTTGAGGAAAGTCATGTGCAGGTCGGCACAAACCCCTTAATATATATATTCTTGCCTTACATCATCTTGTAAATTAGGATGGTAATCAAATATATTCGTTCTTAATCCCGGATCCTTCAAAAGAGATTTGACATTAAATTGGCATTCTTTTTCTTTAGATGGTAAATCAGTTGAGGTCCTAGATGGTTAATGAGTTGAGGAACCATCAACTTTCTTTCTTTTCTTTTGAACAAAAAAGTCCAACGTTCTTCCTCTCTTTGCACTCATTGTAAACTAGTCTTCAAATCTAAATAAAACACAACATGAAGACATGAAATCACTTACGTCAAACTGATAGTATTTGAATCTAGATACTAAAAGTATAAAATCCTAATCTATTAATGGAACAAGAAGTAACTAAGTAAGTAAAACATAGTAGATAATCACAAAAACATAATTTAAACACAAGATAGGCATAAGTATCTTATAAACATTATTCTTCAAATAGTAGCATAGGAAAATGTAAACACTATTTACACATATACACTACAAATGTTATATAATCAGTTAAATCCTCATCACCTCATCAAATCTTAACTACCAACCATTATCTTATTCTATAAAGTTCACTTATCTATTCATTTTGATACCTTATCTCAAATTGAATGGACTATGTCTCTCTTTTTTGAACTAAAGACTATTAGAAAAAAGAACTCCATGATGGTGCCATGGTGATCGCCGACTAACAGGAAGAAATATGTAAAATAATAGAGATTAATATTGATTGAATGTTCTTTCAATTACATAAGATGACATGTCTATTTATAACAGAACATAGCTTTGCGAATAAGCAAACATAAACTAAACCCTAAATCTAATGGACCCCAAGCCCACAATCAGGTTTGAGCCAATAATCCAATCTTCTAATACTCCCACACAATTTAAACGGGAGTCTTCCGGACATGCCAAATTGGAATGAAATTTGAAAGCCGCTTATTCTTTTCATCGTCTTCTTTGTTATTTGTTTATGGAGCCAAGTTGTATTCAACTACAAAGTTGTATATTGCTTTACAAATTTTTTTATTTTTTATTTTTATTTATTTATTTTTTTTAACGGCTTGATTTGCCTTAAAGTGGGAGCGGCTATTTTTTTCAACTAGTTTCTCAGAACAACCATCATCCCTAACGGTAAAAACATTTTTTTTTTTTTTTTTTTTTTTTTTTTTTTGGTGTGAATGAAGATAAATTTAATTGATTGATTTCTCAACATTATGACGGCTAGACTTTTTGCGGGATAAGATTTATGACTTTGGTAAATAAATAAATAAATAAATCTCCGGATCACTGGCGAGTAACCGATGACCGGAGGAAAATTTTTTTGTTGGATCCCACCTAAGGCTTGGATACCATGCAAAATAATAAAGATTAACATTAACTGAATGCTTTTTGAATTATATAAGATAGCATGTCTATTTATTATAGAACATAACTTTACAAATAAGCTACATAAATTAAACTCTAAACCTAATGGAATTCAAGCCAACAATCGAGTTTGGGTTAATAATTCAGTCGTCTAAAAACAACAACCCAACTTTTGAGATTGACATTAAAGTAAGAGCGCCAAATATGAATCCCTGACGTGAAGATATTGATTTTATATCATTTGCATACAAAACTTTATTAATATATCAAAGGATCAATTCTCGCCCTTCCATCTCCATTTGATCCGATGGATGAGATTAAACACAACATTTTAACAAACCAATGTTCATCATTTTTTTCCCAATATTCATATCTTTTAAACCGTTAATTTCGTTAAGCGAAAAAAAAAAATACCATCACGACGAGCATTTAATTATCTTTCTATAGATATGCACTTTGTTATCCTTTTGAAAAATTACAGTTGATTAGTAAAACTTTTTTTTTTTTTTTTAATATTTTTTAAATAGTTTTACTATATTTAACACTAAGTAATTTCTTTTATAGGGTATGCAGGTGAATACTCTAGTGTGAAGGTACGTCTGCCCTTGATTGTTCATAATCATATTCTTAATTTTATGTATATCATGCTTATTTGATTTTATACGCACATCCATTTTAAGGATCGGTATGACATCGTACAATGTTGAGAGAGAAAATCGATAACTATTCGTGTCGCAAGGGCAATCGGTGTCGCTATAATTTTCTTCTTTGAGTACGTTGGGATTGTAAAATGTGCTCATTTAGTCATATACTTGCTTCAAAATGAGTGATTCAGATCATATTTATTTCTAAATGTTCAAATGCTACTCATTTACTTCTAACGTCCACGGGCTAAAACATGTAACTTTCATCTTATTTCTTTAGAAAAAGTTAGTAACATTATTGCTTCATCTTATTTGTCTGGAACAAAGTAATTAAAAACTCTCAGAGCTTCGTTGGGCTCGCTGATCTTGATGAAACCCTAATAATCAGGGCCACAGCCCAAGGCCCAACAATTTTTAGGTGCACTAAAATTTTGAAGTGCATTATATATGTACATGTTAAATTGTTAAGCCTTTTTAAAGCCTATGGTCGAGGATTTTAGTGTGCAAATTGCAAACTACTAAACTACCTAGTATTCATTTAATCACTTACTGCTTGATAAAGTATTATAAAAGATAATAAACTATTTCAATTATCTATAACCGGCTTCGTATCATTTTGAGGCGTGGAGTTATTGAACTTAGCAGTGAATTGGGATATGATAACTAGTTTACAGTTGGACGTAAACATTTTTCAAAGTTAAATCATTTCTATTATTTAACTATGTGGCAAGTTTTGTTCTAAAAAACATTATTACGAGGAGATTATTATCAACTTGTCTCAAAAAATGCTAAATGAATGACGCTATTTAATCAATAACATATTTCTTGTATTCATTTTTGATATACATTTACGTGACAGTTTTAATAGTACAGGTCAACTTTTGTACATATACAAAAAATTTGCGTGTTTAAAGGGCATGTTTCTGAACTATGCTGAGGGCCTCTCAAAATCTATGGGACGGGCCTGCTAATAATTATTGTGCTCTTTTCATACTTCTAACTAGTAACTCCAAGTTACGCTCTTTTCATGAAGATTATGTATCTTCAGTTCTTCACACGACGCAGCGACTCGATCATGAGGTTCACCTAGCTCATGTCCTTTAATTACATTGTTGTGCGTTCGTAGTAGATACACATGCCGTTGCACATTTTCACACATGCCCAATTATGATACGAGTAAAACTTTAGATTAATCTTCTTTTTGCTTTTGTAATTAAATCGTACCTGATGCTACAGTTATTTCAGCCTAGGAATACAGACATACAGTGTAATAGTGTATGTACTTCTGGCTAGTACAATTATAAACGCAGCCTTCATACTATTGTTACCTATTTATGACACGTTAACTTACAACAACAGTTCATCTCCACGTCGTTCATTCTCACACAACCCAACGTGATTTCTGTTTCCGTAAACACGCACTAACTTCTTGCACAATTTACTCGTACATAAACTTCATAAAGCAAACATGCAAATAAGTAAATAACACGTACGGTCACTCATGGATAATGAGGAGGGGAGGTGAGTGTATGAAAATGATGTATCCTTCAAATCATTAATGCTGTTTGTTTAGATAGACAAACCATTAGATTCATACTCCCTCCGTCTCAAAATTATTATCAGGAGACAACACTCACACAGTTTAATAAAAGTTGGACTACTTTAATTTTCAATTAGTACATTCTTTCACTAAATTCTATAATTTTTACTTAGAAAAGAAAGCAAAATTATTTTGAGACATCTCAAAAATGAAATATAAACTATTATTTTGAGACCGAGAGAGTATATGAACTCTTTGCATCCTTAATACTCTAGCAAAGAAGTTTTGAATGAAAGTTTGATTGCCGTCCAAAAAAAAGGACAACATACTGTTTGTTCTTTCATCGTAACAACAAAAAGCTTAAATTATCACATGTAACATTAAAGCAAATGTAATAAATCATAATTCGGATCCGTTGTGTTTATAGATGTGAAAAATGTTTCTAGATTTTGAATGTAAAAAAGCATGTCATTCAAAACAGAAAAAAATATATAAAAAAATAATCAAGCAAACAGAGTTTCCTTACTTTTTGGAAATTTTCTACATATTAAAATCAAATCTCGATCATCCTTTCTTCATCAAAATAGAAAAGGGTTTTTGCACTCTACCGTCATTATACTTTTACAAAATGTTTAATTTAGTCATTATACAAATTTGTTGTTTATTCAAGTGGGTAAAGATCAAATAAAAAGACAAATTTCCGTAAAAAGAATAAAAAGAAAATTTTTTTTTTAAAAGTTCTCGAAAAATTACAAAAAAATTCCACAGATCGGGTATGTTGGTGCATGAAAAAGTTGTAAAGGAAGTTTATCTAAAAGTGGATACTTTATCCGGAAAAAAATTATTAAAAAATACATTTGTGCACTAAATCGTTTTTTTGTGCATCAAAAATTCGTTTTTGGACCCAACTTCTTTTGACTTGTTTCATCAAAATAACATTGCGCATCTAACTAAAACAAGTTAAAAATTTTGTGCATTAAAATTTTTTTTGTGCATTAAACTTTTTTTTGCGCATTAAAATTCGTTTTTTGTGCATTAAAAAAAACGTATAAAAACTCAAAATTAGAAAAACTTCTTTCACAAAAGTTTTATGCACCAACATACCCGATCTTGTGAAATTTTTTTGGAATTTTTCGAGAACTTTTATTTAAAAAAAAGTCTTTTTATTCTTTTTACGGATATTTGTCTTTTTTATTTTAACTTTACCCCATTCAAGTAATCTTCTTATTATTTATTTTTGAAATAGTCAGTGCACTTTTAATATTTCAAACAAATAGTCACTCGTTTCCATTTCAACTCAATTTCATCATATTTTTAAAAATTTAATATCACACAAACGTACAACTAACTGTTACGTGAAATAAATTATACTAGCTCGACGGGAACTAAATAATCTTTCGGTAAAGAGACACTTCAATCACACAAACAACTAATTTCAAAAATTTTAATGGTTATTAAATTTACACACTACAGAATCAAATGTGATTTGTCAAATATGTTTATGTACCCTTAAACCCTAAACCCTAATCACTCAACGCTAAAAATCCTAACCGCTAAATTCTAAACCTTAAATGCTAACCCCACTAAAAACCCTAACACCTAAAAACACCTAATCCTCAAAACACCCTAAACCCTAATAAGCGTAACCCCCAAACCTTAAGCCCTAAAATAGCCTAACCCCTAAAGCCCGAAACCCTAAAAAGGCGTAATCTTTATGATAACATCAAATAGTCCTGATATTCGTAGTGTCAATTTCCCCCGTTATGACATTATATTATGCTGAATTACCTTCATTTATGCTCTTATTTCTTTATATTTCGTTTTAGGACAAATAAAAAGACAATGAACGGTTTTTATGCTTATCTTGAGTTATTTAGCTCATGAAATGATTAAAGACATGAAGACATGATAAAGATACAAGACTACGGCCTAACTTAGCATTGGAGTTACGCCGTAGGTGATATATAAACTTTGAAGAATATTTACATGAAGAAAGTTAAGCCATAACTTGTGAGGGGGTTACGGCGTAGAAGTGTTAACGAGAGTTCTACGTTCGTAATTTAACTTTGAAGTTACGCCGTAGTTTGAATGATGTTTTGACAAGAAGTTATGTTACAGCGTAACCACCAATAAGCGCCGTAACAAGGACGAGCACTATAAATACCAGACGAATTTCACATTTGAAGATATCTCCCCCTTTTCAAACCTTTAAAAGGGTTTGGGGAGAACGACCCAGAAGAAGAATGAAGATCTATAAAACCGAAGGAATAACATTTCATTAGCTAGAAGCAATCTTAGTCTAATTCAAGTTTGAATTCTCTTACGTTTTCCATTAATCCTTTGATGAATTCACCTTGTTAATTAAGATTTGGTTTTATTAATTACCTATGTTTTTCTATATAGAAATTTTTTTGTTTGTTTGTGAACACTCTTGTTTCGGTAGTTTTAAATCTTGATAGTTTCTAGGATGCCAGGAGATTAACCCATAGGACCTTGGACGAATAGATTGTAAGGATTGTTAGGAATTGGTCATGGTACTTTCATTCATTGTGTGTGAATTTCAACGAACGAGCACTTATCAGGTGAAGAAGCTTAAAAAGTTAGAGGAAACCTAAGTTCCAAAAGGCCGGATTTCACTTAAAATAAGTCTATTAAACATGGCACTTACTAACTCTTCCAATTCATATACCAACAAACTCTTGTAATCATTAGGTTACGGAATAGGGCGAATTGGTAGATAGGACCAGACGATTTAACCATCTAAGTCTGGTCGACTTTTACCCACATATAGATCAAAGGAGCATCTTAATAAGTTACTCATTCTGTTTTCCTTTCTTCTATTATGATTCTGTTAAGTTTCAAGCTATTATTATTCAACCAAATTACATTTAGAGAAAAGTTCAATACGAAACAACATTTATCTAAAGAACAAATAACAAGATCTCAACCATCCATCTTTTTTCCATCCAATGGTTTATAGACTAAAATAAACAAATATACTGAGGGGCATTTTAGTCAGTCCATACTTTCTACCTAACCCCCTTGTGGAAAACTAGAAGGGGGGGTTGAATAGTTTTACGTCCTTTTAAAAGTTTATTACCAAAATATTTTGTAGGTTATTAAAAACTTTCGATTCGATCTCAAGTGAATTCAAATGACAACCAATATAAGCAATTCTAATCAAGTAATGAAAGTATTGAAATGTAATGAAGAAAAGATAGAGTTAGAAAGATCAAACCACAATACGCGAATTTATAGTGGTTCGGCTACAAGGACACCTTCCTTGCCCTACTCCACTCCCCGAGTACCACACTCGAGAGTTTTCTCCACTATGTCAACAAACTCCTTATGGTGGAGAAACCTTACACACCTTAGCTTACACGAGTTAACGACACTGAGCTAAATGTCGAGTTCTAATCGTAGCTAGAACCAATCTCACGACTTTTTCAAGGCTTCACACCTTCTTCACAACTTCATAACTTCTTCAAGGCTTCACACCTTCTTCACACCTTCACAACTTCACACCTTCTTCTATGCACAACTAATTCACAACTACTAAACTACTTTACAACACACCTAGTTTCTACAATCAACAATTTACACAACACTTTTACAAATATCTAACACAACTACAATATGAAACTAGCTATTCACAACACTACTACAATTAGATGGATGTAGAGAAGTGTTCTTCTTCTTGCACTTGAATGGATGAAGCTTTGGATCACTTGGAAACAAAGACTTATGAATTATATGATCAAAGGATTTTAGATCTAGAAATGGAGGTTGGATCAGAAAGTTTATAGTGCAAAAAGGTGAGGAAAATGTGTGAAATGATCCAATATTTATAGGGCCAGATTTTACTGTTCGGGAGCGTGCCGGTCCCCTTAATTAGGGGCCGGTCCCCTTAATCATTAAGGGGGTCGCCTAGTAAAATTAAGGGGGCCGCCCTCCTGAACGTTGGAAAAGTTTTTCTGGATAAAATTTGCCCTTTTTGGTTGGAAATTTGAAATCATATCTTTGTGGTTTAATATAGCATTACCAAAAATGATTTACAAATATATATAAAATGTTTATATCATTTTATAAAATGTTAGGTCTTAATACAAAATTTCCTTTGATCATGTAATGCATAAGATGCTTAGTTTATGCATACCTTAACTGATATTAGATGTAGAAGTAAATATTTGTTACCAAATACTTGTTTACTTCTTAATCTTGACTTAATTTGATTTAAGTTTTGTGATTATCAAAACATAGGTTTATTGAGAGATATTAATAACCTTTTAAGCATTATTTATATCAACAATCTCCCCCTTTTTGATGATTACAAAACTTAAACTCATTAACTCAAAAATTAATTTTTAAACAAGTATTTCAATGAGTTTATATTTACTTCTCCCCCTTTTTGTAGAATCAAAAAGGTTTTGCCGACAATTTTCAAATGTGAAAAATTGACGGGTATAAACTCCCCCTTGATGTGTACTCCCCCTCGTTTGGGGGCACCAAGAGAACGAGCTATGAAATGCTTTGCAAAAAAAAATATTAGAAGCACAAGTATATGCATGCAAACATGTATAAGGTGATAGAAAAATAAAGCATGTTTGAAAAGAAAGCATTCATATTAAATAAGTGGTTGTGTCAAGACACAACATACAAGTAGCAATTTGAATTACAAGTAGAAAAGCTAGTTCACAAATAAGCAACAAGGAAAATACATCATCATGCAAAAGGTACATGGTCTTCATAGAGCTTGCAAGCAAAAGGGTGGTAGAGGCTTTATTTATTAAGCATATGAGATGCTTAATTAGGAGAGCATGATGGTGATGGTGAAGGAATGGGTGAGTGATGAGTGTGTAAATACTCATCATTTCTGTTACATATAAGCTGCAAAAACATATGAAAACACACGGGAATGCCTTGAAATATATAAAATTATCCCTGGATTGTGTTTTTATGCATAAGGATTGAAAACTGATGAAAAACAAAACATTTCACATAATTTACAGTTTCAGTCCCTGAACTTTGGAAAATTGGCAAAACTAGTCCCTGGTAAATCAAAACTTGTACAAATGTCATAAAAGGTCCTTGGAATTCATAAGTTGTCAAGAAAAGTCCTTTAAAGTTTAAAAATGGCAAAATGACAACTTTGGTCCCTCAACTTTTGAAAAGTGTCAAATTTAGTCCCTGGGTGTTTAAAAATAGAAAATTATCAAACTACACCCTTGTACTATTCTAAAAAGACAAAATTGGTCCTTATGATAACTTTTGAGAAGATACAAATTCAACCCTTCAAAAATCAGAAAATTACAGTTTTGGTCCCTGGAGTTTGTGGAATTGGCAGAATTGGTCCCTGAGTTTTAAAATGATAAAATTTATACTTGTGGTCCTTATACTAATGGTTTATTGCAGGTTTAGTCCTTAATTGAACTTTGGAAAAATCACAAACAAAACCCTCATCTTTTACCAAATTACATTTTTGGTCCTTGTATCTTAAAAACCAAACCGGACCCTTTGTATTAGTTACAAACCCAAACCAAATCCAATCCCTTAAATAAATAAAACCCAAAAACCACCCCAGCCCACTCACACCTAGGCCCAGTCCACCCACAGCCCACCCCTTAGTTAAATAAGCCGGGTCAAACAAAGTCAAACACCACCCCGTATTCCCTTCTTCCCCAAAAACCACCACCACTGCTCACTCACCTCACCCCCAGCCTCCTTCTCCAATACCACCATGGTTTTGTACACACACCTCACCAGCTGGCCTATCCACCTCATTTCCCAACACCATCATTTCACCCCACTTTAGCATTAAATGCTTTCTCCACCATTTTCACTCAACCTCCATACTTACAGCCTGTATAATGATCAAAACTCACCCATAGTCCACCCTTGTTATCCTAAGCTGTCTCCTACACCTCCTAATGCTCCCAAGAAGCTTTAATTGAAACTAAACTGCTTCTATCCACGTGTTTGAATATTGGCGCCAAAATGCCAAATGGACGGGTTTGATGATTGAAGCTAAATCAAAGGCTGAAAAGTGGTGGGAAGTCTTCAGAGATACATGGGGAGTCTCAAAAGGCTATAAAGTAAAAAGAAAGAAGCAATGTTAAGGAGTATCTAGTTTAATTTATAAAAATGTATGTCGATTAGTTAATCTTTTAAATTCCTTTGTATCTTTAAGCTTTTCTAGTGGTATTTCTTGAACTTCAGTGTATTCTAAACCTTTGGCAATAATAAATTTCAAGCTTTCTTTATGATTCTCAGTATATGCAATTTCCTTTTATATCAAAAATCTCAAATAGCTTGATTGTTGTTTCTAGCTGTGATTCTAGACTCATTTAGTTCATATAAGCTCTAAGAAAGCTTCTGAAGGCTTTGAGTAACTTTAAAAAGTGAGTGTAGTAATAAAACTCAAAAATAAATAAAAATCAAGAAAAATAAATAGAAAATAAAAAATTCAATGAAGAAGATGATCAAAGCTTGGAGCAAAGCTATTCTGGATTGCTTTGGTATTAGTGCTTAGTGGTAAGCATATAAGTGTGGTACTCAGTCCTTGGTTCTCAGATTTTGGCTTTAACTCAAGTTGTAAGCTTATCTCTTGATTTTTGCCATTTACTTTTTAGTTGTTAATCTAGTATAACTTCTCTTGTTTCCTGCTTATTTGATATTGGTTAGTAATAATCAAGTGTTAAATTAGTAGGTTGTTAATTGAAAATCATAGTTAATAGTTGTTAAAAGTTAGACAGTTAAAATAGTGTATTAGTGATTAATAGTTATAAGTTGTTAATTGCTGTGTTCTTGTGTTAATCTGATCTTATATAATCATAATCAAGTGGTTAAATTCAGTCTCATGTTCTAAATCAGTGTTATACAACACTAATCAAAAGAATACCCTTGCTAAGGTGTGTTTGGATCAAGCTGTTTCACTAGGTATATGCATGATATTGTTGTTAATTCTTGTTTGTGCATGTTCATTCAGATCATACTAGTCCATTTCAGTCATAATAAGTAGGTCTCAGCAGTTAAAAAAGTCAAATTAGTTTGTAATCTTCCCTATCTGTTAACTGTTAGTGTAAATCAGTCCAAATCTTCATATTAGCTGTATAAGTGGTTAGGTTAACTTATTTTAATCTTATTACACCTTAATACAACAAATAAAATTAACTAGGATTAATCAAAACTCATAAAAGTCAACTTCTCAAGTTTTACTTAAAAGTCAAAATGTATATGTTCAGATTTTAACCAAAGTTGCAAGAATTATTCTGATTTTTGTGTTTTGTTTTAGGGTTTGAAACTTCTTGGGTAGTTAATCTACCAGCTAAACTTTAGATTTCCAACTTGTTTATATTTTTGTGAAATTTATTTGTGGACCAAATTGCCCTTTGAATTGGACTGCAGGGCAAGGTCTTGCCCTGTGCACAGTTGTGGTATCTGATTTCATAAGCTCCTAGCTTGTTCAAAAGTGCTTGTTAGTTATAGATTGTTGTTGATTTGTGTAGCCTACCTAACTAGCTTGTTGTGTGATTAATTGTTTTTCCAATATTTGCTTATTGAGATTGCTTAATCTTGTGCTATCCAAATAACTTAACCACTGATCACTCAGTGTACACAAGCAACATCACAAGCTCATCATAAGCTCATCACTGAGCTTTGGCTTGTGATCTAAGGCTTTTTAAGAAGCTAAGCAGTCCATTAATCAATTTCAAGCTTTAAATTACCATTACTAACCCTTTAACTAGGGCTGCACATCAGCTTTAACTTGTTCATTCACTCAGTTCTCTGAGTGACCCAGTCAAACCACCCAACTTCATAAGCCCTGCATAAGCTACCCAGTGCTACCCATTGGTCAAGCTTTGCTATTTTGGAATCCTTACCAGCCCATCTTAACACTTCAGCATTCAATAAGTCCTTTTAAGCTTATTTCATAAGCTCAATTTGATCATCTTGGTTGTCTGTTAAGGGTGTTTGGATCTCAGTTTATTGGAAATACTCATAAGCTTATTACAAGCTTATTAGCCAAATCCAGTGAACACACTTGTTCATTTTTGTTAATATAATATATATACATAGTTTTTACTCTTTTGTTTTCTTTATTAAGCTTGTTTAAAGCTTGTACCAAGTTCATAAGCTTGTATCACTCACTCAGTTAACTGAGTGAAAACCAGCTTGGACCCCTCACTTCCCAAGCTCATTCTGAGCTTATCAGTGGGTCCTACACCCTAAATCCTAGTTCTTCTAACCCCCCTCCTACCAAGGTTCATCCTTTGACCCTTTGGTTGACCTGTACACCACTGGACCCCACCTAGAATTGCACCCAAACCTTGTCCCATTTCTGACCCAGAACCAAATAAGCAAACAGCTTATTGTGGTCTTGTGGCTTATCCATTGAGCTTATATCATCAAGTCTAGCTTATTAAAGTCCAATTAACTTAGGTGAATCAGATTTTACCCTTGTGGACCCCACATAAGCTCATTTGAGCTCATTTCTTTGTTTGGTCAAACCTAATCAAACTGTTTGGGTAATAAGCACTCTCAGTGCTTATTTTTTATTTCTAAATTATTTGTCTTTGTAAAAGTTTGATATTTTAAGTATTTTATTAGATTTGTAAAAGAAAAACAAGAAAAAACCAAACTTAATTATAGTGATAGCTTCTATTTAATAGAAATTATCTATTTAATTTTCCTTTTTAGCTTATTTATAAGCACTTCTGCTATTTTACATTTTTATTAAATCTCTTATATATTAAAGTAATTTTATAAATTTTTCCAGAATTTTCTTTTGTCATCTAGTGTTATTTAAAATTAATATTAGTTTATTTAATAATTAAATAATAAATAAGAATTAAATAGCATAATATATTTTTATAAGGTAATACTTATATTTTATATTTTTCCTAGCTTCTATAAGTCATAAAATAATTTTAGAAATTTTCTTGTGATTTATACTGTTCATTTACTAGTTTTTATAATTTAATTATTTTAATTAGATATTAATTAATAATTAGAATAATAATTAGTAGGTTAAATTAAAAATACATAAAATAAAGTTTTTATAATTCTTTAGGATTCCCATGATGGTTAATTAGATATATAAAATTTTTCATAATTATCTAAGTCTTTTTAGTAATTTTAAATAAGTTAATCAATATAATTAGTTAAATAATAATTAAATAATAAATAATTAATAATAAATAGATAAATAGTGTGAAAAATATAATTTTAATTTTAAAATAAGTTTGATAATATTTTAGATTTTTAGAAATTTTAATTTTAATTTTTTAGACTTATTTTACATTTTCATATTTGATAGTTAATTATTAGATAATTAATAAATAGTTATTAAATAAAAATAATTAATTAAATAGTTTTTAATTATAAAATAAATATTTTAAATTTATTTAATTTGCATTTAAGCCCCTAAGGCTTATAAAATCCTACTATAAGTAAATTTGTTTTTGTTTACGTTTAATTAATAAACATTTACGTTTGTTAGTCCCTTTTTCACGTGTACTTATCTGATTTCATGTATTAGTTGATATAGCTTATTAAAGCTATTTTCTCTTATATTTCAGTAGTACAAATCACTTAAACCCTTTTCCTGTTCAATTCACCTGATCTTAAAGTCGTTTTATTTCAGATTTCACATCTCGTTGGGATCTAACGATCCGGGGAAACACTAAACTCACCGGAGTATTGGTTTAGGCTGTCTGACTTGTTGACCATAACTTGGTTAATATTATCTGACTGTCTAGAGCCAATCAGTGAGAATTGTGGTGGGGGAATTATTGGAGAGGATGGTGGAGTTGGTGGTGGTGGTGGGTTGGTAAGCAAATGTTCAATATATGAAAACATATATTGAATTTCATCTCTAAGTCCAAAGATGACCGTGCGGTTGTGGATGCAACAAAGACAAGTATCCCCATGGGATTCAAGTAGCCTCCAAGGCACGGGATTGGCAAAGAATGGTGGTGTAATTGGTGGAGATGAGAGATGAGCATCAAGTGGTGTTATTGGTAAAAGTGAGATGGTAAGATGGGTGGACATGGCTTCTTGTGTAGGAGGTGGTGATGATACTTGTGGTGACAAGTGTGAATTGATGTAGTAATTGATTGATGAGGTTGAGGGTATGGAGGATGAGGAAGTTCCATGAGTGGAAGGTGTTTTAGATGGTGCATTGGGTGCACTTGGGGATGAGCATTTGGGTGGAGGTGATGGTGTTTTGTTGTCTTCATTTGTTATGTCAATGAAGAGTTGTTTTAGGGGGATGACCACAAGTTTTTGTTTCTTGGAGGTTTTGGAGTGTGAGGTGCTTGGTGGAGTCATGATGATTAAGATGGTGAATGATGAGATGAAGAATGGTGATTGTGGAGGGAATTTATAGTATGGAAATGGTTGATTTAGGTATGTATTTGAAATGGTTGAATGAGATTCTAAAATCAGTTGGGTTAAAATGAGAAATGGTAGCTGAAACTAGAGAAAGGGTTCACAAGATGCAAAAGAAAACAGTGAATCCAGTTCCAGATGGCCGGTCCCCTTAATTGTATGTCGGCCCCCTTAATCATTAAGGGGACCGCCTAGGGAATTAAGGGGGCCGCCCATCTGGTGTTTTCCCAGACGACCAGAAACCCAAAATTTACAAAATTTGGTGATTTTTCAAGTGTGTTTTTCCAGCAAGCTCTATTAGAAGTACATACTCTAGGAATGATGATATATAAACATATATATATATATATATATATAATCAAATTTTGCATGCAAATTAACATATTATAATCCATTTTGAAAAGAAGCATGACATAACATTACGATAGAAGCATGATAATAATAAAAGTCTAAACATCATTCCAAATAACACAAGTATTTCCGAATAAATCGGAAAAATAGCAAACCATACAAATTTCTAAAAGAAACAAGTAATAACAAGTAGCAACACGTCAATATCTTCTACTTCTTTATCTTTCCAAGCATCTTCCTAAACATCTTCCCAACGGATTTGAATCCTCCTCTAAGTTCTTCATGCATTTGTTTTTGACGGTTGATGATCGACGTTTGACGAGTGAAGAGAAGCTCATCGGTACGTTCATGAGGAAGAGGAATTTGATACTCGGTATCATCAACATCGGAAAGATCTTCATCAAAGGTCGTGGGGGATGGAGTACTAACACGTAAGGTGTTTTCCTCCTCATCATCATCGTCATCACGATGAGATGTAGAACCACGAGGCCTAGAGTACAAAGGAACACGAGATTTTCCTTTGTCACTACGAGGACGACGAGTACGAACAAGAGTGAGTTGGTTCAAGGTAGGAAGGATTTGAACGTAGTAATCTCTTTGAAGATGAGGGTAATGTTCCATGACATAACGATAAAGTCGTGTAAGGAACATACCGTAAGGAAGATTGGCATTTGGGGTATTCTTGGCGGACATGATTCGATGGATAAAGAGATAAGCCAAATTGTATTGCTCTTCAGCAATTACACAATATAACATGTGGGCAATGCTCGCCGTGACATGATCACGATGACCACCAGTACCAAACGCATTCTCGCGAATGAGTTCTTCCCACTTTTTCATATCTCGGCTTAGCTCTTTGAGGAGGATTTGATTGGCATGAATATCGACATTCTTCGACTTGATTACTCGACTAGTCGTACAACGTTCTAGTTCAAGCATTCGACGAATGTCTTCAGGACTAGGAATCTCAGAATAGTAGGGGCCATCCTGAGGACGATTTCTTTCAAGAGTGGAGAGATCCCATTCATTTGAGAAAACGGCTTGGCCGTTGAATGGGATTCTAAGAATTTGTCCAAATTGAGCAAGAGTAAGAGTAATGAATTGATTTTGAATCATGAAGGAAATGAGGAGATGACCATAGGGATCAGTTTGCACCGTCACTTGGCTATAGAAGTCGAGGATAAAACGAGCAATGATAGGTTCGTTGATTTGGAAAAGACATTCAAAACGAATATTAGAGAACATTCGTTCGGTGTCATCAGATTCATAGAAAGATGGATCGACAATTCTTCCTTCGTGAATGTTTCTATTTTCAATAGGACGATAGAAACATGCAACTGAAGGAGACATGCCGGGAGTAGAAGAGACATTTGGAATGTATTGTTTGGTTTTGGATACATCACCAACCGTGGTCTTAGGCATTTTCACCTAAACAATATACCAACAAAAATAGAATTAATATAAAACAACTATCATGCATATGTTATATATATGTATATATAATTATATGCAATATATGTGGAACGAAATTCTACTTCGACACAAAAAAAAATATTCAACGAAGTAGTTTCATAATGTTCCTTTTATTTTGATTTTAAACTCGTTTAGAATATATAATATCAAAGAGTATGATATCATAATTTATTTCGAAATAAGGCTAGATATATATTAGACTATATATCTTCCATTTCGTAAGAGTTTGACACAATATAAGTTTGTTTAAAAGATTAAAATGCGAATTTTAGTTTTCAAAAATATCATTTTCAAGATAAACCGCTCCCTTAACTAGATAAAAACATCCTAAAACATCAATATATATATTGATTATATATCATGATGACGTCTATTGATTTTAGTAGTATAAACAAGTTTTATGAACAAGTTTTAAGTTTCAAATAACTACATATAGTTATAGTTTGTTCATGAACCAAACGCCCATGTTGTCTTCATGAACCATTTTATAACAAATTGAAAAGTATGTTTTGATTGTTTAGGACGTTAAAACAATGTAATGTAGTAAGTTTTAAGTGGTTTTTGAGAGTTATATCAACAATGTGCCTCTTGAAAAATAAAATTCAACAAGGGTTTATGGGCGATTAATGATTTTTGACAAAATGATATGTTACACTAAATTTGAGTTGCAAAACATCATCCTAATCCTATGGGGAGCATTTGGTAGTTCAATTTCTAGCTTCTATTTCACTTAAAATCGAATTAAAATAAATTTTAATAAAATGCATAATTATTGATTAGACACCGAATCGAATGAAATGTGATGAAATGCATGTTGGAAAACTTACAAAATATGTTGTTATATGTTTGGTTGATGTTTGCCCCTTGCGAAACAACCCCGGATTGGTGATATGATGGAGGATTTTGATGGTTTTGGGTGTTTTGGTTCGTACTCAGCAGCAGTGGGGAAGAAGTGAATGAGCAAATGGAGTATTTGGGAATGGAATTAAGGAGGAAAACGGATTTAGAAGTGTCAGATGGCCGGTCCCCTTAAACATTAAGGGGACCGCCCTCGATAACAAGCCGGTCCCCTTAATTATTAAGGGGGCCGCCTTTGGAATTTTTGACACTTCGCGGAATTAGTTTCTGGAACAAAAATATTTATACGTATATAATTAGATTTATAATATATCACAAATACGTAAAAGTTTATTGGCACGATGATAAAATTCTTAACAATTTTTAATTACCGTTTCGATAATTAAAATGTACCTTTGACAATTTTGGATAAAATGATCAAAGTGTTAAGTTGATGAAGGGTTTGAGGTGTGTTCGGGAATATGTGAATAAGTGTGTATATATATATATATATATATATATATATATATATATATATATATATATATATATATATATATATATATATATATATATAAAGTATAAGTGTGAGTGAAAGATGGGTTGATGGGTGAAGTTTGAAAGATAGTAGCGGAGATAGGATAAAGTCGGCGAGAGGAGTTTGTTTCATCCATAGTGTTGACGTGCGAAGGCGTTCTTGCATGATAAAAGTCCACTTGACTCATATCCCTTCATCATCATGAGTCTCCTAAAAGAGAACTTACTAGAATAACGCGAGGGGGGAAGGAAAGGGTTCGATAAAGAACTATTTCCTGGAGTTCTAGAAAGTCAACTAATGACGTATCTAGGTTATGTGTAAGCAATTATATATATATATATATATATATTTTAATATATTAAGTATAAAAGTATATATATATATATATATATATATATATATATATATATATAAGTATGTATATGATTGAACAAATAGAGAGAAAAAGGCAAGCAATATCTATGCAACAATGTAATCAACTAAAGCTTATTTATCTAAGCATGACAAAGAGTTATGAAAGAATGGCGTACCCGGTGGTCTTCAAAAAAATCTTCAAAATCATCAAGATGACATATAGACTTTGAAAAAGTCTATGTTGAGAGAAACTTAAAGATTGCTTCAAGGAATGTTCATCTAGCCATTCGATCCCCATTGTTTCTTTGGTCAAAAGTTGTTTGGTCCAAACATGTTTAACATTTGACTAGGATGCATGAAAGGTGGTAGTATACCCCAAGGATTGTAGCTTTGTTGGTAGTTCCACATTTGATTGCTATTGTTATTATAGTTTTGCCTATTTTGGTTTCTTCTTGGTTGAGGTGTTTTAGACCTAGGTTTAGAATTATTTGATTTTCTAGGTGGTGGTGTTTTAGATCTTGTCTTAGGTTTAGAAGATCCTACCTCGTTTTTTAAAGACGGTTTATAAAAAGCTTTTACTTCTTCATTGTTGGCAAGAGGTATTTTTCTATCATTTACAAGTATATACTTAGGATTAGATTTTAGAGGTTTTTGTTCGTTAGGTTCATTTTCGAATTTGACATTTTTAATCTCACTTGTTGAAGCTTCATTTGAGTTAAATCCTAAACCGGTTTTATCTCCGGATGTTCTTTGAATACTTATTATTTTATTAAGTGAGTGACTATTATTTTCAAATTTATTAAGTTTGCGGATTTCTTCCCTAAGTATTTCGTTTTCATCTTTAAGTACTTGACATGATTTGCATTCTTCAAAAATTTCTTTACCTTTTTCAAGTTGATGTATTTTAATTTTTAGTTCAAGTACTTCATTTTCCAATTGATTGTTTATGTATTTTAGTGATTTGTTTTTAGCCATTACTAGTTGTCCTAATTTGCATAGCCTATTATATTCATTATCTAGATCTTTTTCATCTAATGATAAACTTTCATCACTAAAATATTCGGTTTTGGAACGTACCTCATTTGATGTATTCGCCACAAGACATTTTTCTTCTTTTGTCGTTTCTTTCTCATCTTCATCACTATCACTCCAAGCACCTCCAACAAAAGCTCTTTGATTTTGATCTCTTGTCATCATTGGACATTTTTCGATGAGGTGATTTGGATCACCACACTTGAAACATTTTCTTTCAATCTTGTTGTTCTTGTCATCTTTACTCTTTTGAAATGTTTTCTTTTCATCATGCGGTTGTCTTACGAATCTTCCTCGCCTTTTGAAGAATTTCTTGAAATCTCTTACGGCCATGGCGTATTCTTCGTCATCACTTTCGGAAGATGAGCTATCTTCGATACTAGATTCCTTTCTAGCTTTCAAAGCGATTGACTTGCTTTGCTCTCGTTTTTCTTTGACCATTTCGGAGTCCTTCTTAATGATGACTTTGTAAACTTTTAGATTTCCAATTAATTCATCAAGTTGCAATGTTGACAAATTCTTCGATTCTTCAATAGCCGTCACTTTAGCTCGCCATTTTGGATGAAGAGCCCTAAGAAACTTCCTAACAAAATTCTTACTAGAAAAATTCTCATCAAGTGCTTTTAAACTTGTGATGATAGTGTTAAATCTAGCAAAAGCATTATCAATTGATTCCTCTTCCGGAATCGTGAATTGCTCATTTTGTTGAACAAGTAGATCTATCTTATTATCTTTGACTTGACTATTACCTTGGTGAGTTATTAGTAAAGAGTTCCAAATTTCTTTTGCGGTTTCACACATAAAGATCCTTTCGTACTCTTTACGTGGTAGCGCATTATAAATAACCATTTTTGCTTCATTATTTTTAGCAAGTTTTCTTTTTAAATCATCATTTTGTTTTTCAAAAGGTACGATTTCATCTTTCTTAGTTTCAGAGTTATTTTGAATAGGTAAAAAATCACCATTAGTAATAACATGCCAAAGATCTAGATCTTTTGACTTCACATAAGTTTCGAATCGATTTTTCCAATATAAAAATCCATCACTTTCAAATAGTGGTGGTCTTTGCATAGATTGCCCTTCTAAATATTTTTCAGATTCCATAGATCGTTACAAGTTTTAAAATACAATATATTTTAAAGATCTTGCTAGACGTGGCTCTTGATACCAATTGTGGAAAACTAGAAGGGGGGAGGGGGTTGAATAGTTTTACGTCCTTTTAAAAGTTTATTACCAAAATATTTTGTAGGTTATTAAAAACTTTCGATTCGATCTCAAGTGAATTCAAATGACAACCAATATAAGCAATTCTAATCAAGTAATGAAAGTATTGAAATGTAATGAAGAAAATATAGAGTTAGAAAGATCAAACCACAACACGCGAATTTATAGTGGTTCGGCTACAAGGACACCTTCCTTGCCCTACCCCACTCCCCGAGTACCACACTCGAGAGGTTTCTTCACTATGTCAACAAACTCCTTATGGTGGAGAAACCTTACACACCTTGGCTTACACGAGTTAACGACACTAAGCTAAATGTCGAGTTCTAATCGTAGCTAGAACCAATCTCACGACTTCTTCAAGGCTTCACACCTTCTTCACAACTTCACAACTTCTTCAAGGCTTCACACCTTCTTCTATGCACAACTAATTCACAACTACTAAACTACTTTACAACACACCTAGTTTCTATAATCAACAATTTACACAACACTTTTACAAATATCTAACACAACTACAATATGAAACTAGCTATTCACAACACTACTACAATTAGATGGATGTAGAGAAGTGTTCTTCTTCTTGCACTTGAATGGATGAAGCTTTGGATCACTTGGAAACAAAGACTTATGAATTATATGATCAAAGGATTTTAGATCTAGAAATGGAGGTTGGATCAGAAAGTTTATAGTGCAAAAAGGTGAGGAAAATGTGTGAAATGATCCAATATTTATAGGGCCAGATTTTACTGTTCGGGAGCGTGCCGGTCCCCTTAATCATTAAGGGGGCCGCCCTCCTGAACGTGGGAAAAGTTTTTATGGATAAAATTTGCCCTTTTTGGTTGGAAATTTGAAATCATATCTTTGTGGTTTAATATAGCATTACCAAAAATGATTTACAAATATATATAAAATGTTTATATCATTTTATAAAATGTTATGTCTTAAGACAAAATTTCCTTTGATCATGTAATGCATAAGATGCTTAGTTTTTGCATACCTTAAGTGATATTAGATGTAGAAGTAAATATTTGTTACCAAATACTTGTTTACTTCTTAATGACTTAATTTGATTTAAGTTTTGTGATTATCAAAACATAGGTTTATTGAGAGATATTAATAACCTTTTTAAGCATTATTTATATCAACACCCCTAAACACACACACTCACACTCATCTTTCTTATCTCTCTCTCAATCATTTGACTCATTTCCATTCTCTCAATTTGGGAAAAAAAAAAACTATTCAAATCCCTAGCTTTCTATCAACTCAATTAGATCATTGTATTAAAGATCAACATCAAAACATGTAACAATCGATACACTACCTTGTCACTGAAGAGAAGAACACGATCAGCAGCAGATGCGGAGATGTCAATTAAGCGATGAAAAGAATCATCAGCAGATACAGAAATGTCCATTAAGCGATGAACAAAATCAGCAGCAGATCCGACCAGAGAAAAAGAATCAATAACGCGATGATGATAGAATTGGGGCTTTTTTGTTGTGTCAGGTTATAGTTAGTCATGATTGGTATACTGAACTGGTTCAAGTTGACTATCATGAACCTCTTTCCTATATTTTCATCAACCTTTCTACTTTAATTAATGATTTATGACAAATTCATCTTTGACTTCTCTTCCATCTTTTTATTACACTCCGTACTCCAGTAACTTTTTTTAATCTTTATTTATATTCATTTGAATATATTAACTGTTTTATTAGGTAGTAATATTTTGTTTAGTTTTTTAATGTTGTGTTTATTTTTTTGATACAATTTGTCATATACTAAAATATTAAAAAAATCTCATGTGATGAATCAAAGAATCTCATGGGATTCACACTAAATCTCATGGGATTCACAATGAATCCCTTGTAGTTTCATACAGAATCCCATGGGATTCACAATGAATCTCATGGGATTCACAATGAACCCCTTGTGATTTCATACAGAATCCCATGGGGTTCACAATGAATCCCAAATCATATTAGTATTTGGTCCTCTATTAACAATATTAGTAGCATTCCCTTTGGTGTTATTGTTATTATTAAAAACCTTTCTATTAGAATTACTAAAAGACTTAGCAGCAAAAGAAGAGGCATTCATTTTAGCTTTAGTAACACCAGAGTTCTCAGGAACCCCTTTGTGGGATTCCTCTTGGGATACAGTAGTATATGCATATTTTACATCAGGGAGAGGATCCCTGGTGAGAAGAGCACTTTTGACGGGCTGATAATAGTCATCAAGGTCCATCAGAATCTGCATCAGTTTCATAGTTGCTGATGAATCAACAACTCTATACAAGCATCACACTCACATTTAACTTCACAAACACATTTAGGCAGTTTAGTTAAGGCATCAAATATGATAATAATCAGCAACAAAATTACCACCTTGCTTAATACCATTAATTTTTTTTAAAGCAGATTAAACACCACAGAACCATCAACTTTATCATATGTTTCCTCTAATTCTTTCCACACAAAAGCAGCATTATCAGAGTAAACAAGACCAAGATATATATCTTGAGACATAGAGTTCGTAATCCAAGTTAAGACAGCATTACACCTGTCCAACTGAGCAGATAACACATCACTAGTAGCATAAGAATCTTTCAAACAAGTACCATCTATAAAACTAATTTTATTCCTAGCTTGTAAAGAAATTTTCATGGCACTAGACCAGATTCTATAGTTTTCAATAGCCACAAGTTTGAAAGGAATTAAAGCAGTATTACTTATATCATTAGTTTGCACATGTAATGGATTACCAACATCAGGATTGTTAATCAAAGCAGGTGGTACATTACTACCACCTTCCCTAGAAATCACCATCACAAATCAGACAAATAAACACAATAAAAAACCAACAAAACAGTACACAAAGCTCAACAAAATGTAACAAGAAATAGAACAAGCAATCAAACAAATATCCCATAACAACTTCAATCACACAAAACGACCAATTATACCAACAACAACTTCCAAGAGTGCCCAAATTTCTTACCACCCACACTCTAGACTCCCAAACAATACTAAAGCTACTAAAAAAACAGAATTAAATCTAAACTCACACCCAAGATCAACAAGCAACCAGCCAAAAAGACTGGGTTTGGACAGAGCATGTATCCGTACCACTCTTGGTGGCAAGTCAAGGTGTTAACCAACTCGTTTGCACCTTCTTAACCAAACTACTGTTGTCTTAAAGAAGAAAATCAGCTTATAGTGGTTATAGAAGAATCAGCAATGGAAAAACACCACAATCACACTACATTCACTTAGTCTAGTGTAATTATGACAAAAAATGGATGAAGATATCACCAATAAACCAGATCCCCAAAATTAGAAATTAGGTTTTCGACAAACCCTAATCAAGAACCTCATAGAATCACCAGATCTAACCAAATTAGATCAAAGACACCAAGACCATTAAGAAAATGACCTCAATCGCCAAGAAAATCAATCAGAACAAAAACCCCCAAAATCGGACCAAACCCTAAAAACCCTAGAAATCAAGAATAACCAATTACTAAGAATCGTGTCTCTGATACCATGTAAAAATGGTAAAGAACACATTACAACAGTCAATTACACCTAGCCAACCACCCTTTGATGTATTTTTATTAATCAAAATGCTACACCAGGTAAGTCCCAAACAATGCTTATAAAACAATACAAAAGACAATGGTTAATCCCATTCAGAAGGCCACCAACCTACAATCCTCACTTACAGATTCACTTACACTCAGATCACCCAAATAAAGAGATTAGGTGATATACAAAAGACCAAAAAAACAGACTAACAGATATCAAGAAAGATATCAACAAACTAAGACTGAATACAAGAGAGAAACCAATAACTGTGTGAAGAATAAGATGTGTGTTATGAAACCCTAAATCCGGATGAGAGGTTATATAGCCACATTTTCCAAACAAGCCCTTTTAGATTCATCCACTAGCTAAACTCAGCTGCAACTTTAACACAACTTTATAATGACCAGCTTTGACCCTTGGACTTGACTAAACTTAAAGTTGACCTTCAGTTTGACCACAGTAGCTAACAAACAACTTTCAAAAACGATGTAGTTTTCTTACATGAGAATGTTATGATCCACATCATCATCACTAGAACATCACGTTATAATGAAACATTTAAGAAAAAGTACATTACTAATAAATAAACATAATGTTTGTGTGTTAAAAAGAATAAAGGAAAAACCTTTAATGACATATTAATCTGATTCATGCAGACATGCTCAAACATTTTTCATTTAAAATGACCGATAATGTCTTTTCGAAAAGCCAAAAAAGTACATTGAGCAAAGATTCAGCTTTTGTACTTTAAATTGAGAAAACAAGAAGGTTGAATATCCAAATTTTGAATTGACCTAAAGTGTGAGTTTTTTATTTATTTTTTATTATTTATTTTATTTTTTTACGATTTTCCCTCGAAAAATATTTAAAAATTTAAAATATAAAATTTAATCTACTGATAAGGCTGATTCAACATTTAACTAAAGTTAAATTAGGAGCAATAAAAAATGTGTCTAAATTTGAAGGGGCATAATAGCATTTGCCAAGTGATATTGACTATTCATGAATAATAACACTCATTTGGTAAATTAGGCTACCGACAATAATAACTTTTAGCGACCTTCATTTTTCATGTTACATCAGCTTTCTTTATTTTTATGACTTACATGTGACCTTTTAAACACAGTAAAGCAACCTACACTACATGAAGGCCGAGACCACGACCTTAGTCTCGAAAATAGCCCTTGACAACCCTCATCGACCTTTACCACACAATAAAGACGACCCTTATCGACCTTCACGACCCAGTCGGTCGAGTGCCTTATTGTGGGTAGCCTTATATAAATTGGGCGGATCAATGGAAATTTCTATGGGTGCCGGTGAAAAACACGAATGTTATTACTACACGTTGAAAAAAAACCCTAATACTCTCTCCCCTAGGGGCGAAATCCGGCCACCCCTCCCCCATCTCCCAATCGCAAAAACTGCCATTAATCCGCCTCTCTATTATTCTTGTAATGATATGCAATCGGGTTTAATGGTAGTTATCATCTGGGATGGGGTGTGCTATTGAGATTCATTCATTATCATTCTGATTTCGTGGCTTATTCTAAACCCTTAACGATTCTTTTATTGTCGGTTTATAATCGATTTCTTTTTAAGGTTTTAGATTCGTTTTGTTTTTGCTACCCTAAACGATTACTAGGCTCTTCTTTAACTCGTTTTTGGTTTTTAACCTTTAACGATTTTCTTTATTGTAATCGCTTTTTAGGGTTTTCTGGTATTCTTGGACCGTATAGGCTTTATTGCTATATCATCTTACGATTTATTTTTTGGGCGATCAGGTTCTAACCCTAACAGCTTGTTTGTTAGGATGTGCTTTCATGAACGACATCCGTTTTAGGGTTTCGGTTTTTATGGTTGATCGCTTGGGTATTGTTGCTGCGCCTTATTGTCTTTATCTTATGATTGTTGATCTGAAGATCGTGGTTATTCTTGAATGTAACCATTATGGTTTTTGTTCCTGTAAGTCGACTTTGGGTCATGGTGATGCTGCTTCAGTTTTGGAACGTGGGTTTGGGAGAGTGGATTGTGCTATGTGGTTGGTTCGCTTTGCTTGCTGCTAAGTGACCTTTGCTTGGTTCGTGCTACTGGGTATTATCACCCTTGGTTTGCTGCATGGTTGCTAGGATCATCACATGTTCCAGCAGATGGGTTCACCTTTGATTCTTGCTGCTTGGATGATATGTTGATGAGCATGTAGGTTTTATTTGTGGTGTTCTTTGATACTACAAATACTGTAAGTGTCCTTTGGGACTGAGGTGAGGGATTTCACCCTCATCCTATGTACTTCTATGGTTCGTGCTGTGGGATGTTCGCATCTCAAGTTTTTTCTTGTTATTATACCTAGTTTGATACTTTGTTATTAGCTAGGTTTGGTTTGTGTTTATGGCCTGTTATAAACACTTGTTTATCAAGCGCATGTGCTTGAGGTTAATGTGGTACTTCAGCCACATTCCATTTGTACTTAAATGTTTTTTTGGTTATATATTTACCGGGGTCTCCCCTTTACCCAAAAAAAAAAACACGAATGTTTTACTCCATAGTGTGAAATTGTGTCAAACAATCTCGATTATTGTTAAATGCACATCTATACTACTATATAATGCATTTGTGACTATTCTATAATTAGAAAGGCTTAAATTCAGATTTTTACTTGCTTACTATGGAAGGATTTCAAAATTAATTGGTTAAGAAGCAAATTGGTTAAGAAGTTTGTTAAGAAGCATGTTGGTTGTTCAAACTAAAATTATTTTGCTTAACCATCTATACTTATAAAGAATAAAGACAACTAAATATTTAACCGAATAACGCAAAATATAGTCACAAATACCCGCCGCCGCATTGCGATGGTACCGTTCTAATTTTAAAATAACTGTTTTACAATTCTTCTATAATTTCAGTGAAAATGGCCTGATGACTACTAGTGTTATTTATGGGTGCAGGTTTCCTGTGGTCAAATAAACATTTAAAGCCCATGTCATGTACGTATGTTAGGCTAGATCGTGTTTTAAGGTTACCAACTAATCATAACACTAGAGCTACCTAAACAAGTTGAATAACACGAAATCCTAGTTCCATTTTTGACTTCGTACGTTTGTCTAACAATCTAACGGAGTTAAATGTATAAATCATAAACATAAGTTTCCTAGATAACTCACTTACACACAAATTTATAACATTCTAGATATATTATTCACTCCATTGCCATAAACTTTGGGCTCACAGCGTTCGCTGATGGGAACCACAACGGATACATGCACTGGTTGTGATATGGTTGCTATGCCATGTTTGTATCGTAGCGCAAACGCTCATAAAATTTTAACTTGGCTTAATATATAGCACCTCATCAAGAAACATTACTTACTCAAATCAACTAGGACTTGCCTCATTATTCAGCTAATAGCATGTCACCGTCCTTGGTTTTTGGAATCTTCTATAGAAGAATCTAGTTTATTTATACTGTTCCAAACGCAAACAAACAACCAATAAAAAGCTGAAAACAGGTAAAAGGTCTATTAGTTTTTCACTATTTGCTTCAGTCAAGTTCTGACCTTTCTCTTCTACATAGTGCAATGGTACATCAATATTAAAAGTTCTACAACGATCATAGTACTACTTAAATAGTGGACATTTATAATCTAACGGATACTCCTTTCCAAACTATCTGGTTACATAACTTATATTTCAGATTTAATATTCGAAAATTCGAATATATACAACATTAGAATTTTCTTTCTTTACAAAGGGAAACTCCACCCGAGTGAACTCTGGTGATGAGTGATCTACCAGGTAAATCATTATTTTTTATAAAAGGCCTTCATCAGGTAAAAAATATTACTCTAAAAATAATAATTAACTACAATGAAATGTGATTGAAATATCACATTAACCTCAAGAACCGCTTGAACAACCACTAAATCATTCATGACATGCAATAAATGATCAATTAGTTACACACAACTAGAAAAAAACCACAACAAAACTAGCAAAAACGAAGACACGTCAACCTTTATGCTAAGTAAAAGAGCAACAACCTACCATAGTCTAATGTCATGGATGGAAGCAGCCTTTAATTGAATCACAGATATACCACTATTATCAAAGTAATCATCTTCATAGTCATTGTAGTCACATGTACCATCTTTCCATTGCTCCAAAAGACTCCTCTTGTTCCCTCTACTACCGAAATAATTAGTCTCGTTAGAGTATTTCATCACTTCAACATCCTCACTATTATTAGAAACAACCACATTACCCACCTTTGAGAATGTGTTACCCACCTTAGTTGAAGAAGTACAAGTAGAAGAAGAAATACTAGGCTTAGTAATCACATCCAGCTACTTCTCTTTCAAATCACTAACAAGTTGAGCTTCACTACCATGATCACCTGGATAATCAACCTTTTTAAAAGGTTTACCATCATCATCCACCAGAGTAACTTTCTCATCAATAATTAAGTTTTTAAGCTTCCCAATTTTCTCAACAATATGAGTAATACTCGTGCTACCATAATCATCCAAAGCAATATTGCTATCAGGAGCACATGTAGGATCAATCATAGGTTCCAAAACATAATATTGCTCCTTAAGCACATCAAAAATAATTTTCAAATCAAACAGGTTAATATCATCTACTTTGTTATTGTTCTTACCTTGGAAATCATGTAAAGGAGATGTACTACAAGTAGGATCTTTATCACGTGATTCCAAATTGCCTCTTGGCTGAGAAGTAGAGGCCTCGTCATTCTTGGAAAGCTTGCTAACCGGACGATGTTGGTAACTAATAGGTGGTTTATTAAGCCGAATACCTCCAATAGGACGAGAACCAGGTTTTTATGGTCTGTTTACCCTTACCCTTTTTCCTAGTAACTTCAATGAACCCATTATCACTAACCAATGGCTTCTTATCCGTTTTAACCCTCCTAGGACAGCCCTCATCATTGGGGTCAAAAATTTTGCATGTATCACACCTTGAAGGTTTTCGTTCATATTTGATCTTTAGTTTCTCCATGGAATGACCAGAACCGTTTGGGAATGGAATCACCACAATAAGAGAATCAATCAATGCTGCCTTAGATGAGATTTCAACAATTGGACGAGTATAAGAATTACGGCCCCATAAATTCCAACATTAAAACCATAATCGACACTTATAAATTCTATATCTTGGTTTGGGTATTATTGTTGCACGTAACAATGGTATTTTCTATTTGTTTGCTTTGTTCTGATCCTGGTTTACGTTAGTTTGGGAAGCTGGTTTGAGGGTCGATTGACTTGTATACATTCTTGATGGGGGTAACGAGAGAGAGAGGGATAAATGAGGCGGGACGTTAGAGCATGATGTTGGTCTAAAATCTGGTAAGAATGATGGTGTGCCAACTGATGTTGCGTCCCCAGCCCCTGCTAAATAGGTTAACGTGACAATTAATGAGGAGCATGTGAAGCCGGTTTCACATGAAACTAAACTACATCATGATGTTGATTCAGCAGTTTTTGGGCTGATGATTCTCAACCACATGTTATGCCAGCTGCCGTTGTTTCTGTTTTTTTTAAACACATGTTAACATAGTCGAACCTGGTAATGCTAGCTAACATATCATCGAGTGATGTTCTACAACACTTCACTAAACAAACTGCTAATGTTAATGTTCAAGCTGCGGGTAACACATTAAGTAATGTAGAGCAGCTACTACACCCTAGTCAACCTACTATGAAGCCGATTTCATATGTAGGTGCTATGGCGACTGATCCCAACAGGTGAAGGCAAATTTTCGTTGCATGGTTGTAAATGAAAAAAGAGCTGGTGCAGACCTTACTGTTCCATTAAATGTGGTCGAAAAGGTAAATAATAGATTTGAAAACAGTCTTTATGGTTACTTTCTTGGTAAATGTTTCACTTTTACGGTTGTTGAGTTCTATATGCGTAACATTTGGTGTAAGTTTGGTATTCAAAAGGTAATGATAAACGCAAAAGGTTTTTATTTCTTTAAGTTTACGTCTAAGAAAGGATTAGAAGATGTTCTTGAAACGGTCCATGGATGATTAGGAATGTGTCTATAATTCTTAAAACTTGGACAATGAATGTGAATTTACTTAAAGAGAACTTGACTAATATTCCGTATTGGGTTAGATTCTATGATATTCCCTTTGCTATGTTTTCAGACAATGGTATTAGCTTATTAGCCACATTGATTGGTATGCCAAAAATTGTTAGATTCTTATACTAGTCAAATGTGCTTGGATTCATGGGGGCATAGTAATTTTGCTAGGTGTTTGATTGAAGTTAAGGCGGACGAGGTTCTTAAGGAGAGTCTTACTATCGTTATACCTTTACTTTATGGGTCGGGTTTTACTTTGGAAGAGGTTCGGGTTGAATTCGAGTGGAAACCACCGCGTTGTAGTACTTGTAAGATCTTTGGTCACACTTTGGAAAGTTGTCTGATTGCTGTTCCTGCTCCAACTCAGAATACGCCTAAAGGTAATGATGCTTACCAATTGGTTACTAATAAACGTAGTGGAAAGAATGGTACTCTAAGTGCACCGGGTAAAGGAGGATTGAAAATGCATGTTGTGGGTAATAAGTTTCGTTACCAACCTAAAGCGAATCCTACTAACAACAAGAATACTGTCGAATTGGGCGATACGACCAACACACGAAATGCTACTAATAAGGCTGCCCAAGAGAATAATAACAATACTAAACAACCAAGAAATGCTGCTAAAGTGATTACCACGGCTAATGCTTTTGATGCCGTTGGTGATTTGGATGAGGTTCATGTTGTAAGTAAACATGCAAGTGTTACCATTGATGCATTTGACAGTCTAAGTAATATACCTCTTGTTGAAAAGATTAATAAGCTTGAAAGTCAATTTGTTGAGGGGAAGTTTGTGCTTATGGGTGATGATGGGAAGTCGTTTCCTATGCAAAAGAAGGTTAATCGTAAACCTGTTATGGTTAATGAGGGAAAAAAGGTAGGTAATCCATTTTTTAAGGTCGAGAATATGATTCTTTCGGATAGTGATAATGCTGATGAAGTTGAAGAGGCTTATAATGAGACTTCTCATTTTATGGCGAGTGGAGGTTCATATAATGCTAGTTTACATGAGGATGAAGATTTTGATCTATATGACACTTATGACCTGCAAGGTTTAAATCCAAAACAGTTCGCGTTTTGTGACTCAATGGATATAAATCTTCATGGTCAGAGTAAACGTTAGTTTTATTCTTATGTCTTTATAGTTGTTGAGCATAAGGTTGGTTTGTCTTTCTTATGCTAGTTTAGGTATTAAGCACTATAGGTGTGTTTGGTTTGCCTTTTTGGGCTGAGGTGTGTGATTCACCCACACCTGTTATTCTCTAATTATTTTTTGGAGTAATAATATTTTAGCGGGAGTAAACCTTTTACCCAAAAGATAAGAATTATGGCCCCAAGACTTGAGACACATAAAGCTAGTATAAGCATCAAGCATGATTGGACGGCCAATCTGCATAGTAATTAAGCTCAAACCAACTTCAGAGTATGCAACAATCGGAACGTTATGGATCTTAACCCAAATAGGAGCTGTGGTTATTTCCTCTTTTGTAAGTTTGGAATTAGGAGTCCAAACATTATATATATATATATATATATATATATATATATATATATATATATATATATATATATATATATATATATATATATATATATATAATAAAAAAAGAAAAAAGAAAAAGGAACTAAGCAAATTAACCATGGACCATTTTCCAACGCTTTATCCATGCCTTCTTTAGTCTCGAATTGAAAAAAGAATAATCCATTATTAAGCTCACCATTTGGAGACCAAATTTGTCCCATGTGTTTCTCACATAATTTTCAATAATTGGGAAAGCAAGACGCTTCCCAATAAAGTAACCATAAAGCGTATTAACAAAGCGATTACTTACCTCGTCCACAGCCTCCAACGGAATTGCTACATCCGCACCATTAACACAATCTGTATTCTGCATTACAGAAATCTTAACCATCTTCTTGATGGTATTATCCTTAAACATTGAAGCATAGGAAGTTTTAACATAATCATCACGAAGAACCTTATTAGGAACCCTAGAATCATTCGATTCTAACTGAACTTTGGATTGATCAACAAAGGACTTTAATATTGGGGCGTCACTTAATACGCTCGATTTCACATTAATACCAGCATTACTTGTATCACTCTTAACCTGCTTACCATCATTCCACCTTTGTGATAGAAATGTTCAAAGGATCTACATTGTCTCTGCCATAATAAATCTCTATGTGTTGTGATATTTTTTTATTCATGATTAATTATTATACTTTACTATTAATACAATTACCAACTACAAATATTGTACATAAGAAATAGATTAAAAAAAATTTATAATAATAAATATAATAAGCTTTCACTTATATAATTGAAAGTGAATGATTTTATTTATAGTTAGTTACTATACTATACTATTAATACAATCGCCGACTACAAATATTGTACTCCCTCTGTCCCAAATTTATTGTCCACTATTGATTTTTTTATTCTTTCTTTTTCAATTTTGACCTTAAATATTTTTGTGGGCGTTATATAATATTTGACACAAAATATATAAATGGCTTGGGCTTTAAGTGTACTTTTCAATGGTATAATTTTTCATCAAGTATTATATAACAAAAAATATATCTTTATGGTCAAAGTTGAACTAGTTTGACTTTGAAAATTCAAACTGGACAATAAATTTGGGACGGAGGGAGTACAATAGATAATAAAAAATAAAAAATAATAAAAAAATAAAATAAAATCATTGTATCGTTTGCTAGATTTATTTATTTATTTATTAATATAAAACTGCCGTTAAAAAACTATAATTGAAAGTGCATTTTAATAAACAATAACTTAATTATTAACGTACTTAGATGATTACAAAGCTTGAGATACTATTAAGTTCACAAAAGAAACCAAATAAAAAAATCACTCATTTATAATTGAAAGTGCATGTTAGTAAACTATAGTAACTTATTAGCGTAGATGGCTTATTGCTTTTAGATACTGTTTGTATATATGCCAAAAAAAATTAGTCAGTTCAGTTGTCTATTTTTATACTCGTTACAACATTATGTTTGCCCCTAGGGTTTCACATATGACCAATCAGTTTATTCCAAAATGGTACACATAGAAAAAGACCTAAAACAAACTCAAGGATGGCGATAGGGGATGACCTACCGCGCCACTACGGTGAGCCAGTGAGGAATTACCATGAAACATTTAACTTGATTGTATTCTTAATTATACAGGACGAAATTATGTGTGCACCCACAAACGAATATGTATTGAAAAAGATAAAAGCAATAGATTTGGGATTCGATTAATCCAATCGCAACTGAAACATTTTCAAATCCAAAAAGGGTTTGCACTTTTCAGTTGAAATTTAACTTGTTTGTCCTACACACATAAACCTAGTAACTACAGCAACTCTTAAACAAAAAGACAACGAAACCTTGTCTGCCCTTCCCCATTCAATTTCACATTTAGGCCAAAGACAACATAGAAACAAAGAAAAGAGTTTGCTGATCATAACTCATAACAACAAGAAAATAAATAGTTCTACAAATTACAACCCATCCTTATCATATCTACCACCACCACTTCCTCCGGTGACGGTGAACGCATTACCAACAGGTGCACCAATGCATGTGTAACTATTAGTACCATAGTCCGGTGGGGGTGTGCCAATGCAACTCAAATTCTGGACGATGAATTGCGGGTTGCCCGAGCAAACATGGCCCGTATAGTTGTCTTTTTTCGGCTGCGACTTGGAATATGGTGATGTGAATGCATGTGGATGTGGTGGTGGTGGTACCACGGCAGTTGAAGTACTAGAAAAGAGTCTTGTAGGGTAAATATTATTACCCATGTTGCAATCTCCTTGATTATGATAGCCTCCATGCACCGTTGGTTGGCTACTACAGTCAGATATCAATATGAATAGTCAATTTAGTTAGAAATAAAGTCTTGAATTGAAGTACGAAAACAGTTAACCTTCATAGTATCTTCCCAACAAAACGACATAATGGTACTACAGACCTCATCTTTTTCGTTATTTTCATCAACATTTGTAATTATTAAAGTAGTAGAATGTAAATACCAACATATATAGTTTCATGAACTTAGTATAGTTTAAGTATAACACTAAAGTCTCCCGGTCCTCCAAAAGTGGATGTTTGCTGGTACTTCAATGGCGTCCTTTCATAGGCTACTATGTTTGTAACCATTTGGTTTTGAAACATATAATAACGACTCAAAGTTAAGGAGTAATAAAGTTACATATACCCTAATTAAAGAGTAATTAAGTTACGTACCCTAATTTGCGGAGATTATCATTACCAAAAACCAGCTGCCGGGCTCTGTTTAATGTCTCCGTCTCCCGCTCTGAGATCACACAATATAACATACCTTAAACTCCATTATTCTCAACAAACCTTGTTTGAAAAATTTATATAAAGCAAATTTTATCTTTTAAGAGTTGAAGTTTAAATCTCAACGCCATTTGAGCAAACATAAGTAAATATGGGTAAACCTATATTTTCAACTAACTTTATTTTATCAAGTAACAACATGTACAATCTAGCTACCAACAAAAACATTGTAACTTTAGACCATTTTCAATGTATGCAACCAAAGCAACAAAATAGAGTATAATTTGGTAAGTAATACACTAAAATGTTGCAACTTTCCTACAACATTATTAGCGTATATATTTTTATAGAATTATTAAATCTACAAAATAGTAAATTAAGTTTTAAAGGTGTAGTGTGAAAAAAACTTCTCTGAGTAAATTCAAATTATTATACTATTATATTCAACATGACATCTGAAATTTCAATTTCACTTATAGTTAACTAATCTCCGTACTTAACTAACTAACTCCTATAAACTGAAAGAAATAATATGTTTTTAATCCTATAAACAAAAAGTATATCATTGAAAAAGTTCATGTGTAAATCTAACTTTAAGTAGCCTAGAAAGGTTAAATGCCAAAATTTAGTGTAACAACTTTAACTATGTATTGTTTATGTGTGTGAATATATATATATACACACAGTATAAAAGGAAAGTATAAGCCAAATATCCAACTTTGCTACCGATGATGAACTTAAACTATAGACCTATTTTTATCCTAAAGATTTGTTACCTGGACAGTGTAGCACTGTCCTAGTTTATAACACATATATGTGAGTGTATACACATTTATTTATGCTAAATAATGGAAATAGAGACATAGATATAGAGGGTATAGAGGTTGACATAGTATACCTTGACGATGGCGGTTCATGTGTCCCCCAAGAGCTTGTGATTTGCAGAACTTGAGGGAGCAAAATCTGCACTCGTAGACCTTATTCATTCTACTTTCATCCTTCTCGCCGTTTTTCTTTTTCTTATAGCTTCCTCCTACATATATATTTCAACTCATTTAAAAGTAACTTTGATGGGACTTCACATATATTCTTTTGATTATTTTTTTACATTGGAAAACGGGTATGAACAAAGTGTTTTTTCTAGGGTTCGTTGTAATAATTTTTTTAATAGAGATTTATTTATTCGATTCTACAATAATACTTCATCTTTCCTCTTAATCACCTACGGAGTATTGTTCAACTTCGGTAACTCTCACTTAATATATTTATTTATACCAAATACTTAGTATTTATCTAAAATATAAGAAAACATACCACACTCACGAAATCATACACTCACATCTTTTTTGGTTCTCGTCAACAAGAATGCGTGAGCTTGGGAGGGTTGTAACTGAGGCGTAAGAATTTGCCCCTCAACCGTGAGATTCCGTAGCATTAGACACAGCCTAATACTACGTGACTTTGATGTCCAAATACCATGAAACCAAGGCATGTCAAAAGTTTTACATGACTTTAATTATCTCGAAAATAAGACAAAAAAATATAATATTTTTTTTGGTGCTAAAAAATTTAATATGAAACTAAATAGAAACCCAATCTCTCCAGGTTATCATAGCATATAGATATAGCTTGACATGCCCACAAAATTATCTAGGATTTGCTTCTCAAAGCTACAATACTCCTAATTCTATTTTGTATTACAAGTAAATAATTAAATTTAACAAAAATTAAATCTTGTTTCCCGTTGGTAATTTCAAAAAGAACAAAGAGCAAATCTTAGTTATCTAAAAACCAAAATAGCGTTTTGATCTTTTACGTGCATGGTACATGATTGCTCTTTACCTTAGTAACTAAAAAATAAAGATGATAGATATTTATACATTGAAGGATTGGATTAATATATTTGTTTCTAGTTTATCTTATATGCAGTTTGATTACTCTAGGAATTAACATTCGGCGTGTATCACTTTATATAGATAAAATGGTACATATATGCATGTTTAATGACAATATTTCACTAATTGTCACTCTTTTTCTTTTTTGAAAGGCAACTTATATAAAACTAGCAAGGAGCTAGAACACTGATTCTCACTCTTAGTTTGGTGATACCATCACGTATATAACTAGAGATCAATTCAAAATGAAGAATAACATACAAATTTTTTTACAAACGCCATATATATACGTAATCTTTGTAGAGAAGAGGGAGTATGTAATTAAGTACCAACTGGTGCAGCAGCAGGAGATGAGTTATGAAGGGGTTGTTTGTCATGATCACTGGCCAAATCTTCTGGTAAGTTGTTTAGGTCTAGTGGGTTTCCCCTGAAAACCATGATAACTTGTAGAAATTAAAATAGAGAGAGTTTGTAAATGTGTATGTGTAAGTGAAGATGAAAGAATATAAAGGTGATGAGCATTATATATACGAACACAAATGTGACAATACCACCGACAAGAAAGGCAGGAAAATATTATTTTTATATATAAAAAAGCAGCTAAGGCACCAAACACAAAAGATTATCTACATATCAGATGAAGGTTGGGTGATAACTGAATATAAAATTTATATATTAATAAAAAGACTTGAGTTTATTATGACTGAAATGTTGAGAGGGTCTCTTTCTCCTTAAATTGCTCTTCAGTCTTTCTGTCAACCCTCTTGAGACATCTGTCTGTCAATGAAAAAGGGAACAGTGGGACTCGTGAAATTAAAAGGAGCTAGAGTCAAGAGGAGGTGGAGTTGTACTATAGGACGGGTGCTACTCCTTTAGATCTGTAGTTTAAGAAAAGACTAATCTCATGAGAATATGTTTCTCGTTTGCTTTGATATTTGTATATATTTTGAACGAGTAACAGCATTCGATGCACTAACTTGGCGCACTTGTCAACTTGGCGTGGCCTTTGCGTCAAGCCAAGTTACTGCCCAAGCCCCCGGCAAAATGCTCGTAAAAAATTTGGCGATTTTTTTTTTTTTTTTTTTTTTTTTTTTTTTTTTAATCAGGTGCGATTTAGAATAAAAGTGAAGTTTTGGCTTGAGTTACTAAGAGAGTGATTTTGAGTGTGTGAGTGAAAGAGAAGTGAAAAGATGAAATGATGTAGCGTATATTTGACAGTTTGGCTTGAGTTTAATTTTAGAATTATAAATAATTGTACATAATCACTAAATTGAAAATTTTATTTAACTTAGGCTACTTGTAACGGTAGTGAGCCGTCCGCCATTAAAAAAACATGCATGTTACTCACTTTTACCCTAATTTTATTGACGCGACGGTTGCAACACCAAAGTTTTACAACTCCCTAGGCAGCGTATGTAACTGTTGTCGAGTAGTATAGGTAAGACCATGGGAAGATTGTTCTCTAGGGGAATAGTGAAGTAGATTCGTAGAGTATGACAATTGTTTTTAGTATTTTTAAATTTAATAGAAAGCAAGTAAAATATCGGGTTTTAGTGAGATTTGGTTTAAGAGTAACATTATCAAAAAATGCAATGAAATAAATGACAAGAAAACTAAAGTTTTGGTGCGAACTATGAGATGGAAAAACGTATTTATCTTTGGTGCACTACCTCTTATTAGTGATCTAATTATCCTATTAAATTGTCACGTCTTATCTGTTGTAATGGGTATATTCCTTGTTACGTGTCCTGTGTTGGTCAAGCACATGTGTATGCAATAGCCTATGTGAAGGGACCTATATCAACATACACGAAATAACTAAAGCACGCTTCAAATACCCAATCTAACTGAACACCCTATTCTAAGTGTTCATATATATAGAGACACACACAAAAGATTCACTAAATCGAAATATTAAAAAAATCTCGTTCGTGCACAGCGATTATAACTAGCTACTTTAACGGGAACAACACTAGTTATGCTACAATATGATTTTTGCAATTAGTTCCACCGTGTAATGAGTTAATCATCCACTTTTGTATCTTTTTGAACAAAATGGTGATATTGTTCATTTATTGATCAATAATTTTGAACTTTTAAAACTTTGGAAAATGAATATAACTGAGTATCGACGGCTAAACTTTGACAACAAACTACTTCATAATTACGAAATTACCATTGCCACTACAACAATTACAAGGACGAGCCAAAAGTCACTAAATGACAAAATCTATGTTGAACTGGCACACCCATATCGCTGACCGTTTACTATATTTTCAAGGCAATCTTTTGGCGGGGACACGTCCACGCTGAAAGTGTTTATGATATTTAGTAAAGTTTGACCAAAATAGTGTCACTTAATTGTTCCCGGGTATGTTTCCCGCAGTTACTTTCGGCATGGACATGTTCCCGCCGAAAGTTTTGATAAACTGTGCCAACCTTTCAGCGGGGACATGTCCTCGCCGAAAATAGTTTCCAGTTTTTCCTCCCAGCAATTACTTTATCCCGCCTAAACTTTCTAGTAATGATAATACCTTTTGGCAGGGATGTACATGTCCCCGCCAAAAGTTTAGGCTCCAATTTTCCCATCAAATTGCAACTTTGTCGGTCAAACTTTTACTATACATTTTAATATACACATAACACATACTGACTATCGTAAATGTGGCAAAGAAAAAAACAAATAAGTCAATCGTCAATTCTCACAAAATACACATAACAATGGATAGTTACACGCTGGAAGAAGAGTGGTCAAAGGTTTTATCGCACGAGCTCCTCTTTAATTATGGGTTGGTTGCGTAACCTGCAGGTCTCACGTTTGAGGCTCGGTATTGGTGTTGGTTGGCAATACCTAAAAAGAGGCAAAAGCCCTAGATATTTTAAAATACCATTTGCGGATGACTAGGTTATGTATACTTTTGTAGAACCATTTGCGGATAATCATGTGATCACGATTTTTGAACCATTTTGGCAATATTGTAGCGTTTTGGTTATATATGATATTATGTTTAGAGATTTGGCAATATTGTAATGGATTTGGGTATATATAATTGTGCAGCATATGATAGGTTACAGGTTATTGTGTAGATTTTTTCCGAAAAAATTCCTGAAAAAAATCTAAAAATTACCCATTTTGAAGCAATATGATGTAAAATGGGTGATAGCCTTTTGGCGGGGACATGTCCCCACCGAAAGATAAACAGGTATAATATGGATACCTCTTTTAGCGGTGATATGTCCCCGCTAAAAGATGATGCCTCAACAATAGAAACCTCTTTTAGCGGGGACACGTCCCCGCCAAAAGATGAACCCTTTACTGTGGATACATCTTTTGGTGGGGACACATCCCTTCCAAAAAAGGTATTTAATTAATTTGATTAGTGTGTAGCACACTAATTACAGCAGCGAATGTTACTTTTCTCCCCGCCAAAAAAAAGTGCCACGCTGGACATTGTTTGACCAGCCAAAAGGCTGTGGGACCCACATGTCCCCACCAAAAGAGTCAAGTGTCCCCGCCGAAAGTGATCAGAGAGGGGGTTTTGCGGGGACCTTTCGGCGGGGAGATGTCCCCGCGAAAAGTTATTGGTGGAGACATGTCCTCACCGAAAGCCTCAAAATGTCTCCTCGAAAGTAGTCGATGTTGTAGTGTGCAACAATTAGCCAGCTAATACGTTCACGCACATACAATAAACATGTAAATTTCACCAAATAAGTTTGTAGTAATGTTCATTAGTTTATACAATACGTACAATGTGAAAATGCAAATTCAATTCTGTAATTTATGCCTTGGTCTTTAACGCACACAGAATAATCACATCAAACTTACATATAAGTGTGAAAGAGTTAACTCCACCAAGACGTTTAAATATCAAAAAACTTCAATCTTCTCTAAGCGACACTTTCTCACATTTTACATATATGAATATGCCAAAAAAAAAATAGGTATATAAAAAAGTTAGCAACACATGGTGAGGGTGTCCTTTGAAGAGTAGGGTGTGGAAGCAGTGCATCAGCTAGTAGGGAAATGAAGACAAAACCTAGTGCAAGCATGCGTAAAAACTATGTGAATGTTAATAAAGATAAGGCCATGGTCTATTGAAGACCATACATGTATCATACATCACCCTGAGGTTTTCATATGTGCATGCATCATACATGTATCTCGTACATTGTAACTTTACATCGAACCACCAGGTTAAGTTTGTGTGTGTTGGATTTTTTTGTATGACCAACTTTATGTTTATTATAACTGACCATAGTTTCTTGGAAATATAAGTAAGAAACATAGGTAAAAAAAAAGTAAGTCATTTTGGTGATTAGGGTTTGTGGTTTTTTGATATGCATACTTGTACTATTGATGATTGTTATGGTATGGTACAGATAAAGGTACGTGAATCGTGGTAGGGTTCCAAGTTTATGTCCAAAAGCTTAATTGTCACAGGAAAAGACGACCTTTGCTCATCAATAGATTTTAAAGATTTAGAAACAAAAGAGAATGGAAATTTTTTGTACTGTGTAAAATATGCAGCATAAACAGTACATTATATATACTTTTACAAATTTTGAAGGGATGACTATGTTTTAAAAGTTTTGAAATCAACCAGGTTGTTATAGACATGTAGTGATTATTTTGATGTTAACATGCCAAAATAAATAAATAAATAAAATAAAAGAAAAGAAAAAAAAATATACATAAATATGAAACAAACAGCAGAAGACTACCTTTTTTTTTTTTCTTTTTTTGGTGGGGGGAGAAGGGTTAAAAGGTTTTTACACCCGGTGAATATACTACTTCAAAAAATGTTTAAACAAAAGATGTAAGATGTTTATCACATCTCAGCCCACTAAATAGTTGGTGATTAAGTTGACATAACTAGGCACTAGTACTTTTAATAGAAGGAAACAATTACCATTAGATTACAATTGACTCAAAAGACACTAAACTTAACCTTATCATTTAGTTCGACCATGGAGCTTAATGTCAAGCGCGTCACAAAAAGCTCTTTGTTTGCAGTTAGGTTAAACGCTTCATACTAATCATAATCATTTGGGTCTTCATCAAAAGTATCTTTCCAACGTCCATACCAACCCGGATTCCCCCACCACTTCCACCTTTCAAACCTTTTGATGCCATGAAGGTCGCAATTTCGTCACACACGTCCTCCACATCACTCTCACTATCTTCAACATCCTGGTCAATCAATCTACCATTCCTTTTAGCATTCTTATTAGTATCTACATGTTCAACACTTGGGGCCATGTTTGTACTCTTATTTGCCTTAATATCAGCTTTTGTCTCATTGAACCCATTTTCCCTTAAAACATCATCATTTGTAACCGAATTTAGAACATCAAAGGGGTTTATTGTAACTACCTTTGCACTAGCCACTTCTGAACTCTTCTTCGTGCCACTCATAGTAGCCTCATTCTTCTTTGACACAGCTTTGTACACTTGGTTCATTGGTTTAAATTGGAATTTCAGACCAGTACTAACGAACGGACCATGAACAGCCTTGCTTGTACCTTTTATTCTCCAAATCAAGATTTAATCTACGTATTTGCATATTTTGTTATAGATCTATGAAGCTATGACATTGTTCTATACATTTTCATAATATGCAATATACATGTGTCGATCGGTGAGTTTACATGCATGGATCTCAATTGGCATGTGACCGTAAAAAAATCTTCTCACTACTTGCTGTTGCAAGTGGTGAGAAGTATAATCATCATATGGCACATGATGAACATGTGATCGACGATGAAAGGGAGCACAATGAACGAATGAGGCATAGAACATCCCAGAGGAAAGAAAGGGAGAATTTCATATATATCCCTCGCTGGATGAATATTTACATATATATTCTTTGTACCTGTTTTTTATGCATAAAGTACAACGGTTTTAATACATCAAAAGGATATATATGTAACTTATCAACAATACAGTATACTTTTATTAAATTTTAATGGGGTGACTATATTTTAAAAATTTTGAAATCAACCAAGTTGTCTTTATAGACATGTAGTGATGATTTCGATGTTAAAGCGCCAAATAAAAGTATTTTTTGGTTAAAGGGTCTCCACCCGACAAAATTTACACAAAAAACAGTTAAGTACAATGGAATGTGGCTCAGGTACCACATTAACCTCAAGCAACCGCTTAAAAAACCACTAAATCATTCATGACAGGCCATAAATGATCCAACTGGCTACACACAACTAGAAAACCTAAACAAAACCAAGCATAAACTAAGATACATCAACCTTTATGCTAACCAAAGGAAAAATAACCTATCCAAGTCTAATGTAATCGATGGCAGTAGCCTTTAATTAGTCCGCAGATAGACCACAAGCATCAAAGTAATCATCTTCATAATCATTGTAGTTACATGTACCATCTTTTCATTGCTCCAAAAAACTCCTCTCGTTCCCTCCACTACCGAAATAATAATTCTCGGTAGGATATTCCAGAACTTCATCGTCGTCGCTATCAGAAACATCCACATTACCCACCTTGGTTAAAGAAGTAGCCACAACCTAATCCTTCTCTTTCAAATCAACATTTTTTAGAGGTTTACCATCATCATCCACAAGAGTAACTTTCCCCTTAATAATGAGCTTTTCAAGCTTCTCAATTTTCTTAACAATCGAAGTGGTAATAGTGCTACCATTTTCACCCTTAGAAGAACTAGCAACAATAGGTATACCAGATGCCAAAAAACTAGCCATATCGTTTTAGCAATCAAGAACATCATCATCACTTTCCTCTTTCACCACCTTAGCTTCCTTATTACTACCAAATCCAAATAAGCCCCATCTTTAGTCAAGTCAAGAGTAACACTAGTAATACCAACCTCATCAGTATCAACCATATTAAGAGCATCAAACGGATTCGATGTAGCAATATTCGTCCCACTTGTACTAGCCACTTCAGTGATCTTCTTCTTGGTAGCATCTGGCTTCTTCAACATAGGCTGATACACCTACTTCTGGGGTTTAGAAGGGCTAAATTTGGCCCCTTTTCCCAACTCAATACCAAAAAACGTCTTCTTCCTTGGCATTTGCAACCCATCATTCTTTTGTGCTTGTTTTTTAAGGTCAGCAACCACACGTTTGGGACATTAGGTCTCATCATGGCCAAAAACCATACAAACACCAAAACGAGGTGGTTTCCACTTATATTCCACTCGAACACTATATAATACATCCCCTTCACCATCCCAACACGGTACAGACGCCAAATAAAAGTATACACATCAAACAAATGGTGAACAAAAGACTACCTTTTATTCTCCATATCAAGATTTAATCTATGTATTTGCATATTTAAACATCTATAAGGTTGTGAGACTTTTTATATATTTTCAAAATATGAAAATATGCATGCATGTATCTATTGGTGAGTTTACATGCATGGATCTCCATTGGCACACGAATATAAGATCGTAACAAATTCTTCTTAACCGACTTATAGGAGATGGTGTTGTAAGTAGTGAGAAGTATGATCATCATATGTCACATGAAGAACATGTGATCGAGGATGAAGGGGAGCATGATGAGTGAATGAGGCATAGAACATCCGCAATGTGAGGCCTCACTAGGAAAAAAGATATATGCAGCATTAACAATACATTATACTTTTACAAGTTTTAAAGGGATGACTTTGTTTTAAAAATTTTTGAAATCAACAAAGTTGTTATAGACATGTAGTGATGATTTTGATGTTAAAAAGCCAAAAAAAAAAGGTATAGACATCACACTAACACTGGTACAAAAAGTTGTATTGGTCACGCCAAAAATGTGTGACGATATGCTTATATGTTAGCCTCGCTCTTTTATAAAGATAACGTCACACAAGTGAATTGAACTAGATTAGTAACTACAAGGACTATTATTGTAATATAGGCAAACATGTGATGTAATGAGCCTATAAATACCCCTCATGACTCTCCATGAGGGGTGTGGGAAAATAGTGTGTGTAACCAAACCTTTGTCATTTTAATAAACCACCTTTTCTCCACCTTTCTCTCTCTACTTTCTCTCTCTAAAACCATGATGTATTTCCATCAACCGCGACCTCCGGAACGTGATTCTTGATCATAACAAGTGGCATCAGAGCTAACCGGGGGCGAATCGTGGTGTTTTGTGGTGAAAAATCGTGTTTTTGGGTGAAATAAGCGGATCTGGTACTGTTCATCGCAATTATGTCGAGTTAGGATTTGATGATTATCAAATTTGGCAATTTTATCGAGTTTGAGATCTGCTTATCGAGTTAGACAGTTTTTTGCGAGTTAGGAATTTTCTATCGAGTTTGGATTTGGTCAAGTTTCTTGCGAGTTTGGAAGTTGTTATCGAGTTAGGTGATTTAATCATAGCGAGTTAGGATTTTAGCTATCGAGTTAGGATCACAAATCTTACCGAGTTTGGGATCAAAAGTTGGCGAGTTAGCCTTTTTGCCTTATCGTTCATCGAGTAAGGATATTTGTAGCTACTCTCGAGATGAAACTCTGCCCAAAATTTTTAAAACTTACCGAGTTTGAAAGTTTTTAAGGACATATCGAGTTAGATAACTCTCAAATACATATCGAGTTTGAACTTTCAAATACATATCGAGTTAGAAAAGGACATAAAGAGTTTGGATTTTAAAGGACATATCGAGTTAGATAACTCTCAATACATACCGAGTTTGAACTTTCAAATACATACCGAGTTTGAACTTTCAAGATATCATACCGAGTTAGTGTTAGACAAGCCTTATCGAGTTAGACCAAAAAAAAAAAAAAAAAAAAAAATTCAAAACTCAAATTTTTTGGCGGGAAAATTTGAGTAAAATTTATTTTTGAGAGGAGACTAAACGATTAATTTTTACGCGAGATTCAAATTTTGATATAATGTTGAAAATTTTGGCCCGAAATTCAAATTTTTAGCCCAAAATTCAAATTTTTTCGGTGAAATTTTGCGTAAAAATTTTCAAAACTCAAATTTTTCTGGTAACCTTAGAATTGCATTTCGTAGTGATTTCCAAATTATGGGCGAGAAAATTTTCCAATTTTATTTTTGGAGGGAAAATACGAAATCACTACGAATCACCCGAAATAGAATTTCAAGCTTCACCAAAAACATACCACGTTTTGCTTAAACGATCCTGATCAAGAATCAGAATCAAATGACAACGGCTAGTATCGGATTTTTGTGATTATGGGGATAATTCTTTATCACTTTTCTGGGTTTAAAGTTCATTTCAAGGGCATGTGGACTTATTTATCTCAAAGTCTAGGGGTGGATGGATGCATGACTTTCGAAGATACTTGTTTGGGCAAACACTAAAGATAGTGATTAAGACTTGGATTATCTAGTTATACCCGATGTAAGGAGTTACATTTTAGTGCTCACGGGTTATAACTATCACTTAAAGGAGTTACGTTGTAGTGCTTAGTGTCACACGAAGTTGTGGATAATCAAGAGGTGATGTACGTCTTATACTTGATGGTTGGTTGGTTGAAGAGTATAGAGTACTCAGAGATTCGATGGTGTACGAACTCTCTACACCATTCTTAGTCATACCATAGTACAAGATTAAGTAACATATCCACGGGATGTTTACTTTATTGTCAGATTGGTTATATTGGGTTGTTTCTCTAGTCATTGGTCATTTACTAGCTGGATGGAATTTGAAGAGGTCACTTATAGGTTGAAGAGAAGAGATGAGATTGTAGATAAAGAGAGTCATATCTTAGCGACATATACTCACAGAATGTGCTCCAAAAAGCTGTTATGGCTTCTAAATTGCATTAGAAGTGTAAAGTACAGGTAATTGTATGGCATGTACACAAGAATATGATGATTCCGATGACTCGCAACCATCAGGAGGGAGAAGAACATGCCAAAGGAAGTAGTGTCTCATCTTCAGTACGTTGGTTGATCGAGGGAACTGTGCTTAATACCAGAGAAGTACAATGAGGTACCAAGTATGTGTTCATCAGAGCTTATTACCAACCTTCTATGCAATGTTATGTGAGTTATGTTGTTATGCTGCTACCCGAACGACAACCATGTCCCTACACTTTTGAATCTACTTTATCCGATGCGAGATGAAAGAAGAGTTGTCGGTTCAGGAAGGAGCAGGAAAAAGAATAAAGGCTCACTAGTTAGGAGGGAGTAATAACCTAACTAGACCATTACAGTTGAATTTCAGATCTACTTAGACCTTTGCCGTCAGTGTCAAAGATCATACGCCGAGATCGTCGGAAGAGAGAACTTCAAGTCTGCCTCAGTATCTAGACTACAGAGACTCTGCGCTTCAACAACATTGTAGGACCTTAGATATCACAACTTTATCACAAATATTGAAGATTAGAAGAAGAAAGATGGTGACTTGGTGACTTATATGTGATTCGTGTATAGAGAGAGAGAGATGGAAATATGAGAGCTTTTATTCAAAGAAAACACACACAAATACACACACAAGCACACACCTCAAATGAGCCTTTGAGGTGTTTAAATAGTAAGTAACATGAGATGCCCTATGGGCTTTCTATGGGCTTGGGCTTGGACTTGATTACATGGTTGGATAACTAGGCTTATGAAACATAGCACATACATATTAGCTTGCCAAGTCCAAGGCCCAATGACTAAACTATTACTAATCTTAACAAACGACACAAAGTTACAATATGAGAATGACCATCACTTCATAATATATATTTTTAATGCTAACAATCTCCCCCTAAGGGTTGGTCATTCGAATGATGCTCCACGTGAGTGGGTCTTCCGTGTTCTTTGTCTTCAACTTTGTGTGTCGTTGTAGAATAGTCTTTAGTCTTTGTTCCTTCATGCTTTGTGATCTTTGATAACTGATTTTCATCGTTCTTTGTTCCTTTGCGATGTGGGATTATCTGCCATTCGTCACTTCTGCGTCTGTGGTGGTTGTTTGCCATTCCAACATGCTCATACATCTTTGGACTTTGATATTCATATGCACGTAGTTCCCTTTCTTTCACTTTGATCTTTAGTCTTTATACTTTGTAGATTCTTCTTTTTGGCGTAGAATCGTTCTTTGAACTTTGTGTTGTACAGATCTTTGAGGGAGCTTTCTTTAACTTCCAGATGTATGTATGAGCATGTGGAATCTGTCGCCATGGAGATGAAGTGTCCCTGCATATAAACAGTTAGCAATAAAACATCCGGTACTTACAGATAAGAATTAGAGATCGTCAACAGCATAGTGTGAAGACTCCTTCTAACCCTTACCAAGGCCGTTCCCATGTCAGATACTCTCGAGAGAGCTTACAAGACCTACTAAGTAGCTCAATGACTGGGTGAGTCGCTGGGGATCACTCCACGACTGTAGACCGTTTGAAACCACCGCGAACACTAAGCGTAACCCATAAAGAATTACCGAAGTGACCTGCTGTCAGGGCTGCTTGATGTTGACCCTGGCAGGAATTTCCATTCAATCATTGAGAATCACAAAAGTGAATCCTCTCATAAATGTTCTGGCAGATTGCTAAGATTTGCGTAGGACTCTTAAGTTTACATCTGGCGTCCTTAATGTTGAACAACCAGTGTAGTAATATCATGTGTTCCTATGAGATCTTTTGATGAATCTCGGGGCTCTAGACTCGATAAGTGCACATTTGGTTTCCTATGCGGAGATCAGGGAGAGGTCTCCTGCTTCAATATCAACCATCTCTAAGAGACAGGTCGATAGATTATGCCGGTTCCCCGTGAGAATGAAACAAGCTCTTTTAAGAGAACTTGAGTGGTTAAGAAGGTTTAGTGCAGTGCATCACTGGGTCCATGACGTCTTTGTCTTCAATACCGGTGTCACCTTAGTAACAACCAGTAGCATATGAGTTGAACCCGGTGTCTGCCCTAAGGTTGAACATATGGAGGGCTATTTCTTTTCACCCTTTTTTCGTAACTTTTCTTTTTAATTCTTCAACCCCTTCTTTCTCCTTTCTCATTTTCTCCTTTTTTCAATCATACCTAAGGACTTCTAATTCTAATCTATTGGAATTGTCCTTAGGTAGATCCCTCCGGCTCTGGCGGATCATAGGACGGTTTTTCCTAACCTTAGTCTCCTTATAACTCCATGACTATCCTATCATTGATCACATGCCATAAAACCTTTTATTGAAAATCTCTCAAATTGTTTATGATAATAAAACACATTTTGTTGACACTTCGAGAGTTTTGCATTTCTTTTGAAGGACTCCCCCTTCACATGTGCTCATGTAATTTTTAAGAAATTTGCACATGCGAGAGGAGTTTGCACTTTTGAATTGATCCACTTTCAGTGAACATGACCGATTCGAGACACGCTTACATCACTAGTTAGACTAGCTTGAAATTATTACCCGTCCTGGTCAAGTCCAAAGAAAGTCTCTCGATACGGTACACTCTACTCAGACAAGTCCTATTCGAGACACGCTTACATCACTAGTTAGACTAGCTTGAAATTATTACCCGTCCAGGACAAGTCCTTTCGATTACTGACATTTTAAGCTTCGTCAATTCATTGGTACTTACTGAGTCGAGCTCTTTTGAGATACAACCACAAACTTTAAACATCTTAGATCACATTTTAATCATGTCTTCTCCCCCTCAAAAATAGCATATCGTGATATTTTTGATATCAACTGATTAATAAAAGGCTTTTGGAGAGAAAGACAGATTTGATTTTGCATGAAATCGGAACATTTTAGTTGTTTATACTCCCCCTTAATGATAGCATATTTAAAATTACTTAAGGGTTTTGAGGGAGTTATCTTGAGCACTAATTTTGAGAGATTTTGAGAAATCTTTTGAACAATCTTGAAAAAGTGCTCAAGAATTTTGTTGGAAAACGAGTTTATGCTTGAAATCTTTTTCGTTTGTTTAGACTCGAACTTTTTGAAAAAGAGTTCGTCATTGAACGTACGAGTCCTTGATTTGAAAATAATCAGAAGTCATCTTTCGGGTCCGGGTTTCGTACTGATGTATACGAAAGCCATTGTGAAGAAAATTTTGAGAAACGACATGTTTTAGAAAAACATTTGAAAGAACTCCCGCTCAAGCATCTGTACAAGTCCGTATCATTGTTGAATGACATTTCTAGAAACGTACAGAATATTGATTTATACGAGAGACATGTCGTGAGAAGAATATTTTTGGATTTTTTGATTTTATATTGTTTTTGTATTTTTTGAAATTTTATATTTTTGTATTTTGTTTTTGTTGGTTTTTCAAGTTTTTTTTTTTTTTTTTTTTTTTTTTTTTTTTTTTTTTTTTTTTTTTTTTCAAAATATTTACAGCGAAGCGGTTTTGAAAACATTTTTCAAGAAGATTCGAGAAGACGTTCTAGCTCCTCAGGAGTTAGGCTTCGCATGCCAATTCGTCGAACTAAATAGTCAAACTGTTCTTTTGGAAGGGCTTTAGTAAATAGATCGGCAAGTTGATAATCAGTCTTAACGAAAAATAATTCAACAGTACCCTCTTCCACGTGTTCTTTGATGAAATGGTAGCGGACTTTGATATGCTTCGTCTTAGAGTGATGTACGGGATTGCACGAGATGGCTATGGCACTTTTTGAGTCACAATACATAGGTATTTTGTCAAAAGTAAAGCCATAATCTGTGAGCTGTGTCCGTATCCAAAGAACTTGGGCACAACACGCAGATAGAGACACATACTCGGCTTCGGCGGTTGATAGTGCAGTACAATCCTGTTTCTTTGAAGACCAGCTTACTAGCTTTTCACCCAAAAATTGTGCTCCACCTGATGTACTCTTTGCTGTAACTTGATCACCAGCATGGTCTGCATCTGAAAATGCTGTTAGATTAAACTCCGAATCCTTCGGATACCAAAGTCCCATGTTAATGGTGCTTCGTAGGTATCGAAAGATCCGTTTAACCTCTTTGAGGTGAAGTTCGGTAGGCTTTGCCTGAAACCGTGCTAATAAACATACAGCAAATTGAATATCGGGTCGGCTAGCAGTTAGGTACATGAGAGAACCGATCATGCTCCGATATTTTTTCGGATCGATAGGTTTCCCAAACAAATCAGCACCTATTTTTGGTGAAGTGACCATTGGTGTACTAACAGAATCACAATTTTCCATTCCATGTTTTTTCAAAATCTCTATTGTATATTTAGCTTGATTGATAAAAATACCACGAGGGGATTGATGGATTTGTAAACCAAGAAAGAATTTTAGTTCCCCCATCATGGACATTTCAAATTTGCTTTTCATGAGATTTTCAAAATGTTTTGAATGGTTAGGATTGGTTGATCCAAAAATAATGTCGTCCACGTAAATTTGAACGATCAAAATGTCATCTTTGAATTTTTTGATAAACAATGTGTCGTCAACCGTTCCTTTTGTGAAATTGTTTTTGAGCAAGAAAGATGATAGTTCGTCATACCACGCTCTTGGAGCTTGTTTTAAACCATAAATTACTTTCTTAAGCTTGTAGACGTAGTCTGGATGATCTTTGTCGATGAATCCCTCTGGCTGACTCACATACACTTCTTCTTTCAGAGTTCCATTCAAGAAAGCTGTCTTAATGTCCATCTGATAGACTGTGATGTTTTTGTGAGCTGCATAGGCTAAGAAAATCCGGACTGCTTCAAGTCTAGCTACAGGCGCGAATGATTCTTCGAAATCTATCCCTTCTTCTTGTGGATATCCTTTAGCCACGAGACGAGCTTTGTTGCGAATGACAGTCATTTCCTCATCCAGTTTGTTCTTCCACAACCACTTGAGATCAAGAATTCGTTTATCAAGTGGTCGTTCAACAAGTTCCCAACTGTCATGTAACAGGTATTGAAGAAATTCCTCCTGCATCGCTTCAATCCATGGGTTTTCTGCCATTGCTTCTCGAATGTTCTTAGGTACTTTCGTGCTTATTGAGCAAATGTAAATGCACAATTCGAGATCGGTGGCAAGTTGTCTCCTCGTCTGAACTGGCATTGAAGGATCACCAATAACATGTACTAACGGATGGTCTTTTGTCCATTGAAACGTAGAAGGGTACCTTTGGTTGAACGAGTGTGTGTTAGATGGTTCTTGTAACCTTGAAGAAGATTCAGCAGAGTCTGATGCAAACGGGTTTTCAAATACTTCTTCTTCTTCTTCTAACGCGACATCGTTTGAATTATTTGTAGGTTCTTCTTGAAAGTTTGTAGTTTGATTTTGCTCATCAACTCTTGGTAGAACAGATTCAATAACTGGAGTTGCTTGAGTAGATGTTGATGATGTTGAGGTCGTTGGTGCTTCAGCTTAGATTGTGGTAGATGCATCTTGTGATGGTGGTGGTGGTTGATGGTTTTGAGCGGGTGCAGCGGAATGTTGTTGAGATGCATTTGTCGAAGTTCCACCATAATATTCATCAAACATTAACTCGAAGAAATTTTCCAGTTCTTGTTCCGAAGGTTTATCCGTGTTTGTTGACTGAGCTCCTTGAGGTACGAGTCCTGAACTGATGTGTCCAGAAGTCTGCTTGTTTGGTGCGGGTCCTAATCTGGTTTGATTAGAAACCATTGGATTAAGCGCGGGTTCTAGAGCGTATCTCTCAGAAGCCATTTGTGAAATCTCGTTAAACTTCACATTCATCATCTCCATTATCTTTTTCGTTCTTCTATTATACACCCTGAATGCCCTCGAGTTTTCTGAATATCTAATGAAGATTTCAATATCACCCTTGGCTTTTAACTTCCCTAGATCTTCTCTGTCATTCGTCGGATAGCACAAAGCGCCAAACACGTGAAGGTAAGAGATGTCAGGTTTACGGTTGTTCACTAGCTCATATGGGGTTTTATTGAATCTCGGATGGACTAAGGATCGGTTTTGAGTAAAACAAGCAGTGGCTACAGCATCAGCCCATAAGAATAGTGGTGCACTAGAATAAATTAGCATTGTGCGAGCAGCTTCCACAAGAGTTCTGTTTCTTCTTTCAACTATCCCATTCTGCTGTGGAGTTCTAACAACTGATGTTTGATGTGTGATTCCAACATCTTCGAGGTAAGTTCTTAACTCCTGGTTTGTAAATTCTGTGCCATTGTCTGTTCTTATAATCCTTACTGGAGCTTGAAGTAGAACTTGAATACGCTTCACAAAGGTGATGATGATGCCTGGTGCTTCGTCTTTTGATCTCAAAAACTTTACCCAAGTATATCTTGAATAATCATCAACAATAACAAGAATATACTTCTTCCCATTAATGCTTTCAACTCTCATTGGGCCACATAAGTCCATGTGTAACATATGTAACCTTGCTTCCGAATTAGGTACGGTTTTGGGTTTATATGATGCTCTTTTGCTTTTTCCTTGTTCGCATGATGGACATAGGTGTTCCTTGGTGTATTTGAACTTAGGAAGTCCGATGACGATGTTGACTTTGGCTAACTTGTTGATGGTGTCGAAATTGAGATGGGATAAACGTCTATGCCACAACCAGGACTTAGTTTCGGTTGCCCTTGTCATAAGACAAATTGGTGATGTAGAAGCCATTTGGTTGATGTCGATAGCATACAAATTTGTACCACGATTACCAGTTAAGAGATCATCACCAACCAAATTTCGAATAAAAACCGTGTTTCTTCTGAATGCAACTTCTAAATCCGCATCACAAAACTGCCCAACTGAAAATAAATTGTGTCCCAACCCTTCGACATAGTAAACTCGAGTGATTAAAACATTCCCAAATTGAAGATCTCCATAACCCTGAATAGCTGCTACATGATCATTTCCAAAGCGTACAGTTCCCATGAATTTCCAGACGAAATTGATCAGCAGCTTTAAATTCCCGGTCATGTGCTTGGAGCAACCCGAGTCGACGATCCAAAGACATATTTCGATAACCTGCCAAAAACAGAAGATTTTGTATTTGGAAACCGTTTTGTATTTGGTTCCACTGGGTTAGGGGTAAAATCCGAATCGCATTCATAGAAAGTATCAATTTGACCATTTTGAACAACTTTCAATTTGCCATCCTGAAGAATGAATTCTCTACCCGTTGGTTTCCAAACACAATACTTAAGATAGTTCCTAGGCATTCGACTAATAGTGGTAGTCTTAAAGCGTGCAACTAATCTTTCTATAGATCTGGATCTAGCACTAGGTCTTTTTGGAACATACTTCTGTTCAGGCGTAACATTCACATTCTTAGAAACACATTCATCATGAACATCATTAATTAAAGATTTCTTGCATATTAAACAAACAGAGTCATTACATGCATTAGAACCAATACTTTCGACATTACATTCAGATGAATCATGTTTCTTATTAAAAAGCTATAAATTCCTAGGGTGTTCTTCTACTTCTTCAACTTTATTCCTGCTACTACTCTTAGAGACAGGCAAGACTCTATTGTTCCTTGTATTGCTCCTAGGCTTTAGTCTGCTGCTCCTAGAGGTGCTTTCTAATCCTGTAGAAGGTAAGGCACACACATTAGGATTTATATTGTTGTCATTTTTAGCATCCCTAGATTTTTTAGAATTATCCTTAATGCACTTGTCATTTGTCTTAGATGTTGAGGCAGACGCACTAGTGGGACTAATCCTAAAAAGGCCAGGTGCTATCACTTTTGGTGTTTCGACAACCGCTTTTCCTTTATCAACAATCTTTTCATTTTCACTTTTCTTGGGCAAGGGTGTTGGAGTGACTGGTTTTGTCAAATCCTTTTTCTCATCGACTTTTGGAGCAAACCGTGAAATTGACATTTTTGGTTTTTGAACCGTGTTAGAAACATTTGGTTTCTCCGAAGTCGACGGTTTTGCAAACTTAGTTTCCTCACCCTTTTCTTTTTGACTTTCAAGCTGAGTCCTCAAAAGATCATTTTGCTCTTTCATGTTCTTTAAGACACGCTCATACGACAATTTGTCATACTTGCATTCTTCCTTTTTTTGATCAAGTTGTTTAAAATATGACACATTTTCTTTTTCAAGCTTTATAAGATCATTTTCATATTTTGAAACAATTTCGGAGGTTTCAGCTCTCAGTCTTTCATCGTCTTGAACAGAATATGTTTGTAAAATGATGGTCATAATGTCGGTGGTCATAACAGCTTCGAAGAGAGAATCATTTAGGTTTTCCAAAACATTGATTTGCTCAAAAGATTCATTAGCCTTCTTTATCAGGGATTTGTGATCCGTGACGAAGTCAGCTGTTTCTTTCAAAAATGCTTGTTCAAAATGAATTACACGAGCATGAATGTTATTAATTTGAGGAGCAAATTCATTTTCAAGAATCTTTTTAAGCTGTAAATGAACCGTGGAATTCCAGTTAATCTCATTAAGTCTCGTTTTAGATTCTAAAGTCATTTTAAGTTGCCCAATTCTTGTTTTAAGATCATCAAGATATCCTCTGGCAGCACTTGAGTTAAAAGTGTTGTTTGAAGACATCTGTTCCATGTTTGAAAGCGATTTGGAAGCAACTACTTGCTTAGAAAACATTTTCGAGAATGGTCTTTTTATGGAAAACACAGATGGTTCTTTTTGTGGAACAAAAGTAATACCCGACAGTTTGTTCAATTTGTTGTAATCAATGGGTTTCAAATCCTTTTGTTTCATTTTAATAATGCTCTCTTCGACATGTTCTATCGTTTGCACAGAATCCCGAACGACGGGAGGATCATGTTTGGTGTAAAAAACACTACCATTATACAAAACATTCTGTTCATCCTGAGCTTTCTTGAGATTACAAGGATTGTTGTTACCGAGAGCCATTTTGTGTTTCGTATGGTAAATCGGATTAGTTTGGTTTGAAATCATTTTCATAGTTTGACTTGACTGACCCGACTTAACCACCAATTCTTCTAGATGTGCAATCTTGTGTTCTGACTCTACGATTTCTTCCAAAAGTTTATCTTCTTTCGTTGCAAAGTCCTTTTTCAACTCATCCCGTTCTTTTTCAAGATTGGTATAAGCTGTTTTTTGTTTTGAAAGTTGGTTTGTTAATTCAGAAATTTCTTGTTTTAAAGAGTTAATGGTTTTTGTTGAACTTATTTCAAGATTAGCAAACTTGTTTTTCCATTCCCTATCTTTAACAAGTAATTTCTTATAACCAATTTCAAATTCTGACTCGCGTTCTTTGTGAATTTGAAAACTTTTTGCATTTTCCTTGTATCTCTCAAGCTCAGTGGTCAATTTCTCATTCGCGGCCTTAACATCGCGATTGACCTTTTTCACTTTCTCGATTTCAATACCACAATTATTTAATAATGATTCAAATAAAGCACGTGTTTCCTCATCATTCTCAGCATGCTTTGAAACGAAGCCTCCATTATGATTCACATCTGGAGTTGCTGAAGGAGTATGGCTACTACTTGGCGTGTCCAGGTATGTATCATAAGTGGGTGCTTGCTTCTCGGAATGCTGTTCCTCATGAGGAGACATATCAAATATATCATTATTATGACATGTGTTGAAATTTGATACCTCAGATGGTGCACTGGTGTCATAAACAGGAAGTGTGTCAGAATCCGTGTCATACTTAGCTTCCTGAAGATTCGCCATGAATATGCAGTTCGCATCGATATCCTCTCTGTCTTCCATTTCATCCATAAGAGCCATAAAATCATGTTCCTCTGCATTCAACTGAAACCCTGCCTTCTCTTTTTGTGCCAACAGAACTGCTTTCTGCAAATACTCTAGATCTTTCTTGTTCGGCTTAGTAGGACAGTTCCTTGCCATATGACCTACTCCTTGGCAGTTGAAACACTTTACCGGATTACCCTGATTCACATTTCCATAATTCCCAACAACTGGAGCTGCCACATTCCTATTCTGATTACCCATTGCCTGATTACCAACATTCTGACCCCTCTGATTTCCAACATGCTGACCCATCTGATTCCCTGCATACTGACCATACTGATTCCCAGCATACTGACCTGCATTTTGCATATTCTGATTACCCATGTTAATTCCAGTAGCATATCCTTGCTGATTCCCATAAACTCCAACCATGTGGCCTCCATTGCCCATATTGAAACTCAGCTGAGCGATCTGCCTGTTGCGAGTATTCGATGAAATCCTTTGGTTGTTGTTTGTTGGTGTAGAATAACGTCCTTGGAATGCTTTTTTCAGAAAAGCAAACGCTTGTGTCAAGGCTGCAGTAGCTTCATCATTGTCAGTGAATTCTGGTTCTTGAAATTGTGGGTATTGTTGTTGTGGAATAAGATGTTGTTGTTGCTGTGGGTAGAATTGTTGTTGGTAGATCGGTGTTGGTTGTTGAATGTAGGATGGTTGCATGTAGTTGTGAGTGGAAGATGATGATGGTTGTTGTTGTGTGTTCACTGGTGTAGGTGTTGGTGTATCAGCCATTAATGCTAGAGGATCATGCTTTTTAGCTAGTAATTCAGCTCTTACTTCATTAGCTTCATCTTGATTTTGCTTCAAGAAGTCATACACTTGATCATAAGTAACTTCATGCAAATTCTTTGTCTAATAAACAATAGTGACATATCTTCCCCATTCTGGTTGTAGCTCATTCAGAAAAATGGTGTTGTTAGCAATATTTGTCTGACTGAGGTTGTGTCTTGATAAATCATTCATGATCTTACAAAATCTGTGGTAGTACGTCTCTATGGATTCACCAGGAATTGAAGTAAACTTGCGAAGTTCCTTAAGCAGTTGTGTTTCCATTTCCTGTTTCCCGATGTCTGTCCCATACATTAACCTCTTGACTCTTTCCCAGACTGCATGAGCACTTACTTCACTGTCAACAGTAGCATAAATGGTTTCAGGTAAACCAAGAACGACATAATGAAATGCCTGATCATCAGCTTCAATCTGTTTTCTGTCTTCCACAGTGTATTCAGTCTCATTCTGTTCTCTGTAGTATGGTTGTACTGGGGGGGTACCATTTGGATCACCAGGGTCTAGTACTTGTGATGGTTTGAAGGGTCCATCCACAATGGATTTGATGAGAAGACTTCCATTTGTTTTGCTCTTAAGATAACGCATCATACGACTAGCCCACTGTGAGTATCCACCCTTTGACAGGATGGGAGGTTGGTTTTCGGCACCGGCTGCATGAATGTCTTGCTGAGTTGCCATAGATGAAGTGTAGATGGATAAAGTTGATTCTTGGATCGTTCCAACGAAATAGGAGTTGAGTTTGGAGTGAGTTGATGCAAGTTTTTATGGTGAAAATTTTGACTGAAAACCTTAAAACCTCAATAACTTCTTCTCGGAGCGTTTTTAGGCCACGAAACTTCGCCTAAATCGATAAATCATTTAGCGTGTCGTTCTTCTCTGTCTCACGGTCGTTTTGACAGCTGATTCGTCGAAAACGGAGTTACGGTTCAAAAGTTATGGCCGTTTGAAGTTCAGTCGTCAAAAGTCAACCAAAAGTTCTCGAAAATGTTGTATTCTCGATAAATCCCAAGATCTCGATAATATCTGAAGTTCTCGAAAATCTATGAAGTTCTCGATAAATTCTGATGTTCTCGAAAATCTCTGAAGTTCTCGAAAAAATTGAAAATTCTCGATAAATTCCAAGATCTCGATAGTATCTGAAGTTCTCGAAAATCTCTGAAGTTCTCGATAAATCTGATGTTCTCGAAAATTAAGACTTTTTCGAAAACCCAATTTCACAAGAAATTTCAAAGTTATACAATTTTGAAATTTAGCCCGAAAGTCGAAGTAATTTCTTTCTTATACAAGAGAGAAAATACCGAGTATCCAACGGTGAGCACGAACGGAGCCTTTTCTTGTGTTCTCGAAAACTTGGCAAAATGTGATTTCGAAAAAACACCAAATTTTCGAAATGTTGACAGTTTTGAGAATAAGCTTAAAGCACACCCAAATGACTTTTGCAATCCAAGATTCTTGTACTTCTAGGCTAAAAAACACCAAAACTTGATGATTTGTATGAAACTTTTTCGTGATTTAGAAAACAAGTACAAAAACCAAATCGAGTTTTTTAAGCTATGAAACTTGAAAAAGATTTAAACTTTCTTGTTTGAAAAAGTTTATAACACTAGTTTGTAATAAAAAAAGTGTTAAAAACCAAGAAAAACAAGAGAAGTAAAGAACTTTTCAAAAAAAACGTGATATTTAAGCTTAAAAAAAACGAAACACACAAACTCAAAACCCTCCTAAATCATTGTTAGGCGATTGATACCACTTGTAGGACCTTAGATATCACAACTTTATCACAAATATTGAATATTGGAAGAAGAAAGATGGTGATTTGGTGACTTATATGTGATTCGTGTATAGAGAGAGAGAGATGGAAATATGAGAGCTTTTATTCAAAGAAAACACACATAAATACACACACAAGCACACACCTCAAATGAGCCTTTGAGGTGTTTAAATAGTAAGTAACATGAGATGCCCTATGGGCTTTCTATGGGCTTGGGCTTGGACTTGATTACATGGTTGGATAACTAGGCTTATGAAACATAGCACATACATATTAGCTTGCCAAGTCCAAGGCCCAATGACTAAACTATTACTAATCTTAACAAACGACACAAAGTTACAATATGAGAATGACCATCACTTCATAATATATATTTTTAATGCTAACAAACATCAACATAGTTTACTATTGTTGTAATTTTACATTGTTAATGTATTTATAGGTCTCGTTGTAACCATTCACGTGTGACGATATCTTGGAGGGAGATTGTTAGCCTCGCTCTTTTATAAAGATAACGTCACACAAGTGAATTGAACTAGATTAGTAACTACAAGGACTATTATTGTAATATAGGCAAACATGTGATGTAATGAGCCTATAAATACCCCTCATGACTCTCCATGAGGGGTGTGGGAAAGTGTGTGTATTGTTTCATTTATTATTTGTTAATATAAACCCTTTTCTCCACCTTTCTCTCTCTACTTTCTCTCTCTAGAACAATGATGTATTTCGATCAACCTCGACCTCCCGAACGTGTTTCTTGGTCATAACACTATAGTTACACACGTTTTTTTCGTTGTGTGTCACCATAGGTCCCGCCACCGTAGGTGGAATATGGTCACATTGTTGAGTTCGTGGCCTTTTCCATCGAAAAAGAGTGACCAAAACCCCGAATATGTGTGACAAATTAGGCACAAGTTTTGTTGGACTAGTCATTATCAGTGACCGTAAACACTTTATAGTCACGCGAATATTTTTTGAGAGTAACTATTTTTCAACCTTTGGCCATATAAATATATAATATATGTGACATTTGATATGATATAATCAAGTAAATGTGTATTTTGTGTGACTATTTCCCGTCCTATGGCCACATGAATATACAATAAATGTGACGTTTGTGTTGATTTAGTCACACAATGGGTGTTGTTTTTTTTGGAGTTAATCACATACAATTTAATACAAAGTGGCCAAAAGTGTTAATAAGTGTGACCATATGCTGTTTAAAGTGAAGAAATGTGTATTTTGTGTGACTATTGATCATCCAATGACCACATGAATTTTATGTTTGTGTGGTCTTCTATAATATTTAGTCACACAAAGCATGGTTGTTTTGGGTATTTAGTCACATACCATTAAGCAAACAGTGGCCAAAAGTGATAATAAGTGTTACCATATGTTGTTTAAAGTGAAGAAATGTGTATTTTGTGTGACTATTGATCATCCAATGGCCACATGAATTTTATGTTTGTGTGGCCTTTTGTAATATTTAGTAACACAAAGCATGTTTATTTTGGGTATTTAGTCACATACAAATATAACACAAAGTGGCCAAAAGTGTTAATAAGTGTGACCATATGCTGTTTAAAGTGAAGAAATGTGTATTTTGTGTGACTATTAATCATCCAATGGCCACATGAATTTTATGTTTGTGTGGCCTTTTGTAATATTTAGTCACACAAACCATGTTTGTTTTGGGAATTTAGTCACATACCATTAAGCAAATAGTGGTTAAAAGTGTTAATAAGTGTGACCATATGCTGTTTAAAGTGAAGAAATGTGTATTTTGTGTGACTATTGATCATCCAATGGCCACGTGAATTTTATGTTTGTGTGGCCTTTTGTAATATTTAGTCACACAAAGCATGTTTGTTTTGGGTATTTAGTCACATACCATTTAGGAAACAGTGGCCAAAAGTGTTAATAAGTGTGGCCGTATGCTGTTTAAAGTAAAGAAACATGTATTTTGTGTGACTATAGATCATCCAATGGCTGTATGCTGTTTATGTTTGTGTGGCCTTCTGTAATATTTAGTCACACAACGAATAAAGAAAACAATGACCAAAAGTGTTAATAAGTGTGACTATATGCATCTTTTAGACACATTTAAAAAATCAATATATATCAAAACAATTCAAATATATATCAAAACATATTCAAATACAATAAAATTGGAATGTATATAACTGAACAAAATATAAAATTGGACATCCTTTTATACATCAACGAGTCCTAGTCGGCTTACAACAGTTTCTTAAGTATCTATAATCTTTTCCATAAGCAAGTAGCAACTTCGACCGGTCTTAATCTCTGACCAGTACCAACTTTAACTAGCAGTAGTAACTTTTGTACTAGCAGTAGTAAATACTTGGCACATTTTCTTTGAAGTTCATGAGCTTCACTAAATCCATCTAAGAAATATTAACACAAACATGATCAGCAGTAATTCAAACAACATCATGAAGACTTTTAATCCAAAACAATGAACATAATAATAAAATTTGCAGTTAAACTTACAAGTTTTTCTCCCATTGATCTAATCTCATCATCTGGATATAAAAGCCTTGAAAATGTAGGCTGCTGCATATCAACACATCAGGATGAGAGCAGAACTAGAACATGTCAAAGCTCACAACATAACAGAACTAGATGAGCCACTGGTTCAACTATCTGCACAAACATGATAGGAGAGTTAATACTAGTACCACGTTAGTACGGCTGGAGCAGAGTTACTACTGCTATTATATATATATATATATATATATATATATATATATATATATATATATATATATATATATATATATATATATATATATATAACAGAATGTATATAAATAAAGAAAATATATATAAAATTGTAATGTCGTATATAATCAAATTCTCAACTATCATAAGTTAAAACCTGTTGACTCTTTGCCGCCTTAGCTTGCTTTTGCAAGGTTTCACTAGAGACCAAATGTTTTCGGTTCGTTGGTACTAATTTTAGACCAGTATTTTGTTCACTAATATTTGGTATCATAGTTGGTGGTGTAACCTGTAAAACTGGTTTGTCGTGGCTTAAGCATTTTCGTATGTCCGATAGTTTTAACAGGTTCCTATATGTATATATAAAACACGGTACATTAGTCATGTATGTAAAACTAAAAAAATCAAATGTGGATGTTTTATTACTTACCACTGTTTCCATTACTACTACGTTTTCCAAAGTTTCAATGGCCATTGGAGTGGTCACCTGCAATATAAATTAAGAAATACAATGGTGTTATCATTAGAAAATGAAATTGTTAACAACATAAAAAATGGCTTACATCTGAGTCTAATGGCAGTTTCTTTCTACAAAAAAATATGGGAAATGTAAGAAACCAAGGCACTAATAACGCTGCAAAATATAAGATCTGCCAACCATGAAACAGTAAAATATACATGGGTTGGCTTTGGTGACTGAGATGGAGCATACCCATGCCTCGAAAATGAAGTGTGCTAAACGGATCAGAATATGAAAGAGATCATGAGAAACCTTTTGAGAAAGGTCAGAATATCTGTACCTTAAACCGCAAGTGCAAACATGACAGAAAACATAAAGGTCGGAAGCAAAACTCCTTCTTCAGCGAATCTACACGAATTAATGATCGGCTTATTATTAATAACTTATTCAATTCAGATTTCTCATTTTAGTCGGCTTTCCAGTTTTAGTAACTTTCCATTTAAAGTGACTTTCCACTTTTAACAGGTTTCCATAAATAGTAAGTTTCCACTTTTAGAAAGTTTCCATAATTAGAAAGTTGAATCATTATTAATGGAATCAAAGTATCTTTTAACATACTTACACATTTGGTCCTTAGGGTTTCATAACTTTACATTTTAACCCTTTACTTTCCAAATTAGCACAAAACCCCCTGAATATATTTTATTACTCAAATCAGTCAGCTGAGGGAATTTTTAGCCAGGCATCCCATGTATCATCCTCACCCGTGAAAATAGCATGTAGCCCTTGCAAGAAACAAGTAATGTGATTAATGCTAACATAAAAGACGACAACATTAGATGTCCCGAATATAAGTTTAGCCTCAAAAACAAACATACGAGTTGCATATCAACTCGGGCAACAAATAATATACAATTGGTTGCAATTTTTTGCAGTGTCAAACGTGGAACGAATAAATGTCAAACACATTACCAAGCAAGAAAATTACTAACATTTGGTACAAATGAAACAGTTTCACAAAAAGCAACCATATTTGAGTTAATTTCCTATATAACAGATGTTATGTTAATCTTTTGATAGATAACTTATGCAACTGCGATAAGCAAACTCCAACTGTTCAGCAACATCCTCCCGGAGTGGAAACCAAGTAAGACTCCCTTTACGAGCAAAACAGTGGCCTCTTAGAACATGTCAATTGTCTCCATTCCAATAAACAGGAAAACTATGTCGTCTTAATAAGTCTACCTGCAACAATTACCACCACACGAATTTATAATCAAAAACATGTTTTAGGCTAGTTTTAATTCACGAAAATCAGTATAAATTGTTTTATATTCGATTACACATTCAAGAAAATATAAATTAAATATGTGTTTGAGCATACCCTTAAACAGAGTAGGATAGGTGAGATGAGGGTGATGGTGGATTTACTGTGATGGTGGTGGATGTGGTGGTTATCTCGAACCAAACAACCGAAGCAAACAACTCTCCCATACAGTTCCCTTGTCTTGATGACGGTGATGGCGTGGAGGAGCGATGGTTGGTGGAACGACGGCGAGATAAAGCGGTGAAGTGTGGCGGTGGTGTGTGTGTCGGTTCTAGAGAGAAGGAGAAGAGATGAATAATAGAGAGAAGATATATCTGCTGACTAGTGTTAATTAGTGTTTTGATTTTGGGTGAAAAAGGGGCGGGATCTTGGGCCAGAGATTGAAATTTTGGGGGAAAAAGGGGTGGGATACATCTTGACAAATTGAAATTTTGGGGAAAAAGGTGAGCTCCAAATGTTTTATGAGTTGAGCTCAACCTTATGTAAGTTGGATTACGGTTATTATTGAGTTCTCGAGCTTGTAAGTGACATAATATATATATATATATATATATATATATATATATATATATATATATATATGTGTGTGTGTGTGTGTGTGTATGTATGTATATATATATGTAGGGGGACTTTCTTGCGAGAACCATTTTATCTGCGAGAACTGAGAGAACCACCAAAAACATACATGCACGCCTTTTAAAATAAAATAAAAATACATGCAAATCATCAATAATCGTAAGTATCCACAAAAACCTTACACACGGCCGCAATATTGTCGTTGCACGCCTTATAAGAACATACATGCACACCTTCAAAGAAAAATTTTGTATTTCCAATTTATATATATATATATATATATATATATATATATATATATATATATATATATATTAATATGTAAGTGTACTAAGTGTAAATAGTTATTTATGAATGCATCAAGCTTTTCGAGCTGAAGTCGAATCGAATTCAATTGTTAGGTTATATTTCAATTTTAATTTGTGTAAGAAAACGCATCTTTACAGATAAATCGATCTTTTCGAGTCAAGCTCAAGCCGATTTCAAACTTTCTTCATCCCGGATAACATGATCGAGAGGGTGACGGAGGCTTGACTGTGATGGTGCTGGATGTGGTGATTATCTCGAATACAAGAAACCAAGCTGTCATTCAAGATGGTCGAGTTGAGATTCAGAATCATAATTCAGGACGTTCAGGTGGGTATACTGGAAATTCTGGATATGGACAACGAGTTAACAACAATGGGGGATTTAGAAACAATCCAGGTGCTCCTCAGCGAAGTAATGACAATGTTGCTAGTAACAACACAGTCTCTGGGAATGCGATATGGTGCTACAACTGCAACGAAAAAGGTCATATTGCAACTGCATGCCCTCACCCAAGAAAAGGTAGTCAGTTTCACAAGCAGGCATTACTTGTGGCTCTCAAAGATGAAAAGGAAGGAACTTTCAATGCTCAAGAGAACAGTTTCTTTGCTAATGCTTACAATGATGATGAAATGGAAGATCTTGAAGCCAATGCAGCTGTGATGCTTATGGCCAACATGCAGGAACATCAGTTGAATGATTCAGGCCCAGTGTTCTCCACTGATGGCTTGTATCAGGTAAATGACCTAACCATAAGCTCCATATATATTAATGCATCACCCTATGTCTCTGAATCAGATCAGGCGCAAGTTGTTCCTTCTGAAACATTTTTATCTTCTCAAGAGGATGAACTATTTGATGATGACACTGTCGTGTCATTTGATGATCCTATTGCGCAAGACGAAAATGACTTTAGTGAACAACATGAACCTCCTTCTGATCCAGCTCCTGACTGTACAGTTACGGCCATACAACTTAATAATCAACTTCTTTCTAATCACATAACGGACGTGCAAACTGAAGTTTTGAAAGAAAATGCCAAGTTAAAAAAGGACATTGAATGTTATAAAAAGCAACTTTCAAGCTTTCAATATGTCGTTCATCGTGAACAAAGTTATGAAAAGTCATTTCAAGAATCATATGTCAAAGAACAAAATCTTCAAAAGCAAATGTATGACATTGTTGAGTCAAACGGTAAAATCGTTTCCAAATTGGAAAATGAAAAACATGATCTTCAAAAACTAGTTGTTCAACTCCAACAGGAACTTTCAAAAACACGTAAAGAGGTGATAACTTGCAAACAGGAATTTTATGAACATAAAGTGCAAAAACGTGAAAAAGAAAGCTCTTTACTTGATGATAGCATCGCTCTCGAAAGTCAAATCAAAGCTTTTCAAAACATCGTTTATAAACATGGGGAATCTGTAACGACAATTCAAAAGTTTTCGTTAAAACCAAGACCAGGTAAAGGTTTTGGCGTCGGCGATTACAGATCCTCTTTTCTTCGCACTGTGTTCAAAACAAATCCTAAGCTGTACAATATGGACTAATTGATGGATAACAATGTTGTGCATGTTATTGTACATGATACTGAGGAAGAATACGAACTTGAAGAGAAGAGTCGATAAAAAATGAGTCAAGTTGAATATTGCAAACCATATGATTACTCAAAAGCTCCTCACATTTCTAAATCTTTTGTTCCATCAAGAGAAATACCTGAGAAATCATGGTATGTTATTGAGTCTTACGTTTCATCTTCCAATGGGGCTCCTGTCAAACCCGTGGCACAAGTAAATGGTCCATTACCTTCTTCTGGTCATGTGACACCATTACCTACACGCTATAAAGTTTTAGACTGTTTTCAGATATTTATGAAAGGCATTGATATTTTGGAAAACGTCATTGAACAACATTCGGAAATTAAAATTCATACTTTTCAATCAGCTTACGAGCGGGAAAAGCGAGACATTTTTCAAAAACAAATTCTGCCTTTAGTTCATAATTTGCGTTATTGTGCTACTCGTTGGGAACAGGAACTCCAAAAGGAAGTTAAAGATATGAAAGAAATTTTCGCTCTTAATGAAAATGCAATTTTGGTTCAACAAAGCAAAAACCGATTTTTGAAAGAAGATACTGATCAACTCTTGGAACAACTTCTTCAGGCTGATTTTCATAGTTCTCTCATGAATGAACTCCATTTTGCCAGCAATACTGAATTATTTGCTGAGTACTGTGCTGAACTTGTTTCGTTGAGGTCACAAAATGAATCATTGAAACATCAAAATGAAACATTGCGTCAAAACAGTGATGATGTGATAAACAAACTTTTAAACGAAATTTGTCAACTTAAACATAAGATTGATTAGTGTCAAGCTCAAAGTATTAAAACTGAATTGCAATTATGTGCCAATCATGAGTCTCGTAAAAACAAATGTCGTCTACGTAAAAATGAAATTTCGGAGTTAAAAAATGAAATTTCGGAGTTAAAAATTGAAAACGTCGAATGGCAACAAAACCGCGATGACATTCGTTATTGCAATGGTTTACTTGAGTCTGATATTCAGGACAAAAAACACATCATCATTGATTTGAAAGAGAAAATTAAGCTACTTCAAAAAGGAAAGTTCATTGACACAACTGTGATTGCACCAGGAATGTTTCAAATAGACATAACAGATAAGGGTAAGCATATTAAGAGTTCTAATGTTAGCTCTTCCACTTCCACAGGTCTAGTTTCCCCTAAGAGCGTTAGAAGCCCAAAGCCAAAAAGAGTTAAGAAGACTAAAAAGAGTAGGCTCTCGCAACATAAAAGTGGAACACTAGAAGTGCAAGAAGTAGAAGATTACCTTAGGATCTCGAATAAAACTAATGTTGCATCTGATTTAGATTCTAATCTGGCAAATTGTAATCCAAATCTTATTGTAACGAATACTGAACCTTCAAATGTTTTGAATATTAATGCATCTTGTGTGTTTTGTCGTAAAAGTGTGTTATCTGGTGATCATACCAAATGTGTAGCTAATAATCTCTTACACCGCAAAAAGAAACGTAGATTCGGCTCTTCTTCTAGGTCCACTAATGCTTCTAAGTCTACCTTAAGAAAAACGCCTACTACAGTTTCTAAAGATGTTGTAGTCAACCCACAAGCAGCAATTAACAATTCTAGGAACCCGCCCAAAGCTAGTGCATTCACTAAGAACAAAGCAAAAACTAGTTGGAATTGGCAGGTTACAATACAAACCAAATTTTAAATGGATTCCTAAATTGTCAAATATTTGCATTTCTAACCAACAGGAACCCACTATTTCTTCGGGTTCCACCCTTACTTCTATTCCATCTCTGTCGTCTTCTTTTGATGCAGGTGGTTCAGATCGTTCTCTGGATTGTTGATAGCGGTTGCACCCGACATATGACAGGCAATCTCAAACTGTTAAAGAACTTTGTCTCAAAGTTTATTGGAACTGTCAGATTCGGGAATGATCGATACGCTTTAATCATGGGTTACGGAGACAACATGCATCGGAACATTGAAATTAGCAGAGTTTATTATATTGAAGGCTTGGGTCACAACCTCTTCTCAGTCGGTCAATTTTGTGATGGAGATTTAGAAGTAGCATTTCGTGAGAAAACCTGCTTTGTTCGTGATCTACAAGGAAATGATTTGATGTCTGGAAAATGTGGCACTAACCTTTATACTATTTCTATGTCAGACATGATCGCTTCATCTCCAATTTGTCTTCTATCCAAAGCTGAATCGACTAAATCTTGGTTATGGCACAAACGCCTTTCTCATTTGAATTTCAAAACGATGACTGATCTCGCTCGTCACAAATTAGTTGAAGGCTTTCCAAGATTCCGCTATGCCAAAGATCATCTATGTCCAGCCTGTGAACAAGGAAAAAGTACTCGTGCTCATTTTCCCTCAAAACCTGAACACAGTACTAATCATGTTTTACAATTACTTCATATAGATTTGTGTGGTCCGATGCGTGTTCAAACAATCAACGGTAAACGCTACATTTTAGTAATTGTTGATGATTATTCTCGCTGGACTTGGGTTTATTTTCTTCGAAGTAAAGATCAAGCTCCTCAAATGATCATCACCTTTCTCACAAAAATACAAGTTCAGCTTCGCAATACAGTCAGAATTGTTCGAACTGACAATGGCACAGAATTTAAGATTCAGACTCTACGGTCGTATTTTGAGAAAGTGGGAATTGAACATCAAACATCTATTCCACGCACACCCGAACAGAATGGAGTAGTCGAAAGACGCAACAGAACGTTAGTGGAAGCTGCTCGAACGATGTTAATCCATGCTCAATTACCAGATTACTTATGGGCAGAAGCTGTTTCAACCGCCTGTTACACCCAAAACCGTTGCATGATCACAAAACGCCACAACAAAACCCCATATCAGATTGTTCACAAAAGGAAACCAAACATCAGTCACTTTCACATATTCGGTGCTTTATGCTACCTAGTCAATGATCGTGATGATCTAGGTAAACTTAAAGCAAAGGCTGACATTGGAGTATTCATAGGTTACTGTGAAAATTCAAAAGGCTATCGGATCTGGAATCGTCGTACTCGAGAAATTCAAGAAACTATTCATGCTAATTTTGATGAACTCACTCAAATGGCTTCTGAGCAACATGGCTTAGGACCTGCAACCAACCGTCTTAATTTTCCGGTTTCTTCGGCTGAACCATTGTCACTTTCTCGTAAAGAAGTGGAAACCTTGTTTGCTCCATTGTTTGATGATACGCCTGTTAAAATGGATCTGGAAAAACAAACTGGATGCAGAAGGCACAGTCATACGCAACAAATCACGCTTGGTAGCAAAAGGTTATTCTCAAGAAGAAGGTATCGATTTTGAAGAATCATTTGCTCCTCTGGCTAGACTTGAAGCTGTGCGGATGTTCTTAGCATTTGCTGCTCATCGGAATATGATTGTTTACCAAATGGACGTGAAAACGGCCTTTCTGAACGGTCAACTCCGAGAAGTGGTTTATGTCAGTCAACTTGAAGGATTCGTTGATCCAGAACGTCCCAATCATGTCTACAAGCTTAAGAAGTCTCTCTACGGTCTTAAGCAATCCCCCAGGGCGTGGTATGACAAGCTTTCTAAATTTCTGTTGGCTAATGATTTTACTCTAGGCTCGGTGGATCCAACATTGTTTACAAAAACCTACGGGATGGACTTATTAATTGTTCAAGTTTATGTCGATGACATTATTTTTGCTTCGACCAACAAAAATTACTCAATGGATTTTGCAAAATTAATGACAGATAACTTTGAAATGTCCATGATGGGTGAACTTACGTTCTTTCTAGGACTACAAGTTCATCAATCACCCCGTGGAATTTTTCTAAATCAGTCCAAATATGCTCTTGAGATTTTAAAGAAACATGGTATGCAAATTAGTGATACTATGAATACACCGATGGCCAACTCTACTAAACTAGATGCTGATTTACATGGGACTCCAGTTGACCCTACCAAATACCGAAGTATTATTGGGTCCCTCATGTATCTCACATCCAGTAGACCTGATATTGTATTTGCTGTGTTTATGTGTTCTCGCTATCAGGCTAATCCAACTGAAAAACACCTCAATGAGGCAAAAAGAATCCTTCGATACATAAAGGGAACCATCCACTTGGGGATCTGGTATCCGAAGGATTCTGGTTTTGAACTAATAGCTTTTTCAGATGCTGACCATGCAGGATGCTTAGACTCGCGAAAAAGTACATTAGGTGGCTTACAGTTTCTTGGAGATAAACTTGTGTCTTGGCAATCAAAGAAGCAGGATTGCACATCACTATCATCTACCGAATTTGAATACGTAGCTATGTCTGCTTGTTGCGCTCAAGTCATTTGGATGAGATCACAACTTAAAGACTATGGCTACTTATTCAACAAGATTCCGATTTACAGCGATTCTAAGAGTGCCATTGCAATCTCCTGCAACACAGTTCATCATTGCAAATCAAAACACATTGATCTCCGATACCATTTCATCAAAGAGCATGTCGAGAAGGGTACAGTTGAGTTATATTTTGTGGGCACTGAGTACCAATTAGCGGACTTACTTACAAAACCCCTAGCTCCATCAAGGTTTGCAAGTTTAGTTCACCAAATTGGTATGCGATGTTTGACACCATTTGACTTACAAAAGTTTTTAAAACAAAAGTAAAGTGTCAAACATCAATTATTTTACTATCTTTGTAAAATAAATGTTTTTTCTTATTCTTTATTAAACCCTAAAAAAAAAATAATAAATAAAAAAATAAAAAAAAGCCTGCAAGTATATCGCCCTTTTTTTTCTTTTCAACATCTTGTCATTTTACAAGTGTTGAGGGGGAGATTCGTTTAAATTTTATAAAATTTTCAAAAAAGATATACTTGCATATTACCTTTGATGCGTTGTTTCGCGATTTCATAAGTTATCTCATATATCGTTTCTTTGTCTCAATATGGTATCGTAAGTTAGTATATCTTTGTGTCTTTATTCAATTCTAAAGTTTTAGGACTTGTCTTGTAATTATTGTAGTTAGGGGACCATATGTGACAAATATCAAAAGTTTTAAATATAACAAAAAAACCAAACACCCCCCGTTTTTTCCATTAAACTCAAAAATCAAAAACTCTTAAACCCTTCTTCTCTAATCCACGGCCACAATTCAAACGGACAATCCGTGTTATCAAATCTCAAACCGTAAGTTTCTACATGATCCCTACACTATTTCTAACAACGGTTTTCGTTGAATTACAATGCTTACGGTTAAATTTCATGTAATTTCAGTTTGAAGAACTAGGGTTTAGTGGTTTTCGGAATTCTTCAAAACGTGTTTGGGGGTTAAAATTTTCATGGGGGTTTTGTTACATTACATGTATTTAACCTTTCTATGCTATTTAGTCTTCCTTTACATCATGTTCTTGACAAATTCGAAATCAAGGGTTTTGGTTCGACCTGAGTTTTGTTGATTGGCTGTTTATTTGAGTGTTGTTAATGGTGGGATATGGCATTATGTGTCTAAGAATCATGGTTATGCTTAATAATTAGATCAAATTCCATATATACATGAATTTCGAAATAGATGGTTCGTTCTTTAATGGGTTCTTTCGTTTTGTGTTCATGTGAGCTTACTTGGTGTGCTAATATGCTTCTATTATATGCTTGTGATGTATGAGAACTTCTTATCCTCATTTGATTCACGATTTTGATTTTTATCGAGAACATGTTCTTGATACATTTTCGAAATCACCTTATTCGAGTGGATAGATTGTTTCTAATCATTGCATAACATGTTCTTCAACAGGTCTCATCACTTGGAATACATTGTATCACTAAGAAACGTACGTTGGCATTGTTTCGAAATTCTTGTATAAGAATTTTTGAGAAAATCCTTTTCGCAATCATGTTTGAAGAATTTCGCAATCACAAGTTTTCGAGAAATTTCAAAATGTTGTATTTTTTCTCGAAAATGCTCATTTCGTCATCTTCTCGAAAATATTTGAGTGATTGCGAAATTATTTCATTCATGGCCATATTTTTTCGAAATCATCATAACTGAAACTTTCGAAATCCCTTATAATATGTATTCTCGAAATTTTTCTTTCTAGTGGTCTGTTCTCGATAAATTTTTTATCGAGAACACACTTGATTTTTTTTTCGAAAATACTTATTATACAGGATTGCGAAAATTGTCACTTTATGACTATTTTTTCGAAATTGTTGGCACTGGTAACTGGGTTTGCGAAATGTTGTTCGGTTGTTCATTTTTTCGAAATCACTTATAATGTTGTATCTTGTATTTCACTTGTATCATTTCGAGAACATTGTGATTATGTAATTTCGAAAACATGTTATATATGTGACAATGTGATAATGGATTCTAATCATGTATAATGTGATGTAATTTTGAAAACATGTTATTGTGGTCATGACTTTCTAAGTACACGTCACTTATCAACATACATGCAATAATTGAACCATACGTGCTTACATGATTCTAAATGCTTATTCATAATCAAACATTGCAACCGTGTTAACTCGTAACAAATCTCGATGTTTTGTTTATGATCATGCTTTTCAGAATAACATGGCTGAACACAACGAGAACGTCCCTGAACAAGCTCTTCCATTACTCACCATGGATGACATCACTCCCGAAAACTAAAATGTTACGATTGGCAACAACAATCCACGAGTTGATTTCGACAAATTGAGAATTACTGAGAACTCGTGCAGGATTGTCAAAGATATTCTACTTGCACATTCATGCAAACATCTGCTCATCTGTTCTACTTCAGTTCCTCTGTTCTACCTTCATCAGTTCTGGCTTACGGCTAAGGCAAATTTGGATGATGAGTCTTTCACTGTTACATTGGATCACCAAGTCTACACTGTAGATCACGACGTTCTTCGTACAGTCCTTCTCCTGCCTCAAACTGACAACGAATTTGCTCCAATACTACCTGAACTGGACCTTCTTGACTTCTTTGTTGAGTTAGGATATGATGTTGATGACGACGTACCTCTAGTCAAACATTCCCGATTCAATGCCAAGAATATCCCTCAGCCTTGGAGAACATTCTGTCTGTTGGTTGTAAGATCGATATCAGGAAGAAAGAGTGGTCATGAACATCCTAGGCTTGAACATTTGCAAACATTTTGGGGAATGGTGACTTTGACACCTATTGACTTTGCAGTTCCAATCATGAACGATATAGTCTACAGCATTCAAACCGAACGTGTTAAGACTATGATCCCGTTCACAAGATTCACCAAGCTTCTCATAGAACATTTCTACAAATACACACCAGAATTTATCAAGAGGATGGCAGATCCTAATGAGCCGAAGCACATCTTCGAGGACGACTTCACCACCTCATTCATCAAGACGACCACTTCCTCTACCAAGATCAATGGAATGAGGCTTCCCGAATACCTTCTTGATGACAAGATCAAGAAAAGTCTGAACTACAAATACTATGATAATGCCTACAATGAGGTACAGGAAGAAGCTACTATACAGACTCGAAGCAAAGGAAGTGTGAAGTCTGGGAGTACTACAAGCACCACTGGCTCACCTCAGACTAAGTCTAAGGCTGCTCCCAAGACAAAACCATCAGCAACACCCAAGACTTCCGCCAAACCTAAACCAACATCCAAACCTAAGCCTGCAACCAAGCCAAAGAAGAAGGTAAATCCTAAGTACATTCTTCAAGATGAACCTACACCTCCACCTTCTGACAGCGAATCTGAGTTCGACACGGAATCTGAAGAAGAAGAACCAGACTATGAACTGAGAGTAAGAGCACCTGAAGATGGATTTCCTGCAACAGAGATCGCTATACAACAAAGTCTAGAAACTTATGAAGAAGAGACAAGAAAAAGGAAAGGGATCACTATTAATGAGCCTAATGATGATGATGAAGACAAACCAATCGTTGAACAGTTGGTCGATAAACGCAAACTGAAAAGTATAGTTGTCGACACCCGAGCTGAAGAAAAGCAACTTCGCAAAGAACAAAGAAAAACAGCTCTCGAAAGCCGACTTATGTCTCAAACTCCAACACCACCACCTATCGATCAGTCAGAACATGAAGGAGCTACAAGCAGCATGATTCCTCCCATTGTGTCCACTACGTTAGAATCAGCTCCACAGCCTGATGACACCGTTAAAGATACAGACGATACAGGAGATGTCAATATGACTGAGACTGCTAATGTAGAGGAGAATGTTGGCGGACAAGAGAATATTGCTACGGATCAGGAACATGAATACCTCATTACTCCAGAGTTTCTTGCACGAGAAGCAGAGGAAGCAGAGGAACGTCGTAGAAAAGAAAATGAAGAGAAGAACGCGTTCGACACCAACATATTCCTTAAGTCATCTTCTCAGCAGACTTCCTCAGCACAACCTCCACCTCCTCAAGACTCTCCACCAAAGGATCCGACTCCTCCTGCTTCTTCTTCTAACTCTCACAACGAGTCATCATCCGAATCATCACCTGAGCATTCATCTCCCACACCTTCCGAAACCGCATCAAAGCAGCATTCAATCAATGAATCGAAACAACCAGTTGATCTTCAGGAACAAGTCAACAAACTTACCAACATGGTTACCGGTCTTGCCAAACAAGTTGAAGATTTTCAGGAGTCAAAGCAGCTGATCGATAAGTTCTTGAACTCTGATTACACAGGATTTATTAAGACTGTCACACAAGACTTTCTCACTGAAAATCTAGTTGAGATGGTCACTCCTGAAGTAGCAAACCTTCTTGAACCAATCAAGGACAACTTAGATCACAGAATCAGAAGTGTCGTTAGAAAAATGTTGTCAACAACACCATTCACGCTTCACACTGCAAAAGCTTCTACTGCAGCTCCTGAATTATCCTTCAATGAAATGCTTGCTAAACTCTTCGACAATGTTGCCTCCAAAACCACACAGACTACTGAAGAAAAAGCACTTGTTGATGCTATGGCGGCTTACATATCCAAAGAGTCATGCAAAGATGCAGTTGGAACCTTGAAAAGGTCAAGAAAAGATGACGACCCTGACCCAAACTCAAAAGGCAAGAAACCTAAGTCTGGAACCGGTCCCTCATCTTCTCTACAACCACGAAAGGACTCCACTCCTCCTGGAAATCAACAACACCCCTCAGCTACCGGTCAAGGTCCAACTGAAGAGGAAGAAACTTTCATGGAACCTACTGATGCCTACCAGGGTCAACCTGACACCGATTACCGTGCTTTACCTATTCCCGATTCTCATGCTGGACCATCGTCACCATCCAAGGCTAAAGACAAAGATGCTACATCTAAGTCCAAGAAATCAAAGAAGAAAAGACGTCATTCATGGCTCGACAATGATGACACTCCTCAGAATGATTGGTTGACAGAAATGGTTTAAGCTCAACCTCCTATCGAAGAAGAAGAACCCCTTCCTGGTAACACTCTACAGTTCACCCAAGTCATAATGAAGGATCTTCAGATTAACAAACTCACAAAGACGGAGCTTAGAAGAATCAATAGGGATACACAAGAATTCCTTAAGTCCAGATCCGGAAACAAAGTGGAATACGAGTATCACATGCAGAAGATCAATTTGACAAAGCCGCAATTTACATTTGATGGAATCTATCAAACGTCACAGTTTACTCTCAACCAAGAACCTTTTGGTTTCACCTACATCAACAGCAAAAAGCTACAAAGCTTCATGAGGTTCGATGAGATACACAAATTCTGTGATGTTACACTCAAATCCGTTCGTGATGGACTTGTCAAAAGGTTGAATGATGATCACCGAAAGATAGCAAAGGGGGAACAACCTAGATGGAAATCCAGCTCAAGAAGACAAGTTCGTAACTTTGTCTTAAAGATTGAAGAAAGGTTATTTCGACGGGAACAGATCAGACGACTGGAAAGCTATATCGGTGTCAGACCATCGTTTCCTATCAGACTCTTCAAAAGACCAGAACCTAAGTTCAGTGACTTTGATGCTCCACTTCCTGACGAAGATTAACTTGGTACATTTGATAATTCATTTTTCAATATCAATTGTTTCATTTGATTGAATTATTATTCATAATGGCTTGTGCACACATAACAGTGTACAACCCACATTTGTAAAAGAAATGGCCCTGAGGTACGCATCAGTGCCTCAATCCTAAATATAAGGAGCGAAGGCTTCTTACTTTTGAGTAGAGTTAATCAAACATTTTTTTATTTTCATAACTCTGCTCAAAAGACAAGTATTTCACCTCAATGAGTATTCACCTGTTGAGGGGGAGCACTTGAAAAACTCATTGTTTGAAATACAAAGTTCTTGTTGATATCTCCCCATAAGACTCAAAAAGCATATTTTAATCAATAGTTTATCAAAAACAACATCTCATATGCTATTTTTAAGGGGAAGAAAAGTGAATGTGATTAAAATATGAAAGTTCTAAGTTGCTTTAAGTCAAATCTCATGCGAGCTAGACTCAGAATTGACCCAGGAATTGACGAAACATAAAAGTTAGTAATCTCGAAAAGTCTTATCCTCGACGGGTAATAACATCAAGTTAGTTACTAGAGCTAGTTGTCACCTAAAAGCTGACAATGGAACTCTTTAACTAGCCATGTAAGCGTGTCTCGAATAGGATTTGTCTTAGTAGAAATGTACCATTTCGAGAAACTTTCTGTGGATTTGACCAGGCCGGGTAATAACTTCAAGCTAGTCTAACTAGTGATGTAAGCGTGTCTCGAATCGGTCAGGTTCACTGAAAGTCGATCAATTCAAAAGTGCTTGCTCCTCCCACATGTGCAAATTTATTTAAACACTTATGAGCACATGTGAAGGGGGAGCCCTTCATAAATAAACACAAAACTCTCAAAGTGTTAAACAAAATGTTTAATAATCACAAACCCTTTGAGAGATTTTCAAAGGTTTCATGGCTACTGTCGGATAATCATGGTGTTATAAGGTGATTAAGATAGGAAAAACCGTCCTATGATCCGCCAGAGCCGGAGGGATCTACCCAAGGACATCACCAATAGTTAGAATTAAAAGTCCTTAGGTATGATACGATAAAAGGAGAAAGAATGAAAGGGGAAAGAAGGAGTTGAAGAATTAAAAAGAAAAGTAAAGAAAAGGGTGAAAAGAAATAGCCCTCCATATGTTCAACTTTAGGGCAGACACCGGGTTCAATTCATATGCTACTGGCTGTTGTTAAGACAACACCGGTATTGAAGATAAAGCCGTCATGGACCCAGTGACGCAATGTACTAAACCTTCTAGCCACTCAAGTTCTCTTAAAAGAGCTTGTTTCATTCTCACGGGGAACCGATGTAATCTATCGACTTATCTCTTAGAGATGGTTGATATTGAAGCAGGAGACCCCTCCCTAGTCTCCGCATAGGAAACCTAAGTGTGCACTTTTCGAGTCTAGAGCCATGAGAATACATCAAAGATCTCTTAGGAACACTTAGTATTTCTACAACTAGTGTTCTACATCAATGGACATCAGATGTAAATTATCGAGTCCTTTGCAGATCTTAGCAATTTGCCGAGAACGTTTATGAGAGAATTTACGTAAGTATTTCTCAATGATTGAACGGAAATCCTGCCAGGGTCAACATCAAACAGCCCTGACAGCAGGTCACTTCGGTAACTCCTTGCGGGTTACGCTTAGTGTTTGCGGTGGTTTCCTATCGGTCTACAGTCGTGGAGTGATCCTCAGCGACTCACCCAGTCATTGAGCTACTTAGTAGGTCTTGTAAGCTCCCTTGGGAGTATCTGATATGGGAACGGCCTTGATAAGGGTTAGAAGGAGTCTTCACACTATGATGTTGACGATCTCTAATTCCTTATCTGTAAGTACCGGATGTTTTATTGCTAACTGTTTACATGCAAGGTTACATCATCTCCATGGCGACGGATTCCACATGCTCATACATGCATCTTGAAGTCATCAAAAGCTCCCTCAAAGATCAAAGCAACACAAAGTTCAAAGAAAGATTCTACGCCAAAAGAAAGAATCTACAAAGTATAAAGACTAAAGATCTTAAGTGAAAGAAAGGGACTACGTGCATGTATAAGTCAGAATTCGAAGATGTATGAGCATGTTGGAATGGCGGACTACCACCACAGACGCGGAAGTGACGAAAAGCAGACAACTTCATTATTTGATCACTATCACAACAACAATGAACAAAGCACAAAGAACGATGAATGATTCTTATCTCATTATTATTAAAAGACGTCTAAAGCTATGAAAGTCAAAGATGAAGAAATGACAAAGACGTCAAGCAAACGTGATGACCGACCCTTAGGGGGAGATTGTTGGGATCATAGTTTTTACTATTTTATCAAGTCTCGGTCATTTGTAACAATAGGTTGCTTAAGTTACTAGTTACTTTCATTTATGTTATGTTATTAGTTTACTAAGCTTAAGACAATGAGTCCATGGGCCTTAAAGCCCATTCGAAATCCAAGTAGGGAGGACTAGGAGTGTTGCCCTAGCTCCTCACCTATAAATACAAGTCTTAGGCTAATGTAAAACTTGGTTGTTTATTTGAAATCATAAGGAAACTCTTGCTCTTATCATTCTCTTATTCAAATATTCATCCCATCCTTATATCTATCTCATTCTTGTTTGTGTGAAATCAATATGGTGACCTAACACATGTAGCTGTGAAGAAGTAGATGTGTGAATATGTAGTGGAGTATAGAAGAAGTTGTGAAGTAGCGAAGAAGTCGTGAAGTCGTGAAGCCATGAAGAAGTCGTGAAGTCGTGTAGAAGTTGTGTAGTGATTGAAGTTGTGAGATTGGTTCTAGCTACTATTAGAACTCGACATTTAGCTTAGTGTCGTTAATTGGTGTAAGCAAAAGTTGTGTAAGGTTTTCTCCGCCAAAAGGGAGCTTGTTGAGTAGTGAAGAAAACTCTCGAGTAGGTGACTTGGGGAGTGGAGTAGGTCAAGGAAGGTGTCCTTGTAGCTGAACCACTATAAATCATCGTGTCTGGTTTGCATTTTCTTTCTCGAATCTCTTTACATTTATTCTTACACTTATCGCTTTATATCTATGCTTGCAAATATGTGTTGATAGTTGCTTATATTGTCATGATGATTAATTGTGTTATAGTTACAAGTTAATATTGTGATTGTGTGTATAATTATATGATATGGTCTAATAGATTATTATTCACACTTCTTATATTGAGTTTAACTTGATAGATAATTTGATACAAAGCGTTTTAAGATTTTAAAAGGAAAACGTATTCACATAAAGATCAACCAAAGCCCCATTCATAAAACTAAGTTTGGAAAACTAATCTAAAAGCTCATATATATATATATATATATATATATATATATATATATATATATATATATATATATATATATATATATATATATATATATATATATATATATAATTGATCATATTGATTATATGTTGTTTTCATACTAAACTCTAATTGAAGGTTTTTCAAACAAACAATTGAATAAATTCGAATCAATATTTTGAAATAAACTTTTTATAAACGAAAAAGAGGGGAAAACTATTCAACCCCCCATTCTAGTTTTCCACAGAAGATATATCTAACTAGTGTTAATTTGTGTTTTGATTTTGGGTGAAAAAGGGGCGGGATCTTGGGCCAGAGATTGAAATTTTGGGGAAAAAAGGGGCGGGATATCTTGAGCCACAGATTGAAATTTTGGGGAAAAAGGTGAGCTCCAAATGTTTTATGAGTTGAGCTCAACCTTATGTAAGTTGGATTCGAGTTATTGTTGAGTTCTCGAGCTTGTAAGTGATACAAAATAAGTTTTTTTTTAATATGTAAGTGTACTAAGTGTAAATAGTTATTTATGATGCATCAAGCTTTTCGAGCTGAAGTCGAACCGAATTCAATTGTTAGGTTATATTTGAATTTGAATGTGTGTAAGAAAACACATCTTTACAGATAAATCGATCTTTTCGAGTCAAGCTCAAGCCGAGTTCAAACTTTCTCGATCCCGGATAACATGATCGAGAGAGTGATGGAGGCTTGACTGTGAATGATGGTGGTGGATGTGGTGGTTATCTCAAACCAAACAACTTACCGAAGCAAACAAACTCACACCCATTGCCTCCCTTGTCTTGATGACGGTGATGGCGTGGAGGAGCGATGGTTGGTGGAACGACGGCGAGATACAGCGGTGAAGTGTGGTGGTGGTGTGTGAGTCAGTTCTAGAGAGAAGGAGAAGAGATGAATAATAGAGAGAAGATATATCTGACTAGTGTTAATTTGTGTTTTGATTTTGGGTGAAAAGGGGGGGTTCTTGTGCCAGAGATTGAAATTTTGGGGCAAAAAAGGGGCGGGATATATCTTGAGCCACAGATTGAAATTTTGGCGAAAAAGGTGAGCTCCAAATGTTTTATGAGTTGAGCTCAACCTTATGTAAGTTGGATTCGAGTTTTTGTTTTTTTTAAATATGTAAGTGTACTAAGTGTAAATAGTTACTGTATTTATGAATACATCAAGCTTTTCGAGCTGAAGTCGAAACGAATTAAATTCTTAAGTTATATTTCAATTTTAATTTGTGTAAGAAAACACATCTTTACAGATAAATAGACCTTTTCGAGTCAAGCTCAAGCCGAGTTCAAACTTTCTCAATCCCGGATAACATGATCGAGAGGGTGATGGTGGCTTGCTTCATAGTGTCTGTGACAAATGGTATACTTATTAGTTTTAAAACTTTTACTACTTTTTACTTTTAGTTTTTATACTTGTAATAATTAACTTATATTTTAAACTTATAATATATACAAAGAGTATCAAACACACTTCACTTTTAAACTTATAATATACAGTATGAAAAGCTTATCTAATACGCTTCACACACTTCCACATAATCCTCTGTTTCTCTCTCACAGTTATAAAACTCACTCTGTTACAATTGACCAAGTAAACGGATCTAGGGTTTTGATCATTTATTCTCAGTTTTGTCTTACATTTGTTAGAGACTTGTTACTCTATGTATTAGATTTATGTTGTATTCTTTTTGTGAATAATTAGAGCAAAAGAGATATTAAGGTGTGTTTGGATTAGCTTATTTTGTGTGGTTATCAGCTTATTCAGTTTTGGGAAAGTTAATAAGCTCACTGTTTGTTGGCTTATTAGCTTATACACTTAAAATAACATAGGCTTATTGGCATCCCCAAATGCCCCCTTAGAGATATTTATTCTTAGGCTTAGGTTGACTATCTGTTATAAGAAGTATGTTGCATTTGTATTGATAGAATAAGGAAGAACATGCTGTGTTGTTTTTGCGAATAATTAGAGCAAAAGAGATATTAAGGTTTGCTTGGATTAGCTTATTTTATCTTAGGCTTAGGTTGACTATCTGGTATAAGAATTATGTTGCATTTGTTTTGAGAGAATAAGGAAAAAAAGTGGCGGATGTGTGTGCGAATATTTAGGCTAAAACACCCTAGTATCAAAGATGGAAGAAGTATCAATGATGGGTGAACAGACACCACTTTCAAGTATGAACATAAACTTGTTTTGGTGTTGTTCATCTATTGTTGATTCATCTTTGCTCTTGTCTTCGTATTCCAGCATGTTGGTAGGTTATGTTGTTGTTGGCTAGGGTAGAAAGGATGGTAGTTCATTGCATTGTTAATATAAATTTAATATGATTTCATTCATGCACGATTAGCTCTCTAATGTCATAGAATCTACATAATTAATATGTATGTTCGTCACATCTAAGGGAGAAATATAAATGATAGTAAAAATCTGTATTCTAATAACTTAAAGCTCAATAATTAGGGCAGATCTATCTAGCGTTGTAGATGGTTCCGTTGCTTAATTTGGAAAATGTCTACTACCTTATGTGTGGTTGATCTTGATCACAAGCTTTGGCTCTTTCAATAATGTACCTTGATTAAAACTTTTGTCCCAAAAATGAAGATACATTCTTGAAAGTGCCAAAGCTTGTGATCAAGATCAACCACACAAACGGTAGTAGACGGTGTACAAAAAACAAAGCAATGGAACCATTCTGCAACGTTAGATAGATCTAGCCTGATCATTGAGACTTCTTCAATGCGATGATGATATAGTGTGTATTGTTCACGACAGGCCACACTCCTTCATTATCGCATTCAAGATGAGTGATGTTACTGTTAGTTTATGAACATAAATTAATAGTGGTATGTTAGGATCGAACTCGAGATCACAGGATTGCACACTTTACATATGAAGAGTAAATAAATAATTATTTATAAATGTTATATATATATATATATATATATATATATATATATATATATATATATATATATATATATATATATATATAATTATTAATAACCACAAAACGAGTAACGACCGTTAGTATTTAACGGAGAATGACTAACGACCGTTAGACGAAGAAAAGGAAAGTAATACTGGTGAATAATTGGAATGTCAAGAAGGTTCCGGAATCCCTTAGGGATGTCCATAACCAATCGGCCATAAGGGAGATTCCACCTCTTTTATGCCTTGGATTCCAAGTAATCATACACTATAAATACAAACCCAAGATTCATTGTTTCCTACAACTTGTACACATAGTTCTTGGTGTTTTTCTCTCCTTCTTTTCTTGTCCAAATAATCGACCCATCTAAACCTTTTATAAAGGGATTCGATTTTAGTAAAGCTCAAATAGTTTTGTATTTAAATTACTTGCATAATCTTTACTTGAATTAGTACGTGTGTACAAGAACGTGATACAATCACACTATTGATTGTATCTTGGATTGAATAACAAAAAGGTAAGGGGTTATTCTTACAATCCACATAAACCCTAATTAGGGTTTTTGAATTGAAGATTCAATTGATTCTTGTTCGGGCTAGAATCACAAAGGTACGTTTACTATTTATTATTGATTAATTTATTACATGTTATATGATCTTGTTATAACGCTTCCGCATATGCTTACTTGATGTTATTGGTTTATTTATATGCATTTCATGATTATATAATTTCAACAGTGGCATCTAGAGCCGTTATAATGTGTAATTAATTATTGAAACGCATAAAAATTGAATCTTAATTCATTTAATTACATGTTTTTAGCGTTTTCTTATCCCTAACCCTAATTTTTTATTGGGTCGATTGACCTATGAGTTTGTTAGGGTTTTGGCTTTGATTTTTAATATGATTAGAAACCCTAGGATGTCATGTAATTGGTTATGCGTTTTAGTAAATGATCTTGGTGCAATATGTTAATTGTTAAGCATAATCCATGAAAAGTGCATATTTGCATGGATTTTATTGTATGGTAATTTAAATGGTTTATATTGGATATATGAATTAATTGTTAAGTTATATCGAAACATGTAAATATATTAATAGATGTCGAATTGGGGAAGACTCCCAATATTATTAATCAATTACGTGCTATGTGGTATTTGTTTAGTTTTGGCTTACGCAATCGATTTATCGATGTATATGGTTCTTTTTCCTTTGAAGAAGAAAGCTCTAATTGAATAAATGCGTTATACACCTAGTTTGATTATTAATAGGATTATTGAATATATTTTGCATGTGGCTACATGTTTATATATATTTAATTGTTATGATTATGTATATTTTTATTTGGTTGTTTTATTTTTTATTATGTATTACTTGTTTTTGTTTATTATTATGTAAGACATGTTTATAAACGGAAAAGGGTAATCTTTGAATAGAAAAATAATATGGACTAAATAAATGGAGAAATTGTTTTGGTTTTAAGAGTTTAAATTTAAAAGGATTGGTTGATTGATGTTTTTGTACGTAATGGTTAACTAGGCCCGACCGAAGTTTACACACTACAAGATGGGTATAAGGTTGGCTTCGCATTAAATTGTGGCCTTAGATAGACAACATTCTGTCTTAGCACTCGTTTGTGTGTAAATTAGACTTACTAAACAACCATTACATGTACACTTTCATCTTAAGGGTGAATTGACCACAATTCCATAATGATTATCCGAAACACTAAGCTTTAGGGCTTATGCAAAAGTATGATATAGTGGACGATAATTGTTGGTAATTCTTTAATTGGTGAACCCGATACCTCAATCAAAACTTTGATATTTTACTCTTAGTGAATTGGTAATAAAAATGTTTTATAAAACCAATATTATGAAGTTGTATGCATGCTTCTTCATACATTATTTTGATTACACGTCAAAATTAATACCCTTATAAAATTAAGTCGAATGTCATCTAATTAAGAACACTTGAAGTTGTAGTTTACGTCATGTGAGAGCTTGGCTAGATTGCAATGGAAATGTAAATTTCATAATTTCATTGCTAGCAGATCAACTAATGTAATGGATTTATGAGTTTACAGTTTTTAAGTTACACGACTTAAATTGAGTAGGAAGTGAGAGCTTGGACTCAAGGCATTAGATGGGGATGAAACATGCTTACTTTGCAAAAGTTTTTGTGAAAGTAAATCCCATAATGATCTAGGAATTGCAATATGATATTGGCAATTATTGTTCGATAATTACCTTGTTGATTACTATCATTACTAGCAGATCAACTGATGTAATGGTACTATGTCAATTAGGATCCTAGCTTTAAGAAAATACTATAGTTTATATGAATATTTACCATTGGGTATTTTATTTTCTTAAAGATCTAATTATCGAAAATACTGAAATTGAATTTTGTAATTCGTTTTCATGTATTAATGCAACGTTCAAACCGTAAACGCACTTTGGGCTTTGGTAAATTGATCCTGTTCTATTTTCAAACAAATGTTTGATTAAGAATAATTTACTTAAAAGACAAAAGAAGTCTCCTTTCTATGAAAGAAGAGTGAGATACAATCCTATTTCTTTACATGAATGAGAAAGGATAATAGGAATATTAGATATGTCTAAATTCTAATACAACTCATAGCAAATTCTTAATAGTTAAGATAATTGCAAATTTTCCATAGGGATTTCATCATACTCATTCGGTGATTAAATTCTTAGTAACAAATATGATATTTTGTTAACAGAAAATTATGTATAACATTTTATTAGTTATTATAATTAGAAGCTAGACTAATTACCACAAAATGTTAAAAGACAAACTAGTTGTTTTGACTATTTAAAAGGTACTACATACATTGTAGGATGGTAGAACTGTTAAGGAATAAATTGCATGCCCAATTTTTCAAGTTAATAGCATTTGGTGGATCTTCCATCATTTACAAAGTAGGATACACTCTTTAATGCATAAGTAATTGTTACGTATGGACATTTAAAGGTGTATGAAAGTTAAAAGCACACTATTTTCTTTTACTGGATATGAAACACTTACAATGTTGTCAAATTCAGTGGGAGTATTGTGTACTTATTACTGAATAAGGAATTATTGTAATGATATTTAATTCAGTGGGAGTTACAAGCCTTGACATCGTGGTAGCTAAAGAAAATTACTTTCCAAGTGAAGACACTCATACTTTTAACGATAGTCTTGTATGTTTCCTTACTAGACATTGTTGTTCTACATCTTCTTGTTATTCTTAAATCTATGACACAATCATATTGATCACATAAACAAATGCATGGCATGTTGTTTATCAACTATATGAGGTTGTTCTATGCACAAGTGGGAGAAATGTTATCTTTAATGTGTGCAAGAAACAACTCATAAAGATATGATTTAATGGATTCTTTTGACTGCAAGGTAAAAGAATAACGTTCTAATATGAATTATACTAATCTAATTCAAGAAACACTTGGTGTTACAATTTATGTTATGTGAGAGCTTAGCTAGATTGCAACAACAAGGTGAATTTCATATTTTCATTACTAGCAGATCAACTGATATAATTGAACTATGAGAATTTGCAGTTTTTAAATTAGATACCTATTAGAACATGTGTCAATATGATATCAAGACTACTTTAATTTTTATATTTTTGAATTCATGGAATGACATAAATTAATAAAGTAATCTAATGCTGCTTCAATCTGAATATTTATGTGTTCTTGGAATGACATAAATAAATGAAGAAATAATGTTATTTACATTATTGTGAAGTAATAAATTAACTTGAAATTACAATTGAAACAAAGAGATGGTGTTCATATACTTTAGTTAAACATGTTTATGTTTCACTGTAAAACATGTACATGAAGTCATTAAATTGTTAAATGACTTATAACGTATAGTGGGATTATAACAGTTTATGCTTTCTTGAAGAGACATGGACTTGAAGTGACTTTGTAAAAAGTACTTGTGTTATAAAGCATGTAATTACCTTGAAAATTATTATACCATTAAAATGAATTAGTTGGTAAATAGACAAATCAAAAGAAATATGGTTATCTTAAATATTGTTAGATAGTCTTACAATATTAATCTTAATGAAATGCCAAATGTTTATGGTATGTTCAGTTAGGAAAATCAAACTCTTGTTATATTGTTTGATTAAAGATAACTATGACTTCTTTTCTTTCAAAAAGTTATTAAGGTTAGAATATTGAGTATGACTTGGACATACTTAATAAAACTCCAACATAGAATATTAATAAGACATATGATGGAATGTGATGAATGTGATGAATCACATTAAGTCTTAAATTGAAGTTCTAAATTTGTTTAACTGCTTTTGAAGAGGTTATTAACAAAGTAAAGTCAGGAACTGTCAATATGTATTTGTAATATCCCAAAAGAGAAAATTGTATTGTTGCTTTGTTTGCTAAAGTATTTAAAGATAGTCTTTAAATTACTAAAAGCAAGTGGGAGTTTTGATCTGTAAAAGATAAAATTACAAGATACATAATCTTCTAAAATACACTAGTAAATATCATAATGAAATTTCACATTTAAATGTTAAATCTCAAGATGATGAAATTCTCATTCATAGAATAGCAAAATATCTCAGATATTTGATTAATATGCTGAGGGCTATGATTTACAGGATTATTATAAACCTGATAATCATTATGATACATTACCAAATATGAAATTGGGTAAAGTATACATGATATGAATGATTAAGATGATGTCCATAAAGATAATCAATTTTAGAAACTTGGTTTATCTTAATAGTTAGACTAGAAAATGAAAATGAGTTTCTTCACAGATAAGGTAACCTTTGTGGTTCAAATCTTTGTACAGAAATCATTTGGACAATCTTGTGCACGTAGTTAATGCATGTCTTATGACAAGATTATTAATCACACTTAAGCAATTAACTGTGATTGAATATTCTTTTCTAAATACATTAAATATATAAAGATTATGATTGTCATATTTATGAAATTGACAATGGAATATCAAAAACTCTTTCTTGAGTGATTACTTGAGGGGACGATAAGTAATCAAAAGGAGTTTATGAATTCAAATAAATCTTTGGAAGTGTACAAAGTGCAATAATTCATGAATGGATAAATGCATGCATCTAGAAGATTATTCTTATGTTTAATTATTAAATCCATGTTTTGATTTATAATTGAAATAAAGTATTCCTAAAAGCTAGTGGGAGTATTATGTTTAATTTCTAAATCATATATGTTGTAAAACATATAAAAAGTAACATTCCATATAAGTTAAAAGTTAACTCTTAGTTTGGAATGAAACTTTACTTGAAAGATTTAGAAAATAAGACATACAACCTTGGAATGAATGTTTATTATTGAAACATGCGCGGTAAATGAATCTAATATAACATGATGTATCATTTAAAAAGTCTAAATGGATATGAATGACATAAAATCTAAGTATGCTTAATATTTTCATGAACATCATGTTTTGTTGTATCATGCTTGATTACAAGATGATTTGACAATATTAATATCTAATTAAAAGTTATTAGATAACTTGTGTAATATTCTAAAAAGAATATGTTTGATTATAGAATCACATCCTAAATCTGGAACAGCTTCCAAATTCTATAGATGAACAATTTTTCAATTGTTGTGAAAATTGTCATAGTCAACAAACTTGAAAGTTTGAAGGGCATCAAACATTACACAATAGATATTAAGGTTTACGGAAAGGTTTTAAAAACATATTGTTGTTTGCATACAATAATGCTAATGAAATTGAGATGACACTCAATACTAGTTATGGTAAATGATTTCATCCTTGGCTATTACTAGTTATGCTTAATAAGAGCATAGTTGCATTATACATTAAGAGAATAAGAATACTTCAAACTTTAAAATGTTTGAAAGTTTGATTATCATAAATTTGTGGTTAAGGATGTCACACATTTTTATGAAATATGGCATTATCAAAATAGTTGAGTATGCACATATAAGAACTTCAATAGTTGGATTCTTGAAATAAGTATTCTTAAAATTCCGATAGATCAAAGTTGGATGATTTATGCCTTGTCAACAAGTATGAATGTTATTACTTGAAACATAATTCATCAACAAGAGTTATTATGCATTGATCTATTTAGTATTTGGATAAGGGATGTTAAACAATTATTATAATAAATTAAACACATGGTATGTCTAATTTATAATAAGTTGTATCCTATATTTGTATGTTTAATCCATGAATAAATGTTATTCTAAATTGTCCGTTGTCAGTTAATAATATGGGAATATTATTAAATCAAGACAAATCTGAAGGTTGGTATAATACACTTAAAGTATATTGATGTGTAGTCATGCCATTTCAGATGATATTCAATGATATTGAATATAGGACTTATCCAAACTATATGACGTTACTTATGGATCTTGTCATTAAGTAAATCATAAGAAGTTATCCTCAGACTTGAGACGCAAGAAGTGTCATGAATGTAGTACATTTTTGTGGAACAACTTAACGCTATACGTAACTGGTAGTCATAAGGGTTGTTTTCGGAAGTGTTACAAAGTTTGTAGGTTTTGCTTGTAGTCAAGATAGAATTTGTTCCTTCAAATTTATTTTTGGAGTTTAATACTGTTGGGCCCCTCGTAGGGTTGTCAAGATATTTGCATGGCCGTGCCCAAGATCTTCCCTGAATATGTTCAGATGCTTTGGTAATCTTGATCAATCACAAACAACGAGAAACAGAATGGTTAATTAAGGAATGACTTTGATCCGTATCCTTATTAACGTGGTATTAGAAACAAAAGTATAATAATAATAATGAGAAATCATTAAAAGGTTTTTCCAGGAGCCTTACTCGAGATCGTACTAGAGGCATCGGCGTGTTGCAAGACGCTAACCGATGTGATCACACTATTAAGATATGTCCAAGTGGGAGCTGTTAGTTTGTGAACATAAATTAATAGTGGTGTGTTAGAATCGAACTCGAGATCACGGGATTGCACACTTTACGTATGAAGAGTAATGAATAATTATTTATAAATGTTATATATATAATTATTAATAAACACAAAACGAGTAACGACCGTTAGTATTTAACAGAGAATGACTAACAACCGTTAGACGAAGAAAAGGAAAGTAATACTTGTGAATAATTGGAATGTCAAGAAGGTTCCGGAATCCCTTAGGGATGTCCATAACCGATCGGCTAAGGGGGATTCCACCTCCTTTGTGCCTTGGACTCCAAGTAATCATAAACTATAAATACAAACCTAAGATTCATTTGTAACACCCCCAAAATACCGCAGCGGAAGACTGTGTCATAGGAGTGCTACTTCATAATACAAAGTACAAGTTATAGAAAACGAACTCTAAATGAGACGTTTTGAAAAGTTACCATTCGATTAATAAATTCAAAGTTACAAACTTGAGATTCCAAAGTATGATACATAAATGTATACAAAGTTTTGAATGGTAAATGATAAAAGCGTAAGTCTTCAGAATATGCAGCTTGACTCTAAGTTCCATGCACTAGCTATCGTCTTACTAACCTGAGATAAACATGCTAAAGTGTCAACACAATGGTTGGTGAGTTCATAGAGTTTGTCTTAAAACAGTTGAAAAAGCCTTAAAGAATGATCACACAGCAAAGGCATCGTGAATCCACTCAGTTACAAGTCCCGCCATAAGAGACTTGTAACCTGTGTGTTCACAACCCACTGCTAACATATATAGTATGAATAAGACATGTATAAGTTCATCAAGACAATTTAAGCAATTAGAAGTGAGTCTATACTTCATCTCCGAAGACCTCACTTTGGGAGCCAATTCCCAAAGACAACTGGGAGTCAATTCCCAAAGACAACTGGGAGCCACTTCCCAAAGACAACTGGGAGTCAATTCCCAAAGACAACTACTAGTCAATAAATAGAATAACGCAATTAAGTATAACGCAGTCATGTATGTAAGCAATCAAGTATAACACAGTCAAGTATAGACGTTTTGAGTATTTGTACAAGTAAACAAGTAGTTGAGCATGTACCCCCCCAAGAGTTAAAACAAGTACGAAAAGAGTAGGGGCTATGACTCACCTTAAGTCTATGTAGTGAGTAATGAAAATGGTAGTCGAATCGCGAAAGTCTCTAAGAGCAGCCTATAATAGAACGTTGCGACTTAGGTTTGGAGTAACATCTAAGAATACGAAGAATTGCCAATATATGTCTTGCATAATGTTCATGATGTAGTACTTTAGTATATAGTGTAAGTCTTTGAATATAAATGGTCTATGAAACATGTATAGGTTGTAAATCTCTTACTACCGTTCGGGCCGACATAATTCAGAAGTCATGGAGTAAACGTTCGAGGAGCCAGGACACTTTAACTCGTAAATCCACAACTCATCTCGACGGCTTACTCAATGAACTCCTCACATGAGGCTCCCTACTATTGTAGTATTTGATAACATATATATATATATATATATATATATATATATATATATATATATATATATATATATATATATATATATATATATATATATATATATATATATAAGCTTTTTGATCTTTAATAGTTATATGGTCTTTAGCCGTGGCTTTGCCGTGACCTTGGTCATTGTTACCATGGTCTTGAGAGTCAACCTTGGCTTTAGCCATGGTTGTGGTCTTGGCTTTAGGTCATTAGACCTCTTGGTCTCATCTAATTATAATGATTATATAGTAACTTTGGTCTAAAAATGGGCTGTTAAGAATTTGGAGAAATTTATCACTCAGAAAGCGTTTTCAGGGCTCGAGCTTCTTTGTTCCTGAACGAAAACGTCGTTCCGGACAACTTTAGTGTTTTAACTTTTTGATGAATCGGACCAGAAGTGGGACTTTCAAAATCATAATTTGATCAGAATGCTATTTAGGCAGATTTGCCGTTTTGGTTTCTCTAACTTCAAATGGTCATAACTTTTGACTCGTGTACTCGTTTTGGGTGATTCAAATTGCTATGTTTTCCTTGTTAAGTCCTCTTTAACAGTAAGTAAGTGTCAAATATCAAAGTTATACTATTGGGGTCGTGGTTCTCCATAAAAATCACTAGTTTGCTTGTTTGCTTGTCATAAGTTAACATATGTATATCAATACTTGTTTTATCCATTTTTAAACATCATGAACACAATACAAAGACCATATATAGCATGAAAGAAACATAATAAGCATGAAATAATATTGAGCAAGAAAGTGTATAAGGGTTTCTTACAACTTTTGGCTTTCACTTAAGAAAGGAAGTCAAGTATGAACTAGGACACTAAACCTATGCTTGTAAACCCTTTACCATAACTCTTGTAACCCTTGCTAGCCTTGATCTAACCCTTGAGAAAACCATTTAACTTCAGCCCTAGTAACCTTGTGTAGCTCCTAATTCAACCATGGAATCACCAAACAAACTTAAGAACTAGGTAGAGAATACTAAGACCTTGAACTTTGTAGTGTAACTTGTAGTTTGAAGATCAAAGGATCATGGAGCTAGGGATTGTGTTGTGGCATTTTATTTATGAAGAAAGGATAGAATGAGCTCTCTATTTATAGCATGAAGAGGAGGTTAGGAAGCTTACTAGGAAACTTACAACACTTGGAGACCAAGTTGTAATTAAATATGATCTAATGGTTAAAAACTAAACACATCTATGCATACTTGGTTGTTTTTAGACCATATACTTTCCTAGGCTTATTATCAAGCCACCAAGGCCACCATATACACGTTCATGGACAAGGGGAAGGGACTAGGTGGATGAATCTTGGCCTTATATAAGTTACGTAGTGAGTTTTGGTCCCGTTAATCGCTAACCGTAAGTTGTTAAGTCACGAAAAGTAAAACCGGGTATCCTAAAAATATGAAACTTATAAATATGGTTAAACATGTCAATATAGTCCATAATAAAATATAAAATGAGTGGTAGGTTCTATCGGGTGCTAAAACCCTGCTAAAAACTGGAAACACGGGTCTAAAACGCGTAATACGTAAAACGTACGAAAGTTGCGTAAAATTGAGAAAAGTAAAATGTAACTTTTCTAATAGGATAATAATGACTTAAAATGACTTATAATGTCTAGGCTAGGCTCAGTCTAGTGTCGGTTGGTGTTAAATGTCTTTTAGACCTAAAACCGCAAGCCTAAAAATCAAGGAATGACTTATAAAATCAAAGAATGATTTTTGGTCAAAGGAGGAGGGAAAAATATGTTGACTTTTTCTAATAAGTTGAAAACTCAAATTGTCTTAGAAACGCGTTTTGTGGTCTAACGGTTAATCGCCCATACGGTTAAGCGTGCTCATGCGAGAGTAGTACATGCTTGGGTGACCTGCTGGGAAAAGTAATTAACTTGAAAATGCGAATTGTTACAGTCTCTACCCCTTACGGGGAACTTCGTCCCGAAGTTCAGTTGATGTTAACTACTTACGGTGTGTCTAAGAGAATTCGGGGTCTCTAATATAGTGGTGTTTACTCTGATTCGTCTAAGATTCTGGTTAAGGAGTCGTATCGGCTACAATTAAGCCCACTTATTTATAACACATTACTTACATAAAGAAGCGTCCAAATTTATGCAAGTAAGGTCTCATAAACTTATGGTTCGGTGATTTACAATTTCTTTATTTAACTGAAGAGGCGTCCCAATCCATTTAAATAAGGAGATTCTAAATCATCCTACTTAAGAATTTCCGGCACAAAATCCGCCTTCTGAGGCCGATAGTAAGATAATCAAGTCATCAAATCCCTAAAGCTAAGCAATAATATTATTTAACTCAAATCTTGTGTCTCATCAAACAAGAACTGTCACAAGATCAAGTTAAATAACTAGTTATTACTGAGCTCCATGTTTCTAATGACTCGACTAAACTCTGGGGCTCCTTATAATACTAAAGTCACATCATCTAACAGCGTGGAACTAAGCAAACCTCTAACCAAAAAGCATAAGTGTATGTATTGTGTGAAAGGCAAATAAAGAGGAAGGTCCCAACGTATATAGCAGTTATAGTCTAGGCACTAAATGCAACCTAGTTCTCTATAACCAAGGCTCTGGTACCAATCTGTAACACCCCCAAAATACCGCAGCGGAAGACTGTGTCATAGGAGTGCTACTTCATAATACAAAGTACAAGTTATAGAAAACGAACTCTAAATGAGACGTTTTGAAAAGTTACCATTCGATTAATAAATTCAAAGTTACAAACTTGAGATTCCAAAGTATGATACATAAATGTATACAAAGTTTTGAATGGTAAATGATAAAAGCGTAAGTCTTCAGAATATGCAGCTTGACTCTAAGTTCCATGCACTAGCTATCGTCTTACTAACCTGAGATAAACATGCTAAAGTGTCAACACAATGGTTGGTGAGTTCATAGAGTTTGTCTTAAAACAGTTGAAAAAGCCTTAAAGAATGATCACACAGCAAAGGCATCGTGAATCCACTCAGTTACAAGTCCCGCCATAAGAGACTTGTAACCTGTGTGTTCACAACCCACTGCTAACATATATAGTATGAATAAGACATGTATAAGTTCATCAAGACAATTTAAGCAATTAGAAGTGAGTCTATACTTCATCTCCGAAGACCTCACTTTGGGAGCCAATTCCCAAAGACAACTGGGAGTCAATTCCCAAAGACAACTGGGAGCCACTTCCCAAAGACAACTGGGAGTCAATTCCCAAAGACAACTACTAGTCAATAAATAGAATAACGCAATTAAGTATAACGCAGTCATGTATGTAAGCAATCAAGTATAACACAGTCAAGTATAGACGTTTTGAGTATTTGTACAAGTAAACAAGTAGTTGAGCATGTACCCCCCCCAAGAGTTAAAACAAGTACGAAAAGAGTAGGGGCTATGACTCACCTTAAGTCTATGTAGTGAGTAATGAAAATGGTAGTCGAATCGCGAAAGTCTCTAAGAGCAGCCTATAATAGAACGTTGCGACTTAGGTTTGGAGTAACATCTAAGAATACGAAGAATTGCCAATATATGTCTTGCATAATGTTCATGATGTAGTACTTTAGTATATAGTGTAAGTCTTTGAATATAAATGGTCTATGAAACATGTATAGGTTGTAAATCTCTTACTACCGTTCGGGCCGACATAATTCAGAAGTCATGGAGTAAACGTTCGAGGAGCCAGGACACTTTAACTCGTAAATCCACAACTCATCTCGACGGCTTACTCAATGAACTCCTCACATGAGGCTCCCTACTATTGTAGTATTTGATAACATATATATATATATATATATATATATATATATATATATATATATATATATATATATATATATATATATATATATATATATATATATAAGCTTTTTGATCTTTAATAGTTATATGGTCTTTAGCCGTGGCTTTGCCGTGACCTTGGTCATTGTTACCATGGTCTTGAGAGTCAACCTTGGCTTTAGCCATGGTTGTGGTCTTGGCTTTAGGTCATTAGACCTCTTGGTCTCATCTAATTATAATGATTATATAGTAACTTTGGTCTAAAAATGGGCTGTTAAGAATTTGGAGAAATTTATCACTCAGAAAGCGTTTTCAGGGCTCGAGCTTCTTTGTTCCTGAACGAAAACGTCGTTCCGGACAACTTTAGTGTTTTAACTTTTTGATGAATCGGACCAGAAGTGGGACTTTCAAAATCATAATTTGATCAGAATGCTATTTAGGCAGATTTGCCGTTTTGGTTTCTCTAACTTCAAATGGTCATAACTTTTGACTCGTGTACTCGTTTTGGGTGATTCAAATTGCTATGTTTTCCTTGTTAAGTCCTCTTTAACAGTAAGTAAGTGTCAAATATCAAAGTTATACTATTGGGGTCGTGGTTCTCCATAAAAATCACTAGTTTGCTTGTTTGCTTGTCATAAGTTAACATATGTATATCAATACTTGTTTTATCCATTTTTAAACATCATGAACACAATACAAAGACCATATATAGCATGAAAGAAACATAATAAGCATGAAATAATATTGAGCAAGAAAGTGTATAAGGGTTTCTTACAACTTTTGGCTTTCACTTAAGAAAGGAAGTCAAGTATGAACTAGGACACTAAACCTATGCTTGTAAACCCTTTACCATAACTCTTGTAACCCTTGCTAGCCTTGATCTAACCCTTGAGAAAACCATTTAACTTCAGCCCTAGTAACCTTGTGTAGCTCCTAATTCAACCATGGAATCACCAAACAAACTTAAGAACTAGGTAGAGAATACTAAGACCTTGAACTTTGTAGTGTAACTTGTAGTTTGAAGATCAAAGGATCATGGAGCTAGGGATTGTGTTGTGGCATTTTATTTATGAAGAAAGGATGGAATGAGCTCTCTATTTATAGCATGAAGAGGAGGTTAGGAAGCTTACTAGGAAACTTACAACACTTGGAGACCAAGTTGTAATTAAATATGATCTAATGGTTAAAAACTAAACACATCTATGCATACTTGGTTGTTTTTAGACCATATACTTTCCTAGGCTTATTATCAAGCCACCAAGGCCACCATATACATGTTCATGGACAAGGGGAAGGGACTAGGTGGATGAATCTTGGCCTTATATAAGTTACGTAGTGAGTTTTGGTCCCGTTAATCGCTAACCGTAAGTTGTTAAGTCACGAAAAGTAAAACCGGGTATCCTAAAAATATGAAACTTATAAATATGGTTAAACATGTCAATATAGTCCATAATAAAATATAAAATGAGTGGTAGGTTCTATCGGGTGCTAAAACCCTGCTAAAAACTGGAAACACGGGTCTAAAACGCGTAATACGTAAAACGTACGAAAGTTGCGTAAAATTGAGAAAAGTAAAATGTAACTTTTCTAATAGGATAATAATGACTTAAAATGACTTATAATGTCTAGGCTAGGCTCAGTCTAGTGTCGGTTGGTGTTAAATGTCTTTTAGACCTAAAACCGCAAGCCTAAAAATCAAGGAATGACTTATAAAATCAAAGAATGATTTTTGGTCAAAGGAGGAGGGAAAAATATGTTGACTTTTTCTAATAAGTTGAAAACTCAAATTGTCTTAGAAACGCGTTTTGTGGTCTAACGGTTAATCGCCCATACGGTTAAGCGTGCTCATGCGAGAGTAGTACATGCTTGGGTGACCTGCTGGGAAAAGTAATTAACTTGAAAATGCGAATTGTTACATCATTGTTTCCAACCACTTGTACACATAGTTCTTGCTGTTTTTCTCTCCTTCTTTTCTTGTCTAAATAATCGATCCATCTAAACCTTTTATAAAGGGATTCGATTTTAGTAAAGCTCAAAATAGTTTTGTGTTTAAATTACTTGCATAATCTTTTACTTGAATTAGTACGTGTGTACAAGAACGTGATACAATCACACTATTGATTGTATCTTGGATTGAATAACAAAAAGGTAAGGGGTTATTCTTACAATCCACATAAACCCTAATTAGGGTTCTTGAATTGAAGATTCAATTGATTCTTGTTCGGGCTAGAATCACAAAGGTACTTTTACTAATTATTATTGATTAATTAATTACATGTTATATGATCTTGTTATAACGCTTCCGCATATGCTTACTTGATGTTATTGTTTATTTATATGCATGTCATGATTATATAATTTCAACAGTTACTTAGACTCTATTATTTACTCAACATTTTTATGATCTAAATGAGTCTTGAATTTCAACATACCTTTCCCTTCTAAGCTCCCATACAGTTCCTTTTGTTTTTTCAACAATCTAGCAATGCGGATGGTGCAGTCCTTTGCTCAAAGGGAGTTGAAACGACAAAAGGAGCTGTAGGGGGAACTTAGAAGGGTTACGTATGTTGGTTTATTGCATTACATTCTTTTTTATGATCTAAAACCAACCGTCTACCAAGTAATGTGGCCATTGGAGTTCCAAGAACAAAGGTTGTTTCAAACACACCCTGAATTGCAACATTATCTTTTATTACATTTACACTATATATATTTTTTAATTTTAATTTATTTTTTATTTTTTTGCAGAAATCATTAACATTGACAGCAGTGACTCAAGTTCATTTCACATATCAAGCAGTTCTCAAGGTCCTCAAAATACATGGGCAAACTACTTTCCAAAGGGATATTCTGGATCAGGCACAAAAAAGGAAGATGCTAGGAAGGTTAAAACTCCAAAAAAGACTGCCAAAGAGCTTTTTGATGAGAGGGTTCAGGTTCTAGGCCTGCCCAATGCTAAGACTTGTGAAGATAAGGGTATAAAACCATGGGAACCAAAAATGCCCAAAGTTTGTTGAAAAGGGAAGGGTAAAAATAAAATGTATTAGTTGAGTTAGGAAGTAATTTGAATAAACCTGTGTAATCCTTTTGTACTACTTTATTTGACTTTATCAATAAATATGTTGTCTTTGCTCAATTTTCTCATTAATTGTTAGAATATTTTGATTGTTGTGTTCATTAAGAAGAACTTGGGATATATTTTTTATTATGTTAATCAAAAGTTTCCGCTGCTAAGAAAACGCTACTGCAACTGGATTTGTACTGCTAGATATGTGAGTGCAGGGGTCGATTGGTAACATTTACACTTAAGGGTTTAAATTCCCAATCAAATCGATAAATTTTACATTATAGTTTTAAATGATTGTTACAAACATTTAAAACTACAATTTGTATTAAAACAGCGAGCAAATCTTTGTAAATTTTAAAAAATAAAACAATCCTATCTAAATTTATTTTTCAACTAACTTAATCTATTTAGGTAATGATTAAATTAATTAAAGTAGATTACAACAACATCATTTATGTTACAAGGATAAATGTGTACATGGTTAATGGTCAAAGTTCAAATTTTAACCTTCCAAATTCCACAATTAATTTCTGTCGAATTACTAGGCCTATAAAACTTTTACCTTTTTACTGCATTTCATCATTCTCAAACAATTTCTAATTAACACATACTTTCTAATCTACAAATGGATCAAGCAGGTTTGTGGTTTTTGTTCCTTACACATATTTACCAGTTTTATAAAATCTCTATAAACATCTGTATTTAGATATATGTAACATCATTTTCTTTGGTCCATTTCTAATCGTTTTATTGCTTTATATTTTACAGTGGCATCATCCACACCACAACATCCTGCAGTTTGGTATATTGCAAAAATGGACCAAATGAGAAAGAAGAAGATAAAGGCTTGGGAGAAGAATGAAAAGAAGCAAAGGAAGAAGTACAAAGCAAACAAGTTCAAGGCTGCAATAAGAAGAAAGAAGAAAGCTAAACTTGAAGAAGATGAAACTGTCAGCCATGATGATCCTTTGGATCACATTGACTATGACAATCTTCATCTTGCTTATGATCAAGAGAAGGATCATAAGTTTAGCTTTTAGATTGTTTTGTTATTTCTATTGTTATGTTTAATATTTTTTTATTTAATGCAAGTAATGAACTGAATATGAATCGTTTAATTTTTGTGGCATTTTATATGTATCCCTAGTAGCATTATGTTATGCCAAGCAGCATTAAGTTCTGAGTAATTACTAGCATTCACCCAAGCACCGATGTAAATAACAATTATACAGAAAAATTAATGGTAACATAGTGGTTCATACTGAATGATTAAAACATTAAAAATAACATAATAATGATTAATATCATCTTACATCAGGTTAAATTCAATGAAAATTATACAAATTATTTTGAATGCCTTTATAAATATCAACAATGTTTCCATGGATTTCTTCTATTTCTTTATTCCGAAGATCAACTTTGTTTTGATGCGCCAGTATGATCTCCTAATGCGCCAGTATGATCTCTTGGTCTTTTTGTTCTTTTCTTCCAACCGCGTGATTCGTTTGTTGTAAAGTTCAACCAACTATCGTTCAGTATCATATTGGCCTGCAGAATGGCATTTGTCCCAGCGTTATTGGGTTAGGCCGTGGATTTTATATTTTTCTGGCATTAGAGGAGGAGGAGAAATATCCCTTGAACGTTTTGTTTTCTTTGAAGGATTTGAAGATGATGAAGCCATTGCGTTCTAAACAAAAATTAAATATGTAATGAAAAGATGAAAGAAGTTGGTTGTAATTCCTTTGTATTTATAGGCACACAAGAGTCGCTGGCACAACGTTTAAGTTTCACAACGGTTTGCAATTAAGTATTCACATTTACACCGGTTTACAATAAGTATTTAACAGTCACAACGTTTCCCAAGCAGCATTAAGTTATGCCTAGCAGCATTAAGTTCTAACTTACTAGCATTCACCCAAATTCTAATCCAAACAGCTTTGTTAGTCTAGAAACAAAGAAAACACACGCCATAACATATGTATCGAATTGTGACTACACTTAGATAATGTGTGACAAAATATGACTCTATGATTTAGACACCTAAATAAACACTTCATGTGACCATATATAACAACTTGAATTTAGTCACACAAACACTCAATGTGACTAATATCAAGGTTAATAATAACTGAGTTCACATTTTGCAATAAATAATAGTCACATAAATATTTCACAATGTGACTATTTTGAATGTATTAGTCACATATAATACCCTTATAATGTGGCAATAAACACAATTTAGATACGCATTTGTGATATGGTGTAACTATTGTAAATCCTATTGTCACATGATCGTGCTTCAATTAAATGTGACTATACACATTAGGATTTGGCAAGCAAACACACACTAAACTTTAGACACACATATTAACTTACGTGACCATATGTATCAAATTTTGGTTACACTTAATCATGTATGTCTATGGTTTAGTGTGACCATATATGACATTTGGTCACATTGTTCAAGTGTGTGACATATATTTGTCACTTTTAAATGCATATCGTGACTAACGCTTCAAACTTACTTTTCAGTTGTCACACATTTCAAATTCATATGTGGCTAAATATTCAGCAAAGAATAGCAGTAACGTTTAAATAATGTGTGGCGAACTTGACTATATAATTTAACCACATACGCAATTACTTCATGTGACCATATATCTATTTTGATCACACTCTTCAATTGTGTGACATATATTTGTCACATATGTATATCTGTAGTGTGACTGATGAGGCGAAAAGTGTACCGCTTTTAAGGGGTCATTTAAGCCCGAATTCGAGATTATTTGATCAAATATTGCCCTAAATCGTTCCTTTTGTCATTTAAGGTACTTTTGGAGAGAAATCTGGAAAAGGAAGCATTTTGAAAGTTTTTGGAGCATAAAACTGAAGAAAACGGCAAAGTCTCAATTTTCCTTGCTGGAACAGTACTTGACGACGTCAAGCTTTTACACGTGACGGCGTCAAGAGTTACAAAAGAGGTGGATGTGGAACTTATAACGTGATGGCCCAGAGAGTTTTCAAGCTTATGGCCTAACGGCGTCACCAAGGCCGTCAGGGTCCAAACACACGTGACGTCCCAGAGTGTTTTTCTACATGACGGTGTCACAATTGGATCTAGGCAATATGAATTTTATCATGGCGGCGAGTTGACGGCGTCACAAGTTAATACATGACGCCGTCAAAGTGTAAAGTCTATATATAGTTTTCAAATTTTCATTCATTAGTGTGCAACTTTGAGGGAATAAACCCTAGATGAATTTTAACAACTTTTCAAGGGTTTCAACCCCTTGATTCTTCCATGTTCAATTGAAGATAAGTATTCATTCAAATCATTCAATATGTCTATGTGTTGTGTGATTATATCTTACGCTTGTCTTCTCTTTAACATGCTAGGCTAGATTTTCATTGTGTTTGCTTAGATGTAGTGAAACCTAGATGTTGATTATGGGTTGATTGTTTGTTTATAATTGTTACGGATGTTTGTATTCGATGTTTGGCTTAAGAAAACTAGCAGACTTCCATTGGTAACTTGCTTGAACGTCTTAAGAAACATGATTGGAGGTTTACTACTATTTTTGGTTGTATTTAATGCGTAAGAGAATTCTAATGATCCCATGTTAGGAGCTTCTAACGGCTCGACATAGGAGTGAAGTAGGATCTTATAGAGTTAGGGAATATTGTACACGGCCCTATGACTAGTATTAAGGAATATGACCCGTCATCCATGCAATTGTAACAAGCTAATCAACCTGTAAAAGATATCTAGGGAGTAATGAAATCTAAGTAAACGCAACTTCTCTCATTATTGTTTCCACCACATTAGTATAGTAGTTTTATTTTCATTTCTGTTATTTTATTTTCATTGCATCTTTAGTTTATTGGGTTAGTTGGCTAGCAACTAATTCCGCCCACTACTTCAAAACCCGAGATTTTAATTGCTTTCTATAAAATATAAAAATACAAAAAGAATCATCCCTCACCGCTAGACCTAGTTTAGTAGGCTTTCTAATCCTAGCGACACTATTTCTGAGTTGAACAATCAATCCCCTGGTACTTGTCACTATACTATACTACAACGATCAGGTACACTGCCTGGTGGGGGTTGTAAGCTTCTCAAGATCCCTTGAGAGGTAAAACCTGTTGCGAGGGTGCAATTCCCACATATAAAGTTTTTGGCGCCGCAGCCCGGGGAATAGTTATTGTCTAGGTTAGGATTTCTTTTTATTAGGTCTACTTGCTAGATTCCTTTCTAGTAAGATTTTTATTTTTATTTTTTAGGTTTTCTTTAGTCTATCTTATTTCTTTGTTTCCTTTGTTCGTAAACTATCTCGATGGATAACAATAGCATTGATCGTTTGATTCCTGTTATTCGTGTTTTTCGTCGTAGGATTTTCCAAATGCCCACCCCAATCCCTTTAGTGGAAAATGAGAACCCACCTAACCTCTCGCCTAACCATCACTTTGAGAATAATTCTGAGATGGAGGAGTCTGACCACGATAACGACCATAGGGCTAGTCCTTTTTACTATTCGGACTCCGATGAGGACCTAGATGATGGTGACGTAATTAATGAGGATAGGATGGAAGATGAAGTGGACCCTCTTAGGTATGTCAACCCTAGAACAAGGATTGAGAATGATAGCTCATTTAATATGCAATTTCCTTGTAAAATTGGATTTAGGAGCTTTGATGCCTACCTTAACTCATCTCTACCAATGAACATAATCTCGCGTAGTGAATAAAATAAAATTATGGTAGATGAGTTAGAATACAAAGGAGATAATATTGTTGCTAGGGCAATGGCATTGCATGTGTTTGTAGGAAGCTTTGTTTATCTGGTTGAGTTCATGGTTATGGAGAATCTAGGAGAATTTATCGATAGTAAGTTAACCCAAGTTGTGTTTAGAAAACCCTTCAAAAGGTTAACCAACCTTGATGAAAAACTTATGGAAGGGTTAATTACATTCTCAGATGGGAATGAAGATTTTGTTTACCAAATGACCCGTGCACACCATAGGTTCAAGGATTTTTCTATGGAAAAATGTAATAGGAAACTACCTCTTGAAATGCTAAGTGAGAATGATAAAAGGAAAGGGCTTAAGTATCCTCATGAAAAGAATAAAAGGTATTATCGCGGATGTTTAGAGCTAAGTGATGACTATAAGAAAGATGAGGCGACTATTAGATGGCTCACCCTTGGGTATGTGAGCATAAGCGACACACGGTAACCCATGACCTTGAATCTAGCTACAAGACTCGTAAATAAAGAAAAGCGCTTCTTGGCAGGCAACCCATGTTTTATTTGTTTGTTGTTATTTGATTCCGTATGCATGTTTTTATTTTTATTGTTGGTAGATCATGTTTCAAACTAAAATTGTGAAAATGCTTTATTTTGTTGTTTAACTTCGTCTTAACTTCATATAAAGGTATTTTGCAAAAGCTAAGTGTAAGGGGAAACCCCAAATTTGTTTATAAGAACGAAAATGATCATGATTCGCCACAATATTAAATGAACATGTATATTAGTATTTGTTAGAGTCAAATGCTGGTATCGAGTCATAATGATGTTTTGCAGGATTTTCCAGGAAGTAGGACACAAGTTTTTCCAGAAATTTTCCGGAAACTTAACATAAAGATTTCTGCAGGTCACTTCTGACAACACCTGACGATGTCACGTGTAAAATTCTGGAAATTTTGCGAGATTTGTTTTTCTAACGGAGTCTTAAAGTTTTTGTTAATTCTTTAGTTTTATAAACTCCAGGAAATCTACAAACATTTATTCCACAAGCATTATATCTTAAATTGCTTTCTAGGATTTGTTAGTATATATAGATTGCCGCCAATTTTATACGTGGTTGCCTTGATTGTTTTCTCAGGTTTAACAGGTTATATATGACAAGAAGATGATTTATATTTCTGGAAGGGAAGCTTTGAATGTTCATTTTCTTGGAAAAAGATCTAACCTTGTTGACACACTATCCACACCAAACGAATCAGGGGAGTATTTGTTTTCATTCTTTTACCTAATCTACTTTTACATCCTTTAATTGAACATTGGGGACAATGTTCATCCTAAGTGTAAGGGGAGGTTAAATGATGATACCTTATAGGATACAATTGCACTTGAGTTTGTTTGTTCAATGGTAGGTGTGTAATAAAACTAAGAGAAATACTTGTTAGGGTAATTTTAGCGCCAAATTTAAATTTTTTTACAACATTTAGGAGTGAAACTTTAGCCTTAAAAAGCGTCTCATGGATAGGAGTTGCATGACTAGCACAAAACCCTACTATTCAGAAAAAAATTCCAGCCAAATATGTGAGGTTCGCCTTTAGATTTCATAGGAAAAAGCATTCATTATTAGTGCTTATGAGTGTACCGGTAGCATTTAGATTCTAGAACTTGCGTTAGTGATGCATCCCGAGACCGCTAGTGAGACTACATTCGTGTAGTAGGATTTACTACATGATAAGAGGCATTAGGATCACTCTTGTGTTAAACCCGTATCATAGTTACTTGACCATTTAAGTCATATTACTTGACTAGTAAAGTCAATTAATTTTTCCCACACCTTAGCGTTGTACTCATTTTTAGTACACAAAACCCCTAGTACACCCCTCCGAGCCTATCTTTTCGTTTCTAACTTTAAGCATCTTACTTAAAGGAAGAATTTATTACAACCCACCCAAATGTACACCCAAATCGCCTTAGCCTTCCGTGTATGCACTCATCTTTAGTGCATTATTGTTACATGTTTAAACCCTTAGTTAATTATCTAATTGATTACATGGTTGCTAAGTCGAGTCATATCTTGTACATATTGTGTTGGGACTATTGGGACTCATGGGTAATGTACTTGTGTTATGGAGTAATGGGGAAGAACATTATATATTACCCCCATATGTGCGTTAATCTTGAAAACTACTCCAAGTGTTTCGATTATCTTGATTCGAGTCATTAGAGTAGTTTATTGTAAAGTATGTAAAAATTCAAGTGTAAGGGGAATGTACATTCCCTATGATGTATTATTTTGGATGGTAGGGTAAGAGTGTATGCAAATATATATATATATATATATATATATATATATATATATATATATATATATATATATATATATATATATATATATATATATATATATATATATATATATATATATATATAGAGAGAGAGAGAGAGAGAGAGAGAGAGAGAAAGAAAAAGAGAAAAACAAACGAACTACCATCCCATTTCATTCTATGTTTATTTTATGTTTTTGTTATTTTTGATTTATTTGCTTAAGTCGAGTCTAGTCTTGGCTTAGCAACGCCATATTGTACATGTAATTAACTAAGATGATTAACTCACCACCAGTAAATATTGCCTTTATCCAACAAAACCGTGTTTTCCATATCCCTACACCTAACGTTATAACCCTTTAAAAGACCTCTTTGATAGTTTATCCTAGGTGCTTATGCCAAGTGGTGGAGGTTTGATCCTTTCCCAAGCCTATGGTAATCTATTTGCTATGACAGGTAGTGAGAGATGTTTTCCATTTCCATATTGTGATATATACTTTATTACACCCGAGAGATGTGGGTATCTAAACACTATTTGTGAGGTGCTAGTGTATGACCTCCGTGCTTGTTTTTAGTGGAACGATTATTTGTTGTAATTACTTTTATATTAGTGTTAAATGACCCATAACTTGTATTTTGATCAGAATAAAAACGCATTTGCTTGAGGACAAGCAAATCTCAATTGTAAGGGTATTTGATGAGGCGAAAAGTGTACCGCTTTTAAGGGGTCATTTAAGCCCGAATTTGAGATTATTTGATCAAAAATTGCCCTAAATCGTTCCTTTTGTCATTTTAGGTACTTTTGGAGAGAAATCTAGAAATGGGAGCATTTTTGGACGTTTTTGGAGCATAAAAGTGAAGAAAACTGCAAAGTCTAAATTTTCCTTGCTGGAACAGTACCTGACGACGTCAAGCTTTTACACGTGACGGCGTCAAGAGTTACAAAAGAGGTGGATGTGAAACTTATAACGTAATGGCCCAGAGAGTTTTCAAGCTTATGGCCTGACGGCGTCACCAAGGCTCTCAGGGTCCAAACACACGTGACGGCTGAGAGTGATTTTCTACATGACGGCGTCACAATTGGATCTAGACAATACAAATTTTATCATGGCGGCGAGTTGACGGCGTCACAAGTTAATACATGATGCCGTCAAAGTGTAAATTCTATATATAGTTTTCCAATTTTCATTCATTAGTGTGAAACTTTGAGGGAATAAACCCTAGACGAATGTCTTAAGAAAACTGGCATACTTCCATTGGTAACTTGCTTGAATTCGATGTTAGGCTTAAGAAAACTGGCATACTTCCATTGGTAACTTGCTTGAATGTCTTAAGAAACATGATCGGAGGTGTACTACATTTTTTGGTTGTATTTAATGCGTAAGAGAATTCTAATGATCCCATGTTAGGAGCTTCTAACGACTCGACATAGGAGTGAAGTAGGATCTTATAGATTTAGGGAATATTGTACACGGTCCTACGACTAGTATTAAGGAATATGACCCGTCATCCATGAAATTGTAACAAGCTAATCAACCTGTAAAAGATATCTAGGGAGTAATGAAATCTAAATAAACACAACTTCTCTCATTATTGTTTCCACCACATTAGTATAGTAGTTTTATTTTCATTTCTGTGTATTTTGATTGCATCTTTAGTTTATTGGGTTAGTTGGCTAGCAACTAATTCCGCCCACACCTTCAAAACCTGAGATTTTAATTGCTTTCTATAAAATATAAAAATACAAAAAGAATCATCCCTCACCTCTAGACCTAGTTTAGTAGGCTTTCTAATCCTAGCGACACTATTCCTGAGTTGAACGATCAATCCCCCGGTACTTTTCACTATAGTATACTACAACGATCAGGTACACTGCCTGGTGGGGGTTGTAAGCTTCTCAAGATCCCTTGAGAGGTAAAACCTGTTGCGAGGGCGCAATTCTCACGTATCAGTGACTAATGTTTAAAGCTGATTTGTATCTGTCACACGTCCCAAATTAAAAGTGACTAAATGATCGAAAAATATTTACCAGTTACCCTCTAGTCACATAAATACACAAATGTGTGACAATAGAATTCCGAAATGGTCACACAAGTCAGATCAAGTGTGGCTATTTATTTTATTCCGGTACACTTAGTCACGTAAAAATGTTACCGTGTGACCGTTCAAAATCGACCATGTGGGACGAAAGGCTATTTTTGTACTAGTGTAACAGTGAACAGAAGACTACCTTTTAGTCTCCAGATCTAGATTTAATGTACCTATTTGCATATAATGTTATATGTCTATGAAGTTGTGAGACTATTTTATATATTTTTGAAATATGCAATGTGCAGGTGTTTATGGGTGAGCTTACATGCACGGATGGATCTCCATTTGCGAGTGATCAAAACAAATTCTTCTTAATGGACTTATAGGAGATGGATTTGCAAGTAATGAGAAGTATGATTATCATATGGCGCAGACCGAATGAACATATGATCGAGGAAGAAAGGGAGCACGATGAGCGACTGAGCCATAGAACATCCGCAATGTCACTACGCCATTTTCCACTTGTTGCGACGCCCAACCTATAGCGACGACTTGTAGTTGGTAAAGGTGGTCACTTAAGATTGGGGTCAAACGGTTAACCCACCTTTAGCGACCACTTATGATTGCTAAAAGTGGTCGCTTATGATTTTGGTCAAACAAGTCAACGGTTAATTTTGTCACAAAAGCTAGCCTAAAGTCAAAAATTCAAAAGAGTCAAGTCAACTCCGTAATATCTAAAAGTAAAAAAAAAATGGTCGCTAGAACTATTAGCGACGAAGTGTGTGAGACGACATTTATAGAGACCACAATGTGGACTTTTAGCGGCAATTTTGTAGTTGCCAAAAGTGGTTTTTAGTGTAGTGTGAGGTCTCACTAGGAAAAAAGATGATGAGATGACATTTAGTTACTTGCAGATTGCATAGTATTATAATGGTTATTTAAAAGGGATCAATTATAGTTCATCTTCCATTAACCTCGTCCATTATTAATCTTTTTATTTTTTTCTCAATACAACCCATTGACATCTATAGAGTTTACTACATTGCAAAGGTCGATAATTGGGTACTTGTTAAAGAGTATGATCAAGTTGAATATTAACCAGAGGGACTTAACTTGCAATCATTCAAAGTATGTTTAGCCTTTAGCTAATGATTGGCTCCAAACAGTCAACCTAAACTGACCAGGTGATGGTCAACCAGGTAAAACAGCCTAGAATCAATCTCCGTGGAAGTATAGGGGCTTCCCCGGGTCGTTATGTCCCGACGAGGTGTGGATGGTATTCAAACGGGTTTGTGATCGGGTGAATTTGGACAGGAATGGGGTATATGAAGGTTTGAATGATTACACTAAGGAAATACGAATGAGAACGATCTAAACAAACTATATTAAAAATTACGTGAAAACTAGTTAACTTAAAACGCTATCTAAAAACTTAAAATCAGAATTTGCTTATACGTAAGCAGAAAAATAAGCCAAATGGCTTAAATAGAAGCTATCACTTTATTTAAATTTGGTTTTTCTTTATTTTACAAAACTACTTTTACAAACCACTATAAGCTGATTAGCTAAAATAGGCAGATTATAAGCTGATTAGCTAAAATAGGATTAAACACTACAAACCACTATAAAAATAAAAATTGCAAAGAATAACATGAAAAAGACCCTAGGGCAGTTGGTGCATGTTGTGTTGTGTGTGAGGCTTGAGAGTGCAGGAGGTCCAGGGTTCGAATCCCACCTCTTGCACTTTTTGTTATTTATTTATTTTTTTTTTCAATTTTCTTTTTGCAAAACAACTAAACAACAAATATGACTAACTTTTGTGAAAAAGCTATTGCTGAGAAGCTTAAAATAAGCTGTTGCAAGCTTTTAGGACCAACAGTTGGTGTTTTTGATTTTGAGTGAGCTTTTGTGATTTGGCAGCCAATCAAGCATAAAAAAAAACTCAAATAAGCTTATACAAACACAACCTTAAACATCAACAACAACTACTAGCAATAAATAAACAAGCAACGATCAAAGAGACTATCAAACAAGCTCAGCATAAAAAAAATAAGAACAAGAAGAAAAAAAAAGTAGTAGCAGTAGCAGACCAGGAATAAGCCACAAGAAGGCTTGATTTAACACTTCAAATAAGCACTTAGGGGAAATCTGAAAGCACATTCCTAAAACCTACCTAGGGGACTTCCTAAAACAACAAATTACAAGGATTTTCAACAAAATCTGAACACTTTATGATCAATTGAAACCTGGCCAAAATCTGGATGCAGGGGAATAACAAGCCTAGGGGGTAACTTTGGGAGCATGCACAAGCTAGAGGTCTAAAAGCTAATATCTAAAAATAGAAAAGCCATAAAGATGAACTACCCAGGAACTTATAAACTAAAATTCAAGCCCTCACAAGCTTATATGGGCTTATGAAACAAGCTGAGAAAATGGGTGGTTGTAATGAACAGGCTGCTGATACAGCAGTGGGGATCTAAATGTGTGGTTCAAACAAGCTTAGTTAATAAGCACCAACCTCAAACAATTGTAAGCAATACAATATCAACATTCATTCACCAAGTATCAATCAAAAACAACTGAATCAAACAGGCTCATTTCATATCTGATGAACCAGCAGCAACAGTTGCTTACGGGCAACTTTGAGGGCCAAGTCAAGTAAGCTAATAAGGAAATGAGGCTAAACTACTTATGGATGTAACAAGCCAGCCTAGAAGGCTTTCAAAAACACTAAAAATCAAGCCCTAAGATCAAATATTGACTGAGTTGTGAACACTTGAAAAATGGGTCAACAGAAATTATGTTGGGTGCAGGGCTTATGCATGTCCACTCAGGCCACTTTGGGCAGCTGTGGACCCCACCAGAAAATTCACAAAATTATAAGAAAAGTGGGATTTCAAAGAATAGCTTGGGGACTACTTGCACAAGAAATTTTAGACCCCAAATCTAATTCCTAAATTCATGAAAATTCTTTCAACAACTGACTTTTCTGCCTAAGAGTTGATTTGACTTTTTCAAGGAAAACTTCCAATTTGACTTTTGTGAAGTTCTACTGAGCTGAGATGATTGATTATATAACATCTAACCTAAGTGAAGCTATACTAAGCAATCTTAGCACATACTGAGCTGAATTCAAGCTTTGGCTTCCATACTTCACAACAGTTAATCTGTTGGAGAGATTTGAAATGGATTTTGATTTTTTTGTTTAAAAACTACCTAAGGAATGACTAAACTTGACTATATCTACCCTAAGAAAGATAACTGAGTAATGTTTACTCAATAATAACAATAAATTCTCAGCTACATCTCTTAATCCAAACACTCCCTTAAAACTTGACTGTCATCAGATTTCAAAGGGAATTGGTGTTTAAGCTTTGGAAAAAGCAAGATAATGACTCAAACAACTAATTGGAGACAAATTGAGCAGCAATTGATCAAGGAATAAGGTCTATCAAAGCTATACTATATTATGCTAAGTATGACTTTAACAAGCAATAGTGAGCAATAATGAACAACAACAACTGAAAGCTAATAAACAGGCAATAACCACTCTCAACTAAGCTAATTAAGCATAAAAACACTGAACAAGTACTAGTTTAAGCATACACTAAGCATATACCAATAAGCAGTATATCAAATAAGCTAACTAGGTAAGAAAAATGAAAATGACTAGGGATTAGGAACTCAACAGAATTGGAGGCATCAATGACCCATAGTCAAAGCTGATAAAGCTCAAATAAGCTCAATGAGCTTATTCCAACTTCTTATTTCACCAGTTTGACTTTTTCTGACTTTTTCAAATTTGGAGCTTAACACCTTCATTGTGGAACCCAGTGACTAAAAATATTTACAACAAGCTCTGAGTAAATTTATCTGAACTTTTCAAAATAAACTTTGAACATAAATAAGATTTGCATATGAAACTTGAACTTTTCATTGAATCTAAATATTAGCAAACAACCTGATAGTCTGAGTACAAGAGAGTGGATACAATTGAAAGCTTAAATTAACTAAACTTGAAGGATCAAATTACATTTTAACACAGGTTTAACTAACTACTAATTTCTACTCTCCTTAATTAACTAAAAACTATAAAAAACTAACTCCCTGCTCCATAGCCTCTCTCTTCCTTTTATACTCAGAAATTAGGGTTTCTGAGTGCTTCTGAGCACATCCCATCTTCATTCTTGACCATAGGATTGATTAGACCCAATCTTGTCCCTTCATTAATTTTGGCGCCCAAATTCAATTTGGCGTTTTCCCTTATTATTTGAAGCCAGAGGTGAAAGTTTGGAGTCTTGTATTTGTTTGGAGGTGCAAGGGGGAGGGTGGAGTGTGTAGGAAGGTGAAAGAGTAGGGGTGATGATGGGGGGGGGGATTTGGCTGGTAGCAGAGGTGAGAGGAGGTGGAAGGTTGACCGGGTCAATGGTTGGGGTTTATTATTTAAACGGTTTGTGTATTTTATTTGTTTTGTGTTTTGGGTTTGGGTAAATGGGCTTGGGGTGGATTAGGTTTAGGCTTATGGATTGGTGTTTGTGTTGGGTTGGGGTGTAGTAAATGGGTTGGGGTTGTTTGGTTTATATCATACTTAAGGATCCGTATGGTTTAAGTTGAAATTACCATAAGGACTAAAAGTTTTGGCTTTCATAGGGACTGAAATGGAAATTTTTCCAAAGATAATAACAAGACCAAACTTGCCCTGTGTGAATAGTACAAGGGTTATTAAAATTATTTTTCCCATTTTTAAAACCCAGGGACTACTTTTGCCATTTTTGAAAGTTCGGGGACCAAAAGTGTAATTTTCTCAAACTTTTCACCCAAGGATCGTTTTTGATAATTTTTGACTTTAGGAAACCTTGGGTTGACTTTTCTTTCATTTTAAAACTTCAGGGACTAGTTTTGTAAATTTTTGAAACTTGAGGGACTGAAACTGCCAATTATGCAAACTTTGTTCATTTTTCATTTGTTTTTAAACATTTTGCATCTAAAACATATAAAACACACTTTTGGAATATTTTTAGTATTTTGATGCATTTCTGAGTGTTTTTGTATGTTTTGGCAGTTCAGATATGACAAAAATGATGAGTATTTACACACTCATCAATCCCCCACACTAAACTATTGCTAGTCCCTAGCAATCTTTTGAGAAAAACTTAATGGATTTTAAACTCTTTACTAAAAGCCATCACTTCTGGAGCAGCCAGGTGTAAGAACTGTGGCACACCTGATAACCGTGTGATTTTGAGCAAACCACCAGCTGTCAACGGATTTGATTAGTCTTTACCAAAAGCCGTTTGCTTCTGGACTAGCCAACTCTTGGTGAGCTGATTACCAATTATGGATTTTCCACGGCCTTTACCACAAGCCATAATCTTGCGGGCTAGCCAACTCATTTGTTTTCGGGGAGTTGAGGAACCATACAATTTTTGGCAAATTGCAAGCCGTCAACGGATTTGAGATGTCTTTACCAAGAGCCGTTTGCTCCTGGACTAGCCAATCCCTTTTGTCGGTTAGACAAGGCGGACTGATTACCACAAAAATTTTGAAGCACCAGTGAAAAATTTTTGAAAAATTTTTGAATTTTTGGCTAAAAACGGGGGTATTATATAGTAAAATGTGATAAAATTCGCTAGAATAGCGAAATACCCCCCCCCCCCCCCCCCCCACACTTAGGATGAATATTGTCCTCAATATTCAGAATCCCGGATATTATGCCGACATTTTGAACGTAAAAGGGCAACATTACAAGCTAAGCGTGGAAAACACCATTTTGTTTTTCACTTTTGAAATCATAGCATGGGGGACTCCCCCACACTTAGGGTGAAAACCCTATAAGCATGCTACTGTTTTTGTTTACCGAGTCGCTAGCTTGACTCGACCCCGAATTCATTTGTCCTTGGGGAAGCATGATGTGGAAGAAACAATCTCAATCGGACTTTCATTCAAGATGTTTGGACAAACATTTGAAGCACGTGAAAGTTCCACACCGATGAGATAAGTATCCGTCTCAAGATAATGATACATGAAAATGCCGGGATCAAATATGGTGTCTTCATTCCCGAAGGAGTGAAGAAGAGAAGAAGTCACCTTATAGGTGAAGAAAAGAAGAAAACCATGATGAAAATCATGAGTTGATCTTCTTCCTCAAGAGGAGGCTCATTAGCCTGAGTTTGGATTTCAAAGGGTAAGCTCGTAAACAACCCGGTAGGGTGGGTGGGAATTTGCAAATTCTCATTATTGAGTGCATCTCCCCCCGGGATATCAAACTCCGGAGGAGTCATGATATGATGAGTGAGTTCACCTGAGAACTCCTCATGAAGAGAATTATTCACAAGATGTGAATTTGTGAATTCGTGTTCCGGAATAGACTCGTCACAATCCTCGTTCTGAATATCAAAGAGTGGATTATCAGAAATCAAAGTGAATTCAGAGTCGAATTCAAATAGAGGATTGGTGAGAGTAGTATTGAATGTTTCGGGAACAAAATGATTATTATTCTCTATTGGACTGTTAGGATAAGAAGTGAGTGACGGATCATGATAAAGGAGACTTTCAATTTCTCCCAGATCGGCTTCAAAGTCAAGGAGACCATCATTACCTTCTAATGAAAGTGGATTGATGTGAGTAAGTTCATCGGCGAACTCCTCAAGAAGATGATCAGCATCAGTTTGTGGTACTGACGCCTCAACATACTCGATGTCTCCATGAGATGTACAATCATCATTAAAATCTGAGAAAGTCTCAAAATGATCGTTTGAACACTCAAGAGGTGGAGGAATATCACACATGTGCTCAAGAGTTCCCTGTGACTCTCTTGGGTTTGGAACAAGGTTCTCAACACTAGACTTTATGAATTCGTCCGATTCCCTTTCAGGAACAGTGTCAAGATGCTCGTCCCCCATGATCAAAGAGTGAGTGGGAACCTCGGGTGTGATAGCAGTTGTTTGAGATGGAATCTCAACTGCTGGGATATCAACTGATGAACTTGATGGATCTTTATAGAATTGAAGGATATCAAGTGTATCCTCATCATCACTGTCATCAGGAATAAAACGGAACTGAGAGCTAGATCTGGCTGCTTTTTCTTTTGCAATGGATTCCCTCACAGATTTTTCATATGCATCTTGGGAATTTATTCTAGCAGCCTGCTCTTCAGCAAGCAATTCTTCCATGGATTTTTGATGAGTGTGTCTTTGGGCAAAGTCTTGAACTAAACCCTTAAGCTCATCAACGATTTTCATCATATTTTGCATTTCTGGAAGAAGTGCTTGATTCATATCGTACTGTGGAGGTTGGTCGTAATAAGGTGTGTCAAAATTGTCACAAGGATATGGATTCCCCGTTTGACAATCTGAGCTGAAGTGTGGACCTCCACAGTAATCACAACAGTAAAACTGATGTGGCTGTGAGTCGTATGTGCTAGAGTTATAATCGTTATCAGGAAACTGCTCATAGACAAGCGTGTTTCCCGATTGACAATCAGAACTGTAGTGTGAACCACCACAGTACTCACAACAGTAAAACTGCTGAGTATCATGGTGTGGTAACTGATGGAATGAATCAGTCGTGTCATGGTAGGAATAGGGATCTGGGTTATAGACAGACCCGTTTCCTGATTCTACCATGCCACAACTGGGGCAATTGCCACCATTATAAGGATTACCACACCAATGGCAAACCAGAAAGTGTGGATGAGACATAGAAAGAATCAAATGTGTATAGAGGGGTAGGGATGAAGAATCAAAAGGGTAGGAGGGTAAAGATGAATGTTTTTGGATTTTTGGATAAACATTTTGTACAAATGATAAAGAAAATATTTTTGTGTTTTTTGTGTTCGTTGAAAACTTGATTTAAAAAGTTTTCGTGAACGGTTTTGTTTTGATAAATAGAAAATATGAACAAAGGATGGATAAATGTACAATGGAACAAATTCCAAAGTCACTAATCAGAAAAACTGTTTAGAAAACGCACACAACCTCCCCGGCAGCGGCGCCAAAAATTGATTGGCTCCAAACGGTCAACCTAAACTGACCAGGTGATGGTCAACCAGGTAAAACAGCCTAGAATCAATCTCCGTGGAAGTATAGGGGCTTCCCCGGGTCGTTATGTCCCGACGAGGTGTGGATGGTATTCAAACGGGTTTGTGATCGGGTGAATTTGGACGGGAATGGGGTATATGAAGGTTTGAATGATTACACTAAGGAAATACGAATGAGAACGATCTAAACAAACTATATTAAAAATTACGTGAAAACTAGTTAACTTAAAACGCTATCTAAAAACTTAAAATCAGAATTTGCTTATACGTAAGCAGAAAAATAAGCCAAACGGCTTAAATAGAAGCTATCACTTTATTTAAATTTGGTTTTTCTTTATTTTACAAAACTACTTTTACAAACGTAACCTAAAATTAAAAACGCAAAAGTTATTTAAATAAAACGCGAGTTAAAATTAAAATAAACGCGAGTGCGCAAAATAAAACGTGAAATTTACGCTACGCAAACCCTACGGACATGAAAATTATATTTTTACGATCCTAACAATCAAAGAAAATTTTAGAAACAAGAAAATTATTTTTTTGACTTTTTAATTATTTATTATTAATTAAATACTAAATAAACTAAAACTAATTACTAAAAATACTAAACCATTTTGGAAAAATATGAAAATTTTTCTAAAATTACTTTATACTAACACCAAGATGAGAAAAATAAGAGAAACCCAAAATGCTTATAAATAAGCAGATTATAAGCTGATTAGCTAAAATAGGCTTAAACACTACAAACCACTATAAAAATAAAAATTGCAAAGAATAACCTGAAAAAGACCCTAGGGCAGTTGGTGCATGTTGTGTTGTGTGTGAGGCTTGAGAGTGCAGGAGGTCCAGGGTTCGAATCCCACCTCTTGCACTTTTTGTTTTTTTTTTTTTTTTTTTTTCAATTTTCTTTTTGCAAAACAACTAAACAACAAATATGACTAACTTTTGTGAAAAAGCTATTGCTGAGAAGCTTAAAATAAGCTGTTGCAAGCTTTTAGGACCAACAGTTGGTGTTTTTTATTTTGAGTGAGCTTTTGTGATTTGGCAGCCAATCAAGCATAAAAAAAACTCAAATAAGCTTATACAAACACAACCTTAAACATCAACAACAACTACTAGCAATAAATAAACAAGCAAGGATCAAAGAGACTATCAAACAAGCTCAGCATAAAAAAAAAATAAGAACAAGAAGAAAAAAAAAGTAGCAGCAGTAGCAGACCAGGAATAAGCCACAAGAAGGCTTGATTTAGCACTTCAAATAAGCACTTAGGGGAAATCTGAAAGCACATTCCTAAAACCTACCTAGGGGACTTCCTAAAACAACAAATTACAAGAATTTTCAACAAAATCTGAACACTTTATGATCAATTGAAACCTGGCCAAAATCTGGATGCAAGGGAATAACAAGCCTAGGGGGGTAACTTTGGGAGCATGCATAAGCTAGAGGTCTAAAAGCTAATATCTAAAAATAGAAAAGCCATAAAGATGAACTACCCAGGAACTTATAAACTAAAATTCAAGCCCTCACAAGCTTATATGGGCTTATGAAACAAGCTGAGAAAATGGGTGGTTGTAATGAACAGGCTGCTGATACAGCAGTGGGGATCTAAATGTGTGGTTCAAACAAGCTTAGTTAATAAGCACCAACCTCAAACAATTGTAAGCAATACAATATCAACATTCATTCACCAAGTATCAATCAAAAACAACTGAATCAAACAGGCTCATTTCATATCTGATGAACCAGCAGCAACAGTTGCTTACGGGCAACTTTGAGGGCCAAGTCAAGTAAGCTAATAAGGAAATGAGGCTAAACTACTTATGGATGTAACAAGCCAGCCTAGAAGGCTTTCAAAAACACTAAAAATCAAGCCCTAAGATCAAATATTGACTGAGTTGTGAACACTTGAAAAATGGGTCAACAGAAATTATGTTGGGTGCAGGGCTTATGCATGTCCACTCAGGCCACTTTGGGCAGCTGTGGACCCCACCAGAAAATTCACAAAATTATAAGAAAAGTGGGATTTCAAAGAATAGCTTGGGGACTACTTGCACAAGAAATTTTAGACCCCAAATCTAATTCCTAAATTCATGAAAATTCTTTCAACAACTGACTTTTCTGCCTAAGAGTTGATTTGACTTTTTCAAGGAAAACTTCCAATTTGACTTTTGTGAAGTTCTACTGAGCTGAGATGATTGACTATATAACATCTAACCTAAGTGAAGCTATACTAAGCAATCTTAGCACATACTGAGCTGAATTCAAGCTTTGGCTTCCATACTTCACAACAGTTAATCTGTTGGAGAGATTTGAAATGGATTTTGATTTTTTTGTTTAAAAACTACCTAAGGAATGACTAAACTTGACTATATCTACCCTAAGAAAGATAACTGAGCAATGTTTACTCAATAATAACAATAAATTCTCAGCTACATCTCTTAATCCAAACACTCCCTTAAAACTTGACTGTCATCAGATTTCAAAGGGAATTGGTGTTTAAGCTTTGGAAAAAGCAAGATAATGACTCAAACAACTAATTGGAGACAAATTGAGCAGCAATTGATCAAGGAATAAGGTTTATCAAAGCTATACTATATTATGCTAAGTATGACTTTAACAAGCAATAGTGAGCAATAATGAACAACAACAACTGAAAGCTAATAAACAGGAAATAACCACTCTCAACTAAGCTAATTAAGCATAAAAACACTGAACAAGTACTAGTTTAAGCATACACTAAGCATATACCAATAAGCAGTATATCAAATAAGCTAACTAGGTAAGAAAAATGAAAATGACTAGGGATTAGGAACTCAACAAAATTGGAGGCATCAATGACCCATAGTCAAAGCTGATAAAGCTCAAATAAGCTCAATGAGCTTATTCCAACTTCTTATTTCACCAGTTTGACTTTTTCTGACTTTTTCAAATTTGGAGCTTAACACCTTCATTGTGGAACCCAGTGACTAAAAAGACTTACAACAAGCTCTGAGTAAATTTATCTGAACTTTTCAAAATAAACTTTGAACATAAATAAGATTTGCATATGAAACTTGAACTTTTCATTGAATCTAAATATTAGCAAACAACCTGATAGTCTGAGTACAAGAGAGTGGATACAATTGAAAGCTTAAATTAACTAAACTTGAAGGATCAAATTACATTTTAACACAGGTTTAACTAACTACTAATTTCTACTCTCCTTAATTAACTAAAAACTATAAAAAAAACTAACTCCCTGCTCCATAGCCTCTCTCTTCCTTTTATACTCAGAAATTAGGGTTTCTGAGTGCTTCTGAGTACATCCCATCTTCATTCTTGACCCTAGGATTGATTAGACCCAATCTTGTCCCTTCATTAATTTTGGCGCCCAAATTCAATTTGGCGTTTTCCCTGATTATTTGAAGCCAAAGGTGAAAGTTTGGAGTCTTGTGTTTGTTTGGAGGTGCAAGGGGGAGGGTGGAGTGTGTAGGAAGGTGAAGGAGTAGGGGTGATGATGGGGGGGATTTGGCTGGTAGCAGAGGTGAGAGGAGGTGGAAGGTTGACTAGGTCAATGGTTGGGGTTTATTATTTAAACGGTTTGTGTATTTTATTTGTTTTGTGTTTTGGGTTTGGGTAAATGGGCTTGGGGTGGATTAGGTTTAGGCTTATGGATTGGTGTTTGTGTTGGGTTGGGGTGTAGTAAATGGGTTGGGGTTGTTTGGTTTATATCATACTTAAGGATCCGTATGGTTTAAGTTGAAATTACCACAAGGACTAAAAGTGAAATTTTGGCTTTCATAGGGACTGAAATGGAAATTTTTCCAAAGATAATAACAAGACCAAACTTGCCCTGTGTGAATAGTACAAGGGTTATTAAAATTATTTTTCCCATTTTTAAAACCCAGGGACTACTTTTGCCATTTTTGAAAGTTCGGGGACCAAAAGTGTAATTTTCTTAAACTTTTCACCCAAGGATCGTTTTTGATAATTTTTTACTTTAGGAAACCTTGGGTTGACTTTTCTTTCATTTTAAAACTTCAGGGACTAGTTTTGTAAATTTTTGAAACTTGAGGGACTGAAACTGCCAATTATGCAAACTTTGTTCATTTTTCATTTGTTTTTAAACATTTTGCATCTAAAACATATAAAACACACTTTTTGAATTTTTAGTATTTTGATGCATTTCTGAGTGTTTTTGTATGTTTTGGCAGTTCAGATACGACAAAAATGATGAGTATTTACACACTCATCAGCTAACTTTGGAGCTGAATGTCAAGATAGAAGCGTTAGAGGTCTAAAGTGAAAGTTGAGCCTATATAAGCTTCTCATTAGATCTAGGGTTTCATTATCTTGAATACCCGTTTTCTGTTATCTCTCTTAAATTGCACACAGTTGTTCTAGTCTTTTGCACACAGCTGCTCTGGCCAACCCCAGTCCAATTGGCTGATTCTTTGTTGAATCTTGGGTGTGAGTTGTTTTTTCTTTGTTGATTAGTTGTTTTTATGCTTGTTTATCTATCTTTATTGTTGATTGTATCTGTGGTTATCTGTTCTTTGTTTTCCATTGCTATTTGTCTGTTCTTGATTATCTGTTATTATGTCTGCTGCTGGTGGTGGTGTTGATCCACCTGTTTTGATTAGTAATCTTGATGGTGGTAATCCTTTGCATATTCAGACTAATGATAATAGTAACACTACTTTAATTCTTTTTAAATTTCTGTGAACTGAAAATTATAGAATTTTGGTCTGGTGCAATGAAATTAGTTTTACAGGCTAGGAATAAGTATAGTTTTGTTGGTACTTGTTTAAAAGAGTCTTATGTCACTAGTAATGTTTTATCTGCCCAATGGGACACATGTAATGCCATTGTCTTAACTTGGATTATGAACTACGTGTCTCAAGATGTTTATATGGGATTAGTGTATTCTGAAAATGTTGCTTCTGTTTGGAATGAGTTACTAGAAACTTATGATAAAGTTGATGGGTCTGTGGTATATAATTCGTTACAAAAGATTAATTCAATTAAACAAGGTGGTAGTTCTATAGCAGATTATTATCATAGGCTTAGTTCTTTGTGGAGAGAATTTGATGCTTTGACTAAATTGCCTAAATGTACATGTGAGGTTAAATGTTCTTGTGATGCTAGTAAGGAGTTAGGTTTACATCAACAATTGATGAAGCTGATGCAGTTTCTTATGGGCCTTGATGATTGTTATCAACTTGTGAGAACTGCTTTGTTGACCAGGGATCCTCTCCCTGAGGTCAAATACGCATATGCCACTATTTCTAGAGAAGAATCCCACAGAGGGATTCCTGAGACTTCTAGTGTTTCTGAGTCTAAAGTTAATGCTACTTCTGTTGCTGCTAAATCTGTTAACAATAGTGAAAGGGTGTTTAATAATAATAACAACACTAGAAATTCTGGTTCTGGTTCTAATAATAACAATAGGGGTCCTAATCCTAATCTAAATTGCAAAAAATATGGTAAGATTGGACATACTATTAAAAGATGTTATGGAGATCATTGGTTTTCCACATGGTTTTGTTAAAAACAATAATCCTATTAAACAGAATATTTTTAAACAAAATTATAATGCTAATGTTGATATTAAAGATGATAAATCATCATCTGCTAGTACTTCTTCTGGTTTTACATCTGAGCAGATGAAGAAACTCTTGTCTTTGATTAATGATAATTCTTCTCGGAGCATACATGCCACCATGGCTGGTAGGGCTTCTTTCTATAATCACAATGTCTGGTTTAATATGAAATTTTCTAGATATTTCTTTGCCAACTCTAGTAAGATTTTTGATACATTTCTTTGGGTTGGATTATTGATTCTGGTGCTATTAGCATCTTACTATGTCTACTGCTGGTATGTTTAATGTTGCTGAAATATCTAGTCTTAAAATCACTGTTGGTCACCCTAATGGCACTTTAGCTAATATAAGTCACATAGGAAACTTAAAGCTTACCAATAATGTTGTGTTATATGATGTTTTGGTTGTACCTGGTAATTGTGTCAGTCTTTTATCAGTTAATAACTTGATAAGAGATAGTAAAATGTTTGTTGGTTTTAATGAAGACAAATGTTATATTCAGGACTTGAAAAGGGAGACAATCTTGTGGACTGATAGTCAGTGTGATGGTCTTTATCTATTTGATATGCAATCTGTCAAAACAGTTGTCACAAACCATTAACTTCCCCTTAGGTTAGAAATACCTTACTAACTTAGCTTAGGCCCTCACTAGCACCCTAGGGTTAGAAATGCCTTACTAACTTAACTTAGGCCCTTATTAGAGCACACTAGGATTATAAATGCCTATAGGATTTTCCCGAGTTAAATTTTTGCTTTAATATACCATTATAACCTAACTAACCCTCAGACAAGCTCACGTATCCACCTATGCCAACCACTACTATGTTTACTTGATGTAAACATCCAAGTATTTCAAGTCAAGGTAATAAACATATTTTCACTAAGAAAAATAGTACTATAATACCCTATACTTGCTAGAAAACCCTAAATGCACCTACGTGTTTCTAATTAGTTTTAAAACCCTAACTGCCTATCTGAACTTACATGTAAAGTGCTTAGGACTTAGATATAAGTTAAAATAGATACCTTAGGATATATTAGAACCCTTAGGATATAGTACAACCCCTAGAAACTTAGGTTCAAGTCATATAAATACAAAACCTTAATTAGGTCATAACTTCCCGAAACTAGGTCAAAACTAGGTTAAAACTTTACCATAAGCTACCATCACTTTGTATAAGCTACTAATAGTTACTAAACATCATTAGGACCTTAATTAAGATACTAAAACATAGATAAAACCCTAAACACTTATAAAACAAAACTAGATAAAAATTAGACTTAAACACCTAAACTATACTACTTAAGCACCTTAATATGAACAAGCAACCACCCTAGATCCTCTATATGAATACGCTAGCACCCTAGCACCTCCAAGCACCCAAGCTAGGAGGTGCATCACCTCCTTGTCACCTCTTTTCTTCGAACCGCCTCTCACGACTTCCTCCCACCACAACCGGCCTAGAGCTCAGCCCCTAGCTACTATAGCTCATCCCCATCATCACTAGACCTGCCACCACCTCTCCTAGCCATGCTTGCTTAGCCCCTCCCCCTGCACGACACCTAGGCACCTGTTTCTACCCAAACCGCCAATACGCACCCTACAAATACCCTCCTCCTCCTCTCATTCTTCCTCACACCTCTCCTTTCCCTCTCTACCTCACATTTATGTAATACTAAGTTGTTAGAAGCAGTAGGAATCAAACAAGGAAGCTTTGGTCGTGTTGTGTTGTGGTTTGGAGTCGTCGGAGGCATAAGAAACCCTAGAACCTTAGTTCAGCCCTCCCCCGACCTAGGTAACCTTTAATTTACGTCTAGATAGTCTTAGAATAGATTTAGATACTTAGTATATGCCTTAGATAGTGAGTAGATTGCCATGCATGCATGTTTGCCCTCGTAACCCTAGTTTTAGGTCAAATTACATGCTTATGTGTTTTATAGCTTTCCTACTTGATATAATTTGCATTATGTGACTTATTTGAACTTATATGAGTTAGTTATAAGCTTAGAAACTAGATTGCCATGCTAGAATTAAAATTATATACATTTAGGAGTAGTTTTGCAAAATATTACATGCATAGGGGTATATATTGTAAATTCCTGAAACTATAAAGTCTAGGGACTGTTTTTAACATTTTCTAGAAGATATTAGTGTAGGGACTAAATTTGAAATATATTAAACCTTAAAATAAACTAATAAAACAAATATAAAACTAAAAGAACTAAAACTGCAAATAGTATAAATATAAGGGTAAATAGAGTGAATAATAGAAATTAATATAATCTAGGAACCATATGTGTTATTTCTTTAAAATATAACAGTTTAGGGACTAAATATGCATTAGTTAGAAAGTTATATGCCTATCTGTTATAAGTTTATAAGTTTAGGGTAGAAAACGTAAATATATATATAAAGGGTAAAAATGGACTATTTTCATAAAATATAAAAACCTATTTAAGTTAGAAGTATAACACAATACTAGGGAGCTTCATGCGAGGAGTACTATGTGGATATTTCGTTTTGATGAGTTTGTTGGGTTTATGAATTAAAGTGCCCTGACTCCTCGAACGATTATTGCATATACTTCTGAGATATGATGGCCTGAATGGTGTTATTTATAACTAAACCCTAATAACAACATAACTCATTAATAGGGAACTTTGTGTGAGGAGTATTGACTTCTGAATTATGATGGCCCGAACGGTATTATGCTGATCACATACTTCAATAGTAGGGAGCTTCATGTGAGGAGTCATATACTTCTGAATTACAATGGCCCGAACGGTGTTATGTTATATATAAAAACCTAAATAGTAATTAGTTAAGAAAACCTAGACTAAGACTTGGCATAGGCACACCCGCACTACCCCAGGATACATGAGTGAGTTATCTAAACCCCTACTTAAATTAGCTAGAGACTCAGGTGAGTTTTCATAGCCTCACACCCTTTTAAATGTTTTACAAACCCTGTGAGGGGGATACATGCTTTAAAACCAAATACAAGTCTTTGCTCTGGTTATTATACGAGTAAACTAACAACCATCATTACATAACCAAAATTCATGAATCTAATCACTTGGGACGTTTTACCCAAGCGAACGCGAATATAGTTGATAGATCTATTGGAGTTTGACAACTCCCGTTGGTATTAACACCCCACTAGGTGGTACCAATAAGTACTATATTTGAACCCACTGAAGGTTTAACTTTGGCAAGTTATCATTCCCATCCCCTCATGGTTTGGTCTGCAGACCCCATGATCCGGATCGTTAACGTGTGGTTCATGAGCTTAGTGCAATATACCTTCTTTCTAACACTAACCCTTTTCCACACATAGAGTTTAAGCTGAACTCTGTGGAACTTGTATTTATACTTTAACTTTTTAAACCTATGACTCTCACTCAACATACATGTTGACTTTTAAGCATGTTATCTTAGGTAATTAGGCACTATAGGAACCCTGGCACGGAGAACTACTGGACATGAGGACGTCCAGAATAGTTATCATTCATCAATTTTGTTTCATAAAACGTATCTTAGGGACCTCTCTTTTGGTAAAAGTATATCTTTTACTGTAAAAACTCTGATGAATAAATGAATGATAACAACCTTTTTCAAAAACGTCTCTTTTCGAGTCGTTTTCTATTATCTTGTCTTTGTTTCCATGAGTAATACCCCAAACACTTTATCCTCTGCGATCAGTGAAAAATGGGGGTGTTACAACTATGAGTAAAATTAATTTTGTTATGTCTTATAATGTTGATGAGGCGAAAAATGAACCCTTTTTAGGGGGTCATTTAAGCCCGGAATTGAATTTATTTGATCAAATATTGCCCTAAATCGTTCCTTTTGTGATTTTAGGTACTTTGGGAGTGAAATCTGGAAAAGGAAGCAATTCGGACGTTTTTGGAGCATAAAAGTGAAGAAAACGCCAAAGTCTTAATTTTCCTTGTTAGGAACAGTAGGTGACGGCGTCAAGAGTAAAATCCTGACGGCGTCAAGAGTAATTTTCATAACGGCCAAGTACAGAAATGAAGGCGTCACAAGGTAGAGCGTCAAGAGTAAAATACGTGACGGCCTAGAAAAAGTTATAACGTGACGGCATCAAAAGTAGATCAAGGAAGTCCGAGAAGTATTTTGGCGGCGAGATGACGGCGTCACCAATTTGGTCTTGACGCCGCCAGCCTCAATTTCCTATATATAGTTTTCTAATTTTCATTCATAAAAGAAGAGAAGTTTTGGAGAAACCCTACTTAGTACGAATTTTACAGGTTTTTCAAGGGTTTTCAACCCTTGAACCCTTTCATGTGTAATTGAGATAAGTGTTCTTTTAATTCAATCAATATGTCTATGTGTTGGTTGTCTATATCTTGTTCTTGTCTTAATTCCATCATGCTAGGCTAGATCTATCTTGTGTTTGCTTAGATCTAATGAAACCTATATGTTAATTATGTGTTGATTAGTTGTTTATGGTTGTATTGGATGAATTATTTCGATGTTAGGCTTAAGAAAACTGGCAGATCTCCAATTGGTAACATGCTTGAACGTCTTAGGAAACATGAACTAACGTGCACTAGGTTTTATTGGTTGTATTTAATGCATGAGTAAATTCTAATGATCCCATGTTAGGAGCTTCTTAGCCGGCTCGACATAGGAGTGAAGTAGGCACTTATAGGATTGGGGAATTAAGTGCGCCACCCCATGAATGGTATTAAGGAATACAATCCGTCATCCACGCAACTATAACAAGTAATTAACGTGTAAAATATATCTAGGGAGTAGTGAAATCTAAGTAAACACAATTTCTCCACTTATTGCTCACAACCTTAGTTTAATTTAGTTTATTTTCATTTCTAGTATTTTATTTTGATTGCATCTTTAGTATTGGGTTAGTTGACTAGCAACTAATTCCGCCCAAATCCTTCAAACCCGAGATTTTTACTTGCTTTCTAAAAAAATATAAAAATACAAAAAATAATCATCCCTCATCTTTAGAACTAGTATTTTTAGGTTTTCTAATCCTAGTGACACTATTCCTAGCTGAACAATCAATCCCCCGGTACTTGTCACTATACTATACTACAACGATCAGGTACACTGCCTGGTGGGGGTTGTAAGCTTCTCAAGATCCCTTGAGAGGTAAAGCCTGGTGCGATTCCCACGTATCAAGTTTTTTGCGCTGCAGCCCGGGGAATAGTTATTGTCTAGGTTAGAATCTCTTTTTATTAGGTCTACTTGCTAGATTCCTTTCTAGTAAGATTTTATTTTTATCTTTAGGTTTTCTTTAGTCTATCTTATTTCTTTGTGTCCTTTGTTCGTAAACTATTTCGATGGATAACAATAACATTGATCGTTTGATTTCTGTTATTCGTGTTTTTCGTTGTAGGATTTTCCAAATGCCTGCCCCACTCCCTTTAGTGGAGAATGAGAACCCACCTAACCTCTCGCCCAACCACCACTTTGACAATAATTCTGAGTTAGATGAGTCTGATCATGATGATGACCGTAGGGCTAGCCCCTTTTACTATTCAGACTCCGACGAGGATCTTGATGATGGTGATGTGATTAATGAGAATAAGATGGAAGAAGAAATAAACCCTCTTAGGTATGTCGACCCTAGAACTAGGATTGAGTGTGATAGTTCATTTAACTTGCAATTTCCTTGTAAGATCGGATTTAAGAGCTTTAACGCCTATCTTAACTCATCTCTCCCAATGAACATAATCTCGCGTAATGAATACAATAAAATCATGGTAGATGAGTTAGAATACAAAGAAGAAAATATTATTGCTAGGGCAATACCATTGCATGTGTTTGTAGGAAGCTTGGTTTATCTTGTTGAGTTCATGGTTATGGAGAATCTAGGAGAATTTATTGATGATAAGTTGACCCAAGTTGTGTTTGGAAAACCTTTCAAACGGTTGACCAACCTCGATGAAAAACTCATAGAAGGGTTAATTACATTCTCGGATGGGGATGAAGATTTTGTCTATCAAATGCCCCGCACACACCCTAGGTTCAAGGATTTTTCCATGGAAAAGTGTAGTAGGTATCTGCCCATAGAAATACTAAGTGAGAATGATAAGAGAAAAGGACTTAAGTATACTCATGAAAAGAATAAAAGATACTATCGCGGATTCTTAGAGTTAGGAGATGATTATAAGAAAGATGAGGCGACTATTAGATGGCTCACACTTGGTTATGTGAGCATAAGTGATACACGTTAACCCATGACCTCGAGTCTAGCTACAAGACTCGTAAATAAAGAAAAGCACTTCTTGGGAGGCAACCCATGTTTTGTGTGATTTTATTTTGTTTGTTTGTTATTTGCTTCCGTATGCATGCTTTATTTTTATTGTTGGTAGATCATGTTTCTCAATTAAATAGTGGAAATACTTTACTTTGTTGTTTTGGCCTAGTCTCAACTCCACCTAAAAGTATTTTTGCAAAAGATAAGTGTAAGGGGAAACCCCAAATATGTTTTTAAGAAACAAACCGATCATGATTCTCCACAATATTAAATGAACATGTATATTCGTATTTGTTAGAGTCAAATGCTTGTATTGAGTCATAATGAAGTTTTGCAGGATTTTCCAGGAAGTAGGACCAAGTTTTTCCAGAAATTTTCCAGAAACTTAACACAAGAATTTCTGCAGGTCACTTCTGACGGCGTCACGAGTTAACTCTTGACGGCGTCACGTGTAAAAATCTAGAAATTTTACCAGTTTTGCTTTTCTAACGGAGTCTTATGGTTTTTGTGAATTATTAAGTTTTATAATCTCCAGGAAATCTGCAAACTTCATTCCACAAGCATTATATCTTATTTTGTTTTCTAGGATTTAGTAACTTATGTAGGTTGCCGCCAATTTTATGCGAGGTTGTCTTGTCTATTTTCTCAGGATTCCCAGGTTATTTATGACAAGAAGATGATTTATATTCTGGAAGGGAAGCTTTGATTGTTCATTTTCTTGGAGGAAGATTTAATCTGGCCACCTAATTATCCATACAGAGCGAATCAGGGGAGTATTTGATTTCATTCTTTTTACTTTTTCACTTTTACATTCTTTACTTGAACATTAGGGACAATGTTCATCCTAAGTGTAAGGGGAGGGTAAAATGATGATACCTTACAAATACACTTTCGCTTGAGTTTGTTTGTTTGATAGTAGATGTGTAATAAAACTATGAGAAATACTTGTTAGTGCAATTTTAGCGCCAAATTTAAATTTTTTTACAACATTTAGGAGTGAAACTTTAGCCATAGCAAGCGTCTCATGGATAGGAGATTGTATGACTAGCACATAACCGTATCATTCAGAAAAATTTTCCACCCAAATATGTGAGGTTCTTCTTTAGATTTGATAGGAAAAGCATTTACTATTAGTGCTTATGAGTGTACCGGTAGCATTTAGATTCTAGAACTTGCGTTAGGGATGCATCCCGAGACAGCTAGTGAGACTACATTCGTGTAGTAGGATTTACTACATGATAAGAGGCATTAGGATCACCCTTGTGTTAAACCCGTATCATAATTACTTGACCATTAAAGTCATATTACTTGGCTAGTTAAGTCAACTAATTTTTCCCGCACTCTTAGCGTTGTACTCATTTTTAGTATACGAAACCCCTAGTACACCCCTCCGAGCCTATCTTTTCATTTCTAACTTTAAGCATCTTACTTAAAGGAAGAATTTGTTACAACCCACTTAAATGTACACCCAAATCGCCTTAGCCTTCCGTGTATGCACTCATCTTTAGTGCATTATTGTTACATGTTTAAACCCTTAGTTAATTGTCTAATTGATTACATGGTTGCTAAGTCGAGTCATATCCTTGTACATATTGTTTTGGGACGATTGGGACTCATGGGTAAAGTACTAATATTATGGAGTAATGGGGAAGAACATCATTTATTACCCCCATATGTGCGTTAATCTTAAAAGTACTCCAAGTGTTTTGATTATCTTAATTTGAGTCATTAGATAAGTTTATTGTAAAGTATGTAAAAATTCAAGTGTAAGGGGAATTTTCATTCCCTATGATGTATTATTTTGGATGGTAGGGTAAGAGTGTATGCAAAAAAGAAAAAATAAAAAAAAATAAAAAATAAAAAAAAAATTGAAAAATCAAGAAGAAGAAAAAAAAATAGAAAAAAGAAAAAGAGAAAAAACATACGGACTACCATCCCTTTTCATTCTGTGTTCATTTTACGTTTTTGTTATTTTTCATTCATTAGCTAAAGTCGAGTCTAGTCTTGGCTTAGCAACGCCATATTGTACATGTAATTAACCAAGATTGTTAGCTCGCCACCAGTAAAGACTGCCTTTATCCAACAAAACCGTGTATTTCATATCCCTACACCTAACGTTAAAACCCTTTTAAAAGACCTCTTTGATAGTTTATCCTAGGTGCTTACGCCATGTGGTGGAGGTTTGATCCTTTCCCAAGCCTATGGTAATCTATTTTTCTATGACAGGTAGTGAGAGATATCTTCCGTTTCCATATTGTAATTTATACTTTATTACACCCGAGAGATGTGAGTATCTAAACACTATTTGTGAGGTGCTAGTGTATGACCTCCGTGCTTGTCTATTGGTCATTAGTGGAATGATTATTTGTTGTAATTACTTTTATATTAGTGTTAAATGACCTCTAACTTGTATTTTGAGTAGAATAAAAGCGCATTTGCTTGAGGACAAGCAAATCTCAAGTGTAAGGGTATATGATGAGGCGAAAAACGAACCGTTTTTAGGGGGTCATTTAAGCCCGGAATTGAATTTATTTGATCAAATATTGCCCTAAATCGCTCCTTTTGTGATTTTAGGTACTTTGGGAGTGAAATCTGGAAAAGGAAGCAATTCGGACGTTTTTGGAGAATAAAGTGAAGAAAACGCCAAAGTCTTAATTTTCCTTGCTGGGAACAGTAGGTGACGGCGTCAAGAGTAAAATCCTGACGGCGTCAAGAGTAATTTTCATGACGGCCCAGTACAGAAATGAAGGCGTCACAAGGTAGAGCATCAAGAGTAAAATACGTGACGGCCTGGAAAAAGTTATAACGTGACGGCGTCAAAAGTAGATCAAGGCAGTCCGAGAAGTATTTTGGCGGCGAGATGACGGCGTCACCAATTTGGTCTTGACGCCGTCAGCCTCAATTTCCTATATATAGTTTTCTAATTTTCATTCATAAAAGAAGAGAAGTTTTGGAGAAACCCTAAGGCCGAACTTAGTACGAATTTTACAGGTTTTTCAAGGGTTTTCAACCCTTGAACCCTTTCATGTGTAATTGAGATAAGTGTTCTTTTAATTCAATCTGGTTGTCTATATCTTGTTCTTGTCTTAATTCCATCATGCTAGGCTAGATCTATCTTGTGTTTGCTTAGATCTAATGAAACCTAGATGTTAATTATGTGTTGATTACTTGTTTATGGTTGTATTGGATGAATGATTTCGATGTTAGGCTTAAGAAAACTGGCAGATCTCCAATTGGTAACATGCTTGAATGTCTTAGGAAACATGAACTGACGTGCACTAGGTTTTATTGGTTGTATTTAATGCATGAGTAAATTCTAATGATCCCATGTTAGGAGCTTCTTAGCCGGCTCGACATAGGAGTGAAGTAGGCACTCATAGGATTGGGGAATTAAGTGCGCCACCCCATGAATGGTATTAAGGAATACAATCCGTCATCCACGCAACTATAACAAGTAATTAACGTGTAAAAGATATCTAGGGAGTAGTGAAATCTAAGTAAACACAATTTCTCCACTTGTTGCTCACAACCTTAGTTTAATTTAGTTTATTTTCATTTCTAGTATTTTATTTTGATTGCATCTTTAGTATTGGGTTAGTTGACTAGCAACTAATTCCGCCCAAATCCTTCAAACCCGAGATTTTTACTTGCTTTCTAAAAAAATATAAAAATACAAAAAATAATCATCCCTCATCTTTAGAACTAGTATTTAGGTTTTCTAATCCTAGCGACACTATTCCTAGCTGAACGATCAATCCCCCGGTACTTGTCACTATACTATACTACAACGATCAGGTACACTGCCTGGTGGGGGTTGTAAGCTTCTTAAGATCCCTTGAGAGGTAAAGCCTGGTGCGATTCCTACGTATCAAATGTATCTAAGATAGTGTGGCATAACAGACTTGGTCATCCTACTGATCCAGTCTTGTCTGTGCTTCAAACTGATCTTGGTATTACCAAGAATAGTTCTGTGCATGTTTGTGAGGTCTGTCATACGTAGTGCGTGGTTTTCCAACCTTGCAAAAGGTTTTACCTCTCGAGGGATCTCGAGAAGCTTGCAATCCCTACCAGGCAGTGTACCTGACCGATGTAGTATAGTGTAGTGGCAAGTACCAGGGGATTGATCGTTTTACTTGGGGAATAGTGTTCGTTAGGATTGAAAATTAATCTAACTAGGTCTAAAGGTGAGGGATGATTCTTTTTGTATTTTTATATTTTATAGAAAGCAAGTAAAAATCTCGAGTATTGGAATAGTGGGCAGAATTAGTTGCTAGTCAACTAACCCAAATAACTACAAATGCAATAAAAATAAAATAACAAGAAAATAAAATGTGAGAAAAAACCTTATATGGAGAGAAACGTGTTTACTTAGATTTCACTACTCCCTAGCTATCTTTCATTAATTGATTAGTTTGTTAAAATTGCGTGGATGATGGGTTATATTCCTTAATACCATTCGTGGGGCCGTGTACGATCTTCCCCAACTCTATAAGCTTCTACCTCTTCCTATGTCGAGCCGACAACTAGCTCCTAAAATGGCCTCCTTAGTATTCACTTATGCATTAAATATAACCACTAAAATCGTAGTACACATCCGATTCATGTTTCTTAAGATGTTCAAGCATGTTATCAATTGGAGATTAGCCAGTTTTCTTAAGCCTAACATCGAAATCATTCATCCAACAACAATTAATAACAAACAATCAATCAATAATCAATATCTAGGTTTCATTACATCTAGGCAAACACAAATAAACCTAGCCTAACATGTTAATATAAAGACAAGCATAAGATAGAATCAAACAACACATAGAAATATTGAATGATTATTGGAAGACTTATCTTTAATTAATCATGGATGAAAGAAGGGTTTGAAACTCTTACAAAAAGGCTAAAATTCATCCTAGGGTTTATGGTGAAGTTCCTCCAAAAGTTCTCTCCCTAATGAATGAAAACTAGAAAACTATATATAGAAAATACAATATAACGGTGTCACGTTATACATGTGTACTTCTCTCGGATTGCCTAGATCCAGATCTGACGCCGTCACTTTATATTCTTCACTTGGCCGTCACCTTATAGATTGTACGTGATGGCCTAGGCATCACAAAGGGTGACGCCGTCACTCTTTAAATCCAAAAAACATTCTGGCGCGTCTTGTGTAAACTTCATATCCATCTCTTTGCCAACACGTGACGCCATCACCTATAGAACTTGATGTCGTCAAGTACTGTTTCCAGCTTGATTTTGGAGACTTTGTCTTTTTCTTCACTTTTCGCTCCAAAAACGTGCAAAATGCTTCCTTTTCCAGATTTCTTCTCCAAAGTACCTAAAAAGACAAAATGAACGATTTGAGGCAATATTTGATCAAATTATCACGACTTAGGGCTTAAATGACCCCCTAAAATCGTAACACTTTGCGCCTCATCAAATACCCTTACACTTGAGATTTACTTGTCCTCAAGCAAATGCGCTTTTATTCTAATCAAAATACAAGCTAGGGGTCATTTAACACTAAGATAAAAGTAATTACAACAAATGATCGTTCCACTTTAACCAAAACAAGCATAAAAATTATACACTAGCACCTCACAAATAGTGTTTGGATACTCACATCTCTCGGGTGTAATAAAAGTATATATCACAAATGAAAATGAAAAATATCTCTCACCACCTGTCATAGCACATAGATTACCATAGGCTTGGGAAATGATCAAACCTCCACCACTTTGGCGTAAGCACCTAGGATAAACTATCAAAGAGGTCTTTTAAAGGTTTGTAACCTGAGGTGTAGGGATATGATAAACATGGTTTTGTTGGATAAAGGCAATCTTTACTGGTGGCGAGTTAATCATCTTGGTCAATTACATGTACAATGTGGCGTTGCTAAGCCAAGACTCGACTTGACTTAAGCTAATGAAAACTACAAAAACATAAACAGAAACATAAATGAAATGGGATGGTAGTCCGTATGTTTTTTCTACTTCTTTTTCTATATTTTTTTTATCGTTTTTTTTCATACACTCTTGCCCTACCATCCAAAATAATACATCGTAGGGAATTTGCATTCCCCTTAGACTTGAACTTTTACATACTTTACAATCAACTATTCTAATGACTCGTATTAAGATAATCAAAACACTTGGAGTACTTTTTAAGATATTAATGCACATATGGGGGTAATAATTGACGTCTTCCCCATTACTCCATAACAATAGTACTTTACCCATGAGTCCCAATCGTCCCAAAACAATATGTAAAAGATATGACTCGACTTAGCAACCATGTAATCAATTAGACATTTAACTAAGGGTTTAAACATGTAACAATAATGCACTAAATATGAGTGCATACAAGGAAGGCTAAGGCGATTTGGGTGTACATTTGGTGGTGTCGTGTACTAAAAATGAGTACATCGCAAAGGTGTGGGAGAATTAATTGACTTTACTAGTCAAGTGTATTGACTTTATCGGTCAAGTAATTATGATACGGGTTTAACACAAGGGTTATCCTAATGCCTCTTATCATGTACTAATCCAACTACACGAATGTAGTCTCACATGTGGTCTCGGGATGCATCACTATCACAAGTTCTAAAATCTAAGTACTACAGGTACACTCATAAGCATCTTTTCCTAACAAATCTAGGGGCGAACCTCACATATTTGGGGTGGAAAATTTTTGAGTGGTATGATTTTTTTGTGCTAGTCATACAACTCCTATCCATGAGACGCTTATTAAGACTAAAGCTTCATTCCTATATGTTGTAAAAAAATTTAATTTGGCGCTAAAATTACCCTAACAAGTGTTTCTCTTAGTTTTATTACACACCTACTATTAAACAAACAAAAATCAAGTGTAATTGCATTCTCTAAGGTATCATCTTTTACCCTCCCCTTACACGTGAGCTGAACATTGTCCCCAATGTTCAATTAAAAGGATGTAAAAGTAAAGAAGATCAAAGTATGAAACAAATACTCCCCTGATTCGTTCGGTGTGGATAATGCGTTAACATGGTTAGTTCCTCCTCCAAGAAAATGAACGTTGAAAGCTTCCCTCCAGAAATATAAATCATCTTCTTGTCCAATATAACCTGTTAAACCTGAGAAAACAATCATGGCAAACCTCGCGTAAAATCGGCGGCAAACTCTATATATAATAAAATCCTAGAAAGCAAATAAAGATATAATGCTTGTGGAATGAATAATTGCAGATTTCCTGGAGTTTATAAAACTAAAGATTTAACAAAAACTTTATGATTCCGGGAGGAAAACAAAACTTGCAAAATTTTCCAGAATTTTACACATGACGCCGTCAGATTATAATCCTAACGCTGTCAGAAGTGACCTGCAGAAATTTCATGTTTAGTTTCCGGAAAATTTCTGGAAAAACTTACGCCTTAATTTCTGGAAATCCTGCAAAATACTCATTATGACTCGATACAAGCATTTGACTCAAACAAATACTAATATGCATATTCATTTAATATTATTGTGATTCATGTTCAATCTCGTTCTTAGAAACAAATTTATATTTCCCTTACACTTATCTTTTGCAAAATACCTTTATATGTAGTTAAGACGAAGTTAAAAACAAAATAAAGCATTTTCACAATTTACTGTGAAACATGAGGCACAAACAATAAAAATAAAACATGCATACAGAAACAAATAAAATTAAACAAACAAACAAAGAAACAAAGCTTGGGTTGCCTCCCAAGAAGCGCTTTTCTTTATTTACGAGTCTTGTAGCTAGACTCAAAGTCACGAGATATTACGTAACCTTGTCCCGCAATATGATGTACCTCTTGTCAATAGAATCCTTTCTATTCGGGTGGTAATGTTTCAATCGTTCGACATTCACAGTCATCTCTCCGCCCCTTTTGCTGCTCAAGATTGCTACCCCATTGTGACCTAAGTTTCTGATTATGAATGGTCCATACCACCAGGAGTTTGATTCATCGGGAGGCACCTTTATCCCTTAATGTTTTAAGAGTACCAAGTCTCTTTCTATAAACAGGGCATGATTCTTCATCTGCTGATGGCACTCGAATTCAACATGATTCTTATCCCCACTTCCGCATCTCTCAAACCTAGCTTCTTTGTAGTTTTTAATCCTTGCCTCCCATGCGAGGATTTTTTCTTGAACATGATTATGCGGTGTGCCGGCGTTGTTTTTTAGCCTCCTTTCTATCATGCTTTCTCTCACATATCGTGGGGTCATAGGGAAGTGAATTTTTCTTTTCCCTGACTTAAACTCAATTTCCCCTTTTTCATACTTAATGACTGCTCTTGCTGTGGTAAGGAATGGTGCTCCAAGGATTATTGGCATACACTCGTTTTCTTTATTATCGATGATCATGAAATCAATGGGATACATGAAACCAGCTACATTAACTAGCACATCCTCTGCAACTCCTAAAGGATACACGTAAGAGTGACTAGCAAAGGAAAGCCTAACGCGGGTAGTGGCCGGCACCTCTTCAGTGAGCTGGGTATAAATGGTTAAGGGCATCAGGTTTACTTCTGATCCTTGATTGGTGAAAGCAACCAAAAATTGCAATTTCCCAATGCTAGCTGGTATTTCGAAGTTCCCATAAGCCATCTGCTTCGTAGCCACTTTTTGCTTAAGAAGTTTCTCGTACACTGGCCCCCCAAGTAATGTATCGTACTCGCCTCCTCCTCCTTTTTCCTCTCCAGAGGCCTTTTTTGATAAGTAGTTATGTTTGTCGCCCCTTACCTAGTTGGTTATGGTTGTCTCATTAATATCATGTTTTAGATAGTACCCTAATGGTTGGGACTTTGGTGGTTCCTCAATGGTCCGTGTATCAGGGGTTTCCTCCTCCTTATTGCTTTTACGGACAATAGATATAGAGTTAACAAACTTGGTAGTGGGGGTATCGCTTTCCTTCCTTACTAACACCTTTTCTAGAGTTTTTATTTTTGTGTACTCCTCTAACAGGTTCATCATTTCCGCCATCTTTTCTTCCATCTCTTCCTTCTGTCTATAGACGGCCTCCTCGAATTTTGCCAATCTTTCAGAGTGTGTTGACATATACTCTCTCATTCGCGCTTTGAATTGTGGAGTAAGTTCCTGAGGAGGTGGGTCGGGTCGAGCATGCTTACGAAAGGATTCCAAGTTTTCCCTAAGAGGTGATTCGGATAATGGTACGGGTTTTATGTCTGAGATAGAATTAATCGCTGCTCGTTGTGGACTTAAGGGTCTCTTATGTTTTTCAATTAGATAGTCAACCCTTTTCTCAAGTTCGCAAAGGCTTTCTTCGGAGAGCTGAATAGTCTTTTCCGGTGACGAAATTGATTTGACAGCCGAGTTTACTACAAAAACAGCAGTGTCCCATAGTTCATCATCGTAGAATGCAAGTTCATTGATGATTTCCCATGATTCTTTGGCGTCTTTTTCACGCAATCTGTCCCCGGTGGCTCGATCAATGGTGCGCTTAGTATGGTAGTCGACATGGTCATAGAAGATTTGGATTTGGAGCCAAAGATCTATGCCATGATGAGGGACTTTTTGGAGTAAGTCCTTGAAACGAGTCCATGCTTTGTAAAGAGTTTCGCCTTGATGTTGTTGGAACATCAAGATATCATTCCTTAACTTGGTGGTTCTCCCCTGTGGGAAAAATTGTGCAAGGAAACGAGAGGTGAGATCATCCCAAGATGTGATGGATCCCGCGGGTAAACGCTAAAGCCATTGACTAGCTTGGTCACGTAGAGAGAATTGGAAGAGACGCAATTGGGTCGTCTCTCGAGTTTCAACATCAAGGTCTATGGAATCTACAATTTTGAGGAAATCCTTGAGATGTTGATTAGGATCTTCGGAATGAAGTCCATGGAATGCACATCCGCTTTGCACCAACTGGATGGTGTCGGATCGCAAGGGAGACACATTGGCTCCTTGGGTGAGCTCAATGGTGTTTCGATAGCCTTGGTGGCTAGGACGGGAGTATTCTCCTAAAGTGCGGGGTCTAGGAGGTTGGTTTGGTTGTGGTGGGTTTGGTTGTAGTGGGTCGATGGGTTCAAAGATATTACCACCTTCCATGATTACGGATGGTAATGGTGACGAACAAAGGAATGAAGAAATAAGATAGACTAAAGAAGACCTATAAAAATAAAATAAAAATCTTACTAGAAAGGAATCTAGCAAGTAGACCTAATAAAAAGAAATTTCAACCTAACCAATAACTATTCCCCGGCAGCGGCGCCGAAAACTTGATGCGTGGTTTTGCAACCTTGCAAAAGGTTTTACCTCTCGAGGGATCTCGAGAAGCTTGCAATCCCCACCAGGAAGTGTACCTGACCGATGTAGTATAGTGTAGTGGCAAGTACCGGGGGATTGGTCTAGTCCTAATAATAGCTAGAACCAATCTCACACCACTACACACCTTCTTCACAACTTATGCACACCACTACTACTACACAACTTCACTACTTCTCTTTCACAACACTACTTCTACTTCTACCCAACACAACTACTTCTATTAACAACTACTAACACACCTAGATCTATTTATTACACAACTTCTACACCTTTACAATATATACAAGCCTACAATACTTCTTAACAAGATGTTGGAGGAGTATTCTTCTCTTGCACTATGAATGATGAAGGTTTGGATCACTTGAAACAAGAACTAATATGTTTATGATAAAAGGATTTAGGAAGATGATTTGAGATAATTAGAACAGAAAGTTTTAGTGCAAAAGGTTGGGAAAAAATTCAGATTTGAACCAGTATTTATAGGCAAAGAAATCTGACACAGGAGCGTATGCCGGCCCCCTTAATTGTGTGCCGGCCCCCTTAAAATTAAGGGGGCCGCCCCTTATAATTAAGGGGGCCGCCCATGTGAAACGGCCAGATTCTTTGTCTTTTCTGGGGAAAGTTTATTTGGTGAAAATTTAACTGAATTTGGTTAAAAAATTGAATTCATATATTTATTATGAAATAAACATTTTCCTTTAATTACCAAAAGTGTTTTTCTTAAATATATAAAATGTTGATACCATTTTATATAATTTGTAATTAGTAAATAAACATTCCTTTGATCATAAAATGTATTAGACACTTGTTTATTCATACCTTAAGTGAATTAGTTGGATATAATGATATTTTGTCACTAAATACTTATTTACATAATAATTTTACGTTTAATGATTTTAGATTTTGTGATCGTCAAAACATAGGTATATCAAAAAATATTAATAACGTTTTTACGCATTATTTATATCAATAAGCTCCCCCTCTATGATGATTACAAAATCTAAACTCATTAAATCAAAAATTATTATATATGCAAGTATTTAGTGAGTTTATATCACTTCTCCCCCTTTTGTAAACATCAAAAAGGTTGTCCCGAAGACGGATGAGCTCCCCCTTGATGTGTACTCCCCCTCGTTTTAAGGTTAAATGACAAATCGAGATATGGAATGCTTGCAAAAATATTTAGAACAAACAATATATATATATGCATGCAATAAACTAAATATATAACTAGAAAACATGTAAAAAGCAAACAATAAATCTCAAGAAGCATTTATTATTCATAAAAATAGATTATGTTGGAAAACATAATCATTGTTACACAAGCATACATATATGCTTTTCTTAGTAAACTACATTAGATAATACTAAGTTGCCATCTTGAGGTCTCTAGGACTTGCTTGGAGATGTGAATCATGGATTTAATGGAGGTAGACATTGGTGGGAATTTTGGTTGGAGAGTTTGGAGTGGTGGATGGTGGTGAGCTTGGAGCGGAAGAGTTGGATTGTAGTGTTTGTGATGGTGGTGGGGAAGACCTTGTGAGGAGATACTCAATCCAAGTAAAGTGCTCATTGAGAGCAATGGTTTGTTTTTGGAGAAAAATGCAACAAGGACAACTGTTGACATGATCCTCAAGTGGGACAATGTTGTTGGATGGTGAGGATGGAGTGGTAGAGGGTTGTTGAACCAAATTGCGTTGAGCAAGATGTAGAGCAAGGAGAGCACTAAGCTCATGAGCTTCTTTGAGCTCCTCAACGAACTTTTTATGTTCGGAGGAAGGTGATGATGGAGGAGTTGGGTTATTGATGTGGATTGATGTTTGGTCATTAGACATAGGATTCATGTATTGATGAGAAGAATGGATGTGGTTTTGGGATTGTGTATGTTCCTCAAAAGGATCATTTGGAAGATTTGTGGTGAGTGAGATAGTAAGGTTGTCTTGTGGAGGTAGAGTGAAGGTATCATTTGGGTGAAGTGAATGTTTAGTTGTTGGTTGGTTGGAGACAACATCATTAATTGATGAGAATTTTTGACATGTGTCAAGTTGTCTTCTCCATACGGGTTTGACGGTGATTCTAGCACCTCTTGTGGGTTTGGTTCTTTGATGATTGGGGGAAGACATGATGGATTGAGTGATAACAAATGATGAATGAGGGTATTTATAGTGTGATGATTTGGTGTTTATGGAAGGATCATATGTGGTGGATTTGATAGACAAAGTATGTTTGTGAATTTAGGGAAGTGGGGAATCAAAACAGGGTGAAATGGGCTAAAGCAGAAAGCAAACAGGGAACCTCGACCATCAGGTGTCCGGCCCCCTTAATTAATGGCCGACCCCTTTAATTTTATGGGGGCCGCCCGTTATAATTATGGGGGCCGCCCAATGTTTGGTTCCCAGATTGCAAGAAATGGTTTTTAGCACAGGTTTTTCTAGAAAGATGTTTGTTTTGAGGTTTGGTTTTGGGCAAGTCCATCTCTTTAGGAAACTAAACATATATTATCTTGATGAAGTATGCATGGAAAGTATATATATGTAGGCAACTAAGCAAATATAATAGTTTTCATGCAAAGGCAATAATGATAAAGAAAAAATAAGAAAGTTATGTATCGTAAGGCAACAAATAAGGTATAGGGCAACTTAGTGAGGGAGAAACTAATGATGGAACAAATTAGGACTAAGTGATACTTGACATTTTTCTAGTGTGTGCCTATATGCAACAAATGTGGAGATGCGATTGCTTCGACTCCTAATGCAAAGATACACATGTATCCTAAGAAGCAATCCAAAAACTCCTTGATTTAAGTTGCTTAGTCCATAATTGCCAAAAATATATATTGGATTATATATTTTGACACTTCATGTTAACTCTTATGCATGATTTTGGAAAAACGTTTTTACCATTATTTAACAATGAGTTTTCCTAATCGTGAGAAGGATTTCGAAATGAATTGAGGTTTTCTTTTAGGAAATATGTACGCAAAAACAAAATATCTCAATTCCTGATTTTTGTGCAAAACAGAATCCTAGACTCAGACTTGAGAAGACGGAAAAGAAATTTTCAATGTTTTTAATGCTCAGATGGTCGGCCCCCTTAAAGTAAGGCCGGTCCCCTTAATTTTAAGGGGGCCGCCCTTATAAATTTAAGGGGTCCGCCCATCTGACAGAGAAAAAAAAATTTCAGAATTAAGAAATTTCAGAAATAAAATTTTAATCTATTTGTTCCATCATTCCTAATACTAAACGCAAGTGGTTAAATAATTCACGCTTAAGGGGCTTAGTGATCCGTAGGGATTGCACCAGGCTTTACCTCTCAAGGGATCCCGAGAAACTTACAACCCCAACCAGGCAGTGTACCTGATCGATTTAGTATAGTATAATGACAAGTACCGGGGGATTGATCGTTCAGCTAGGAATAGTGTCGCTAGGATTAGAAAACCTAAAGACTAGGTCTAGAGATGAGGGATGATTCTTTTTGTATTTTTATATTTTTAGGAAAGCAAGTAAAAATCTCGGGTTTGAAGGATTTGGGCGGAATTAGTTGCTAGTCAACTAACCCAATACTAAGATGCAATCAAAATAAAATACTAAAATGAAAATAAACTAATTTAAACTAAGGTTGTGAACAATATATGGGAGAAATGTGTTTACTTAGATTTCACTACTCCCTAGATATCTTTTACACGTTAATTACTTGTTATAGTTGCGTGGATGACGGATTGTATTCCTTAATACCATTCATGGGGTGGCGTACTTACTTCCCCAATCCTATGAGTGCCTACTTCACTCCTATGTCGAGCCGGCTAAGAAGCTCCTAACATGGGATCATTAGAATTTACTCATGCATTAAATACACCCAATAAAACCTAGTACACATCGGTTCATGTTTCCTAAGACGTTCAAGCATGTTACACAATGGAGATCTGCCAGTTTTCTTAAGCCTAACATTGAAATCATTCATCCAATACAACCATAAACAAGTAATCAACACATAATTAACATCTAGGTTTCATTAGATCTAAGCAAACACAAGATAAATCTAGCCTAGCATGTTGAAATCAAGACAAGAACAAGATATAGACAACCAACTCATAGACATATTGATTGAATTAAAGAGAAGACTTATCTCAATAGCACATGAAAGGATTCAAGGGGTAAAAACCCTTGAATTTACTGTAAAATACGAGCTAGGGTTCACAAAGTTCGGCCCTAGGGTTTCTCCACACAAGTCCCTCTCAATGAATGAAAAATAGAAAACTATATATAGATTTTAGAAGGTGACGGCGTCAAGAACAAATGTCTGACGCCGTCATCTCGCCGCCAAATAGTTCCTCGGACTGCCTAGATCTAGATCTGACGCCGTCATGTGTACACCTTATGCAGGCCGTCATGAATTTAACTCTTGACGCTCTTCTTGTGACGCCTTCAGGTTTCTTCTGGGTCGTCATGGTTTTTACTCTTGACGCCGTCAGGACTTTCCTCTTGACGCCGTCATACACTGTTTCCAGCATGGAAAATTAAGTCTTTGGCATTTTCTTCACTTTTATGCTCCAAAAACGTCCGAATTGCTTCCTTTTCCAGATTTCACTCCCCAAGTACCTAAAATCACAAAAGGAACGATTTAGGGTGATATTTGATCAAATAAATTCAATTTCGGGCTTAAATGACCCCCTAAACGTGGTTCTTTTTTGCCTCATCATATACCCTTACACTTGAGATTTGCTTGTCCTTAAGCAAATGCGCTTTTATTCTACTCAAAATACAAGTTAGGGGTCATTTAACACTAATATAAAAGTAATTACAACAAATAATCGTTCCACTAAAGACCAAAGACAAGCACGGAGGTCATATACTAGCACCTCACAAATAGTGTTTAGATACTCACATCTCTCGGGTGTAATAAAGTATAAATTACAATATGGAAACGGGAGATATCTCTCACTACCTGTCATAGCAAAATAGATTACCATAGGCTTGGGAAAGGATCAAACCTCCACCACATGGCGTAAGCACCAAGGATAAACTATCAAAGAGGTCTTTTAAAGGGTTGTAACGTTAGGTGTAGGGATATGAAATACACGGTTTTGTTGGATATAGGCAGTCTTTACTGGTGGCGAGTTAACAATCTTGGTTAATTACATGTACAATATGGCATTGCTAAGCCAAGACTAGACTCGACTTAAGCTAATAAATGAAAAATAACAAAAACATAAAATGAACATATAATGAAACGGGATGGTAGTCCATATGTTTTTTCTCTTTTTCTTTTTCTATTTTTTTCTTTTCTTTTTCTTGATTTTCCGATTTTTTTTTTTTTTTTTTTGCATACATTCTTACCCTACCATCCAAAATAATACATCATAGGGAATGAACATTTCCCTTACACTTGAATTTTTACATACTTTACAATAAACTAATCTAATGACTCGAATCAAGAAAATCAAAACACTTGGAGTACTTTTAAGATTAGCGTACATATGGGGGTAATAAATGATGTTCTTCCCCATTACTCCATAAAATAAGTACTTTACCCATGAGTCCCAATCGTCCCAAAACAATATGTATAAGGATATGACTCGACTTAGAAACCATGTAATCAATTAGATAATTAACTTAGGGTTTAAAAAATAACAATAATGCACTAAAAATGAGCGCATACACAGAAGGCTAAGGCGATTTGGGTGTACATTTGAGTGAGGTGTAACAAATTCTTTCTTTAAGTAAGATTCTTAAAGTTAGAAACGAAAAGATAGGCTCGGAGGGGTGTATTAGGGGTTTCGTGTGCTAAAAATGAGTACAACGCTAATGGTGTGGGAAAAATTAATTGACTTAACTAGCCAAGTAATATGACTTAAATGGTCAAATAATTACGATACGGGTTTAACACAAGGGTGATCCTAATGCCTCTTATCATGTAGTAAATCCTACTACACGAATGTAGTCTCACTAGCGGTCTCGGGATGCATCACTAACGCAAGTTCTAGAATCTAAATGCTACCGGTACACTCATAAGCACTAATAGTAAATGTTTTTCCTATCAAATCTAAAGGCGAACCTCACATATTTGGGTGGAAAATTTTTCTAAATATAACGGTTATGTGCTAGTCATACAATCTCCTATCCATGAGACGCTTGCTATGGCTCAAGTTTCACTCCTAAATGTTGTAAAAAAAATTTTAATTTGAAGCTAAAATTGCACTAACAAGTATTTCTCATAGTTTTATTACACATCTACTATCAAACAAACAAACTCAAGCGAAAGTGTATTTGTAAGGTATCATCATTTTACCCTCCCCTTACACTTAAGATGAACATTGTCCCCAATGTTCAAGTAAAGAATGTAAAAGTGAATAAGTAAAACAAATGAAATCAAATACTCCCCTGATTCGCTCGGTATGGATAATAAGGTAGCCAGGTGAGATCTTCCTCCAAGAAAATGAACAATCAAAGCTTCCCTTCTAGAAAATAAATCATCTTCTTGTCATTCATAACCTGTAAATCCTGAGAAAACAGACAAGGCAACCTCGCATAAAATCGGCGGCAATCTACATATGTTACTAAATCCTAGAAAACAAAATAAGATATAATGCTTGTGGAATGATGTTTGCAGATTTCCCGGAGATTATAAAACTAATAATTCAACAAAAACTTTAAAACTCCGTTAGAAAAACAAAACTGGTAAAATTTCCAGATTTTTACACGTGACGCCGTCAAGAGTAAACTCATGACACCGTCAGAAGTGACCTGCAGAAATTCTTATGTTAAATTTCCAAAAAATTTCTGGAAAAACTTGGTTCTACTTCCTGGAAAATCCTGCAAAACATCACTATGACTCTATACAAGCATTTGACTCTAACAAGTACGAATATACATGTTCACTTAATATTGTGGAGAATCATGATCGGTTTGTTTCTTAAAAACATATTTGGGGTTTCCCATTACACTTATCTTTTGCAAAAATACCTTTAGGTAAACTTAAGACTAGGTCAAACAACAAAGTAAAGTATTTCCACTATTTAGTTTAGAAACATGATCTACCAACAATAAAAATAAAGCATGCATACGAAAGCAAATAACAAACAAACAAAAAAAAATCACACAAAGCATGGGTTGCCTCCCAAGAAGCGCTTTTCTTTATTTACGAGTCTTGTAGCTAGACTCAAGGTCATGGGTTACTACGTGACCTCATCGTTGGTTTCACTCTCTGATTGTAAATGTTCTTTGTAGAAACCAATCACCTTTTTCTCAATCGCTCCTATAATCTTATGGGCAAATTCCTTATCGACTTTATACTTTGGTCCTAGAGTCAAGCAATCTTTGTAGAAAAGACTCCTCTTTTCCCATACATAATCCATGCCCTTTTTCTTATCCTCTTCATTGATGTCCTCAAAAGCACCAATGTTATCCTTGTCAAATCGGGATATAAAGCGAAATTCTTTCATTCTATTAACAAGTCATGTTCTACTACGGGTCAAAGTGTGCACTTATAAATAATACAAAGCAATGGGTTGTAGTTGAAAGTGACCTTTATTCACTTTCAACATGTTCAACCAAAATTGACCCGTTTCCTCACAAAATATTGATTCAACCCATTTCTAACTAAACGGGTTGAAATTGCCACATCTAGTTATTTGTGACCTCAAAGAGATATATCCATCGGGTCCAAAAAATTGCAGAAACACACACAAAGAAATAATGGCAAGATTAGGAAATGGCCATAATAAGTATAGAATACAAATTAATAAAGCTAATTTATACGAGTACAAACCATCTAACCGCTAACTATCACTTGGCTAACCTAGCCTCCTTTGTTGAGGGGCCAACAAGCAGTGTACAAGGCCATTCACGTGCTCATTAACTACACCTTTCGATCCGATTCTTAGCCCTATTCCAACCTCCACAGATGAACTTTGTGGATTATACCAATCTTAGATCTTAAAGTACTTGTATCTGTCTTCCGGGTTTCTCATTCCCTCTTTCCAGTCACCCATTGACTGACCACCAAAAACTACCTGTTGTATACCCAAATAGCTGCCAAATGAGAACACAAGAAAAGGAAAGAAAATTTAGGCTTATACAAACTAACAGTGCCGACTTTTAGTAGCAGTTTGTGCCGTTGTATTGAGGTGGAAAGATGTACAGGTCATACGGGTTGCGTAACAGGTCAACAATGGATTATGACTGAAACATGTCAATTATTTAAAGTATGGGTCAACATGGGACGGGTTGGGTTAACCCGAAACCACTTTTTCTTTGCCTTTTTTTATGGGTCAACATGGGACGCTTGACCAGTTCACCTTTCACCGAAACGTTTTGGTTTGACAAAAACCAAATCAACCGATTTATATGTAATAGGTTCAAAATTGCAACCTAAAACGTTATGGATTGAAAAATACAGAAGAAATATGCTTACTTTGAACTTAATACAGTGGAGGCAGTTGAGCAAAGTAATCAGAGGTACCAATGTCTACCATGTTGAACATTCACAGGTTGTGATCTTTATCTAAAAGAGGAATGGAATGAAATGAAATCTAGCAGCAATAAACTTGATTTATGTCTAATTTTATACCCAACCCGTCCCCAATCGTGTTGAAACTCAACCTCACATGCATCATAGAATGATGACGGCATCACATTAAAGCCCTTATCCTCGTCATAGAGAGGACTGTATTACATTGATGTATTTGCTAGCTGCAGCATGAAAGATCACTATCAGCACCACTACACCAGTAACCACACATTCTGTTTGATGTTTTAATATTTGATAACAATGGCAATGGCCATAACTTTGCTTTCTAGTATAACACTGTGTAATTCTTATTGCATTTTGCAGCTTTACCTAGTAAGGGTTGAGTAACTGACTGCAACAACTTGGTACACAAACAATTGAAAGGTTGACGAATGACGAGACAAAAAAAAAGGCATTAAAGTTATGTTGTTACTTGCAAATTAGATGAATTATATGCACCCAAACGTCGCATGACATACCATGACCTGAATAACCTGTCACATAGATAAGCCAGATTGCTTTATTTATTTCTTCATACCCTTTTTAAAGAAGCAGAAATCGTATGCCGATATACAACATAACAACAGAACAGTACAATATAAAACATCTTCTCAGTTTGAAAATTACAAGCAGGTAAATGAATGACCCTTTTCAGTTGGTAAATCAAGCAGATAAAAGAAAATTACAACAAAATAGATTATATCAAACAAAGATCCTGGTGTCGTTTATCAAAGACCATAGAAAAATTAATACAAAGAGAGGGCAAATGAATTATTTACTCTCTAAGGTGACTTTAAAAGCAATAGCAGATCCTGCTTTAGCCTTGTGAAAGTCTCTCCCCTTCTTCCGTATCCTATCTTCAACCTGTAGAATCATGTTTGCAGACACATTAAACAAAACAAATAAAAGTGTACTCTAACTATTAAAGCAAGGAATTCCTCAACTTTGTGGAATATATATCACCACCCTGTACTATAAGGCAAAGAAACATAATGAACTAAGAAGGATAACGCAAAGTGTCTAGTTTTGAAAGCAAAACTTTAACACAAAAACCAAAAATCCATGTGTGTTAAACAATGTGGATAACATGAATGTAAAGTGGCACGAACTGAAAGCGAGAACCATATTTTTTTTGTTAGTCAAGTACTCCGTGCACATTGATCGGAACTTAAAGACTAAAGCTTCTTAAAACTTAGTAAATTAGATACAGTTAAAATTGTTTTGGTAAAGTTAATAAAGTCAGCAAAAGACAGCCTTATTCTCGAAGGTAATGCCAGAAGACTGGTAAGATACAAGTTATGCAAGTTAGGCTAAGATAATGATAGATTAACTCTTTAGTTACATATTTAGTTAGATTGCAGTAATATAAGTGACTTTCTGTTTACATTTACGCAAAAGTAGCAATTTCCAATTGAAGACACTATATAGTGGGACAAAAAAATTTTGTGTGCTTGGATTGACTATAAAACGGAAACACAAAGAAAAAACTTAAAATTCTCCATTCAGCGTAAAAGAACAATGAATGCGAACAAATATGCACTAGCTAGTCTCAATTCCAAAGTTCAAAACTCAAAAGAAAATACATTGAAAATTATTTACAAAAATGAAATAATTTAAAATCTTCAAACCCACGAGTAACTAGCGGTCAACTTTGGCCACCACGGCCTAAATTTTTTAATTCGCTGTGGGACCCATTGGAATCAAAACTAACTTAACAAACAAACAAAACCGGCAAGCAGCATCCTAGACCGGCGGCCGAACCCCGGGATCATCGCTCTTCGGCCCGATGTTATTAAGAGGAATCTTATCACCCGAAGAAGCTGAAGTCGACGCTCCGTTATCGGACACGACCTTCTGAGCCCTGACAGAGAACGCTCGCGACAGAAACGACGGGGCTCTTGAAAAAACCCACCGGTCTGATTTATTGGCAACCCGGTCTAAACTCCCCATTCGCCTATACGAACCTCCTCTACTACTACCTTCCCCGGTTCGGTACCCTTTTCTCGCACTCCCTTCACCCGCCATCCGAACCGTGCTTCCGGACCGGTTGAGCAACGCGTTACTTATCATTTGCTTCCTTACGTCGTCCGGTAAACGTAGCGTGAACCGTTCGGTATTCTCACCCGGTTGAACCAATGAATGACCGGTCGAATGTGACCTAAACTTTTCAAAAAATCCACGGACAGATCCCGAGCGTGGTGGATTAACACTTTGGTTCCTCTTCATTATCGGATTTGGCTCAACCCGAATACGGACATCTGTATTTCCTTGCTCCTGCTCCTGCTCCACTACGGCCGTAGTCGCTTGGTTCTCATCAACTTCTGGATCATTATTAGCAACTTGAGTTGGCCTAGCAAGATCCGATCGACATACAGGACAAGTAACGTGATTCTCAAGCCAAGCATCAATACACTCAGCATGAAAAACATGATCACATTTAGGTATCAAACGAATCGTTTCTTCATCCTCAAATTCGTTTAAACAAACTGCACACTCCAGAGCTCCTTTACCAATCTTTAAACCTTTCACAGCAGAATACGCGAAAGTTGGAAACGTTTCCAATACTTCTGAGTCAAGCCCACGTGAAGCTGCAGCTAGTCTCCCAGCTCGACGCATAGAAAGAGCTGCACGAACACTCGCTCCACCATCACCCGAACATCTACGGATATATATAGAGAAAAACCCCATAAAGAAAAGAGCAGCCACTAGGACAACTATTATAATAGCCATTGAAGGGCTAAACTTAGCATAAGGATACCCATCTGGTGGTGGTGAATTCGGTGGTTGACCTTTAACAAATGAAATCAATATCGAAACCGAAAACAATAACAGCAGAAAAATTTGAGGTTGTTTCATGGTGTTGGAATTCATTTTGGGGTTTGTTAAAAGTCCTAGGAGATGGACAACATGTAAACAAGAAAGGAAAAAGGTTTGTTTAATTATAGGTGGCTTTAGTTCATAAAAAATAAGGAGTATTATAGGTGGCTTTGGGTCGTGTATGATTTAAAAGACTCTGGTGTTTTTCTCTGACTTTTTGCTAGAAGTCGTATGTGTGTTAGGTCTTGAATGGGACTTTCTTTTAATCTTCGTAGACGTGGAATGTTCTTGTATCTAGAACTTGGACAACAAAGTTGAAATTAAAGGCTCGAAACAATAGACACGGGGCCTGTGTTTTTCTGGGGTCTGTATTAATGTTGTTTTAATTAAAAGAGATCTCTCTATTCGAAATCCATTTATTGTTCTATCTTGTTATTCTAACACCAACAAAATTCTATTCTTTATAAGATGCCTTTTGTTTTTTCTGTATCAAAATAGTAAAATGATACTGGTACAAAAACAACTTTGAACAACTTACCCACAGATTTCTTGCTAAAATGGCTTGTTAGCTAAAAAAACTTAGCTTGCTAAAAAATTAGATAGATTTACGTCATTTTAACGCGCGATGCCCTACTATTATTAATGATATTTGTTTCAATGGTTGGAATTAGCTTGATTGAAACCTTGGTGACATCACTGTAATTTTTAATTGACACTTGTATACTCAGTCTTGTATATTATCTTTTATAATCTTAAAATAAACTATATAACCTTAAACAATGTATCACATATTTTAACTTGTGTCGATTTAAAAATATATCATTACTCTTGTCTATCACTGATGGCGCGGATAATATATCTAACTCAATAGCATGGCGTCTTTAGTAATGTTTTAACTTTTTAACAGCTTTTTATGGTTGTATTAAATTAAGTTCCATGAGCTATGATCACATTATTTCTATTTTAATATTCATATACTTTTCAAAAGTATGTAATTATATATAATGATCACTAGACTCATCACCATCGAGGCCAGATTTGAGCATGTGCAAAGTGTTCGACCGCTAAAGGCTACTGTTTTTTTAAAAGCCCTAAAATTTCTAAGTATTGAGGCTACCTTAATCCAGATTTAGCATTAAATAGATGATAACGTGATATAAAACTACAGTAATTTTGATCATTTTCATGTGTTTTAAAAAAAGTAAAAGCACAGGTCTAGTTTACGGTAATACAAAGGACCACTTTGGCACTTTATCGGATGCTCGCTTTTCGCCCCTAGTGTTAATATAGTAGTAGTTTTTTAACTTTTGTCGAAAGATCTTATTTTTAATTCATACAAAAGAGTTTACATGACTGACAGTTTCAACCTGACTTAATAGCTTATAGATCTCGAAGAGCTTGACTATGTTGTTTTGATACTTTTTGTTCTAGCAATACATCTTGTGATAGTTATAAATCATTTTCATATATGCATCAAATATGTCATATTATCGAGCCCAACCCGGCAATTATAGTAGTGACATGAAAATATTTGAGGCCTTTTGTCAAAGTTTACTTTGTTATTTTAGCAAAGGCTTCCAAAATTTTGTGATGGTCATGATTACAACCACATTAGTTTTTACTCTCGTTACTAAATAACACTAAACCTGTAGTGGTGATCACTAAACCCACCACACAAACATACCCCAATAAAACACGTATATAACCCATAATACACTTACACATATGAAAAAACAAATAATTTCGGTTTGCACCACCAAACAGGTGTCAAAAGTGGTGATGCCATGTGTGGTGGAGAGAGGCCATAATGGCCTTGACTTGTTGTGGTTGCCTCCTTCACTTGTGGTGGGGTCATCATTACGCCTGGTCTTAGAAATTTTAAAATGTGAAAAACTGTATGTTAAGTAAAAGTAGGTTGATTGGTCACGCACTAGTGGCTCAAATGCTTAATTGAAGTAAAATTGTAAGTAATATTTTTTTTTCTTGACTAGTTGAAACTCTTCATCACCGAGAACCTACATCGTTGCACCTCCACTAGTTGGGTATTATTCTTTTGTTGTTTATTTTGATTGAGGTTTAACTCGAATTTTAGTTCGTTTCTAAAATTTGTTAGGATTTCCCATCAATTTTTCATTGCGTTTTGCTAACAAGTGACCACTTGACACAAGTTAGCGGATAGTTAATAAGCACAAACTTTCTAATTTAACTAAAAAATGTGTTAACTACACATTAAATAAACTCATAGATTACTATATTTAACCATAATTTTCACATAAATGAACCAAAACATTCCTTTTATTAACATGTTAATATTTGTTCAATGAGCACATATTAGCAAAACCTATTTTTCATTTAAGTAGGGGGGAGAAAGATAATGAAGAATGTTTTATTTTAGCATGTTTTTCGCAGAAATATATGTTGTTTAAGAGTTGTAGTCTCCAATGATGAAAAGAACGGGGAGGTTTTCTATAATTGAGTTTCTAAAATGTAATTTATGTTAAAAAAAAAATAGGAATAGATAAAATGAAAAGTAGACTTTCACCTAGAAAGTGGTGGATTTGCAAACAATTTAAAACAACCGGGTTTTTATTTGCCAAAACATGAAATATTCATATAAGCGATCGTTAAGTGCACAAGGTACAATTGTGGGTTATCCCATCGTTTTATAGCCACAAAAAAAATAGGCATGTCTATTACTCTTGTTATATTGATGTAAATTGCCATTGAGCTTAATAATACATATTCACCTTTTACACCCCCAAAAAAAACTGAACCCTTATGTGACCTATAGAAAATAGGGGTATAGATCACAGTTGGAGAAAGATTACTTAACCTCAGGTTAAAAAAAATATGAAAATACATATAAAACGAGGAAGTGCTTAACCTATAGATATGTATGGTTATCCTATTTAGTGACAATACTGATTGGAGATGAATAAAAACATGAAAAGAATATATATATATATATATATATATATATATATATATATATATATATATATATATATATATATATATATATATATATATATATATATATGCATAACTCGGTTGGCCACAACGATGCGAGCACCAATAATGAGAGGACCAGTATGGATCTTTCGTGCCATACATTGAAAACACGAGTTATGGCGCCGCGTACCGTGAGCTCTAAAAGTTACATTGACACCTAGCACTACGTGAATGGCGTAATATCCGATAAGGTAGTCTAAATTTATTAAGTATACCAATTTTTGACAGAATACATAAATAGACACAAAAATAAACATGTTTTGGTTTTAAATAAATGAACTTAAATAAAACCAAGTTAATCTTTCTACATGATCTAATGAACGTGTTACATTTGAGATTTTTTTTTTTTTTTTTTTGCTCGGTTTTCGACTTAACATTGAGAACCGACTAGTCTGATATACTCCATATCATAAATCACTTAAGAAATGAGATACGATTAACCAAACTGCCAGGTGAATCGAGATAGTAAGTATGAACATTTCACGAAACAGCTTGATATCAATTTGATACTAACCTTCCCACACTTGGTTCGCATCGTTTATAAGCTAAGTGTAGCACTCAAGGAGGAGGGAACACCTAGACATTATAAACCACCGGTCCATCCCATACTTGGCCGATGTAGGATCATAACACTGCCCGACCCTTAAAGAACCAATGTCCTCGTTGGTCACGGCTATGTTGGTCACAGTTGGTACCATCTTTGGGTCCAAGCCACCACTCCATAGGCCACCACTCTAAGTGTTGAAACCTCGAGAGATAAGGCTGTCTCTGATACCAACTGATATACTCCGTATCAAAAATCATTTAAGAAATGAGATACGGTTAACCAAACTGCTAGGCGAATCGAGATAGGAAGAAAGAACAATTCACGAAACAACTTGATATCAATTTGATATGAACCTTCCCGCACTCGGTTCGCATTGTTTATAAGCTAAGTGTAGAACTCTGTAGCAACTCGTATATTTCAGGTTAATATTTAACTATTTAATACCAATTATTATTATTTTTATAAGTAATTACGAAAGTTTAATCGCGTGAACTTTACTCGTAACTAATACAAGACTATGATGAGTCTATGTGTTCTATATACTTTGTTTTCACTAATAGTCATATTTTATATGAACTATTGTCATTTTTACGTAAACTTTGTACTCTTTACGTATTACGCGTACTTAAACCTATGATATTAGGTTTTATCAACGTTTAAGCTCTCCGTTAAACTTATCACACATCTAATATACTTTGTTGGAGTATATTGATGAGTTTTAACATTTTTTGTAAGTATTACATATTTATGTTGCCCGGTTTTAAGTTTCGAGATTTAAGGGTTTAACATTAATAATTATCGGGACCAAACTATACCCTCTATATACTAAACTATCGTTATAATGTAAGATTTATACCAAATCTCACACTTATCTCCACATCACGCCACCACCACCTTACACAAATACACATGTCTCATTCTACTTCATTTTTCTTTCACTAGCATTTGCATGTAACCTTTACAATTTATCATCTCATTTATGATAATCCTAAAGTTCATAAATCTCTCCATTCCTCTTCCATGGGGTTGTACACCATCAAATCCCAAACACCATCCATAACTTGATTTTTGTTACAAGTTTATGTGTTTAGCTGAAGCTTTTAGGGAGCTTTACAAGGTTCTTTGGGTTTGTTTCATGATTCTATGGTTGAATTAAAAGATATACAAGGTGTTAAGAGTTGAGTTAGAAGGCTTAGTACAAGGGTTTTGTAAGATTGAGAACAAGCTTGGAATCAAAGAAATCAAGTGGTAGAAGACTAGAAGAAGTAGCATGGATTTGCTCTTGTGGTTTCGGTGTTTTTCATCCAAGTCTTGGTAAGATTTGGGGTTAATCTTTATGTTTTTCTTTTTTTTTTCTTTTTTTTTTGTGTATATTTACATCTTGTATAAGTTGTATATGTAGTATGACTTGATGTATATGTTTTACATGGCTTAAAACACAAGAAAAACTAGTTTAGGACATTAGTTAGTAAATGGTTGGAGATTTATACTAGAATGGACACAAATTTATGAATTATTGACTTGGATAAATATGTAAGAATGATAGAAGAAGATGTAAGTTGAAATGTTCTTTGGAATTTCGTTAATTGGACTTGTGGTTTGAAAGTTGCGGCTAGTTAAAAGTTACTAAAAAATTGGTGTTCGGCGAAATAGCACACTGATCTGAATTTAAAATGAAGTTTTGACCCTTTTCTAATCTGAATCAGCTTAAGTGTAAAACACGAAAGTTGTCCGAAATGATGTTTTACAAAGGATAGCGTGGGATTTTAAGCCTGAAAGTGTAAAACAATGGCTGAGCTAAATGGTTTTTATGGTGACCCAAAGTTGTTTTTCCAAAAGCTTTGTCGCGATAAACCATTTTTCCGAACTTGGTAACATACCAAACTCGCCATATTTCATAAAAATGTAACAAACAACATTTTCATAAAACTTCATCATTTATTTGACTCTAGGAATAGTGATTTTCACAATCGACGAATATTATCACCAAAAACCATATTCAACTTATTTTTATGACAAATAACCATTGTGACCCGTCTACTTGACGAATGACTTTACTACTTAAGTATTACATTTATGCTTATTCAAAACCATAATCATTAACGTAAAATGAAAAACGTTTTCATAAACCACAAGTCCCGTTTTAACTCAATATGGACATAAGAGAACATTTAGACAAACGACGCTTTAAGATACTTTATACTTGTTAAACTTATGCTATAACAATTTATTTGACTGCTATAAGATCAATGTACAATGTTATTGTAACACCCCAAACTCGGAATAATGCAGCGCGCTTGGGGTGCTACTCGAGGGGTATAAGACAGTCACATTCATAGACAACGTTCTCATAATGAGACATTTTAGTAAAACCATATCATTCGAATACATGAATAAGCATTTAGAGTTACAAAGACTCTTAAACATAAGTCGCGGCTTAAATAAAACATAGTTTGCAACGGAAATGAAGATATAGTTCAAAAAGGTTTCTCGAATGATACGATAATAAAAGATAGTATAGATAGATAGTAAAGTCAATGATAGCCATCAAAAGTCTTCAGCCACTCCTAGTGCCCACAAGAATGCATCAATTACCTGAGATAAAACATGCTTAAAAAGTCAACACAAATGTTGAGTGTAATCCTTAGATTTAGTAATAAATCAGTTGAGCACAAGATTTTAAGTATGGAATGATATAGTAATAAATACATATATCGGGTAAGCATCAATATAATATGATTATGCTTATGCTAAGCTCATGACACACAAAGCGTTAACCGACACCAATAACATTGGCGTAAGTCGACAATAACCGAGGAATTTCATAATAAAACAGTTGCCCCCAAAGCTAGGTACTTGCCAAATACCTAGGTAAGTCGAGTATAGTACATCACATTTGGACCAACCTTAGTCCAACATGGCGGGATGGTCAAATCCTATAGGCTTATAAACAATAATCGCGCTCACTCGCAAGTGATTAATAGCTCATGATCCGAGGGACTTGCTTTTAGCAAGGTTTTAGAATATCATTTCAATCAGGAATAGCATACAGATAAACAATTGTGCTCATAAAAAAGGTAATAGTGTGTATCTCCCCCAAGGGTTTATAAACAATTTAAAAGTAAAAGTGGGGCTACGAATCACACGTTAGCAATAGAGAAACGAGATATCACAATAATCAGATGTTACGGCACAGCAAATGAACCTCAGCACAACCTAATCAATTAAATGGCATGTCTCAGAAATAATACTCGAAACGATTTATAAAACAATACTTGAATAAAATATTTTAGTTTCAATGGCATTTAGGAAACAAATTAAGACTCGTGTGGATATGAGAAAGTTAAATAAAATAATAAAAAAAGTCGACGAAATCGAATGAATAAGCAAAGAGAATAAACGAGAAGAGAAAATGAATGAAAGAAGAAATAGCATCAAGAAAGAAGAAATAAAATAAGGAAAACAAAAGAAAACATCAATAGGTAGTTTCGGTATTTACCCGTTTTTCCCAAAGAGTTGAACATATTTGAATTATAATTGTCGTTGAAATCTTGTGGTCTACACTGCTTTTACTTATTTAAACTTGTGGACTCACTAACTTTTGTGTTGACACTTTTAACATGTTTATTCTCAGGTTTCGTAAGGCTTACCATTGAATTGGAGTATTAGAGGCACATGGCATGTTTTTAATACGGTGATGCATTATATTTACCATTCGATAAAATTTTTATAAAACATTTATGTAATATTATACTTTGGGGCCTCTTGTTATAACTCTGATATTAGTTATCGAATGTTAATTTTTTAAAACGTCTCATTTAAAGTACGTTTTCTATAACTTGTACTTTGTGATATGAAGTAACACCCTAGTGACACTATTTTTCGCTCGTATACTTTAGGTGTTACAAACTCATTCCAAAAAGCTAGCTTAAAGAAGGAGGGAACACCTAGACATTATAAACCACTGGCCAATCACATACTTGGCCGATGTGGGATCGTAATATAATCCCAGGGCATTTACTTTTTTGAATAGCCCGAAGTTGACGCAGGTGAACCTCGGTGGCTACAAGGGGATTAATTTTCTCCCTGTTGGATTCGAACCTTTGACCTCTGATGACGTATAGTCCATATTCGGGTCACGAACCCGATTAATGAACATTACTAACGCCCAAGCCCACCACGAATGGGCTATCATAACAATGATTTGGGCTACCATGCTAACGGTTTGGGCTCACTAAAGCCCAAACCCAAATACATTATTTATGGTCAAGATAAGGATCTCTTATTTATGGGATAAAGATCCATAGACCGGATAGGCATTATACGCCGAAGAGTGAGGAACACGAAATCTACAAGGATTTCGTGCCTATATAAAGAATATCATAATTCTCATTAAAGGTACGATCTACAACCCTAACTCTTCTATATAACCCTAAAACCGATTACTTACTCTTACGCCGGAAGATAATCGTGGGAGACAATCCCACGATAAGTCTAACGGTGTTTGTTTGCTTTCTTAGTGCGTAGGTCTCAAAGCATTAAGATCTGATTGGTACGAGAACTGGAACCCAAACAAGGAATGCCCAACTTTTGTATCAACAAGTGGCACCATCTGTGGGACCATACACTAAGAACTAGAATGACGAAGCACAAAAACTCAAGCCAGCGGACTCCGCAGTTGGAAAAAACACATGGTGACCCCCAGAGGAGGAAACATCAAGATTCGACCTCTAGGCAGACCTCTGGAACAACCATTGCGCCTGGTTACCAAGAAACGGGCCTAACCCTAATTCTCCCAACCGTAGAATTGCCCACAGGGACTACCCAGGCTACCACGGTGGCCCCAAGTGCTGAAGATCTTCAGCGCACTCTCTTCACTACTCCCCATCAAACGGCACCCACTGTGGACAACACTGTGCCGCCATGCGCGCCTAATCGAGATAGGGGACCTAACGTGGAAACAGATGTCCTCGCGGTAGAGAGAGATGCTCCTGAATTCACGCAAAGTAATTTTGTATCCCAAAATTACGAAACCATAACTGCCCCCATGCAAGAGGAAGCAAGAAGAAGGTCAAGTATTAGCCTACAAGCTCGGCTCAACTTTGGCCCTGAGTACGAAACATCTCCATCGCGCTACCAGAAGGAGAGGCGCGAAAAGGATACCCGCCGACTTCCAGTGTTCACTAGAATCGGAAGGAAGGTTGCGGATGATGAAGCATCTGATTCACAATACTCGGAGGAGCATGAAGATAATGGAAGGCGTATCGATGTCCACGCAAGACTCGGTAGCCGCAGGATCCAGGATAGACTTGGACGGCAATGCTCACCGAGCGAGAGCTCTTCAAGGTCTGGTAGCATAAGAATTCATAATAGGCTCGGGAGACGAGCTTCCCCAAGTGAAAGTCCCCCCAAGCTCAGACTCCTGAGGAAAAACGGCACAAGCGCCGCAAAAGAAGCAACTCCTCCTCAAGTGACTCCTCGAACAACGAGGAAAAAGAAATAGGACACTGGAAGTCCAGGGGAAGACATCGCGAGGAAGAAGACGAAGATATATCCCTTCCTTGGCGCCACCAAAAGGTTGACGCATTCACGCGGCGCATCAGCGATTATTCGGATGATAAGAGAAGGCGCATGCCCGTCAGTGTTAAAACACACGATGGGACGGGTGATCCTGATGATCACATAAAAATTTTCGAATTAGCTGTTACTATCGAAAATTGGCCACAACCTGTGTGGTGCCATATGTTTAACTCCACCTTGTTAGGGAATGCGCGAACCTGGTTTAGCAAGCTTCCACGAAGAAGCATAAACGGGTTTGAAGAGTTGCGGAAAGCATTCCGTTCGAACTTCACTCAAAGAAAGAAGTGCGCCAAGAACCCTGTTGTACTGGCCAGAGTAAAACAGCGCAAAGGGGAATCCACAAGCGCTTATTTGGAGCACTTTAAGGATGAATATATATACGTCAAGGCGTGTCCTGAAGTGTTAAAAATCTCAGGGTTCATGAATGGGATCAACAATCCAGAGCTCATTAAGAGATTGAGCGATAAGGTTCCCTAAACCTTTGATGAACTGATGAAGCGCACCAGGTCCTTTATCCAAGGAGAAGCAGCTGATGCGGATAGCAAAAAAGGTTACTCAAATTATAGGTCACAAGAGCAGCCCAAGAGACAATCCAATGACCAGAGTAGCAACCACAGCAAGAACTATCGGAATCAGGGGAGCGGAAGAGACAACGACAAATACACTCCACTCATGAAGACCCCAAGGGAGATATTTGTGACAGAAGGTGCAAACTTCCCGAAACCTCCACCAATGAGCACCCTAGAGGATCGGCGCATAGGGAATGGATACTGCGAATACCATTAACAAAAGGGCCATACCACCAATGAGTGTGTCCAATTACGCCAACTAATCGACAAGTTAGTGAAAGAGTGTAAAATGGATCACCTCGTTAAGAACATCAAAGAGGGAAAGGATAAATAGAAGAATGGAGGTAAGAAGGAGACACCCAAAGACAAGGCCGACACCATCTACATGATACAGTCATGGCAGTGAAAGATGAGGCAAAAAGTCAGCCAAAAGTTTTCATTTGGGAATGAAATCTCCTTCCCCACTCTGGCTGCGGACAACGCAGTAGTGGAGCCAGTCACCATTGAAATACATACGGGGGGTCACGATATCCACCGCATGTACGTTGATGGAGGAGCATCCACATCTATTATGTACGAACATTGTTTCAAGAGGCTGCGACCTGAGATACGAAGTCAGTTAATTCCGGCCATGACGTCGTTGACTGGTTTCACAGGAGAGAAGATATGGCCCATGGGGCAATTGCGCTTACTTGTGGTCGTTGGTAATGAGCAGCACTCTACGACAGCTTGGATGAACTTCATGGTAATCAAGTCTCCCTCGCCGTACAACGGCATTATTGGAAGACCTGGAATATCATCCATACGCGCTGTACCGTTCACAGCGCATGTGATGCTCAAATTCCCAGTAGATGGAGGTATTGTGACCCTCTAAAACACCGCTGTGTCACCTAAAGAATGTAACACAGTGACGAGTGAAGCGGAGGATGTTCCAGAACAGCGCGCAGCCAAAGTGTCAAACCTAAAGGTCGCAATTCACCCTGACTACCCAGACCAACAAGTATCAATTGGAGGGTCGCTGTCTGACAAAGGCAGAACAGCTGTGTGCGCACTCCTACAAAAGAACCTAGATATCTTTGCATGGGAACCAAAGCACATGACTGGAGTGTCACGATCTATCACGGAGCACAAGCTAATAATCCAACAAGGAAATCCTCCAATACTGCAGAAAAAGTGCGGCCAGGCTCCAGATCATGCAAAAGCCATTCTGGAGGAGGTGCACAAGCTTGTAGACGCAGGCATCATGTGGGATGTCGACTACCATGACTGGCTTTCTAATCCAGTAATGGTAAAAAAGAGTGATGGCAGTTGGAGAATGTGCGTGGACTTCACTAATCTTAACAAAGCATGTCCACAGGACTGTTACCGGCTACCAGAGATAGACTGGAAGGTAGAATCTTTGTGTGGATACCCCTTTAAATGTTTCCTAGACGCATACAAAGGGTACCATTGATTGCTCAATTATAGTATATATATATAAGTATCGATGAAATCCGTGAAAAATACGGATTTACCGAGTCGTTCACCCAACGAAAGTTGAATGGAACTTCGAATTATCGAATTGTGAATCGTGTAGTGAAAAGTGATGGTGAAATTCAAATTATGAAAAGAAATAGAGAATAAAGCAGAAAGAACAAGCAAAGTATGCACAAATACCTAAAAACGGAAATGCAATCGCGAAATTTAAACGTAATGTACGAAATTAAACGTGACTTTTATACTAAAAATGATCCTACAAATGTGAGACAAGTTTCTAAAAATCTTAAACTATTAAAAAAAATTTTTAGAAAAAGAAAGTTGTTTTTTGACTTTTTATTTATTTTCTATGATTTATTTTCTATTTATTGAATTAAAAAGTAATTAAAAATAAAGGAAATTGTAAAAATAAATGAGGAAAATATAAAATCTATTCTGAAAAATCTAGAATATAATAAAAGAATTTTCTAAAATATTTTTGTACTTTTTAAAGCTTTTTCTGATTTTTTTATTGATTTTTGTATATTAAAAAGGATTTAAAAATGATTATAATTGAAGAAAAATTAAGAAAAATATCAAATTAACTCAGAAAAATATGAAAAATTTACAGAAAATCTAAAATAAAATGAAAAGCTTGCAGAAAATTTTTGAAAAGAAAAAATTAAGCAGAAGTGCTTATTTGGGCAGAAACAGCTTATGACAAGTGCTTATTTATAAGCACTTGCCACAAAACTAAACCAAATTGATAACACAGAAGTAAAATGCTACACTAAGCTCAAATATACTCATAAATAAACAGAGATAAGCACAAAAATAGTAGGAACAAGCAATAAGCAGTTACTAAAAAGCAATTGAATAAGCAACTACCAAACAGAATAAGCCAGAGGTAAATGGATCATGAAAAACACTAATACCACAACAAATAAGCTTAGAAAACTTAAAAGAACTCAGGTTATAAAACTATTGTTCACTTCTGCAAGCTCAAATTCACCTCAGCATACTAAGTCCTAAACACCTTATTTGCAGAATCTGTTAAGCAGTCTTAAAGAGCTTCAAATTAAGAGATTAGTGGGGCAAATTCAACCTTGCACTACTAGGTATCTAAAAATCACAAAAACCCTATCATACACTTTCAATTGCACACTTAAATGTACCTAAAATCAGCAGCCTATTGAATACAAAAATCTGAAACAGTTGACTTTTTAAATGCTTATACTACTATGACTAAATCCAAATTATACTATTCAAATATGCTTGATTCCTCCCGAACCGTCATCTTTTATTTCTCTATCACGCAAGTCAACCGCTTGCGAACGGTCAACCGTAACAGATGATAAAAGGGTTGTACTAGCAATGTTAATCCGTGGGAGTTAAGTACAGAAAAGTACGTGAGTACAGAAAAGTACATCCCCGGGTCGTTATGTCCCAACGAGGTGTGAACGTGATAGTACAATGACTTGTAATGTGTTGAAAGTAATATGTATATAGAAAAATGGGAATCTGAATGACTAACACTGGAATGTGAATAGTACTAGCTCTGTCACAGCTACATCGTTTAAGAAACGTGCAATCAGAAACCCTAAAATGTGAAAGGATTCACAAACGTACGTTTAGGTTTCAATAAACGTAAACGTACAAAACGGATAAAACAAAACTTTCCTAAAGAGGGAATTTGCATGCCTGAACGGCTTAAATGCAAATTAAAAGAAAATAAAATAAATAACTTATCATTTACAATGTTATTATTATAGTACGAAAATCTAGAAACCTAAAACGTATACGTTTACGTAACAATTACGTAACTGTATCAAAATAAAAAGTGAATTCAGTCAAATACAATTCCCACAAATGTGAAAATTACATTTTTGGAATCCTAAAAGAATAAGAAAATTATTAGAAAAGTGAATTCAGTCAAATACAATTCACTGTTTGACTAATAAGCTTTGAATAAGCTTGACAAAAGAAACAAAAGGAAAAAGGTATGTATGTACATGTAATATGAACAAGTTTAAGGAAAATGGAAAGCTACAAACCTAGAAATAAGTTGTTGCCAAGCTTATGAGCTTAACAGTGAGATTATGGCACTCACAGTCAAGTTACAAGCTTGGAATAAGCTTGAAAAAGCTGTACTAAGCAAAAGAAAGGAAAAGGAACATGTGCACTAGCTTATAGACAGGATACAATCAAGATTGTACCATGGTATTGTGCACAGGAGTGCAAGCTAAAGGTTTAGACAGTTGAGCTTGTAAAGCTCAACTTGGATGGAGTTGAGGCTTGCAAAAGCCTATTATTAGCTTCACACTAGAAATAAAAAGGGAAAAATATATGTTTACAAGTTTATTAAACAATATTATACAAGCTGGAACACTGGTTTTGACCCATAAGCTTGAAACAAGCTTATAAGTTATTCCAGTGTAACAGCAATCCAAACACCCCTGCAACCTTATGTTTGGTCAGATTAAGCTCATCAAATAAGCTCAACTAGCCAAATAAGTTATTGTAGTAGCAAGGTAATCTGGTAGGCTTTCCAAAAAGCCCAAGCTCACCTAGTGGGGTCCACTAGGGAGCTTGTGAGAGGCTTATGAAAAAGCTCCCATTTGACTGCATATCTGGTAGAACCAGTACACACATCAAAATGGGACACACAAAAAGTCATAAGCAGCCTTTATTAATAAGCTGCAAAATGTAATTAAATCCTTTGGACTTATTAACTGGTTGGTTAGCTTCTATAAGAAACCAATTTTACAAGCTAAGTCCTAGCCATAAGCCTTTTTGTGAGCTTATGAAGTTTAGTGATTATGTAAGAGTATACTGATAAACAGTACATTCTTCAAATATGGGATAAGTTATAAGCCCTTTGCAGCCTATTCAAATAAGCTACAAAGGTGAATTTTATTGCAGGATCATAAAGTTGGGTTGGTCAGCTTCATAGAAAGCTAAACAACACAAGCTTAAGACCACTAATGAGCTTGTTAGGGCTTATAGGAAATGGTGTGAACTTCCTGATTTCTCAGGAAGTTGTTGTGAATGAGCAAACAATAAGCCCTATATAACTTATCTAGTGAGCTCCTAAATGCTCAACCTACACTGAGGTTTGAGTTGGATAGCTTGACCTCTTATAAGGGCAAGAATCACAAGCTCAAGGTTAGTGGGGAGACTTTTTAGAAGCTTATGAAATAACTCAACTCAACTGTTTGCTTCAGTTGAGTGAGGAAGATGTAACAAAATAAATTGGGAGATTAAGCTATCTAAATTAAGCTACAAGGGAAAAATGAACAAAGAAACAAACAATTAGCTACATATGCTACATAAAGAAGCCAAATACACTGGCTTAGGTCAAATCCGTGAGCTTATGCAAGCTCATGGTTTTGACAGCAAAACCTGGGTACAGGGCAAAAATAAGCTAGAAGAAGCACTTAATTAAGCTATCTAACAAGCAAAACAAAAATTAACAAAAATACAGCAGAAAGATTAGCAACAAAACTATATTAACCTAAATGGATTAAACTAGAAACTTAAAAATTAAGCTACAACAAAATTATCTAATTAAAGCAAAAACAGAAAAATGAAAATTTTGACTTTTAACTAAAACAAAGAAGTTGACTAAAACGAATTTAAAAACTAATCTAGTGATTGATTATGTTATACTAAGCAACAAGGACATGAAATTAACAAAGAATAACAAGTTTTAAATAGATGTGCAAGTTTGAAGGATCTGATAATCATGCAGTTAACATATAAATAGGATCAAGTGTCAATTGACTTTTCTATATGAAAAACTGCAAGATTAAGATTTCTCTGAGTCAATTAGGCCACATGTTAGTACAATCAAACAAGAACAACCACATACATAACCCTTAACACAGATAAGTCAACAAATCCAAGCATCCTTTAAATGAACTTAAATTGAACTTTTCACATCACAAGACTGTATAAACACATTATATCCAATCCAAAAGTCACAATATGTCAAGTTGGACCTTTTTCAGCTTAATCATGCAGTCACACATGGCCAAACCTATGATCATCAATAACTATGCATATTGACTGCCAAATGAGGTTTAAAGCAACAATCTAGATTCAAAACACAATTACCTAATATTAAGCCATAATGTGACTAACAAACAACAAAGAAATAGAAAAACATGAAATTTTAACCATTATACTAATTGAAACACTAAATTGCAAAAATATGTAAAATTGCTTACAAGTGATCCTGATGCAATCCACAAGAACCAAGGTACAAGAACACTTCCTATAGCTTCCCATCAAGCATTCCACAACTTCCACTGATCCAAACAGTTTTCATCAAGATCACCATGCTATTTTTTTTGGATTTTTCATTATTTTTCTCATTTTAATCTATTTATGAAATTTTAAAAGATCATTGCTGTTTAAATGTATCTAAAAGCCTTAAGGCTTTGTCAGGAACCTATGTTTGCTTATAGAGTCCAAGTATTCAACCATGATCAACAAGAAAAGAAAATGACTTGAAATTTGAAATGGCATTAAACTAAAACATGAAACTGAAAAGTAACTTGAATTAACACTGAAATAAAGGTTTCATTACACTAAATTGAGGAACCATTACACTACGAACACTACGAAAACAATTAAAGTTTAAATTACACTATGACATTGGCTAATCCAAGGTGATTTTTCCTCTGCTCCTTCTCTTCTTTTTATACCCTCTGAGTTTTTTGGTGACCACACAATAAATCCCATCACAAATCTGAGCCCTTGGATGTGCAGAAGTGATCCTAGCCTTTGAATGTACTTTTGGCGCCAAAAGGTCTAGGGGTAGCGTGGAGGGTTTTCAGGAGCATTTAATGCTTCTTGGGAAGTGTGGAGATGGAGGGATAAGGTGAGGAGCTGGAGGGGTCAAGTGGTGGTGGTATTGGAGGTGAAACCGTGGGTGTGGAGTGGTATGGAGTTGCAGTGAGTGAGGGAGAGGGAAAAGAGAAAAGGGGGAGTGGGTTTGACTTTGGGTTGACCCGGTTTTAGTATAAGGGTGGTTTGGGCTGGGTAGTGGGCTAAGTAGGGAGTGGGCTTGGGTTGGTGTTTGGTTTGGATTTGGTTTATAATAATAAAGGATCCGTTTGGTTTTTTAGGTATTAAATCACAAGGACCAATTTTGTAATTATTTCAAAGTTGAGGGGCTGACTTTGTGACTTTCCCATAGTTATAAAGAGGACCAAACTTGACAAGGATGAATAGTACAAGGGTATGTTTGATAATTTTCACTTTTAAATACCCAGGGACTATTTTTGCCAAACTATGAAACTTCAGGGACCATTTATGTAATTTTTCCAAACTTCACACCAAGGACCATTCCTGCAAAAGATTAGTAATACAAGGACCAAAATTGAATTTCTCAAAGTTTTTAACATCCCAGGGACTATTTATGTTAATTTCCAAAGTATAGGGACTAAACTTGTAATTTTGTGAAACTTTGCACCAAAGGACTAAATATGTAACTTTATGATTAAAAAGGACCTTTGGTGACTTTTTCATGTTTTTAGAATAACCAGGGGCTAGTTTTGACAATTTTTTGAAACTTGAGGGACTGAAACTGCCAATTATGCAAACTTTGTACGTTTTTTATCTGTTTTTGCATATTTTGCATTTGAAACATATAAAACACACTTCTAAGATATTTTAAGTATTTTGATGCATATTTGAGTGTTTTTGTTATGTTTTGGCAGTTCAGATTGGTATAAAATGATGAGTATTTAGACACTCATCAATCCCCCACACTAAACTATTGCTAGTCCCCTAGCAATCTTTTGAGAAAAACTTAATGGATTTGAAAAACTCTTTACCAAAAGCCATCACTTCTGGAGTAGCCAGATGTAAGAACTGTGATACACCTGATAACCGTGTGATTTTTAGCAAATCACCAGCTGTCAACGGATTTGATTTGTCTTTACCAAAAGCCGTTTGCTTCTGGACTAGCCAACTCTTGATGGAATAGTCAACATCTTGGTGAGCTGATTACCAATTATGGTTTTTCCACGGCCTTTACCACAAGCCATAATATTGCGGGCTAGCCAACTCATTCGCTTTATGGGATATGGGGAGTTGAGGAACCATACAATTTTTGGCAAATTGCAAGTCATCAACGGGTTTGAGATATCTTTACCAAGAGCCGTTTGCTCCTGGATTAGCCAATCCTTATGTGGTTTAGACATGGTGGATTGATTACCATTTGTTGTGTTTAGTTTAAAATACTAACACCAAAAAAAAATTTTAATTTTGGCCATTTTTGGGGAAAAAGGGCATACAAGGGTATATAAGTGATCAAATTCGCCAGAATTTCCCCCCACACTTAGAAATGAATATTGTCCTCAATATTCAAAATCCCGGCTATTATGCCGAATCCTTGAACGTAAAAAGATAACATTTAAAACTAAGTGGGGTAACACAACAATTATTTTATTTTTCTGTATTTACAATTTTTCATTTCATTTTCAAAATATATACAACATGTGGGGCACACCCCCACACTTAGGTGGTACGCACGGGTGAAAACCCATGTTTTATGCTACTGTTTTTGATAACCGAGTCGCTAACTTGACTCGACCCCGAATTAAATTGTCCATGGGGAAATGAAGTGGGATTGCCACTCACAGATTGGATGAGAAATTGGAGTGGGGTCCACTCACAGAATTATGAATATTAAGGTTAGGAGATTATTTTTGATTTTTAACTTTTATAAATGTTTTTTTTTTTTTTTTTTTTTTTTTTTTTTTTTTTTTTTTTTTTGTATTTATATATATGTACAAATAAATCCTAACAACCGCCCCTCGAAAGGGAATCTGGGTCTGACAGAGCTCAGTAAATGTAAACAGCCAACAACCAAATGTTGTAACTGAGGGATTAATCAAACTGGGCAAGTTGTGTGCAAAGGAAAAATGTTTTTTGTATTTTATATTGTTTATGAAATGAAATATGATATAGTATATGTAATCACTACCTCCCAGGCTAGTGTCAAGTTTACCACGCTAGCTAACCACTTGTGAATGATTAACTGTAATAAATATGCCCTGACAGCCCGGGAGTTGAAAGATAAAGTATATATAATATACATACAAAGGATAGATATTTCAACCAAATACAAATTCGTTATACGCAGCACATCCTCCCCGGCAACGGCGCCAAAAATTGATTCCTCCCGAACCGTCATCTTTTATTTCTCTATCACGCAAGTCAACCGCTTGCGAACGGTCAACCGTAACAGATGATAAAAGGGCGACAGCCCGGGAGAAACTAGCAATGTTAATCCGTGGGAGTTAAGTACAGAAAAGTACATCCCCGGGTCGTTATGTCCCAACGAGGTGTGAACTTGATAGTACAATGACTTGTAATGTGTTGAAAGTAATATGTATATAGAAAAATGGGAATCTGAATGACTAACACTGGAATGTGAATAGTACTAGCTCTGTCACAGCTACATCGTTTAAGAAATGTGCAATCAGAAACCCTAAAATGTGAAAGGATTCACAAACGTACGTTTAGGTTTCAATAAACGTAAACGTACAAAACGGATAAAACAAAACTTTCCTAAAGAGGGAATTTGCATGCCTGAACGGCTTAAATGCAAATTAAAAGAAAATAAAATAAATAACTTATCATTTACAATGTTATTATTATAGTACGAAAATCTAGAAACCTAAAACGTATACGTTTACGTAACAATTACGTAACCGTATCAAAATAAAAAGTGAATTCAGTCAAATACAATTCCCACAAATGTGAAAATTACATTTTTGGAATCCTAAAAGAATAAGAAAATTATTAGAAAATTAAAACTTATTTTTATACTATGTACTTAATTATTATTAATTAAAACCTATTATTTACTATTTAATAATTACCTAAAAATAAGAAAATGTGAAATAAAGCTAAGAAAAATAAAATTAAAAATTAGAAAAGTCTAAAATAATATAAAAGAATTTTTGAAACAGAAAATATATTTATTATACACTTGTTCTATTCATAATTAATTATTAACTATTATTAAGTATTAAAAACTAAAACTGAATTTATTATAAATAGTAAACAGTGAAAGAAAAACCTAAAACTTTTTACATAATTATTAAATAAATATAAGAACCTAAGAAAATTATAAAAATGGTAGCTTATGTACAAAAATAAGCTGATGGGCAAATAGCTTCTTAAATAGAAGCTATCACTTAAGCTTATAGTGATTCTTTTTATGTTTTATGTTTTCTGATCTATTGTATTATTAATATTAAACATATTTGATGAAAACAAAAGTTTATAAACACAGGAAAATGCAATTCGTGGCTTAATACCTTATTCAGTGAGCTTTTTGGCTCACTGTTTGACTAATAAGCTTTGAATAAGCTTGACAAAAGAAACAAAAGGAAAAAGGTATGTATGTACATGTAATATGAACAAGTTTAAGGAAAATGGAAAGCTACAAACCTATAAATTAGCTGTTGCCAAGCTTATGAGCTTAACAGTGAGATTATGGCACTCACAGTCAAGTTACAAGCTTGGAATAAGCTTGAAAAAGCTGTACTAAGCAAAAGAAAGGAAAAGGAACATGTGCACTAGCTTATAGACAAGAAACAATCAAGATTGTACCATGGTATTGTGCACAGGAGTGCAAGCTAAAGGTTTAGACAGTTGAGCTTGTAAAGCTCAACTTGGATGGAGTTGAGGCTTGCAAAAGCCTATTATTAGCTTCACACTAGAAATAAAAAGGGAAAAATATATGTTTACAAGTTTATTAAACAATGTTATACAAGCTGGAACACTGGTTTTGACCCATAAGCTTGAAACAAGCTTATAAGCTATTCCAGTGTAACAGCAATCCAAACACCCCTGCAACCTTATGTTTGGTCAGATTAAGCTCATCAAATAAGCTCAACTAGCCAAATAAGTTATTGTAGTAGCAAGGTAATCTGGTAGGCTTTCCAAAAAGCCCAAGCTCACCTAGTGGGGTCCACTAGGGAGCTTGTGAGAGGCTTATGAAAAAGCTCCCATTTGACTGAGTATCTGGTAGAACCAGTACACACATCAAAATGGGACACACAAAAAGTCATAAGCAGCCTTTATTAATAAGCTGCAAAATGTAATTAAAGCCTTTGGACTTATTAACTGGTTGGTTAGCTTCTATAAGAAACCAATTTTACAAGCTAAGTCCTAGCCATAAGCCTTTTTGAGAGCTTATGAAGTTTAGTGATTATGTAAGAGTATACTGATAAACAGTACATTCTTCAAATATGGGATAAGTTATAAGCCCTTTGCAGCCTATTCAAATAAGCTACAAAGGTGAATTTTATTGCAGGATCATAAAGTTGGGTTGGTCAGCTTCATAGAAAGCTAAACAACACAAGCTTAAGACCACTAATGAGCTTGTTAGGGCTTATAGGAAATGGTGTGAACTTCCTGATTTCTCAGGAAGTTGTTGTGAATGAGCAAACAATAAGCCCTATATAACTTATCTAGTGAGCTCCTAAATGCTCAACCTACACTGAGGGTTTGAGTTGGATAGCTTGACCTCTTATAAGGGCAAGAATCACAAGCTCAAGGTTAGTGGGGAGACTTTTTAGAAGCTTATGAAACAACTCAACTCAACTGTTTGCTTCAGTTGAGTGAGGAAGATGTAACAAAATAAATTGGGAGATTAAGCTATCTAAATTAAGCTACAATGGAAAAATGAACAAAGAAACAAACAATTAGCTACATATGCTACATAAAGAAGCCAAATACACTGGCTTAGGTCAAATCCATGAGCTTATGCAAGCTCATGGTTTTGACAGCAAAACCTGGGTGCAGGGCAAAAATAAGCTAGAAGAAGCACTTAATTAAGCTATCTAACAAGCAAAACAAAAATTAACAAAAATACAGCAGAAAGATTAGCAACAAAACTATATTAACCTAAAAGGATTGAACTAGAAACTTAAAAAATTAAGCTACAACAAAATTATCTAATTAAATCAAAAACAGAAAAATGAAAAATTTGACTTTTAACTAAAACAAAGAAGTTGACTAAAACGAATTTAAAAACTAATCTAGTGATTGATTATGTTATACTAAGCAACAAGGACATGAAATTAACAAAGAATAACAAGTTTTAAATAGATGTGCAAGTTTGAAGGATCTGATAATCATGCAGTTAACATATAAATAGGATCAAGTGTCAATTGACTTTTCTATATGAAAAACTCCAAGATTAAGATTTCTCTGAGTCAATTAGGCCACATGTTAGTACAATCAAACAAGAACAACCACATACATAACCCTTAACACAGATAAGTCAACAAATCCAAACATCCTTTAAATGAACTTAAATTGAACTTTTCACATCACAAGACTGTATAAACACATTATATCCAATCCAAAAGTCACAATATGTCAAGTTGGTCCTTTTTCTGCTTAATCATGCAGTCACACATGGCCAAACCTATGATCATCAATAACTATGCATATTGACTGCCAAATGAGGTTTAAAGCAACAATCTAGATTCAAAACACAATTACCTAATATTAAGCCATAATGTGACTAACAAACAACAAAGAAACAGAAAAACATGAAATTTTAACCATTATACTAATTGAAACAGTAAATTGCAAAAATATGTAAAATTTCTTACAAGTGATCCTGATGCAATCCACAAGAACCAAGGTACAAGAACACTTCCTATAGCTTCCATGAAGCACTAAACCAAGCATTCCACAACTTCCACTGATCCAAACAGTTTTCATCAAGATCACCATGCTTTTTTTTTGGATTTTCCATTATTTTTCTCATTTTAATCTATTTATGAAATTTTAAAAGATCACTGCTGTTTAAATGTATCTAAAAGCCTTAAGGCTTTGTCAGGAACCTATGTTTGCTTATAGAGTCCAAGTATTCAACCATGATCAACAAGAAAAGAAAATGACTTGAAATTTGAAATGGCATTAAACTAAAACATGAAACTGAAAAGTAACTTGAATTAACACTGAAATAAAGGTTTCATTACACTAAATTGAGGAACCATTACACTACGAAAACATTTAAATCATTACACTACGAAAACAATTAAAGTTTAAATTACACTATGACATTGGCTAATCCAAGGTGATTTTTCCTCTGCTCCTTCTCTTCTTTTTATACCCTCTGAGTTTCTTGGTGACCACACAATAAATCCCATCACAAATCTGAGCCCTTGGATGTGCAGAAGTGATCCTAGCCTTTGAATGTACTTTTGGCGCCAAAAGGTCTAGGGGTAGCGTGGAGGGTTTTCAGGAGCATTTAATGCTTCTTGGGAAGTGTGGAGATGGAGGGATAAGGTGAGGAGCTGGAGGGGTCAAGTGGTGGTGGTATTGGAGGTGAAACCGTGGGTGTGGAGTGGTATGGAGTTGTAGTGAGTGAGGGAAAGGGAAAAGAGAAAAGGGGAGTGGGTTTGACTTAGGGTTGACCAGGTTTTAATATAAGGGTGGTTTGGGCTGGGTAGTGGGCTAAGTAGGGAGTGGGCTTGGGTTAGTGTTTGGTTTGGATTTGGTTTATAATAATAAAGGATCCGTTTGGTTTTTTAGGTATTAAATCACAAGGACCAATTTTGTAATTATTTCAAAGTTGAGGGGCTGACTTTGTGACTTTCCCATAGTTATAAAGAGGACCAAACTTGACAAGGATGAATAGTACAAGGGTATGTTTGATAATTTTCACTTTTAAATACCCGGAGACTATTTTTGCCAAACTGTGAAACTTCAGGGACCATTTATGTAATTTTTCCAAACTTCACACCAAGGACCATTCCTGCAAAAGATTAGTAATACAAGGACCAAAATTGAATTTCTCAAAGTTTTTAACATCCCAGGGACTATTTATGTTAATTTCCAAAGTATAGGGACTAAACTTGTAATTTTGTGAAACTTTGCACCAAAGGACTAAATATGTAACTTTATGATTAAAAAGGACCTTTGGTGACTTTTTCATGTTTTTAGAATAACCAGGGACTAGTTTTGACAATTTTTTGAAACTTGAGGGACTGAAACTGCCAATTATGCAAACTTTGTACGTTTTTCATCTGTTTTTGCATATTTTGCATTTGAAACATATAAAACACACTTCTAAGATATTTTAAGTATTTTGATGCATATTTGAGTATTTTTGTTATGTTTTGGCAGTTCAGATTGGTATAAAATGATGTGTATTTAGACACTCATCAATGCTCCTACTTGTAATTTTAAGCTAATACTAAACTCAAATAAGCTAACTTATACTAACTTGCATCTAACTTTACAATTACACTAACTGAATCCAATTAACCTAACTGTTGATGAGATTTTAGAATCTACTTTTACTATTTATGTATTATATTACCATTATTATGATCTATTAGTCTTTTACTCCCTAATGTAACCTAAGTGTGAAGTTATATCAGTGAAACAACAACAATTCAGCACAACCACATAACAAATCCACAGATTATAAAATGAGGTCAATGAAACTCAGTTACAAACAAAACTAGTTAACAGATGATCAAATAAGCTCAAGTTTCACTGAATCAACTCAAATTTCATCAATTATAAGTAATGAAACAGTAGCATAATAGATCTAAACTACTAATTGAAAGATGCAAAGAGTACTTTGAATTGGAATCAAAACTTACAAAGCTATGCCCCTCGGCTCAAAATAGAGGGGTTCACTAAGCTTGCATGTCTCTAGACAAGCCAATGGCTTCCATTTCTCCAATTGGACTATCAATTACAACTCTGCATCATCATTTCACAAAGAAGTTGACTTTTGTTGACTTTTTGTGAAAAGTGAATAAGAACTGATGTAAACTATAACAACAAGCTCACAATAGCTAAAAACCAAAGATAAGATGCAATGAACTTTTGATTAGTTTATTTGAAAACTGAGGTAAGAAAACTATTTTTATTTTTTTCTCTTTTACTGATTTTTATGAAACCTTTGGAATAAGATGAAACTGAATTACAAAGTTAAGATGTATAAAATGAAATAAGCTAATAATGCAAAGTTAAAAGTTGATCAATAAGCAGTAAACAACAATAAGATGAAAGGATTAAAGCAAAACTGATTTCATTGAAAAATAAAGGAGTACAATGGGAAAAGAAACTAAACTAATACAACTAAGAAATAAATTGGGCAGAGCTTTGCTACTCAAAACATTCCCCCCTAAAACTCTAGCCTAGCACCTCTATTAATACTACAAATGAGGAGAAGAATTAGAAGGTATAGCCACGGATTGCCACCTTGGCAATCCGTGTGATGTGTTTCTTCTGAAGCAATCTAAGCCGCTTGATCATGAGCTAATCATTACTCTCATCATATCAACCCTTGGATTACAATCTATGACGCGTTCTCTCCAATAGTTTGATGCCATCTGTCCCTTTTTGTGCTTCTTAGCTCTGACACGCTCCTGACACGTCCTTGATCCAAGCAATTGTACGGAAATACCCTTACTTGTTGTAATTGAGTCGGAATAGTAACTTAGGGTTCTATCCTGGGTAAGAAATGAATTTGGGGGTGAATATGGGGCGGGATTGGGTAATATTAGTTTAATGGGGTTTGACTTGTTGACTTTGACCAAGGGATATGGGTTGACCGGGTATAGATTAGTGGTGGATTGGGTTATTTGATTTGCAACGTGGGCTTGTGGATTTAACTTTGGGCTTTGGTATTAGAATGGACCAAGGATTGGACTTAGCTTGTTTAGATTTCAGACTTTGGTATTAGAAAAATCAAGGACCAAAAGTGTATAACTCTGAAACTTCAAGGCTGCTTTTGTCATAATTCCAAATTATATTCCAAGGGCTGATTATGTGACATTCTGATTTTCAAAGGACCAAAGTTGTCTCTTTAACAAAGATGTCTTTAAAGGACCAGAAATGTCAATTTTTGAAAACTTGAAGGACTGATTCTGAAAATCTTTGAAACTTAGACCAAGGATCAAATTTGATAAATCTCAATCTCTAAGGTCTTCAATAGGCTCAAACTTGACTTTCATTGACTTTTCTGCACACGTTCCACTCTCGTGCTCGTTTTTGTTGATTTCCGTTTGTTTTTCGTCTTTTAACGAGATATCCGTACCTGCACGTTCACAAACATAAAAACACACATTCTTTGGCATTTGTTAACATAATTGGTCTATTTGGGTCGGTATTTGGCCATGAAAAGGTATGTAAATTAACACATACCAAAATCCCTCAGACTAAGGTATTATCGTGTCCTCACGCAATGTGATCAATTCACGCTTTTGGGATAAATAATTTCATAACTCTTCCTACTGACTTTGTAAAGTAGCAAGGAGGTTCAAAAGAAGTAGTAAAATCATTTATTCCCGCAAATGCTCCGTTTTCCAAAATTTTTCCTTTATTCCTCTTTCACTTCTATTTTTTTTTTTTTTTTTTTTTTTTTTTTTTTGATTTTTCATACTTCATACTTGTGACGGTTTGTTGAACTTTCATTATTTTGTAATAATTTTTAGGGTCAACGAGTAGAATCACTTCTCATGGAAAAGTGACCATACGGATAAAAATCGTCATCCTTGATTTTTCACAAGCTCCCAAACTAAGCGTACAAACGAGATCACAGCTTATCTAAAAATTAGATGCTAACACTACTCATAAAAGTTACTTGTAGAAACTTCTTACTCCCATGTCCTAAGTTTTTGTATCTCAATATTTTATTTTTTTTTGAGAAATGAATTGCTTCATATTTTCTTGTTTCGATACTTTTAGTCCGATAGTGACACCTAAGTTTAAACGATAAGTAGTTTTCCATTTTCTCTTAAGAACCACTGCAATAGAAATTCGGTCCACATCAAGGAATTTTGGGTACATACAATATCATAAATATAAGTTGCGGATTACTACATGTGCACCTCATGTGTCCAATTCAGAATCATTTACATGCACCTCACGCGCCAACAACTTATTTACAATCAAACTCTTATTCAACATAACTTTCAACTTTCATTTTTTTTTATTTTTCACTTTTTTCATTTTTCTCATATTTTTCATACTTTTCTTTCTTTTACTTTTCTCATAACATCAATGGAAGCTTATCGGGTAGTTCCAAAACCACATACATAATCAACTTTTGACTTTTTGATTTTTCACTTTTTGCTCTTATTTTTTATGTTCCTTGATATGTACCCAACTTCTAAAGCAAAGATTCTCTTAAGAAAATAAAGAACTAAATATTATCCAAACCTAAATACCACTAATTAACCTAGAACATCTATTATATATTGGTGACGTATATGATGGGAGTAAAAAGCCACAAGTACCTCTCATGAGCTCTAAAGAGAACCACTACTCCACGTTTAGCATCTAACTTCTAAATAAACTCTATCATTTCTCGCTCTTCGCAATTTAAGATTCCAATTAATGAAACCCGCGAATACTTAGCCGATAATCAGCCACGCATATATAAAGTTAGTTACGAAAACTTGCAAATTCTAGAAGAAGAATTCGCGTTTTCTAGCTCCTGATGTAAAAGAATAGAGAAAGCTTTTAAGTTGCGCATGTATAAAGTCAAGTACGGGAACTTGCAGATTCTTAAGAAAGAATTCGCATTTTATAGCTCCTGGTGTACAAGACTAGCACAAGCTTATATGATTATCATTGGTTAAGGGAACAAGCTAGGGCTCAACACGCCCAGTCAAGTCAAAATATTTATTCCTACTCTCGCCAGCAAGAAAGTCAACAAGGTGTCAAAACACTTATTGAAACTTTTATTATATTTTTGCACAACTTTTCAATTTTTCTCAATTTTTCTCATTTTTTTTTCATGACTTTTTCATTGATTTTTCTTCAAAATTTTTGAAAATTTCCATTTTTTTCATTTTTTTTATTTTTTAGTGGAAAAACGGAGTTGCAAGAGTACACGACATGGTGAAAAATGCAAGGTCAAATCGAATCGAAGATTCACCCTCCCCCATACTAGAATTAAACATTGTCCTCAATGTTTTATGGGTTAAGGCAACCCTAACAAAATTCTAGGGCCGTTTATTAATTATGCCAAAGAAAACGTTAGTCGATAAGATTCACGGATATGGGATTTCCAGAAGCATCGATGAAATGAAACTTGAGTGAAGAGAAGATAACGAGCACGAGAGTCATCATAAATCGCGAACAATCCTAAACAAACATCACAAACAACCACGGAACACAAGAGTAGAAGAGGCACCCCCTCCTCACGTTATTCGTTAGAAATAAGAAAAATAAGAAGATGAAAAATGGATAAGCATGGGTTGCCACCCACGAAGCGCTTGTTTTTGTTAACCGAGTCACATGAGCTTGACTCGATCCCCGAATTAAATTCATCATTGGGGAAAAATCCGTGGAAAAATAATCTCACTCGGGCTTTCATTCAAAAAATTTGGATAAACATATGAATTATTTGAAAGTTCCACCCCGAAGAGATAACCGATGGTATTCTAAAAGTGAAAACTATTAGAAACGATACCAGGGTCAAAAATAACGTCCTCACTCCCGACAGAGTGACGGATAAGAGAAATCACACCAAATGTCACAAATGGCAAGAAGGTCATGATAACCATCTTGGTTTAAAATTGCGTTTTGCGATTCGATGCGCTAAAGGTCCCAAAAGCCATTGCGTGATGCGTGATGCAAATGCGAGTGCAATTTAGACGCATTACGTTTAGTATTAAAAAAAGTACAAAATTATTTATACGTAGTATATTCTTTCATGTACCAAGTAAATGTAATAAAATTATGAAATAAGTTACTAGGATATTGAAATTAGGCCAATAATTCATTTGTAAAATAAATAATTTGAAAGCACAGCTTGATGTAATACACTTAGCAAAACACAAGATACTATATTTTCATTGCTATGTTTTTTTTGTACATCTTTTAACAAGTTCTATCGTTAATATCCCATTTAAATACTTAGATCTGTTTATATGGTTTCTCTAAATTCTTGATTGCGACAATTGCGGCCATTGCTAGCATTACATAAATGCGGTAAATTGCGGTCTAATGCGAATGCATTTTGGGATGCCCTTGCATTAGGCCTCATAATGCGAAATTTCAAATGCAACGCAACGATGCGTGCAATTTGCGCAATGATGCGCGCATTTTTAAATCAAGATAACCATCATGAAAAGCTCATTTTAAAAACGTTCCCGGGTGGGAGGGATGGGAGAAAATTTTCATTAAAACTCTCATTTTTAAGAACACCACCCGGATCATGATCAATTTCAAGATCAAAACTGAAACTTTCATATTCTAGATTAGAAATCTTTTCAAATTCACATTCAATCTTATCAAAACAAAATGACTCATACTCCGGAAGAGAGATAAAAGCAAGAGAAGTGGTATTGCCACGACTCGTCTCTTCCGTATGATCGATATCAAAATGAAAAGCTTCATAAGTCAGATAAGAAAAATTAGGATGATAAGTGGGATTGCCACTCATCTCCTCAGTCGTATCAAAGGAAAAACTCTCAAAGTCGGGTAAAAATTCCTCGAGCTCGGGCTCCAGAGGTTCGTCAATTATAAGCTCAATCTTCTTCTTAACTTTATCCAGAGGGATTGATGGTTCATCATTCAACAAGTTGTCAAGAAAAATAGTATCCACCTCCAAATCAAAGTAAGATTCATCAATCTCAGAACACGGAATCGTTTCAATAGCAAGGAATTCATAGACCTCTTCCCAAAAAGAATCATATTCCTTAGTCAGAGGAAATGATGGGGAAGAGTCGGAGACGAACGTTTTCACAAAATCATCAAAGGAATAATCACAAACATCAACGCTTTTGACGGAATACTTCTTTGATTTCGAAGCATCGGCTCGAAAAATCATTATGTCATCATCATGTCGTAAAGTTAGAGTATCCTCAAAATGATCTACTAGGGATTTTGCAGTTCGCAAAGCAAAAACGGTCTCCCTAGTATAAGAGGAACTCTCGGATCAGCCTCGAAATTAACAACAACAAAATCTGCCAGAAAAGTACACGAATTCACACGAACAAAAACGTCTTCAGCAATTCCAACCGGATGAGTTATCGATCGATTAGCAAGCTCTAAAGTCATTCTCTTCGGTTTAAGATCCCCCATTCCAAGTTGTTCATAGATCGATGATGGCATAAGGTTAATACTTGCACCTGAATCGGCCAGGGCATTGCAAACCTCTTGATCTTTCAACGAACAAGGAATGAGAAACTTTCCCAAATCTTCAAGCTTCTCGGGAAGCTTCTTGAGAAGAATCGCGGAACATTGAGCATTTATCGGCGTTTTGGCTAATTCAAACAATTTCTCTTTATTACTTATGAGGTTTTTGAACGTTGAGGCAAATTTTGGCATGTACACAAGAGCATCCATAAAACTTATATCAAAGTGCAGTTTTTGAAAAATATCGAGAAATTTTTCCATTTGTTTTATAGATTTTGCACGGAGCTCTTCATCATTAAATCGTGATGGATATGGCAATTTTGACTTGTATTTCACATTGTTTTCAGAAACGACTTTTTCTTTATCTTTTGACGCTTGGACAACCGGAGGTTGGACATTTTCAGCTCCTCCATTATTAATAGGAGGAACCGGGTCCTTTGTCGCCTCGGTCTCACAGTCCACTACCTTAGGCGGAGACGAAGAAGAAGAGGTAGTAGGAGCTGTGGGTCCATCATATTTAGCACCACTGCGAGTCGTGATCGCCTTAACCTCGCCCCTCGGGCGTGTTGCTTGGAAGAGAAGAAGTACCCGAACCCGAGGGTCGATCATTTAAACGTGTGTTAATATCACTGATTTGATTTGCAAACAACTGAGTTGACTCTTCATATTTTGCCTTAAAAGATTATTGGTTTTGAAGCAATTGCTTAATCAAATCATCCGTGGGCGACGGATTTTGGATAACACCTTGATTTTGATTATTGTTGAAATTCTGCCCACGATTTTTGGAATTACCATGATTTTGATTTCCATGATTTGCATTCTGAAAATTCCTCGGGTTTCCATAGTTTCCTTGGTTTTGAAAATTCCCTTGAGGCGGGCCTTGATTGTAATTACTTGAAAACCCCGGTTTTGATTAAACTCTTGATTATGATTTTGAAAACCATTATTAGCTCAACTCTGATTTTGATTTCCTTGATTATTATGATTCACAATATTATGATTCTGGTTGACTTGATTGACTTGTTTTGGTTATTCGAGAACGGGTGGTCCAAGAAAATGAGTGGAACGGTAGCTGAGGAGATTACGGTCTCCTTGAGGTTGTGGGTAACCGTTGTTACCCGTATTTGCTGCATACGTATTCTCATGAGAAAAGGCACCGGTGGCCGGACATTCATAATACAAATGTGGATCACCACAAGTCTCACAACCATGAGTAACCACATTGACTTGATGATTTGATTTTCCAATTGAAATTGCATCAACTTTCTTTGTAAGAGCCAATAGCATACTCATCATTTCATCCATTATTAGACACTTGAGGTTTATTTCTAGACATTCTCACATGAGCCTTATTTTCAATTATCGTGAAAGCATCGTTCGTGTTTCTAGCCAACAAGTTCCCACCCGCAGCAGAGTTGTGTGAGTCTTGGTCAACATGACATAACCCGTTATAGAAAGTATCAATCTGCTGAAGGTCGGTGAACCCATGGTTTGGACATTTTTCTAACAAATCTTTGAATCGATCCCAAGCTTCACTAAATGACTCATCAAAAGCTTGTTGGAATCGAAAGATTTGGGATCGTAGATTAGAAGTTTTAGAGGGGGGATAGAAATAATTCACAAAATTGGAAGCAAGATCATTCCAAGTGTGAATCGAATTAGGCGGTTCCTTTTCCAGCCAAGTCCGGGCTGCCCCTTTTAAGGAGAAAGGAAATAACTTCAATTTCACCACATCGTGAGGAACTTGGTTCATTCTAATTGTCTCAGCGATGTTGGTGAAATTTCTGATGTGAGCATATGGGTCTTCGTTATCAAACCCGTGAAAGGATATACCTGTGATTAAATTGAGTAATCCGTGATTGATTTCAAAGTTGGCATTGATGTCCGGAATCACAATAGCTCTCCTCACACCATTGAATGGTGATTGAAGTTGTTCTTCCATTGGACGTGGATCAAAAGCCGGTTGTTGTCCTATCGGCGGAATAACATTGTGTTGAGGACCACCCATCGGCGGGGGTCCATTGTGTTGTTCGTTTTGGTTCATCTCCTCGTCGTCAAGGAAATGAACCCGACTATTATGTCGTACAACCCGCTCGGGGTTTGAGAACGGAGACGTAAGACTCTCTAAAGAAGAACGGGTGTGCATACACCAAAAACAAAATCAAAAAGAAAAAAAGAAGAAGAAAAGAAAAAGGAAAATATGATGAGGCGAAAAATGAACCGTTTTTAGGGGGTCATTTAAGCCCGGAATTGAATTTATTTGATCAAATATTGCCCTAAATCATTCCTTTTGTGATTTTAGGTACTTTGGGAGTGAATTCTGGAAAAGGAAGTATTTTGGACGTTTTTGGAGCATAAAAGTGAAGAAAACGGCAAAGACTTAATTTTCCATGCTGAGAACAGTACCTGACGGCGTCAAGAAGGAAATTGTGACGGCGTCAGGGGTAAAATCCATGACGACCCAAAGAAAACCTGAAGGCGTCAAGAGAGGGGCGTCAAGAGTTAATATGATGACGGCCTGCAAAAGGAGTACATGTGACGGCGTCAAACCCAGATCTAGGCAGTCCGAGAATTTATTTGGCTTCGAGATGACGGCGTCAGACATTTGCTCTTGACGCCGTCACCTCACAAAATCTATATATACTTTTCTATTTTTCATTTATTAGGAGAGGAACTTGTGTGGAGAATACTAGGGTCGAACCTAATAAACCCTAGGTCGTTTGTAACAGTATTTTCAAGGGTTTTCACCCCTTGAAACCTTTCATGTTCAATTAAGATAAGTCCTCTTTCAATTCATTCAATATGTCTATGTGTTGTTTGAATATATCTTATGCTTGTCTTGATTTCAACATGCTAGGCTAGATCTATCATGTGTTTGCTTAGATGTAATGAAACCTAGATGTTGATTATAGGTTGATTGCTTGTTTATAGTTGTATTGGATGAATGATTTCAATGTTAGGCTTAAGAAAACTGGCAGATCTCCATTGTGTAACATGCTTGAACGTCTTAAGAAATATGAACCGATGTGTACTAGGTTTTTATGATTGTATTTAATGCATGAGCGAATTCTAGTGATCCCATGTTAGGAGCTTCTTAGCCGGCTCGACATAGGAGTGAAGTAGGAACTTATAGGATTGGGGAAGTAAGTACGCTACCCCATGAATGGTATTAAGGAATACAATCCGTCAATTAAAACAAGGTGTGACAATTCAATAGGTAGAATTGGATAGCTAGCAAGGAGTAACATATCATGGGTAGACATGTTTCACCTACCTTGTAGAACCCTAGTTTACTTTTCTTGTTAATTAGTTTAATTAGTAGCTTTTGGGTTAGTTGATTAGCAACTAATTCCGCCCCTCCTTCCAATACCCGAGAATTTTACTTGCTTTTTATAAAATATAAAAACACAAAAAGAATCATCCTTCACCTTTAGACCTAGTTAGATTAATTTTCAATCCTAACGACACTATTCCTGAGTTGAACGATCAATCCCCCGGTACTTGTCACTATACTATACTACAACGATAAGGTACACTGCCTGGTGGGGGTTGTAAGCTTCTCGAGATCCCTTGAGAGGTAAAGCCTGGTGCAATTCCCACGCATCAAGTTTTTGGCGCCGCAGCCCGGGTAATAGTTATTGTTTAGGTTGAATTTGATTTTTATTAGGTCTACTCATTAGATTCCTATCAAGTGAGATTTTTTTTATTTTTTTTGTAGCTTTCTCGTAGTCTATCTTTTCTTTGTGATTTTGTTTGTAATTTGCTTCAAATGGACTTTACACTTAGACTTCTAAGATTACAAGATAAGGTTGAGCGGCTAACACACCAAAGAGTTCAAAATACCTCATTTAGAGACACCTATGAATCATATGAGCCTTCACCTAGGATAGATTCTTATGAACAACCTCCATGTTTAAGATCTAGTTTTAGTGTTGCCAATAGGAAATGCGACCTAGTTTGCCAAGGAATTATGGAGAGAGCTATTGCAACAAATCATAAGTTGGATGAAGTACTAGGTTTGCTATTATCACTACCTAAGAAAACAATTGAGGAGGATTTAGCCGAGCATGATCACATTGATCAAAAAGACCTAGGTTTTATGATCGATGATGATGAATCTCAAGAAATAGATGATGAATCTCTTGGGCAATTTGTATATAGCAGTCAGAATATTGAGGATGATCCTTATGATTTGGACATAGAAGTTGAGATGCCTAGAGAAGCACGTGAGATACTTGGGAAAATGTTAGGGTTAGATTATAATAAAACACATGTTGAGGATATAGGTGATCTTGACACATGGAATGATGAGGTCAATAACATAAGCCCACAAAATACTCAACCATCATTTGAGGCACACACACTGCCCGTGACTTACCCGGAAGAAGTAGAAGAAACTTTAGGAATTCCGATGGAGGTAGAACCCTTGGACCAGGCACCATTAGAGGATATAGGTTAGAATACTTGTAGTGATAACCTTACTCCTAGTTCTAGGGAATTTTCTAATGTTGATGAACCGGAACCTCAACCTTTACACAACTTTCCATCCTTAGATATACATCTAGGAGAAAAAAGAGGAACCGCCCCACCCATCAACCAATATTATCCGGGTAGTTTTAGGATGAAGTAAGCCATTCACTCACCCCCTTCACCTCACGTGGCATATTTCCACCCTAAGGGTGTGAATCGCTACTTCCACCCGCACTTAATTCAAAGTGTAGGGAAAACCTCCCCTATTTCCGTTAAATAAGGGTAGAGTTAGGCTCGTGACTCGAACAAAAACAAGCGCTTATTGGGAGGCAACCCAAGCTTTATTTATTTGTTTGTTTGTTTGTATGTTTATTTGATTTTATTTGTTTCCGTATGCATGCTTTATTTTTATTGTTTGTGGTTCATGTTTCAAAATAAATTGTGAAAATGCTTTATTTTGTTTTTAACTTCGTCTTAATTGCATATAAAGGTATTTTGCAAAAGATAAGTGTAAGGGAGATCCAAATTTGTTTATAAGAACGAAATTGAGCATGATCCACAACAATATTAAATGAACATGTATATTAGTAATTGTTAAAGTCAAATGCTTGTATCGAGTCATAATGATGTTTTGCAGGATTTTCCAGGAAGTAGGACATAAGTTTTTCCAGAAATTTACCAGAAACTTAACATAAGAATTTCTGCAGGTCACTTCTGACGGCGTCACGAGTTTACTCTTGACGGCGTCACGTGTAAAAATCCGGAAATTTTACCATTTTTGTTTTTCTAACGGAGTCTTAAAGTTATTGTTGAATTATCAGTTTTATAATCTCCAGGAAATCTGCAAACATCATTCCAAAAGCATTATATCTTATTTTGTTTTCTAGGTTTTGTTAGCATATGTAGATTGCCGCCGATTTTATGCGAGGTTGCCTTGTCTGTTTTCTCAGGTTTTACAGGTTATGTATGACAAGAAGATGATTATTATTCTGGAAGGGAAGCTTTGATTGTTCATTTTCATGGAGGAAGATCTAACCTGGCCACCTTATTATCCATACCGAGCGAATCAGGGGAGTATTTGATTTCATTCGTTTTACTTATTTCACTTTTACATTCTTTACTTGAACATTGGGGACAATGTTCATCCTAAGTGTAAGGGGAGGGTAAAATGATGATACCTTACAGATACACTTTCGCTTGAGTTTGTTTGTTTGATGGTAGATGTGTAATAAAACTATGAGAAGTACTTGTTAGTGCAATTTTAGCGCCAAATTTAAATTTTTTTACAACATTTAGTAGTGAAACTTTAGCCATAACAAGCATCTCATGGATAGGAGATTGTATGACTAGCACAAAACCGTACTATTCAGAAAAATTTTCCACCCAAATATGTGAGGTTCGCCTTTAGATTTGATAGGAAAAGCATTTACTATTAGTGCTTATGAGTGTACCGGTAGCATTTAGATTCTAGAACTTGCGTTAGTGATGCATCCTGAGACCGCTAGTGAGACTACATTCGTGTAGTAGGATTTACTACATGATAAGAGGCATTAGGATCACCCTTGTGTTAAACCCGTATCATAATTACTTGACCATTTAAGTCATATTACTTGGCTAGTTAAGTCAATTAATTTTTCCCACACCCTTAGCGTTGTACTCATTCTTAGTACACGAAACCCCTAGTACACCCCTCCGAGCCTATCTTTTCGTTTCTAACTTTAAGCATTTTACTTAAAGGAAGAATTTGTTACACCCCACTTAAATGTACACCCAAATTGCCTTAGCCTTCCATGTATGCACTCATCTTTAGTGCATTATTGTTATTTGTTAAACCCTTAGTTAATTATCTAATTGATTACATGGTTGCTAAGTCGAGTCATATCCTTGTACATATTGTTTTGGGACGATTGGGACTCATGGGTAAAGTACTTATTTTATGGAGTAATGGGGAAGAACATCATATATTACTCCCGTATGTACGTTAATCTTTAAAAGTACTCCAAGTGTTTTGATTTTCTTAATTCGAGTCATTAGATTAGTTTATTGTAAAGTATGTAAAAATTCAAGTGTAAGGGGAATTTTCATTCCCTATGATGTATTATTTTGGATGGTAGGGTAAGAGTGTATGCAAAATAATAATAATAATAAAAAAAATCGAAAAAATCAAGAAAAAGAAAAAAAAATAGAAAGAGAAAAACATACGGACTACCATCCCTTTTCATTCTATGTTCATTTTATGTCTTTGTTATCTTTCATTTATTAGCTTAAGTTGAGTCTAGTCTTGGCTTAGCAACGCCATATTGTACATGTAATTAACCAAGATTGTTAACTCGCCACCAGTAAAGACTGCCTATATCTAACAAAACCGTGTATTCCATATCCATACACCTAACGTTACAACCCTTTAAAAGACCTCTTTGATAGTTTATCCTAGGTGCTTACGCCATGTGGTGGAGGTTTGATCCTTTCCCAAGCCTATGGTAATCTATTTTGCTATGACAGGTAGTGAGAGATGTTTTCCATTTCCATATTGTGATACTACTTTATTACACCCGAGAGATGTGAGTATCTAAACACTATTTGTGAGGTGCTAGTGTATGACCTCCGTGCTTATCTTTGGTCTTTAGTGGAACGATTATTTGTTGTAATTACTTTTATATTAGTGTTAAATAACCCCTAACTTGTATTTTGATTAGAATAAAAGCGCATTTGCATGAGGACAAGCAAATCTCAAGTGTAAGGGTATATGATGAGGCGAAAAATGAACCACTTTTAGGGGGTCATTTAAGCCCGGAATTGAATTTATTTGATCAAATATTGCCCTACATCGTTCCTTTTGTGATTTTAGGTACTTTGGGAGTGAATTCTGGAAAAGGAAGCAATTCGGACGTTTTTGGAGCATAAAAGTGAAAAAAACGGCAAAGACTTAATTTTCCTTGCTGGGAACAGTGGATGACGGCATCAAGAAGAAAATCCTGATGGCATCAAGAGTAAAAGTGGTGACGGCCCAGAAGAAACGTGAAGGCGTCACCCAAGGCCGTCACATGTTAACTTGTCAAAACTTGCGCGCGGAGTAGCTGATATTGTTTTGGTGATAACTTTTGCATACGAACTCGGATTTAGGTGATTCAAAAGCCCACGCGAAGAGGACGAAAATATATAAAATTTGGTGAAAAAGGCTTCTTGACACCGTCACTCCTTAGAGGTGACGCCGTCAGATCGGTGCGGACAGAAAACTGCCTATAAATATAACTTCATAACTTCATTATTTGTAAGCCCTAAACCCTAAGGTCGATTCCTGGGTTTAGGTAGGTGTTTCTCCAGCAACTTAGAGGGTTTCAATCACTCCATAAACATTATGTATTGGTTTGATGATTCTATCTCAATTATGTCTTTCATTATTATTGTTGATTGTCCTTCTTTGATTATGTTTTGTTAATTCATCTTGTGTCAACTTATGTTTATGTGAAACTTGTATATAATTGATTAGATCTTATTGATTCCTTGTTGATGTTTGTGTCTATTTTCATCAATTAGGGCGTGACACTTCGATAGATCTAATTGGTTTAGCTTATAATTCTTGATTCCTATTGTCTCTTGTTTGGTTGATTGTATTAAATGTTAGGCTTAAGAAAACTGGCAGACTTCCATAGGGTAACATGCTTGAACGTCTTAAGAAACATGAACCGATGTGTACTAGGTTTTTATGGTTGTATTTAATGCATGAGCGAATTCTAGTGATCCCATGTTAGGAGCTTCTTAGCCGGCTCGACATAGGAGTGAAGTAGGAGCTTATAGGATTGGGGAAGTAAGTACGCCACCCCATGAATGGTATTAAGGAATACAACCCGTCAATTAAAACAAGGTGTGACAATTCAATAGGTAGAATTGGATAGCTAGCAAGGAGTAACATATCATGGGTAGACATGCTTCACCTACCTTGTAGAACCCTAGTTTACTTTTCTTGTTAATTAGTTTAATTAGTAGCTTTTGGGTTAGTTGATTAGCAACTAATTCCGCCCCTCCTTCCAATACCCGAGAATTTTACTTGCTTTTTATAAAATATAAAAACACAAAAAGAATCATCCTTCACCTTTAGACCTAGTTAGATTAATTTTCAATCCTAACGACACTATTCCAGAGTTGAACGATCAATCCCTCGGTACTCGTCACTATACTATACTACAACGATCAGGTACACTGCCTGGTGGGGGTTGTAAGCTTCTCGAGATCCCTTGAGAGGTAAAGCCTGGTGCAATTCCCACGCATCAAGGCTACATGTATCATTTAAAAGAAAAGAAGTTTATTCATCATTATTAAAGTGGGGTTACATTCATCAGTTCCACAAGTTACAGACTACCCTGACACAGACATCATCAAGACACACAGATAACTACCACAACACAACCTAAACACCCTATTCCATTGGTCTTTTTCCTTTGCCCTCATAGCTCTGCTTTCCCTTTTGAGCAGTCTTTCTTTTGTCATCAAAAGAAGCTTGCTTCCTTGGGCATGCCAGGCCAAGAACTTGCTTGGGAGGTCTCTCTTTCTTTGGAGCAGGCCACTTCATATTCTGTATTGCTGATTCCAGGTCTTGGGTCAAAGCATGTGGATGCTCCTTAGCCAGAGATGAACCAGGGACAGACTTTTTCTTCTTGGGCTTTGGATTGGTAGTTGTAGAATATTCATAAACATAAACACGTATGGTTTTGTGTATAATGGATCGAATAGATGAAGTAATCTAGAGAGAAGTTAGAGAGAGAGAGTAAGAGTGTTGGGAGCCTTTGAGAGAAATATGAAAGTGCATTAGCTTGTAATGAAATGTCCAACCCTCTCCACATGTGGAGAGGGGTATTTATACTTACAACATAAACGCCCACACCCGGGCTGTGGATCAGGCATACAGTGGGTAAAGACCCGTCCTTCTTCCACGGTGTTACTTAAACTAATTCTAACTTACTAATACATAAACTAACTACGAGCTATCTTAATGCTATTACAATATTCAGGTGACCGGGACTTTTACAGGAATATTTGTATTCATAACAATCTCCCCCTAAGCGAGGTCACCTTTGAAATTAAGCTCTTTGGTCTTTAAGAATTCTTTCATCTTTGTAGCTCGTAGGTTCTGATTCTTCACTTTTCAGCACACTTTGTACTTCAAGCAAACGAACTTGTGTTTTGGATTCCTTTGAGTTGTGTGATCTTTGAGCTTCCTTTGAGATCATCAGCCACAGTAAATCTCCAAGCTCATGATTCAGCTGAAAATAGGAGCCATCAATACCATCTTTATATGTGTCCCTGAAATAAAACAGTTAGCAATAAAGATAGAGAACGAATATGGCTTTGTCATTCGTTCTACGAGGACAGACTACCCTTCGGTTTTGTGAAAACCGACCTGTGGTCAGGTAGAGTCTCTTTTAAAGAAGACTCTCCTTGACAGGAATTTCCAGCTCGTAGTAATGAATTTTCCAAAGAATCCACTTCAAAATCTTCATACTTAGCATGTTCTCATACCAGAACGTCTCAAAGCAGACAGCACGATAGAGTGAATCAGTGAATAGATATTCACGGATTGATGAGAAATTGATTTATAGAAATCACTTGCGTGTCATATAATAATCATTTTTGAGACACGGCGAGAGTTTTAAGCTTTGAATCAAATTTCCATCAAAAATACTTTTGGTTGGAAGGTTATACACAATCAATGTGCTCGAAAGTAAGTTTGTGAGCACATTGAAAGGTTTTTGCAAAAGTATCCGTCAATCCATATCCTGGAACAAGTTTGATTCAATGTTGAATCGCACCATCGTTGCTTTCCAGTTGTCACTTGATCATTGATCCAGGATGGATCTCACATGTCACCTACCAAGAGCTTGAAAGATGTTCGCTCTAGAAGGATTTCCATCTTCATTGTGAATATTTTCATATCACTCGGATGTTCTGGCAATACCACAAGGATAAAGCATAGGACTCTAAATATTATATCTTACTTTCCACATTGTGTGAAACAATAAGCATATTTGGAATGTGTTCTATCGAGATTTATGGATGATCTTATGGCTCTAGACTCAATAGTGCGTTTTGATCCGCTCCTAGAGACTGGGGAGGCGTCTCCTGTTTAGGTACCAACATGGCTCGCAATGAGCGGTCGATACATTGCATAGGGTTCCCCGTGAGATTGAAACAAGCTCTTTTAAGAGAACTTGAGTGGTTGGGAAGTTTAGTGCAGTGGGTCACTGGGTCCATGATGTCTTGTCTTCAATACCGGTGTTACCTTAGTAACCGCCAGTAGATTTTGAATTGAACTCGGTTTCTGCCCTAAGGTTGAATATAAGGAGGGCTATTTCTTTTCACCCTTTCTCATTACAATTCTTTTTAATTCTTCAACCCCTTCAGTGCTTACCGAGACTTCACCACTAGAACCTTGTTGGGTTTGTTCTAGTCCTAGCTCTATCTCAGTCCGCACTCTTCCCTTTCTCACTTTACTCCTTTTTTTCAATCATTCCTAAGGACTTCTAATCTATCTATGGATTGTCCCTGGGAAGATCCTTCCGGTTCTGGTGGATCATGGGAACTCATACCTAACCTTAACCAACCTTATAACTCCATGCATAAAAATAAATGGTCGGTCTTTGGTATTACTTCCACAAACGCCTTTGCTCCCCCTCAATATGTGCATCGATATTCGAAAGTGTTTAGCACATATGTAGGAGCCTATTTATTGAGTCCAAAATATCACTTTTGATTATCAGATTCCATATTTAAATCACATTCTCTCCCCCGATCAAAACTTTCAAATCTTTTGAGATTTTGGATCCCAATTGATTTAAATAAGTTAGAAAGCGTTTGGGAGAGAAATGCGGCAATTTTCATATTTTCTGATAAAAGGAACTTTTTTCTGCTCCCCCTCAATCTGTGAGGGAGGTTGTTATGTGTCAGATTCGATGAGTTTCCAAAAGATTTGAAGTTTTAACGAAAACTCTTTAAAAATGTACTCATTCTGACACATAACCATCAAAAATCGTTTTGTTGCTTTTGTTTTATACAAAGTGTGGGGAGTTTTGACGATACATGAAATTTTGATAAATCACTCTCCCCCTCAATTAATGACGGATGTTAAAGCTTAAATAGGTGATGTCATTGAATGAGTGACAAATTTTGTCAAAATTTTGAGTACAAATTGATTTTCAATCAAAATCTCATGGTACCACCAAGTTTTGCACAAATACTTTCCGGAAAAATCATAGAAGGGAAAGTATTTGGCGATAAAAAGAAGATTTCTCTTTTTTATCAAGAAATAATGCACTGAAGCGTACATTAGATCGAGGGTGCATGAATGTAAAGTAATTCATGCTCGGATGAATGGCACCCTTTGCTAGGAACAACCGTCTTTTTGGCGACCAGTTTTGCTCATTATGAAAAACGGGTTGCTATCTGAAGTAATAGCAAGCCATATTTTTGAAGGCCGGGTTACAGTTTGAAGTAACTGTAAGCCATAATTTTAAGAATATTTTTAGGAATGACATGTTTTAGACAAACTTTATTTGAAACCGAAAAACTCTTGCTCAAGCAGATGTATGATTCCGTTTCATTGTTGAATGACATTTCTAGAAACGTACATAATATTGATTACACAAAAGACATGTCGTGAGAAGAATATTTTTGAATATTTTATGATTTTTCAAATTTTTATGGTTTTTATAGGTTTTATATTTTTGTATTGACAAGTTAATATATGTGATAGGAGATACGTATGAGAACTATAAGAGTTATAAGGATACAAGAAGTAGGCCACAAACTTTATACAGTACAAGTTACAAAACAATCACAGCATCCAAAATATACAAATGACACAGAACCCCACCACCGAGCATATCATTCAGTGCGTTGTAGAAGACGGTAGTCACCAGCTCGAACTCTGCCACCCACGTAGCACTCCAAACTATGGAAGATTCTTCTCAATTTCAATCTCTTGCGGATACCAGCCAAAAATTTCTTGTTCCGTGTCATGTCATGGTCAGTCCAGTGGTTGGTATATCGTCTAGATCCATAGTCATAAACATGGTATTCATTCACTCTGAAGTCCAAAGCCTCTTCAACCATTTGTAAAGTACCATCATTGAACTTGTGTATTTCATTGAAGCGCAGAACCATTGGAACGTTGTACCTGTCACGAAATACTACAGCCAGAGGAGATTCTATGACTGTAAAATCAGCAGCTGGTTCCAGACTATTGACATCCCACAGAGGTCGTGTGAGATTGAGCTGAGATTGGTAGCTTTTTATGCCAAGCTGGAAATCTTCGACCCGTTTTCTAATGACGATACCCCTGATCCAATGAAGTACGGCAAACACAAGAGATTTCTTTTCACGAGATGGCAGGTGATGCAGCTTTCCTTGAAGGTGGAGTAGATACAGATCTTCTAAATCATTAGGGCGAAGATGTTTGAAGTCACCTTTGGATATGATGTAGTCTTTGAAGTCAGCTCGATGGAGTGTTACACTCTTAAGGTAGTCATATCCATGGATAGGATGAATCTGTATCTTAACCACACTGATGATCTGAAGTGGTGATCGAACAGACTTTCGATCACTTTGAGCTTGAAATCGATCAATGTAAAATTGCTGCTTCTTTAGCCACCAGTGAGAAATACCCAGAGATGCGGAGATGTCGTAGTCACATTCTTGATCAATCCACATACTGTTAGGGACAAGCTGTTCCAACCCGACATCTGAATACTGGGCAGCTTTCATCTTGGTAATGGACAAGGCCGACTTGCATTGTCTACTACCAAGCTTAAGATATTCGAGGTCTTTGTTGAAGAAGAATTATGCTTGGATAGTAACATTTCCAGGATTTCCACCCAAAGGAAGTGGATTGTTGTAGTTATACTTCATAATCCCTTCATCCACAATGTCGTTGAACATCTTGTGACACTCTTTCATTTGGTATTGTAGATGATTTACATCCTGATGAAATGCTTTGACAATGTTGAATGCCGGTCCTTCCAGGTCTTTCTGAGTAAGCCTTGATAGACCACGCTTCTTACAAAACCACGTGATGAACGTCCCCATATCACCTGTTTGTGAAAGCAGAGAATCTTCAGAAGGAGGAACGAAGTTGGTGGTGATAGCATTGATCTAGTTGTTGTCGTTGGTTGGCTGATCAGAGGAAGGAATTGTCCAGTCAGGCTCAGGTGATTGTGATTGCTTGTCATTGGGTTTCCACCATGTCTCTTTGTCTGCTTTTGTTAGGAGAACAGGCGGTGGATCATTAGAGTCAATCCTGGTGAATGATTTCCACCACTGCCTTCCCGGGATATGAGTCGTAGATGCATCATCTTCATCATCGTCGGAAGAATCGGTATGCTGTGGAATGGCAGATGCTTCATTGAAGACAAGATCGTCATTGACATGAGATGCAATAGAGGTTGCACCAACGTCAATGGTGGCCCATGCAGCATGCTTAACTTGCTTGGTCTGTTTGGAAGGTGCTGACTTGGATGACTTGTCAGTTTGTTGTTTTTGTGAAGGTGATGAGGTGGGTTGTGATGGCCTAGTAGGAGCATGAGAACCACCAGGTAGTGAAGGAGTGCCTGATGGACCAGATGCCCCAACAGGTGGAGGAGGTGGAGGAGGTTGAGGAGGTGATCCAGATGGTGGCCTGGGATGAACCTGACGCCTCTGTTTTCTTTTTCTTTCAATTTCCATGTCTCTGGCATGTTCCTCAGCGTCATCTTGTCTGATGGAGGCTTCTAATGTTTCATACAATTTGACATGTACTTCATGTCCTGTATGTTGACCTTTTCATACATGCTGTGCTGCAAGATTATTTTCATATCATTGATGGGAAGGTCTTTGAATCCGGATCGGAGGGGAGCTTCAAGAGCAATGCTGACAGCTTCAGCTACCTATTCGTTGATTGCCTGAGATACTTGTTGTTCAAGATCTAGATGCTCTAACTTGTACAATCTGCTGCCGTGATTTGTAATCATTTTCGGCAGATCGAGATATACTAATTTTTGTATTACTGAGGCATGCTTATCCAACTTCTCATGGATGGTGAGATTATCTTGAACAATATCAGCAGTGATGCCAGCTAATGTATTCAGATCCAGTTTCTTCTCAGTGGTAGCAGGAGTGGTAGATTAAGTCAGTTTCTCTTGAGTTGCAATAGCTTGTGGGGTGTCAGTGTTCTCAGGAGCTGCCGTAGGAGTTGGTACAGACCTGGTAGGAATGGTGGAATTGTCTTGCACAATAGGCACATCAACCATCGAAACAACTTCTTCTCGCTCATCACCAGACTTGTCACCTTCAGCATCATCCGGCTTATCCAAAAGGAATTGATCTCCAAAAGTATCAAGATTCTTATACGACTCCAGGGTTCCAGAAGAGCTGTCAGGTTCCACGGCGAGCTTAGGATCATCAGTCTTCAGTTTGAAATTACCTTGTAGATCGGGATAAGCAGTGGATACAAATTCGTCATCGAGTGGGTCAATTGGTGTTACAGACTCAACAGCTTTATCCTGCACAGGTTGGTTACTGGTGACATCTTGTGTAGCCAGGTTGGAGTCATCACCCTTGAGAGCTGAGTTGGTGTCAGTCTCCAATCTACTTGTGTTAGCAGGTTGCCCAAGACTTGGTGATGAAGCTTTGTTAGGGGAGATTTTGGCAGATGAGGATGTTGGTGATCGTATTTTGAGGATATACTTAGAGCTGGTCGATTTGGAGGCAGGAGATGATATTTTCAACAAAGTGTGTGCAGCCAGTTCTTCCTTGGCAACATCCTTGCCTTTACCTACCACATGCTGGAGTTGTGATGTCTTGTCTGACACAGGTTCTCTGATGCTGACACCACTGACTGGAGGCACAGGTGGCATGTACACGTCCTTCAAACTTTCAGAAGTTGCCATTCGAACCATTTCTTCTTCAGTGAGAGGCAACTGTGTGGTGCTGGGAGCAACTTTAGGATCATCAACACTTGGTGGGTTATTGTTGGTGCTGGGTATTTTACCTCCCGTGGTGCGCTTCACCCGTTTAGTACCTTCATAAGACGCAGCTGAGGTTGTTACAACCTTGCGTTTCTTGGATGAGGTTCTTTCAGACTTGGTGGATAAGGAGGGCTCATGGGCAGATGCATCCCGACTTGTCTTCAGAAGTTTGAGATAGTCCTCATAATAAGGTGCAGTCAGTATATCACGAGTGAGTAGAGCAGTGGGAATGTCCATGCCGAATATTATCTCGCTCGTACTCTTTGCATCATACTTGAGGAACCCAACAGGATTTTCATCAGTGGGTTGATGAAGAGGAGATTCTTCTCTGGGGTGGAATTTAAGAGATCGTTGAAGACTTAATATGATCAACTTAGTGAAGTGAATGCTTGGAATCAGGAGCTTGGCTGATCTCTTCTTACCATCTTTGTTTGCTTTAAGATTTGCCTTATCGACCAAGAACGAATGAATGGACTGACTAAATTCCTCCCAGATCCGTTCAGCAAAGTTGATGTTCGTCCCATTAACAATACCCCAAAGAATTTGTAGAGATGGAGCTCTAAGTCTTTCGTACCCAGATGTTTTGCCCGTCAGACATAGGTTGATAAGACTTGCGATGGCTCTCCATGGCTGATAGAGATCATGGGTGATAACCGTGGAAAGCGTTGAGACCTGAGTGGGGTACCCAAGTTCATTGACAAAGTCAATTAGGGTAGCAGGATTAGGTGGGGGAGTGTATTCTACATTTTCACCCGTTGGTAATATCTGCAGTGCGCTACCAAGAGTTTCCATTGTGATATTCACCCAATGTTCATCCAGCTGACACTTGTAGGTGTTGGTTGCTCTATCATGGCAGATAGTATTCCAGAACTGCTGAATATAGATGGATGGGATTGTGGAGGATGCGATGAAGGCATTGAAGAATGTGGTGTTTTTCAGTAACTCCAGGGCCATTCTGAATATGGGATGATTCTGAGGTCTATCTGTCTTAACATAGCAGTTACTCTTTCCAATAGCTACCCACTTGTTGAACGGAAGAATATCGTTGTCAGAACGAACAGGAGCCAATGGTCCTTCGATAATAGGTTCTGCCATAATAACTGCATTTGATACAAATCACCACAGAAAGCAAACACATATTACGGTGAGTGTTAGTAACTAGTGAAACCATGACACCACATGGCAAGGATATATTATCAGGGCCAAGAATCATGTGAGAGCATTGATAAGCACTCATTAGGGATATCATGCATCACATAGGATTACAATTAAGACAGACATGAAAGAGTGCCATAAGGTCATACCAAGCAAGGCAGAGACAATTAGACACCAATTCACTTACATACAATCAGTGCACAAATAGTTAGGGAGAACATAGAGTGACATAATTGTAGTGAGACTGAAACTCAATGAATAGCAGGTAAGACATACAGCAAGGTAAGTAAGTCAAAAGAACACTCAGCAAGAGATAAACGCAGGACCATTAATCCTCAGGGCAGAATACTCGCAAAATAAGAAACTCACAAAACGAGTTAACCGCAAACTGGGTTAAACGCAAATCGAGATAATCGCAAAGTGAGTAATCCTGCAGGCGAGATAACCGCAAAGCAAGTTAACTGCAACAATTCAAATTAAACGCAACCAACTGAGTCACAAGGCATGGTAAACGCACAGCAAGTTAAACGCAAACTCAGTTAACCGCAAAGCTAATTAACCGCAGTCACAGTCATAATTAAACGCAGCCAATTGAATCACAAAACGAGATAACCTCAGATCAAATTAGACGCAACCAATTTAATCGCACGACAAGGTAAACGCACAGTAGGTTAAACGCAAGTTCAGTTAACCGCAAAGCTATTTAATCGCAGTCACTATCATAAGAGAAACATGCAATCAGGATAATACGATAACCGCAATCAAGAACTCACACTAACCGCAATGCTAACCGCAATCAAGAACCTACGCTAACCGAAATCAAGAACCTATACTAACCGCAAATAAGAATACACTACATACTCCGTCATATTCCATCAGATCTTACGATGAATACCATAAATGACTACAAGATCAATCAACCTAAGTACAACCATTATCAAAACAATAAACCAAGTCCCTACCCGACACCTAAGGTACTTCAATAGGTATTTCAACTCTAAACGCAACGCTAACAAACCAAAATCTCACACTCTCATCAATGAATATCACAAATTAACAGATAACGAACAGCTAAACGCAGTAAGGAACAAGCATGATCTAACCTATTGTCTAAACGCAATCACACGAGATTTCAAGCAAAGTGTATCCCCACCTAAAATAACGCAACACGTGAGTATATAAAATCATGGAAAGATATAACATATGTGTAGAGTGAAACACTTAACGTACCAAGAAATAAACAACAAGGGAAGCAATCAAGTCCAATAGCAAAAAAAAATGTGCAGTGAACGAGAGTATGTGAGTAAATAGCAAGAGGTGTTGATGTTAACTTTTAATCGCAAGAATAACCACATATATATATATATATATATATATATATATATATATATATATATATATATATATATATATATATATATATATATATATATATATATATATATATATATATATATGATGGGATACTCTTAGCTATAATGACACAATCAGTCCTCGTACTTCACTACCTCAATTTAGACAATGATACATGCGTACAAGATTGGCCCCTGAAGTTATGAATGATACACAAGTGATGAGAAAGTCTACAGGATGCACAGATAATACCATGAGGCCAGGTATGAGAAACAACAGACTACCTAAAGCAGCACATAGCACGAAGAGCAAGCATATAGACACAATGTGCAGTAAGTAAATATACACAGAAAGATGGCATGAAAAGAGAATGAATGTAAACCAAACAATACATCTATGTACACAACCTACTGACATAAAGCATACACTGGGAATAAATTAGTAGGTGAAAAGTGAAATACGAGTCCTGAAAAGAATTAGTCAGGAGTCCACATGATATCATCTCACATGTGAGTAGACATGCCTCCAGACGTGGGAGATGTCTGTGTCTTTGGTTGCCACACACATGTTTTCTTGGACCTGTTGTGTAAACCCTTTGAAGAACCAGTGTCTATGGTACACACATGTGACCATTTGTAACCATTCATCATGAATGTCCTTCCAGTTGGTACCCATATCCAAGAAGATCTAAGCTTATATGGTATTTCATGCATAGTTGTTGGGAACGTACTTTTATATTTATTCAAGTCTCGGTCATTACATTTTGTAATAAGATGATCACTACTACATCAACTAAGAACAAAGAACGATGAATGATTCAGAAGACGTCTAAAGCTTTGAAAGTCAAAGATTAAGACGAAGACGTCAAGCAACCTTGATGACCGACCCTTAGGGGGAGATTTTTGGGAACGTAGTTTTACTACTTATCAAGTCTCGGTCATTTACTTGTAATAGGTTGCTAAGGCTTGTATGTTTATTATAACTTAAGGCTTATGTAGCAAGCCCATGGGCCTTAAGCCCATTTCATTTTCAAGATAGGGAGGAAGGGAGTGTTGCCCTAGTCCTCACCTATAAATACTATGTAACCTCTCCTTTGAGAGGGGTTGGTTCTCTTGGTAATTTCATTTTCTTTCATTCCATTCTAAGGGTTCCTTCCACTCTCTCTCTCTCTCTACTCTCTTTCTCTCTCTAGATCTCTAAGTGATTATGTTATTAAAATCGTGACCTAACAAGTGGTATCATTCGCCAAGGGATAATATAGGTTGATTTAGGTTTGATTTGGTAGAAAAACTAGGTTTCAAAGTGATTCTTTATTGATTCGGGTACTGTTCATCGAAACTGGTCATATCGAGTTAGGACTTAACAAACTCAGCCATAATTTCGAGTTTGAAACTGGTACTATCGAGTTAGATACTAATTTCTATCGAGTTAGGAGTGTACTTTGGTTCTATCGAGTTAGGTGATATAGTTCTATCGAGTTAGGCATTTCAAGCTCTATCGAGTTTGGATTTGTGTTTTTTTTTTTTGGCGAGTTAGCCTTATTTTTTCCTAATCGATTATCGAGTTAGGATCAGCGTAGTTACATTCTAAGTCGATACTCTGCCTATATTTTCTCAACTTATCGAGTTAGGGACTTCACCTAGTCCTATCGAGTTTGGTTAATTCCTAGACTTATCGAGTTTGGATTTCTTTGTCTGACTTATCGAGTTTGGGGTTTCAACTTGACTTATCGAGTTTGTACTTAAGTCTGGACTTTCGAGTTTGGACAACTACTTCAAAGTTATCGAGTTAGGACCACTACATACCGAGTTTGGTACACTACTGGATCTTATCGAGTTTGATTCCTTAGTTGAACATATCGAGTTTGAATACTAATCACTACATACCGAGTTTGAATCACTTAACAAGTTTAATATCTAATCTTATTACAACCTTTATTTATCTTTAACGATCCAAGTTTTAACATAATCACATCATCTTATCTTTATAAACTTTTTCTTTCTAATCTTTCTCTTCTTGATTTCAAAAAAAAAAAAAAACGTTCAATCTTTCTCTTCTTTATAAACTTTTGGCGGGAAATTTTGAGTAAAATTTATTTTTTACCAGAGACTAAACGTTCAATTTTTACGCGAAATTTAAATTTTGGAATAACGTTGAAAATTTTGACCCAAAATTCAAATTTTTCGGCCAAAATTCAAATTTTTTCGGTGAAATTTGGCGGCAAAATTTTTTAACCTCAAAATTTTCCTGTGACATTAGAATGGCATTTTATAGTGATTTTCAAACTTTTGGAACAGAAAATTTTTCAAATTAATTTTGGAGGGAAAATCTGATTTCACTATTTCGACCTTGCGTGTGACATTTTGGTTTGATTATTTCGATTTCGTCGCAACAATCAAGGGGGAGAGAAATGTCATTTACAATGTCTCAATCACCTTCTTCAAACTATCTTCCTCATGAATATTCTCATCAGCAGCAGTCATCAGCAACAGTACCTTCTTCCAACTACCTTCCTTCTCATCAGCAACAGTATCATCAACAACAAAGTCACAGCTCCCTCATTCGCCATGTTCTGCTCTTTGGCAATGAATTAAGGCCTCCAATGTTGCTACCAGGAACGTATACTATTTGGAAACGGAGATTTCTACAATGGCTCACAGATCGTCCTGCTGCAGATCTCATGCTTAAATCCATTCAAGATGGTCCATACAAAATGACATTTCTTGCTGACTCATCAGGGATTATCAGACTGCAAACTGATGAAGATTTGAATGCAACTGAACTTGCTCAGTACGATGCTGACCAACAGGCTGTATGGTTCATAACAGTGGCACTTCCCAACTCTATTTACATGTATATGGACTTTCAAGCTAGTGCTTATGAAATGTGGAAATATCTTGAAGCTATGCATCGTACAGAAGAACTTCATCACATCAGAATGAAGCAAATTCTTGAATCATGTTTAAGCATGAATCCTCTGAAGACCATTCTCCCTGCTCCACCATCTCCAGCTGTTGACCATGGATCCTTAATTTACACTCCAAATGGTCTCTTCTTCAATCCTCCGAATGCACCTGAGCCTTTCTTCATTCCACTGTACCATCCTGCAACACTACATGATAATGTACAATCTCTTCTGCAAAATCTTGTGAAGCTGAGTCAAGTATCTTCTAAGAAAGGCAATGGCGCTATGACTTCAACTTCTGAATGCTTATACACAATGAAAGATTCTGATGATGAAGAAGATCTTATCGAACCGAGCATGGCATTTTTGGCATATACAGAAAATATTGCAGATGTGGAAGATCAAGATTATGATTCAACTCCACTCTTTGACGATAATGTTGAATACAATGCCACACTTAGTCAAATGGAAGTTGAAGGGGGTAATCTCAATGCTGTTTTGCAAAGGGTCATGAGAGATATTCCATCTGATGATGAATATGTAGATTTAGAATCCAATACAGCAGATTTGGAAACCGATACAGCAGATGTGATGTTAATGGCAAACATGCAGGAATCTCACATGAATAATACATGCCCAGAGCATGATTCTGATGATTCTGAAGATCCAATTGTGAGATTAAACGGAGAGAAAATGTATCAATCAAGGTCGCTGATGCATGAGTTAGAGACATATTTAGTGAAGAGATGCATGGAACAATGTAGATCACTTTATTCACACCTCAAGATCCTCTCTAACACAGACTTAGCAGGAACTCATTCCGAGGAAGGATTCAAACGGGCATTTTCGTCACTCTTTGGAGAAGACGTTGACATTTTCACGAATACAATGTTCGACATCGTGAATCAACTTGAAAAACAACTTGCATCAGAAGAAGTTCACGAGAATGAATCCATGGCCACCTTCAGAGTGATCAAGGAACAGTTTCAGCAGTTCATCGATTCTCGGTTTTCTTCTTATGACAGTGTTATGGCATGTGAGTATTTTTTTGAATACACTCGAATCGAGGTTCAAACTTTCCAAGACATATTGATCCGAGATTTGGATTCAATTGAGAAGACGATTCTTCACAGAAGAAATTATGACCAAAGAGTGAATGAACAGAAGTTGCTGATTCAAGAAGAGCAAGTTCATAAAGTTGATGTGTTGGAAGCTAATTTGGTTTTCATGGATAACAATGGGACAGAATCAGAAGTGCAGGATGACAACAGCAGATTGGGGAATGATACAGATGCAGACTGTGCAGAGATCATACCCTTCTATGACTCAGAGCCCAACTTTGACAAAGAACAGATGGATGAGGAAGACGTCATACCCATCTATGACACAGAACCCAACTTTGACAAAGAGCACATGGATGAGGTACAATCTACTGTTGATCACATTATGCCTGCTAATGAGAAACAACAATCTGAGCAACCTAACTTCAGTAATGAAGGTGAGGTTGACCAGGATGTTGTACAATGTCTTGACAAACATTCTGAGTCTGAGTCCTTACCTGATAATCTTATGACTGCAACATCAAACCAAACTCTTGAGTCAGAAAACATTCTTCTCAAAAAGACCATTGCCCAGTTTCATAAAGATTTTTCAAAATTAGAGGCACATTGCATCTCACTTGAACTTAAATTGCAAAACGAATCTCTAACTTCGAACAACAATGGTCAATTTCTTAATGAACAAAGTAAACGTGTGGATACATTAGTTAAAGAAAATGAGCTTTTAAAAGGTCAAATTCAAGCAAAGGTGTTTGCACATGCTGCATTACAAAATAAATTAAGAAGACTGACTGGCCAGAGTGTGGATACTAAGTTTGCAAAACCATCAATCTTGGGGAAACTGCCTTCTCAAACAAACAGAAAACAATCAGTGATTAGACAACCAACTGCATTTAAATCTGAACGACCTAAATTTTCAAAACCTCGGTTTGCCTCCCAAGTTGTTGAGAAAAACATTTTGACAAAACCAGTCACTCCACATTCTTGGCCTAAGGAAAATGCATCTGTGTCAGCTAAATCTCAACACGTGATTATACCTGGCTCATCTAGGATTAGTTCGAAAACAGTGTCTAAAACGAGCATTAAAAGTAAAGATTCTTATGGAAGATATGACATGTACAAGAACTATGATCTAGAAAAGGCTAGGAATAAGGCGCTACTTCAAAAGGATGGAATTCTAGGTTCAAAACCTCATGTGATGCCTTCCACTGTAGTACAAAACACTGCTTATAGTAGCACTCCAAAACCTAAGAGTTCTCAACAAACTAATAGGAATTGGCTAGCTTCTAAGAGTAGTTGCGTAAATAATCATGTTGTTGGTGCTTTTAAATATCTTCAAAAGGGAATTTCACTTGAAAAGGCTCAATCGACTAAGACAAACAAACCCGTTGAACCAAAAGTCATAAATCAGAAACCTAAGAAGTGGATCAACATAAGACGTAGGTTTTCTCAACGAAGTGATGCTCCCAGATTTCATTCAACTGCATCTAAAAGGAAAACTTCTCCTAGATCTAACACTAGGTGGGTACCCACGGGTAGAATTTTCAAATCAATTGGTCTTAGGTGGATTCCTACAGGAAAGATTTTAGATATTTGCACCAAAACTAATGTGAACTCCACTATTTCTACCCCTGAGACAAGAAGGAAAACCATCGGAATTGTGTGTTCGAGTGTCAAGAAGATAATTGACACTACATCTTTATGCTTCTAACATTTGGAACCCAGTTTCACTTGGGGCTCCGTGTTCTCTGTTTTTCTTGTCTACTCTTTCTTTCTTTGCAGATATAACAGGATTGGCTTCTGAGCACAACAGCTTAGGACCCGCAGCCAACCGTTTTAAAAGCACTTCAGCAATGGCTTCGGAACAACTCAGTTTCGGACCCGAGCTTAATGTTATGGCTTCTGAGCACAACAGCTTAGGACCCGCATCCAACCGTCTGAACTTTCCGGATTCTTCGGCTGAACCATCGTCTCACTCGTAAAGAAGTGGAAACCATGTTTGCTCCATTGTTTTGATGATACGATTGTCAACCGTCCCTCTGAGGTCTCACCAATTTCCGCTGCACATCTTGATCACAATCAAGTACTTGATTCACCTCAACAAATAACAACAACTGTTGGGAGAGATGGTCCTCCAATTGCATCTCCAACAACGGCAAAACAAATCGTTTCCAACTCACGATAATCAGCTGAAGACTCCATGCCTAAATCAGTTCCACAAACCGCAGAGCATGACCCAGAGGCGTTCTTTAATCTGTTTGCACCGGCTCAACTCATTCCTGAGTCGTCTACACGCAATTTGTATCCTGCTCACATGCGAGATTATTACCTCCATCAAGGTTTGTTGATTTAATTCACCAAGATGGTATGTGATGTTTGACTCCTGATGATTTGCAAAATTTTCTTAAAACCTTAGAAGAGTCAAACATCAAAGTCTTTCTGTAAATATTTAAAAAAAAAAAAAAAAAAAAAAAAAAAAAAAAAAAAAAAAAAAAAAATCTTCTTTTTTTGTGTACAAACTTCAAATCTTCAAAACTATGTTCCTCCATTTAAACCAATTTTGCTTTTCTCTGTCAAAATGGAACATGTTTTGAGGGGGAGAAAACTTTTCACAATATCATGAAGTTTGCACACCTCATCATAATTCTTCAAGGATAAAATGTTTCTTCATCATTCGGATTAAGAACTCATTTTCTAAAACTTCTATGATCTCTCGAATTAAATGGTACAAAAAGGTTTCACGTAATATATGCTAATTCGAGGGGGAGAAAGGAAATTTTTTCTGCAGTGATTCCAAATTTATCTAGTTTGGACTTCAAATGGAAAAGTAATTAACCTTTAATGAGTAAAGATTCACAAAAGTCTTAAACTTAGGTAAAAGGATCTTGCATGGAAAATAAAACGGGCTCTAATAAATGTTTCTTTAAATATTCTCAAAAGTATCACACATAATCGATTAACCTCACGATTCAGACTAACGATTTTTTATCCTCGAATGTCCCCGATTGTGAGTTTCTAATTTCTTCATGGTTGTTGTCTTATCGTTCCCTAAATGTTTCAAGTGTTTTCAACGGTCAAAAGGGCATAATCAGAAACTAGGGTTATCAATCAGGGCTTTCAATTTTTATGTGTTTAGTCTAATTAACTTGTTTATATAGCTTTAGAGAACACTAAAGAATGCTCGATTGGTGTGTTTGCTCAATTAGATACAACATAGGTTTAGAATCATGTGATTTAAGGTCTAAGATGTCGATGTCTTTGCTGCTATTACTAGGACGTTTGTTTGTTTAATATTCAGGCATTATGATGCTAACTAGTGTGCATAGACTCAAATCATAACCCCAAACCATTTTCATAATTGGAAAATCTCGAGTGATAGGATGAGTTAATCTGTGATCTTGTGTGTTAATTAGAGAATTCTGAGCATGTTGGTAGATTTAGAATGAGTTTCTTGATTCATCTGTATACTTGTTTGTGCCTGATGCATTTTCTCTGTGTGCAAGTACATGTCATCCCATTGAAAGTTAAAATTTCAACATTCGACAAAATGTTTCTTATGGAACATATTTTGAGGTCAAAGGACAAAGTGTGTTTAAAGGCTTAACTGGTAAATGGATTCAAAATCGTGAGAAACAAATTTTTCCAAAATCTACACTCTCGTTTTACACCGGTATAGCAAGTGTGGAGTCCAAAGCAAAGTTGTTCAAAACCTTTCAAAATTTTTCAAAATCTGGAATGCTTTGGCTTCAATAAAAGAATGTCTCGGATCTGAACATCCCAAATATCTGAAGTTTTCCATTCATCACAAAAACAAATCTTCAAAAAGAACCCATGAGGTTCAACTTTAGATGGAAATCTTTTTCAGATTTTAAAACTCAAAAGAGAGACTCCGGGTCTCAAACAACTTTTCAACAGTAAAAGAGTTTTGAATTTCAAGCATTCTTTGTTGTATAATACTTGATTGTGTTTTCTAAAACCTTGAGCAGAGTCGTCTCACGAATTTTCAAAAAGTATTTTATAATACGATTCAAAATTCTGCTCAAGAAGACTATCTCTCGAATAATGTTCATTATTTGAGGGGGAGTATTTTGTTGAATAGAAAACTAATTTTGTATAAAAACAACGACTTGTGCACACATTTCAGTGTACAACTCGGGTTTCAAAGAAAGGAAAGTTCCTCGCTAAACCGTTCTTTAAAACCAAACGCGAACTTATCCTTAAAAAAACAAGAAGAAGTTTTTCATGCGAAGCTTATCTAAAACTTCTTAATCTTGAGCAAAATTTATTCAAAATTTTTCAAAAGGTTTTTCAAAACTTTTCAAAATTTTGCTCAAGATTTTTCAAACCTTTACTCCCCAATTCGCTCCAAAGTTTAAAAATGTCAAAACACATGCTCGTTTTGAGGGGGAGTATTTTGAAATCAAAATGCTTTGTCAAAATCATGTTTTATGGTTTGTGCACACATAACAGTGTACAACCCGTTGTTGTAATTTAAGGACCCTGAGGTACGCTTCAGTGCCTCAATCCTCATATAAGGAGCGAAGGCTTCTTACTTTTGAGTAGAATTAATCAAACATTTTCTGATTTTCATAATTCTGCTCAAAAGACAAGTATTTCACCTCAATGAGTATTCACTTGTTGAGGGGGAGCACTTGAAAAACTCATCGTTCTGGAAAACAAAAGTTCTTGTTGATATCTCCCCACAAGACTCAAAAAGCATATTTTAATCAAATGTTTCTTCAAAAACAACATCTTATATGCTATTTTTTGAGGGGGAGAAAAGGAAAGTGATTAAAATATGAAAGTTAATAGTTGCTGAAAAGTCAAATCTCATGCGAGCTAGACTCAGATTCACCCAGGAATTGACGAAACATAAAAGTTAGTAAATTCGAAAAGACTTTTCCTCGACGGGTAATAACATCAAGTTAGTTAATAGAGCTAGTTGTCACCTAAAAGCTGACAATGGAACTCTTTAACTAGCCACGTAAGCGTGTCTCGAAAAGGATTTGTCTTAGTAGAAATGTACCGTTTCGAGAAACTTTATGTGGACTTGACCAGGCCGGGTAATAACTTCAAGCTAGTCTAACTAGTGATGTAAGCGTGTCTCGAATCGGTCTTGTTCACTGAAAGTGGATCAATTCAAAAAGTGCTCGCTCCTCCCGCATATGCAAATTTATTAAAATACATATGAGCACATGTGAAGGGGGAGCCCTTCATAAGAAAACGTAAAACTCTCAAAGTGTTAAACAAAATGTTTGAAAAACACAAACACTTTGAGAGATTTCAAAGGTTTCAATGGCAATTATAGGATAGTCATGGAGTTATAAGGTGACTAAGGTTAGGAAATAACCGTCCTATGATCCGCCTAAGCCGGAGGGATCTACCCAAGGACATCACCAATAGTTAGAACTAGAAGTCCTTAGGTATGATACGAAAAAAGGAGTAAAGAATGAAAGGAGAAAGAAGGGGTTGAAGAATTAAAAAGTAAAGAAAAGGGTGAAAAGAAATAGCCCTCCATATGTTCAACCTTAGGGCAGACACCGGGTTCAATTCATATGCTACTGGTTGTTGCAAAGACAACACCGGTATTGAAGATTAAGTCGTCATGGACCCAGTGACGCAATGCACTAAACCTTCTTAACCACTCAAGTTCTCTTAAAAGAGCTTGTTTCATTCTCACGGGGAACCAGTGTAATCTATCGACTTATCTCTTAGAGATAGTTGATATTGAAGCAGGAGACCCCTCCCTAGTCTCCGTATAGGAAACCTAAGTGAGCACTTATCGAGTCTAGAGCCATGAGATACATCAAAGATCTCTTAGGAACACTTAGTATTTTCTACAACTGGTGTTCTGCATCAATGGGCACCAGCTGTAAATTATCGAGTCCTTCGCAGATCTTAGCAATCTGCCTAGAACGTTTATGAGAGAATTGCATAAGTATTTCTCAATGATTGAACGGAAACTCCTGTCAGGGTCATCATCTAACAGCCTTGACAGGTCACTTAGGTAACTCCTCGTGAGTTACGCTTAGTGTTTGCGGTGGTTTCTAACGGTCTACAGTCGTGGTGTGATCCCCAGCGACTCACCCAGTCATTGAGCTACCTAGTAGGTCTCGTAAGCTCCTTCGGGAGTATCTGATATGGGAACGGCCTTGATAAGGGTTAGAAGGAGTCTTCACACTATGCTGTTGACGATCTCTAATTCCTTATCTGTAAGTACCGGATGTTTTATTGCTAACTGTTTACATGCAGGGACACATCATCTCCATGGAGACGGATTCCACATGCTCATACATTCATCTTGAAGTCATCAAAAGCTCCCTCAAAGATCTGTGCAACACAAAGTTCAAAGAAAGATTCTACGCCATAAAGAAGAATCTACAAAGTATAAAGACTAAAGATCTTAAGTCTAAGAAAGGGAACTACGTGCATGTATAAGTCAAAATTCAAAGATGTATGAGCATGTTGGAATGGCGGACAACCACCACAGACACGGAAGTGACGATCGGCAGACAACTTCATAAGATGATCACTACCACATCTATTACGAACAATGAACAATGAAGCAAAAGAACACCCACTCTTTTTCGAAGACGTCTTAAGTTATACGAGTCAAAAGTCAAAGACAAAGAAGAAGACGTCAAGCAACCGTGATGACCGACCCTTAGGGGGAGATTGTTGGGAACGTACTTTTATATTTATTCAAGTCTCGGTCATTACATTTTGTAATAAGATGATCACTACTACATCAACTAAGAACAAAGAACGATGAATGATTCAGAAGACGTCTAAAGCTTTGAAAGTCAAAGATTAAGACGAAGACGTCAAGCAACCTTGATGACCGACCCTTAGGGGGAGATTGTTGGGAACGTAGTTTTACTACTTATCAAGTCTCGGTCATTTACTTGTAATAGGTTGCTAAGGCTTGTATGTTTATTATAACTTAAGGCTTATGTAGCAAGCCCATGGGCCTTAAGCCCATTTCATTTTCAAGATAGGGAGGAAGGGAGTGTTGCCCTAGTCCTCACCTATAAATACTATGTAACCTCTCCTTTGAGAGGGGTTGGTTCTCTTGGTAATTTCATTTTCTTTCATTCCATTCTAAGGGTTCCTTCCACTCTCTCTCTCTCTCTACTCTCTTTCTCTCTCTAGATCTCTAAGTGATTATGTTATTAAAATCGTGACCTAACAATAGTGACATTCTTGTGGTGGGTGGTTAGGTGGTCAGATATCCTTGGTCTATGTCTCAAAGGTATTACAGGTTTATGACCATTTGATTTATGAATTTTAGGTTTTGAGCTCACAAACTTAATCAAAGCACGTTTTTTATCTACTTGAGAGACCCATCGAGTTTTCGAGAATTTAAGTCTTTCAGAAATAAAAGCATTTGGTTGTCTAATGGTAGATTGATTACCAACAGTTTTCAAGACTTGTTTTCCCAAGATAGATGGTTTTGAAAGATTAAGGCTCATTTGACACTTTGAAACATAACTTGGCACGATGTGCGCACCAGAAATTTTAGGACATAAAGTCAGACTTTGAGCAGTGAGATCATTGTGTTTAGTAAACTGTGGAGTAGTCAGATTGATATTCTTAGCTTTTATTTCTTTGATTGAATCACACAGTTCTTTATATTTTACTTTCAGAGTCTCATTTTCCATACGTAATTTAGCCATTTTGCATTCAGTTTCATAAGTATCGTGTTTCCATTTGGCATCATTACGTTGCTCATACATCTTGATCTGATTTTTAAGGTTATTGATAGTTGAGTCCTTGTCTTGCAGCTGAGTTTTCAGATTGTTTATCATAAAATATTCATTAAGATCAGGCAATTCCGGATTTAAACATGGTTTGCAGTTTTGAAGACATTCTTCTTTATGTTGTATTTCAATTTCAAGTTCAATGCAATGTTTTTGTAATTGTGAGAACCTTTTTTGAAGTTGATTAAATGTCTCTTTTTCAACCATGTTCTGATCCATTGTCTTAGAAAACTCAACTTTAAGGCAAGGACTTTCATCATACAGATCATTTTTACTTTCATCATACATATCATTTTCTCCCCCTTTATAACACATATTTGTTGAGTTAGAGGAGAGTAACAAACTGTCAGTATTTTTCAACAGATTTGTGTTATAACAAAGATTAATTTGATATGTATGGTGACATACATTAGATGGTGTATTGTTTTGATCAATTGACGATACCTCATTGCTTGAGTCCGGTGTGAGTATGTTCTCCATAGCATGGGTCACCAACTTGTCAGAAGTAACAATCTTATCATCTTCTGAATCCATGCGTTCAGTGTTGACAGACTTAGCATCCACTGTTAAACCCAAACAATCACTTGATTGTCCACCATGTGTCTCAGCCCTGTCATCATACACTGGTTCATGTTTTGCCCTTCTCTCGATGTACTCCTTAACCTTATCCAAGTGTTGAAGTAGCATATCTCTGTAGGGGTCAACATCTATATTTGTGTGGTCAGCAAAGCACTTCATAGTCATCTGATTGTTGTAATCATAGATCATGGAGGATTTTGAGTTAAAGAAGCTATGCAGTTGTTTGCTGAGCACACATAGGGCAGCTGAGGATCCCTCATTAGTTGTTTCTTTTCGGTCCAATTGTTGTCGTAATTGATCCAAATTCAAGATCATGATGTCTGTGAATGTTTGAACATCTTGACCGAAAAGTGTTATGAATGCACGTTCAAATCCCATTTTCAATCCATTGCCCTCTAACATCACAGAAAGATGTGACTGAAGTGTTTTAAAGCATTCAATGTGACATTCTCTTGCCAATTCAAGCAATTTGCTTGACTGAGGAGTCACATTCTCTTGAGGGTCCGAGCCTGATTGTACACTTGAGTCATCATACGATATTGGTCCATTCATTTGTAAATGAAACATACCACTAGATGAAATCCCAACACTCAGGATATAGTCACTAAACCCAAACAAGTAGCAAAATGTGGGTAATCCCAGGACCGAGATTACCACATATGAGAACCAAACTAAAACTCAGGTGATTTAGTCGCAATCTAGGAGCCAACCACAAGTTAGGAGATAACCGCAATCAAGGAGATAAACACAGAGGAGAGTAAAACGCAGGAACTAGTCTCAGTCACGGAGCAAACCGCAGAATACCCAAACCGCAAGATAGGCTAACCACAAAGAGCTAACCGCAGACCACTTAACCGCGGAAAGCTAACCACAATGAACTAACCGCAGACCACTTAACCGCAGGAGCTAATCGCAGTATACAAAAGTCCAAATCCGTCACTTTCCTTGCGATTTGTTTGTACTCCCAAAATAGTAATCGCATGCAAACTAACCGCAGGGAGCAGGAACTAAACGCAGATAAGTAATGCAACAGTAGAACTAACCGCAACTATGAAATATGCCCTAAATCTAATCCAAACTTCAAATAGATTAAAGATATGGTATATCCAACTGAGCCACAATGTTATACTAACACCAAGGATCATAGAAGTACATCCCTAACATGTCTAATAACACTAGAAAGATCAAACCAAGATGTTTTTCAAGAAAGTGACTTCAAACTCACAAACACAACACAAAACCACATCAAAATCCAATTCTACAAGTCCCTAAAATGAAACCTTGGCTCTTGATACCAATTGTAGAATATTCATAAACATAAACACGTATGGTTTTGTGTATAATGGATCGAATAGATGAAGTAATCTAGAGAGAAGTTAGAGAGAGAGTAAGAGTGTTGGGAGCCTTTGAGAGAAATATGAAAGTGCATTAGCTTGTAATGAAAGGTCCAACCCTCTCTACATGTGGAGAGGGGTATTTATACTTACAACATAAACGCCCACACCCGGGCTGTGGATCAGGCGTACAGTGGGTAAAGACCCGTCCTTCTTCCACGGTGTTACTCTAACTAATTCTAACTCACTTATACATAAACTAACTACGAGCTATCTTAATGCTATGACAATATTCAGGTGACCGAGACTTTTACAGGAATATTTGATGAGGATGATACATGAGGAGGAAAGTAATCACTCCATCCTGGATCCTCAAAGTCAGAGTCAGAATAGTAGTTTATCTCTGAGTTTGTGGAACCATCTGAGTCAGAAGATATGTATATCAAAGGGAAGTGACTCATGGTTATAACTAAGGTTTTTGTGATATGTTGCAAGAGTTAAAGAAAGAAGAGATGAATGAAGTATGTTGGTAGAATAGTTCCTTTAATAGGCAAGGCAAGTTATAAGGGTATTAAATGAAGTTCATGGAATTCTACTTGCCTTGGTAGCTTTGAGAATTAATTTGGGAAGGTATTAATTACCTCGGTTTGACTTTCAAAGATATTTTGGTCAAACGGTCAACTATCAAGATATTTTGCTTGGAAAGTACTTTGGTCAATGTACTGCTTGGGTTTACAACTGGAAGTACTGCTCCACATTCTATGGAAAGTACTGCTCGATGATATGAAGGCTACGCTGACGTGTCAGAATACTATTCCAACAGTCAAATTTGCGAGTAACAAACTTTCAAAAGATATGGGGAATATCACTTCCAAAAATAACAGTACAATAATTTATTAATCGTGATTTTTTGTATATTATCCCTTAATAACTCATATCTTTTTCTTATTTATACACCCAAATTCATTCATTCATTCTCATTCATCAAACCCACAAATATCATCAACACTTACCACTCGTCTCTCCAATTCTTATCACAATGGCACACCGACCAACCCACAACAAACACAACATGATTGCCGACCTTGAGAAAACGTAAAGAAACATTGATTTTCATGGTATTATTGATTTTCTCACCGGAACCACCATCTGTTACTCACTCTTAGTCAACCCCAAGATTATTGGACCTTGGATACAGGAGTTTTGGGCCACGGCAAGGGCTGAGATTCAAGATGGAGAGGATGTTATTCGTGCTACAGTTGCTGGGAGAGCTATTCGTGTTACTGAAGCAACAATCAGGGAGGTTATGTTATTTGATGATGAAGGAGGCTCTGTTTTGTTTGGTAAACAAGACATTTGGAATGCACTGAGAGACATTGGCTATGAAGGACCTTTGGACAGGCTCACTTTTCAGAAAGCAATGGTAAGTCCTCATTGGAAGTTTCTTATACATGTTTTACTTCATTGCTTAAGTCCAAAGAGTACTGCTTGGGATCAATTTGGACACGCTATAGCTTCTGCATTAGTTGGGTTAGCTACAAATTAGCCATTCAACTTTTCTTACATGATCCTTGATGGTATGATTACCCATATTAAGGCTGGTTCACCTTTTCTAATGTATCCTAGATTTGTTCAACTTCTCTTAGAGAATCCATTAGATGGGATACAAAAACCTCAGGATTATGTACCCACTGTTAGGATGCCACCTAAGGTGTTTACCTTTATGTCTCACAAGGGAGTTAATTTTTCTGGTAGAAATACACCTCTCAATGCTTACATGTTAGAGGTAGCACAGGCTGTTAGGGACGATATGAAAATAGTGGTTCTGCTAATTCTAATGATGCTGATCAACCTGATACTTCTGAGCATTCTGCATCAGTCCATACACCTACACCACCTATTGTTTCCCCTCAGCATGATGATTTAAGTGAAAAAACTCCCTCAGTATCAGCTTCTTTGGGAAAACCTGTTTCTGCTGAAGGTACTTCTCCATAAAGTACTTCTTCAAAAGGTACTACTTCAGAGCATACTCCAGTACCTTCTCCCAATGATTATACTCTCACAGGTGGGCTTCAAACACCTGTAGGAGATGAGGGAGTTGGAGGTTCTTTAAATAATTATGCTTTGACTAAAGAGTTGGAGAGGATGAAGAAAACTATGGATGCTCAAGCTGCAGAAATTAAGAGCTTAAGGAAGAAGTTCAGAAGGTTAAAGAAGTTTGGCTGGCCTCTTGTTCAAAATTTTAGGCTTTATGTGAAGGAAAAGAAACAGTCTTAGAAACAAAGGTCTAAATCTTCCAAGAAATCTTCTAAATCCAAGAAGAAGCATAAGAAGTCATCATCTATCAAATTGGGGAGGAATCAAGATGATAATTTGAATAGAGATGATGCTGAGATTCAACATTCAGAGGATGCTCACCTTTTGCACTATCCAGAAGATCCAAAGACTTTTGTGCCAGTGAAAAAGGTTGAAGAAGATGTGAATATTGCACAAGAAGAAACTGTTGAGCAAGATGCTGAAGCACAAAATGTTCAAAGTACTGATGTTGTTGATGATCTGCAAGGTACTGCTGAACAAGGTACTGCTGCTATGAATGTTAATGAAATTGGAACTTCTACAGCTGGATTAACAAAGAATTTTGAAGATGAAGCTGGTCCTTCCAATCCCATGCAGCAAGAAGAAGTTAAGGTGCATACAACAAGTGATGATGAAACTATTGCTCAGATTATGATCAATTTGAATAAACCTTCAGGAGGAATACATATTTCTGAGCCAGCACAACAAGTTTCTGAAAGTACTTCTGAATCTGAAGAACTTGATCCTAAAGACAAAGGGAAAGGGATCATGAAGCAGAAAGATATTAAGAAGAAAAAGAAGAAATTTACTCTTGCACAGCTTAGAGATATAAAGATAGCAGAAGATGCTGAGCATGCTAGAATGCAACAAGCTGAGTATGATGCAGAGTATTTGGCAAAAGTTAGTAGGCCAATTACAAGAAAGCCTATGACAATTGCTCAGGAAAGAAACTAGATGATTAGTTTCTTAAAAGGAAGAGGATACAAGAATTTACAAAAATTAAGGTATCCAGAAGTGAAAGCTCTATGGGATCAAGTACAAGAGTCTATCAAGAAAGAGTTAGCAAGTTTTGTACCCATGGATGCTGATAAGGAGAAGAAGTTAGAAGATGTGAGGAAGGAACAAGCTGAGCAAAGAAAATTGAAGAGAAAGAAAGCAGTTCAAGATGATCAATTGTCAAAAAGACTTAAGATGATACATGAAGATACAATTGATGAACTGAGAAACTATTTCAGAGTAGTTGATTTTGAGAATAAGAAGATAGAAGAATCTGGAAAGAAGTCCAAGATTATCTCATTCTCTATGGTTGAATCAAAAGAAGGGAATTATCTTATGTTCAGCAGAGAAGATGAAAGCTTCACAGTATTCAACATGTTATGGGATGTTCTGCATTTTATTACCAGAGAAGATTTATATGACTTATATATGCAAGTGCAGACATACTATGAAGAGATTGAAGCCTCAAGAGTGGGATTAATCTTGCTTGGAGATCTAATTACCATCTGGGAAATAGAAGAAACAAGTGTTGATACTCTGTGGAATGATCAAGAAAATTGGGAAATTACAAGATGGAGATTCTTTGAGTCATCAGGAGTTCATTCACTTGAGATGGAAGATGGTACCATGGTTCACATGCTTGCTGAGAGAAGATATCCATTGATAAGAGAAATTATGCTTAGGATGTTGGATCATGGAATGGAACTTGAAGATGAATCTGATGTAGCTTTGGATGTAATTAAGCTATTTATCAGATGGACTAAATTTGAAGAATAATATTGCAAAGTACTGGTATGATTTGTTTGTATAATAAGTATTTTTCAAAGTACTGCAAGACAAACAGTATTTTATCAAAGTACTGCTTGCTGCATAAAACCAGTATAAGTCCTTTGTAAAATAAAACAAAAAGTATTTGATGTTTAAAAGTGAAGTCAATAAAAGGATTTGAAGAGAAACACATGGTGTTAGTATTTATACTGCACAACAAATGGTAATCAACTCACCATGTTTAATAGACAAGAAACAGTTTGACTCATCATGAGGGTACGGCTCTGATGTGATAATCAAATCCGTTTTTAGTTGACAATTTACTAAAAATTGTATGGTTTTCAACTCACCATATCTGTGAAAGTGAAGAGTTGGCTAGCCCACAAGAAAAATGGCTTGTGGTAAAGGCTGTGGAAAATCCATTTATGGTAATTAGTTCACCATGGTTGAGATCAAAGAACTAACTAGTCCAAAAGCAAACGGCTATTGGTAAAGACTACTCAAATCCGTTGATAGCTCATGATTTACTAAAAATCATATGGTTATCAATGTACCATGGTTGTTCTAACCTAAACATTGGCTACTCCAGAGTTAATGGCTTTGGTAAAGAGACATCAAAATCCATTAAATTTTCAATGATTCACCTCTCACAGGAGTTTACACACCTGGAAGTGATGAGAATAGTATGAAACCTGAAATGATTTGATGAACAATGTACCAAAATGTTACTGAGTAGCTGTGGAGGTTTATTGCAGAGAAGATATCAACTGATGCTGATAAAGAGTACTTTGACACAATGCAGATAAGAGATAAAGAGATAAAGAAACAATCTTTCTAAATGATTAAAGATTTTGAAGATCAAAGATAACAAAGAAACTTGAAATCAAGCAAGTGGAGTTCAAGTTAGGGGAGGATTGTTGGGATATTAATGTTCAAGGTATTTCTATATTTCAAAGTACTGCTTAAAGATCAAAGTCAAAGTACTGCTGCCTGAAGATTAAAGTCAAAGTACTGCTGCATTTTGAAGATCATTCAAAGTACTTCGAAGAGTATAAGGACTTATTTGCAATATTGATTAAAGGATTATTATGTAATATTGTACGAATATTCTAGAATTAGTTAGGGATAATTACTTGTCGTTCAAGTAGATGATGTAAACCGACTTAAGGTTATCTCTATAAAGAGCCTTATGATGGTATTAGAGATATAAGTTTTTAGTCGAAGTTCTAAGAGTCTTAGAGCTTTATAAAGTCGATAATAGTTAGGGATTGTTAGTGAATCTGTGTAACAAAGCAGGTTCAAGTTTGGTTTAATATAAAAGTTCTTATTAAGCTTTGTGTTAGTAGATTCCGCATACTTTACAAGGTCAAACAGTGTTTCAATATTAATAGTGTTGAGTTTACTTAATATTATTAAACTGATGTGTAGGGATTGCACCAGGCTTTACCTCTCGAGGGATCTCGAGAAGCTTACAACCCCCACCAGGCAGTATACCTGATCGTTGTAGTATAGTAAAGTGACAAGTACCGGGGGATTGATCGTTCAGCTAGGAATAGTGTCGCTAGGATTAGAAAACCTAAAGACTAGGTCTAAAGATGAGGGATGATTCTTTTTGTATTTTTTAGTTTTTATAAAAGCAAATAAAAATCTCAGTTTTGAAGGAGTTGGGCGGAATTAGTTGCTATTCAACTAACCCAATTACTAAGATGCAATCAAAATAAAATACTAAAAATGAAAATAAACTAAATTAAGATAAAGGTGTGAGCAATATATGGGAGAATTGTGTTTACTTAGGTTTCACTACTCCCTAGATATCTTTTACAGGTTAATTACTTGTTACAGTTGTGTGGATGACGGATTGTATTCCTTAATACCATTCATGGGGTGGCGTACTTACTTCCCCAATCCTATAAGCTCCTACTTTACTCCTATGTCGAGCCGGCTAAGAAGCTCCTAACATGGGATCACTAGAATTCGCTCATGCATTAAATACAATCATAAAAACCTAGTACACATCGGTTCATGTTTCTTAAGACGTTCAAGCATGTTACACAATGGAGATCTGCCAGTTTTCTTAAGCCTAACATTGAAATCATTCATCCAATACAACTATAAACAAGCAATCAACCTATAATCAACAACTAGGTTTCATTACATCTAAGCAAACACATGATAGATCTAGCCTAGCATGTTGAAATCAAGACAAGCATAAGATATATTCAAACAACACATAGACATATTGAATGAATTGAAAGAGGACTTATCTTAATTGAACATGAAAGGTTTCAAGGGGTGAAAACCCTTGAAAATACTGTTAAAAATGACCCAGGGTTTATTAGGTTCGACCCTAGTATTCTCCACACAAGTTCCTCTCCTAATGAATGAAAAATAGAAAAGTATATATAGATTTTGTGAGGTGACGGCGTCAAGAGCAAATGTCTGACGCCGTCATCTCGCCGCCAAATAAATTCTCGGACTGCCTAGATCTGGGTTTGACACCGTCACGTGTACTCCTTATGCAGGCCGTCACAAAGATTACTCTTGACGCCCTTCTCTTGACGCCTTCAGGTTTTCTCTGGGTCGTCATGGATTTTACTCCTGACGCCGTCACAATTTCCTTTTTGTCGTCGTCAGGTACTGTTCTCAGCATGGAAAATTAAGTCTTTGCCGTTTTCTTCACTTTTATGCTCCAAAAACGTCCAAAATGCTTCCTTTTCCAAAATTCACTCCCAAAGTACCTAAAATCACAAAAGGAACGATTTAGGGCAATATTTGACCAAATAAATTCAATTCCGGGCTTAAATGACCCCCTAAAAACGGTTCATTTTTCACCTCATCATATACCCTTACACTTGAGATTTGCTTGTCCTCAAGCAAATGCGCTTTTATTCTAGTCAAAATACAAGTTAGGGGTCATTTAACACTAATATAAAAGTAATTACAACAAATAATCGTCCACTAAAGACCAAAGACAAGCACGGAGGTCATATACTAGAACCTCACAAATAGTGTTTAGATACTCACATCTCTCGGGTGTAATAAAGTATATATCACAATATGGAAATGGAAAATATCTCTCACTACCTGTCATAGCAAAATAGATTACCATAGGCTTGGGAAAGGATCAAACCTCCACCACATGGCGTAAGCACCTAGGATAAACTATCAAAGAGGTCTTTTAAAGGGTTGTAACGTTAGGTGTAGGGATATGGAATACACGGTTTTGTTGGATATAGGCAGTCTTTACTGGTGGCGAGTTAACAATATTGGTTAATTACATGTACAATATGGCGTTGCTAAGCCAAGACTAGACTCGACTTAAGCTAATGAATCAAAAATAACAAAAAAACATAAAATGAACATAGAATAAAAAGGGATGGTAGTCCGTATGTTTTTTCTCTTTTCTATTTCTATTTTTTTCTTTTTCTTTTTCTTAATTTTTTCGATTTTTTTTTTTTTTTTTTTTTTTGCACATACCTTCTTACCCTACCATCCAAAATAATACATCATAGGGAATGAATATTCCCCTTACACTTGAATTTTTATATACTTTACAATAAACTAATCTAATTACTCGAATTAAGGAAATCAAAACACTTGGAGTACTTTTAAGATTAACGCACATATGGGGGTAATAATATTATGTTCTTCCCCATTACTCCATAAAATAAGTACTTTACCCATGAGTCCCAATCGTCCCAAAACAATATGTACAAGGATATGACTCGACTTAGCAACCATGTAATCAATTAGATAATTAACTAAGGGTTTAACAAATAACAATAATGCACTAAAGATGAGTGCATACACGGAAGGCTAAGGCGATTTGGGTGTATATTTAAGTGGGGTATAACAAATTCTTCCTTTAAGTAAGATGCTTAAAGTTAGAAACGAAAAGATAGGCTCGGAGGGGTGTACTAGGGGTTTCGTGTACTAAAAATGAGTACAACGCTAAGGTGTGGGAAAAATTAATTGACTTTACTAGCCAAGTAATATGACTTAAATGGTCAAGTAATTATGATACAGGTTTAACACAAGGGTGATCCTAATGCCTCTTATCATGTAGTAAATCCTACTACACGAATGTAGTCTCACTAGCGGTCTCGGGATGCATCACTAACGCAAGTTCTAGAATCTAAATGCTACCGGTACACTCATAAGCACTAATAGTAAATGTTTTTCCTATCAAATCTAAAGGCGAACCTCACATATTTGGGTGGAAAATTTTTCTGAATAGTACGGTTTTGTGCTAGTCATACAATCTCCTATCCATGAGACGCTTGCTGTGGCTAAAGTTTCACTCCTAAATGTTGTAAAAAATTTTAAATTTGGCGCTAAAATTGCACTAACAAGTATTTCTCATAGTTTTATTACACATCTACCATCAAACAAACAAACTCAAGCGAAAGTGTATCTGTAAGGTATCATCATTTTACACTCCCCTTACACTTAGGATGAACATTGTCCCCAATGTTCAAGTAAAGAATGTAAAAGTGAAATAAGTAAAAAGAATGAAATCAAATACTCCCCTGATTCGCTCGGTATGGATAATAAGGTGGCCAGGTTAGATCTTCCTCCAAGAAAATGACCAATCAAAGCTTCCCTTCCAGAATATAAATCATCTTCTTGTCATACATAACCTGTGAAACCTGAGAAAACAGACAAGGCAACCTCGCGTAAAATCGGCGGCAATCTATATATGCTAACAAATCCTAGAAAACAAAATAAGATATAATGCTTGTGGAATGATGTTTGCAGATTTCCTGGAGATTATAAAACTAAAGATTCAACAAAAACTTTAAGACTCCGTTAGAAAAACAAAACTAGTAAAATTTTTCGGAATTTTACACGTGACGCCGTCAAGAGTAAACTCGTGACACCGTCAGAAGTGATCTGCAGAAATTCTTATGTTAAGTTTCCGGAAAATTTCTGGAAAAACTTTGTCCTACTTCCTGGAAAATCCTGCAAAACATTATTATGACTCGATACAAGCATTTGACTCTAACAAATACGAATATACATGTTCATTTAATATTGTGGAGAATCATGATCAGTTTTGTTTCTTAAAAACATATTTGGGGTTTCCCCTTACACTTATCTTTTGCGAAATACCTTTGGATGAAGTTAAGACTAGGCCAAACAACAAAGTAAAGTATTTTCACTATTTTAGTTTTGAAACATGATCTACCAACAATAAAAATAAAGCATGCATATGGAAGTAAATAAAAATCAAACAAAATGAAAATCACACAAAACGAATAATGAAACCATAAGCACATCATATCATTACTAATTAACGTTAGCATAAACATAAAAATAAAAATTATCCAAGGCCAACAAAGGCCATAACCTAAACTATTACAATTCAAATTGTTTCAAATTACATCACCATGAATAAATTGTTCGAACATAACAGACATCAAGACAAATCATTGGGGAAGGAGACCATAACGGTAGTCATAACCAGGAGGGAGGTGCCCAGTGTACCCGTAGGGAGGGTAGTCCATCTCTCGACCGGGGAATGGGTCAATCTGCAGCTGGGGCTCGATCTGATCACGGGTGGAGAGGTGCTGCATCTGGCGGATGGTATGATCATACATCCAATCAAAGCACTGGTCAGTGGTGGTCCGCCATGCGCTCACCTGACCCATCCAGGCCCCCTGGTGTGCCTGCAAGTCTCCTCGACTCATGTGTCGGCAGTAATCAGCAGACCCAACCTCATAATCCCTGAACTGATGCTGCTGGGGCGCTCCCTCATCATCATCATCATCATCATTATCATCATCATCATCATCATCATCCTTAGCACCATCAGGTCCTCCTGCCATGTACCAGGTATAGGACCCATCCCCCACTGCATCACGATGCTCATCTGCCTGAGGGATTTAGCCCTCACTACCCTACAAGCCCCGTAGTCGCTCAAGTATCCCATGATCTGAGGAACAAGCAGCCCATAAGATCGAGCCAACCGGGTCACGAACATCCCCCCATACACCTCGTCAATATCCCTCTCCCCCACACTGGTCTTCAAATAGCTGGCTACCCAAAATGGGATGTTGCAGTAAACACCCGCTGAAAATATGGTATATAGGTAGAAAAGATCTGAAGCAGTGACACGGTGAGTGGTGCCATGACGCCCCGACAAGCTGTATGTGATGCACCTGTGGGCTAACCTGTTCATGGGGTCCCTTATTGAGGCTGCCCTAGTAGTCGAGGTATACACCCCGTTCCCAATACTCGGCCAAAAAGTGGCACACCTCATCTCGTTCCTCACAGTCTCCCCATGCAATAACCTATGCATAAAACCTCCCTCAACAGCCTCCTCCCTAGTGTACAAACCAATCCTCCACCCAAACTCAGTAATCGAACATGATCGAACCTCCCCCTCAAACCTAAAGTAAATAGTGGTACCCCCCATATCCGTCCTGGCCTCCGCTAAATCAAAGTGAAAAGTCGCAAAGAACTCCCTAACCAACTCACTGTACACAGTCTCCCTCATCCTGAACAATCTCTCCCATTGAGGACCCGTAAACCCATCGGTTTGGATCCTCCCCAAGAACTCAGCCTCTAGACCTTGGGATCTAAGAAACTCCCAATCAATCACAGCACCAGCATCAATGTGGTGATTAACAAGCTCCGCGTACTTAGTTGTATCGGCATCATTGTCAAACTCACCCCAACTGTGGACCATTTCCCCATAGTTAACTTGTTGGGACCTAGATGAGCTGCCTCGGTGTTGTCGTGATCGCTTGCTCATTTTCCTGGAAAAAGATAGAGTGGACGAAAACGATTAGAATGAGAATTTTACTGGTTCATGCTGTTAGACACACCTGACGCCGTCAGGAAGGAGATCCTGACGCCGTCAGACCCAGCAAAAATCGAACCATGCAATTATGAGGGAAAAATCAATTTTCAAACTCTAAACCCATTACCCAAACACTCCTTTATGTAGAAAACATGGGTGGGGGGTCAAAAAAATCCGTGGTGTGAAAGATTTTTCCTTAATTAACGCATGATTCGAGTAGAACAATATCATCTAATGGTAACCTCATGATTACAAATCATCAAAGGGAAGACATTACGATTTATCAAATATGGGTCAAAAATGGGGTTTCGGATGATGGGGGTTTTCAAAATTGGTAGGACCTAAGGACAATTGAACGAAAAAGAGTGAAGAAAAACTACTTACCAAGTGGAGATTTGTCACGGAAGATGTCGGATTGGATGATGGAGACTCGGAGGTGGAGCAGCAATTTGGGTGTGATTTGTGGGGTATGAGCTGAAAGTGATGGAGTTTGGGTTATTATTGCTGAGATAGTGAGGTGACGGCATCAAGAGTTAACATCTGACGCCATCAGATGCCCGCATCAGGAATAAAAAGTGGTAATTCCAAATTCAGTCTCTGCACTAGTGTGAATAGCTAAACATAAGTAAAAACTATGAGTAGCCATCCCGTTAGTGAAGTCCACCAGGGTCGAACGTTTCATTACTGTCACGGAAAGAGATGTGGTTGTAGAAAGGGGTGGGTGAGGTTTTAGTGAAGTTGTAACCTTCGCATTGGTCAACGGTGGGTACAAAGAGGAATTGTTCCATAGAGGGTCTCAAAGCTGTGGTGTTTTTGAGGTGCAACCTCTTCACACCGGGTTTAAAACCAAAGGAACGTCTCTTGCACAAATTTGGGAGCGTGGTTTGCAAGCATCCAACGAAAATGTTATGAAACTGCGAGTTCTTCTCCTCCTGAGGATGCTTAAAAAAGTAGGAGGTGATTGACGGCGAAGCACTAGAAAAGGATTTCTCGTTATCCTCTTGGTCAAACACCAAAGGAGTTAGAACATCAAAGACTTTTTTGATTTTTCTTGGTGAGGATTTTTCCTTAATCCTCTCTTTAATCCTTGATATGAATTTGTCTGCTAAATCCATAAAAGCATTGCAAGTGCTTTCCATGCGTGCTTCTAAGTGCCGGATTTGTTTTTCCTGATTATTCATGAAGGTTACCATTATCCCTTCGAACTCCTCTTGTCGTGAACGTTCAGGAAAATTATGTTTGATAACCGCATTCCCACGTATATTAGGATTCCTTGCGGTTTCAGCAGCAGGCATTTCAGCTCTCATTAATTCTTTTACCTGCTTCTCGATATTTCCCAATAATTGTTCTTGGGTGGCGTGTACGTAATCAAGTTTCCCCTTACTTGAAAACATCGGGTCCTCCCATTCTTCTTCTTCAAACTGTGCCAACCCCTCAAGAACTTTCCAGCATTCATCAATGCTAAGTCTATTTAGCCTGCCCTTGGCTGCGTAATTGATTGGCCTCAAACAGTCAGATAATATCAACCAAGTTATGGTCAACAAGTCAGACAGCCTAAACCAATACTCCGGTGAGTTTAGTGTTTCCCCGGATCATTAGATCCCAACGAGATGTGAAATCTGAAATAAAACGACTTCGAGATCAGGTGAATTGAACAGGAAAAAGGTTTAAGTGATTGTACTACTGAAATATGAGAGTGAATAGCTTTAATAAGCTAAATCAATCAATACGTGAAATCAGATACGTACAAGTGAAAAAGGGACTGGAAAACGTAAACGTTTATTATTTAAACGTAAACAAAAACAACTTTAATAATAGTAGGATTTTACAAGCCTTAGGGGCTTAAATGCAAATTAAATAAATTTAAAATATTTATTTTATAATTAAAAACTATTTAATTAATTATTTTTATTTAATAACTATTATTAATTATTTAATTATTAACCAATAATTAGGAAAATGTAAAATAAGTCTAGAAAATTTCTAAAAATCTAAAATATTATAAAACTTATTTTAAAACTAAAATTATATTTTTCACACTATTTATCTATTTATTATTAATTAATTATTATTTAATTATTATTTAACTAATTATATTGATTTAAATTATTTATAAATACTAAAAGGACTTAGATAATTATGAAAAATTTTATATATCTAATTAACCATCATGGGAATCCTAAAAAATTATAAAAACTTTATTTTATTTATTTTTAATCTACTTTACTAATTATTATTCTATTTATTAATTATTTATCAATTAAACTAATTATATTATTAAAAATAGAAAATGAACAATAAAAATTCTAGAAAAATTTATAAAATTACTTTACCTTATATAAAAGCTCTAAAAATTATAAAAACTATGTAGTACTTTATAAAATATAATTATGCTATTTAATTCTTATTTATTATTTAATTATTAATTTAACTAATATTAATTCTAAATAATACCAAATGACAAAAGAAAAATCTGGAAAAATTTATAAAACTACTTTAATATATAAGAGATTTAATAAAAATATAAAATAGCAGAAGTGCTTATAAATAAGCTAAAAAGAAAATTAAATAGATAATTTCTATTAAATAGAAGCTATCACTATAATTAAATTTGGTTTTTTCTTGTTTTTCTTTTATAAAACTAATAAAATACTTAAAATAAGAAACTTTAATAAAGGAAAATAATTTATAAACACAGAATAAGCACTATGAGTGCTTATTAGACCACACAGTTGACTTTTGTTGACTGTGTATGGATTTAAGCACAAATGGTCTAATGTGGGGTCCACAAGGGCAAAAGCTTATCTCTCAAAGTTATATGAACAAATTAAAACAAGATAATCACAAATAAGCAGTTTAAATAAGCTACTAAACACAAATAAGCACTTAGCTTAATATGATTCTGAGACAAAATGGGGACAAAGTTCCAAGCTGATTTCAGGTGGGGCCCAGTGGTCAAATGGTCAGACCAAGGGTCAAGGGTTCAAGCCTGGTAGGAGGGGGTTGGGAGAACCCAATTGTGAGGTGTGGGACCCACTGAGTGATCCACAAATCACCACAAAAGTTGGTTGGTTGGCTTAGGTCTGCTGAGACAAGGGACTGAGTTGCCCTGCAGCTCAGTTCCAAGGGTATTTTAGTCCAGATAAAAAATTCACAAAAATGCAAACTTTGTAGAAATCTCAAGTTCAACTGGTAAAGTATACACACAAGAAATTTCATACCTCAACTCACAACAAAAAATTCATAAGAAATCATGCTATTTTGATGAAAATCTGAAATGGCAAATTTGACTTTTGTACAAAAACTTGCACAGTTGACTTTCTTGAACTTTGATTGATCCTAGATGGTTTAATGTGATATATTATCTTATTATGAAACTAATTTAAGCTACATGAACTAATTATGAAACTGCTTAAATGATTAAGCAACTCAATATCTTAACAGTTAAGATGTTATGAAGGATTAAGATCAATTTTTGACTTTTTCCAAAGTAACCCTGGTTTTTAAGCTATAACTAACCTAGTATGACCTATTTAAGCATGCATGAACCAAAAGTACAAACAAAAACAGACCTAAACATGGGGTTGTATGCTGATCCAAACACCCCTCTAATGACAGTTTTGATGAGTTTTTTGAAATAAACAAACACTAATGAGCTAAGTTATTATTCTAGTTAACTATTTAGGTTTTACTGAGCTTGTGATAATACAGAAACAAGAACTAAACATACTAATTCCCAATATGCCAGTTTTCACTTCAATGACAGTTAAACCAAAAAGTTAACACAAAAGATATAATTAACTACCAACTAATTCTAGTTTAAATTACCATTAACAAATTTGAAATTAACTTAACAAAACAACAACACAAATCAGATTAGCTACTATGAATCAGTAAGGAATTGAAGAAGCTAGAACCAACTCACATTGTGCAATCTTGCCTAAATCATAGAACCAAGTACCATGATCAATCCTAAGGCTTCCATAAGCCACTAACCCAATTCCAAAGCTGCTGATGCGTGGGAATCGCAACAGGCTTTACCTCTCGAGGGATCTCGAGAAGCTTACAACCCCCACCAGGCAGTGTACCTGATCGTTGTAGTATAGTATAGTGACAAGTACCAGGGGATTGATCGTTCAGCTTAGGAATAGTGTCGCTAGGATTAGAAAGCCTAATTACAAGTTCTAAAGGTGAGGGATGATTATTTTTGTGTTTTTATATTTTTTAGAAAGCAATTAAAATATCGGTTTTTTTGGAAGAGTGGGCAGAATTAGTTGCTATTCAACTAACCCAAAACTAAGATGCAATCAAAATAAAATACTGAAAATGAAAATAAACTAATTTATACTAAGGTTGTGAGCAGTAATTTGAGAAAATGTGTTTACTTAGACTTCACTACTCCCTAGATATCTTTTACACGTTAATTACTTGTTATAATTGTATGAATGACGGATTGTGTTCCTTAATACCATTCATGGGGTGGCATACATAACTCCCCAATTCTATGAGCTCTTATCTCCTCCTACACCATGACCTAGCACAACTATAGGGATTATAAACAGTGGCTCATGCATTAAATACAACCAATAAAGACCTAGTACGCCTCGGTTCATGTTTCTTAAGACGTTCAAGCATGTTTCCATTTGGAGATCTGCCAGTTTTCTTAAGCCTAACATATAAAATCATTCATCCAAGACAAGAATAGACAAGTAATCAACACATAATCAATATCTAGGTTTCATTAGATCTAAGCAAACACAAAAGAGATCTAGCCTAGCATAATGGAATTGAGACAAGAACAAGATATAGACAACCAACACATAGACATATTGATTGAATTAGAAGAACACTTATCTCAATTACAATGCAAGGTATCAAGGGTTTGGAACCCTTGAAAAACCTGTAAAAGTTGCACCAAATTCGTCTTTAGGGTTTCTCCCAAAACTTCTCTCTCTTTAATGAAAAAACTAGAAAACTATATATAGGAAAATAAGGGTGACGGCGTCAAGAGCAATGGTGTGACGCCGTCATCTCGCTGCCAAATACTTCCTCGGACGGCCTTGATCTACTTATGACGGCCTATGTGACGCCGTCATCAACCATGGTATTTTATTCTTGGGACTTTGACGCCGTCAAAAGCAATTCTTGACGCCTTCATGCACTGTTCCCAGCATAGAAATTTGAGACTTTGCCGTTTTCTTCACTTTTATGCTCCAAAAACGTCCAAAATGGCTTCTTTTCCAGAATTCACTCTCCAAGTACCTAAAATCACAAAAGGAACGATTTAGGGCAATATTTGATCAAATAAAGTCGGATTCGGGCTTAAATGACCCCCTAAAAACGGATCATTTTTCGCCTCATCATATACCCTTACACTTGAGATTTGCTTGTCCTCAAGCAAATGAGCTTTTATTCTACTCAAAAGACAAGTTAGGGGTCATTTAACACTAATATAAAAGTAATTACAACAACTAATCGTTCCACTAAAGACCAATAGACAAGCACGGAGGTCATACACAAGCACCTCACAAATAGTGTTTAGATACTCACATCTCTCGGGTGTAATAAAGTAATATAACATTATAGAAATGGAAGATATCTCTCACTACCTGTCATAGCAAAATAGATTACCAAAGGCTTGGGAAAGGATCAAACCTCCACCGCATGGCGTAAGCACCTAGGATAAACTATCAAAGAGGTCTTTTAAAGGGTTGTAACGTTAGGTATAGGGATATGAATTACACGGTTTTGTTGGATAAAGGAAGTTTTACTGGTGGCAAGTTAACAATCTTAGTTAATTACATGAACAATATGGCGTTGCTAAGCCAAGACTAGACTCGACTTAAGCTAACAAATGAAAAATAACTAAAAACATAAAATGAACATAGAATGAAACGGGATGGTAGTCCGTATGTTTTTTTCTCTTTTTTACTTTTTTTTTTTTTTTTTGCATACACTCTTACCCTACCATCCAAAATAATACATCATAGGGAATGAACATTCCCCTTACACTTGAATTTTTACATACTTTACAATAAACTAATCTAATAACTCGAATCAAGAAAATCAAAACACTTGGAGCACTTTTAAGATTAACGCACATATGGGGGTAATAAATGATGTTCTTCCCCATTACTCCATAAAATAAGTACTTACCCATGAGTCCCAATCGTCCCAAAACAATATGTACAATGATATGACTCGACTTAGCAACCATGTAATCAATTAGAAAGTTAACTTAGGGTTTAACAAATAACAATAATGCACTAAAAATGAGCGCATACACGGAAGGCTAAGGCGATTTGGGTGTACATTTAAGTGGGGTGTAACAAATTCTTCCTTTAAGTAGGATGCTTAAAGTTAGAAACGAAAAGATAGGCTCGGAGGGGTGTACTAGGGGTATCGTGTACTAAAATGAGTACAACGCTAAGGGTGTGGGAAAAATTAGTTGACTTAACTAGCCAAGTAATATGACTTAAATGGTCAAGTAATTATAATACGGGTTTAACACAAGGGTGATCCTAATGCCTCTTATCATGTAGTAAATCCTTCTACACGAATGTAGTCTCACTAGCGGTCTCGGGATGCATCACTAACGCAAGTTCTAGAATCTAAATGCTACCGGTACACTCATAAGCATTAATAGTAAATGCTTTTCCTATCAAATCTAAAGGCGAACCTCGCATTTTTGGGTGGAAAATTTTTCTGAATATACGGTTATGTGCTAGTCATACAACCTCTTATCCATGAGACGCTTGCTATGGCTAAAGTCTCACTCCTAAATGTTGTAAAAAATTTTAAATTTGGCGCTAAAATTGCACTAACAAGTATTTCTCATAGTTTTATTACACATCTACTATCAAACAAAACAAACTCAAGCGAAAGTGCATATGTAAGGTATCATCTTTTTACCCTCCCCTTACACTTAAGATGAACATTGTCCCCAATGTTCAAGTAAAGAATGTAAAAGTGAAAAAGTAAAGAGAATGAAATCAAATACTCCCCTGATTCGCTCGGTATGGATTATAGGTTGGCCAGGTTAAATCTTCCTCCAAGAAAATGAACAATCAAAGCTTCCCTTCCAGAATATAAATCATCTCCTTGTCAAACATAACCTGTAAATCCTGACAAAAAATAGACAAGACAACCTCGCGTAAAATCGGCGGCATCCTATATAAGTTTCTAAATCCTAGAAAACAAAGTAAGATATAATGCTTGTGGAATGAAGTTTGCAGATTTCCTGGAGATTATAAAACTTAATAATTCACAAAAACCATAAGACTCCGTTAGAAAAACAAAACCGGTAAAATTTCCAGATTTTAACTCCTGACGCCGTCAAGAGTAAAACCCTGACGCCGTCCGAATAGACCTGCAGAAATTCTTATGTTAAGTTTCCGGAAAATTTCTGGAAAAACTTGGTCCTACTTCCTGGAAAATCCTGCAAAACTTCATTATGACTCAATACAAGCATTTGACTCTAACAAATACGAATATACATGTTCATTTAATATTGTGGAGAATCATGATCGGTTTGTTTCTTGAAAACATATTTGGGGTTTCCCCTTACACTTATCTTTTGCAAAAATACTTTTAAGTTGGAGTTAAGACTAGGCCAAACAACATAGTAAGTATTTCCACATTTTAATTTAGAAACATGATCAACAAACAATAAAAATAAAACATGCATACGGAAGCAAATAACAATCAAACAAATAAAATCACACAAAACATGGGTTGCCTCCCAAGAAGCGCTTGTTTTTGTTCGAGTCACGAGCCTGACTCTACCCTTATTTAACGGAGATAGGGGAGGTTCTCCCTACACTTAGGATTAAGTGCGGGTGAAAGTAGCGATACACACCCTTAGGGTGTAAATATGCCTCGTGAGGAAAGTGTGGTGGATGAATTGTATGCTCAAAGATGCGGGATCCTATCATCATTGCCTTACCTAATTCAATTGGGTTAGTGGGTGAATTAATATTTTCTCTTAGAAAGGGATCATCTTCTATCAATTTCGAGAGACTCCTAGTTGGGAATCCATCTTGACCTAATAAACAAGGTTTAAACCCATAATGTGTTTTGTGATCAATCATGAATGGGTGATGTAAGCATGTAAGGTTATGTTCCACTCCTATATTGGCTTCCTCTCTACAAGGCTTAGAGTCCACTACCTTTATCCTAAGACTACCCGGACTACATGGGTTGATGGGTGGGTCGGCTCCTCTGTTGTCTCCTAGATGTATATCTAAGGATGGAAAGTTGTGTGAAGATTGAGGTCCCGGTTCATCAACACTAGGTAATTCCCTAGAACTAAGAGTAAGGTTATCACTACAAGTATTCAAACCTATATCCTCTAGTGGTGTTTGGTACAAAGGTTTTACCTCTGTTGGAGTTCCTATAGTCTCTTCTACTTCTTCCGGGTAAGTCACGGGCGGTGTATGTGCCTCAAATGATGGTAGGACTTGTGGGGTACTTTGTCGGCTTGGATTATCCACCTCATCCTCCATTGTATCTAGATTACCTATGTGTTTGTTTTATACTATGGTTTTAGGTGACATCCACACAGGTATCCCTGAGTAATCAACCCCAGACAAACTTCCTGTTTGCTCCTTCAAACTTGTTTTTGATTGATTTGTGATGTTGTTTGTTGGGTTGTCTACTCTATAATAATATTGGGCACAGTCTTCTATGGTATCCCATGCTTCTTCAGCACTTAATTCCCTAGGGCCCCCATTGGCAAAATCATCAATGCACATTTGGTCACATCGGCTGACACGATAGTAAAAGGTTTGGGTTAGGGATGCTAAAGAGAAACTATGATGAGGGAATTTTCGAAGTATAATTTTAAAACGAGTCCATGCATCATATATGGGTTCATCTCGATATTGTTTGAAATTCGAGATGTCAATAGGGTAGAATGGCCTTTGTGGTTGGTGGTATGGTGGATTCGCGTACTCCATAATGGTGAACGGAAGAGTCAATGGCAATTACGAACAAACACACAAAGAAAAAGATAGACTAAAGAAAACCTAGAAAATAAAAATAAAATCTTACTAGAAAGGAATCTAGCAAGTAGACCTAATAAAAAGAAATTCTAACCTAGACAATAACTATTCCCCGGGCTGCGGCGCCAAAAACTTGATGCGTGGGAATCGCAACAGGCTTTACCTCTCGAGGGATCTCGAGAAGCTTACAACCCCCACCAGGCAGTGTACCTGATCGTTGTAGTATAGTATAGTGACAAGTACCGGGGGATTGATCGTTCAGCTTAGGAATAGTGTCGCTAGGATTAGAAAGCCTAATTACTAGTTCTAAAGGTGAGGGATGATTATTTTTGTGTTTTTATATTTTTTAGAAAGCAATTAAAATATCGGTTTTTTTTTAGAAGAGTGGGTGGAATTAGTTGCTATTTAACTAACCCAAAACTAAGATGCAATCAAAATAAAATACTGAAAATGAAAATAAACTAATTTATACTAAGGTTGTGAGCAGTAATTTGAGAAAATGTGTTTACTTAGACTTCACTACTCCCTAGATATCTTTTACACGTTAATTACTTGTTATAATTGTATGAATGACGGATTGTATTCCTTAATACCATTCATGGGGTGGCATACATAACTCCCCAATTCTATGAGCTTTTATCTCCTCCTACACCATGACCCAGCACAACTATATAGATTATAAACAATGGCTCATGCATTAAATACAACCAATAAAGACCTAGTACGCCTCGGTTCATGTTTCTTAAGACGTTCAAGCATGTTACCATTTGGAGATCTGCCAGTTTTCTTAAGCCTAACATATAAAATCATTCATCCAAGACAAGAATAGACAAGTAATCAACACATAATCAATATCTAGGTTTCATTAGATCTAAGCAAACACAAAAGAGATCTAGCCTAGCATAATGGAATTGAGACAAGAACAAGATATAGACAACCAACACATAGACATATTGATTGAATTAGAAGAACACTTATCTCAATTACAATGCAAGGTATCAAGGGTTTGGAACCCTTGAAAAACCTGTAAAAGTTGCACCAAATTCGTCTTTAGGGTTTCTCCCAAAACTTCTCTCGCTTTAATGAAAAAACTAGAAAACTATATATAGGAAAATAAGGGTGACGGCGTCAAGAGCAATGGTGTGACGCCGTCATCTCGCCGCCAAATACTTCCTCGGACGGCCTTGATCTACTTATGACGGCCTATGTGACGCCGTCATCAACCACGGTATTTTATTCTTGGGACTTTGACGCCGTCAAGAGCAATTCTTGACGCCTTCATGCACTGTTCCCAGCATAGAAATTTGAGACTTTGCCGTTTTCTTCACTTTTATGCTCCAAAAACGTCCAAAATGGCTTCTTTTCCAGAATTCACTCTCCAAGTACCTAAAATCACAGAAGGAACGATTTAGGGCAATATTTGATCAAATAAAGTCGGATTCGGGCTTAAATGACCCCCTAAAAACGGATCATTTTTCGCCTCATCAGCTGCTTCCTTTCCCAAATAGCTTCTGAGTCAGAATTCCAACCACAATGACACAGTTTGACTTTTGTTGACCATTTTGCTTTTTTGAGTAATTATTAGTGGAACTGAGTTTTAGGTAACTAGGAGCTTATAAAAGCTTCATGGGAACTTATATGTTCTAACTGAGTCCTCACAACTAACTAGAATAGCATCTAGATCATATTTAAGATTTTTAATAGAAATTGTACAAAAGGTATTTAAACTAAAATACTTGCATTCATTACTTGAAAAAGGTTCAAAATACAATGCTTAAACTTACTAACACAGTTGATAGCTTACACTTACAATAATTAGATTAAGAAAAATACATTCGACCTAAAAAATATTAAAATTAGACTAGATAGGTCTCCATATTGCTTCCCTTCTCTGTATTTATCACCAATTTGCATCCCACTTGACCAAAGATCTTTTCCCACTTCATCTAAGCCATTGAAAATCTGTAATTGATCCAAACCGTTCAAACTAAATTTTGGCGCCAAATCACTCCACGTGGAATTGAGGCAGTTTGAGTACAATTAAAGCTTTGTGTTGTGTTGTGGAGAGTTGTGGGAGACAAATTAGATATTTTGAGGCAAGTTGGGGTAGTATTGATCAATACCGTGGGCAGGTTTGGTACAGTGGTGGTTTTGGGTGAAAATGGGGTGAGAACAGCATTTATTGTGGCGTGTTTCTATGGAAAGAGGTGGTGGAGAGTGGGTAGTAAAGTAGGGTGTGAGCTGGAAGGGGTTGAGGTGGAGTTACAGGTGGAATGGGGGAGGTGGAAGACGAAGAGGAAAACGAGGGTAGGGTTGTGTCTGTTTTATTTATTTAACAAAGGGGTGGGGTGGGCTTGGTGTGTTTTTGGGCCCAAGGTTTAGTAACTGGGTGGGCTGGATTCATTTTGGATTTGGGTTTTATATTTACAAAGGGTCCGGTTTGTATTGTAACTAACAAGGACCAAAAATGTAATTCGGCCAAAGTTGAGGGACCTGCTGTGACAACTTTTCAAACTTCATCCAAGGGACCATACATGCCATACTTGAATACCCCAAGGACCATAAATGTATATTTTCCATTTTAATATTTCCGGGGACCTTTTCTGCCAATTCCACAAACTCCAGGGACCAAACCTGTAATTTTCTGATTTTTGAAGGGTTTAACTTGTAACTTCTCAAAAGTTATCATAAGGACCAATTTTGTCAATTTAGAATAGTGCAAGGCTTATTTTTCACATTTTCCATTTACAAAACCTTAGGGACTATTTTTGACATTTTCTAAACTTGAGGGACTAAAGTTGTCATTTTGCAATTTTTAAACTTTAAAGGACTTTTCTTGACAACTTATGAATCCCTAAGGACCTTTGATGATATTTTTCATGTTTTGATTTACCAGGGACTAGTTTTGCCAATTTTCAAAAGTTCAGGGACTGAAACTGTAAATTATGTTAAATATTTTGTTTTTCATCAGTTTTTCAATCCTTTTGCATAAAAACACAATCCAGTGATATTTTATGTATTTTAAGGCATTCCTGTGTGTTTTTATATGTTTTTGCAGTTTAAATGTAACAGAAATGATGAATATTTACACACTCATCAATCCCCCACATTAAACTATTGCTAGTCCCTAGCAATCTTTTTGAGAAAATTTAATAGACTTTTTTACTCTTTACCAAAAGCCATCACTTCTGGAGTAGCCAGGTGTAAGAACTGTGGCACACCTGATAACCGTGTGATTTTTAGCAAACCACCAGCTGTCAACGGATTTGATTCGTCTTTACCAAAAGCCGTTTGCTTCTGGACTAGCCAGCTCTTGATGGAATAGTCAACATCTTGGTGAGCTGATTACCAATTATGGTTTTTCCACGGCCTTTACCACAAGCCATAATCTTGCGGGCTAGCCAACTCATTATCTTTTGAGGATGATGGGGAGTTGAGGAACCATACAATTTTGGGCAAATTGCAAGCCATCAACGGGTTTGAGTTATCTTTACCAAGAGCTGTTTGCTCCTGGATTAGCCAATCCCTTTGTCGATAAGACCTGGCGGACTGATTACCACAAAAATTTTGAAATAAAGTGAAAAATTTTTGAAAATTTTGGCCAAAAACGGGGGTACTAGAAGATATATTTTGATAAAAATTCGCTAGAATTTCCCCCCCCCCCCCCCCCCCCACACTTAGAAATGAATATTGTCCTCAATATTCAAAGTCCCGGCTATTATGCCGACTCTTTGAACGTAAAAAGCCAAGATTCGAATCTAACTGCGGAAATACCAAATTTCACTTTATTTCTCTATATACACATTTTTTTTTTTTTGAGCTTATATACATATATACATTTTTTCAAACAGCGGGGGGCTGGCCATTCCCCCACACTTAGGTGGTAGAAAATAGAAAGAATCAGAGATACGGGTGAAAACCCGTATTGTGCTATTGTTTTTGTTCATCGAGTCGCTAGCTTGACTCGATCCCCGAATTCAATTGTCCTTGGGGAAAGTTTGGAGATCCGGGACAACCATGTTTGGTAAGTCCTCTCCAAAGTAATGTTTCACACGATGCCCATTCACTTTAAAACATGGACCGTCATTTTGAGATAACTCAACGGTACCATATGGATAAACTTTAGTGATAGTAAATGGACCAGTCCAATGGGTTTTTAATTTACCCGAGAAGATCTTTAATCTAGAGTTAAAGAGAAGTACTCGATCACCAACGTTAAAAACGCGGTTCTTTATTTTTGAGTCATGAATTCTCTTTGTTTTTTCTTTATAGATTAAAGAGTTCTCGTAAGCCTGATCACATAGTTCATTTAATTCATTCATTTGAACTTTTCTGTGATCACCCGCAGTTTTGAGGTCAAAGTTGGCATGTTTCAATGCCCAGTAGGCTTTGTGCTCAAGTTCCATTGGTAGATGACATGTCTTTCCGTACACAAGCTTGTAAGGTGTACACCCAATGGGTGTTTTATAAGCTGTACGAAAGGCCCATAGTGCGTCATCTAATTTATCCGACCAGGCAGCACGGTTTTCACCAACAGTCCTCTCAAGTATCCTTTTGATACCACGGTTTGAAACCTCCACTTGCCCACTTGTTTGTGGGTGATACGCGGTAGAAAGACGGTGGGTTACACCATACTTTTGCATGACTTTATCAAATTTGTCATTGCAGAAATGCGTACCGCGATCACTTATGATAGCACGTGGGGTTCCAAAACGGGCAAAAAGAGATTTCAGGAATTTCACTACAACACGGGCATCATTTGTGGGTAAAGCTTTTGCTTCAACCCACTTTGATAAATAATCAACTGCCACAAGTATGTACTTGTTTCCTCTGGATGATGGAAATGGCCCCATAAAGTCAATGCCCCAAATATCAAATATTTCACATACTTGAATAGCATTTTGAGGCATCTCATTTCTTTGTGAAATGTTTCCATGACGCTGACAAGCGTCACAGGTTTTAATGAGATCCTGGGCATCTTTATAAATTGTGGGCCAGAAGAATCCGGAATTAAACACCTTTTTGGCGGTGTAATTAGGACTATGATGTCCCCCAGTGGGTCCAGCATGGCAAGCCTTAAGAATTTCAGTGGCTTCCTGTCCATATACACACCGTCGGATGACTTGATCCGCACAGATTTTAAATAAGTAGGGGTCATCCCAGAAGTAATGTTTAAAATCCTTAAAGAATTTATTCTTCTGTTGGGTTGACATCCCTTTCACAACAAAGTTACCCGCATGATAGTTTGCAAAGTCGGCAAACCATGGGGTAGTAGAATCTTCCCGAAAAGCAACCGCATTGAGTGTTTCGAGAGGAAATGTTTCATTTATTTCCTTTTTCTCATACACATCTTGATGAGGGTTCTCTAATCGGGACAAATGATCAGCAGCCAGGTTCTCAGCTCCTTTTTTATCACGAATAATGATATCAAATTCTTGGAGGAGGAGAACCCAACGGAGCAATCTCGGCTTTGCATCTTGTTTTGCAAATAGATATTTTAGAGCCGAGTGATCCGTATACACTACGCATTTAGTCAAGATTAAGTATGTCCGAAATTTCTCAAAAGCATACACCACGGCTAATAATTCTTTTTCTGTAGTGGTGTAATGAGTTTGAGCTTCATTCATAGTTTTGCTTGCGTAGTGGATAGGCTGAAAGTGTTTCGTTTTGCGTTGCCCCAAGACTGCACCGATAGCAAAATCACTTGCATCGCACATAAGTTCGAAGGGTAAATCCCAGTCGGGGGCAACAAGAATGGGTGCCTCAGTAAGCTTTTTCTTCAATGTTTCAAAAGCTTCGATGCACTCAGGTGAGAAGATAAAAGGAGCATCCTTTTCAAGGAGATAAGTCATAGGCCGTGAGATTTTAGAAAAATCTTGTATGAATCTACGATAGAAACCGGCATGACCCAAGAAACTCCTAATACCTTTGACGGTAGTAGGGTGAGGCAGTTTTGCAATGACATCAACCTTAGCTCTGTCAACCTCAATCCCATTCTTGGAAATCTTATGGCCGAGGACAATGCCCTCTTTGACCATAAAGTGACTATTTTCCCAATTTAGACATAGATTGGTGTCTTTACACCTTTTCAACATCGTTTCTAAATTGGTGAGACATGTTTGGAATGAATCCCCAATGACCGAGAAGTCATCCATAAAGACCTCCATGGTTTTACCGATCATGTCGGTAAATATGGCCATCATGCACCTCTGGAACGTACCTGGAGCATTACATAAGCCAAAAGGCATACGTTTATAAGCAAAGGTTCCATAAGGGCATGTGTTGATATAAATAATGTTTGTGAATGTTATTAATATTTCTCAATAAACCTATGTTTTGATAATCACAAAACTTAAATCAAATTAAGTCAAGAATAAGACATAAACAAGTATTTGGTGACAAATATTTACCTCTACATCTTATATCACTCAAGGTATGCATAAACTTAGTAACTTATGCATTACATGATCAAAGGAAATTTTATATTAATACATAACATTATATAAAATGATTTTAACATTTTATATATATTTGTAAATCATTTTTGGTAAAGCTTTATTAAACCACAAAAATATGATTTCAAATTTCCAACCAAAAAGGGCAAATTCTATCCAGAAAAACTTTTCAAACGTTCAGGAGGGCGGCCCCCTTAATTTTACTAGGCGGCCCCCTTAATCATTAAGGGGACCGGCCTATAATTAAGGGGACCGGCACGCTCCCGAACAGTATTTTCTGGTCCTATAAATATTGGATCATTCCACATATTTTTCTCACCTTTTTGCACTATAAACTTTCTAATCCAATATTCTTCTCTAGATCTAAAATCCTTTGATCATATATTTCATAAGTCTTTGTTTCCAAGTGATCCAAAGCTTCATCCATTCAAGTGCAAGAAGAAGAACACTTCTCTACATCCATCTTATTGTAGTGGTGTTGTGTATAGCTAGTTTCATATAGTACTAGTGATAGTTATTTGTTAAGGTGTTGTGTATATTTGTTGATTGTAGAATCTTGGTGTGTTGTAAACTAGTTTAGTAGTTGTGACTTAGTTGTGCATAGAAGAAGGTGTGAAGATTGACAAGGTGTGAAGACGGTGTGAAGTCTTGAAGAAGGTGTGGAGGTGTGATTAAGGTGTGAAGATCACGTGGTGTGATATTTGGTGTGAGATTGGTTCTAGCTACGATTAGAACTCGACATTTAGCTTAGTGTCGTTAACTTGTGTAAGCCAAGGTGTGTAAGGTTTCTCCACCATAAGGAGTTTGTTGACATAGTGAAGAAAACTCTCGAGTTTGGTACTCGGGGAGTGGAGTAGGGCAAGGAAGGTGTCCTTGTAGCCGAACCACTATAAATTCACGTGTTGTGGTTTGATCTTTCTAACTCTATCTTTTCTTCATTATATTTCAATACTTTCAATATTAGTTTAGACTTGCTTATATTGGTTGTTGCTTGAATTCACTTAAGATCGAATCGAAAGTTTTTATAACCAACAAAATATTTTTGAAATAAATTTAAAAAGGACATAAAACTATTCAACCCCCCCTTCTAGTTTTCCACAATTGGTATCAGGAGCCACGTCTAGCAAGATCTTTAAAATATATTGTATTTTAAAACTTGTAACGATCTATGGAATCTGAAAAATATTTAGAAGGGCAATCTATGCAAAGACCACCACTATTTGAAAGTGATGGATTTTTATATTGGAAAAATCGATTCGAAACTTATGTGAAGTCAAAAGATCTAGATCTTTGGCATGTTATTACTAATGGTGATTTTTTACCTATTCAAAATAACCCGGAAACTAAGAAAGATGAAATCGTACCTTTTGAAAAACAAAATGATGATTTAAAAAGAAAACTTGCTAAAAATAATGAAGCAAAAATGGTTATTTATAATGCGCTACCACGTAAAGAGTACGAAAGGATCTTTATGTGTGAAACCGCAAAAGAAATTTGGAACTCTTTACTAATAACTCACCAAGGTAATAGTCAAGTCAAAGATAATAAGATAGATCTACTTGTTCAACAATACGAGCAATTCACGATTCCGGAAGAGGAATCAATTGACAATGCTTTTGCTAGATTTAACACTATCATCACAAGTTTAAAAGCACTTGATGAGAATTTTTCTAGTAAGAATTTTGTTAGGAAGTTTCTTAGAGCTCTTCATCCAAAATGGCGAGCTAAAGTGGCGGCTATTGAAGAATCGAAGAATTTGTCAACTTTGCAACTTGACGAATTAATTGGAAATCTAAAAGTCTACGAAGTCATCATTAAGAAGGACTCCGAAATGGTCAAGGAAAAACCAGAGCAAAGCAAGTCAATCGCCTTGAAAGCTAGGAAGGAATCTAGTATCGAAGATAGCTCATCTTCCGAAAGTGATGACGAAGAATACGCCATGGCCGTAAGAGATTTCAAGAAATTCTTCAAAAGGCGAGAAAGATTCGTAAGACAACCGTATGATGAAAAGAAAACATTTCAAAAGAGTAAAGATGACAAGAACAACAAGATTGAAAGAAAGTGTTTCAAGTGTGGAGATCCAAATCACCTTATTGGAAAATGTCCAATGATGACAAGAGATCAAAATCAAAGAGCATTTGTTGGAGGTGCTTGGAGTGATAGTGATGATGATGATGAGAATGAAACGACAAAGGAAGAAAAATGTCTCATGGCGAATACACCAAATGAGGTACGTTCCGAAACCGAATATTTTAGTAATGAAAGTATATCATTAGATGAAAAAGATCTAGATAATGAATATATTAAACTATGCAAATTAGGACAACTAGTAATGGCTAAAAACAAATCACTAAAATACATTAACAATCAATTAGAAAGTGAAGTACTTGAACTAAAAATTAAAATACATCAACTAGAAAAAGGTAAAGAAATTTTTGAAGAATGTAAATCATGTCAAGAGCTTAAAGGTGAAAACAAAATACTTAGGGAAGAAATTCGCAAACTTGACAAATTTGAAAATTGTAGTCAATCACTTAGTAAAATAATAAGTATTCAAAGAACATCCGGAGACAAAACTGGCTTAGGATTTAATTTAAATGAGGCTTCAACAAGCGAGATTAAAAATGTAAAATTTGAAAGAGAACTCAACAAACAAAAACCTTTAAAATCTAATCCTAAGTATATACTTATTAATGATAAGAAAATACCTCTTGCCAACGATGAAGAAGTTAAAGATTTTTATAAACCGTCTTTAAAGACCGAAGTAGGATCTTCTAAACCCAAAATAAGATCTAAAACTCCATCACCTAGAAAACCAAATAATTCTCATCCTAGGTCTAAAACACCTCAACCAAGAAGAAATCAAAATAGACAAAACTATAATAACAATAGTAATCAAATGTGGAACTACCAACAAAGCTACAATCCTTGGGGCATTCTACCACCTTTCATGCACCCGAGTCAAATGTTAAACATGTTTGGACCAAACACCTTTGGACCAAAAGAACAATGGAGATCAAATGGCTAGACGAACATTCCTTGAGGCAATCTTGGTTTTTCTCTCAACATAGACTTTTTCAAAGTCTATATTTCATCTTGATGATGTTGAAGATTTCTTTTGAAGACCACCGGGTACGCCATTCTTTCACAACTCATTGCCATGCTTAGATAAATATGCATTGTTTGATTTCGTCAATTATTTAGACATAATTTGTTATTGTCTTCTATTTGTTAGAATCACATATATACTTATATATACATATATATACTATTATACGTAAAATATTAGATATATATATATATATATATATATATATATATATATATATATATATATATATATATATATATATATATATATATATATATATATTCACTTGTACTTAACCTAGATACGTCATTTGTTGACTTTCTAGAACTCCAAGAAATCGTTCTTTATCGAACCCTTTCTTTCCCCCCCTCACGTTATTCTAGTAAGTCCTCTTTTAGGAGACTCATGATGATGAAGGGATATGAGTCAAGTGGACTTTTATAATACAAGAACGCCTTCGCACGTGAACACTATGGATGAAACAAACTCCTCTCGCCAACTATATCCTATCTCCGCTACTATCCTTCAAATCTCACTCATCAACCCATCTTTCAATCACATTTATACTTATATATATAAACAATATATATATATATATATATATATATATATATATATATATATATATATATATATATATATATATATATATATATATATACACTTATTCACATATTCCCGAACACACCTCAAACCATTCATCAACTTAACACTTTGATCATTTTATCCAAAAATTGTCAAAGGTATATTTTAATTATCGAAACGGTAATTAAAAATTGTTAAGAATCTTATCATCGTGCCAATAGACGTTTACGTATTTTTGATATATTATAAATCTAATTATATACGTATAAATATTTTTGTTCCAGAAACGAATTCCGCGAAATTTGGAAAGTTTCATAGGCGGCCCCCTTAATGATTAAGGGGACCGGCTTGTTATCGAGGGCGGTCCCCTTAATGTTTAAGGGGGCCGGCCATCTGACACTTCCAAAATCATTTTCCTCCTTAATTCCATTTCCAAACACTCCATTTACTCACTCACCTCTTCCCCTATACTGCTGTGAACGAAACTAAACCTCCAAAACCACCAAAATCCTTCACCAAATCACCAATCCGGGGTTATTTCGCAAGGGGCAAACATCAACCAAACATATAACAACATCTTTTGTGAAAATGCCTAAGACCACGGTTGGTGATGTCTCCAAAACCAAACAATACATTCCAAATGTCTCTTCTACTCCCGGCATGTCTCCTTCAGTTTCATGTTTCTATCGTCCTATTGAAAATAGAAACATTCACGAAGGACGAATTATCGATCCATCTTTCTATGAAAATGATCAAACCGAACGAATGTTCACCAATATTCGTTTTGAATGTCTTTTCTAAATCAACGAACCTATCATTCCTCGTTTTATCCTCGACTTCTATAGCCAAGTGAAGGTGCAAACCGATCCCTATGGTCATCTCCTCATTTCCTTCATTATTCAAAATCAATTCATCACTCTTACTCTTGCTCAATTTGGGCAAATTCTTAGAATCCCATTCAACGGCCAAGCCGTTTTCTCAAATGAATGGGATCTTTCCACTCTTGAAAGAAATCGTCCTCAGGATGGCCCCTACTATTCTGAGATTCCTAGTCCTGAAGACATTCGTCGAATGCTTGAACTAGAACGTCGTACGACTAGTCGAGTGATCAAGTCGAAGAATGTCGACATTCATGCTAATCAAATCCTCCTCAAAGAGCTAATCCCCGACATGAAGAAGTGGGAAGAACTCATTCGCGAGAATGCGTTTGGTACGGGTGGACACCGTGATCATGTCACGGCGAGCATTGCCCACATGCTTTATTGTGTTATTGCTGAAGAGCAATACAATTTGGCTTATCTTTCTGTTCATCGAATCATGTCCGCCAAAAACACCCCAAATGCCAATCTTCCTTACGGTATGTTTCTCACACGACTTTATCGTTATGTGATGGAACATTACCCACATCTTCAAAGAGACTACTACATTCATATCCTCCCTACTTTGAATCAACTTACTTGTGTTCGTACTCGTCATCCTCGTAGTGACAAAGGAAAATCTCGTGTTCCTTTGTACTCTAGGGGTCGTGGTTCTACATCTCATCGTGATGACGATGATGATGAGGATGAAAACACCTCACGTGTTAGTACTCCATCCCCCACGACCTTTGTTGATGATCTTCCTGATCTTGATTACTTCGAATATTCAGTTCCTCTTCCTCACGAACGTACCGATGAACTTCTCTTCACTCGCCAAACCTCCATCATCAATCAACAACAACAAATGCATGAAGAGATGCGAGGAGGATTCAAATCTGTTGGGAAGATGTTTAGGAAGATGCTTGGAAAGAAGAAGAAGTAGAAGATTTTGATGTATTGCTATTTGTTACTACTTGTTTCTATTTGACATTTGTATGGTTTGCTACTTGTCCGACTTATTCGGAAATACTTGTGTTAGCTCTTGTTTATCTCTTGAATAATTTTTAGTCTTTGAATAATTATCATGCTATGCTATGCTTCTTTTCAAATATGGATTATAATATGTTAATTTGCATGCAAAATTTGGTTATACATATATGTTTATATATCATCATTCCTAGTGTATATGCTTCTAATAGAGCTTGCTGGAAAAACAAACTTGAAAAATGGCCAAATTCTGCAAATTTTGGGTTTCTGGTCGTCTGGGAAAACACCAGATGGGCGGCCCCCTTAATTCCCTAGGCGGTCCCCTTAATGATTAAGGGGGCCGGGATACAATTAAGGGGACCGGCCATCTGGAACTGGGTTTACTGTATTCTTTTGCATCTTGTGAATCCTTTCTCTAGTTTCAGCTACCATTTCCCATTTTGACCCAACTGATTTTAGAATCTCTTTCAACCATTTCAAACATTTACCTAAATCACCCACTCCCATACTATAAATTCCCTCCATTATCACCATTCTTCATCTCATCATTCATCATATCATCATGACTCCTCCAAGCACCTCAAACTCCAAAACCTCCAAGAAACAAAAACTTGTGGTCATCCCCCCAAAACAACTCTTCATTGACTTAACAAATGAAGACAACAAAACACCATCACCTCCACCCAAATGCTCATCCCCAAGTGCACCCAATGCACCATCTAAAACACCTTCCACTCATGGAACTTCTTCATCATCCATACCCTCAACCTCATCAATCAATGACTATATCAACTTACACTTGTCACCACAAGTATCATCACCACCTCCTACACAAGAACCCATGTCTACTCATCTTACCATCTCACTTTCACCAATAACACCACTTGATGCTCATCTCTCATCACCACAAATTACACTACCATTCTTTGCCAATCCCGTACCTTGGAGGCTACTTGAATCCCATGGGGATACTTGTCTTTGTTGCATCCATAACCGCACGGTCATCTTTGGCCTTAGAGATGAAATTCAATATATGTTTTCATATATTGAACATTTGCTTACCCACCCACCACCACCACCAACTCCACCATCCTCTCCTATAATTCCTCCACCACAATTCTCATCCACTCCTCCACCATCACCATCATGCTCTCTAAATTAAGCATTTGATATGCTTAATAAATAAAGTCTTTGCCACCCCTTTTGCTTGCAAGCTCTATGAAGTCCATGTACTTTTGCATGATGATGTATCTTTCTTGATTAATTGGCTTATGTATTTGCTATTATGTTGTTAGCTTATGTACTCATATTGTTGTGTCTTAACACAACCATTGCTCTAATATGAATGTTTCTTTCTTTTCTCATCACCCTATATTTGTGTACATGTCTATACTTGTGCTTCTAATATTTTTGTTTTGCAAGCATTCCATAGCTCGTTCTCTTGGTGCCCCCAAACGAGGGGGAGTACACATCAAGGGGGAGTTTCTACCCGTCAAAATTTTCACGAATGAAAACTTGTCGGCATAACCTTTTTGATGTTACAAAAAGGGGGAGAAGTACATATAAACTCACTAAAATACTTGTTTAAAAACTAATTTTTGAGTTAATGAGTTTAAGTTTTGTAATCATCAAAAAGGGGGAGATTGTTGATATAAATAATGTTTGTGAATGTTATTAATATTTCTCAATAAACCTATGTTTTGATAATCACAAAACTTAAATCAAATTAAGTCAAGAATAAGACATAAACAAGTATTTGGTGACAAATATTTACCTCTACATCTTATATCACTCAAGGTATACATAAACTTAGTAACTTATGCATTACATGATCAAAGGAAATTTTATATTAATACATAACATTATATAAAATGATTTTAACATTTTATATATATTTGTAAATCATTTTTGGTAAAGCTTTATTAAACCACAAAAATATGATTTCAAATTTCCAACCAAAAAGGACAAATTCTATCCAGAAAAACTTTTCAAACGTTCAGGAGGGCGGCCCCCTTAATTTTACTAGGCGGCCCCCTTAATCATTAAGGGGACCGGCACGCTCCCGAACAGTATTTTATGGCCCTATAAATATTGGATCATTCCACATATTTTTCTCACCTTTTTGCACTATAAACTTTCTGATCCAATCTTCTTCTCTAGATCTAAAATCCTTTGATCATATATTTCATAAGTCTTTGTTTCCAAGTGATCCAAAGCTTCATCCATTCAAGTGCAAGAAGAAGAACACTTCTCTACATCCATCTTATTGTAGTGGTGTTGTGTATAGCTAGTTTCATATAGTACTAGTGATAGTTATTTGTTAAGGTGTTGTGTATATTTGTTGATTGTAGAATCTTGGTGTGTTGTAAACTAGTTTAGTAGTTGTGACTTAGTTGTGCATAGAAGAAGGTGTGAAGATTGACAAGGTGTGAAGACGGTGTGAAGTCTTGAAGAAGGTGTGAAGGTGTGATTAAGGTGTGAAGATCACGTGGTGTGATATTTGGTGTGAGATTGGTTCTAGCTACGATTAGAACTCGACATTTAGCTTAGTGTCGTTAACTTGTGTAAGCCAAGGTGTGTAAGGTTTCTCCACCATAAGGAGTTTGTTGACATAGTGAAGAAAACTCTCGAGTGTGGTACTCGGGGAGTGGAGTAGGGCAAGGAAGGTGTCCTTGTAGCCGAACCACTATAAATTCACGTGTTGTGGTTTGATCTTTCTAACTCTATCTTTTCTTCATTATATTTCAATACTTTCAATATTAGTTTAGACTTGCTTATATTGGTTGTTGCTTGAATTCACTTAAGATCGAATCGAAAGTTTTTATAACCAACAAAATATTTTTGAAATAAATTTAAAAAGGACATAAAACTATTCAACCCCCCCCCCCCCTTCTAGTTTTCCACAGCATGTAAAGGTAGTCTTTTCTTGATCCGATGGATCAATGGGGATTTGAAAGTATCCTGAGAAACCATCAAGGAAACAATAGTACTCGTTTCCTGCTAATCTCTCAAGCATCTGGTCCATAAAGGGCAGCGGAAAGTGGTCTTTGCGGGTGGCGTCATTTAACTTACGATAGTCAATGCAAACACGCCATCCGGTAACCAGCCGAGTTGGAATCAACTCATTTTCCTCATTAGTGACAACAGTAATGCCACCCTTTTTTCGGACGCAATGAATGGGACTAACCCATGGACTATCAGAGATAGGGTAAATCAATCCTGCATCAAGAAGTTTAAGAACCTCTTATTTAATCACATCATGGATTTTTGGATTTACCCTTCTTTGATGTTGTACTGCAGGCTTGAAGTCATCCTCCATCAAGATTTTGTGTATACAAAAATCTGGGTTAATACCCTTAATATCGGAGAGTTTCCAAGCAATTGCTTGCTTGTTTGACTTCAAGACCTTTATGAGAGCAATCTTCTCCTCAACACTTAAACCTTTAGCAATAATGACGAGTAATTTATCATCACCCTCCAAGAATGCGTATTCAAGATGAGGAGGTAAGTCCTTGAGTTCGACCTCAGGAAAATCATCAGTTTCCTCAACATATTTGATTTCCTGATTATGAAGTTGTACGGGAGGGAGTGGAGGAGAATTGTCTTGGTTTAGCAATCTCTCAAGGAGAAGAATATCTCCCTCCAAATCAATCTCGGTATTATCAATTCCCAATGGAACTGAATCACTTTTGAGAAAAGCCTCGACTTCCTCCAAAAGGAAATCACTTCCTTCAAACGGAGTGAGAGAAGGGGAAGAGTCGGAAATAATAGGTTCAGATGATGGAGTGGCATCCCCACTCACAGAATTATGAGAATAACCAAGAAACTCTTGAGAATACTCCTCCGAAGCAATGTCGATGATATCTATTTGATTAACTGCTTCAGAATCATAATTGGAGGAGTACCTCGAGGTTTGATCGAGGTTAAATGTAACAGCTTCATTACCCACACGAAGAGTGATTTCTTGCTCAAATACATCGATAAGAGCACGGCCTGTTCTAAGGAAACCCCTCCCAACAATGAGAGGGACCCTTTGATCGGCATCGAAATCAACCACTACAAAGTCAGCGGGGAGATGAAATTCTCCTACCTTTACAAACACGTCTTTAGCAATGCCGAGAGGACGAGATATCGATCGGTCTGCAAGCTCTAAAGTCATGCAGGTAGGAGTAAGATCAGGAAGAGAAAGTTTCTTCCAAACCGAATATGGCATTAGGTTGATACTTGCACCAAGATCGGTCAAGGCATAGCAATCAACCATTCCCGGAAATACACATGGTATTAGAAATTTTCCAGGATCTCCCAGCTTCTCGGGAAGCTTCTTTAAAAGAACTGCAGAGCAGTTCTCATTCAGGGGAGTCTTTGCCATTTCAAACAGTTTCTCCTTGTTGCTTAACAAGTGTTTGATTGTCGATGCAAATTTGGGCATCAGAATAATAGCATCCGCAAAGCTAATGTCAAAATGCAAATCTTGGAAGATTTGAAAGAATTTATCCATCTGGTGACTAGCTTTTTCACGGAGCTTTTGTTCACTCAAGCGTGAGGGGTAAGGAATAGAGGAGGTAGAAGGTTTGGACTGAGGTGTTTCAACTGGAATATCATTTTGTTCAAAAACAACTCTAGGTTTTGGTTTGGGTTTCGGGACAACATGAGGTGGGACGTCTTGGGTACCTCCCTTATGAGTAGGAAGTACTTCGTCCTTATTTACCTCGACGTTATTTTCCACTACCTTGGGAGAAGGAGAAGAAGTGGTAGTGGGAACAGTCGGTCCATCATATGAAACTCCGCTCCTGGTCGTGATCGCCTTTGCATCGCCCCTCGGGTTTGCGATCGTGTTGCTCGGAAATTTTCCAGATCCCGAGGGTTGTTCATTTAAAGATTTCTTAATTTCAGAAATCTGGCTGACCAACAACCTGTTTGTCTCTTCTTGAGTTTTCATGAACTGCTTTAACAACTCATCTGATGATGGTTGTGGAGCTGGGAGAATGGCTTGTGTTTGGTTGGGAAAATTTTGGACACGGTTATTTTGATTATAACCTTGTTGTGACTGAAAATTTCCCTGATTTGGGTTACCATTTCCCTGAAAATGATTTCCGGGGTTGAAATTGTTTCTGTTAAAGTTTCCTTCATTGTGGAAACCTTGATTCTGTCCAGGATGGAAATTCCCTTGGTTTTGATAACCTTGGTTCATTCGTGGTTGGTTCTGGTTTCTGTTTTGCAAATTTGGGTTTGGATTAAACCCGAGTGGTCCCATATGTGTGTTAGCACGGTAACTTGGTTCCATTTGAGGACGGTATTGATTACCTCCCTGATTTGTAGTTCCGGCTAAGGCATTGGCTTCAAAAGGACTACCATCGGTGGCAGTACAATTGTAGTAAGCATGTGGGCCACCACAAGTGACACAAACTTCCACTTTTTTTACTTCAGCATGTAAAGGGTTTTGTGTGAAAGTGACTTTTTTTTTGTTTGAGAGAACCAAAGCTTGAATGGCGTCCGTAAGTTTATCTATCTTAGCATCGGTGCTAGAAGTACTCACGGGTGATGAAGTAGAAGGACCAGCACTCACTTGGGAGTGATATGGTTTTGTGCATGTAGTGCGGACCTTGGACTTATTTTCAATGATTTCTAAAGCTTCTTTTGTGGTTTTGCTCAAAAAATTACCTCCCGCGGAGGCATTTAGAGAATCTTGGTCAGATTGACTCACATCATTATAAAACGTGTCAATTTGCATCAATTCAGTGAAACCATGATGAGGACATCGACGAAGCAATTCTTTGAAACGATCCCATGCGTCACCAAACGATTCATCAAACCTTTGAGTAAATTTGATGATTTCATTTTTAAGACTTGTCGTTCTGGACGGGGGGAAAAATTCGTTTACAAATTTGGTAACTAAATCTTCCCATGAGTTTATTGAACGAGGAGGTTGTTTTTCCAGCCAAATCCGGGCTGCCCCCTCAAGAGAAAACGGGAAAAGAAGAAGTTTGACTGCTTCGGAAGGGACGTTCTTGTATTTGATGGTAGATGTAATCTTGTTAAACCATCGAATATGAGCATGGGGATCATCCCTCTCAAAACCATAAATTTGGCTTGAGGTTACTAGATTTAGTAACCCGGTTTTGAGCTCAAAGTATTCAGCCACAATGGCTGGGACTACAATAGCGTCTCCGTAACCCTCAATGGGTGCTTGGAGAAGCTCATTCATCGGACGGTCATCCGCCATGATAACTTTCTTAGGTGAAACAGCACGTTCCTCAGATACGGCTGTTGGGGCAGAACGTCTACGGCGTCTTCGAGGAATTCTGACAAGCTTACGTAAAGGGCTTGTTGACCTAGAAGAACGAGTGCGCATGCACTAGAGACGACTCTAAGAATCCTTAGAGTGACGGGAAATTACAAATAGAAAATAAAATATGAACAAAAAGATGATATATAACAAAGTGTGATAATTCAAACTCACATATATTTCAAAAAGTCGTAATACGCAGCACACCTCCCCGGCAGCGGCGCCAAATTTTGATTGGCCTCAAACAGTCAGATAATATCAACCAAGTTATGGTCAACAAGTCAGACAGCCTAAACCAATACTCCGGTGAGTTTAGTGTTTCCCCGGATCGTTAGATCCCAACGAGATGTGAAATCTGAAATAAAACGACTTCGAGATCAGGTGAATTGAACAGGAAAAAGGTTTAAGTGATTGTACTACTGAAACATGAGAGTGAATAGCTTTAATAAGCTATATCAATCAATACGTGAAATCAGATACGTACAAGTGAAAAAGGGACTGGAAAACGTAAACGTTTATTATTTAAACGTAAACAAAAACAACTTTAATAATAGTAGGATTTTACAAGCCTTAGGGGCTTAAATGCAAATTAAATAAATTTAAAATATTTATTTTCTAATTAAAAACTATTTAATTAATTATTTTAATTTAATAACTATTATTAATTATTTAATTATTAACCAATAATTAGGAAAATGTAAAATAAGCCTAGAAAATTAAAATTAAAATTTCTAAAAATCTAAAATATTATAAAACTTATTTTAAAACTAAAATTATATTTTTCACACTATTTATCTATTTATTATTAATTAATTATTATTTAATTATTATTTAACTAATTATATTGATTTAAATTATTTATAAATACTAAAAGGACTTAGATAATTATGAAAAATTTTATATATCTAATTAACCATCATGGGAATCCTAAAAAATTATAAAAACTTTATTTTATTTATTTCTAATCTACTTTACTAATTATTATTCTATTTATTAATTATTTATCAATTAAACTAATTATATTATTAAAAATAGAAAATGAACAATAAAAATTCTAGAAAAATTTATAAAATTAATTTACCTTATATAAAAGCTCTAAAAATTATAAAAACTATGTAGTACTTTATAAAATATAATTATGCTATTTAATTCTTATTTATTATTTAATTATTAATTTAACTAATATTAATTCTAAATAATACCAAATGACAAAAGAAAAATCTGGAAAAATTTATAAAACTATTTTAATATATAAGAGATTTAATAAAAATATAAAATAGCAGAAGTGCTTATAAATAAGCTAAAAAGAAAATTAAATAGATAATTTCTATTAAATAGAAGTTATCACTACAATTAAATTTGGTTTTTTCTTGTTTTTCTTTTATAAAACTAATAAAATACTTAAAATAAGAAACTTTAATAAAGGAAAATAATTTATAAACACAGAATAAGCACTATGAGTGCTTATTAGACCACACAGTTGACTTTTGTTGACTGTGTATGGATTTAAGCACAAATGGTCTAATGTGGGGTCCACAAGGGCAAAAGCTTATCTCTCAAAGTTATATGAACAAATTAAAACAAGATAATCACAAATAAGCAGTTTAAATAAGCTACTAAACACAAATAAGCACTTAGCTTAATATGATTCTGAGACAAAATGGGGACAAAGTTCCAAGCAGATTTCAGGTGGGGCCCAGTGGTCAAATGGTCAGACCAAGGGTCAAGGGTTCAAGCCTGGTAGGAGGGGGTTGGGAAAACCCAATTGTGAGGTGTGGGACCCACTGAGTGATCCACAAATCACCACAAAAGTTGGTTGGTTGGCTTAGGTCTGCTGAGACAGGGGACTGAGTTGCCCTGCAGCTCAGTTCCAAGGGTATTTTAGTCCAGATAAAAAATTCACAAAAATGCAAACTTTGTAGAAATCTCAAGTTCAACTGGTAAAGTATACACACAAGAAATTTCAAACCTCAACTCACAACACAAAATTCATAAGAAATCATGCTATTTTGATGAAAATCTGAAATGGCAAATTTGACTTTTGTACAAAAACTTGCACAGTTGACTTTCTTGAACTTTGATTGATCCTAGATGGTTTAATGTGATATATTAACTTATTATGAAACTAATTTAAGCTACATGAACTAATTATGAAACTGTTTAAATGATTAAGCAACTCAATATCTTAACAGTTAAGATGTTATGAAGGATTAAGATCAATTTTTGACTTTTTCCAAAGTAACCCTGGTTTTTAAGCTATAACTAACCTAGTATGACCTATTTAAGCATGCATGAACCAAAAGTACAAACAAAAACAGACCTAAACATGGGGTTGTATGCTGATCCAAACACCCCTCTAATGACAGTTTTGATGAGTTTTTTGAAATAAACAAACACTAATGAGCTAAGTTATTATTCTAGTTAACTATTTAGGTTTTACTGAGCTTGTGATAATACAGAAACAAGAACTAAACATACTAATTCCCAATATGCCAGTTTTCACTTCAATGACAGTTAAACCAAAAAGTTAACACAAAAGATATAATTAACTACCAACTAATTCTAGTTTAAATTACCATTAACAAATTTGAAATTAACTTAACAAAACAACAACACAAATCAGATTAGCTACTATGAATCAGTAAGGAATTGAAGAAGCTAGAACCAACTCACATTGTGCAATCTTGCCCAAATCATAGAACCAAGTACCATGATCAATCCTAAGGCTTCCATAAGCCACTAACCCAATTCCAAAGCTGCTTCCTTTCCCAAATAGCTTCTGAGTCAGAATTCCAACCATAATGACACAGTTTGACTTTTGTTGACCATTTTGCTTTTTTGAGTAATTATTAGTGGAACTAAGTTTTAGGTAACTAGGAGCTTATAAAAGCTTCATGGGAACTTATATGTTCTAACTGAGTCCTCACAACTAACTAGAATAGCATCTAGATCATATTTAAGATTTTCAATAGAAATTGTACAAAAGGTATTTAAACTGAAATACTTGCATTCATTACTTGAAAAAGGTTCAAAATACAATGCTTAAACTTACTAACACAGTTGATAGCTTACACTTACAATAATTAGATTAAGAAAAATACATTCGACCTAAAAAATATTAAAATTAGACTAGATAGGTCTCCATATTGCTTCCCTTCTCTGTATTTATCACCAATTTGCATCCCACTTGACCAAAGATCTTTTCCCACTTCATCTAAGCCATTGAAAATCTGTAATTGATCCAAACCGTTCAAACTAAATTTTGGCGCCAAATCACTCCATGTGGAATTGAGGCAGTTTGAGTACAATTAAAGCTTTGTGTTGTGTTGTGGAGAGTTGTGGGAGACAAATTAGATATTTTGAGGCAAGTTGGGGTAGTATTGATCAATTCCGTGGGCAGGTTTGGTACAGTGGTGGTTTTGGGTGAAAATGGGGTGAGAACAGCATTTATTGTGGCGTGTTTCTATGGAAAGAGGTGGTGGAGAGTGGGTAGTAAAGTAGGGTGTGAGCTGGAAGGGGTTGAGGTGGAGTTACAGATGGAATGGGGGAGGTGGAAGACGAAGAGGAAAACGGGGGTAGGGTTGTGTCTGTTTTATTTATTTAACAAAGGGGTGGGGTGGGCTTGGTGTGTTTTTGGGCCCAAGGTTTAGTAACTGGGTGGGCTGGATTCATTTTGGATTTGGGTTTTATATTTACAAAGGGTCCGGTTTGTATTGTAACTAACAAGGACCAAAAATGTAATTCGGCCAAAGTTGAGGGACCTGCTGTGACAACTTTTCAAACTTCATCCAAGGGACCATACATGCCATACTTGAATACCCCAAGGACCATAAATGTATATTTTCCATTTTAATATTTCCGGGGACCTTTTCTGCCAATTCCACAAACTCCAGGGACCAAACCTGTAATTTTCTGATTTTTGAAGGGTTTAACTTGTAACTTCTCAAAAGTTATCATAAGGACCAATTTTGTCAATTTAGAATAGTGCAAGGCTTATTTTTCACATTTTCCATTTACAAAACCTTAGGGACTATTTTTGACATTTTCCAAACTTGAGGGACTAAAGTTGTCATTTTGCAATTTTTAAACTTTAAAGGACTTTTCTTGACAACTTATGAATCCCTAAGGACCTTTGATGATATTTTTCATGTTTTGATTTACCAGGGACTAGTTTTGCGAATTTTCAAAAGTTCAGGGACTGAAACTGTAAATTATGTGAAATGTTTTGTTTTTCATCAGTTTTTCAATCCTTTTGCATAAAAACACAATCCAGGGATATTTTATGTATTTTAAGGCATTCCTGTGTGTTTTTATATGTTTTTGCAGTTTAAATGTAACAGAAATGATGAGTATTTACACACTCATCAGTAATCTATAGCCTTTCTTGTTTGATAGTTAACATTATCGTAAAAGATTTGAATCTGGAACCATGGTTCGATGCCATGATGAGGGACTTTTCGGAGTAGGTCTTTGTATCGAGTCCATGCTTCGTAAAAGGTTTCACCTTGACGTTGTTGAAACATCAAGATGTCATTTCTAAGCTTGGTAGTTCTCCCCGGTGGGAAAAATTGAGCAAGGAAACGAGTGGTGAGATCATCCCATGAGGTGATGGATCTCGCGGGTAAACGTTCAAGCCATTGACTAGCTTGATCACGTAGAGAGAATTGGAATAGGCGTAATCGGGTTGACTCTCTAGTTGTAGCATCAAGGTCTATAGAATCTATGATTTTAAGGAAGTCCTTGAGATGTTGATTTGGATCTTCAGAACGAAGTCCATGGAATGCACATCCGCTTTGCACTAACCGGATGGTGTCGGATCGCAAGGGAGACACATTGGCTCCTTAGGTGAGCTCAATGGTGTTTCGGTAGCCTTGGTGGCTAGGTCAGGAATACTCTCCTAGGGTTCGAGGCCTAAGAGGTTGGTTAGCTAGTGGTGGGTTTTGTGGGTGGTCTTGTTGTGGTGGGATGATGGGTTCAAAGATGTTACCATCGTCCATGATGTCGGATGGCGAAGAGTTACGAACAAAAACATAAAGAAATAAGATAGACTAAAGAGAACCTAAAAATAAAAATAAAATCCTACTAGAAAGAATCTAGCAAGTAGACCTAATAAAAAGAAATCCTAACCTAGACAATAACTATTCCCCGGCAGCGGCGCCAAAAACTTGATGCGTAGGGATTGCACCAGGCTTTACCTCTTGAGGGGTCTCGAGAAGCTTACAACCCCCACCAGGCAGTGTACCTGATCGTTGTAGTATAGTATGGTGACAAGTACCGGGGGATTGATCGTTCAGCTAGGAATAGTGTCGCTAGGATTAGAAAGCCTAAAGACTAGGTCTAAAGATGAGGGATGATTCTTTTTGTATTTTTTAGTTTTTATAAAAGCAAATAAAAATCTCGGTTTTGAAGGAGTTGGGTGGAATTAGTTGCTATTCAACTAACCCAATTACTAAGATGCAATCAAAATAAAATACTAAAAATGAAAATAAACTAAATTAAGATAAATGTGTAAGCAATATATGGGAGAATTGTGTTTACTTAGGTTTCACTACTCCCTAGATATCTTTTACAGGTTAATTACTTGTTACAGTTGCGTGGATGACGGATTGTATTCCTTAATACCATTCATGGGGTGGTGTACTTACTTCCCCAATCCTATAAGCTCCTACTTCACTCCTATGTCGAGCCGGCTAAGAAGCTCCTAACATGGGATCACTAGAATTCGCTCATGCATTAAATACAATCATAAAAACCTAGTACACATCGGTTCGTGTTTCTTAAGACGTTCAAGCATGTTACACAATGGAGATCTGCCAGTTTTCTTAAGCCTAACATTGAAATCATTCATCCAATACAACTATAAACAAGCAATCAACCTATAATCAACATCTAGGTTTCATTACATCTAAGCAAACACATGATAGATCTAGCCTAGCATGTTGAAATCAAGACAAGCATAAGATATATTCAAACAACACATAGACATATTGAATGAATTGAAAGAGGACTTATCTTAATTGAACATGAAAGGTTTCAAGGGGTGAAAACCCTTGAAAGTACTGTTAAAAACGACCTAGGGTTTATTAGGTTCGTCCCTAGTATTCTCCACACAAGTTCCTCTCCTAATGAATGAAAAATAGAAAAGTATATATAGATTAGTGACGGCATCAAGAGCAAATGTCTGACGCCGTCATCTCGCCGCCAAATAAATTCTCAGACTGCCTAGATCTGGGTTTGACGCCGTCACGTGTACTCCTTATGCAGACCGTCACAAAGATTACTCTTGACGCCCTTCTCTTGACGCCTTCAGGTTTTCTCTGGGTCGTCATGGATTTTACTCCTGACGCCGTCACAATTTCCTTCTTGACGCCGTCAGGTACTATTCTCAGCATGAAAAATTAAGTCTTTGCCGTTTTCTTTACTTTTATGCTCCAAAAACGTCCAAAATGCTTCCTTTTCCAGAATTCACTCCCAAAGTACCTAAAATCACAAAAGGAACGATTTAGGGCAATATTTGATCAAATAAATTCAATTCCGGGCTTAAATGACCCCCTAAAAATGGTTCATTTTTCGCCTCATCATAAACCCTTACAAGCTACAAAGTAGTTTAATCAGAGTATATTGATCCAACAAGGTATGTGAATTAACACATACCAACCATCAAATTCAGATGGCTGAGGAAGACGAAGAGAAAACAGCCTTCAACACAAGTCAAGGGGTCTATTCCTATACAAAAATGCCTTTTGGAATAAAGAATGCGGGAGCAACATACCAGCGGTTGGTGGACAATGCGTTTGAAAAGCAAGTAGGTCGTAACCTAGAAGTTTATGTCGATGGCCTTGTTATAAAGAGTCATACCGAGGAAGAATTGGTGCGCGATATTGAGGAAACATTCAAAACACTGGGAAAGATCAACATGAAGTTAAATCCCAAGAAGTGTACTTTCGGCGCTACAGAAGGCATGTTTCTTGGATATTTGATAGAACCTGATGGCATCAAGCCCTGCCCAGAAGAGACAAAAGCTGTCATCGAACTCCCTTCACCACGCACACTCAAAGAAGTCCAGTCATTAAATGGAAAATTAGCTGGGCTAAATCGATTCTTGTCCAAATCAGCAGATAAGTCACTCCCTCTCTTTAAGACACTCACGAAGTGTACAAAAAAGGGAGACTTTCATTGGACTGCGGAAGCGGAAGAAGCTTTTCAACAGCTTAAGCAACATATAGCAGCACTTCCCAAATTTTTCGCACCCCGACCAGGGGAAGAATTGATCATGTACTTGTCTGCAACTCATGGAGCAGTCAGCGTGGTGCTATTGAAAGATATGAACTCCGTTCAAACACCAATATACTTTGTAAGCAAAGCACTCAAGAAGACAGAGACTAACTATACTGCCATGGAAAAGCTGGTCCTAGCTTTAGTATTCGCAGCTAAAAGACTGCGCAGATACTTTCAAGCACACCCAATAGCTGTAATTACGGACCAACCTATCAAGCAAGTTATCTATAAAACCTGACGCATCGGGACGGCTACAAAAATGGAGTGTGTTATTGAGCGAGCATAACATCTCTTATAGACCACGCACTGCGATTAAAGGACAGATATTGGCAGACTTCATCATTGAGAAGCCAGAGACCGATACTCCACTTTCAAAAAGCGAGGTCACGATACAAGAACCATGAGTTCTATTCACGGACGGATCTTCGTGCGTGGATGGATCAGGCGCAGGCCTTATCCTCACTAGCCCAGATGGAATGGAATTCACTTATGCACTGCGTTTTGAATTCACAGCCACAAATAATGAGGCAGAATATGAGGCCCTACTTGCTGGATTACGCATTGCAACTCAAATGGGTGTACACAACCTAGAGGCAAATGTCGATTCCCGGTTAGTAGTCAATCACGTGTTAGGCGAATATGTGGCTAAGGAGGATAACATGATCCAATACCTCGAAAAAACCAAGTTTCTAATCCAAAATTTCGACAGGTTCACCATCAAACAAGTTCCTAGAGGAGAAAACAGGAAAGCAGATGCACTAAGCAAAATCGCATCTACAAGCTTTGCGTACCTATCAAAATAGGTATTGGTGGAGACCTTGAAGAACAAATCCATCTCAGAGATGGAGATATCCACGGTGATAGAAGAGCAGAATCCTACCTGGATGATGCCTATCATCAAATTCATAAGCTAGGGGATATTACCCCAAGAACAGAAAGACGCTAGACGGATACGGCGCACAGCGCAGAGGTTCGAACTTCGAGATGGTATCCTATATCGACGTTCATTTCTACAACCATGGCTTCGGTGCGTTGAACCTCTTCAGGCAGATTACGTACTCCGAGAAACGCTGGTTCATGCAGCATTGATGAGTGTGTAAATACTCATCATTTTATACCAATCTGAACTGCCAAAACATCCAAAAACACTCAATATTGCATCAAAATAGTGAAAATATCCCAGGAATGTGTTTTATATGTTTCAAATGGAAAATAATCAAAAACAGATGAAAAACGCACAAAGTTTGCATAATTGGCAGTTTCAGTCCCTCAAGTTTCATAAATTGGCAAAACTAGTCCCTGAAGGTTTAAAATGAATAAAAAGTCAACTTTAGTCCATGGGAAGTCAAACATGTTCACAAATAGTCCCTGGATGAAAGTTTACACAAAATGGCAACTTTTACCCCTCAAGTTTCAAAATTGGCAAAATTAGTCCCTACCTGATCCAGTCCACACCCTCACCAAGCCCATGAACAAACCAAAGCCCAAACACTAAAAACAACCCACCCCGTTTTTTAATATACCAGGGTCAAATCCCTTTGACCAAAACCATCTTCCCACCAAAACCACTTCCCCCCCCCCTGCAATACCACCTCCACCATCACCACTTGCACCTCTGTCTCACCCACACCCCTTATCTCCTTCCAATTACACATTCCAATGAACCAATCATATCACCCCCCCCCCCCTATGGCATCTAATCAGACCCCAATTGGTCAAACACCAATTTTCCCGCCAAACTGAGTGAAGGGACAAGGCCCATCCATTTGATGATTTTATTGGTGGGATGTGCTCAGTGGGACCCACATAGCTCAGGAGGTCAATAAAAGAGAAGAAGGAAAGAAGCTGAGGGGTAGTAGTTAGTAGTGTAGTTTAGCTTTATTGTCGATTTAATTTTAATTAAGTTTTTCAAGTGGTAATTTTATCTTTTAAGTTGTATTCTAAGACTTTGTAATGTAATTTCAAGTTTAATTAATCAAAGTTTCTAAGTTTCTCAGTCAAAGTTAATTTGTGTTCAAAATTGCTTAAATCTCCATTATAGCTTATAAGTTATTAAATCTTGGTATTCAGTGTTGCATACTCTTAGTAAAGCTTTATGTTAGTGTAAAATTGGGATCCTCAAGTTCAATTCTGTTCAAAAATTGTGAATGGTGGTTTGGTCAATAAAAGTCAACAGAAAGGCATTCTTGTTATTAAAAGGTTCAGCAGGGTATTTGTGGATTGCTTTCTATCTCATTTGAGCTTGGTGATAGGCTTTGATGAGCTTTGTGCAACTGATTTGAGGTTTGCCTCATAAATCACTTCCTTTGGTTCTTAAATTAGCTTTGATTATCTAATTTTGTTTATGTTTGTTATTAAGCTTATTTCCTGTTCATTATAGCTTTTACCTAGTCCATATAGCTTATATCATAGATTAGTGTCAGTTAGATTGCTTCAAGTCACCATTTCCTTCACAAAACTCAATACAGTCATAGGTTTAAGGGGTGTTTGGTTTAGTTTGGTTTAGTGTAATGCTGTGAGATTTAGTGTCTAACTTTGCTTAGACAGCTTTCTTAGGAGTCCAATTGCATAGCCAAACTTTCATTTTGGTACACTTTTAAAGGAAAAAGTCAAAATCCCTTCCATAAGCTCATAACAGTCCAACTGATTGGACTGTTGGTCTCACAACTCACCATATCATTGCATAAACTTGTACTTTAGTCTAAATTATCCTTAAGTTAGCTTATCTTAGCCTAATCATTCATTTAGAATCAGTGGAAGTTCCAATAAGTCAACTTATTAAGTTTTTATGAAAAGTCAATTTGCATGATGTTCAGATTTTTACAAAAGTTCAAAGAATATTATTGATTTTTGTGGTGTGATTCAGAGCATGAAACTTGTTCCCATTAGTTGTCTACCACCTCAATTTTGATGATCCATGTTCATTAGATTTTTGTGATTTTTTCCCTGGGCCCCACAATCCCCCAAAGTGACTTGCAGGGGGAGACATTCCCCTGTGCAGCTGCACATCAGCCCACCACCACCACTTGGTGGTGGTTTTCTGACCTCCACAGTGGTCCTCAGGCCTTCTCATTGGTTCCTACCAACCCTCCTCCTAGTAGGCTTCAGATATTGACCCTTGGTTTGACCTAAAACCTTGTGGACCCCACCTGATTTAGCCCATAAAATCTGTCCCCTTTTTTCAGTTTCCAAACAAGAATTGGAGTGCTTATTCATACTTTATGGCTTAATTAAGTTGCTTATTTGAGTGATTTTGGTTTTAACATGTCCACACAACTTATGTGAACCAGATTCAATCATTGTGGGCCCCATTCTTGGTCATTTTAGCTTATTTTCCACTTTGGTCAACTAAAGTCAACTGTGGAGCCAAAAAGCTCCCACAGTGCTTATTTTTAAGTTCCTAAAAACTTGTTTTTAGGTTTAAAATAAGTTTCCAAAAGAAAATTCCAAAAAAGTTAATTTATTTTCAAGTGATAGTTTCTATTTAATTTAATTTAAATTTTAATTTTCATTTTTAGATTTTTATTAAGTACTTGGTGTTTTTATATTTTTTATTAATTTCCTCTTATATTAAAGTATTTATAATAATTTTCTCAGATTTTTCTTTTATCATTTAGTATTTGTTAGAATTAATCTTAGTTTTATTAATAATTAATTAATATTAAGTATCAAATAGCATAATTAGTTTTTATAAAGCAAAACCTAGTTTTTATATTTTTCCTAGCTCTTAAATGTTATAAAATAGTTTTATAAATTTTTCCATAATTTTCTAAGTTAATTTAGTATTATTTGTAATTTAAATTAGTTTAAATAGTTTAATTAAGATAATTAGTTTTTAATTAATAGAAAATCCATAAAAAGACAAAAATATTTATTTTTAATTTTTATACTTTCTTCAAGTTCATTTTGAGTTTTAGAAATTATTTTTACAAGTTTTTAGTTTAATTTGTAGTGTTTATCATTTTTAGTTTTATTTAAATTAGGTTTAATTTACTTTTTAATAGTTTTAATTAATTAAATAGTATTTAAATATTAAAATAATCATTTTAACAATTTCATTTTCATTTTAACTTTTCTTTTAATTTTTAGTTTGTAAAAGTTTCATTTTCACCCCCTGTAGTTTATTTTCCTTAAAACTCACCTTTTTCTCAGCACGCAATCGCGTCTGATTTTAATTTGGTTTACGTTTATACGTTTCTGATTCCCGTGATTGTTAATACTGTTATTCCTTGTCATTCCAGTATTATAAACAAATCCCAATCTTTATCTGGTTACTTCCCATCTAATTCACCCGATCACAAACCCGTTTTTATACCATCACACCTCGTCGGGACATAACGACCCGGGGAAAACACTATACTTCCGCGGAGCATTGACTCTAGGCTGTTTGACCTTGTTGACCATCACCTGGTCAATTTAGGTTGACCGTTTGGAGCCGATCAAGCATGCACTCAGGACCACGGTCCGTTGTGGCACGAGCCTTGCGGTCAGGCTACTATTGGCCTACTATGCATCGCGATGTGCGGGACATGATAAAGAGATGCAGCGACTGCCAAGTCCACAGACCCATCCCACGTTGACCACAACAAGAGCTGACACCTATCACCTCACCATGGCCATTCTACAAATGGGGCATTGATATTGCAGGTCCCTTTCCAGTCGCAGCAGGGGGACTAAAATTCATCATAGTGGCCATAGATTATTTCACTAAATGGATTGAGGCAAAAATAGTGGAAAGGATCACAGGCAACCAAGTTAAACGCTTCATTTGGGACAACATTGTGTGTCGCTTTGGCCTACCTGGAGAAATTATTTCGGACAACGGAAAACAATTCTGTGACAACCCGTTCAAAGACTGGTGCGCGCAATTAAATATTACACAACACTTCGCGTCAGTTAAACACCCGCAAACCAATGGTCTGGCTGAACGCGCAAATCGTAGTCTGGGCGAAGGGATAAAAGCGCGTCTTGACAAACATAAAGGAAGATGGGTGGATGAATTGTTGCATGTTTTATGGGCGCACCGCACGACAATAAAAACTAGCACTGGAGATACACCATTCTCTCTTGTCTATGGGACAGAAGTTGTTATACGAGCCGAGATTGGAATGCCAACTATTCACACGGCGGAAATCAATGTTGCAACAAATGACGACGAGCGACGTATAGACTTGGATTTGTTAGAAGAAAGACGCGAACGTCCAGCTATACGCGAAGCAAGGGCCAAGTCAAAGATGAATGGGTACTATGATGCCAAAGTCAGAAACACCTCATTCAGGCCAGGAGACTTTGTATATCGTGCCAATGATGCAAGCCATGCAGAAGACATGGGAAAGCTTGGACCAAAATGGGAACGACCCTACGAGGTCACAGAAGCATTAGGCAGAGGCGCATACAAGCTGCGCGATATGGATGGCCATGAGATGCTATATTTAGGAAAGGCTACGGCCCACGCACAGACAACTCTGCACTTTAGTAAGTGCCTAATAAATGTCCATGTATTTGAATTTTCTTTTTTAGGGAATTGTCTTTTATTTTCAAAAACTTGGAAGTATTAATAAAACGTTGTGGTTTCTAGCTAACTCCACAACACACTTAACTTTATTGCTTGCATTTTTTTTATGTCTCAATATTGTTAATCTATTTTTTTGCCTACATGGCGTGCATGCATTTATTAAGACCCACGATGGCAGAAAGGATGAGTAAACCTACTAAATAACTCGTTGAGTAAGAGGGTTGCAAACCCATCAACATTGGATCACGCATCCTTGCTAAACACCTTACTATCAAGACGTTGAAGTAACTTTAATACGCATCCCATGAAGGACACGCAATAACGCACACTGTGCACGTTTAGCAATTTAGGAGCCAAGACACTTGGTCCCTTGATATGGTACTTGCAGCACGCTGCAAGTTAATCCATACACTTATGAGTTTTTACTCACATACATTTATTAAGTTATGGACTTAACACAATTTTTCCTAAGTACGTTTGGTCACAACTTGATTCTTGGAAAGTCTTTCATGAAAAGGCAAATAATCAAAGTACAAGATAATACAAACATGCGTACAAAAAATAATGTCATTATTATTCATCAACCATGAGTTACATATTCAATATATACAACAAAAAGATGAATCCAAAGAAATCTACATGCTGTGAGCGCGTCTATGCCCTGAGCTACTAGCTGTAGACGCCATGTGCCCAGCCTCCTCAAGCCTTTTCAACAGGCTACTATCTTCCTGTGATACTGTTGGCACGCTGACAGGTACCCCATCAGACCTCGAAAGATGTGCCGCACCAACACCGCATACGATTGCCTTCCCCCTTACACCCTTCTTCCGTGCGAGCCTCTCTAGATGGGCTTCTGATTGAGGCAAAAGCAGTCAACTAAAGTCAACCATGGATGTGGTCAATATATTCAAACTCCTTAGGCTCAATCTCCGCGGATTACAGTGTTTCCCCGGGTCGTTATGTCCCAACGAGGTGTGATGGTATAAAAACGGGTTTTTGATCGGGTGAATTTGAATGGGAAGTAGCCAGATAATGATTTGAAATTTTTTTACACTACTGGAATGATTAGGAATAACAGCATTAACAATTGTGGGAAACAGATGTACATAAACGTAAATCAATATAAAATCAGACACGATTGCGTGCTGAGAAAAAGGTGAGTTTTAAGCAAATATAAACTACAGGGGATAAAAATGAAACTTTTACAAACTTAATATTAAAAGAAAATTATTTTTTTGATTATTTGATTATTTATTATTAATTAAAACAATTTAATTACTTATTATTAAAATTAAACTTATACTAAATATAATATAATATTAAATTAAAACAAAGAAAATGAAAATTTATTTTTAAAAATTATAAAATAACTTAAAAATAATATAAAAACTAAAAATATGTCTTTTTGTGAGTTTAATATTAATTAATTACTAATTAAATAATTTAAATTACTAATAATACTACAAATGACTTAGAAAATTAAGAGATATTTTATAAAACTAATTAACCATCACAAGAATCCTAAAAAATTATAAAAAGTTTATATTATGTATTTTTAAATTATTTTACTAATTATTATCTTAATTATTAATTAATTACTACTTAAACTAATTAAATTCTAAAAACTAGAAAATGAACAACAAAAATTATGAGAAAGTTCCTGAAATTATTTGATAACATATAAAAGCTAGAAAAAATATAAAAACTGGGTATTACTTGATAAAAACTAATTATGCTATTTAATACTTCAATATTAATTAATAATTAATAAAACTAATATTAAATCTAATAAATACTAAATGACAATATAAATTTCTGGAAAAAATTACTAAAAATACTTTAACATAAAAGAAAATTAAGAAAAATATAAAAATGCAAATTACTTAATAAAAAGATAAATTATATTAAATAGAAACTATCACTTAATATTATTTTGGATTTTTTTTGGTTTTTCTTTTGGAAATCTATTTAACTACTGAAAATAAGAAACTTTTGTGACGACAACTTTTTTCTAGCTTAAAAATAAGCCAAATGGACACCAAAATGCTTATAAAGTTGACTTTCTTTGACTTTTGAAGGAAATGAGCCTCTGTGGGGCCCACAGAGGTGGATTTTGGTTCAAATGACTTACTTAGACTGGTATAAGCTAGAAACAATAAAATGGTACCACTAAATAAGCCAATAAGCCAAAATAAGCTTTTGGGATACTTGTTTTGTACACAGAAATGGGACAATATTTGCAGCTGTCTAGGAGGCCTACGAGGGTGTTTAAGCTCAAAAGCTTAGTGGAACTAGCAAGATGGCCAGCTTGTGAGCTCAAAGAACTAAGGGGGTGTGTGAGGCCCACTGTGGTGGTCTGTGGGACCCATAGAAGTGGAGGCAGTGGGGGTGGTCTGCTGGTGTAGTAAAGGCCTGCAGCCCTGTTTGGGGGGGAGGGTTGTGGGGCCCACAATAAAAATCACAAAATTATGTTGATTGTGGGATTTCAAAGTTGAGGTGATAGACTACAACATGTAGAAAGATTAAGGCCTAAATCACAACACAAAAATCTCTAAAATCCCTTGAAAATTTGGATTTTCTGCCTTGTATGCAATTTAACTTTTATGAAATTTATCCTAGGTTGACTTTAGTGAAGTTTGATTCTCAACTAATGACTAATTATGATGTATTATGATAAATTAAGACTGACTTAGGCTACTAGGACAAGTTTAAAGTGAAATGGGTGAGATTGGATCATAACAGTCCCAACAGTGGACTGTTATGGGTCATTATTGGTGAGGTTTGACTTTTTATTAAAGAACAATAGATTTTATAGTTCAAATGTCCTAATGTACACTAAAGAAACATGTAACAGCAAATAACAACAACAATAATACACTGGATCACAGAGTATCCAGTTAATCCAAACATACCCTTAAGAACTTGATTTGAAGGATTTCTCAGCAAAGGACTTTTGTAACCCTTGAATTTGATACAGAAGCATATGTTGAGATGAAATGGAACCATATAAACAATAAACTATCAATAACAACAACTAAAACCTAAGAATTAGTACTATGCTATATAGCAGTTAAGAACACAAACTAGCTATAATGAGAACTAGTAAACAAGCATTTAATTTTAAGCTACAATCAAAATAAGGAACACTGAACAAGCACATAAATCACAGATATAAGTCAATAAAAAGCACATCTATAGTAAATGCAAAAAAAATTGAAATGAGTGCTTACAAAGCCATCCAAGCTAAAAACTCAGAACCAAGAACCACTAGAACTATCCTAAGCCTCCCATGATATTCTAAACCAAGCTTCCACAGTTTTCTTCTTCTTCTCTTGTCTTTTTATATTTTCTCACTATTTTTCATATTTTTTTTGGAATTTTTGATATTTCAATAAAACTTAAGCTAGGAACTGAATAAAATGCTACAGAAACTTATCAGGAGCTTATGTGAGCTTCAACAACCAAATAACAACAACTTCCAACAAGATTTAGTACATTTGAGAATTTAAGTAAAAATTTCATAAATTGAGTTTGCACAGATAAACAGAAATCAAGCTTAAACAAAGATGAAATAACATGTAAGATGTTTAGTACAACCTTTCTAGACTGAAAATTACAACTGGAATTGACAATTAAACTAAAATGACATTTTTGAAAACTTCACTACACTACTGTTTTCTACTACTAGCTACTAACTATTCTTCTCTGCTTCTTTCTTCTATATAGGTGATTTGTTGGACTTAGTGGGTCCCACACATCATTTCCCAGCAATAAAATGGACCTTAGGATCACTTAAAAGAAATCTTGACCCTTTACTAGTTTTGGCGGGAAAAAGAAGGATTGGGAAATTTGGCACTTAGCTTGTGTTTGGTGTAGGATTTGGAGTTTTCTTGTTGATTTGAGGTGAGTAAGAGGGGGTGGAGTATGGAGTGTAGTAGGGTGCAGGGTATGGGGAGGTCTGGGGATGTCTGAGCATGGTAGGAACAAGTGGTGTGGGGGAAGGGTCGGTCAAACTTGGCATGACCAAGGGGGTGTGAGTTTTTTTTTTTTTTTTTTTTTTTTGGGCTTGGGTACTGATTTGGACCTGAGTGTGTTATGGACTGGATTGGTTTTGTAGTAAAATAACACAAGGACCATTCTTGTAAATCTTGAAACTGCAGGGACCTAATTTGTAATTTCACCAAAGTATTCCAAGGACTGATATTGACTTCTTCTGATTTCCCAAGGACCAATGTTGACTTTTCATTCAAAATATTTCACCAGGGACCAAATCTGTCAATTTTGAAAGTACAAGGACTAGTTTTGCAAACTTTTGAAACTTTTTACCCAAAGATCATTTTTGATAATATTTTACTTTTAAAGGACTTGGGTTGCCTTATCTTTCAAAATAAATGCTTAGGGACAAATTTTGACAAGTTTTGAAACTTGGGGGACTGAAACTGCCTATTTTGCAAACTTTGATCGTTTTTCATCTGTTTTTACTCATTTTGCATCTAAAACATATAAAACACAATCCCTGGGATATTTTCAGTATTTTAAGGCATTTTAGTATGTTTTTAAATGTTTTCACAGTTCAAATGGGACAAAAATGATGAGTATTTAGACACTCATCAGCTTCTAAGCACTCTTTCAAAGGGACCTCCTTCTCAAGGGCGAACGGGTTAAGGATGTCACGCGGTTGTACGAACACAGGAACTTGCAGCTGAGACTCATCAGGCTTCAAAAAATAGTCATATTGAGCCTCTGCATCTTCTAGGATATGCCTCCCTAGGGTTAGCCCCTCCATAAGTACCTTAATGGGCTGATCCTGGTCGCGCTCCAGCTGCGCGATCCGCGAAAGCTCAAACAGCTTCATTTTCTGCATGGCAGCAACGAGCTCCGCATAAGCATTAGCCTTATAACCAGGCACCTCTGCGAGCAGCACTGTCAGCATCTGGCTCTCATACAGCTCCTCCATAGCCTGAGCCTTGCCACGCGCCATGGCACACTCCACAACCTTCTCAAAGGCCTCCACAACCTCTTGGGACTCTAGTGTCCCCATGGCAGCCAATCGGAGACCATGACTATATAACCACCTAAAAACACAACATCCTCATTAGATGATAATTCCAAAGAAATAAAAGGCAGCAAGTCTGAGAAACTCAAAGGAAGCAAAGGAATAAAGAATACCTGCGCTCAGCAATGGTGGATAACAAATGCGGGTACAGCTCCTCATCATACTCTATGCTGAGCTTGCGCATCTTACCCTCTTGACGCTCCAACGCCTCATTCACAAACTTAATCAGCTCATCTAATTTTGCGAAGTGATTGCTCTTGTTTTGCTCCACGGACTTCAGAGCCCAAAGACAATTGCTCTTGTACTCATCATACGCAGACCGTACTCAGCTCACTTGGGCAAGCAAGGACACCTTCTCTTCAGCTAGCTTCTGAGCATACAAGTTTGTACACCCCACCTCAGCATGTGCACTGGCAAGCTGCACCCTCAGCAGCGCGATTTTTTCATCCTTCTGTGCAAGCTGGCTGCTCTCACCAGAATAGCTAGCCTTCAGCTGAGCGACCAATTGGGCCTGCTGCGCAGCGGCAAGGTCTAGCTTCTCCACCAAGGAACTAACGGGCACGCTACCCAGCGGCCCTGGCTCAGTCTCATCGTCCTTCTGCGAAAGCTCATCAGAAGGCACAAAACTCGCCCTGGGTGGCGACTTTTGTGCAGAAGCAGCAGCATCCGCGGTATCTTCAACACTGCGCGCATACAACAAACATTTCAAAGTCATACGCTAATGTTAAGGATGGTAAAGGAATTGAAGCAATAACAGTATAAACTACATTACTTACATGAAGAGAGGAGACTTGGGAATATCTTTGTCCATACCAGTGGCGGAAGCATCCTCCTCTGCGGATGATTGTTCGTCCGCAATAAGATGGCGTCTCCTTTTGGAGGTACCAGCACCATAACTACCAGACGCTCCCTTACGCTTCACGCCTTGGCTAGTCCCCACTGGCTCAAAGATTTGCACACTATTTGACGAATTGGTGTGCGATTCAGCCACTACTAGAGACTGTTCCGTAGATTGGGGAACACTCTGCACTGGAGTAACTTGTAAAGCCGACTGGGGAGAATCCTTAGGCTCCTCTTGATCAAGCTCCATAGTGCGCCCCGCGGTAGCTTCCATAATTGGCGTCTCGCCTTCTCTCAGGGGGCGCACTCCTACCGTCACCAGCTTGGGCTTCTCCAAGTGCACTACAGCGAATAGGTCCATCTTTGCGCAGCAAAACATATACAAAAAACAAGGATTAAAAAAAAAAAAAAAAAAAAAAAAAAAAAAAAAAAAAAAAAGGAAGGAGCGCTTACAATATCAAAACTAACAGAAAGAAGGACAAGCACCCACCCCGACCATCCTCGTACAAGAATGTTGGCACCTCCGCCTCCGGGTGGAAGTAGTTCCGACTGATGCCCATATGCACCAGGAACTCTTCAGGGTAAGCACTGATTGGGATGCAGTTGGTATTTATCGTATCCGCATCCGCTGCGTTATACAAACCAGGGAGTGGTCGCTCATCCTTCGGTAAGGACCCTTGAGTATATAACTCAAATTCCCACGGGAAAAAGGCCTTATCGACCCAAAAGAACTTTTCCCTCCAATTCCTTAAGGCGTCTAACTTTTCCGTATAGCACTGCAAGCGCCCTGCGCGCTTGGAAAAGGACACCCACCATTTGTCCATGACGTGTGGTAGAAGGCGCGGAACAAGTGAATGGTGGGGTTAATTGCCAACAGGCGACAATTCACTTCAAAATTAATTATTTTTGCTGCACCTATACAGTGCAGCAGAGAAATGTGAAGACGATAGAAACTTAGAATATCGCAAAGAAAAAGCGAAGTGGGCACACGTTGGTTCGCAAATTCGAAGAAACGTGTGTATACCCCCACTTTCCCTTCAGGGAAATCCACTATAGACGCATCCGCATCCGGAACCTCCGGATGCAGTGTCAACGGGATATAATAGTCCGAGGTGAACTGACGTAGTTCATCCTCGGTTATATCGGAAGCAATCTCGGCTAATTGAAGGACCATTGTTACCAAAGGCGCACTCGCTATTACCTAATAAGTTATTGATATCTGGAAAGTTATGAAAACGATTTAACAATGGTGGAATTGTGAATTTTCACTGTGATAATCACAGTGAAAAAGAGGCGGTGGTTTATATAGGGTTACCACGATCATAGATGATCGCCACGTGGATCCCATTACTTTCATCGTGTGGCTAGAATACCAACAGGTACAACACTTTTTCACGTATTTCAAGGGATACGTGGGATGTTTAAGACTAGATACACCGTATATTCCTTTTGGCGGGAAATACTAGACTCTCCCCCACCACGCTTACCGCTGACATTACTAGTCTAGCATCCGCAGTTAAAACCTGCGCATACTAGACTGGGGGGACATGATGACGTATAGTCCATATTCGGGTCACGAACCCGATTAATGAACATTACTAACTCCCAAGCCCACCACGAGTGGGCTATCATAACAATGATTTGGGCTACCATGCTAATGGTTTGGGTTCACGAAAGCCCAAACCCAAATACATTATTTATGGTGTAGATAAGGATCTCTTATTTATGGGATAAAGATCCATAGACCGGATAGGCATTATACGCCGAAGAGTGAGGAACACGAAATCTACAAGGATTTCGTGCCTATATAAAGAATATCATAATTCTCATTAAAGGTACGATCTACAACCCTAACTCTTCTATACAACCCTAAAACCGATTACTTACTCTCACGCCGGAGGATAATCGTGGGAGACAATCTCACGATAAGTCTAACGGTGTTTGTTTGCTTTCTTAGTGCGCAGGTCTCAAAGCATTAAGGTCTTATTGGTACGAGAACTGGAACCCAAACAAGGAACGCCCAACTTTTGTATCAACAACCTCCACTTTAGAAGGCTGGTATTCTTACCGCTCGGTTCCTCCTTATGGTTAAAAAAATAATAATAAAAAAAATAAATAAATAAATAAAATTGACAAAAATGTTACATTTGAGTTAGATAAGGTATAAACTATTAATGTTTGGTAAATCCCTTGCTCTCATTAATCATAAACCTCCGGTATATATATAATGTATATACCGACATACATAGTAAATACCCTAAATGGGCCAAGTCCAATAATAATAAACATAATGCTAATGGGCTAATATACTAATCGGCTAATACACCCCCGCAGTTTGAGCGGGAGGCCTTTGAACGTTCAAACTGGATCTGAAATCAAGAAACAAAGCAGCAGGCAGTCCCTTAGTAAAAATGTCAGCATACTGAAAACGAGAAGGGACATGAAGCACACGAACTTGTCCCGAAGCCACATAATCACGAACGAAATGAATGTCAATCTCAATGTGTTTCGTACGTTGATGCTGAACAGGATTGGTGGATAAATATACTGCACTTACATTATCACAATAAACAATAGTAGCTGTAGACAACGGGGTATTAAGCTCACGCAGTAGGTTACGAACCCAAGCTGTCTCAGCAACCACATTAGCAACACCACGATATTCTGCTTCAGCACTTGAACGAGACAACGTCACCTGACGTTTAGCAGACCAAGATATGAGATTGTCACCAAGAAACACACAATAACCCGAAGTCGATCGGCGAGTAACCGGGCAACCTGCCCAATCGGCATCTGTGTAGGCAATAAGTTGAGCAGTAGAAGAAACATGCAGCTGAAGGCCATGATCAAGAGTGCCACGAATGTAGCGTAATATACGCTTCAAAGCATGAAAATGCGTGTCACGAGGGTCATGCATATACAAACAAACCTGCTGAACCGCGTATGAAATATCCGGGCGCGTAAAGGTAAGATACTGAAGGGCACCAGCTAAGCTCCGATATAAGGTTGGATCATCAGATGGTGTACCATCGGGTCCAAGCTTGGACTCTGTATCAACAGGAGTGCGACACGGATTGCATTTCTGCATATGAGCTCTCTCAAGAATCTCTTCAGCAAACTTGGACTGCGATAAAAACATACCAGATGTTGTGCGGGTAGCAGAAATACCAAGAAAAAAATTAAGAGAACCAAGATCCGTCATAGCAAATTCTCCATGAAGAGCAGTAATAATGCGCTGTAGGAAGGCAGTGGAAGAAGCAGTTAAGATAATATCATCCACATATAATAATAAATAAGCCGTATCAGCACCATGATGGAAGACAAAAAGCGACCCATCAGTTTTGCTATGCTGAAAACCATTGCGAGTAATAAATCCTGCAAACCGCTGAAACCAAGCTCTAGGGGCTTGCTTAAGCCCATACAATGACCGCTGCAAATGACAAACATAATCTGGGCGTGCAGGATCTACAAACCCAGGTGGTTGATGCATGTAAACTGTCTCCGATAAGTGACCGTGAAGGAAAGCATTCTTCACGTCAAGTTGATGAATAGGCCAAGCACGAGACACCGCTAGGCTCAATACAGTGCGAATAGTAGCAGGTTTAACAACAGGACTAAAAGTCTCATCACAATCAACCCCCTGTTGCTGACTGCGACCATTGGCAACAAGTCGCGCCTTATACCTGCTTAAGGAACCATCTGCATGAAACTTATGCCTGAAAAGCCACATAGAACGAACAATATTCACATTAGCTGGACGGGGCACAAGTACCCACGTACCGTTAGTAATTAATGCATTGTATTCATCTAACATAGCTTGTTTCCACGGAGGAACACGAAGAGCATGAACATGAGACCTGGGAATAGGAGACACGGTTGTGACATGACAATTCATACGCTCAAGAGGTTTAGAAATACCGGCTTTAGCACGTGTGACCATGTGATGAGTATTGACGGTGTGTGCGGGTATAGCATAGGGATTAGCCGCGGGTGTATGTGGTTGTTGCGTTTGCAATTGAGAGGGGGGAGTGGGTTGGTCCGAGGTGATAGCGGGTTGGTGGTCTTGGATAGGAGTGGGCGGATCCTGGTGTGCTTGTTGTTGAGGATGGGGCTCGTTAACATGGTTATTGGGCTCAGGTGTTTGGGCAAATAATGGGTTTGGTGGAACAAGTTGTGATGGGCTAGAAGGTAATGGATCGGGTAGTGTGGGAGCGACAGTGGGGGTTGGTAAAATGGGTAATGGAATGTGTGACAAAAATATGATTAAGGTGCAGTGGCTTATCGGGTGTGTACAATAAGCTATGTCCAGTATGTGTAACGGGTATAGATGCGCCATTTCCAACATACACAGATGGATAAATACACGAATTACTAACAGAAGTGAGAATACCTGTATTGTCAGCCAAGTGAGAGGATGCACCAGTATCCATGTTCCAAGCAGCGGGATCCTGAAGAGTCGTAGTATGAAAAACTTGAGGAAGCAATGTAGCCTGCGACTGAACAGAACTAGGAACTGGATAAGCAAATTGGCCTGGAAAAAAAACATTGTTAGCATTAGTAGCAAACTGTGGGCCTGGTGTTGGGTACTGAAATGGTTGGGCGGAACCAACAGTAGAGGCAATATGTGCTTGTGGCATAGTGGGTGTAATATTATATTGGGCTTGAGGTGCTTGCATTGACTGTTGGATGGCAGTTGCATGTTGGGCCTGTGGAATTTGAAACTGATGGGCTTGTGGTACATACGGATCACTACCAGGCGCTAAGCCAATACCAAATGGTGCTATTCCAAATACAGGCGTGCAAAAATTATAAGGGTTAACATGCATGCCTGCCATTCCAAAAACCGAAGAAGGCATGGGAGAAGTAACAGGTTGTGGTGCAATCTGTGGCTGTTGAGGCGAGCCACGATTCTGTAATGTTTGAGGCATGCGAGACGGGTTTGACTCGGTCGGTTTGTGCGGTGTTGTGTCTCCGTTCATGATGCTATGACGGAATTGCAGCAAAGCTTAAGCAAGCAAAAAGAAAAAAATAATAATTGCAATTGGCAGCAGCATGCAAGAAAAATAATAGCAGTGATGTGTGATACAGACGTGAACTGAGAAAGAGAAGGAAAAAAAAAATGGAGGCGTGTTTATGGAGTTTTTAGGGTTTTGGGGAGGATCTTAGTAGGCTGTGATACCATATTAATGTTTGGTAAATCCCTTGCTCTCATTAATCATAAACCTCCGGTATATATATAATGTATATACCGACATACATAGTAAATACCCTAAATGGGCCAAGTCCAATAATAATAAACATAATGCTAATGGGCTAATATACTAATTGGCTAATATAAACATGTCAACCTATAGAACCATCTTTTAAATATATAAACTTTAAAAAATTAATAAATTTAACTTGGGTTTTGATTTTTGGTATGAAATTAAATGTGTTTTGTATGTTCCGAATATGAATTAGAATCAAAACTAAAATTCTACTGTATCATTTTAGGATTTAAACTAACCGAATCGTCAATCTACTACCGCTTGACCAGTCTATTTAAACATTTTAGACAAACTATATATGGTTTACGTGTGTTTTCTTGAAATTCAACTTTCGGTTTCATAGCCTGATACCACAAATAAACGAATCGTGTTTGAATTAAGGCTACCCATAAGCTTGAGCGAGCCTTAAAAATGTATATTCACATGTAATAATGCATCTAATTCCAAAACATGTATATTCACATGTAATAATGCACTCACTGAAAACATGTACAAGCACTTGCTATATATTTTTCAGTCAACAGTTTGTTCTGAATCCACACATATATTTACGATGCATCAAATACGGAAAGGTATTGTGGTTAATCTAACCATAAACAATACTGTATACGTTTTGCTAAGATATTTTTATGGTTTTGCTAAGATATTTTTATGGGTCAAACTCTATATTTTCAGTGAGTGCATTATTTGACTATTGTGTTTATATGCTATGGGAGAAAAATCCTAGAATATGTGCGGGGATGGAAATTATAAGTCATTCTCTGACCAAGATTGGTTTTGGGAGTGAAACCAAGGATTGGATAGGGAATATGGTCCTCAGATATTTCCTGCCCCATTGCCATTTTCCAATCTAAACCATGTTGTGTGTATGTACTTATTGTGTGCTTGTATGTTTTTATCGGCATGGTGACTCACTTAACGATGTTAGGACTACATTTTCAAAATGATTTAGTGTAGTCGTAAGTGTCATCCTAATGTGGTACTAACAGTTTTCAATGTGGTTCATGCCTTTGCCCTTATTTTCTTGCCCGAAAAGAACATCATTTTTTTTTACTTAAGTCTCGCTTAACCAAGATATTGCCGACCATCGTTGAAAGAGCACCACAAATGATCATAAAATCGCGGAGACCTAATTTTTTATATCCTTTTACGCAGAAATCATGTTATTAATAATTTAATATTGATCAGAGGGTGTTTGTTTAAGCTTATGTATGGGCTTATGAGCTTATTTGATTTCAACTTGTATTTCATAAGTCTTAGATTTTTTTTTTCTTTTTTTTTTTTTTTTTTTTGCTTATTTTAACAATTATGGGCTTATATAAGCATGTTAGCATGCTTATATAAGCCTATAAGTTTCAAAATAAGCAAAAACAAACGAGACTTATAAAATACAAAGTCGAATCAAATAAGCTTATAAGCCTATATATAATCTTAAACAACGATTTCCTAATTATGTCACATAAAACTAAATGTTATACTAAAAAGGAGAAGATAAGTGGCCTTTTTTTAAAAAAAATAATTAAAAAATAAAAATTAAAAAAATTAAAAAATAAAAATAAAAAATAGAAGATAAGATTGAACCATAAACTAAGCTTGTTAAGTCAAACCGTAATGATGATATAGAATGTTTAGTTTAATTTATGAGTAACGGAGAGTGCAAGGAAAGGTCAAGGTCAAGCTCCGTATTTGGTCTTGGTTTCTAAACAGTTACGAAAGACTTTAAGTGATGACATAAGCAGCTTGCTCACACCTTCGCGAAGGAAGCCGTCAAAGATAACGGCCACGGGTCTATTTTCTCTAGTGTAACATTCCATTAGCAACCTTTAAATTTGTAAGAAAAAACAAATTAACAAAAGATGTGTATATAACTTTTAAATTAAGAAAAAATTAAAAATTAAAAAAATTACATCATAATAATAATAATAATAATAATAATAATAATAATAATACTGATATGTACTTATACCACCACCTTTTACCAATTTCTACCAACAATTTTGTTCAATATGACGCCCAAGTTGTGAGGCGTGCTCGCGAGACTTTATTCATACCAATCACAATCCTACACGTGCTCCTTGTAACAAAAAATAATAATAACTAATTTTGGCGAGCAAAGTTTGAGGCGTGCACACCAAACATTTATAATGCATTAACTCTTTCTACCAAAACATACCAACACCCGAACAAGCACAAATAAATACAACCACTTTCTCCTTTTTCCCCCCAATTTATACTTTAACTTCTTCATCTTTAAAATTGTACCTTCCATTCTCCATTAATGATTTCCTAATCTACACTCATTATGTAATCTACTAACCATCGAGATTCGTTCTTGATTTTAACTAAACATAGTTATCATCTAGCCGTTTGTTAAATGAATGTTCATAACTAGCCATACTTTAACCTAATAGTCCAACAAGCATTTATCCAATTAGTGACATTTGGGTATCTCTAATCACGCATATGCGAGGAGTCTAAACATATGAATAGTAATGTAAAGTTACTTGATATCCAAAGTTCATCCTATGAATAAATTCAAGCCATACACATAAACAAAAGTAAATATGAACAAACTCAATAATGGCTACGCCGTATCAATCTTTGTTTGACCTCGTTGACTTCTTAGCATGTATATGACTTACCCACTAACTTGGATAGGTCGTATCAAATCTCTGACACATAAAACTTGTTTGTTCTTCAAATTATGCCACTTTCTGTGTTTTTCTTATCAATTCTTTCGTTTTATGCCTATAACACGAATAGCTAGCTATGTATAAAAACAACACTTAAGAGCAACGATAATTGCTTTTTTGAGTGCGTATCAAAAATATACAAGGTAGACGTGAGTGGAATTCACTAAGCAACCTTTAGGAAAAGGAAGACTTGCGAAAACTCGTGAATACAATATATATATATATATATATATATATATATATATATATATATATATATATATATATATATATATATATATATATATATATATATCGGGTAAGTGATTACCCGGGTCGTGTCCCAACGAGGTGTGAATGGGCAATATCGTGTGAGATTCGAGATTAAAATGCTTGTAAGGATGTTGAGAGATTATTTGGAATTGTTGAATTACGCTAAATTGCAAATAACGTACGAAAAATAAAATAAGCGTAATTAGAACATGAATTCAAACAAGGAAAAAAAAATAAAACTTAAAATCTACTTAAAATCCTACGGGAATGAAAATTAGGAAGCTAGGGAACCCTAAACGAAAGTTGATTGTAAAAACGTACAAGTTAATTTAAAAAAAAAACGCGAGTGCGCGAAATAAAAAGTGATTTTGACGCTATGCTAATCCTACGGGGGTAAAAATTATTTTTTTACGATTCTAATAATGAAAGAAAAATTTTTGAGAAAGAAAAATATTTTTTCGACTTTTATATTTTTTATAATGACTTAATTAGTATTTAAACTAAATTAATTTACTAAAAATACTGAAACTAATTTTAAAATTCTGGAAATATTTTGGAAATTAAGTAATTCTAATACTAACCTAGGAAAATTATTAGGAGGAAGAAACACTTAGCTAATAAGCAGTAAATAAGCACTCTAAAACTGATAGGTTAAATAAGCAAAACAATTAACCACATAAATATTAAACTAAATTTAACTTGACAAGAAAGATATACTAGAACAGTTGGTTAAGTGGTGTTTGTTTGTTCTGTCAAGCCAAGGGGTGAGGAGTTCGAATCCTCACAACCACATTTTTTCCAACTATTTTATTTTTCACTTTTCTTTTTGCAAGACATTTAAACAACAAAAACAATCAACTTTTCCGAAGATTTGTTATTGAAAACCTTTAATGAGCTTAGTTCAAGCTCGAAAATCCAATCAGTAGAGTTTTTTTTTTTTTTTTTTAATGCCAAAGTGAGTTTTTTTGAATCACAGCAGCTAGCCACCACCAATATATGAACAAAAGCCAAGGGAACCACAATCAAACACAACTTCAGACAATACTAACCCACTAGTGTCAACAAAATCCGATAGAAAGAAAGATCAAACAAGCTCAGTCAATAGTAGATATAGCAGCAGCAATGGAGGGGTCCAAATGGGCAACTTGGGGGGTCAAAGTTAGCAAGTAAATAAGCATTAGCAGCTAAATTGAACTGAGATTCATGAAACCTACACTACCGGCTCCCTATAAAACCAAAACTAAGGTTTAAATCCTATACTAACTAATCTAAAATTTGGTCCAAAGAAGGTGAATGGACTGCTGCAGCAGGCCAATATGGGTGAGTTTCAACCCACCAACAAGCTATAAAGTGGGAAAATTAAACTAAGGCTAACAGGAAGGGACCTAAATAAGTAACAAGGAGAACACAAATAAGCAGTTATCATAACCTAGTAAACACCTAAAGAGCTGAGAACATGTAAATCCTAAAACTAAGGCTGCCGATGTGTAGGTTTGAGGGGGGTATTTGCAGGGCTAAATTAAGCTAACAAAATGACCTTCAAAAGCTAAGACAAGCACAATATAATCAACACTAACGTATAAACTATCAACAAAGAATTTTACCGGGGTGAATTAACCCTTTTACCCAAAAAAAAAAAAACTATCAACACCTAAGTTCTACTTGAGTCTCACTGAATTTGAAAGCAAAAGGGTGTTTGGGGACTGGTTTGGCAAACTGTATGCAGTAAGTGGGGATGGGTGAGATTTGAACAAAAATTTAGCTAACGAAATAAGTTTGAACATGAAAATTAAGCTCATAATACTAAAATCTAAACTACAAACTATTCTTAAAATCAGTTGCAAGTCCTAAAACCTACTCTAACATATCTAGAATTGAGATCAAAAAGGGGGTTTAGGGACTGTTTGCTGCTGATGCAGCAGGGGTGAACGGGGGACGTTTTGGATTTCTTTGACCAACAAAATACCAACTATTGTATACCTAGAATAGCCTATAGTGAACCACTTAAAAGCAAATCTTACAACTAAACATAGCTTAATCTAAAACTACCCTAAGTCATACTAGAAAACAGTTTTGGAGCTCAAAGATAAAAGTTAAAAAGGTTTTTAACAATAACTAAAGAGTATCAAATCTATAATAAGCAGTAAGTAAATGGAATATTTTTAAAAGAAACTTGACTTGATATTAATCTAAGATTTTGAGTACAAGAAATTCATAAACTGAAAATTACAAAGCTTTAAAGACTTAAACTTGAATAAAAAGAACTAATTAACTGCTACTTGAACCCTAATTACTTGACTGCTAACAGAAACCTAAAAAAAATGACTGCCTCCATGGGCTTACAAAGTTTTCTATTTATATTACTCTTCTAGGGTTTGGTCTTCTTGTGCCTTTGTGAATGAATCCCAGCCATTGATTCTTCTTGGAATGCTATCAACCCTTGATGTGCCTTGGCTCCCAAATTGATGTTGTGGATGGGTGAGGTGGCTGTGGTATACACGTGAGTGGGGTGGTATCATGTGAAGGTTGGGGGAAGATAGTGGGATATGCTTTTGAGGAGGGGGTGATGGTGATTTGTTTGGCGTGTTGCATGTTTGGAGGAGGGGGGTTGCTCGTTGGGTAATAGGGATGTTGGGGATGAGGAAGGTGTTGGTTGACTAAGTGTGGGGTTATACATTTATTATAAACGTATAAGGGATACGTTTATTATTTTGGTTTGGGCTTGGGGTCAAATTGGGCCAAGGGTGGACGTGGACTGTATTTGGTTTTGTATTGGATTAGTATTTGGATGAAAACAATACAAGGGTCCGTTTGATATATTAGTTAAACACCACAAGGACCAATTTTGTGCAAAACTGAAAATCGGAGGGCTGGACTTGTAACTTTCCCAACTTAGTTAAAGGGCTTTTCCTGCCAAGTATCAATAGTCCAAGGGACCTTAATTGTTATTTTCCAAATTTGACTTTCAAGGACCAAACTGCCAATTTTGAAAGTTGAGGGATCAAAGTTGTAATTTTCTCAAACTTTTTCATCCAAGGACTAATTTTGAAAACTTTTGAATACCCAAGGACTTTAATTGACTTTTCTTTCAAAATTATTTTACCAAGGACCAATTTTGTCAATTTGTGAAAGTTCAGGGACTGATTTTGGCAATTCTTCATATTTTACTCGTTTTTCGTCTGTTTTCAATCCTTTGTACCTGAAACACACAAAAACATACTCCAAGGATATTTGTGATATTATTTGACCATTTTGAAGTGTTTTTGATTGTTTTGACTCGAAAATTGGACGAAAAGATATGTGCAAAAAGACACATATCAAATCCCCCACGCTAAGCAATTGCTAGTCCCTAGCAATTTTTTGAAAATTTAATGGATTTGAAGTCTCTTTACCAAAAGCCATTATTTCTGGAGTAGCCAAATGTTTTAATTCAAGTAAGAACTATGGTCCACCTGATAACCATGTGATTTTGAGCAAACCACCAGCTGTCAACGGATTTGATTTGTCTTTACCAAAAGCCGTTTGCTTCTGGACTAGCCAACTCTTGATGGACACAGTCGACATCTTGGTGAGTTGATTACCAATTATGGTTTTTCCACTGCCTTTACCACAAGCCATAATCTTGCGCGCTAGCCAACTCTTTCACTTTTTAGGATATGGCGAGTTGAGATACTATACAATTTTGGGCAAATTGCAAGCCATAAACGGATTTGATATATCTTTACCAAGAGCCGTTTGCTCCTAGATTAGCCAATCCTTTTGTCGGTTAGACATGGCGGACTAATAACAACAAAAAATTTTGAAGCTCAAGTGAAAAAAAATTTTAAAATTTTTGGCCAAAAACGGGGGTACTAGAGGGTAAAATATGATAAAATTTGCTAGAATTCCCCCCCCCCCCCCCCCCCCCCCACACACTTAGAATTGAATATTGTCCTTAATATTCAAAGTCCCGGCTATTATGCCGACTCTTTGAACGTAAAAGGGCATCATTACAAGCTAAATGTGGAAATACCATTTTTTCACTTTATTTGTAACCACAGCAGGGGTAACTCCCCCACACTTAGGGTGAAAACCCTAAGTACATGCTACTGTTTTTGTTTACTGAGTCGCTAGCTTGACTCGACCCCGAATTCATTGGTTCTTGGGGAATCATGATGTGGAAGAAATGATCTCCATCGGACTTTCATTCAAGATGTTTGGACAAACATTTGAAGCACGTGAAAGTTCCACACCGATGAGATAAGTAGACCCTGGCTCAAGATAATTGTAACTGAAAATGCCGGGATCAAAGATGGTATCTTCATTCCCGAAGGAGTGAAGAACAAGAGAAGTCACCTTATAGGTGAAGAAAAGGAAGAAAACCATGATGAAAATCATGATAAGATCTTCTTCCTCGAAAGCAGGCTCATTAGCCTGAATTTGGATTTCAAGGGTTAAGCTCAAAAACATCCCGGGAGGGAGGGTGGGAATTTGCAAATCCACACGATTGAGTGTATCTCCCCCCGGGCTATCATACTCCGGAGGAGTCATGATATGATGAGTGAGTTCACCGGAGAACTCCTCATGAAGAGAATCATTCACAAGATGTGAATCCGTGAATTCATGTTCCGATATAAACTCATCACTATCCTCGTTCTGAGCACCAAAGAGTGGGTTATCAGAAATCAAAGTGAATTCAGATTCGAATTCAAACAGAGGATTGGTGAGAGTAGTTTTGAATGCTTCAGGAACAAAGTGATTAACATTCTCTTGTGGACTGTTGGGATAAGAAGTAAGTGACGGATCATGAAATAAGAGACTTTCAATTTCTCCTAGATCGGCTTCAAAATCAAAGAGACCGTCATCACTTCCCAATGGAAGTGGATTGATGTGAGTGAGTTCATCGGCGAACTCCTCAAGAAGAGGATCAACATCAGAATGCGGAAGTGATGCCTCAACATATTCAATGTCTCCATAAGATGTGTAATCATCGCTAAAATCGGAGAAAGTCTCAAATTGATCTTTTGGACACTCAAGAGGGGAAGTAAGATCACACATATGCTCAAGAATTCCCTGCGACTCTCTTGGGATTGGGACAAGGTTCTCAGCACTAGACTTTATGAATTCGTCCGATTCCTTTTTAGGAACAGTGCTAAGATGCTCGTCCCCCATGATCAGAGAGTGAGTGTGAACTTCGGGTGTGATAACAACAAACTGAGGGAGTTGAGAAGTGCTAGCAGTTATGGATTCTTCAAGTTCCATTTGATCAACGGCTAGTGACTTCGTCACATTATTTTCTCTCTGATTTTTCATGAAGGAACCACAACTGATGAATTTGATGAGCCTTGACGAATATCAAGGGTATCTTCATCATCACTATCGTCATCATCATCGTAGATGATAGTTTTACGCATTCGAAATCTTACTCTAGCTGCTTCTTCTCCTTCTTCAGCTAGTATTTCTTTGTAAGACTTCGGACGAGGTTCTTCCGGAGCAGGTTTGTTAACCAAATCCTTAAGATCATTTAAAGTATTTAAAACATTTTGCAAAAGTTCTTGAGGAAATGGTTGAGGTTGTGTTTCAAAAGTTTGGTATTGTGGAGGTTGGTCATGATAATTGTTGTCACAAGGTAAAAGATTCCTAGTTTGACAATCGGTGCTAAAATGCGGACCTCCACAATATTCACAACCGTATTGTTGTGCAGTTGGTGCATTTTGAAATGATTCGGCATTGCAATTTTGATAACACGGATTATGCTCATATGAAATGAAATTGTTTTGTGGCTCATTGCAAAAGCTTGGATTAGAATCGTAGGCAAATGAATTACTCGAACCACAAAACAAACAACTTCCGTTTTGAATATCATTACCACATTGTTCACACGTGCACCAACGACATGGTAGATCGAAAAGTGGCTCACCACAACCGACGCAAAGATTAAACGATTGCCTCAGAGAAGGAATCGGGCCATTCAAAGAATCAACAAAATAATTCCAGTGATTATCAAGTCTCGAAGAACATTTTGAAAAATCCGAAGGTGGGACAAGTGGTGTGCTCTGAGAGCTAGGAATTTCTACCACTTCCGTTATGGTCTCTGGTTTTTATTTTTGATAATCGTGAAGATTAGGCAAGTCGTTCTTTTCAGTCACTGCTCTATGCTCTGTACATTTGCTTGACAAACCTTTAACCGTAAATCCTGAAAGGTTATGATCAATTCTTGATGGTTTGTCATTAATAGCACGTATCTCAGGTTGTGATGCGTAGTTGGAAGAATTTAGTGAATCATCGAGAGAATTTGGATTTATGAACAAATTGCACGTAGTGCAAAAGCTGTTACTAAAATTATTTCCACACTTCTCACAAATACACCGGAAACAACGATAGCCATTCTCAATCGGGCTTTTACAGTGAAAACATGTGTAGCCGGGAGACGCCATAAGAATTATACATGAGAGGGGTATAAGAAGGTAGAATCAAACGGATAGAGGGTAAGGAAAAATATTTTTTGGTTTTTCGAAAAACACATCAATTAAAACGAGACCAACTCAAAAAGACAATTGTGAACTTAAACTAATAATCACAATGTAAATGGATTCTTTGAAAAAGGTACACCAATTCACAAGGATACAATGGCAAGTTTTAATCTTTTGTTTGGGAACTTATTAATGTTCACACCCCCAGTTGGTAGGTGTTCTGCCTTGGTTCTCGGCGGTTGTTTTTTTTTATGTCTCTTTTATTTAACAAGAAAAACGGAAAATTGTTTTTGTATTTTTATATGATAGATATATATACAAAAGAAAAGGAAAATATTTTCGTGTTTTATAAGTTTTTGAAAACGATAACTTCTTGACAAAGGTTCTACAAGTCACTAATCGTTGAAATCATAACGATATTGTCGCAACACAACCTCCCCGGAAGCGGCGCCATTTTGATAATTGCTTTTTTGAGTGCCTATAAAAAATATACAAGGTAGACGTGAGTGGAATTCACTAATCAACCTTTAGGAAAAGGAAGACTTGCGAAAACTCGTGAATACAATATATATATATGTGATACCGGGTAAGTGAGTACCCGGGTCGTGTCCCAACGAGGTGTGAATGGGCAATATCGTGTGAGATTCGAGATTAAAATGCTTGTAAGGATGTTGTAGGATTATTTGGAATTGTTGAATTACGCTAAATTGCAAATAACGTACGAAAAATAAAATAAGCGTAATTAGAACATGAATTCAAACAAGGAAATAAAAATAAAACTTAAAATCTACTTAAAATCCTACGGGAATGAAAATTAGGAAGCTAGGGAACCCTAAACGAAAGTTGATTGTAAAAACGTACAAGTTAATTTAAAAAAAACGCGAGTGCGCGAAATAAAAAGTGATTTTGACGCTACGCTAATCCTACAGGGGTAAAAATTATTTTTTTACGATTCTAATAATGAAAGAAAAATTTTTGAGAAAGAAAAATATTTTTTCGACTTTTATATTTTTTATAATGACTTAATTAGTATTTAAACTAAATTAATTTACTAAAAATACTGAAACTAATTTTAAAATTCTGGAAATTTTTTGGAAATTAAGTAATTCTAATACTAACCTAGGAAAATTATTAGGAGGAAGAAACAGTTAGCTAATAAGCAGTAAATAAGCACTCTAAAACTGATAGGTTAAATAAGCAAAACAATTAACTACATAAATATTAAACTAAATATAACTTGACAAGAAAGATATACTAGAACAGTTGATTAAGTGGTGTTTGTTTGTTCTGTCAAGCCAAGGGGTGAGGAGTTCGAATCCTCACAACCCCATTTTTTCCAACTATTTTATTTTTCACTTTTTCTTTTTGCAAGACATTTAAACAACAAAAACAATCAACTTTTCCGAAGATTTGTTATTGAAAACCTTTAATGAGCTTAGTTCAAGCTCGAAAATCCAATCAGTAGAGTTTTTTTTTTTTTTTTTAATGCCAAAGTGAGTTTTTTTGAATCACAGCAGCTAGCCACCACCAATATATGAACAAAAGCCAAGGGAACCACAATCAAACACAACTTCAGACAATACTAACCCACTAGTGTCAACAAAATCCGATAGAAAGAAAGATCAAACAAGCTCAGTCAATAGTAGATATAGCAGCAGCAATGGAGGGGTCCAAATGGGCAACTTGGGGGGTCAAAGTTAGCAAGTAAATAAGCATTAGCAGCTAAATTGAACTGAGATTCATGAAACCTACACTACCGGCTCCCTATAAAACCAAAACTAAGGTTTAAATCCTATACTAACTAATCTAAAATTTGGTCCAAAGAAGGTGAATGGACTGCTGCAGCAGGCCAATATGGGTGAGTTTCAGCCCACCAACAAGCTATAAAGTGGGAAAATTAAACTAAGGCTAACAGGAAGGGACCTAAATAAGTAACAAGGAGAACACAAATAAGCAGTTATCATAACCTAGTAAACACCTAAATAGCTGAGAATATGTAAATCCTAAAACTAAGGCTGCCGATGTGTAGGTTTGAGGGGGGTATTTGGAGGGCTAAATTAAGCTAACAAAATGACCTTCAAAAGCTAAGACAAGCACAATATAATCAACACTAATGTATAAACTATCAACACCTAAGTTCTACTTGAGTCTCACTGAATTTGAAAGCAAAAGGGTGTTTGGGGACTGGTTTGGCAAACTGTATGCAGTAAGTGGGGATGGGTGAGATTTGAACAAAAATTTAGCTAACGAAATAAGTTTGAACATGAAAATTAAGCTCATAATACTAAAATCTAAACTACAAACTATTCTTAAAATCAGTTGCAAGTCCTAAAACCTACTCTAACATATCTAGAATTGAGATCAAAAAGGGGGTTTAGGGACTGTTTGCTGCTGATGCAGCAGGGGTGAACGGGGGACGTTTTGGATTTCTTTGACCAACAAAATACCAACTATTGTATACCTAGAATAGCCTACAGTGAACCATTTAAAAGCAAATCTTACAACTAAACGTAGCTTAATCTAAAACTACCCTAAGTCATACTACAAAACAGTTTTGGAGCTCAAAGATAAAAGTTAAAAAGGTTTTTAACAATAACTAAAGAGTATCAAATCTATAATAAGCAGTAAGTAAATGGAATATTTTTAAAAGAAACTTGACTTGATATTAATCTAAGATTTTGAGTACATGAAATTCATAAACTGAAAATTACAAAGCTTTAAAGACTTAAACTTGAATAAAAAGAACTAATTAACTGCTACTCGAACCCTAATTACTTGACTGCTAATAGAAACCTAAAAAAATGACTGCCTCCATGGGCTTACAAAGTTTTCTATTTATATTACTCTTCTAGGGTTTGGTCTTCTTGTGCCTTTGTGAATGAATCTCAGCCATTGATTCTTCTTGGAATGCTATCAACCCTTGATGTGCCTTGGCGCCCAAATTGATGTTGTGGATGGGTGAGGTGGCTGTGGTATACACGTGAGTGGGGTGGTATCATGTGAAGGTTGGGGAAGATAGTGGGATATGCTTTTGAGGAGGGGGTGATGGTGATTTGTTTGGCGTGTTGCAGGTTTGGAGGAGGGGGGTTGCTCGTTGGGTAATAGGGATGTTGGGGATGAGGAAGGTGTTGGTTGACTAAGTGTGGGGTTATACATTTATTATAAACGTATAAGGGATACGTTTATTATTTTGGTTTGGGCTTGGGGTCAAATTGGGCCAAGGGTGGACGTGGACTAGGGGTGTTCATCGGTTCGGTTCTCGGTTAATCGGTTTATTCGGTTCAGGTTGTTCGGTTAAAAAAAATTTGGTCATAACCGAAAACCGAACCGAACCGAAAATATCTATAACTAAACCGAACCGAGAACCGAACCGAAGTTCGGTTCGGTTATGGGTCAAAACCGAAAACCGAAATTTATACTTGAATTACACTATTTATATATATTTTTTTTATTTTATTATATATATTTTTGGGAGAAAAAAAAATATTTCAAGTATAAAAAAGTGTTTTTTATATTAGTATAAAATTTTAATGGATATTTTTTATATATAAAATAATATAAATATATAAAAAATATATATATATTTATATAAATTCGGTTTTCGGTTCAGATAGCAAAACCCATATCCAAACCGAAAACCGAATTTTTAATTCGGTTCGGTTCGGTTTTAACAAGTTCGGTTCGGTTATATGTTCGGTTCGGTTTTTTTTTGGTTCGGTTTTCGGTTTGTTCGGTTTATTACCCGACCCATGAACACCCCTAACGTGGACTGTATTTGGTTTTGTATTGGATTAGTATTTGGATGAAAACAATACAAGGGTCCGTTTGATATATTAGTTAAACACCACAAGGACCAATGTTGTGCAAAACTGAAAATCGGACGGCTGGACTTGTAACTTTCCCAACTTAGTTAAAGGGTTTTTCCTGCCAAGTATCAATAGTCCAAGGGACCTTAATTGTTATTTTCCAAATTTGACTTTCAAGGACCAAAACTGCCAATTTTGAAAGTTGAGGGATCAAAATTGTAATTTTCTCAAACTTTTTCATCCAAGGACTAATTTTGAAAACTTTTGAATACCCAAGGACTTTAATTGACTTTTCTTTCAAAATTATTTTACCAGGGACCAATTTTGTCAATTTGTGAAAGTTCAGGGACTGATTTTGACAACTCTTCATATTTTACTCGTTTTTCGTCTGTTTTCAATCATTTGTACCTGAAACACACAAAAACATACTCCAAGGATATTTGTGATGTTATTTGACCATTTTGAAGTGTTTTTTATTGTTTTGACTCGAAAATTGGACGAAAAGATATGTGCAAAAAGACACATATCAAGCAATAATCTTGGGATAATGATATACAAAATATGAAGTTATTTGAAGATATCAATTAACAACAAGTGATGCACAAGAATTATATATATGACGTTTAATTGGTTTTGGAGTTGTTATATCACTAAACTCAAAGAGGTGTTAGATTATAAAGTTAGAGAAATGATGCCTACTTTTAAATGTAGGCAATTGCTTACATTTTTTTTGAAAAAAAGTTTTTAAAATGTACAGTTCAATCCCTGCAGTAAGCCTCTGATACAGTTCAGTCCTTGTCCCTATCCTTTTTTACAAAAAAAAAAGTAGGTAACTTGCCAACTTTATAAAGTAGGCATCATATCCCGTATAAAATTTAACAGGCTTAAAAGTTAATTTGATAGTTTAGAAACCATAAAGTATGAGTTTTTTCGAAGGTTATCTATTTTACTAAAAGATTAAGTTTCGTAACATAAACGTAAGAGTTTATGATTCAAGTCCACGTAAATCTAAAATAGTTTTCAAGATATGATTTGTCTTCGAGGTTGTGGTTCTTATGTGTTTGATCGATAATGGCTAGAAAGATTGATGAGATGTTCGAAAATGACAAATAGGAAATAGAGCTACAAAGTTTTGAAGTAAGTGGTAATGTATTATGAAACACTAACAGGGTCTTCGCGCGATTCAGCTGCGGGCACCATGCAATTTAATTTTTTCGGCTAATAATTTATTTTATTTGTACATTTTTTGGCAATAGCTTTGCTGATTAGTTTTTTATGACAAAAGTTTGATGAAATTTTGCTTAGTTTATATTATTTTATTTATCTTTTTTGTTGAGTAGTTTGCTTGGTTTGTACAATATTTGAACATATTTTAGTTTATTATATTTTTTTTAACAATAAATTTATGAATATCAAAAATTTCGTTTAGCTCGTGTCCGTTCGGGCTCGAGCTCGTTTAACCCGTTCCCGTTCGGACTCGAGCCCATTTGGCCAATTGCCCGTTCGGGCTTGAATATTTGTATAATATGCTTTATAATTTGTATTAGTGACATTTAATGTAGAAATTGTATTTAAGTTGGTTGTACAATATACTTGATAATTTGTATTTCTTATGTAAGGGGTGTTTTAATAAGTACATTAATTGTATTTATTGACAAGTTAATTAATTGTATTTAATGTACATAATTATTTATTTATTGTATTTAATGTTAGTATTAATTGTATGTTAGAATTAAATATGAAAGGAATTTCTATAAGTAGCATTTGTTGTTATACTTATAGCTTTAGAAGTTGTATTGCTTAATTTTAAGTATTTTTATTAATAGTAGGTCTTAATGCTTTATAAAATAGTATGATAAATTCGATCCATATCGCTACTTCAAATATCAAATGATCACTCCTCAATAAAGTCAATCTAGTCATCAACAACAAACATATCAAGATTAAAAGGTCATTTACAATCAAGATCACTACTTTAATAACAACGACATCAATATCAAAGACATCAAAAACAATTTCATCAACAAACAAATGCTACATCGAGTATATCAAACAAAATAAATAGTTTTGTGAAACATTGAAAGCTTCAAAGATTTATATCAAACCAAACTAGCAAGATTGAGTAGATAATTCCATCCGAAAAAGGTTAAAGTCGAGCGTTCGAGTTCAAATGAAAAAAGTGAATATGCAACATCAACTTTCTCAAGATTCGAAGAGATTAAGGGATGAAAGTTAATTGTATACAAATTCTAGCATAAAAAAGAAAGTCAAAGATAAAATTAAAAAAATACTAGAATAGTACCCGCACGATTCGGCGGCGGATACTCTTTGACTAAATTTTGTGAGAAGCAAATGTTTTTCATTATGTAATAAAATATTACTTTCAGAGGTTGTTATTAATTTAATTATGTTATTTCTGTTAAGTTTATTGTAATTTTGTTATAGTTAGAATGAATGTTTGCCCCAATTAAGACTATTCTATAATTAGTAAGTTTGAATTTGAATTTTTAAGCTTTACTAATTATAAAATAGTCCAAAATGCATTGTAGTATAGATATATAAATGAAAACTTTGAAAAAATATTAAATGTTTAACATTGTATATATATATATATATATATATATATATATATATATATATATATATATATATATTGTTCGGTTCAAGAGAAAAATGCATTTCGGTAAAAAAGTGAGAAAATAACTGTGATACATATATATATATATATATATATATATATATATATATATATATATATATATATATATATATATATATATATATATATCTTTATTTTCAGAACCCTGTTAATTGCAAAAACTGCGAGAACTCCAATTTTGCATTAGAAAACATGCATGTTCATATAAAACATGTATGTTTTCTTACATACACCTTAATACACATACCTGCGTAACATACATGTTCATATAAAACCCTGTTAAGTGCAACATATCAATGCAAAATAGTTTTATATGAACATGTATGTTACGCAGGTATGTGTATTAATGTGTATGTAATAAAACATACATGTTTTATATGAAAATGCATGTTTTCTAGTGCAAAATTGGAGTTCTCGCATTTCCCGCACTTAACAGGGTTCTGAAAATAAAGATAAACTATATATATATATATATATATATATCCACGGACGGTGAAAAATTAAATAGTAGTAACAGTTCAGCCTGTTTTGTTAGCCCACCGGCGGCCCATTAGTTTTCTTAACTATTAATCCGTTTAAGTGGCCTGTTCTAGCAAATGGTTATGTGCAACACTTCTTTCACAAACAAAAAAAGTTTGACTATGCTATTGAGCTATTCACAACTATTAGTTAAACACAAAAAGTTCAACAATGCAAAAGACTAACTTTGGACAAAATATATAAATCAAATGCACCAATAGCTAATAGCACATGTTCCGCAACAACATAATCAAACACAATTAATTACTCCTTCCGTCTCACACTAAGTGTCCACTATGACTTTTTTAAGTCTTTTGTCTTCAATTTTGACTTTAGATAATTTTTTTCGTGCTATATAATATTTGATGCAAGATATATGAATGAATTAAGTTTTTAAATAAGTTTTCATTTGTATAATTTTCATTAATCTTTACTACCTTATAATGTATTTAAGACATCTAAATTTAGAAGTCTTAAAAAAATAAGACCAAAAACATTTCCACAAAAAGAAAGTTACATATGAAGAGGTTTCAACCCAAAGTTAAATGTATTAATTTTACTATTAAAAATTCAGACTTGTAACTTTCTGGAAATTAAATGTATTTAAGTGTCGACTTGTAACTGCCTTCGAATATTTATAATGCTTTTAAATGTATTTTGAATTATTATGTAATGGTTGAAAAAAAAAGTGTATTTCGGCATAAAATTGTCACAGGGTACCCGCCGCCGCATTGTGCGGGTACCCTTCTAGTTATTATATAATACAAACAAATATATTTAAAGTCAAATTTGAAGAAAAAAAGACTTAAAAAAGTTATAGTTGACACTTAAAGTGAGACGGAGGTAGTAAAACGCAACTTACTTAAAAAAAAAAAAAAAAAAAAAAATGGAACCCCGCCGCAAGTCACAATGCGGCGGGTGCTTCCTCCTTGTTTGATATAAAGTCATAAAATTGAATAACTCTTAGAAAACTAGCCCAAAATTAGTTTTAGGCTTTTAGCCCAAACTCTTTTCCACATCACAACCCAACCCACAAACCAAAACCCGATAACACAATCTTCATCATCATCATCATCATATCCATTCATAATCTCTTCACATTTCATCTTTACACTTGCACTCCCAAAATGTCATCCATAATCTCCCCATTTTCACCATCAACACTCCTCACTTCCACATTCAAACAAGGCACCAAAACAAACCTCAACTCCAACATATGCCAATTTCCAACAATACCCATGTGCAAAAACACCAAGAAACAAGAATTAAGGTTGTTGTTGGTAGTCAAAGCAAGTGGTGGTTCTGAAGGGATACCAACAGCTGTAGTGAGTTCAAATGTGAGGTTTAGGTTGGATAACCTGGGCCCACAACCGGGTTCTAGGAAGAATAGGAAAAGGAAAGGAAGAGGGCATGCTGCTGGACAAGGAGGGAGCTGTGGGTTTGGAATGAGGGGTCAGAAGTCCAGGTCTGGGCCTGGGGTTAGACCGGGTTTTGAAGGTGGTCAGATGCCTCTTTATAGGAGGTTGCCTAAGTTGAGGGGTATTGCTGGAGGTAAATTCGACTTCTTTTCGTGCGATAATTGATAATTCTTGTTGTTATGTTATGTTATGTTCGTAGTTTAGCGCGATTATTTTGGTTTTGATGGTATATGGGGTAATTATAAATGTGTATTGTTTACTATGTGGAAACAGAATGCTGATATTAGACGGAATTTGGGATTGCTAATTATGCGTATTTATGGGGTGTTTGGATCAGCTTATTTAGCCGGCTTATGGGCTTATCTGACTTTGGAAAAGCCAATAAGCTCACTTATTGAAGCTTATGACCTTATTAACTTCACCATATTGGCTTACGCCAATAAGCTAAAGTTAATAAGCTCTAAAAAGTGAGCTTATCGGCTTTTCCAAAATCAAATAATCCCATAAGCCAGCTAAATAAGCTAATCCAAACACCCTATTAGGAATGTTTATTTGAGGAGCTTGATATTTTGTTTTGGAAAACTGTGAACCTCTTTGAAGGTGTTTCGATAAGTTTATATTAAAGAGCTTTTTTTTTAGAAGATAAATAAGCTTTTTCTTCTTTGTGAGGATGTTGAGAATACATAAGCAATTAAGCTTAGGCGCTTAGCCAAACGCGCCCTAAAGTTCTTATTTGCTTATTATGTTTGCAGCATCTAAGTAGTTGAGTGTTTCGATAAAACTGCTTATCTGTATTTTTTGTTACCTTTATTTTTTAAGCAATATGGTGTTAAAATAGCCAATCCCAAACCCTTGGTATATGGAGAACTATTATGAAGATTACAATATAATCTTACTAAAAAAGAGCAAGGTTGGATCAAGTGGTTAACACCCTTGCCTCTTGAGACAGAGGTCAAGGGTTCGATCCTCACCCCTTGCTAGGCCGGAGGTCCTTTTCTACTTTTGGTAGAACCGGAAGCAGCCTCTCTACCTTAGGTAGGGGTAAGGCTGTCTACGTCTCAACCTCCCCCATACACCGTGGAAGACGGTATTGGGAGTTACTTTACTTTACTTTACAATATAATCTTACTAGTCTTGGCTCGACGAGGAGTCCCTTTATTAAATATTTTGGTAGAGATGCATAATTGGTTTATGGTTCAATTATTTACCTTCGAATGTGAAAGCAAAGAATTCCTGTCATAAACTTTCAGTGTTTCTAGAAATCAGTCAAAAATACTTGACGACAATATTGTTACAAGTGTATTGTTGTTAATGTACTTGCTATAAGGGGTGAACATGGGTCGTGTCGGGCCAGTTTTGGCGTGAAACCAAAACCAATGTAGTCTGGGTTTGGTTTTAAGTTCTGTTTTTTATGGTTTGGTTTTTGGATCTTAATCTCATCGTCTTCCCTTTTTGGTTTTGGTCAGTTCGGTTTTGTACAAACTTTTTGTAACATCGGATTTTTTCTCCAGGATACATATAATTTTGTGCTGTTCTTGGTCTCCTGTTTATACTTACTCAGCCATGTAAAATGTATGGATGATTTTTGACCATTGACGTCAAAATGCCTACTCGGATTCTGGAATTATATATAGTCTGGTTCAGATTACTATGTTGGTACTTCAGACTGCTTTTTAATAAGGAATATAAATACTTAGCGTGTAAGAATTGATTAGATATGTAACATGAATCATTAAATTTATGATGTCATTTTACTCTAAAAGTAAAACTGTTGCTCTTCGTTTTGTCCAGTTTGCAACATTTCGCACATAAAACAAACTAAACCTAAAAAGACAGTATTTTTATAACCAAAAATCGAAGCTGCGGTTTTTTAACACTGCTTGTTTTCAAGTTCTGTCATATCGGTTCCAGTCTTGGTTTGGTTTTTTAGTTTTTGCAGACCTATTTAAGCTATGTTTATGGTCACTTATATTACTTTTTTTTTCATGGATCCAGGTATGCATGCTGGACTATCAAAATACGTTCCAGTGAACTTAAAAGACATAGCAACAGCTGGATTTGAAGAGGGGGAAGAGGTTTCACTGGAGTCTCTGAAAGAGAAGGGTTTGATTAATCCATCCGGAAGAGAAAGGAGACTTCCTCTCAAGGTATAATATTATGCGAATTGCCAAATAAAATTTTCCACTAAAATCTGAGAAATCAAATGCTTTTTATTAAACCACTCGTAACTTATTTAAATCGTATACTCAATCACCATTTGCAAAAGAAAATTTAATATAAAGAGTACATGGCTAAGCAAAATTGCCTGTATCCATCGGCATTGCTGTATGATTAATGAGTTCTATTGTAGTATAAATACACGAAAGCTACAATATTATTGCGAAAAAAGAGACAGCAAAAGGATAAGGTCACGACGCACTAAAATTGCCATCCTAAACTTTCATAACTGAATACCGTAGAACCTAAATCAGACTCCATGTCCAAAAATACTTTGGATATTGTTCTTGTTTATGTTTGACTAAAAGAGATTGCTACAAGTAACTAACATATACGGCCATACGCACTGTATAGATTGCTACAAGTAACTAACATATACGGCCATACTGTACTGTATGCCCCATTTTTTTATTTTTTTGAAGGGCACTGTATGCTCCGTATATTTACATATAAGAACCAAAAGATACTCTAAAGTGCTATGCCAGCTAAACTAAATGATTTATACATCAAGGTCCCTGTCTTATAACCTATTTTCATAAAGTTGAAAGTTACACTTGAATGCAACTATAAATTTTATAGTGAAACTTTCATTGTTGAGGTCACGACAAGTCAGCATTATATGATCAGCTTGAGTAAGGTTTCACACCGACAATTGATTAATAATCCTAGAATGTTAAGAATGATGTAATTGATACTATAACAACAAATGGCAAGCGTACATCTGCTACAGTTTTCGCATTAAAGTATTTAAAGCATTTAAAAGTTGCTGGTTGTATTACTTGATGGACAATGACCAAGTTTTCATTTCAACAAGTCTGAACATCACACGCATGTGTAGTAAGTGTAGTTCTATTAGACGAAGCGGAAAAAAGGAGTGGGGTTTATTCCCCAAAGGCGAAAGTTCGAGGAAGGCATACTGCCCATCACTAACTAATAACTAGCCGTTCTACAAAAAAGTGTAGTTCTTTTAGAACTTTTTCTTCATTCTTTCAATTTCTAACCACTACCTTGCTTGTGTAACGTCTCTTGAGTAGAATGGCCTTTTGCCCTTAGGAATGAAAAGTTGACCCCTATCCCCAAAAGTGTCATATGTTAAAGAATGTTTCATCTTCCACAAATCTAGAATATTATGTACTTTCCGCGCATCAAACTGTTTTCCAATCCGTAGTTTCTTATACTTCCAAAAGCAACAAATTTGTTGATCAACTTCCTTTGTTGTCATATTCTGAATGTTCAATTTCACATTATTTTAGACGATGCTTATACTCAATGATACAACATATGCTTACTTACGCCATCTGTGTGTTTTAGATTCTTGGTGACGGTGAACTGAGTGTAAAGTTAAACTTTAAAGCTCGTGCTTTTTCTGCTCAAGCAAAAGAGAAGCTTGAAGCTGCTGGTTGTTCATTGACAGTATTGCCAGGCCGAAAGAAATGGGTCAAACCCTCAGTTGCTAAGAACCAGGCTCGTGCAGACGAATACTTTGCCAAGAAACGAGCGGCTGCAGCTGCTAGTGAGTCACCTGAAACCGCTTAGAACCACACAATCGAACCAATTCTTTTTGTTGTTGTAAGCATGACGAGAGTAGGTGTAAAGCACACGCTAGTTCATATTCTGTTTGTCTGGAATCTTTTCATCCTTTTGTCTTCAAGAATCTAACGATCTCATCTTGTACTAGCTTTTCCATTTGCCCATCTCATAATGTTCTTATAGGGTTGTTTAATACAAGGAAAGGTATGTTGCATAAACCGTTGAAAAAGTCTATCTCGTATATCAGTAAAAACGTCTACCCTTAAAAGTTTTACCTTTCGTCGTTATTTTTCAACACATTTGTCTAAGTTGAGAGTTGAGCTTACAACTACTCGGTTAGCTAACGCTTCACGTTCTCATAGATACCGCTAAGCTACAAGTCTGTCGCTACGACACCCGGGTCAGATGTGGAAAAAAAATTACCTATAAGAGGACAATGGGTGAATATTTTAGTTGAGATTTAGTTTATACTCAAAGATGGTTGATGTGGGACTTCTGCAATGTGCAAAAGCACATGGTTATTAATAGGAATGATGCGTGTTGGTTTTAAATTTTACTACTTTGCCGGTGGATCATTACAAAGTGGTTGAGTATTGGTAAAGTACCATGACAACACAATTATTAAGCTTTTCAAACCAAATCAACCCCACCTTTCATTGTACAGTATCTGGTTATACAAAATCTTACTTTTTTTATTTGATATGATCTCTTAGGTAACAATAAAAATCACTATGAACTGATGATTTGTCCGCATCATGTTATCTTGGCAAACTCTAGAAAATAAATAAATAAATATGAATCTTTTTGTTGTTTATGGTACATTTTTTAAGGATTGAGATCCTCTTAAGTTCAAAAAAATATGACAGATACTATTCTCTCACAATCAAAAAGAAAACTGGTCCCTCAATAGGCTCCGCTGTTATGTTTGTGAGGAAACATTGCCTGTCGTGTTCATATGAACTTTAAAATATCTCGATCCATTTTTTAGATATCTATTCTTTATACCAAGTGATAAAAGATATCGGCATCTTTACAGCGACAATTGTTGAGCTCAAACGTAAATGTTCAGTTGGATTAAACGACATTTATATTAAGTTACGAGATTCTAACCTTCTCGTATGGTATGAAGGTACATTATTACATTCTCTTTGGCACTATAATGGGCAGTTGCAAATAAAACATGATACACATCAGCTAAATCTTATCACCCTGTTAAGCTTGCTATAACAGTCTGAACTGACACTTTACAAAATCTAACACCAAATGACTCATTTTTACTAGTCCAAAACATATACTTAAGATATACTACGTATAAAAGAGGTGTCTGATGTCGGTTGGTATCTAGTGTTGAAATAACAAAATCATGTTAGATTAAATTCAAGTAACATGACTTATTTAAAGTATGTCTTTATAAACATTCAGTTTGAAAAGAAAAGCACAGGGTCATCAACTTGAATTCTCAAATATAAGTTTGGACAAGAGGCAGGGAGCGTTATAATGGTCATAAAGATATCTGCAATGTGTTTGAAAGTTGTCAATGGGACCTCAATAATTGTGTTTCTTTTGATTTGATGAATGTTACTTGCATTTCAAAACACCTTATTCATGGTATAACAGTACTCTACTTACTTTTTCATAGTACTACTTCACAAGAAATTATTGACTAGTCTACAATGTTTAAGTGTTACAACTTGCAAGTTCTTAACCATATGAACTGCCTTGTTTTCGTTAACATACACTGCAGATTATTTAAATAAACCAGCCAATTATATTGTTCCCTTGTAAGTCAGTTTCAGATCCCACTAGTAAAGAGAGCTTAACTGTCAAAAAAATGTTTAAATACTTGGGTGTTTAAAGATTGGAACAATTAATAAGCAATGAGTCTGAGATTAACGTTGTGTTCTCGAGTCGGATTAATGAAAGAAAGTGAAAAGGTTTACTCTCACATTGTGTTCTTGAGTTTTACTTAAAGGAAGAAAAGTGAAAAAAAAATTTTACTTAAAATTTTTTTACTCCCACATAGTATGATTTGGGTGATTTTGAAAGTAAGTGTTTCCGGAGGAAAATGTTTACTCCCACTTTACTTCACTTTTCTTTTTTATGAAAACTCAAGAACACACCGTAAACGATTATCAAAAGTATATGAGCACTACATGGCTTGTGTTCCAACGGTGACTCATGTTGTATGAGAAGCTCCCTAACTAAATAGTTGCAGCTTCAAGTCCTGCTTAAAATATATGAGATAGACATATTGTAAGATAGTTAAAATTACTGTTTAAAAAAAAATAAAATAATAATAATAATAATAAGTATATGCGCGTTTCAAGAAAAATAAATTGTCACAGAATACTATCAACTGTTGATAAAATAAATGTCCTTTTCGAATATATTACGCAACTGGGAGAAAAGGATGTAACATTAACTTTAAATATTTTCACATTTTGATTAGTTTGACTTTGACAAGAAAATTCAAACCACTTGTTAAAAATGTGCACTTCTAACCTACATGTGTAGATAATTGGTATTATGTGGTTGATTTAAAAGTTGTAAAACTTTACTCGTCTATTTCGAATTTGGATTTATGCAATCACCACCACACCCGATTTTCCAATAAGGATGTCCCTTTCGAAATTATACACTAGGACTGTTAAATGGAGTGACGACATCGACTACAATGTTTGTGACTTCGTGGTGGTCGTTGTAAGAGATGAGTGATAAGTAACGTCTTACGTATATGAAATTGAGACGTGGATTTATTTTCTTTCTTATAAGAAAACAGAAATTTTCGACAAAAATTTTGTTTATATGTTAGCATGTAGTATGTACGTTCTTTGATCCTCAACGTTTTAACTTCCGGTTGTTGCATATATTAATTAGTTGTGTCACATGTAACACCTCGAATTTACGAAAGATATAAGGGTATATATTTACTAGTTAAGCTCGATAAATGATAGAATGATAAATAATATATATAAGGTTAACTATGTTAGTACTTTTAATCTGTTCATCTAATAAAAAAGAGTAAATGTCATTTTTCGTCCCTGTGATTTGCTGGGTCAATCAAAAATCGTCCCTGCCGTTAATTTTCTTCGGGTTAAGTCCCCATGGTTTACAACTCATACGGGTTTGGTCCCTTGACCAATAATTGTGTTAGTTTGACTGTTAAATCAAGGGTAGTTAGGTCATTTCACTTTGGTTTTATCTTTAAACTAAATAATAATAATAATAATAATAATAATAATAATAATAACTTTTTTTCTTAAAAAATTCGAAAAAAATTATTAAAAAAAAAATGACGAAATTTTCTTTTTTTCCAAAAAAATTTTTTTTTTTTTTAATTCTAATAAAAAATTTTCTTAAAAAATTCTAAAAAAAATCTTTAAAAAAAATCGAAAAAAATTATAAACAAATTCTAAAAAATGATTTTTTGTTTGGAAATTTTTTTTTTCCAAAAAAAATAATTTGAAAATTTCGGAAAAAAATTCTAAAAATTTTTTTTTTCCTAAAAAAATATAATTTGAAAAAAAAAAATTCTTATAAAATTTTTCTTAAAAAAATCTAAAAAAAAAAAATCAAAAAAAATTAGAAACAAATTCTAAAAAAATGATTTTTTTTTTTGGAATTTTTTTTTTCCAAAAAAAATAATTTGAAAAATTCGAAAAAAATTCTAAAAAAACAAAAATTTGACCAAAAAAATTTCCAAAAAAAAAAAATCTAATAAAATTTTTTCTTAAAAAAATCTAAAAAAAAATTGACGAAAATTTTTTTTTACAAAAAAAAAATCAAATAAAAATTTTTTCTTAATTTTTTTTAATTTCTTTAAGAATTTCTAATAAAAACTTTTTTAAGTTTTTTTTTTTAAGAATTTTTGAAGAAAATTTTTTTTTAGAATTTTCTTTTTTCAAATTATTTTTTTTGGAATAAATTTTTCGTCAATTTTTTTTTTTAGAATTTTTTTCGAATTTCTTAAGAAAAAATTTTATTAGAAAAAAAATTTCAAAATATTTTTTTCGGAAAAAAAAATTTTGTCAAAATTTTTGTTTTCGAATTTTTTAAATTATTTTTTTTTCGGAAAAAAAAAATACAAAATAAAAATCATTTTTTTAGAACTTTATTCTGATTTTTTTCGATTTTTTTTAGAATTTTTTTTTGAAAAGACTAACTAACTGAAAGGACTAACGGTGCAAACATTGCAAACGATCTTTGATATAAAGGACGAACGTTGCAAATGACCGTTTAATTAAAGGACTAATGTTGCAACTGGCTTAACGACTAAACTAACTAGGTTAGAAAATTGGACCAAAAGTGCAATTTTGATACAACCACAAGGACCAAAAATGTAGTTTACTCTAATAATAATAGTAAGGGTGTTTTTGTCATTTTATCCCATTAAATAAGCATTTTAACAGTCAACTGACGGAGTTATTGGTCAAGGGACCAAACCCGTATGAGTTGAAAACCACGGGGACCAAACCCGATGAAAATTAACGGCAGGGACGATTCTTGATTGACCCAGTAAACCACAGGGACGAAAAATGACATTTACTCAATAAAAAATAATTAACATTTTGGTCTAATGAAATAGCTTCTTTAAGTGATTTTTAAGTCGTTGTTGGATCTTTGTACAGTAGATGATTTAAGGGTGCGTTTGGTTTGTAGATAGGATTGGATTCGGATTTGGATTTAATATGGTATGAAAGAAAATATGATAGAAAATGTATTTTATTGATTTAAAAAATATTTATTTATTGACTAAAATTTAGGTTTAATTATTTTGATAAATAAAATAAAAGAAAAAAGACAAAAGGGAGATGTACATAGGTGAGAGAGAAAGAGAGGTAACTAATTTTAATGTGTGAAAGAAACTTGTTTTTTATGCATAGAGTACAATGCATTTAATGTATTTAAAAAGATATATGTGAAATTTTTAAATTTTTCAAATATATGAATGAAATTGAATATTTAAATAAAATAAAGATGGGCTCACTCGAATTGAACAAAAGTCACCCACCTAGGTAGAATTGGATCTATGGGTGTTGAATGATAGATTGGTTTTTAAAATTTGAACAAACATTTAATCATGGCTATGATTTTCATTCTATCATTACAATCAAAACAAACGGGCACTTTAGTAGCTTGTACATATATAAGATACTTGATTTTTTAGCTCATCTAAAAATAATAATAATAATAAAATTGTGTAAAAGCAAGATGAAGTACCTAGGAATATAATTTATCTCTAAAAATGAATAAATGGACAGCTTATTTATCTCTAAACATTACTAAATGGAATATAATTTTGTGTGTGCAAAATCATTATAGAAAAGTAGAAAAGATACGTTGGAATAATATCTAATTTGTTCTTTGAATACCATTTACAACCTTTTTTAATGTAAGATACTTCACCCATAAAAATATCAATTTGACTTTTCTAAATATCATTGTTCGATTATATAATGTGATTTATGTGCAATCATATTTTTATATTAAGGTGGTACGTAAATATGTATTTGTGTAGTACTAGTAACTACATACGCACACACGAGTTGCAGACCCGTAGATCGCTCCATACACATGTTCTTTTTCATATTGGGAAACACAAGACAGCACAAAACATGCCACCACATCACCACTATTTCAATCAATTGGCTATATTTAATTGGACAAAATAATAATGTAGATTTTCTTGACAAAATTATAAGTTTCAAAATGCATCAATACACAAATTTGATTTATTAATCCGTGCTTTTCTTCTTTTCTTTTTTAAAAGTTGTGTATAGTTTTAAAGTGAAGATAACTAGAGCATGTGTACGAGGTACTAAGCGTCACATCACATTTTCACTATACTATCAACAAAGTGTAATAAGATCACCAACATATCTACCTATACATACTCATTTATACACAAATGTATCTCACAAAAACTACAATCACAACTCACACGCACCAACAACCAACTTCTTATGTATGTCAGTCTGTCGACAGAGTTCTCCCATTCAATTACGAACGACGCGTCTAAGAGGATAGGCTGTTTAAGAAATATGTGTCTTAAGAGGTCCCTAATGCGTGAGTGAACCTCTTGTCACATCTAGTCTTAAAATAAGTGACATGTAATACATGATACAATTGTTTGTAATTTTGTGTTCTTTATAAGACAAAAATGTTGTGTCTTTGTTAATATTAGCTAGATGTACAAATGATTCCTAATTTTCTTTTGAGAAACAAAAGTTTTATTTGTTTCCGTTAATCAAATTGATACGTTTTCGTAGTTAATGCTATTAAATTGTTAGTTTGAATGTCTATCGATTTTGTTGATGGGTCAACGCTTATATTTATTTTTAGACAAAATAGTTACGTGTAACCACGCAGATTTGTTGGTTCCATTTCAAATATCATTAAATCAAACTAATCGTATTCAACACGTGCTATTATTCGTAAGTTGAATTCGTAGGACCATCATAACCACTAAAAAAAATCTAAAAAGATTATAACTCTATAAACTTACATTTATACAACCTTTTCGATCTAATTTTGGTTTATATAACTGGTAATTTAGTGCAAGGACATGACATATTGTAACTTAAACATTGATTAGCCGGTCAAATATGCCAAATGGCGTTATATGAGTGTTTACATGGTCTGAGTACATAAAAAATTATCAAAAAATCTTCTTAAGTAAAGGTTATAGTGAAACATCAATTTCATTTTGTCATCGGGGCCGGTAGAAGTGGTGCTTACGGTCAATCTTATGTGTAGTTGAATATGAATGAATAAATAATCCTTGCTAGGGAAAGTGACACTCAAATACCATCTTGGATTAAGATACACAATCTTGTTGCAGTAAAACATGAGACGTTGCGTTATATATGTTGATAGAGTGTCGTAGGGTTGAGCAAAATCAATAGAAAACTGAATCGAACCGATAAATCGGGCTAAACCGAACCGAACCAATCAAATTTGGTTCGATTCGGTTTTATATAATGATGGTTTTCGATTTTGGTTTTACTCGGTTCGGTTTGGTTACGATCAAAACTAAGAAAATTACACATAAGCTATCTAAACCGGTTTCGCTAGGTTAACCTCGGTTCGGTTTCGGTTTTGTTAGGTTAACTTCGGTATGGTTCTCGATTCACGTTTTCCTCAAAATCGATTTTCGGTTCTGGCCGGGTTTAGTTCGGTTCAATTCGAATTTGACTCGTTGCTCAACCCTAGAGTGCGATAAGCATCTTAGATTGTCTCATTCATCGTGTATGTTTCTCACAATAATATCCCAAAACATTTATCTTGTCTCATATTATTAATTACTACCAATTTTATTGGAGTAGTTTTTAACTATGTTTGTGGGCATACAAGTCCACATACTTGGCTTGAAAGATGCTTCACTTCACTATAGTGATGACGTCTTATTTTAGCGTTGGTTTTTCATCTCGTTCTTTTGTTTTTCAGGTTGTTTCCTTAAGTTTTTGTTGAATAATTTTATTTCGGCTATTCGCCAACAAGGTCCTCTCAAAACATATATCTTGTCTCATATTTTTAATTACTACCAATTTTGTTGGAGTAGTTTTTAACTATGTTTGTGGGCATATAAGGCGACATACTTGGCTTGAAAGATGCTTCACTTCACTATAGTGATGACGTCCTATATTAGTGTTGGTTTTTCATCTCAATCTTTTGTTTTTCAGGTTGTTTTCTTAAGTTTTTGTTGTAGAATCTTATTTCGGCTATTGGCCAACAAGGTCCTCTCAAAACATTTATCTTGTCTCATATTTTCAATTACTTCCAATTTTATTAGAGTAGTTTCTAACTATGTTTGTGGGCATATAAGTCGACATACTTGGCTTGAAAGATGCTTCACTTCACTATAGTGATGACGTCTTATTTTAGCGTTGGTTTTTCATCTAGATCTTTTGTTTTTCAGATTGTTTCCTTAAGTTTTTGTTGAAGAATCTTATTTCGGCTATTGGCCAACAAGGTCCTCTCAAAACATTAATCTTGTCTCATATTTTTAATGAGCATTGATTGGCATGCCTAACTCGTGTGCCTAAATACATGTCTAATTTTATGTGGAATCACTTTATTGGTGACAGTAGATGGACACACTACTAACGTGTCAGCGGGTGATTTAAACATTTTCTGACAGCTTATCTCTCCTCTTTCTTATTAAACCAATCAACCGTTGACATGCCAACGAATTGATTTTTTGTGTGAATTTTATTAATGAGTCTAACATATTTCTTACTAAAAAGTGTATGAAATGTAACAGATTGACCTCTTGTAGTTCATTCTATCACAACCATATTTCTATGAATTAATATCATTTAAGTATCAAACTTTTTTTACATATTAAGGGATTAATCTTCACTCTTTTTCTTTATTTGATCTAATTGATGAGATTAATCCCAATAATTTAAAAAACCCACTTTCATTTTTTTTTCTTTTCAAATATTAATATCTTTCAAACCGTTAATCGTTAAGAAAAAAACATATACCGTTACGACGAGCATTTAATTATCTTTTTATAGATAGATACTTTGATATATTTTCGACAAAAAAAATTTTTCACTTTTTTTTTTCATGGCCGAAAAAATCACATATGATATTACATATCACATGTGATTTACATAAATCACATGTGATTTTTTCGGCAACGAAAAAAAATGTCGAAAGTAGATCAAAGTGCTTATCTATAGAAATATAATTAAATACTCGTCGCGATGGTGTAATTATTTTCACTTAACGATTAACGGTTTAAGAGATATTTAAATTATAAAAAATGATTGAAATATAAAAATGGTTTTAATTTCAACCATTGATTTCTTTTTAGATAGATGGCGAGAATGAGTCCATTGATATGTAAAAAAAAATTGATATGTAAAATAACTCTCATTTATTTCTATTAGCCCTTTTTAACTATCGATGAAATTTTCCATTTCTTTAAATAATAATAATAATAATAATAATAATAATAATAATAATAATAATAATAATATGTTGAGAAAAATGAAAAGTTTTAATAAATGTAAGATTATTGTGGTTAGTTTTGGTAATACAACTAATATCCACATATTTTATTGACTTGGTAAGACAGGTAAGCAATAAACTAACGGCTTAAAATTGACGGGGAAAAAAATCTAGCCGGCCTCATGAAGCAAGTCGGCTTCGTTTAAATATTATCACACACGTGGCAACTGAGTACAAGCGGGTATCGAGCCACACCATGTGACTTTAGTAAAAGCGCTTCCCAAAAATCTCGTTAGCTTTGAAACCAGTGATAGATATTTCTAACTTCCCCCAATTAAATATTATTCTTTCACTTTCGGTCCTTTTGATGTGATAAGATGCACATGAAAGGGTTTTTGTCTAGAGGAGTGCTACACCCACCTAAGATTTACAAAAATTCATCCACTCGTTGACGTGGCAAAGTGGTGATTAATTGGTTTTCTGTGGCCCACAAAAAACCAATCACCACTCTTCCACGTCAGCGAGTGAAAATTTTTTTGTAAACCTTAGGTGGATGTAGTAATATTCTTTTGTCTAAGTTTTTTCTCTTTCGTTAAAATTACTTTTGATCCTAACATACGTACTCAACTTAATGTTCCAAAAAATAAATAAATAAAATACTGCATCCGTATTTAAATAAATGTTCAGTTTGACTTTTCAGAGTTAAACTAGTTCAACTTTGACCTTAACTATTTTTGTGGGTGTTATATAATGTTTGATGCGAAATGTATGAATGGATTGTGTTTTAAGTGTATTTTTCAATTTATCATATATTATATAACACAAAAAAAAATATTTAATGTCAAAGTTGAACCAGTTTAACTCTGAAAAGTCAAACTGAACATTTATTTAAAGACGGAAGGAGTAAACAAAGTACTTAACTTTTAAGGTATTTATGAGGGTTGTAGATGAACAGAAAGTTTAGTGAACAATTCACGTTATATGCAGTAAAATGTTTTAGTGATTATAGGTTAAAAAATGTGTTTAACATATATAAATATAATCAAAGTAGCGGAAACGATTTATTAAATATCACCAATAACGGATCACTGTGATTTACATGATTAATCGTTAATAACAACAAAAGCGTAAAAGCGCATATACGTTTTGTTGATGATTACAATGCTAGTGAACACGGATGGTGATCATCAGAAAGTCAGAAACTGCTATAACTTCGATTGACCAGAATACGACCTCAAAAGCAGAAACTTCATTCTAAGAAGTTGTAGCCTGATGTATTGAGAATATGCATTTAAATTGTGCAGCAATCAAGAATGTTTATGTTACCACATGTATGTCAAACTATCCGAATTGAGTATTGTGTTATGATTCCTCCCGAACCAGCCAGGTTTTATCACACAAGCCAACCGCTTGTGAACGGTCAACCGTAACAAAGGCCCTGAACAGCCCAGGAGGAAAAGCAATTATGAACGAGGAGTATAGAATATTCCTAGGTCGTTAAGTCCCAACGAGGTGTGAAATCTGTAATACAATGAATCTGTGTCTAGGTGAAGTTAAATATAAAAAACAGGAATCTGACTGACTAACACTAGTAATGTGAATAGTAAATAGCTCTTGTCACAGCTATTTCAGTAAAAACGTACAATCAGAAACCCTAAAATGTAAAAGGATAAACAAATGTACGTTTAGGTTCAAATAAACGTAAACGTACAAAAACAAAGTGGGGAATTATAACAAAAGATGGATTTGCATGCCTTAGCGGCTTAAATGCAAATTAAACAAACTTAAAATATTTATTTGTTAATTACAAACTTATTTAAATATTAAGAAAACCTAAAAACCTAAAAATGTGAAAAGTAATAAAAATGTACGTTTAAATTAAATTAAACGTCTACGTACTAAAATAAAACTGAAAACTGATCAATACAAATCCCACAAATGTGAAATTTATATTTTTGTGATCCTAATAATATAAGAAAATTATTTATGAATTAAAATAATTTTTACAAGTACTTATGTAATTACTATTAATTAAAAACTATTTATTTATTTATTTAACTAATTAAACTGATTTAAAATATTACACATACTAAAAAGACTTAGATAATCAAGAAGATTTTTATAAATCTTATTAACCATCATAGGAATCCTAAAAAATTATAAAAAGTTAGTTTTATGTATTTTTAATTTATTTTACTAATTATTATTCTAATTATTAATTAATATCTAATTAAACTATTTAATTATAAAAAATAGAAAATGAACGATAAAAATTCTAGAAAAATTCCTAAAATTATATTATACTATATATAAGCTAGGAAAAATATAAAAATTAGGTACTACTTTATAAAAACTAATTATGCTATTTAAAACTTAATTGTTAATTAAAAACTAAATATACTAATTTTAAATCTAAAAATTAGAAAACTAAAAGTGAAAATTGCAAAAGTATTTTTTACATATGCTAAATAACTTAATAAAGTTATAAAAATTATAAAAAATTATCTAGGATAAAATTTAAATACTAGAACTAATTTATTTTTGGCTTTTTCATTTAAACTAATTAAATCTAAAAACTATCTAATGAACAGTAAAAAATATGAAAAAATTATGGAAAGTAATTTACATAATAAATAAGCTGGGAAAAAATTATGAAGTTCATAGCTTATCCAGATAAGATGTAATAAGCCAAACAGCTCGTATAAGCTTATTTGAATAAGCTAAGATGTTTGCTACTATAAGAATAAAAATGTGCAAAGTAATAACTGAGAAGTGAGCTAGCCTAGGTGGGTTATGCAGTGAACTTGTCACCAAGGGAACCTAGGTTCGAATCCCATACACAACCTTTTTGCACTTTTATTTTATTTTTCATTTTTCTTTTTGCAAAACTATATATTAAGCTAATATATGAAACTTTAACAAAGCTAACTTTTTCAAAACTTGGAAATAAGCTGTGTGAGAGCTTATTTCCTAAACAGATGGCTTTTAAGCCTAAAGCTTCTTAAATAGAAGCTATCACTGGTGTTAAAGTTTGTTTTTGTGTTTTTCTTTTTCTAAAACTATCTAAATGCTAATATTACACAAGTTTATGGAAATTGGAACTTAACAAACTTATAAATAAGCAAATTCGTGGCTTATGAGCTTATGCAGTTAAGCCTATGGCTTAACAGTCAAGCTAAAGCTTAGAGTAAGCTTGGAAAAAGCTATAAACAGGAAACAAAGGGCAAAATAAGATCTATACAAGTCCAATGGATCAATATAAACAAGAATATGGACTGAAATGGTGCAAAGGTGTGAGCTTAAGGTTTAGTCAGTTTAACTTTTTGAGCTAAACTTGGATTAAGTGAAAGCTTGTAAAAGCTTGGTATAAGCTCCACACAGAAAACAAAAGAGAAAAATATATTTGTACAAGCTTTATAAATAATTATACATAAGCTAGTGCACTGGGATTCACTAATAAGCTTGTAATAAGCAAATAAGCTATTACCAATACACTGCAGTCCCAAACACCCATGCAACCTTTTACAATGGCAATTTAAGCTTATTAAATAAGCTTCAAAAGCCAAATTAGAATTTGAGGTAGCAAGATGTGTTGGTAGGCTTTCCAAAAAGCTAAAGCTTAAACTGTGGGGTCCACAGCTGAGCTTTTGAGAAGCCATTGAAAAAGCTCTCATTTGCCTAAGTATACTGGGTTCCCAGTATACATGTTCAAATGGGACAAACAAAAAGCTAGTTGCAGCCCTATTAGATAAGCTGCAAGGTGGGATTTAAGCACTGGATCCTATGGTCTGGTGGTTAAGCTTCCCAAAAAGCTAAACCACATAAGCTGGGTCCAAGTATTAAGCTTTTTGTGAGCTTATGAAATAGGCTAGGTTTGGTTAAGCATACTGAGAACTCAGTATACTTTTCAAATTTGTGATAAGTTAAAGCTACTTGCAGCCTAGTCAAATAAGCTACAAGGTGGAAATTAATTGCAGAATCCTAAAACTGGGTTGCTAAGCTTCATAAAAAGCCAAACCACACAAGCTTATGATCACTAATGAGCTTTCTAGAGCTTGTGGAAATGGTGTAAATTTCCTGAATAATCAGGAAATTGTTGTGAGTGGGCAAACAACAAGCTACTATTCAACTTATCAAATAAGCTCACAATAGCTCAACTAGCACTGAGACTAAAAGCTGACTTGCTTGGCTTTGTTAAAAGCCAAGCTCACACTCTTAAGCTCAGTGAGGAGCTTGTTATGGGCTTTATGAAAAAGTACTCACCTTCACTGTTTGCTTCAGTGAAGGGAGTAAGGTGAAACAAAAAGTTGGGGTTGATTAAGCTATCTAAACAAGCTAAAAACTAATAAGTAAGCACTGACCCTAAGATATGAGCTTATTGGCTTCCTAAAAAGTCAATAAGAACAAGGTGGGGTCCACTATTGAATAAGCTATGGTCTATTGAAGTTGGTGGTCAATACTGAGTGCTGAGTGCACAAACCAAAATAAGACAAACTTCAAGGGCTAAATAAGCTATCCTAATAAGAACTGAGATCTAATTTTATGATTATTCCTAAAATAACTACTGAAGGACTTTTCAAAAAGCTAAAAACCAAGACCTAATGTTTTGATTTGCACCCTGAAGGGGGATTTGAAAGTTTGACCAAAACCAAAAGGTGCCCTGGTGTAGGGCACCAACTTGCCCTGCAAGTCTAAATAAGCTACTGCATAAGCTACAATAAAAACCCTAAAAATAATCTAATAGTAGATTTTGAAAGATGAGCTGATAGACTATGACTTGTGAAAAGCTCAAGGCCTCAATCCAATCACAAAATTCAAAACAATTTTTTCTATTTTTGGGTTTTCTGAAACAAGTATATTTTTTACTTTTTACAAGAACACTAAATTTTGACTTAAGTGAATTTAAAACTTAATCTACTGATTAAATAAGTTATATTAATCTATAAGAACATGAAATTAACAAATACTAACAAGATTTAAACAGATATGCAGGGTTCTAGGTATAAACAACCTCACAGTGCTCATTTGAAAGATCATCAAGTGTCATTTTGACTTTCTCAAAGGCTACACCCTTTGGTTAAGATTTCACTGAGTTAATTAGGTTCCATAGAGTCTACATCAAACAAGAACAACACCCTAAACAACCCCTAACACAGCTTCATTATTAATTCCAAACAACCCTTTAATGAAAACAAATTTTAGCTTTTCAAAACAAATGACTGTGTACACTAATTTTATCAAATCCAGGGGTTCTAATCTGTTGAATCATTACCTTTTAAGCTTAAACAAGTAGTCACACAAGGTTTAAACCATGATTATCAAAAATTATGCATATTGACTGCCAAAATGGAATTTTCAAGCCATAATCAATTCCAAAACATAAACAACTAAGATTAAGCTATTTTATCATTAACAAACAATAATTAAACATGAAAACAGGAAATTCAAAGCAGAATGATAACTAGAACAATAATATTCAATATTGAGTAAAAAGGCTTACAAGGTGTATCAAGGCTGAAACATGAAACCAAGTGACCATAACCTAATCCTATAGCCTCCCATGAGGCTCTAAACCAAAGGGCCATCAATAATTTACCCTGCTCCAGCTTGTACCACCATGAACACACAACTTTTTTATTTTATTTTCTATTTTCTTTATTATTTTTGTGATTTTTGGATTTTAAAGATCATAACTGAATTATGGCTTCTAAAAGCTATTTGAGCTTTGTCAGGAGCTTAAGTGACTTATATGAGTCCATTAAACAACTAATGATCAACAGGAAATAAAATGACTTGGAAATTAAAAGGAAATTAAGCTAAAATATGAATTTTAAAGATAACTTGAATTCAACTGAAAATAAAGGTTCCATTACACTATTTTGAGATTCATTACACTAATTAAAACTGTAAATGACATTAATTTAAAGGAAACAATAACTTAATTTAATCTACGTGACAATGGCTATCCCAAAGTAAGTATTCCTCTGCTCCTTCTCTTCTTTTTATACCCTCTGAGTTCCTTGGTACTCACACAATAAATCCCATCATCATTCTTGGCCTTTGATTGAGCATAAATGATCCTAGCCGTTCAAAATGCTTTTGGTGCCAAAAGTCTTACAGGTAACGTGAGGCGGTTTGGGAGCAATTAATGCTACTTGGGATGTTGTGGAGGTGGAGGAGAGTGGTATTGGTGGTCTGTGTGGTGGTGGTATGGTTTGGGAGGGAAAAGGGAGAAGGGAGTGGTATTGTTTGACCGGGTGTTGACCAAGGGGTGGACTGGGCTAGGAGTTGGGCTGGGAAATAAGTGGGCTTGGATTTGGATTTTTGGTATTAATATTTAGGGTCCGGTTGGTTTTATTTATGCACAAGGACCATTTTTGTAATTTTCAAAAGATGAAGGGCTGGGTTTGGGATTTATCCAAAGTTTAAATAAGGACTATAATTGCCAATATTGAATAACCCAAGGACCTTGATTTCATAATTTTCCATTTTAATACCCCGAGGACCTTTTCTGTCAATTGGCCAAACTTCAGGGACCAATTATGCAATTTCTCCAAACTTTCCACCAAGGACCATTCCTGCAAAATATTATTAGTACAAGGACCAAAATTGAATTTCTCAAAGTTTTTAACATCCCAGGGACCATTTATGTCAATTTCCAAAGTACATGGACTAAACTTGTAATTTTGTGAAACTTTGCACCAAAGGACTAAATATGTAACTTTATGATTAAAAAGGACCTTTGGTGACTTTTTCAAGTTTTTAGAATAACCAGGGACTAGTTTTGCCAATTTATGAAACTTGAGGGACTGAAACTGCCAATTATGCAAACTTTATACGTTTTTCATCTGTTTTTGCTTATTTTGCATTTGAAACATATAAAACACACTTTTAAGATATTTTAAGTATTTTGATGCATATTTGAGTGTTTTTGGATGTTTTGGCAGCTCAGATTGGTATAAAATGATGAGTATTTAGACACTCATCATGTTCATTAATCAATAATGAACACAATTCTTGTGAGATAAAACTCTAAGCAATCAAAGTAGATTGTCTCTTCAGTTGATCCACACTACACGCCCACCAATGTTTTTGGAATGCTAATACTCCATGTCTATGTAATGAACACCTCAATCTCTTTAGAACAAGCAAGCGATCAAAACAAAATCGGAAACCCTTTTAGGTTTCTTGGCCGATCAATTTAAGAAAGGAGATGAGAAGATAATGTTTTGTTTTTTAGCGTTTATTATGAATTGAAATATTATTCCTAAATTATAAGCCTGTATTTACAGAAAAAGTAGAAACCATAGTTTCCTAATTCTGGTACAATTATTTTTCCTCAGTCTTAATAATTGTCATAATTATCAATTTGAATTTGAAATTAGATAAACCTTCCTCATCTCTACTTTCCTCAAGATTTCTCTATCTATACACCTTCATTGTTAACCCACATATCTTACACATTCTTACAATATGCCATATCCCTTGGTTCTTCTATAATCTTCCTTCTCACAATCACCAACTATATTGGATTTGAATTTCAAAATACATTTCTCATGCAACTCACCTATAAAACACTTTTCTTACACACTCAATCACATACTCTAACCCTTCCTCTCCAAGTTTTGCTTTGCCAACTCACTTTCCCCCCACATTCTTACAACTCTTTTACAACTCTCCTACACATCTCTCTTACATGCTCAACCCTCACATCATACAACTCATATTTGTAAGAACTAGTTTTTTTAAAGAAATGAATTTCAAATTTGGGAAGTAAGGTAATAACCAACCCTCGGGGAGCACACAAAGTTATTACCGAACATCTACTGTCCAATGGTTCTTCGCTTTCTCTTTTAAATTGGACTAAACCCCTAACCATCTATTTTTTACTTCACAAAATGTTTTTAAACACAGAATAAACATTGCCTAAATAAATTGGTTGACATTATCCCACTTTGAGTGTTGGAATATTATTGAAAAGGTCAAAGGTGAAGTGCAATTAGGGGTTTAACAAGATTTAGGCATTAATAAACTAAACCCGCAAAAATCCCTGGTTGGCCCCGGCGCGCTAACGCATGACCAGCGCGACAGGCGCGTCAGGATTTTTGTGGGTTTGGTTATAAATACCCCACTCTTATCAATTGTTACTAACCTCTTGCAATATATTCTTTCCTCGTATTTTTTTCACTCAACTATCTAACTCTACTATCTTATTATGTTCTAACTTCTCATCTTAATCATCAATTGAAACAACACTTCTTTTGCAAAAAATATTCACAGTAACATAATACACTCATGTGAATTATGCCGAGGGTCTTCTTGTCTATACCATTTCTACTAGAATCGAGTATCTAGGTTAGGTTATGACTTGGTTTGAACAATCAACTATCATCATTCGATTTGGTTGTAAGAAGTATTGTATCTTGGTGGTCAAGCTTAGATCTTGTGTTGATCTAGGAGGAGTTTGATACTTCTGATGGGAAGTCTTTATGGTTTTAGTGGTCTTTGTGGTTGTAAAGAACAATAATATTTAACTAATGGGTTTTTTTTTTATTGAATTGATAATAAAAGACTAAAATTACATGAGTATAAATAAGCCTTGCTTAGCTTGAATGCTAAGATAGGTTAACTAATGGGCTAGGCCCTTATTACTAACTCTAACATCACCCTCAAGCTGAAGCATAGATGTTGATCTTACCCAGCTTGTTAAAAATATAAAACCCAAAAACGATAAGCAAAAGTCTCCTGCGAAGCAATAATCTAAATCTTCAACAAACACAAAGCTAATCAATCTCGATTGGGATCAAACTAAAATACGAAGCAACCGAAAGGTCTTACTAACCAAAAAATCCCAAAAGCAATTAAAGCAACCCAAACTGAGGTTTCAACTAACCGAAAGCAACCGGAATAGACATGTTCGGGTCTCAACTAACCAAAAAACTTAAAAACAAAGCAACCTGGTCTCAACTAACCAAAAAAGAACTCCAAAAACCTGAATCATCAACAAAAAGTAACAAATTACTTAAGAGCAATGCTTTTCTTGGTCACCAGATACAATCGTCTTGGTTGTTGATATAAATAAATGACTAAAAACGTTATTCATATCTTTCGATATCTCTATGTTTTGATAATCACAAAACGAAAACTCATCAAACCAAAGATTATGACATAAACAAGTATTTAGTAGTAAATACTCATCTTTACCATTCAATCACTTAAGGTATGAATAAACAAAGTGTCTAATGTATTATAAAATGAAAGGAACACTTTTGTTAATCACTAGATATTTATAAAATGTCACAAAACATTTTATATCTTTTGTAAAACATTTTTGGCATTAAAAGAATATGTTTAATTCATTACAAATTTGTGAATTCAAATTTTCAACCAAAAATGGCAAATCCAATCCAGAAAAATTTCCCTCACAAAAGGACGAGAAAATCTAACGTTCAGGAGGGCGGCCCCCTTAATTTTACTTGGCGGCCCCCTTAATCATTAAGGGGACCGCCCCCTAATTAAGGGGACCGGCACGCTCCAGAACAGTATTTTCTGGCCCTATAAATATTGGATCATTCCACATATTTTTCTCACCTTTTTGCACTAAAAACTTTCTGATCTAAACATTCATTTCCTTTCTCTAAAAATCCCTTGATTTTATATACTTTGATCTTTGTTTCAAAGTGATTCAAGCCTCAACACTCAAGTGCAAAGAGAAGAATACTTCTATTAGAAGTATTACAACTTAGTATCATCTTGCTATCTAAGTTGTGTGTTTATTTCATCTTGTTGATCTTTCATATTTTGGTGAATAAGGTGTATGTATTAGTAAGCTAGATTTAGTTGTAGAATCTAGAATTGTTGTAAGTGTGAAGTGAAACTTGAAGTGAAGAAGTAGTGTTGGATAGTAGTGAAGATAGGAGATAGTAGCAATAGTGACTAGTAGTGAAGTAATTGAAGCTTCCAAGTGGAGAAGACTAGAAGACAATTAGTAGATTGAAGTTGTGAAGATACTAGTGGCTTGAAGGAGTGAATACATTATTAGTTTGAAGTTGTGAAGACGTTAGTGCCTTGAAGTTGTGAAGTTGCAAGACATTGAAGTCGTGAAGTATTTTGTGAAGGCGTGAAGATACTTGTGGTGTGAAGAAGTATAGAAGAAGTAAAAAGGTGTGAAGAAGGTGTGGTGTGATATTTGGTGTGAGATTGGTTCTAGCTACGATTAGAACTCGACATCTTGCTTTGTGTCATTAATTGGTGTAAGCTTTTGGTGTGTACGGTTTTCTCTGCCATAAGGGAGGTTATTGACTTAGTGAAGAAAACTCTCGAGTTCGGTGCTCGGGGAGTGGAGTAGGGCAAGGAAGGTGTCCTTGTAGCCGAACCACTATAAATCCTTTGTCTCTCGGTTTGATCTTTCCATCTCGCATTCTTTGCTTGCTTACTTACTAGCTTCTCGTACATTATTATAGTTGTGTGTTGTGCATATATTGATTTCACATAAAGATCAAACTAGGTTTCATTTAATACATTAATCATACATTAGTAAAATATAAGCATATACAATTATTAAAACACATATACATATATAAATACAAACTTATAATTAAGTGAGATATATGAAATTATAATTTCTATTCAACACTTTAAATAAGTAATATCTATGTGATATATGTGAATTAATTTGTATCTACACTTTAGCTTCAAAGGTTTTTACAATTACCATCAATTCTTTGAAAGCGAACTTTTATTAAACGAAAAAGACGCAAAACTATTCAACCCCCCTTCTAGTTTTCCACAATTGGTATCAAGAGCCACGTCTAGCAAGATTTTTAAAATATATTGTATTTTAAAACTTGTAACGATCTATGGAATTCGGAAAATATCTAGAAGGGGGATTTACGCAAAAACCACCATTATTTGAAAATGATCATTTTCTTGAATGGAAAAACAAATTTGAAAATTATGTGAAATCAATAGATTTTGATCTTTGGCATATCATTTCAATTGGTGATCTTAAACCAACCAAAATGGATTTTGAAAATCAATATAATAATCTTCAAACCAAAATTGATAAAAACACAAAAGCCAAATTACTTATTTTCAAAACTCTACCAAGAGTTAAATATGAAAGATTATTTCGTTGTAAAACGGCAAATGATATTTGGAAATGTCTTTTAAAGTTTCACCAAGAGAAATGTAAAACCAAAGATGATAAACTTGATATTCCACAAGAAATAGTTAATCTAGAAAATTTAGTAAATAAATATTTAGTTGAAATAAACACATGTACTACTAGTTCAAATGTGATCATTGAAGGTATCTATAACGAAGAATACATGAGCCAAATCCGAAGAAAGAGCGTTGATAAATCATGGTGCAACAAGTGCGAAGAAGACGATGATAATACGGCTTGTGAGAATATTCAAACAAATGTGAACACAAGTATTGATGGCAAGGACTACATGCTTCTAGATCCAAGCGAAACTACAAACAAAACATGGAGCGACATGGACAATGGAATTGATCACCGGATAGCATGTGAAGAATGTACAACTACAAATAAGGTACAATCAAAAACCAAACATTTTTGCTATGATCAATTTATATTAGAATTTTCAAAAATGGAAAACAACTTCAAACATTTTTGCAACATTGACTCAAAAATTATTTTTAAAAACGAATCTTCAACATCCGCTGAAAACAACTTTGAAAAAGAAATAATTTTTGAAGATAAAATGTCTAGACTTGAAAGTAATATTGAAATTGATCTTGAATGTAAAAAATGTCAAGACTACAAACATGAAATTAAAATGGAAAATGAAAAAGCAAAAATATTGGCAAAATTCGAAAATAGTTCTAAATCTTTAAAATATCTTCTCAACATTCAAAAGTCATTTTATGATAAAACCAGTTTAGGATTTACTGCAAATGATTCTTTAACAAATATATCAAAACAAATAAAATTTGTTAAATCTGGTGGAGAAATTTAGAACTAATATTATTTACACTCATTATTTATCACTCTAGTCAAGAAAGTCACTATTTGTTAATTAAAACAAACTATTGATAAATTCTTGTACTTCTCGACGACATCCTCATCATGTGCATTTAAATGCAATGGATGTTCTCAACTAACCAACTCGGACCCATGAGAATCTGGGTACCAAGCTTTTTATCATGTTTAGGTAATTAACGAACGAAGAGTTTATTACGTGTTGATTTACTCATCTCGATCTATTACCTTTAACGGATATTGGTTCCTATCACTATGTTTTGCCTATGACGGTGTTGCGGTTATTTATTGTCTCGGCATTTTGTTCTTCACTCTCTGAAGTATTGGTATCATGGTGTGTCCGTTGCTATTTCTAGTTGAAGGCTCCAAAGCACAATTATTCTTAGTCTTCACGACTTGTGATGATTGGTGTGATCGATTAAGCATTTCGGATAAAGCTCCCTTGATTTCTATTAAGTTGGAATGTCACTTTGCTACTTCGACATGTTTTGGACAAACTTTTAAGATATCCTCCACTTCCCTCATGCCCACTCTTAAAGAAAAGCTGGACCTGAGATAAGTTTTCTTTTCAAAAACTTGCCAATATTACATTATATTTAATAATGCTTTAATTAGTATGTGAATATGATTTAACTTATAAGTTGCCATGCTTTTAGATCATTAATACTAATATATGCATATATGATATTAGCTTTACTAACCTTTTTGTTGTTTAGTCTATTATCATTTTTCTTAGTCTTCATTTATATTGAAAATCCTCTATGATCTATAGTAGAATACTTTCCACTTAAGCTATATGATCTTACTAGTTGCATTAATAGATGTATTATAATTGAGACTTGTTAGTAACTTGATATATATATATGACAATGGGCTTAATTGATTCTCTTGAACATGATAAGTTTCCATTTCAAATCCTTCACTTGCAATTTCTTGTTATCATAATCAAAACATCATGTCCATAACTTCTATCTCTTTGAATAAAAATCTTTCAAATATCTATATTGGTTTCTTCAAGCAATATGCTTAATTATAATTTTTCATAACTTTATTTTAATCAAAAACAAGATTGAAATTCTTTCATTACATGATATGAAACAAAACTCAATTTATTTTATTGAAATGCACACTTGAATTTATTTCAAAACATTGTTGAATAAAACTAAAAACGTTTTGCTCAAAACATATTTGATTATCTCACATGTGTCATACACTTCTATTGGAAATGACATTCACAATTTAATCAAATCATTTCATGAGAATCATGGCTTGCCCATATGGATCTTGTTTGTAACAAGTCTTGAAGTCCATATAATCATAGCCTCCTACTTGTTACTTGTTAACAATCATCAATATGTTTGCACTAGACTATATGTTACCATCTTCATATAGTTACACATTTAACTAATTTGCCTTATTGCCTCCTTAGCTGCATATCTTAATTGATAAATTAATAGATAGCATGATTATTAAAAATTAATTACCTAATTTAATTATTTCTATATCACTCTCTACATTCATGAATAGTATGCCCTATATTGCCTCAAAGAGTTGAACTTACTTGAATCCAAATCCAAAAACACAACCTTTTTGAAAATTTTCTGCCAAAAACCCATTTCTGGCATTCTGGGAATCACCAGATGGGCGGCCCCCTTAATTATATAAGGTGGCCCCCTTAATGATTAAGGGGACCGGCCCCTAATTAAGGGGACCGGCCATCTGATGGTCGGGGATACTGTTTTCTTTATCACTTTTTGACTCATTTAAACCTATGCTTCCCAAAATTCACAAACATATTTTGTCCCATATTATCCCTCAAAATTTTCCTTCCTAAACCACATTTCTCATACACTATAAATACCCTCTTCCCATCATTAATGCCATCACACCCAAACATGTCATCTCCCAACAACCAAAAACCAAAGATTTCAAGAACCGCAAGGATTTCCGTCAAACCCGTTTGAAGGAGGAAACTTGACTCTTGTCATAACTCAAGTGATGTTGCTCCAAGTCAACCAACAACTAAACCTCAAACCCACTCTAATGAGTCATCTCACAACCTATCTTCCACTCATACCCTCATTAATGCTTCTTCTTATGATGAGCATGCTCAATCCCAAAACAACAATCCCAACATCTCAATCAATACATCACATGTTGCTCATTCAACAAAAACACCACTCACTCATGAAGAAACTCTTCCACCCTTTTCATGTTTTCATGACTACCCAAGCTCAACCATGTCTCCACCACCAAGAGTACCACCACCACATCCTACAACTTCACATGCCATTCCTATGTTGCATGTTCAAACCTTCACCCGAGACAACTATCATGTTCCACCACCAACACCTTCCTCCGAACACTTGAAGTTCGTTGAGGAGCTAAAAGAGGCTCATGAGCTTAGTGCTCTTTTAGCATTACATCTTGCTCAATGCAATTTGGATCCACCCCAATCAAGCTCACCATCATCACCACACAACATCAACCAAATTAAGAAGCATGTCAACAATTGCCCTTGTTGCATCTTCCTTCAACAACAAACCATTGCTTTGAATGAGCACTTCACTTGGATTGAGTATCTTCTTACAAGATCTCAACAAACACCATCACTTGAACAATATCAAAACCCTCAATCAACAAACCCTACTTTAAATCCACCACCTACAAGCTCCACATCTCCAAACTCACCAACATCCATGCAACCTAAAGTTTATCTCCACTAAACCACCAAGCATTTCGTATGCTTAAGTTTCTCATTTTCAAATAAAACTCTTCAACCATTTTGGGATTCAAGAAAGTTTGGTGACACTCCTTGTTGGCACATTAGGATGCTCTACTTAGTTTAGTATTCTATATTTATGGCCTTTGTAACAATGATTATGGGTTGACATAATCATTTTCTATTGATGACTTAATATGTGTTTCTAATTATCTTTTGCCATGCTTATTATTTGTTGGTACTATGATATATGTGTTTGCTTGTGCCATGATTGTGCTTATAATATTTTTCTTGCAAGAATTCCAATACTCGAACCCTTGGTGCCCTCAAACGAGGGGGAGCATACATCAAGGGGGAGCTTCCCTTCTATTGGCTTAAACCTTTTAGATTTTACAAAAAGGGGGAGAAGTGAATATAAACTCACTAAATACTTGTCTAAAAATTAATTTTTGGATTTAATGAGTTTAGGTTTTGTAATCATCAAAAAGGGGGAGATTGTTGATATAAATAAATGACTAAAAACGTTATTCATATCTTTCGATATTTCTATGTTTTGATAATCACAAAACGAAAACTCATCAAACCAAAGATTATAACATAAACAAGTATTTAGTAGTAAATACTCATCTTTACCATTCAATCACTTAAGGTATGAATAAACAAAGTGTCTAATGTATTATAAGATCAAAGGAACACTTTTGTTAATCACTAGATATTTATAAAATGTCACAAAACATTTTATATCTTTTGTAAAACATTTTTGGCATTAAAAGAATATGTTTAATTCATTACAAATTTTTGAATTCAAATTTTCAACCAAAAATGGCAAATCCAATCCAGAAAAATTTCCCTCACAAAAGGACAAGAAAATCCAACGTTCAGGAGGGCGGCCCCCTTAATTTTAATAGGCGGCCCCCTTAATCATTAAGGGGACCGGCACGCTCCAGAACAGTATTTTCTGGCCCTATAAATATTGGATCATTCCACATATTTTTCTCACCTTTTTGCACTAAAAACTTTCTGATCTAAACATTCATTTCCTTTCTTTAAAAATCCCTTGATCTTATATACTTTGATCTTTGTATCAAAATGATTCAAGCCTCAACACTCAAGTGCAAAGAGAATAATACTTCTATTGGAAGTATTACAACTTAGTATCATCTTGCTATCTAAGTTGTGTGTTTATTTTATCTTGTTGATCTTTCATATTTTGGTGAATAAGGTGCATGTATTAGTAAGCTAGATTTAGTTGTAGAATCTAGAATTGTTGTAAGTGTGAAGTGGAACATGAAGTGAAGAAGTAGTGTTGGATAGTAGTGAAGATAGGAGATAGTAGCAATAATGACTAGTAGTGAAGTAATTGAAGCTTCCAAGTGGAGAAGACTAGAAGACAATTAATAGATTGAAGTTGTGAAGACACTAGTGGCTTGAAGGAGTGAAGACATTATTGGTTTGAAATTGTGAAGACGTTAGTGCCTTGAAGTTGTGAAGTTGCAAGACATTGAAGTCGTGAAGTATTTTGTGAAGGCGTGAAGATACTTGTGGTGTGAAGAAGTATAGAAGAAGTAAAAAGGTGTGAAGAAGGTGTGATGTGATATTTGGTGTGAGATTGGTTCTAGCTACGATTAGAACTCGACATCTTGCTTTGTGTCGTTAATTGGTGTAAGCTTTTGGTGTGTACGGTTTTCTCCGCCATAAGGGAGGTTATTAACTTAGTGAAGAAAACTCTCGAGTTCGGTGCTCGGGGAGTGGAGTAGGGCAAGGAAGGTGTCCTTGTAGCCGAACCACTATAAATCCTTTGTCTCTCAGTTTGATCTTTCCATCTCTCATTCTTTGCTTGCTTACTTACTAGCTTCTCGTACATTATTATAGTTGTGTGTTGTGCATATATTGATTTCACATAAAGATCAAACTATGTTCCATTTAATACATTAATCATACATTAGTAAAATATAAGCATATACAATTATTAAAACACATATACATATATAAATACAAACTTATAATTAAGTGAGATATATGAAACTATAATTTCTATTCAACACTTTAAATAAGTAATATCTATGTGATATATGTGAATTAATTTGTATCTACACTTTAGCTTCAAAGGTTTTTACAATTACCATCAATTCTTTGAAAGCGAACTTTTATTAAACGAAAAAGACGCAAAACTATTCAACCCCCCTTCTAGTTTTCCACGTTGGTCATAATATATCTTTACAAATTATGTCCCAACATTAGCAGTAGCAGTAGTAGAAGAGTTCACTAAATAACCTTTAAGACAAGCAAATTCCTTAGCAGAAATGGTAACCGTTCTATCAAAAGTGACAGAAGTACGTGTAGGAACCTTTTTCTTAGCTAAGAGTTTCTTGCAATTACGTATGGTATGCCCTAATTCATGACAATAATAACACTCACCTCATCAGAATTAAAACCCTGGGGATCACCAAATCGATCACTATTACCATTCCTATAACCACCTTGAAGTCCACTACGACTAACAAGAGCATTATTAGAAGCCAATGTACGAGGAGACTGTAGAGTCTCATTACGAATAACTCGAGCAAATGTGTCTTGAAGAGATGAAGTGTCTGTCTCATTCAAGAATTGACATCTAAGAGAATCAAATTCCGATCGTAAACCGGTCATAAAGCTCATTACAGCTATTTGTTCCATTTGCTTTTACATCACTTTCACATCAGCACTTATAGGGAGAAGAGAATTCAATTCCTCATACATTTTACTTGAATTCAATAACATAAGCAATAAGTGAGTGATCTTGTTGTTCTCCACGATGAAAAGCCTTGCACACACTCTATATCCGGTAGATATTCTTCTGTCCCTAATACAAAAAATCCATATAATCCATCAATTCATTTATATACTCAGAATGATCAAGTAAAAGAATCACAGATGGTTCAATAGAGTTCCTAATCATCAAGAACAACCGAGCATCATTCTACCACCATTGATCCTTAGTCTCATCCATAGGAGGTTTATCTTTAAGATGAGAATCTTTTCCAATATTGCGTAGATAAATACGAAATGTTTTGCTCCATGCAAAGAAGTTTGAGTCATAAAGTTTGCTATCTGTGATTCAAGTCACTACCGGAATTCCATCAGTAGAACTACTGCCAGATGCCTCATCATTCTTCATGTCATTAACAATAATTACATATTCAATATTCAAGCAAAACCTTAATTACCAAAACGAATCACAACCAGAAAACCCCAAACATTACCTCTAAGAACAAATAAAACAAAGAAACAGTTGCAAACCTCAAAACATAAACACAATAAGAAATCATAACCTGACAAACAAGACTAGATCCCTCGGGGAACTGGTGGGAAACTTATTCTGGAAGCCCTAAAATAGATCAGTATTCACAAGGGTATTGTTCTAAAAACGAAATCCAAATGGGTACAAAATCTTTGTTGTGATACCATGATATTTAACTAATGATTTTTTTTCCTCTCTCCCTCTCTCTCTCTCTCTAGAATTGATAATAAAAGACTAAAACTACAAGAGTATAAATAAGCCTTGCTTAGCTTGAAGGCTAAGATATGTTAACTAATGGGTTGTGCCCTTATTACTAACTTTAACAGTGGTCTTAGTGGTTAAGTCGAACAATGAGATTCTTGTGGGTGGTTTTCGAAGGCGGAATACCATTGGGAATAACTCTTCTTAGTGAGCGTCGATATTTGTGCATATTGGTGGAGTGAAGTTGTAATGGTTTGTAATCCACTATAAGGATTATACTAAAGTAATAGTATTGGTGGATTCACAACTGGACGTACGAACGATATAAACCCCATCTCAAACCAATATATATCGTGGTGTCTATCTCTATTTACTCATTGTATATATTGTGGTTTATAACCACTTGTTTTTACAGCTAGGGTTTAAGGTTTATGCATTGAATATGAAAACAAAATTATAATAAAAAAAATAAAGCTAAAATAATTGTGATCCATTCTGATCACCGATGAGTAGCCGATAACTGGAGGATAGAAAATTTTGTAGGTGAATCTTACCTAAAGCTCGAATACCATGTAAGATAACAAAATACTTCTATTGATTGAATGACTTTCATATAAGATAGCATGCATATTTATATGAAATACATAGCTTTGATAATAAGCAACATAATCCAAACCTTAGACCTAATGGACCCAAACTCACAATACGTTTGGGTCGACCAACCTATCTAAGAGATACAACTTGTCATATAATGCTTGGATGAAATTTTCACGCTAAAAGCATTCAATATGCAAGATCCAAAAAATATATCGAACAATAATGACAATGTTTATTTGTCGCGCAATATATGTAATGTTCATGCTTCCGCGACACCTGATATGAATTTTGAAATTTCATTTATTGCTGTATATCATCTTCGGTCTTTTAAATAAGAAGCGTTGAGATTACGTGAGAGTAAACCGTAATGCAATAGAAAGTTAATTTGTAATTTGTGCCCTAATTTTTATTGTTATTATTAATAATCGTACTTAGCATAATACTAAATTTACGCGTATGATTTTATAATTAAAATTAACTTAAAAACAAAAAAAGAAAGAATAAAAAAGAGTATATAAGAGGTTGGTTGGCTAGTGGTGGGTTTTGTGGGTGATCTTGTTGTGGTAGGTTGATGGGTTCAAAGATGTTACCCCCTTCCATGATGTCGGATGGTAAAGATTACGAACAAAGACACGAAGAAATAAGATAGACTAAAGAAAACTTAAAAATAAAAATAAAATCTTACTAGAAAGGAATCTAGCAAGTAGACCTAATAAAAAGAAATTCTAACCTAGACAATAACTATTCCCCGGGCTGCGGCGCCAAAAACTTGATGCGTGAGAATTGCACCAGGCTTTACCTCTCGAGGGATCTCGAGAAGCTTACAACCCCCACCAGGCAGTGTACATGATCGTTGTAGTATAATATAGTGACAAGTACCGGGGGATTGATCGTTCAACTCAGGAACAGTGTCGCTAGGATTAGAAAGCCTAAAAACTAGGTCTAGAGGTGAGGGATGATTCTTTTTGTATTTTTATATTTTTATAAAAGCAAGTAAAAATCTCGGTTTTTGAAAGAGTGGGCGGAATTAGTTGCTAGTCAACTAACCCAATAACTAAGATGCAATCAAAATAAAATAACAAAAATGTAAATAAACTAATTAAACAAGTGGTGTGAACAATAAATGGGAGAATTGTGTTTACTTAGATTTCACTACTCCCTAGAGATCTTTTACAGGTTAATTGTTTGTTACAGTTGCGTGGATGACGGGTTATATTCCTTAATACCAATCGTGGGGTGGCGTACGTACTTCCCCATCTCTATAAGCTCCTACTTCACTCCTATGTCGAGCATGCAAGAAGCTCCTAACATGGGATCACTAGAATTCGCTCATGCATTAAATACAACCATAAAAACCTAGTACACATTGGTTCATGTTTCTTAAGACATTCAAGCAAGTTACACTATGGAAGTCTGCCAGTTTTCTTAAGCCTAACATCGAAATCATTCATCCATTACAACTATAAATAAGCAATCAACATATAATCAACATCTAGGTTTCATTACATCTAAGCAAACACACAAGAAATCTAGCCTAGCATGTTAAAATCAAAACAAGCGTAAGATATATTCAAACAACACATAGACATATTGAATGAATTGAAAGGATAGTTATCTCAATTGAACATGAAAGGTTTCAAGGGGTGAAAACCCTTGAAAATGCTGTTAAAAACGAGCTAGGGTTTATTCAAGTCGACCCTAAAATTCTCCTCCCTTTTAGAATGAAAATTACAAAGACTATATATAGATTTCCTAAGGTGACGGCGTCAAGAAGAAACTTCTGACGCCGTCAACCCGCCGCCCATAATATTCTCGGACTGCCTAGATCCAGATCTGACACCGTCATGTGTAATGTTGTTATGGGCCGTCACCACTTTTACTCTTGACGGCCATGCTTTGACGCCGTCACATTTCTACTGGACCCTCACCACTTTTGCTCTTGACGCCATCATCAAATTGCTCTTGACGCCGTCAGGTACTGTTCCCAGCAAGGAAAATTAAGACTTTGCCGTTTTCTTCACTTTTATGCTAAAAAAACGTCCGAAATGCTTCATTTTCAAGAATTCACTCCAAAAGTACCTAAAATCACAAAAGAAACGATTTAGGGCAATATTTAATCAAATAAATTCAATTCCGGCTTAAATGACCCCCTAAAAACGGATTATTTTTCGCCTCATCAGATTCACAACTAGACGTACGAACGGTATAAACCCCATCTTAAACCAGTATATATCGTGGTGTCTATCTCTATTTACTCGCTTTATATATTGTGGTTTATAACCACTTGTTTGTTCTTTGAGAATCGAAGTTGTTAAACTTAAAGTTAGTCGAAAAGACCGTATTTACCCACTATACGATTCTACAGAATACTTTTATTGATTGAATGACTTCCATATGAGATAGCATGTGTATTTATATTAAATACATATCTTGGATAATAAGCAACATAATCTAAAACCTAAACCTAATGGACCCAAACTCACTATAGGTTTGTTCCAACTAACCTATTTAACACTCCCTCGTAGTTTGAACGGGAGGCTTTGGAACGGACAAACTGGAGCATATGTTCAAAGCCACTTATTCTTTTCTTCGATTATCTTCTTTGTCGTTTGTTTGAACGAAAGCATAATTATATTCGGAGGCATAGTTATTTATTGTTTGCGACAATTTTATGACCAACTATTTGCGAAAAACCACAATGATCTTCAATAACGAAAGCAATTTGGTGGGGAAGAAAAAATATGGTTGATTGAAGGAAACACAACATATTTTGTATTTTTTGACAGCTAAGGTTTAAGGTTTATGCATTTAATATGAAAACAAAATTATAATAAAAAAATAAAGCTAAAATAATTATGATCCCTTCTGATCACCGATGATTAGCCGATAACTGGAGGATAGAAAATTTTGTAGGTGAATCTTACCTAAAGCTCGGATACCATGTAAGATAACAAAATAATTCTATTGATTATGACTTTCATATGAGATAACATATATATTTATATGAAATACATAGCTTTGATAATAAGCAACATAATCCAAACCTTAAACCTAATGGACCCAAACTCTCTGTAAGTTTGGGCCGACCAACCTATCTAACAGATACAATTTGTCATATAATGCTTGTATGAAATTTTCACGCGAAAAGCATTCAATATGCAAGATCCAAAAAATATATCGAACAATAATGACAATGTTTATTTGTTGCGCAATATACGTAATGTTTCATGCTTCCGCGACACCTGATATGAATTTTAAAATTTAATTTATTGCCGTATATCATCTTCGGTCTTTTAAATAAGAAGCGTTGAGATTACGTGAGAGTAATCCGTAATGCAATAGAAATTTAATTTGTAATTTGTGCCCTAATTTTTATTGTTATTATTAATAATCGTACTTAGCATAATACTAGATTTATGCGTATGATTTTATAATTAAAATTAACTTTAAAACAAAAAAAGAAAGAATAAAAAAGAGTATACTAAGGGTTCTATTGGTTCAAATTGGGGAAAGGGAAAAGGAAAGGGAATGCAAATGAATGAGTGATGTGGGTAATCAATACCTTACCCCCCGATTTACTCTATAATGGTTGATTACCTACTACGGAGTAATCAATACCTTTGCACTCCCTAATCAAGCACCATATATTGAGTGATGTGGGCCCTTTTAAATATCTTACCCATTCCTCAACCCTTTAACCCCTACCAAGCACCTCCTAAAAACATCTGCAATGGGAAAATCAAATAAAGACTTTTTAATATTACAAAAAGCTTTTTGATATAGTTTTTTGCATTGCATGAATAGTTTTGAAAAGTTTTTTTACAAAAGCTTGGTAAACATCAAGTCTTTTATAGAAGTCTGGGTCATTAAATGAGATTTGCATTAAATACATTAAATGCATCGAGTCTTTTATACTTTGATGCATTGCAGATGCTTTAAGCGAGGAAACATATGCTCGATTTTTTTAATTTAGGGATTTGCTGATAACAACCCATTTGGTGTTGTTTAAGCATACCTTAAATAAATATGTTTCAAAATATGAACTCACTTGACATTAATACATACCTTATTAAAACTCACTTACATTAATTATGTGTATTATTTACATAAATGATAGTTTATATTTGAAAACATAGTTATTTACGATATTCTTAAACAACACCTAATGGGTTGTTGTTAACAAATTTCTTATTTTTATTTTTTATAATACTCACTTCCGTCCCAATTTAATTGTACACTATTGGCTTTCGAAGTCAATTTCATTTAACTTTGACCTTAAATTATTATTTTTGTGCTATACAATAGTTTATGCTAAACATATGAATAGATTGAGTTTTAAATATATTCTTATTGTTATAATTTTTATCAAGTATTATATAAAACAAAAATAATAATTTATGGTCAAAGTTGTATAAAAGGACTATAAAAGTCACTAGTGGACAAATAAATTGAGACGGAGGGAGTACGTGTTTATACACAAGATTGTTAAAAAGAGTAACAAACCCATAAAATTCATAATTTTAAATAAATAATAAAGAAAAAAACAAAAAGTATAACGCTTCACGGTATTTACTTCCTATTTTTAGGCGATCTTTCTGAGGTCGTTTACAATTTCGTTACCAAGTTGCAAAATCAATCAAAAAATATCACACGTTAAAACATGTCACACAGACACACAAGTTGCACAATCAATCAAAAATACAAAAAAATAATAAAAAAAAGGGTGAGAATACCGATGAGATTGCTGGCCACAGGCACCGCCAACGTGACTCCCATTTTTATTTCTTTATTTATTTATATAAAATTTCTTTTTGCTCAGTTCTTGTCTCCCTCCCCCATCATCTCACATCACTTTCAATCTTTCATACTTAATTCAATTACAATAAATTTTCTATTATTATAATAATAATAAAATATTATTTTATTTGATATTCTCTCTCCTCTATATATGACACACATATCTCACCTTCTTCCTTTTCTCCTCGTCTTTAATTCATCTCATATTTACCCATCTTTTTTTCTTTCCGTTTATAATCCGGCCGTTAGGCGGTGTTCTATAACTTCTATTTTCCCTCACTTCAGATTTATCAGGTATACAAATAATTTATTTTCAATTTCCAACCCTTTTTTCAAATTTCACAGATTTTATAAAAAAAATAATTTAAGCATACTGATCAGAGTCAAAGATTGATTTTTTAGCTTGTTTATATAAAAAAAAATTAGATCTGTATGTTTTAATTTGTGTTTATAAAATTTGTGTAATAAAAAGATTTGGTTTTGATTGAAACATCACAACCAGGTTCTGATTTTGCAGATCTGTATAAATCAAACCAATTTTTATAAAAAATCACGTCAGATCTTAGTTTTTAACTTTTTATATAATTTATTCGGACCAAATTTTAGATCCGGTTAAATTAAGTTATTTATTTGTTTCCATAAATCAGATCTATGGTTTGTGTATATATATATAAAATCTGATTCTAATTATTATTGTTTATACAGGTCTTAATAATGAATCACTGTGGAATTCATCAAACCAACACCTTCGCATCATCCCGTGACGAGATGAGAAGCTCGGTTTCGCTCTCCGTAACTTTCGACAACGGCGAACCCATGGTTTGCCCTAAACCAAGGCGTCTGAGTCTCTTTAGCTCCACTGCTAATGAGCCTGTTCGGCCCCTTAGATGGCAGATGTGGTAATTACCCTTACCAATTACTCTTTTTAACTGGACTCTTATTGGATTTACTCGCAAAAACTTTTTTATAAAAGTTGTGATCTGAAGTTTTTCTTAAAAAAAAAAACTGGGTTTTTTTTGTTTTTTATAAATTTTAAGTAATAAAATTTACCGGGTGTAAACTTTTATAAAAAAATTGGTTTTTTATAAATTTTGAGTAATGAAATTTACCGGGTGTAAACTTTTATAAAAAAATTGGTTTTTTTTTTTTTTTTTTTTATAAAATTTGTGATCTGACGTTTTTTTTTTCCCATTTTTTTTTTTCAGTTATCAATCGGAAGGATTCGAGTCGAAAGCAGGGTCTGAGCTATTGGACATAATATTTTCATCAAAGGGTGTGTCGGATCATACATCATCAGCAGCAGCAGCAACACAGTTAGGCTCGTCGCCCCCTTTTTTCAGTGGGTCACCGCCGAGTAGAGTATCTAACCCGTTAATACAAGACGCGCGTTTCGGGGACGAAAAAGCGTCACCCGTTTCGCCGCGTTCGATGATCCCTAACCCTATGTCGTCTGGTGTGTCGTCTGCTAATTCGGCTTCTGCGCGTAAAGGTGGATGCCTTCGTGCCAATTTTGGTAACAAACCGGCTGTTAGGGTCGAGGGGTTTGATTGCCTTGATAGGGACAATAGGCGCAATTGCAGCATCCCTACCTTGGCTTAAGACAAATCGTATATCGTAAATCGTAAATCAAACCCTTAATCGAAAAAATTACAATATATCAAATCATCGATCGTTGAGTATATATAAAAATCGTGTTTAGGGTTACTTATCAGATCTATTTAAGTCTAGCCTTCTAAGGAGGAATTTTGAAGAGGAGAGATACTTGAAGAAGCGCGAGTTCGTTACATTTAGTGTAAATACAGGATTATGGTCTTTAAGCTTCATATGTATGTAAGTAAGTATAACTAGGGGAGTTAAGTGACCGAAAATAATCGAGGCGAGTGAGTGAGTGAGTGACAAGAGTCTGTGTTTATGGTCCTTTTCGTCGTTTAGATTTAAGGCGCGTTACCCTTCTGGTGATGATTTGTAAGTATAGAAGATATCAACAGGGTACTCGCCAAAACTTGAAGTTTTCATTTGATTCATGTTTCCTGGGAGTCATTTTGTAAGAAGCAGAGCAGAGGATTGCGACTTTATGAAGAGAAATCTGTATAAAATTTTAAGGTCGTATATCGAGTTGTGTCGGTTTTCTTTATTAACATTGTAAATACAGCTATATGTAATCTTTTTACATGAATATATCCAAGTTATTTTTGAAATCTTTTGGATCTTGTTACTATTGTTATTACATGTATTTGGTTCACATGTTATTCATTCTTGTGGATGTGTTGAAGGAAGTTGCATTTGCCATGCCAAAAAAGAGTTCCTTTTCTGCAAGTGTTGAGTTGGCTTGATTGTGATAGGCTTATTGGCCTACCTCACCTATAAAGTGAACATTTAACAACCATACACAACTCCATTCTTATCTGTAATGAGTAGGCCATTTCAATAGTTTCCTCGTGCAATTTAAGCCTCATTTTATGCCTTAATTTTTCTCCGTGTTTAACTGGCATACACATAAATTAGGTGAGTTTGAACTTTCAACTCTGAACTCTAACATGGGTGAATGGGGATAACTAGTGTTCGGAGTTGTAGGACTTCAAAACATTGCGAGCCTGGCCTACAAAGTTTTTGAACAAGTTGGTACGATTGCAAAATGTTTTTTAGGCTTTCATTAACATGTTTGGATTTACCGTGTGATGGAGTATGATGGTTAGGCAAATTTACACGACGTTACGTCTACCAATAGTTTTTTCCTGTATTTCGATGAAAATTTTTTGTTGCGCAAGACTGGATGTAATGGAAGTGATTACCACCATCGCCATCTCAATGTCACGTTGTCGCTTTTTCTCTCTAAATAGTAAAAATATCGGCCATTAAACTAGTTGAGTATGAGGACGTCATTTGTTTTAGGTGTTGAACGTGTTTGTTAATGTCTTGTTTGCTCGCATCAACATCATGTTATACTTTTCTTCCTTCCGTTTGATACAACCTTTATATGCTTCCAAAGGGCAGAAATCACGTCTAAAACTCTAAAAGATATAGTGCTTTTGTTTTCTTTTAAAACAAAAAAAAAAAAAAAAAAAAAAAAAAAAAAATCCTATCCTCACGTTTTCCTCTTCTGGGTATGTTTGACGAAATTAACAGTTGCTGGAACTGGTGCTTGTGCTGGTGCTGGAGATAGTGCTGATGCTGGAGATTATAAAAAGAGATTATTTTTATAAGCTACATGAAGTAACCTTCGGTTTTAAGAGATTATGAAAAAAAAAAAAATTTTTTTTAGAATCTCTTATAAGTTATGTATGTCAAACAAAGATTATTTTTTAAGTAGCTTATTTTTTGAAAAAATAAGCACAATCTCCCAACAATCTTGTGTGTCAAACATAACCTTTATGTGTTTGTAAGCGAGTTCTCTTTCTAATCCAATCTTTTATTTTTTGGCCTCTTGTAATTTTTTGTAAGTTTAATTCCCTTGTGTCAGCAACGCTCTTATATTAAATAAATAAAATTTACCAAATAGGAACATAGAATATGAGATGCTAGTATGCAACTAAAATCTTTAAGCCACAAACACAATCCACTTGTATGCACACAACCATCTTTTAACAAAGAAATTATGGTGAAATTGTTTACAACCATGTATGATTTTTTTAAAATGATAATAGAAAGAATATTACAAAAGAAGGATTGGAATTTTAAGTCAATCGACCAAATTACTAACATATCTTTTATTACGATTGGACACTCATAAAAAAGATACTCTTTAATGGACTCGATAATTTTTTTTTTTTTTTTTTTTTTTTTTTAACTTTTTTGTTTCCAAAAAACGTATCGTTTCTGAACTTCTGAAGCATCCAAATAGTATTGTTTACGACCATGTATGATTTTTTTTAAAGTAGTTGAATGATATAAATAGAAAGAATGTTACAAAATAAGGATTGGAATTTTAAGCCAATCGACCAAATTACTAACATATTTTTTACTACGAATGGACACTCATAGAAAAGAAACTCTTTAACTGACTCGGCAATTCTATCTTTTCTAACCTTTTTGTTTCCAAAAAACGTATCGTTTCTGAACTTATGAAGCATCCAAATAGTATTGATTGACTCTAAATATAGGATATTATAGAAAATTATCTTGCAACTCTTCATAATTCGACTACAAAATCAGTACACTTGGTAAACATGATAGTGACACTATATCAAAGATTGAAATTGTTTAAAAGATGATTAGTTGATAACTAATTCACAAATCAAAATTATGCAACTTGATTGAAATTTCTACAGAGAATATGATGTACTCCTGGGACAAAGAAACATGTTTAGTTTAAAGCTTTTTCCAATAACTTTTGAACAAAGATAGTTGTTGTCCAACTATAAATGGCATTTAAAATGACACGTTACTTAACAAAATTATTTACCTACTAATCATTTCTGTTAACAATATTAGAGAAAGTAAAATGTTGGTCGAAATCAATTATACGCATATCAGTAATAAATAATTGAGTTATCAACGATTAAGTGGGATGTTTGGCAGACAATGTTTTAAACTTTTAATTCAAACGTTTAGACTTTAGTACCAGGACACCGGGTCTAAAAAGAGTTGTGGTGATGCCATGTGTCCCCCATACAAAATATTCAAAAAATCACGTCAGGGGCAAAGTCGTAATTTTACTCGTTTTTACTTTTCCATCTCAATTTTCAAACGCACATATCTTTTAAATGACAAACTTTTAGAAAAAACCGATTTCATCATAATTTTTAAATTTTGATTCTCTTTAATTTGGTAAAACTCTTTTTAATATTTTCGAAACATTTTTTTTGACATATTCATTGAGTCATGATTTTATTGATGTTTTTGCTATTTTCGACCCTATTTTTTACATTAAAAATTGCTGAATCATAATATACTTAAAACACGAAAGTTGCACATTTTGATTCACTCTTTACCCAGAAATTTGAATCACTCAAATCCGATATGATATGAGTGAGATATCGCACGTTAAAGATGACGTTTTAGTCATATTTGTTGCACACAACGTGTTTGATGAAATGTTTACCCTATATTTTGTCTTAAAATCGAGTTAAATGCACTAATTTTTTTCCCACAACGCATTATTAATAATTTTATTAATGTAACATTCAAAAAGTTAGATTATTCATCAGTTAGATTATTAGGTTCATCATCTAGGTTATTAGGTTCATCAGTTAGGTTATTAGGTTTATCAGTTAGCTTATTAGGTTTATCAGTTAGATTATATTTTGTTCATCAGTTAAGTTATATATTATAGGTTCATCAGTTAGACATTTTGTTCATCAGTTACTTTTGTTCATCAATTTTTTCAGATTCATCAATTTTATGTTTATCAAATTTGATCAAATGTTTGGGTTCATCAATTTTTTTAAGTTCATCAAATTTCAGATTCATCAATTTCAGGTTTATCAATTTTTTCAGGTTCATCAAATTTGATCAAATGTTTGGGTTCATCAAATTGATCACAGTTCTTTTTAGGTTCATAAAATTTCAGGTTCATCAATTTTTTCATGTTCATCAATTTGATCAAATTGATCAAATGTTTTGGTTCATCAATTCTATTTAACAAAACAAACTAATAGTTTTGTTAAACTAAAAATAACTTGACAAATTAGTGCAGTTAAATGTATTTTTATATGAAAAATCTCTTTTAATCATTTTATCAAACACTTTGTATGCTCTAAATTTGACTAAGACATCATCTTTAACGCGCGATATCTCACTCAAATCCGATCACTCATATCATATCGGATTTGAGTGATTCAAATTTCTGGGTAAAGAATGGCCAAGAAGCTACAACTTTCGTGTTTTAAGTTTTGCAAAATTCAGCCATTAAATTAGACAAAATTAGAGCCGAAAATGCTAAAATTTTCAAGAAAATCATGATCCAATAAATATGTCAAAAAAAAAAAGTTTCGAAAAAATTAAAACGATTTATACCAAATTAAAGAGGATTAAATTTTAAAAATTATGGTGAAATCGATTTTTTTTTTAAAGTTTATCGTTTGAAAGTTATTTGCATTTGAAATTAAGGTGGAATTAAAAAAAAATGAGTCAAATGACCAAAATGCCCTCTAACCGAAAATATTAAAGACAAAAAGGTGAGAGAGTGGGTGGGGGACACATGGCACTAGCTTAGTAGCTAGAAATACTTTTTATGCTTTTTAATTTTGATCCATTTCTAGATGATCACAACTCCTAGTACCAGGTATCTGGAGCTGTCTTGCTGGTGCTGAGAGAAAAAGTGTTATCACATTAACACCTTTTCCCATAATAATATCAATATTCATCATAAGCTAAATGATCCGTGTAGAACCAAGTTTTACTATATAACAATCAAACAATCTTAGCTACTAATTTTTTTTATCAAAATAAAAAATATAAACTTTCACTTTAAAAAATAAATAAATAAATATCTCGCAAACCGTAAATCGTTATGCAAAAAAAAAATACCATCGCGACAAGAATTAAATTATCTTTCTATAGATATGCATTGTTATATACTTTCAACGAACTTTTTTTTTCGACGATTTTTTTTAGATTTCCGCTCAGAAAAATCATATATGATTTGTAAAAATCATATGTGATTCGTTAAAATCAAATCATATGTGATTTTTATGAATCATATGTGATTTGTAAAAATCAAATTATATGTGATTTTTACGAATCATATATGATTTTTCTGAGCGGAAATTTAAAAAAAAAGTTTGTCGAAAATATATAACAATATTGCATATCTATAGAAAGATGATTTAATTCTCGTCGCGATGATATTTTTTTTGTAGTTTGAAGATTTACCGTTTGTAAGATATGTTGTTTTAAAAAAAATGTGAAAAATGTAAATGAGTGACTATGATTGTTTGATAGGTTATATGACATGTATGAGTTTTTTTATGGATCTCAACTCTTCATCATAATAGTATCAAAAATAGTTAATATGGTGATAAAATCTCTAACAGTTAGGTACTTAATTTATTAAAACAATATTCATCCCACGTTGAAGTCCAACTAAAAGTTAATTCTAATTTCATAACTATATTATATACAATGTTCCATAAAAAAGTTGAAGTTCAAATTTCCTAAATATATTTTCATATCTCATTAATGCGTGCTTCAACTTGAAATTTCGTAAAAGTTGAAGCTCAAACTGTGGACATGCTGAGGCAATGAGATGTTGGTGAGCATGTCACTTTATCCTTACTTCGCTGCTCGTTGTGTAAGTTGGTCAAAGATTCACAAGAACACTTGTTTTTTGAGTGTATTTTTTCATTGAAAATATGGAATTTGGTTGTCCAAAAGGCATGGTTACAAAATGTTCCATCAGGGGTTAGAGGATATCACTTTCCTGGTTAATTCCTAATTCGTCCAAACGATCGATTGTTAGTGTGGTGGGTTGGCTTGTGTTTGCAGCATTTGCGTATTTTATTTGACAAAATCATAACAAAAGAATCTACTCTAAAGGAGACAAGGAAGCAAGACCAAATATGTGATGTGACTATAGAGATGGTCCGTTTGAAGCTCTCTACAAGGGTGACGAGGATGTTAGATGCTTGGCATTTACCTCATAATGTGCTGTTTTGTTAACTTCCTTTTCACCCGCACACCTGCACTTGCCGGAGGTCTCGTTGGAAGCAGTCTCTTTACTCCCGGGTTTATCCTAGGGCAGGGGTAGGATCTGTCTACATTATACCTCCCCCATACCCTGCCCTGGCGGGATTGGGTTTGTTGTTGTTGTTGTTGTTGTTGAGACGTAGGTTACTGTTAGTCACTTGGCTATTTAGTTTAGGGAATATATTGGCTACAATTGCATTGTAGCTAATTACCTACAATTTGTGCTACAAATTGTAGGTCCCCTGAGTCCTTCTGTGGGTCCCTGATTCATTTGCTAATGTATTTTATTAGAGAATTGTAGCCAAGCTATCCCTTTTAGTTTATTGTCATTTTTTCAGCCAAGTGATTTGCATTTAATTTTGTTTAGGTTGGACCAGTAACGAGGGTCAATCCTTTCAATTTTTCTGCCATGTCAGCTTTCTCTCTCCAGCGACCTTTCTTCGGTAAGGGCGACTTTCATCAAGTTTTTTAAACATAAACTTAAATTTCATTAATAATTGAAACCTTAAATTTCATTAATAATTAAAACAGTACATAGATTAAAAACATTATATAAACATAAACTTAAATTTCAGTAATCTGGGTGATCCCAAGTTTGAGAGTTGTCTGAGCGGTAACCATCGTCATACGCAGAGTAGTTCGCAAACCTGTTCTCTTCGTACTCTGCTTTCAATTTGCTAAGCTCCTGCTCCTTACTCTCGTTCCAACCCGCATCTTCTTCATAACCTAGCCCAAATTGAGTCAGCTGAGGTTGATATTCTTGTTGCTCAACAAATCTGGGTGCAGCAGATGAAGTTGATGCACCTTGGCCAAATTGTTGGTTCTGTTGTGATACAGAACCAACATTTTTGTTTTCCTCAAAACTCCAACGGATCTTGTTGGTGATTCAGGCCTGAATCTGTGAAACACAATCCCACAACGGCTCACTAATGGTGCCGTCTTTGCGAGCTTTATCATTCAAAAGTTGGTCGATAATAGCTTTTCTTTCTGCAGAGATGTCTTTGCACTCCACATATCGTTGTCTCAATCGTTGTTTCAGTGCCTTCGCGAGCTCAAACTGCTAGTTAACTTTGACAAGAGCCTGTTGTCGAGCCGTATCGTCTTTGTCACATTGTTTTTTAACATACTTTTGCATTTGTTCGACGGTATGGGTAGACGACAAGTCATTTTGAATTGGGAGAATTGTGAGATTTGTGGATTGAAGTGTGTTTATGTTATGTATATTAATAAGTTAGTTTGAAAGTTTTTTTTTTTTTTTTTTTTTTTTTTTTTTGGCTTAAACTGTTTACCAACGGTTGGATTTTAAACGCTCACATCAAATTAACTCGATCGTGTACACGACCTTGATAACAAAAAAGTCGGGCGATAAGCCCACAGTAAGCCAATCGATTGGTGATCGATCGATCCATTCGATCGAGTGGCCTTACTGCATGTAGCTTTAGGGGTTATTGGTTTGAGCATGTTCGAAACGTCTGTGGTTTGCGTGTTTCGCAATCGGTATAGAGTGGCTCATCACCACTCTCTCATGTAACTAACATTATTTCATTTATTTTCACAAGGTATTGAAACCCTTTATCCAAAAATAACAACAATTGGATTTTTTTTTAAGTTTTTAATTTTTTAAAATTAAACTAGATGAAATATCTGTTAAATTTATAAATTAATGAAAGTTATAAAAATTTAGACTTTTATAATTATAACAATAAAATTGAATTTAAACTTAAACTTTTTTTTTAAGTATTAAGTTAGATTTTAAATTTTATTAAGCAAAATGAATGTAGCACTTTTTTATCACACAAACTGTTACTACTTACGACTACAAGTTGATTTTAACCACTTTATCTTTCTATCTTTACAAAATTACTAACTATCGCATTCATATTGTCGTAACATTAGGTGGGGGTACTATATTCTATATAAAATAGTTTGCAACTGCTCAAATTTATTTTAACCTAAAACTCTCGCTACACATAAAGGTGCTGTAATGAAATATGTATAATTGTTATATAATGCTCTTTGAAAATTTTAATCACAGGATATCTGCCGTCGTAACGCGCAAATACCCTGCTAATTAATTTAAAATTGTTTGTTTAATTCTTGAAAGGGTGAATATTTAATCACTATTTTCATACATATCCGACCAATCGTTTGCTTTTAAGCGCAAACAATACTTTATCCATCCTTTTAAAATGATTCTAATACTTTTTTTTTTTTTTTTTTTTTTTTTTTTTTTTTTTATCAAAAAACCACGAAATATTAAATAAAAAATAGACAAAAATACATCGTTGGTCCCTAAACTTTTCACAAAACATCGCATGGCACCCTAACTTTTAAAAATCGTCGCCAGGCGTCCTAACCATTTTTGGCACGGTCAACACACGTTTTTTGTAATAATATGAGGGGCATAATAGTCCAACCACGTTATAACCAGTACTACAAACCTGAGTTAACCCAACAGTTAACGTTAGGGACGATTCATGAAGTTTACTTTGCAACTTGAGCTTACCAAAACCCACCCACCATAATTACATAGACCTATTGAAAAACCAAATCCAAACAGAAAAAACCTCATTTATTGAAAATCCAAGACGAAATCCAAGCCTTCATTTTTCATAACTCACCATGTCTTTTGAACGGAATGTTATGAATGACATGCCGGATTATATTAGCAACATGTCGGATAATGTTATCACCAATATTTTAAACCGTTTGCCATTGAAAGAGGTGGTGACGACATCCAGTTTAGCGACAAACTAGAGGTATAAGTGGACGTTGCTCACCGATGTCATACTTGATGAGGATTTCTTTTATTTTTTGACAAATAAGTTTGAAGGGATGCATGTTACTAGATTGCTGCTTCAGGTCAAAGGTCCATAAGAAGGTTTGTCTTCTCTGTAGAGCTTAAACCCTTGTTTGGACAAGATTACTTCAATTATGAAGAGATTCATGCTTGGTTGTTGTTGTTGGGTCAGCGAGGAATTGAGGAGCTCCTTATACATAACTGGTTCGTCAAACCAGTTATCTTGCCAACCCAAATGTACACTCATTTGGAGTTGAAACATCTGGAACTTCATTGGTGTACGTTACCTGGTTTGGTATCCTTTGAAGGTTTCCCAAATATATTGACCTTAGAATTGTTATCCGTCAAATTTCTGACCGGTACAATTTGGGACTTTGTTGCTGGTTGTCCCTTACTTAAGTCTCTTAAAATCAATCGTACTGATACAAAAGAGATGATACTATTGGATATTGCACAACTTGGGAATCTGAAGAAGTTGTATTTGTCATTCGGTCTTTTGAACCAGGTCACCAAAATCACAACTTACAATGTATATCAGCTTAAAAGTCTTCCCAAACTTGAGTCCCTTACATTGGATTTTCAGGAGTGCAAGGTAAGTCCAATTTGAGTTTCATACTTCAAATTCAATCTTTAAAAATTCTGAAAATTCTACATGTTGTAGTTATTGGCACAAGGCAGCTCATGGATGAATGTACCTGTGGCATTTGTATCCCTCAAGAATCTAAATCTATCCGGAGTCGATTTTGAGAACAATGCAATTGTAGCATTCATCATTGATGAGGCAAAAAATGGTCCGTTTTTAGGGGGTCATTTAAGCCCGAATCCGAATTTATTTGATCAAATATTGCCCTAAATCGTTTCTTTTGTGATTTTAGGTGTTTGGAGAGTGAATTCTGGAAAAGAAGCCATTTTGGACGTTTTTGGAGCATAAAAGTGAAGAAAACGGCAAAGTACCAAATTTCCATGCTGAAGATACAAGGTGACGGCGTCAAGAGTAATATCTTGACGGCGTCAGACATGAAGATTAAAATACCGAAGGTGGTGACGGCGTCAAACGCCTTCATGACGGCGTCAAAGTGGCAAGAATAAAATACCGTGGTCGGTGACGGCGTCACATAGGCCGTCATAAGTAGATCAAGGCCGTCCGAGAAAGTATATGGCGGCGAGGTGACGGCGTCACATGTAACTCTTGACGCCGTCAGCCTACTTTTCCTATATATAGTTTTCTAGTTTTTTCATTAAAAAAAAGAGAAGTTTTGGTGAAACCCTAAAGACGAATTTGGTGCCTCTTTTACAGGTTTTTCAAGGGTTCCAAACCCTTGATACCTTGCATTGTAATTGAGATAAGTGTTCTTCTAATTCAATCGATATGTCTATGTGTTGGTTGTTTATCTCTTGTTCTTGTCTCAATTCAATTATGCTAGGCTAGATCTCTCTTGTGTTTGCTTAGATATAATGAAACCTAGATGTTGATTATGTGTTGATTACTTGTTTATTCTTGTTCTTGGATGAATGATTTATATGTTAGGCTTAAGAAAACTGGCAGATCTCCAAATGGTAACATGCTTGAACGTCTTAAGAAACATGAACCGAGGCGTACTAGGTTTTTATTGGTTGTATTTAATGCATGAGCCACTGTTTACAATCCCTATAGTTGTGCTGGGTCATGGTGTAGGAGGAGATAAGAGCTCATAGAGTTGGGGAGTTATGTATGCCACCCCACGAATGATATTAAGGAATACAATCCGTCATCCATACAAGTATAACAAGTAATTAACGTGTAAAAGATATCTAGGGAGTAGTGAAGTCTAAGTAAACACAATTTCTCCAATTACTGCTCACAACCTTAGTATAATTAGTTTGTTTTCATTTTTATTATTTTATTTTGATTATATATTAGTTTTGGGTTAGTTGACTAGCAACTAATTCCGCCCACTCCTTCAAAACCCGAGATTTTACTTGGTTTCTAAAAAATATAAAAACACAAAAATAATCATCCCTCACCTCTAGAATTAGTAAATTAGGTTTTCTAATCCTAGCGACACTATTCCTAAGCTGAACGATCAATCCCCCGGTACTTGTCACTATACTATACTACAACGATCAGGTACACTGCCTGGTGGGGGTTGTAAGCTTCTCGAGATCCCTCGAGAGGTAAAGCAAGGTGCGATTTCCACGCATCAAGTTTTTGGCGCCGCAGCCTGGGGAATAGTTATTGTCTAGGTTAGGATTTCTTTTTATTAGGTCTACTTGCTAGATTCCTTTCTAGTAAGATTTTTATTTTTATTTTTAGGTCTTCTTTAGTCTATCTTATTTCTTCGTGCCTTTGTTCGTAACTCTTTACCATCCGACATCATGGAAGGTGGTAACATCTTTGAACCCATCATCCCACCACAACAAAACCCACCATTAGAACCCCTTAGGCTCCGAACCTTAGGAGAGTACTCCCGACCTAGCCATCAAGGCTACCGAAACACCATTGAGCTCACCGGAGCCAATGTGACCCCCTTGCGATCCGACACCATCCGGTTGGTGCAAAGCGGATGTGCATTCCATGGACTTCGTTCCGAAGATCCAAACCAACACCTTAAGGACTTCCTCAAAATCGTAGATTCCATAGACCTAGGTGTTGAAACTAGAGAGACTACCCGTTTACGCCTATTTCAATTCTCTCTACGGGATCAAGCTAGTCAATGGCTTGAGCGTTTACCCGCGGGATCCATCACCACATGGGATGATCTCACCACTCATTTCCTTGCTCAATTTTTCCCACCGGGGAGAACTACTAAGCTTAGGAATGACATCTTGATGTTTCAACAACGTCAAAATGAATCTCTTTATGAAGCATGGACTCGTTTCAAGGACTTACTCCAAAAAGTCCCTCATCATGGCATAGGTCTTTGGCTCCAAGTCCAAATCTTCTATGACCATATCGACATCTCCACGAGGCGAACCATTGACCAATCGGCCGGTGGTAAGCTACGTGATCTTAGTGCGGAACAATCATGGGAACTCATAGAAGATCTTGCTCTCTATGACAACGAAAGTTGGAATGATCCCCGTGACTTGAACAAAACGGTCAAGGCAATATCTTTGCCTTCGAACAATTCTAGCACTCCCGACCGTAGGATCATGGAACTTGAAGGTCGAGTCAAGTCTCTCATGAAATCCTACGAAGCCCATAAACCTTCAAGCCAAGTAAGCAGAACCGCTTCTACATGCAAACTATGAAATGGTCCTCATGAGACCCATAACTGCATGGAACTTCCAAAACGTGCTTATAACGAATTCACATCATCGCACATAGGTCAGGGTCCTCAAACTTCTGCCAAAGCCTATGAGGCATGGAAGGATAAACCTGATTTTAGAAGGTACCAAACGCGAAGCGTATCCTTCAATGACTCCTCACCACTCACTTGGTCCGAGCATTTTCCATCACAAGGCAATCCTAGGCAAAGCTGTGAAGATACTTTAAAGAAATTCATTCTCTCTCAAGAACTACAGCTCGCTACGCTCGAGGCCAAATTTAAACAACAGCAGGATGATGTAAACAACAAGATTTGTAATCTGTTGACTGCTATCAAAGAGCATGTTGATAATAGGCCCATTCCCGTTAATGAGGTTAAATCTGCTACCATCATGAGTCCACCAGCTTCCCCTGTAAAAATAAAAAGTCCTAGCAAGCCATTCAAACATCTGTCTCCTAACGGAGAAGAACCTGTCAACCCCCTGGACCAATCCACTTCGTAAACACCATAACCACAATACCTGCTTCAACACCCAACCCAACCCAACAACAACCTAACAAATTCCGTCAGACAGCGAAAGATGAGACCTCAAGGGTTGACCATGATTTGGCAAGAAAACCTACTGACTCACCCGAGCAATACACCGCGCAAGAATCCGACAAACCGGATGAAAGGAAAGAGAAATCGGAAGAGCACGAGAAAGATCCAACCATTTTGGGTAAATCTATTATAGAAGAACCCGAGAGAAAAATGGAGGATGTTATTAGTGTGGGTAACAATCATACTAAGGAAAGTAACCCTAAAGTTTTCAAAATCCCCTGTACCATTAAGGAAAAGCTCTTAACCGATAGTCATATAGATCCTAGCTTCCCAGTCAACATAATCCCCCTCTCCCTATACCACAAAACCTTCCCAGAGCACGTTGCAAGCAAGAGAGTAATAGAAAATTTATCAATTAGGATTGGAGGGCTTGTTTACAGTGCTGACCTCACCGTGGTTGACGACGTGGACCCTTTCACCAATCAAACGTTAACCCACCTTGTCCTTGGGATACCATTTATCAATGAATCAGGAGCAATCCTTGATGAGAAAGATGGTAGTGTAGTACTCACCAATGGTGTTAGGAAGGTAATCTTTCGTAGGGATAGTGAGGAGGTGTACGAGTATCGTCCATCTCTTGAGGGGAATCTATATGGGTCAATGGATGGAGAGTTGGGGAAGATAAGACGACGTGATCCAGATAATCTCAAAATCCCCTGCATGATCGGTCATAAGTACTTCGATAACATATACATTAATGTATTCCTACCAAAGAATTTTATGTCATTGTTTTACTATAACAATATCTGCAGATAGGGGATGATTTACAAAGGAGAGAAAGTGGTTGGCAAGGATCATGAAATCCAGGTGTTTGTACGAAATATGGCATTCCCTATGGAATTCACAATTGTGGATAACATCGAGGACTATGTCGACCCTAGGTTATCACAAGTCGTCTTTGGAGCACCCTTTTGTGAAATCACTAATTTGATAGTGGATGACTTGAACAGAATCATGACCTTCACTGATAGGATTAGGAGGATTTCATACCAAACGCCATACAAGAGAAAAGACCTTAAGGGAATAGATTGTGACGGGCTTGATATGATGAGCTCCCAACTTATCTTGTGTGATGAAGATGTTAGGAGAGGGTGTAGGAATATTTCTGATTTATCATGTGGATTCTTTAAGAATGTTAGTAAGCTTGGTTCTAAGTATCGACAAGATGTTTTCAAATTCGAAGATCCGAAGTACCTGCACTATGAAAGCGATACTAGTTTAGAAGACGACCTAGAGAGTGGAACCAATGATGAGATCACGTAGTAACCCATGACTTTGAGTCTAGCTACAAGACTCGTAAATAAAGAAAAGCGCTTCTTGGGAGGCAACCCATGTTTTGTGTGATTTTATTTGTTTGATTGTTATTTGTTTCCGTATGCATGTTTTATTTTTATTGTTGGTTGATCATGTTTCTCAATTAAAATGTGGAAATACTTTATTATGTTGTTTGGCCTAGTCTTAACTCCAACCTAAAGGTATTTTTGCAAAAGATAAGCGTAAGGGGAAACCCCAAATATGTTTTTAAGAAACAAACCGATCATGATTCTCCACAATATTTAATGAACATGTATATTCGTATTTGTTAGAGTCAAATGCTTGTATTGAGTCATAATGAAGTTTTGCAGGATTTTCCAGGAAGTAGGACAAAGTTTTTCCAGAAATTTTCCGGAAACTTAACATAAGAATTTCTGCAGGTCCATTCTGACGGCGTCAGAGTATTGCTCTTGACGGCGTCAGGAGTTAAAAATCTGGAAATTTTACCGGTTTTGTTTTTCTAACGGAGTCTTATGGTTTTTGTGAATTATTAAGTTTTATAATCTCCAGGAAATCTGCAAACTTCATTCCACAAGCATTATATCTTACTTTGTTTTCTAGGATTAGTAACTTATATAGGATGCCGCCGATTTTACGCGAGGTTGTCTTGTCTATTTTGTCAGGATTTACAGGTTATGTTTGACAAGGAGATGATTTATATTCTGGAAGGGAAGCTTTGATTGTTCGTTTTCTTGGAAGAGGATTTAACCTGGTCAACCTAAAATCCATACCGAGCGAATCAGGGGAGTATTTGATTTCATTCTCTTTACTTCTTAACTTTTACATTCTTTACTTGAACATTGGGAACAATGTTCATCTTAAGTGTAAGGGGAGGGTAAAATGATGATACCTTACATATACACTTTCGCTTGAGTTTGTTTTGTTTAATGGTAGATGTGTAATAAAACTATGAGAAATACTTATTAGTGCAATTTTAGCGCCAAATTTAAAATTTTTTACAACATTTAGGAGTGAAACTTTAGCCATAGCAAACGTCTCATGGATAGGAGGTTGTATGACTAGCACATAACCGTATATTCAGAAAAATTTTCCACCCAAAAATGTGAGGTTCGCCTTTAGATTTGATAGGAAAAGCATTCATTATTAGTGCTTATGAGTGTACCGGTAGCATTTAGATTCTAGAACTTGCGTTAGTGATGCATCTCGAGACCGCTAGTGAGACTACATTTGTGTGGTAGGATTTACTACATGATAAGAGGCATTAGGATCACCCTTGTGTTAAACCCGTATTATAATTACTTGACCATTTAAGTCATATTACTTGGCTAGTTAAGTCAACTAATTTTTCCCACACCCTTTGCGTTGTACTCATTTTTAGTACACGATACCCCTAGTACACCCCTCCGAGCCTATCTTTTCGTTTCTAACTTTAAGCATCTTACTTAAAGGAAGAATTTGTTACACCCCACTTAAATGTACACCCAAATCGCCTTAGCCTTCCGTGTATGCGCTCATTTTTGGTGCATTATTGTTATTTGTTAAACCCTAAGTTAACTTTCTAATTGATTACATGGTTGCTAAGTCGAGTCATATCATTGTACATATTGTTTTGGGACTATTGGGACTCATGGGTAAGTACTTATTTTATGGAGTAATGGGGAAGAACATAATATATTACCCCCATATGTACGTTAATCTTAAAAGTGCTCCAAGTGTTTTGATTTTCTTAATTCGAGTCATTAGATTAGTTAATTGTAAAGTATGTAAAGATTCAAGTGTAAGGGGAATGCTCAAACCCCTATGATGTATTATTTTGGATGGTAGGGTAAGAGTGTATGCAAAAAAAAAAAAAAAAAAAAAAAAAAAAAAAAAAAAAAATCGAAAAATTAAGAAAAAAGAAAAAAAAATAGAAAAGAAAAAGAGAAAAAACATACGGACTACCATCCCGTTTCATTCTATGTTTATTTTATGTTTTTGTTATTTTTCATTTATTAGCTTAAGTCGAGTCTAGTCTTGGCTTAGCAACGACATCTTGTACATGTAATTAACCAAGATTGTTAACTCGCCACCAGTAAAACTTCCTTTATCCAACAAAACCGTGTAATTCATATCCCTATACCTAACGTTACAACCCTTTAAAAGACCTCTTTGATAGTTTATCCTAGGTGCTTACGCCATATGGTGGAGGTTTGATCCTTTCCCAAGCCTATGGTAATCTATTTTGCTATGACAGGTAGTGAGAGATATCTTCCATTTCCATAATGTTATATTACTTTATTACACCCGAGAGATGTGAGTATCTAAACACTATTTGTGAGGTGCTTGTGTATGACCTCCGTGCTTGTCTATTGGTCTTTAGTGGAATGATTATTTGTTGTAATTACTTTTATATTAGTGTTAAATGACCCCTAACTTGTCTTTTGAGTAGAATAAAAGCTCATTTGCTTGAGGACAAGCAAATCTCAAGTGTAAGGGTATATGATGAGGCGAAAAATGATCCGTTTTTAGGGGGTTATTTAAGCCCGAATCCGAATTTATTTGATCAAATATTGCCCTAAATCGTTCCTTTTGTGATTTTAGGTGTTTGGAGAGTGAATTCTGGAAAAGAAGCCATTTTGGACGTTTTTGGAGCATAAAAGTGAAGAAAACGGCAAAGTACCAAATTTCCATGCTGAAGATACAAGGTGACGGCGTCAAGAGTAATATCTTGACGGCGTCAGACATGAAGATTAAAATACCGAAGGTGGTGACGGCGTCAAACGCCTTCATGACGACGTCAAAGTGGCAAGAATAAAATACCGTGATCGGTGACGGCGTCACATAGGCCGTCATAAGTAGATCAAGGCCGTCCGAGGAAGTATATGGCGGCGAGGTGACGGCGTCACATGTAACTCTTGACGCCGTCAGCCTACTTTTCCTATATATAGTTTTCTAGTTTTTTCATTAAAAAAAAGAGAAGTTTTGGTGAAACCCTAAAGAAGAATTTGGTGCCTCTTTTACAGGTTTTTCAAGGGTTCCAAACCCTTGATACCTTGCATTGTAATTGAGATAAGTGTTCTTCTAATTCAATCAATATGTCTATGTGTTGGTTGTTTATCTCTTGTTCTTGTCTCAATTCAATTATGCTAGGCTAGATCTCTCTTGTGTTTGCTTAGATCTAATGAAACCTAGATGTTGATTATGTGTTGATTACTTGTTTATTCTTGTTCTTGGATGAATGATTTATATGTTAGGCTTAAGAAAACTGGCAGATCTCCAAATGGTAACATGCTTGAACGTCTTAAGAAACATGAACCGAGGCGTACTAGGTCTTTATTGGTTGTATTTAATGCATGAGCCACTGTTTACAATCCCTATAGTTGTGCTGGGTCATGGTGTAGGAGGAGATAAGAGCTCATAGAGTTGGGGAGTTATGTATGCCACCCCACGAATGATATTAAGGAATACAATCCGTCATCCATACAAGTATAACAAGTAATTAACGTGTAAAAGATATCTAGGGAGTAGTGAAGTCTAAGTAAACACAATTTCTCCAATTACTGCTCACAACCTTAGTATAATTAGTTTGTTTTCATTTTTATTATTTTATTTTGATTATATATTAGTTTTGGGTTAGTTGACTAGCAACTAATTCCGCCCACTCCTTCAAAACCCGAGATTTTACTAGGTTTTTAAAAAATATAAAAACACAAAAATAATCATCCCTCACCTCTAGAACTAGTAAATTAGGTTTTCTAATCCTAGCGACACTATTCCTAAGCTGAACGATCAATCCCCCGGTACTTGTCACTATACTATACTACAACGATCAGGTACACTGCCTGGTGGGGGTTGTAAGCTTCTCGAGATCCCTCGAGAGGTAAAGCAAGGTGCGATTCCCACGCATCAATCATTCAAATGATTCGTGGAGCTCCAAGATTGCAAATGCTAGAAACCAGAGTAAGTCGAATGCATTATGTATTATGCTTCACATCAACCTAAATTTCCATGGTTATGCATCTCAATACTATCTCAATTTGCAGGCTTCATTCGAAAGTGATCTAGCTTTGGAAAGTTATTCATTACATTTAGGAAGCAACAGAATGGGGTCGGGCCAGCTCGAGAGTGTGGTGTTTCGATCTTTTCCTATATCAGTTAATGAATTAACAATAATAAAGTTTGTACTTGCTTGTTCCCCCTTGCTGAAGAAACTTTATATCAAGCTTTGCACTCTGAATCATGATCACGCTGAAAATGTGGTGATCAATTGGGAGTTGGCTGGGAGCTGTTGAAACTTCATCGAGCTTCCCCCACAGCCGTAGTGGAATTCTTCTAGTTTTTTTATGTTTATGAATGGGTTGTGTACCCTATGACAATTAACCACGTATTTTGCTGTTCTAGTTTCATTCTATGGTTTGTTTAATGTTTAGCTTGTACCCAATGACAATTAACGAAGTATTTTGTTGTTCGTGTTTCATTCTATGGTTTGTTTAATGTTTAGCTTGTAATTACCGTAAATGGTGTTGTTTGATATATTGTGGGTGGGTTGTGGATATGGAAATTTGACTTTTGAAAGTCAAAGTTACATATAGCACTTCAACTTGGTATTATGATCCATAGAAAGCAACATTTCAATTAATGAGTCAATTGGTAAATTGCAATTTCTATTTGAAGTTTGACTATCGAAAGTTATAATTAAAATTCCATGAGTCAAATAACCCATTTTGACTGATAAAGTCAACACATACAACACGAAGTGTTACTAAGTATCCGTTATAAAACCTAAAGTTAAGCATACATATATTGCGTCATACTTCCAAAATTGTGTATGGACAAACCCATATGGTTTATCCTACACATATATAGTTTACAAAATAATTGTCTAAGCATTGTCAAGTTGATTTGTGCCCACAAATTCACCATACATACGAACTACATAATTTGTTTACATAATATCATTCATCCAACTTTAAAGCTCCATCAGCACACATCAAAAGGGTTATTTGACAAAGATGTTACTAAAGTTTGCGTTTGTGTTGTCCTAAGGTAATAAAGTTTCAAAGTTGTCATCCAGGTTACTCAAGTTCACGGGTTTATCAACCGGGTTACTAAAGTTTCAAAGATGTTACACTAAGGTTACTCCCAAGGTGAGCAACCGGTTGATAGCCGGTATCTCAACCTGAAACATATTCTACCTCAAAGAAGTTACTAAAGTTTGAGAAAAAGTTCATCTAAGTTACTAAAGTTTCAAAACTGTCATCTAAGTTAGTCCTCATTGAGTTAAAAAAATATTTACATCGTTAGTCCTCATTGACAATTCTTACGGTTTTATCCTTTTTTGTTCGTTTCGTCCGTTTTTTCTCATGTTTTCATAGGTTTTTATCAATTTTCGTCCGTTTTTATACGTTTTCATCCATTTTCTCATGTTTTTACCCGTTTTTCTCACGTTTTCATATGTTTTTATCCGTGTTCATACACTTTTATTCGTTTTCATCTATTATTACACGTTTCATTTTTTTTACTTATATTTTATCTGTTTTCATTCATTTTTATACATATAATATGTATGAAAACGGATAAAAATTGTGATTTAATATCGATACATCATTTTGGATTTAAAATCGATTCAATCATTTTCTTATATTTTATTGTTTTCATCTATTAAAATATCGCGAGTCTTGATGTAAAACATCATTTTGGACAACTTTTGTGTTTTACACTTTTGATAATTCAGACCAAAAAGGAATTAAAATCGTGATTTAAAATCGAAACAGAAACAGACAAAAATGTATAAAGGAAGACGAAAATATATAAAATTAGAAAAAACAGATGAAAACATATGAAAACGTATGAAAACGGACTACAACGGATAAAAACGTATGAAAATGTATAAAAGCGGATTAAAACGTATGAAAATATATAAAAACGGTCGAATTAACATAAATATAACTTAGATGACAAATATAACAAGTCGCAAGAAGTTGGGTAACCTGGATGACAAAAAATGCATGCCACGCAGGATTTTCACCGGTAACTCTAGGTTACCCAAAACACAGTAACAAATTTAACCGGTCAAATTAAGTTGAGTAACCTGGATGACAACTTTGAAACTTTATTACCTTAGGACAACACAAACGCAAACTTTAGTAACATCTTTGTACAATAACCCCACATCAAAATGTAAAATTCTTTGTTACCTGTTAGTTTCATCACTTAGAAAGAAGCGGACCATTGAACCTTGACCAAAATGTGCTTCTGCCCTCAATTGCCTGAAACTAGATAATGAAACAATAGCCACTTGCCTCCTGACCTTCCCTTGACCAACTTGAAGTGTCCTCTCACGAACTTCGAATTCTTTCTCTTTGCTTTTATGCTTCACAGCCGCTCTAGAGAACCCATACAAGTTGTACTTCTTAACAATTCTTGATGGAATGGATTGATAAAAATGTACAAAACTTATCATTAGTTTGTCATGGGATGCTTCTAATACACATTATGATCCATCAATCTTTATATCAGAAACACAATATATGATACAAATGACATTCATATATCTTATTAAGCAACTCTGTCACTAGACTTACAAATCGGCCGTCTCTCTAGAAGGCTGCAGTCATCTTCCTGTAGAATGCCCTTTCTTCTTGGTCATGGGCTGTGTGGTGTTCCCAATTACACATCCAATTCATCCAAGGGCCTTCAAAATCTGAATTTAATTTTTACATATAATCAAATAACTTACACTGCTGTGAGATACTTGGTATAGTTAAAGTTAAAAAACTAAAACATACCATAGTCAGTTGGTTGGTGACACAGGGTATTCATGGCTATGTTGGTGTTGTATGTTTCCACTATTGTGATGGCCCCTCCATCATGGTCAAACAACATGACATTATACTCCTCCTCCGGGACAACCTGAGTAAACACCATTTTTTGATTAGGTGACATATTCAAGTCTTGGGCTAGTTTCTCCCAACCACATCCCCAAAGGGCCGTGTGGACATATTAATCATACCAATCTTGTGTAACCTCCAGCTCTACTTGGTAATCAGTGGTGTTACTAGTAACCATGACCGACTCTATAGCTACTGGACCATGCAGATATCCTAGAAAATCTTCTGGCATTGGCTGGTTAAAACGAGATGTGTCTGTCACATCAACCATACATCTCCAAAACTGATCATGGACTGGTTCATAATTATGCAACTCCTCCCCATACTTATTGTAGATAGCTACATAAAACACATCCGCACCCTCTTCTATAAAATGTAAGTAACCAACATCTGAACATGTGATGTTGTGCATCGCAAAATCATTCTACCTTGCTCCTTCAACAACACACACTAATTGTGATACTCTTCTTACACTAACTCTCCATCTAGTCCACTCATAGTTAACTAAGTAAATATACCGATTCCCATGATGGGATCCTCCTAACACGAAATCATGATGCAGTTCCTGTATATCAATATTAAGTTTTAAGAATTGTCAATTTCTTACAACTACTTTCTTAGAGATATAACAGTTAATTCTTATATGGTGTTAACTTACAAACTCATCCAAAACCTTTTCAGGATCGTCCACAGCGCAAATAAATTGATTCCCATACATACCTTCTGCATTAACGATTAACATTATTACAAATAACGCTTTAATTAAACAAAAATCATTAAATATTGTTACCTCGTATGTGTGTTATTTGATTTTGCAAGGCTTGCAAGTTCCGATTGTTTGTGGGTGTGCGATGATGCGTGGGAATTGCACCAGGCTTTACCTCTCAAGGGATCTCGAGAAGCTTACAACCCCCACCTGGCAGTGTACCTGATCGTTGTAGTATAGTATAGTGACAAGTACCGGGGGATTGATCGTTCAACTTAGGAATAGTGTCGCTAGGATTAGAAAGCCTAAGAACTAGGTCTAGAGATGAGGGATGATTCTTTTTGTATTTTTATGTTTTTATGAAAGCAAGTAAAATCTCGGTTTTTAGAGGAGTGGGCGGAATTAGTTGCTAGTCAACTAACCCAATTACTAAGATGCAATCAAAATAAAATAACAAAAATGAAAATAAACTAAATTAAGATAGTGGTGTGAGCAATATATGGAAGAATTGTGTTTACTTAGATTTCACTACTCCCTAGATATCTTTTACAGGTTAATTACATATTACAGTTGCGTGGATGACGGATTGTATTCCTTAATACCATTCATGGGGTGGCGTACTTACTTCACCAATCCTATATGCTCCTACTTCACTCCTATGTCGAGCCGGCTAAGAAGCTCCTAACATGGGATCACTAGAATTCGCTCATGCATTAAATACAATCATAAAAACCTAGTACACATCGGTTCACGTTTCTTAAGACGTTCAAGCAAGTTACACAATGGAGATCTGCCAGTTTTCTTAAGCCTAACATTGAAATCATTCATCCATTACAACTATAAACAAGCAATCAACCTATAATCAACATCTAGGTTTCATTACGTCTAAGCAAACAAATGAAAGATCTAGCCTAGCATGTTATGATCAAGACAAGCATAAGATATATTCAAACAACACATAGACATATTGAATGAATTGAAAGAAGACTTATCTTAATTGAACATGAAAGGTTTCAATGGGTGAAAATCCTTGAAAATACTGTTACAAACAACCTAGGGTTTATTAGGTTCGACCTTAGTATTCTCCACACAAGTTCCTCCATTATGAATGAAAAATAGAAAAGTATATATAGATTTTTTGAGGTGACGGCGTCAAGAGTAAATTTCTGACGCCGTCATCTCGCCGCCAATAAAGTTCTCGGACTGCCTCGATCTGGGTTTGACGCCGTCACGTGTAATCCTTCTTCTGGCCGTCACCAAAATAACTCTTGACGCCCTTCTCCTGACGCCTTCAGGTTTTCTCTGGGTCGTCATGGATTTTGCTCTTGACGCCGTCATCTTTTCCTTCTTGACACCGTCAGGTACTGTTCACAGCATGGAAAATTAAGTCTTTGCCGTTTTCTTCACTTTTATGCTCCAAAAACGTCCAAAATGCTTCATTTTCTAGAATTCATTCCCAAAGTACCTAAAATCACAAAAAGAACGATTTAGGGCAATATTTGATCAAATAAATTCAATTCCAGGCTTAAATGACCCCCTAAAAACGGTTCATTTTTCGCCTTATCATGCGATTAGATGGGATTCGATAAGATAGAATATGGGTACTTTGTTGACGGTTGTGTTGGGTTGAGGTTGTATGTGACAATGTGTGTGGTAAATGATCGGGTTTTACTCAACTGTCAATGGTTGTGTGTGGGTTTATTGATTCCCGCGAAAACATTAATATGCGTGTCACAGAAGATACGGTAAAGTTACATATTTAATGTGTGACTACACCGATAGTCCCTCAAGTTGTATGTCTGGTTTAACTTAGGTTAACTAATGGTTATAAAGTGATTGGACTATTATGCCCCTCATATTATTACAAAAAATGTGCGTTGACCAAGCCAAAAATGGTCAAGGAACGCAATCGGCCTAAAAAACACAAGGTTTGAACGCCAGATGACGATTTTTAAAAGTTTGGGTGCCATGCGATGTTTTGTGAAAAGTTTAGGGACCAACGATGTATTTTTGTCTAAAAAATAAGAAATATGAAGTTTGACAATAAATACACAATAAAAAATAAAAGCTGATAAAAAGCAATATATATATATATATATATATATATATATATATATATATATATATATATATATATATATATATATATATATATATATTGTTTTATACCGTGCCTAATTAAAATAAAAGTTTGAAAGGTTAAAAAATGAGCCATTAGGGATGTATAAAAATAAAAACACCCAAAAAAAATATATAATCACATGCGATACAATCAAAAGTTGTGCTAAAGCACAATGGTCAAAAACAAAAAGTCAATAAACTCGTCTCAATAATTTAAATATAAATAGTAGGCGTGTGGAGTCAGAACAATGGGTCTTTAAATGACCCTTTACAGCTAATATATTGGCACTTTCAGGCCCATAAAAGCAACTACATATTGGATTGATTGCGTTAATACCGGCACCGCATCTCAAGTGGCTCTACAAATCGCCTGTTTATGGCCTACAAACACCAAACAAATTTTGATGTATCGTTAAAAATGGAAAATGACATTGAATGTAATCTGAAATCGAGGCCTCTAGTCCCCTACCCATGTGTTGATTATAATTTGTATGTTGTTAACACGTTAATTTTGATCTTTGAAATGGACAATTATGGAGTAATTTTTATTATTTATTATTTATTAGTATTTATTTTTTCTTATTTTTTAATCGGAATCATTTATAGTTGGTATTTTAATGAAAAATATTTGCTTAAGCACAACTCGAATTCTCGAAGGGTGTTGTTAACAAAAAATAGTTTATACTTATGATAAAAATATTCTAAAGTTTAGAAATTTTGGTCGATGTTCTTATATCTTGTATTTGGATTTTCGTTTTTGAGAACTAAGGACTACCAACCTAATCGGGTGCGATTGAACATGCTGTTTGCTGCAGGGGCGGTGCTGAGAAAGTAAAAAAAAAATTAGGCCCGACACGAAGAAAAAAAAAAGTGCCCCTATATTATAATATTCATAGTGGGTTGGGCCTAGTACATATAACATGTATAAAAAATTTTAGTGCCCCTAGTGGGTTGGCCCGTCTCGATTGCTGATGATGCGCCGGCCCAAAACCGCCCATGGTTTGCTGACGTATAGTTCATACTCGGGTCACGAACCCGATTAATGAACATTACTAAGACCCAAATCCACCACGAGTGGGCTATCATAGCAATGATTGGGCTACCATGCTAACGGATTGGGCTCACGAAAGCCCAAACCCAAAGTTATTTATGGTCTTGATATAGATATCTCTTATTTAAGGGATATATATCCAAACCGGATATATACCGAAGATTGAGGTGCACACATCCAATAAGGATTTCGTGCCTATATAAAGCATATCATAACTCTCGTTAAAGGTACGACTTACAACTCTAACTCTTCAATATAACCCTAAAAACCGATTACTTACTCTCACGCCGGAGGATAATCGTGGGAGACAATCCCACGATAAGCCTAACGGTGTTTGTTTGTTTTCTTAGTGCGCAGGTCTCAAGCATTAAGATCTAATTGGTACGAGAACAGGAACTCAAATAAGGAACGACCAACTTTTGTATCAACAAGTGGAGCCATCCGTGGGACCCTACACTAAGAACTAGAATGACGAAGCACAAAAACTCAAGCCAGCGGACTCCGCAATTGGAAAAAACACATGGTGACTCCCAGAGGAGGAAGAATCAAGATTCGATCCCTAGACAGGCTTCTGGAACAACCAGCGCGCCTGGTCACCAAGAAACGGGCCCAACTTTAATCCTCCCAGCAGTAGAATTGCCCACAGGGACTACCCAGACCACCATGGTGGTTCCAAGCACTGAGGAACTCCAGCGCACCCTCTTCACTATTCCCCATCAAACGACACCTATAGTGGACAACACTGTGCCGCCAGGCGCGCCTAACCGAGATAGGGGACCTAATGTTGAAGCAGATATTCTTGCGCTAGAAGAAGATGCGCCCGACTTAACGTTAAGTAATTTTGTATCTCAAAATTATGAAACTTTAACCAAACTCATGCCAGAGGAGACGCGGAGAAGGTCAAGTCAGAGCCTACAAGCCCGACTTAACTTTAATCCAAAGTACGAAACATCTCCATCGCGCTTCCAGAAGGAGGGGTGCGAGAGGCGTACCAATGTCCACGCTAGACTTGGTACAACATCTGATTCACAATACTCGGAGGAGTACGAGGATAATGAGAGGCGTACCAATGTCCACGCTAGACTTGGTAATCGCAGGATGCAAGATGGACTTGGGCGGCAACGCTCACCGAGCGAAAGCTCTTCAAGGTCTGAAAGCAGAAGAATTCATGATAGACTGGGAAGACGAGTTTCCCCAAGTGGAAGCCTCTCAAGCTCGGACTCTGAGGAAAAATGGCGTAAGCGCCGCAGAAGAGAAGACTCTCCTTCAAGTGACTCCTCGGACAACGAGGACAGAGAGACAGGACACTGGAAGTCCAGAGGGAGACGTCGCGAGGAAGAAGACGAAGACATATCTCTTCCTTGGCGTCGCCAAAAGGTTGATGCATTCACACGGCGCATCAACGATTATTCGAATGACAAAAAAAAGGCGCATGCCCACCAATGTTAAAACATATGATGGAACGGGTGATCCTGATGATCACCTTAAAATTTTCGAATCTGCTGCCACCATCGAAAATTGGCCACAACCTGTGTGGTACCATATGTTTAACTCCACATTAGTAGGGAACGCGCGAACATGGTTTAGCAAGCTTCCACGAAGAAGCATAAAAGGGTTCGAAGAGTTACGAAAAGCATTCTGATTGAACTTCACTCAAGGAAAGAAGTGCGCCAAGAACCCTGTTGAACTGGCCAGAGTAAAACAGCGCCAAGGGGAATCAACAAGTGCCTACGTGGAGTGCTTTAAGGATGAATGCATACATGTCAAGGCGTGTCCTGAAGTGCTAGAAATCTCAGGGTTCATGAATGGGATTAATAACCCAGAACTCATTAGGAAATTAAACGATAAGGTTCCCAAACCTTTGATGAGTTAATGAAGCGCACAAGGTCCTTTGTCCAAGGAGAAGCAGCAGGCGCGAATAGCAAAAAAGGCTACTCAAATTATAGGCCACAAGAACAGCCTAGGAGACAATCCAATGACCAGAGTAGCAATCGCAACAAGAATTATCGCAGCCAGGGAAGTGGACGAGATAATGACAAATACACTCCCCTCATAAAGACCCCGAGGCAGATATTTGTGACAGAAGATGCAAACTTCCCAAAACCTCCACCAATGCGCACCCCAGAGGATCGGCGCGTAGGGAATGGATACTTCGAATACCATGGACAAAAGGGCCATACCACTAACGAGTATGTGTCCAACTACGACAACAAATCGACAAGTTAGTAAAAGAGGGTAGAATGGATCACCTTGTTAAGAATATCAAAGAAGGAAAGGATAAACCAAAGAATGGAGGTAAGAAAGAGATACCCAAAGATAAGGCTGACATTATTTACATGATACAGTTGTGGCAGCGAAAGACGAAGCAAAAAATTAGTCAAAAATTCTCTTTTGGGAATGAAATCTCCTTCCCCACTCTAGCTGCGGACAACGCAGTAGTAGAGCCGCAGACCATTGAGATACATATGGGGGGACACGATATCCGCCGCATGTATATTGATGGAGGAGCATCCGCAGACATTCTGTATGAACATTGTTTCAAGAGGTTGCGACCTAAGATACAAAGTCAGTTAATTCTGACCACAACGTCGCTGACTGGCTTCACAGGAGAGAAGATATGGCCTATGGGACAATTACGCTTACTTGTAGTTGTTGGTGATGAACAACACTCTATAGCAACCTGGATGAACTTTATGGTAATTAGGTCCCCTTCACCGTACAATGGCATCGTTGGAAGACCTGGAATATCATCTATGCGCGTTGTACCATCCACAGAACATGGGATGCTTAAATTCCCAGTGGATGGAGGCATTGTGACTGATGAGGCGAAAAATAAACCGTTTTTAGGGGGTCATTTAAGCCCGGAATTGAATTTATTTGATCAAATATTGCCCTAAATCGTTCCTTTTGTGATTTTAGGTACTTTGGGAGTGAATTCTGGAAAAGGAAGCATTTTGGATGTTTTTGGAGCATAAAAGAACGGCAAAGTCTTAATTTTACTTGCTAGGAACAATAGATGACGGCGTCAAGAAGGAAAAGATGGCGACGTCAGGAGTTAAATGGATGACGGCCCAGAGAAAACGTGACGGTGTCAGCACAAGGGCGTCAAGAATAAATTTGGTGACGGCCTGGAACAAGATTACACATGACGGCGTCAGATCTGGATCTAGGCAATCCGAGAAGATTTTTGGCGGCGTGATGACAGCGTCAGAATTTTACTCTTGACGCTGTCACCTCACAAAATCTATATATACTTTTCTAATTTTCATTCATTAGAGAGGAACTTGTGTGGAGAATTCTAGGGCCAAACTTTATAAACCCTAGCTCGTTTGTAACAGTATTTTCTAGGGTTTTCACCCCTTGAAACCGTTCATGTTCAATTGAGATAAGTTTTCTTTCAATTTATTCAATATGTCTATGTGTTGTTTGAATATATCTTACGCTTGTCTTGATTTTAACATGCTAGGCTAGATCTATTGTGTGTTTGCTTGGATGTAATAAAACCTAGATGTTGATTATAGGTTGATTACTTGTTTATAGTTGTAATGGATGAATGATTTCAATGTTAGGCTTAAGAAAACTGGCAGATCTCCATTGTGTAACTTGCTTGAACGTCTTAAGAAACATGAACCGATGTGTACTAGGTTTTTATGGTTGTATTTAATGCATGAGCGAATTCTAATGATCCCATGTTAGGAGCTTCTTAGCCGGCTCGACATAGGAGTGAAGTAGGAGCTTATAGAATTGGGGAAGTAAGTACGCCACCCCATGAATGGTATTAAGGAATACAATCCGTCATCCACGCAACTATAACAAGTAATTAACCTGTAAAAGATATCTAGGGAGTAGTGAAATCTAAGAAAACACAATTCTCCCATATATTGTTCACACCACTAGTTTAATTTAGTTTATTTACATTTTTGTTATTTTATTTTGATTGCATATTTAGTTATTGGGTTAGTTGACTAGCAACTAATTCCGCCCACTCCTCTAAAAACCGAGATTTTTATTTGCTTTTATAAAATATAAAAAATACAAAAAGAATCATCCCTATTCCTGAGTTGAACGATCAATCCCCCGGTACTTGTCACTATACTATACTACAACGATCAGGTACACTGCCTGGTGGGGGTTGTAAGCTTCTCGAGATCCCTCGAGAGGTAAAACCTGGTGCAATTCCCACGCATCAAGTTTTTGGCGTCGCAGCCCGGGGAATAGTTATTGTCTAGGTTAGGATTTCTTGTTATTAGGTCTACTTGCTAGATTCCTTTCTAGTAAGATTTTGTTTTTATTTTTAGGTTCTCTTTAGTCTATCTTATTTCTTCGTGTTTTTGTTCATAATCTCCACCATTCGCCATCATGGCAACTGACGAATTCTCTAACCTTAGAGTCACTAGGAGTCGTAGTTCCGCTAGAGACCTTGTTTTGCCCTGTGCAGAACCTGATAGAGAAATGCGTAGGTTAAGACAATCTCACTCAACACCTGAACCATCTAGCATAGCCATCGATTTTGATGCACCCCTTTCTGAAGAAAATTCAGAAAATCACCTTACAATCCCTAGCTCCCAATCCAACAACGAGATGAGTACCCCCACAACTCTCACTCCTAAGCTCCTTAAGGACTACTCCTCCCCAAATCCTCGTGGTTTCTCAAACGCCATTGTCTACCCAAACGAACACACCAATGAGGTCTTGCATGCGACCAATGTTTGGCTTGTCCAAAGTGTGTGCAAGTTTTGTGGACTAGATGATGATGACCCGATTCAACACATCAAGGACTTCTTAAAAATAGTAGACACCCTCCATACGTATGGGGCTACTAGATTCACGTCCCGATTACGATTCTTCCCTTTCACCCTCTACGAAAAAGCCCAAAAGTGGTATGATAAACTTCCTTCCGAATCTATTTTCACATGGGAGCAACTCATATCCAAATTTTATGAGAAGTTCTTTCCAGCTGGGAAAACTTCAGCGTTTAGAGATAGGATCCTCCGCTTCCGAAAAGGGAAGGACGAACCCTTCCATAAATCGTGGATTAGATTCAAGGATTTAATAAGACAAGTTCCCCATCATGGCATCGAACTCTGGCTTTTGGTCCAAATCTTCTACGACAATGTCTCCTTAAATGACCGAAACGGAATCAACAATTCTAGAAAGGGGAGATTAGCCAATCTTAGTGCTAAGGAAGGATGGAATAGGATTGAGGAATATGCTCAAGACCAGGATGACACTTGGGATGAACCTGAGTCATCTGCCAGCATGTCTGAAATCACCTCAACATCTTCAGATCGGCTTAAAAAAATTCACAAAAGAATGGAATACCTAGCTGGGTCGCAATTACCTAAACAACTTTCAAATCCGTACTTAATCTGCGACTACTGTGGGGGCCCGCACGAGGTAGAGGAATGTGGAGGAGAACCCACGACTGAACATGCGTGCTTGTCAGGAGGTGACATCTATGCTGACCCCTCCCTTTTGCCTTTTTACCAAAACGACGATTACACCCTTTGGGGAAATCTAGTAAAGAGAAAAGAAGGAGAGGAAGGCCCTGAATTTGAAATCAGGAGCACTTTTGAAGATGACCTTGGTCACTTCACTCAAGAAAAAGACTTGTAATTAAAAGGTCTTAATGAACTTGTCGATGAGCAACAGAATGACATCGGAGAATGGTTCAACAAGCTTAACTCCACCCTCGATAACCTAGACATGCCGTCAGTAAGCCAAAAGGACCCCATGCTCGCGATAACCACTCAAGCTGGAACAACAACCAAGGACCCCCTTACCCGAGCTCGCACCCTATCACCCCCAATCCAAACAAGCCTCGCGAAGAGGAGGGTGATGTTAGCAGCGAGGCTCCCGAACAACCTCCCTTGGCGATCCCGTCCCCATCAACCCCGCCTAACCAACCTGTGAGAGTCTTATTCCCATCCTGATTAAAAAACCAGAAAACTGAGAACGATAATAAAAGATTCTTGTCATATCTAAAAGACTCAGTAATCACCATACCCCTCCTTGATGCTTGTTATCACATGCCAAAGTATAACACATACTTTAAAATATTACTCGCCAACCGAAAGAAACTCGAGGGTCTTGTGACTCTGGGGGAAGAATGCTCGGTGGTGACCCATCGAGGGTTACCAAAAAAGGTAGACGATCCAGGCAGCTTCACCTTGCCTTGTTCCATAGGATCTCTATCAATAAAGAATGCTTTTGCCGATTTAGGGGCGAGTATCAACCTCATGCCTCACTCCATGTTCCTTAAACTAGGATACTCCGGATTAAAGCCTACCCGTATGAACATCCAACTAGCCGATAGATCAGTCAAATACCCCGTAGGGATATGCGAGAATGTGCTAGTCAAGGTTGGAAAATTCAAATTCCCGGTTGACTTCGTAATCTTGGAGATTGAGGAGGATGACTTGGTACCCATCATCTTAGGGAGACCATTTCTTGCTACCGCTCGTGCTGTCATTGATGTTCATGACGGCAAGTTAACCTTACGAGTAGGAACCGATAGCTTAACCTTCGACATTAAAGACACTATGGACCTCTCTCTCGAAGCAGCTAACCGGCTCTATTTCATTGGAGAGGTCGATGAACTCACGGATGTCATTGATGACTGTGTTGATGAACAGATCGAGGAAGGTTGGTTACAGGATGAGAGTTTTCTCCCTTTGTTGGAGGTAGAAAAGATGGAGGATGTTGGAGCAGTCTCTTTCTACCCTAGACAGGAGACCACCGAACATCTCGAACTCCGAAAACCCGAAAACAAGCTTAAGCCTTCTATTATCAAACCTCCTAAGCTAGATCTTAAGTAACTCCCTAACCATCTTAAGTATGCCTTCCTTCAGGGAGAGGACCAACTGCCGGTAATCATAAACTCTTCCCTCGAACATGAACAAAAAGGTAAGCTCTTAGAAATCCTAAAGAAATATAAGGGAGTGCTTGCATGGAGTGTAGCCGACATTTAGGGGATTGACTCAACTTTTTGCACGCATAAGATTCTTATGGAAGAAAATTATAAACCTACCGTGCAACCCCAGAGGCGGGTGAATCCCAACATTAAGGAAGTAGTGAAGAAAGAAGTCATCAAACTTCTGGATGCAGGATTAATTTACCCAATCTCGGATAGCTCGTGGGTTAGTCCTGTACAGGTTGTACCAAAGAAAGGAGGAATGACTGTGGTAAAGAACGACAATGGTGAGATGGTACCCCAGAGAATGGTTACTGGCTGGCGGGTATGCATCGATTATAGAAAGCTCAATGATGCCACAAGGAAAGATCACTTTCCCTTACCATTCATTGACAAAATGTTGGAGAGATTGTCTGGTCACGAGTACTATTGTTTCTTGGATGGGTTCTCAGGATATTTCCAAATCCCCATAGAACCTGAGGACCAAGAAAAAACCACGTTTACTTGCCCTTATGGAACGTTTGCCTACAAAAGAATGCCTTTTGGACTGTGTAACGCCCCTGCCACTTTTCAGTGATGCATGACAGCAATCTTTCACGAACTTATGGAAGACATCATGGAAGTTTTCATGGATGACTTTTCAGTCTTCGGGAACTCTTTCGACCGCTGTCTTGCTAATCTGGAAAAAATGCTCAAACGTTGCGAGGAAACCAACTTGGTGTTAAATTGGGAAAAATGTCATTTCATGGTAAAAGAGGGGATTGTGTTAGGACATAAGGTCTCAGGGAATGGGATTGAGGTGGACCAAGCTAAAGTGGAAGCCATATCTAAGTTACCTTATCCCACGACTGTTAAAGCAATACGCAGCTTCTTGGGCCACACCGGGTTCTATCGGAGATTCATCAAAGATTTCTCCAAAATAGCTCGGCCAATGACTCAATTGCTGATGAAGGATGCCCCTTTCGATTTCTCTCAAGAATGAAAGGATGCATTCGATCTCCTGAAAAAGGAACTTACGCTAGCTCCAATCATGGTTACACCCAACTGGGAGTTACCGTTTGAAATCACGTGCGATGCTAGCGATTTTGCTGTCGGAGCTGTATTAGGCCAAAGGCGTGACAAGCTATTCCAACCCATTTACTACGCTAGCAAAACCATGAACCCGACTCAAGAGAATTACTCTACCACCGAAAAGGAATTATTATCCGTAGTGTTCGCATTCGACAAATTCCGTCAATATCTTGTCCTTTCAAAGACAGTCGTTTTCACCGATCACTCGGCTCTTCGATATCTTTTTGCTAAGCAAGATGCTAAGCCATGACTAATTCGGTGGATCTTGTTGTTACAAGAATTTGGCGTTGAAATCCGTGATAAAAGGGGGCAGAGAATTTGGCCGCAGATCACCTATCTCGTCTTGAAAATCCCTTTGATGAGCACGATAGAAGTGAAATTCGAGATTCATTTCCTGACGAACAACTCATGTCAATGACAAATTATGAGCCTTGGTACGCCGATTTTGCCAACTATCTCGCAAGCAGACTCATTCCGGAACACATGACTAGATACGAAAAGAAAAGGTTCTTTGCCCAACTAAAATACTACTTCTGGGATGAACCGTTTTTATTCCGGAGGTATCCTGATCAAATAATCAGACGTTGTGTTTCGGAAAGTGAGGCAGTAAAAATCATGAGAGAATGTCACTCTGGCCCCTCTGGGGGCCATCATGGGATAAGCACCACCGCCCGAAAGATTTTCGTCACGGGGTTCTATTAGCCCACAATTTTCCGTGATGTCAAAGAAGTGGTACAAGCATGCGATGCATGTCAACGGGCCGGGAACATATCACATAGGGATGAAGCACCTCAGAATTTTATACAAGTATGTGAGGTTTTCGATGTTTGGGGAATTGACTTCATGGGACCCTTTCCATCTTCAGGAGGGAATGAATACATTTTAGTTGCCATCGATTATGTTTCAAAATGGGTAGAGGCACAAGCCCTTAGGACCAACGACGCCAGGGTGGTTATTCATTTCCTGAAAAAGCTGTTCGCTAGGTTCGGAATTCCTAAAGCTCTCATCAGTGATAGGGGAACCCACTTTTGCAATTCACAAATGTAAAAGGTCATAAGGAGATACGGAGTGTCCCATCGATTTTCCACCGCCTATCACCAACAGACCAATGGCCAGGTCGAAAACACGAACAGGGCTATTAAAAGAATACTAGAAAAAACGGTTTGTCAGAATAGAAAAGACTGGTCATTTAAACTCGATGAGGCCTTATGGGCATTCCGAACTACCTACAAGACACCTATTGGAACGACCCCGTTCCGCATGGTGTATGGTAAGGCATGTCACCTGCCGGTAGAATTAGAACATAAGGCTTATTGGGCACTTAAGGCATGTAATTTAGATTATACAATTGCCGAAACAAATAGGTTCTTGCAACTACACTAGCTTGATGAGCTAAGGTTAGAAGCGTATGAGTCTTCCATTACATATAAGGAGAGGGCAAAAATATGGCATGACCAACGAATTAAGAAACCCAAGGAATTTTCAGAAGGGGACAAAGTCCTATTATATAACTCTCGGTTAAGGTTATATCCAGGGAAACTCAAGTCTAGATGGTATGGGCCATTTACGGTGAAAAGTTCCTCTAAAACTGGAGCTGTTGTGTTACTAGACGATGAAAGTAGAGAATTTACTGTCAACATACAACGTGTAAAACATTATCAAGAAAATAGTAATGAAATGATTAGTGAGGATGTTAGTAAACTTGGAGCCAAGTATCGGGAAGATGTCTTTGAGTTTGAAGACCCAAAATACCTGCACTATGAAAGCGATCCCGAGATTGGAGATGACCTAGAGAATGAGACCAACGATGGGGTCACGTAATAGCCCATGACCTTGAGTCTAGCTACAAGACTCGTAAATAAAGAAAAGCGCTTCTTGGGAGGCAACCCATGTTTTGTGTGATTTTTATTTTGTTTGATTGTTATTTGTTTCCGTATGCATGCTTTATTTTTATTGTTGGTAGATCATGTTTCAAAACTAAAATGGTGAAAATACTTTATTTTGTCGTTTGGCTTAGTCTTAACTTCATCCAAAGGTATTTCGCAAAAGATAAGTGTAAGGGGAAACCCCAAATATGTTTTTAAGAAACAAACTCGATCGTGATTCTCCACAATATTAAATGAACATGTATATTCGTATTTGTTAGAGTCAAATGCTTGTATCGAGTCATAATGATGTTTTGCAGGATTTTCCAGGAAGTAGGACAAAGTTTTTCCAGAAACTTAACATAAGGATTTCTGCATGTCACTTCTGACGGCGTCAGGAAGAAATTCCTGACGGTGTCACGTGTAAAAATCTGGAAATTTTACCGGTTTTGTTTTTCTAACGGAGTCTTAAAGTTTTTGTTGAATCTTTAGTTTTATAATCTCCAGGGAATCTGCAAACATCATTCCACAAGCATTATATCATACTTTGTTTTCTAGGATTTGTTAGCATATATAGATTGCCGCCGATTTTACGCGAGGTTGCCTTGTTTGTTTTCTCAGGTTTAACAGGTTATGTTTGACAAGAAGATGATTTATATTCTGGAAGGGAAGCTTTGATTGTTCATTTTCTTGGAGGAAGATCTAACCTTGTTACCATACTATCCATACCGAGCGAATCAGGGGAGTATTTGATTTCATTCTTTTACCTATTTTACTTTTACATTCTTTAATTGAATTGGGGACAATGTTCATCTTAAGTGTAAGTGGAGGGTAAAATGATGATACCTCATAGGATACACTTTCGCTTGAGTTTGTTTGTTTGATGGTAGGTGTGTAATAAAACTATGAGAAATACTTGTTAGTGTAATTTTAGCGCCAAATTTAAATTTTTTTACAACATTTAGGAGCGAAACTTTAGCCTTAGCAAGCGTCTCATGGATAGGAGTCGTATGACTAGCACAAAACCGTATCATTCAGAAAAATTTTCCACCAAAATATGTGAGGTTTGCCTTTAGATTTGATAGGAAAAACATTTACTATTAGTGCTTATGAGTGTACCGGTAGCATTTAGATTCTAGAACTTGCGTTAGTGATGCATCCCGAGACCGCTAGTGAGACTACATTCGTGTAGTAGGATTTACTACATGATAAGAGGCATTAGGATCACCCTTGTGTTAAACCCGTATCATAATTACTTGACCATTTAAGTCATATTACTTGGCTAGTTAAGTCAATTAATTTTTCCCATACCTTAGCGTTGTACTCATTTTTAGTACACGAAACCCCTAGTACACCACTCCGAGCCTATCTTTTCGTTTCTAACTTTAAGCATCTTACTTAAAAGAAAATTTTGTTACACCCCAATTAAATGTACACCCAAATCGCCTTAGCCTTCCGTGTATGCACTCATCTTTAGTGCATTATTGTTACATGTTTAAACCCTTAGTTAATTATCTAATTGATTACATGGTTGCTAAGTCGAGTCATATCCTTGTACATATTGTTTTGGGACGATTGGGACTCATGGGTAAAGTATTTATGTTATGGAGTAATGGGGAAGAACATCATTTTATTACCTCCATATGTACGTTAATCTTAAAAGTACACCAAGTGTTTTGATTATCTTAATTCGAGTCATTAGATTAGTTTATTGTAAAGTATGTAAAAATTCAAGTGTAAGGGGAATATTCATTTTCTATGATGTATTATTTTGGATGGTAGGGTAAGAGTGTATGCAAAAAAAAAAAAAAAAAAAAAAAATAATAAATAAATAAATAAATAAATAAATAAAAGAGAAGAAAAAAATATATAGAAAAAGGAAAGAGAAAAAACATACGGACTACCATCCCGTTTCATTCTATGTTTATTTTAAGTTTTTGTTATTTTTGATTTATTAGCTTAAGTCGAGTCTAGTCTTGGCTTAACAACGCCATATTGTACATGTAATTAACCAAGATGATTAACTCGCCACTAGTAAAGATTGCCTATATCCAACAAAACCGTGTATTCCATATCCCCACACCTAACGTTACAACCCTTTAAAATATCTCTTTGATAGTTTATCCTAGGTGCTTACGCCATGTGGTGGAGGTTTGATCCTTTCCCAAACCTATGGTAATCTATTTTGCTATGACAGGTAGTGAGAGATGTTTTCCATTTCCATATTGTGATATACACTTTATTACACCCGAGAGATGTGAGTATCTAAACATTATTTGTGAGGTGCTAGTGTATGACCTCTGTGCTTGTCTTTGGTCTTTAGTGGAACGATTATTTGTTGTAATTACTTTTATATTAGTGTTAAATGACCCATAACTTGTATTTTGATTTGAATAAAAGCACATTTGCTTGAGGACAAGCAAATCTCAAGTGTAAGGGTATATGATGAGGCGAAAAATGAACCGTTTTTAGGGGGTCATTTAAGCCCGGAATTGAATTTATTTGATCAAATGTTGCCCTAAATCGTTCCTTTTGTGATTTTAGGTACTTTGGGAGTGAATTCTGGAAAAGGAAGCATTTTGGATGTTTTTGGAGCATAAAAGTGAAGAAAACGGCAAAGTCTTAATTTTCCTTGCTGGGCACAGTAGATGACGGCGTCAAGAAGGAAAAGATGACGGCGTCAGGAGCAAAATGGATGACGGCCCAGAGAAAACGTGACGGCGTCAGCACAAGGGCGTCAAGAATAAATTTGGCGACGACCTGGAACAAGATTACACATGACGGCGTCAGATCTGGATCTAGGCAATCCGAGAAGATTTTTGGCGGCAAGATGACGACGTCAGAATTTTACTCTTGAAGCCGTCACCTCACAAAATCTATATATACTTTTCTAATTTTCATTCATTAGAGAGGAACTTATGTGGAGAATTCTAGGGCCGAACTTTATAAACCCTAGCTCGTTTGTAACAGTATTTTCAAGGGTTTTCACCCCTTGAAACCCTTCATGTTCAATTGAGATAAGTTTTCTTTCAATTCATTCAATATGTCTATGTGTTGTTTGAATATATCTTATGCTTGTCTTGATCTTAACATGCTAGGCTAGATCTATTGTGTGTTTTCTTGGATGTAATGAAACCTAGATGTTGATTATAGGTTGATTACTTGTTTATAGTTGTAATGGAGGAATGATTTCAATGTTAGGCTGAAGAAAACTGGCAGATCTCCATTGTGTAACTTGCTTGAACGTCTTAAGAAACATGAACCGATGTGTACTAGGTTTTTATGGTTGTATTTAATGCATGAGCGAATTCTAATGATCCCATGTTAGGAGCTTCTTAGCCGGCTCGACATAGGAGTGAAGTAGGAGCTTATAGAATTGGGGAAGTAAGTACGCCACCCCATGAATGGTATTAAGGAATACAATCCGTCATCCACGCAACTATAACAAGTAATTAACCTGTAAAAGATATCTAGGGAGTAGTGAAATCTAAGTAAACACAATTCTCCCATATATTGTTCACACCACTAGTTTAATTTAGTTTATTTACATTTTTGTTATTTTATTTTGATTGCATCTTTAGTTATTGGGTTAGTTGACTAGCAACTAATTCCGCCCACTCCTCTAAAAACCGAGATTTTTATTTTCTTTTATAAAATATAAAAAATACAAAAAGAATCATCCCTCACCTCTAGACCTAGTTCTTAGGTTTTCTAATCCTAGCGACACTATTCCTGAGTTGAACGATCAATCCCCCGGTACTTGTTACTATACTATACTACAACGATCAGGTACACTACCTGGTGGGGGTTGTGAGCTTCTCGAGATCCCTCGAGAGGTAAAACCTGGTGCAATTCCCACGCATCAATGACCATCTACAATACTGCTACATCACCCAAAGACTGCAACACGGTGACAAGTGGGGAATACCCCTGAACAATGCGCGACTAAGGTACCAAACATTAAGGTTGCAATTCATCCCGACTACCCAGATCAAGAGGTATCGATTGGAGGTTCGCTGTATGACAAAGACAGGGCAGCTGTGTGCGCACTCTTGCAGAAAAACCTAGACATCTTTGCGTGGGAACCTAAACACATGACTGGGGTACCATGATCTATCACAAAGCACAAGCTACAAATCCGACAAGGATATCCTCCAATACGACAGAAAAAGCGCGGCCAGGCTCCAGATCGCGCAAAAGCCATCCTGGAAGAAGTACACAAACTTGTAGACGCAGGCATCATGCGGGAAGTCTACTACCATGACTGGATTTCCAATCCAGTAATGGTAAAGAAGAGCGATGGCAGTTGGAGAATGTGCTTGGACTTTACTGATCTTAATAAAGCATGTCCACAGGACTGTTACCCGCTACCAGAGATAGACTGGAAGGTAGAATCTCTGTGTGGATATCCCTTTATATGTTTCCTAGACGCATACAATGGGTACTATCAAATTCAGATGGCTGAGTAAGATGAAGAGAAAACAGCCTTCCACACAAGTCAAGGGGTCTATTGCTATACAAAAATGCCCTTTGGTCTATAGAACGCGGGAGCAACATATCAGCGGTTGGTGGACACAGCGTTTGAAAAGCAAGTTGGTCGCAACCTGGAAGTTTATGTCGATGACCTTGTCATTAAGAGTCATACTGAGGAAGAATTGGTGCGCGACATCGAGGAGACATTCAGAACACTGGGAAAGATAAACATGAAGTTAAATCCCAAGAAGTGTACTTTTGGCGCGATAGAAGGTATGTTTCTTGGGTATTTAATAGAACCTGATGGCATCAAGCCCTGCCCAGAAAAGACAAAAGCTGTCATCGATCTCCCTTCACCACGCACATTGAAAGAAGTCCAGTCATTAAATGGAAAACTGGCTGGACTAAATCGATTCTTGTCCAAATCAGCAGACAAGTCACTCCCTCTCTTTAAGACACTCACGAAGTGTACAAAAAAGTGTGACTTTCGTTGGACCGAGGAAGCAGAGGAAGCTTTTCAACAACTTAAACAACATCTCGCAGTGCTTCCCAAACTTGTCGCACCCCGACCAGGGGAGGAATTGATCATGTACTTATCTGCAACTCATGGAGCAGTCAGCGCGGTGCTATTGACAGATAGGAACTCCATTCAAACACCCATATACTTTGTAAGCGAAGCACTTAAGAAGACAGGGACTAACTATACTGCTATGGAAAAGCTGGTCCTAGCTTTAGTATTTGCAGCTAAAAGACTGCGCAGATACTTTCAAGCGCACCCAATAGCTGTAATTACGGACGAACCCATTAAACAAGTTATCTCTAAACCAGACGCATCAGGACGACTACAAAAGTGGAGTGTGTTATTAAGTGAACATAACATCTCGTATAGACCACGCACTGCAATCAAGGGGCAGATATTAGCCGACTTCATTATTGAGAAGCCAGATACCGATACTCCACCTTCAACTAGCAAGGTAGAATTACAAGATCAGGCGCAGGACTCTTTCTCACTAACCCAGACGGAATGGAATTCACTTACGCACTGCGTTTTGAATTCACAGCCACAAACAATGAGGCAGAATATGAAGCCCTACTTGCTGGACTACGCATTGCGACTCAAATGGGTGTACGCAACCTAGAGGCAAACGTAGATTCCCGACTAGTAGCCAACCACGTACTAGGCGAATATGAGGCTAAAGAAGATAACATGGTCCAATACCTTGAAAAAACCAAGTCTTTAATTCCGAATTTCGATAGGTTTACTATCAAACAAGTCCATAGAGGGGAAAACAAGAAAGTAGATGCGCTTAGCAAAATTGCATCCACGAGCTTTGCGCACTTGTCATAACAAGTATTGGTGGAAACACTAAAGAATAAATCAATCTCGAAGATGGAAATATCCACTGTGATAGAGGAACAGCATCCTACGTGGATGACACCTATCATTGAGTTCATAAGCAAAGGGATCTTGCCACAAGAACAGAAGGACGCTCGTAGGGTACGGCGTACTGCGCAGAGATTTGAACTCCGAGATGACATCCTATATCGACGTTCATTCTTACAATCATGGCTCCGGTGCGTTAGACCCCTACAGGCAGATTATGTACTCCGAGAGATTCACGCTGGTTCATGCAGTATGCACTCAGGACCACGGTCTGTCGTGGCCCGCGCCCTGTGGTCAGGCTACTATTGGACCACTATGCACCGCGATGCGCGGGATATGATAAAGAAGTGCAGCGACTGCCAAGTTCACAGACCAATCCCACGCAGACCACAACAAGAGCTGACCCCCATCACCTCACCATGGCCATTTTATAAATGGGGCATCGACATTGCAGGCCCCTTTCCAGTTGTAGTGGGGGGGGGGGGGGCTAAAATTCCTCATAGTGGCCATAGACTATTTCACCAAGTGGATTAAGGCAAAAGCAGTGGCAAGTATCACAGGTAACCAAGTCAAACGCTTCGTTTGGGACAACATTGTATGCCGCTTTGGCCTACCTGGAGAAATTATTTCAGACAATGGAAAACAATTCTATGACAATCCGTTCAAAGACTGGTGCGCGCAATTAAACATTACACAACACTTTGCGTCAGTTAAACACCCACAAACAAATGGTTTGGTTGAAGGCGCGAATCGCAGTTTCGGCGAAGGAATCAAAGCGCGCCTTGACAAACATAAAGGAAAATGGGTGGATGAGTTGTCACATGTCTTATGGGTGCACCGCACGGCAATAAAAACTAGCACTGGCGATACACCATTCTCTCTTGTCTATGGGATAGAGGCTGTCATACCTGCCGATATTGGAATGCCAACTATCCGTACGGCGGAAATCAATGTTACAACAAATGATGATGAGCGGCGCATAGACTTGGATCTGTTGGAAGAAAGGCGCGAACGCGCAGCCATATGTGAAGCAAAGGCTAAGTCAAAGATGAAGAAGTATTATGATGCAAAAGTCAGAAACACTTCTTTCAGGCCAGGAGACTTCGTATACCGCGCCAATGATGCAAGCCACGCAGAAGACACGGGCAAGCTTGGACCCAAATGGGAAGGACCCTACGAGGTCACAGAAGCACTAGGCAACGACGCATAATATGGAAGGCCATGAGCTAGCACGCACTTGGAATATCTGCAATCTCAAGAGATGCTATATTTAGGAAAGGCTACGGCCCACGCACGGACAACTCTGCACTTTAGTACGTGCCTAATAAATGTCCGTGTATTTGAATTTTCTTTTTTAGGAAATTGTCTTTTATTTTCAAAAACCTGCAAGTATTAGTAAAACGTTGTGGTTTCTAGCTAATTCCATAACACATTTAACTTTATTGCTTACATTCTTTCTTATGTCTCAATATTGTTACTTTATATTTTGCCCACATGGCGTGCATGCACTTACTAAGACCTATGATGGCAGAAAGGATGAGTAAACCTACTAACTAACTCGTTGAGTAAGAGGGTTGCAAACCCATCATCACTGGATCACGCATCCTTGCTAAGCACCTTACTTTCAAGACATTGAAGTAAGTTTAAATGCGCATCCCACGTAGGATACGCCACATCACGTACACTGTACATGTTTAACAATTTACGAGCCAAGACTCTTGGTCAATTAATATAATATTTGCAGCACGCTGCTAGTCCACTCATACACTTATGTATCTTTTCTTCACATATATTTATTAAGTTATGGATTTAATACATATTTTCCGACGTACGTTTTAATTTTGACCCTTAGCAAGTCTTTCACGAAAAGACATATATTCTAAGTACAAAATAATATAAACAAGACGAACAAAAAAGTTACATATTATTATTCATAAGAACCACGAGTTTATACAAATTACATATACAAAAAATATCTACATGCTACGAGCACGTCTATGGCCTGAGTTACTAGCCGTAGACGCTAACTCCCCAGCCTCACTCAGCCTTCTCAGCAGGCTGCTATCCTCCTAAGATACTGTCGGTACGCTGACAGGAATCCCATCGGACCTAGGGAGATGGGCCGCCCCAACACCGCAGATTCCCCTTCACGCCTTGCTTACGCGCAAGCATTGTCTCATGCGCCTCTAAAGAATTCTTCAAAGAAATTTCCTTCTCGAGGGCGAAGGGATTGAGCATGTGGCGGGGACGAGCAAAGATAGGCACCTTCAGCTGTGACTCGTCTGACTTCAAAAAAAAGTCAGGCTGGGCCTCCGCATCCTCGGCTATGTGTCTGGCCAGAGTCAGACCCTGCATGATCACGCCGATTGGATAATCTTGATCACGCTCCAATCAGACGATATGAGGAAAGTCAAAAACCTTCATCTTCTCCATGGCCTCCACAAGCTCATCAAAAACATCCGCGTTGTACCCAGGTACTTCTGAAAGCGGCACCGTCAGCATTTTGCTCTCGTGAAGCTCTTCCACAGCCTGCGCCTTGCCACGTGCCATGGCGCACTCCACAACTTTCCCAAAGGCCTCCATGACCTCCTGAGACTCCAGCGTGCCCATGGCAGCTAAGCGCAGACGATGGCTGATCAACCACCTGTGAATATAACAACGCACGCGTTAGAAGAAAAAAAGATGAAATAAATACCTGCGCTCAGCAATAGAAGAAACTAGATAAGGATACAACTCCTCATCGTACTCTATACTCAACTTGCTCAGCTTGCTCTCCTGCACCTTCAGAGCCTCCTCCACACGCTCGCGGAATTCATCAAGGTAGGCGAAGTGCCTGCCTCTGTTCTCTTGCAGGTACTTTAAACCCCAAGCGCAGTTAGCCCTGTGCTGTTCAGCATCCGCGCGCTCGCGCTTCACCTCAACCATTAAAGACAGCTTCTCATCCGCGAGCCTCCTAGCATGTGCAGTTGTAGACTTTACATCCGCTCGCGCATCAGCCAACTGCGCCCTAAGCAGAACAATCTCCTTATCCTTCTGTGCGAGGCTGCTGCTTTCACCAACATACTGAGCCTTGAGCTGAGTAACCAACTCAGCCTGACGCTCAGCAGCCGCACCCAACTCTTCCATCAGTTGCTGCGCATACATCTCCTCACGCACCCTCAACGGCTCCTCCACATGATCATGAGCCGCTTGGGGTGACACCAACCCCTCAACAAACGCTGCATCACCCCCTACAGCTTTGTCACTACACGCAAAAATAAAGGGTCAAGACATTGTGTGGCGAATAAGGAAAAAGAAAACAAATAATCAAACAATTGTTACTTACGTAGGAGGTGAAGTCTCAGCATTCCCATGCGCAGCAAAGGATAATGACGTCTCCTCATCTGTGGACTCATCCACAATGATAGTATGACGTCTGCGCTTGGAGGTACCTTCACCACCATCATCAACAGCCTTGCACTTCTCACCTTGGCGCTCCTCTTCAGAGTCAGTTTCAACCCTGAGGATCCCAACACTGTCAGATGACTCAGTGTGTACGCGCTCAGGAGCTGCCACTTCCTGCGCTGGAACAGTCTGCACCGGTGTCGCATTCACAATAGGCTTTGTTGCGTCAGAGGACTCTTACTGCACATGCTCCAAAATACGTCCAGCGGTAGCCTCCAAGATAGGCAATTCACCCTCCCTCAGGGGGCGCACGCCCACAGTCACCTGCGTGGGTGATGAGTGTGTAAATACTCATCATTTTTGGTCAATCTGAACTGCAAAAACATTTAAAAACACTCAGAAATGCATCAAAATACTGAAAATATTCCAAAGATTGTGTTTTATATGTTTCAGATGCAAAATGAGTAAAAACAGATGAAAAACACACAAAGTTTGCATATTTGGCAGTTTCAGTCCCTCAAATTTCATAAATTTGCAGAATTAGTCCCTGGAAGTTTATTTTGGAATAAAAAGTCAAAAATGGTCCTTGGAGTTCACAAAATATCACTTTTAATCCATGGATGAAAAGTTTGAGAAAATTACGAGTTTAGTCCCTGGAGTTTCAGTTTTAGCAAAATTGGTCCCTGAAAAATTAAACATGAAAAATATCAAAAGAGGTCTTTGTACTATTCATAATTGGCAAAATACATCATTTTGATAACTTTGGAAAAAGTGCAAATTCAGTCCTTCAATTTCCAGGAATTACATTTTAGGTCCTTAGGCTTAAAGTCATTACAAACCAAATGGATCCATGATACTATCATAAACCAAATCCCAAAATCCTAAACCATGATCCAATCCAGCAAACCACCAACCCCAACTCTTCCTAAGGCCATACCCCACCCCCACACGTTTAATATTACCAGGTTTGACCCCAGTCAAACCCGTTTGACCCTTGTCAAACCCGTTTGACCAAACCATCTTCCACCTCAATACCATTCCCCCTCCCCTGCAATACCACCTCCACCATCACCACTTGACTTCTGACAACCCTCACCCTTATCCCTTTCACAAATTACACTCCCCAAGAAGCAATCATATCATCCCCCCTATTGCAAAGATATCAGACCCCAATTGGTTCCACCCATTTTCCCGCTAAATTGCCAACCAATGGCTCAGATGAAATTGAGTGATCCAAAGGCTCATATGAGTGATGGGAAATGTTCAGAAAGGCCCACAAACCCTAAAGGGTCACTACAAATACAAGGAAGAAGGCAGAAGACAGGAGATTAGATTAGAGTAGTTTAGTAATTTAATTTTGATGTCGAATTTAGTGTAACTCAAGTCTGTTATTGTAATTTTCATCTTCAGTTAAACTCTCAACTTAATTTAAGTGTAACTTTAACCAGTCAGTTGTAATTCAAAGTATCATTTAAATGCAAGTTTTCATTTTCAAGTAAAATTCTCATTTTAGTTTAATATGTGTTAAAAATATTGTTTACTGCTTCATTTAGCTCAGTTTAGCTTAAGTTTAAGCTTTAATAAGCTTTGGAAGTGTGTTAGGTACTATTAGTTATAAATACAAAAAATACTTAAAAATCATAGAAAAATCAAGGAAAAATAAAAAAATCCTGTGTGAAGATGAAGAATGCATTGGGGCAGGGTTGATGTGGTTTGCTGAGGTTACTAGAACTCCATGAGGAGGTGTTAGGTTAGGTGCAACTCCTTGGATCTTGGTTCTTGATATCACAGGTTACATAGTTCAATTCCATCACAGCCATTTTAAAGTAAGTTCTTTATGTAGTTTTTGCATATGTCTCAATATAGGTTATTTGCTGTGATTAGTAGTTAATTGTGTGTGTGTGTTACTGCTTATTTGAGTTGTTGAAAGAGTTAGTATCTAGTCTTTGCAAAACTTAGCCTGATATCATACTCTTACTGCCTCAATTAAGTCTTTTCTGAATCTACATTACCTAGGGGGTTAGCTGTGCTTTAATAGTCTTTATATAGATTTAGTAATTAATTTCTGTTGACATAAATAATGTATGAAAACGTTATTTATATTTTTCGATATCTCTATATTTTTACGATCACAAAATGAAAACTCGTCAATCGTAAGATTACTACGTAAACAAGTATTAAGCTAGTTTATATCATTATATCCAACTTAATCACTTAAGGTATGGATAAACAAGTGCTTAATACATCTCATGATCAAAGGGGTATTTAATTAACTAATACAAAGTTTATTTAATTATATAAACATATTATATATTTTTGAAAAACACTTTTGGTAATAAAGAAAAATGTTTTAATCATACTAAATATATGATTTTAAATTTTTAACCAAAATCAGTTAGTTTTTCACCAAATAAACTTTCCTCACTAAAAAACAAAAAATTTGGCCGTTACAACTGGGCGGCCCCCTTAATTATAAGGGGCGGTCCCCTTAATTTTAAGGGGGCCGGCCTTGATTTAAGGGGACCGGCCACGCTCCTGTGTAAGAATTTGTTGCCTATAAATACCACCGTAATTCTAGAATTTTGCCTCACCTTTTGCACCAAATTTTCAGATCTAAAACTCTCTAAACATCCTTCAAAACCCTTTGATCATTAGTATATTAATCCTTGTTTCAAGTGATTCAATCCCTTTTCATCCATCCTCATCCAAAGTGCAAAAGAAGAACACTCCTTCTACAATTAAGTTCAAGTAGTATTGAAGAGTAGTTGTGCATAGTGTATATATATTATTTGTGAAGTTGTGTTATGTTTGTAATAAGTAGTATAGAAGAAATTGAAGTTGTGTAGGAAGTAGAAGTTGAGTAGTAGTGAAGTAGTGTAGTTGTGAAGAAGATAGGTGTGAAGTAGATTGAAGTGAAGAAGATAGGCGTGAAGAAGAAAGGTGTGAAGAAGATAGGTGTGAAGTAAATAGGTGTGAAGAAGTTGTGATTAAGTTGTGACGTAGTTGTGTTGTGTAAATTGGTGTGTAAGGTTTTCTCCGCCATAAGGGAGTTTGTTGACATAGTGAAGAAAACTCTCGAGTAGGTGACTCGGGGAGTGGAGTAGGAACAAGGATGGTGACCTTGTAGCCGAACCACTATAAATCCTTGTGTTGTGGTCTGATCTCTCCAACTCTTTTCATTACTTACTTATTTACCTATACTATATTAGCTTAGTTAGTTAGTTATTATATAATTGTTCATATAGTGCAAGTATTGAGATCACATAAACTAGAATTGAAGTTTTTAAAACAAACTTGTTTTCATAAATTTTAAAAGGCCGTAAAACTATTCAACCCCTCCTTCTAGTTTTCCACAATTGGTATCAGGAGCCACGTCTTGCAAGATCTTTAAAATATATTGTATTTTAAAACTTGTAACGATCTATGGAATCCGAAAAATATTTAGAAGGGCAATCTATGCAAAGACCACCACTATTTGAAAGTGATGGATTTTTATATTGGAAAAATCGATTCGAAACTTATGTGAAATCAAAAGATCTAGATCTTTGGCATATTATTACCAATGGTGATTTTTTACCTATTCAAAATAACCCCGAAACAAAGAAAGATGAAATCGTACCTTTTGAAAAACAAAATGATGATTTAAAAAGAAAACTTGCTAAAAATAATGAAGCAAAAATTGTTATTTATAATGCGCTACCACGTAAGGAGTACGAAAGGATCTTTATGTGTGAAACCGCAAAAGAAATTTGGAACTCTTTATTAATAACTCAGCAATGTAATAATCAAGCCAAAGATAATAAAATAGATCTACTTGTTCAACAATATGAGCAATTCACGATTCCGGAAGAGGAATCAATTGATAATGCTTTTGCTAGATTTAACACTATCATCACAAGTTTAAAAGCACTTGATGAGAATTTTTCTAGTAAGAATTTTGTAAGGAAGTTTCTTAGGGCTCTTCACCCAAAATGGCGAGCTAAAGTGACGGCTATTGAAGAATCAAAGAATTTGTCAACGTTTAAAAGCACTTGATGAGAATTAGGCGTGAACAAGAAAGGTGTGAAGAAGATAGGTGTGAAGTAAATAGGTGTGAAGAAGTTGTGATCAAGTTGTGACGTAGTTGTGTTGTGTAAATTGGTGTGTAAGGTTTTTCTCCACCATAAGGGAGTTTGTTGACATAGTGAAGAAAACTCTCGAGTAGGTGACTCGGGAAGTGGAGTAGGAACAAGGAAGGTGACCTTGTAGCCGAACCACTATAAATCCTTGTGTTGTGGTTTGATCTCTCCAACTCTTTTCATTACTTACTTATTTACCTATACTATATTAGCTTAGTTAGTTAGTTAGTTATTATATAATTGTTCATATAGTGCAAGTATTGAGATCACATAAACTAGAATCGAAGTTTTTAAAACCAACTTGTTTTCATAAATTTTAAAAGGACGTAAAACTATTCAACCCCCCCTTCTAGTTTTCCACAATTTCAATAATTAAAACAGTAGGTGCAAGGTTACATATAGGATTGGTAGTGTAATTTGAAACTTAAAGGGGTGTTTGGATTAGGTTAGTACTCTGTGATCTTGGTGATCTCTTGCTGTGTTCTTGGCTTGCTTAGACTGCATTAGGGATGGTTTAGTTAGTTGAGTCATTAATTTGGTCACTTAGATACTAAAAAGTCAAAATGATCATAATCACCTCCTATTTAGTTAACTGTTAGTGTATTGGGGTGCATAAGCCCACAATTAGTTGCAAACTTAGCTTCTCTAGCTTATCTTAGTCTTTTAATACCTTATTACATCTTACTAAGTCATTAGGAATCAGTGGAAACTCAAGAAAGTCAACCTAATAGTTTTTCTTAAAAGTTAAAATCTCATGTTCTTGCTGAAATCCAATTCTTGGATGAATTGTTTTGAATTTTGTGATTAGATTTAGGCATTGAAACTTGTTTCTAATTGTAACCCCCCAGCTAGTCTTTGAATTCCTAGTGTCACTTCATTTTTGCTATTTTTACTGTGGGCCCCACATTGGTCCAAACACAGCTGCAGGGGGCATCACTTCCCCTGCTGCAGCAGACCACCACACCACCACCACCTTTGGTGGTTGTTGTAGGCCTCTACAGTGGGAACCACACCCCCCTCCTTGGTTCCTTGGACTCCCCTCCTGGCCACCTTCAAAGTCTGAGCTAGCTTTTGAGCTTAATTTCCCTGGGACCCACTTGAATTCCCCCTTAACTCTGTCCCATTTTCACTGTTAAAATAAGACAACCAAGTGCCTAATCTTGCTTATTTGGCTTATCTGTGGAACCCTTTTGTTGTTTTTAGCTCACACCAGTCCATTTTACTTATGTGAACCTTTTCCCACCTCTGTGGGCCCCACAGAGGTTCATTTCCTACAAAGTCAACATAAGTCAATTGTGTAAGCTTTTAGTGTCTAAACTACTTATTTTTAAGTTAGAAAAAAGTTGTTTTTGTAAAAGTTGTTTGTTTTTAGTGTTAAAATAATTTTGTAAAAGAAAATTCCAGAAAAACCAATTTTAAAATAAGTGATAGTTTCTATTTAATATTAATTATCTTTTTAATTTTCCTTTTTAGCTTTTTATTAAGCAACTTGCATTTTTATATATTTTTTTTAATTTTATTTTATGTTAAAGTATTTTAAGTAATTTTTCTAGATTTTTATCTTGTTATTTAGTATTAATTAGATTTAATATTAGTTTTAGTAATAGTTAATTAATAATTAAGTATTAAATAGCAAAATTAGTTTTTATAAAGTAATACCTAGTTTTTATATTTTTCCTAGCTTTTAAATGTTATAAAATAATTTTAGGAATTTTTCTATAATTGTTACTGTTCATATTTTAGTTTTTATAATTTAATTAGTTTAATTAGTTATTAATTAATATTTAGGATAAATCGCTGTTCAAAAAAAAATTAATATTTAGGATAATAATTAGTAAAATAGTCTAAATATAATTTTTAGAAACTTTTTATAATTTTTTAGGATTCCTGTGATGGTTAATTACTTTTATAAATTTTCTCATAATTTTCTAAGTCATTTAGGTATTATTAGTAATTAAAAAGTAGATTTAAAATAGTTTTATTAATTATTAAATAGTTTAAATTAGATTTTAATTAATAATAAATAATAAAATAATTAAAAAAATAATTTTCTTTTTAATTTCATTTTCTTTTAATTTTAAGTTTGTAAAAGTTTCATTTTCACCCCCTGTAGTTTATTTTCCTTAAAACTCACATTTTTCTCAGCACACAATCGTGTTTGATTTTAATTCGGTTTACGTTTGTACATTTCTGTTTCCCGTGATTGTTAATACTATTATTCCTAGTCCTTCCAGTAGTGTAAACAAATCCAAATCTTTATCTGGTTACTCCCTATTCAATTCACCCGATCACAAACCCGTTTTGATTACCATCACACCTCGTCGGGACATAACGACCCGGGGAACCACTATACTATTCCGCGGAGTATTGACTCTAGGCTGTTTGACCTAGTTGACCATTGACCTTGGTCAATAATATCTGACGGTTTAGCATCAATCAGTGGGCTTTGTCAACCTCACCACGGAAAACAGATCCATCTATGCGCAACACATGAACGCACAGAAAAAGTTAGTTGATAAAATTAAAATATACAAGAGTGCTTACATTATCAACGCGAAGATAAGAAAGGACAAGTACCCACCCCGGCCGCTTCCATCCAAAACTGTTGGCACTTCATTACTTCCTCCGAAATAGTTGCGACTCATTCCCATATGAACCAGAAACTCCTCGGGATAGGAGTTGATTGGGATGCGGTTACCGTTAAGGGTCTCCGCATCCTCCACGTTGTATGTACCGGAATCTGGGCGCTCATCCTTTGGAAGCGTCCCTTGAGTATAAAACCCAGAGAGCATGGTGAATACCCTATCATCTATCCAGAAAAACTTTTCCCTCCAACCCCTAAGGGAGTCCACTTTTTCAGTGTAACACTGATAGCGCCCTGGGCGCTTCGAAAACATAATCCACCCGTTCGACCACGTTGTGTGGTAAAACGAGCGGAAGAGGTTGATAGTGGGATTTATCGCAAGTAAGCGACAATTTATTTCAAAATTTGTTATTTTTGCCGCACCTATACAGTGCAGCTGCGAAATATGCAGACGATAGAAATTGAGCACATCGCTAAAAAATAGGGATATAGGCACGCGCTGGTTGGCAAACTCAAAAAAGCCCGTGTATACCCCTATTTTCCCCTCAGGGAAGTCTGCGATACATGCGTCCGCATCCGGTACTTCCGGATGCACCTCAAGCGGGATGAAGTAGTCGGAGGTGAACTGACGTAGTTCATCCTCGTCCATCTCATAACGGAAATCTTCTAATTGACGAACCATTTTTCCTAAGATGTGCACACGCAATTACCTTCGAAGATACTAGCTTTTTCTTGAACAAAGATTCCATAATATGGAGGAAATGGTATTTTTTCACTGTGGTAAACACATTGAAAATGGGAACCCTTTATATAGGGTTTCCCCTTGCTTTGGATGAATGACAAGTGGATCCCACTATCTCCATCGTGTGGTTTGCATACCAACAGGTACATACACTTTTTCACGTATCTCAAGGGATACGTGGGATATTTTGAGGCTAGATACATCGTATCCCCCTTTTGGCGGGAAATACTGGAATCTTCCCCGCCACGCTTGCCGCTAATATTATTAGTCTAGCATCCGCGGTTAATACCTACGCATACTAGACTGGGGGGACATGATGACGTCTAGTCCATACTCGGGTCACGAACCCGATTAATGAACATTACTAAGACCAAATCTACCACGAGTGGGCTATCATAGTAATGATTGGGCTACCATACTAACGGATTGGGCTCACGAAAGCCCAAACCCAAAGTTATTTATGGTCTTGATATAGATATCTCTTATTTAAGGGTTATATGTCCAAACCGGATACATACCGAAGAGTGAGGTGCACGCATCCAATAAGGATTCCGTGCCTATATAAAGCATATCATAACTCTCGTTAAAGGTACGACTTACAACCCTAACTCTTCAATATAACCCTAAAAACCGATTACTTACTCTCACGCCGGAGGATAATCGTGGGAGACAATCCCACGATAAGCCTAACGGTGTTTGTTTGTTTTCTTAGTGTGCAGGTCTCAAGCATTAAGATATAATTGGTATGAGAACAGGAACTCAAATAAGGAACGCCCAACTTTTGTATCAACATTGTTCACCACATCAAATTTCATAAAAAAAAAAAAAAAAAAAAAAAAAAAAAAAAAAAAAAACCTTTGGAAAGAATATGTTTTTACGGAATATTTCTTCTAAAATCACTAATACAAAGCACAATCTATGTTGAAATCTGATTAATTTTCCTTATCAACGCATAAAATATCAAAACTTGTTATATTTATTTCTGCCAAGGATTTTATTATTATTATTATTATTATTATTATTATTATTATTATTATTATTATTATTATTATTATTATTATTATTATTATTATTATTATTATTATTATTATTATTATTATTATTATTATTATTATTATATTTATTTATTTTTTATTATAAACCATCACTTTAATAGAATGGTAAATTGCAAAAATGGTAATTAAAGTATCACGAAATTGTAAAAATGGGACCGAGTTATAAAGGCGTGCAAATTTGCCATTAAGGTTTCGTAAAAGTGCAAAATAGCCACCGAGAGCGTTTTTCCGTTAGTTTGCTCGTTAAGTTCCACATCGTTGAAGGTAGTATTGTCATTTCATGGTTCATTTTCTCTCCCGCCAACTATAATTGAAGGACTATATTTGCAAATAACGTAAACTCTTGAGTTAAAGTCTTTGATGAAGTTTCGGAGGCATTTGGTGATAAAGTAATTGTCAGGTATGGTTCGTATGCAAACATAGGGAAGGAGATGATAGAAGAAATTCTTAAATGGATGTGGAACAAAAACTTCAACGAACCAAATATGGGTGGCAAAGGATGTGGAACAAAACCTTCAATGAACAAAACCTTCAACGAACAAAACCTTGGAAGTGCTAGTGGTTGCTCCAAAGATGTAGTTTCAGAGACAAAAAGAAGGAGGGGAGGCCCAGGAAAAAAGTTACTTTTTCTGTACCAATCAACAATCAGAGTACAATGTCACCAAAAAAGAAGAGGGGAAGGTCTGTTGGGAGTGGGAAAAAGGAGGGGAGTCATAGTCCGAGTACAAGTACATAAAAGAGGAAGAGGAGAAGGCCTGTTGGGAGTGGGAGGAAGAGTAAGGGGAAGGAGGAGCATACAGATATTGGTATATTAATGGAGTAGTATATTTCATTTACGTGTCATTTTTAATTTGTTTATGTTGGATTTTATGTTAATTTTGATAGACTTTAATATGCAGCCTCTTCGAGTGGCATGATTGAGTGCCTTGATTGGTAGGTTTAGGATAAATATAGTATTACGGGTCATGTTAATTTTGATAGACTTTCATATCAATATGTAAACAGAAAAATGATTAAAAACCATACTTAAAACACTGGTTCTAAGCAGAAGTATTGTAAGTAAGTATTCACATTGGTTATGGGTGCTGGTTGAGTAGTCATGGTGAGAAGGTTAGCCTAAAATATAGGTAGATGGTTAAGTGCAATAAAAGATTAATTGGAGTTGTATAATTGTCAAGGTGGGTTAAGTCTTTCAAATGTCAATTAAGAGTTTTACCCGCCAAACATAAGTATTCTAAGTAAGTATTCACATTGGTCATCAGTCATATCTTCTAATTACTCTCACCATCTTAAATGTGTTGTTAGTTGCTATACAATGTTGCAAATTAGCTTACTGATAGTAATGTAGTGATAGCAATAGTCAAGGTGGGTCAACTATTTTAAATGTCAATTAAGAGTTTTACCCGCCAAGTTCTTGCCTTTATATGCAGATGTAATAGCTTCATTTCAACTCAATCAATGAAATAATCTTTCTTTCAATCACTATGTTCTCTCTCAGTTTTCTCATTATATTTTATGATATCTGTTCTTACTAAAGGAACAACAAAAGATTGTTTATATGTCAAATTAGCTTACTGATTATAATGTAGTGATAGCTTATCAGTTGTAGTATTGACGTTTGAATTTAAAATGTGGCAGATTTACTTGGTTATGGAGGTGAAGTTGTGTTCAGCATGCACAATAATGAAGTATTTGAATTTGGTCCATTAAGGTATGTACAAGGGAATGTTTCTACACTTTGTGGCTTTGTCTGTGATAGACATGTCTTTAGCCTACGTAACATCCCGATTTTTAAATAAAGTAGTAACAGATATATCTATTATTTTAGTGGATTGAATAGAAAAGTCCCACTTTGACGGTATGAATAATATAGCAAGTGGGGACTTGATATGTAAATAACATATGACCTAGTTTGCAAGACAATCTACTACAAGGGACTAATTATGTCATAACTATCAAAACATGCTTGGTCTTATCTAGTTGTTTATTGAAGTCGGTTTAAGGAGATAATATCTCCCTCCCATTCACGACATAGAGAAGAAAAGAGCAGGAAGAAAATACTTTCTTCACTTTGAAGAATTCTTTACATATCATGATCTCTATCAATTTCTATCAAGGATTAAGCCTGATTAAGCAAGGGTTATAAGGGTTTAACATGGTATGAATGATTAAGGAGCTTCAAGTGATTTCATGTTCTTCCCCAATTCAAGGTAAGTAGTGAATTATACGTTTAAACATGAATATAAGCTACGCGGTTATGATTAGCAAGTGTTATACATGATTATGTGATGAATTCATGAATTCATGGTTTATGATTCAAGGGTTATGCATATGATTATTAGGGTTTATGATGGGATTATGTTAATGATCATGTTAGAGTGTTTAGGAAGTGTTTATGTTGATTATTGAGTTGAACGAAATACCCCTTTATGTGATATATTATGTTAAACAAGTTGCTGAAATTTTCAGCAAGGATTAGTCATGTTTGAAAAATCATATAAAATCGATAGTAGCTCTAATTGAATCATGGCTAGACTTTCTGGAAAGCCTAAGGTGTCTACTTCAGTTGTTATTCATGAAGTTTGTGCTCATTTAGAGGTTAAATGGGTCAAAAGTGCAACTTAGTACAGCAAGGGCTGATGTTGAAATATGCAGCAAACCGAACTTTAAAAATTCATACAGGATAAACCGTAGCTCCATTGGGAGCGTTCCATACCTTTTCGGAAAGGGGAAACAGTATACTTTCATGGAAAATTAGCCTCATGACCTGGTTATATAGTTAAGTCAGTTAGAAAGTTGTATTTGCAGGCTATTGCAGAAAATTAGCAAACACCTTATTTAGTGTTTTGATGATTATGATATGATATGATATGATGTTTTTGCAAGTCCCGAGTGATTATATGCTATGATAGCTTATGTTCTCAGCCTATATGATTATAATTCATGTTATGAAAGTGTAGAACCAAGTGACAAGACTTGCTTAGCTTAGCTCGAGTTCGCGAGCATAGTAATTCATGTTTGGCGAGATTTATGCCATAACTAGTTTATTAGTTCATGCATTATAGTTAGTTTATGTGTGCTTAGTTGCACTTATATTTGGATTATCATGTTATATTCATGCCTAGTTGTTATGTGTTAACATTATACGTGTGCATCTATCATGATATAGGTGTTTGAGGCATATTCAGAATCATTCATCTTGCATTATACGGCCCAGGTGAGTAACGGATTTTAAGTTAACATGTTTAGTAGATTAAGCGTGTTTAGTATATATATGCCTTGCTATATCTCAAGTACTCTGTAAGTTATGTATCATGTTGACCCGTGAGGTCATATTAGTATCATGTTGACCCGTGTGGTCATATTCAGTATCATGTTTACCTGTGAGGTCATATTAGTATCAAGTTGACCTCTTTAGTCATATAAAGTATCAAGTTGACCCGTTGGGTCATATTAACTATCATGTTGACCTGTTGGTCATATTAAGTATCATGTTGACCCGTGTGGTCATATTCAGTATCATGTTGACATGTTTAGTCATATTAAGCATCAAGTTGACCCGTTTGGTCATATTAAGCATCAAGTTGACCCAAGTTGACCCGTTTGGTCATATTAAGCATCAAGTTAAACCGTTTGGTCGTATTAAGCATCAAGTTGACTTGTTTGGTCATATTAACTATCATGTTGATCTGTTTGGTTATATTCATTATCATGTTGACCTGTTTGGCCATATTCAGTATTAAGTAGACCTGATTGGTCTTATTCAGTAGTATGTCGTGGCTCAACGTCAGTATTATTTATAGCGAAAACTTAGTTATATGCCATAGCGGTCTAAGCATTATGTTTATAGTAGTTCAGTTGTATTATCAAGTTATAGCTCAGCCTCGTTTTATGTTATAGTACAATTTTAGTATCATGTCTTAGTTTAACCTCGTGACCATATTATTGCTCAGTTTTTATATTCAGCTTAGACTCAGCTCCAGCTCAGCTTAGTATCATGTTGTAGTCGAGCACAAGTATTTAGCATAATCTTAATTTATATATGAATGTTATATGCGTTTAGTAATGTGTGCAAAGTGCTTTATGCACTTTTGGCCTACAATGCATTTATATATGCATGTCATATTCTATTAGGTACATGCTTATGCAGTTTATAAGGCGCGCCAAGGCTTAATGCACTTAATCAGTCAGAATGGTACTTTATGCATTGCTCAATGTATTTAGTACTATAAGTATACAGTTAGTTATGTAATCACATACAGTTGTTCCAGAAAAAGTTGGAACTTAGACCTCCTTAGTGGAGAATCGAGCCTTAGAATAGTAAATGTTCCAAAATCGGAACTCAGACATCCTATATGGATGATTAACATGTTTATATGGCTCGTTAGCTATGTATTCATCCAGTATAGTAATATAATTACTCATTCAGTATGTGCTTATGCACTCAGCCGGTATAACTATAAGTACTTAGTCAGTTAGGCACCAAGTATGTGCTTAGTTATGCAGTTAGTTATGTACTCAGTATGCTTATGTACTCGGTCAGTAACATGGTGTATCATGTATTTAATCAGTCAGTGTTGTGCTTATGCGGTTAGTCAATATTATGCTTCATGTAGTCAGAATAGTACTATATATACTTATTCAGCATCATGCTTATGTTCAGTTTATGATTTAATACAGTTCCGTTATCTCACTAAGTCTTATAGACTTATCGTTCTCAGTTTATATTTTTGTAGGTATGCAAGATGAGACCATGTCATGCTAAATGGGGCGTAATGGGTTAAAATGGTGTAGCTCGCGGGTTAGGTAACGAGCTTCTCATTTCCATCATTTGTTATCAGTTTGGAATGCCCTTAAATCAAGAACCAGCTTTTTTACCAAGTTTAAAGAGTCATTGTTATGTATTTTTGCAAAGTTTAGTATTTTAACGGGACGTTTGAAATAAACCCGTATGATATAGAAAATACGCTTCCGCTAGTTTTATCAATGTATACAGTTTACAGATTTAAAAAAAAATCTGGGCGTTTTAGCCTAGGTCTGGATGATATGTTTTCACGCATTAGGGGAGAAAATAGGTTGTGTTCTTTTGTTTGCCTTGCAAATCATTAGAAGAAGGTTTGAAGTTGATTCACACAGACAATGATGTGCATACAATGATTGACCTAGGTTGTCGTGCCAATTTTGTAGACTTGTTTGTTGCTCACACAAAACAGGTGTTATCTCCCTACTATTTAAACAACATTGATGCAGAGGATGATGCTGGGGAGGTTTTCGGATGGGTAGAAGAAGATGATAGCTTGCGGTGCTCTATTACTTCAACTCCTTTTAGGACTACCACTTCAAAACCTTATAGAGTTGTGGCTGATGTTGATGATTCAAAGCCTGAATTCGAGAAGCATAAAAAGAGTATGAAGAGGTCTGCGGATAGAGATGGTGGTTCTATGAAGAAGATAGCATGTGCAAGTGGTTCAGTGAATGTAGGAGCTACGGGTGCGGGTCTTGTGAGGCCAAGAAGTGATGTAAAAATCACTAATTGCTTGCTGGCTCTAAGGGCACCAAGATCAATGGGAAACAATGTGATTTTATTTTGACCAGGTGAGTCTAATGAATTGATTAGCAAATTTTTTGTGGATACATTGAATTGCCTATTATAGTAACCTCATTTCATTGCATATTTTGATTGTGCATGTATAGTTGCACACCTATCTAGCAGAAGCTTTTGAAGATTGACATACGGGTTTAATCTTTTGGGATTATGTATTGTGTAGTGAACAATATCAGTTTTAATTTAGTTGTATTTACTAATGTAATTTGATCTAATGTAACTTGAACTATTTTACCTCTCTTTCGAATACACCAAAGGGTGTGTGGCGGCATTGTGATGGGTTCATTTGTTTTTGTACATGTCGACCAATATTATGTAACTTGAACAATATTTCAGATGGGTTAAATTTTTAGTCAATATTGACTACTATCAATACTCTATTTTGTGTTTCTGCTATATAATATGTTTGTCTTTGTTTCTTTGTTTGTGTTTGTTTCTTTTGTGTTTGTGTCTTATGGTTAGAATTCATTGTTTGTGATACGAATCAAATAGTATAAAGTATAAACCAAGAAAATCGGGATCAAACGACCCCTTCCATTAATAACCATACATTTACAACCATAACATAGGGGAAACCACAACCCTTATCTACACCTACAACCTTACGACAAGGGCACCAAAATGAACAAAAGAAACCACAAATGCTCGACCACCTACCACCTACCACAGTACTACCTACTACCTACATTCATCATACACAACAAAAGAACCCATCACAGCCTCCAGCACCTAACCCCTTCACATGTACGTTTGCCTCATAGCAAACTCAATCTTGGAAACAATGCTGTTGTTTGTTTGCCTAAGCATCCTTATCAACCCCCTCATATTTCTCATGTCATATGTCTGAATCCTCCTAAGCTTGTTCACATTAGCCCTTGCAGCTCTCGAGCCCCTTAAGAGTTGGAGCTCCGCAATCAGGTCCCCCCTAATACCCAGCATATTAGACAGCTTTTGGCACCTACTCATCAACTCTTGTGCATAATGAATGTCTTCCTCAACCTATCGGTGGTAATGGGATAACATCATTTCCGATATGACAAACGAGTTACAGGCAATCCCGAGATCAAGACGTTACTGGAAAAGGGAATGATAATTTTTTGGTTACGGGTGTGTATGTTTCTGCTTGTGTGTGTGTGTGTGTGTGTGAAGTTGTTGTGCCAATTTAATATGGTAGCATGAGAATAACTTTCCAAAATTATCCATTGAGGTCATGTCACACTTATACCAAAAGTTTCCCGGCAAAATGAACCATGAAATGATAATACTACCCTCAACGACGTGGAACTTAACGAGCAAACTAACGGAAAAATGCTCTCGTTTGATTGAGGTTTATGAGATGAATACTAATGCAACAAATTCTATTTCTGATGACAGTATCAAAGATACAATGGTTGCTGATCAGTTTGTGAAGGAGTTAACGTTTTTATTCCACGTAGTGTGGTTGAAAAGGTTAGTGCACGTCTTGAACATACCCTATATGGCTACTTTATTGGTAATAGAATGGCGTTTCCAGTGGTTAAATACTATGTTAAAAATAATTGGGCTAAATATGGTTTGAAAAAGATTATGATGAATGAAAAAGGCTTTTTCACTTTAAAATTCGATACTTAGTCTGGTTTAGAAGCATTTTTGGAAGGTGGCCCTTGGATGATACGAAAATCGCCGATCATTCTTAAGAAATGGTCAATTGATACTAGGTTGTGTAACGAAGAGCTAACTTGTATTCCGGTATGGGTTAAATTATATGATGTTCCTATTCAAGTGTTTGAAGAGGATGGTATTAGCTTAATTGCTTCATTTATTGGCAAGCCTATTATGCTTGATTCGTATACGAGCTCTATGTGTAAGGATTCTTGGGGTAGGAGTAGTTTTACTCGGTGCTTGATTGAGGTTAGTTCAGAGGCTGAACTCATAGAGTTTGTTACTATTGGTGTCCCCTCTCTTATAGGGGATGGTTTTACTAAAGATACCTTCCTAGTTGAGTATGAATGGAGGCCTCCCATGTGTACATTATGCAAGCTTTTTGGCCATATCCATGATCATTGCCCTAATAAAGTGGTCAATCATCTTGTTGCTACTACTTCAAATGTTGCTAATCCTTCTATTGTGCCTGCCAATGGTGGTTTCAAAACGGTGAGTCATAAGAAGAATAAAGGTGAAGTCGAGTATGCTAAAGGTAGTCATTTTGCTAGTACTTCATTCAAATAGAATTTCAGGTATGAGCCAAAGAAGACTACTGACGAACCAAAGAAGGGATCTAATACTCGACCTAACGTGTATACAACGTCGTCTAAGTTGAAGTCTACTGGTTCTACTTTTAAGGAAGGTATTGTTACTACATCTAATTCTTATGCTGCATTGGTGAACGATGATGAGGAAGATGGAGAACATGTCACACATGTGAATGAAGATTTGGCTAATCTAAATACAGGTGGAAGTTCATCTTTCACAGTAGCTGCTGGTTAGCTTATTTGTGTTATTTCTTGAGTTGTAAGTGCTTATGGCATCTCATAAGCACTAGTTATTTTCAAGCTTCATAGCTGTCTACCTTGTTATGTAAGCTTTATCGCCTATGTAACGGGCTAAGATATGGGATTTCACCCATATCCTTTGTACTTAAACGTTTTTGGTTTTATATATTTACCAGGGTACAGGATTACTCCCCTTTACCCAAAAAAAATTTGCACGCATTTATGACTCGGTCCCATTTTTACGATTTCGTGATACTTTAGTGACCATTTTTGCAATTTACCCTTATTAGAAACTCATTGGATTTTACAAGAAGTTAATGGGAAGCCGAGAAACTAACTGGACTCCCACTCCTTTAGCTATAGAAAAGCTAATCCTACTAAAAATATAAGCAGCAACACGTGCTCCAATGTCTTGGGTCATCGAGAACTTTCGGATTCGCTTCATTTTATTATTATTATTATTATTATTATTATTATTATTATTATTATTATTATTATTATTATTATTATTATTATTATTTATTAATTTATTACTATTATTATTTTTATTATTATTATTATTATATGAGAAGGTAAAAGGTATAAAGGATGCTCAAAATTTTAGAATTGATTATGGAACGTATTTATAAAACGTGATACAGAAAATGTATACCAATCTTGAGAGTTTTGAATATGAAAAGTAGTAATCAGGTGCAGTGCCGAGACAAACTTCAAATATGAGTATCCTACTTTTGCTCCTCGAAAAGACTTTTATTCAACCAAAATAAATACATTTAAGGTGTAATTAATATACTCGTTCTTAAATATTTTTAGAAAAAATAGATAGTTTTCTCTTAACTAGATATTTGTTTGATAATGAAAGTTAATTTTTGAATCTACTTAATACATGATACTCGTACTATGGTAGAGCACGTTAGGGCATGTTTGGTACAAAAAATTGAGGATGAGGAAATGAAAATCAATTCATTTATTATGTTTGTATCTCAAAGAAATAAAAATGTGGAGAATTGTAACTCCAAGGATTTGGTTCATTTGTATTTTGTGAAGAGTTGGTTTCCCATCTATTTGGTAAAGAAATGAATTCTTTGCACAACTAAATAATAATAATAATAATAATAATAATAATAATAATATTTTAATATAATAATAATATATAATATAATAATAAATTATTATTATTATTATTATTATTTAATAATAATAATAATAATAATAATAATAATAATAATAATACTGATTTCTTGAGTCAATTCTCTGATGTTACCAAACAGTGGAATTTATATTGAATTTCTTTGAGAATTCATTTATATGATTTGATTTCTGCACTTCATTTCATTTCTCTGAATTTCACCCTACCAAACGTGCCCTTATGTTTTTCCATTAAACTGTCTTCCATAACAAGTTTAATGGTAGAGTACCGTATGTTTTCCGATTGGATAATTGTTTTAAAATATATCGAATTTATCACGTTTTAAATAATGAAGAAATATCAAGATGATGAGTAAAATGTTTAAATTTCGTATTATTAACATGTTGTATTTTTTTCCTGGTATCGTTTTTTGTGTATCGTTTTCGTATCGTTATTTTAGTTGCGTGTAATATTATGTTAGGTCACCATTTTGTAAACACAAGTATGAGAAATGAGATGAGAATGAGAGATGGTTGATTATAAGAATGAGAGAAAAGTAATTGCAAGAGTTTCCTTAATGTATTCAAATAACCAACAAGAATAATGTTTACATACTTAGTATTTATAAGGGAGGAGTAGGGCAACATTCCCTTCTTCCCTCTTACATCTAGTAAACGTGGGCTTCAAGCCCATTGGACCTAAAATACATAAGCCTTGTAACATAAATCATGAATTAAATAACTAAGTAACCTATTACAAAAGGTAATGACCGAGACTTGACTAAAATGCAAAAGTATGTTCCCAACAATCTCCCCCTAAGGGTCGGTCATCACGGTTGCTTGACGTCTTCATCTTTGTCGTTGACTTGTGATATGTGAAACTTTAGACGTCTTCAAAATTGTTGTATAATCAATGCACTTTGCTCTATGTCCTTGTTCTTTGGTGATGCTGTAGTGATTGTGTTATGAAGTAGTCTGTCATTCGTCACTCCTGCGTCTGTGGTGGTTGTCCGCCATTCCAACATACTCATACATCTTTGGACTTTGACTTTCACGTACACGAAGTTCCTTTTCATATTCTGAGATCTTTTAGTCTTTATACTTTGTAGATTCTTCTTTATTGACGTAGAATCTTTCTTTGAACTTTGTGGTGCTAAGATCTTTGGGGGAGCTACCATTTGCTTCAAGATGTATGTATGAGCATGTTGGAATCTACCATCATGGAAGTGAGGTACCTGCAAGTAAACAGTTAGCAATAAATAACCGGTACTTACAGATAAGGAATTAGAATTCGTCAACAGCATAGTATGAAGACTCCTTCTAATCCTTATCAAGGCCGTTCCCATATCAGATACTCCCGAAGGAGCTTACGAGATCTACTAAGTAGCTCAATGACTGGGTGAGTCGCTGGGGATCACTCCACGACTGTAGACCGCTATGGAACCACCGCAAACACTAAGCGTAACCCTTGTGGGATTACCGAAGTGACCTGCTGTTAGGGCTGTTTGATGTTGACCCAGGCAGGATTTCCGTTCAATCATTGAGAAATACATTAGTAATCCTCTCATAAACGTTCTCGGCAGATTGCTAAGATCTGCGAAGGACTCGATAATTTACAGCTGGTGTCCATTGATGTAGAACACCAGTTGTAGAAATACTAAGTGTTCCTAAGAGATCTTTGATGTATCTCAAGGCTCTATACTCTATACGTGCACACTTAGGTTTCCTATGCGGAGACTAGGGAGGGGTCTCCTGCTTCAATATCAACCATCTCTAAGAGATAGGTCGATAGGTTACACTGGTTCCCCGTGAGAATGAAACAAGTTCTTTTAAGAGAACGTGAGTGGTTAAAAAGGTTTAGTGCATTGCGTCATGATGCGTGGGAATCGCAACAGGCTTTACCTCTCGAGGGATCTCGAGAAGCTTACAACCCCCACCAGGCAGTGTACCTGATCGTTGTAGTATAGTATAGTGACAAGTACCGGGGGATTGATCGTTCAGCTTAGGAATAGTGTCGCTAGGATTAGAAAACCTAATTACTAGTTCTAAAGGTGATGGATGATTATTTTTGTGTTTTTATATTTTTTAGAAAGCAAGTAAAAATCTCGGGTTTTGGAAGAGTGGGCAGAATTAGTTGCTATTCAACTAACCCAAAACTAAGATGCAATCAAAATAAAATACTAAAAATGAAATTAAACTAATTTTACTAAGGTTGTGAGCAGTAATTGGAGAAAATGTGTTTACTTAGATTTCACTACTCCCTAGATATCTTTTACACGTTAGTTACTTGTTATAATTATATGGATGACGGATTGTATTCCTTAATACCATTCATGGGGTGGCATACATAACTCCCCAATTCTATGAGCTCTTATCTCCTCCTACACCATGACCCAGCACAACTATAGGGATTGTAAACAGTGGCTCATGCATTAAATACAACCAATAAAGACCTAGTACGCCTCGGTTCATGTTTCTTAAGACGTTCAAGCATGTTACCATTTGGAGATCTGCCAGTTTTCTTAAGCCTAACATATAAAATCATTCATCCAAGACAAGAATAAACAAGTAATCAACACATAATCAATATCTAGGTTTCATTAGATCTAAGCAAACACAAAAGAGATCTAGCCTATCATAATGGAATTGAGACAAGAACAAGATATAGACAACCAACACATAGACATATTGATTGAATTAGAAGAGCACTTATCTCAATTACAATGCAAGGTATCAAGGGTTTGGAACCCTTGAAAACCTGTAAAAGTTGCACCAAATTCATCTTTAGGGTTTCACCAAAACTTCTCTTTTTTTTCTAATGTAAAAACTAGAAAACTATATATAGGAAAATCGAGGTGACGGCGTCAAGAGCAATGGTGTGACGCCGTCATCTTGCCGCCAAATACTTTCTCGGACGGCCTTGATCTACTTATGACGGCCTATGTGACGCCGTCATCAACCACGGTATTTTATTCTTGGGACTTTGACGCCGTCAAGAGCAACTCTTGACGCCTTCATGCACTGTTCCCAGCATAGAAATTTGAGACTTTGCCGTTTTCTTCACTTTTATGCTCCAAAAACGTCCAAAATGGCTTCTTTTCTAGAATTCACTCTCCAAGTACCTAAAATCACAAAAGGAACAATTTAGGGCAATATTTGATCAAATAAAGTCGGATTCAGGTTTAAATGACCCCCTAAAAACGGATCATTTTTCGCCTCATCATATACCCTTACACTTGAGATTTGCTTGTCCTCAAGCAAATGCGCTTTTATTCTACTCGAAAGACAAGTTAGGGGTCATTTAACACTAATATAAAAGTAATTACAACAAATAATCATTCCACTAAAGACCAATAGACAAGCACGGAGGTCATACACGAGCACCTCACAAATAGTGTTTAGATACTCACATCTCTCGGGTGTAATAAAGTAATATAACATTATGGAAATGGAAGATATCTCTCACTACCTGTCATAGCAAAATAGATTACCATAGGCTTGGGAAAGGATCAAACCTCCACCACATGGCGTAAGCACCTAGGATAAACTATCAAAGAGGTCTTTTAAAGGGTTGTAACTTTAGGTATAGGGATATGAATTACACGGTTTTGTTGGATAAAGGAAGTTTTACTGGTGGCGAGTTAACAATCTTGGTTAATTACATGTACAAGATGGCATTGCTAAGCCAAGACTAGACTCGACTTAAGCTAATAAATGAAAAATAACAAAAACATAAAATGAACATAGAATGAAACGGGATGGTAGTCCGTATGTTTTTTTCTCTTTTTCCTTTTTTTTTTTTTTTTTTTTTTTTTTTGCATACACTCTTACCCTACCATCCAAAATAATACATCATAGGGAATGAACGTTCCCCTTACACTTGAATCTTTACATACTTTACATTCAACTATTCTAATGACTCAAATTAAGAAAATCAAAACACTTGGAGTACTTTTAAGATTAACGTACATATGGGGGTAATAAATGATGTTCTTCCCCATTACTCCATAAAATAAGTACTTACCCATGAGTCCCAATCGTCCCAAAACAATATGTACAAGGATATGACTCGACTTAGCAACCATGTAATCAATTAGATAGTTAACTTAGGGTTTAACAAATAACAATAATGCACTAAAGATGAGCGCATACACGAAAGGCTAAGGCGATTTGGGTGTACATTTAAGTGGGGTGTAACAAATTCTTCCTTTAAGTAAGATGCTTAAAGTTAGAAACGAAAAGATAGGCTCGGAGGGGTGTACTAGGGGTATCGTGTACTAAAAATGAGTACAACGCTAAGGGTGTGGGAAAAATTAGTTGACTTAACTAGCCAAGTAATATGACTTAAATGGTCAAGCAATTATAATACGGGTTTAACACAAGGGTGATCCTAATGCCTCTTATCATGTAGGAAATCCTACCACACGAATGTAGTCTCACTAGCGGTCTCGGGATGCATCACTAACGCAAGTTCTAGAATCTAAATGCTACCGGTACACTCATAAGCACTAATAGTAAATGCTTTTCCTATCAAATCTAAAGGCGAACCTCACATATTTGGGTGGAAAATTTTTCTGAATATACGGTTATGTGCTAGTCATACAATCTCCTATCCATGAGACGCTTGCTATGGCTAAAGTTTCACTCCTAAATGTTGTAAAAAAATTTAAATTTGGCGCTAAAATTGCACTAACAAGTATTTCTCATAGTTTTATTACACATCTACCATTAAACAAAACAAACTCAAGCGAAAGTGCATATGTAAGGTATCATCTTTTTACCCTCCCCTTACACTTAAGATGAACATTGTCCCCAATGTTCAAGTAAAGAATGTAAAAGTGAAAAAGTAAAGAGAATGAAATCAAATACTCCCCTGATTTGCTCGGTATGGATTATAGGTTGGCCAGGTTAAATCTTCCTCCAAGAAAATGAACCATCAAAGCTTCCCTTCCAGAATATAAATCATCTCCTTGTCGAACATAACCTGTAAATCCTGACAACAATAGACAAGACAACCTCGCGTAAAATCGGCGGCATCCTATATAAGTTTCTAAATCCTAGAAAACAAAGTAAGATATAATGCTTGTGGAATGAAGTTTGCAGATTTCCTGGAGATTATAAAACTTAATAATTCACAAAAACCATAAGACTCCGTTAGAAAAACAAAACCGGTAAAATTTCCAGATTTTAACTCCTGACGCCGTCAAGAATAATACTCTGACGCCGTCAGAATGGACCTGCAGAAATTCTTATGTTAAGTTTCCGGAAAATTTCTGGAAAAACTTGGTCCTACTTCCTGGAAAATCCTGCAAAACTTCATTATGACTCAATACAAGCATTTGACTCTAACAAATACGAATATACATGTTCATTTAATATTGTGGAGAATCATGATCGGTTTGTTTCTTAAAAACATATTTGGGGTTTCCCCTTACACTTATCTTTTGCAAAAATACTTTTAGGTTGGAGTTAAGACTAGGCCAAACAACATAGTAAAGTATTTCCACATTTTAGTTTAGAAACATGATCAACCAACAATAAAAATAAAACATGCATACGGAAGCAAATAACAATCAAACAAATAAAATCACACAAAACATGGGTTGCCTCCCAAGAAGCGCTTTTCTTTATTTACGAGTCTTGTAGCTAGACTCAAGGTCATTGGTTACTACGTGATTTGGGTGAGTTCCTCGTTGAGGACATCTTTGGGATCAAACTTAGGTTTCAACTTTCTATCGGTTTCCTTAGTATGGTATGACCTTTCAAACTTTTCTCCATCCGGATCATACAAAGTCATTCTCATGTGCCATGATCCGTCTCCTTCTTTAGGTGGCTTGTCCCACCTCCATTTATACTTATCTCCATCTCTTTTCCATTTATTCAACTCTATATTAATAGGCATTACGCTCAAGAACTCAATCATCTTTCTAAAGACTAAGGGGTCCTCAAAGGGATCTAGCTCTTCATCTCTAGCTATGAGTTGTTCTACCGAATGTGTCTTCTCAACGAAATCTTTTTCTAGATAAAATGGGCATTGAGGTCCTATAAAGTTCCTTTCTATCCACGGTCCATATCTAGATGGTCTCCTATTCATCTCTACTCAATGCAGTGTTGGTTCATCATCACAATCATAACTATGTTTCTTTACATTGTACACCGACCAAGTATCACCTTCACCTACCGCTATCTTAGACTCCTTACAATCTATCATGGCACTAGCGGTTGCTAAAAATCCTCTTCCTACCAATAATGGGCATGTAGTATCACTAACCATGTCTAGGACGTGAAAATCCGCTAATATAGTTAACTTTCCTACGTGAACAACTACATCCTTAATCATTCCAACCGGGTGGGCAATACTCCCATCCGCTAGCCCTATCAATACCTCTGTTTCCTCTAACTTTCCTAGCTTAAGAGTGGTGAATAAGGATAAGGGAATCAAGTTGAGGCTTGACCCTAAATCGGCTAGTGTGTCGAAAGCTTCGGATCTTCCTATCTTACAAGGCAAAACAAATATACCCGGGTCATCAAGCTTTTTAGGTAACTTGTTTTGAATGAAGGCGGTCCCATTTTAACCTAGCTTACACTTCTCATATTTTTCTAGGAGGGCACTATAGTAAGGAGCACGCGCTAAGACATCAATGACGGGGCGTTCAAGGTAAAGCTCTTTGAATTCATCGTCAAGGTCTTGCGTAGGAGGTGTTTCAACCATGCTTTTGACCGGCTCTATAGTGGGTGTTTTATTTGATTGGTCCTTTTGGGGAACTTGGTTTTGTTTGAAACACGTGCTCGTTGATTTAACCGAGTAGTATTGTGGACACGAAGTGGGTGATGAAACTGAGGATATTGAATTAACGGTTAGTTTCGGATTCTTTACCATGTCGCTTGGGAGTGCTCCCATTTCTCGGTCATTGAGAACTTTCAACAATGCATCAATTCTAGTGGTCATCTCGCTTTGATTTTGTTTGAAATCGGCTTCAAACTTAGATATGCGAGCTTCTTGAGATGCCATGAACTTTGACATCAATCCTTCAAGATTGTTGGTACTACCATAGTTGTTAGAAGGATTGTTGTTGAAAGTACGGTTGGATGGTGGACCGTTTGGTTGATAACGATTAGGCGGATTGGAAGAATTGGGTTGATTTTGTTTCCACCTAAGGTTTGAGTGATTTTTCCAAGAGGGGTTGTATGAATCACCTTAAGGGTTTGGCTCGGGCTTGAAAGTGTACCACTTATCTCTCGCTTCGTCGGTACGCGTGGATGCGTAGTCCGCAAAAGCTGTTCCGGGGAGTTCCACACAATCACGAGTGTCATGGGGACCACTACATAATTCGCATGAAGAAGTGATTTTGTTCACTTGGCTTGAAGGCTTCGGAGCTTCGTAAGATTTCATGAGAAACTTGACTTGGTCCTCAAGTTCCATGATCCTACGGTCGGGAGTGCTAGAATTGTTCGAAGGCAAAGATATTGCCTTGACCGTTTTGTTCAAATCACGGGGATCATTCCAACTTTCGTTGTCATAGAGAGCAAGATCTTCTATGAGTTCCCATGATTGTTCCGCACTAAGATCACGTAGCTTACCACCGGCCGATTGGTCAATGGTTCGCCTCGTGGAGATGTCGATATGGTCATAGAAGATTTAGACTTGGAGACAAAGATTTATGCCATGATGAGGGACTTTTTGGAGTAAGTCCTTGAAACGAGTCCATGCTTCATAGAGAGATTCATTTTGACGTTGTTGGAACATCAAGATGTCATTCCTAAGCTTAGTAGTTCTCCCCGGTGGGAAAAATTGAGCAAGGAAACGAGTGGTGAGATCATCCCATGTGGTGATGGATCCCGCGGGTAAACGCTCAAGCCATTGACTAGCTTGATCCCGTAGAGAGAATTGGAATAGGCGTAAACGGGTAGTCTCTTTAGTTTCAACACCTAGGTCTATGGAATCTACGATTTTGAGAAAGTCCTTAAGATGTTGGTTTGGATCTTCGGAACGAAGTCCATGGAATGCACATCCGCTTTTGCACTAACCGGATGGTGTCGGATCGCAAGGGGGTCACATTGGCTCCGGTGAGCTCAATGGTGTTTCGGTAGCCTTGGTGGCTAGGTCGGGAATACTCTCCTAAGGTTCGAGGCCTAAGGGGTTCTAGTGGTGGATTTTGTTGTGGTGGGATGATGGGTTCAAAGATGTTACCACCTTCCATGATGTCGGATGGTAAAGAGTTACGAACAAAGGCACAAAGAAATAAGATAGACTAAAGAAGACCTAAAAAATAAAAAATAAAATCTTACTAGAAAGGAATCTAGCAAGTAGACCTAATAAAAAGAAATCCTAACCTAGACAATAACTATTTCCCCGGGCTGCGGCGCCAAAAACTTGATGCGTGGGAATCGCAACAGGCTTTACCTCTCGAGGGATCTCGAGAAGCTTACAACCCCCACCAGGCAGTGTACCTGATCGTTGTAGTATAGTATAGTGACAAGTACCGGGGGATTGATCGTTCAGCTTAGGAATAGTGTCGCTAGGATTAGAAAACCTAATTACTAGTTCTAAAGGTGATGGATGATTATTTTTGTGTTTTTATATTTTTTAGAAAGCAAGTAAAAATCTCGGGTTTTGGAAGAGTGGGCAGAATTAGTTGCTATTCAACTAACCCAAAACTAAGATGCAATCAAAATAAAATACTAAAAATGAAATTAAACTAATTTTACTAAGGTTGTGAGCAGTAATTGGAGAAAATGTGTTTACTTAGATTTCACTACTCCCTAGATATCTTTTACACGTTAGTTACTTGTTATAATTATATGGATGACGGATTGTATTCCTTAATACCATTCATGGGGTGGCATACATAACTCCCCAATTCTATGAGCTCTTATCTCCTCCTACACCATGACCCAGCACAACTATAGGGATTGTAAACAGTGGCTCATGCATTAAATACAACCAATAAAGACCTAGTACGCCTCGGTTCATGTTTCTTAAGACGTTCAAGCATGTTACCATTTGGAGATCTGCCAGTTTTCTTAAGCCTAACATATAAAATCATTCATCCAAGACAAGAATAAACAAGTAATCAACACATAATCAATATCTAGGTTTCATTAGATCTAAGCAAACACAAAAGAGATCTAGCCTATCATAATGGAATTGAGACAAGAACAAGATATAGACAACCAACACATAGACATATTGATTGAATTAGAAGAACACTTATCTCAATTACAATGCAAGGTATCAAGGGTTTGAAACCCTTGAAAACCTGTAAAAGTTGCACCAAATTCGTCTTTAGGGTTTCACCAAAACTTCTCTTTTTTTTTCTAATGTAAAAACTAGAAAACTATATATAGGAAAATCGAGGTGACGGCGTCAAGAGCAATGGTGTGACGCCGTCATCTTGCCGCCAAATACTTCCTCGGACGGCCTAGATCTACTTATGACGGCCTATGTGACGCCGTCATCAACCACGGTATTTTATTCTTGGGACTTTGATGCCGTCAAGAGCAACTCTTGACGCCTTCATGCACTGTTCCCAGCATAGAAATTTGAGACTTTGCTGTTTTCTTCACTTTTATGCTCAAAAAACGTCCAAATAGCCTCTTTTCCAGAATTCACTCTCCAAGTACCTAAAATCACAAAAGGAACGATTTAGGGCAATATTTGATCAAATAAAGTCGGATTCAGGCTTAAATGACCCCCTAAAAATGGATCATTTTTCGCCTCATCACGTCACTGGGTCCATGACGATTTTATCTTCAATACCGGTGTTGCCTTAGCAACAACCAGTAGCATATGAGTTGAACCCGGTGTCTGCCCTAAGGTTGAGCATATGGAGGGTTATTTCTTTTCACCATTTTCTTTACTTTTCTTTTTAATTCTTCAACTCCTTCTTTCCCTTTCATTCTTTTCTCCTTTTTTTTTTTTTTTTTTTTTTTTTTTTTTTTTTTTTTTTTTTTTTTTTTTCGTATCATACCTAAGGACTTCTAATTCTAACTATGGGAGATGTCCTTGGGTAGATCCCTCCGGCTCTGGCGGATCATAGGACGGTTTTTCCTATCTTAATCACCTTATAACTCCGACAGTAGCCAAGAAACCTTTGATTGAAAATCTCTCAAAGTGTTTGTGATAATCAAATATTTTGGTTAACACTTTGAGAGTTTTGTGTACACTTTTGAAGGGCTCCCCCTGCACATGTGCTCATGAGTATTTAATAAATTTGCACATGCGGGAGGAGCAAGCATTTTGAATTGATCCACTTTCAGTGAACAAGACCGATTCGAGACACGCTTACATCACTAGTTAAACTAGCTTGAAGTTATCACCCGGCCTGGTCAAGTCCACAGAAAGTTTCTCGAGACGGTACATTTCTACTAAGACAAATCCTTTTCGAGACACGCTTACGTGGTTAGTTAAAGAGATACATTGTCAGCTTTTAGGTGACAACTAGCTCTAGTAACTAACTTGATGTTATTACCCGTCGAGGATAAGTCTTTTCGATATTACTAACTTTTATTGTCTCGTCAATTCCTGGGTCATTTCTGAGTCTAGCTCGCACATGATACAACTTTTAGCCTTTTGGCTACTTATATTTTAATCACTTTTTCGTTTTTTCCCCCTCAAAAATAGCATATGACATGATGTTTTTGACAATCTTTTAGATTAAAATATGCCTTTTTAAGTCTTATGGGGAGATTCACCAAGAACTTTTGATTTAGAACAAAGTATTTTGTTTTTGACAAGTGCTCCCCCTCAACAAGTGATTAGGTCTTATTGAGGTGAAATACTTGTCCTTTTGAGCAGAATTATGAAAATTCATAAACATTTGATTAATTCTACTCAAAAGTAAGAAGCCTTCGCTCCTTATATTAGGATTGAGGCACTGATGCGTACCTCAGGGTCCTTTCTTTACAAGTTCGGGTTGTGCACTGTAATGTGTGCACAAGCCATTATGAAGTATAATATTGACAAATCAAATCAAGTTCTTACAAATTTCTACCATTCAGGTCTCTGAAATGTCAACACCGGAAATCCTGGTCTGCCTCCAACATAGCTTTCCAATCTCCGAAACTGATCCCTGCGCTTCAACCGGTTCTCGATCCTTGTTATGAATCTACGAGCTTCCCTGGCCTCATCGGTGTTCCACCTTTTGGATTTACCCAGTGCTATGTCATCTAATCTGCTTTTGATTCCATTTCTGACGAACTTCAGGGTTTCATCACAGAACTTATGTATTTCTTCATAGCCCATGAAGCAGTTACGACCGTTGACACTGCGGTATGTGAACCCAAATGCCGGATGCTTGATCAAGGAGTATTGAGATAGATGTTGAAGGTTGGGGATGTTGAACAGGTTTGGTTTGGTGAGATTCAGCTTCTTCTAATAACTTTCCACTCCTAGTTGAAGATCTTCTACTCTTTCTCTGATGACAATTTGTCTGATGAAGATTAGGAGAGCAGTGATAAAGGTAAGCTGCATTGGTTTTGGTAAGTTGCAAAGCTTTCCTTGAACTTTGAGCAGGTACATATCTTCTATGTCGTTTAGGAGTAGTCGTGGAAAGTCTGACTCGGAAATCTCGTACTCTTTTTCATCAAGTCTTTTGAGTATTAGTTTGCTGTGGAAGGGGTACCCAAAGTGAGTGACCGTCGAAATGAACTGAATCGAAACAATCTTCAACTCACTTGTCACATTACCCATCGTCTAATTGAGTCTGCTGCTTCGATAATACTGTGCTCGGTTATCTGGCCAGTGATGTATGCCATAGAGTGCGTTCCGGTCATAGTCAACAACTTTATCGATGAACAAGTTAGAGGCTTCTTCTTCGATGGCATTGTTGAGGTATCTGGCTACAGGTAGGAAGGTAAGTGATGTGGCGTACTTCTTCTCAATCTTGCTTCTGTGTTGTAGAAATTCCAAGTCGTTGTTGAAGAAGAACTTGTAAGGGATCTTTGGTTCCTTAGGCTTCCCAATCATAGGCAGTGGTTTGGACCAGTCAGTTATGTATGGTGCGGTTTTCCTTGTGACCGGATCGACGTAAGATTCAGGATTGATCCAGTCAATATTGCTTGACATAGCTCGAGCAATATTTTCTAGATGGTACTCAAGTTCGATGGAGTTAGCAGACCGATCTTTCAGAAGATTGAATGCATCATTCTTGATTCTTCGTAGCTCTTTCTTGTTCATCTTTTTCATATGAAACTTTTGTTGAATTAACTGAGCGTATTCCACTGTTCGACCATCGAGAGGTTCTTGATTTTCTGCAAGTGGTGGTTGCGAATTGATCATCTTGTCAAACCAGGAGTAATCGGCAGTTTCGTCTTCGTCTAGCCATTTGAGAACGGGTTTTGGTTTCTTAGGTTCTGAGCCTTTTGACGAGGTGTCCGGTTTGTGCTGATGATGTTTTCGTTTCCTTTCTTTCTTCTTTGTAGATGACGGTTCTGGTACTTCATCGGTATGAGGAATCTCGTCTCCGCCTGTATATTCAAAATGGTCATGTGCTTTGGGACCGGAACCAGATGCCTTAGGTTGTTGTGTAGATGTTGTTGTAGTTGGAGGAATGACCGGTTCTTTTGGTTGAGATGAGGGTCCTTCGGCTTGCTTTTGTTTCTTTGCCTGAGAGTTAGGATCCTGATCTTCATCATCTTTTGGACGTTTCAGTTTATCGGCCTCAGTGCTGTAGGTCTCTTTAGTCATTTTGGCTTTCAAAGCTTCCAGGACTTTAGTTTCTTCAGGTGACAATGTGAACTTACTTGCCAATTTGTCTAAGAGCTGGGTTTCTAATTCGTCCATAGATAACCCCGGTTGTGGTAAAGTTGATTTGTCAGCTCGAAGAGTAAACGAGGTAGATTTGATCACTTTCTTGACTGCTTGTTCTGCAAACTTGGTGAGTTCATCTCTCATAGGTGCCAACAATTCTTTCAACTCAGCCACGAAGTGTTGTTCCATATACTGATGTGCTTGAGCAGCTAATGTGGCTTCCAAGTTCTCTTGCACATCCTTAGCTAAGAAGGTGTCAACTTTTTCTTGCAGCTCCTGGACATTCATATTAAGCTTCGTCAGTTCAGCAACTTGGCTTGCTAGTGATGCAACCTGATCTTCCAATTTGTTTTTATTCTTATCATGAACTCTTCTAAACGCTTTCTTTATCAACTTGGATGCAGCAGAGGCTTTGGTACTTGCGGGTTTCTTGATTGATTCGTCATGGGTAGATTCAGATGCTGGAGGTGATGATTGTGAAGATTCGATGTTGGTGGTTACGTCCTTATCATCTCCTTTTTGTGAGTCGGGTTGTTCCACATTCTTAACTTTCGCTGCTTCCTCTTGCAATCTTTGTTCTTCAGCCAGTCTGTCAGCTTCGGCCTTAAGCTTTTGTTCTTCGGCTAATTTGGTTGCTTCTTTCTTAAGCCTAAGTTCTTCTGCAAGCTTGGCTTCTTCTTCTTTTCTTAACTTATCTTCTGCCAGCTTGGCTGCCTCTTCAGCCTTTCTGCTTTCCTCCATATGGATTGTTTCTTCCAATTTGGCTTGTGCTAGCTCCTCAAGCCTAACCTCTTCAGCTTCTTACTTTTTCTTTAACTCTGCTTCTTGAGCCCTTTCTCTGAGCTCCATTTCTTCCATAGTCAACAGATATAGAGCATCAGTATCCATGTGATCCTCCTCTTCCTCTTCTCCTGTTGCGGAAGCAGTGAGCATTTCTACGTCTGTGGGTGATACTGTGGGGGTGTCGTAGATAATCAAATCAGTATTGGTTCCTGTAGTAGAATCAGGAATGCTGCTAGATCCGCCAGCTTCGGTAGTATGAGAGAACAATGGAGGTGGAGGTTGATCATCTTGGAATGCATCTATCTTGCTGTGGAGGAGACCCATTTTAAGAGTTCTTTCATTTTCTTCTTCTACTGAAAGGCCTATGTTTGAGTGAGCAGACTCTTGTTCAGCAGTCATTGGTTCCTTCAACTTCTCCTTCCTGATCCTTTCTTCTTCCAATTTTGTCTCTGCTTCAGTGAACGGTCTTTGATTGAGATTTGCTGGGTATTCAGCATTATCAGCAAATTCATCAATGTTTTTCTCCCAATCTTCGAAAGTCATGTCCTTATCATCAATATCTTCAAGGTTAACGTTCTCGTTAATATTGGCACAGGCTTCCCTATAAATTGGACCTTCGTCGGATTCGGTTTCTGAGTCAGATGGTTTTGGAGAAGGTTGTTGTGTAGGTTCAGGAATGGATTCAGGTTTCTTGACGGGAAGTCTTAACTTGAGAGTACCCCTCTTTTGTTTAGACTTGGTAGAACTACCCAAGCTCCCAGACTTGCTTCCTTTCTTTCCTTTCTTCTGCATGCACGAAGGTAGAATTACTTCATCTAAGAACCCAACTTTGTCTTCCTTAAGTGCTTGAAGGTAGTACTTGTAATTCTTGCAAAGCTTCACTTTATCATTCAAGAGACAATCGGGAAATTTCTTTCCTTGCTTTGCGTGTGCTGGTGTCGAGTCTATTGATTTGTTTGAGAGTGTATTCATTTCTGAAAGTATGCTTGGCTTCGTCATCAAGTCTCTGTGGAATATCGTCATACTCACGAAGGAAGCTTTCGATGAGTAATTTGGTGAAACGAACAAATGGAATGTTGGTGGTCTTGTGTTGTATGTGCCACACAAGGTCTTCCCAGATAATGCTGGCATAATCCACCTTCTTGACGTTTGCCACGGCCCAGAAAAGTTTGAGGTGTTGGTGCCTGGGGTGTTCATGGCCAGTGTCTCTGCCAGATAAGGACTTGGCAATCAGAATGTACATGGTTCTCCATGGTTGTGGAAGAAATCTGATGTTGACCCTAGAGTGTCTTGTCACTACTTCTTCTGATTCATCGTAGCCAATATCCCGTAACCACTCTATCAACTCTTCCTCGTTAGGTACTTGATCGTATTCTTCATTTGGACCAAGTTCGGGTAACCCAAGAACATTCCTAAGTGTATCTATGTCCACAGTAACTTGTATGTTGTGAAGCATGCAAGTGAAGGACTCTTCCCCAAGGTCTAGCTGAAGTGTGTGCCAGAATTGGTGTATGTAGAAGCAGGCTACTGATGCTGAATTAGTGAACAGGATCTTGTTAGGGTGATAGAGAAGAGCATCCACAGCTACAATGCATGAAGATTCATTGCATGTGATTTTGTTGAAGTTGATTCTTAGGTTGTTCTTGCCTATCTTTCTGGTGTAATCTTCGGGAAAGGTTTCTTCCCATGAGAGTTTTGGTTCAGGTTCTGGTCCATACGAGATGTCATTATGTTGAGCCATCTGAATTGATCACAAACAATCACAAAAATAGCAATGATATACTTTGTTAGCTCAGACATTCAATTACATGATTATGCACATTTTTGAATTGATCAGTGGGTGTTTGTGTGTAAAAACTGTTGTTATATGATAAACATGTGGTTTTACTTAGTAGAAACTTATAACAATCTAAACACAACATGAGTTAACTATTACAAGAGTTTACACTTTAGGAATTTTACAACACTTAGACAATTTCATGAATTTGGCAATGTTACGCGTAAGATTAGAAACCTACGCGTAACATTTCTTTTGCGTAAGAAATGATATTAAGCGTAGGTGTAAAGTCTACGCATAACTTTATATGTTACGCGTAAGTTCAATCTTTTGCGTAGGCTTAATTTTACGCGTAGGATTATATCTTATGCGTAAGATTAGAGCTGATGCAAAGGATTGAACCTTATGCGTAAGATATAACTTGTGCGTAGGTTTTGACTTATGCGTAAGATCAAGACTTATGCGTAAGAAACAACTTATGCGTAAGTTAATCTTTTGCGTAAAACACTGTCTTATCCAAGACAGGTTTTTTCAAATGAGTCGAATCTTACACGCAAGATTTCATCTTACGCGTAGGATGATAAACTTATGCGTAGAATCGTCCTTTTTGAGAAAATCACCTTTGAAAAATTAAGTCGTTTGATTCCTGAAAGTGTAAAACACAACCACTGATCAATATTGATACCAACACACTTAATACACACAATTTTTTTTTACGCGTAATCATGCCTTAAACCTGTCTTACGCGTAGGATAGTATGAACACATCATCACAATCAGATTCAAACATGATGTTGGGTTAAAATTGGCATAGGGGAAGTGTTTCTCATATGCTAAGGGTCGTGCGGACTAAATCATAACAACTATTATCCATGGAATCAAAAGATCAAAGTTGCTAGTGTGTTCGAACCCTAAATCCACGATTCATGAACAATACTTGTTTCTGAAACAATTGAATCACAATAACATGATCCTAAACACTTTCTAACAATATCCTAACCAATTAATTGTATCAAAACATTGTTACACGAAAACACCCAAACCATACGAAGAACCCTAAATTTGTTTTTCAACAATTAATGAATCTGGGCACGATTGGAGTTTAGTGACATGTTTATTATCATCCTAAAAACATTTCCCATCAACAAATTTAACCCAATACACAACAACTTTCTGGGTTTAAGTTTACGCAAAACCCTAGAGCAATTTAATCGGTTAATGAAAAAACTAGCCGTTGGATTAAGGTAAAATTAAAAACCAATGTTTAGAATCATAATCAAAACCTTATTTCACTTACAGATTAGAAGATTAGTGATAGGATTTGGAGTTTGATTGTGAGCCGTAGATCGAGTTGGTGAAAGTAGTAAATGTGGTTAACAGGTTTTTGCAGGTGAAGTAAATGAGTGGTCAACTAGGTATTTTGACCAAGGTTAAAATTAGTTTCACATATTGACACATGTAGTCCCTTAACCTTAGTTACCAAATCAAACTTAATGCCCAAATTAACTCTCTCATTTAACTTTTGTTAACTACACCAAGTCTATGACAAGAACAACTTGTGGAATTTTACTCCCCCTCGACCTTAGACCGAAGTCTTAAAAAAAACTTAAAAATTTATTATAATGGTCAAGGTGAGTATCCCGAAACACTTTTGAAGCATCACTTTTGATAAAACATAATATTTTTAGTAAAATGCAAGTATAAAGTAAATATTTTGAGAAATTTAAAATACTTTTCCTCCCCCTCAACACTTGTTTTTAATAATTGAAGACATTTTACAAAAAATAGTGTTGAAAAGAGTGGTATATACTTGCATTTTTTTTAAATAACAAAAATCTTTTTGTGTTTTTGTTTGGTTTTATATTTTTGTATTTTGTTTTAGAAAAAATATTTACAAAGATAGTTGTGATGTTTGACGATCAATTGTGTTTTAAAAACTTTTCCAGATCATCTGGAGTCAAACATCGCATACCAATTTGGTGAACTAGACTAGCAAACCTTGATGGTGCTAAAGATTTGGCAAGTAAGTCCGCCAATTGGTACTCAGTCCCAACAAAATACAGTTCAACGGTACCCTTTTCAACATGCTCTTTGATGAAGTGATAACGGAGATCAATGTGTTTGGATTTGCAGTGATGAACTGTGTTGCAGGAGATAGCAATGGCACTTTTGGAATCACAGTAGATTGGAATCTTGTTGAATAGGTAGCCATAATCCTTAAGTTGTGATCTCATCCAGATGACTTGAGCACAACAAGCAGACATGGCTACATATTCAGATTCTGTTGACGACAGTGATGTGCAGTCCTGCTTCTTTGATTGCCATGACACAAGTTTATCTCCGAGAAACTGTAATCCACCAGATGTACTTTTGCGTGTGTCTAAACATCCTGCATGATCAGCATCTGAAAAAGCAATTAGTTCAAAACCAGAATCCTTCTGATACCAGATTCCCAAGTTAATGGTTCCCTTTATGTATCGATGGATTCTTTTGACCTCACTGAGGTGTTTTTCAGTTGGTTTGGACTGATAGCGAGAGCACATGTAGACAACAAATACTATTTCAGGCCTACTAGCTGTGAGATACATGAGTGACCCAATCATACTGCGGTATGTGGTAGGGTCAACAGGTGTCCCATGCAAGTCAGCATCTAGTTTTGTGGTATAGCCCATTGGTGTATTATAAGTATCACAAGTCATCATTCCATGTTTCTCTAAAATTTCTAGAGCATATTTGGACTGATTTATAAAAATTCCACGGGGTGATTGATGAACTTGTAGTCCTAGAAAGAACGAAAGTTCACCCATTATGGACATTTCAAAATTATCTTTCATTAATTTTGCAAAATCATTAGAGTAACTTCTTTTTGTTGAGGCAAAAATAATGTCATCGACATATATTTGAACAACAAGTAAGTCCTCCCCGTAGGTTTTTGTAAATAGTGTAGGATCCACCGAACCTTTAGAAAATTTATTGGCCAGCAAGAAAGTGGACAGTTTGTCATACCACGCCCGTGGGGCTTGCTTAAGTCCATAGAGTGCCTTTTTGAGTCGGTAAACGTGATTAGGACGCTCAGGATCAACGAAGCCGTCTGGTTGGCTTACATAAACTTCTTCACGGAGTTCTCCATTAAGAAATGTTGTTTTCACATCCATTTGGTAAACAACCATGTTCCTGTGTGCAGCATAGGCCAAAAAAATCCGAACAGCTTCATGTCTAGCCACTGGAGCAAAGGATTCAGCAAAATCAAGTCCTTCTAGTTGGTAGTATCCTTTTGCTACCAGGCGTGATTTGTTACGTATGACAGTTCCTTCAGCATCTAGCTTATTTTTCCAAATCCATTTTAACCCGATGACAAAGACTCCGTCAGGTCTTTCAACTAATTCCCAGACTTCTAATCGTATGAACTGCTGAAATTCCTCTTGCATAGATTCAATCCAGTTGTCATAAGTCATTGCTTCTTTAATGTTCTTAGGTTCTTCATGACAAACTGTGAGTGCATAGATACAAGTTTCTCCATCAGTGTGAAGTCATTGTCTTGTCATTACAGGTGCATCTGGATGGCCAATAATATGAACTAGTGGATGGTCTCGAGTCCATTTATGTGTCGAAGGGTGTAGTTGATAAGTATCTCGCATGTTAGCAGGATCCAAATTACGTGTAGATGACTCAGCTACGTCAGGAAATGTAGGAGCTGGTGCAAACGGGTTAAAGAACGCATCAGGATCATGCTCTGCGGGTTGTGGAACTGATTGTGGTGTAGGATCTTCAGCTGATTGTCGGGAGTTAGAAACAGTTTGTTCTGCTGTAAGTGGTGATGCAATTGGAGGACCGTCTTTCTCAACAGTTGTTGTAGTTTGTTGAGGTGAGTCAGGTACTGGAATGTTATCAGGTTGAGCAGCGGAATTAGGTGAGACCTCAGTAGAACGGTATTCAATTGTATCATCAAACAGTGGAGCAAACAAAGTTTCCAATTCTTTGCGGTTGGGTGGCAATGGTTCAGCCGAAGAATCCGGAGAGTTAAGACGGTTGAAATCGGGTCCTAAGCTGTGTTGCTCAGAAGCCATTTGTGTGAGTTCATCAAAATTAGCGTGAATGGTTTCTTGAATTTCTCTTGTTCGACGATTCCATATTCGAAAACCTTTAGAATTTTCACAGTATCCAACGAACACTCCAATGTCAGCCTTTGCTTTAAGTTTACCTAAATCATCACAATCATTTTTTGGATAACAAAATGCTCCAAATACATGAAAGTAATCGATGTTCGGTTTTCTTTTGTGAACAATTTGATAAGGTGTCTTGCGATGGCGTTTAGTGATCATGCAACGGTTTTGGGTATAACATGCGGTTGAAACAGCTTCTGTCCATAAGTAATCTGGTAATTGAGCATTAATCAACATTGTTCTAGAAGCTTCCACTAACGTCCTGTTGCGTCTTTCAACAACTCCATTCTGTTCTGGGCTTCTAGGAATAGATGTTTGATGTTCAATTCCCACTTTCTCGAAATATGACCGAAGTGTCTGATTCTTAAATTCAGTTCCATTGTCAGTTCTGACTATTCGTACCGCATTGCGTAGCTGAACTTGAATTTTAGTGAGAAAGGTGATGATCATTGAAGGAGCCTGATCTTTACTTCGTAAGAAATAAACCCAAGTCCATCTGGAGTAGTCATCCACAATTACCAATATGTAGCGTTTACCGTTGATACTTTGAACACGCATCGGTCCACACAAATCCATATGAAGCAATTGTAAAACATGATTCGTACTTTGCTCTGGTTTTGAAGGAAAATGAGCCCGAGTACTTTCTCCTTGTTCACAGGCTGAACATAAGTGATCTTTGGTAAAACGGAATCTTGGAAATCCACCTACAAGTTTGCGACGAGCAAGTTCAGTCATAGTTTTGAAATTCAAGTGCGAAAGACGTTTGTGCCATAACCAAGATTTAGTCGATTCTGCTTTGGAGAGAAGACATATCGGAGATGTAGCAATCATATCTGACATTGATATTGTATAAAGATTAGAACCACGTGATCCAGACATTAGATCGTTTCCTTGTAAGTCACGAACGAAACAAGTTTTCTCATGAAATGCTACTTCTAGATCCCCATCACAAAATTGACCAACAGAGAAAAGGTTGTATCCAAGGCCTTCCACATAATAAACACGATTGATTTCAATGTTCCCACTAACATAGTCACCATATCCCATGATTAAAGCGTAATGATCATTCCCGAATCTGACAGTACCAATGAACTTTGAGACAAAGTTATGTAACAGTTTGAGATTGCCTGTCATATGTCGGGTGCATCTGCTATCAACAATCCAGAGAACAATCTGTACCACCTGCATCACAAGAAGAAGACACGGATGGAACAGAAGTAAGGGTGGAACCCAAAGAAAGTGCGGGTTCCTGTTGGTTAGAAGCACATGTATTCAACAATTTAGGAATCCATTTAAAGTCTGGTTTATATTGTAACCAACGTTGCCAATTCCAACTAGTTCTTGCTTTCTTTTTGGTGAATTCACTAGTAATGGGCTTGTTCCTAGATTTGTTCTCTGCACTTATGGGGTAACTGCAACTTCATTAGAAACCGTAGACGGCGGCTTTCCTAATATAGACTTAGAGGCAGTAGTGGGCCTAGAAGGAATGCTTGTCCTACGTTTCTTATGACGATTAAGAAGAGAATTAGCTATACATTTTGTATGATCACCAGATGATACGCTTTTACGACAAAACACACAAGATGCATTAATATTCAAAACATTCAAAGGTTCATCATTCGTTACATGTAGATTTTGATTACAATTTGCCAGATTAGAATCTAAATCTGATGCAACATGAGTTTTATTCAAATTCCTAAGTTGATCTTCTACTTCTTGAGCTTCTAGTTGTCCTCTTTTACGTTGCCAGAACCTGTTATTCTTGTTACTTTTTCGCTTGGGTCTGCTAACGCTACTAGTGGAGACTAGTCCTGTGGAAGTGGAGTTATCAACATTAGTGTTTTGAACAAAATTTTCTTTAGCAGTTTTGTCTAATTGATACAATCCTGGTGCTATCACCGTGGTGTCAACAAACTTTCCTTTTTGAAGTAGCTTAATTTTCTCTTTTAAATCAATGATGATGTGATTTTTGTCCTGAATATCAGACTCAAGTAAACCATTGCAATATTTGATGTCATCGCGGTTTTGTTGCCATTCGGCGTTTTCAATTTTTAAATCCGCAATTTCTTTCTCGTATTTGAGACACAGACTTTTTAAGGACTCATTATTTTTGCAAAGCTGGCAAGAGTTTGAATTATTTTGACTATGAAATTTCAATTCCATATCAATACTTTGAGCTTGACACCATTCAAGCCTTTGTTTGAGAAGATAAATTTCTTTTGAAAATTGTTTTGTCACATCATCATTTGTTAGTCTCAGCTTGTCATTTTCATGTTTAAGTGTCTCTATTTCCACATTCAACAAGTTATTATCCACACAAAGATCATCCACAAGCATAGAAGTACTAGATTTATAGAGATCATTCATGATAACAAAATAAATATCAGCATGGAAAATTTGTTCCAAGAGTCGATCGGCATCATTTTTTAAAATTCTATTTCTTTGCTTTTGAACCAAAATCTCATTTTCAGTTGAGTTGAAAACGTTTATCATAGTTTTGACCTCGTTTTGAAGTTCCTGTTCCCATCGTGTAGCACAGAGACGGAGGTGTTTGACAATTGGTAACATTTGTTTTTGAAAAATATCTCTCTTTTCTCGCTCGTAAGCGGATTGAAAAGTTTTAATTTTTATTTCAGAATTACGTTCAATTATTTCCTCCAAAATTTCGATGTCTTCCATAAAGGTTTTGTAATAATTTAAGACACGGCAATTTTTAGGTAAAGGTGTAACTTCACCGGATGATGGTAAAGGACCATTTATTTGTGCTACAGTTTGGACAGGGGCCGCATTAGAGGATGAAACATATGTTAGTGACATACCATGATTTCTCAGGTAATTCCTTTTGAGGAACAAAAGATTTAGAAATATGAGGAGCTTGTGAATAATCATATGGTGTCCAATATTGAACATAACTCATTTTTGATCGACTCTCGTCCTCAAGTTCTTCCTCTTCCTCAGTATCAAAAACAACAGCACGCACAATCGTATTATCAAGCAAATGGTCCATACTGTAAATCTTAGGATTTTCTTTGAATGCTGTGTGAAGAAACATTGATTTGAAATCGCCAAGTGCAAATCCTTTATCGGGTCTCGGTTTTAAAGTAAATTTCTGAATTGTTGTGACAGAGTTCCCGTGTTTGTAAACAATATTACGAAATTCTTTGAGTTATTTTTCAAGATCAACAATCTCACCAAGTAAGTTATCTATGTACTTCCTTTTTCGTATTTTATGTTCACAAAAATCCTTTTTGCAATTGGACAATTCTGTTTCTGTTTTTGAAAGTACTGTTTGAAGACGTTCAACTTGCATTTTCAGTTCACACTTTTCACTTTCGAGTTTAGAAATCAACTTTCTGTTTGACTAAATTAAATCTTGCATTTTGTGTTGAAGATCTTGTTCTTTGTTGTAAGAATCTTGAAAAGCTTTTTCAAAACTTTTTGCATGTTTAATCTTGTCTTCCTGATTTGAAAGTTGAATTTTATAACACTCAATATCTCTTGCAAGTGACGCATTTGTTTCTTTTAAAACTTTGTTTTTCTCGTTGCATTTTATGATTTGCAATTGTTGTGCATTCAGTTGTTTAGATAACAATATGAGGTTAGGGCCTGGATCAAATGATGGTTCATGTTGTTCTATATGATCATGTTTATCATTCTCAATAGGATCATCAAATGAAACAACTGTGTCATCATCAAATATGACAATTGTGCTTATTTGTTCATCTGTTTGAGAAGATGAAGAAGAGTTAGATGGAACAACTTGCGCCATATCTGATTCAAAAGCAGAAGGTGAGGCTATTTCATGTATTAGGCATGCTTTTTGGTCATATACCTGAGACAAGCCGTCAGTGTCATACACTGGACCTGAATCATTAAACTGAAGTTCCTGCATGTTGGCCATAAGCATCACAGCTGCATTGGCTTCCAGATCTTCCATGTCATCATCATTGTTCACATTTGCCATGAAGTTGTTATCCTGTTTAGGGAAATGTCCATCTTTTTCATCTTGAAGAGCCATGAGTAATGCCTGCTTGTGAAACTTACTACCCCGAGTTCTCGGTTTGGGACATGCTGTCGCTATATGACCTTGTTCATTACAATTATAGCACCACACTGCATTCCCTGAGTTGGAGTTCCTAGTTGCAACTGGTTCAGACCTTTGCTGAGAAGATCCTGAGTTGTTCCTGAACCCTCTATTGTTATTAAACCTCTAACCATTCCCAAAATTTCCTGAACCAGATCGACCATAGTTACGATTCTGAATTTCCACTCTTCCATCATTGACAACAGCTTGATTCCTTGTGTTAGAAGATGAACGTTGACGGTTGTTTGTTTTGTTGGAGAATTTGCTGAAAGCTCGAGCAATAAGAGCAAGTCCCTGATTCAACGTATTAAAGTCATCATCGTCATCTTCATTGGAGTTGGAGTAATACACTGCATCATTGTTGTTTAATGGAACAAGTTGAGTAGAAGTATTCTGTGGAGATGAATCATAAGGGACCATTTGGTTCGAGGTAGAAGATTGTGGATAACTAAAGTAGTTTTGCTCTTGAACATATGCATGATTAGACATAGGTGGTGGAGCATAGGGAGATTGAGCTACGAGTGCCAAAGAATTTGGTGTTGGTGATGGTGAGTATCCTCCTCGAAGAGCTCTATCTTTTTCCACTTCAGGTTCATGGTGTTTCAGAAAATCATACAACAAACCATATGGTGCATCATGAAGATTTTTGGTTTGTCGAATAAATGTCACATATTTATGCCAATCAGGACCAAGACTACCAACGAATTTGGAGTTCACTGCTATCCTAGGTACTGTGATTTTGTGACGTTCCAGATCATTGACCACATTTGTGAAACGATGATAGTAGGATTCAAGTGACTCTCCTGGTTCAATTGTGATGTCAGTGTATTCCATGTAGAGTTTGGATTCCATATCATCTTTGTTCAATTGAGTGCCTTCCATAAGGAGATGAACATGTTCCCACATAGCTTTGGCTGTTTTCTAAGCATTGACACTTCGATAAATTGGATTGGGTATACCTTGAAGTATATAAGCCATTGCATACTCATCAGCTTCACGATGTAATTTCTGTTCTTCTGTGAGTTGAGATTCTGGAAGAGGTCTATCTCCAGGAGGACGTGGAGGATCAACAGTTGTTTCAAGAATTTCCCATGAGGTTTCTTTAGTTCAAGAAATCGTAAGAATCGACTTGACCATTGAACATAGTTCCCAGGTGTTAGCATTGGAGGTGTTTCAAGTGATCCTGCCTCATGTCTGGATTGTTGAGTTGTAATAACTTCACACATTCTATCAAACCAGTGAGGTTGTTTGGAGGAAAACTGATTGTTTTGTTGTGACATTTGATATGGTTGTTGTTGAGGAATGATTTGATGTTGTTGCATCATGAGATATTGTGGTTGTGGATTAAACGGTTGTTGATGAAAGTGTGATTGTGAAGGTTGTTGATATGATTGTTGCTGATGGTATTGTTGTTGCTGATACTGCTGATGTTGTTGCTGAGGATTAGAGAAGTAGTAATGTGGTGGTTGAGACATCTTAGAACACTTGTGTAGTAATGGATATTTGTAGAAGATTGAAATGCACATTCCTTTGGTTAAGTTCAAAATCCCTGGGGTAAGTTGAAATCTTACGCGTAACTTTGAACTTATGCGTAGACTTAATGTTATGCATAGAAAGGTAATGTTATGCGTAAACTCAAGGTTTATGCGTAAGATTTGCCTTTTTACGCGTAAGATTAAATCTTCTGCGTAAAGCAAGTTTTACGTAAGGTTAAAACCAAACAAATCTTTCAAACTTATCCAAGCTTGAAAGATATCCGAAGTCGAAGTATTCCACTAACTTATCCAAGCTAGGGAAGTACTGAGTCACCGTTTCACTAAGAGAAGACCTTGGATGAAGTTTTGCGTAGAACTCTGAAACTTACGCGTAAGATTTGATCTTATGCGTAAGATCTGACTTAAGCGTAAAACTTAGGCGTAGAGACAACTTCTGCGTAGGATCAGTCTTCTGCGTAGGATTTAATCGTAGACTTCCAAGTTAAGCGTAGAAAGAGGGTTTTGACTAATGTTACGTGTAGGAAAGGGGTTTTGACCAAATCTTATGCGTAGAAGGGACAAAAAGTACTGTAGACAGCTTTTGAATCGTACTGTTCACGAAACTTACGCGTAAGAAGGTCAGAAACTTGAAAAATCTCAAATTTTTGAAGAAAAATGCTTAGAAATAAGGTACTTTTGATCAAATAACTTCACCAATACTTAGAAAACACTAACTATTGAAGATTTTGAGTAGAAAAAAACCTTAAAAATCAAAACTTTATGCAAAATCTAAGCTTCTAAACACTATATTAACCTTAAAACTTATCCAAGCTTCAAGATTTGAGTGTAAGAAACAAAGAAAGAAGCAAAATAACACCCTAAATCCCACGTTGAATCCAAGAAACACACTTCAATCTCTATTAGGCGAATGATACCACTTGTTAGGTCACCATTTTGTAAACACAAGTATGAGAAATGAGATGAGAATGAGAGATGGTTGATTATAAGAATGAGAGAAAAGTAATTGCAAGAGTTTCCTTAATGTATTCAAATAACCAACAAGAATAATGTTTACATAAGGTTAGTATTTATAAGGGAGGAGTAGGGCAACATTCCCTTCCTCCCTCTTACATCTAGTAAACGTGGGCTTCAAGCCCATTGGACCTGAAATACATAAGCCTTGTAACATAAATCATGAATTAAATAACTAAGCAACCTATTACAAAAGGTAATGACTGAGACTTGACTAAAATACAAAAGTATGTTCCCAACATATTAGTATGTTGTAATGTATTTTAATTTTTAATAAAATGAATTTAATTTATTTGGTAATTTGAATAAAAAAATAAGGTTATAAGTGATGGATCTAAATGAGTAAGTTAAAGTTAGTTGTGAGTGAGAAAATTAGTTGTGTAAATTTATTAAAGTGATGCGGCATCCCGTTACCCCAAACCCAAATGTCTAACTTGAGTTCTTCACCTCACCAAGTGCTCTTAAGGGGGTGGCAACCTTGCCTAAGCTTGCTTCAAGTTTAAACACTTCCAACTAATAACATGTTAACAACACATTTTATACCACAACATATCCCAACATATTTTTTTAGTGGCAACCTTGGTACCCAAAATACTAATTATTATTTTTTTATTTTATTTATTTATAATTATATTAAACAATTTAATAAAAATAATACATTTTATTAATAATTCATAGCAAACTTACATAACACTTAGAAAAAAAAAAAAAAAAAAACAATTTCAACAAAATAGGAAATCACTAGTCATCGAGGTATGGTAAGTCTTAAGCCGCTACGTGCTCCGTAAGATCATATCGAAGACGGTTATGTATATCTTCGTCGAGTAACTCATGTAGCACACTATCATCATAAACTGGCGTGACCGGCGGATTCATTATATGAACCGGTGATATTGCCATCTCAACGTCTTTTAAAATCATATTGCACAATATAATGCACGTATAAACCAGTTGTCGAATCTTTTCAACCAACATAGCTCGGAGAGGATGACTGAGAATCATCCATTTTCCTTTAAGATGACCAAAAGCTCGTTCGACATCCTTTCTTGCAGACTCTTGAATTTCTTTTCCTTTTGGTCAGTGGGATACGGATATGCTTTAACAAATGTTGAATACTTAGGATAGATTCCATCGGTAAGATAGTATCCATGTTTGTAAAGCCTTCCACCCAATAAAAATGAACTGTTTGGTGCCGTTCCATTTCGTTCAGTAACATACAATGGAGACTGATTCAAAACATTGATATCGTTGTTTGAACCGGGAGGACCAAAAAACGAATGCCAAATCCACAAATCATATGAAGCAGTCGCTTCAAATATAATAGTCGGGTATTGGTGATCACCTCTCTTATATTGGCCTCTCAATTGTCTTGGACAATTTCGCCAAACAAAATGTGTACAATCAATGCTACCAAGCATTCCAGGAATATGATGTTTTTCTTCATGTAAGCGTGCTACGTCATGGGTTGTAGGCCTACGTAAAAACTCTCGACCATATAACTTTATTATGGCATCGCAAAATTTATCAAGACATTCACCTAAAATAAAAGGACAAGTTTTAATAAAAAAAATAAATAACGAAATATTCAAAAACTAAATAACAAAAACAATTTCAACAAAATTAAAAACTAAAACATTTTAGTTAAAATAAATAACAAAAACAATTAAAAAAATTTAATAATAAAAACAATAAATAATATCGAATAAATTAAATTAAAATAATAACCTGACGTTCTTCGTGCCATGTTTAGATAGTCATCAAATCTATCCGGAGGTTCACCCGTTGTGAGTTGCCGAATGGCGGATGTGCATTTCTGTAATGGCGTGAAACTATTTTTTCCCATCGCATCTTGACCCGTTTGAAACCATTCGAATTGGGCTTCAATTTCATCAACAATTTTTAAAAACAAGGTTTTACTCATACGAAAACGGTCACGAAAAACGCTTTCGTTAAACTTTGGTTGTTCAACAAAATAGTCATTTAATAGAGTTTCTAAAGCTCTTTCACGAAAACGTTGGACATACCCACGGGTCTCGGTAGAGCTTGCCGTGTCTTCAAGGGCTTCGTACGCGGCTAAAAAGGTTTCGAAAGTACTACCGGATAACCATTCTTCGGAGGAATCGGGGGAATAATTATCTCATCCGACGACGAAGAAGATAGTGACATAGTTAAATAAATTGTTAATTGTTTATGTGATTTGATGTGTGAATTGTGTTTGAATGTATAAAGAGGTGTTAGTGAATATTTAAAGGGTAATTTTTTTTATTTTTATTATTTTTTTTTTGTTTTGAATTAAAGCCAACAACGGCTATAAACTTTAAATGCCAACGTCCATTTTTTCCTAGTTTTCCTCCCTTCCGATTTGGTGTATTCTACCGCAGATCATGCCGAATTCTTCTTGCCGTGCAACTGGCAGCCGAGCTTGCCGCTCGGTAAACCTTGCGGATTGGGTTTTGCCGAGAGATTGGCCATCCCTAACAACAATTGTCAACTCTCAAGATCCTCCTAGTCAAGACAATACTCATTAAAAAATAAAACACGAGAGAATAAAGTATAATTAATTTCAAAAAACGCAATAATACCTTTACCTTTTATCTCGTGTGAAAAGCACCATTTCCATTTCCCCCCTCCTTTTTCCTTTTCTTTTTATCACTCCCATCCAAAATCCCAATAACTTTTTCACACACACTTTATTCACTTGACAGTTCACCAGGATGAGTGAAGGAAGAGGCTCAAGCTTAGTTCATCTACTTGTTATCGTCTTATGTTTAGTTGCTTTTGGTTTCTCCATTGCCGCTGAACGACGTCGTAGCACTGTACTCACTTACTCTCTCTCTCATTTAACTTTTTTATTTATTTGAAACTGTTGAGATCTAGGTTTTTTTTAATGTGAAGTTGTACTTTTATATTATAGGATTGATGTTTTAATTGTGTAACGTTAATTTATTGGAAGCTTAGAGTAAATAAGTTTAGTTTAAATGAAAGTGATTATGTTATTATTGTTGTTGATAAGTTTAGAGCATTATTATTAGAGATGTAAATGCTCTTATAAAACTAGACGAATACCCGCGATGCAACTTACGAGTTCAATATGCAGTCATTGCGAGAAAAAAAAGTTTATGGGTTTATAGACGAAAAATGATAAAAGTTTGAGTATTAAACAATATTTAAAACATTAATTTAGTAGTCGATGTTGTTGCAATTTTTAATCAAGGGTATTTTAGTAATTGAAATGATTTTTTAAGTTTTTAAGATTAAGGAAAATGGTGTATGCTTTATAGATAGTATAGATAGATATAGATTAAGCACATAGTAATTGGTCTTAGAGTTAAGCCAAGGTAGGATCATTTCGTACCAATTTATGCGGCAATTAATGATGTGTTTGCTTATTTCAAAGCGATATAGTTTAGAACTGTGAGATGTATCAGTGCCGACTCGTGAAACAGCTTTGTATGCAACATGAATATTCAAGGAACTCATGACTAAGGGGGTGTTTGTTTAAGCTTATATATGGCTTATGATTTTATTTGTGTTACGGCTTATATTTCATAAGCCTCAACTTTTCGGCTTATTTTGAGACTTGTGGGCTTATACAAGTTTATTATAATATGATAAACTTATATAAGCCCAATAGTCTTAAAATAAGCCGGAAAATTGGGGCTTATAAGATATACGCCGAAATCAAATAAGCTCATAAGCCCACATATAAGCTTAAACAAACACCCCCTAAGAGGTTCTCTCATGCTAAACTGTTACCATCCATAATATTAGTAAAGAAAGTTATTTCTAAGCTTTATGCATGAAAACAACAAGAAATTAACTCATGGGGTACTAGACAAGGTGGTATGTAGTGTTTTAAGTAGGTTTCTAGTTTTATTTGAATGTCATGTTTTTATTTCCTTTGGATCCCACTCTCATTTAATTACCTTCTTTAGTTGAGGTGGGGCGCCTTGTATTGTATTTTGGTTGTTTCGGGGTTCTTAATAATACGTTACCTTTCTAATAAAAAAACAGTAGTGGAACTGCTGCGGGTAACAAGAAGCTTAAAAAATTGAGCCCAGTTTTTAAGAATCCTACTATGGTAATGCCAATAAGGATGGAAATCTGAGACCTCAAGCAATGAGAAAATGACTTCTACTTGTGAAGCTATAAGGCTTAGGTATCATCCCCTGAACTTGCCAACTTACTCGTAATAGTTGAATTGGATGACCAACTTAAGAATGTTCTACTTTGTAAGTCCCAGCACCCGATGATTGGATGACATAGGAGTTGGTTGCATACAAGGAATAGGAGGTGGGATAGGTGCAATGTGTAAGCAAAAAGGGCCAAAGGGGCAACTATAAGTTGGTTTGAGAACCATTCCACCAATGAGACGACCCGTAGCAGTAGTGTTCGACAAGGAAGGTTAGAAGATAAATAATCCATGTTTAGTTTCTCTCCAAGGCCAACGAGAGTTTAAGAGGTTATGATGGATAATTGTTCGAAATCAGCATCATAAAATTGAAGGGAGGTGATTTGCTTAAGCTTTAATCCGTGAGCCTTTAGGCAAATGGGCAGAGGCGTTTTTTCTAATCATTAAGAAATAAGCTTTATGGTATTGCACTATCATTTTCTCCCAATGAAGGGTCACATGAGAATTATGATCTGTATCACTATGCCAACCTATTTTCTATTCAATTTTGCAGCAAGCTGGTGGTATCTATTCATTAGTGTGAATGTAATCTCTCCTTGAGTGTTTATCTTATACAGCATATTCTTGTATTCGTCAATTGTCACTGTAATCTGTAGTTTTCCATCCTATAAAGATGTGCAGTATAAATATATAATGCATTAATAAGTAGTTTCTCAAGGCTATGATTTAACCGAATATGTATGGAGATGATTTTGGGCACTCACCATGGTGGACCAGTCACCCATATTTGACCGGTGGCCTGAAAATCTAACATCTGTCACTCACATCACGTCTCGACAAAACCTGGATGAAAAGAACTAGTCTCTTCGAAGTTTTAACCTCCGTTACTCCGCAGTAATTTATAGCCAGGAAATATGATGTGTGATTTGTAAGTAATTAAGTCTTGTATTGACATCGGTAATAGATTGCTTAAGTCATCTTATATACCCTATAGAACAACTTGCCCAGGTTCCTAACTTAACTAATAAGCCAGTGGTATTTCAGTTTTTGTTGTATTTGGTGCACTTATTTCACAAACGAATAGTTCTATTTTGTGAAGTATTGTCATACAAATATATCAAAGTGTTGGTATATTAGACCTTAACACAAACTAATGCATATCAATTTACTGTATTTACTTCTTTTCTTGGTTGTTTGGACAGTTGGACTTTTGATAGGCATTAAAAGCACAAAAACAAATGGAAGGATCTGATAAGATCCAGATAAATAAGATATGTAGTGTAATAATTGATAAGAGATCCAGGGGTCCACATGTAGCTGTAGGTTGTAATCATTTGGATTGTTTACGTGTATTTGCTTCATCTAATAAAACTATATTTGGTTAACAGGGAACTATTCGCACAGACGACAAGACCAATGCTACTTACTGTGTTTACGACTCAGATGTTGCAACTGGGTACGGTGTTGGGGCCTTTTTGTTTCTACTCTCTGGTGAATCATTGCTTATGGGTGTGACTAAGTGCATGTGTTTTGGAAGGCCTTTGGCACCTGGTGGAAATCGAGCATGGGCCATCATCTATTTTGCGTCATCATGGTAAGTAAATAACTTTTATAATCTTCTGTTGTCATTTGTCAACACTATCCATGAATCCAGGGGTGGAGCCACTTTAGGAGTAGTGGGGATCGCCCCCAACGGCGTTCTTGCGGATACACAAAACATATAGGAAAAAAAGTTAAGTTTATGGAAAAAAAAGTCTAGTGCCTTCACCCATAAAATCTGAGTGCCCTCATCTCTCCCAACCTGCCAACAATTTAAGAGTGCTTTAATGTAAAAGATTGGATTTTTCCGGTGAGTTTGTTTGATCGGAAAACATGAACGAAGATAGTAAGGAACTATGAAAGTACAGCCAGGATAGTGGGGAATGGGGATGGGCTAGCGGGTATATATATAATATTATTTATTTTTCTCTTTCAAAACGTACATTTGGTAGTATATACACATGTGAATATAGTAAGAATAAATTGGTTTTTGTGATTACATTACAACATGTGAATTTTTAGCATCATATATTTTCTCAAATATCTTTTATAATTATGATTTTGATATGAATATATGATAATGACATTCCTTGTGGTTAAATTATTCATATAACCACGACCACTTTAATACAAGTTTTACTATACTAGGTATTTAAATTTTTTGCTTAAATTATTATATTTGATCCGTAAATATATATTATAGAGTCTAAATGAGTTTATTTCTAAATAAAATAGAAATCACCGATTGGTTTTTATTTTATCGACACCTTAACTTATAACTAGTGTTAATCGCATCATAGTAGACCCGACCCGATTTGTTTAAAATTATGCTAAAAATTGGCATTTTCTGACATGTATTTAACCCTTGCTTGATGCCCCCCATGATCATGTTTTCTGGCTCCGCCATTGCATTAATCTCGTCAACTGACCTATACAAAGTTCATGCATATTTTTAATTTATGATATCTAGCCTGTTACTTTCTAAGGTGCATTACTCAATGGTCACATGTCGCCAAAATAGCTGTCTGGTTTCTGTTTGCGATTTTTCTATAGAATTTGTTGAGAATAGAAAACCATTCTCGTGTAACCATTTATATTTGGAGGAGGTATACAGACTTGTTTGCATTTATGTTACAAGGTCCTTGTGCGTATTGAGGGAAAGTTGACTTATACGCTCTGCCTTTAAGTTCTTCCAGTTAATGAGTAATCACTGGCTTTGGGCTATATTCATTTTGGTTGTAGATTCTTTTACTTGATACAAGATAAAATGATACAAGATAAAATGAAGACAGAACCCCTAGGAAAATAGTCAAAATTGAGTGGAACATACATTACTATATGTGATAATTGTGATTGACTTTTGGAACTGATTATTCATCAGAATGAAACTTATAGTTTGAAATTCTGAATGGTTTGGATACATGTGGCAAACTGAGTTGGTCCGTTGGGTACTGGATCAGCACAAGTGTCTTTTTAGTATGGGTTGTGTTCGTCTGCAAACGCTTTTCGTCAAAAAGATTTATAAACAATACAAGTGTTGAATATGATCAATAAAACTACAAAAACTATAGCATTGATTTTCTTTTTAGTTTTTTGTATAATTATTATTATGCTAATTAGTAATAAAGTACAAAATTGCCACTTCTAGTTCTGGACATATATTATTGGAATGCAATCTCGGAAAGAACAACAGTACACACCCAATTTTTTTGTGTGTCTAATTTCAACCAATATTAGGAAATATATCATTTTTCGAGAAATTGATGCTTTGTATATATGAAATGGCAAAGTATGGACTATGGAGGTTTAAAAAATCTGATTATGATATGTCAACACAAGGTACATATTATAATAATTCCCTACCGTCTTCTTTGCATCTTGCAGGATATGTTTTCTGGTTGCTGAAGCTTGTCTGATAGCAGGGGCAAAGAAGAACGCGTACCATACCAAATACAAGGGCATGACTGAAAGCTTTTCATGCGACACATTAAGGAAAGGTGTTTTTGTTGCAGGGGCCGTATTTGTTGTTGCAACCATGGTTCTGAATGTGTATTTCTATGTGTACTTTACTAGGGCTACGACTCAGCCTGCTCATAAAACCAACCGTTCAAGCTCAACTGTTGGTATGGCTGGTTATGCTTAGACCTTATCTACAAAGTAGTACGGAGTACAAGATTTTGGTACTTTAAAACTGTAAATTTTGCATATGGTTGCTATTATTTGTCCGAGATGAAATTCGGTTCCTGATCATGTTAGTTAAAAACAATCCACTTCTATATTGAAATATGCAGTGCAATGTTTCTTTTGCTTTAGGTTGGGTTACTATGTCTAGTCCATCTATGTCTTCATTCTAGTAGTTAATATATAATTTTGTTTCTAGATTTTAAAGACGGTGTTGACCCATTTAATCAATGGAAAGTTTATAGCGAAACCTCCATTTCCGACCTATAAATAAAAGAGGTTTTGTTAAACATAGCTATTGGGTTTAGAGGTATGGAGAGTTTCAGGGTACCGTTATAGGCACTTTTGTTCCCCTATAACATGTTATAGGGCAACGGCTCTTGTGTTATACACCCCCTTGCCAGGGGGATGGCAGAGGGTTATAGAATTAATTCCACACCATCTATCTCAGAGTTTGTCTTATAAGTGTCGTTAACGTGACTTGAACCTACAACCTCTAGGTTGGTGGACAACTCACATACCGGTATGCCACTACTTTTTATATATCTAATTTTGTCTGTTGAGACTAGTGTAAACTCTGTCATAGCAGATCCACTCTAGTCTATTCGGTTCTAAAAGTCATCAAGATGTAGATTAGACCGCCTTAGGACAATTGTACAAAAATCTAATCTCTTCGGTTTCAAACCTCGAGATGGGCCTAAAACAACTGCCATCAAGATGTAGATGAGACCGCCGCACAATCCTATAAACAGAGTTTCTACTTACGTGTTTGCAGTTACAGTCTTGTTTTTGTTTGGTTATAGTTAAGAAATCTGTAGTCATGCATGTAGTAAACTAGTAATCATATGTTCTGGCATAGATTTATTCAGCTCTTCGTATATTTTATTTGAAAAAACTGTCAGATGGTTTTCAAATTATTGCTTGTTTTTATTGAAGGAAAGATACAACGCAAACCAATTTTGGTTAAAACATGGGCGGCTTTCCTTGCTAAATTTGTACGACTTTTAACAACTGAGAAGTACTTAAACTTATATAAAATGTATTTGACATGAGAAAGTACTGTAGTTGATATATTATTATAGGATATATAATACACACACCCAAAATGTTTGATTCTGCAAGTCATTAAATTATACTTGCACTGTTAATGGTACAAGATGCATGTTAAGCCTTGATCTTCAGTCAAGACGTTAATATTAAACAAAAGCAAGCTAAATTTGTTACATTGTATGATACAAAAAGCAGATTTAGAGACACGATATGAACATTGATTACTGCAAATCATGTATAATTTAGAAGAATACAACCATATATATTTTGTCTAAAAGACAGGTATGGAACAAAAAATTGACATGCTGACATTAAAATATTGGATTGGTTTACCTAAAATCTTTCCCGTGATCATTTGGTTGCTGAAAAAAATGTAGTTAAAGTTAATAGAACTATAGAATTTAGCCAGAATTTGCGAGCTTAATGATAGGAACTTGATGATTGGTCACTTATCTTCATTCTAAGTCACAATGCAAGTTTTTCAAAAACTATCGTTCAATTTTAAGTACTTTTCTAGATGATTTTTCAGATCCTTTATCTTAATTTGCTTCATCGGTGGCCCATTTTTCTGAACGGGCAATAATTCTTTTAACGTCCTAGTAAGAAGCTAAGGGAGGGGGAAAATTACAATGAAATAGAAAATGCATTTTGAGGGTTGCTAAGGGTGCGTTTAGTTGAGGGAAAACACCCTTGTTTTCCACAAAATGTTTTGTGAAAAACAAGAAAAAAGGAGATCGCGTTCAAGTTAGTGTTTTCTAATAAGATTCTCTACAAAACACAAAATTCCTATTTCCAACTTTAATACACAAAACTACAAAACATTTTTTTTTTGTTTTCCCCTATTTTCCATCAAAATACCCCAAATCCGTTTTCGTCAGTTGTTTTATGTTTTCGATTGATTTTTTAAGTTTTCGTCCATTTTTTTACGTTTTCGTCAGATTTTTTACGTTTTCTTCCGATTTTTTACGTTTTCGTCCGTTTTTTACGTCTTCGTCCGTTTTTTACGTTTTCGTCAGGTTTTTTACGTTTTCGTCCATTTTTTTACGTTTTCGTCCAATTTTTTTACGTTTTCGTCCGTTTTTACGTCTTCGCCCGTTTTTTACGTCTTCGTCCGTTTTTTTACGTTTTCGTCAGGTTTTTTACGTTTTCGTCCGTTTTTTACGTTTTCGTCAGATTTTTTACGTTTTCGTCGGTTTTTTTACGTTTTCGTCAGATTTTTTACGTTTTCGTCTGTTTTTTTACTTTTTCTTCCGTGTTTTTATGTTTTCGTCAGGTTTTTTAAGTTTTCGTCCGATACTTTTCGTTTTCATCCGTTTTTTTACGTTTTCGTCAGATTTTTTAAGTTTTCGTCCGATTTTTTACGTTTTCGTCCGTTTTTTACGTTTTGGTCAGATTTTTTACGTTTTCGTCCGTTTTTTTACGTTTTCGTCTGTTTTTTTACGTTTTCGTCCGTGTTTTTACGTTTTCGTCAGATTTTTTAAGTTTTCGTCTGTTTTTTTACGTTTTCGTCAGATTTTTTACGTTTTCGTTCGTTTTTTTTGCGTTTTCGTCAGATTTTTTACTTTTTTGCCAGACTTTTTACGTTATAAAAAAACAGATGGAAACATCTAAAATCAAACAAAAAAGTAAAAAAAACGGACAAAAACGTAAGAAAATGGACGAAAACGTATAAAAACGGAAGAAAACATAAAAAAATGGATGAAACGTAAAGAATCTATCGAAAACGTAAAAAAATGGACGAAAACGTAAAAAAAGGACGAAAACGTAAAAAAAAAGGACGAAAACGTAAAACAACTGACGAAAACGTAAAGAAACGGACGAAAACATAAAAAATCGGATGAAAACGTAAAAAAACTGACGAAAACGTAAAGAAACGGACAAAAACATAAAAAATTGGATGAAAACGTAGAAAAACAGACGAAAACGTAAAAAATCTATCGAAAACGTAAAAAAAGGGATGAAAACGTAAAAAATCGGACAAAAACGTAAAAAATCTGACGAAAACGTAAAAAAATGGACGAAAACGTAAAAAATCGGGCGAAAACTTAACAAATCTGACGAAAAAGTTAAAAAACGGACGAAAACATAAAAAGCAAACGAAAACCCAAAAAATCGGACGATAATTTAAAAAAACGGACGAAAACGTAAAAAAGCTGACGAAAATGTAAAAAAACGGATGAAAACGTAAAAAAACAGACGAAAACATAAAAAACAAACAAAAACGGACAAAAACGTAAAATATCGGACGAAAACGTTATTTGATATTATATTTTAATTTTTTTAATTTCTTTATTTTCTCGTATTAGATTTTTTTAGTTATTTTATATTTTAGTTGGTTAGTTTGTAATATTTGTTTTTGTGTTTTGATGATGTTTTTATAATATTACTAAGGTGAATTGTGAAGTGAGATAGAAAACAACACTACTTAAACATGTTTTCTAGTTTTGGAAAATGGAAAACACAAACACATGTTTCTCAGACTAAACGCATTTTCTAAAGTTTCTATTGTTTTGTGGAAATCAAACTCTCCTCCCTTTTCCTACAAAACAAGAAATAGGAAATGAAAGAAAATGTTTTCCAACTAAACGCAACCTAAACAACTCGACCAAATTACCCAATATATATATATATATATATATATATATATATATATATATATATAGAGTTAGGATCAAATAGGAAGAATAATTAAAATAAGAATGATAAGAAGTAACCACAACCACACATTTCAGATGCACCTACAAAAGTGGATGCATCTTCCTTCAAAATTTCCCTCCTAATTTGAAATGTGTGGCTAGAATTACTTCTTACCCTTCTTATTTTAATTATTCTTCTTACTTGATCCCTTCCCTATATATATATATATATATATATATATATATATATATATATATATATATATATATATATATATATATATATATATATATATATATATATATATATATATATAGGGTAAAGTTAAAATAAAAAGACAAATATCCGTAAAAAGAATAAAAATAATTTTTTTTAAAAAAAGTTATTTTAAAAATTCCAAAAAAATTTCACAAGATCGGGTATGTTGGTGCAAAAAACTTTTGTGAAAGAAGTTTTTTCTGATTTTGAGTTAATATACGTTTTTTTTAATGCACAAAAAACAAATTTTAATGCGCAAAAAAATTTTAATGCACAAAATTTTTAACTTGTTTTAGTTAAATGGACAATGTTATTTTGATGAAAAAAGTCAAAAGAAGTTGGGTCCAAAAACGAATTTTTGATGCACAAAAAAACGATTTAATGCACAAACGTATTTTTTATAATTTTTTTCGGATAAATTATCCACTTTATTCTTTTTACGGAAATTTGTCTTTTTATTTGATCTTTAACCTATATATATATATATATATATATATATATATATATATATATATATATATATATATATATACCTACTAGAGATCCAATAGAAAGAGATGAGCTTAATATACTTTAGGATAAGCTCTTTTTAGGCCTTTTGTTGTGGAAGGTACACTCATTTCGAAAGCGCCATAAGACCCAAAAGGAAGTTTGAACCACTGTGTCAAAGAGAGTATATGAGGACGGTAGGTTTGAGGGGCCTGCAAGAATGATCACATCAGCGATGCTAGAGAAATGTTGTTCACTTAGGCTTCACCACCTGAATATACCAACCCATGTATCGACATGCACTTTGCATTCAGAGAGAGGTGAAAATTCCATTTCAATTATATCTTCACAAATGTGGTATCTAACCTGTGAACTTATAATCTCGATAATTGCTTCACATGTAAATAGCGAAACATGAAGGACCAAACATGTTCGATATTTACTTAATAATCGTTAGTTAGTCATGGCGGTTACAAAAGTTAGTTAGTTAGTTGAATTCGGTTACAAACCGAAAGGACACACCTGTTCGTCCCTTATATATACATGTACATTTGTAACATTTAATGGTTAGACGAAATAGTTATTCAGTAAATATTTGCAATTCCTGTTCGACTCACATACTGGGACAACATTGGTATCAGTAATAAGAATAAAGATAACTCGAATGAGGAAAGCTCAACTCACAAAGGAAAGCTAAATAAGAATAAACTTGAGTGGGATAAGAGCAAAGTAAAATGTTTCAAGTGTGGAAAACTTGGACATTATAAGAGAAACTGCATAGGAACGTCGACAACTCAGGAACAATCAAACCTTATCTTAGAAGACGATGAACCATCACTATTAATGACTACACATGAAACAGAACACGAGGAAGTTCTGTTGAATGAAGGACAAATTCAACCCGGGAAATATGCTACAGCAGATGCAAGCATATGGTATTTAGATAATTGTGCAAGTAACCATATGACGGAACCAATAGTCATTTTAGGGATATTGACGAAAGCATAACTGGACGCGTTCGTTTTGGAGATGGATCGTACGTGGAGATAAAGGGTAGAGGCTCTATACTGTTAGGATGCAGGAATCAAGAACAAAAGATAGTTTCAGATGTTTACTACATTCCAAACCTCAAGAGCAACATACTTAATCTAGGACAACTTATGGAGATAGGTTGTAAGATCATCATGGACGGAAAAAAACTGACTTTGTATGACAAGAATAAGAAGTTGTTGATGAAGGTTGAAAGATCTAAGAATTGACTTTACAATATTAGACTACAAATAGAAGCACCTATATGTCTCTCTTAGCAAATGTAGATAACCAAGCATGGTTATGGCACGCTAGATTAGGTCATATGAACTTTTACGACATCAACAAGATGACAAGAAAGGGTCTAGTGGAAGGAATACCAAGAATAAATCATGCAGGACATATTTGTGATGCATGTTTATTAGGAAAACACAGTAGTACACCATTTCCAAATCAAGCTAAATTCAGATCAAAGAACCTGTTGGACTTAGTAGTATATGGAGACCTCTGTGGTCCTATAAGTCCAGCCACACACTTTGGAAAGAAACTCATTTTCTTGTTAGTGTACGACCGCACACGTTTCATGTGGGCCTACTTTCTGACATCGAAAGATCAGGCATTTAGCACTTTCAAGGAATTTAGACAACAGATTGAAATGGAGATGGGTGATGCGTGGGGATTGCACCAGGCTTTACCTCTCGAGGGATCTCGAGAAGCTTACAACCCCCACCAGGCAGTGTACCTGATCGATGTAGTATAGTATAATGACAAGTACCGGGGGATTGATCGTTCAGCTAGGAATAGTGACGCTAGGATTAGAAAACCTAAAGACTAGGTCTAGAGACGAGGGATGATTCTTTTTGTATTTTTATATTTTTTAGAAAGCAAGTAAAAATCTCGGGTTTGAAGGAGTTGGGCGGAATTAGTTGCTAGTCAACTAACCCAAAACTAAGATGCAATCAAAGTAAAATACTAGAAATGAAAATAAACTAAATTATACTAATGTTGTGAGCAATATGTGGGAGAATTGTGTTTACTTAGATTTCACTACTCCCTAGATATCTTTTACACGTTAATTACTTGTTATAGTTGCGTGGATGACGGATTGTATTCCTTAATACCATTCATGGGGTGGCGTACTTACTTCCTCAATCCTATGAACGCCTACTTCACTCCTATGTCGAGCCGGCTAAGAAACTCCTAACATGGGATCACTAGAATTTGCTCATGCATTAAATATAACCAATAAAACCTAGTACACATCGGTTCATGTTTCCTAAGACGTTCAAGCATGTTACATAATGGAGATCTGCCAGTTTTCTTAATCCTAACATTGAAATCATTCATCCAATACAACCATAAACAAGTAATCAACACATAATTAACATCTAGGTTTCATTAGATCTAAGTAAACACAAGATAGATCTAGCCTAACATGTTAAAATCAAGACAAGCACAAGATATAATCAACCAACACATAAACATATTGATTGAATTAAGAGAAGACTTATCTCAATAGAACATGAAAGGATTCAAGGGGTGAAAACCCTTGAAAACACTGTAAAATATGACCTAGGGTTTACAAAGTTCGGCCCTAGTTTTCTTCACACAAGTTCCTCTCAATGAATGAAAAATAGAAAACTATACATAGAGTTTGATAGGTGACGGCGTCAAGAACAATTGTCTGACGCCGTCATCTCGCCGCCAAATAGTTTCTTGAACTGCCTAGATCTGGATCTGACGCCGTCATGTATTCTCCTTATGCAGGCCGTCACCAATTTAACTCTTGACGCCCTTGTTGTGACGCCGTCAGGTTTGCACTGGGTCGTCATGGTTGTTACTCTTGACGCCGTCATGGTTTTCCTCTTGACGCCGTCAGGTACTGTTCTCAGCATGGAAAATTAAGTCTTTGCCGTTTTCTTCACTTTTATGCTCCAAAAACGTCCGAATTGCTTCATTTTCCAGAATTCACTCCCAAAGTACCTAAAATCACAAAATGAACGATTTAGGGCAATATTTGATCAAATAAATTCAATTCCGAACTTAAATGACCCCCTAAAAGTGATTCATTTTTCGCCTCATCATATACCCTTACACTTGAGATTTACTTGTCCTCAAGCAAATGCGCTTTTATTCTAGTCAAAATACAAGTTAGGGGTCATTTAACACTAATATAAAAGTAATTACAACAAATAATCGTTCCACTAAAGACCAAAGACAAGCACGGAGGTCATACACTAGCACTTCACAAATAGTGTTTAGATACTCACATCTCTCGGGTGTAATAAAGTAATATCACAATATGGAAATGGAAAACATCTCTCACTACCTGTCATAGCAAAATAGATTACCATAGGCTTGGGAAAGGATCAAACCTCCACCACATGGCGTAAGCACCTAGGATAAACTATCAAAGAGGTCTTTTAAAGGGTTGTAACGTTAGGTGTAGGGATATAGAATACACGGTTTTGTTGGATATAAGCAGTCTTTACTGGTGGCGAGTTAACAATCTTGGTTAATTACATGTACAATATGGCGTTGCTAAGCCAAGACTAGACTCGACTTAAGCTAATAAATCAAAAATAACAAAAACATAAAATGAACATAGAATGAAAAGGGATGGTAGTCCGTATGTTTTTCTCTTTTTTTTTTTTTTTTTTTTTTTTTTTTTTTTTTTTTTTTTTTTTTTTTGCATACACTCTTACCCTACCATCAAAAAATAATACATCATAGGGAATGAATATTCCCATTACACTTGAATTTTTACATACTTTACAATAAACTAATCTAATGACTCGAATTAAGAAAATCAAAACACTTGGAGTACTTTTAAGATTAACGCACATACGAGGGTAATAATATGATGTTCTTCCCCATTACTCCATAAATAAGTACTTTACCCATGAGTCCCAATCGTCCCAAAACAATATGTACAAGGATATGACTCGACTTAGCAACCATGTAATCAATTAGATAATTAACTTAGGGTTTAACAAATAACAATAATGCACTAAAGATGAGTGCATACACGGAAGGCTAAGGCGATTTGGGTGTACATTTAAGTGGGGTGTAGCAAATTCTTCCTTTAAGTAAGATGCTTAAAGTTAGAAACGAAAGGATAGGCTCGGAGGGGTGTACTAGGGGTTTCGTGTACTAAAATTGAGTACAACGCTAAGGTGTGGGAAAAATTAGTTGACTTAACTAGCCAAGTAATATGACTTAAATGGTCAAGTAATTATGATACGGGTTTAACACAAGGGTGATCCTAATGCCTCTTATCATGTAGCAAATCCTACTACATGAATGTAGTCTCACTAGCGGTCTTGGGATGCATCACTAACGAAAGTTCTAGAATCTAAATGCTACCGGTACACTCATAAGCACTAATAGTAAATGCTTTTCCTATCAAATCTAAAGGCCAACCTCACATATTTGGGTGGAAAATTTTTCTGAATGGCACGGTTATGTGCTAGTCATACAATCTCCTATCCATGAGACGCTTGCTATGGCTAAAGTTTCACTCCTAAATGTTGTAAAAAATTTTAAATTTGGCGCTAAAATTGCACTAACAAGTATCTCTCATAGTTTTATTACACATCTACTATCAAACAAACAAACTCAAGCAAAAGTGTATCTGTAAGGTATCATCATTTTACTCTCCCTTTACACTTAGGATGAACATTGTCCCCAATGTTCAAGTAAAGAATGTAAAAGTGAAATAAGTAAAAAGAATGAAATCAAATACTCCCCTGATTCGCTCGGTATGGATAATAAGGTAGCCAGGTTAGATCTTCCTCCAAGAAAACGAACAATCAAAGCTTCCCTTCCAGAATATAAATCATCTTCTTGTCATACATAACCTGTAAAACCTGAGAAGACAGACAAGGCAACCTTGCATAAAATCGGCGGCAATCTACATATGCTAACAAATCCTAGAAAACAAAATAAGATATAATGCTTGTGGAATGATGTTTGCAGATTTCCTGGAGATTATAAAACTAATAATTCAACAAAAACTTTAAGACTCCGTTAGAAAAACTAAACTGGTAAAATTTCCAGAATTTTACACGTGACGCCATCAAGAGTAAACTCATGACGCCGTCAGAAGTGACCTGCAGAAATTCTTATGTTAAGTTTCCGAAAAATTTCTGGAAAAACTTCGTCCTACTTCCTGGAAAATCCTGCAGAACATCATTATGACTTGATACAAGTATTTGACTCTAACAAATACGAATATACATGTTCACTTAATATTGTGGAGAATCATGATCGGTTTTGTTTCTTAAAAACATATTTGGGGTTTTCCCTTACACTTATCTTTTGCAAAAACACCTTTGGATGAAGTTAAGAATAGGCTAAACAACAAAGTAAAGTATTTCCACTATTTAGTTTTGAAACATGATCTACCAACAATAAAAATGAAGCATGCATACGGAAGCAAATAACAAACAAACAAAATAAAAATCACACAAAACATGGGTTGCCTCCCAAGAAGCGCTTTTCTTTATTTACGAGTATTGTAGCTAGACTCAAGGTCATGGGTTACTACGTGACCTCATTGTTGGTTTCACTCTCTAGGTCGTCTTCTAAACCAATTTTGTACTCCGGACCTAATTGCAAGCGTTCTTTGTAGAAACCAAGCATCCTATTCTTCACATACTCTACTCCTCTACGTCTGTCCTCATCATTCCTATAATAAGCCACTTGTTTGTGTTCCTTTTCTATGTTAGAGAGAAGGCGGTATTGCTCAATCTTGTAGGGCATTTGGTAGGCAATCTCATCATTCTCTTCCTTGAACCTAACTATCCCTAAAGTCGGATCATAACTCATCTTAGTGGCCTCAACAAATGGTTTTCCGAATATTACTTGGCTTAGGCAATCATCTATCACTGGATGAGTGTCTTCTACTATCATAAAATCGATCTCATAGGTGAAATTACCTATAATCACATGCAATCCCTTCACTCTTCCTACAAAATTACTTATCAAATTCTTATTGGGCATCATCTTATAATCAAGTTGTTTCTTCATCACCCAATTGTAATAAGTCCTAGTCATGATGTTTACAGGAGATCTAGGATCGATATAAGCTTTCCATATATGCATATGCCCGATGTTGCATGGTATGTTGATGTTAGAGGGGTCTCCCATTTTGATAAGGGGTGTGCCAAGGATATATGGTGTCTCGGGGCCATCGAATAAATCCTTATGGTATTCCCGCTCTTCCTTGGTGGGCAACTTATCAAAGTGCTTTTCTATAGTCTCTACTTCCTCTAACTCCTCTCCTTTATTAACCTCAATTTCCCTAATTTCATCCCTAGTCTTGGTTTCTACTTCAACTTCATCTTTGTTACTTTCTTCTATATCCTTATCTTTTGGCTTAATGGTGACAACATTGACAAAGTGGACATGTTTGGATGATAAGGGGTCCTTAATTTGGATTCCGTTATTGGCGTCCCTAGTGTCCTTCCTAGGTGTAGTTAATGCTTGGTTGTTGAGGGCTTTCAACAAGTTTTCTATCTTGTTGGTCATCTCCGTTTGTTGTTGGTTAAATTCGGTTTCAAACCTAGCTATGCGAGCCTCTTGAGATGCCATGAACTTAGACATCAATCCTTCAAGATTATTGGAACTACCATAGTTGTTAGAAGGATTGTTGTTGAAAGTACGGTTGGAGGGTGGACCGTTTGGTTGGTAATGATTAGGCGGATTGGAAGAATTGGCTTGATTTTGTTTCCACCTAAGGTTTGGGTGATTTTTCCAAGAGGGGTTGTAGGAATCACCGTAAGGGTTTGGCTTGGGTTTGAAAGTGTACCACTTATCTCCCGCTTCGTCGGTACGCGAGGATGCGTAGTCCGCAAAAGCTGTTTCAGGGAGTTCCACACAATCACGAGTGTCATGGGGACCACTACATAATTCGCATGAAGAAGTGATTTTGTTCACTTGGCTTGAAGGCTTAGGAGCTTCGTAAGATTTCATGAGAAACTTGACTTGGTCCTCAAGTTCCATGATCCTACGGTCGGGAGTGCTAGAGTTGTTCGAAGGCAAAGATATTGCCTTGACCGTTTTGTTCAAATCACGGGGATCATTCCAACTTTCGTTGTCATAGAGAGCAAGATCTTCTATGAGTTCCCATGATTGTTCCGCACTTAGATCACGTAGCTTACCACCGGCCGATTGGTCAATGGTTCGCCTTGTGGAGAGATCGATATGGTCATAGAAGATTTGGACTTGGAGCCAAAGATCTATGCCATGATGAGGGACTTTTTGGAGTAAGTCCTTGAATCGAGTCCATGCTTCATATAGAGTTTCACTTTGACGTTGTTGGAACATCAAGATGTCATTTCTAAGCTTGGTAGTTCTCCCCGGTGGGAAAAATTGAGCAAGGAAACGAGTGGTGAGATCATCCCATGAGGTGATGGATCCCGCGGGTAAACGTTCAAGCCATTGGCTAGCTTGATCACGTAGAGAGAATTGGAATAGGCGTAATCGGGTTGACTCTCTAGTTGTAACATCAAAGTCTATAGAATCTACGATTTTAAGGAAGTCCTTGAGATGTTGGTTTGGATCTTCGGAACGAAGTCCACGGAATGCACATCCGCTTTGCACCAACCGGATGGTGTCGGATCGCAAGGGGGTCACATTGGCTCCGGTGAGCTCAATAGTGTTTCGATAGCCTTGGTGGCTAGGTCGGGAATACTTTCCTAAGGTTCGGGGTCTAAGAGGTTCTAGTGGTGGGTTTTGTTGTGGTGGGATGACGGGTTCAAAGATGTTCCCATCGTCTATGATGTCAGGTGGTGAAGAGTTACGAACAAAAACACGAAGAAATAAGATAGACTAAAGAGAATCTAAAAATAAAAATAAAATCTTACTAGAAAGGAATCTAGCAAGTAGACCTAATAAAAAGAGATTCTAACCTAGACAATAACTATTCCCCGGGCTGCGGCGCCAAAAACTTGATGCGTGGGGATTGCACCAGGCTTTACCTCTCGAGAAGCTTACAACCCCCACCAGGCAGTGTACCTGATCGATGTAGTATAGTATAATGACAAGTACCGGGGGATTGATCGTTCAGCTAGAAATAGTGACGCTAGGATTAGAAAACCTAAAGACTAGGTCTAGAGATGAGGGATGATTCTTTTTGTATTTTTATATTTTTTAGAAAGCAAGTAAAAATCTCGGGTTTGAAGGAGTTGGGCGGAATTAGTTGCTAGTCAACTAACCCAAAACTAAGATGCAATCAAAGTAAAATACTAGAAATGAAAATAAACTAAATTATACTAATGTTGTGAGCAATATGTGGGAGAATTGTGTTTACTTAGATTTCACTACTCCCTAGATATCTTTTACACGTTAATTACTTGTTATAGTTGCGTGGGTGACGGATTGTATTCCTTAATACCATTCATGGGGTGGCGTACTTACTTCCCCAATCCTATGAACGCCTACTTCACTCCTATGTCGAGCCGGCTAAGAAGCTCCTAACATGGGATCACTAGAATTTGCTCATGCATTAAATACAACCAATAAAACCTAGTACACATCGGTTCATGTTTCCTAAGACGTTCAAGCATGTTACAGAATGGAGATCTGCCAGTTTTCTTAATCCTAACATTGAAATCATTCATCCAATACAACCATAAACAAGTAATCAACACATAATTAACATCTAGGTTTCATTAGATCTAAGCAAACACAAGATAGATCTAGCCTAGCATGTTAAAATCAAGACAAGCACAAGATATAATCAACCAACACATAGACATATTGATTGAATTAAGAGAAGACTTATCTCAATAGAACATGAAAGGATTCAAGGGGTGAAAACCCTTGAAAACACTGTAAAATATGACCTAGGGTTTACAAAGTTTGTCCCTAGTTTTCTCCACACAAGTTCCTCTCAATGAATGAAAAATAGAAAACTATATATAGAGTTTGATAGGTGACGGCGTCAAGAACAAATGTCTGTCGCCGTCATCTCACCGCCAAATAGTTTCTCGGACTGCCTAGATCTGGATCTGACGCCGTCATGTATTCTCCTTACGCAGGCCGTCACCAATTTAACTCTTGACGCCCTTGTTGTGACGCCGTCAGGTTTGCACTGGGTCGTCATGGTTTTTACTCTTGACGCCGTCATGGTTTTCCTCTTGACGCCGTCAGGTACTGTTCTCAGCATGGAAAATTAAGTCTTTGCCGTTTTCTTCACTTTTATGCTCCAAAAACGTCCGAATTGCTTCATTTTCCAGAATTCACTCCCAAAGTACCTAAAATCACAAAAGGAACGATTTAGGGCAATATTTGATCAAATAAATTCAATTCCGGGCTTAAATGACCCCCTAAAAGTGGCTCATTTTTCGCCTCATCAATGGGAATGAAGTTAAGGATTCTAAGAACGGATAGAGGAGGTGAATTTACATCTAATGAATTCACCAAGTACTCTAAGGAAAATGGAATAGCACGACAGTTGACAGCACCTTACTCACCAGAACAAAATGGAGTAGTGGAGAGAAGAAATAGAACAGTGTTATCAACTACGAGGAGTATGATGAAAGCGATTAAGTTACCTTTAACTTTTTGGGCGGAAGCGGTTAAACACGCCATTTACATACTCAACAGGGTAACTACAAGAGCCCTGGTAGATAAAACTCCATATGAGGCACTCTACAACAGAAAACCAAATCTGGAAACCTAAGGATATTCGGATGCACAGCTTATGTCAAGATAACAATACCTCACTTGAAGAAGCTGGATGACAGATCATACCAATGATTTACTTAGGAGTAGAGGAAGAATCAAAAGCATGTAGGTTATATGATCCAATTGGAAAGAGGAAACATGTTAGTAGGGATGTAAAGTTTATGGAAACAAAACCGTGGGATTAGGAGAATAATGGAGAGGAAACTAGTACACAAGACACGTTTTGGCCAAGTTTTGTGGTAGAAGGAGTTGACAATGAAAATCTTACATCACTCAACACAGAAAACAATGATAACACATATCATGCACATGATCCGATTCCAGATCCTTATTCACCAATTACCACACCGACATACACTTACAACCCACACTCAGAAGAAGAGGAAGAGAAAGAGGAAGAGGAAGAAGAAGCTACTATGAGCTCATTAGGAAGCTTAGATAATAGATTTGATGATAGACCAATACGAGGATTCAAAGAATTAACGGAAATATATAAGGATGCACGTGTAGTTGAGACTGAAAGTCTACTATTCACGAAAGAGGAACCACGTAACTATAAGAAGCATCAACAGATAAGAAATGGATTGAGGCCATGGAGATTGAATTGGATTCAATCAACAAGAATAACACATGGACTCTTACTACATTGCCCACAAATCAAAAGGCAATAAGACTAAAATGGTTCTTTAAGACCAAGAGGGATGCAAAAGGAAAGATCATCAAATACAAGGCACGGTTAGTAGCAAAAGGATATGTACAAGAAAAAGGAATAGACTTCGATGACACAGATAGAGACAGTTCGGTTGATATTAGCTCTAGCAGCATATCATGGGTGGCAAGTACATTACTTAGATGTAAAATCAGCATTTTTACATGGAGATTTGAAGGAAGAAGTCAACGTTACACAACCTGAAGGATTTATTCAACAAGGAAATTCAGGGAAAGTCTACAAGCTAACTAAAGCTTTGTACGGCTTAAGACAAGCACCACGAGCTTAGAATGTGAAACTTGATCAAACCTTAAAGTCACTAGATTTTAAGAAATGTAATCTCGAACAACCAGTTTACATGAAGAGAAGCAAGACTTCTACACTTATAGTTGGAGTATATGTAGATGATTTGATAATCACGGGCACTCCAAGGAAGGAAATAGAAGTATTTAAATCCCAGATGGAAGACAAATTTGAAATGAGCGACTTAGGATTGTTAGCTTATTACCTTGGGATAGAAGTTACACAGACAGGAGGAGAGATTACAATCAAGCAAACATGATATATTAACAAGATCTTGAAAGAAACAAGTATGATGGAAAGTAATGATACGAAGCTACCAATGGATCCCGGTACTAGATTGGTCAAGGCGGAAGATGGAAACCCAGTTGACGCAACTTATTACCAAAGTTTAATTAGAAGTCTCAGGTACTTACTACATACAAGACCAGATCTTAGTTACTCAGTCGGACTACTCAGCAGATTTATGCAAGACCCGAAGGATCATCACCTGAAGGCAGTGAAACAAGTAATCCGATACATCAAAGGAACAAAGGAGCATGGCATAATATACAAGAAAGAAGGCGGCTGCAAGATTACAGGTTACAACGACAGTAGTTATGGAATCAACACTGATCAAGGAAAAGGAACTACTGGGATAGTATTTTATTTTGGAGAATCACCTATTACCTATTACCTGTTGTACTCAGAAGCAACCAACAGTGGCGCTCTCATTATGTGAATCAGAATTAATGGCGGCTACTGGAGCAGCATGTCAAGCCTTATGGTTAAAACGACTACTTAGTGAATTAACTGGTTGGGAAGAGAAAATGATAACGCTGAAGGTCGACAACATTTCTGCAATAGCACTCGTCAGGAACCCAGTTTTTCATGGAAGAAGCAAGCATATCGACATTCGCTATCATTTCATTCGTGAATGCTTAGAGAATGGGCACATCAATGTGGAACACGTTAGTGAAGAATTACAAAGAGCAGATATTCTAACGAAAGCTTTACCAAGACTGAAGTTTGTAACTATGCGACAAATGCTCGGAGTTCAAGACTTAGGACGAAGCAACGATCAATATTAAGGAGGAGAATGTGAACTTATAATCTCGATAATTGCTTCATATGTAAATAGCGAAACATTAAGGACCAAACATGTTCGATAGTTAATTAATAACCGTTAGTTAGTTATGGCGGTTACAAAAGTTAGTTAGTTAGTTGAATTCGGTTACAAACCGAATGGACACAAACCGAAGGGACACACCTGTTCGTCCCTTATATATACATGTATATTTGTAACATTTAATGGTTAGACAAAATAGTTATTCAGCAAATATTTGCGATTCATATTTGACTCACATACTGGGACAACATAACCGTGCGAATGTACGTAGATACACCTCTCAAATCTCAGGTCATGGTTGAATCTAGTCACCATAAAATGGTAACAACATATTGGAGTAAGAATAGCTAAGGTTGGAACTTGAAAGAGTTAGAGAAGTATTTTCGCCGAAAATTGCAAAAAGTATTTTTCAACCATCTTATTAAAAGATGTTTGACATCGAATTTATGTCTACATACTTGTTTAATCTATTTTAAAGTTTGATGCATGAACCTGTTTGTGCATGGACTAATTCTTTCTTTGACTGAAAGTCAATATATCTAGTTTTGCATCTTTAAAGTGTTAGTTGAAGTATATATATTAGAACTGTTGGGATAAATTAAACTGATCGATAGTAATAGATTAAAAGATATTACAGAATTACTTATTGTCAAAAAATATCATTCACTTTCCAAATGATGTTTCTTCATTTGGCTAAAAGCTACTTCAGCATGAGTTAATAGCTATATTTGTATTAAAACTGTGTTAAAATGAATAGATAATCATTATAACGAATCTGACACTAATAATTTGTGTCTACAATACTCTTTTATAAACAATACACAAATCCTTAAATCTTGACCAGCGGGTACCTATACAAGATTTTTATAATCGTTAGTTTTGTTCCTATATCAAATGGGGTCCCATTCTTGCATGAAAAACTAAAACTAGACTTTCTTAAAAAAACAACACAACATCCAGGACAAAGAGAAAGACAAAGGTTGAAGAAAACAAGATTGAGCTAACAAAAACACAAGTATTTAACTGATCAAAGAACCACTTTCTCTATGTGTGTTTTCAACGGAGATGTCAGACTCCGGAAAACGGAAGGTTTATTTAGTAATTGTGTTGATCATGTTCTCAGTCCTTCAAATATGGATTTTGAGTGGTGACCATTGCAGTATAAGAGCACCATCACCTCCATCGATATCACAACCGCCGCCACCACAAGATTCCGATGCAGTTAAAAAAGCGAAGCTTCATAGGAAGTACTTCAGTGGCAGATTTCCTCACAAAAGCTTTCAAGAAAACAAAAGAATCGTGCCAAGTTGCCCGGATCCTCTTCACAATTAAGAAATGTTTGATCTTCTTATTTACTCTTTTAATGTTTACTTGATAGTTCAAAATACCCACGTTTTTTCCACTGTTTGTGGCTAAACCGTGGGTATTTTGGTACTTATCGAGCTAGTCATTTAAACATTTGTTCTTTTTTAGTTGATAGATCAAGAAAATGGTTATGATTCATGTTGTATATGATATATTTGAGATTTGAAATTTTATATGCTACAAATCTTATTTACTTCACTTGCTTGATACATCATTGTTTGCATGTATTTTTATTAGTTTCTTGAATATTTTTGGGCTCACTCCCGACATAAATCTTACAATCATAAAATTACATGATTTGTTGTCTAAATAATAATTTCCTAAATGTTTTTTTATAAGACGCCATTCATGATGTCAAGATAAGAAATAATTATTTCGGGCAGGATTAATATTATTTTTTGTACAACTTTTGATAGTCGGAATACACCTTATTCACTTATGCTAGTAACATTTATTTTTTGGAATTGCATATGTGTTGGTAACAATAGAAGTATGGTGAGCTAGCTCATTTAGTAACATGACAGAAATAAATTCGACAATACATTGTCAATGATGTATGCTCAAAAATTAAATTCACACGTTTCAAGATAACTTATACGGAGTATTATTTGTTAACTTTTTAAACGGAAAAAAGATGTATTTTGAAAGCATTGGTACCTTCTTGCATCATAAACATATGGTCAAATGGGAATTTTTTATAGGCAATCGTGACTCAAAAAGAACTACTGTAAAAAGGGTTAAATATAGATGAAAAAGATAATTAAGACATGATGCTTCATTTCCGACAGATTCTATGAATACCTTGATTTAGGTTAAGAAAATGATAAATTTACTTGTCTTTTATCGTAGTACTAACGTTCAAAATGTAGTTCCCATGTGAAGTCATGTGTCTTTCTCTTGATTTCCAAAAAATAAAACAATAAACAACTTTACAAGAGAATCATATATTTTAGTGACTAAAAACCTTGCGAAGTGTTCAGTTGGTTATTCATACCCCATTTTTACAAGAAACTTTTTATTTATAGTGATGCATTTTGGGTTGTGAGATGTGGTCGTGTATTTGATGGTTGTGGATGATCTATGTGGTGATCATCTAATGGAGAATACAAAAATAACACGTGGCTTGACACCCGTGGCTCTGTTAGATACGGGTACGGGAATGTTCTGCACGATCCGCATAACGAAATACCCACGACACAACCTTTGAACCAATGAGGTAACTACATGTGGCAACAGTGTAGTAACGGTTTTGGGATAAGTTCCCAGGCCAACCGTTGCCTTGAGTTGATCCCGAGGCTGGGAATAGTATATTCTTAGTCCCAAATTTGTCTAGGAACTTGGTTCCTAGGCAAAACATAATGGGCCTTTAGACTTATGGGCCGACTATGGTCGTGTGACCTTTAGCCATTTGGGCTAAAACTCTTATACGCCGTCAATTATGCAATGGTGATTTGCTTCGAGCTCCTCCATGCAAATACTCTCCCATCCATAACGAAGGCATAGCCAATTTTTAATCATGAATATTTCTAGCTTCAAATTGTTTTGTGATTCATCTAATATAATAGATTGACCTCAATGTTTAGCATTAATCATTAATCGTTCGGTTAGACTTGTAGTATTAATCGTTCTTCAACATGTTATCGTTTAAAGGAAAGGTTGCTACTTATGCTCGATACAACTTGCTATCTGGTTCCCTTATCCAACCTCAGGTTGTCGCAAATGTCCAACATATTTTTTTCCTACTCGAGGTTGTTGTGATTTATAAAACACGGATCCTCATTTTGGCTTCATATTGGAGCACCCACATTGTGTTTGGGTAGATAGTTGGATTCATCAACTACAACCAGAGAACGATTATCATCATTAATAAGTATTTTACTTGTTAACTTTTACAACTACATAAACGAAAAATAAGGGTCCACAATGTCTGCGGCTACAAGATACATTTGTTTATAAAACTATCAATTTAAAAGTTTATATAAAGGATGTAGTTCAAAGTAAGGTTTTCAAGATCGAGATCTTACTAAGAATCATTTTCATTTTTACAAGATCGAGATCGTAAGATCGGATCAAGATCTTAATAACCTACTATAATGTCATTTTCTTAATTATTTTTGTAATACCATACACATCTCCAAATTATTATATATCATAAATATAAAATTATATGAAATGTTTAAGAAGATTAATATGTTGTTTTTTAAATTCTATAAAACACAATCCGTAAATTTGTAGTTTTTTAGTTTGGGGTTCGAGAAAAGTAAGATCGGATCGGATTAGAACTTAAGATCCTATCGTCAAGATCGGGATCCTATTACATCTTAAGCTTGCAAAGATCCTTGTAAGATCGGAATCATTTTTGCTTTGCAGTATCGTAAAGTCGTATGATCCTAAAATCAAGACCAGAATATTAACAACCATGCTTCAAAGTAATCAAGCATTTTCTTTCGATTAATAATAATTTGTAGGACATGATCACATCAACGTCACAAGTATCCTTCATTAAATTGCTCTTGTTATGAAAGTTGGCTATGAGCCTATGACTAGGTCAAGCACAGAAGCACTTGAATTATTCTATAGTATTCGTTTTTACTATCTTTGGAAGTTGTCTATAAATACATAGGATACTGTATATTTCTATACAATATTTTCCAATGTAGTCTGTAAGCCTTATGCCATCTCAATTCTTAACCATTGATTCGGGAACAATTTCTCGATATAAAGTGTAAAGTAAACCACTATAAGAGGGCTAGGTATAGTCTCGTGCTGTGGGTGATACTGTAAAAAAAAGTGGTGTCACCTTAATACTTTTTCTCTATGGAACCTATTTTGGCTATGCCATCAAACCCCCCCCCCCCTAACATAACAGGGACGAAACTAGGGGCCAATATGACCGGGTGCACAAATATTTTTGAACGATAATACTAAAAACGCATTTTGATGAACCGGGTGCATTTACGATGCCTTCAGAAAAAATCGATGTTTTTATCAAAAATTAATCGACAACTAGCAACAAATTAGAAAGGTATTTGGCTCACTTATATGTCCAAGCTTTCAATTGATTATTTTTGTTGAATTATGCATGTGTGATACTTTTTTTTGTTGATAAGGGGGTGTGCCGGTTTAGAAGGATCGTTATGTGCCGGTTTAGAAGTATCGTTATTTTCCCTGTCAGCAATCTCTTGACTTTTCTTGACAAAAACTGAGTTAAGAGCAACACAAACAGCTATAAATGTTATGCTTAAAACAAGTTACTCAATACGAATATTTTGTTGGTTATAGTAGTCAAAATAAATGCAACATACGCCACCTCTCCAATTACTAAACAAATATTTCCTCTGATAGAACTCCTCAAAATCTTTGCTTGAGTATTGATACCAAACCGACACCATTGTAAAATTCTAGAAACGACATCATGATCACGTTTTGGATGAAATACTATTTAGTTTCTTTTTGGGCGAAATTCAATTCAACTTCTTTTTAGGAGAAATCCGATTTTATCATTCCAACCACTATAGCAGGTGTTGTAACCGAGAAAAAGGTAAGTGTCTGATCACACATTTCCTTGTCCGGGAAGTTGGTTTACGGGCATGTTACTTATAATTTCATCTTGCTTTACAAATGACCAAGCACACCAAACACCTACTATTATTATCGAGACATCGCTAGTTACCAATTAACTCCATGTTGTGGTATTGATGGGTGAGAGTGGTCGAGATAAAAGCAACGAACTCATACATCTCTAGTGTGAAATAAATTTGTCCAAACCTCGACCGGTGCAAGTGAACTAAATCCTATCGCATTGTGAACCGCTAAGAAAGATACAACAAAACCTTTATTGGTGAAATACTAATCCATGTTCCCGATACAATAGTGATACTTAAACGCCTCTTTCTAATTTGACCATAAATAAAATAATTTCGCTGAAACAACATGACTATAATGACCTTCTGTTACTGTTCACGTATTCTGATATACATATACAAACCAGCCCCTGAAAATATTTTTAAATGAAAGTTAACTCAATTTCCTTTAAAACGATAAATGGCATGACCTCTAACGAGTTACAAATGATTTTATATGAATTTCCAAAGTTGATACACAATTCTGCACAGGTCGATGTCCCGTGTTCATACTTAACTAAAATGACCAAAACTTAACTTCTATAACTCGACATAACATTAAAACTTCCAGAATTCATTTAAACAACATATATATCATTTCTATAAACATACTTGGTCTCAACGACCCGTGAAAACATACTTTACGAGGTTTGTCAAACACCCGTTTTGACCCACTTTACAAACACTTTAACACATATCTATAACACAAGACTTGACACGCTTTAACTTCTGTAAATACACCTTTACAACTGTAACAAGACATTAAATACACTTTACATTTCCAAAGTACTTGTCTTAATGACTCAATGCGATTTAATTCGTTCAAGAACGGTATCTAATAATAATTCATAAGTATAATCCAACACACTTCCAATCTTTCTACGCCATATCCGTAGGTCCTTAATCCAAGACCTTACTTGCATCATAATAAATCTACAAAAATGTCAACGACTAAAACGTAAGCTTTCGCCAATAAGTAACCGGGTTAAAACATGTATAACACATCAATCATCGTATTCACATCATGAACATTTACCATCCAACATACGCATCTATAACACCATAAAAACCAACAAGCTTTAACCACATGTTACTATAACCATCACAAGCTTTAACACATCAACCATAACATCATTAAGCTTTCACACATTAACTATAACATCATAAGTTCTAATACATTCACTATAACATCATAAGCTTTAACACATTCATTCATCACACAATATGATAACATCAATATTGATAGCGTATCAATATTAATGGCCCAAGCCCATTAATTATACGCTCGGATCAAGCCCATCACCAAGGCCCAATCAACACTTGATAAAGACCCAGCTTAAATCCCAGGCCACAAAGGCCTCGAAGGACCTCTCAAGCCTACTGAAGGAAGACAAAGATACTGCTCCCCAACTGTCACTAGCGGTTAAGATGTACCACCTGACACTGCACAGTGGGACACACGACAGACACCACTACGAGCTAAAGGCGAATTACATATGTCCTCCTTGAAACACAGGTTCATTGATACAAATGTGTTTTGATTCAATATTCAAGTTTTCATGATGTTATGTTGATAAAAATTCTTGTCAATTATGTGCTCTTCATTTAAAACTTGAGTGAACTTGGTATTCTCAAGTGAGTAAATATGTAAGCTTTATTTTATTTTCAACATTCACCTTTAGAGTAAACTAAAAAGAAAAGTATGCATTTTTTTTGTCAGAACTGTTAGATTATTATCATCTTTCCGTTAGCAACAGTCACACATTTTACGTCTTTAAAACCTAACGATGCAAATTCATTCTCGTTATCTGCCAACATGAGTCTCACATGAGGAGTTTTTTCGTAATTTTTTTGTCTCGTCCACCATCATCCACTTTATTTTTCTACTCCACTCTATAGTATATAACGAGCGTGGTTGCCCGCGCGTTGTCGCGGGAGTGCGTTGGTACATATATATTTGTAAATTTTGTTTTTTCTTTGGTTTTGTCGAGTAGATGGTGTGACATGTGTTTTGTTGGTACATTACGTGTTTTTGGTTTTACAATGTACGTAGTACATGTTTTAAAGGTGTTATTTTTTTTTTGTTCATTATTGTAGATGTTTTTTTTTTTTTTTTTTTTTTTTTTTTTTTTTTTTTTAATTTATTGAATTGTTATATATGTTTTGAATAATTTTGTCATGGTTTTTGTATATGTAACTGTTTAAATGTCATTTGGGTTTTCAGTTTTTTGTTCATTGTATTTTTATTGAAAAAATTATTTCATGAACAATGGCGCAAGTTTCGTAATTTTTCGCGTTCGTTTGCTATGTCGTTTGGACCCCGAAGCGTTTATCGTGAGAAGTTTATTACGTTGGCAGTTTTAGTCCCTTGACTTACTTTTTCATTTCACCCTACACTTTTATTAAAGTCAAAAAGCACCCTATACTTTTTTTTTTAATATAAATACCCCACAAATACCATTTTCTTAATTTTTATTTATTATAAACACACACACACCCACTCAAAACACTCTCTCTCTCTCTTGAATTATCCGGCATCCGCCCACCCGCCGGAACACCAGCAGATTCCGGCGCCGCCGCCGGAATATTTTTCCGACAACCTAATTTTCTTGCACCAACTTATAGATCGTGATATCCCCGTCACAGCCGTACCACCTACACCTCTCGGCTCCCCCTCCAATCCCCTCTACGCGCCACCACCGAACACTATCATCACCACCGAGACTCCGCCACCCCCCTCCCTTGTTTTCCGACGGTAATACGCGTCCCCACGCGCCCTTACCTTTATTTTTAACAAATATTTTTGAAACCCTAGTGTTCTTAAATCTTTATTAATTCGATTTTAATGTTAAATCTTTTATAAAAATGATGTTATTAACGTTTTTAACATCAAAACTCGTGTGGATCTCTTTTGGTTCTCGACTCGGCCGCGACTCGGAATGGACTCACCGAGTCAACTCGTGACTCGGTGAGGGTCTTGATGTTATTGTTGTTGTTTTTGATCTTGATGACGAAGGGAGTATTATTTCTTGTTGTTGTTGGAATTTTGAGGGTCCGTTTCCTAAAGGACCTAACGTGCAAAGAAAGTTACATCTGAGGGACTATTTTTGCCAAAGTACAATTGTTTGAAGCCGGGTTACTGTGCGAACCACTGTTCACACTGTTCATTCAACAGTGATGTACAATAATTTGAAGCGGAGCCAATTCTCATCTTTAGTATATATATATATATATAATAGAGTGGAAATTTGACGATGCTCGAGACCCACGTTAGCATATAATAGAAAAAGATTTTGCATTATTAATCTTTGGGGATGTAAACTATTTGATTTTGCTAATAGATGCATGGTGATAGTCCAACATTTATAAAAGAGGTGTACCCAAGAAAATTTTCAAACGCGTATTTTGCAATTTACTATACTAGCCTAAGGCCCGGCCGTTGGCCGGCTAGCTTAACGTTTTATTATTAAACATAAAAATGTAGTACAAACATGACGTAAAAATTTAATATGCTAAAATATATAATGATGAAAGATAAATAATGTAACATAAATAACCATGAATGTATTGTTGTAAAGATAAAATTAAAAAAAAAAATGGAAAATAAAGTTGATGAGGGATTTCTTTGTAGCATCAGTACTATCATCGGCGTACGGGAACAATAGCGAATACTTTAATTGGAGGAATGAAACGCGCAACTCGCTAATTGTTTTAAGTTTACCACTGTTTTTGTGCACAATGATGTCTCTTTCATCAAGCATCGAATCAAAGTCAAAACGGAGTAGATTGCAATGTTTCAATTTCCTTATCTATTATTAATATTTGTATTATTTCAATTTCCATCCTGTATATGTTACTAACTTCCCAATGCATTATAAAAATAATCAAGTATCAATTATCACACGTCAACACATCTTAAGGTTTTCTTCTTCTAGATCAATGCATACAATATGTAAATCCTTTCATTTGTGTATCTATATGAGTCTTTTAAAGAAGAGATTGTGCTCTTTAAGCCCATGGTATAAACATCAACTTATTATGCTTGTGCACATGTTGTCTACAAATACTGTAGTGTATCCTTTAACTAAATAAATGTATCTGAAAGTTATCTTAATGGGCATAATGTTATAAACTGAGCAACATTACAAAAGCAAAGTGTTGGGGCATTATTTTTATAGAAATTTATGCTTCAATAGATTTCGTAGGCCTTATAATGCAAGCTAAATGAGTCAATTTGGGTCATGTTTTTAACTCTAACAGGTAAAGTGGATTAAGCTACACAATTTAACTTAATAAGAAACACACCAAAATGGCCTAACTGGGTTGAAAGAGTCAATAGTAATCCAAAATGTATTCAAATACATATAACCTACTAAATCATATTATTACAAAAAGATAATTTTTTTATGGGAGGTGATTCGCACACCAAAGTTTTTGATTATTTCAACACTTTATACAATACTGTAATGCACAGAGAGCACACAGTACAACCCTTTAATGCAAAAAATGTGGTGAAATAATCAAAAACTTTGGTGTGCGAATCAACTCCCCTTTTTTATTAATATTACATTACTTTTGTCCTCATCTTGGTCATACTATACATTATACCCATACTCATTTGATGCAACGTTTTTACCCAAACCTAAATCACCTATATTGCCACTTAGGGGTCTAAAGATATCATAAGAACATATACACAGAGTTAAGTTTCACGTCTTATTAAGTTGTTCCATTACAGTTGAAACTTGAGACAGTGAGAGAACATGCCATGAAAAAGATTGTGTCGTAATCAAAGAAGTTCAGTAGCTTTCTAATGGCTTAGCAGGTTTAATCATCATTTCAAGATCTTCCATAGGCTAAGAATTTCTATTTATATTAACCTTATTTTCCATCAAACAATTATTAAGACATTAATAGGCATCAAATACCATATACCATGATCCATATTAACGACACCACTTAAAACAATATACATTAACTTGACCACATATCTATTGCATTTGAGCTATAAGTTGTAAATTAATCAAGCCATTTGAAATGACTTGAATGCAAGATACTTCCTAAATAATTTATACTACCCGTCTAAGCCTGTTACCCATCCCACTTGCCCAACCCACACATTTTATCAAGTGCTTAAGTGTAATCTGGTAAAAAAAAAAAAAAAAAAAAAAAAAAGATTGTACAGAATTCAACTAATGCCATGCCCATCAATAGTTTACAACTTTTTGCATCAATATCGATACACTCTTTTCAGCACAATTAGGAGACAAATAATACATACCTGTAATTATTTATACACATGTCATGATCGATTCTTGATGTCATTCTCATATATAGCAGTGGTCCAGAAAATAAATATTTAGGAGCTCCTTGTATATAATTACCTATATCAAGTACATGATGTATAGACGACACCTTTTTAGGCAGTGCCAAAATACATGAAACCTTTTCGGGCAATGCTGGAGTAGATGAACCCTTTATAGGTAGTGCCTGAGTAGACGACACCTTTTAAAGAAGTGACAGAATGCACCAAATCTTTTCCGGTGGTGCCTGAGTAGACGCCTTTATAGGGAGTGCCTGCGTAGACGGTCTCTTTAGAGGCATTACCTGCTGTAAGAAATGGATAAAAATAAGATGTAGAAACAGGTGAGTATAAGCGGGTCAGGTTGGTTTACGCGACAAACATGTTGGATTAACTCATTAGTTGTTTATTTATTTATTTATTTATTTTTCTTTTGTACTTAATAGCCACCTACAATTTTAAATATTATTTATACTAATTTAAGTTTCCATTACTTAAAATACTAAATTGTAGCATCAAAAGTAGAAATAAATTACAACGTACAACCATTCCTATAGCGTTTCATTCCAAAACTTGAATATTAATTCAATAGTATAGTTGATAAGCATTTCTTACCTGAGATATGCACAAAGCATGTGTTTGGGCCACTGATTAACCCTCCGATGCATGGAGATCAAAGCATTTGGTGAAAGATCTATAAACTTGTAACTGGATTGGAAGTAATCATGCAAAATGACTTAGCTGATGAATACACTCAGAATGATAGTTGGATAATTACATAAAGAAATAACAAATACGGAGTATATTATTTAAATGAACATTCAATCCATGTATGAGTACACTTACAGTCATATTTACACCAGAGTTAATGTCTAAGAATGCACTTCCTTGTCTGTAAATAATAGTTATAATCAGCATCACTACTAATATGGCATATGCTTGTTTCACCAGACTTTTATCTTATCCAGCATATGATATATCAAGTTTCAGCATCTTACCCCACACAATGATCACCAACAATCAAGGAATATATGCTATCATGAAGCAATGCCAAATGTCTATATGTATGCTCCTACATAATCAAAATTACATTTTTGTCTCATATGTGCTATCATGAACTTAGTTACAAAATTTTCATATGTGCTATCATGAACTTAGTTTAAAGATTTAAGCTATAACATCCTTGATTATGACAAAATTTTCATTTAATGCTAATAGTTACAAAGGCATTTATGAACACAAAATGTAGGTGCTATGTACACAAAATGTAAGCGGGTCAGGTTGGTTTACGCGACAAACAGGTTGGATTAACTCATTAGTTGTTTATTTATTTATTTATCTTTTGTACTTAACAACCACCTACAATTTTAAATACTATTTATACTAATTTAAGTTTCCATTACTTAAAATACTAAATTGTAACATCAAAAGTAGAAATAAATTACAACGTACAACCATTCCTATAGCGTTTCATTCCAAAACTTGAATATTAATTCAGTAGTATAGTTGATAAGCATTTCTTACCTGAGATATGCACAAAGCATGTGTTTGGGCCACTGATTAACCCTCCGATGCATGGAGATCAAAGCATTTGGTTAAAGATCTATAAACTTGTAACTGGATTGGAAGTAATCATGCAAAATGACTTAGCTGATGAATACACTCAGAATGATAGTTGGATAATTACATAAAGAAATAACAAATATATTATTTAAATGAACATTCAATCCATGTATGAGTACACTTACACCAGAATGACAGTTGAATATTATTTACACCAGAGTTAATGTCTAAGAATGCACTTCCTTGTCTGTAAATAATAGTTATAATCAGCATCACTACTAATATGGCATGTGCTTGCTTCACCAGACTTTTATCTTATCCAGCATATGATATATCAAGTTTCAACATCTTACCCTACACAATGATCATCTTACCCCACACAATGATCACTAACAATCAAGGAATATATGCTATCATGAAGCAATGCCAAATGTCCATATGTATGCTCCTACATAATCAAAATTACATTTTTGTCTCACATGTGCTATCATGAACTTAGTTACAAAATTTTCATATGTGCTATCTGAACTTAGTTTAAAGATTTAAGCTATAACATCCTTGATTATGACAAAATTTTCATTTAATGCTAATAGTTACAAAGGCGTTTATGTACACAAAATGTAGGTGCTAATTACCAACCTTGAAGGAAGTTGATCGTGGTAGGTTATTTTTTATATCGAACAAATCGAACACTAAATTTTCAAAAACAAAATTTGTTTATTAAAACATGTTGATTAGTTTGGAATAGGATCAAGAGAAGAGTTGTGCATCTATTTGTTATCTTTACCAAGGTATACCATACTTCTTGAGGTAGATTCAACTATGGCATACAAATGAGTAATTGTATATATAGACGGCTTGCCATCACTTTTGAAATCTAAATCATCTTTCCAAAATCAAGAATCTATGGAATCACTTTCAAGCAACAAAAACTGAACTATGCAAAATATATATATATATATATATATATATATATATATATATATATATATATATATATATATATATATATATATATATATATATATATATATATATATATATATATATGAAATATGAATATTACACATAGCATGTTGATGTCATTAATGTAGTTCAAGATTATAGAATTTACCTTGTTGGTCTATATTGGAAAAGGATCGTGTGTCTTGGAGGAGAATGGTTTGTTCCAGTTTAGTGCATGCCTTTAATTCATGTCCTTCTCGTATTTATAATCCATAACAGTCTTGCCATACAAATCTTATTTTTTCATCTTCCTTATCCTTAACAATTTTGCCCATTACCTGCTTTAAAAAATAAAATATTGAGGAACATCCCATTTATCTATAGATGAGTTATAAATATAGTTTGGGTGAATCTTGACCCTTTTAACCCGTATGCTTTTGAGATGCTAAGTTGTTTCATCACTAACTCATCTAAACATAGCTTAAATAAGCTCTTTCATAAGTAATTTGTATAAATACTAATATAAATACTACCTATAAATTAGCATCAAATTAATTGGGTCTTTCAAAGAAGGTGCTATTTCATATTGAAATAGGCAGATGTCGTAAATTTTTTTAATCATATGTGTTATAAACGAAAAGCTTGTATGACAATCTGAAGTAGACTTACGTAAGGTTGTAGTGATTACAAATGTTCTTGAATCATGCAGCTTTGATAGCCACATTCTGGTGGCGGATCCAAAAATCTATCAAGTTGCCTTTTTATTTTGAAACAATAAAATGGTATGGATTTAGTGTTAAAATGAAATAATTATTTTTATACCATACAGAATTTTTTGTGACTATGCCTTAAGCATGTCCGCGCTGCCACATTCCATAAAAGTTCAAAGATCTATAAAATCAACTCCTTAAATCTTTTTGGCACATAACCACTTCTTTCTTGATAGCCCATACATGTAAAACCACTAATGGATGAAAATACTATTTTTCTCTTATAGCATGAAGATGAAATTGCAATGTATTTCAATGTGTAATTGAAATGTTTGGTGCATATTAATCGCTTACCAAATTTTGAAGAGATACTGTATTTGGAGAGATGTCAAAATTAGCTTTAGAAGGCCCATCTCCGGCCTGTGAATCAATTATAACAATCATGATACTTGCGATTAAATATATTAAGTTAGTTAGTCATGTGTACACTGATACTCACGCTAATTGTTTTGAAAAGGGCATGTTTTGCTATCCTACAAAACCTTCATGTAGATTCTCTTCATTTTGTGCTAAAAGGAAAATCGCCTATAGAAGTATCAAAGAAAACATAGTAAGGGGTGTTACAATGTATTATAATTCCATTACATCTAATACAAAAGTTCTACAATATCAAAAGACTCAGATATATTAATACAAAAAAGTGCTTAATATATCAAAACATAATTAATAAGTTGTTGAAATAAGGCATCCTAAATGCTACACATGAGATGGCAAAATATTCACCTTTTATGATACAAAAAATGCACCATCTCAGTTGGTATACCTATTCACTTTTGAATGCCATATCAGTTGGCATACACATTTACTTTTGGGAATTCTTTTATTATCCTCAACTAACGTATTTAGAGAACCAAGCACCAATTACATCTATCCCAACTTTATGTAGGCTGACTATTGTTTCTCATCAAGTATTTTGAGCTTAATTAGATCCTTTCCACATGGGCAATCAAGTTCTGTAGGTTCAATTTCTTTATCACTTATATCCTTTTCTTTATGTTATATCATCATCACTTCTATCCTTTTTGCATAAATCATAAGACCATCTACTTTTACTCGTAACTAATTCTTATTTTCGCATAAATAATTTATTCTAAATTTCCAATACTATCAACATATAATATCATCTACTACTTAAACAATAAAAAATTCTAAGATGATTGCGAAATCAAAGTTTTTCAAATTCATCATAACAATAGCAAAATTAATTCCTAATATGACAACCGAAACCCTCAATCACAACAAACCCTAATTTGATAATCAGTGATATATTCATTTGCAAATTGAGAACCTGGAATTCAAAACGGTTGGATTAGTATACGATTGTAACTTCATCATCCATGGATTGAATGGTTTATGTTGACGATCCATTCACAAATTGATAAACCCTTTATTCGTACCTCTTTTATGGTGATAATGTATTTGGGAATATGATCAGATCATGATAACTGATTTTGGGATTTCTTCATGGATCAAAAAAATAGTGTGGAGATGTGGAGATTATCATATCATCATAACTGAATTTGGGGATTATTTGATTTAGGGATGATTTGATTTAGGGTTCAATGTTTCGGTTATTGTTTTGTTTTAGGGGTTGACTGATTTGGGGAGAATAAGTCTTCAAGGTTATTAATGGGGAGCGATTATTTAGGGAGCAAATTGTTTGTGGACCATTAGATCAAAATAAATGCCAGGTGTCGAGTTTTAAGTATTTTTGAGGGGTAAACTTTCCTAAACCCAACCTTGTTTTATATAGGTGGGAGATTTTTAGTTTGATACTTTGATTTAACAATTGTGGTTCAATGGTAAAACATTGATGTGTTCGCAAGATGGATTTGTTTCAAAACTCACTATGAGAATATTTTGGTTCACTAGAAACATGAGTTATAAAAGGATGCGAAATACTCCGATTTAACTGCATACATCTAAGTTTAAAACTAATTCTTAAGTTTTTACAAGTACTACATCTTGATAGTGCATAAAACATTCCTTTAGTCATCTGAGAAACAATATTCACTCTATTTTGCAATCATTTAATTTTTATATAGATTCAAGCCAAGTGTAATGGTAAACTCCAGTCATTATTCTCACATCAATCCTTCTCTCGGTTATTGGTTTTTTATGGTTTCGGGTTGATCGGTGGTCTTGGTTTGTGAGATAATTTGAACACCCTACTTGGCCCATTACCACAAGTGTAGGCCTCCAATCATGAATATTTCTAGCTTCAAAATTGTTTTTGTGATTCATCTAATATAAGAGGAAGGGTGTGGTAACTTATCGGGCTCGGCATTTTTATGTGGCAGTAAAAATGTGATACGATCCGTTAAGGTTGTATCGATAGTATGCACCACTTCAAGTGGGCACGAGCTCCTTAAAAAGAAGAAAAGCGAACTAGAATATTATTTTGATCGAAAAACTATGACTCTTCATTCATAATGGCATGGTATTTATACCGGTTTGTGATAACGATTACAATGAACGTGTATCTTAACACAATTCGAATACTTATCCTAAACAAAAACACTTATCCTAAACAATGACTCACTTGACACATATCCTAACATAACTCGAATATGACTTACACAATTAAACTAACGATAGTTATCCATAGTCTTTGTGCCACACTGGAATAAACGTGACTATGTTGGCTCATCCTACCTCACCATCAGTAGGCGTAACATTCTCCTCCCCTTCAGAAATCACGTTGTCCTCAAGATGGTAAGCTGGATAAGTGGCTTGAAACTCGGACAATCATTCTCACGTTGCTTCTTCCGGAGAACTTCCAATGGACTAAAACTTGACGAGCCGACACTCCATTTTGTAATACTATCCACGAATCACAAATTGATAATGGTTGTTCCACGGGATGACACATATGCTGTATGCACGTCCTCCAGTAAGCTCGCAACTTCCTCGTGACCAATTCCTGAAAAGAGTTTAGGTACCGTTGGTAACAATGGGGTTTTGACAGGTTCATGTTGAGGCATAGTAAAACGTGACGTTGTGAGTTTTTGGTTTTGGAACCCACTGGTCTTACTGTATGTTTTGGTCCCGGTTGAAGGCGACCATTGGTCTTCCAAATGTGCTTCTGCAACAGGAGCCAAAGAGAATGCATAGCCCAGAGATGTCGGTTTAGACACCAAAAGTTCGCGTTGCAGTATCGGTTTAAGCCCCGAGATATAAAACAATATAAGTAAACTTTTTGAAATGATGGTAACTCGATTCATTAGTTTCTCAAACTCGCTTTGATACTGAACCACTGACCCCGTTTGCAACAGTTTGGATAGTGCACCTTGCGGATCTTCATACTTACATGCCCAAATCGATTAAGAACACTCTCCAAAAATTCCCCCCAGCTAATAATTAGCTTATTTCGTGACATCCAACGAAACCATTCTGCTGCGTCTCCTTCCAGATTAAACCTCATGACTTTTAGTCGCTTTTCATTCGGTATTGTATGGAGATCAAAGTACTCATGGATGGCAAAAACCCAACTTTCAGGATCGGTACCACTAAACATAGGCACATCCAAATGCATGGACCGAGGTAACAACGACCCCGGATCGCCGCCTGCACCATGTCATTGAAACCCAAAACCCTTCGCAGCCTGCAACTCCGCGTGCATGTGGAATGCAACAAGTTGTGTTGTAAAAGCATCTGATTGTTCTTTCAAAAGCAAACGGGTTGCTTGTTCTTCCATTAGCAATGAAAAAAATGAAACAGTACCCGATGAATAATGAACAGTACTCTGGGATGAACAATAAATTCTGGCAATCAACAGTACTCGATGAACACTACTCAATAAACAGTAGCCGATGAATAGTAATTCTTTTAACCCTAGAATCGAACAACTGAGAAATAAAAGCACCAATTAATATGACCCGTTAAGGTTGTATCGATAGTATGCACCACTTCAAGCGGGCACAAGCTCCTTAAGAAGAATAAAAGAGAACTAGAATATTATTTTGATCGAAAAACTATGACTCTTCATTCATAATGGCTCGGTATTTATACCGGTTTGTGATAACGATTACAATGAACGTGTATCCTAACACAACTCAAATACCAATGACACTTATCATAAACAATTACTTACTTGGCACATATCCTAATATAACTCGAATATGATTTAAACAATTAAACTAACGATAGTTATCCATAGTCTTTGTGTCATGCTGGAATAAACGTGACTTTGTTGGCTCGTCCTACCTCACCATCAGTAGGCATAACAAAATGGTGCCTTCATTTGCACGTTACCACACCACCAAGCTCGTTCGCCATCTCTTACGGCTGCCAACTCATGGCTAGCCAAATGCAAAACATTTTTGAAAATTTGGATCATTTGAGTTATAACGGCTAGTTTCCCTTATTTTAAAACTAAAACTATACCACTCTATATAAACACAACTATACAACCAATTTTACACACAATTACTTACTTTCCAAATTAATTCTCTCTATCACAATAATAATTCTCTAAACCAAAAATGAATTCCGATGAAGAATATGTTAACATTTCTAACATCGACGATGAAACTGTATTTTCTTTATGACGCAAGCTTATCAATATCACCAATCGTTGCAAACTCAAGCTCAAAGTTCATTTATGCGTACGCCGATATTCTGGGAACGTGAAGTTGTTGAACAACGTTTGTGGGACGACTATTTTGGTGATAGTCCAAAATATCCGGAGTATTATTTTAGGCGCCGCTATCGTATGAGCCATAAACTATTTTTAAAAATAGTAAAAGGCATAGAAACTTATTTTGAAACCCAAGATGAACTTCCTGATCATTTTGAATTCTTTCTAGTCAAACCCGATGCTACGGGTTTAATGGGTTTTAGTGTAATTATTAATTGCACTTCCGCCATACGCCAATTGGCATACGGCACAATACCTGGTGCATTTGATGAATATTTACAAATGGGTCAACATTGTGCACGCGATTTTCTAGATCATTTTACTATGTGTATTATCGATTTATACATGCATGAGTATCTAAGAAAACCCGTCTACAATGACATTCAAAATATATATGCAGTTCATGAGAGGGTTCATGGGTTTCTAGATATGCTTGGAAGCATTGATTGTATGCATTAGGAGTGGAAAAACTGCCCTAAATCATTGCACAGTCAATTTCATAGAGGTGATAAAAAAACATCCAACTATAATGCTTGAAGTTGTTGCTTCCTACGATTTGTGGATTTGGCATACAATTTTAAGAGTAGCGGGTGCGAAGAATGATATTAACGTTTTAAATAATTCTCTATTATTCGACAACCTTTTTGAAGACAGAGACCTGTTGCTCCGCATGAAGCAAATGGAGTTACGTATGAAAAATGTATTATCTAGCAGACGTAATTTACCCAACATGTGCCACTTTTGTCAAATCACCATCGGTGGCACTAGACGAGAAACATGGATACTTTAAAAGGCGACAAGAATGTGCACAAAAAGATGTTGAACAAGCCTTTGGTGTCCTCCAAGGACGTTGGGGAATTATACAACAACCGGCACGTGCTTGTACTATGAACAAGCTTCGAAGACTCATGTACACGTGCTGACATGCATCATATTATATAATATGATTTTGAAAGATCGAAAGTATGCGATAAGTGAATTCAACGAGTTGTATGTTAGTCTACACCCTCATATACAACGAGAATGGTTCAAGAGATGCGAAGTGCAAAGGAGGAAAATCAAAGAATTGCGTGATAAAACAATACACGTAAAGCTTCAACGAGATCTAATGGATCATATTTGGCAACAACATCAACAAGAAGAAGAAAATTTAGTTTTATGAATTTGAATTTGTATTTTCATACTTTTTTTATTTTTATTTTCGTGCATTGTTTATTTTCATACTTTGTTTATTTTTCCCAATGCATTTTTATTTTTATGAATGAAAAATTAGTTCGTTGAAAAAAAAATTGGTGGGGCCCAAAATCAATGCAAATGGCGCCCAAACGGTTTAGCTATTGTAGATGGGGTATTTTGGTGTGTGAATGTAAAATGTGAAATGCTGCGGTGTCGCTGATTTGGCACAAACGGCATGCCATTTCCTATTTACCACACCTCACGCTCTAATAGATTGACCTCATTGTTTTAGCATTACTCAACAGTGCGCATAGCAGGGGGAGTTTGAAATTAAATTGAAAAAATTGATAAAAATGTGTCTTGATTCAATTTTCAAGTTTTCATGATGTTATGTTGATAAATGTTGAATTTGTATTAAAGTAATCCATGATACATCAACCTCACAATCAGGCAAATATGAAACATAACACTCAACAACAACATTACATTAAAATTTGGTGACTTATACGAGCCTTTCACTTTTGATCCTAGCAAGATCCCATAGGAAAGCCTTCTCGGGACATACCTTATCCTATAATACTCTCCCGCAGTCCGAGCGGCGAATTCGCGAAAGCTTGGACTGAAGTAGTAAACTAGAAAAAGAAAACATCAACATAATAAAAACATAACTTTAGTCGACTCGTAACAAAGCCGTACCAACGGTCGACTTTAGTCGACTGGTACCAACGGTCGGCTAAGTCGACCGGTAACAACACCGTACCAACAGTCGACTTTAGGGACTAGTACCAACGGTCAACTGTTAGACGATGGTTTAGGCACAATGGGTTTAGGCTGTGATTAGGCCCGTGGTATTTGGCCCATATTGTAACATTATATATAGTCTATTATGTACCGAACTCATTATTCAATATATCGATTATCACACTTCTACATGGTATCAAGCCTAACCGATCCACACCTTCCGCACTAATCAACCCTAAACTGTCGTTTTTCTTTTCTTTTCGTTTTCCAGTTGTTTGTTTGTCGACCACAGTGAGTTGTCGACGGGTGTTTTCCGTTTTGTTTGTCGACCTTGTGAGTTGTCGACCTAGTTTATTATCATACCTGCTGTTGTCGACCTAGTTGTCGATCTTGTGAGTTTTCCAGATTTACTGTTGTCGACCTTGTGAGTTGATGCATGGGAATCGCACCTTGCTTTACCTCTCGAGGGATCTCACGAGGCTTACAACCCCCACCAGGCAGTGTACCAGATCGTTATAGTATAGTATAGTGACAAGTACCGGGGGATTGATCGTTCAGCTTAGGAATAGTGTCGCTAGGATTAGAAAACCTAATTAATAGTTCTAAAGGTGAGGGATGATTATTTTTGTATTTTTATATTTTATGAAAGCAATTAAAATCTCGGGTTTTGGAGGAGTGGGCGGAATTAGTTGCTATTCAACTAACCCAAAGCTAAGATATAATTAAAATAAAATAATGAAAATGAAATTAAACTAATTAAACTAAGGTTGTGAGCAGTGGTTGGAGAAATTGTGTTTACTTAGACTTCACTTCTCCCTAGATATCTTTTACATGTTAATTACTTGTTACACTTGTATGAATGACGGGTTGTATTCCTTAATACCATTCGTGGAGTGGCATACATAACTCCCCAACTCTATGAGCTCTTATCTCCTCCTACACCATGACCCAGCACAACTATAGGGATTGTAAACAGTGGCTCATGCATTAAATACAACCAATAAAGACCTAGTACGCCTCGGTTCATGTTTCTTAAGACGTTCAAGCATGTTACCATTTGGAGATCTGCCAGTTTTCTTAAGCCTAACATATAAATCATTCATTCAAAACAAGAATAGACAAGTAATCAACACATAATCAACATCTAGGTTTCATTAGATCTAAGCAAACACAAGAGAGATCTAGCCTAGCATAGTAGAATTGAGACAAGAACAAGAGATAAACAACCAACACATAGACATATTGATTGAATTGAAAGTACACTTATCTCAATTACAATGCAAGGTCTCAAGGGTTTGGAACCCTTGAAAAACCTGTGAAAGAGGCACCAAAATCGTCTTTAGGGTTTCACCAAAACTTCTCCTCTTTTAATGAAAAAAACTAGAAAACTATATATAGGAAAATCGTTCTGACGGCGTCAAGAGTTAAATCTGACGCCGTCACCTCGCCGCCATATACTTCCTCGGACGCCCTAGATCCACTTGTGACGGCCTATGTGACGCCGTCACCACCTTCGGTATTTTATTCTTAGCCACTTTGACGCCGTCACCTATCCATCTGACGCCGTCACCACCTTCGATATTTAATTCTTCATGTCTGACGCCGTCAAGCTTTTGGTCTTGACGCCGTCACCTTGTATCTTCAGCTTGGATTTTTGGTACTTTGTCGTTTTCTTCACTTTATGCTCCAAAAACATCCAAAATAGCCTCTTTTCCAGAATTCACTCTCCAAACACCTAAAATCATAAAAGGAACGATTTAGGGCAATATTTGATCAAATAAAGTCGGATTCGGGCTTAAATGACCCCCTAAAAACGGATCATTTTTTGCCTCATCATATACCCTTACACTTGAGATTTGCTTGTCCTCAAGCAAATGAGCTTTTATTCTACTCAAAATACAAGTTAGGGGTCATTTAACACTAATATAAAAGTAATTACAACAAATAATCGTTCCACTAAAGACCAATAGACAAGCACGGAGGTCATACACAAGCACCTCACAAATAGTGTTTAGATACTCACATCTCTCGGGTGTAATAAAGTAATATAACATTATGGAAATGGAAGATATCTCTCACTACCTGTCATAGCAAAATAGATTACCATAGGCTTGGGAAAGGATCAAACCTCCACCACATGGCGTAAGCACCTAGGATAAACTATCAAAGAGGTCTTTTTAAAGGGTTATAACGTTAGGTGTAGGGATATGAATTACACGGTTTTGTTGGATAAAGGAAGTTTTACTGGTGGCGAGTTAACAATCTTAGTTAATTACATGTACAAGATGGCGTTGCTAAGCCAAGACTAGACTCGACTTAAGCTAATAAATGAAAAATAACAAAAACATAAAATAAACATAGAATAAAAACGGGATGGTAGTCCGTATGTTTTTTTCTCTTTTTTTTTATTTATTTATTTTTTTATTTTATTATTATTTTTTTTTTTTTTGCATACACTCTTACCCTACCATCCGAAATAATACATCATAGGGGTTTGAGCATTCCCCTTACACTTGAATCTTTACATACTTTACATTTAACTAATCTAATGACTCGAATTAAGAAAATCAAAACACTTGGAGCACTTTTAAGATTAACGCACGTATGGGGGTAATAAGTGATGTTCTTCCCCATTACTCCATAAAATAAGTACTTACCCACGAGTCCCAATCGTCCCAAAACAATATGTACAAGGATATGACTCGACTTAGCAACCATGTAATCAATTAGAAAGTTAACTTAGGGTTTAACAAATAACAATAATGCACTAAAAATGAGCGCATACACGGAAGGCTAAGGCGATTTGGTTGTATATTTAAGTGGGGTGTAACAAATTCTTCCTTTAAGTAAGATGCTTAAAGTTAGAAACGAAAAGATAGGCTCGGAGGGGTGTACTAGGGGTATCGTGTACTAAAAATGAGTACAACGCTAAGGGTGTGGGAAAAATTAGTTGACTTAACTAGCCAAGTAATATGACTTAAATGGTCAAGTAATCATGATACGGGTTTAACACAAGGGTGATCTTAATGCCTCTTATCATGTAGTAAATCCTACCACACGAATGTAGTCTCACTCGCGGTCTCGGGATGCATCACTAACGCAAGTTCTAGAATCTAAATGCTACCGGTACACTCATAAGCACTAATAATGAATGCTTTTCCTATCAAATCTAAAGGCGAACCTCACATTTTTGGGTAGAAAATTTTTCTGAATATACGGTTATGTGCTAGTCATACAACCTCCTATCCATGAGACGCTTGCTATGGCTAAAGTTTCACTCCTAAATGTTGTAAAAAATTTTAAATTTGGCGCTAAAATTACACTAACAAGTATTTCTCGTAGTTTTATTACTCATCTACTATCAAACAAAACAAACTCAAGCGAAAGTGCATATGTAAGGTATCATCTTTTTACCCTCCTCTTACACTTAAGATGAACATTGTCCCCAATGTTCAAGTAAAGAATGTAAAAGTTAAAAAGTAAAGAGAATGAAATCAAATACTCCCCTGATTCGCTCGGTATGGATTTTAGTTGGCCAGGTTAAATCTTCTTCCAAGAAAACGAACAATCAAAGCTTCCCTTCCAGAATATAAATCATCTTCTTGTCACAAATAACCTGTAAATCCTGACAAAAGTAGACAAGGCAACCTCGCGTAAAATCGGCGGCATCCTATATAAGTTACTAAATCCTAGAAAACAAAGTAAGATATAATGCTTGTGGAATGAAGTTTGCAGATTTCCTGGAGATTATAAAACTTAATAATTCACAAAAACCATAAGACTCCGTTAGAAAAACAAAATCGGTAAAATTTCCAGATTTTTGACTCCTGACGCCGTCAAGAGCAATTCCCTGACGCCGTCAGAATGAACCTGCAGAAATTCTTATGTTAAGTTTCCGGAAAATTTCTGGAAAAACTTTGTCCTACTTCCTGGAAAATCCTGCAAAACTTCATTATGACTCAATACAAGCATTTGACTCTAACAAATACGAATATACATGTTCATTAAATATTGTGGATAATCATGATCGGTTTGTTTCTTAAAAACATATTTGGGGTTTCCCCTTACACTTATCTTTTGCAAAAATACCTCTAGGTTGAAGTTAAGACTAGGCTAAACAACATAATAAAGTATTTCACATTTTTTTAGTAGAGAAACATGATCAACCAACAATAAAAATAAAACATGCATACGGAAGCAAATAACAATCAAACAAATAAAAATCACACAAAACATGGGTTGCAAAGATAAATAATCAAAAATTAAAAGCTAATCATTCAAACATTAATTAAAAGAACAGAAATGGAAATTGTTCAAAGCCAACAAAGGCCGGATCCTAGACTATTACAACCAAATGTTTTTAAATTATTCAACCAAAAATAAATTGTTCAAGAATTACAGACATCAAGATGGATCACTGAGGGGGAGGACCAAAACGATAATCATAGCCTGGTGGGAGGTGTCCAGTGTACCCATGGGGAGGGTAGTCAGTCTCTCGGCCTGGGAAGGGGTCAATCTGCAGGTGAGGCTCAAGCTGATCTCGGGTGGAGAGGTGCTGCATCTGGCGGACGGTATGATCATACATCCAGTCAAAGCGCTGGTCAGTAGCTGCTCGCCACGTGTCCATCTGACCCATCCAGACACCCTGGTGTGCCTGCCAGTCTCCCCGACTCATGTGTCGGTAGTAATCAGCCGTCCCCGCCTCATACTGATGCTGCTGGTGCACTCCCTCATCATCACCGTCGTCATCCTCATTATCAACCCCTATGTACCATATATAGGTACCATCCCCCACCTGCATCACAATCCTCATCTGCCTAAGGGATTTCGCCCTCACTACCCTGCAGTTCCCACATTCGCTCAAGTACCCCATGATCTGAGGAGTAAGAAGACCATAGGAACGAGCCAACCGTGTGATGAACATCCCCCCATAAACCTTGTCGATATCCCTCTCACCCACACTGGTCTTCAAGTAACTGGCCACCCAAAACGGGATGTTGCAGTAGACATCCTCAGCAAAGATGGTGTACAAGTAGAATAAGTCCGAAGCAGTGATACGGTGAATGGTGCCCTGACGTGCAGACAAACCATATGTGAGGCACCTGTGAACTAGCCTAACAATGGGGTCCCTGATCGATGCAGCCCCAGTAGTCGACGTGTAGGCCCCATTCCCTATGGTGGGCCAGAAGGTAACACACCTCATCTCATTCCGCTGAGTTTCTCCATGTAACAGATTCAGCAGAAAAGCCCCATCAACCTCCTCACTGGTATATAGCCCCAGCCTCCAACCAAACTCAGCCACAGAACAAGACCTCAACTCGCCCCCTAGCCTAAAATATATCGTGGTGCCCCCCATATCTCCCCTAGCCTCAGCCCAGTCAAAACGGAATGTCGCAAAGAATTCTCGTACTAACTCGCTAAATACCGTCTCCCTCAACCTAAACAGTCTCTCCCACTGCGGACCCGCGAATCCATCTGTGCGGATCCTCCCTACAAACTCATCCTCCAACCCACTCGTTCTCAGAAAATCCCAGTCAACCACCGCCCCAGTATCGATGTGGTGGTTACACAACTCCTCATACTTAGTACTAGTACCAACATCGCCAAACTCGCCCCAACTGTGCACTAATTCCCCATAATTGATCCCTTGAGATCTAGAAGAACTACCCTTTTGTTGGCGAGACCTTTTGCTCATTTTCCTGGAAAAAAAAAGTGTAGTGAATGGAAATGATTAGAACGCGAGATTTATATGAACTTTATGCAGTCAGACACATCTGACGCCGTCAAGAGCAATTTCTGACGCCGTCAGATGGACCAGAAATGGAGCCATGCAAATGCGAGGGAAAAAATCAATTTTCAAACTCTTAACCCATTACCCAAACGCTCCTTAAATCAGGAAACAGGGGTGGGGGGTCAAAAAAATCCGAGGCATGATGGGTTCTCCCTAAATTAATGCATGATTCGGGTGAGACAACATCGTCAAATGGTAACCCCACGATTACAAATCACCAATTGGATGGCATTACGATTTGCTAATGGTGGGTCAAGAATAGGGTTTCGGGCGAAAGGGGTTTTTCGAATTGACGGGTCCTAAGGATAATTAACCGAGAAAGGATGAAGAATACTTACTTACAAAGGAGAGATCGGAGGCGGAAGATGTCGAATTGGGGGTTTGAGAGTCGGAGTAGCAGCAGCACTTGGGTGAGATTTGTGGGGTATGGGTTGAAAGTGATTGGTTCTTGGGTTAATATTGCTGATCCGTCGAGCTGACGGCGTCAAAAGTTAAATCTGACGCCGTCAGATGCCCGTGTGGGGTGGGGTTTGGAATAGTTTTAAGTTTAGTCCCTGCTCTTTGCGTGAATAACTAAACGCGAGTAAAACCCATGAGTAGTTATTCCGTTAATGAGGTCCACCAGGGTCGAACGTCTCATTACTATCGCGGAAAGAGGTGAGGTAGTAGCTAGGGTCGGGTGGTGTCTTGGCAAAGTTGATCCTTATGCACGAGTTATTGGCGCGAGAGAAAAGATGTTGTTCAATGGGAGGTTTCAAATCAATGGTGTTTATGAGGTGTGGCCTCTTTACACCGGGTTTGAAACCAACAGAACGTTTTGTGGATGAGATCGGGAATGTGGTTCGCAAGCATCCAACGAAAATACAATTTATTCGCGAGCTTTTCTCCGTATGGGGGTGTTTATGAGAATGGGGGTAGTCAGTGGTAAAGCTTTTGAGGAGAATCTCCAGCTGTCCTCCTGGTTAAATACCAAAGAGGTTGACACCTCGAAGACCTTTTCAATTTTTTTGGGTATAGAATTTTTTTTGATCTTTTCTTTGACCCTTGATATGAATTGGTCTGCGAAATTCATAAAGGCTTTGTGAGTGTTTTCCATGCGTGCCTCAAGGTGCTGGATTTGCCTTTCCTGATTATCCATGAAGGTCACCATTATTCCTTCGAATTCCTCTTGTCGTGAGCGTTCAGGAAAATTTTGGCTGATAGCCGTGTTCCTATGTGGGTTAGGGTTCCACATGGGTTCAGTAGCCAGTTTCTCAATACTCATCAGTTCTTTTATCTGTTTCTCGATGCTTCCCAACAATTGTTCTTGGGTGGCACATGCGTAGTCAAGCTTTGCCTTGCTCGGGAGCATCGGGTCCTCCCATCCTTCCTCTTCGTATTGTGCCAATTCCTCAAGAACTTTCCAGCATTCGTCAACGCTAAGTCTATCTAGCCTACCCTTGGCTGCGTAATCAATGGCTTTCCTTGTTTGATAGTCAACCTTACCATAAAAGATTTGGATCTGCACCCATGGTTCGATCCCATGATGGGGAACTTTTCGGAGTAGGTCTTTATATCGACTTCATGCTTCATAAAAAGATTCATTTTGACGTTGTTGGAACATCAAGATGTCATTCCTAAGCTTAGTAGTTCTCCCCGGTGGGAAAAATTGAGCAAGGAAACGAGTGGTGAGATCATCCCATGTGGTGATGGATCCCGCGGGTAAACGCTCAAGCCATTGACTAGCTTGATCCCGTAGAGAGAATTGGAATAGGCGTAAACGGGTAGTCTCTCTAGTTTCAACACCTAGGTCTATGGAATCTACGATTTTGAGGAAGTCCTTAAGGTGTTGGTTTGGATCTTCGGAACGAAGTCCATGGAATGCACATCCGCTTTGCACCAACCGGATGGTGTCGGATCGCAAGGGGGTCACATTGGCTCCGGTAAGCTCAATGGTGTTTCGGTAGCCTTGGTGGCTAGGTCGGGAATACTCTCCTAAGGTTCGGGGCCTAAGGGGTTCTAATGGTGGGTTTTGTTGTGGTGGGATGATGGGTTCAAAGATGTTACCACCTTCCATGATGTCGGATGGTAAAGAGTTACGAACAAAGGCACGAAGAAATAAGATAGACTAAAGAAGACCTAAAAATAAAAATAAAAATCTTACTAGAAAGGAATCTAGCAAGTAGACATAATAAAAGAAATTCTAACCTAGACAATAACTATTTCCCCGGCAGCGGCGCCAAAAACTTGATGCGTGGGAATCGCACCTTGCTTTACCTCTCGAGGGATCTCGCGAGGCTTACAACCCCCACCAGGCAGTGTACCTGATCGTTGTAGTATAGTATAGTGACAAGTACCGGGGGATTGATCGTTCAGCTTAGGAATAGTGTCGCTAGGATTAGAAAACCTAATTAATAGTTCTAAAGGTGAGGGATGATTATTTTTGTATTTTTATATTTTATGAAAGCAATTAAAATCTCGGGTTTTGGAGGAGTGGGCGGAATTAGTTGCTATTCAACTAACCCAAAGCTAAGATATAATTAAAATAAAATAATGAAAATGAAATTAAACTAATTAAACTAAGGTTGTGAGCAGTGGTTGGAGAAATTGTGTTTACTTAGACTTCACTACTCTCTAGATATCTTTTACATGTTAATTACTTGTTACACTTGTATGAATGACGGGTTGTATTCCTTAATACCATTCGTGGAGTGGCATACATAACTCCCCAACTCTATGAGCTCTTATCTCCTCCTACACCATGACCCAGCACAACTATAGGGATTGTAAACAGTGGCTCATGCATTAAATACAACCAATAAAGACCTAGTACGCCTCGGTTCATGTTTCTTAAGACGTTCAAGCATGTTACCATTTGGAGATCTGCCAGTTTTCTTAAGCCTAACATATAAATCATTCATTCAAAACAAGAATAGACAAGTAATCAACACATAATCAACATCTAGGTTTCATTAGATCTAAGCAAACACAAGAGAGATCTAGCCTAGCATAGTAGAATTGAGACAAGAACAAGAGATAAACAACCAACACATAGACATATTGATTGAATTGAAAGTACACTTATCTCAATTACAATGCAAGGTCTCAAGGGTTTGGAACCCTTGAAAAACCTGTGAAAGAGGCACCAAAATTGTCTTTAGGGTTTCACCAAAACTTCTCCTCTTTTAATGAAAAAAACTAGAAAACTATATATAGGAAAATCGTTCTGACGGCGTCAAGAGTTAAATCTGACGCCGTCATCTCGCCGCCATATACTTCCTCGGACGCCCTAGATCCACTTGTGACGGCCTATGTGACGCCGTCACCACCTTCGGTATTTTATTCTTGGCCACTTTGACGCCGTCACCTATCCATCTGACGCCGTCACCACCTTCGATATTTAATTCTTCATGTCTGACGCCGTCAAGCTTTTGGTCTTGACGCCGTCACCTTGTATCTTCAGCTTGGATTTTGTGTACTTTGTCGTTTTCTTCACTTTATGCTCCAAAAACGTCCAAAATAGCCTCTTTTCCAGAATTCACTCTCCAAACACCTAAAATCACAAAAGGAACGATTTAGGGCAATATTTGATCAAATAAAGTCGGATTCGGGCTTAAATGACCCCCTAAAAACGGATCATTTTTCGCCTCATCATGAGTTGTGGGTTGTCGATCACATATTGAAGCAGTTTTTGGAGAAGACGTGGTGTTATAAAGTGGGACAAAACATTATCAGTTTATATATTCAAGGATTTGTTGCATGGTACAACTGATTCATCACGTGGTTTGTGTTTGCTTTTTCTCATCATTGGTTGCTTTATATTGAAAGTAAGTTATTGAATTACTTTTTAACGAAAGTCAGTTGCTTTATATCTAAAGTTCACCTACGATCATGACTAATGATACACATCCCCCTGCACCTACCCTCACTTTGTCGGATAAGCTTATGGCCATGAATCACCTAACCACCTTTGTGCCTATCAAACTCGATGTTGATGAGATGAACTACTCTTCATGGGTGTACTATTTTTCTCATCTTTGTCATGGCTATGGGATATTGGACCATCTTGTTGATCCACCCGCATCCTCCTCTACTACACCTCCTCCACCACTAACTAAGGATGCGGAATGGCTCAAAATTGATTTCATTATTCGGTCTTGGATTTTTTCCACGCTTGCCTCGAATCTTCAGAAACGTTTGGTTGTACTTAATCCCAATACTGCCAAAGAAGCGTGGGTATATCTTGAGAATATTTTTCAAGACAATAAGCGCCCAAGAGCTATGGCTTTGAAGGCGGAGCTACGGAATTTGAAACTTGGGGCCTTAACAATTGATGCATACTTTCAGAAAATTGAGTCAATTGCTTCCGTGTTAAATGGTCTTGGTTCTCCTCTTAGCAATGACGATATTGTTATGTTTGCACTTGAAGGCTTGCCAAACACGTATGATGTGATTTCTACAGTTATTACTAGTAGGGAACCCTTTCCTGATCTCAAGACGGTTCGTTCTTTATTGACCACGCAAGAGATGCGTATGAAATCTAAGGTTCCAGACCCGCTTGTGGCTGCTACATCTGCTTCTCCTATGGTTCTATTGGTAAATAATAATGCTCGGCGTTCGTCTAATCCTTTGGAAAAAGTGAACAAACCTTGTTTTCTTTTTGCTAAAGGTCATTGTCGTTTTGGTGAGGCGTGTCGGTATCTTCACAATGGTGTTCATGGTAAGTCTACTTTACTTGCTCGTACTTCCGGTTCATCATCTCCTATGTCGGATATGGATACCTTGCGACAATTGTTGGCTAAGTTGGGGTTTACCTCTACGCCTAGCCAAACAACTTCTCCTGTTGCCTATACTATGAATAACCATCCTTATGGATCGGCCCAACTGCAATACCAATCCCAGCCTCTCTATTCGGCCCAAGTGTTTCCACAAGGGGTTCAGGGTTTACCACATGGGGCAGGTCATAATGTTGCTCAAGGGGTTCACGGTTTACCACAGGGGGTTCAGATTGGGGTGACAGGTTTGTTTCCACATGGGGTTCATGTTGCGCAGGGGGTTCCATTTGCTGCAGGTTCTCAGCCGTTGCAGGGGGTTCAAGGTCTCTCACAGGGGGTTCAGTTTACAGATTCACAACCTGGGGTTCAGTTCGGTCCACGTATGGTTCAGCAAGGTCCATCACCAGTTGGTTTTCACCAAGGTCAACTACTAGCATCAGGTTTACAAGGTTCGAGTCAAGAGACTCTTTTACCAAATGCTTTTAATACCACCATTCTTCAGGAACCGGCTGCTGGCAACTGGAATATGGATACAGGTGCGAGCTCTCACCTTAATGATTCTATACATAGTCTTAGTTATATTCTTAATGAGTGCATTTATCCGTCTGTTGCGGTTGGTGATGGGCGTTTCATTCCCGTCACTAACTCTGGTCATAGTATTTTGTCTACCCCTTTTCGTCCTCTTCGTTTAAATAATGTCTTAATTACTCCACATATTGTAAAAAATCTTATTTCTGTGCGTCAATTTGTTCGTGATAATTATTGCACTGTTGAATTTGATCCTTTTGGTTTTTCTGTGAAGGACTTCCTAACTCGACGGGTACTCCTCCGTTGTGATAGCACGGGTGATCTCTACCCTGTTACGAAGCCTTCTCCCATTCCTCAAGCGTATCTTACAAGTCAGTATATGTGGCACCAACGACTTGGACATCCAGGGAGTGAAGTGTTGCGGCGTCTAGTGTCTAGTGATTCCATTTCTTGTAATAAAGAGAAGCTTCCCGTTCTTTGCCATGCTTGTCAGCTTGGTAAACATGTAAAGCTTCCGTTCGTTAGTTCGTCTAGTTCTGTTACTTCTTGTTTTGATATTGTTCACTCGGATTTGTGGACATCCCCAATTCCGAGTCTTTCTGGTTTCAAGTATTATGTTTTGTTTCTGGATCATTATTCTCAGTATGTTTGGGTTTATCCGTTAATGCATAAATCTGATGTTTTGTCTAAATTTGAGTTGTTTCGTAGTTATGTTCGTACTCAGTTTAAATAAGAAATTAAATCGTTTCAGTGTGATCATGGTGGTGAATTTGATAATACTGCCTTTCATAAACTATTTTCAACCCATGGCATCCAGTTTAGATTTTCTTGCCCTCGCACCTCTCAACAAAATGGAAAATCTGAACGCATGATTCGTACCATTAATAATCTTATTCGTACTTTATTGTTTCAAGCACACTTACCACCAAACTATTGGACTGAGGCACTTAATATGGCCGTTTATTTATTGAATATTTTACCTTCCCGTGCCATTACTAATGAAATACCCTTTACCCGACTTTTTGGTGCTACACCTGATTATAGTGTTCTCCGTGTCTTTGGATGCCTTTGTTACCCACACATCGATACCAATCATAAACTGGGACCCCGTGCCACACCTGCAATATTTTTGGGACACGCCGCCAATCATTTTGGCTATCGTTGTCTTGATCTCAACACCAACAAAATTATCATCTCTCGACATGTTACCTTTGATGAAACGGTTTTTCCGGTTCAGTCCCATCCTTCCAAGCCCACACCCTCGTATGATTTTTTGGACGATTCTTCCAATCTCATTTCCACTATTATCAACACTACACCGATTGGTTCACCTTCCAACCCAACTCCTACTACACCTGTCAATATACCTGCATCACCTGCACCACCAATGCCTCCACCTACTCCAGCAAATGATCCTGTTTCTGTACCAACGCCTCCACCCTCTCCACCACATGTTCATGTTCCTACACCTCCACCTGTTATATCTACTCATCCCATGGTCACACGTTCTCGTGTCGGGACTACTCGTCCTAATCCTAAGTATGCTGGTCATGTGTCTACTGTTTCTCCTTCCCCTAGGTCCTATAAGGATGCTTTTAATAATCCAAATTGGCGCAATGCTATGTATGATGAGTATAATGCACTTGTTAAGAATAAAACTTGGAAACGTGTACCTCGACCTGAGGGTGTCAATGTTGTTAATTGTATGTGGTTGTTTCGTCATAAGTATTTGGCTGATGGCACTCTTAGTCGGTACAAGGCACGTCTTGTTGCCAATGGTAGCACGCAGATTGAGGGAGTTGATGTTGATGAGACTTTTAGTCCGGTTGTTAAACCGGGTACCATTCGGACTGTTCTTAGCTTAGCTATTTCTCGACATTGGCCTGTTCACCAGCTTGATGTCAAGAATGCGTTTTTACATGGAGATTTAGCTGAAACTGTTTATATGCATCAACCTCCCGGTTTTCGGGATCCAGAGCATCCGGATTATGTTTGTTTATTACAGCGGTCTCTTTATGGTCTTAAGCAGGCACCTCGGGCATGGTTTCAGCGGTTTGCTACATACATTACTACTGTTGGGTTTACTCCAAGTCGGTGTGATTCTTCATTATTTATTTACAGACAGGGTGATGATACTGCTTTTCTGTTACTATATGTGGATGATATTGTGCTCACTGCTTCCTCTGATAATTTATTACAACAGATTATTGCTTCTTTGCATAAGGAGTTCTCTATGACTGATTTGGGTGCTCTTAACTATTTTTTGGGTGTGTCGGTTACGCGTGACTCTTCTGGGATGTTTTTGTCACAGCGTAAGTATGCTATGGAGATTTTGGAGCGTGCACATATGGTTGGTTGTAACCCTTCTCGGACTCATGTTGACACTGAGTCTAAATTGGGTGATGATGGTGCTCCGGTTTCTGATCCTAAGTTATATCGGAGTCTTGCAGGTTCTCTTCAGTATCTCACTTTCACTAGACCTGATATTACATATGCTGTGCAGCAGGTTTGTCTATATATGCATGATCCTCGAGAGCCTCATTTCAATGCTCTCAAGCGGATTTTACGGTTTGTTCAGGGGACTCTGGCTTATGGTTTACAGTTATTTTCTTCTACTACTGAGTCCTTGGTTGCTTATTCGGATGCTGATTGGGCGGGTTGCCCTACTACACGACGGTCTACATCAGGTTATTGTGTTTTTCTTGGTAACAACTTGCTCTCATGGCCCTCTAAGCGTCAACCTACGCTTTCTCGTTCCAGTGCTGAGGCGGAGTATCGTGGAGTTGCCAATGCTGTTGCTGAGACATGTTGGCTTCGGAATTTACTTCGTGAGCTTCATACACCTTTGTCCTCTGCTACTATTGTTTATTGTGATAATGTGAGTGCCGTGTACTTGTTCTCTAATCCTGTTCAGCATCAGCGGATGAAGCACATTGAGATTGATATTCATTTTGTTCGTGATTTGGTTGCTACTGGTCAGGTTCGAGTTCTACATGTTCCTTCTCGGTTTCAGTATGATGATATTTTTACCAAAGGATTACCATCTGCCTTGTTTGCTGAGTTTCGTGACAGCTTGAGTGTTCGGTCTCCTCCCGCTCAAACTGCGGGGGAGTGTTAGACGATGGTTTAGGCACGATGGGTTTAGGCTGTGATTAGGCCCGTGGTATTTGGCCCATATTGTAACATTATATATAGTCTATTATGTACCGAACTCATTATTCAATATATCGATTATCACACTTCTACATCAACTTTAGTCGACTGGTAACAAAGTCGTACGAACAATCGACTACCAAACAAACATAAAACAACTAGAATTATTTATTTATTTATTTGTCTTTTTGTCTTCTTCTTTTGTTGTGGGATGGCAGCAAACAATCGAACCATGAATTACTACATGTGGTGTTTGATTATTGCATGGGTTTGCATGGTTGTTGTGAATTATGGAAGTAGGCAACCAAGCAGCAAAGAAAAAAGAAAAACAACAATGTTGTGCGGCTATAAGCAAAACGGAAAAAAGACGATTAGTTTTTTTTTTTTTTTTTTTTTTAAATCGGTGGCTAGGGTTTGACGGGTGATAAGGCGACGGCTCATGACGACCTAATAGGTCGCGGGATTAAACCTGCTCATGATATCATGTTAGACTACATAAAACCCGTAGGAGATACGTTTTATTGATACGACATATATAGAGAATACATAATGAAATCCTAATGGACCCTGGGCAAACAAGCCGGGCCGGACCTATTTATCCTCTAATACTCACGTACGAGATGCAAAATGCTTTATCCAACACATGGACAGAAAGCGACGATAAAGTCATAGAGCCTGAAACACAAAAATAAATACCACACTGAAAAGGTTTCGCCATTTGACAATCCTCTTGGAAATAATAGAACTATGGTAAAAAGATCTGCATACCTCTCTTCCTATGTAACGTTTAATTAATCTCACTCCATTTAAGCTCTTAAACTAAATAACAACATAAATGTTGTTTTTTCTTAAATACAAACTAAATAAGAATAATATTTCCATTGCATAGCTGGTTTACACTTTACGCCGTGTGTCACGAGTCACGATTTCTGCTTTTCGTAAGGTCTAAACCATCTTGTACTTCAACTTTGCTTGTGCAATGTCTGGTCCTTGATTCCCCCGAGCGTCTTTGACCCGCTTATATTTCCTCAAAAGTCTAGCACTTAAGGTGGGATATTATTCACTCCTACAGTATCTATACTACATATAATGATATAAAGCATGTCTCTCTCCAAAATTTTAAAACTTACAAGAAATTAAGCATGATTTACAACATTTTAATGCATCAAATTTTCAGAATTACAGCAAAATAAGCATATTGTATTATTGTATAACAAAATAAAGCGTGTTGTCATTTTAAGACCAAAATTTCATCAAACAATATTAATGCTATTAAAAACACATTTTCATCAAAAATTACAACCATTTATGCACAATGTACAATAACTGCAACCAATTTTCAGATTTACAGAAAAATAAGCATAGTGTACAACAAAATAACATTAATGTTATTAAAGTGGTCAATGTTATTAATAATTATAATGACTACTACTTACAAGAAAAGAAATATAGTGTACAACACTTTAATGCATATAATTTTCAGACGTACAAGACAAGATGTATAGTATACAAAATACCACATTAATGCTATTTAATATAGTCAATTATTTAACTGGTCACTAAATACAATTATTAAAACACCATTTACATAAGATATCAAGCGTATTGTCAACCAAATTAAACACAATTCTTGCATTAAATTTCACTAATACAAATAATAAAGCACATTATATAAATATTCAAGCCCGAACGGACAACAGGCCAAATGGGCTTGAGCCCGAACAGGCACAGGCCAACAGGTTCGAGCCCGAACGGGCACGGGCTATATGAAATTCTTGATATCCGTAAATTTATTGTCAAAAAGAACGTAATAAACTAAAATACATTATTTATCAAAAAAAATTATTTCAGTGTATCCAGCGCTGCAACGCGCGGATACCCTGCTAGTTTAATTAATTTGTTTTGAATGATATATTAATTCACTTTTTGTATACCAAAATAGTTGATACTGGCAATGGAAAGTCCAATTGTCCATTATATATACGTGCCATGTCTCACTACTATCTCAACAAAGAAAAATGGCAACGAAGGTTACTATTATTGTTCTCCACCTTTACTTGATCTCTTTCTTCTTTTTCATCTCCCCAACATTAGCCATAAATTGGGGTCCGCCTTCAGCCTCTCGTTACGTAGACGGGAAAAAATCTCCTCATCCGCCGAAGTCCATGGGTACACCTTCAGACCCCTTTGGACCACCTGCTAACACTTATACCAACACACCACCCATCAACAACGTGCGAAGTGGATGTAGTGTCCGAATAAATGGCAATTGTAATCAACGCAACCAGAAATCATGCACAAAAGAGGACAATTGTATTGGCAACGATTGCATGGTTCTAAATAGCTGTCCTTAAATTCCTAGGTGAACTTTTACGTTTTATATAGAGCGTTACATATGCAAGGATTATGACTTTTTTATGTTTATTACCCAGTCAGTTGTATCTATTGGATTGAGTAGATATAATTATTTCGCAATTGGAAAGAATACGTGTTAATCTAACTTATAATTCGTAATAGTGGTAAGTAGGACCAATTCCAGCTAAGTTATTTTAAAAAAAAAAAAAAAATTGAGCTCAAGTACAAGACGAGCGTGCAAGTATATCACAGAATGTAAAAGAATTATGGCTAATCGGATATTTGAAGTCAAATTTAACTATGATTATGCAGTGATCGAAGCAAGAGATAAGAGAAGGAGTTTCACCTTAACTTTTGAAACAATTAATCAAGTCCACAATTAATATGCAGTTGACCTCAGTGTTTTAGCATTACTGAATGGTGTGCATAGCAGGGGGAGTTCAAAATTAAATTAAAAAAATTTGGCAAAAATGCATTTTGATTCAATATTTAAGTTTTCATGATGTTATGTTGATAGATGTTGAGTTTGTATTAAAGTTATCCATGATATCAACCTCACAATGAGGCAAATACGAAACATAACATTCACCAACACTACATTAAACTTTGGTGACTTATACCAGCCTTTCACTTTTGATCCTAGCAAGATCCCATAGGAAAGCCTTCTCAGGACATACCTTATTCAACACTTCTTCAACTTCTTCTACTACCTTTTCCCGAGTCTCCATATTTTGAGGTTTGTCCAATTGCTATAGACATGTAAAATAAATGAGGAAGGAACAGACAACATATGCATGACATGATCTGATTAAAGTTAAAAGAAAGACAATCTTACTTTGATCAGCCACGTTATATAAGTAGCAGCAAACATCGCTTGTGACTGATAGTCCTCGAAAACATTGTCCGGAATAGTTGTACATGAACGGAAGAGATGTAATTCATTATCCAGAAATGAATCCATATGGGTCTCGCCCATACGAGATGCAAAATGCTTTATCCAACACATGGACAGGAAGCGACGATAAAGCCATAGAGCCTGAAACACAAAATAAATACCACACTGAAAAGGTTTCGCCATATTGACAATCCTCTTGAAAAATGATAAAACAATGGTAAAAAGATCTAAATACCTCTCTTCCTATGTAACGTTTAATTAATATCTCACTCCATTTAAGTTCTTCCTGTAAAGTGTGAATAAATAATATCTGGTAAAGCCTTTCTAAATATATATATATATATATATATATATATATATATATATATATATATATATATATATATATATATATAGAACCTGGATCGATTGAGAAGGTTTTTATTTTGAAAAGATTGAGAAGGTTTTCAAAAACGATAGATTTTTAACTTTGATTCATGTTTTTCAAGCATAAAACTTATTTTAATGTGATTAAAATTCAAAATGTGTAAAAAAAAATTTGAATCAATGTTAAAAATCTCTCGATTTTGCGATATATGTAGAATACTGAATCATCTGTACAAATTTAATGAATCATCATCATAACTCGATTTTAACAATGATTTGTGAATCAAATTTGGGATTTATAGATTCGATTCACCATAAAATGATGTTTACTTGTGAATCAAATAAAAAACATGAATCAGTTTGTTCAAACGAAATATATATATATATATATATATATCTGGTAAAGTTAATTTTACATATCTGACACCTCAAAAATTTGATATTAGTTCAAATATAAACCTTCCAAAGTTGACAAACTTCTGCACTATTTCTGGGGCTTTCTTTTAAATCTTGTTTATACCAAGAATCGTCTAATGTCCTAGACATTAATCGCTGTTCAATCAGTTAGATTTCAGTATCTCAAAGTAAAAAACAAAATAAATAATAGATCAATAGTGTAGTTGAGTAGAGTTAGTTAGCTCAAAGATAAGCTTACTGTTCGATAGTGAAAGCAAGAATTATCAGCAACGTGCAATCCAGCCCAATCTCGATTAACTAACTCATCAATTACCTGAGAAAAAAAAAAAAAAAAAAAAAAAAAAAAAAAAAAAAAAAAAAAAAAAAAAAAAAAAAAAACATATTACAACGTAAGACATCCAGTCCTACAAATGAAAACAAAAACAAGAACTAATAGAGCACAAAGTCATAAGTTTGCACCTGAGTTTCGGGCATGTAAGAAACTAACCAACAACGATGATTCCAAGCACGGTAGTTCATCTTAGACTTCTGTAGATTTATATGCAACAGGATTAGGATAAGTGGTGCAACTACAAACAGCTATGATGGTTTTTTTCTTAAAGACAACAGATCGATCTACTCATACATGATCGTGTTGTGTATGCTTAGAATCCTTAGATAGATGCAGTAATGACTGGACCATCTATTAGTTCATGGTAAGTTTAAAACAACCTGATTTAATAGAGGCTACAATGATTTTCTATAAAGGCTCTAATAAAAAAAAGGACAAAATTCAACATATAAACCACTGAAATCTCCGAAATGTAATCTAACCTCTGCTATTCTTTCAGCTAGTTCAGATTCGCTTTTCAAAACCTCTTGCATATTTGTTGACTTGTCAGCTATCATCTTGATCACCCATCGCCTGTTATAAATTCACATATACAGAGTATAAAAGAGGTTACAGAAAGACTAAACAACGTTAAACAACACGAACTTTTCATTTTTCCTATGTTTCAAGACATCTATGTGACTGTGAATCTACACTAAATCTGTTCACCTAGATATATACATGCATTATTGTGTGTCCCAAAAATACATTAGTATTTTTGTTTAAAGCATAAAAAGTAGATCTCTAATTTTGAGGTGTCACTCCAATAACTTAAACATATTTTCCATGTGGATAAGATTTATTCTCATCAAGAAATAATAATAAATTGAGTTTTTATATATATATATATATATATATATATATATATATATATATATATATATATATATATATATTTTGGCCAAAACTTGTACGCATGCTGTATACTACAGTTACAGTATAAAACAATAAACAATCATAATCACTACTTTTCTAAAGCAACAAGATTTTATTAGATGAAGATAATTAAAAGAAACATAATTACTTTCAACAGGAAAACCGCCTTTTTATAGAGGAGCTACCTTCTCAAATGTTACCTATGGCTCCAAGCACGCTCGCTTTTTGGTGAATGTGAAAGAACTAAAGCTGAAAATCGGAGTTCATCAAGATATAGAGTCATGTTCTGCTTTTTCACAACAACTTCCTTCCTGCGAAGTATCATGAACATAAACAAAATCCATCTGTCAAGGATGATTAAACTAAACAGAACACATTTAAATATAAACAGAACACTGAGCAAATGTTTAAAGAGAAACCTCGAATTCCATGCAGTTCCAAAGTCACCGCTCAGCAGCAAAACTGCCCTGCTATGCGTCATTACCTCGTACTCGATGGTATTTAAAGAAGATGAATCGCTTGCGATGTTTTCGCCGACTAACACTTTATACTGGTCTCGTGAAGACATAAATGCACGTTTAGCAGCGACGTATAACGGCTGGATCACCTCGGTTGAGATGCCCAGCTTGTGATCTTCACTCCAAAAAGCCATATCAGTATGATTAACGTGTGATGCACCAGTAGAAGTGCTAGACATGTCACTCATAGCAGCAAACTGTGATGGATGAACGAACCCCACTTCATCGCTGGTTGCAGCCAAAAATATAATATAAACACATCCAGTTTCAAAATGTATACGATATAAACCATAAATCCACATAGGTGGGTGTTTGGATTTGCTTATATAGTACGTAACAAAAGTACAAAACGCAATAATCATAAACGGATTAAAAGCAGTTGTTAGTGTGTTTAGCAATTGGCCAATAACTAAAACCAGAAAACATTGAATAAAAGTCAAGTTTTAAGCAGATAAGTTTCTGCTTGGAATTGCTTCTTTCTAAGCGATAAGCAGTTTATCTATACTACATTATAATGCATTTGGGACTATGAAAAATCATTTGTAGGCCTAAGTAATGAACCTAAGAATAGACCTACAAATATGATTTGTGTAATTCAAAATTGATTGGTGAATATGAGGAGAGAGAAAAAGTGTTTTTAATACTTGTCAAAATGTGAATGGAGTAGGCCTATTTGTAGGTCTATTTAGTAGGCCTAATTATCAATGCTATGGGACTATTCTATAATCAGAAAGGCTTAAAATTCAGACTTTTTCTTGCTTATTATGGAAAGATTTCAAAATTAATTTGTTAGGAAGCGGTTGGTTGTTCAAACTAAAATTATTTGGCTTAACCATCTCTACTTATAAAGCATGAAGACAAATAAACGTGTAACCAAATATCGCAAAATATAATCACACGGTACCCGCCGCCGCATTGCGCGGGTACCGTTCTAGTGTTTATAAGAGTTTAAGAGAATTCATCACACCTTGTGGGATGTATATTAATGAAGATATATTGCTAATAGTATTGCTGAAACTACTTGGAGGGTGTTTGGTATTGCTTATCTGCCTAATAAATAAGCACTTTGGCATTTGCTTATCTATTGTTTAATTTCTATGTGGGTGTTATTGCAATTGTACAAAATAAGCAAATCACATAAACCGTTTAAGCAAAGAACATCATAATCAGTAATAATTTTGAATAAACATAAACAGTTATATAAAGGGGGATAAAAAAAGGTTACATAAAAGGATCTGATTCGAGAATGAAGTGTAGCTGTTTGAGAAGAGATGATGTGTCATCTGATCCGGTCATTACTGATTTTCCGGTCGCCTGAATTAGAAAAGATTACAGTCACTTGAAACTACAAGTAATGTTTTCAAAACCGGGTCTGTGATCGACCCGGCCGGGTCAACCCGGTTTTATGAAGAAAAAAACTGTTGCATTATTAACACTATTTTTGCTGTAAAAATCATGTTTCTGTTTTTTGGCCCGGTTGACTAAGCCGAGTAGAATCAAGTTTCAAAACATAGAGTACAAGGATTTTTTTTTTTTTTCAATAAAAAAAGTGTTTTTCTTGTTATAAAAAAATTGAGTAATGTCACTAAGCTATTATATCTTTGATTAAAAATGATAACATCATCTACAATTAAATTAATATTTTAAATATTGTTTAATTTTTAAACTTTTATCAATTTTTGTTTTTAACTCATAAATTTTTTCTACTCGCGTGGTAAGTACTCGCCTAACCCTTGTCGTATATGTGTCCCTTTTCCCTATATAAAACTTCTATATTTTTCATCTTCATTTCTCGCCCCTAAACTTTCCTCTAAAAAGTTTTCATCTTAAAAATCTCAAAATGGTTCATTGTTAGTGTGGTCGCCATGCTATCATCCGTACTTCGTGGACAAGCAACAACACCGGTTGTCATTTCTATTCTTGCCCACAACTAGTAAGTATATTTTAAGATTTTTTATGTTTTAGTCTTAATAACACATTCTACAATAACAATGGTAGTTGGTTTTAATCAATAAGTTGTCATTTTTATTATTAGGGTTCTCTTGCCGATTTATTGGCTAGTTTGACCCACCTATGTGTGCTATGACAACAATCATCATACCAGGTCTGTTGAGGTCGAAAAATGAGCTGGACGGCCCTACAGCCAAGCAGATCTTTGATACGATACCAAAGAAAAAGTTTGGAATGGAAGAACTACTTTGTCTTGGATCTTTGTTATTAGACTATCTTTATCAACAACCCATCACAACTCAATCTCTTAATAAAATATTATTTTCTCTTTCCTCTACCTACACAACCAATACATACAACCAATTTATATTTTTTTACCATTTATCAACAACCCAACTCAACCAATACATACAACCAATCTATTCTTTTATAAATAATAAATATTAAAAAGAAAAAAGAAATGAAAACAAATAGCCATTCATTTGATGTCATGTGGCAGATTGGAGGTTGTGACTTTGGGTCACCCTATGAACTGGTTGGATGGTTGGGTTGTATGATTTTATTAAACAAACAATATTTGTGTACTATATAGATTGGAGATTGGGTTGGCAACCCATCAATAAACATAGTCTTAGTGTGTTTTGTTAATGTAATGCGTCCTTGCGGTTCATGTTTTAGGTTTGATGGTTGTTAGTACAAAACTGAGGCACCTCTCTAGACTTGATTAAGTGCGAGCCTTGAGAGGGTGAGTTGTGACTGTTAAGATCTTCGAGTAAGCTGCTAAGAAAGAAACACCGTTAGCCTCACCGCGGAAGGGATGTTCCGCGGTCAACCTCCGGTGTGAGAGTAAGTGTATGGTAGAGAGAGATAAAAGTATTTAGGAAATAAAGTGTGAGAGAGAGAAAAAGATCTGCCAAAGAGTGAACCTTTTTGCTCTTTATATAGGCCAAGCATACTTGTCCTTTTCGACCGTTTATGCGTGTTTCTCGGAATTGCGCACTCCCCTTATTGTTCGGCTTATTCCATGATCATGTACCATCTGTCCTTTTTGCTTCTTATCCATGACAGCTATTTGTGCCGTCATTCTAATCCGCGTCCTTAACATATATCGATGTCTGCGGACTATCATGTTCGTTTTATAAGGTCAGGCTTGTGGAGTGTGTGTTCCGCGGTTGCTCTTGTTTGCGTCCGAGGATCCTATACGTGATCAAGTCCCCCCAGTCTAGTATATTTGTGGTCTGGAGCAAGTATACTTGACTCATTGGTTTAACGCGGCTCTTTCCGTCTGCGGCACCTAAATTATCATGCTGCTGACTGGACTTTCCACTAATCATCATTTTTTGCGCCAGCTGTCGTTGGTATTCGCGAGGTATTTTGGTCCACTTATTTACTGACTGATGTGACGTTTTGACGGCTGACCGTTCGTCTTCTGCGTCAATCACAACCGTTGAGTTAGGATGGTTTTAAACCACACGATCTGAAGGTGGGATACGTGTCACGTTTTTATGCCTTTGATTTGAGGTGTGGGACACGTGTCGCTACCTCATCTTTTTGATCCAGAGAGATGGTAGGTGTTTATGGGTATAAATACTCTCATTGGGTCATTGTTTGCACTTTTTTACACACACTTAATATTTTACCACTCTCTATTGTCCGCTCCCCCTTGTCGTTGGCTGTTCGTTCCGTACTTCTGGCTTTAGATTTCACAGGTTAGGTTTCCTACCATCCCTTATTTTCGCTTCTTTTTGCGTTTTAATAGTTTAGGATGACGGCCGACCATATAGATACCACTTATTCTAAACTTTCACAAGTGGAAGTGGATGACTTTTGTAGGAAGTATCATATTCCCGGTCATCTTTTGCCGGAGGCTCCTGGCCCTTTTACTAGTATTAAGAATGCTCCCGAGGGTAAGATAGGGGTCTACACTAGGTTTTTTGAAATGGGTAACTTTAGGATTCCTCTTTCAGCCTTCCTCCTTAAGGTTTTAGAATATTATCAGATACACCTTTCTCAGTTGTCCGTTTTGGCGGCCTGCCGGATTAGCCATTTTGAAATTTTGTGCCGAGTGCACGGAGGTGTCCCTACTTTGCCGCTGTTTAGGAAGTTTTATTGGGCTGGTGTAAATAATGGCTGGTTGACTATAGAGAAGAGAAAAGGTCCAAAGTCTTTGGTGGTTCCCGTTTGTTATACCTTGGTTCTTGATGGCATAAAGCACTGGAAGGATCATTTCTTCTTCATTAAATGAACCATTTTTCCGCTTTCCATTCCTTGGTCTGAGAAGGTTTCCGCTGACCGTGATCCGCCGCCCTCTGACGTAGATGTGGACCCCGGACTTTTGGGGCTCCTTTCCACCAAGAGGGCCGGCTTCAAAAAATATCCGGAGGAGTTTTTAAATGTCATAGGGTTAAGCCGGACATGGGATGATGATACTAGCCGTCCTACATTTTTGTGGCCGGATGAACAGGGTGGGTTTTTTTTTTTTTTTTTTTTTTTTTAAAAAAAAAAAAAAACGGGTTTGTATGCGTTTCTGATTTTGCAGAGATGGATTTGTTTGCGTTTATTAGCCAGCCCGATCCCTTCAAAGTGAAGACCGGGGAGAGAACCTTGAAGGCAAATGAGAATGTGATTTCACTGGTTCAACGCACCGTAGTGGAGGAGATCGCGGATGAGAAGGCGAGGAAAAAGTCGGGGAAAAGGAAGGTTACTATCAGTGCTCCCCCTAAGCCTAGCAAGAAGAGGCTTGTTTCTTTGGCCACCAAAGAGACCGGAGAAGACTCAGGTACGCATTTTTTTCATTTTCCGCGAGTTCCGCTATCTTCTTCCGTTTCTTCTGTTTATTTATACATGTACTCCATTTGTTTTTTAGGTGTTGCGCCTGTGGATACTACTCCCGCGCATCCGGAGCTTCAGGACGAGTCCGGTGATGGGTTAGAGCGTTCGGGTCCACATACGGATGCCAACATTATGAAGAATGTGACCATTCTTTCTTCTGACTCCACAGCATCTCCTCATCCAAAGGCTACTGAACAGTCTTCCGCTGTTTCTGCTTTTGTCGCGACTCCTAATCTTCAAGACAAAGTTGTTGAGGAACCTCGCGCCACTTCTGCCGGGTCCACCCATGTTCCCTCGGATTCAGCTGAGTTGAATGTGGAGAATCCGGGTTCTGGCCCTCTTGAGGAGAATTCCGGGCATTTGAATGTTGCTAACGAGGAGGAGGGGAATTCAGATGATTTCTATCAGTCATTATCCGTGGACACTGCTCAAGCTCCATCTATCTATGTTCCCAAATGGACCGCTACAAATGGTTTTAAAATGGACGACCCGTGGGTTTGCCGGAGTCTGGTAGATAATTTTCCCACTCCCGGATATGTGTCTGTTCTTAGGAACATGGGGGCAAAAGAGCTGCTGGATCACTACAACCTGCTGTCTTCTCAGCAATTTAGTGCGGGTGGGGAAGTTAGGTTGAGGCTGGAACATGAGTTGCAGGCTGTAGGAAAGTTGGAACGTAAGTTGCAGAGAAAGGAGAAGATAATTGCATCCTTGAGGGGGAAGGTTGAGGGCGAGTCTTCGCGGATGGCCGAAGCTCGTGGTAGAATTGCTGAGTTAGAGGGGATGTTGGAGTCTCGGGATAAGGAAATTGCTAATCTCCGGACAGAGAACCTTTCTTTATCTGAGAAAGTTGAGCACCTTTCTAGTTTGTCAGAGCTGGAGATTCGGAATAAGGAGCTGGAGGTTGTGAAGAAGGAGTTATCTGAGAAGGTTGCCGGTCTGGAGATTGTGTGTAGCACACTTGAGGGGCAAGTAAAGGGAGAGGAATGTTTGAATAGGATGTTTGAGGAGAGGGAAGAAGTTATGCGAGAAAGCTTTAAGGAGCAAATATCCGAACTGGACGCCCGGCTGCATGCTCTTAATGCTGAGTTTGATGCAGAGTTGTTTCCTCAGATGTTGATGGCCGTAGAGGGAAAGAGATGGGTGATTGGTCACGGTTTTCGTCGAGCTTTCCAGAAGTTCAAGGAATGTGACGAGTTGAAGACAAGGCTTGGGGATTGTATTTCGGCCACCATTGCGGAGGGTCTTCGTCAGGGGTTGGAAGCTGGCTTAGAGCATGGGCGTAAGGGTACCGAGCTAGCGGATGTGGAAGCCTACAATCCGCGGGCCAAGGAAACTTTTACCAGGGTTGTGGTTAGGTTGGGAGATGTGTCATTCCCCTTGTTAGATTCTCTTGAAGCCTGTAAGGACTCACCTCTGGGGTTTCTTATGTCTCAGCTTGTGTTAGAGGAAGTCCGTCTTCCGGGGTCGACTGAAATTACTTTTGGGCCCCCGGTTACGGAGGAGCGTATCTTGCCGGATTCTTTGCTTAAGCGATTGTGTAACAGGCCGGGCGCTATAGCTTCCTACAAGTCTATCAAGAACAAGAAATATGGTAGGGGGTTTGATTTTTCCTTAACAGTTCCTCGCCTGATCCCCCTCCGTGATCCAGTAGTGCCTCCTTCTGAGGGCGGGGCTAATGTGAATCCGTCCGCCCCTCTTACCGGTCCGGAAGGAGATGATGCAGCCCAACGTGAGTTGGAATATACTGACAATGAGTTGTTTGATTCCGCCATCCTCGATCAGCCTGAGAACCCTACCACGGAAGAGGTACAACATGGACCCTTCCTTGACCAGCCTGAGAGCCCTGCCGCGGAAGAGGTACAGCATGGACCCATCCTAGATCAGCCTGAGGACCCTGCCGCGGAAGAGATACAGCATGGACCCTTTTTGGAGAAGTAGGGTGGTTTTTTATTTTGGCAGCATTTCTGGGGGTATTTTGACTATACCACCCTTGCCAACACATTTGTGAAGCTTTTAATTATCTCTCTTGATCGTCCGGACATGTGTGACAGGAATAGGAATATCCGCGGCTTGTGCGGCTACTTGGTAGCGTACTTTTCTTTTATATATATAAGTATGTTTGTAGGTGGTCAGTGGATTTTGTAGTGCCACTGTTTTTTGTTAGTTCGCATGATTTTTTGCGGCCAATGGGTCTATAGTACCGCTTATATGGTTTAGTGTATGCATATGTATGTCCGTTGGGCTTGCAATACCACTTACGCGTCTGTGATTGCCCGCATATGATTGCTGCGAGAGTGGTCTGTGACACCACTTATTAATATGTTGTGCATATGTATGTAAAAAATGATAAAATTAGAAAGACAACAAAGTAATTATTAGGAAACATTTGTGAAGTTGATCAGACTCCACGTTTTATTCATAAAAGAAGACGTGACATAAACTTAGACATTCATAATGATGGGTTTCTGCTGCCGGGTAGGACCGCGGTCAGTTTGCGGGAAACACTTACACTTAGAAAACATTACATATAGCACTTCTTCAAGTTGCGGACGTTCCATGTCCGGGGTAGATCTCGTCCTTCCCGGTCCCTGAGTTTGTATGAACCTTTGCCTAATGCTTCTATCACTTCGTAAGGCCCTTCCCACTTTGGTCCCAACTTTCCACCATTTTCTGCGTGGCTTGCCTCATTGCTCCGGTACACAAAGTCACCGGGTTTGAAAGACGTGCCGCGGACCCTAGCATTGTAGTATTTTTCCATTTTTGCCTTGCTTTTTGCCTATTCAATGGCCGCGGCTTCTCTTCTTTCTTCTGCTAAGTCTAGGTTGGTGCGGAGAGCTTCGTCGTTTGTTATCGGGTCGAAGAGGGCGCATCTGAGTGAGGGCATTCCTATTTCGACCGGGATTACTGCTTCCGTGCCGTATGTTAAAGAGAATGGGGTGTCCCCATTGCTGGATTTTATCATGGTGCGGTGTGCCCATAGTACGTGCGGTACTTCCTCTAGCCAATCACGTTTTCCTTGATCTATCCTTGCTTTGATTCCTTCTCCTAGACTTCTGTTTGCCCGTTCTACCAAACCATTTGCTTGTGGGTGTTTCACGGAAGCAAATCGTTGCTTAATGTTAAGTTTTTCACACCAATCTTTGAAGGGATTATCTCTGAATTGCTTTCCATTGTCGGACACTATTTCCCCTGGTAGTCCGTATCTGCATACTATGTTGTCCCACACAAACTTTTTCACTTGGTTGCCTGTGATGGTTGCAAGGGGTTTGGCTTCAATCCATTTTGTGAAGTAGTCAATTCCCACGATCAGGTACTTTATTTTCCCCGGTGCTTCTGGGAAAGGACCGCTTATGTCCAGACCCCATTTGTAGAACGGCCAAGGAGAAGTGATGGGGACTAGGTTATGATGCGGATTCTTGGGTACTGGCCTGTGGATTTGGCAGTCCTGACATCGCCGGATGACTTCCCTTGTATCCTTGTGCATGCTGGGCCAGTAGTATCCAGACCGCAAGGCTTTTGCTACTATTGACCTTGGTCCTGAGTGCATACTACACGCCCCTTCGTGAATTTCTCTTATTACATAGTTGGCTTGCAGCGGACCCACACACCGGAGCCATGGTTCCAGAAATGATTTTCGGAAAAGGGTTCCGTTGACTACGGCGTATTGTCTTGCCTTTATCTTTAGTTTCTGGGCTTCTTTATCTCTCGCTGGGAGTATCCCGTTTTGCAAGTAATCGAGCAACGGTGTCATCCATGTGTCTCCCTCTTCTTCTACCACAGGCATGATTTCTTTTTCCTTGATGGACTTCTCCTTGAGAACCTCCACCAATACTTGTTTAGTTAGGTGAGCAAAGCTAGTGGAGGCGATCTTGCTTAACGCGTCTGCCTGTTTATTCTGGCTCCGGGGAACTTGTCGTATCGAGAACGTCCTGAAACTCCCAATCAATACCCTTGTTTTCTCCAGATATTGGATCATGGCTTCTTCCTTAGCCGTGTATGAACCATTGATCTGATTCGCGACCAGCCGTGAATCTACATTTGCAGCTAGGTCTTGTACGCCCATTTGTTTGGCTATCCGTAGACCTGCTATTAGTGCCTCGTATTCTGCTTCGTTGTTGGAAGTTTGGAATTCGAAGCGAAGGGCGTATGTGAATTCTGCTCCTGCCGGATTTGTCAATATGAGACCAGCTCCGGACCCTTCCTGACACGAGGAGCCGTCTGTGTATAGATTCCATGGTTCCGCGTGGGGTAGCTCTTCTGCGGTTGAACTCGCCGCTGTGGTTATTTCTTCTGGCATTTCCGCGATGAAGTCCGCCAGAACCTGGCCCCTGATTGCTGTTCTTGGTCTGTAATTGATGTCGTGCTCTCCCAATTCCATTGCCCATTTCGTCATTCTACCCGTTTTTTCCGGTTGTGATAGTACCTGTTTGATTGGTTGGTCGGTGATGACGATGATTGGATGTGCCTAGAAATATCTCCTTAATCTTCTAGCCGCGTGGACTAGTGCTAAGATTAGCTTCTCCATTGCGCTGTAATTTATTTCCGGGCTCTGTAAGGCGCGGCTGACGAAATATATTGGCATTTGGCGCGCTCCTCTTTCTGCTAGCAATACGGCACTGATTGCTTCTCGTGCCGCGGATAGATACATTACTAATTCTTCTTTTGGGTGAGGGGCTGTCAGGGTTGGGAGATTCGCAATGTGCCCTTTCATTTCTTTGAAAGCCGCTTCCGCTTCTGGTGTCCATTGAAAGTCGCTCTTCTTGATGCATTTCTTTAGTGTTCGAAAAAATGGTAGTGACTTTTCTGCGGATTTTGAAAGGAAACGATTGAGGCTTGCCAGCTTTCCATTGAGGGATTGCACTTCCTTTAAGGTTCTTGGGGATGGTAGTTGGGCGACGATCTGGGATTTTTCTGGACAAGCGCGGATCCCCTGCTTGTTAATCAGGTGCCCCAAGAACATGCCTTCCTCAGCGCCAAAAGCGCACTTCTTTGGGTTCAACTTCATATTGATTTTCCTAAGGGTTGCGAAAGTTTCTTCTATATCCCTTAGCATCTCCATTTCTGAGTTACTTTTTATGACCAGATCATCTACGTATACCTCCAAATTTCTCCCAATCTGCTTTTGGAAAGCCATGTCGACCAGTCTTTGGTACGTGGCTCCTGCGTTCTTGAGACCGAAGGGCATTTTTTGATAGCAAAATATTCCTTGGTTCGTGTGGAAGGCGGTCTTCTCTTCGTCTTCCGCAGCCATTTGTATCTGGTGGTACCCTTTGTATGCGTCCAAGAAACATTTGAATGTGTATCCGCACAATGATTCAACTTTCCAATCAATTTCCGGTAGGGGGTAGCAGTCTTTGGGACAGGCCTTGTTTAAGTCTTTGAAGTCAACACACATTCTCCAGCTCCCATCGCTTTTTTTTACTAAGACGGGGTTTGACAACCAATCGTGATAGTGGACCTCTCTCATGATACCGGCTTCTACTAACTTGGTTACGTCGTCATTAATAGCTTTGTTCCTTTCCGGAGCTTGCCCTCGCTTCTTTTGTCTTACCGGGGTGTACCCTTCCCGTACGTTAAGCTTGTGTTCTGCAATGCTCCTTGGTACTCCGGTCATGTCTGATGGTTTCCATGCGAAGATATCCAAATTGTTTCGAAGTAGGTCGCACAGGTCTTTTTTCCCTTGGGTAGTAAGGTTTCCACCTATAGTGATCGTCTGGTCTGGGAACTCCGGGTGTAGGGCAACCTTGATGCTTTCCGCCATGGCTACTTCATTGTTCTGCTGCGATTGTGTGTCTGCCACCATGCGACATTCGGCGGGTACGACTTTGTCGCTGTGGATCGTTACTATGCCTCCCGCAGTTGGGAATTTTATCATGCCATGGACCGTTGAGGGTATGATCTTCAGCAGCCTTATTCCCGGCCTACCGATGATTCCATTGTACGGCGATGGTGATCGTACCACCATGAAATTCATCCATGTGCTTGCTGAGTTTTCCTCATTCCCCAGAGTTACTTCCAGCAGAATTTGGCCTAGAGGCCATGATATCTCACCGCTGAAACCGAGCAGTGGGGTTGTGGCGGGAATCATCCTTTTTCTGACCTCTGGGTTTAAACGGTTAAAACAGTGTTCATAGAGTACTTCTGATGCACTTCCGTTGTCGACATACATTCTGTGAACGCGATGGCCCCCTATTTCTGCTTTGATTACCAGCGGATGATCATCCCAGTCATCCCCTTGTACCGGGGGAAAAGATATCACCAGGTCTGGACCCGCGTGCGGTGGAGTTTTTTGCTTCACATTTCTTTGCCAAGATTGAATCATAAATATGGCGGGGGCTTTGTCTTTTGTCGGGGTGTCTTTTTTACCGCCCTTGGCTGCTCCTGCTTTTTGGCTGCCATTCTTTATTTCTTTCACCAAGTGTGCCAATTGGCCGGACCTTACTGCTTCTTCGATTTGCTTCTTTAACTGAAAACATTCGTCTGTGGTGTGTCCTCTCTCTCTGTGGAAGTCGCAGTATTTATCTTTGTTTCTTGACTCCACCGGACTTGCCATGGGCGGCGGTGCCGTGAACTTGACAGAGTCCAATGCTAAGATTTCCCTTGGCGTCCTAGTGAGAGGTGTGAACCGGTCAACACGCCTCCTATCCGTCCTGGAGCGTCCCTTAAATTCTGACTTTCGCTCAAACGTCTGGGTAGCTTTAGACCCGTTTTCTTGAGCTTTCCACGTGGGCCGGTCTTGCTTTTTCTTAGACTGGTTTGTCGCGGCTGTAGTACCGCGGAGGAAGGCTGTTGTTGCTTTCCACATTTCATCCATTGTACGTGGAATATTGTCATTGAGTCTTTTTATCAGTTCCGGGTTGGTAATCCCGTGCATGAATCCGGAGACTTTCATGCATTCTGGGGCCCCTTTCACGTGCATGCTCTCAGCTTTGAAACGTTCAACGAAGGCCCCGGTTGATTCTCCCTCTCTTTGTTTAATGTGATGCAATTCCACCGGGTCTTTTGCGTATTTCTTTTGTTGGAGGAAATATGATAGGAAGCTTTTCCGCAGATCTTCAAAATTATCAATGCTTTCCACGGGTAATTCATTGAACCACACCCGAGCATGGCCCATAAGAGTGGAATTGAACATGTGACACCAGGTAGGCATGGCCCATCGTTCCACTTTGGCCGCGGTACAGAAATTCTTCAAGTGATCCTCCGGATCGCTTGTCCCGTCATAGGTTTTAACGTTGGACGGCATCCGTGTTCGCCTGGGAAACTCAAAGTTTCTGATCCGGTGTGTGAATGGATCGCTATCTTCGATGTCGTACGGGCGGTAGAGATCATCTTCACCGTGTTTGGTGCTTCTGGGCTTGGATTCCCAATGCCTTCCGTCACTATCTTCACTGTCTGGGGAGAGTCGTTTTTTCTTTTTTCCGGGATCGGAGTATGTGGATGACCGTCTCCCAGCGCTCCGCTTCCTGGGGTAAGGTGCGCTGCAGTAAGTTGGACTGGGGCTTCTTCTTTTTCGTCCAACTGATCTATTCCTGCCTTCCTCTCGCCGTGTACGTCCATCCCTGGCTCTGTGTTCTTCTCCGGTCCGGATTTTTGAGCTTAGCCTGGAGAACACGTCCGCTTTTCGGTCTCCCAGTCGCGACCGGATATCTTGTCTTTTTTCTCCTAGACGTGTGAAGACGGTCGACCGGGGGTATCTCTGCTTCTCATGGATCTCTTCAGGAGCTCTGCTACTGAGTCGAGAAAAGACACTCCTGGAGTATGAGTCGTCGGAGGAGCCGGACTTGGCGTTCGGGCTATCTTGCTGTTTTGCTCTGACCTCTTTCTTACTCTGGGATTTGGACTCGGAATCTTGGACTTGTTCCCGAGTTCCTCTGCCCTTTCCTTCTTCGCCATCGAAGTCAAGGCGTGTTTGCACCTGCCTTAACTTTTCTTGATGAACCTTCTCGGCCATTAGGGGCAACAATTGGTCGTAGTGCTTGTCGCAAAACTCCCTTAGTGCCACGTCTGGCAATGGTTCATTTGCTTCTTGACTCTTTTCCTTTTCCAAGGTGTTCCGTACTGCGGATTGTTCTTGGGTGGGAGCGGAGCCGCTTCTTGCCGGATGGCTCATGTTGGTTTGAGTATCTTTGGAAACGTAGTTAAGTTAACGAGTCCCGACACGGATGGCGCCACTTGTTAGTACAAAACTGAGGCACCTCTCTAGACTTGATTAAGTGCGAGCCTTGAGAGGGTGAGTTGTGACTGTTAAGATCTTCGAGTAAGCTGCTAAGAAAGAAACACCGTTAGCCTCACCGCGGAAGGGATGTTCCGCGGTCAACCTCCGGTGTGAGAGTAAGTGTATGGTAGAGAGAGATAAAAGTATTTAGGAAATAAAGTGTGAGAGAGAGAAAAAGATCTGCCAAAGAGTGAACCTTTTTGCTCTTTATATAGGCCAAGCATACTTGTCCTTTTCGACCGTTTATGCGTGTTTCTCGGAATTGCGCACTCCCCTTATTGTTCGGCTTATTCCATGATCATGTACCATCTGTCCTTTTTGCTTCTTATCCATGACAGCTATTTGTGCCGTCATTCTAATCCGCGTCCTTAACATATATCGATGTCTGCGGACTATCATGTTCGTTTTATAAGGTCGGGCTTGTGGAGTGTGTGTTCCGCGGTTGCTCTTGTTTGCGTCCGAGGATCCTATACGTGATCAATGGTCATCTTTTGTGTTTTGTTCCTAGCTGATGGACATGGTAGTATTTGTAAGGTCATGGTTAGTTGACTATGGGTATGTTCCATTGATAATGGTTTTAAGTGTTTTTGTAAGGTCATGGTTAATGTAGTGGTACTTCTATTTATCTTTTAAATGAATGTTTGACGTTTAACTGTTTTTGCTCCCTTTAAATTTGGTTTTGCAACATTGGTTCATGTGATAATGCAAAAGTAAGCAAGTCACATATTTATTCCATATGCAAAGGTAAGCAAGTGAAGAATAATTCATGAAGACTTTGGTTTGTAGGTCTAAATTCTAAGTTTTTCATTTGTGAAAGTATGCAACAACAAATGCATTTGTAACTTTGCATTGCAATTGTAAAAAACAAATGCATTTCCAACTTTGGTTCATGTACAAAAAATGTCAACAACAAATGCATAGGAATATAGACAAACTGTCAACAATAAATGCATCCGAAGATAGACATACATAAAATTTCAGTCTAAAACATTAAAAGTAAACAACAGACATTGTTTAAGAGTACACACATTGTCTAGAAAATACATAATAGATGAAAAACATTGTTATTGTAATACATAACACAAATTACCTATGGTGAAGCCATCATTCTTGCTAATGCAATCTTCTTCCTACTCCATTTTGGTGAAGTAGGTTCACCTGAACCAGAACATGCTTGCACTCCAACACCTTCTTTCCATAATGTCCATTTGAAGTGGTGACTAGAATAACGCATGCCGGAAAGTATACTGAAAACGAGAAATTAGATCCATGAATGTTGCACCATTGCTATCACAAGGAGGAAAATCATGTTAAAGAAAGATTTTGTACGAGAGATCATAGTGCTGGGATTCTAAGTTAATTTTCTCACCCTAAGACTAATGCTAATGGCTCGGTTGGTTGACCCCAACCAAATTGGTGATCGCGTTTCCTCCATTAGCCCAACCGCATTGGTGACCGGTCATCCCCAACCTTTTCAAAGTTATGGTTGGCCTGTCAACCGAAAGTTTCATTCTCTTTTTTTGTGTGTATTATTTTTATTAGTTTTTGTGGGGTATGTTTGTTGTTGCAGTTGCGGTCAACTTATTAGCAAATTATGGTTGGGTGTAGTTTTGGAGAGAGAAAGCTAATGTGGCAAGAGTGACCAAAATATTTATGGTTGCCATTAGCATTGACCTAATGTTGACCACAATTCTTTGTTGTCACCCATGCCACATCATTTCAAACTCAGCATTCTCTTTCCAAGACTACACACAAACCACAAACAAATAGTAAGACGACCGCAACCACAACCAAAAACATACCATACAAAAACAAATTAAAAACACACACACAAACAAAATTAAAATTTCGGTTGGGTAGCCGATCACAACATTTATTCGTCAGGGAGAAGTCGGTTGCCTATGGTTGGGCTAGTGGTGTGTGGGTGGGTGGGGGGAGGTACGAATTGTTGCTTCGGTCATACTAAGCCGAACCTACAGTCCCATTTGCAATGGCATAAGAAATATTATAAATCTCAACTACAAAGAGAAAATGTGATATAAACAGATGGCATAAGAAATAGCAATGGCATCATACTACATGGGTGATATACTCTTTCAAAACTGAAACAAATATACATGATAGTCAATTCAAAGGAAGATATCAAATCAAATGTCCCCTAAAAAGAATATATAGTTCACCATATAACATTTATGTACAATGAATGGAGAAGCTACTGGAATGAATACAATAACTAGCCTCTAGTGTGCTAATGAATGGAAGTAAACTGAACAAAATATCAGTGAACCTTGTTCTATTGCTGACTGAACTTGTATCAGGCTTAAACCTATGCTTCTTCTATTGCCAGAAAAGCTGATACGTTGAGCCGCCCGGTGCAATAATCGACTAGTTTGTGACTTGCATAAAAATTGAACCAGCAGGTAACTGATGGGTTAGAAACACGACCAGCAGGAAAGCCAAGTCCTCTAAGTTTATTCCATATCTCTGAAATCAATCTCCTTAAAATCATGGGTTAGAAACACGACCAGCAGGTAACTATTGTAAGGTGGAAGTTATTTCCATATCTCTGAAATAAATCTCCTTCAAATCATGTTTGATTTGAAATTCAACAAGCAGTGCTTTCCACGATCTACACCCAGGAATAACATTCTTTCCGAGCATTTCTGTCAGCAAGTTAAGCGCTTCTGAAACTAATCCTTTCTGGCACAACTTGCACAGAACGTCATCAAATGTTGCAGATTGAGGTAGTAACCTTTTATCCACCATCTCTTCCAAAAGGTCTAACGCTTTCGAGATATAATCCGTATCAACCATCCTACTTATCATTATCTCATATGTCCTGCTATTCAGCATAACCCCTTTTCGTCTCACTTGTGCTAAAAAATCGTTTGCCAGACCAATTTCACCACTCTCATAAATAGCACTCAATATCGTATTATAAGTAACCGTATTCGGTTTGCACCCAATTTCCTCCATACACGAAAGCATCATAATCGCATTGTCAAATTTCTTCTGTTTACACAAACCATTCACATACACATTATAAGTATTAATATCAGGAACCAAACCACATAAAAGCATTTCATCAAACAGTCGTTCCGCACATTCATACTCCCCTATGCTAATCACCCCATCCAAAACCACAGTATAACATACAACATCAGGCATAAATCCGTCACGCTTCATCTCACTCAACAACTCCAACGCGTCCATACCTTTCCCACATATCACCAAAAACCGAATCACATTCACATAATCCATCCTGTCAAAACAAAACCCCAACTTCCTCATTTCCTCAACCAACCCCATAACCTCACCACACTCCACATCTCTAAACCTACATAACGTCGACAACACCAACGAAAAACACGACCGATCAATCTCAATACCATACTCAAACATATGACACAACAAACCAACCGCACTTTTCGCTTTCCTAAACCTACAAAGCCCTTTAATCAACACAACAAAACTCGACTCATCGATACGAATATTCATGAGCCTACTCTTAACCAAAACCTGTGGCACTATCACAAGTCCCTCTTTTCGCTTACACAAAACCGACACCAAACAATTTAACAAGCCCACACTAGGCAGACACCTAAACTTTTCAACCTTAAAAAAAACATCTATAGCTTTTTGAAACTCATTTTTGTCCCCATAAAACTCGATTAAATCGTAAAACAACGACTCGGGCGTTTCGAAGGTTTCGTTTATCTGAATATGGGATAAAAGGGTGTCAATGTGATGATGAGAGTGTGAAGAGTTGTTATTCATAAGGGTTTTGATGAGAAAATGATAAGCATTTGGAGATGGGTCAGAGTTGAATAGATTAAATGAGTTTAGTAAAATGGTTAAAGGGGGGTTTTGTGAATTGAGTTTGAGGGGTAGTTGGTGTTTAAGGTTTTGCATAGCGTGTTGTTGGGTTAGTTTTTGGTGCCAGCGTTGTTTGTAAATTGGGTGTGGCCATTTTCTTCTTTTTCTTAGGTAATAGTTGTGGTATTTGTTTCCTGAAGATGATAAGGATGAGAAGAATGATCTCATGGATTTGGGGGTTTGGGTTTTCATCTGATCAACTAGTAGTGATTTTAACATCAGGTTAGTGTTGACAGGGTTTTGGGAGTTGATCGAACAAGTTTTCAGGTAGCTGTTAACCACCACTTGAATTGTAAAATGTCATAAACAATTTATCGTATGTTTGGCGGAATGGGTTGAGGCCGGGGCTAGGGGCTTGTGAGGTGGTTGTTTATTATGTTGTTTACTGCTCTTTCTTGTTCACCTCTTTATTTTCCGTTCTCTGTTTTGGACCAAGGACAACCAAGAACAAACGAGCTCAAAACACGAGCCGAGCTCAAACTTTATACAAATGCATCATAAACGAGCTGAGCCTGAGCCCGAGCTCGAGCTTTATATATCAAAATACGAGCCGAGGTTGAGCTTGAGCTTTCTAAAATTTAAACAAGCCAAGCTCGAGCTCTGGCAGGCTCGGGCTCGGCTCGGCTCGTTTCCACCCCTAGCTAGGGCTAGGGCTTTATTATAAGCCGAAAGTTGTAAGTCATAAGCCCTTATAAGCCGAAGTTGAAGCTTATTAATGCAAAATCGTATAAAAATACATCAAATTAAGTTCAGATATATTTTCGGCTTTTGCGTGATAATTCATTATATTTTTAAGGGTATTTAAGTAATTTAACTAGCCATAAGCCCCTTTCTATGGGCTTCGGTTTATGGAGGCTTATGACTTAAGCCATAAGCCTTCATAAGTCTATGTGATAAACGAGACTTATTTTATAAGCTGAATCATTTTCTAAGCCCAAGCCTCGATAAACCCTCATAAGCCCAAACAAGACTTATTTTATAAGCCTCTATAAGCCCCTTTCTATAAGTCTCTTTCTATGTATAAAAATATATCAAGTTAAGTTCATATATATTTTCGGCTTTTGCGTGATAATTTATTATATTTTTTATGGTATTTAAGTAATTTAACTAGCTGTAAGCCCCTATAAGCCTCTTTCTATGAGTTTGGGCTTATAGAGGCTTATCACTTAATCCATAAGCCTTCATAAGCCTGTGTGACAAATGAGACTTATTTCATAAGCTAAATTATTTTCTAAACCCAAGCCCCAGGCCCTCATAAGCCTTGTGCCAATCATATCCTAATATTTAAGCAATAAAGCTCCAAAAAGTTAAAAACAAAACATATCTTTTAAAGTTAGTTAACAGTTAACACAAGCAACATTCCCCCATTTACATCAAATCCAATCCACCAATTTAATCTTGATTCTACTCCGATTTCAAGTTCGACTCATCTATGGCATCAATCGGTAACCAATTTCAAGAATTTAGGAAAATGATTCATTACTTGGTGATCAAAATGATCCTCGAGAGGGAAGATCGTCCCTGCGTCCTGCGGATGTCCTTGTGTTTGGCTGGGCGGGGGGTAAGCATGCGTGTGTTGACCTCACTGGGGTGTCCCCACTAGCGGGGCTGAGAGATAGTGGATTTGTTCCGGGACAGGCGGTTTTGAAGGCGGAAGCTAGGAAGGTTGCTAAGCACGAGGTAGCATGTTTAGAGAATCAGCATGTGTTCATTCCGTTTGCCTTCGACACCTTTGGATCCCTAGCCCCTGAGGCAGTTCGCTTTTTGGAGCGGGTGCAAAAGGTGGTCCACAGTGACTCGCAAAGCCCGAGGAACCAAGGGTATGTTTTTAGTAGAATAGGCTTTGCGATTCAAAAAGGGATAGCGGCGCAGCTTGTTGCTCGCTTACCCATTATCCAGATGTAACTTGGTTTTTATATTAGGTTGTTGAAACTAAAAAAAAAAAAAAATGAAAACTCAAGTACTTATTTTAATACTTCCATATACTTTTTGTGAGCCGCTAACATTCATTCAGATTTTTAAACAACCCAATAAAGATATCTTATACCATAAAACTAGAACAGTATGAATGTACTCAAGCAACTACTGTACTAAATTAACCATCAACTGTCGTTCTTCTCGCATTTTATCCAAAATTTGAACTATTTCAGGATCACCACACTCTTCATCATCTTATGTTTCACTCTCAGGATTACAAATACGGCTCTGGACTAAAGATAGAGCATCTCTCTAGCTCTTGACACGGGACTCATCGATCCATCTTTGCCATCTGCAAGTTCTACACCATACTCTAAAACCTGTCATAAAAACAACCAATAAGCATTCATTCACATAGTTAAAAGAGAATTTCAGTATAAAAGATGCGAATGGGCAAAACCTTCCAAATAAGATAATCTTGATCCCCCAAGCGTTGATAGCTTAACTCTGCCGCCCATGTGTCTGGTATAGGCAGGCTTGTTATCACCTGAAGGATAAATAGTAACGGTCACAAAAATCAGAAACTGCTGCGTCTTAGTTGAATGCTTCATTTCCTGCATTCCAGAAAATCAATTCAGCATATGGCTTTGCAAAGTGTCAAATACAAGAACTAGCAGGTTAATTTTAAGGTTTGATAATTCATTGATAGCAGGGCTGTACTCAAGTCGTTAAGATATAAATAGTTTACAAATGCATATTTTTCCCAATTCTCCAATTAAGGATTGAAGTGATATTTTTTGAATATATCTGATATCTCAGACAATGCTCGTAAAGACAACCATAAGCTGAAGAGGTGCTCATCTTTAATATATAACTTTCAACTATAATAGTACCTGTGTATGTGTAGATACTAGACACCAAGTAGTTGAAAAAAGCTCTATTTAGGAGACAACCCTATACTCAATAATCAAAAAAAGAAGTCAGTGATAAGAGACCAGTCAACATTGTGAGCAAGATAAAAAAGAAAATTGAGCTAAAAATACCTGTGCCCTTAGGAAACGGCCAAGACGTTGGGCTTCTTGCCCAAAGCAGTTTTGAAGTAGCTTATCAGGAAAACATACGCTTGAAAGGATAATAGATGCAGTGTTAAGTTCCTGGCCGGACTTGAAGGCCTCTAATGTCTTTTTCCTGTCAGTAATGCTGCACAACAATTCTTAGTCGAGACATTCAAAGGCAATTTGTAAAGAGATGTAAACAAGAATAGACCTTTCAACACCACAAATAATCTCTGGTTTGTGAAGTATATCAATGGCATATTGCGAGAGTACGTAAAGACTATCAGCAATAACGATTATCTTGTCGCCACGCTGCTCATGGAACCGAATAAGAAATTGGCAAGCTCTAATCTTGTTTGGGTTCATACTTCATAAGCCCTGCAAATGTGTAAAGCAAAACAAACACAATTTACCATCCCATATGCATAAACACGTTAAAAGCGTAAGCATATTCCAAAGCATAATACCTGTTTCTTGTTGGGATAATCCGGTCCTCGGTAATCATCAAGAAAAATTTCTGTCATAGGACACAACACTTGTGCACATTCTACATTTGCAATAACTCCTCCTCAAGTTAGCCTCAAGCCCTCAACTGTTGTCACATAAACATCTTAGTACAGCTTAAGCTTAGAAACAAAACAAAACAGTTATCGCAAGTTCAATTATCGCTTATTTTTGCTTAAATACAATAGAAGTAAATCAAGATCAGAACCGTTATCGCTGGCTAAAACTAACAAGTTTATGCATGCAAACCGGCTTTGTTTATCTATTTATATCAACATGGACTCAAGTCGGAAAAAAAAATATAAGTCTACATGAGTTAAAAACTTTATTATGGTCAATGGTCAACCCAATATCTTTTATATAGTTCTTAATCGGGTTGACCCGAACCAAAATAACTAGAAAACCTATTAGGGTCAGATTCAGTGAGTTGTTTTTCTTTTGAAACCTGAATAACCTTTAAAAGAGTCAGCCGGTGAGGTAATACCTCTCACTGGAAGTGGTCAATGGTTCATGCACCGTTAAGGAAGGAGTTGTCGATGGTAGAGGCACAAAAGGCGATTTTGTAGGCATATTTAGCGCTACTCTATTCATAATTTAGGATTACTGAAACACAAACATATGATGTTTTAAAATATGCCTACTGACATTCATATACATTACCAGATATAACTTTTTGCGAGCCGATAACAGTCATTCAAAAGTACACAACCCAAAATTCAAAGTATTTTATACTAGAAACTTAGAACAGATACATATGAGTCTACTTAAGCAACTATTAAATTAAACATTCTCCTTGTCTTGCATCAATTGCCCTGCAATTTCTTCACGCAAATTAACCATGAACTGTCGCTTTTCTCGCCATTCATCCATAATTTGGACTATTACCGGATCATCATCACATTCTTCATCATCTTCTGTTTCACTATCATCTTCCTCTTCTTCCTCTTTGTCATCTTCATATTCATTTTTTTCATCAAATATCATCTGTTCTTGATCATATTCAGCAAACCATGGATCTTTTATGTTTTCTTTCCTTATAAAATTATGAATTGCAAAACAAACAATGGAAATATCTCTTTGTGCAGTCAAGGAAACGGAAATCATGTTCTTCAATACTGGAAAACGTGCTTTTAAGACACCAAAAGCACGTTCAATGACATTTCTAAGTTTTGCATGAGCATGATTGAACTCTTCATTCTTGTTCATTGCAGGTTTATCACAAAAATCTTTAAGTGAATACCTCACATTGCGATATGGGGTCATAAATCCTCGAGTCTGTTTATATCCGGTATCACAAAGATAGTACTTATCTGTAAAAAGAATAATACCTAAAATAGTCGATAATAAAAATACATTTTTATGTTGAAAATGAATTGTCAAGCGGGAAATATACCTGTTGGTGGAAGTGGAAATTCAGAACCATCAAATAAAGCCCTGTCTAATACTTGTGTATCCTCAGCAACCCCTTCCCATCCAGCAACCATATATGTAAAGATCATGTTGAAGTCGCAAACTGCCATAACATACTGACAACATTTACCATTATTACTTCTTTTATACAATGATTGCTTCTCAGCAGGTACATTAACAGCATGTATCAACATTCCGTCAACTGCACCAACAGCTCCCTACATTGAACTTATGAGTTATTAGACACAATAACAATAATATCAGATTTTATTGTATTTTTAATTATTATTATTTACCTTAAAAATTTGTAGCAACCTCATATTGGTTCCAGTAAGGTCTAGACTAGGATTATGTGAAGTTGGTGAAATAACTTCTCCAGCAAACTTACGCATTGCAGCCAAAACTTCACTAAAAATCTTATTAATTGTTTCAGTCGAGCGTTGGAACCTTTGTTTTACAGCTGCAAAACGTTGATTGGCGCCAATAACAAACAAGAAAATAGCAAGTTTCTCTTCAACAGAGGCATGCGTACTGTCCTTTAACAGCCCTGTTGCTCTAAAGTGTGCAATTAGTCGAACATATGCTTCATGTGACATGCGTAGGAATTCGATACACTGTTTATTATTTCCTCTTAGTAGCTCCAAAGTGAAATCATTTCCGGAATTTGTGGATATGTTCTCCCTTTTTCTCTTGAGATTCCTTGGTCGAAAATAACGAAAGTAAATATACATCATTATGATGAGACACAGTTCTTGTTCGTGGTCCATGTTCAACCTGTTATGACCACAATCTAAATCATTTCACAAGTATGACATGCTGCAATTTTCAATAATCGCAAAACTTACAGAACCAAAATCACAGATTACAGACAGAATTTAAAACTTTCATATTATTCAACCATAAATACCACTTATCACATTTACCAGATATAAGCATCCTCGCCTAAATATAGTATCCAAAGAGCTAGTTCATAAATCAAAACTAACATGCAATACTACAATATTCCCCGCTTATATAACCGACGATTTTAACAATTCAACATCCATCCCTTTCTAAACTTGGTGAGTGCATAAGATCATTAAAGGAGTGGGTCAAACTAATATTAATTCTCCTAACTTCATTCATATTCTAAACGAGCTCATCACATGAAGACCTATTATAATTTATAATAAAATTTTTGCAATTCACAGATATAACTCTTCTAATTAACAAAGCTTTATGGGGGTTTTACCTCATATTGTAAAGGAACAAATATACCAAGATGAAAATCCCAAGGTGTGAGGTTTTGAATAATACTTTGTTGACTATTACCAAAACTGTTCTTTATGCAGTTCGATATTAAATAAAAAAAAAATTGATGAATCTTGATGCCTGCGATGAATAGAGCCAGAAGTCCAGTAATTCTCACAAGGAACATCATCGTCCGAATGAAGAAGGTAAATATCCCACCCACAAAGATATTGATACATGGTAATAGGTATCCTTTTGCAATAGTTCTATAAGCCATGTTCTTATAAACTTTTAAGAATCGTATGTGTAATCTCCTTTTAGAATTGATACCACATTATCACCTCTATGCGTATACTTGGCACAGTGATACTAATCATTTTATCATCGAATTGTTCTTATGCTTAACATATAAACATAGATTTCCAAAATTAGCATATAAACATAGATTTCCAAAATTAAGTTTAAGTAGGTCTGATTTCAATAAAACCAATATTCATAAACTTTTACTTTATCTATAAAATCAATGCTTTAAATCAAGTCTCCAAAATCCTTCACTAGCCAAATTCTTGCTTGACTATACATAAATTATTTAGATCCCGACCCCCACTGAAAATTTTCTAGCTTCGCCACTGGTTTAGTGGCATTATCTAGCAGTGTTCGCAACTAAGGTCAGCTACTGTCCGAAAACAAGGAAGGTCCAAGAACTCCCTATAAAGCACATAATCCACCTTGGACATTAGTCACATTATAAGAAACTGAAATAAAAATACTATTAGCATTACAAACAAACGTATGAGTATTTCAATCATGTCACTTATTGGGGTTCATGAAATATAAGCGGAAATCTAATAAGCTCGTAAGAGCACGTATAAGTTTAGACAAACACCCCCTAAAAATAATTACACTGCATACATCATTAAGCAAAAAGAAGTAATTTATAAATAATAATTTGAGACTTTGAATTGTGAAAACGAATAAAAAAAAAGATTAAATATACCTTTCTGATTAAAATCAACCTTCAATTCGGTTTCGAGAGATGCGAGTTTTATTATTGGAAACGTGAAACCCTTATAAACTTTCTGGATGGGAAAATTGGCGGGAAAACGAAAACAAAATTCCCGCTAAAAACAAAAATAAGGGATGCACAATGGTGGGCCAGTGACCGAACTGCAGAGTTATTTGTAACATCAACTAAATTACTTCTAAAACCTATAATATTTAGGTGCCGCCCTCCCCTGCGGCCTGCCCCTACATAGTTCCGCCAATGAGGGTGCACACAACTCGGTTGAGTCGGTTCAACTTATGGAGGGTCGAGCCATGGTGGTATACTGGTATGGTATGGGAATTTTTGGTTTTTGGTCTTTGGTTTGGCCCGGTCCGATTCAACCGAAATGTTAGGTTTTATAGAATCAAAACCGAACCGTTCGTTTTTGGTGGTTCGGGTTTTTCGATTTATTATCGGTTTCGGTTCGGTTTTTAACTATTTTATTTAAGCATGGCAAATTTATACTAACAAACTTGTACAACATAGAAAATTGGTTTTTTTTTTTTTTTTTTTTTTTTTTTTTTTTTAATCTAAACATAATAATGTTTATTGCATAATTCTACAATTACACACATATAGATGAGATACACACAAATGCAAGTGAAACATTCACATAGTATGATCATTGTCATATATTTATTGATATATTCTCAAGTAAGCACACGACACGACAAACATGCATATAAACATATACGTTAAGATAAATATATTAAAAATCCACCCAAAAAATAATATGAATTTATAAATTTGATTTATTTAGTCATTTGTTCATATTATATTAATTATATATTATTATATAATAAAAGTGGTTCGGTTCAGTTTTCACGGTTTGGTTTTTGGACGAAAACCTAAACCAAACCGCATTTTTCGGTTTTTGACAAATTAAAACAATCGGTTTTTAGTTCGGTCGGATTTTTCGGTTCAGTATTTTCGGTTTTCAGTTTGGTTTCGGTTTCTTCGGTTTGTTTGTTCACCCCTAAGTCTTAATCAATTAGATACAACATAAAAAAATTTACTTGCCAATTTCCTTTTTTTTTTTTTTTTATTATTAGTATAGTTTCTAGTTATTGTAGTGTTAAGTTGAATCACGGGTTAAAAAACCATACATACAACTTTTAGCAATATTCATCGCTCTAATTTTTATGTTAACTTCGGTCTTTTTAACTTCATATCCTGGCTCTGCCCCAATATTATATTACGGAGTATTATGTAAGAAATTGTTTACGTCTTATCGGTTAACTGAGCTTCCTCACTATTTTCTTTGTTCAAAGAAAACTTTTGAATTTTAATAATAAGATTAATAATACCCTTTTTGGGACTACATTATTGGAGAAGAGTTGGTCGGCACTAAAAAAAGATGCACAAGTTAGGATTTCATTGTCGATTTAAACCTTTTGTAGAATGCTACGCCAGTTTGTCTATTTTGCCTTTAAATACTTATCATATAATAAAAATCCACATTTTATTAGTGTAATTAGATGCAAAGGTAGTATACTTTTTGTTAAAGAAAATATACATTAATTGCACATATCATAAAGCATGATGAAAAAGTTTGTTTCTGGACATTTATTGTGAGACGGATGAGATGAGTAGACATTTAAAGTATATGGAAAAGTATATTTGCATGTTTTACTTTTATTTGAATTTGAATTATCATTTAAGAGTTGAATATCTATTTAAGTAAGATTTTTGCATATCTATTTAAATAAGAGTTTTGCTTACAATAGCTATAGTTAAGTATTTCATAAATACAAATTACAAAATGTACATATAATGAATTAGCTTATATATTTCATAATTATACGCACCAAATCATTTAACATGAAATGATATTTTAAACAAAGAATGATAGTTATTCATCAATTATTGTATTTTATTTACGAAATGCTTAATCATAACTCATAGCTTGGCGATGGTTTGCAAGCAAAATCTAAAAAGTGTATATTCACATCAATCATCATGGTACGTATACCAGCGGACATGTTCTAATTTTTATTAGCACAATTATAACATATTGTGGTAGACTATAAGCGGATCATTTTATCTTGATAGTAAGAGTTGAATCGACATGTATTTTCTAGTTGAAATTTTGAGTCCTTGAAAGGTTATTAGTTCGCAAGATGCTATTTGTGGACCATTACACGTCCCTCTTGGTTGCGAAGAGCCCAAATGAATTGACAGGAAAGTGATGGATGATGTACGTTTCTTGAAACATCTTTTAGATGCAAAGAGGTGACATTTCAATATTAGGGACCATATTCCACATCAAGAATGAAAGTAAGGAAGGAAAATGCCAAGATTGGCAAAACCTTCATAATTAATTCACTCATTACTTACATTAATTTCAACCATTGCCTTTTGGTCTTACTATTTGCCACTTGTCAATACTTGAAGGTTTGATGTATATGTTGCATTATCCTCAACTGACAACATGAATATAATGCTAAGCAAATATATACGACGTATTTGTTTTAGCTATTGATTCTACGTAGAAAATAAGGAAAATGGTATAGACTTTATTTTCTGCTTTCTTTCTTTTTTTCAAATGGCAATTTATAGAATGCAACTAGCGAGGCTAGAAAAAGATTACAATATATTCATACAAGAAGTAACTGAATCGTAAATCCAGTCAATCCAATTCGGATGAGAATTCCTATTTCTATTTGAGATCCAAGAGTTGGATAAAACCTTTACTTTCTCGCCGAGGGTGTCCTTCATAGGGGGCTTTGGATCGAAGCAAACACGATTTTGATATCTCCAAAGGACCCAAGTAGCTTTTTAAATAACATTATCAAAACAGAGCTTAGTGACTTTGTTAAGATTGAAAGAGTCGGCCCAAGATAGTAAGTTGGGAAGATCGTTTGGATATGACATCAAACCCCACCAACCCGAGATGAACTTCCAAAGGTCACAAGAAACCGGGCAGTCAACGAAGAGGTGTTGAGAAGTTTCAATGTCACCGTCACACAAGGGGCATCTCACTGAGTTTAGATCGATCCCACGCAAATCAATGTTGTAGCGAGTAGGAAGTCGGTCCATCCTAAGTCTCCAAGAGTGGATGTTAACCTTAATAGGGAGAGTCTAATTCCAACTTACCTTGTCACTAGAGAAAGGCATGATAACTAATTCAATACACTTGGTCATTGAGCGAACAGAAAAGGTGTTAGATGCATCCAAAGTATATTGCCAAGAGTCTAGAGAGTCGACAAGTGAAACATCACGTAGTAGCAACATCATGTCGTCAAGCTGTGGCTTTTCAACCCCATCTCTAATGTTTCTATGCCAAGTCCAGTTAGGGGATAAATGACCATTAGTGAAAGTGCACCTATCTATAATTTTGCAATCCTTGTGAACGTCCAGTGAGAAAAGTCTAGAAAAAAGACTTTTAAAATTTGATTCACCAATCCATATATCCTATCAGAACCTGAAAGTTGACCCATTGCCCACTTTTATTTTGAAAATTGATTGTAGACAGAAGTTAGCATGAGAAAGAGGTTTGTTTAGCTCGATGATTTTTTTTCATAGACTCAAGGGCATGCGCGACAGAGGAGAGTCAATTGTACCAAACCCCCCTCCATTAGACCCGTGAATAGATGTGATTACATTTTTCCAAAGAGAGTTAGGTTCCGAGTGAAAACACCAAACCCATTTAACCAGCATGGCTAAGTTAGCCACGTGAAAACTACCAATTCCAAGACCTCCACAATTAGTCGAAGAGCAAACTTTATGCCAAGAAACCCAAGCCATTTTATTTGAGTCAAGTGTGCTACCCCAAAAGAAGTTACGCCTAAGCTTTTCAAGATTGTTGATGACACATTTATGAGCCATGAAAATGGATAAGAAGTAAGTTCCAAGAGCACTAAGTACCGATTTAAGGAGGGTAAGTCTACCACCGTATGAAAGTATTCTTGCTTTCCAAGAGGAAAATCTTTTGTGGAATTTATCAATAATGAGTTTCCAGTTACAAGCTTTGTTCATATTGGCACCAATCGGAAGACCAAGATAAGAACATGGGAGAGTAGATGGCTCGCAATTAAGGAAAGAAGCGAAGTTTTGTGATTCTGAAGCAGAAACGCCAATTCCAAAAAACTTGCTTTTGGAAAAGTTTACTTTCAATCCGGTAGCCATGTTAAAACATCTCAATAAACGACAAAGGTTTTTAGCGTTGTTTCGAGACCACTTACACATTATCAGAGAATCATCCACAAATTGAAAATGAGAAATTTCAACTTTGTTTGAGCCTACTTTCACTCCTTCAAAGATCAGCTTTGATTTGGCTTCTTCTAAAGCAACATGTAGTGCTTCCATCGCGATTATGAAGAGAAATAGTGAAAGTGGGTCTCTTTGGCAAAGACCTTTTTGAATCATGAATTCCTTAGTAAGACACCCGTTAACAGTGACAGAACCAAACGCCAATTTTAGGCACCCATAATGAATTCCTTATTTTCCGCTTTCTTATTTTCCAATGTGAGTATGTGACAGTGTTAAGATAATGTGATTGGAATGAATGCAATTGATTGTGGTTTTATGAGTAATGAAGTTCTGAAAGCTAAGTGTATTAGTTGTCACATTGAAAAGACTTATTCTACAATTAATGATCTTGTTCGATTTAGATACGTGTTTTATACACACTTCATGTTATTAACATCTTATCTTAAAAATTCGAGTAATATATCTTTGTACCTTACCAAATCATTTACAAGGTCAAATTTTATTATTATTAAAAAAATAAATAAATAAATAAATAAGGGCAAGAAAAAGAATTTATTTTAATAAACCCTTCAATGATTCAATGATAACTAATCTTTTTTAACCTCGTAATGCATTTACTGAATCTAAAATACCTTTTTTTTTACTAATATATCTATTAGACATGTAATTTTATTATTATTCGTCTTTTTTTTATAACGACAATCAACTTTCTCACAATATACATACCACAGACTATCTCACATGTCTTAAGCAAGAATTAAACCTACAACCATCGCATTAACAACTTTGAGTTGCCATATATATTAAAAAGTTTGTTCATCTTTTTAATCTAGATGGCAACTCAAAGTTGTTAATGTGAAGGCGGCGAGATGATCCCTTAAAGTCACCCTTTGGGTTAAGCTTGAAAACACAAATGAAAAGTGTTAACTTCCATAAAAACTTATAAACTGGATACGAAACATAATGATTTTCATACAACCAACTTTCCGTTTTGTTTTTTATAACTGCATATCACTTCAGGTACAATACTGGAAGATGTTTTGAGTTCAAGAACATACAAAGAAAGAAAAGGAAAAATATGGAGATCAAACCTTAAACAATTACACAAAATTTTGAGAGAGAAACTGCTAACAGACACACAAGTTATGTGTGACTAATGAGAATAATGAGCTTTTATACCCAAAACCTAATAAGTTTTGAGTCCTTCAACTTGCACCCTTTAACTTCTAACACGAGAACAAGACTCCACCTTGATCTTTCAACATCTTTACCAATAAGCTCTTAGAACTTTTATAATCTTGCAATAACAAAAACACACTAATTAATACGTATCTGATTCTTCTCTCAATTATCTTATTCTCTTTCAAAGGGGGAAATACTCTCTCTCTCTCTCTCTCTCTCTCTCTCTCTCTCTCTCTCTCTCTCTCTCTCTCTCTCTCACAAACCCTAAATTTAGATCATCTAGATCTTTGTAATTCGTTCAATTTTCTGGTTTAATTGTTATATAAAATATCATTTAGATATTAGGAATACAATATAATTGATGGGGTATTTTTTTGGTTGATTTAGTTTAAACTGATTAAGATCAGTTTTTGCGTTTTGTTGAATTGAGATTTAATAAAGGTTTATGTGAGTTAATTTATGTTTTTCTACATATATTTATAATACGTTATGCATCTGTATTATACACGAGCTCAATAACAAACTTATTAACAAGCTCATAATAGATGTGCTACGAGCCGAGCCAAGCCAAACTTTGATTTTCACTGGCACACTGCAAAAACGAGCCAAGCCCAAGCCGTACTCAAGCCCTTATAATATACCATGAACCGTGCTCAAGCCTAAAAAACAAGACTCGACGCAAGTCAAGCTCGAGCTTTATAAAACTTAAGCGAGCCAAACTCAAGCTCTGACAGGCTCGGGCTCGACTCGACTAGTTTCCACCCTGGTAAATTCTATTTATATCAACTAATTGGCATTAGCTTTCTCACTGGATGTTAATTTGTCATGACTCATCAAGTGTGTAATGATCAATTAAGTACTTAGAATAAAGCGGATCTCGTAGTAGCTAGGGAGCTAGATTGCTGAAGATTAAGGTCAAACACATCTTAGATCTGGACACGTTTACGTAGATTTTGTTTACAAATTATGATCACACGATTATGGTACCTTATGACCATCATATGATTATACTGTAACATGCAATACAGTAATTAGGAGGCAAGGAGCAATTAACGGTTGTCCAACAATAGAAAGAGAGCAAAGTGCATCGTATATGATTACTAATTAAAGACTCGCGGATGTGGAGAGTACATAGTGTACCAAGAAGGATCGAAGGACAGTGGCATATAACATCACTACACTGCATCAGTTTAAATTAAGCTTACGTGATCCAATCTAATTAATTACAATTCATGTACATGTACCGCTGTAAACTTGACTCAACTCGTTTCTTTTACAAAAACCACTTGACCAAATGCATGTCATCGTCATTAAACACATTGCAAAACACGATTCTCCTATTCTATTCATTATTGAACGTTTATGAACATTCTTAATCAGGGAAACCTAATTAAGCATAGAACTTACCTTAATTACAAAACTTTAAGATGGACGTATGTACTGTTAGAAAGATATGTTATATGTTAATTACTGCTAAGCAAAGGAAAACCCAAAGAAGATGATCTCTTCACAAATCTTCCTTTCATTCTAGGCCTCTTCTCCGCATTAAGCTTCCGTACCTCATACCTTATTTTCTTCGAAAACAACCTCGTTCGTCTCTTTTCTCTATATCTCGAGACTCTTGCCTCTCTCCCTCCATCTAACATTGCAGGATTCCCCGAAATCATCCCCGTGTCTCCATAAGGATGATGGTGATGATGCATTATCCCACATCCACCCTGATAACAAAACAATTAAAACGTTAATCTGGACCGCTCATAAAACGTCATCAAGTAACACCACGTATCTGATTTTCTTTAACAAAACCTATAAGTCAGTTTTGATAGAAAGTTTGATTGTATGAGCATAAAGTTTGACAAAATTTAATTATATGGTTGCATAAGGTTTTCCCTAACAATAACTCTCGTATATCTGAAAAAGTAAAGTCATAAACACATGCTTTTTATGATCTGAAAAGTAAAGTCATGTCTAGAAAAAAAAAATACGAACATTTTGTTATCTAACTTGCTAGCATCTAATAAAAAGTCGTCGTTCATAAAAGATATGCTCATATGAAAAAGTTACTATAAGAAAGATAATAGTGGGTATATATGGTAGAAAGGTGAAAACGATAGAATAAACTTACCATGCACACAGGCCAACAATCATCGAGATCGAATTCTGGCCGGTCACCGGTGGTCCATGGAGATCTTTGATCATCCCAAGCAGCAATTATTCGTTCATAATCTAGCTTTAGTATTCTTTTCTTCTTCTTATTTTCGTCATCATCATATTTTTCGATATGATCATCTTGATCCACTTTCACCTTGCACATATGATCATCACCATCTACCGTGATCTTTTCATCTTTTTCTTCCCATAAAGGCGAATCATAATCGAAACTTAACTGAAATGGCTCTCTCATCATCTCCATCTCACACTCCACTATTTCACACTGATCATTATCTTGTTCAACCTTTACTTTCTCTAAACTCCCACACGAATCTTTTTCGTGACAATTCATTAACCCTAATCCGTCTATAGCAAACGACTCATCGTCGAGACCTTTTCCTAATAAGCTCTCTACATCAGCTGCAAATTCAGCAAGTTCCATGTCGGATGGAAGCATTAAGCCGTTTAAAGTATTCAAATCAAACGTAACTTTGGACCCATGTTGGTGATCTTCATGATCATGATCATGATCATGATAATGATCATGATCATGATTATGATCTGCATGATCTGTAGGCGTTGTCACCTCGGTTTGCTTCACGGGTGTTGCCACCTCATTCGAGTTACCCGAATGACAAAGCTCGGCTGCAAAGGGATCAAAAACCGGAACTTGATAAAGAAGTTGTTCTTCTGTTGTCACGTTTCTGGCTTCATCACATCCTATCTCTGGAACTAAATGAAGTGGATTGAAAGTCATGCTACTTTCTTCAGATTTTGGCGTCTGTTTAGACGCATGCTTGTTCCCGCCACGTGGCGTTCTTGGTTTTTTAGTGAAACCATGATGCCATGGTGGCGGTGAGGGTTTGTCTAAAGATGATAGCTTTAAAGAAGCTACTTTTAAACGAACCCTTTCATGTCTGCGAGCCAAAGGGTTCGCAGAATGAACTGAACCATCACATGATTGGCATAAGAAAGCATCATCGGCAGCACAATACCACCGAGCACGCTTTCTTATGCAATTATCACAAGCTCTAGCCGTTTTACCTCCTACAACGTTGGCCAATTTTTTGTCCGATGATGAGACCATTGGGTAGGGGTCTCAAATGTGGGAACTTTTTGATTAAAGAATTATTAAGTTGTTGATGAAATGTATGATGGGATTGTAGGTTTTTAATAATGCGGGTGACCCACTGTTTGCACTTTTTACAGAGAACAGTGTGGTAGTATTGAAGAGATTTATAAAGATGCTAAGGTAGATGCACTTGTGTAGTTCATGTAGGTCCCACATATATGCCTTATCTTCATTTCATTGGCCAATTTATGAACTCCATCCCCGAGTTTGCTTTGCTATTGGTTGCCTTTCCATTCAATGGATTTCGTGTAGGGTCCAAGTAATTGAAGTTTGGTTCACATATCATTTATATTAGAAAGTGTTTGTACTAAGAATTTAGTGTTTATATATAAATATATACGTAGTAGTTGATATGATTTAACATATTTATGCATGTTACCATATATGAAAATAATGTTGTTGTTTGATTCTAGCTCTATCAACCAACATCAATATATTTATGTTATGTACGTTGTCTAGTGAAAGTTAAACACATTAGCTCTATCAACTAACATCAATATATTTATGTTATGTATGTTGTCTAGTGAAAGTTAAACACATTTCAGATAACTTTAGAATATATATAAGTTATATATGCATGCTTAATACCATTATAGGCAAAAATCAAAATGAAAAAAAATATCTTCCGGTTTTGACATGTTTCAGTTAATCTTTGTGAACAAGATTTATGTATAAATATATAATGCTTAGATAAACATCTCAAGTATTCGAAAACCGAGAATGATTTTGTCTCTCCCACCAGCTCATTGTATTGATACATGTAACTTTATCTATAAGCACATCTGCGTATTATTTATAATGCATGCAGAGTTATCAGACTATCCGTAACCAATTTACATATCGTCCGTTAAATTGCACACGTGACCATTCTTTTTATGGTATAAAAGTTACCATCTTTAACATATGCCCATCTCTAATTTGTATGTTATACATTTTATATGTGTTAGCTTGTTTGTGCTACTGTGTGTTTGTAAATAGTGTACGTATTATATTACGGATGTATACATTATGAAAAAGTGTGCATACTTGTATGATTGGTGCGTTTATGTGGATCTATTGTACGTATCTTTAATTTATTTTGCCTGTAGTGTGTGTAGTTACGTACATACATGCATGTGTACTACGTACGTATTTTAGGGAAGGGAGACAATTGCATACTTGTGTATATTAATTGTCTGCATCTAAATTAAATACTCCTCACTTTCGTGTGGGAGTCGTGTGGTTTTATGTTTGTATGATATGCAACGTTCTATATGATTGTATTGCTTGTAAATCGGCTTGTTGATTACGAGGAAAAATTTCCAAGTGTACCAAACTACCAACTAGTCTATATTAGTGTATAATGAGTTCACAATTCTTTTTAATCGCTTAAAAAAGAGTAATGGTGAATTTCTTGTTTACCATTCAGTCCTTCACTATAAATGTTAACATCATCCACTATTTAATGATCAATCGTTTACTTATTGATTAACTTTCAAACTCATATCATTTTTTACGATTTTCACAGCAGTTTGATATATTTTACTTATTTCACTATATACTTCAGCGTGCGTGTTCTTTCTTGTTGGTGTTGGTTTATGTTTCCTCTTAAATTATCTCGGTGTTCTGTACGTGTTGGGGGTTTTAGGTGTTTGGTTTTTGAGGTGTCTTTTTAGGTAGCATTTACTTTAGGTGTTGCTTGTTGGTGTTTTTACTCGTGAGAAGTCTTAATTTTAGATGTTGTTGTTTGTATCCCTTATTGCTAGTTTCTTTTAATAACATAATTGCCATTTAAAAAAAGACTATACACTTCAAGCCCGTAAGTATTACATAGTACATTAAACCCGTGGAAAATCATTGGATCAAACTGCATGGCTTTGATGTGGTAATTCAAACTACCTTTTGTGTTTCATGGAGATATCGAAATCAAGTTTGCTTTGATCTAAAGCCGCGTTGTAGAAGAAATCAAAGTTCACTCTCATTCTTGGATTTGTCATAGGAGTAGGAAATTGAATTCAAAGTGGATCGAATGAATTGATGATCCGACATCATCTTGTACGTATATTTTGTAACTTTTCTAGCATCTTGTGAGCTTCTTAATACTAATTGTCGTTAAAAAAAAAAAACCTACTATAATGCCAAAATGAAAAAAAAAAAAAAAAAAAAAAAAAAAAAAAAAAAAGACTAGTGAAAAATTATTCGCTACCCATTTTTTGCGCTAGCTCTGTGCTAGCTCCGAGCCTATTCAACAAAATATCAGATCTAACACTTCAGCACTCATAATTACTTGCTACTTGAATACTCGCTCTCATCTTTGCATTATTGCATATGTTAGATTTGTTAACAGTTAAAAGATATACTTCGTATTCCTTGAACATTATCCAAACGTATACCGAGAAATATGAATATATTCAAAAGATGATTGCTAATATCTTTTTCAATTTGTCTTTATGCAAATGTTGAAGATGACACTTTTGTTGAATGACCTTTCCCATAATGTACTAGCTGTGTAAAGTTTTGAAATCTTTTGTTTTTGTGTTTCCAACATTGGCCCCGCTACCCATGACAATTTGGCAAATGGGTCCCCAACTAATTATTTAATGGTAAATTTTACCTTTTTAGAACACTTGGCAAGTTCTGATTGGCTTACAGTTGAAACTTCTTTGACAGTCTAACAATAGCTAGATCTTTCTATTTCTGTACAGTAATAAAATAAGCCTTTACTATTTTTGTAAGCTAAAGAAATATCATGAGAAATTTCAAATGAAGTGCAAATGTGCCAAATAAATGGAATAGTTTTGGTGTTTTATTCTGTAGAGCGATGAATGCGAATAGTTAAGGCTACCCACAAGCTGTCACATTATTTTTCTTTCTTCGATGAACAGACATAACTCAAATGCAACAGTGGTGGCCGACTTTTTTTTCTCTTTTTTTCTTTTTTTTAATTTAAACATTTTAAATAACAAATTTAAAATTCATTAAAAAAAACATTACATATATTATTCAATTAAACATTAAAAACATTACGTAAATTATTCAAATAACATTAAAAACATTACAAAAATTCTTCATCGTCTTCCTCATTATCATCATCAATACCGTCTTCGTCTTCATTCTCTTAATTGACTTGATTTTTACGACTTCTCCAAATGTGTTTGATCAAATCAGATTTTAAGTGTAGATGAGTTGATGCATCCTGGAGTTCCTGAGTAAATACTAAAAATTCTTCAAATGTTCTTAAGGGATCGTGTTCACGGTGGCCATCATCTTCGAACCATGTATGACATATCACTTGCTGCTTGTGTCGAATGATCATATTATGTAATATGATACATGTATATATAATATCTTGGAGATCGTGTTTATACAGCCCTTGAGCCGAAACTTTAAGCATTTTCCACTTCTTTTTCAACACACCAAAAGCCCATTTCACATCTTTCCTTGCTGCTTCGTGCTTCCTCTTGTACAATATTATTTTTTCATCACCCGTGGAAGGATTTGAAATGGACTTAATAAGAACCGATCATTGTGGATTATCCCGCCAGTAAGATAATATCCCCTTTTATATTGTACATCGTTAGCCTCGAATTCAAGGTCTGATGCTCTCCCAGATTTGATATCATTGAAAACAGGGGAACGATGTAAAACGTTTACGTCGTTATTCATCCCCGAGACACCAAAAAACGCATGTCAAATCCATAAATCTTGGGAGGCGACCGCTTCCAATAAAATGAATGGATGTGGCCCGTGATCACCCCTAGCATGTAACAATTCGCATTTTCAGGTTAACTTCTATTCCCGAATTTTTACTATTCATTTTTACTATTCACTTTTACTATTCACTCCCGAAATTTTTATTTCATATTCTCGTAAGTTAAACTATTTTAATGATAATCCGAGAGTTTGACACTCGTCGGATCATTTCTGCAAAAATCACGAAACCGTGTCCGAGATTTACTTTTAGGTTTAAACGTCATTCCAGCATCCCGATATGTCCATAAAGCACTATAAACAATAGAAATATGATTTTCTTTCATTTTACGACAATTCCAAAAGTTTTGGAATTTTATGTTTTCCAGTTCAGCGTTTTACGCTAATTACGCGTTTTAGACCCGCGTTTCCAGTTTTAACAGCGTTTAAGCAACCCGATAGAACTTATCACTTATTAAATATGCTAAGATAGGTTATATTAATAAGTTCTAACATATTAATAAGTTTCATATTTTTAAGATACCCGGTTTTAAGTTTCGTGACTTAAATACTTACTGTTATCGATTACCGGAACCAAAACTGACTCCGTAAACCAGATAATACCAAATTTTAACCATCTAGTCATCCAATACTTATGGTGAACGACTTTAGGAAGAGTCACCATGACACTTGGTGTCTTGATGATAAGCTTGTCCAAGATTTCAACACCTTGCAACCTAGGCTCCAAGTTTAGCCTAATCTTGCAACACCTTGCAAAGCTTTGCTAACAAGCTTGGTTAGTCACCTTCCTAGCACTTTCTCAAGGCCCTATATAACCCTCCCCCTCCCCCTTTGGCGTTCATACCATCACAAACACAAACACATTCATAATTTTCTCTCTACTTCAAGTATTATTCAAGAATACAAGTTCCATATCAATTCCAAAGCTCTTGTAAAGCTTTGATTGATCCAAAGTCCTTGTTTCTTCCATCCTTTGGTGATCTTCCATCCACAAAAGAAGTGTCTTGTAGAGACTTCAAGTGCCTTCTCAAGTAGTCACAAGTTGGTGTCAAGAGATTAGAGAAGTTAGAAGCTAGAGATCCTAGTTCAATCAAAATCCTAATCCTTGTTCTTAACTTCCTTTCTTTAGAAAGCCCAATGTTGCAAGAAAAACCCTAACATAATTCTTGTTAAATATCATATTCATGCTATTTACACATCATTCATGCTATATATTGTCTTATGATTATGTCCATGATGTTTAAAAATGGGTAAAACAAGTATTGGTATATATATGTTAACTTATGTTATGATAACAAGAAAACTAGTGACTTTTATGGAGAACCAAGACCAAAATAGTATAACTATGATATTGGACACTTACCTACTGTTAAAGAGGACTTAACAAGGAAAACATAGCAATTTGAATCACCCAAAAAGAGTACCCGAGTCAAAAGTTATGACCATTTGAAGTTACCAAAACTTTACGGCAAAACTGCCTAAAAACCTTCTGTGACAGAACCTTAAACATGCAAAAAGAGGCCCTTCTGGTCCGTTTCATCAAAAAGTTAAAGCACGAAAGTTGTCCGGAATCACGTTTTCTTAAAAAACTCAGGTGCACGTATCCAGAAAACCAATAACGAATGAGATTTTCTTCAGTTTCTTAACAACTATTTTATATACCAAAGTCACTATATAATAGTTATGGTTTAATAAGACCAAGAGGTCTAATGACCTAAATTCAAGACCACAACCATGGCTAAAGCCAAGGTTGAGTCTAAAGGTCATGGCAAGGCCATGACTAAATGACCATATATACTTACTTAGGCAAAAACATGAGCTAAAGAGTTGCGATAACTTAAACATACAATTTGGATCTACTTCATCTAAAAGAACCATGAGATCTTACAAGTAATTGTCATACAAGATTAAGAAACTCATCCTAATAACAATCTTCATGTAAAAATAAACTTTCCTAAGTTTATTCAAATATTGGACATGTAACTTTTCGGATCAAAACTTATATATATATATATATATATATATATATATATATATATATATATATATATATATATATATATATATATACTTTATCAAATACTACAATAGTAGGGAGCCTCATGTGAGGAGTTCATTAAGTAAGCCATCGAGATGAGTTGTGGATTTACGAATTAAAGTGTCCTGGCTCCTCGAACGTTTACTACATGACTTCTGAATTATGTCGGCTCGAACGGTAGTAAACGATATATAAACTATACATGTTTCATGAATCATTTCTTTTCAAAGACTTACACTATACATTGTACCACATCATGGACTAAATGCAAGACATATATAGGCAATTCTTCGTATTCTTAGACATTATTCCGAACCTAAGTTGCAACAATAATTCTAGATTGCTCGTAGAAGTTCTCACGGCATATCCATCATTCTCATTATACATCATCCAACTCACGGTGAGTTCATAGCCCCACTTTCCATTACTTAATTGTTTTACAAACCCTTGGAGGGAATACATGCTATTTTAAACCGAACACAATGCTTTGAAATTATATGCTATCCGATTATTTTATTATCACTAACTACCATCCTTGCCAATCCAATATCCCTTATCATGAACCATTTAATCACTAGTAATAGTGAGCGCGAATATTGTGAATAGGCCTATTGGGATTGACGAATCCCATTTGTTTTGACTAAGTTCAAACAAATGCATTAATATTTGAGACATAGGTATGACGGCAAAGTACCTACCGGGATAACTCCGCCGATTGATATTGGTACCCGTTAACGTTTTGGTGTCATGAGCTTAGTGTCATAATACATTTTATGGGCGTATAACAACGTAGCTCATCATTTTGAGTCTAATTAGCTCACACTACCAACATATTGTGTTCAACCATTAAACAAACTCAATGAATATCACTCAACCTTTGTGTTGACCTCTTAAGCATGTATTTCAGGTCCATGATGATCAAGGATGGCACGGAAGGGCACGGATATTCAAGAGGGCTATAAAATTTATTATCATTCAAAAACTCATTTAATGTAAATTGTAAACATGGAACCATCTGGGACCTCATTTTGTAATCTCTGATATTTATACAATTTGAATGATAAATCTTTTAAAAACGACTCAATTAGAGTTCGTTTTCTATTATTGTGACTATTGTGCCGTCGAGTAACACCCAGTTTGAATTCCGCTGAATTCATGAATTGGGGGTGTTACATAGCATATTGACCTCTCAAACTATTTGGGCAATTCTCCTATGGGCAACTTGTACAATCAATGCTTCCCATCATCCCAGGAAACCCATGCTTATGCTCGTGATGAGCATATAATCTTTCAATGTCATAATACGTGGGCCTTCGCAAATACTCAACACCATATAACTTCGTGATAACATTGCAAAACTTACAGAGATATTCACGGGCTATTGTTGCAGCCACTGCCAGATTCTCGTCAAGTGAATCAGGAACGGCAGCGTATCCCAATTGATGAATGGCCACAGTACACTTGACCAATGAGCTAATACTAGGTACACCCTACAATCAGGAGTTTGTTGAAAATAAGGAGAATAATTGGTTACCTATCGAACAATTTGTGTGAATAGTTCTCAGCTTATTCGGAACCGCCGACAGAATGTTCTTTCATCAAACTGCGTGTTTTCAGAGAAGTATGCCGCCACCAAACGATTATGAGCACCCGAATGATCCATACATATGTACCTTCGTGGAACTTTTGGCTGTGATGCTTGATAAGTGTTCCAAACAAACTCCGTAAACTCACTTATAACTTCATCATCGTTGGAAGACGAAGAACCAAATAAGAGCTCGTAGGACATAATTAAAATAATGTGTTTGAAGGTATTGATAGAAATGTTGTTTGAAATGGTGTGTTTAGATGTGTGTTTAAGGTTGGTATTTATAAGGTTGTAAAGTGTTAAATTAAAAAAAATGTTTTTTTAATTAAATATGACACGGTAGGATTTTTTGAAATTTAAGTGTGTATAATATCGGTTGAAATAACGACCGATTGTTTTTTAGCCACCAACCGATATTCGAATGACAAACCACAATGGTGATGACCGACTTCAAAGTCGGTCGAATGATCCCCTCGCCTGATATTTTAAGAGCCACTGTGCTGAGCCTAATGGTGCGTCTTCATTGGTTGAATAGTTATTAGTATTGCCATCTGTATAAGTGTAACAAGGAATTCCTATGATTGCAGTAATCATTATTACATCAGCGTCAAGTTATTTTTCTATCTTTACAAATAATTTAGTATAATAAGGCAACTAACTTCACCACTCAAATATACTCCAGTTATACACAAATATACCTCACATAAACAAAAAAAACAACTTACACAACTCAAATTGGCCCTGAAAACACTCCACACGACTCGGTCGTACAGTCGACCGAGTCTTGCAATATGTTGGTTGAGGACTCAGTTGTGTGGGGTGACCAAGATCATGGTGCACAAGACTAGGCGTGAGTTACCCTATTACTGGTGGTCTTATCTACACCAAAAGAAATTGTCTACCTCACTACAAATCAACTCATGTTTGTCTCACAAAAATATTTAATTTTTATATATAGATAGTAATTATAACTACTTTTTTATTTTGTTCTTTTCATCAAAACTTGCATTAATCTTTTATTTTTAATTTCTATAATAAAAGTGAGGGTAAAACTAATTTTTATCAACAAAATCTTACATTACTCTAATATACATCTACCGTGAGAAACGTCGTCGTATATAGGGCTTCCAAAACGGCGTCGTTTTGAAGGTTTTTCTTTCTTTTTTTTTTTTTTTTTCTTTTTTTTCTTTTTTTTTTTTTTCTTCCTTTGAACGACGCCATTTCACGTTTCATTTTAACTTTGGACCAAAACAATGTCGTTTTACATTATGTCTACCTTTATATGTGTCTTAAATTCATGGTTATGTGTCTTGGATAAATACTGATGGTCTGTTGGAGAACACGTGTGCATCGGATCATCACTAATTAAATGAGACCATGTGTGAGAGTGAGAGGGAGAGTGATTCTGAGGCCGTGTGTGTGAGACTGTATGTTTGTTGGAATTTTCTTGATATTATCACTTAATTTGAGATTCAAAGAATGAGAGGATTAAAAATTCAAGGCTTCAACCGCATGTAGGAGGTATATCGTAAGTTTGTGTCGATTAATTTTGGAATTAGGGTTTCTGTGATTTTGGATATATTTTAGTTTTGATACTTTTGATTCATGTATGATATCTTGGCTTTTCAGTGTTTATGTTACACTAAGTGTATGTCGATTAAATTTGGAGCTAGTATTTCTATGATTCTGGATATATTTTAGTTTTGATAATTTTGATTGATGTATGCTATTTCGGCTTTTCATATATTGTGTTATGTTGTTAGTGTATTTACTGTTTGTGTTTTTGTTTGTTTAAACTTTGACATGTAGTCTGTATAATTTGTCAACTTAAGTGTTTTGTGATATCCTGTAAAATATTCTAAAGGATGGTATGTGCTCATGGTTACTAATTCTATATATTTTATGTTCATATGGGAGCGTAAGAGGTTGTTATGATAGAGTTCAAATATTTTTTATGCTTTCGGAGCATTTTATTTATGGTTAATGATTCTCATGTAAGGGGCTGTGGGGCTGTGATGATAGACTTTAATTGTTTTTAGATTTTTGGCCAAATGGAGATAGTTTGCATCTCGACGAGGCAACTTATTAATTTGGCATATTGATCCAAGCTCTATGAAATGAGTTGCATGTGGAGTGTATTGCCGCTTTTTACTCTGAATGCCTCCGTGTAGCACATCGTTGCTAGTACCATTTAGCGTTGCTTTGATCCATGATTTCCAATGTAGTTTGTGTTTATAGGCCAGTGTAAAAGGCAGTGATGATAGACTTTAATTATTGTTAGAATTTTGGCTACAACGAGATGATTTGAATATACGCGTGGAAACTTATTAATTTTGCAGTCATGTCTAACTAATCTGAGGCTTATCAAGTGATTTGTGTGTGTAGTATATTGATGTTTTGTTTATGTTTCATCAATAAAAAAAGCTAACTTTGTTTATGTTTAAACATTTGTAGACGCCTCTTAGATTACTGTGCTTTAACATGTGGCTGATAACTTCCTTGAATGTAGATTTTTGCTTATTTTTTTTATCAATTCTCTATACGCCGTTTAGGCTATTTTGTTTTAATGTCATGTAATTGTAAGTGCTAATTTCACATGGTTTGCTACAAGTTGTGGTAATTATAGTTTATAGGTTGTTGATGGCTTTCTGGGTATATGTTTATGTCTGTTCACGAATAATGCTAGGCCAAATCAAACAATTTAATCATATCCTGACTGTGATGGTCTGGTCATATGGTGCTTTGTAATTATGTTGTGACAAAAATAATAAAAAAATGATGCTAATAAATATGTTTTTCATCATTTATCTAAATGAAGTTGGTCAGGTTTGAAAATACTTTTATCTAATTTTGTGGTATAAACAATTGAACTTCCAATATAGGCAAAAGTTCTTGATTTTGTTTACATTTTCAACACTCAATAAGGACATATTCTTATATCTAAATTTGTTTTTTCAGGTTGTCGTTGGTGTTGTTATCACGAGATTTTGTACACACAGTAGCTGAAAGCTGTTAGCATATCACTTATTTATTTATTTATTTGTGATGAGTGTGTAAATACTTATCATTTTTACCATTTCTGAGCTGCCAAAATATCCAAAAACACTCAATAATGAATCAAAATAGTGAAAATATCCCAGGAAAGTGTTTTACATGTCTCAAATGCAAAAATACCAAAAACAGATGAAAAACGCACAAAGTTTGCATAATTGGCAGTTTCAGTCCCCCAACTTTCAAAAGTTATCAAATCTAGTCCCTGGTCATTCTAGAAACTTGAAAAAGTCACCAAAGGTCCTTATAAATCAAAAAGTTACATAATTAGTCCTTTGGTGAAAAGTTTCACAAAATGTCAAGTTTAGTCCCTGAACTTGAAAATTGTCAAAAATGGTCCCTGGGATATGAAAAACTTTGAGAAAAACAAATTTTGTCCTTGCACTAACCTTTTATGACAGGATTGGCCCTTGGTGGAAAGTTTGGTGAAAATTACACAAATGGTCCCTGAAGTTTGAAAGTTTGACGGTTTCAGTCCCTGGTGAAAATAAATCTGAAAAATCATCAAAGGAACTTGTACTATTCATGATATGGCATATTATACCCTTGGAAACAAATTAAAAACATGCCAAATCCTACCCTCAAACTTTGCAAAAATTACAAAAAAGGTCATTGGGACACTTCATATAGACTAGAAATAGTCTGCATATCCTCATTATGGCACTCGCATACTATTCCACTCGTAGGATAACTAAATTAATACTTTTGGTATAAGTAACGATTTACGTATGTTTATTTTAAATAAACACTAATACGCGAACTATAAACGTGACTAGCATGTCCGACACTCCCGACTATTATCCCAATATATTTTTATACTCATTTTTATAATATAAAAATTCTAATATTAATTTACCCGGTATTTTGGAAATTTATTTATTACGTATCGTACGTCTAATTTAATAACGACGGTTTTCACAAAAATTAAACAATAATCACCCGAACTCTCCATACTTGTACCCAACATATTTTTACAACTTTATTATGTTCCGAATAACTTTGATAAAATTTATTTCTAACAAACCCGGTACCCGATTACACCTAAAATTAACCAAATACATACACTTGGGGACATAAGCCTTAATTAGCCCCAACTTTTCCCCTTTTCCCTCCTTTGTGAACCGCCCCCCCCCCCCCCCCCCCCCCCTCCTAAGCCATCTCATGTGCTAAACACTCACCAACCCAATTTAATGCTTACCAAACCTTTGTCTCTAAGTATATATTACACATTTCTCATCCCATTTTATCACAAATAATTTTACTAGTTCAAGAAAACTTTTTCTCTCATTTTCTCTCTTGTATAAATCGACCTAGGGTGATCAAGAAGCAAGAACAACAAATTTTCCAAGATCTAGGTGTAAACTTGTTCACTTAGTCATCCTTGTTGGAGTTTTGAAATAGGAACTCAAGGATTAGTAGGTTTTTCATCATCCAAACTCCCTAAACCTTCAAGTAAGTTAACAAACTCATTTTTATAATTTTTACAAGTTATTACTATGGTTATATACTTTTCTTACAAGAACTCATGCATATAATGATTTATACCACTCTATTTTGTACATATTTAACTTTGAACCCTAGAAATGAAAACATGAGAAACCCTTGTTAGACCTAGTGGATTGATGATGTTTAAGGACCCATGACACCCTAAGAAGGTGTATGGTAGGATTAGACTAGTTTTGTGGTGATTGAAAGTGGTTTGGTTGAAGTTGGAACAAGTTTGAAACTAGGAAAATGGTTTTTGAAACTACATATTGACCTACTGTCCCTATTTTTATTTCGTGGGAAAATCAGTAGATGGTGGTTAAGTTTTGACCAAAGATTTAGAAAATACTTTCAAAAACGAAACTTTAGGCGAAAGAATGGATTAAAACGAGCTTATAACGAAGGAGATATGATTTTTGCAAATTTAATGACGAAAACTATTTCTTATAAAAACTGCTTGCTGTTTGGCAGATTTCGACGTACAAATAGAGGCATTAAACGTAACCTAGAGGAACCGAGTTATCAAAAATATATTAGTATATACAAAAACGAATCCGTGGACATAAAGAACAAGGAAAATGAGCTTAAAACGACCAAGTTATACCCGTTTTAACATCGTCAAACTATATATATATATATATATATATATATATATGGATACAAATAAAAATAATAACTTACGCGCTAAACGGTATATTTTCTAGAAATGTTACTAAGGACTATTTTCTTATCAAATGAATACGTACAACCCAAGAGAATATTTATACGACTTAACGACGTTATTTTAAGGTTTTCGATACGAGGAATATAACGCTAACATTTTCATACGAGATAATACGACAAGTTATATACTTCTATATTTGGACTTATTTTTCCTAAGTATGGAAACTATTTTACTATGACGATAACTAGTATTTCCAAATTACGAGTGGTATAGGTATCATGTGCATGTGCATTCATTACATCACGTCATGATCTAAATTAGATCACGATTATTCATTTAGGTTGCGGCTAGTGTTCGCGTCTCATTGTCCCAACTACTTTACCATCTTTGTACTATCACTCCAGGTGAGTCTTCATAGTCCCGTTTTAATTACTTATTTGATTTTAAATCCCACGGGGGAGAATACATTGCACAATTATTTTTGTACATGCCCAAGTATTACAAATTCCATACATTGCTTAAGTTGCCTTATTACCATGTCTTGACAAGTCCCCTTTATTATCATTGACCGTTAATTTTAGTACTAAGCCAGAGTGAGTGGATAGATCTATCGAGGGTGACGCCTCCATTCGTGTTTGGGTTGCTCCAACGGGACGAATGCATTTCATGTCTTATCATAATTGAGTGTCTGGTAAATACTCTGGTGGGGCCATTACAAAGTCTAGCTTCGGGGTCATGAGCTTAAGAGCCAATGTAGCTTTTTTTGACATTTTTGTCGGTTTACTTTATACTTGTGGCTTATGTACATACGATTTACTTATAAACCTATGATTATTCACCAACTTTATGTTGACCGTTTTTCGCAATGTATTTCTCAGGTTATTAAGGTAGCTTATATTGCATACATTTGGACCTTCATGGAGTCGCGGAGTCGACGCGTCTCACCATATTTTCTGCACTTATGAAACGTTTGATCTTGTTGAACTTATTTTAACTATATTGGTAAACTCTTTTGGGGACCTAAGCTTTGTAAACTCTGAATGTTTTAATGATCAAACGCTGTATTTTCTAAACGACACTTTAGGTCGTTCAATATAACTGTAATTATGGTGCTATGACAGTCACCCCCAGGTATTCCATTCCGCTGCCATTCAGGTATTTTGGGGGTGTGACAGATTGGCATCAGAGCTAAGGTTATAGCGAACTAGGATGTATCTTGGACCCTAGACTATAACCACATCATCATAGCATCTCATCATTTCATCATAGGTGCATATTCACTATACATGTTGTTTTACGCACACACTGTTCGAGTTATTCATACCCATACTCATATATATATGATTATATTGACCTGGTTCACAAGTGACATGTCTTCAGATACCCACGCCGTTATCCTTTCGTCGGATTCCGACATTGAAGATGCCTTGTCACCTTCCACTACCATTATACCACCAGTTGTACTCACACCACCATTAGCACTATTGAATTGTCATTAGAGCAAGGTTCTCATTCAGCCTATACATAGAATGCCGTTTGGTAGAGTATTCAGACTTAATTTTAATGGACTTATTAGGATGCTTATTACAAGGGAGATAACATGTTTTCTTTCCTTCACTAGTAGGACACTTACTACTTAGGTACTACCACCACCGTTGGTTACTTATTACACTATTGGTCGTCCCATAGTGCGTATTTCAGCTTTACCTCTTAGATGTCGCGAGATAGCGCGAAAGAGGGTAGTATCCCATTCACTATTATCACCATTATCTCCTAACTCATCACTGGGATTTCATCGTCATCAATGTTATTCTCATCCTTTAGAATACCACCATTGTCAGTTTCCTTTCCCATTTTCACTTGCCATGAATTAGATAACGCCTTGTGGATAGTACCAAGAATTACGGACTCAACAGGAACATCCGCCGATTCCTCAGGATTAGTTTGGAACCTACACTATCTAGGACTTGATCGATGCACAACTACAGATACCACTTCAGGACTATCTCGACCTTATGATGCCATAAACCTGATTTCACCTAGAAGGACTACAGGAAATCTTTAAACTAGATTTATATCTTTGCTAGCTTTTACTATTATCCTAACCACGAGAAGTGTGGCATAGTTAAAGAAACTGGTAGTATTTTGATTGTTGTACAAACGGAATCACCAAGTATTGACTCTACTATAGGGGAATGGTTGTGCTATCTATGATATTGGTCCATATTGACCGAAACTTTCATGTATTATATTCATGTGTTATGAATATGATGATTGTTATTACCTATAGATTTTCATGGACTCTTATGATTTGATGGAAATAGATTTAAGCAAACAACTCCAAGCATGACGCAAACTACTGTTGGACAATCCATTGCTAGGAACGTAACTACCGCCCTCACCAAGGAACTTACTCACGTGGAATTTATGGGTTGTAATCCCTCCTCCTTTAGCGGAAATATAGACACAAAGGAATTTCTCAAATGGTTCGAAGAATTAGAAACAATCTTTCAAAGTGGTGACTGCCGTAAGGAAGACAAAGTTAAGTTCGCCACTTGCACTTTTCAGAAGCATGCCCAGAAATGGTGGACTAAGTATGTCCAGGTAGTAGGAGTTGATGCTGCTTACTCATACTCTTGGGAGAAACTAAAAAGGATGATGAGTTTGAAGTTCTATGTGAAAAGCGAATTACAAGCAATTGAACAAGAAACACTAAACCTTACCATGGTAGGAGATGATGTTGTTAAATATACTGCTTCTTTTTATGATTTCGCTTGACTAGGCTCTGCAATGGATGAACCAGAAAGCAAGAAACTTGAAAGGTACCTCGGAGGACTTTCTCCTGAAATTCGTATGTTGGTCAACTCATTGGAACCCGATACCATGCCTAAAGCTATCAGGATGGCGATCGAAGCAAAGGAACGCATAGCTCACCCCAAGATCTTAGGAAGAAAAATTGACAATAAAAGGAAGTGGGATAACAACCGAGGTGAGAATGCCACACAAGGACCACACAAGAGACAAGGAGTTGCTAAACCTAATGCTACAGGTCTAAAGGAAAAGAATGATTACCTTGGTATTTTACCTAAGTGTGAAGGGTGCCAACATCATCATAACCCAGGACGTTGCCCGGAACCATGTGGCAACTGTAAGAAGATCGGACACAAAGCCAAGTATTGCAAGGCTCCCACCCTCGCAATGCATCAGAAACTCACGGTAATCTGCCATGAATGTGGAGTAGTGGGACACTCCAAGAGTGAATGCCCGGTGTTGAGAGACCGGAACTGGAGGAGGCAGTTCATGTTTTAAAACCATAGTTCGAGCCCTCTAGGGTTGTACTTTCTTTTGGTACTTCCCATAAGTACGTCGGTGTAACCTAGTTATATTAAGCACTTTCCTATCTAATGTAATGACTATCTTTAGTTATCTCTGTGATAATCGTAACCTTCGTTTATTCCATTTTCTATTGCAATTGTGCAATTTTCAATCATTTCGTAACATTATACCATGGTCTTATTAGGGATAGGCCGATTTAGTATTTGACGGATTAGTAGATTATTACCATTCCATAGTATTTACCCATGTATCCAATAAACCATTCCACGAGTTTTATTTCAAACTATTTTACTACCTTATGGGGAAATTGTTTTTACCGAATTTCTAAAATAAGCCGTTTTGTTACCGTATTATAAACTGATTTTTCCGATATTACGCCAAATATTTACTATTATTACGCGAAACAATTTTTATATTACTTTGAAAGGAAATATTTAGTATACCATTTTTAATAACAACGCGTTGAACACCATCTAAAGCTTTTGAGAAAAATAATATTATTTTAAATCAAGCATCGCATCATTAGTCCTCAACTATACATAGCCTGATCAACTATGTATAATTCAGGAAGGATTATGCCATGAAGGAAATAGTTACTTTTTAAAGTATTGCTAATAACAATCTTCATTTAAAAGCGTTTTAGACAAGTAAACTCTTTTATAAGTGTCTTTTTCTGACAAACTCTCCCTGGATACTTACCTCACCTGTCACCCACTTAGCCATTAAGTTGGATTGTTCCATTGACTTCTCTAGGAGAGACTTTCCATATCAATTACAAGTAGGATTCCTCGATACCAGAAAAGCAAGGAAAGGATTTCAGAACTACTAACCAGGACTAGAAGTATATAGCAAGAAAAATTCATAACTCAACAGCAATCCTAAGATACCACGAGACCATCCGACTCACCATCTTTGACCTAGTTATCCAATTTATTATTCAAAGGTACTAGCTAGACTGAGCTATAGACTCCCTTAAGGCATTGTGTTCTCAAGAAATTTTAGATAACCTCACCTATACATCAAGAGAGGCATCAGACTCAAGAATATCTCCCCAGCTACATGTGAAGACAATACGGAAATTCATCGACAAAGTATCAATTGAAACCCTCATATTGCCAACATGATGACAATTACAACGATAAACCATTTCAGGACTTAAGTTGGTTGAATACCTAGGCTTGTAGTTTGCCCGATAACCACCAATAGACATCATCCAAATATCAGAAACCGAACGTTAGACATCTATGCATTTATGCGAGCATTTCCTAGCCTACCATTTTATCCTTGTTAGTGTTTTCACTTTTAAATAAGTTGATTTAAAATTTGTGTTTATACAAAACACATATCTTGTAGAAGATAATTTTTGAATTGCCTATTTTGAATAAATACGATCCTTTTTTAGTCAATATTTTGCAAAACCATTGTACAATGGGAAATATATAAACATCACACTTTGGTAAACAGTCCTATTCACAACCTATTTGAAAACCGCATCATATTTCCTAACTATTGAATTTTGAATCATCAAGAAAGATATTATTTAGTAAACCATTTGCTCCATTTTTCTAAATTCGTTTATTCAGAAAAAGATTTTGACCAAGAACTCAAAAATTGCGAAATAAATTTTGAAAACCAATCACCATACTACATCGCTTATGCATTTAGGGCTTTGTGATTTGACAATAAGGAATATTGGAATATGTGATGAAGGAAACTAGGAGGAACACCATAGAACGATTACAAACGTCATTAATGGAGACCAAGCACAGTAGGCAAAGAATGACACATGTCTTAGCAATCCATTAGACCAAAACACAAGAAATCAAAGTTTGTTACCCATAGTCTATCCCCTTTATATGACGCTGAGTTCGAAAGACGTAACGTGGAGGAATTAGCCACAAGATTTATTGTACTTATTTCAATTGTTCCTGATAAAGGTAATCGAATCACCTTAGACTTCTAACAATCATTTTAAGATTTCATTCGGAACCCCATTTAGATGTAAACACCACCTATTATCCTCAGACCAATGGTCAGAACGAGAGAACGATTCAAACATAGGAGAGTTGTGCTCAAAGAGTGAGCGATTGACTCTAGAAATGGTTGGACTAACCATTTACCATAAATCAGATTCGTTTGCAACGATAGTTATTGCACGAGCATAGAGACTACACTAATTGAGGCACTTTATGGTCGAAGTACCAATTACTCATTTACAGACCGAAATCGGAAAGTTAAATTCACTGGTCTAGAACTAAACCATGGAACAACAAAGGAAATTTCACAAGTCAAGAACCAGTTGCAAGCGACGAGAAACTGGTAGGAGTTAGGTTAGTACATGACGCACATCATACGGATTGGGTATCCTTGAACAACAAACTAACTAGATTCACGTGAAAGAACGAACTAAATTGAAAGCTTTGCCTTGGAGAGGCATGATACGATTTTAGTAACACGAAGGATTTAACCTTTAGTATATTGGACCATTTAAGATTCATTTTAGAATCGACCAACTGACATGTAAGATTGGAGTTCTAACATAGTTCAGCAACATATATTACCCATATTACATTATAAACCAGAAGAAGCACTGATCATCTATTGACGAACCAAACTCGGAAAAAGCCAAACTCACTATTCCAGTAGGCATTCATGAAATAACCAGAAATTTCCTACAAGTCAAGAATCAATTACAAATTCTATAAGTTGTAAACCATTAAAACTTCAAGTTGGTAGCCAGATCATGTTGAAAGTTCTGCCTAGGAAAGGCATGATATCATTCAGAGAACTGGGAAAGTTAAACCCGATATACACTGGACCACGTAATATTTCAGACAGAGAAGGCCTAGTGGCCGTCAGACTTGAGCCTTGTTAGAGAACAACCGGATTACACAACTATGTTTCACCTATTCAAATCTAGGAAATGACCTGCAGACTATTCACTCATAATCCCATTTGGAAAGGAATCCAACCCAAAGACAAACGTAAACTTGGTAAGAGAACCAGTAGAAAGCATGGACCGTGAGGTCGAACGGTTGAAGCAAAGTCGGATTCCTATCGTGAAAGTTCGCTGGAATCCTTGAAGAGATCCCGAATTTACTTGGGAACAGGGAGACCAAATGCAACTCAAGTATCCACGTCTTTTTACCAAACATACTTCAGAGACCAACCAAAACTGAACTTCGGGACGAAGTTCCTGTTAGAAGGGAAGACTGTCACAACTCGTAATTTCCGGTCATTTTCCAAACCTCGACAATTTACTATTCACAAGTTACTATTCATCATTTACTATTCATCGATCACTATTCACCGTTTTTGAGGTCAATTTGACATTCCGAGAAACATTCAGAAATTTTACTATTCACTTGACACTATTCATTTCTGAGAGAAAACCATTATTCACGTGCATTACTCATTTCATCATAAACATAGTTTACGGGTATTCAAAAATTCGCGTAACCGTATTGGTTCAGGAGCGAATTCATGCATTATCATTGGGACACTTCATATAGACTAGAAATAGTCTGCATATCCTCATTATGGCACTCGCATACTATTCCACTCGTAGGATAACTAAATTAATACTTTTGGTATAAGTAACGATTTACGTATGTTTATTTTAAATAAACACTAATACGCGAACTATAAACGTGACTAGCATGTCCGACACTCCCGACTATTATCCCAATATATTTTTATACAAATTTTTATAATATAAAAATTATAATATTAATTTACCCGGTATTTTGGAAATTTATTTATTACGTATCGTACGTCTAATTTAATAACGTCGGTTTTCACAAAAATTAAACAATAATCACCCGAACTCTCCATACTTGTACCAAACATATTTTTACAACTTTTACGACTTTATTATGTTCCGAATAACTTTGATAAAATTTATTTCTAACAAACCCGGTACCCGATTACACCTAAAATTAACCAAATACATACACTTGGGGACATAAGCCTTAATTAGCCCCAACTTTTCCCCTTTTCCCTCCTTTGTGAACCGCCCCCCCCCCCCCCCCCCCCCCTCCTAAGCCATCTCATGTGCTAAACACTCACCAACCCAATTTAATGCTTACCAAACCTTTGTCTCTAAGTATATATTACACATTTCTCATCCCATTTTATCACAAATAATTTTACTAGTTCAAGAAAACTTTTTCTCTCATTTTCTCTCTTGTATAAATCGACCTAGGGTGATCAAGAAGCAAGAACAACAAATTTTCCAAGATCTAGGTGTAAACTTGTTCACTTAGTCATCCTTGTTGGAGTTTTGAAATAGAAACTCAAGGATTAGTAGGTTTTTCATCATCCAAACTCCCTAAACCTTCAAGTAAGTTAACAAACTCATTTTTATAATTTTTACAAGTTATTACTATGGTTATATACTTTTCTTACAAGAACTCATGCATATAATGATTTATACCACTCTATTTTGTACATATTTAACTTTGAACCCTAGAAATGAAAACATGAGAAACCCTTGTTAGACCTAGTGGATTGATGATGTTTAAGGACCCATGACACCCTAAGAAGGTGTATGGTAGGATTAGACTAGTTTTGTGGTGATTGAAAGTGGTTTGGTTGAAGTTGGAACAAGTTTGAAACTATGAAAATGGTTTTTGAAACTACATATTGACCTACTGTCCCTATTTTTATTTCGTGGGAAAATCAGTAGATGGTGGTTAAGTTTTGACCAAATATTTAGAAAATACTTTCAAAAACGAAACTTTAGGCGAAAGAATGGATTAAAACGAGCTTATAACGAAGGAGATATGATTTTTGCAAATTTAACGACGAAAACTATTTCTTATAAAAACTGCTTGCTGTTTGGCAGATTTCGACGTACAAATAGAGGCATTAAACGTAACCTAGAGGAACCGAGTTATCAAAAATATATTAGTATATACAAAAACGAATCCGTGGACATAAAGAACAAGGAAAATGAGCTTAAAACGACCAAGTTATACCCGTTTTAACATCGTCAAACTATATATATATATATATATATATATATATATATATATATATATATATATATATATATATATATATATGGATACAAATAAAAATAATAACTTATGCGCTAAACGGTATATTTTCTAGAAATGTTACTAAGGACTATTTTCTTATCAAATGAATACGTACAACCCAAGAGAATATTTATACGACTTAACGACGTTATTTTAAGGTTTTCGATACGAGGAATATAACGCTAACATTTTCATACGAGATAATACGACAAGTTATATACTTCTATATTTGGACTTATTTTTCCTAAGTATGGAAACTATTTTACTATGACGATAACTAGTATTTCCAAATTACGAGTGGTATAGGTATCATGTGCATGTGCATTCATTACATCACGGCATGATCTAAATTAGATCACGATTATTCATTTAGGTTGCGGCTAGTGTTCGCGCCTCATTGTCCCGACTACTTTACCATCATTGTACCATCTTTGTACTATCACTCCAGGTGAGTCTTCATAGCCCCGTTTTAATTACTTATTTGATTTTAAATCCCACGGGGGAGAATACATTGCACAATTATTTTTGTACATGCCCAAGTATTACAAATTCCATACATTGCTTAAGTTGCCTTATTACCATGTCTTGACAAGTCCCCTTTATTATCATGGACCGTTAATTTTAGTACTGAGCGAGAGTGAGTGGATAGATCTATCGAGGGTGACGCCTCCATTCGTGTTTGGGTTGCTCCAACGGGACGAATGCATTTCATGTCTTATCATAATTGAGTGTCTGGTAAACACTCTGGTGGGGCCATTACAAAGTCTAGCTTCGGGGTCATGAGCTTAAAAGCCAATGTAGCTTTTTTTGACATTTTTGTCGGTTTACTTTATACTTGTGGCTTATGTACATACGATTTACTTATAAACCTATGATTATTCACCAACTTTATGTTGACCGTTTTTCGCAATGTATTTCTCAGGTTATTAAGGTAGCTTATATTGCATACATTTGGACCTTCATGGAGTCGCGGAGTCGACGCGTCTCACCATATTTTCTGCACTTATGAAACGTTTGATCTTGTTGAACTTATTTTAACTATATTGGTAAACTCTTTTGGGGACCTAAGCTTTGTAAACTCTGAATGTTTTAATGATCAAACGCTGTATTTTCTAAACGACACTTTAGGTCGTTCAATATAACTGTAATTATGGTGCTATGACAGTCACCCCCAGGTATTCCATTCCGCTGCCATTCAGGTATTTTGGGGGTGTGACATGTTTGACCTCAGGACTTGTAGACCCCACCTGGTTTAGCCCCTCAAGTTTGTCCCCAATCTGAGTAACCTTTGGATTTGGAAAGTGCTTATTTGTTTCTTATAAGCTTAATTGTGATCTTTGTTTGTTGTTTCTAGCTTATTTTAGTGTATCTAACTTATTTGTACCCATTTACACCATTGTGGACCCCACCCAAAGCCATTTGAGCTTATTTGCCCAAACAGTCAACAAAAGTCAACTGAATAAGCAAAGGGGGTGCAAAGTGCTTAATTTTTAGTTACAAAAAAGTTGTTTTCATTAAAAGTCTTTGTTTTTAGGTGTAAAATAAGTTTATAAAAGAAAAATCCAAAAAAAGCCAATTTAAAATAAGTGATAGTTTCTATTTAATTCAACTTAATTTTAATTTTCATTTTTAGGTTTTAATTAAGTACTTAGTATTTTTATATTTTTATAAATTACCTTATATAGTAAAGTAATTTTAATAAATTTTTCAGATTTTTATTTTGTCATTTAGTATTTATTAGATTTAATTTTAGTTTTCTTAATTATTAATTAATATTAAATATCATATTTAGTTTTTATAAGGTTAAACTTAGTTTTTATATTTTTCCTAGCTCTAATATAGTATAATAGACTTTTAGAAAATATATTTTTAAATTCTACTGTTCATTTTCTATTTTTCTTATTTTAATTGTTTAAATTAGAATTAAAGTAATTAAGAGGTAAATAATTAGTGGATTAATCTTAAAACTTAATTTTTAGAGTTTTTATAATTTTGTAGGATTCCTGTGATGGTTAAGTAATTTTATAAATTTTATCTTAATTTTCTAAGTTAATTTAATATTAATATTAATTAAAAGTAGTTTAATTAGTTTAATTAAGTTAAATAGTTTTCAATTTATAAAAAACCCATAAAAAGACAAAAATATTTATTTTTATTTTTTTTATACTTTCTTCAAGTTCCAATTTAAGTTTAGAAATTGTTTTTGCAACTTTTTAGTTTAATTTGTAATAGTTATAATTTTTAGTTAATTTAAATTAGATTTTAATTTAGATTTTAAATAGTTTAATTAATTAAATAATATTTTAATCATTTTTATAATTTCATTTTTCATTTTTAATTTTAAGTTTTAAAAAGTGTCAAAGCACCCCCTGTAGTTTGTTAAATACCAAAATTCGACTTTTTCAATCCGATTGCGTAAACCTGAATTGTGAATACGTGCATATAATTGTATATCTGATTTTTGTGAATATTATATCTGTGTACAAATACCAAAATAACAGTAGCAATATCAATTCCACATCATCTGGCTACTGTCCTCAGTGCCACTTTCTCATAAACGATTTCCAAAAGCACCATTTCAATCTCGCTGGGACTTTAACGACCCGGGGAAACACTATACTATCCACGGAGTATTGGGACGAGGCTGTCTTTGACTTGTTGACCTTGGTCAATAATATCTGACGGTTTAGACCCGATCAAAATTTGGCGCCGCTGCCGGGGAGGTTGTTGCGTGTTTTATAAAATCGTTTTAAGTTTAGTGGTTTTTAAAACCCTCCCTGTACAAATTTCACACAAATTTGTAAAAAGTTTTTGTAAAAACATAATCATATCAAAAACGTTCATTAACACTTCTCCTGAAGTGTTGAAAACACCAAAAAATTTAAAAAACAAATAAAAAACAAACTGTGAAGTTAAATTACTTCGTGTTCTTTAAGATTACAACCTGAAACAGTTGGTTTAAGGTAAGTTCTGACATTAAATTACGAACTGAAGAGGAAACCTATTTACTTCCTCCCGCCAGCCTGCGAGTAATCTTAAAGGGACGATTTCGGTTAACGAATCAGTTCCAAAAATATTTCCCAAGTTTTCTGCACACACACCCATAAGCCTAAAGCAGTTTTTCAAATTAATTAATAAACCCATAATAAGTTCCCAAACTTAAGATTAAAACTTGCCTTTATATCCCTGTGAGTGGTGTACCTTTTTCAAAGAAGCCATTCACTTGTGATTTCTGGTTTAAGTTCACTGTGGTTTTGCCTCGATCTTGTTTTGAAAAATTGTTTTTAGTGCATGCGCACTCGGTCACAAACAAAACGTAAACATCAGAAAAACGTACCCGAGCTACGTTCTGACACACAAGAACCAAAGACCGAAATGGCCGCTGGGCCACCACCACCTTTACCACCCCCTGACCCTCCCAGGGATGAGCCAGCTCCCGATCTCCGAACGATGGAGGAGTTGTGCCAGCCTGCCATGCAAGTGCGGGGTGGGCCTATTGCACCACTCACTATTGAGGCTACGGACTTTGGCCTCAAGCACCACATGATCCAACAAGTCCAGAATTCGTGTCAATTTCACGGATTACCGGGTGACGATGCCAATAAGCATCTTGACAAATATCTCACGGTCACCCAAAGCATGAAACAGCATGGTGTCACCGATGATGCCCTTTGGCTGTACCTCTTCCCCTATTCTCTCACTCATCATGCCACTGCATGGTTTGACCGACTTCCAAGAAATTCTATTCGTACCTTTGATGAAATGGTAACCAAGTTTCTAGCAAAATATTTTCCACCCTTCATGGTTACCAAGTTACGAAATGATATCAGCAACTTCCGGCAACGTCCCGATGAGTCTCTTTTTGAGGCTTGGGAACGTTATAAGCTAGCTATTGATCGGTGCCCTAACCACAATATGTTGCAAGTTACCATCATAGATACCTTCTATAATGGTCTGACATTGAGGCACCGAGACATTCTCAATGCTGCTGCTGGTGGGACCTTTATGAAAAGGCGTCCCGAAGAGTGTTATGACTTGATTGAGAACATGACTGCCCACCATAACTTTTGGGATTCCTCTGCGGAGAGGGATGAGTCATGTCATTCAGTTACTCCCTCATCATCATCTCCTGAAATAATTGCTCTTACCAAAAAGATGGATGATATTTCTACGGCTGTGTTGAGAATAAGCCAAACGATGCAAAATCAGGCTCAAAATCAACAAGTGAAAGCCGTGGCCCGAAGTTGTGAAACTTGTGGGGGCCCTCATCTGTATTCCGAGTGTCCAGCTACTGCTGGCTTTCCTCCAGAGAACGTATATGCCGCTCACGGTTCCTACAATACGGGGGGTAATTCTTACCAACCGCAAGGGGACCGTAATCTCTTAAGCTATCGTTCCAACAATTTTCTCGGACCTCCCGGTTTTAATCAAAATCAAAACCGTAACGCGAATCAGAATTTTAACCAAGGTCAAAACTCAAATTTCCAAAACCCGAATCAAAATCAAGGCCAGTTTAATCAAAACAATTTTCAAAATGGCAATCAAAATCAATGTTTTCAAGGAAATTTTCAGAGAAACCAGAATCAAGGGAATTACAATCAGGGTAATTTCAATCAGAGAAATACTTTTCAGGGTAACAACAATCAAAATCAAGGGAATTTTCAAAACAACCGTGTTCAAAATCCTCCTGTTCAAAATCAAAACGTTGTTCAACCCTCGTCTTCCTCCAATGCTGAATTTAAACAATTCATGAAAGCACAAGAGGAAACGAATCGGTTATTGCTTAGCACGATCTCTGAGCTTCAGAAGTCTTTAAATGATCGACCCTCGGGCCCGGGTACATTACCGAGCAACACGATCGCTAACCCGAGGGGCGATGTCAAAGCGATCACCACCCGAAGTGGGGTATCATACAATGGACCCTCGATTCCTTCTACCTCTTCTTTTTCTCCTACTAAGGTAGCGGAACGTGAGCCTGAGGTTACTACGGACAAGGTACTTCCTACTAATAACAGAGGTATCAACAACGTCCACCCTCAAGTTGTCCCGGTCCCAGCTCGTAAGCCGAAAGTTGTTTTTGATCCCCCTGTGAGTTCTGATGAAATCCCAAAGAATGATCCTAAGCGTCAATTCCATATCCTTCACGTTTGAATGATCAAAAGAACCGCGAAAAAGCTAACCATCAGATGGAAAAATTTTATCAAATTTTCCAAGAATTACACTTTGATATTAGCTTCGCGGACGCTCTTCTTCTCATGCCTAAATTTGCTTCAACAATCAAAAATCTGATAAGCAACAAAGAAAAACTTTGTGAAATGGCAAAAACTCCTCTTAACGAGCATTGCTCAGCAGTGCTTTTGAAAAAGCTTCCCGAAAAGCTTGGAGATCCCGGGAAATTTCTCATTCCTTGTATTTTCCCGGGGATGGTTGAATGCTTTGCCTTGGCCGATCTTGGCGCAAGCATTAACCTGATGCCTTACACAGTCTGGAAAAGACTCTCACTCCCTGCTCTCACTCCGACCTGCATGACACTCGAGCTTGCAGACCGTACCATATCCCGTCCTCTCGGCATTGCCGAAGATATCTTCGTGAAAGTAGGAAAGTTCCATTTTCCGGCAGATTTCGTGATTGTTGATTTCGATGCTGACCCACGAGTCCCTCTCATTCTCGGGAGGGGATTCTTAAGAACGGGTCGTGCTTTAATCGATGTATTCGAAGAAGAAATCACTCTACGTGTTGGTGGCGAAGCCATCACATTCAATCTTGATCAGACTTCAAGATACTCCTCCAACTATGACGCTGAAACGGTTAACCGAATTGACATCATCGATGTTGCGTCTGAGGAGTATTCTCAAGAAGTCCTTGGTTTCTCATCCAGTGGCAGTCTTTCTACTGACCCTATCATTTCCGACCCTTCCCCTTCCCTCACTCCGTTTGAGGGAAGTGACTTCCTTCTGGAAGAGGTCGAGGCGTTTCTTGCTCAAGATAGCTCAATCCCAAGTGGGATTGATGAAAACTATCTTGACCCGGAGGGGGACATTCTTCTCCTTGAAAGATTGTTAAATGACGATCCTTCACCCTCCCCATCTCCAAAAATACTTCATAAAGCGGAAGTCAAAAATGTTGAAATAACTGAAGACTTTCCCGAGGTTGAGCTCAAGGACTTGCCTCCTCATCTAGAATATGCATTTCTGGAGGGTGATAATAAATTGCCCGTCATTATTGCTAAAGACTTAAAAGATGAGGAAAAGGCAGCACTCCTAAAGGTTCTTAAAGCAAACAAGCAAGCAATTGCTTGGAAACTCTCCGACATTAAGGGCATAAGCCCGGACTTTTGTACACACAAAATCTTAATGGAGGATGACTTTAAGCCAGCAGTGCAACAACAGAGAAGGGTAAATCCCAAAATCCACGAAGTTATCAACACAAGAAGTTCTTAAACTTCTTGATGCGGGATTGATTTACCCTATATCTGACAGTCCTTGGGTTAGCCCAATTCATTGCGTTCCTAAAAAGGGTGGCATTACCGTTGTCACCAACGAGGATAACGAGTTGATTCCAACTCGTTTGGTCACGGGTTGGCGTGTCTGTATTGACTATCGAAAGTTAAATGAAGCCACCCGTAAAGACCATTTTCCTCTTCATTTTATGGACCAGATGCTTGAAAGACTTGCGGGGAATGAATACTACTGCTTCCTCGATGGTTTTTCGGGTTACTTCCAAATCCCCATTGATCCAAAGGATCAAGAGAAGACTACCTTCACATGCCCCTACGGAACTTTTGCTTACAGACGTATGCCTTTCGGCTTATGTAATGCACCAGGCACGTTCCAGAGGTGCATGATGTCTATATTTTCCGACATGATCGGGAAAACTATGGAGGTATTCATGGATGACTTTTCAGTCATCGGGGATTCATTCCAGACCTGTCTCTCCCACTTGGAACAAATGCTTAAACGTTGCAAAGAAACGAATTTAAGTCTCAACTGGGAGAAGAGTCACTTTATGGTTAAAGAGGGCATAGTCCTCGGCCATAAAATCTCAAAAAACGGGATTGAGGTTGACAAAGCCAAAATCGATGTCATTGCTAAATTACCTCATCCCACCACCGTAAAAAAGGTGTTAGGAGCTTTTTGGGTCATGCCGGCTTCTACCGTAGGTTTATCCAAGATTTTTCTAAGATTGCCCGGCCTATGACCCATCTCCTCGAGAAGGATGCTCCTTTCATCTTCTCTCCTGAGTGCATCGAAGCTTTTGAAACATTAAAGAAAAAGCTTACCGAGGCACCGATTCTTGTTGCCCCCGATTGGGACCTACCTTTCGAGCTTATGTGCGATGCTAGTGATTTTGCCATAGGTGCGGTCTTGGGGCAACGTAAAGCAAAATACTTTCAGCCTATACACTACGCAAGTAAAACTATGACCGAGGCTCAAGGTCATTACACCACCACTGAAAAAGAACTCCTAGCTGTGGTGTATGCCTTTGAAAAATTCCGGTCATACTTAATCTTGACTAAATGCGTAGTGTATACGGATCACTCGGCTTTGAAGTACCTATTTGCAAAGCAAGATGCAAAGCCGAGGCTTCTCCGTTGGGTTCTCCTCCTCCAAGAATTTGATATCATTATCCGTGATAAAAAAGGAGCCGAGAACCTTGCTGCTGATCATCTCTCACGATTAGAAAACCCTCATCAGGATGTGTCCGAGAAACAGGAAATAAATGAAACATTTCCTCTCGAGACACTCAATGCGGTTGCTTTTCGTGGTGACTCTACTACCCCATGGTTTGCGGACTTTGCAAATTACCATGCGGGTAACTTCATCGTGAAGGGGTTGACGTCCCAACAGAAGAAAAAATTCTTCAAAGACGTTAAACATTACTTCTGGGACGACCCCTTCCTCTTCAAAATCTGTGCTGATCAAGTCATCAGGCGATGTGTATACGGACAGGAAGCCGCCGATATTCTCAAGGCTTGCCATGCTGGACCCACCGGGGGCCACCATAGTCCTAACTACACCGCCAAAAAGGTGTTTGATTCCGGTTTCTATTGGCCCACGATCTATAAGGATGCCCACGAGTTAGTCAAAGCCTGTGATACTTGTCAGCGTCACGGGAATATTTCACAAAAGAACGAAATGCCACAAAATGCTATTCAAGTTTGTGAAATCTTTGACGTCTGGGGCATTGACTTTATGGGGCCATTCCCATCTTCTCGTGGAAACAAATACATACTCGTGGCTGTTGACTACTTGTCAAAATGGGTTGAGGCTAAAGCCTTACCCACTAATGATGCCCGAGTTGTTGTGAAATTCTTGAAATCCCTCTTTGCTCGTTTTGGAACCCCACGTGCCATCATTAGTGATCACGGTACTCACTTTTGCAATGATCAATTTGCAAAAGTCATGCTTAAGTACGGTGTTACTCATCGTCTTTCAACCGCATATCACCCCCAAACAAGTGGGCAGGTGGAGGTTTCCAACCGTGGTATAAAAAGGATTCTTGAGAGGACAGTAGGTGAAAATCGTGCTTCCTGGTCGGATAAACTAGATGATGCACTCTGGGCCTTCCGTACAGCTTACAAAACACCCATTGGGTGTACTCCATACAAGCTTGTATACGGGAAGGTGTGTCATTTACCGATCGAGCTCGAGCACAAAGCCTACTGGGCCTTGAAACATGCTAACTATGACCTTGATAAAGCGGGTGATCACCGCAAGGTTCAAATCAATGAATTAAATGAACTTCGTGATCAAGCCTACGAGAACTCTTTGATCTACAAAGAAAAGACAAAGAAGATTCACGACTCTAAAATTAAGAACCGCGTTTTTAACGTCGGTGACAGAGTCCTTCTTTTCAACTCAAGATTAAAGATCTTCTCGGGGAAATTAAAAACCCGATGGACTGGACCATTCACTATTGCTAAAGTATACCCATACGGGACTATTGAGTTATCTCAACCCGAAGGTCCCAACTTCAAAGTGAATGGTCATAGATTGAAACATTATTTTGGAGAGGACATACCATCCATGGTTGTCCCGGATCTCCAAACTTTCCCCAAGGACAATTAAATTCGGGGATCGAGTCAAGCTAGCGACTCGGTGAACAAAAATTAGCAACATATATGGGTTTTCACCCGTATTTCTGACTTCTTTCTACTTTCTACCACCCTAGTGTGGGGGAGTGGCCGTCCCCCACCATTTGAAAAGTAAATATGTATATAAGTTTCTAAAAAAAAAAAAAAAAAAAAAAAAAAAAAAAAAAAAAAAAAAAAAAAGATTGTATGTACAGATAAATAAAGTGAAAAATAACATCCATATTTCCACAGTTAGCATTGAATATTAGCTTTTTCCGTTCAGAGATTCGGCATAATAGCCGGGACTTTGAATATTGAGGACAATATTCAGTTCTAGTGTGGGGGGGGGGGGGGGAAATTCTTACGAATTTTATCACAAAACTTTCTAAGTACCCCCATTTTTAGGCCTAAATTTTTCAAAAATTTTTCACTTTATTTCAAAATTTCTGTGGTAATCAGTCCGCCAAAGTCTAAATGACAAATGGATTGGCTAGTCCAGGAGCAAACGGCTCTTGGTAAAGACATCTCAAACCCGTTGATGGCTGGCAATTTGCCAAAAATTGTATGGTTCCTCAGCTCCCCCGTATCCTCATAAGCAAATGAGTTGGCTAGCCCGCAAGATTATGGCTTGTGGTAAAGGCAGTGGAAAATCCATAATTGGTAATCAGCTAACCAAGATGTTGACTTAGTCCATCAAGATGCTGGCTAGTCCAGAAGCAAACGGCTTTTGGTAAAGACTAATCAAATCCGTTGACAGCTGGTGGTTTGCTCAAAATCACACGGTTATCAGGTGTGCCACAGTTCTTACACCTGGCTACTCCAGAAGTGATGCCTTTTGGTAAAGAGAATCTCAAATCCATCAGGTTTTTCTCAAAAGATTGCTAGGGACTAGCAATGTTTTAGTGTGGGGGATTGATGAGCGTGTAAATACTCAACATTTTTACCATTTCTGAGCTGCCAAAACATCCAAAAACACTCAATAATGAATCAAAATAGTGAAAATATCCCAGGAAAGTGTTTTACATGTCTCAAATGCAAAAATACCAAAAACAAATGAAAAACGCACAAAGTTTGCATAATTGGCAGTTTCAGTCCCCCAACTTTCAAAAGTTGTCAAATCTAGTCCCTGGTCATTCTAAAAACTTGAAAAAGTCACCAAAGGTCCTTATAAATCAAAAAGTTACATAATTAGTCATTTGGTGAAAAGTTTCACAAAATGTCAAGTTTAGTCCCTGAACTTTGAAAATTGTCAAAAATGGTCCCTGGGATATGAAAAACTTTGAGAAAAACAAATTTTGTCCTTGCACTAACCTTTTATGACAGGATTGGCCCTTGGTGGAAAGTTTGGTGAAAATTACACAAATGGTCCCTGAAGTTTGAAAGTTTGACGGTTTCAGTCCCTGGTGAAAATAAATCTGAAAAATCTTCAAAGGAACTTGTACTATTCATGATATGGCATATTATACCCTTGGAAACAAATTAAAAACATGCCAAATCCTACCCTCAAACTTTGCAAAAATTACAAAAAAGGTCCTTGTGAATCATAAACCAAATCCGGACCAACAATAATAATACTACTCCATACTAGTCCAATCCATAGCCCACCCAACATCCTATTTTTAATCTTGGGCCCAAAATGAATACCAGTCCACACCATAGCCCAGCCAACCCACCCCGTTTGTTATTTAAAACGGTCAAAGGAAGTCAAAAACCACCAAACCGCCTAAACCTCCTTCTCCCTCAGCCAAGCCACAAAACCACCAAACCACCCTGGTTTTGCAGCCACCACCCCAACTTGCCCATCCCATCACCACTAACCCACATCCCTGCACCTACCTACACCACCACAATTAATGCTTCCCCCCCCCCCCCCCCCAAGTTGCCTCAATCAGAGAGCAATTTGCAAAAACTCCTTTCCCGCCAAAAACACGTGGAAGCATTTGAGTGGACCAAAGAAGCCAGAGGGAGGTGGGATATGCTCAGAAAGGCTCAAGAAACCCTAATATGGGGCTATAAATAGAAGAAGATGCAAGGAATGAAGTGTGTAGTTTTATTAGTCAAAAATTGTATCGAATTTATATTATCTTGCAAATTAGTGTAATCTTTTCAAATTCAAGTATTGTATCAGTGTTAGTAGTGTAATGTAAACCTTTTGAAGTTATAAAATCTCAAGTTCCAAGTCTGTTTTTCATCTTTGCAATTTACTCAATTTCTAAATTATTCAAATAGCTCAAGTGTTAATGGTGTGTTGAATCATGGACTGAAATAACTTCATATAAGTTCCTATAAGCTTATCAAAGCTTTAGAGACTCTAAAATTCAGTTGAACTAGAAGAAAATCAATAATCTAAAAAAGGTCAAACTTGGTCAACTGTGGTGTTTGATTTTTATTTTCAGGTTGAAAGAAGGATTTGTGATCAAGCTTGGAGCTCAATTTGGCCTATCTAAAGATAGGCTTCTGTGGAGAAGCCCCTTGTTCAAGCTAGGGGTAGCTTGTAAGCTCTTACTAATTTTAAAGTTCCACTAAAAATTTAAGTATTAGTATTGTCTGCTTGCTTGATTGCTTATTGATAATATGTGTTTGTTTGTAGTATTTGAGTAGTGTTTAAGTTAACTTTAGCCTAATATCAATAGCTTGTTTGATTATTTCAATATCTACTCAATATCTTAGGATTAACTGTCAAAAAGTAGTATAAGTGGTATACCTGTGTTGTAGTTGTGACATTTTGTTTCTAAGTGCTTTAATTAGCCTACATAGTCATAATTTGTTGTTTGAAATCAAGTTCACAAACCCTAGTGATCATCTGCCTTGAAAAGCTCAAAACAGTTCAACAATAGGGGTGTTTGGATCAGCCTAATTGGTTGTGATATTGTTATTCTCAGAAGGTTTTCATACCTCAAACAATTTTCCTTAGGCATGAATTGGTAATAAAGACCATTAAAACCAGATTTGTTTCATAGAAAAGTCAAATCCTCACAAAATTGCCCTTCACAGTTAACTGTGAAGGTTTTGTGAGTCAAAATCATTTTCATTAGTTAAAATAGTTGTTAATATAGTATAAACAAGTTTAAATATAGCTTATAATTTAGTTTGTAATCAGTAAAAGCTTTTGAAAATCCAAATAAGTCAAAGTTCTAGTTTAATCAAAAAGTCAAAATCACCCATTCTCAGATTTTTGCAAAAACTCCAAGGTTATTTGTGATTTATGTGCTTTGATTGAGAAGCTGAAATTTGTTGTAGTGATACATTACCATCTCAACTTTTGAGTCCTACATTGGTTTGATTTTTGCAAAGTTTCTACAAGCTTGCACAAGCCTTGGAAGTAAGCTGCAGGGCAAGACCTTGCCCTGTGCACAAAAACCTCACCCACACCACCACCTTAAGTGGTGGCTGCAGCCCACCTCAGTGGACCTCACTTGCTAAAACTTGGTCCCATTGAACCCCCCTCCCACCAGGCCTTCCCATTTGACCATTTGTTTGACCTCAGGACTTGTAGACCCCACCTGGTTTAGCCCCTCAAGTTTGTCCCCAATCTGAGTAACCTTTGGATTTGGAAAGTGCTTATTTGTTTCTTATCAGCTTAATTGTGATCTTTGTTTGTTGTTTCTGGCTTATTTTAGTGTATCTAACTTATTTGTACCCATTTACACCATTGTGGACCCGACCCAAAGCCATTTGAGCTTATTTGCCCAAACAGTCAACAAAAGTCAACTGAATAAGCAAAGGGGGTGCAAAGCGCTTAATTTTTAGTTACAAAAAAGTTGTTTTCATTAAAAGTCTTTGTTTTTAGGTGTAAAATAAGTTTGTAAAAGAAAAATCCAAAAAAAGCCAATTTAAAATAAGTGATAGTTTCTATTTAATTCAACTTAATTTTAATTTTCATTTTTAGGTTTTAATTAAGTACTTAGTATTTTTATATTTTTATAAATTACCTTATATAGTAAAGTAATTTTAATAAAATTTTCAGATTTTTATTTTGTCATTTAGTATTTATTAGATTTAATTTTAGTTTTCTTAATTATTAATTAATATTAAATATTAAATATCATATTTAGTTTTTATAAGGTTAAACTTAGTTTTTATATTTTTCCTAGCTCTAATATAGTATAATAGACTTTTAGAAAATATATTTTGAAATTCTACTGTTCATTTTCTATTTTTCTTATTTTAATTTTTTAAATTAGAATTAAAGTAATTAAGAGGTAAATAATTAGTGGATTAATCTTAAAACTTAATTTTTAGAGTTTTTATAATTTTGTAGGATTCCTGTGATGGTTAAGTAATTTTATAAATTTTATCTTAATTTTCTAAGTTAATTTAATATTAATATTAATTAAAAGTAGTTTAATTAGTTTAATTAAGTTAAATATTTTTCAATTTATAAAAAACCCATAAAAAGACAAAAATATTTATTTTTATTTTTTTTATACTTTCTTCAAGTTCTAATTTAAGTTTAGAAATTGTTTTTGCAACTTTTTAGTTTAATTTGTAATAGTTATAATTTTTAGTTAATTTAAATTAGATTTTAATTTAGATTTTAAATAGTTTAATTAATTAAATAATATTTAAATAGTATTTTAATCATTTTTATAATTTCATTTTTCATTTTTAATTTTAAGTTTTAAAAAGTGTCAAAAGCACCCCCTGTAGTTTGTTAAATACCAAAATTCGACTTTTTCAATCCGATTGCGTAAACCTGAATTGTGAATACGTGCATATAATTGTATATCTGATTTTTGTGAATATTATATCTATGTACAAATACCAAAATAACAGTAGCAATATCAATTCCACATCATCTGGCTACTGTCCTCAGTGCCACTTTCTCATAAACGATTTCCAAAAGCACCATTTCAATCTCGCTGGGACTTTAACGACCCGGGGAAACACTATACTATCCATGGAGTATTGGGACGAGGCTGTCTTTGACTTGTTGACCTTGGTCAATAATATCTGACGGTTTAGACCCGATCAATTTGCGTTGAGCCAATGATGCTTTACATTGTCTAACTTTGCAGAAAATGTAGTTTTTTTGTATCCAGTACAATATTTGAACTGATGCATATTATTAATACTTTGTTTTCTATTGTATTTAGCGTATACATGAAATGTCGACTAGATATAATAATGTTCATGTGAGGACGATTGGAGAAACCGATATAAAGGTCATGTATGATGTTTGAAGGAGGGTATTCGTCACCAAACACTTAGGACTTTCCCAAATTTAAAAAAGGGATGCACCACATGAAAGCTTAGATATAATAATGTAAACGTATACAAGAAATTTCATCTAGATATAATAATGTTCGTATGAGGAGGATTGGAGAAATCAATATAAAGGTCATGTATGATGTTTGAAGGAGGGTATTTCATCTAGATATAAAATTTAAAAAAGGGATGCACCACATGAAAGCTTAGATATAATAATGTAAACGTATACAGGAAATTTCATCTAGATATAATAATGTTCGTATGAGGAGGATTGGAGAAATCAATATAAATGTCATGTATGATGTTTGAAGGAGGGTATTCGTCACCAAACACTCATGTCTTTCCAAATTTGAGAAAGCGGATGCAGCATATGAGATTCTAGACCGAGCAACTTCATTTAGAAACGATGGAGGAGGAACATGTAAGTTATATCTCACTAAATATTTGAATACTCTTAAGTTCTCGGTTTTGACACACCATTGACTGCGCTGTTTAGTTCTTCTTTGAAGTGACATTTTATGGCACAAATTTATGTTTGCAAACAGCCTTGGGTCAGAATAATGCCATTTCATTTTTGTTCCCCTGATTTTCTTGCAAGATCATTAGGGTAGATGGCAGTCACTGGGCTATAATGATTTGAAGTTTGAACAATCATTTAGTCATACTTTTTCCGTGAGAAAACCTATTTCTCAAGAGATGCAACCGTTTTTCTTCGTCTGATTTTTTTGAAACATTTTTGTGGCTTTTGAAGGCTAATATGTTTTTATAGGTATAGGTTTTATATTGTTTTTTAGACATAACACATGGCTGTAACTACCAGATTTATGGGCATGTATTTTTTCTTCATAAATTTGGATATATCTTTTAAAGGCTAATATGTGGTCAGAATTATTAATTTTATGCACTTTGATAGCAAATTGTCATAAGCGTTTTGTCATGGTATTTGCGGTTTGCACTCATAAGGTGCTTATAAGAGTTCATATTTCGGGCAACTTTTAATTTGTGGTGATTTTACAGGTGTCCTTTCACATGTTCGTGTCATGAATTTTGGAATTGCATGTGAAGAACGGATTTCTTTATGTGGAGAACATTTTAGCTTATTTGCACCCGAAGCAAACTTTGCAGTATCATCAGAAGTTATTGCATTTCAGGTTATTACCACACTTCAGGTTATTTTTCAGATTGTAATAATAAGTGAAAATTCGATGTCGCTTGATTTATGGATTTTTTGATTTCTATTGTTTCCGGAAGAATGATAGGGTTCCTGTAATTTTTTTTAAGTATATTTGAGGTCCTGTGTAAGTTTAGTGTTCACTGTCTTTTAGGTAAGATCGTCAGGGCGGATGCCATTAACTGGGTTGTATTGATTTAAACAGTCATTTGGTCATACTCTTTTTAATGGGAACAATTGTTTGAAAGAAGAAAAAAAAATATTTTTTTTAAACCAATGATATAGACCTAATTCAATGCATGGGTATTTTGACCATAACAAAATTGTTAAGCATGTTGTTGTTAAGATTTGCCTAAAATCATTGCATAGCCCTTGGAAGACGAGAAATGTGCAAACTCTTTAAAAGTATATTAGGGGCTGATATAATTTTAAGTCTGACTACATGTTGTGTTAGCCTGATATAATTTCAGCGAATTCATTAGATATGATTTACCTCCTAAAAAAGTCCACTTGTCGATTTACTAGATATGATTCAGTTTCAACCGATCCAGTTTGGCTTTTAATGTTCTTTGGTGTAGTTTTTGCAATATCTTTAAAACTGCGGGATTTTTTTTTTAAAGTTTTCGCTTATATCTGTATTCGTGTTTTCAGCTCACGTCTCTTTAAGAGAAAGTTTAGCCTTTGGGGCCGTTGAATCTCAAGGCGATATGAAACTGTAGTTGTGGTTGTGACTCTCAAAAATGGTTCTCCTAGAAGAGGAAGAGGAAGCAGTTGTTCCTGCTATCTCTTTTAGATATGTTGTGGTTATGAATCACAAGCCCGGAAAAGATAAAGGTATGATATTTGATCTTTCATGAAAGATTGAGATGGTTTGATGTTGCTGAGATGCCAATATAAAGTACGTTTTATTCAATACTTGTGGGATGAAATGTTCATGCTATCTCTTTTAGATATGTTGACATGCCAATGTCTTCTTCTGCATCCGCATTTAGGGATGAAATGTGCTTCTTTCTAAGTCACATCTTAACCTACTTGAACACCCTAACCCATCAAAACTATCCCTAAAGTGGTTGGTGCAAGTAGTAGTATTTAGTAGTTTAACTAGGCATTATTTTTAGTCCTATTATATTTTAAGCTCTAAGCAACCCAAAACCTACGTATATTGTGTTGGCAAGGTGTATGAGCTAAAAAGCTATTACACGTTGGTGAAGCCACTTGAAATGTCATTCGTAGTTGCTATTAGTACAAGTAGTGGATATAAGTGACATGTCGAGTGGTTTGCCCAACGTCTGATAGCTCTCTAGCTCGACCTCTTTCTAATGTTTTCATTAATTAAACACATATATGTATTGTATTTATATGTAAACAAGACGAGCTTATATTTATTTTTGAGTAAAATCAAACTTTTTATGTTTTCTTCATCGCAAGAAGGTTAGTGTACACTGTTTCATTCAACTGACATTATACTGTTGATCAACTGTAAGTAATTGCAACCATTAACGAATGCAAATTTTAGTGCACAAGGATAGTGCAAGAGCAAGGATGAGATTCCTTGGTATTGTCAAACTTTTTTTCCTTTCTCAAAAAAAGATAAAATGTGTCGATATGATATAACCCTTTTCCTACAACAACCTTTTCGGACATTAACATATTAATCATTGTTTCCGTATTTTGTGTTTTAAAAATATATTTATGCAAATCAAGCAAAAAAATATTTCCCAGCAAATGTTAGACTTAAATTGGCGTCACTGCAACGCGCGACAGCCAAATTGCTCGTTAATTAAATATATCATAAGTTGTTCATTTTTTGTTTGTAGACGTTTTTTCGTGATGAAAAAGCATCTTTAAAATTTGGATCAACTGTCCCAAAACTTTTTTTACCTATTCTTTATACGTTTTCGTCCATTTTTATATGTATTCATCCGTTTTGATACGTTTTCGTCCATTTTCATACGTTTTATCCGTTTTTGTCCGTATTTATACGTTTTCGTTCGTTTTTATACGTTTTCATCCCTCTTAATTGTTTTCGTCCGTCTTTATACGTTTTCATGCGTTTTTATACGTTTTCGTCCCCTTTAATACATTTTCGACCGTTTTTATCCTTTTTGTTCGTTTTATATGTTTTTCATCCGTTTTTATACGTTTTCGTTCATTTTTATACCTTTCCATCCGTCCTTTTACGTTTTCGTCCGTTTTTATACGTTTTCATCCATTTTTCTTACGTTTTATCTGTTTTTGTGAGTTCTTATACGTTTTTGTATGGTTCATATGATTTTGTATGTTTTATACGTTTTAATACGTTTTTATCCGTTATTAACCATTTTTATCCGTATTCATGCTACAAGAACGTATAAAAATGTAAGAAAATGTTTAAAAAAACTGACGAAAACATTAAAAAAATATAAAAGCGGATAAAAACGTATGAAAAGCAGATAAAATGTATGAAAACGTATAAAAATGTACGAAGACTTAAGAAAACAAACGAAAACGTCTAAAATGAGATGAAAACATATAAAAACGAACGAAAATGTATAAAAACGGACGAAAACGTATAAAAACGGGTAAAAAACGTAACGGACAAAACGTACAAAAACGGATGAAGACGTATTAAAAGAGACGAAAACGTATAATAACAGTTGAAAACGTATAAAACCGGATAAAAACGGATGAAAACGTATAAAAACGGATGAAAAGAATGAAAACGTTTATAAAAACTTAACGAGTCAAAACCATAAGGAGTGGATAAAAAAAAGTTTAGAGACGGTAGATGCAATTTTCGCTAAACCACAAGGACCAGTTATGTAATTTACCATAAGGACGGTGGATGCAATTTTCAAAAATCCACATGATAAAATGGTCCTCACAGGTTTTCACTACACATATAAAAACCAAAGTGTTAACATTAATATTACAAAAGTATTTTTTTTTGTTCGACGCCAATAAATGTATTTTTGAATATGTATGACGATTTTTTAAATAATTACCCTATATATGGAAAGTGAGTTTTATTCAATAAACTTGAGTGATTAAAATCATAAATATATGATTACATATAAGAATTAAAAGTTATTCAACTTAGCGATTAACAATAGTATGATTGAAAATTCTGCATCTAACGAAACCAAAATCCCCAAATTTGGCAAAAGTTTGCAAAAACTCAGTTTAAGCAATTTTGGCGCCAAAATTGATTTTTTAGATTTCATTGAATGGATGCAATTCCTGCTAGAATTAGTTGTTTCCTTAGTTTCTAAGCAATATTCTTTGATCGAATTGTGTTTTAATTCAGTTCTATTGGTTCAATTTGAATTTTCCCCAAATCTGTCAAAACCCTAATCATGAGGAATAAACGAACAACGAAGTTGCCTTCACATTTTGACGATTCTGTAATGACGACTAGTAGAAATAAGCATATGAATAAGAATGAAACAAAAAACAGTAATACTGAGAATGAATCTACACAAAATCAGAATACTAATGGAAAGGGGAGAAAGAATAATGTGAATAGAAAGGAGACAAGTGCAGGGGAGAAGAATGTGATTGATGATTGTTGTACTGGTGGTGAGAAGGAGAAAGAGGTAGTTCAGAATACAAGTGAGAAGAATGAGAATGATAATGTTGGTGAGGCTACACAGGAATGTGAAGTGTATAAAGGTGATATGGTTAAGGAAGTGGTAACTGAGGTGAATGAGGATATGACTCTGAAGGTTGATGTTAATGGTGGAAACAAAGATGATAAGGAAGAAGGTAAGACACCATTTGCATCCTCTAGTGTACTTGAAAGCAATGCTAAGACTAAAAGTTCATATGCCAATATTGTGAGTAATAATAACGCTGAATATGATAAAAAAATTCTGTTATGAACCCCCTGTTACATGTGAGGATGGATCAGAGATTGTAATATTTGATGAAGAGCTTGTTATGTTGGGAAGTGCCAAATGGGACCTAACAGTGTATGGGTATTTTGTGGGTAGCAAAATGAGTTTTAGTGAATTGAAATACAATCTTATGAGAATGTGGGGTAAGTATGGATTGGGGGAAATGTCTACTACTAGCAATGATGTATGTGGAAAACTAGAAGGGGGGCTTGAATAGTTTTACGTCTTTTTACTTTGTTATAAAAATTAGTTTAAGAGTTTTGCTTAGCTTTTAAAAACTTAGATTCGATAATATGTGATCTCAAGTCTTGTACAATATAAACAATTAATACTACACAATATATTGCAATGATAAGTAATGAAATAAGTAAGAGTTGGAAAGATCGAACCGCGAGACAAGAGATTTATAGTGGTTCGGCTACAAGGACACCTTCCTTGCCCTACTCCACTCCCCGAGCACCTAACTCGAGAGTTTTCTTCACTATATCAACAAGCTCCCTTATGGCGTAGAAAACCGTACACACCAATTTACACACCACTTTTCACACCACAGCTTCGTCACACCTAAGTCACAACTTCTTCAAATCAATCTACTTCACAACTAACTACTCCACACCTATCTTCTTCACACCAATCTAATACCTAGCTTTTCTTCTTCACACCAAGCTACTAACTAATCACACAATCTATATCTAACACAACTATCTACAATCAAATATTCAAAACAATCTTCACAAAGAATAATGTAAATGATCTTTGATGATGCACCAACAACTTGGATGTGGAGATCCCAACAAGTTGTAATACTTCTTGTCTTGAGGGATAGAAGTATTCTTCTCTTGCACTTGAGAGGATGAAGGTTGGATCACTTTGAAACAAAGAATTTATACACTTATGATCAAAGGATAAAAGAATGGAGATTTGGATCTAGATCAGAAAGTTTAGTAGTGCAAAAGGTGAGGAAAAAATCCAGGTTTAATGTGGTATTTATAGGCAACAGATTCTCACAGAGGAGCGTGGCCGGTCCCCTTAAATCAAGGCCGGTCCCCTTAATTTTAAGGGGACCACCCCTTATAATTAAGGGGGCCGCCCAGCTGAAACGGCCAGAATCTTTGTCTTTTAGTGGAGAAAGTTTATTTGGTGAAAAACTAACTGATTTTGGTTAAAAATTTGAATTCATATATTTAGTATGAATAAAACATTTTTCTTTATTACCAAAAGTGTTTTTTAAAAATATATAATATATTTATATAATTAAATAAACTTTGCATTAGTAAATTAAATACCCCTTTGATCATAAATTGCACTAAACACTTTGTTTATTCATACCTTAAGTGATTTGGATGTAAAGAGAAATATTAATCACTAAATACTTGTTTATGTCACAAGTTTTAGTTCTATGAGTTTATATTTTGTGATAATTAAAACATAGAGATATTGATAACATGTTAATAATGTTTTTAGGCATTATTTATGTCAACAATCTCCCCCTTTTTGATTATTACAAAACCTTAAACTCAATATATCTAAAACTTGTTTTTAGACATGTATTATAGAGTTTACATTTCTCTTCTCCCCCTTTTTGTATAATTAAAAAGGTTAAGCCGAGTAAGCTTCGCGAGGGAAGTTTAAACGGGTAGAATGCTCCCCCTTGATGTATGCTCCCCCTCATTTGAGAGCACCAAGGGAACGAGCTATGAAGATCTTTGCTACAAAAATATTTGAAGAGAGAGCAAGATACACATATATGCAAGGCAACAATTATGCAACTAAACATAGATTCATTCAAGCATTATAGAAATGATAAGCATTACAACATTCAATATGCTTGAAGCATATTGATAAAAATAACACAAAAGAAAAGACATAGTCCTATATTGCCTAGAAAGAGCACTTGGACTTGCTTGCAACTCATGGTTGATTGTTTTATTTGCTTGAAGAGAAACATAAGCATAAAGCTTAGATGTTTGATGTAGAGGGATATGGAGTGGAGTGTGGGGCGGAAGAAGTGGATCTCACGCTGTTGTATCGTGTTAAGGGTGGTATTGGATGATTACGAGTGAGAAGATATTCAATCCAAGAAATATCTTCACTCAAGTAGAGGATTTGTTTTTGAAGGAATATGCAACAAGGGCAAAAGTGAGTGTGGTTTGTAACTTGATCCAAGTTGAGAGAGTGGGGAAGGCAATTTGCAAAGGGTGATGATGGAGGTTGCCTTTTGTTGCGTTGTGCAAGATGCATAGCAAGGAGATCACTAAGATCATGGATTTGGTTTATTTCATCACGGAACTTTTGTTTTTCCATGGCAATGTGGAGGGGATCATAGGTTTGGTATGGATGAGTTGGGTTTGTGTAGTTGGAATTGTAGTTTGATGGTTGATCAAACTTGTATGGATCATTATAGGTGGTTGGAGGTTGAGAGGTGTAGTTTGGCTTGAAGGAAGATATTTGGCCAATGTTGTATGGCTTGTAAAGAGGATCAAATGAATGACCTTGTTGGTTTGATGCAAAGTTTGGGAAGTAAGAAGTTGGGGGTGTGGAATGACTTCCAACTTCATTTATGATGATGGATTTGTTTCGAGGGCTTTTTCTACGCCAAACGGGTTTTTCCGTCATCCTTGCTAGCCTTGAGGCTTTTGATTTTGGTTTGTTTGGAGAGTTCATGGTGGGATGAATGGAGATTTTTGAGGATTGGGGATATTTATAGTGTAAGATTTGTGTGTTTAAGGATGGATAAGGTTTGTTTGGGGAATTAGGACAAAATGTGTTGGTGAAAAATGGGAAATGTAGGTTGAAATGGGCTAAAAAGCAGAAAAGATTCTGTAAACCAGACCATCAGATGGTCGGTCCCCTTAATTAGGGGGCGGTCCCCTTAATGATTAAGGGGGCCGCCTTACAAAATTAAGGGGGCCGCCCATCTGGTGATTTCCAGGTTGCCAGAATTGGGTTTTTGGCAGAAAATTTGCAGAAAGGTTATGTGTTTGGATTAGAATTCAAGCAAGTTCAATTCTCTTAGGCAATATAGAGTCTAATCTAATCAAGATATAACATGCATGCAAAAACACATAAACCCAAGAGCAAATAATCAACATATAATAAGCAAGAGGAGGCAAATAAAGGCAAACACAATTAAGCTTCCTAAGGTATCTATCTTAGATTAAAGGCAAGGACAATTAGTGAGTGAACAACTAGTGATGGATCAAGATGACACCATTATTAGTGAATTTGTCCTAGTGAGTGTCTATATGCAACAAATGTGGAGTTGTGATTGTTTCGACTCCTAGAAGCAAAAAGAAATAACGATCCTAAGAAACAATCCAAATAATCTCCTTGATTCAATTTTTGCTCGATCATGAATGTCAGAGACATATATTAGATTATATACCTTGACAATTTATGTGAGAATTTATGCATGATTTTGAAATACAATGTTGTTTTTTTTTTTTTTTTTTTTTTTTTTGGAATTAGTCAACAATGCAAGGAAAATGATCTTCATGGGGTTCCTAGATTGTGAGAATAATTTTTAGAGAAAATTGATTGAGTTTTACCAAAAGATTTATGCAAAGAAACTAAATTTTCTCAATCTTTAGTTTTGTGCGAAATAGATTCCTAGACTCAGAAAAGGTGAAATGGAAGAAAAATGAATTTCATGCAAGTATAAATTTGAAATAATTCAATATAATTTAGTCAACTTGTTCCATCATTCCTAATCCTAAACGCAAGTGGTTGAATAATTCACGCTTAAGGAGTTTTGTGAATATATCTGCAATGTTGTCTTCCGATGCAACCTTTTCTATAGATATATTTCCTTTTTGTACATTATCCCTAAGAAAATGGTGGCGTATTTCTATGTGTTTAGTCCTAGAGTGTTGCACCGGATTTTTACTTAAATCTATCGCACCTTTGTTATCGCACATAATGGGGACATTTTCTAACCTAATGCCATAGTCTACGAGAGCTTGTTTCATCCATAGTGCTTGTTGACATGCCTTTCCGGCGCTTACATATTCGGCTTCGGTGGTAGAAATAGCAAGAGCGGTTTGCTTCTTCGAAAACCAAGACGTTAGACAACATCCCATAAACGTGCAAATACCGCTAGTGCTCTTTCTATCTACGTAGTCTCCCGCATGATCCGAATCCGCATAGACAATAGTTTCTATGCCGGATTCCTTAGGATACCATAATCCTAAGTGTATAGTGCCTTTAACGTATCGGAAGATACGCTTAACCGCTTCTAGGTGAGAGGTTTTGGGATCCTCTTGAAAACGGGCACAAAGGCAGACACTAAACATGATGTCGGGTCTACTTGCCGTCAAGTATAGTAAACTACCTATCATTCCTCTATACTTGGTGTTATCTACGGACTCACCTTCATCATACTTTGTGAGCTTTACCTCCGTAGCCATGGGAGTTTTCATGGGTTTTGAGTCTTCTAGGCCAAACTTCTTAAGCATTTCCTTAATGTACTTAGATTAGTTAAAAAATATTCCATCTTCTAATTGTTTTATTTGTAATCCTAGGAAGAAGTTAAGTTCACCCATCATACTCATCTCAAACTCATCATGCATGATTTTGGCAAATTCATCACACATGTCTTGACAAGTCGATCCAAATATGATGTCATCAACATATATTTGGACAATGATGAGATTTGGGTCTTTCCTTTTAGTGAAAAGAGTGTTATCTACCATTCCCATGGAATAATCATGTTTAATAAGAAAAGCTTTTAATCGATCATACCAAGCTTTGGGAGCTTGTTTGAGTCCATACAAAGCTTTCTTTAACTTATAAACATAATCAGGTTTTGCGAAGTCAATGAATCCTGGAGGTTGTGCCACATATACCTCCTCATTGATAAAACCGTTAAGGAATGCACTTTTCACATCCATTTGGAATAACTTAAAATCTAGGGCGCAAGCATAGGCAAGTAATATCCTAATCGATTCTAGTCTAGCTACGGGGGCATAAGTTTCGTCATAATCAATTCCTTCTTGTTGATTATAACCTTGGGCTACTAACCTAGCTTTATTCCTAGTAACTATTCCATTCTCGTCTAACTTATTCCTATATACCCATTTGGTTCCTATGATGGTCATATCCTTTGGATTTGGGACTAATTCCCAAACATCATTCGCCTTAAATTGATTTAATTCTTCATGCATAGCTATAACCCAACTTTCATCCTTTAAAGCTTCGCTAATGTTCTTAGGTTCTATTGCTGAGAGGAAACAAAAGAAATTGTTTTTATCTTGGGCTTGTGATCTAAGGGTTCTTTGGTTAAGATGTCTTATTATATTATCTAATGGATGTGATCTAGATTCTTTAATATTAACAGTTTCGTTATTTTCTAAGTGGATGTCTTCATTATCATTTCCTATGGGTTTTGTTTTACTAACCTCAATAGCTTCATCTTCGACTAAATCATCATCTTCTAAAGGTAATGTTTTAGGAGGTGGTGGTGTTTCATCAAATGTTACATTTAGTGATTCCTCTACTTTCATGGAGTGTTTGTTAAGTATTATATATGCTTTGCGATTTTGTGAGTATCCTAAAAATATTCCTTCATATGATTTTGGATCAAACTTAGTGAGATAGTCCTTAGTGTTTAAAATGTAGCATTTACTTCCAAATACCTTAAAGTAGCTTAAGTTTGGTTTTCTACCTCTTAATAACTCATAAGAAGTTTTTCCTAGAATTCTTCTAATTGATACCCTATTTAAAATATACGTTGATGTATCTACGGCGTGACACCAAAATTTTTGTGGGATGGATTGTTCATTTAACATAGTTCTACTCATTTCTTGTAGTGACCTATTTTTTCTTTCTACTACGCCATTTGATTGAGGAGTACGAGGAGCGGAGAAATTGTGAGATATATCATTTAACTCGCAATATTTTCCGAATTGTACTTCGTTATCAAATTCCCTACCATGGCCCGTCCTAATGGCAACTATTGAGCATCCTAATTTATTTTGAATCATTTTACTAAATATTTCGAATTTTTCAAAGGCTTGGGTCTTGTCACTTAAAAACCTAGTCCACGTGTATCGTGAGTAGTCATCTACTATCACTAAGGTATATTTGTTTCCTCCATAGCTCCGCACAGCGGATGGACCAAAAAGATCCATATGTAATAATTCTAGGCATCTAGTAGTGGATACTATATTCTTGGCTTTGTGACTAGCATGAGCTTGTTTTCCAATTTTACATGCATCACAAAAGTGCTTGTCATATTTTAGATTAGGCAAATTTCTAACTAATTCCTTATAGGCCAAAGATTGTATTTGTTGCATGTTAGCATGTCCTAATCTCCTATGCCATAGTGTAGAGTTTTCATCTAGGGTCGTTAGGCATATCCTATCCTCAGGTTTGTTTCCTAGTTTCATAACATATATGCCACCTTTTCTAATTCCTCTACCTATAATTTTTCCATCCTTAACTATTTCGCTATCATCTTCGGTAAATGTGACTCTACATTTATTATCACATATTTGTCCTACACTAAGCAAGTTATATGTTAATTTATCTACATGCTCTACATTTTCAATAGTAAGTGAGTCTTGAGAGATCGTACCTTTGCCAATGATTTTTCCACGTAAGTCACTACCGAAAATAATGTTACCTCCATTGTATGCCTTGTATGTAGAGAATAGATTGCGATTCCCCGTCATGTGCCTCGAACATCCGCTATCTTTGATCCACTCGTCAGGTTCCAAGTCAATTCCTAAACATATTTCGTCGGTTTCTTTTGCCATAAAACACTTTTCGTCTCTTGGCTTTTCAACTTCTTCTTTGTCACTATCACTCCATGTTCCACTAAAAAAAGCACCTTGACTTTCATAACCCGGTGGCTTTAGACATTCGCCAATGAGATGATTTGGACTTCCACATCTGAAGCACTTTCTCTTCCCGTAGTTGTCACTTCTATTCCTTTGGAATGCTTTTCTTTCGTCTCGTGATGATCTAGTGAATCTTCCTCGTCTCTTGAAGAACTTCTTGAATTCTCTTACGGCAATTGCATATTCTTCGTCTTCACTTTCGTCACTTGAATCATCATCATCACTAAGTTCCTTTTTGGCTTTTAGAGCAATGGATTTGGTTTGTTCTTTCTTGACTTTAACCGTTTCCGAATCTCTTCTTATGATTTCTTCATGAACCTTCAAGTTGCCAATTAGTTCATCTAGTGATAACGTCATCAAGTTCTTTGATTCTTCGATTGCCGTGACCTTAGCTCGCCATTTTGGATGCAATGCCCTAAGAAATTTCCTAACACAATTTTTACTAGAAAATGTCTCATCAAGTGCTTTTAAACTTGTGATGATAGTGTTAAACTTAGCAAAGGCATTATCAATTGATTCCTCTTCAGGAATCGTAAATTGTTCATATTGTTGTACAACAAGATCTATTTTATTATCTTTGACTTGGCTATTACCTTGGTGAGTAATTAGTAAAGAATCCCAAATTTCTTTGGCGGTTTTACATATAAAAATTCTTTCATATTCTTTGCGTGGTAACGCATTATAAATTACCATTTTAGCCTCATTATTTTTTGCTAATTTCTTTTTCAAATCATCATTTTGTTCTTCAAAAGATACAATTTCATTCATTTTAGTTTCAACATTATATTGAATAGGAGGAAAATCACCAAAGGTAATAATATGCCAAAGATCAAGATCTTTTAATTTCACATACGTTTCGAATCTATTTTTCCAATATAAAAATCCATCACTTTCAAATAGTGGTGGTCTTTGCATAGATTGCCCTTTTAAATATTTTTCAGATTCCATAGATCGTTACAAGTTTTAAAATTAGTTTAAGAGTTTTGCTTAGCTTTTAAAAACTTAGATTCGATAATATGTAATCTCAAGTCTTGTACAATATAAACAATTAATACTACACAATATATTGCAATGATAAGTAATGAAATAAGTAAGAGTTGGAAAGATCTAACCGCGAGACAAGAGATTTATAGTGGTTCGGCTACAAGGACACCTTCCTTGCCCTACTCCACTCCCCGAGCACCTAACTCGAGAGTTTTCTTCACTATATCAACAAGCTCCCTTATGGCAGAGAAAACCGTACACACCAATTTACACACTACTTTTCACACCACAGCTTCGTCACACCTAAGTCACAACTTCTACACAACTTCTTCAAATCAATCTACTTCACAACTAACTACTCCACACCTATCTTCTTCACACCAATCTAATACCTAGCTTTTCTTCTTCACACCAAGCTACTAACTAATCACACAATCTATATCTAACACAACTATCTACAATCAAATATTCACAACAATCTTCACAAAGAATAATGTAAATGATCTTTGATGATGCACCAACAACTTGGATGTGAAGATCACAACAAGTTGTAATACTTCTTGTCTTGAGGGATAGAAGTATTCTTCTCTTGCACTTGAGAGGATGAAGGTTGGATCACTTTGAAACAAAGAATTTATACACTTATGATCAAAGGATAAAAGAATGGAGATTTGGATCTAGATCAGAAAGTTTAGTAGTGCAAAAGGTGAGGAAAAAATCCAGGTTTAATGTGGTATTTATAGGCAACAGATTCTGACAGAGGAGCGTGGCCGGTCCCCTTAAATCAAGGCCGGTCCCCTTAATTTTAAGGGGACTGCCCCTTATAATTAAGGGGGCCGCCCAGCTGAAACGGCCAGAATCTTTGTCTTTTAGTGGAGAAAGTTTATTTGGTGAAAAACTAACTGATTTTGGTTAAAAATTTGAATTCATATATTTAGTATGAATAAAACATTTTTCTTTATTACCAAAAGTGTTTTTCAAAAATATATAATATGTTTATATAATTAAATAAACTTTGCATTAGTAAATTAAATACCCCTTTGATCATAAATTGCACTAAACACTTTGTTTATTCATACCTTAAGTGATTTGGATGTAAAGAGAAATATTAATCACTAAATACTTGTTTATGTCACAAGTTTTAGTTCTATGAGTTTATATTTTGTGATAATTAAAACATAGAGATATTGATAACATGTTAATAATGTTTTTAGGCATTATTTATGTCAACAATGTATTCTGTTTCAAATTTAAGCATAAAGGGGGCTTGAATATTGTGATTGAAAACAGTCCATGGTTGGTGGGGGGGGGGGGGGGCAGACCATTGTTAGTGCAGAAGTGGAATCCTGATGTTAGTTTTGAGATGAGGGAACCAGTAAGTGTGCCATTATGGGTCAAAATGTATGATATACCATTGGAAGCTTGGACTGTCCAAGGGATTAGTAAACTTGCTAGTTAACTTGGTAAGCCACTAATCATGGATGACATGATAGCACAGATGTGTCAGTTTGGGAAAGGAAGGCTTGGATATGCTAGAGTGTTAATTGAAGAACAGGCAAGCCATAACTTTAAAGAGTTTATCATAGTCCAATACAGAGGAAATAATGGAGTTGTGCTTCAAACTAAAAGAATTAGTGTTGAGTACTCATGGAAACTAATTAAATGTGAACATTGCAAAAGTTTTTGGACACAGTTTGAGTCAATGCAAAGGAAGGCCTAGGACTAGTGATGAAGAGAATTCTGTTAAGGAGAAAAGTATGGATAATGGAAATAAGTTGGATAATAATCAGGGAAGAAAAGGAGATAATGATGGTTTTGTGAGTAAAAATAACGAAAAAGGTAATGTTACAAAAGAAAATGGGTATAATCAGCAGAAGTATAGAGGACAATATATGGGAAAAAGTTTGAAGTGCCAAAACCTATATACAAAAAGAAAGACAACACAGTGTTAAATGGAAATCAGAACCAGGAAACACCAAATACTGCAAAGAATAATATACTAGGTAGTAAAAAAATATGGAATGTTGATGAGGAGGTGGTTAAAGAAGTTAGAAATACTGCTAATAAGTACTCTGTGTTGGAGGATTTAGCTGATGAAGGGTATAAAGGGAAATTGAATCAAAAGGAAACGAATGATGTGGAAAACTATGCTAAACTGAAAATGCAGCCTGCATCAAATGTCAAAAGTAAATGCTCTATGGAGATGAATGAGTATTTTTTGAAGTGCTGGGAAAAGTTACATGGGAAGAATAAGAAGCAAGTTAGCCATGATGAGAATATAGAAAGTATAGAATTAGATGAGAATGATGTGTATATTGACAAAAATGGGACTGCAAAGTTTATGGCAGAGAATGAAATTCATGGAGAGGGAAGCAGTTTCTTGACAAAAGTTTGATTATGGATTTGAAAATTGCATCCTGGAATATCAGAGGTTTGGGAACAGTATCAAAATAGAATGAAGTTAATAATTTCATTTGGAATGAAAAACTGAATATATGTGCTATTTTGGAAACTCATATGAAGAAAAATAGGATTGAAAAGGTGTGTATGAATATATTTGGAAGCTGGCAATGGCAAACTAATAGTGTGCAAAGCAGTAAAGGATGTAGAATAGCAGTTGGCTGGGATGCTAATAATGTTCTATGTCATCAAATTCATAAATCAGGTCAGTCAATGCTTTATATTGTAGAAGTAATAAGTACAAAAAAAACTTTCTATTGTACCTTCATATATGCTGCTAACGAAGGTTGAGATAGGAGAGAGTTGTGGAAAGATTTATGTCTTTATAGCAGGATTATGGGAGATGATGCATGGGTAATGATGGGAGATGTCAATGTTAGCCTGAATTTAGAAGATCATTCTGAAGGAATATCTCATTTTACTCAAGACATGTTGGATTTTCAAGAGTGTGTTAACACTGTTGAGATGGAGGATATCAATAGTACTCGATTTCACTTCACTTGGATTAAGAGTTTGTTAAACCCTAACACTACAGTGCTCAAGAAGATTGATAGGATAATGGGTAATGAAGCTTTTATGTTCAAGTTCTCTGCTGCTAATGCTATGTTCCATCCTTTTGGTATATCTGATCACAGTCCAGCCATTCTTAACATCCCACAAGTCATGAAAAGGAAAAAACAAATCTTTTAGGTTAGCCAACTACATCACTGAGAAGGTGGAATTTAGAGAATTGGTGAGTAATAAGTGGAATATGGAAATTCATGGGCATGCTATGTTTAAACTGGTCAAGAAACTTAAAGCTCTTAAACCTTTCCTGAACAAAATGAATTGGAAGAATGGAAATCTATTTGAGAAAGTCAAAGAGTTGAGAACAAGCTGCAAATAATTCAAGAGAAGATTGAAGCTAATCCTACTAATGTTTTGTTAAGAGAAGAAGGAAGTGATATTCTTAAAGAGTATGAAGAAGCTTTACAAGATGAAGAGAAGCTGCTTAGACAGAAAACTAAAGTTTCCTGGCTCAAGGAGGGTGATAAGAATTCTGCTTACTTCCACAAAGTTCTAAAAGGGAGGATTAATAGAAGTAGAATTATGTCTGTTTGTGCAGAAGATGGACAGATATATGAGAATAATGATGTGGCTCATCAATTTGTTAAGCATTTTGAAAACTTTCTTGGTATAAGTCCTGAGGTAGCACTAATTACTGAGGAAGATTCAAACATGTTTGAAAACAAAGTCTATGAGAATGAAGCAACAAAGATGATCAGAGATGTTACTGATATGGAAATTAAGCAGGCATTATTTGATATTGAGGATGATAAAACACCAGGTCCTGATGGATTTACAGCAAAAATTTTCAAGAAAGCTTGGGATACAATTAAAAAAGACTATTGTGAAGCAGTTAATGAATTCTTTGTGTCTGGAAAGCTATTGCGAGAAATTAATGCAACACTGATCACATTAGTACCTAAATCATTGACTCCCCAAAAGGTCTCTGATTTTAGACCCATTGCATGTTGCAATGTAATCTACAAATGCATCAGTAAGATTCTTACCAACAGGATAAAACATGCTCTAAACCAAATTGTGGGTGATAATCAAAGTGCTTTTGTTCCTGTAAGAGCTATAACTGATAATATTTTGCTTACTTAAGAGTTGCTTAAATGTTATAACAATGCAAATGGTCCTAAGAGATGCTCATTCAAAATTGACATACAGAAGGCTTATGATACTGTCAATTGGTTGTTCATTAAAGAGATCATGCAGAGATTTGGCTTTCCTAGTAAGATGATTAACTGGATAATGACTTGCATCACAAGTGCTAAGTTCACTATCTGTGTTAATGGTGAGAGATATGGATATTTCAAGGGTGGTAGAGGCTAAAGACAAGGTGACCCTATTTCTCCTTACATTTTTACTATGGTAATGGAGATTTGATGAGGCGAAAAATGATCCATTTTTAGGGGGTCATTTAAGCCGGAATTTGAATTTATTTGATCAAATATTGCCCTAAATCGTTCCTTTTGTGATTTTAGGTACTTTGGGAGTGAATTCTGGAAAAGGAAGCATTTTGGACGTTTTTGGAGCATAAAAGTGATGAAAACGGCAAAGTCTTAATTTTCCTTGCTGGGAACAGTAGATGACGGCGTCAAGAAGGATTTGATGATGGCGTCAAGAGCAAAATGGATGACGGCCCAGAGAAAACGTGACGGCGTCAGAACAAGGGCGTCAAGAGTAAAAGTGGTGACGGCCTAGAACAAGATTACACATGACGGCGTCAGATCTGGATCTAGGCAATCCGAGAAGATTTTTGGCGGCGAGATGACGGCGTCAGAACTTTTCTCTTGACGCCGTCACCTCATGAAATCTATATATACTTTTCTAATTTTCATTCATAAGAGGGACTTGTATGGAGAATTTTAGGGTCGAACCTAATAAACCCTAGCTCGTTTGTAATAGTATTTTCAAGGGTTTTCACCCCTTGAAACCCTTCATGTTCAATTAAGATAAGTATCCTTTCAATTCATTCAATATGTCTATGTGTTGTTTGAATATATCTTACACTTGTCTTGATTTTAACATGCTAGGCTAGATCTTTTGTGTGTTTGCTTAGATGTAGTGAAACCTAGATGTTAATTATAGGTTGATTGCTTGTTTATAGTTGTAATGGATGAATGATTTCAATGTTAGGCTTAAGAAAACTGGCAAATCTCCATTTTGTAACTTGCTTGAACGTCTTAAGAAACATGAACCGATGTGTACAAGGTTTTTATGGTTGTATTTAATGCATGAGCGAATTCTAGTGATCCCATGTTAGGAGCTTCTTGCAGGCTCGACATAGGAGTGAAGTAGGAGCTTATAGAATTGGGGAAGTAAGTACGCCACCCCATGATTGGTATTAAGGAATATAACCCGTCATCCACGCAACTGTAACAAGTAATTAACCTGTAAAAGATATCTAGGGAGTAGTGAAATCTAAGTAAACACAATTCTCCCATATATTGTTCACACCACTAGTTAAATTAGTTTATTTTCATTTTTGTTATTTTATTTTGATTGCATCTTAGTTATTGGGTTATTTGATTAGCAACTAATTCCTCCCCTCATTCCAATACCCAAGATTTTTACTTGCTTTCATAAAAATATAAAAATACAAAAAGAATCATCCCTCACCTCTAGACCTAGTTTTTAGGTTTTCTAATCCTAGTGACACTATTCCTGAGTTGAACAATCAATCCCCCGGTACTTGTCACTATACTATACTACAAAGATCAGGTACACTGCCTGGTGGGGGTTGTAAGCTTCTCGAGATCCCTCAAGAGGTAAAGCCTGGTGCAATTCCCACGCATCAAGTTTTTGGCGCCGCAGCCCGGGGAATAGTTATTGTCTTGGTTAGAATTTCTTTTTGTTAGGTCTACTTGCTAGATTCCTTTCTAGTAAGATTTTATTTTTATTTTCTAGTTTTCTTTAGTCTATCTTATTTCTTCGTGTTTTGGTTTGTAACCTTTACCATCCGACATCATGGAAGGTGGTAACATCTTTGAACCCATCAACCCACCACAACAAGACCACCCACAAAACCCACCACTAGCTAACCAACCTCTTAGGCCCCGAACCCTAGGAGAGTACTCCCGACCTAGCCACCAAGGCTACCGAAACACTATTGAGCTCAACCAAGGAGCCAATGTGTCTCCCTTACGATCCGACACCATCCGGTTGGTGCAAAGCGGATGTGCATTCCATGGACTTCGTTCCGAAGATCCAAACCAACATCTCAAGGACTTCCTTAAAATCGTAGATTCTATAGACCTTGATGTTACAACTAGAGAGTCACCCCGATTACGCCTATTCCAATTCTCTCTACGTAATCAAGCTAGTCATTGGCTTGAACGTTTACCTGCGGGATCCATCACCTCATGGGATGATCTCACCACTCGTTTCCTTGCTCCATTTTTCCCACCAGGGAGAACTACCAAGCTTAGAAATGATATCTTGATGTTCCAACAACGTCAAGGTGAAACTCTATATGAAGCATGGACTCGTTTCAAGGACTTACTCCAAAAAGTCCCTCATCATGGCATAGATCTTTGGCTCCAAGTCCAAATCTTCTATGACCACATCGATCTCTCCACAAGGTGAACCATTGACCAATCGGACGGTGGCAAGCTACGTGATCTAAGTGCGGAAGAATCATGGGAACTCATAGAAGATCTTGCTCTCTATGACAACGAAAGTTGGAATGATCCCCGTGATTTGAACAAAACGGTCAAGGCAATATCTTTGCCTTCGAACAAGTCTAGCACTCCCGACCGTAGGATCATGGAACTTAAGGACCAAGTCAAGTTTCTCATGAAATCTTACGAAGCTCCTAAGCCTTCAAGCCAAGTGAATAAAATCACTTCTTCATGCGAATTATGTAGTGGTCCCCACGACACTCGTGATTGCGTGGAACTCCCCGGAACAGCTTTTTCGGACTACGCGTCCTCGCGTACTGACGAAGCGGGAGATAAGTGGTACACTTTCAAACCCGAGCCAAACCCTTACGGTGATTCCTACAACCCTTCTTGGAAAAATCACCCAAACCTTAGGTGGAAACAAAACCAAAACAATTCTTCCAATCCGCCTAATCGTTACCAACCAAACGGTCCACCCTCCAACCGTACTTTCAACAACAATCCTTTTAACAACTATGGTAGTACCAACAATCTTAAAGGATTGATGTCCAAGTTTATGGCATCTCAAAAAGCTCGCATAGCTAAATTTGAAACCGAATTCAACCAACAACAAACGGAGATGACCAATAAGATTGATAACTTGTTGAAAGCCCTCAACAACCAAGCGTTAACTACACCTAGGTAGGACACTAGGGACACCAATAGCGGAATCCAAACTAAGGACCCCTCGTCATTCAAACACGTCCACTTTGTCAATGTTGTCACCATTAAGCCAATAGATAAGGAGATAGAAGAAAGTGACAAGGATGAAGTTGGAATAGACACCGAGACTAGGGATGAAATTAAGGAAGTTAAGGTTAATAAGGGAGAAAAGTTAGAGGAAGTAGAGACTGTAGAAGAGTACTTTGATAAGTTGCCCACCAAGGAAGAACGGGAATATCACAAGGATTTATTCGATGATCCCGAGACACCATATATCCTTGGTTCACCCCTTATCAAAATAGGAGACCCCTCTAACATCAACATACCATGCAACATTGGGCATATGCATGTATGGAAAGCTTATATCGATCCTAGGTCTCCTATAAACATCATGACTAGGACTTATGACTTCTCCTAAACCAACCAGTCAACCGGGTGCAGTTGATAGGCCCACCTAGGAGAAAGTACAAGTGTTTTATAATCCGTGGAAGTACAGGGAAATCCCTGGGTCGTTAAGTCCCAACGAGATTGAAATTGTATTCTAAATGTTTGTGGAATAAGTGGCACTGAGGACAGTAACCAAAATGATTGGGGAATGATTATACTACTGATTTCTTGGTATTTGAACAATTATGGAATGATATAAACAATACAGATATAATCACAAAAAGCACAACTTGGAAAATCAGATAACAGGCAGAGAAAAGTGGGTTTTAACAAATTACAAACTACAGGGGGTGCAAGTGAAACTTTTTAAAACTTAAAATTAAAAGAAAATTTAAAATGAAAATGAAATTATAAAAATGATTATTTTACTATTTAAATATTATTTAATTAATAAAACTATTTAAAATCTAAATTAAACCTAATTTAAATTAACTAATAATTATAAAGATTACAAATTAAACTAAAAATTTGCAAAAATAATTTCTAAACCTTAAAATGAACTTGAAGAAAGTATAAAAAATAAAAATAAATATTTTTGTCTTTTTATGAGTTTTTTATCAATTAAAAACTAATTATCTTAATTAAACTAATTTAATTAATTTAAATTACTAATAATACCTAAATGACTTAAAAAATTATGAGAAAATTTATAAAACTAATTAACCAACACAGGAATCCTAAAAAATTATAAAAAGTTACTAAAAATTATATTTAGGCTAATTTACTTATTAATTACCTTTTAATTAATTTAAATAATTAAAATAAGAAAAATGGAAAATGAACAGTAGAAACTAAAAATATATTTTCTAAAAGTCTTAACTAATTTATAAAACTTATAAAAATTATAAAAACCTACTATTATTAATTAAAATTAAAGAAAACTAATTAATTACTGATATTACCTAATTAATTATTTAAACTACTTGTAAATCTAATAAATAGTAAACTGATTAGGAAAAATCTAAGAAAATTATTTTAAATACTTAAAGGTACTAGGAAATTAAGAAAATTATAAAAATGGAAAAGTGCTTATAAATAAGCTAAAATGAAAAATGGAAAAGATAGATTCTATTAAATAGAAGCTATCACTAATTTTATGTTTGGTTTTTTGGAGTTTTTCTTTTTGACAGCTAAATACAAGATGAAAATAAGTAACTTTTGTGAAACAACTTTTCTTTTAGCTTAAAAATAAGCTGTGTGCAATCCCTTTAAGCAAGACAGTTGACTTTCATTGACCAAATAGCAAATTAAGAACAAATGACTGTATGTGGGGTCCACAATGATGAAACTAGGTTCAATTAAGCACAATAGACTTAAATAAGCTAAAAACAACAAGCAATGAGCATTGGGGTGCAGTTGATAGGCCCACCTAGGAGAAAGTACAAGTGTTTTATAATCCGTGGAAGTACAGGGAAATCCCCGGGTCGTTAAGTCCCAATGAGATTGAAATTGTATTTTAAACGTTTGTGGAATAAGTGGCACTGAGAACAATAACCAAAATGATTGGGGAATGATTATACTACTGATTTCTTGGTATTTGAACAATTATGGAATGATATAAACAATACAGATATAATCACAAAAAGCACGACTTGGAAAATCAGATAACAGACAGAGAAAAGTGGGTTTTAACAAATTACAAACTACAGGGGGTGCAAGTGAAACTTTTTAAAACTTAAAATTAAAAGAAAATTTAAAATGAAAATGAAATTATAAAAATGATTATTTTACTATTTAAATATTATTTAATTAATAAAACTATTTAAAATCTAAATTAAACCTAATTTAAATTAACTAATAATTATAAAGATTACAAATTAAACTAAAAATTTGCAAAAATAATTTCTAAACCTTAAAATGAACTTGAAGAAAGTATAAAAAATAAAAATAAATATTTTTGTCTTTTTATGAGTTTTTTATCAATTAAAAACTAATTATCTTAATTAAACTAATTAAACTAATTTAAATTACTAATAATACCTAAATGACTTAGAAAATTATGAGAAAATTTATAAAACTAATTAACCATCACAGGAATCCTAAAAAATTAAAAAAAGTTACTAAAAATTATATTTAGGCTAATTTACTAATTAATTACCTTTTAATTATTTTAAATCTAATTTAAATAATTAAAATAAGAAAAATGGAAAATGAACAGTAGAAACTAAAAATATATTTTCTAAAAGTCTTAACTAATTTATAAAACTTAGAAAAATTATAAAAACCTACTGTTATTAATTAAAATTAAAGAAAACTAATTAATTACTAATATTACCTAATTAATTATTTAAACTACTTTTAAATCTAATAAATAATAAACTGATTAGGAAAAATCTAAGAAAATTATTTTAAATACTTAAAGGTACTAGGAAATTAAGAAAATTATAAAAATGGAAAAGTGCTTATAAATAAGCTAAAATGAAAAATGAAAAAGATAGATTCTATTAAAAAGAAGCTATCACTAATTTTATGTTTGGTTTTTTGGAGTTTTTCTTTTTGACAGCTAAATACAAGATGAAAATAAGTAACTTTTGTGAAACAACTTTTCTTTTAGCTTAAAAATAAGCTGTGTGCACCCCCTTTAAGCAAGACAGTTGACTTTCATTGACCAAATAGCAAATTAAGAACAAATGACTGTATGTGGGGTCCACAATGATGAAACTAGGTTCAATTAAGCACAAAAGACTTAAATAAGCTAAAAACAACAAGCAATGAGCACTGATAAGCTAAATTGAACCAAATAAGCACTTTGATACTTAATCTTAAACACAGAATTGGGACAAACTTTAGAGCTGATTCCAGGTGGGGTCCACTGATTCCTAGGTCAAACAATTGGTAAAACTATGAACTCTGGTAGGATGGGGTTGGGAAAAGCCAAATGTGGGTTATGGGACCCACTGGGGTGGTCAGAAACCACCACCAAAAGTGGCTTGGTGGAGGTGATATGCTGATGCAGGGGAGGTTTCCTTCCCTGCAGGTGTTTTTGGCTAGGTGTGGGGTCCACATTAAAATTCACAAAAATGTAACAATGATGAGACCATAAAGAAGAGCTGGGGGGCTACTAATCCTAAAAATTACAAGGCCTAGATCCTTACTCAAAAATCAAAACAAATCAAGCCATTTTTGCAAAAACTGAGACATGCAATTTTGACTTTTCACCTTTTTGTTCCTTAGTTGACTAATGTGAGTTTTAATCTTACTCAACTGATTAATTGTGACTTAACAAGCTAAAATGAAACTAAAATGGTTGATGGTGATCACTAATTAGCTAGTAAACAAAGTTTTGAGTGCCAAATCCCTCACAGTTAACTGTGAGGGCACAAAGAATTGGATTTTGACTTTTTTTACTTTATGACACCAAATGTTAAGGTTTGTTTGAACTAGTTTGATACTGAGAAAGAGTTTTCACCCAAAGTTAACAACCAAGAACCTCAATAACACAGTGAATTAACCAAATCCAAACACCCTCTTAAGCACTTTTATAAATCATTTCCAATGAGATTAACTGATTTATTCCACCAATCTATTTCCAAATTTTCTATTATGATCTAAATAGGTAATTTAAGCACAGAAACACAAGTGATGACCACTAATACACAAGAAGACAAGTTATAGCTAATATGGCAGTTAAAACAAAGATTGTGAGCAATAAAAGAAAACTAACTACAAACACCTAATTTTAAAACACAATCTTAACTAACAACACCTAATAAACACAAAAAACACAGAATAACAAGCAAGCTACAAAGATTATAAGGAATTGAGATTTTTAGAGGAAAATCAAATTGAGCAAATCTTACTAACCACCCTTAGCATGAACAAAGGGTTTTCCACTGATGCCTATCTTTAGATAGGCTTGTTCCACTTCCAAGAGTGCCCTTCAATGCCTCTCAATACCTAAAATCAAACTCAAAAACAAACACAGTTGACTTATGTTGACCTTTTTTATATTTTTGATTTTTTCTAGTGATACTGAGTTTTATGGTCTCTATAAGCTTCAATAAGCTTAATGGAACCTAAGTGAGCTTAAGAGTCCTTATCAGCAACATAAACAACAGCAACCTTTGATTTGAATTTTTTGAAATAAAAATGAAAATTTCAAACACAATAAGAGATACTGAAACTGGATTTCTATTACTTGAAAAAGTTAAGAATACAACTGAATTGACAATCTAAATGCTTAAAAGCTTGAATCTTACACTAAAATTTAAACTATTAATTATACGACATACAATGAAAACTAATTAAACTACTGGCCTTTCTTGCTCCATCTTTTATCTTTTATAGATGTCTTCTAGGGTTTGTGATACCCTCTGATCATTTCCCACTCTTAATCTTGACCATTGGATGACTGAAACACCCTAATCTGTTGCCACGTATTTTGGCGGGAAAGAGAATTATTGCAATTTGCTTTGACAATTTGCCAAGAGGGGGTGGCATTAAATGCTGAGGTGAGGGTGTATGATGAGTGGTTTGGGTAGTGGATTTGACAAGGATGGTGGGCTGGTGGTGATGGGATGGCTGCAAGTGGTGTGGGGGAGGGAAAGGGTGAATAGGGGTGGTGTTTGACTCGGTTTGACCAAGGGTCAAACTTTGACCCAGTTTTATTAATAAAAGGGATGGTTGGGTTGTTTTGTGGATTGGGCCAAATTAAGGAAGGTGGGCTTTGGTTTATTGGATTGGACTTGGTTTTGTTTTTGGGGTAATAATATTGAGATCCGGTTTGGTTTTAGTTTCACAAGGACCAAATTTGTACTTTGCCGAAAGTTGGAGGGTGAGTTTTGGCAATCTTCCAAAGTTTCCATAAGGTCCATTTTTGCCAAATGATGAATAGTATGAGGTCCAATATTGATTTTTCCATTTTAATTTCACCAAGGACTAAATTTGCCAAACTTTCAAACTTCAGGGACCAATTGTGTAATTTCACCAAACTTTTCCACCAAGGACCAATCCTGCCATAAAAGATTAGTGCAAGGACAAAATTTGTTTTTCTCAAAGTTTTAATATCCCAGGGACCATTTTTGACAATTTTCCAAACTTCAGGGACTAAACTTTCAATTTTGTGAAACTTTGCACCAAAGGACTAATTATGTAACTTTTTGATTTAAAAGGGCCTTTGGTGACTTTTTCAAGTTTTTAGAACAACCAGGGACTAGATTTGACAACTTTTGAAAGTTGAGGGACTGAAACTGCCAATTATGCAAACTTTGTACGTTTTTCATCTGTTTTTGATTATTTTGCATTTGAAACATGTAAAACACATTCCTGGGATATTTTCACTATTTTGTTGTGATATTGAGTGTTTTTGGATGTTTTGGCAGTTCAGATTGGTATAAAATGATGAGTATTTAGACATTCATCAACTTATTATAATTGGGTAATGAAGAAACAACTTGGTTATAGGATGATGCCCAGTAAGAATTTGATAAGTAATTTTGTAAGTAGAGTGAAAGGATTGCATGTGATTGTCGGAAATTTCACTTATGAAATCGATTTTATGATAGTGGAAGACACTCGTCCGGTGATAGATGATTGCCTAAGTCAAGTAGTGTTCGGAAAACCGTTCGTTGAGGCCACTAAGATGAGTTATGATCCGACTTTAGGGATAGTTAGGTTCAAGAAAGAGAATGATGAGATTGCCTACCAAATGCCCTATAAGATTGAACAATACCGCCTCCTATCGAACATAGAAAAGGAACACAAACAAGCGGCTTACTGTAGGAATGATGAGGATAGACGTAGAGGAGTAGAGTATGTGATGAATAGGATGCTTGGTTTCTACAAAGAATGCTTGCAACTAGGTCCGGAATACAAAACTGGTATAGGAGATGACCTAGAGAGTGAAACCAACAATGAGGTCACGTAATAACCCATGACCTTGAGTCTAGCTACAAGACTCGTAAATAAAGAAAAGCGCTTCTTGGGAGGCAACCCATGTTTTGTGTGATTTTTATTTTGTTTGATTGTTATTTGTTTCCGTATGCATGCTTTATTTTTATTGTTGGTAGATCATGTTTCACAACTAAAATGGTGAGAATACTTTATCTTGTTGTTTGGCTTTGTCTTAACTTCATCCAAAGGTATTTCGCAAAAGATAAGTGTAAGGGGAAACCCCAAATATGTTTTTAAGAAACAAACTCGATCATGATTCTCCACAATATTGAATGGACATGTATATTCATATTTGTTAGAGTCAAATGCTTGTATCGAGTCATAATGATGTTTTGCAGGATTTTCCAGGAAGTAGGACAAAGTTTTTCCAGAAATTTTCCGGAAACTTAACATAAGGATTTCTGCAGGTCACTTCTGACGGCGTCAGGAAGAAATTCCTGACGGCGTCACGTGTAAAATTCTGGAAATTTTGCTAGTTTTGTTTTTCTAACGGAGTCTTAAAGTTTTTGTTGAATCTTTAGTTTTATAATCTCCAGGGAATCTGCAAACATCATTCCACAAGCATTATATCTTACTTTGTTTTCTAGGATTTATTAGCATATATAGATTGCCACCGATTTTACGCAAGGTTGCCTTGTTTGTTTTCTCAGGTTTGACAGGTTATGTTTGACAAGAAGATGATTTATATTCTAGAAGGGAAGCTTTGATTGTTCATTTTCTTGGATGAAGATCTAACCTGGTTACCATATTATCCATACCGAGCGAATCAGGGGAGTATTTGATGTCATTCTTTTACCTATTTCACTTTTACAATCTTTAATTGAACATTGGGGACAATGTTCATCCTAAGTGTAAGGGGAGGGTAAAATGATGATACCTCATAGGATACACTTTCGCTTGAGTTTGTTTGTTTGATGGTAGATGTGTAATAAAACTATGAGAAATATTTGTTAGTGTAATTTTAGCGCCAAATTTAAATTTTTTTACAACATTTAGGAGTGAAACTTTAGCCATAGCAAGCGTCTCATGGATAGGAGATTGTATGACTAGCACAAAACCGTATCATTCAGAAAAATTTTCCACCCAAATATGTGAGGTTCGCCTTTAGATTTGATAAGAAAAGCATTTACTATTAGTGCTTATGAGTGTACCAGTATCATTTAGATTCTAGAACTTGCGTTTGTGATGCATCCCGAGACCGCTAGTGAGACTACATTCGTGTAGTATGATTTACTACATGATAAGAGGCATTAGGATCACCCTTGTGTTAAACCCGTATCATAATTACTAGACCATTTAAGCCATATTACTTGCTAGTAAAGTCAATTAATTTTTCCCACACTGATACGTGGGAATCGCACCAGGCTTTACCTCTCAAGGGATCTTGAGAAGCTTACAACCCCCACCAGGCAGTGTACCTGATCGTTGTAGTATAGTATAGTGACAAGTACCGGGGGATTGATCGTTCAGCTAGGAATAGTGTCGCTAGGATTAGAAAACCTAAATACTAGTTCTAAAGATGAGAGATGATTATTTTTGTATTTTTTTTATATTTTTTAGAAAGCGAGTAAAAATCTCGGGTTTGAAGGATTTGGGCGGAATTAGTTGCTAGTCAACTAACCCAATACTAAAGATGCAATCAAAATAAAATACAAAAAATGAAAATAAACTAAATTATACTAAGGTTGTGAGCAATAAGTGGAGAAAATGTGTTTACTTAGATTTCACTACTCCCTAGATATCTTTTACACGTTAATTACTTGTTATAGTTGCGTGGATGACGGATTGTATTCCTTAATACCATTCATGGGGTGGCGCACTTAATTCCCCAATCCTATGAGTGCCTACTTCACTCCTATGTCGAGCCGGCTAAGAAGCTCCTAACATGGGATCATTAGAATTTACTCATGCATTAAATACAATCAATAAAACCTAGTGCACGTCAGTTCATGTTTCCTAAGACGTTCAAGCATGTTACCATTTGGAGATCTGCCAGTTTTCTTAAGCCTAACATCGAAATCATTCATCCAATACAACCATAAATAAGTAATCAACACATAATCAACATCTAGGTTTCATTAGATCCAAGCAAACACAAGATAGATCTAGCCTAGCATGATGAAATTAAGACAAGAACAAGATATAGACAACCAACACATAGACATATTGATTGAATTAAAAGAACACTTATCTCAATTACACATGAAAGGTATCAAGGGCTGAGAACCCTTGAAAAACCTGTAAAATTCATGCCAAGTTCGTACTTAGGGTTTCTCCAAAATTTCTCTCTTTTTTAATGTGAAAATTAGAAAACTATATATAGGAAATAGGGTCTGACGGCGTCAAGAACAAATTTGTGACGCCGTCATCTCGCCGCCAAAATACTCCTCGGACTGCCTTGATCCAGATCTGACGCCGTCAAGTGTTATGTGTTTCCAGGCCGTCATGCATTTTCCTCTTGACGCCCTACCTTGTGACGCCGTCAAATATGTACTGGATCGTCATGGAAATTTCTCTTGACGCCGTCAAGATTTTCTTCTTGATGCCGTCACCTACAGTTCCCAGCAAGGAAAATTAAGACTTTGGCGTTTTCTTCACTTTTATGCTCCAAAAACGTCCGAATTGCTTCCTTTTCCAGATTTCTCTCCCAAAGTACCTAAAATCACAAAAGGAACGATTTAGGGCAATATTTGATCAAATAAGTTCAATTCCGGGCTTAAATGACCCCCTAAAAACGGTTCATTTTTCGCCTCATCATATACCCTTACACTTGAGATTTGCTTATCCTCAAGCAAATGCGCTTTTATTCTACTCAAAAGACAAGTTAGGGGTCATTTAACACTAATATAAAAGTAATTACAACAAATAATCATTCCACTAAAGACCAATAGACAAGCACGGAGGTCATATACTAGCACCTCACAAATAGTGTTTAGATACTCACATCTCTCGGGTGTAATAAAGTATAAATTACAATATGGAAACGGAAGATATCTCTCACTACCTGTCATAGCAAAATAGATTACCATAGGCTTGGGAAAGGATCAAACCTCCACCACATGGCGTAAGCACCTAGGATAAACTATCAAAGAGGTCTTTTAAATGGTTGTAACGTTAGGTGTAGGGATATGAAATACACGGTTTTGTTGGATAAAGGAAGTTTTACTGGTGGCGAGTTAACAATCTTGGTTAATTACATGTACAATATGGCGTTGCTAAGCCAAGACTAGACTCGACTTAAGCTAATAAATGAAAAATAACAAAAATATAGAATGAAAAGGGATGGTAGTCCGCATGTTTTTTTCTCTTTTCCTTTTTTCTATTTTTTTTTTCTTTTTCTTGATTTTTCTATTTTTTTTTATGCATACACTCTTACCCTACCATCCGAAATAATACATCATAGGGAATGAACATTCCCCTTACGCTTGAATTTTTACATACTTTACAATTAACTAATCTAATGACTCGAATTAAGAAAATCAAAACACTTGAAGTACTTTTAAGATTAATGCACATACGGGGGTAATATATGATGTTCTTCCCCATTACTCCATAAATAAGTACTTTACCCATGAGTCCCAATCGTCCCAAAACAATATGTACAAGGATATGACTCGACTTAGCAACCATGTAATCAATTAGATAGTTAACTTAGGGTTTAACAAATAACAATAATGCACTAAAAATGAGCGCATACACGGAAGGCTAAGGCGATTTGGGTGTACATTTAAGTGGGGTGTAACAAATTCTTCCTTTAAGTAAGATGCTTAAAATTAGAGACGAAAAGATAGGCTCGGAGGGGTGTACTAGGGGTTTCGTGTACTAAAAATGAGTACAACGCTAAGGGTGTGGGAAAAATTAGTTGACTTAACTAGCCAAGTAATATGACTTAAATGGTCAAGTAATTATGATACGGGTTTAACACAAGGGTGATCCTAATGCCTCTTATCATGTAGTAAATCCTACTACACGAATGTAGTCTCACTAGCGGTCTCGGGATGCATCACTAACGCAAGTTCTAGAATCTAAATGCTACCGGTACACTCATAAGCACTAATATTAAATGCTTTCCCTATCAAATCTAAAGGCGAACCTCACATATTTTGGTGAAATTTTTTTCTGAATATACGGTTATGTGCTAGTCATACAATCTCCTATCCATGAGACGCTTGCTATGGCTAAAGTTTCACTCCTGAATGTTGTAAAAAATTTTAAATTTGGCGCTAAAATTGCACTAACAAGTATTTCTCATAGTTTTATTACACATCTACCATTAAACAAAACAAACTCAAGTGAAAGTGCATATGTAAGGTATCATCATTTTACCCTCCCCTTACACTTAGGATGAACATTGTCCCCAATGTTCAAGTAAAGAATGTAAAAGTGAAAAAGTAAAAGGAATGAAATCAAATACTCCCCTGATTCGCTCTGTATGGATAATAAGGTGGCCAGGTTTGATCTTCCTCCAAGAAAATGAACAATCAAAGCTTCCCTTCTAGAATATAAATCATCTTCTTGTCATACATAACCTGTAAATCCTGAGAAAATAGACAAGACAACCTCGCGTAAAATCGGCGGCATCCTATATAAGTTACTAAATCCTAGAAAACAAGATAATATATAATGCTTGTGGAATGAAGTTTGCAGATTTCCCGGAGATTATAAAACTTAATAATTCACAAAAACCATAAGACTCCGTTAGAAAAACAAAACTGGTAAAATTTCCAGATTTTTACACGTGACGCCGTCAAGAATTAATTCTTGACGCCGTCAGAAGTGACCTGCAGAAATTCTTATGTTAAGTTTCCGGAAAATTTCTGGAAAAACTTGGTCCTACTTCCAGGAAAATCCTGCAAAACTTCATTATGACTCAATACAAGCATTTGACTCTAACAAATACGAATATACATGTTCATTTAATATTGTGGAGAATCATGATCGGTTTGTTTCTTGAAAACATATTTGGGGTTTCCCCTTACACTTATCTTTTGCAAAAATACTTTTAGGTGGAGTTAAGACTAGACCAAAACAACAAAATAAAGTATTTCCACTATTTAATTGAGAAACATGATCTAGCAACAATAAAAATAAAGCATGCATACGGAAGCAAATAACAAACAAACAAAAATAAAATCACACAAAACATGGGTTGCCTCCCAAGAAGCGTTTTTCTTTATTTACGAGTCTTGTAGCTAGACTCAAGGTCATGGGTTACTATGTGACCTCATCGTTGGTTCCACTCTCTAGGTCATCTTCTAAACCAGTTTTGTATTCCGGACCTAGTTGCAAGCATTCTTTGTAGAAACTAAGCATCCTATTTTTCACATACTCTACTCCTCTACGTCTATCCTCCTCATTCCTATAATAAGCCGCTTGCTTGTGTTCATTTTCTATATTGGAGAGAAGGCGGTATTGCTCAATTTTGTAGGGCATTTGATAGGCAACCTCATCATTTTCTTCCTTAAATCTAACTATCCCTAGAGTCGGATCATAACTCATCCTAGTGGCCTCAACAAATGGTTTTCCAAATATTATTTGGCTTAGGCAAGCATCTATCATCGAACGAGTGTCTTCTACTATCATAAAATCGATCTCATAAGTGAGATTCCCTATAATCACATGTAATCCCTTCACTCTTCCTGCAAAATTACTTATTAGATTCTTATTGGGCATCATCCTAAAATTAAATTGCTTCTTCATTACCCAATTGTAATAAGTCCTAGTCATGATGTTTACGGGAGATCTAAGATCAATGTAAGCTTTCCATATATGCATGTGCCCGATATTGCATGGTATGTTAATGTTAGAGGGGTCTCCCATTTTGATAAGGGGTGTGCCAAGGATATATGGTCTCTCGGGACTATCGAATAAATCCTTATGGTATTCCCGTTCTTCCTTGGTGGGTAACTTATCAAAGTACTTCTCTTTAGGCTCTACTTCCTCTAATTCCTCTTCCTTTTTAACCTCAACTTCCCTACTTTCATCCCTAGTCTTGATTTCTACTCCAACTTCATCTTTGTCACTCTCTTCTATCTCCTTATCTATTGGCTTAATGGTGACAACATTGACAAAGTGGACATGTTTGGATGATGAGGGGTCCTTAATTTGGATTCCGTTATTGGTGTCCCTAGTGTCCTTCCTAGGTGTGGCTAACGCTTGGTTGTTGAGGGCCTTCAACAAGTTGTCAATCTTGTTGGTCATCTCCGTTTGTTGTTGGTTGAATTCGGTTTTGAACCTAGCTATGCGAGCTTCTTGAGATGCCATGAACATAGACATCAATCCTTCAAGATTGTTGATACTACCATAGTTGTTAGAAGGATTGTTGTTGAAAGTACGGTTGGAGGGTGGACCGTTTGGTTGATAACGATTAGGCGGGTTGGAAGAATTGGGTTGATTTTGTTTCCACCTAAGGTTTGGGTGATTTTTCCAAGAGGGGTTGTATGAATCACCATAAGGGTTTGGCTCGGGCTTGAAAGTGTACCACTTATCTCCCGCTTCGTCGGTACGCGTGGATGCGTAGTCCGCAAAAGCTGTTCCGGGGAGTTCCATACAATCACGAGTGTCGTTGGGACCACTACATAATTCGCATGAAAAAGTGATTTTGTTCACTTAGCTTGAAGGCTTAGGAGATTCGTAAGATTTCATGAGAAACTTGACTTGGTCCTCAAGTTCCATGATCCTACGGTCGGGAGTGCTAGAATTGTTCGAAGGCAAAGATATTGCCTTGACCGTTTTGTTCAAATCACGGGGATCATTCCAACTTTCGTTGTCATAGAGAGCAAGATCTTCTATGAGTTCCCATGATTGTTCCGCACTTAGATCACGTAGCTTACCACCGACCGATTGGTCAATGGCTCGCCTCGTGGAGAGTTCGATATGGTCATAAAAGATTTGGATTTGGAGCCAAAGATCTATGCCATGATGAGGGACTTTTTGGAGTAAGTCCTTGAAACGAGTCCATGCTTCATAAAGAGATTCATTTTGACGTTGTTGGAACATCAAGATGTCATTTCTAAGCTTAGTAGTTCTCCCCGGTGGGAAAAATTGAGCAAGGAAACGAGTGGTGAGATCATCCCATGTGGTGATGGATCCCGCGGGTAAACGCTCAAGCCATTGACTAGCTTGATCCCGTAGAGAGAATTGAAATAGGCGTAATCGGGTTGTCTCTCTAGTTTCAACACCTAGGTCTATGGAATCTACGATTTTTAGGAAGTCCTTAAGATGACGGGTTCAAGGATGTTCCCATCGTCCATGATGTCGGGTGGTGAAGAGTTACGAACAAAAACACAAAGAAATAAGATAGACTAAAGAAAACCTAAAAATAAAAATAAAATCTTACTAGAAAGGAATCTAGCAAGTAGACCTAATAAAAAGAGATTCTAACCTAGACAATAACTATTCGCCGGGCTGCGGCGCCAAAAACTTGATACGTGGGAATCGCACCAGGCTTTACCTCTCAAGGGATCTTGAGAAGCTTACAACCCCCACCAGGCAGTGTACCTGATCGTTGTAGTATAGTATAGTGACAAGTACCGGGGGATTGATCGTTCAGCTAGGAATAGTGTCGCTAGGATTAGAAAACCTAAATACTAGTTCTAAAGATGAGAGATGATTATTTTTGTATTTTTTTTTATATTTTTTAGAAAGCGAGTAAAAATCTCGGGTTTGAAGGATTTGGGCGGAATTAGTTGCTAGTCAACTAACCCAATACTAAAGATGCAATCAAAATAAAATACAAAAATGAAAATAAACTAAATTATACTAAGGTTGTGAGCAATAAGTGGAGAAAATGTGTTTACTTAGATTTCACTACTCCCTAGATATCTTTTACACGTTAATTACTTGTTATAGTTGCGTGGATGACGGATTGTATTCCTTAATACCATTCATGGGGTGGCGCACTTAATTCCCCAATCCTATGAGTGCCTACTTCACTCCTATGTCGAGCCGGCTAAGAAGCTCCTAACATAGGATCATTAGAATTTACTCATGCATTAAATACAATCAATAAAACCTAGTGCACGTCAGTTCATGTTTCCTAAGACGTTCAAGCATGTTACCATTTGGAGATCTGCCAGTTTTCTTAAGCCTAACATCGAAATCATTCATCCAATACAACCATAAATAAGTAATCAACACATAATCAACATCTAGGTTTCATTAGATCCAAGCAAACACAAGATAGATCTAGCCTAGCATGATGAAATTAAGACAAGAACAAGATATAGACAACCAATACATAGACATATTGATTGAATTAAAAGAACACTTATCTCAATTACACATGAAAGGTATCAAGGGCTGAGAACCCTTGAAAAACCTGTAAAATTCGTGCCAAGTTCGTACTTAGGGTTTCTCCAAAACTTCTCTCTTTTTTAATGTGAAAATTAGAAAACTATATATAGGAAATAGGGTCTGACGGCGTCAAGAACAAATTTGTGACGCCGTCATCTCGCCGCCAAAATACTCCTCGGACTGCCTTGATCCAGATCTGACGCCGTCAAGTGTTATGTGTTTTCAGGCCGTCATGCATTTTCCTCTTGACGCCCTACCTTGTGACGCCGTCAAATATGTACTGGATCGTCATGGAAATTACTCTTGACGCCGTCAAGATTTTCTTCTTGACGCCGTCACCTACTGTTCCCAGCAAGGAAAATTAAGACTTTGGCGTTTTCTTCACATTTATGCTCCAAAAACGTCCGAATTGCTTCCTTTTCCAGATTTCTCTCCCAAAGTACCTAAAATCACAAAAGGAACGATTTAGGGCAATATTTGATCAAATAAATTCAATTCCGGGGTTAAATGACCCCCTAAAAACGGTTCATTTTTCGCCTCATCACATACCTTAGCGTTGTACTCATTTTTAGTACACGAAACCTCTAGTACACCCCTCCGAGCCTATCTTTTCGCTTCTAACTTTAAGCATCTTACTTAAATAAAGAATTTGTTGCACCCCACTTAAATGTACACCCAAATCGCCCTAGCCTTCCGTGTATGCACTCATCTTTAGTGCATTATTGTTATTTGTTTAAACCCTAAGTTAATTATCTAATTGATTACATGGTTACTAAGTCGAGTCATATCCTTGTACATATTGTTTTGGGACGATTGAGACTCATGGGTAAAGTACTTGTGTTATGGAGTAATGGGAAGAACATCATATTATTACCCCCATATGTGTGTTAATCTTAAAAGTACTCCAAGTGTTTTAATTATCTTGATTCGAGTCATTAGATTAGTTTATTGTAAAGTATGTAAAAATTCAAGTGTAAGGGGAATGTTCATTCCCTATGATGTATTATTTTGGATGGAAGGGTAAGAGTGTATGCAAAAAAAAAAAAAAAAAAAAAAAAAAAAAAAAAAAAAAAAAAAATCGAGAAAATCAATAAAAAGAAAAAAAATAGAAAAAAAAGAAAAGAGAAAAAAAAAACATACGGACTACCATCCCGTTTCATTCTATGTTTGTTTTATGTTTATGTTATTTTTCATTTATTAGCTTAAGTCGAGTCTAGTCTTGGCTTAGCAACGCCATATTGTACATGTAATTAACCAAGATGATTAACTCGCCACCAGTAAAGATTGCCTTTATCCAACAAAACCGTGTATTCCATATCCCTACACCTAACGTTACAACCCTTTGAAAGACCTCTTTGATAGTTTATCCTAGGTGCTTACGCCATGTGGTGGAGGTTTGATCCTTTCCCAAGCCTATGGTAATCTATTTTGCTATGACAGATAGTGAGAGATATTTTCCATTTCCATTTTGTGATATATACTTTATTACACCCGAGAGATGTGAGTATCTAAACACTATTTGTGAGGTGCTAGTGAATGACCTCCGTGCTTGTCTTTGGTCTTTAGTGGAACGATTATTTGTTGTAATTACTTTTATATTAGTGTTAAATGACCCCTAACTTGTATTTTTACTAGAATAAAAGCGCATTTGCTTGAGGACAAGCAAATCTCAAGTGTAAGGGTATATGATGAGGCGAAAAATGATCCGTTTTTAGGGGGTCATTTAAGCCGGAATTTGAATTTATTTGATCAAATATTGCCCTAAATCTTTCCTTTTGTGACTTTAGGTACTTTGGGAGTGAATTCTGGAAAAGGAAGCATTTTGGACGTTTTTGGAGCATAAAAGTGAAGAAAACGGAAAAGTCTTAATTTTCCTTGCTGGGAACAGTAGATGACGGCGTCAAGGAGGATTTGATGACGGCGTCAAGAGCAAAATGGATGACGGCCCAGAGAAAACGTGACGGCGTCAGAACAAGGGCGTCAAGAGTAAAAGTGGTGACGGCCTAGAACAAGATTACACATGACGGCGTCAGATCTGGATCTAGGCAATCCGAGAAGATTTTTGGCGGCGATATGATGACGTCAGAACTTTTCTCTTGACGCCGTCACCTCATGAAATCTATATATACTTTTCTAATTTTCATTCATAAGAGGGACTTGTATGGAGGATTTTAGGGTCGAACCTAATAAACCCTAGCTCGTTTGTAACAGTATTTTCAAGGGTTTTCACCCCTTGAAACCCTTCATGTTCAATTGAGATAAGTATCCTTTCAATTCATTTAATATGTCTATGTGTTGTTTGAATATATCTTACACTTGTCTTGATTTTAACATGCTAGGCTAGATCTTTTGTGTGTTTGCTTAGATGTAATGAAACCTAGATGTTAATTATAGGTTGATTGCTTGTTTATAGTTGTAATGGATGAATGATTTCAATGTTAGGCTTAAGAAAACTGGCAGATCTCCATTGTGTAACTTGCTTGAACGTCTTAAGAAACATGAACTGATGTGTACTAGGTTTTTATGGTTGTATTTAATGCATGAGCGAATTCTAGTGATCCCATGTTAGGAGCTTCTTGCAGGCTCGACATAGGAGTGAAGTAGGAGCTTATAGAATTGGGGAAGTAAGTACGCCACCCCATGATTGGTATTAAGGAATATAACCCGTCATCCACGCAACTGTAACAAGTAATTAACCTGTAAAAGATATCTAGGGAGTAGTGAAATCTAAGTAAACACAATTCTCCCATATATTGTTCACACCACTAGTTAAATTAGTTTATTTTCATTTTTGTTATTTTATTTTGATTGCATCTTAGTTATTGGGTTAGTTGATTAGCAACTAATTCCGCCCCTCATTCCAATACCCGAGATTTTTACTTGCTTTCATAAAAATATAAAAATACAAAAAGAATCATCCCTCACCTCTAGACCTAGTTTTTAGGTTTTCTAATCCTAGCGACACTATTGCTGAGTTGAACGATCAATCCCCCGGTACTTGTCACTATACTATACTACAACGATCAGGTACACTGCCTGGTGGGGGTTGTAAGCTTCTCGAGATCCCTCGAAAGGTAAAGCTTGGTACAATTCCCACGCATCAAGATTCTAAACCTTATTGTGAAAGATGAAATCAAGAAAGACAGTCTATTCAAATACCACTTTGGATGTAAACAGTTGAAAATCACACATTTATGTTTTGCTGATGATTTAATCATGTTCTGCAATGGAGGCAAAGAATCTGTGTTCACTTTAAAGAGGGCTCTAGATAAGTTCAGTGCAATGTCTGGTTTGTATCCTAATATTGGTAAATGTACTATGTTTTGTGGAAGCCTGGATGATGAGACAAAAACAGAGATAAGCAATATTTTCCCTTTTAAAGAAGGCAAGCTTCCTGTTAGATATCTTGGTGTGCCCCTGGTTACAAAAAAGATTGGAATTGCATATTGCAAGCAACTGGTGGATAAAGTGCAGCAAAAGCTTGATGATTGGAAAAATAAAAGCTTATCTTATGCTGGGAGGGCTCAACTTATAGCTTCTGTTTTGGCATCAATGCAAGTTTATTGAGGTTCTGTGTTTCTTTTACCTAAGACAGTGGTGAATGATATTGAAAAACTATTTAAAAGATTTTTGTGGAATAAGGGTGAAAGTTGTAAAGGTAAAGCTAAAGTGGCATGGGTAGAGATGTGTAAACCCAAAGATCAGGGTGGGCTTGGATTTAAATCATTAGAAATATGGAATAAAACACTTCTTGTCAAGCACTTATGGAATGTGGCTGCCAGAAAGGAATCTTTGTGGGTTAAATGGATTAATGTGGTGAAACTGAAAGGTAGAAGTGTCTGGGATGTTGAGATTGAGACTAAAGATAGTTGGAGATGGAAATGCTTATTAAATCTCAGAGATATTGTTGGTAGGCATATGAGGTATAAGATTGGTGATGGCAAGAATGTTAATATTTGGCATGATAAATGGAATAGTGAAATCTCTTTGGCAAGCAGAATTAGCAAAAAGGAAATATTTTATGTTGGATTTAAAGACACTAACTGTGTGGCAGATATGATTGATGAGCATGGATGGAAGTGGCCTCCTAACTGGTTAAGTAAATACAATTGGTTGAGTGCTATTACTGTCCCAACTCTCAATAATCACCCTGATGAGCCCATTTGGATTGATAACAATGGTAAGGAAAAATTATTTTCTACCAGTACAGTGTGGAATGATATAAGGGGTGATTCTGCAAAAGTTTGCTGGAAAGATCTAGTATGGCATTCAAATTGTATCCCGAAACACAGTTTTATTCTATGGTTGGCTGTCAAAGAAAAACTGTGTACTCAAGACAAATTGGCAAAATGGTATCCACAAAGAAGTTATGTATGCAGTCTGTGTAATAAAGAAATTGATTCTCATGATCACCTATTCTTCAAATGTGAATTTGCTAAAGTCCTGTGGGAGAAAGTTTGTGGAATGGCTAAATTGTTAGTTAAGGATGATTCATGGGAAAATATTGTGATATTACTAAGTAATGAAACTAATGGAAGGAGTATATGGGGTACAATCAGGAAACTATGCATTGCTGCTACCATTTATTACATTTGGCAAGAAAGGAATTGTAGACTATTCAACAATTGCAAAAGGAATGTAATGGAGATTTTTGATATCATTTGTGAAGAACTGAAAGCCAAAATGGTATCCATTACAGTCAAAAAATCAGCCAATGTACTTAATGCAGAACAGGTATGGAAAATCAAATTTTTAAGGAAAGGTTCTCATCAATATTGGTGATGGAAGTGGATGTCAGTATGGATATTATGAAGTCTCATGATGGTTTCAAGACAAAATAATTGGCTGTTACTATGATTAAGTCATGGATGCTGATTGAGAATATATTAAGGGGTGTTTGGTAACTTGTTTAACAGAATCAAAAAGTCTAATTTGATCTCTGTTTCTTATAATCAGGCCATTACATCTGTGAAGTACCTTGTATCTTGGAGTCTTAATTGTGAGACTATACCTATACTAGCCTCTTAGTTGTTTCAGTTTGGCCTTGGGAGGAAATTGAAATGCTAAGTTTGCTATATAGGAGGTCAAGCAGTATGGATGTACCATAAAGTAGGGCTTCCTTTTGTGAAGGGTAAATGGTCTTGGAGGATGATGCATGATGAATGGAATAGAGAGGTGTGAAAGATGAACCTTCTTGGTCCATTCAATGCATCATCACAGGAGGATAGGTTGGTCATCATGGAGGGAGTGTGTTCCCAAGCAATTGAAGCCTTTCTTTGAGAGAGAAATGTAGGTTGCTTGGCAGAGCCCCTCCATGGATGGGTTATGGGTGCCTAGTGATGCCACTCTCTATTCTATCTTGGCTACTGTGGTGGCAGGTTGAGTGGCATGATAGAATGGAGAATGTGGAAATGTAGCTAGATGGTGAGTGCTTTTAAAAGGTGAATTGAAGATTAGTAAGGATGCATATGCTGAATGTTCTGGTTTTGATGAGATATGCTATGATCTGACCTGTTATGCTCTGTTATGATCTGTTTCAGATGAATGGTATAGTATCAGAGTTTAGTTAGGTCAGACATATAGTCTAGATATGTCAGATATCGGATAGATAAGAATATCTTTGTTGTATGTTTCTTATTTTGGAATAAAAGATTTTTGGGAGATGTCCAAAAATCTGTTACTTATGATGTAAATCTTTTGGAATTAATATAATTTCACCTTTTGCGAGAAAAAAAAATCCACATGATAAAGTATAATGTTAAATAATTACTTAGTGTTTATGATTACAAAAAATATATGATTAAATAGATCAACGAAAATCTATATGATAAATATTTTATTCGTAAATTAATCAACGAAAATTCCTTAGTCTTTTTTTTTTAGCTTAGGCTAAGTGTAATGATCAGTTGGCCACCACCGCGTCGCCGCCACTACGCCACTACCTAAGGATGCGTCCCTCATAGACCAAATGTCCAAATGAAGAAGATGGTCGGCAATCCGATGGATTCAAATGCACACTCTTACCTCTTTTTTTTTTTTTTTTTTTTTTTTTTTTTTTTTTTTTTTTTACTTTATTCAAACTCTTTTAGGAAAAAAGAAAAAGAAAAAAAAAGGCCTTAAAGAAAGGGGTAATGTGTTGCATGCAGAACAGCAGAAGAGGTAATGTATTCTTTTTCTTTGTTAGTATAAATAACTAATTTACATTTAAAGTCATTTAGGTTTGTTTATTTTGTCATTTATGTTTATAAATAGCTAAGTTACACTAACTGATATTTTAAGTGACAGTTTTTTTATAAATAATTAATTATTAATATAATATTTTTAATTTCTAATGATTTTTTAATTTTATTGTTTAAAAAAAAATGAAAATGTAAGTCTACTTGTTACATCAAGTTGGTCATAAAGTATTCCAATAGAGAAAAAACTAATGTGGCAGTTAAGATGTCGGTCTCTTGACGGTCACGAATACAACCGGCCTAAAGAACATGAACTGCACATACAAACTTTCATTGCCCAAAAAAAAAAAAAAAATCGTGTTACACGGTTTAATATGTATAATTAAGTTGGTTTTACACGGGTTATATACAAGGGGTGTTTATTTCGGCTTATGGCTTATTTGGTTTTGAACTTATCTTTCATAAGCTCACTTTTTTTTTAATTATTTTGAAACTTTTCGGCTTATATAAGTTTATTATGTTATAGTGAACTTATATATAAGCCGAAAGGTTTCAATATAAGCCACAAGATGTGAGCTTATGAAACATAAACCCAAAACCAAAATAAGCCATAAGCGATGTAAGCCGAAACAAGCACCCCATATTATATATATGTATGGATATTATGAGCTTCTACTCGAACTTAATAGTTAATGGGGTAAGAGGTAAAGTCGTCAAAATTAACAATTTAAATGTCAGATGTAAATTAACTAGAAATTAACAAGTTGAATCATTCACTTTTTATAGAAGAGTTTTTCTAACTTGTATCCCGGAATATAAATTAAGTACACAAAAGTACAGCCAGTCACATATCTTTTATTTTAAAAATGTACTTTTATGTGGGTTCGGCCGTCTTTTTTCACGAGTCTCACCATTTTTTAATCTTTTTGGTGTGCTTGATTTGTATTCCGAGATACAAGTTAGAAAAACCATTTTATAAAAATCAAGCACAAATGCGAGACTATTGCTTCAGAAATTTACATTTAAACTTTATAAATACAAACATTTATTAAAGTTTAAACCGGCTAGATCGAACATGCTAAATACGACCAAAATGAAATAAAGGCCTATACTGTAGTCGTTGTTGGTGTAGTGGGACACGGAAAACGGCTTATTTTGGTTTTATCCTGACCCACTTAAGTTTTGCCAAGTCATGACAACAATTGCCTAATGTCTTTTTCCTAAAACGACTTTTTTTTAAACCATAACTTTGTTTCCTTTGTGCATGGTTTTTAAGGAGGCCACGTCCCTCCATTATTCTATTTTTCAAGATAAAACAAATTATATATATATATTTTTTTTATTGAAAAACAAATTATATTTTTAAGTTATATTAGATGTGGTAAAAATGGTAGTATATCTTAAACTTTTTTGTTCTGGTTTTTTTATTAATCATAATTTTTGATATTTTGACGGACTAATTTATGAAATTTGAGTCCACCATCGTATAAACTCAAACTGAGTAAAGTATTCCTCTTTTCAGAATGTTTGGTGTATTACTTGTTGTTTTAGGATTTTGGACTAGGGCTGAGCATCGGGTCGAATCCCGACCCGACCTGTCCTAACTCATCCTGAAACCGAGTTCAGTGAAAAACTCAAACCGAATACCGAACTGAATTGCTCGGTTTAGTCGGGTTCGATCGGTTTTGCTTGATATTGGTTTGTTATTTCAGTTTTTGTCCTGACCCGACCCGTCCCGAATCCCCAATTTATGAAAAATCAAAACCGAATACCGATACGAGTATTGTCGGTTCGGGATTTGGGACACTTGGTTTCGGTCGATTTTTCAGGATTGTCGAGATTCGGTCAGTTTTGCTCACCCTTATTTTGGACACTTTAACTGAGAAGGTAAGCTAGGTAACCAAATATACATGTTAAAATTTCCATGTTTTAAAATAATCATGATATACCTTTTTTCTCTATTTTTTCCTCCTTTCTAATCATATTATATACCACTATATCTTTTTTATATAATAAAACAAAACCCTTATTGAAAATTTTTCATTTCAAAAAAATGGATTAATAATAATTTTATTTAAAAAAAATTATTTTCTTATTAGATAAGATTTTATATTTATCCATAACACAAGTAGAAGATAAATACAAAAAATATAGATAAGATGCATTTAATAATAGGATTAAAATTTTTAAATAATTATCTTTAATAATAAAAAACTAAAATTAAACATCATAAATCAAACAAAACAAAGATTAAATTATCTGTTTTTTAATAAATAAAAATATATTATTTAAAATTAAAAAAAAAAAAACCGTGCTTGCGCGGGCATTATAACTAGTTATATCTATACAATATGTTAAACTTGTACTCTCTGTTTGATAACCAAGTATTATATTACGTATTATACATGAAAAGTTACTTTATAAACAAAATTGATATTTAGAAAGTTATATAGGATCGACATGACAAATATCTTTTTATCAATGAAAGATATTTCTGTTTAAAGAAAAGTATTGTAATTGTTATAAGAAGTATAAAGTAAATGATAATAATAAAAATAAGAATAAAAATAAAAATAAAAAGAAGAGGATAAATATGAGGAGATGATGTATATCAGTATATCTATCCATGCTGTTTTCTTGGAACAAAATCTTTGCTAAAGTTTGGAAGACTTTCGGCATATTTGGTTGTGGAGGTCATGGCTTGAATGTGACTCTCCAAACCCGTCAAATTTGAAGTTTGACTAATACCATTATGTTATTTCGTTTTGTGTAAAAATCACTATATTTAATACTTTCGTGTATAAAAACTTTCACTTGCATTAATTTAATTTCCCTTCTTAACAGTTTGTTATAAAAGAGGTGTCGTAAACTCGTAACACACTTTTTTTTTTTTTTTTTTTTTTTTTTTTTTTTTTTTTTTTTTTTTTTAGCATGAAAATCTGAAGAAAAAAACTTGATTTTGTAAGGTACTTCTAACAAAAAGACTTGTAAAAATCTACGGGTAGATAAGACAGCTGAATTAGATGATATTGTTTTCTTGACTTAGTAATTGTTTTTGATAAGACTGTGGTGTGTGCATGTGTGGATGATTAGATATGATAATTATGTAAAGCTATGGATAATACAAGTATTTAGAATCGACAGTTCCTTGACTCCTCACCGTTAATTTTTACCCATACACAATGATGTCTAATCAATTAAAATTTAATACGAAAAGATACCTTCTTTATCGTCGACAGGGAAACCATTGCTTAATTTACGTTCAATAACCTCAATTTTAATCTTCGTATCCCTAGCTCGTGTTGGCTTTGCCTCTTAAGTCTTAACTACATATCCTTTGAACCTTCTATGACAGGCCATTTATATATTTAAACATCGAAGACGTTTATGTAAGGTGCCTCACTGCCCAAGCAAGTTGGCTTTTTTTTTTTTTTTTTTTTTTTTTTTTTTTAAATTTTAGAATTAACAACCGTTTTGATAAACACAAACTTGGATAGAATAAACAGGCAGATAATTAAAGGATTTAATGATTTGTGAAACACATTCTTGAATAGCCAATTTGAACCCTTAATAATCACCAAGTTTTCGAAGAAAACCAGATAGAGGATACCTTTACGGGTTTACCAATCCTCGTGACATATTTAATACTAAGACAACATGTCGTTTTGGTTTTTGATCACGAATAGATGATAATCGGAAATTTTGAAACACCAACTTGCATAAAACAAGAAACAACATCATTGCTTGAGTTGAGATCCATGAAAAACTCATACATGCCATAGAACCTATCAACCAATCATAGCCATTCATTTATTTTTTTTTTTTTTTTTTATTTTTTTTTTAACAACATATCTTGCAACCACGACGAGAATTAAATCATCTTTCTGTAAATATGCATTGTTATATACTTTCGACGATTTTTTTTTTTTTAAATTTTCGTCTAGAGAAATCATATATGATTCGTAAAAATCACATATGATTTGATTTTTACAAATCACATGATTCTTACGAATCATATATGACTGTCTTACGAATCATATATGATTTGTGAAAATCATGTATGATTTTTCTGGGCGGAAATTTTGGAAAAAAAAAAAAAAAAAGTTCGTCGAAAAAAAGTTCGTCAAAAATATATAACAATGCATATCTATAAAAAAATAATTTAATTCTCGTCGCGATCGCGATGGTATTTTTTTTTCGCGTAACGATTTACGGTTTACGAGACATTTAATCTTTAAAAAAAATGATGAAAGTTTATCTTTTTATTTTGATAAAAAAAAAAATAGTTGCTAAAATTGTTGATTGGTTATATAGTAAAACTTGGATTCTACCCGGATCTTTTGGCCATCATGCATTTACCATACGCTAAATATGGACAGAAACAACAATGTCATGTAGCTTAAACAGTTAATAAGTACACATAAGACTATGTTTATTGGTGACCTTTTGTGTGGGTTGTGGGTTGGGGTCACGATCGATTCTCCCCTTTCAACCAATCACAAATTGACATGTGGCAATCGGTTGTGACTTTAGGTCACCAAGTGACCACAAATTGGCAATCTTTTGTGACCGGTTGTGACTTTAGGTCACCAATAAACATAGTCTAAATGAGTCATAAACATGAACCAAATGGTACAGATAGACTTTGATGGATTAATAATGGGTTGAAAATCATCAAAATAGTAATCAAGTTTGAGATTGTTTCACTTTGGTCACTCAAACTTTATATTAACTATAAAAATTATTAAAATTTTAAAATTATTTCATTCTTGTGTAATTTTATGTTATAGTGACATGAACGGAACACATTTTCAAACTTGGTTATTATTTTGTGGTTACTATTTATGTATAATCATGCATTAACATGTTGTATATAAAGTTAGATGAAAGTAATTAAATTCAGAGGGTGGGTGTTTAAAATTAATGTACAGTATGTTAATGCATATATGGATACTTTAAGCAGATCAATTTTAGAAAAATTATATGCAAATGAAACAATTATGAAAGTTTTTTATGGTTTTTAATTTTTTATAGCTGATATAAAGTTTGAGTGCTAAATTAGAACACTCATTAAACTTGATTACTATTAGAGTATTAGATGAAATATTCTCATTAATACTGTGACATGAAAGTTTTGAACTTAAGCACAAATTGAATCATAACTAGTACTACTGCAAACTGGAGGTGCAAATCGATACCTGATTTTTTTTTAACCGGCGGTTAAACTGGACCCGGTTTTTGTCATAACCAGTTATATTAAAATCGGTCCGGTTTTTTTTAACCGAACCGGTTAGACCGGTTATGGGTTTTTATACCCAATCGATTTTTTACCGGTTATATAACCGGGTATACCCGGTTTTTAAATAAAACCGGTTAAAACCGGTTATATTTATTTATTTATTATTTTTATTTTATATATATATATATATATATATATATATATATATATATATATATATATATATATATACACGTGGCCCGTTAAAAAAAATATATATCAAAAGTTACCGTTATAAATTTAACCGGTTTTACCCGGTTTTGTTCGGTTTTTTTAAATTTAGAGCCGTTTAAAAAAAAATGAAATATAGCCGTTAACCGGATTTAACTGGTTTTACCTGGTTTTTTTCGGGTTTTTTTGGGTTTTACCGAGGCTAACGGCTAGTTAGCCAAAGAGCCGTTTTTTTGATTTTTTTTGAATGTTTTTCAGAGTTTTAAACCACTATAAATAGAGGTAATGAGTTGGGGTTGAAAACACATAAAAAACAATCTCATTTCTTTCTTTAATCTCTCAAAAATGCTCTAATATCGCTAATTCGCTATAATGGAAAACGCACAATCACAACAAGCTTCCACTACTCCCTCCTCCGTTGCTACTAGCCGAAAACAACATTACACAAATGATGATGTTGAGAAAATTAGACCAACTACCCGAAAAGGTGATGTGTGGTCTAATTACGAGTTGTGTATTATGAAAGATCGTAATGAAAGGGCGCGTTGCAAGAAATGTGGGAATTTTTATAGCGCCGGGTCTAACACTACACTTAGGAGTCATTTGGGTAGTTGTAAGGCGGTTCGAAATGATATGTCGCAAGGTACTATTGGTGCGGATGATCAAGTTTTTATATATGATGCGGATGCGCTTCGACTTGATTTTACGAAGTTTGTCATTCAACAAGGGCTTCCATTCAACCACTTCGATAACGTCAAGCTTACGGAGATCATCAAAAGGAGGCTATAACCGAGGTATCAACATGTAAGTCGTACTACTCTTAGAAGTGATGCTTTTAATTTATGGAAAACGGCTAAAAAAGATATTATTGATGGTTTTCGTGAATATAAATATGGTGTTGCTATAACTACGGATACTTGGACCGCACCACATGGTACGGCAAATTCTTTTCTCGCCGTTACGGCTCATTGGTTTAATCCCGAATCTTGGTTATTAATGAAACGGACAATTGCTTTTAAACTATTTGGTTATCCTCATACGGGATCTAATTTAAGAAAAATTTTACATGACACTTTAATTGAATATAATTTAGATGATAAAGTTTTTACGATTTTACTAGATAATGCATCAAATAATACTAAAGCTATGGAATTGTTAAAATTACGTGTAAAACCTATTTTAGATGGTGTTTTTTTTTTTTCCATTCCCGTTGTGTTGCTCATGGTATAAATTTATCCGTACAAGCGGCTTTAAAAATATGTGATAGTTTAAAGATGAAATTTCGGAATTTATTAGTAACTATATTTAGTGTGAGCAACGAATGACAAACTAACTATAAACATTTTCGAAAAATGTGTAATGAACAACCCCTAAGACCTTACTTTGATAATAATACTAGGTGGAATTCTACTTGCATAATGTTTGAAAATATATTACGACAACGAGCAACTTTACATGCTTTTAATGATAGACTTCTTAATAGAAATTGGTCCGTTATAATACTATCCGACCAAGATTGGGATCGACTAAATGAATTAACTATGTTTTTACAAGTTTTTAAAGAGGCAACAACTATATTATCGGGTGTTTATTACCCAACTAGCCCATTAGTTTTAAACCAAATTTATGCTATGACGGAAAAATTATATGAGTTTAAAAACTCACCTACTAAAATATTTAAAAAAATGGTTAAAATTATAAAAAAGAAATTTATAAAATATTTTGCTAGTTTACCATTGGTTTTTACTTGTTCCACCGCACTTAATCCATGTTTAAATGTTGGAGGTGTAGAACTTTTAATAACAAAAATAATGAAAAATTTAGACTTATCTTTTGGGGTAGAAGGTGAAGACCCCAACTATATAACATCTCAAATTTTTAAATTTAACGATAATTTTAAAAAATTATTTGGAGTTTATGCAACAAAATATGGTCAACAACAAAACCCAATTGTTGACCAAATGCGGGCCGGATCGTCCCGAATGACAAGAGATATTAATATAAACCTTTATAATTCTTTATTTGAAGACGCTACAAAGCGTCAACGAACATCGGCTCCAACAAGCGAATTGGGACAATATATGGCTACAAACTTTTTAAGAACTTTAAGTCCCGATGAGTTCGCAAACTTTGACATTTTGGCTTGGTGGAAAGAAAGGGAAATCCAATTTCCAATTTTATCCGCTATGGCTCGTGACTTATTAGCGGTCCAAGCTTGGACGGTAGCTTCTGAATCGGCCTTTTCTACTAGTGGTCGACTTATATCGGATAGAAGGACAAGACTAACCCCCGAAGCCGTGGAAGTATGTGTATGTTTGAAAGATTATTTGGACGGAGTAGATAGGATACAACATGAATCATCGTTGGAAGGTCCAATATTAGATAAAGAAGTTGAAGAAGGTATATTAAGAGAAGAAGATGAAATGGATATATCACTTTCGAATACCGAAGGCGAATTAGATGAAGGTGAGCTTGAAGAATTTGATGTTGAAGATGTAGATGTACAAGATTTTTTGGAAGAAAATGATCTTGACGATAGTAGTTGAGTATAACGGGTGATGGCAATGCCGAAGCTCGATATACTTGATTACACTAATATGTTTTCGGGTGATGGCCATGCCGAAGCTCGAAATGTAGTAGTATTTATATGTTTTTATGATTGTATTGTTTAAATAAAAGTTATGATTGTATTGTATAAATAAAAGTTATGATTGTATTTTTTTGTTGTATAATTGTATTGTTTAAATAAAAGTTATGAGAATATTGTTTAATTATATGTTTGATAATTAACAATTTTATTAAATAAATGTTCGAAGTTTTTAGTCAAATTCCGGAAAAAAACGAACCGGTAAATAACCGATAAAAAATCCGAATCCGAATATTTTTAACCGAAAAAAGCGAACCGGTAAAAAACCGATTCCGAAAATTTATAACCGAAAAAAACTGATTCCGAACATTTATAACCGAAGAAAACCGATTCCGAAAAACCAAAACCGAACCGAAACTAGTTACTAGAAAAACTGGTTTTTTTATAACTGGTTATTAAAAAACCGAAAAAAACCGATTTTTTTGCACCTCTACTGCAAACAGATAATGATAACTAGTAACAAGGGCCTGGCCCATGTTGTTTAAGCCCATACAAATAAAAGTAAACAACAATTTTATTTATAATTTTTTTTAAATAATTTTACAATCGTATAGGGTTTTCTTTATTTCATTCTGATTGGGAATATTTCGCTTAAATCCTTAAATTAATCGTGTTATTTTAAGGTAACCAATTGAAATTAAACTTTTTTAGCTTGTATAATCTATTGTATGACATATTTTCTTGATCAGATTATTCAGTTCATTACTAATAGCACTATGAAATTTTATGCCTTTGTTGCTGTTAATATATTTTAGGCTGATTGAAAAGGGGATTTTTTTTTTTTTTTTTTTAATGTGAATTAGAAGGATTTAATACGATAAGCCGGTGTCGAAATACTATATAGTTTGTTAATACTGATAGTGTCCAATGCAGGCTTCACATTTGAGGTACTTAGGTTTGGAGATTTTGTTGGATTAATATTCTTGTTTTAGAGTATAGACTACAAGTTTGTGTAATTAAGGAAGGACCCGTTTACCAGAGTGATTGGAATATCGACAGTAGAGTTATTTGCAGTTATACAAAAACATACTTTGCAGAATGATTGAAATAGAAATTAGGATGTGTGCTAAAAGGAGAGAAAATAAGTAAGTTACTTCGGGCTGATTTGGACACTATCGGTATATAGCCTTTTTTTCATTGTGCTTGTTAGTGGAAGTTGGAAGTCATGTATAGGACGTTGCTGCATATATCATAAGGATTAAATATCTGCATGTTATATCACATATGAAGCTTATGATTTTAGGGGGTGTTTGTCTAAGCTTATTTGAGCTTATCGAAATTTTGATAAGCTCAAGCTCATTTTTTGCTTATAAGCTATACACTTGAGCTTATGAGCTTATCAAAATTTTAGTAAGCTCATTAGCACATCAAACAAGCTTAGAAAAACACCCCCTTTGGTATAGATGGATGATGATGATTGACATAGACACATACCAAGGATTAAATATCTGCATTCTATGCAAGTAAATGTGTATCCTGCAAGAAAACCTATAACTGAATGCGTATTTAAGTGTTGGCAGTTCTTGTTGTATAGTATGCATCTCTTTACAAGCCTAGTTCTAGCAGTGTTTTTGTTGAGCATTTTTATGAACTCTTTAAATTCAATTCTAGGCACAAAGTTTATGCTTTAACACAAAGAAAGTGAATTTAGAGTAAAAGAAGTTTTTTCTCTTTATCAAAATTTTATATCGTTGTGTGAGATTGAGCAGAGACCGAACTGAAAACCGCAATAACCAAAAAAACCGATCCAAAGCAAAAACTGACTGTTCGATTTAGTAAATTGAAAGACCGACTTTTGCAGTTCGGTTTTCACCAAAAAACCAAACCGAAATAACCGCACCGAACCGATCCGCCATATTCAAAAAGTAGTTTTTTTATATAACTAAACCCATTAATATTCTAAATTAAGTATTATAGAATGCTTTTGTTTATACTTTTCCAATTAATCATTTCACACACATTTTATTGGTAAATTATGGAGTTAGTTTTTGGGTCATGTAAAAGATTTCTCTTTTTTTGTTTGCAATTCATCATTGAAGTTTTTCAAAATTCTCCAATTTAATTGGATCTTACTGTATTTTAGGTTTATAATTTCATATATGTTTCAACATATCATGTAACCTTGAGTTTTTTTTTTTTTTTTTTTTTTTTTTTTTTTTAACAAATATATAGTAAAAATGATAATTTGAAAAAAAATCTTAAAAAACAGAAAAACCGAACCGAAAAAACTGTGCGGTTTTGGTTACTCTTTTTGTTAAAACTGTAACATGGTTTTGGTTTGGTTTTTGCTAAAACCGCACCGATCCGCACCATGCTCACCCCTGAGAGCGTATCTCTAGATAGATTAGTCTTCCGTTCTCGATAACAACTGCTGATCACAGTTACAAAATTGTAGGCTAAGTGGGAATTGATGTCATTAATTCATCAGAAGTTTGAGAGTTGCTATGATGATAAACTAGTATCTGGTATTTAGCCTAAAAATTCTGTTCTGATAATTAAGATTGACTGTTAGCAAAGGCGAGACACCTAACATTGGCAACATTAAACGCATAGCTGTTAGAAGATTTAAGGCATGAGTATCCGTTAGGCCCGTTTCTGGCTTTTTCATCATAATGTTCAGTTTGTAAATGTCTGAAAATACTTAAATTATTTATCATTTAGTAATTTGTTTTTTCAGGTATTCCTAATTTACCAAAATGTCTGGAAGGCACCGTATGCCTCGAGGACCCCGTGACGGCCCTATGCCTGTTATTCACCGAGGACCCCCCGGGCCCCTACCTCCTCACCCTGCCATTCTTGAAGAGGAGCTTGAACTCCAACATCACGATATTCAACGGATTGCGGCTGAGAACAGACATGTGGTTGAAGAAAACGTCGCTTTTCAAAGGGAGTTGACTGGGGTCAAAGATGAAATTTATAGTTCAGGTCAAATCATCCCCAAATTGCATGCCGAAAGAGATGCAAGGGCCAGGGACTTAACTGACAGAGGAATGAAGCTTGAGGCTGAGCTTCGTAAAACTGAGCCTCTAAGGGCAGATGTCAGTCATTTAAGAGGTGAAGCTCAGAAACTGAATTCATTGAGGCAAGATCTATCAAACCAACTTCAAACACTAACTAAGGATACAAATAGATTGAGGGTTGAGAATGAACAGGTGGTCGCTATCAAGACGGATATAGATGGGATGCGTAAAGACCTTGTTGAGATGAGGTATAAATTTTGGTTCTAAATTTGAGCTATAATCTATATCTATACTACTATATAATGCATTTGGGACTATTCTATAATTAGAAAGGCTTAAAATTCAGACTCTTACTTGTTTATTATGGAAGGATTTCAAAATTAATTGGTTAGGAAGAAGGTTGGTTAGGAAGCAAGTTGGTTAGGAAGCAGGTTGGTTGTTCAAACTAAAATAATTTGGCTTAACCATCTCTACTTATAACGCATAAAGACAACTAAATGTGTAACCGAATAACGCAAAATATAGTCACAGGTACCCGCCGCCGCATTGCGCGTGTACCGTTCTAGTGTTTCATGATTCACCACGGAATAATATTTTCTTATTTATGCAGGAGAGATTATGAAATGCTGAAGAAAACAAACGAGGAACATATGATTCAAAAGGAAGCAATGGAAAAAAATCTTATTTCAATGGCTCGTGAGATAGAGAAGCTACGAGGAGATCAGATGAGAACACGTGGACTAGGTAAGTCATCTCTCATGAAATGCCAAATGTCTTAAATACCCTTTAAAGAGGACAAATTCAGAGAGTCTAATGAACCTGTATCATTATCAATGGAATTGAAACTGGTTTACGTGTGGTTTTTAATCAGTGTTGTTCCATATGAATGTAGGTGGTGGGGGATATGGAATGATGAGTGGAAGCCCTGATATGAGGTATTCAGGTGGTGGATATGGTGACGTATATGGTGGTGGTTGGGGCTCTTATGATCACCGAGGACCTCCACGTCATTGATCTTTTCAATGGTCTTCGGTGGTTCATTGCAGCAAGGACAGAGAGGTGTAGACGCCGTCAATATGCCAAAGCTACATTTTATCTTATTGGAGTAACCAGTATGTAGCGTCTTTCTGTTGGGTTTGGTATTGTAGCCTATCTGCATGAGATGGTTGGTAACTTGGTACATATACAATGTAACTTCATCTTTATTTTCAACTCAAGTGTATGCTTAAAGACATCTTGTTTCAATAAAAAAACCAAAATCATCCAAAACATTCAATGAATGCAACATACACGTAAAAACATGCATTGCAAAGGCACAAATAACTGAAACTGCTAATTAAATTTTCCCCTTGGATACATTTGTTACCGGTTCTTGTTTCACTTTTTGTAAGCATACATATGACCATGTTGAAATGCTTAAAACAAGATAAACCAGGATGGACGAAACAACTATTTAGATTTGAATGCCACAACAATAGAGAAATATGTACAGTAGTTCGTATCGCACTTCCAAACAGCGATGCTTATATGTTTAGCGTAGGTTGTGTCAGATTTGATAACTGGTAGCAGTGGAGGCAACCTCCAACAGATAGTTGGATTGTGTCGAGTCATTAGGTGGTTTTGATCATTGGGTTAACTGATTGAATGTGTTTTGCTTTCTACTTGTTCTTTTTCTTTTTGCAAGAAACATATCAGAAAACATGTGTCGTGAATTAACAGGGGTGTAAATGAGACGACGCAACTCGCAAGTTATATCGACTCAAGCTACTCGGGTATAATTTTGAGTCAAGTTCTTATATCGACTCAAGCTACTCGGGTATAATTTTGAGTCAAGTTCAAGTTCTAAAAAACTCACCTCGTGAGGCTAGCAAGCCTTAGCGAGCTTCGATTGATATACACTTTTACCCTTATTTTCATGTAATTACATATTTTTCATAAAATTGAGTCGAGTTGAGCTTGATAATTCATTGTCGAGTTCGAGCTTCGAATGCGGAAATACTCTATCTCGAGTCAAGTTTCAAGCTCAAGTTTTCGATGCTCAAGCTTGAAATTTAAAACTCAACCGAGCTCGAGTCGAGTTTCGAGCTTGGTTGTGCTCGGCTCGTCTACACCCCTTATTGAAACATACACATTATTTTAAACTGAATTACCAACATACAGTACTAAATATTGATATTCGTTTTTCAAAGTAACATTGGAGGTTATTACATTCTAAATCTAAATTTAAATGCACTACAAATTATCATAATCACAAGCAAACCAATAGCCTTCTTTTTGCAGAAGAAAATAAAGTGTAGCCAGCTATAGCAACACAAAAAACAGACCCATCAGCAAGAACGCCTAACTCACCCAGCAGAAACAAAAGAAAACAAACACTGTAATTTCAAACCAAACTGCAGAGAAAAACCGTAACCAGACATAACCAGCTTCTTCAGCCGATCCCTTTCCAAGCATGCCAATGGGATTGAGATTACATCCGAATTATTATTTGCCGCTGTTGTAATAATGAATTGTTTTCTTTTTTCAATGTGAAATGTAATCTAAAATCTGTTATAACCTTTTATTATTTGCCGCTGTTGTAATAATGAATTGTTTTCTTTTTTCTTCTTATCTTTTCATCCCGTTTCTGTTTTCTTCTTGACTCGTTCCCTTTTCCAAAGGAAGTACAGTTTCCTTTTCCAAACGGAGTGTCATGTACAACGCAAATCGGTCAAATCAAGGTATTTTAGAAGCGTGAATGTGAGATTACCAAAATTTTAAATATACTCTAAATAAAACAACTTGAATGAAAACAACTGTTTATACTTCACATGTCCTTTACAGCAAATAATTCCCAGGTCATTGTTATTAAATATCAATAGAAAAATCATTTAAATTTAGTCACCACATCTGATGCAATACATAACTTGTCATCTTGTAAATAAACATAAACAACGCGGGTGTGAAATTCAGCCGTACGGCATCATCCAAAGCATCATCCAACATCTAGATACCACCAAAAAGGCATATACTGGGAACAAATAAACAAAAACACATCCCATGTGACATCCTCTCCTGCATTTTAACTAATTTACTTGCTAAAAACCAAACACCCACCTACCTAACACCAAACGCCAAAAGGGTCCCTCTTCATGACTATCAATGCACAAGATACACTAGGTACAAGTTACTCTAAACATGACCTCTTAGCAGCAATACACTCTGGTGTACCACCACTAGCGCATGATATACAAGGCATCCCCTTTTGAACACTCTTTGACTTTCATTTTTCATTTTAACAACTATTACTCATGAGAACACTGGGTTCCACCTAAAGCTATAAAAGTAACTGCCCAAATCAAGTCTCTTTCTATCAAACAATAAGTAGGTGCAAACTGCAAGTATCAGCAGACCAAGAGTAGTAAAAATGCCAGAATACTGTGTGACAGGCGGCACTGGATTCATAGCAGGATACCTCATCAAATCGTTGCTTGAACAAGGCCATACCGTTCGAACCACTGTTAGAGATCCAGGTATCATCATGAACACCAATTTTCCCAAAGAAAACAAATTAATTTTGGAGTTATAATCTCAAATTTTGGAGTTATAATCAAATCTTCGTAAATATGTTTCAAGCATTTAAGACGTACACACTTTCGATTTCCAATTTCGCTAAATTGCTACTGGTATATATCAGTCATCTTATAGAAATCTACTTTAGCACAGTAAAAGGGATCATTTTTGAAAGGCAAAGCAATATATAAAAAAACTGGGCCCTAAAAGATGGTGTTAGACCTTGAATACAGCAAGAACAAAAGAGCATAATTTTACATACCGCGAATATCCAATAATATAAAGTAAATTGATCTCAAAAGTAGCAAAAACCTTTTTAACGAAATATGTATGTTTATTATCAAAAAAAATCTTGTAGTCCTATCAAGTGGTGTTTGAGCAAAACCCTGGAACCATTAGATTGCCAAAAGAGCAAAAAGATTGGTGATTAATCTCCTAGTTTCTTACATATAGTTTGAAAGAATGGAACACTGATTGGTTCTATCAAAAGACAAGTCATAAACGTTGGCATGGTTAACACCTATCAGAAGCTCAATGTGGTTCTTAAACTGAAATAGAAGCTTTGGAAAGAGAAGTCATCTTCATCTTCTTTTGATTCCAAAATTCAATTTGTCATTGTCATTGAAACTTAATGTTATTTTAATTTTAATGCAAAACCATATCTTCTAAAAGAAGTAATTCCATTACCATAATTTTGATATAATACAATACAATGGAAAGGAGGTACATGATTCACAGTTTTATTTTCCTTCATTTGTCGGGCTATCAACTATTCATTGCAGAATTTGATGTTGACAAAATTAAGTCCTCATATAGCCCAAAAAGAGACTACTGGAAATTACATGACATCATTTAAGGTCAATCTTTTGACAAGATTCTTATTTCATGGATTCTCATAATATGTAGAGAGCATAAAGAATTCATTATTCAAACAAACTTAATGTTTAATAGACATAAAAAATGACTCACGATGTGATTTGATAGTTTCCAGAATTCTTAGTAAGACTATCATTCAAGATGGACAATAAGGTTTACATTATTCTTTCACCTTTTTAGTTACAAATTCAAACAAAAAGCCTTATCATCGCATATTTATATCATATCAATTACGGCAATTTATTTCAACTATATGCAGATTATATCTAATTTAAATAACCATCAACTATTCTACTGAATAATATTTCATTATAACACTAATCTTTCCGTAGTTCTCTAACCATCATAAATGGGCAATTTGAGACATGAAAACAAGGCAACAAACAAACTGAAACCGAATATCTACTTTGATTAGAATTGTATGAAAATAACTTGCACTTAGAAATTCAGGAGTGTAAAAATATGAAACTGGCAAACTGAGTTTGTCCAGATAGGAAGTGAAAGGAACATGAAGGTGGAAAGACATTCTTATCTATTTCTACTTCAAGATGCATTACAACAATATGATGACCTAACCTTTTTTCTTCTCATTTTTACCAGAAAATATCGAGAAAGTAGGGTACCTGTTGGAATTCAAAGGAGCACAAGATAGACTAAAGCTTGTAAAGGCCGATCTCATGGCAGAAGGAAGTTTTGATCAAGCGGTAGATGGTGTCGATGGGGTCTTCCACACTGCCTCTCCTGTAGTTGTCCCATATGACCACAACATCCAGGCAAATTTCCTTTTAAAAAGTAACATCAACATAACAAACCCATTTGTTTCCTAAAAAAATATTGTATATTAATTTATCCAATCCAAATATAATTATATAAATGCCACACTTTGAATTTCAAGGTCATATCTATCACTTTGAAAGCACCAAATTGAGAAGTTTTGGACCAATTCAATTGTTTATTGTGATTTAATCAAATTTATTTATATCAAAACTTACCCTTTCTTAGGCGAAGTCAAACTGAAACTCTAAATGTAAATTAGGAGTAACAAGAGTTTACAAGCTTTAGAATACTAATATCTGCAGGACCCTAACTAAACGATGCATAAAGGAAACTATAAAGGCTCATTTAAGCCTAATCAAATTTATAACATTCGTCATTCTTGATGTTCAAAAAAATATAATTTATAACATTCTTTAATCGAGAAAATAGCTTTTGTTGGAAGCAAAGTCAAAATAAACCGTTATTCATAGATCAAGAGTAACAAGATCTTAAAAACATACAATACTATCATTTACAGGAAACCCTAATTGATCCATGCATAAAAGGCACCATGAATGTGCTGACCTCATGCAAGAAAGCAAAGAGTGTAAAAAGGGTAGTGCTGACCTCATCATGTTCTTCCATAAGATACCGGTATGACGTCCAACAAGTTTCTCCTCTTAATGAATCGCATTGGAGTGATACTGAATACTGCAAACAACATAACGTAAGGGAGCACTTTCAGTCTTAAAATTAATATATACAGTAGGTTCTCCGTTCTCATTGACGTCATTTAATGTCTTTCGAGTTTTTTTTTATTACATACAGCTGTGGTATGCATATGCAAAGACAATAGCAGAGGAAGACGCGTGGAATGTAGCAAAGGGAAGTGGGATAGATCTAGTTGTTGTCAACCCTTCTTATGTGGTGGGCCCATTGCTTGCACCCCAACCAACAAGTACACTCCAAATGATACTTGCTTACGTTATAGGTAAGTACTAAAAGTGTTTGTGAACTAGTGCATGCGTCTACCACAAAACTGACAAAATAGACACTGCAGTTCGTAATAGGGAACAAGTTTCGCCAATTTATGGAAACTTGTATTTTGACAAAATCAGAGATACTGCTTTGATGTACTTCTGATAATCAGATGTAAAGAAAATTCAGATTATTTAAGGAATTATTAGGTAAGAAAAAGTGGAATGTTTTGCAACATAGAGCAAAAGTCTATCAAAGATAGGTGATATAGGTAAAGAATTTTGTTGCAGCAAGAATAAGAACTGGTTACCCTAACCTAGTAAAAAAGACCCCTATGCAAAAAAGACCAAGTAAAAAAACACTGCAATTGGCACAGCCTTGCTAGTTATAATGTTCTTTTTTGCACTTTTCAATCAATGGCCGACATGCATCTAAAAGTTAGTAACATACATAAAATACAACATTTAGTGAATCAGATTTGAGTTTAACAAACTTTTTCATATCAGGGGCAGTGGACGAATACCCAAACACAACAGTAGGATTTGTGCACATAGAAGATGTGGTGGCTGCTCATATTTTAGCAATGGAAAACAAAGAGGCTTCAGGCAGACTTATATGTTCAAGCACAGTGGCTCACTGGACAGAGGTTATTCACATGCTTAAGTCAAAATACCCTTCTTACCCTTATATCGCCAAGTAAGCAGACACCTATCTCCTTTTTTTCTAAAAATCAATTATTAATTGTTGAATGTTACTTAACAAATAGATGTGGATACCATTAGGTGTAGCAGTCGAAAAGGGGACGACAACCCACATAGCATGGATAGCAGCAAGATATTACAGCTGGGACTACCTCCATTGAAATCACTCGAGCAAATGTTTGATGACTGCATCAAAAGTTTTCAACAGAAGGGCTTTCTGTGAGGTTCATCGTAATAAACTAAAGCAATAATGCACTACAACATCATGCTGTTTTTAGCATATTTAGTCAAAGTTTCCTTTCCATTTTTCAAAGCAAAAAGACTGATAGTAGTGAATCTTGCTAGAACTACCAGAATACTAAATTATAAGAGATTTAGTATAGTGAATGCATTTATGAAGTGTTTTCCATGAGACTGTTTTAGATACTATAAAACATGAGCACAATGTTTATTATGATCAAATAGATTAAACCAAAGTCTACCTAGAAGGCTACGGTTTTTCCTGAATTTGGGCTACTGTAAAGATGAGTATCAACAGCTACTTTTAGAGGTAAAAATATCCCAAACAGAAAACAGATAAGCAATCCCAAGCAACCCCTTAAACATGTGCACAATAAGAATCACAAACATAATATGGTTCCACAAGTTCCCTACATGATCATAACTATCAATCATAAACAGGACGGTTTCTTTCATAGTTGGAATTAGAACAAAGCACAGTTCCTTTCATAGTTAGAATCAGAGTCCGAAAACTTACCATGGTGTTAGATCCGCAAAGCAGCACTCTGACGTACGATCCAGATCAACAACACCTTATCGAAATATAACAGAAAACCAACACCTTACAAACTGTGGAAGCATAACAACAAAGCTTTCTTCCAATTCCCAAAAGATCACGCGTTTTTGCTCATACGTTGTAATAACAAATCCAACAGTCAATCACATTGTTAGAAACATCATACATAAACATACAACCAAACCAAACCAAAGCCTAATCAACTAACAAGATTTAACATCGAAAATATAGTCAAGTAAAACCGAAACATTTATTACCATCCAATGTATACCAAACACAAAATACAAGTCAAATACAATTCACAAAGTTAAAAAAGAATCCAAGTACGAAATTAACCGAAACAGAAACAATGTCATTTTATCAGAACCAAACAAAGACCGAAAACAACAAACAAACAGAGTTTGAAATACCAAAGACACAGACCGTTTTGCCGAATCAATAAAATGTACAAAACAAAACAAACATCCAGTCAGCATAAGTTGTTATTTCCTTCCCCCATTCATAACATCACATCTCTCGAGAGAGTCGAATAAAAAACCCCTCCCCTCCTCTCATTCTATGTTTAAATCGTCGTCAAGTTTACTAAACTCACCCATCAAATTCCCATTATTATCAATCACAAGCATATCTACACCCATCCCCTTCCACGGCGGCTTATTCTCCTCCTCCACGTCACTCCCCTGACCCGACCCGGACCCGGACCCCGTCTCCGACCCGACCCGCTTCCCGTACTTCATCGACTGCAACGCCTTCGACGCCTCAATCTCCGGGTTCTCAACCTCTCTCACCGGGTCGGGTCGGCCCGACGCCAACATCCGGGCCCTAAACTCCTCCTTTTTACTAACATAAGCTCTAGAAGCTTCCTCAGCCGTTAAAAAAGTCCCTAACCATATCCTCTTCTTACTAAACGGGTCACGGATCTCAGCGGCCCATTTACCCCACTTCCTCAACCTAACTCCAGTAAACCTCTTTTTATTATTATTATTACTCTGGATGACGTCATCTTTGCTGCCGATGACGTCATCCCCGCTGCTGATGACGTCATCAGTTTTTTTACTACTGTTATCATCAACAGGATCGGAGATGACGATCTCGCAAACGATTCTGCGAGGGGAGCGAGGCCTCTTGTTGTTGCTGTTGGTGATGACGTCATCAGATTCGTCAGAGGAGGAGTCGGTGGCTTCTGGATCGGAGCAAATGACTCGAATCTTGCGGAGGTTTTTGCCGGTGAATTCCGATTGCTGTTTGTTGATGATGGTTTGTTTGAATCTTTTAGTTAAACGGTTGGACATGATTTGATTGAGTATGGTTGGATTGATGGCTGGCTGGCTTGTTTAATACATAAACGATGGGTGGTGAATTGAAGGGCAGGAGATATGTTTATGGGTATTTATATATATTTTTTTTAGGGTTTTTTTTTTTTTTTTAGATTGCACCGTTTTAAACTATTTGGACTTATCGAATATTCTTTGTTGGTTTCTGTTAAAGCCTAGTATGTTTCGGCTTAAAAGTAGGGTCTTTTTTTGGCCCGTTATCAAAGGCCCAACTATTTGTAAGAGCATGTGGTGTCTGGTAACCCTAACACTCAGTTCTCAATTGGAAAGGAAGAGGAAATGAAAGGAAATTGATACAGTAGTTTTTTGTATTTTTGAGTTTTTTTTAAGGAAGAAAAAGGAATTGGAAAGGAAATAGGGAGGAAGTTTTTTAATTAAATCTTCCTCCCACTTTTGGAGGAAAGAGAAAGGAAAGGGAAATTGTTATTGTGTAAAGACTAATATACTCATTTTAAAACATGTTACATTAACAATTAAAGGGCATATATGTAATTTGACCAACTAATTTTCCTTTTCCTCCGACTCAAGAACATGATTATGATTACTTTCCTTTTCCTTTCCTATATCTCAAGAACATAACAACTAATACTTACTTTCCTTTTCCCTTTCTTTTCCCTTTCCTATTCTTTTCCATTTCCCTTCACTTAAAACTCAATAACTGAGCATAAATGTAGCAAGAACGTGTTGTTATATCGCGTAATATTTAATTACTATTGTATTTATTATTTATTTCAACTCAAAATTATACATATACTCCCTCCATCCCAATTTATTTAACCACTATTGATTTTTATAGCTTTTTTATACAACTTTAACTATAAATTATTATTTTTCTGTTATATAATATTTGATAAAAATTATAAGAATGAAAATACGTTTAAAACACAATCCATTCATATGTTTAGCATAAATCATTGTATAACACAAAAAGAATAATTTAAGGTCAAAGTTAAATGAAATTGACTTCGAAAGTCAATAGTGGACAAATAAATTGAGACAGAGGGAGTATACATTTAGGGGTGAACATCCAAACCGATAAAAACTAAAGCGAACCGAAATTGATTTTGAGGAAAACATGAATCGAGAACAGAACTGATATGAACCAAGCCAAACTGAAATCGGACCGAACTGATATGAATCGAAAATTCGATCACATAGTTTTCGTGATAATGATTTTATTCGAATTTTAATGAATAACTTTATCTCACATTATTTAATATTAAAATGTCAAGTACATGTGTATCACGATGCAATGGCGATACCGAAATGTTAGTCAGTAGTTTTCAAGGTTGTGATGATTGACGATGAAAATGTACTTGCTAATCAGTAGATGTTGTGTAATATTCATCACAATATTATATAACGTGTAAACATAAAGAATGTTCGTATTTTATATGTTTACACGTTTTCAAACTTTATAAATCATCTGAAAATCTTCATACTTTGACATGTATCATTCTTTTCAATCGAATTTGTTAGCAAAATAATTAGGACACTAAACTTGTACTAAAATACATACATAAGTGATAAATGTTTTTTGAATATGTAATTTTTAAAATGTCAATAACCAAACAAAAGTTTGCCATTAAACTTACATTAATGAAATCTTAAAATAATTATGTGTAAGAGAATTATTGTTTAATATATTATAAATAGCATTAATCAATTGTACATGTTGCCTATTAATTAGTATTTCTTTAAAATAAGTCATTTAATGAAAGAAAAATATATGTAGTATAATATAATATTGAGTTATATATCAATCTTTTATATAATACAACAAAACCCCTATTGCGAATTTTCCATTTAAAAAAACGCATTCATACTTTATTTAGTAATAATTTTATTTAAAAAAAAATTATTTTCTTATTAGGTAATATTTTATATTTATTCATAACACAAGTAGAAAATAAATACAAAAAATATAGATAAGATACAATTAATAATATGATTAAAATTTTTAAATAATTATCTTTAATAATAAAAAAAAAACTATAATTAAACATCATAAATCAAACAAAATAAAGATTAAATTATTTGTTTTTTAATAAATAAAAATATTCAAAAAATTTTAAAAAAAACTCGCGCGTGCGCGGGCATTATAACTAGTTAATAAGTATCACTTAACATGGTACCGAGCCATGCTTTTGTTTAATATTGTGTTTTAGACTATCACATAATGAAGCAAAGTAAAAAAAATAAATAAAGTGAAACAAAAAATATTGTATTATCGAGTATCAATTAAGGAAGAAAAGAAAATAAAAATGACTTGAAAAAAAAAGGAATCGATTTTTAAATAAAAGAAATTTGGCTGAAAATATTTACTTTATATATTTTTACTTTTACTTATGAACAAAACTTTGAGGGTGCGTTTGGTTTAACACTTTAGAATAGGTTTAACTTGATGTGATAATAATCATTTGTTTGGTTAAATCTTTTGATAACAGGAATGATAAATGGAATGAAAATGTGATAGTATACCAATTTGGTGGGTATTGGTTGGTTTTGTTATTTTTGTGGGTCCTCTTTTTCTCCTCTTTATTATATGTGAGACCATCTCTATATTATTTCACATTTTTATTATTTGAATAAACTTTTATATTTAAAATGTATTATAAAATATATTTAAATATATATAATTTCTCTTTCTTAAATCCAACTTCCATACAAAATTTAGGTGGCGTTTGGTATGTAGGTGTAGGTGGGGTTGGGTTTAAAGATGTGTCAAATCCGTAGTTTGGTTTTATTTGGTTAGTTTCACGCGCCAGATTAGTTTTAAATTTTCAACCCCAACCTACCTGGTGGGATTTTGGTGGGGTTTGACCATTTTTATGATTGAAAAATCATTTTATATTTTTAGAAATATATGAACCACAATATTTGTCATTTTAATATTAATTGTAATTATTAATTCTTTTTTAATTATTTAAATAATCACTTTAAATTAAATATTATATTTTTTTTCACCTCAAATCTAAATCCTAAACAAAATTCAAACCCAAATCAAAATCCTAATCCTAATCCTAAACCCATCTACAAACAAACTCACTTACAAACCAAATTAAGATAGTCTCTCTCTTAAACCTACTTTAAACCCAGCTTAAATCTGAACTAAGCCGTCAATCAAACACAAAACTATTGCTGCTGCAGATTGACTATCTTGATTGTTATTGGTGCAAATTACTAGTATTACATTGGCTGGTCACCATGGATTTTTTTTTTTTTTTTTTTTTTTTAACAATTGAATTAATTGGTTTTGCTATTTAGGGGCCTACAACATCAATTGAATTCTTTGATTTTGCTTTCAAGATTCTCTTTTTAGTCGACTGATTGTTTTCTGGGTTATCCATTCGTCGACAAGAACATAACTACTTGTTTTCTACAATCTACGTCATATATTTTACAAATGTTAAATGTGCATATTTAGTGAGACCTGATCACGCAACACAGTTGATAAGTCATTCAAATACAATTTCGACACCGTAGTAAATAGAAAAGAAAATGGATTTTTTTTTTCTAAATCTCAAAAAAAAAAAAAAAAAAAAAAAAAAAAACAACTCCATAGCATGAAGATGTGATACGTTCACTAAAAAAATCTATGTAATAACTTTAAAAACTACTCTACAGTTTTGTTTTTTTTTTTTTTTAAGTATTGGTTTAATTAATTTCGTGTAACGATTAACAGTTTGTAAGATATTTTAATTAAAAAAATGAAAATGTGTTTTTTTATTTGATGAAAAATGAATAGCTGAGATTGCATGGATTATTCTTAAGATAAATACTAGTTATAATGCTCGCGCAAATACGGGTTATTTTAAAATTTTTTGAATAATATATTTTTATTTATTTAAAAATAAATAATTTAATATTTGTTTTGTTCGATTTATGATTTTTAATTATAGTTTTTTATTATTAAAGATAATCATTTAGAAAGTTTAATCTTATTGTAGTTGCATCTTATCTATATTTTTTGTATTTATCTTCTACTTGTGTAGTATATCAACAAAACGAATTTATAAATTTATAAATTAAAAAATAATAGATTTGATGATTGTTCCGTATATAACTTTTGTATCTCACAATATACCTCCTCGTATTGTATAAAAGATTTGATGACAAAAACTAAAAGTCGATTAGTTGTTACGAAGTTGGTTTCCTCAACTTACCCACACCTCACAAGTCACAATATGCCTCCTGTTATTCTATAAAAGATTTGGTATGACTACTCTAAAACTATATTAAACTATTGTTTCAGTAACTAGTTATAATTCCCGCGCACGCGCAGGTTTTTTTAAAAATTTTTGAATCATATATTTTTATTTATTAAAAAACAAATAATTTAATCTTTGTTTTGTTTGATTTATGATATTTAATTATAGTTTTTTTATTATTAAAGATAATTATTTAAAAATTTTAATAAACTATTATTAATTGCATCTTATCTATATTTTTTGTATTTATCTTCTACTTGTTTTATGGATAAATATAAAATTTTACCTAATAAGAAAATAACCTTTTTTTTAAATAAAATTATTACTAAATAAGGTATGAATGTATTTTTTTGAAATGTAAAATTCCCAATAAGGGTTTTATTGTATTATATAAAAGATTACTTGACTTAAATAATCATATTGCAAGTTAATCTGATTAATTGTCATTATTTTTTGTTATTACTTAGCGTGAAAGTAATGTTTTTATTTATTCGCGGATCTGATAAATGAAAGTTTTTTGTCAGTCGTTCATGTTGGGCCCAAATGCCCGATGAAATATAATAGCTTCTTGTTTCCGCCATTTGGGCTAACGTAGTAACCCATCTACCCACCCTCCTCTGTTCCATGACAATCACAAAATATCCAAGTGGACATCAATGACCATCTTATGTACATTATATTGGCTTAAAACTTTCTTAAAAGTAAATAAAAATAACTTCATGTGTCATCTAAGTATCTAACAGCTGTGCCAAGTTGAGAAGAAAAAATAAGGTTTGAAACAATATATTATAATTATGAATATGACTTAAGAACACAAGTGCAAACTTTGGTTTTTAATTATTTTTGTTATGTGTATATTTGACGAAATGGGCTTAGACTGATGTTGAAGCTTATATTATAAGGTGGAAGCTGGTGCTTATGTTGTAATAAAACTGTTTGACGAATTAGTTGGAGTTGAAGCTTATTAATCTAAAATTGCATAAAAATATACCAAATTAAATTCAGATTTATTTCCAGCTTTTGTGTGATAATACATTATATTTGTAAGGTATTTCAGTAATTTGATTAACTATAAGCCCGTTTCAAGTTTCAGCTGGCTCGGGCTAATGGAGGATTATGGCTTATAAAAGCTTCATAAGCCTGTGTGACAATCAAAACTTATTTTATAAACTAGTTTATTTTAAAAGCTCAAGCACCTATAATTAAGCCCTTATAAGTCATGCGCCAGACATGACATATATCTAGGTTTTAATAAATGTATGGCACATGACTCACATGAATGGCTAAAGGATTAAGATCCTTTTAACTTTTAACTTAATATGAATGGTAATATTCTCACACAATCAAAATAAACATGAAAATGAGTCCACAGTATGTCTTACTGTTATGTTTGTAAAGAAACATTACTACTTATGTTCATATAAATTTTAAAGAATCTCATGGCTGAATCTATAATTTCTTTGAGCATACATGGTTGAACTAAAGCCACAACGTTTTGTGGATGTGACAAGCAATATTACTTGTTTCTTTAAATCAAGTAAGGCAATCGCAAGTAACGAAGTAAGATATATGATAACTGATAAGAGTCAGAATCCCCGTATTTGGTATAAGTATTACTCCGTATACCGTAATGAATGGATTGTGTTTTACGATGTACCACCGGTAGCCAATTAGCACAAACAACGACGCTATTTAAAACGCTATGGTAAGAAACATTAACATAAATAAAAAACAACATAATAAGTTGTGAATTTGGACTAGTTACGTAAGAACTTATAAGAAACAAGTAGCTTATCCATAAAGGAATACCATTACACAGAAGTCAACATACTCAACGGAATTGCATGAGTTGAAAAGTCCAGTCAAATACTTACGTTCCAGACTTCCAGAGTAATTCTCTACAAGCAAAATGGCTCAACTTAAATTTGTACACGCAAATCAGTGTTTAAAAAAGTCAATTTGATCATTAAGAACCTTGAAAAACTTTATAAGATATTCTAATAAAGGTAACTACTTGACTAGAGATTACGTGAGAAATTTGTAACCCATTAGTATGGAATATCAAAACCAGAAAAATTAATATTACAAGCAAAAAATATGAAGTGAACAATACTTTGAGCAAATGTTGTTCAACTATAAAATGAAATGTAAAGAGTTATTTTCCTCAATCACAATCAAGTGTGAGTTATATATTTATCGTTGAGATTATCATCTAATCAAAATTAACCATTAATCCATTTAACGATATCATTTTGTACTGCCATTTGTGTGAGTTTCAATGATGTTTTGTTTTTGCTTAAGACTTGTTTTATAAGGCATAAAATATATATATGGTCAATTTGTTGTTGTTGTTGGCATACGTCTCATATTACTTGTAGATTTTATAATGATCTTTGCAAGCCATCTCCCTGGTGTAATAGCCGTTCAAAAAAAAAAAAGCCGTCTCTCTGGTGTAAACCAACTTTGACATAGATAACATTTCTGAAGAGTCGATGATATAAACAATATCAATTATTCGGTACCAAAGGGTTTGTGTTCCAATGATACCCCTTGTTGTTGTGTAAGAAGATTCTTAACCAAATGAGTCGTTCTTAGGACATATGAGATATTCTTTATCGTGAGATTCTAGTTTCTGTTCTAAAAAATAAATAAAAATAAAAATAAAAATTATTCGATAGATAAATTGAAGGACCAACAGTGAAAACAAATTAATTATTAAAACCCTTGACTGTGTCTTTCCTGACATGCTCTATTTACTTCTAAATGCGTGCATATTTTCAACAAATAATGGGGAACCGAAGAGTCCAAAAATATTTCAAAATTTTAATACAAACTCTTCGTTTCCCCATTATTTGTGTATATATTGGATACTTCCACATGTTGTTGCATATCAATCTATTATTAACCTCAAACACATCAATCATGTTGCCCGGAAACAAAAAATCAAGAGATGCAGATGCTACCGAAGACAAGGAGTTAAGCAAAATACCAAGTACTGAAGCAAATGTGGCTTGGGAAAACCCTGTATCTAACCTAGAATCGAAAGAGGAAGATGAAAAGGAGAAGGAAGAAGCAAATGAGCAGGAAGCTGAAAAGGAGAAGGAAGAAGCAAAGGAGCAGGAAGAAGGAAAAGGGGAGGCAGAAGAAAGCCATGCTCAAGTGGAACAAGGAAGGCGTTCTGCAGCGGCAGAGGAGCATTGGAAAGAGAAGGCTGCAATTAAGAAATTAGAAAAAATTGGATCAAAAAAACAAAAAATGATGAAAGTTCAGAAGATGAATGTTTAGAAACATTCAGTTACGATGACGTACATTTGACATACGCTTCAGATTAATGTCAATATTTAATGAAACAAAATTTAAATGATAATATAAATCTAGGGGTGAGCAAACGGACTGATGGACCGGACCGACCGACAAAACCGGCCGGACCGGACCGAACCGGACCGACCACATTCGGTCCGGTCCTCAGTCCAATCTTTTCGGTTAATTCGGTCTTCAGTCCGGTCGGTCCGGTCTGGACCGATAAAAAAACCGAGAAAACGTGCCAAATCTTTCCTATTTGGACCGGACCGACCGAAGGACCGACCAGACCGGACCAAGACCGGACTGACCATATTCGGTCCGGTCTCGGTCTATGGTTTTTCCTTAAGTCGGTCTTTGGTCCGGTCCGGTCTTGGCCGGTCCGGTCCGGTTTTTGGACCGTGATCACCCCTATATAAATCTATGTTTTATCTATTTTTTAATTTTGCTATTTCCATTTGATCAGGTTGCATTTGCATATGCAGTTTAAGGGAGTGTTTGGAATAACCATATGTTGACTTACAAAGTCAATAAAGACCAAAATCATAATTAAACAAAGACCAAAATCATATGCAGTTTAAGTTCATAAATCGTCCCTAACGTTAATTGTTGGGTTAACTAAGGTTTGTACTAATAGTTAAAAAGTGATTGGACTATTATGCCCCTCAAAGTAGAACAGAAAACGTGCGTTGACCAAGCCCAAATGGGTCAAGGGACGCAATTGACCTAAAAAAGCCAACTTTTGAACGCATGGCGATTTTTTTTAAAACTTAGGGGGCCAGGCGATGTTTTTGGAAAAGTTTAGGGACCAACGGTGTATTTTTGTCTGCAATTAAGTATAATTAATTTGTTATTAAATTTATATAAGTAATGTATAAAATATAGTTAATTTTTTTTATTATATATTTTCTTTCTCCTCAATTTCTTTCATACCAATCCTAAATCCTAATCCTAATCTAAACCCATAAACAAACCAAACGAGCCCTTAATTGATAAAAAGTTTGAACAAGCTCAAGCCTAAGCTCAAGCTTAAGTTTGGGCTTAATTAATAATCAAACCCAATCTTTATATTTAGGGTAAAATGCAAAAATAGTCCCTAAACTATAACGAAATCGCAAAAATAGGACCGAGACAAAAAGTCACGCAAAACAGCCAATAACGTTACGCAAATTTGCAAAACAGCCACCGAGAGGAATTTTCCGTTAGTTTTCCCGTTAAGTGCCATGTCACCGAGGGCATTATCGTTATTTCATGGATCTTCTTATCTTCCGCCAACCTTTCGAGGACTATTGTGACATGACCTCAATGGCTAATTTGCAGAGTTATTTTCATATTAAATTGTCAACGCATTCACACACACACACACACACACACACAAGTAGAAACACACACACACCCGTAACCAAATAATTATCATTTCCTTTTCCAGTAACATGTCTCGGTGTCTTGATCTTGTGATTGCTTGTAACTCGTTTGTCATATCGGAAATGATGTTAACCCATTACCAGCGAGAGGTTGAGGAGGACATTCATCATGCACAAGAGTTGATGAGTAGGTGCCAAAAGCAGTCTAATATGCTCCGTATTAGGGGGGACCTGATTTTGGAGCTCCAAAACTTAAGGGGCTGAGAACTGCAAGGGCCAATGTGAACAAGCTTAGGAGGATTCAGTCAGCTGATATGAGAAAGATGAGGGGGTTGATGAGGATGCTTAGGCAAACAAACGACAACATTGTTTCCAAGATTGAGTTTGCTGTGAGGCAAACGTACATGTGAAGGGGTTGGGTGCTGGAGGCTGTGATGGGTTCTTTTGTTGTGTTTGTTGTGTATGATGAATGTAGGTAGTAGGTGGTTAGGCACTTGTGGAGTTGTGGTTTCTTTTGTTCGTTTTGGTGCCACTGTCGTAGTGTCGTAAGCTAGGTAGATATAGGTGATGATGTAGGTAGGGGTTGTGGTTTCCCCTAAGGTTGTAAATGTATCTTATGGTTTATGAATGGAAGGGGTCGTTTGATCCCGTTTGTCTTGATATACATTGTTCAATTCGTATCACTAACACATTCACAAACATGAAACTGACATAATTGAAACCATAATACAATACATAAACACATACGTTTAAATGCTACTAATCGAAGCAAATAACAGAACCACAAACATATTCATAGTAAAATGCTATTAATCGAAGCAAATGACAGAAACACAAAACAAACACAAACACAAACATATTATGCATAGGAGTCAAGCTTGACTAAACATTTAACCCCATATGAAATACTTCAATTTACATAATATTGTTCGGCATGTACCAAAAAGTTTAACCCATCACAATGCCAGCCCACACCCTTTGGTGTATTCGAAACAGAGGTAGAATAGTTCAAGTTACATTAGTCAAATGACATTACTAAATACAACCAAATTAAAGTGTTTTAGTTTCTACACATTACATATTCCCAATAGATGAACCCATATGTCAATCTTCAAACCTTCTATTGGATGAATCTTCAAACCTTCTACTGGATGAACCAGCATGTGATCAACAATACCTGCATAGTCAATATATGCAGTGAAATGAGGTTACTATAATAGGCAATGCAATGTGTACAAAATATTTGTAAACAGTACATTAGACTCACCTAGTCAAAATAACACCACATTGTTACTCATTGATCTTGGTGCCCGTAGACCCAGTACGCAATTAGTGATTCTTGGTCTTAAAATACCACCACCCTTTACTCCCACATTCACTGAACCAACACATGTTGGGTTCTTCATAGAACCACCGTCTCTAATGACAATACCAACCGATTTGTTCCTGTTAACAACATCAACCTCATCAACCATCTTTCCTTTTCCCTTATCCACAGACCTCTTCACCCTCTTTTTATGCTTCCCGAATTCTGGTTGTGAAGCATCAACATCATTCACTTTCCTATAAGTTTTTGAAGTGCTAGTCCTAAAAGGAGTTGAAGTAATAGAGCACCGCAAGCTAGCATCTTCTTCTACCCACCCGACAACCTCCCCACCATCACCCTCTGCATCGATGTTGTTTAAATAGTAGGGAGATAACACCTGTTTTGTGTGAACAACAAACAAGTCTATAAAACCGGCACAACAACCTAGCTCAATCATTGTATGCACATCATTGTCTGTGTGAATCAGCTTCAAACCTTCTTCTAATGATTTGCCAGGCAAACAAAATAACACAACCCATTTTTCTCCCCTAATGCGTGAAAACATATCATCCAGACTTAGGCTAAAGACATGTCTATCACAGACAAAGCCACAAATTGTAGAAACATTCCCTTGTACATACCTTAATGGACCAAATTCAAAGACTCCATTATTGTGCATGCGGAACACAACTTCACCCCTATAACCAAGTAAATCTGCCACATTTTAAATTCAAACTGTCAAGACATGCTAGCACCTACGAAACTAATGGTATACATGCTAAAGTCAATGCAGAAGTAGTCAATGAAACAATTATGCAGGCTCAAGTGAAGCAGAGCAATGCAGTGTTATATATCTCACCACATAGTTGTAGTTTAGTTAATAAGTTAATGTGGTGATATAGAAACCAATCTGTTTTGTTCCTGAGACACTCAGGATACACATTCAGACTTACTTACAACCAATGTGAAGACTTACTTATAACCAATGGGAACACTTAGTAACTGTGGCAGTACTTTCGTAATGCAAAACACTCTCTATAGCAGTACTTTAGTAATGTCAAACACTCTCACTTATGATATTCTAACACCCTACTTAAAAATATAATAATCTGTTTATCCTAAACCTAGAAAAGGGGATGCATATAAAAGTCTATCAAACATATCATAGCATCCTACGTAAACAAATTTAAAATGGCACATAAATGAAGTATACTACATTAACATACCAAGATCTGTATGCTCTTCTTTCACCTTCCTCTTCTTGCCAGTCCCATTTGCCCTTCCCATCTTCCTTTTTTCAGTAACTGTACTCGGATTAGAACTCCTCTCCTTCTTCTTCTTGTCAGCCTCCTTCTTCTTGCCAGTCCCAACAGGCCTTCCCCTCTTCTTTTTTTTTTGTAACTGTACTCGGATTAGGACTCCCCTCCTTCTTCTTCTTGCCACTCCTAACCGGCCTTGCCATCCCTCTTTTTTTCTCTACAACTACCTCATTGGAGCAACGGCTACCACTTCCAATGGTAGGAATAGATATGGCACCGCTAGCACCCATATTTGATTTATTGAAGGTTCTATTCCACATCCATTGAAGAATTTCTTCAATCATCTCCTTCCCTATGTTTGCATACGAACCATACTTAGCAATAACTTTATCACCAAATTCATCTAAAACATCCTCAAAGACTTCATCATTTAATAAAACCTTGCCCCACGACTTTTCGGATGATTCATCCCCCCCCCCCATCAATAAAGACTTTCCCTTATCATTCTTATCATTATTCGCCATAACTGGGTTCCGTTGTTCCGATTTGATTTTTTTATGTGAGGGTTTGACGGTTGATTTCCTTTACAACGAATATGAATTTCTGGGTTTGTTTTAGGGAGTTAATGTACTCTGAAAAAGCAAATCTAGTAATCTAGTTGCTTTAACTAAATAGTTTACGTTGTTTGCAAAAATAGTCTTCGAAAGATTGGCGGGAGATAAGAAGATCCATGAAATAACGATAATGCCCTCGGTGAAGAAATTCATTATATCTTATTATTATAATCTTTTATATAATAAAAGAATTACATTATTTCAGAGTGTTTTTGCAAATCCCTTCTCATAGAAAAAAAAATGGACCAATAGCAGATCTCGATTTTGCCATGATGAGGAGAAAAATGAACCACTTTTAAGGGGTCATTTAAGCCCGGAATTAAATTTATTTGATCAAATATTACCCTAAATCGTTCCTTTTGTGATTTTAGGTACTTTGGGAGTGAAATCTGGAAAAGGAAGCAATTCAGACGTTTTTGGAGCATAAAAGTGAAGAAAACGCCAAAGACTTAATTTTCCAAGCTGAGAACAGTGTATGACGGTGTCAAGAGGAAATTCATGACGGCGTCAAGAGTGAAAGTGGTGACGACCCAGAAGAAACGTGAAGGCGTCACAAGAAGGGCGTCAAGAGATAATTTTGTGACGGCCTGCGTAAGGAGACCACGTGACGGCGTCAGACCCAGATCTAGGCAGTCCAAGGAACTATTTGGCGGTGAGATGACGGCGTCAGACATTTGTTCTTGACACCGTCACCTTCCAAAATCTATATATAGTTTTCTATTTTTCATTCATTAGAGAGGAACTTGTGTGGAGAAACCCTAGGGCCGAACTTTGTGAACCCTAGCTCGTATTTTACAGTAAATTCAAGGGTTTTCATCCCTTGAATCCTTTCATGTGCTATTGAGATAAGTCTTCTCTTAATTCAATCAATATGTCTATGTGTTGGTTGTCTATATCTTGTGCTTGTCTTAATTTCAACATGCTAGGCTAGATTTATCTTGTGTTTGCTTAGATCTAATAAAACCTAGATGTTAATTATGTGTTGATTACTTGTTTATGGTTGTATTGGATGAATGATTTCAATGTTAGGCTTAAGAAAACTGGCAGATCTCCATTGTGTAACATGCTTGAACGTCTTAGGAAACATGAACCGATGTGTACTAGGTTTTATTGGTTGTATTTAATGCATGAGTAAATTCTAATGATCCCATGTTAGGAGCTTCTTAGCCGGCTCGACATAGGAGTGAAGTAGGCACTCATAGGATTGGGGAAGTAAGTACGCCACCCCGTGAATGGTATTAATGAATACAATCTGTCATCCACGCAACTATAACAAGTAATTAACGTGTAAAAGATATCTAGGGAGTAGTGAAATTTAAGTAAACACATTTCTCCCATATATTGCTCACAACCTTAGTTTAATTTAGTTTATTTTTATTTTTAGTATTTTATTTTGATTGCATCTTAGTATTGGGTTAGTTGACTAGCAACTAATTCCGCCCAAATCCTTCAAACCCGAGATTCTAATTTGCTTTCCTAAAAATATAAAAATACAAAAAGAATCATCCCTCATCTCTAGACCTAGTCTTTAGGTTTTCTAATCCTAGCGACACTATTCCTAGCTGAACGATCAATCCCCCGGTACTTGTCATTATACTATACTACATCGATCAGGTACACTGCATGGTGGGGGTTGTAAGCTTCTCGAGATCCATTGAGAGGTAAAGCCTGATGCAATCCCTACGCTACCATGCCACGTAGGCGAAATTAAATTGATTTTGGTCAATAAAAAGTCAAAATTAAATTGATTTTGGTCAAACTTAATAAATTTGGTGGAGAAATTTGGTTAAGAAAAAAATGCATAAAAATATAGGTATCAAATTTATGAAAACAAAAAACTTAAAAAAAGATGAAGTAATTAATAAAACTTTAGTGATTGATTTTAAATAATTTACATAGAGTAAAGTGTAAAATTACAAGTTTCCATATTTTCTAATAACTTTATAAAAAACACAAATAACCCCTTACAGTTTATACTCCCTATACTTTATAATATAAACTTTGTTTAAAATTACAAGAGACTTTTATCCATTAAAATTACAAAATTTGGTAAATATGCGAGTTAGTTTTAATATACGTTAAATATTTTTTTAAACTAATGTTAGTTTTAAACTTTCATCCATTAGAATATTTTTTTAGATAAAGACTCATGTTACTATTTAAAAGTTTAATTTATATGTACACGGGTTTGAAATACGGCTAAATTATTAGTAACGGGAATATAAATATCAAATGGTAAGCATGATACTGTGATATGAAAATAAATATACACGATTCTACTTATAACAATGACTCATGAAATTGTTATTTAAAATTTGTATATGGATATCCATAAAAATATTTTAAAAACTTTACGGAGCATATTTTAACTTCATCAACGCTCATTATGTACTACTAAATTCACACATTTTATAGAACATGATATCAATAGTTAAAGTTAAACAAAAAAATCAACCTCAACCTCAACATGTCTATCAGTTAAAAACGTTATACAAAGCTAATTATTAAAATAATAATAATAAAACAAACAAACAAACACAAGGGTTAGATAGTCATTGTTTAATATAGAAGGTGTTTTCCTTAAATTATATAAAAAAATGCGCGCATCACAATCCTTATTCGGTAACAATCACCTCCTAAAAAACTACGTAGGTGATAGCCTAACTTTATTAAAAAAAAAAAAACGTTATAGTTGGCCGTTGTAAACGAATTAAAAGTATGTACATGAGAATTATTCAACAAGAATACATAGTTTTAATCAGGTTATTACGTTACTATACTGCGATAATGTTATTGAGTTGGTAATCAAGGATGTGAGATACAACCATATTCTATACTTATGATTTGTGTGTAAACCTCTTTTTGCTTCTGAATAGAATTTGAAAGAGACCTTAAGAGAACTTTGGCTTATGCCTTATATAGCTGATAGTATTTAGTAACTTTTTTTGTTATACACACCAACTTTTAGTAACTCTTTTTTATGTTTTGTTGAAAACTTCTACACTTGATATTTGAGTTTTTACTATAAACACGCTAAGCTATAATAGAATTAGTTGTGAGTTCAGGGGTTTTTCACTAAGCTTCTAAAAAAGCTTATAGCTTTATCATACACCTATTGTGTCATGGTAATTGAATAAGCCAATAAGCACCTTTAATAAGCATAACCAAACACCCCTTTAGTTCTAATATGAAGTTTTCTTATTTGATGTTATGACTAACTTTGTCGTTATCCTCGCTATAATGCAATACATTAGTGATTTTTGCAGTTTTATTATCTTATCGCACATACTAAAGTGTAATGCAATTTGTTGTGTGCGTTTTTTAGAGGAGGATTAAGTATCAACACTTGATTGTCGTGGAATGATTTTTTCTACGCCTGCTCAATGTATATGAATGTATAATTTAGTTGAGTTGCTGATTTAGATAATACATGAATGTATTTTAATGTACCAAAGATGTGTTTTAGTGCCTATATGAGGAATTTTATGGTAGGAATTCTTTTCGAAGTGTAATTTGTCTTTGAATGATTTAATGAAACTTAGCAGGTGTTTGCTGTCATTGATAACACTATGGGTGTCAACCAACGGTCTAAAATATTGGTGTCTTTTACCTTGATGATTTAGGCCAATTGTGAAGAAAGTTGCATTAAAGTGAAAGGTCGGTAAGGATTCAAACAATCCTAAAAGACTTGCGAATATACTCTTTGTCATTTTTTTCATGCATTTATAATTTACTTATACAAGTAATAATAATTTCCTTATAAAGTTCGGGCTTAGAGAAAAATTATTCTTATACATTATACATAAACGTAAGATTAAATTTGAGTTTTACTTATTACATCTCTTTTCGTTTATCTTCATGTAATAAAGAAGCTATAATGTAAGCAACTATATTAATTTGCTAATTTTATGATCAAACACGAGAAGTAAATAACACAAACTTATGAAAATACAACTTTCCAAACAAAAAAGTACATTAGTAAAAATGATGTGATGGTTATTCATAATTAAGTAAATGAATCAATCTTTAAAGCTATCTAAATATGCTACATATTTTAACGAAAATATAAGTAAAAAAAATACTACAATTACAAAACACATCGTAAATTGATAACACGGGTTTGCAAAACTAAAAGCATATATCACTAACCTCTCACGCAGGTCAAGTATTATCATGTGATTTTGCTTGAATAATAAAGTATAATTTTTAATCCAAAAGCATTCTCCTAAAATAATAGGTAGGTTATAACATATACATATATTTTTAGTCCACCAAGTAAAACCATTTGAAAAATGTTAAGTGGTTCATTTCTTAATCAATAATAATACATAATTAAAATGAAAATTTAAAAACCTCTGTGCGTGCACAGGTATTATAACTAGTCTTTTTTTGTACATTATCTAACACTGCCAAAACAAACATGTGACCAGTAACGGGTCATATTATACTTTAAGCAAAACTAGTTGAATGTATAATTTCTTCAGATAAGAAAATAATTCATCTGTTCGTGTTTAGTAGATAAGAATCATCAAAAGTCATCTAAAATGGAGAAATATAACAATAGTTTGGCGATGTGTTTTAGTTTGTCATTGTTTTATTTTTTTAAATTCGGATAGTTGGTAAACTATTTTTTTATAACAATAATTTGAGATAAAGTATAACATAGGAAGAATGTGGGGGACATTGGGGCTTAAGGATATCATTATGCTTAATGGAATGTATTTGTTAAAGTTTAAGAATGAAGATGGGATGAATTAGGTACTTGAAAGTGGAACATGGATGGTGAGAGATAAGCCTTTGCTAGTTCAAAAATGGAACCCTAGTATGTGTATTGAGAAAGAAGATCCTGTGACTGTGCCTGTGTGGATGAGACTTCTAAATTTGCCTCTGGAAGCATTGAGTACAAAAGGGATAAGTGCAGTGGCTAGTGGTGTAGGGAAGCCATTGATTATGGACCAAACTACCGCAAGAATGTGTAATGAGGGTAGTAGAAGGTTAGGTTATGCTAGGGTATTGGTTGAGATTAACGTTGAGAAAGAGTTTAAAGACAGAGTTGAGATTTGTTACAAGAATGATATGCAGGGACAATATGGAAACAAGTTTGTTAAGATTGAGTATGCATGGAAACCTCCTAGGTGTTCACATTGTAAAGTTTTTGGGCACAATCATGACAATTGTACTGTAAGACCTAGATGTGAAGAGGAGATAGAAAAAGCAAAGAATGTAGAGGTCAAAGAATTTTATAATAATCAACAAAGACAAAAGGAGTACAATGGAAATTATAGAAACCAACATGATAACATGACTCAGAAACAAAGAGGTACTAACTTCAGAAGTGGAAATGTAAGGAAGGAAAGTTTCAAAAAACATATGGAGTTCAGGCCTAAGAATGTTCAGGGGAAGACAGATACAAAGAATGCAAGCAACACTGAGAATGGTAAGAATGCAAACTCAAGTAGTCCTTTGAAACAATGGAATGTGGATAAAAGAATTGTTGAAGAGATTAAAAAGAGTGCGAATAAGTATGTTGTTCTTGAAGAAGATGACATTGAGCCTACAGAAGTGTTAAATATAGAGGAAAAAGGAACTGTCAATGGTTATATTAGAACTAAGCATCAACCAGGAATTGATATAACTGAAGAATGGACAAAACCAATGCTTAGATATTTTAAGGACCAGTGGGAGAAAGAATATGTTCATGAACCTGAAGATGAGGCAAATGTTATTGATGAGGGTAATGAATTGACACAGAGGATAGTTGCTGAAGAGGTGAATGGGGTGGGAACTCAGTTACTACATAATGATAATTAGTATTCATGGATAGCACAAAAACTGATTAGAAGATTGTGGCTTGGAATGTAAAGGGGATGTGTAATAGAGATAAGCAAAAGGAAGTGAAGAGGTTTATTAATGATGGTAAATTTAGCATTTGTGCACTTCTTGAAACTCATATTAAAACTGACAGAATTGTTAAGATTTGTGAGTATGTCTATGGGAATTGGGAATGGATATCTAATGTTCATCACAGTCCAAGAGGATGTAGAATTATAGTGGGGTGGAATGCTAATGAAGTGACAGTGATGCCTATTCATACTACTGAGCAAACTATGCTTTGCTATGTAGAAACATTAGACCATAAACAGAGATTCTATTGTTGTTTCATATATGCTGCAAGCTTTGGTAAAGAAAGGAAAGGGTTATGGAAATCATTAGAGTGTTACAAGAACATTGTATGCAAAATCCCATGGGCTCTGCTAGGTGATTGGAATGTTAGCCTCAATGTTGGAGATCACTCTGCTGAAGGGTCATGTAAAACTGCTGATATGCTTGACTTTCAAGAGTGTATTGATGAAATTGAAGTAGCAGATCTAAACTATTCAAGGTGACATTTTACTTGGGTTCAAAGTAGGAAAAATCCTTCCAGTGGTATTTTAAAGAAAATTGACAGAATCATGGTTAATAGTGAATTCATGGAAGCTTACCCAAGTGCCGATGCTATCTTCTTGCCTCATCTAACTTCTGATCATTGCCCAGGAGTCCTAACTATCCCAAACACTATCCAAGGCAAGAAAAAAGCTTTTAAATTTGCTAATTTTGTGACTAACTATCCTGAGTTTTTGCAGACTGTTGAAAAAGAATGGCATTATACAATTAATGGCTGTGAAATGTATAAGTTGGTTAAGAAGCTTAAAGGCCTTAAGCATCACATGAAGAAGTTAAGTTGGAAGAATGGAAATCTTTATGACAGAGTGATTAAATGGAGGCAAAAGCTTCAAGACATTCAAATTAAAGTTGATGCAGATCCTCATAATGCTGATTTGAAAAAGGAAGAAGCTGAAACTTTGAAAGAATATAGTCAAGCTGTCAAAGATGAAGAATACTTTCTGAGTCAACAAGCTAAAGTGGAATGGCTTAGGGATGGTGATAAAAACAGCAGATTTTTCCATAGTATTCTCAAAGAAAAGAAGCATAGGAGCAAAATCTCAGTGATTAGTGATGAAACTGGACAAATGTTTGAAGGAATGCAAGTGCCTGATCAATTTGTAAATCATTTCCACAAGTTTCTGGGATCAAGCTACCAAGTTATGGATATGGATGATGCTGGGGTGTTTATTAATAACATTGTAGATCCTGAAGATGCTGATTGTATGGTCAGAGATGTAACTGATGATGAAATTAAAAGTGAAATGCTTGATATTGATGATTCCAAAGCTCCAGGCCTGATGGATACTCTTCAAGGTTTTTCAAGAAAGCATGGGATGTGGTTGGAAAAGATGTTAGTAAAGCAATTAAAGAATTCTTTGAGACAGGTAAAATGCTAGGTGAAGTCAATTCTACTTTGATCACACTTGTTCCTAAAATGAATAATCCTACAAAAGTTTCTGACTTTAGACTAATTGCATGTTGCAATGTGATCTACAAGTGTATAAGCAAAATCCTTACAAACATAATAAAAAACACTCTTTGCAAAATCATAAGTTCAAATCAGAGTGCATTCATACCTGGGAGACAAATAACTGATAACATCTTACTAACACAAGAATTGCTAAGAGGTTATGAATGGAAGAATGGGGCTAAGAGAGTTTCTTGTAAGGTGGACATCTAGAAAGCATCTGATACTGTTGACTGGGGGTTTCTTGAATTAGTTCTTATCAAGTTTGGGTTTCATAGTAAAATGGTCAACTGGATCATGACATGTATAAGAACTGTTGGTTTCTCTATATGTGTTAATGGAGATAGACATGGATACTTTAAGGCTGGCAGAGGACTGAGGCAAGGTGATCCAATATCACCTTACCTATTCACCATTGTAATGGAAGTATTCAATATCATTGATTGGCCTTAAACAGTCAGAAAATATCAACCAAGTAATGGTCAACAAGTCAAACAGTCTAAACCAATATAAGTTAAAATAGCTTCGAGATCAGGTGATTTGAACAGAAAAAGGGTTCAAGTGATTGTACTACTGAAATATAAGTTAAAATAGCTTTGATAAGCTAGATCAACTAATACGTGAAATCAGATAAGCACAAATGTAAAGGTACTGGAAAACGCGTACGTTTAATATTTAAACGTAAACAACAAAAACGATTTTAACTATAGTAGGAATTTGTATGCCTTAGGGGCTTAAATGCAAATTAAATAAACTTAAAATATTTATTTTATAATTACTAATTTATTTAAAAGTTAATAAAACCTAAAAATGTAAAAAGATATAAAATGTACGTTTAAATTTGAATAAACGTAAATGTACTAAACTAAACGTGAACTCTGTCAAATAAAACTCCACAAATGTGAAAATTATATTTTTGGAATCCTAAACTTATAAGAAAATTATTGGAAATTTAAAATTATTTTTATGACTATTTAATTAATTATTATTATTTAATATAAAATAAGTCTTGAAAAATAAAATTAAAATTTATAAAAGTCTAAATTATTTTAAAACTTATTTTAAAACTAAAATTATATTTTTCACACTATTTATCTAATTATTATTATTTAACTAATTATATTGATTTAAATTATTAAAAATACTAAAAAGAATTAGATAATTAAGAAGATTTTTATAAATCTAATTAACCATCACAGGAATCCTAAAAAATTATAGAAAGTTTCTAAAAATTATATTTGGGCTAATTTACTAATTAATTACTTATTTATTAATTAAAATCTAATTAACTAAATTAATTAAGGAAAATAGGAAATCAACAGTAGCAATCAGGAAAATATTTTCTAAAAATACCTAATGATTTATAAAACTTAAAAAAAATATAAAAAGATACTGTTATTAAATAAAAATTATTAAAACTATTTAATTAACTAATATTACTTAATTATTAATTAAACTAGTTTTAATTATAATAAATATTATTTGAATAGTAGAAAATATGAAAAAATTACAGAAAGTAGATTAAGTAATATGGAAGCTAGGAAAAATAAGCTTGGGTCAACAGCTTATTCAAATAAGCTGTAATAAGCCAAACGGGTTAAATAAGCTAAATGGGCCAAAACTATGTTAAGTATATTGATGTGGGAGAGTATGACGGAACTGGTGCCCCAGAGCTAATGGAAGGGGTGTGTGTACTAAGCATGTTACTAGCCAAGAGGTCACAGGTTCGATTCCCACACACACCCATTTTTTTCAAACATTTTTTTTTTATTTTCTTTTTGCAAAACTGTTTAACAACTACTAATAAGCAACTTTAAAAAACACAACTTTTTTATAATTCACAAATAAGCTCTGTAAAAGCTTATTAGCTCAACAGATGGCTAAATAAGCCAAAATTGGTTTTTTAACAAGCTAAAAGCTACAAACAAGCTACCGAGAGATAAATAAGCTATAAACTACTGAGTTATACCTAAAGTAACCTAAATCAACTAAATAAGCTACAAGAATAAGCTATAAGCTCAATTAAGCAATTCTGAACCCCGCTACAACCAAACAGGCCAAAAGGCCAATATGCAGCCCTATGTGGGGACCACAAATAAGCACAAGGATCCAAAATTAAGATTGTTCCTAAAAGCTGGCCTAGTAAGCTTCCCAATAAGCCAATAAGCAGTGCTTATGGCTTAGTAATGAGCTATTGGTGAACCTATGAAATTGGGTGGTCAAAACTGAGTGACTCAGTATGGAACCTGAGGTCAGGTCACAAGTTGGGTTCAAATAAGCTATGTCCAATAAGCTAGTGGTCCAAACTAAGACTAGGTAATGAAACTAGAGCTGATAAGCTCTCAATAAGCCAAAGGGCTAGGGGTGGGGTCCACTGAGGAGCTTTGCACAAGCTTGTGTAAAAGCTTTTCAACACTGAGTGATCAGTGTATTTAATGGAATGGACCGAACAAAAAGCTATGAGCAGCCCTAGTAATTAAGCTAAAAATGATGAAATAAGCCAGGAACCTTAAAGTAGAGCTTATGGGCTTTCCAATAATCTAAGAAGCTCAGAGTGGGGCCCACTAGATAAGTCACAACAAGCAAAAGAAAATGAGTCCAAACCTGTGGTGCAGGGGAACTTTTTGCTCAAAGGGTCAATTTCAAGTGTGCTTATTTATAAGCTAATCAGATCTAAACTCAGATTTTCTTTTTGAAATAAGTTCATAAGCTACCAAATAACACAAATAAACAAAAAGTTTGGATTTCCAATCCTTAATAAGCCCTACAGATCACAAAGAAGAATTTGCCATTTACTTGAATATGCAATTTTGACTTTGTGAGATTTTTAAGAACTTTGACTTAGGTGAGTTTCTAATCTATCCTATTGATTCAATATGTTGTATTAAGCTATTATGTAACTGAAATAAGCTATATTACCTAGATATATAATGATATGATGAGAATTAGAAGCTAATAACACTAACTGTTTAACTAAAATGGACTTGGAAATGAATTTTGACTTTCTGATTAATAAACACTAGATTTTATTGTTAAACTAACTTAGTATGACCTATGGTGACATGTCCAAACAATAACCAACAACAAAAGCATCCCACAACACAGATTAACAACCTGATCCAAACATTCCTGATATAGTTCTTATTTTTGGTTTTCTAATCAAATTAACATCTCTGACTTAGTAACTGAATCAGAACACCTTATTATGGTCTAATGATCTTAATTAAACACAGAAACAACAATTACAAGTATTATAACCTAGTAATCCAACTTATGCTTATCATGACAGTGAAAAGTGTATTTTTTAAGCAAGAAGGTTTTAATGAACAAAGACTTGTTTTTAAGTTATATTATAACTAATTCATACTCAATAAGCATAATTAGATATAAATAAGCAGATAGTAAGCTTTTGTACAGTAAAAAGTTAAAAATGAATTTGAAAGCTTACCATATGCAATCCTGCTTATACCAAGAACCAAGGATAAAACCACTCCTAACAGCTTTCCACAAAGCTTCTAACCCAGGGCAATCCATAATTAACCCTGCTCCATTGCTTTCTTCATCTTCACCATGATTTTTTATTTTTGACTTATTTATTGTATTTTTTTGTATTTTTGCTTTTTGAGGTTACAACTGATTTTAAAGTTTCTAATAGCTCTTATAAGCTATACAGGGAACTTATATGAGCTTAAGAGTCCATATCAACAACTATAAACAACTTCACCATAAACATGAGAATTTGAATATTAAATTGCATAAACTGAGAATAGAACTTGAAACTGTAATTGAAACTTGAAAAGAGTTCAAAATACACTTGATAACACTTAACAAAAGCTTGAAAACTAAATTTAACACTGGAATTTAAAAGGGTACATAAGTCGACATTCATAAAATAAAATTACACTAGATAGATATCCACATTGCTTCCTCTTAGCTTTATATTGACTTTTTGAGCTTCACAGAAGTCCTCTGAATCTTTCCCACCTCTTTTGAGCCATTGGATCTCTATCTTTCATCTTAACCGTTTAAACTTGCTTTTTGGCGCCAAATTGATACACGTGGATTTGTGGCGGTTTGAGACTAATTAAAACTTCTTGGAGTGATGCATACGTGGAAGGGACAAGGTTGATAGTATTTGAAGCAAGTTGGGGTGGATCGGTGGAAAACTGAGGTGTAGATATGGAGGTGGAGTGTATTTTGGTGGGGAAGCATTAAATGTGGGTGTGGGTTAGCTATGAGGTGGAAGGCATGTGAAGGGAGAGTAGGTGATGAGCTGGGGGTGAGGTGGTGGTGGAAAACCACCCTGGTATTGGTGTTTTCAGGTGTGGAGGTGAGGGATGTACAATGTTGGTGGTTTGGGAGAGGTCAACGGGTCAACGCCCGTTTTATATAAAAAGGGAGTGTCGGCCGGATGTGTTTTGGGCTTGGGTAAAAGGTAAGGGTGGGCTTGGGTGTTTGTTTGTGTTTGGATTTGGTTTATTTTTGGTTTTGGGTTTAATATAAAGGGTCCGGTTTGGTTTATGGTTTTAAAGCCCAAGGACTAAAAATGTAATTTTGGATTTTTGGGGGACCAAACCTGTAAATATTACAATGTTATCACAATGACCAATTATGTCATTTATAAATAGTACAAGGTTTGTTTTTAATATATTTCCATTTTTAAAACCTTAAGGACTAATTTTGACATTTTTGAAACTTGAGGGACTAAAGTTGTCATTTTGTAAATTTTAACTTTAAAGGACTAGAATTGACAACTTATGAATCCCTAAGGACCTTTGATGATATTTTACATATTTTGATTTACCAGGGACTAGATTTGCCAATTTTTCAAAGTTCAGGGACTGAAACTGTAAATTATGTGAAATATGTTGTTTTTCATCAGTTTTCAATCCTTTTGTATAAAAACACAATCTAGGGATATTTTATGTATTTTAAGGCATTCCTGTGTGTTTTCAGATATTTTTGCAGTTTAAATGTGACAAAAATGATGAGTATTTACACACTCATCAATCATCATGAAGCAAAAGATACAGGAAAACAAGAATTTTAAATACCATTGGGGGTGTAAAAGTTTGGAGATCACTCACTTATGCAGCTGATGATTTACTTGTGTTATGCCATGGAGATGTTGCATCAGTCAAAGTGGTTAAAGAAGCAATGGATGTATTCAGTAATGTTTCTGGGTTAATTCCTAATCTTAATAAAAGTACCATCTTCTTTGGAAATATGAATACTCAGGTTAGAAACCAAATTCTTGAAGTAATGCCATTCAAAGTGGGTCAACTTCTAGTAAAATATCTTGGTGTACCTCTGATCTCCAAAAAGATTGGTATCAATGATTGCAAATGGTTGGTAGATAAAGTAAGAAGCAGAATTTTCAATTGGAAGAATATAATGCTCATATATGCAGGCAGATTACAACTCATTGCAGCTGTTCTTTCTTCAATGCATGTATACTGGGCATCACTTTTCATCATTCCAAAAATGATTGTAAAAGAAATTGACAAGGTGCTTAAAGGCTTTCTTTGGAACCAAAGTGACAGTGCAAAAGGAAAAGCTAAAATTTCTTGGAATCAGGTTTGTAAACCTAAAACTCAGGGTGGTCTTGGACTAAAAGATTTAGGAAAATGGAATGAAGTCCTTATGTCAAAGCATCTATGGAATATTGCTAGTAATAAAGAGTCTATATGGGTAAAATGGATAAATACTTACAGGTTAAAGGGACAAAGTGTGTGGACAGTGAAAGTTGAGGCTAACTCTAGCTGTGGATGTAAACAAATTCTATCACTTAGAGATGTTATCAGACCTTATATGTTCAAGAAATTAGGTAATGGCAAATCTACTTTCTTCTAGCATGACAAGTGGAATGAGCAAGGGCCTTTGAGCAATGAATGTGAATCCTTTAACATAGTCCTAAACAGTGAAGATAATGTTGCAAAAGTAAAAGATATGGTAAGTGATCAAGGATGGAATTGGCCAGTGAGTTTACAGGGTAATAACTTTTGTGAAACAGTGGAAACCCCCAATTTGCATGATAACATCAAAGACAGCTCCTTGTGGATCACTAATGAAGGTGAACATGTCTCTTTCTCAGTCAATAAAGTTTGGAAGGATATAAGACAAAATGATGAGAAAACTATTTGGAGTGGACTGGTTTGGTTTACACATTGCATTCCTAAACATACATTTATACTACGGCTTGCTATTCATGGAAGATTAGATACTCAAGATAGAATGGTTAAGTGGCTTCCTAACCAAGATCTGAGATGCTCTCTATGTAAAGAATGTATTGACAGTCACAATTACCTATTCTTTGACTGCACATTTTCCAGAAAAGTATGGGATAATATGTGCAGTATTTTAGATCAAGGAGAGTTTGGATATGAATGGGAAGAAATTGTGTTGAGTATGTGTGCAATGAAATGCAACAAGAATATTGCAAGTATAGTGATTGATGCTAAACCACCTTGACCAGGTGATGGTCAACAAGGTCAAAGGCTTAGAGTCAATGCTCCGCGGAATATAGGGTTTCCCCGGGTCGTTATGTCCCGACGAGGTGTGAATGGCTAACAAACGGTTTCGTGATCGGGTGGATTTGGATGGAAAAGGTTTGTGAGTGATTAAACTACTGATTTATACAATAAAATAGCTTAAAGAAGCTATATGAATAAGACGGGAAAGTTACAAAAACCAGAAACGATTTAAAACTAAAAACGCGTACGTTACGTTTAAATAAAACGTAAACGTACAAAATAAAAAGTGAAAACAGAAATCTGAAAACACCCAGGGGGTGAAAATGAACTTTTTACAAATTAAAAGATAAAAGAAAATTTAAAATGAAAATAAAGTTATTAAAATGATTATTTTAATATTTAAACACTAATTAATTACTTAAAACTATTTTAAATCTAATTTAAAATAAACTAAAAATAATAAAGGTTACAAAATAAACTAAGAATTTACAAAAATATTTTCTAAACCTTAAAAAGAACTTGAAGAAAGTATAAAAATTAAAAATATATATTTTTGTCTTTTTGTGAATTTTCTATTAATAAATTACTAATTAATTACTAATTATCTAATTAACTATTTTAAATTAGGAAAAATACTAAATGAACAGTAAAAATGCTAAGAAAATTTCTAAAATTATTTTATAACATATAAAAGCTATAAAAAATATAAAAACTGAGTTTTACTTAATAAAAACTAATTATGCTATTTTAAACTTAATATTAATTAATTTCTAATAAAACTAATATTAAATTTAATAAATACTAAATGACCAAATAAAAATCTGAAAAATTTATTATAAATACTTTAATATATGAGGAATTTAATAAAAATATAAAATAGCTAAGTACTTAATTAAAATTTAAAAATGAAAATTAAAATTAAATTACATTAAATAGAAGCTATCACTTAATTTTAAATTGATTTTTCTTGGTTTTTATTTTAGAAACTTGATTTATAACTAAAAACAAGAACTTTTTATAAAAACAACTTTTGTGAGACTCAGAAATAAGCACAACAAATGCTTATTTCTTAGACAGTTGACTTTGGTCAACTGTCTAAGCTATAAGCTTGAAACAAGCTCAAAGCTGAGAACCAGGGGTGGAATTGGGTGGATACATGTCTATTAAGCAGAAAGAAGCCAGAAAGAACAATACCAAACCACTGAATAAGCTAATAATAAGGAATAAGCAATTCCAAATACCACAAACCCAAACAGGCCTGCAGTGAACTTAAGGGGCAAATTGAGCTTATTAGATAAGCTTAAAAACACAACTTAAGGACTGAAGTAGCAAGCTGGGTAGAAGGGGTATTCAAAAAGCTAAAATTCACTCACTGGGACCCACTAGGTAGGACAGGGGAGGGGCATGAAAGTAGAACCTAAAGCTGAATTCTCAGCTTATAAGCAGAATGGGACAAGGTATAAGCTACTTTCCAGCTTATCAAATAGGCTGGAAAATGGGGAATGAGTCTTGATCTTTGAAGACTGGTGCAAAAGCAATCCCCAACTCAAATCTCACAAGCTTATGCCAGCTGATAAGCTCACAAGGGACTTGAGAATAACCCTTGCTCACACTGATCAATCAGTGTTCATGGCCAAAAGATAAGAACTTGATGAGCATAATTAAGCAGTGTTGATAAGCACAAAAAGGTAAAACATGAATAAGCACAAGTAGTTGTACTGAAGAGCTTTACAAAACCCTATAGAGCTTAAGCTAAGGTCAACAATTGACCAAGCTGCAAGCCAGTGACAAAGCATGCAATCCTGATGCACAGGGCAACACTTAGCAAAACAGGCCTAAACAAGAAGCCAAATAAGCACTAGAACTGGATTAATAAAAATTTAGAAAAAAATACTAAACTTAAGATGAACAGCCAAACAACATAATCCTAAAAGCACAAATCATACAACCAATTAATGAACCCTACAGAAAATGAACAATTTAATTCAAAAATTTAAAACTACAAATTTTGACTTTTTAATAAGAACACAAATGTTGACTAAAGTGAGATTCTACAGCTTATAGATGGTTGATGAAGTTATAAGCTAAAATGAGGCTTACTTAAACTATGATTACCACTAATAAGCTATTGTGCATGATTCATGATTCTTCAAACCTTACAGTGAAACTGCCATATGAGATTGAAACAAGAATTGACTTTTTATCAAAGAGATGCTTGGTTTTATGCATTAACTGACTTAATCATGTCCCAGGTAAACTATTTGAACCAAACTTAACAACAAAAACAGTCCCTATCCCCTAGTACTGAACTGAGCCAAACACCCCTTCACAAGGGACTGTTTTGTGATTTACACTACAAGAAGCTTAGAAAACCTATAAAAGTGTAAACTAGGTGCTGAATAGGTTATGTTATGTATAAATGAGCAGAGATGATCAGGTTATAAGCATTATTTATGAGCTAGGTTCAATAAGCTAGGTTAAGCTTAATGATCAGTTGAGCATCAAAACTGAAACCACCACTACCTAGGTCACTACATGAGCATACACAGAAACATGAAACATAAATAGCATTAAAGCATCACTGAATAAGCAGAAAGCCAAAGAAGCAGATAAATAAGCTATGGGTAATTAGTACTAATAAGTTAATTAAGACAATAATTAAGAAATAAAACTGAATTTAAATAAAGCTTAAGATTTAAGGTTCAATGCTGCAAACTTAAACAATAAACTAGAAGTTAAGCTACAATTACACTATTAATTTATTTTTTTACATAAATTTAACTACCAAACTATACTAAAAATCTACTACTGCCTTTGCATCCCACTTCTCTCTTTTATACTCCACTTCTAGGGTTTTGGTGACCCACAAATGCTTTCCCACTTCTCTCACAGCCGTTGGATGGGCTCCTTTTCATCTGAGCTGTTCATATAATTTTGGCGGGAAATTGGGACTTGGCAGATAATGGGTTTGGTAAGAGCATTTATGAGGAGGGGGAATTGGAGTGGTGTGGTTGAGTGTTTGGTGAGGAAAATGGGGAAGTGGGGTGGACAAGATTACTGGAAATTAGGGGGGGGGGGAATGGGAGGTTAGGGATGATGGTTGACTGGGAGGGATTATATGAAACGGGGGGAATTATTATTTTAGGGGAGTGGGCTGTTGGTGAGTGGATCAGGTAGGGAGTGGGCCTGGTAGTGATTGGGCTAAGGGGGGGCTTGGATCAGTTTTTGGTTTTGGGTTTGGATTTGTTTTAGGCTAACAATAATATCAAGGGTCCATTTGGTTAAGAAATAATCACAAGGACCAACTTTGTAAATCTGAAAAATATAAGGGCTTGTTCTGTAATTGTACCAAAGTAACCATAAGGACCTTATTTGCCAACTTATAATTTCCCAAGGATTTGAAATTTAATTTTTCATATATAAATACCCAGGGACCATTTTTGTAAATTTCCAAACCACAAGGACCAAACATGTAAACTTTTCAAAATTTCACCCAAGGACTATAAAATGGCTTTTGTGACTTTCCCAAGGACCAAAAGTGATTTTTCTTTCAAAATTATCCCACCAGGGACTGAATCTGCCAAAATCTGTAACTCCAGGGACTAATTTTATAAATTTCCAAAACTTTCCAATTTTTCACCAAAGGACTAAATATGACATTTTATGATTTCAAAATGACCTTTGGTGATAATTTTCCATATTTTGAATATCCAGGGACTAGTTTTGTAATTTTATGAAAGTTGAGGGACTGAAACTGCCAATTTTGCAAACTTTGTGCGTTTTTCGTTTGTTTTTGCTCGTTTTGCATCTAAAACATATAAAACACAATTTTGAAATATTTTTAGTATTTTGATGCATTACTGAGTGTTTTTGTATGTTTTGCAGTTCAGATTTGACCAAAAATGATGAGTGTTTGAGCACTCATCATATAGTTAGAAGATTGGTTCTAGCAGCTTGTGTGTATCACATATGGAATCAGAGAAATAAAAGACTTTTTGCTGATAAACAAAGAGATTGGTTGGAAGTGGTAAAAGTCATTGTTACAGAGATTAGATTCATGATAAGGCAAAAAATGGTCCGTTTTAGGGGGTCATTTAAGCCGGAATTTGAATTTATTTGATCAAATATCGCCCTAAATCGTTCCTTTTGTGATTTTAGGTACTTTTGGAGTGAATTCTGGAAAAGGAAGCATTTTGGACGTTTTTGGAGCATAAAAGTGAAGAAAACGGCAAAGTCTTAATCTTCCTTGCTCGGAACAGTACCTGACGGCATCAAGAGCAAAAATGGTGACGGTCCAGTGGAAATGTGACGGCGTCAAAGCATGGCTGTCAAGAGTAAAAGTGGTGACGGCCCAGAACAACATTACACATGACGGCGTCAGATCTGGATCTAGGCAGTCCGAGAATATTATGGGCGGCGGGTTAACGGCGTCAGAAGTTTCTTCTTGACCCTGTCACCTTAGAAAATCTATATATAGTCTTTGTAATTTTCATTCAAAAGAGAGGACAATATTAGGGACAACTTGAATAAACCCTAGCTCGACTTTTACAGTATTTTCAAGGGTTTTCACCCCTTGGAACCCTTCATGTTCAATTAAGATAAGTATCCTTTCAATTCATTCAATATGTCTATATGTTATTTGAATATATCTTACGCTTAGATGTAATGAAACCTAGATGTTGATTATAGGTTGATTGCTTGTTTATAGTTGTAATGTATGAATGATTTCGATGTTAGGCTTAAGAAAACTGGCAGACTTCCATAGTGTAACTTGCTTGAACGTCTTAAGAAACATGAACCAATGCGTACTAATGTTTTTATGGTTGTATTTAATGCATGAGCGAATTCTAATGATCCCATGTTAGGAGCTTCTTGCAGGCTCGACATAGGAGTGAAGTAGGAGCTTATAGAGTTGGGGAAGTACGTACGCCACCCCACGAATGGTATTAAGGAATATAACCCGTCATCCACGCAACTGTAACAAACTATCAACCTGTAAAAGATATCTATGGAGTAATGAAATCTAAGTAAACACATTTTTCCCATTTATTGTTCACTCCACATTAGTAATTAGCTTTTATTTTCATTTTTGTTATTTTATTTTGATTGCATCTTAGTTATTGGGTTAGTTGACTAGCAACTAATTCCGCCCACTCCTCTAAAACCCGAGATTTTTACTTGCTTTTCATAAAATATAAAAATACAAAAAGAATCATCCCTCACCTCTAGACCTAGTTTTTAGGCTTTCTAATCTTAGCGACACTATTCCTGAGTTGAACGATCAATCCCCCGGTACTTGTCACTATACTATACTACAACGATCAGGTACACTGCCTGGTGGGGGTTGTAAGCTTCTCGAGATCCCTCGAGAGGTAAAGCCTGGTGCAATTCCTACGCATCAATTCAAAATGGCAAGTCTGCATGTGAAACAGTCTAAACAAGTCAAGGATATGGCTGATAAATGGAAAGTGAAGATGAATATGAAACCTGATGATGATCAATTCTTGGAAAATATGGAAGTGTAGAAGGTACTGTGCAGAATGGTAAGCCTGAATTGAGTATAAGATGGAAGCATGATAGAATGTTTGAATGTATGGAAAACTATTTAGAATATGGAAGCAGTATACAACACTGTGTGGTTCCACTGCCTTAAGGGGTGTTTGGAAACAGGTTTAACAGCAAGTATTTTTCAATTGCTGTTAAATTTAGTTCTTTGCAGGCCATTATAAAGTGGAGATACCTTGTACCTTGGAGTTCTAACTAGTAAGACTGTACCTATTATCACCTCTTATCTTGTTCAGTTGGCTTAGGGGGAACTAAAAAGGTATGTTTGGCTAAAATAGGAGGTCTATCTAGTATGAATGTACCATAATGAAGGATCTCGCTTTAAGAAGGGTAAATGGCTTAGGTGGCCTGTGTATGATGAGTGGAATATCGAGGAGTGAAAGATGAACCTGCTTGGTCCACTCCATACATAGGCATAGGAGGTAATGGATGGTCATCATGGAGGGTGTGTGTTCCCAAGCAACTGAAGCCTTTCATTGAGAGGGAAATGTAGGTTGTTTTGGTAGAGCCCCCCATGGATGGGTTACGGGTTCCTAGTGATGCCTTTATCTTTTTCTACCTTGACTACTGTGGTGGCAGGATGAGTGGCTTGGTAGAAAGGATTAAAGGAAATGTAGCTAGATGGAAGGTGCTAATATAAGGTGAATTGAAAGGTGAATGAATAGAATAAGAAGCTCTGGATCAGATTGACAAATGGAAAGAGTTATGCAGATGCTCTGTTTTTGCTCTGTTCCATTGTATTTGATAAGAATTGTCAGACATAGGATGTTTTCTGTCTGATATTGGATGTAAGAAGGATGTTTGCTTGTTTTGTTAGTATATGATAGACAGTATGATCAGATGTATAAAAGGTTTGGGCATGTCCAAATCCTTTGTTATATTCTTATGATGTACATCATTTTTGAGAAAGTAATATAAATATTCACCTTGCACAAAAAAAAAAAAAAAAAACAAAAACTATTGTTTTATATAATGTTTCATTGTCTATATTGGTAAATTACAAAGTTGGTTTCTAACATTGGGAAATTTTCGAAAGTTTCTTTCTAGTTTTAGTTTATGGACTTAAAGCGCTATCTCTCTCTCTCTCTCTCTCTCTCTCTCTCTCTCTCTGATAATTTGGATTTATATAAAGGTAGAAGACAAACGAGCAACAAGCTAGGCCGCTAGCCCCTTTTCAATTACAAACCAATTCTCTTAAAAACAACATTTGTGGATCTTTGTATCATAACATTACTATGCTGTTGAGGAGCTCCATTGCCTCAGGTGCAAGAAAACCAAAAGTATCAAACGCGAAAGGAATAAAAACATGTTGATTTTCAATACACGCTTTCTCGTGTTTTGCCACTTTGTGTGAGGCGGCTTTCAAAGCATTCTGTTCCACTGTAAAACCCCGGCTGCTGAAACCCACTAGAGGAGAAACCCCAGTTAGATCGACACATGTATGTTTTCCTCCAACCCATCCAAAAAACCAAAACGTCTGCTGGTCTGAGTGTGGATCTTCCATCCAACGGGTCAGTCAAAAAGTTCACATGTGCTTCTTTCTTAGCAGAGATTCCGACATGCCTACATAAGTCAAATAACAACTAGATATCAGATAAAGACACAAGTTAGTCATTGTTATAGTTCGATGTAAAAGACATCTATTGTTCAAAACAAGCTATTATTTCTTATCTTATTCTTATTCATTATTTACTTGGTTTTTCTAGAAGATTCATAGAAATATAGATACGTTAAAGATACGTAAAAACATTATCAAAAATGACTTGAAATAACAAAAATTTGAAAGTAATTTAACTAACTTTTAAATTATTTATTTTTCAATTGACCGTCACACTATGTCTTTCACTCTTTTGTTGTTGTACTATCATAGAAGATTTGGTATGACTACCCTAACAAACTGAATTGTACTATTTTTTCCATTAATAACTAAACTCTAATCATATTGCAGGTTAATCAAAATTAATTATCATTATTTTTTTTGTTGTTACTTAACATGAAAGTAACGTTTTTATTTATTCGCGGGATCTGAATATCTCATATTCTGATATACGTGAAAGTTTATTTGTCAGTGATTCATGTCAGGCCCAAATGTCCAATGAAACCCAATAACTTCAGTTTCCCGCCATATGGGCTAACGTAGTAACCCATGAACGGTGAACCCTTTCTATGTGACAATCAGACATTTTAGCTAAAAAATATGAGTAATAGAGAAAAATAATTTTAGTTTCTTGTATAATTATGACAAGTGAAGAATGAAGCTGTAAATAAATATAAAGGGTTTAAAAATCATACTGTACTTTGGACCAAAATAACTTAAAACAAAAGTGTGCGTTATTGTTGGTGCCGGAGCCATTCTTTGTGGCCTTGTGGGTGGACAATGACTGGCTTAAAAGACACCCTGGATCAGGGTGTTTCCGCCAATCTACACTTTTTGTGGATTGTTGGTATATCAGGTTCTAAGTATGTGATAATCACTAATAACTATTGGATGAATCTAGGGTTTTCAATCAACCATAACAGTGTAACACTACATGATTATAATTGAATGAAACTAGGATCTTCAATCAACCGTCTCATGTTGTTGCTAAAAAAGTGTTACAACATGTTTTGTATGGCAGTACTCACAAATACATGGCTGAACTAAAGCCACAACTTTTTTTTGAGGATTTGACAAGCGATGTTACTTTTTGTTTCATTTTGTTTTGTTTCTTTAAATCAAATAAGGGAATAGCAAGTAACGTTAATACGATGTAATGAATCGATTGTGACAGTCTGTTACGATGTGATGCCGGTAGCCAATTAGCACATACAATAGCACTAGTTGAAACGTTTGGTAAAAGAAACATTAACATAAATAAAATTATAAAAGCAGATAACAGAATAGATTGTGTATTTGGATCCTTTACGGCTTTGCCTAAGAATTTTAATCAAAGTCTGATTAGTAAACAAGAAACAAGTGCAAAAGAGGCTTTATCAATAATGGAATACCATCACATGAAGTCAACAAACAAGAGGTACATAACGGAATTGCATAAATGGAAAAAGTCCAGTCATATACTAACGTTCCAGAATAATTGTGTACAGGTAAAAGTGGCACAACTTAAAATATGTACTCTCTTAAATCAACGTATAAGTGGGTATGTTTTGGAGGTGAAGTTGGTTGTCTTATTACACTAAGTTGATGGTGTAGAGAGAAAGCTGAAGTGGCGGTGAGATGAATGCCATTTTTGGTCCTTTGTTACACATAGACTTAGCGATAACATATTTAGACTTTTGTTAGCAAAACATTTGGTTCGAGTTTCAAAGACGTTTCATTTTTATTTTTGCTTGTGACTTGTTTTAAAGGCATAAAATACATGGTCAATTCCTTGTTGTTGTCACATACGTCTCATATTACTTGCAGATTCAATAATTATATTTGCAAGCCATCCCTGTAGTGTAAACCAACTTTGACATGGATAACCTTTCTGAAAAATCAATTATTTGGTAGGTAAAAGCTTGCTAATTCAATAACGTTCTTTTTTGTGGCGGTAGATTCAAACACTGTGGATTGACTACAAGGTCGAAAACCATGATTACCAAAAAGATGAGATACGGTTTTGTGATTCCTACACAAAAGAATACTTTCTTCAACTATAATTTGATTATTATTCTTAGGTCAATAATTGCAAAAGCATTGCATATTTTTGTTTATTTATCCATACTAAAATATTTTACGTCAACTTCAAATTTTTACATGAGACAATTGTGGTTGTGGTCGATGTTAGAAACTTTATTCTTTGTGCCGTGAATCTATGATGGCATCCGGCTGCTTAGACTTTAAAAAAGGATAAGCAATCTTTATTAATAAAAATCAATGTTGTCATAGTACTATAGGTTGTCGTCATTTTCAATTATTCATATGATATTGAAATAATTTTAAGTGAAAGAAACGTCACCTGTATAAAATAAGTATTTTGATAACATGGGCTCATTTCGCGTATGTTTTGGTACATATAAATAGAAGGTTTAAGTTAATTAACTTAATTATAAAAATATTTACTTAAAGCGATTTATAATTTTAATTAATATTTGTTAAATGCATTATTAGAGCATGGGGTATGTTAACCAAATTCATGGTTAAAGTTTAACCAAATCGACGTTAAAGCAAAGTTAAAATACCGCCCCCTTAGTGAAAGCCTCGTTAACGAGCTTGGTGAAAGGCTTACTTAACCTTGCGTAAAAGCCTTGACCAAATAAAAATAAATAAATAAATTTCATTACACCCCCTCAAATTTTCACTTCTGCCCCCTAAATGAAAGTGTTTTTATAAATTGTTGTTTGGTTAAAATTTGATTATGATCGATAACGTTTTTTTTATTTTTTATTTTTTTTAAGTGAAAAGGTTAAAATTGATATGCCAGTTGGTCAAACTTTAACCTATATTAACATACCCTATGCTCTTAGATATAAAAAACAAGTACGTGTTTAACTAACACACCCTAGCATGTGCCCGGAGAGCACATGTTAGCAAAAAAAACATATACAGTAACAAAATTATATGTGGGTAATATGGTTTGCAAGGATATGTAGAGATAAGCGAATTTTGTGGAACCAAAAGTGAGTAGAACTTTGGACATTGAGATTTCGATAACAATAAATCTGTGTATTATATACTATGTACGTGCATGGCGCCGCCTGGTATGGGTGCAAGTTTCATCCCAATATATTTAGATAAGTATAACAAATTTTAAACCTAGGGTCATGTAAAACTGGTAAACCAATTAAATATCACATGAGCTGTAAACTTTTATTCATTTACATCGGTCGATCAAGATCTAAAATTCGTCTCATTATTGACGTGAAAGAGACAATAAACTTAGTATCTTTAGGTCATAAAAATCAAATGAATTAAAACTCTATGTATGAGCTACTTGAAAATAGTTAGCTAGTTAGATATCTAAGGCTGCATGCAATAGATCGGTCGACCCACTCGGTCGAGCCACAACAACTCGGTCTTTCCTTTTGTGGAGTATCGGTCGCGACCGATTGGAGTTAGGAAAAGAAACGAAAAGGGTCGGCCTCACGACCGAGTATATACACACATAAAAAAACAAAGGCCCAGATGCTAATTAATATTATTAAGGTCGCCTTTACTGGGGCACCCAATCTCCTGCAAGTCGCTGGAGAGAGAAAGCTGACGTGACAGAGAAAAAAAGAGGGATTAACCCTTATTTTTAGTCCTTATTGCACCCAGCCTAATCAATTACGACCAGGATTTAGTTTTGTAGTAAATTTAACATTGCAAAACTTAAAACTGATCGATTATGGGTCATATTATATTTTAATTAAAATCAGTTGAATATAAAATTTCTTCGGCTAAGAAAACAATCCATCTCTCCGTGATTAGTAGATAAGAATCATGAAAAGTCATCTAAACCGAGAAATGTAGCAATAGTTTGACAATGAGTTTTAGTTTGCCATTGTTTTATTTTTGAAATTTTCATAGTAGTAGGTAAACTATTTCTCTCTTTTATTTAATTTAACAAATTGATTGTTAGGTATACGTATTGTAGTTTGTCTACGCTTACTTTTTCAATTCCGTTATGGTACGTGAAATAAAAAAACTATTTGTATCATTGTATGATACCTGAATTTATGAATTCGTGCTAATACAATAGTGGGAAACTTGCTTCACGGGCAAAAGTTACCGAGTTATATGTGACACTTATGTAGCGTTATGTATATTTTTAAAACCAAATAGACAAATACTTTTCAAATATCCCATTATGATACGCGTACTGAAAAAACTATTCATCTTTGGCATAACTATCGTGACCATCACATGCTTTCTATATGACCATCACCTCCATCACGACCATCAACACCTGTATAACCATCATGATCTACTACCGTGACTACCACTGTCTTTTCCATCACCACCACCCTCATGCAACAACCATACAACCGTTTTTTAAGATTATTATTCGACTTAAAGCGTATGAGATTATTGCTAACCAATGTAAAGTTGTATCTGTAATCAGGTTGATCTTCTAACTTTCAAACATTTATCTTGTCCCCAACTCACCGTAACTTCTCGAAGAGAAAATGACTAACAATGAAATGTTATCAAATTTGTTTAGGACGAGTTACGATAAAGTTCACATCTTTTTTTAACAAGTAACTATGTCACAGTATATATATCAAAAATATATCTCACATTCTCACACGTTATTAAAATGACTTGAACCGACAGGTGACAACTATCCATAATTCTTTTACTTCGAACAATCAAATGAAGATCAGTATTGTACTTTTTCTTCTATTTTCTGAACGGCCTAAATCGATAATATTATAGTGTTGTAAAATTTGTTTATTTTACCTCGGTCATATATATTTTAAATACTTAATACTGGCACTATATTACGTGAATAAATCAAACATATATTTTAATTTTTTTCTTGATGTATCGCACCAATATATGCATTTGGTTTCAGTTTTTGTCCTCGAATTGATTCTGCCATTATGGTTCCCTTTGCAAAGTAAAGAATATTGTGTAAAATGTGGAGATCGCGATATCTTCATTATCGAAATAAAACAATATAATACTGAGCTATTTACACAGTTACATACTTACATGCAATATGATAAATACCATTCCGTATTATTTGGTATTCAATTGAATTTGTATTGTTAATCAACATCATGTTCTGAAAGAATTAAAAAATATATATACTGACGGTTTGCCAAGTTTATATTGCAGCTAACTATACAGTACGTCGATTGCTTCATTGTCGTCGTATCTCTTATTCTGAAAGAAAAGCTAACCATATTATACTATAGGGCTTACAAAGACTGCTCGAATGTTGAAAGGAAAAATGGCATCACGATCTCTAATTTATTTCGACACATCATTTATGTGGTCGTAAACGGGGTACTATATATACTAAAACAATAGCACTTCTACTCGCACTATTCTTATGTGCGATGGAAAGAGTAAGACTTTTGGACCTTTTAAGTTTTAATTGAAACTTTTCGTTAATCAGTAAAAAACGTTCAACTAGTAGTCTGTGTTCTAAGGGTGGTGGCAGTCATTATCCCATACCTATCACCCACCAATAATATCATTTCACCTCATTCATGCCTCTCTCATACCTCCTCCAAAATAAATGCTACCAACGGTAGTATTCCATCTTCTTTTTCTTTATGCCGGCTTTCTTTGCCGCTTGCTTCCATACCGAAGCCAAACCGCATAGATGGCAATGGTGTTGCCGTGCGGTTTGCTTCCATACCGAGCCCATTGCCACCACCTTAAACTTAATAATTATGGTAACATTTCTGTCCAATTACATTGTAATTACCTCTTTAGAATAGGCTTTATCTGGAATAAATTGTTTCTTTAAAAGTAATATATTCCCCTAATAGGAAATAAGGTGTGGATTCCCCACTCGCAAAATCACCACATTTTCTTTATAATTAACGGGAATTTTACATGTACATTTTTACGAATTCTCGCCTCTTTTCACATTAAAAAACAAACAGCCCATGCCAGAAAATGCTCGCTGCCCACTTTAAAGCCTAAAGCTTTAATTTAAAAAATAAATAAATAAATAAATAAATAAAAAAGGTAAAATGCAAAAATAGTCCTTAAACTATCACGAAATCGCAAAAATGAGACCAAGACAAAAAGTCACGCAAAACAGCCACTAACGTTACAAAAATTTGCAAAAAAGCCATCGAGAGGCATTTTCCGTTAGTTTTCCAGTTAAATGTCATGTCACCGAGGGCATTATCGTTATTTCATGGATCTTCTTATCTCCCGCCAACCTTTCGAGGACTATTTTTGCAAACAACGTAAACTATTTAGTTAAAGCAACTAGATTACTAGATTTGCTTTTTCAGAGCACATTAACTCCCAAAACCAACCCAGAAATTCATATCCGTTGTAAAGGAAATCAACCGTCAAACCCTTTAACATAAAAAAATAAAATAAATAAATAATAATAAAATAATAATAATAATTCAAATCGGAACGAAACCCAGCTATGGCGAATAAATAATAATGATAAGAATGATAAGGGAAAGTCTTTGTTGATTTGGGGGGTGGGGGGGGGGGGGGGGGAGGGGGAGGAATCATCCGAAAAATCGTGGGGCAAGGTTTTATTAAATGATGAAGTGTTTGAGGATGTTTTGGATGAATTTGGTGATAAAGTTATTGCCAAGTATGGTTCGTATGCAAACATAGGGAAGGAGATGATTGAAGAAATTCTTCAATGGATGTGGAATAGAACATTCAACAAACCAAATGTGGGTGCTAGCGGTGCCATATCTATTTCTACCCTTGGAAGTTGCTCAAATGAGGTAGTTGTAGAGAAAAAAAGGAAGAGGGGAAGGCCGGTTGGGAGTGGCAAGAAGAAGACGGAGGGGAGTCCTATTCCGACTACAGTCACAGAAAAAAGGAAGAGGGGAAGACCTGTAGGGAGTGGCAAGAAGAAGAAGGAGGGGAGTCCTAATCCGAGTAAAGTTACAGAAAAAAGAAAGAAGGGAAGGCCTGTTGGGACTGACAAGAAGAAGGAGGCTGGCAAGAAGAACAAGGTGGTGAGTTCTAATCCGAGTACAGTTACTGAAAAACGGAAGAGTGGAATGGAAAATGGGACTGGCAAGAAGAGGAAGGTGAAGTAAGAGCATACGGATCTTGGTATGTTAATGTAGTATACTTCATTTATGTGCCATTTTAAATTGTTTACGTAAGATGCTATGATATGTTTTATAGACTTTTATATGCATCCCCTTTCCTAGGTTTAGGATAAACCGAGTATTTGCATTAAGTAGGGTGTTAGAATATCATAAGTGAGAGTGTTTGGCATTACTAAAGTACTGCTATAGAGAGTGTTTTGCATTACGAAAGTACTGCTACAGTTACTAAGTGTTCACATTGGTTATAAGTAAGTCTTCACATTGGTTGTAAGTAAGTCTTCACATTATGTATCTTGAGTGTATCAGGAACAAAATAGATTGGTTTCTATATCACCACATTAACTTATTAACTAAACTACAACTATGTGGTGAGATATACAACACTGCATTGCTCTGCTTCACTCGAGCTTGCATAATTGTTTCACTGACTACTTCTGCATTGACTTTAGCATGTATACCATTAGTTTCGTAGGTGCTGGTATGTCTTGACAGTTTGAATTTAAAATGTGGCAGAATTACTTGGTTATGGGGGTGAAGTTCTGTTTCGCATGCACAATAATGGAGTCTTTGAATTTGGTCCATTAAGGTTTGTACAAGGAAATGTTTCTACAATGTGTGGCTTTGTATGTGATAGATATGTCTTTTTCCTAGGTCTGGATGATATATTTTCACGCATTAGGGGAGAAAAATGGGTTGTGTTCTTTTGTGTGCCTGGCAAATCATTAGAAGAAGGTTTGAAGCTGATTCACACAGACAATGATGTGCATACAATGATTGAGCTAGGTTGTTGTGCCGGTTTAGTAGATTTGTTTGTTGCTCACACAAAACAGGCGTTATCTCCCTACTATTTAAACAACATTGATGCAGAGGGTGATGGTGGGGAGGTTGTCGGGTGGGTAGAAGAAGATGCTAGCTTGCGGTGCTCTATTACTTCAACTCCTTTTAGGATTAGCACTTCAAAAACTTATAGGAAAATGGATGATGTTGATGCTTCACAACCAGAATTCGGGAAGTATAAAAAGAGGGTGAAGAGGTCTGTGGATAAGGGAAAAGGAAAGATGGTTGATGAGGTTGATGAGGCTGATGTTGTTAACAGGAACAAACCGGTTGGTATTGTCATTGGTGAGTGCTTATTCACTCACCTTTTCTGAGCCAAAATAGGACATAATAATCCAAAAACTAACCTAAAATGCCAAAGAAAACATGTTTTTGTGATTGTGAATCTGCAGGTACGGATATATCGTAAAAAGACGAAAAACAAACAGAAAATCGGGCAAAAACGAGCACGAGAGTAGAACGAGTAAGAAAGTCAATGCTGGAAATCAAGTTGAGCTTAAAAAGTCAAGTGAGATCCCTAGAGTTTGAAGATTTGCATGATTCATCCTTTTTTAGAAAGTTTAAGGAAATGTCAGAAATAGTCCCTGCACTTTGGAAATGAACACATTCAGTCCCTCAAAGTTTTATTTGGAGAAAAAGTCAACTCAACCTTCAAGAATCTAAAGTTGGCAATATAAATCCTTGGAGATCAGATTTGAGTTTTGGCAGAAAAGGTCCTTAAAGTTTCATAAACTACACAATGGTCCTTGATAATATTACAAGTAACAATAGCCTGGTCCAATTAATAACATTAAAGCCCAAACCAAACATCAAAGCCCAAAACCCGATCCACCCAACACCCATTGGTCAACATATAATAAACACGGGTCAGGGTCAACGAAGTCAAAAGGAGGGTCAAACAAATATAATAATATTAACCCGCCCTTTTTCCCCAATTCTCCTTTTACCCAGCTCACATGAACCCTAATAATTGACCGTACACAATTACCACAATTAAGCGTAATTGTGTCAAATCAATAGTGTTTCTAAAAGTAAAAGGGAATGTCAGACGTATCAGAGTATCTAAAGAAGCACACAAAGGGACAGTTGGCAGCTAATGATTGGTGGAACCGCGTCATAAGGAGCAATCCAAGGGTGCATATTAAGTAGCAATGATGGGATTATGATCAAAGGGCTCTCAGATGCTTCAAAGAAACACAGAGCACACGGATTGCCAGCTTGGCAATCCGTGACCCTTACCTTACCTCCTCATCTATAAATAGGTTCATTGTAAGCTCATTTGAGTATGTAGTTTTTAGGCAGCGAAGCTCTGCCAATTTAGTTTCTCAATTGTATTTAGAATAGCTTTGTTGTAATTGTTAAATAATTTTCAATGAAATTTCAGTTTTCTTATTAATCTTCTTAGCAATTACATTTAGTTTCTGAGTATTTGAAGTTTTTATATTCTGCAAACATTGTTTAAATTTTAGTTTCTGCTTAGTAAAATTACAACTCATTTCAACTTAATTCTCAAAATATAAAAATACATAAAAAACAGAAAATATATAAAAAATAAAAAATATGTTTATCATTTGTTTAGTAAGTTTACAATTGAGTTTATTTTAGTTTCTTTGTAGTCCATATAAGCTCAATAGCTTATTGTGGATCTGTTTCATACTAGTGTTCAATATCAAGTGAGTTCAGTCAACATAAGTCAAACAGATTGATCATTTGGAATCTATGGTGGTTTGGATAAGTTGAGACAGACATGGATGGTCTCTGCCTATCCTAGAGATAGGCAAGCATAGTGATCCACCTCTGTTCTTGCTGAGGTGGTTATAACTTTGTAAGTGTGATTTTAATCTCCAATTTCCTATATAATCTGTGATAGTTTGATATAGAAGTGAGTTTTTACTATTTCATTGGTTTGATTGTTGTTTTAGTAGTAGTTTCAGTAGAGATAAGTGATTGTTAATTCATTAGATTCAACTGTTTCATGTTATCTGTTTTACATAGCAAATTAGTGTGATTGTTACAACTAGTGGATCTGTGATATTGCTTCATTGTTTTATCTAGTTGTAATTTGTTGGTGATTTGCTTCTATTCAGTGATTTAGAACTGTTTTGGATTGGTTTAGTGGTGTTTAGTTGATTTCAAATAGGAGATATAGTGAAACAGTCACCATAAAGGAGTGTTTGGGAATGCTTGTTTCACTGGTCTTATTGGTATTTTAGAGGGAATAATTGTTTTGTATATCTCACATAGGTTGAATTGTAGCCTAATCTAGCATAAAATCAGTAGAGTATACACATAAAGTCAAATTAGTTTTTCAATTCATCATAACAGTTAGTGAGTAGGTAATTCAATTGCATAATCATCATTTTAGTTACATAAGAGTTAACCGTAGCTTATTCTATTCATATAATAGCTTAACATCATTTTTATAGTAAAATTTGAGAAACAAAATTCATTTTGGTCGAATTCCATTTTAAATCTAAAAGTCAAAGTCAGAATTTGGTTAGTTCTTTGTGGTATCCATAAGTCTCAATTCTCATTGGAAATATATTTGAATTGTAATTTTTAGGAGTTTGACAGCTCAAGTAATATTTTCAAAAAGAAAATAAAAAATTGGAAACCATTTGCTCATTTAAAAAGCTGATTGAAGTAGCCTGTTTGAACAAAAGTTCCCTTGTGCATCAGTATTTGGTTAGCTTTTTAGGTGCTACTTTGGTTAGATAATTGGACTAGAGATACTTTCTTTTGGTTGTTTTCAGATCTCAGTAGGTTAGAGTTGCTTTTGCCCCAATAAGCTCATTCTCTTGAGCTTATTTAGATTGCTAATAAGCTGTTGCTATTTAGGTGTAGAAGCACAAGTATCTGTTTTGGATTTGAGGTCTGTTAGTGCATTATTGAGCTTGTACTTATATCAAATTGGTATTTCTGAGTTTGAGTGAAGTTGTAAAAGTGTTGTGTATGATCATCTGCTTCTGGCTTAATCTGTTGAGTACTCTGCTTAATATTTGGCTTATTGGATTGCTTAATACACCAATTTGTTAAGTTCTGTGATTTTCCTGAGCATAACTTGATCATTATTGAGTTTTCTAAGTGTATTTGAGCATAAATAGTGTGTAATAAAAGTTTCAATTAGTTTTGATCACAATTGCTTAAAAATAAGCACTTGTGATAAGCAGTTTACCCATAATAAGCACTTTATCAGCTTATTTTCATTTCAAAATTTTTCTCCAAGTTTATTTTATTATTTTAGAATTTCTGTTAATTTTTCAGATTTTTCTGAGTTGATTTGATATTTTTCTTTGATTTTAATCATTTTTAAATACTTTTTAATAAACAAAAATCCATAAAAATTTTGGAAAAGCCATAAAAAATTAAAAAAAATATTTTAGAAAATTCTTTTATAATATTTTAGATTTTTCAGAAAATATTTTACATTTTTCCCTTTTATTTTTCTATTTTCCTTTATTTTTAATTCATTTAAAAATACAAAAATCAAAATAAATTCATAGAAAATAAAAGAAAAGTCAAAAAAAATAATTTTCTTTTTCTGGAAATTATTTTTATTAGTTTAAGATTTTTAAAATTTTTTTTCACGTTTGTAGGATCATTTTTCAATTAAAGTTACGTTTTATTTTGAACGTTACATTTTAAATAATCGCGATTGCATTTCCGTTTTTACATTTTTAACTTTGTGCATATCTAGCTTGTACATTTTGAATAATTCGTGATTGTTTGTTATAATTTGAATTACTTGATCACTATTTTCACTTTCATCACTTTTCACTATACGATTTGCACGAATCAATATTCTTTGATTCTATTCACCTTCGTACGGATACGACTCGGGTGATCCGTATTTCTTGCGGATCTCCTCGATATACTTCATATATATAATATAATTGATTTTGAAACAATCAGTCATTAGAGACGGTGGTTCTATGAAGAACCCAACAGGTGTTGGTTCAGTGAATGTGGAAGCAAAGGGTTGTGGTATTTTGAGACCAAGAATAACTAATTGCGTACTGGGTCTACGAGCACCAAGATCAATGGGTAACAATGTGGTGTTATTTTGACTAGGTGAGTCTAATGAACTGTTTAGCAAATATTTTGGACACATTGCATTGCCTATTATAGTAACCTCATTTCATTGCATATATTGACTATGCAGGTGTTGTTGATCACATGTTGGTTCATCCAGTAGAAGGTTTGAATATTCATCCAGTAGAAGGTTTGAAGATTGACATATGGGTCCATCTATTGAGAATATTTAATGTGTAGAAACTAAAACACTTTAATTTGGTTGTATTTAGTAATATAATTTGACTAATGTAACTTGAATTATTTTACCTCTGTTTCGAATACACCAAAGGGTGTGGGCAGGCATTGTGATGGGTTAAACTTTTTGGTACATGCCGAACAATATTATGTAAATTGAAGTATTTCATATAGGGTTAAATGTTTAGTCAAGCTTGACTCCTATGCATAATATGTTTGTGTTTGTTTTGTGTTTCTGTCATTTGCTTTGATTAATAGCATTTTACTATGAATATGTTAATATGTTTGTGTTTGTTTTGTGGTTCTATTATTTGCTTCGATTAGTAGCATTTAAACGTATGTATTTGTGTATTGTATTATGGTTTTAAGTTTGTGAATGTGTTTGTGATGCGAATTGAACAATGTATATCAAGACAAACGGGATCAAACGACCCCTTCCATTCATAAACCATAAAGATACATTTACAACCCACAACCCCTTACCTACATCATCACCTACATCTACCTGTCTTACGACACTACGACAGTGGCACCAAAATGAACAAAAGAAATCACAACTACACAAGTGCCCAACCACCCACTACCTACATTCATCATACACAACAAACACAACAAAAGAACCTATCACAGCCTCCAGCACCCAACCCCTTCACCTGTACGTTTGCCTCACAACAAACTCAATCTTGGAAACAATGCTGTTGTTTGTTTGCCTAAGCATCCTCATCAACCCTCTCATCTTTCTCATATCAGTTGACTGAATCATCCTAAGCTTGTTCACATTGGCCCTTGCAGTTCTCGAGCTCCTAAAGTTTTGGAGCTCCAAAATCAGGTCCCCCTAATACGGAGCATATTAGACAACTTTTGGCACTTACTCATCAACTCTTGTGCATGATGAATGTCCTCCTCAACCTCTCGCTGGTAATGGGTTAACATCATTTCGGATATGACAAACGAATTACAGGCAATCACAAGATCAAGACAGTGAGACATGTTACTGGAAAAGGAAATGATAATTTTTTGATTACGTGTGTGTGTGTGTGTTTCTGCTTGTGTGTGTGTGTGTGAAGGCGTTGACAATTTAATATGAAAACATGAAAATAACTTTGCAAATTAGCCATTGAGGTCATGTCACAATAGTCCTCGAAAGGTTGGCGGGAGATAAGAAGATCCATGAAATGACGATAATGCCCTCGGTGACATGGCACTTAACTGGAAACTAACGGAAAATGCCTCTCGGTGGCTTTTTTCCAAATTCTTGTAACGTTAGTGGCTGTTTTGCGTGACTTTTTGTCTCAGTCTCATTTTTGCGATTTCGTGATAGTTTAGGGACTATTTTTGCATTTAACCAAAAAAAAAAAAAAAAAAAAAAAAAAAAAAAAAAAAAACTTCTTTACTCCCTCCGTCTCAAAAAAAATAAAAATAAAAAAATAAAATTCACCTTACCATTTATGTTTGTTTCAAAAATAATGTTCAATTTTGATATATAGATAGTACTAGTACTACGTAATAATTATGAATGTTTTTCTTATTTTATTACTTTAATCAAAACTTGCATTAATTGCTCATTTCTAATTAATTTAATAAACGTAAGGGTAAAATGACTTTTTATTAATCAAAACTTGCATTAGTTATACATATTTTAATTTGTTCATATTTTTACTTGTTGGCGCTCTCTTTTGAACGCAGGGAGTACATTTTCATTCAGATGAAATATTTGAATGAAAAGAAAGCTCAAAACTGGATTTAAAAAAAAATAAATAAAAAAATTTAACACTAATTAAGAAATTATTGTATGTAGCATGTTGAAATAATGGTGTAATCTGTTGCACGACTTCTTTATATCTATTGTGATATGTTTCGTTTGCCATGTCTTGAGTTACTTTGATTTTAAAAAAAAAAAAAAAATGTTTTGCGTCGTTATATTTGATGATACACCAGATTTAATCATTCAATTAAAAGAGGTCTTGGCGAGAGGGCTTGTGATTTCATGTTGTGTGAGAAACTTCATAACGAAATATTTGTGAGTTCAAGTCCTACGTAAAACGTAAAAATTATTTTACCGGGGTAAGAAGCCCTTTTACAAAAAAAAAAAAAAAAAGTCCTACGTAAAACATGTGAGATAAATTTGTGGAGATAGTTAAAATTAGTGTTCTAAAAGAAAAAGAAAAAAAAAAGTCTCGTGTTATTTCTCTTTAAACATATTATTCTAAGAATATATTTATTTTTAACCTGTATTGGATCAACTTACGAGCTTGAAAAAGTTCGTGAAAGTGTATAAACTTTTTATTTAATAACAAAATATGACTAGTATAGTTAGCATTCTTATATCCCAAGTGTTTACATAAGTGGTGAAAACCATTGGTTATATGATTATACTGTGCACATAATTCATACGATAACAGCATCATTGGTCGGCTGAAAACATGAATTTAGATTTAAGAAAATACCCTTGATACCATCCAAATGAGATCTACAAAACATGCCACAGTCATTAAAATCCCACATCTAGTACATTGGCCAAAACTAAGGTCAACCACCGTGGATGAAAAGCTACTAAGCTTGTCTCGTCACAAATCAAACTAATTGTGTTTATTATTTTGATAATGGAAAATAGTTGCTAGACATGCAGCTAACCCTCGAGATCATGTGGTAACTGAGTAATGAAGCTCTAAAATCAGTGTCTAAACACCATTTTTCACTGGTGTCCAAACAACTATATATATAAGTCAAAGTTGGGCATGCTAGGAACCTGTGAGACGTTGGTTAAACCACTTGATATGCCACTCATGTCCGTCGTTTCTACTAATACAAAAAGATGAGTGACAAATCAACTAACCTAAAGGTCCTGCTATTTCACGTTTAGTTTTCACACAACTTGTGTTAGAACTTATGCACACGCCAATCTATAAGTTCTTGGACCGTTTTGGACTCCATGTTGTTTAGACATTGATCTAGGATAAACAATAAAGCACAATAACAATGATAAACAATATACTACGCAGCGGAATTAAACAATATATCATTGTTATTATTAAGGTTCTTCGCCATCATCTCTACTCTAACATACAAACACTAATAGCCTCAATACTACCTGATGAATGGTAGTACAGTTACTCAACAATAACAGGATCAATGACCTTGAGGCTACACCAAACAAACCCTAGGCGTCTACATGGTGTAGAAACACGCCTAGACACTGTCACAACTCACCATTTCAGGTCATTTCTCAAACTTTGGAAAAATACTATTCATCAAAACACTATTCATCAGTTTACTATTCATCATTTTCGGTGTCAGTTTGACATTCCGAGAAGCATTCAGAAATTTTACTATTCACTGAACACTATTCATTCCGAAAGAAATTTCATCATTCACGTGCATTATACATTCCATCGTAAATTTAGTTTACGGGTATTAAATTCGCGTAACTGTATGGGTTTAGTTGCGAATTCATTTCATTATCAGTAAGGACACTGCATACGAACTAGAGACAGTCTGCATATCATCAGTAGGTCATTTACATGTTATATCACTCTTAGGATTTTCAAATTTATATATATTTGATACATTTAACGTTTACGTATAATTATTTATAAATAAACGTTAACACCCGGTTAATAAACACGACGAATATATCTAAATATTCCCACAATGGTCCCGACATATTTTTATATCTATTTTATCATCATAAAAGTTATAATATTCATTTACCCAGTATTTTGGAAATTTATTTTATTTATAACGTAAGCTTATGAATATTACGACGGTTTTCGTGAAAACTAAACAATAGTCACCCGAACACTCAGTAATTGTACTCAACATATTTTTAATATTTTTATGACTTTATTAAGTCCCGGTTAACTTTGTTAACATTTATTTCTAGCAAACCCGGTACCCGATTATAACTAATACTTACACTAAACTACAACTAATAATACACTACATTTTCTAAGTGATCAAAACCGACTTTGCATCTCCTTTTCACATTGAAAACCGGCCATGAGTATACCCCTAAACCACTTGACATTTATTTTCTAACCTTATGCATTTATGTACACTTATAATACAATAAACCTCTAAACTAAATAACTAAACCAAAAACCAAAATCATAACATCACAAGTTCAAGATCCAAAAAGTTTTCATCCTCCCCTTTCTCTTCTCCAAACCCACGACCCAACTTCAATCCTAGACCAAAATCCATTATTTTTCAAAGTACAAAGCTACAAAGTTGTTCATTTCATCATTCTAATCAAGAATCTTACAACAAAAACACAAGTAACACAAGGTTTCTCATCATCTAATCACCTATTATTTCAAAGTGAGTTATCAAATTTATTTTCATGTTTTCATCTAATTAATACTTGTATCTTATGGTTTTCATGCTTAATTTCATGTACAAGTTAGCTATACCACATTATTTTTCTTAACTTTTTGAACATACAAACCCTAGATTTTGATTTAGGTGTTCCTTTGTTAAATTAACATGATTACTAGTGATTAGGAACCCATGGCACCCTAAGAAGGTGTATGGTAGGATTAGTATAATTTTGTGGTGTTTGCAAGAGATTTGGTTGAAGTAGAAACTAGTTTTGAACATGAAAAATAGGTTTGTAACAAGTATATAAACATACTGTCCCATTTTTGTAAATCCAGGAAAATCAGTAAACATAAAGGAAACTTTGGCAAAATTTTTAGAAAATACTTTCAAAAACGAATCCGTAGGCGAAAGAACGGATTAAAAAGAGTTTATAACGAAGATGTTATGATTTTTGCAAGTTTATTGACGAAAAGTATATTTTCTGAAAATACATGCTGTTGGACGTTTTTCGTCAGACAAAAAGAGGCTTTAGACGTAACCCGGAGGAGCCAAGCTTTCCAAAATATATTACTACATACTAAGACGTAACCGTGGATATAAAGAACAAGTAAAACGGACTTATAACGACAAAGATATTCACGTTTCAATATCGGCAAAAATCCTCTATAATTGGCAGCTTTCACTAGTAATAATAATAATACTACTTCTACGTACTAAATTCTAGATTTTCTAGAAATATTAACCAAGTACCCAAATTCATAACTAATTAAGTATTAGTGATTACAAGTATATTTTTATCACTACAAGGCGTTATTTCAAGGATTTCAAACCGAGGATTTCAACACTAACATTGACACATACGATATATATATATATATACACACACACACACATTTCAACTAGTTTTATTTTCTAGTTGCCATATTTTCCCAAGTTTTGGAAAATGTATTATTTTGATAACAACAAGTGTTTTTCAAAGAGTAGTGTGGTATAGGAAACATGTACATGGACATTCATAACATCATTTCATGATCTAAAGTAGATCATTCATCATTCATATTAGGTTGCGGCTAGTGTGCGCGCCTTGTTTTTCAGCTCATTACATGTTCATGGTACCATCATATCAGGTGAGTTTTCATAGCCCCGTTTTCAATTCAATATTTTGATTTCAAATCCCACGGGGGGAATACATTGCATCAATTATTTTAGTACGAGCCCAAGTACCAAAACATATGTACATTGCTTAAGTTGCCTTACCAACTAGTTAAAGTCCCCTATTTATTATCATGAACCGTTAATTTGCCGGTAAGCGAGAGTGAGTGGATAGATCTATCGAGGGTGACGCCTCCATCCGTGGTAGTGATTACCAACAGTAAGCGGATGCATTTCATTTTGACATTTTGGGAATGTTCTGGTAAAACATTCGGGAGGGGCATATAATTTCATCAGTCATAGCTTCGGGGTCATGAGCTTAAGGTCTATTGTACTATTTTAGGTGACTTTTGTCATGCACTTTTACTTGTGGTGGCCGTACAACATTACATTTTATAAACCTATGGAATTCACCAACATTCGTGTTGACGTTTTAGCAATGTATTTCAGATTATTAAGGTAGCTCATGTGACATGCATTTGGACCTTCATGGAGTCGCGGAGTCGACGCGTCTCACCATTATTTCATGCACTTATGTAAATGTTTGATCTAGTATGACTTGTTTTTCATAAACATGCCACACCTTTTGGGGACCTCATATTGTAAACTCTGGATTATTTCAATGATCAAACGAAGTATTTTCCAAACGACACTTTAGGTCGTTCAATGTAACTGTAACTGTGGTACTATGACAGACACCCCCAGGTATTCCATTCCGCTGCAAGTCAGGTAAATTGGGGGTGTGACAAATTGGCATCAGAGCTAAGGTTATAGCGAACTAGGATGTATCTTGGACCCTAAACTATAACCACATCAGCATAGCATCTTATCATTTCATCATAAGTGCATAATCATGATACATGTTGTTTCATGCTTACCCTGTGCGAGTTATTTATACTCATATTCGTATATATATATATATCATTTTATTGACCTGGTTGACAAGTGACATGTCTTCAGATACTCACCCTGACATCCTTTTATCGGATTCCGACATTGAAGATGCCTTGTCATCTTCCACTACCATTATACCACCAGTTGCACTTACACCACCATTAGCACTATTGATTTGCCATAGGAACAGGGTTTTCCTATCATTCAGCCCATGCATAGAATGCCTTTTGGTAGAGTATTCAGACTTAATCTTAATGGACCTATTAGGTTGCTTATTTCAAGGAAGATAGTGTGTTTTCTTTCCTTCACTAGTAGAGCACCCACTACTCAGGTACTATCACCACCGTCAGCTACTTATTACACTATTGGTCGTCCCACAGTGCGTACTTTAGTTTTACCTCTTAGATGTCGCGAGGTAGCGCGAAAGAGGGTAGTATTCCATTCACTAGTATCATCATTGTCATTTTCCTTTTCCATTCACACTTGCCATGAACTAGATAACATCTAGTAGAGAATACCAATATCACGGACTCAACAGGAACATCCTCAGATTCTTTAGGAATGGTTCAGAACCTACATTATCTAAGATTTGATAGATGCACAACTTCAGACACCACTTCAGGACTACCTCGACCTTATGATGCCACAAACCTGATTTCACACAGAGGGACACCAGGAAGTCTCTAGACCAGACTTATATCCTCACTAGCTTTTACTATTATCCTAGCCACAGAAAGTGTGGGACATAGTCTAAAGAACTTGTTGTCTTTTGATTGTTGTACAAACAAATATATCAAGTGTGACTCTACTATGTAAGGAATGGTTGTGCTATTTGTGATACCGGTTCACGTAGATCGAAATTTTCATGTATTATATTCATGTGTTGTGAATATGATGACATTGATTAACTATATATCCTCATGGTCTCTTATGATTTGATGAAGAGAGATTTAAGCAAACCACTCCAAGCATGACGCAAGCTGCTGTTGGACAAGTCATTGCCAAGAACATAGCCACCGCCCTCACTAAGGAACTTACTCATGTGGAATTTATGGGTGCAATCCTCCCTCCTTTAGCGGAACTAGAGACACAAAGGAATTTCTCAAATGGTTCGAAGAAATAGAAACAATATTTCAATGTGGCGACTGTCGTAAGGAAGACAAGGTTAAGTTCGCCACATGCACTTTTCAGGATCATGCCCAGGAATGGTGGACCAAACATATTAAGATGGTGGGAGTTGATGCTGCTTACTCACACTCTTGGGAGAAACTAAGAAGGATGATGAGTATAACATTTGGTGTAGGAAATGAATTACGAGCAAAAGAACAGGAAACACTAAACTTTACCATGGTAGGAAATGATGTTGACAAGTACACTACTCATTTTTATGAATTAACACGACTAGGTTCTGCAATGGATGAACCGGAAAGCAAGAAACTTGAAAGGTACATCGGGGGACTCTCCCATGAAATTCGTATGTTGGTCATCGCATGGGAACCCGATACCATGTCTGAAGCTATCAAAATGGCGATCGAAGCAAAGGAACTCATAGTTCACGCCGAGACATCAGGAAACAATGGTGACAATAAAAGGAAGTGGAACAACAATCTAGGTTGTAATGATGCTCAACAATCACCCAAGGGACAACAAGTGAATAGAGCCCTTGCTGCAGAACCGCACACAAAGAGAAGGTATATTGGAAAGTTACCTTACTGCAACCTGTGTAATCAACATCACCGAGATCATTGCAGTGAACCGTGTGGAGTGTGCAAGAAGCAGGGTCATCAGACTAAGGACTGTAGGAACCTCACAAATCAGAAGATCCCAGGGAGTTCCTTCAAATGTGGAAACTTAGGGCATTTCAAGAATGACTGCCCGGAGCTAAGGAACAAGGAAAATCAGGAACTTGGAATCAAGATTGAATCGCTCGAGGAATAGCGTGAGCTGTTGAAAGATAACCGTCAGGATATTAGCAACATCAAGGATAACAACAATGCTTCAGCAGGAGGAGCCTTGTTTCAATATATAAACCGTAGTTCGAGCGCTTTAGGGTTGTATCTTTCCTTTTGTACTTACCGTTGGTACGATGACATAACCTAGTTGTATTAAGCACTTTTCTAGCCAAAGTAGTACCTATCCTTTGTTACCTCTGTGATAATCATAACCATCGTTTACTCCATTTTCTATCCCAATTGCTCAGACTTCAATCGTTTCGCAACATTTTATCATTGTTTTATTAGGGATTAGGTTGATTTCGTTTTTGACAAATTAGTAGACTATTACCATTCGACAAGATTCACCCACGTATCCAATACACCATTCAAGCTATTTTACTATTATTACGCAAGGCAATTTTCATGTTACTTGAAAGAAAACATCAGGATACCATTTTAATAACAATGCGTTGAACACCATCTAAAACTTTTGAGAAAAGTTATGATATTTTGACAAAATCTAACAACGCATCATTAGTCCTCAATTGTACATAGCCTGATCACCTATGTAGAATTCAGGAAGGATTATGTCATGAAGGAAATAATTACCTTTTCAAAGGATTGCTAATAACAATCTTCATTTAAAAAGTTTTGTAAACAAAGGAACTCCTCCATAAACATCCCTTTTTGCCGAACTATCCCTGGATACTTACCCTACCTGTCACTCACTTAGCCATTAAGTTGGATTTTCCCATTGACTTCCCTAAGAGAGACTTTTCATATCAATTACATGCAGGATTCCTCTATACAATAGAAGCAACGAAAGGATTTCAGAACTACTTAACCAGAACTAGAAGTATATAGTGATAGAATTCATAACTCAACAACAAATTCTAAGATACTGCGAGACTATCCGAATCACCATCTCTGACTTAGTTGTCAAATTCTATCGTTTAAAAGTACTAGCTAGAATGAGCTACAGGATTGAACTCAATATAAATATCCGCAGGACAACACAATAGAAATAAACCAAGCTTCTAATTGAGACTGTAGAGCATTTCATTTAAACATGGCCTCATACATACATAAACTTTCCTGCAGTAAATTTTCACAAAGGACAATTGTTTGAATCAAGAATATCGATGTAGATTCCCCTAAGGCATTACGTCTCTAGAAATTTCCGATAACCTCACCTTCATACCAAGCAAAGGATCAAACCAGAACATATCTCCTCATCTACATGGGAAAACAGAATAGACATTCATCGACACAAATCAAGTGATACGTTCGCCTTGCCAATTACAACGATAAACTATTTCAGGACTTAAGTTAGTCTAAATACCTATGCTTGTAGTTATGCCTGATAATCACCAGTAGGCATTATCCAACCTCAGGAACTAAATGTTAGACATCTATGCATTTAAGCGAACATTTCCCATTCTACCATTTTATCCTTGTTAGTGTTTTCACTTTTAAATAAAGTTGATGTGTTTACATAAATCACATACCTTGTGGAAAAATGATTTCTGAAATTCCTATTTTGAACAAGTACGAACCTTTTTGGTCAATCTTTAGCAACACTATTGTACAATGAGAAATATACATAGACATCAAACTTTGGTAAGCAGTCTTAATCACAACATGTTTGAAAACATTTTTCTATTTCATAACTACTGAAATTTTGAATCATCAGGAAAAATATTATTTAGTAAATCATTTGCTACATTTTCTAAATTCGTTTATTCAGAAAAAGATTTCAACCAAAACTCACAATCGCGAGACAAATTTTCCAGAACCAATTTCCCTACAACGTCGCTTATGCATTTAGGATTTGTGACTTGACAATAAAGAAAATTTGGAATATGTGATGAAGGAATTAGGAAGGACATCACAAATTAATCACGAACTTCAGTAGTGAAGACCAAACCCACTAGATAAAGAAGGACATATGTCTTATCATCCGTTGGAACAAAACACAAGGAATCAAATTGTTACCTATATTCTATCCCTTTTAGATGACGCAAGTTCGAAGGACCGAAATGGTTGGACTAATCATTTAACATAAATCAAATTCATCTACAACAATAGTTATCACACCAACAGCGAGAAACTGGCAGAAGTTAGATTGGTACATAACACACATCATTTGGATTGGGTATCCTGAACAACAAATCATCCAGATTCAAGTGGGAGAACAAATTAAGTTAAAAACTGATGAGGCGAAAAATGGTCCGTTTTTAGGGGGTCATTTAAGCCCGAATCCGAATTTATTTGATCAAATATTGCCATAAATCGTTCCTTTTGTGATTTTAGGTACTTTGGGAGTGAAATCTGGAGAAGAAAGCAATTCGGACGTTTTTGGAGCATAAAAGTGAAGAAAACGCCAAAGTCTTAATTTTCCATGCTGGGAACAGTAGGTGACGGCGTCAAGAGCAACTCCTTGACGGCGTCAAGAGCAATTTTCCATGACGGTCCAGTAGAGATTTGACGGCGTCGTGAAGGTAGCGCGTCAAGAGTAAAAAGTCATGACGGCCTGGAAATGATTAGTACTTGATGGCGTCAAATGTAGATCAAGGCAGTCCGAGAAGAGTTTTGGCGGCGAGGTGACGGCGTCACCAAATTGGTCTTGACGCCGTCAGACCCATTTTTCTATATATAGTTTTCTAATTTTTCACATTTAAAGAGAGAAGTTTTGGGAGAAACCCTAAGTACAATTTTGGTGTAACTTTACAGGTTTTTCAAGGGTTCCAACCCCTTGATACCTTGCATGTTTAATCAAGATAAGTGTTCCTTTAATTCAATCAATATGTCTATGTGTTGGTTGTCTATATCTTGTTCTTATCTTAATTCCATCATGCTAGGCTAGATCTATCTTGTGTTTGCTTAGATCTAATGAAACCTAGATGTTGATTATGTGTTGATTACTTGTTTATTCTTGTCTTGGATGAATGATTTATATGTTAGGCTTAAGAAAACTGGCAGATCTCCAATTGGTAACATGCTTGAATGTCTTAAGAAACATGAACCGATGCGCACTAGGTCTTTATTGGTTGTATTTAATGCATGAGCCACTATTTACAATCCCTATAGTTGTGCTGGGCATGGTGTAGGAGGAGACAAGAGCCCAGAGAATTGGGGAGTTAAGTGTGCCACCCCATGAATGGTATTAAGGAATACGATCCGTCATCCATGCAATTATAACAAGTAATTAACGTGTAAAAGATGTCTAGGGAGTAGTGAAATCTAAGTAAACACATTCTCTCCAATTACTGCTCACAACTTTAGTATAATTTAGTTTATTTTCATTTTTAGTATTTTATTTTGATTGCATCTTAGTATTGGGTTAGTTGATTAGCAACTAATTCCGCCCAAATCCTTCAAACCCGAGAATTTTACTTGCTTTCCATAAAATATAAAAATACAAAAAGAATCTTCCCTCATCTTTAGAACTAGTATTTAGGTTTTCTAATCCTAGCGACACTATTCCTAGCTGAACGATCAATCCCCCGGTACTTGTCACTATACTATACTACAACGATCAGGTACACTGCCTGGTGGGGGTTGTAAGCTTCTCAAGATCCCTTGAGAGGTAAAGCCTGGTGCGATTCCCACATATCAAAAACATTGCCTTGGATTGGCATGATACAAATTGGATAACAAGAGAGGTTGAACCTTTAGCATATTGGACCATTTAAGATTCATTTTAGAATCGACCAACTAGCATTCAAACTTGAGTTCTGGCAGAATTCAGCGGTATATATTACCAGTATCACATTTAAAACATTAAGAAGCGCATACCATCTATTGATGGGCCAAACTCGGAAAAAGCTCAACTCACTAGTCCAGTAGGTATTCATGAAATAACCAGAAATTTCCTTAAGTCAAGAATCAGTTACAAGTTCAATAAGTTGTAAACCATTAAAACTTCAAGTTGGTGGGCAGAGTTATGAAGAAAGTTCTGCCTAGGAAAGGCATGATATCATTCAGAAAACTTGGAAAGTTAAAACCGATATACACCGGACCATGTAATATTTCAGACAGAGTAGGCCTAGTGGCCGTCAGACTTGAGCCTTGTTAAAGAACAACAGGATTACACAACCATGTATTATCATCTTTTCAGATTAGTCACTCATAATCCCATTTGGAAAGGAATCCAACCCAAAGTCAAACATAAACCTTGCAGGAGAACAAGTAGAAATCATGGACAGTTAGGTCGAACAGTTGAAGCAGAGTCAAATTTCTATCGTGAGAGTTCGCTGGAATTCTCGAATATCATCACCTTTTCACCAATATGTTTTCAGAAACCAACATAAACTGAACTTCGGGACGAAGTTCCCTTTTAGAAGGGAAGACTGTCACAACTCACCATTTCAGGTCATTTCCCAAACTTTGGAAAAACACTATTCGTCAAACACTATTCATCAAAACACTATTCATCAGTTTACTATTCATCATTTTCGGTGTCAGTTTGATATTCCGAGAAGCATTCAGAAATTTTACTATTCACTGAATACTATTCATTCCGGAAGAAATTTCATCATTCACGTGCATTATACATTCTATCATAAATTTAGTTTACGGGTATTAAATTCGCGTAACCGTATGGGTTTAGGTGCGAATTCATTTCATTATCAGTAAGGACACTGCATACGGACTAGAGACAGTCTGCATATCATCAGTAGGTCATTTACATGTTATACCACTCTTAGGTTTTTCAAATTTATATATATTTGATACATTTAACGTTTACGTATAATTATTTATAAATAAACGTTAACACTCGGTTAATAAACACGACGAATATATCTAAATATTCCCACAATGGTCCCGACATATTTTTATATTTATTTTATCATCATAAAAGTTATAATATTCATTTACCCAGTATTTTGGAAATTTATTTTATTTATAACGTAAGCTTATGAATATTACGACGGTTTTCGTGAAAACTAAACAATAATCACCCGAACACTCAGTAATTGTACTCAACATATTTTTAGCATTTTTATGACTTTATTAAGTCCCGGTTAACTTTGTTAACATTTATTTCTAGCAAACCCGGTACCCGATTATAACTAGTACTTACACTAAACTACAACTAATAATACACTACATTTTCTAAGTGATCAAAACCGACTTTACATCTCCTTTTCACATTGAAAACCGGCCATGAGCACACCCCTAAACCACTTGACATTTATTTTCTAACCTTATGCATTTATGTACACTTATAATACAATAAACCTCTAAACTAAATAACTAAACCAAAAACCAAAATCATAACATCACAAGTTCAAGATCCAAAAAGTTTTCATCCTCCCTTTTCTCTTCTCCAAACCCACGACCCAACTTCAATCCTAGACCAAAATCCATTATTTTTCAAAGTACAAAGCTACAAAGTTGTTCATTTCATCATTCTAATCAAGAATCTTACAACAAAAACACAAGTAACACAAGGTTTCTCATCATCTAATCACCTATTATTTCAAAGTGAGTTATCAAATTTATTTTCATGTTTTCATCTAAGTAATACTTGTATCTTATGGTTTTCATGCTTAATTTCATGTACAAGTTAGCTATACCACATTATTTTTCTTAACTTTTTGAACATACAAATCCTAGATTTTGATTTAGGTATTCCTTTGTTAAATTAACATGATTACTAGTGATTAGGAACCCATGGCACCCTAAGAAGGTGTATGGTAGTGTAACACCCCGAAATTTGATTAAGCAGCGGAAGTCTAATCGGGGTCATTACAGTTTAGTACACAGTCATACTCATAGAAAACAATTCAAAAGATAGTCAATATCATTCCATGAAAACTCAAATATTCAGAGTTACAAACATTTTCTCCAAAATGTTAATTGTTTCACAAAAGTAGTGATGAGTTTGTAAAGAATGATATAATTATTGAAATCAAAAGGGAGGTCCTGTGCCCTTTGCCAGCTCCGTGCCGCCATGCTTGCTAATTTCCTGAGATAAACATGCTTAAAAAGTCAACACAAAGGTTGAGTGAATCCATAGTAGTTTAAATTGTAATAGTGTGAACACAAGTCAAGCATTTGAAATAAACAAGCCAAGATAGACAGGTCTTGACTAACTGGTGAAATATTGCTCATAAGCCTCACGAAACGCAAGCCTTAACATTGATTCGACATATCATAAAGATAATAACAATCACCTACACCACAGAGGATGTAAATGACAAGGGGCCCTCGGTGACAGGAAATGTGCCAAATTTCCATAATACCTCGAATATAGCACACCTCCTGCCAAGTGATCACCTTGACAGAGGCGGGCTGCTATTCCAATAGATCTATCAACTATATTCGCGCTCACTCGCAAGTGATTAAGGTTCGTGATATGAGGGACTTGTAGCACAGGTGTCAACTTAGGCAATATCAGGTGATAACAGCATACAGAAAAATACTTGTGTTCGATTTATAGCATGTATCTCCCCACGGGGTTTAAAAACAATTAAAAATGTGGGACCATGAACTCACCTGAAAGGTGCGTAATCACAAGGTGCTCAAAAGTGATGGTGTATTGCTACGACTAGCAATGAAATTCCTCCGACTTGCGACCTAAATAATACATTGTAATCGGTGTTTTAGATTTGTGTTGTAAACGACATGTGATATGTCTCGTGCATGGTGATATCCGTTTCGGGTGTCTTAAATATGTCTCAAATAACTTTACGTAGTTATTGTTAGTGTTGCTACGAATCAGTGTTCGATAAATATTAATTCGTTGTGAAAATAATATCGTTTAAAAATATTTATGATTAAATATTTTTTATAAAGTTATATATATGTATATATATATTTAAGTTAAAGAAAAATATTTATATATAAATGAAAAGTATATAGATATAATTAATTATAAGAATATATTTTTGTCACAATTCAACCCTTGGCTTTTACAAAATTTACACTTTTTACCCTTTGGTAAAAAATAATTACATTTTAGTCCTTTTTGTGCTTTTTGACACTTTATTCCCCAACTTAGGTCAAATGACGGTTTTACCCTCGATTTCAAAAGAGTTTTGGTATTTAAAATTTGGTTCGAAAGTTTATGTTTTTGACAGTTTTAGTCCCTTAACGTGAAACTTTTTGCAAAAATAGTCCAAAATCTATTTTTCGAAAAGTTAACTTTTATCTCTATAAAAGTTACCATTTTTATCTTTTAATATTCGTAAAAATCGGTTTTTACAAATCAGTTACCATTCGAAAATATTAAGTTTTCAAATCGAAAATCTTATAAGGAAAATTGTTTGGGCTCGTTAGCCCGGTAAGGCCCAAAGTGGGTGTTTCTTTGTTTTTAAATCATGTTCGACTAGCACTTGGTTTTAGCTTTGTTTTCGTGGTCTAAAAACGTATGAGATTTGCATGTCATGTTGGTTCGATTAAGTGGCCACCAAAGAATTAGGGTGTCGAATAATATAGGTAGGTTGTACGTATAAAAATGAAATGGCGAGGTCATTCCAAATGGTGTCGAGTCATGTGATATAAGCTATAAGTGTAACAAAATACATTTTCAAAAATTAAGCGTGTCGTGTGTGAACTTTATGTGATATGCATGAACTTAGAGTAGGAAAATGAAATAGGAAATGAAAAACTTACAACACCAAAAGGTGGTGGTGATGAGATTGTGTGATACGAAACGAGCAAAAGAAAATGATCCTTCTTCGTAGAGTGAACCTTGATCGATTACTTTGTTACCCACTCAACTTCTAACCCAATTCCTTGCGTGTACAATCCTTGTGTTCTTCGACAGTGTTCAAGAGGGAAAAGAGAATGTTTGAGTTTTGCAAACTTGGTGGAACCTTGAGTGTGTGAGATTTTACATTAAATGTGGTTTATATAGTGTGGTTTTGGGTGGTTCGAGTGTTTCCTCATCCAACTACAACAATCGAATGGTTGCTCTTTCTAGGGACAAAGTTGTCGAGTGTTTAGAGTCTTGTCAAATCGGTTTGGGGTGATGAGGGAGCAAGGAGGGTTGACTTGGATATGTTTAGTGTTTAGCTTAGGTTTTAGGGATTAAACAATTTGTATTTAGACCTTGTGTGGTAATCATGTTGGGGGACATGAAACATATAATCCATGGTGTATTAGTCGAATGTGGTTATAGAGTTTGTCCAAGGGTTCGTCGGCTAAAAGTGGTGGCTTATTGTCGCATGCTACAAAATCCAAGTAAGGTGGCATGTTTGTGTTGTGTTGTGGGGAACCAAGAAGAGAACAAGAGTAGTTAATAGGCGTGCGTAGGAGCTGAGCTCGTTGGCTTCGTGTACACAAAGAAGAAAAACGAAAAGAAGGAATATAACAATCCATGTGGGCTTGTGCAAAGGCTCGGTCCAAAAGAAAAAGAAATATGAAAGATTTTTGTGTGATGGGCTTGTGTTAACCTTTGGCCCAAAATGAACAAAACACAAGCCGTGTGGGCGTGGTGGTGGTGATCCGGCCCAAGTGAAAAGAAATAGAGTGGGCTTGTGGGATGATTCGGCCCAAAATACCGGGGTGTCGGTGTTCGTAGAATTGTGATATTAATTTCGGTGTCGGTTCGTGATAACCATAAGTATTTAAATGGGGTAAATATATATACTTGTAATAATAATTGTGATATTTAATATATATATATAAGTGTGTATATATATAATAATTTCTCGGTGTTCAAATGGGTGTCGGGTCGCAAGTGGGAGTTACCGGTGCTTATCCTCATTGGGTGACATCCAAGAGTGACATTCGGGTGATATCGGGTGATAAAACATAATCGGGTGTTAAACCAACGGTGCTCAAAAAATCCGGTGTTCAAACAAACAGTGTCTCATGTAAAAATTTAAATTAGCCCGCAAAAATGGCTTAGTTTAGAATAATGTTGGTAATTAGCATTAATAAATGACCTGGGATTTTACGGTGTATTACAGTACCCACCCGTTAGATTGGATTCGTCCCAGAATCCAAAGTTGAATCAGTGCTCGGGGTTGTCTCATCAAATAGTCGTGGGTATTTGGCACGCATTTGATCCTCGCGCTCCCATGTGTACTCAGGTCCTCTCTTAGAGTTCCATCTGACCTTAACAATGGGAATGCGACTATGCTTAAGTCGTTTAACCTCCCTATCCATTATCTCAACGGGTTCCTCAATAAAGTGCAACTTATCATCGATTCTGATCTCCTTTAGTGGAATCACAAGTGTTTCATCCGATAAACACTTTTTCAAATTTGACACGTGGAAGGTGTTGTGTACTCTACTGAGTTCCTCAGGTAATTCCAGTTTGTATGCCACGGGACCGATTCTTTCAATGATTTCGAAGGGTCCAACGTATCTTGGGTTTAACTTTCCACGTTTTCCAAACCTAATCATTCCTTTCCAAGGTGATACCTTAAGCATGACCTTGTCTCCAACTTGAAACTCTATTGGTTTCCTTCGCACATCGGCATAACTCTTTTGCCGATCCCTAGCGGCTTGTAATCGTTACCTAATCTTTACTATTTTCTTAGTGGTTTCAAGAATCAACTCGGGACCTGAGAGTTGTACATCTCCAATCTCAGCCCAACAAAATGGTGATCTACACTTTCTTCCATAAAGTGCTTCAAACGGTGCAGCCTTAATGCTAGCGTGATAACTGTTGTTATATGAAAACTCTGCTAACGGTAGGTGTCTATCCTAGCCTTTTCCAAAATCAATCACACATGCCCTAAGCATGTCTTCCAGGGTTTGTATAGTCCTTTCACTTTGACCATCAGTCTGTGGATGGTAAGCTGTACTCATATCTAACTTAGTTCCCAAGGCTTTCTGTAAAGATCACCAAAAGTTAGACGTGAAACGGCTGTCTCAGTCGGAGATAATCGAAATAGGCACTCCATGCCGGGAAACAATCTCCTTAAGGTACAAACGTGCAAGAACATCCATATCATCAGTCTCTTTGATCGGTAAGAAGTGTGCTGACTTCGTGAGACGATCGACAATAACCCATATTGTGTCCAACCCACTCGATGTCTTGGGTAATTTCGTAATGAAATCCATTGTAATCCTTTCCCATTTCCACATTGGTAGCTCGGGTTGAATCAAAAGACCGGATGGTTTTTGATGTTCAGCCTTTACTCTTGAGCAGGTCAAACACTTACCGACATACTCTGCAATGTCAGCTTTCATGTCTGGCCACCAATACAACTTCTTTAGATCTTGATACATCTTGTCTGAACCAGGATGAATGGAATATTTTGACTTATGAGACTCGTGCATGATGAGGTCTCGTATTCCTCCATACAATGGAATCCAACTTCTGTCCTTGAAACACAGCCTTCTATCTGGTTTCTTGACAAATCCATTCGTGCTTTCTGGCATACCGTAAATCTTCTCGTGCGGTCTATTCTCTTCCTTAAGGGCCTCAACTTGAACTTCAAGAATTTGAGACGGAAGTGGTGATCTAATTGTCATACCCAATGACCTAACTCTGAGGGGTCTAAGTCGTTCCTTTCGATTCAAGGCATCTGCTACAACGTTTGCCTTCCCCGGGTGATAACGAATCTCACAATCATAGTCACTTAGCAACTCTAGCCATCGACGTTGCCTCATGTTCAACTCCTTTTGATCTAAAATGTGCTGAAGACTCTTGTGATCGGTGAAAACCGTACACTTGGTTCCATATAGGTAGTGTCTCCAGATATTAAGAGCGAATACCACCGCTCCTAATTCTAGATCATGAGTTGTGTAGTTCTCCTCGTGGGGTTTAAGTTGTCTAGAAGCGTAAGCGATTACTTTAAGTCTCTGCATCAATACGGCACCCAAACCTTGGATTGATGCGTCACAATATACCACGAAGTCCTCACTTCCTTCGGGTAGTGCTAATATCGGTGCTTCACAAAGCTTCTGCTTCAAAAACTGAAATGCCGATTCTTGCTCATCTCTCCAATCAAACTTCTTCTTCTTCTGCGTTAACTCAGTCAAAGGTTTAGCAATCCTAGAAAAACCTTCAATAAATCTCCGATAGTATCCGGCAAGACCTAAAAATTGGCGTATCTCGGTAGGACTCGTAGGTGACGCCCAATTTTTAACAGCTTCGATCTTGGCGGGATCAACATGAATACCCTTACTGTCAATAACATGCCCGAGAAATTGTACTTTCTCAATCCAAAAATCACACTTGGAAAATTTGGCGTATAATTTCTCTTCTCTGAGCAGTGTTAGTATCGCCTTCAAGTGTTCTGCGTGCTCTTCCTTACTACGTGAATAAATAAGGATATCATCGATGAATACAATCACGAACTTATCCAAATAGGGTTTGCACACTCGGTTCATTAAGTCCATAAACACAGCGGGTGCATTTGTTAGACCGAATGGCATTACTTGGAACTCGTAGTGACCGTATTTTGTCCTGAAAGCTGTCTTAGGGATGTCTTTTTCCCTAACTCTCAGTTGGTGATAACCCGATCTCAAATCAATCTTCGAGTAGACACTCGATCCTTGCAGTTGATCAAACAAATCGTCAATCCTTGGCAACGGATATCGATTCTTAACCGTCAGCTTGTTCAACTCACGATAATCGATACACATCCTGAAGGTTCCATCCTTCTTCTTTACAAACAACACCGGGGCTCCCCACAGTGATGAACTAGGGCGAATAAATTCTTTATCCGACAATTCCTCCAATTGTCCAGATAACTCCTTCATTTCTGACGGTGCTAGCCTATAGGGTGCTCGTGCTACGGGTGCGGCTCCTGGCATCAAGTCAATTTGAAATTCCACTTGACGAGTCGGCGGAAGGCCAGGTAAGTCCTCAGGGAAAACTTCTGGAAAGTTCCTGAGTACTGGCACATCCTCGAGTCGTTTCTCTTCCGACTTTTTCTCGGTGACTTGAGCTAAGAAAACTTGACATCCTCGTTCGATGTACTTCACAACTTTGATGCAAGAAATGACGCTCAAACATGTCTTACTTCGCTCTCCGCGAACAACCAGGGTTTCGTCATTCAGGGGGATGTGAACGACCTTTTCGTCACAAATGATCTTAGCACGGTTTTCAGATAACCAATCCATTCCTACAACGACGTCGAAACTACCAAGTCTAATAGGCATAAGGTCAATGGCAAATGGGGTGTCTAACAGTCGTAGGGTGCAACCTCGGAGTATAGTGCTAGTGCTCACTAGCTTTCCATCAGCTAGTTCAATCTCATACGTGGTGTCTAGTTGGGTGGGTGTAATATTAAGCAGGGGTGCAAGAGAAATAGATACGAAACTTTGATCGGCTCCGGAATCAAATAAAACTTTAACGAGGCGGTTGTTTAGAAAGAACGTACCCGTGACTACGTTCGGATCTTGTTGGACATTTACATCTCCCAGCACGTATGCTCTCCCACGTGCATTGTTATCCTTATTAGGGCACTGACGCCTGTAGTGTCCTTTCTCTCCACAAGCATGGCATACTACAGCCACGGGTTGCAAGTTAGCTCCTATCGCCTTGCAATCTTGGGTTTTATGTCCAACCCTTGAACACTTCCCGCACTTAGCATAGCAGGGTCCATTGTGATGCATCTTACACTTGTCACAAAATGGAAGAGGTCCAGCATACCTAGCATCCTTAACTAGTGCGGCGACATAAGCTCTGACAGCTTCCTGTCGTCGGTTCTGTTGGTTGTGGTGGGTGTTTCTGTCATGGTGGTAGTTACGGTTGGGGTTACGGTTGTTGTTGTTGCTGTTGTTGTTGTTGTTTGTCCTTCGATCATCAAACTTCCTTTTGTGCTCGTTGTTTCCCTGAGCAGAGTTACGCTTAATCTCCCGGTCTAGCAGTCTTTGGGCAATAGACATTGCTTCATCCAAAGATTGAGGCTTAGACGAGGTGACGTTTCCCTCAATACTCCTGGGTAATCCCTCAATGTATCTTTCCAAACTTTTCCAAATCGGGAACCTTAGAAGGGCAAAGTGTGGCAAGCTCCTGAAATCTCCTATCACAAGCCCTGAGATCATTTCCTTTCACAACCAACGTGTGAAACTCATCTTCTAACTTCTTGATCTCGCCTCTAGGGCAGAACTTCTTCAACATCTTCTCCTTAAAATCAGCCCAGGTAATCTGATAGGCCTCCTCCACACCTATCTTCTGAGCAGTTGCATTCCACCAAGACAACGCGTCTTCCAGCAGTGTTCCAGTAGCAAACGAGACTCGGCTTTCCGCGGCACAACCGCTCCTTACAAACACAGTCTCAGTTCGCTCAAACCATCGAGCAAGCTCTGTTACTCCTTCAGTTCCTTTGAAGTGAGATGGTTTACAAGCTATGAAGTCCTTATAAGTGCACTTCCGAGTCGCAGCGGACTCGCTCTCAGCAGTGGCTCGGTTATTGCTACTAGTTCGTGCCATTGCAGCAGCCTGCTCTTCTAAAGCTGCAGCAACACTGTCGACAACCAACTTTCTGATAGCAGCCTGGGTCATAGCGGGTGACGAGGTAGCGGTAGCGGTTTTCCTTGGGGCCATAACTCTATAAAATCGCAAGTGCATAAGTACAAATCCCAAACATCAATAACAAGAGAAATAGTGTATCCAACTCATAATAGTCGAGATCATCACAAAGTACATATCACAACCACACCATAAATACATACATCAACATAAACCATATCATTCATAAATAAACATCACAACATGTAACAACACACATGGAAATTATAATGAATCTCAATATGGGAGCATAATAAAAAGATCAAACAACTAGAACATCATAAATCAATATCAATAAGTTACAATCGTAACCAACATAAAGTTTTAATAATTTTTGAATTCATTGTTACAAAACAATAAGATACAACAATTATTAATGCCACAGGCGGCAAGTTAAGATGTCTCTGTAAGTAATGACATGTCATAGAACTATGAAGGTCCAGGTGCGCCTCCTGATCTCCTCTCCAGCTCTCTGATAATCCGGATCATCCCCAACATCTCCATATCTCTGGATCTCTCACGGGCCTGAATCTCCTCAATAGTAGCTGAAAGTGCATGGATGGTAGAACTAGATGCAGCTAACTCCTGTGCCTGATGCTCCATCATCTCCTGTGTAATGGCTGCACTCGCTCTCAAATCATCAATCTCGTGCCTCTGAACATCTAATCGATGACCAAACTCGGTGATGGTAGCCTGTGCCTCCTCGATCTCTGTCCCCATCATCTCAAATACCATCTCTAAAGCTGTCCTATGAACCACGAGGTTCGTGACCTCCTCCTGCATACACTCTATCCTTTCCAAGGATATATCCTCAATAACGCTCAACAGCTCATCAAGACGACCCTCATGGAACCAAGCAGCTATAACACGTACCAAATTTCAAAATGCTGTTTTTCTCGATGAGGATGATGAAAGTGATAATACCTCATCATGTTCATCAGTTGAGACTCCTTCCATGCATATACAGGGAGAAAAGAATATAACTGAATCACCAGCAGTAGAAATAATGGAACTTGTAGACTCCATTACTGCTAGTCCTTCTCAGCTCCCTGAGTATGATGTTATCACACCCGAGGTTCCCACTCACTCTCTGAACATGGGGGACGAGCATCTTGACACTGTTCCTGCAAAGGAATCGGTCGAATTCATAAAGTCTAGTGTTGAGAACCTTGTCCCAATCCCAAGTGAGTCACAGGGAATTCTTGATCATATGTGTGATATCCCTCCCCCTCTTGTCTTTCCAAATGATCATATTGAGATGTTCTCTGATTTTGATGAGAACTATTCTTTATCTTGTGGAGACATAAGTTATGTGGGGGAATTACCTTCTGAGCTTGTCAACTCAGAAGAAGAGAATGATGAAGAAATAAACCAAGACGAAGCTCTTCGTCTTACATTATTAAATGCTAATCTTCTCATTTCTAGAATCGAGGCTTTTAATGAAAAGCCTATTTCATCTCCTATCCCCGTCAAGGATAGTGAGATTTTGATCAATGATTCTATTCCGGAATTGCAAACGTTCCTTTTTGATCAAACGGAAGAGAAGATAAGTGGTATCACCACTTCTCATTCTTATAATTCTCTTTCCGTTTATGAATCATTTACTATTGAGGAGTTCCCAAGTGAATTCACTCAAATCAATCCCGAATATAAATCATTCACCTTTGATGAGTTCTCCAATGAACTCACTCATATCATATCTCCACCGGAGTATGATAGTTTCTATTTTGATCTAGACATACCCATAATATGTCTTGATCAAACAAGCTTAAACGAGGAGATTCATGAAACAATGAATTCTCCTATTGAAGAAGAAGAGTTAATCATGATTTTCATCATGACTTTCTTTCTTTTCTTCATATATCCTGTACCTTATCCTGTTCTTCACTCTTTCGGGAGTGAGGACATTATCTTTGACCCCGGCATTCTCATTTATAAATTATGAGCCGGGTGTCATTATGTCTCATCAGTGTGGAACTTTCACGTGCTTCAAATGTTTATCCAAACGTTTTGAATGAAAGTCCGACGTAGATTGTCTCTTCCACTTGCTTCCCCATGGACAAATAAATTCGGGGTCGAGTCAAGCTAGTGACTCGGTAATCAAAAACATTAGCATGTACATAGGTTTTCACCCATGTTTTACCCTAGTGTGGGGGAGATGCCCCACATGTTGTATATATATATATCCTCTAAAAAAAAAAAAAATGTACATATAGTGATAGCTTCTATTTAAGAAGTTTTATCTAAAAAAATAATTGTATGTATATACATCTTAAATAAAGGCTATGGAATATTTTCTTCTTACGTTCTAAGTGTTGGTTTAACACCCGGTACTTTGAATATTGAGGACAATATTCAGTTCTAAGTGTGGGGGGAGATTCGTTATTCTAACGAATTTAAACACATGTTCCATCAAGAACCCCCATTTTAGCCAAAATTTTAAAATTTTTTCTCACTTAGAACGCAATAAATGGTATCAATCCTCCATGTCTAACCCACAACAGGATTGGCTAATCCAGGAGCAAACGGTTCTTGGTAAAGATAACTCAAACCCGTTTATGGCTTGCAATTTGCCAAAAATTGTATGGTTCCTCAACTCCCCATTATCCTCAAAAGCTAATGAGTTGGCTAGCCTGCAAGATTATGGCTTGTGGTAAAGGCAGTGGAAAAACCATAATTGGTAATCAGCTCACCAAGATGTTGACTATTCCATCAAGAGTTGGCTAGTCCAGAAGCAAACGGCTTTTGGTAAAAACTAATCAAATCCGTTGACAGCTGGTGATTTGCTCAAAATCACACGGTTATCAGGTGTGCCACAGTTCTTACACCTGGCTACTCCAGAAGTGATGGCTTTTGGTAAAGAGTTTTTCAAATCCATTAAGTTTTTCTCAAATAGATTGCTAGGGACTAGCAATAGTTTAGTGTGGGGGATTGATGAGTGTCTAAATACTCATCATTTCTATCACATTTAGACTACAAAAACATATGAAAACATACAGATTTGCCTCATAATACAGGAAATATCATCAAAATGTGTTTTTAGGTGTTATAAGTGAAAAAGGGATAAAAACCGATGAAAAACATGCAAAACATACATAATTTACAGTTTCAGTCCCTGAACTTTGATAAATTGGCAAATCTAGTCCCTGGTTACTCAAAACTTGTAAAAATATCATTTTAGGTCCTTGGGATTCACAAGTTGTTCAAAATTGTCCTTTGAAGTTTAAAATCTCAAAATTACAACTTTGATCCCTCAGCTTTGGAAAAATGTCAAAAATGGTCCTTAGGGTTTTAAAATTAGAAATTAATCAAAATAAACCTTGTACTATTCATGTTTGACATAATTGGTCCTTATGAGAAAAGTTTTAAGAAATAACAAGTTTGGTCCCTGGAGTTTCTACATTGGCAGATTTGGTCCCTAAGATCTAAAAATGGAAAATATGCAATTATGGTCCTTATACTAATGTTTAATTGCAGGTTTGGTCCTTATGGGAAGTTTGGGAAAGTTACAAATACAGCCCCTCAACTTTCAGAATTTACAAAATGGTCCTTGTACTTATAAATAACCAAACGGATCCTTATAATATATAAACCTAAACCATTATCCAATCCATACACTACCCTAACCCACCCATTATCCTAGTCCAAATCCACAAGGCCCAAGTTACTAGCCCAGTCCACCCTTTGGTCAAACCCACTCCCCTCGGTCAACACCCCACAAACAAAACCACCCCGTACCCTTTCCCTCCCAAAATACCACCACCACTCAGACCACAATACCACCTGGTATTCCACCTCCACCTTGACCCCTCCAGCTCACAACTTCACTCCTCCACCTCACACAAGCTACCAAAGCCCATTAAACCCTTAAAAACCGCCCCACGTAATCTACAGTACCCAAGAAGACTTTGGCGCCAAGAAACAAATTTAAACGGTGTGGATTGATTAGACCAATCCAATGGCTGGGATGTGGTGGGAAATACCCCAGTGGGTCCCACAAACTCAGAAAAGGTCTACAAAAGGGAAAAGAAGCAGTGGTGAAGATGTATTAGTTTAGGTTTAGTTTATTGTAATCGTAGGTCATGTTATTTCTAATTTAGTTGTAATTTTAAGTTAAATATTGTTGAACTCAGTTAATTTCATGTCACTTAATCTTTAATTCAAGTTAAATTCAAGTTTCATTTGCTGTCTCAGATTATGCATTTTCTTAAATTCTCAAAATTCTCCAAAAGTTTGATTGATGTTGTTTGTTGTTGTTATTGAAATCTAAGGTCCACTTAAGCTGTGACAAAGCTTATCAAAGCTTTTAGATATCATCTGAATTCAGTTTAGAGTATAATTACAATATTCCAAAGAAAATAGAAAAAATAGTGAAAAATAGAAAATCAAAATAAAAAGAAGAACAAGCAATGGAGCATGTTGAATCCTGGATGAACATGGTTTAGAATCCTATGGGGGATACTAGGTTATGATCACTGGTTCACTTTGGTTCTCAGTCAATTCCAATTGTAAGCTTATTTCTCAATTTTTATAAGTCTACTGTAGCTTAGCTTATTTCTGCTTATCTGAATGCTTTTATGCTTATTTAGTGTTACCTAGTCATAATATAGTATAACATAGCTTACTTGTTCATTGAGTTTACTTGTTGCTCATAATCAAAGATTACACAGTGGAAAACTTATATTTGACAAATCTGAGTTTTGTGCTTGTAGTGTGATTGATTTATGTTAAATTGTGCTTATACAATCATAATATAGCAATAGGAATCAGTGTAGTGGGTTTAATTTATCATTTGCTTTGTTAATCATAAAAATTAGTTTGTTAGGGAGTGTTTGGATCATTAGTGTTTACTGAGTCTGAGACTCATTTAGGTGTTGTTTGTTATTGTATGAGGTTAGTTCAAGTCTAAATAGGTTTAAACAATCATAAAATTAGTATCTCTTTAGTTACAAAGTCAAAATCCAAGTTTTCATATCATAACAGTCAACTGAGTGGATTTGACAACCCCATATCAGCCATACTTGCTTATTAGTTGTTATGATAGCTTAATTTAACCTTTAGGTATCATATTACATCAATATTAATCAGTAGATTCAAGTTAAAATTCACATTAGTCAAACTAGTTCAAGTTTCTTAAATAGTCAAAGTACCATTCTCAGATTTTCTCAAATCTTGAGAGATTTTTATAGAATTTAGTATAAGGCTTAAAGCTTTGATCTTTTTAGGATTAGCACTCTACCAGCTCATCTTTTGATTTCTATCTTTGTCATATTTTTAGGAATTTTGTTGTGGACCCCACTCACCCTCAAAGTAACCTGCAGGGAAGACACTTCCCCTGCACATCAGATATCAGGCCACCACCACAACTTTGTGGTGGTTTTGTGACCAACCCAGTGGGCCCCACACCCTCTAAATAGTTTCTCCCAACCCCCTCCTACCAGGGAACCTAGATTGACCACTAGTTTGACCTGTACCTCAGTGGACCCCACCTAGAAATACCCTTGAACCTTGTCCCCATTCTGAGTTCAAAACAGATTTTGGAATAGCTTAATTGTGCTTATTAGCTTATCTACTGAGCTTATTTGACCAATTTAAGTTTTGACAAGTCCATAAGACTTATTTGAACCAGAAAATACCAAGGTGGGTCCCACATAAGCTCTTGTGAGCTTATTCACCACTTCAGTCAACAAAAGTCAACTGTGGAAGTAATAAGCTTCCACAGTGCTTATTAATAAGCTAGAAATTAGTTGTTTTTACAAAAGTTACCTGTTTTTATATATAATATAGTTTTGTAAAATAAAAATCCAGAAAATACAACATAAAAATAAGTGATAGTTTCTATTTAATTTAATTTAATTTTAATTTTCATTTTTAGATTTTAATTAAGTAATTTGTGTTTTTATATTTTTATTAATTTCCTTATAGGATAAAATAATTTAAATAAAATTCTTAGATTTTTATATTGTCATTTGATATTTATTAGAATTAAAAATAGTTTTATTAATAATTAATTAATAATTAAGTTATAAATAGCATAATTAGTTTTTATATAGTAACACCTATATATTATATTTTTCCTAGCTTCCATAAGTCATAATATAATTTTAGTAATTTTTCTAGAATTTTTACTGTTCATTTAATAGTTTTTATAATTTAAATAGTTCAATTGGTAATTGTTTAATAATTAGAATAATAATTAGTAGATTAAATTAAAAATACATAAAATAAAGTTTTTATAATTTTTTAGGATTCCTGTGATGGTTAAATAGTTTTATAAATTTTTTCATAATTTTCTAAGTTAGTTTAGTATTATTGGTAATTCAAAATAGTTTAATTAGTATAATTAATATAAATAGTTTTTAATTAATAAAAAAATCTATAAAAAGACAAAAATATTTATTTTTATTTTTTATACTTTATTCAAGTTCTAATTTAAGTTTAGAAATTAATTTTTATAAGTTTTTAGTTTAATTTGTAGTGTTTATTATTTTTAGTTTTATTTAAGTTAATTTTAATTAAATAGTTAAATAGTTTTTAATTAAATAATTAATAATAAATAATAAAATAATCTAAAAAAATAGTTTTCTTTTTAATTTAGTTTTATTTTAAGTTTAAGTTTATAGAATTTTCAATTTTAACCCTTGTAGTTTATTTTTCCTTAAAACTCACCTTTTTCTCAGTACGCAGTCGCGTCTGATTTTTAAAATTGGTGTACGTTTTAACGTTTTAGATATCTAGGTTTTACGTAATCGTTTTAATAGTTAATTTAAGTTGTAAAACCCTAGTTAAACACACACACACACTTTTATACATTTCCTGTTCACATTCACTAATCACAGATTCGTTTTTAATACCATCACAACCTCGTTGGGACATTACGACCCGGGAAAACACTGTATTCTTCGGAAGCATTTGCCTCAGCTGTTTGACTATTACAGTTGGCCATTCACAAGTGGCTGATCAATAATTATCTGACCGTTTGTGGCGAATCAGGTGTCATGGGTGTCATAATCAGATAAGTCAATAGTAGGGTGAGTGGATGATGCTGGTACGACGTCGTCAGTGTCGGACAAAATAATAACCGGGGGCGACATGGTACTGTAATATCCCAAAATAGCAGTAATATAAGTCATTTAGTCTATATAATGCTATATGCACAGTGATCATAGTGTCATAGTGAGCTAAATGCGATGGGTGCTAAAAATCAAACCTTAAAACATAGCATTGGCAAGCGCTGGCACGGAGGGCACTTTGGTGATAAATAGTTTGTTTAAAATTCGGTGAGGTTATAGTCCAATGTTTTGAAAAATCATTTGGTTCTCTATAACCATGGCTCTGATAGCAATCTGTAACACCTCGAAATTTGATTAAGCAGCGGAAGTCTAATCGGGGTCATTACAGTTTAGTACACAGTCATACTCATAGAAAACAATTCAAAAGATAGTCAATATCATTCCATGAAAACTCAAATATTCAGAGTTACAAACATTTTTTCCAAAATGTTAATTGTTTCACAAAAGTAGTGATGAGTTTGTAAAGAATGATATAATTATTGAAATCAAAAGGGAGGTCCTGTGTCCTTTGCCAGCTCCGTGCCGCCATGCTTGCTAATTTCCTGAGATAAACATGCTTAAAAAGTCAACACAAAGGTTGAGTGAATCCATAGTAGTTTAAATTGTAATAGTGTGAACACAAGTCAAGCATTTGAAATAAACAAGCCAAGATAGACAGGTCTTGACTAACTGGTGAAATATTGCTCCTAAGCCTCACGAAACGCAAGCCTTAACATTGATTCGACATATCATAAAGATAATAACAATCACCTACATCACAGAGGATGTAAATGACAAGGGGCCCTCGGTGACAGGAAATGTGCCAAATTTCCACAATACCTCGAATATAGCACACCTCCTGCCAAGTGATCACCTTGACAGAGGCGGGCTGCCATTCCAATAGATCTATCAACTATATTCGCGCTCACTCGCAAGTGATTAAGGTTCGTGATATGAGGGACTTGTAGCACAGGTGTCAACTTAGGGAATATCAGGTGATAACAACATACAGAAAAATACTTGTGTTCGATTTATAGCATGTATCTCCCCACGGGGTTTAAAAACAATTAAAAATGTGGGACCATGAACTCACCTGAAAGGTGCGTAATCACAAGGTGCTCAAAAGTAATGGTGTATTGCTACGACTAGCAATGAAATTTCTCCGACTTGCGACCTAAATAATACATTGTAATCGGTGTTTTAGATTTGTGTTGTAAACGACATGTGATATGTCTCGTGCATGGTGATTAGGGGTGTAAACGAGCCGAGACAACTCGCGAGTAACTCGAGATCGACTCGAAAAATACTCGATTCGACTCGATTTTAAACGAGCCGAGACAACTCGCAAGCTACTCGACTCGACTCGATTACACATTTACACCCCAATGTATATATATATATATATATATATATATATATATATATATATATATATATATATATATATATATATATATATATATATATATATATATATATGTGTGTGTGTGTGTGTGTGTGTGTGTGTGTGTATAAATAGGAGTGTAATCGAGCCGAGACAACTCGCGAACGACTCGAGATCGACTCGAAAAATACTCGACTCGACTCGATTTTAAACGAGCCGAGCTCGAGCATGTCAATACTCGGCTCGACTCGGCTCGTTTACACCCCTAATGGTGATATCCGTTTCGGGTGTCTTAAATACGTTTCAAATAACTTTGCGTAGTTATTGTTAGTGTTGCTACGAATCGGTGTTCGATAAATATTAATTCGTTGTGAAAATAATATCGTTTAAAAATATTTATGATTAAATATTTTTAATAAAGTTATATATATGTATATATATATTTAAGTTAAAGAAAAATATTTATATATAAATGAAAAGTATATAGATATAATTAATTATAAGAATATATTTTTGTCACAATTCAACCCTTGGCTTTTACAAAATTTACACTTTTTACCCTTTGGTCAAAAATAATTACATTTTAGTCCTTTTTGTGCTTTTTGACACTTTATTCCCCAACTTAGGTCAAATGACGGTTTTTACCCTCGATTTCAAAAGAGTTTCGGTATTTAAAATTTGGTTCGAAAGTTTATGTTTTTGACTGTTTTAGTCCCTTAACGTGAAACTTTTTGCAAAAATAGTCCAAAATCTATTTTTCGAAAAGTTAACTTTTATCTTTATAAAAGTTACCATTTTTATCTTTTAATATTTGTAAAAATCGGTTTTTACAAATCAGTTACCATTCGAAAATATTAAGTTTTCAAATCGAAAATCTTATAAGGAAAATTGTTTGGGCTCGTTAGCCCGGTAAGGCCCAAAGTGGGTGTTTCTTTGTTTTTAAATCATGTTCGACTAGCACTTGGTTTTAGCTTTGTTTTCGTGGTCTAAAAACGTATGAGATTTGCATGTCATGTTGGTTCGATTAAGTGGCCACCAAAGAATTAGGGTGTCGAATAATATAGGTAGGTTGTACGTATAAAAATGAAATGGCGAGGTCATTCCAAATGGTGTCGAGTCATGTGATATAAGCTATAAGTGTAACAAAATACATTTTCAAAAATTAAGCGTGTCGTGTGTGAACTTTATGTGATATGCATGAACTTAGAGTAGGAAAATGAAATAGGAAATGAACAACTTACAACACCAAAAGGTGGTGGTGATGAGATTGTGTGATACGAAACGAGCAAAAGAAAATGATCCTTCTTCGTAGAGTGAACCTTGATCGATTACTTTGTTACCCACTCAACTTCTAACCCAATTCCTTGCGTGTACAATCCTTGTGTTCTTCGACAGTGTTCAAGAAGGAAAAGAGAATGTTTGAGTTTTGCAAACTTGGTGGAACCTTGAGTGTGTGAGATTTTACATTAAATGTGGTTTATATAGTGTGGTTTTGGGTGGTTCGAGTGTTTCCTCATCCAACTACAACAATCGAATGGTTGCTCTTTCTAGGGACAAAGTTGTCGAGTGTTTAGAGTCTTGTCAAATCGGTTTGGGGTGATGAGGGAGCAAGGCGGGTTGACTTGGATATGTTTAGTGTTTAGCTTAGGTTTTAGGGATTAAACAATTTGTATTTAGACCTTGTGTGGTAATCATGTTGGGGGACATGAAACATATAATCCATGGTGTATTAGTCGAATGTGGTTATAGAGTTTGTCCAAGGGTTCGTCGGCTAAAAGTGGTGGCTTATTGTCGCATGCTACAAAATCCAAGTAAGGTGGCATGTTTGTGTTGTGTTGTGGGGAACCAAGAAGAGAACAAGAGTAGTTAATAGGCGTGCGTAGGAGCTGAGCTCATTGGCTTCGTATACACAAAGAAGAAAAACGAAAAGAAGGAATATAACAATCCATGTGGGCTAGTGCAAAGGCTCGGTCCAAAAGAAAAAGAAATATGAAAGATTTTTGTGTGATGGGCTTGTGTTAACCTTCGGCCCAAAATGAACAAAACACAAGCCGTGTGGGCTTGGTGGTGGTGATCCGACCCAAGTGAAAAGAAATAGAGTGGGCTTGTGGGGTGATTCGGCCCAAAATACCGGGGTGTCGGTGTTCGTAGAATTGTGATATTAATTTCGGTGTCGGTTCGTGATAACCATAAGTATTTAAATGGGGTAAATATATATACTCGTAATAATAATTGTGATATTTAATTTATATATATAAGTGTATATATATATATAATAATTTCTCGGTGTTCAAATGGGTGTCGGGTCGCAAGTGGGAGTTACCGGTGCTTATCCTCATTGGGTGACATCCAAGAGTGACATTCGGGTGATATCAGGTGACAAAACATAATCGGGTGTTAAACCAACGGTGCTCAAAACAATCGGGTGTTCAAACAAACTGTGTCTCATGTAAAAATTTAAATTAGCCCGCAAAAATGGCTTAGTTTAGAATAATGTTGGTAATTAGCATTAATAAATGACCTGGGATTTTACGGTGTATTACAGGTAGGATTAGTATAGTTTTGTGGTGTTTGCAAGAGATTTGGTTGAAGTAGAAACTAGTTTTGAACATGAAAAATGGGTTTGTAACAAGTATATAAACATACTGTCCCATTTTTGTAAATCCAGGAAAATTAGTAAACATAAAGGAAACTTTGGCAAAATTTTTAGAAAATACTTTCAAAAACGAATCCGTAGGCGAAAGAACGGATTAAAAAGAGTTTATAACGAAGAAGTTATGATTTTTGCAAGTTTATTGACGAAAAGTATATTTTCTGAAAATACATGCTGTTGGACGTTTTTCGTCGGACAAAAAGAGGCTTTAGACGTAACCCGGAGGAGCCAAGCTTTCCAAAATATATTACTACATACTAAGACGTAACCGTGGATATAAAGAACAAGTAAAACGGACTTATAACGACAAAGATATTCACGTTTCAATATCGGCAAAAATCCTCTATAATTGGCAGCTTTCACTAGTAATAATAATAATACTACTTATACGTACTAAATTCTAGATTTTCTAGAAATATTAACCAAGTACCCAAATTCATAACTAATGGAGTATTAGTGATTACAAGTATATTTTTATCACTACAAGGCGTTATTTCAAGGATTTCAAACTAAGGATTTCAACACTAACATTGACACATACGATATATATATATATATATATATATATATATATATATATATATATATATATATATATATATATATATATATACATTTCAACTAGTTTTATTTTCTAGTTGCCATATTTTCCCAAGTTTTGGAAAATGTATTATTTTGATAACAACAAGTGTTTTTCAAAGAGTAGAGTTGTATAGGAAACATGTACATGGACATTCATAACATCATTTCATGATCTAAAGTAGATCATTCATCATTCATATTAGGTTGCGGCTGGTGTGCGCGCCTTGTTTTTCAGCTCATTACATGTTCATGGTACCATCATATCAGGTGAGTTTTCATAGCCCCGTTTTCAATTCAATATTTTGATTTCAAATCCCACGGGGGGAATACATTGCATCAGTTATTTTAGTACGAGCCCAAGTACCAAAACATATGTACATTGCTTAAGTTGCCTTACCAACCAGTTAAAGTCCCCTATTTATTATCATGAACCGTTAATTTGCCGGTAAGCGAGAGTGAGTGGATAGATATATCGAGGGTGACGCCTCCATCCGTAGTAGTGATTACCAACAGTAAGCGGATGCATTTCATTTTGACATTTTGGGAATGTTCTGGTAAAACATTCGGGAGGGGCATATAATTTCATCAGTCATAGCTTCGGGGTGATGAGCTTAAGGTCTATTGTACTATTTTACGTGACTTTTGTCATGCACTTTTACTTGTGGTGGCCGTACAACATTACATTTTATAAACCTATGGAATTCACCAACATTCGTGTTGACGTTTTAGAAATGTATTTCAGGTTATTAAGGTAGCTCATGTGACATGCATTTGGACCTTCATGGAGTCGCGGAGTCGACGCGTCTCACCATTATTTCATGCACTTATGTAAATGTTTGATCTATTATGACTTGTTTTTCATAAACATGCCACACCTTTTGGGGACCTCATATTGTAAACTCTGGATTATTTCAATGATCAAACGAAGTATTTTCCAAACGACACTTTAGGTCGTTCAATGTAACTGTAACTGTGGTGCTATGACAGACACCCCCAGGTATTCCATTCCGCTGCAAGTCAGGTAAATTGGGGGTGTGACAGACAGACACACACACACACACACCTTTTCATGGTGTTTTACATCTTTGACACACACTAAAAACCAATTCCCTGTATCTATTTATATAATAAAGATACTAGGGTTACAAAGGAATAAACTTAGAATAATAAAAGATATGTAGTAATCTTTTCTTTTTGTGAAGTTTCATCCTTTGTCTCCATAAGTCTCTCATCTTTCATTGTTTTGTCTTATCAACTCAAATATAATTCCTAACAATCTTCCCCTAGTTGATAATGACAAAATCAAGTAAGCACGAACTTCCCCTGAAGTTAATACTTATGAAAGAAAACGAACTTCCCCTTAATCCATGCAATACCACATAGACTCTACAAGTTGCAATCTTCTATGTAAATATTCTTCCCCTTTTTGGCATCATCAATTAGGGGACAAAAGAAAGTAACCTTGATCTCGATGTAGACTATAAATGGTCAAACATTTAGACATTAAGCTTCCCCTGAAACCCATATATTAACCATCTCTTGAATCTTCAATTCTGTAGGCCCTATGTAATGATTACTAATGAAGAAAACTAAGTATTACCAACTTGATGCTGAAGTAGAACAACCCAAACTTGTGTCTTATGTCTTGTACTAAAACTGACTTCGAACGTATACTTAACGTATAACAAGATCGCAATCTCTTGACAATAATCACTGAGCACAATAATGTAACTCCTTCAAGTGTTTGTCAATTCGTAGTCACCTGAACGAACAAACAAGTTACCTTCAAATGTTGCTGACAATCTGAGATATGATAAGAACACAAACCTGAAAAATTCCACTTCAACTTCAAATAGGTGATAAAAACCTTTCTTCGTAATCAATTAGAACAAATAAAAACAAGCCATTAAAATATGTTAAGAACCAAAAATCAAAATCCAAACTCCTTCTAGTGTGTGTATTGTCCAATAACTCCAAAAATCAAACCATGTACTACTAATTCCATAATATGTGAACAACCATGTAACAATGAAAGACGTAATCCATGCTGCCTTGTATCAATAAAGGACGAATCAGTACGAAACGCATGTGAGGCCAGCAGTAGAAACGTCGAATAGGCAGCAGTACAAATATGAAACATGGACCACTAGCGGTACAAACTAAATAAGATAGCAGTACTAACTTGATATCAATAGCAGTACAAACTTTCCGTCGAGCAGTTTTAACCAATAAGCTTCAATAAACCTCGTTAATACCATGCGCTAGATGACAAGACATGCAGTACTAATACTTGACAAAGTAGCAGCATAGACAAAACATAGGCTGTAGTAATATCATTCATCAATGCTCTTGATCCTTTGTCCTCATCATTCAATATAAATTATTGCGCATAACCGACCCATGATAAGGAAAGAACCAATCAGTGAATCCTTACCTCCTATCCCATGAATATAGATAAGTCATGTACACTGAAGATAAAGATAAACACCTGCTCTGTCCCATGATAAACCTCATCCAATTAATTGCGAAGTACGAGGTTAATAAAGAATAAGAATTCATCACACAAATCGACAACCTCAGTATAATATACATTCAGGTTTCACCACTTCTCAAAAAAATGACAAGTACACTTTTAGTCACCAAGAATATAATCAGTAGCAGCAGCAGCTAAGCATGAATAAGTCACCATGGCTGCATTCAAATCTTGTAGAAGTATAAATCATACTACCAGTAACCACACTTTACAATCTCAATTCGAACCCTCGACCACAGATAATATGCTCGCAAAGCTAACCATCAATGCCAACTTAGGGTCTTCCAATGATCCGTAATATCATTCATTTTGTAACTTCAACCAAAGAGCAGCAACAACAGAAAATCAATCACTCAAAACCCTAATAGACTTCATTACAATAATGAATTAGCAACAATATTAACACACCATAACCATATAATACAGCATCCATGTTAAACCCTTCAAATCAGATGGATATAGCAGTGATCAAGCAACCAAGGAGAGTTAGGGTTTACTTAAAAGATAGATACCAGCAGCAAAAGAATATAGGACTAGAACAAACCCTAATCGAATAAACCATAACTTGAATGATCCAAAGCTGCTTCCTTTCAAGAATTTTAGACACCAAACAGTGTATATGACCAACTTCCATGATGAATTATAACAAGTAAACACGAATTCAAAGAAGTTGAGATCATAAAAACCCTAAAAATTTAAAACAATATACCTCTCTCTGCATCAGTTTTCAACAACGAATAGCTTTTGATTGAAAGCTCATATTGATGATCCCTCTGGTAGGATTGTAACTAGATATACCAAGAATCTCCACAAAAAATTGCAGTCCGATCCAACGGTTAACAAACAATCTATCGCCTCTTGAAAACTGACCTGCAGAAAGATACGAAATTTTTTCCAGATTCGAATTTTTTTCTTTTTCTTCAAGAAAACCTTGTAGATCCTAGATCATGAGCAACCCGGCTCTAATGCCACTTGTTAGAACTTATGCACACGCCAATCTATAAGTTCTTGGACCGTTTTGGACTCCATGTTGTTTAGACATTGATCTAGGATAAACAATAAAGCACAATAACAATGATAAACAATATACTACGCAGGGGAATTAAACAATATATCATTGTTATTATTAAGCTTCTTCGCCATCATCTCTACTCTAACATACAAACACCAATAGCCCCAATACTACCTGATCAATGGTAGTACAATTACTCAACAATAACAGGATTAATGACCTTGAGGCTACACCAAACAAACCCTAGGCGTCTACATGGTGTAGAAACATGCCTAGACACACACACACACCCCTTTTCCTGGTGTTTTACATCTTTGACACACACACACCCCTTTTCCTGGTGTTTTACATCTTTGACACACACTAAAAACCAATTCCCTGTATCTCTTTATATAATAAAGATACTAGGGTTACAAAGGAATAAACTTAGAATTATAAAAAATACATAGTAATCTTTTCTTTTTGTGAAGTTTCATCCTTTGTCTCTATAAGTCCCTCATCTTTCATTGTTTTGTCGTACCAACTCAAATATAATTCCTAACAACTTGCTTTATGAAAGTCATTGAAATCCCAAATCTAGTACTTTGGCACAAATATCAAAACTACTGCAAAATATAATTGCATTTTATACCATATAATTTTCGCTACGCCAAAATTACTGTTGGCAACATCGCTTCAGCAAACCCAAATCCTGAAACAACCATGCATTTAAAACACACATCATAAAATATCCCAAACATCAAACACCCAAATCCTAAAGCAACCACAAATTTAACATTCAAATTAGAAAACACCCCCAAAACATAAAACATTTGAAGTAAACCTGCTGCAAAATACGTATATAACCGCATTTTATACCATATGACTTTCGCCACGCCAAAACTACAGTTGGCAACGTCGCTTCATTAAACCCAAATCTTGAAACAACAACCCATTTAATATTCACATCAGAAAAATCTCAAATATTAAATACCCAAATCCTAAAACAACCACGCATTTACATCCGAATAAAAAAACACCCCAAAACATCAAACATTTCAAGTAAAGTTTCTCAATTTCCCTTACTATAACCCCTATTTGCATGAACATAACACACCTAATGCACTAATAAACCAAAAATCTACAATAGATAAAACACCAAACAGTAGAAGTTAACTACGTAGTTGCACCTTTCAACCACATACTCAATTTCACGTAGAAGTAAACTACATAGTTGCACCTTTCAACCACATACTCAATTTCACCTTCTCTACACACCATCCATTTTTAGTACTACCCATTGAAAAAGCTTAAACAATAGAATCTTGTAACACCATACAAACTAAAAAACTTATGGAAAGATCATGACAACCAAATAAAATACTTAGAGGTGACAATTTGTGCACAAAATCAAAATAATGGGCTAATTTTGGCAACTTTGTAAAATATTTGGGCACATTTAGCCCGTCCTTTTTTTGAAATTGGCATATATTGCCTATTTAAAAGTTAAATAGTCACAAACGGGCACGTATTTTCTTTTAATTGAAAATTTTTACAATTGTTTTCAATGTAGAATTTATAGATATAGTATATTTGATTTTTTAAATATAAACGAGGTGTTACGTTTAAGGAATTTATTTTATCGTTTTGGGTCTTTTCTAAAGTGATTCGTATAACATGCGCACGTTTGACCCGTGCTCGTTTAGCTCGTGCCCGTTTGGGCCCTAGCTCGTTTGAACCGTGGCCAGTGCCCGCCCATTTTGCCACCTCTAAAAACACTACTTGTAACAACCATATAAAACCAACACTAATTATCAAACATCAGACTTCTCACAAAGATTAAACAAATACAAACACATCCAAAAATCCACAAACTAAAAAAATAACCGAAATACCTTATATTAATGAATCAGATACTTTAAATCGATTCTTGAAACAAAGAAACCCTAAACGCTCACCACTCTCTCAAATGTAACCATGCAACAACCGGTATATGTGTTTAGAGAGAGAAGCCACGTACTAAACAAATAAATAGACGATAGCTTATGTAAATGATTTTAGCATTGATATAACTAAAAACAAGTGTACAACATGCAACCAATCCTATGATCTAACTGACACACAAAACGACAATGAAAAACAGATGTACAACATGCAACGAGTCCAATCAATTAAGTACCCACTAAGTACAAAACCAACTAACCTTTTATTTTAATCTCTCTAAGCCGACGGCTCGGTTCGGCGTGTGAACAATGCTGGATAGAGCCGTGGCTTCACAATGCACGCAAGCTATCCTTTTCCCTGGAACTGATCTCCCACCCGGTGGCTTCGCAACAGCCTCAGCTTCAAGTTCAACTTCATTTAATGTTATATAGTATAATCTGTGGCTATAATTTCTTCTACGCTTCTCTAGTTATTATTATTATTATTATTATTATTGTTATTATTATTTTTTTTTTCCACACTAGATCCCTTCCATCTAATTATATAAACATATGCAGTATTTTTTGTGCAAAGAAAGTAAAGTAATTAAATAATTTCTAGCGGTTGTATCATAAATGTTTGATCAAACAATACATCACCGCAACACGCGAGCATTTTAACCCTCGTATTTATACAATAGGTGCACATACCCAAGGCTTTTGGTATAGTGGTATGTGAGTTGCACAGCAACCTAGAGATTGTGGGTTAAAGCCTCGCTGGTGGAATTTGTGAGTTAGGTGTGTGTGCTTCTAAAAAAAAATAATAATAATAAAAAATAAATAAATAAATAAATAAATAGGTGCACAAACTACGTTGTATTAGCACTTGGATAGTCTTGTTGTAAACAAAGTAGTGCCCAAGCCAAAGGTCATCATGAGTTCAAATTATTAAATGATGTTTTCTTTGTTTTTAGATGTTAATAACTAAACTTGCTGTTAATGGAGTGCCTCGGTGATTAATAGAATTATGGGTTAGTTGCCCAAATGGCTAACAATGTTGCATTTTAAACAAAAAGACGTGTGTTCCAATCAACTAAAAATGTACGTTAATTTGTTTTATGACCAAGCGGACACAGATGTTGCTTGTTTGTCAACAACAGTTGGCCGGCATACTTTTTTTCTCTTTCAAAGAGAGACAACTAGGTTAAATCATGTTTACATATGTTGCTAAAGATGAATTGGACTTCAAAAACGACGTGGCAAAATTCAAGCATGTCGCTCTTCATTTTTTTATTCTCTTTAAAAGTATATTTGGTATTCTCTAGTCACCCTTCGAATCAATCTTTCTTATGTGTTTGACGAAAATAGCTAACGTTGTTATCTAAGTGTCTCGTTAATGCTATTTAGAGTTGAGATCCATGAAGAACCCATACATGCTATAGAATCTGTCAACCAATCATATTCACTCATTTATATTTTCCACCTTTTTTTTCAAAACAACATATCTTGCAAACGATAAATCTTCAAGCTATAAAAAAAATACCATCGCGACGAGAATTAAATGATCTTTCTATAAATATGCATTATTATATACTTTCGACGAACTTTTTTTTTTTTTTTAGTTTCCACCCGGAAAGAATCATATATGATTCGTCAAAATCATATATGATTCGTAAAAAAATTATATATGATTCGATTCTTATGAATCATATATGATTCTTACGAATCATATATGATTTCTTAAGAATCATATATGATTCGTAAGAATCATATATGATTTGTTAAAATCGAATCATATATGATTCTTACGAATCATATATGATTTTTCTGAGCGAAAAAAAAAATTCATCGAAAAAAAAGTTCGTCGAAAGTATATAACAATGCATATCTATAGAAAGATAATTTAATTCTCGTCGCGATGGTATTTTTTTTGTAACTTGACGATTTACGGTTTGCGAAATAATTAAGTTTTAAAAAAAGGGTGAAAGTTTATTTTTTTATTTTGATAAAAAAAATAAGTGGCTAAGATTGCTTGATGGGTTCTATGATAAAGTTGGATCTATAAAAAACTTTTGGCATGCTATTTAACGACATTATGACACATTTAAAAAGAAACATTGACAGATATTCACAAAAAAACTATATATATCGTTAATGCTATTTAACGATATATATATATATATATATATATATATATATATATATATATATATATATATATATATATATAAACTGTTAAACTTACAACTTTCTATACCACTAGTTCGACATGATTTAATAATACATCTTATCTTATATATTAAAAGCTTAAGTAGTCTTATAAATGCAAAATGCCCATAATAAATGTTTCATGAATTGAAAGTGAAATGTGGAGGCTTCATGTGTTAGTACATTGATTTAATAGTCATGCATAAGGGTAAGTACATAGGAGCTGGAATTAGTGATTCGAGTAATTGAATAATTAAGTGGCTAAATTTAATGTGCAAGAGGATATGTGCACAAAAATTTGTACGGTACCATGTAGTTTAAGCAAAATCCAAAGTATATCAATTACACAATATTTGGTGGCTTAATTTAATGTGCAATAGGATTTATGCACAAATTGTAATACGGTACAAGGTAGTTTAAGCAACATTAAAAGTATATCTTCTATACTATCTAAAGATTGAAGTGCTTAACTTAATGCGCAAGAGGCATTGTGCACAAAAGTTTGTACGGTACAATATGTTTTGCATGAGGAATCGTGCACAAAAGTTTGTACGGTACAACATATTTCAAGCCATCTCTAAACCTCAAAGAATACAAACCAAAAATGCCATGAATGCATAAATTAAACACACCAATTAGTGGTTAGTCTTTTTACCTTCCCGTCCATGAGTTACATATATTTTATCAACTATATAATGTGTCAAAAATCACACACAACAAACCACAACTTCCTCCACGCCGCGTGCACATTAGGCTACAATTTATTATGGTGGTAAAGTAAGCATCATATCGTCTTACTTATTTACCATATTTATTTATATTATTTTATGTAAATTTCATGTGTGTTTTGTGTGTGTAACAATGTAGGACATAAAGATGGTGCTTAGGAGCTTTGGTAGTAACATCCTCTTCTCTAATTGTTTAAGTGATCCTACACATCATTGTCTTATCAATTAAGTGGAACATGCACGAACATTTTCAGTTTGATCGAAAATGCAATATATTGATTAGCTGTATTTAAGTTACTAACGATCAACTATATCTAATTGTTTTTTGCAGCGCGTCAAGAAGCATTAAAGAAAGATATCGAGAAGTCACAAAAATAGTACCAAGAACAAAATATGCAAAAGGCTAATGAACAACACCGACAAAGACAACAACAACAACAAGAACAACGCCACGGCCACCGGTGGAATGAATACTTAGCATTCATATTAATAATATGTTACAAATTAAACATGAAATATTTTACTTCATGTAATACCGTTAAACGGGCTAATACTATTGATTTGTTAGCAAGTAAGTTTATTGAAAATAATGTGACGACATTCAATTTTTAGTCAATAATTATTACTACACTTTGTTGGTGTATTTTAATATTTTTGCTCTTAATGTAGTTTTTTTGTCTTGCGGTGTGTTAATGTCACTTTCTTAATTAAACGTTTTGAAATATTGCGTGACACTGATATTCGATATGACTGTGTAAATTATGCCGATGTTACATATTGAAAATGGTAGTATATAATAAAATATTTTCACACTATCATCTTAGCAATGAAATTCTTCTAAATCAAAGAAGTATATAAAGGAGAAGAAAATTGTGTTTAGTTAAATGTCGGGTCTATTAATTGATTGGAGCGGGTTTATGATTCGGACTTGGGTCATTGGATCTGAGTTTTTATTATACGAGATATAATTTATACTCTTGAATATACTAATTACTTTAATGTTTTATGTTTTCATAATTTTGTTAAAAAGGAAATTTGTTTTAGAGTTCGCTTTTAATAATGTAATTTATTTGAACAACGAAGTCCGTCTTTCACAAAAAATGAGAGTTTCAAACATGAACCAAAAATTAGCCCATACATTACGAAAAAACAATTAGATCCAACATGTGTGCATTGCATGGGTCCTGAGGCAGTCCAAACCTGTGTGCATCGCACGGGGATGAATATAAAAGGTCTCAAACATTAATGTCATCGCTTCATATTTAAAATAATTTATGTAACTTATACATATTAAAAAATTATATGTGAAGAGACTATTTTCAATGTAACATCTTGAAAAAAGTCTTTACACATATACTCTTTTAATGTCAATAAACTATTTTAAATGTGTGTCATGCTTAGAAATGTGATACCATCACAACTTAGATATATAATGACGAAAATAAGTGCCGAAGATTACGCTATAAAAACTTATATACAGCCCATGTGCAACTCAATAAAGTATTTTAAATACGTATAAAGCTTAGCAAATGTATGACACCATGATAATTTAAATATAAAATGACGAAAATAAATGCTGAATATTACGTTATGAAAACTTCTAAACAGCCCATGTGCATCGCACATATTTTAAATCTATGAAAACTTCTATACACAACTAATGAAACCTATGGATACTCGAGTGGTTCGAAATTGTCAAAATGGTTAATGGCTTAATGCTAAAGTTTCAATCAATTCCTGTCAATATCCACGCCAGGAAATTAAAAACATAAATCCAGTAGCCCAAACAAGATGTCCAAATAAAAACATCCATGCACAGACTGATAAACTATTCATACCAAAAGAATTATATCCATTAATAACCTTCGATTCGTATACATACATCATATAAACATTAGTTTTTGACAATACTAAGAGTTAGAATTTCTAATGGTAATCAAAAACCATGCATCGCACGAGTAAGTGATTTTTAGTATATCCGATTTGAACAGATAAATTAAAAGAGTTTGCTAAAATAACAAAATACGACATGTTCAAAATATCACCTTGAATAATGAATAGAATAGAAAAATTACATAATTTTGACTCGCAGTAATTTATAAATTATAATAACAAATAAAAAAGCTTTGTGCATTGCACGGGTCATGAGGCAGCCCGAGTTATATATTGTATTTTGATTGTTTGACTCGACCTCAATTAAAAGTAACGAAATAACGACATCAACATTTTTCATGTCATGCTAACAAACACAACTTAGAAACTTATTGACCAACAAAATTCATCAATGATCAAAATGACGAAAATTAGTGCTGAACAATACGCTATGAAAATTTACATCGAGCCCGTGTGCATCGCACGAGTCTAAATGCCCAGTCTATATATATGTTTCTATTCAAACCTCAGCATATAAGGCTAATTAATCATGTTCTAGGAGTACATGAGTAATAAAGAAGTTTTTTTTTTTTTTTTTTTTTGAACATGATTTCATTATCACACCTCACAAAAGGAGGAAAATAGAACATAACAAGTTACATTGAACATAACAAGTTAAGCTACAACAAGACATACACCAAAATTGCTGTGACACACTATAGCAACACCATACAAAGGTGGGGGAAATCACCCAAGTGAGCTTTTTGTAGACACAACCATTTAAAGGTGTAGCTTGACAAAAGTACACAAGGTACATAAAACATACAAAGAAGAAAAAAGCAAGCATCCTAACAGGAGCTAGACCAAAACCTAACAGATCTAAAGACAGATCCCAATGCAGCAACAAGCCGTCAAAGACCGACCACAACAGCCCTGAGCAGAAGAGACCAACTGGTAACAGATCTGAGCAGAGAACCACGGCGGCAGCAGTAACAACAGCAGCAGCTACATAAAAAGATATGGCAGATCTGCAGTAAAGCTTTATTGCGGAAAAGGAAAGAACAAAAGAAAGATCCGGACGGCCGGCCAAAACCGGCCGCCGGAAAGTAAGACTTGATCGGATTTTTTTAGTTTGTAGAGAGAGGTAGGAGAAAGTGTATTATTAGAGAGAGAAACTTTTTTTAATAAAGAAGTTAATAGAAATCTTGTATTAGTGAAACTAGTGATGCGCCTTTCATGTCCGGAAACTTGAATCACAAGAAAAGTCGTCTAAACCATTACCGGGTACTAATCATGTTTTAAATTATAAAATTATAAGATTCAAATTTTAATATGGCTTAAATTACATTATGAATATATGCATGTGCAATGATGGATCTCTACAAGAAATGCATGTGCAATGATGGTTAGGTAAAAACAACTTTTGGAAAAGCAAATTAGTTTACCTGAATGAACATATCGGGATTCAGTTTACGAGACGAATGACATTTCTTTTTCCGGATATCTTATCGGGAATTGATACTCACATCACAAAAATTGGTGTACACATCACAATATCACATCACTAATATATATGTTACAACATGGTATATGCATAATTTTGATGTATGCATCAATTTATGTGATGTGAGTATCAGTTCCCTTATTCAAAATGAACAATCATTTCGTCATCTAAAAAGGGTGTTTCACAAAACGCACTTGTCCCTTCCCTATTGCCAACATGTGTCCATCTTGTCCTTTATTTATTTTTTTTATAACAATGAGGGTCTCACACCTGCAAATAACAACCTTTATTTTTTCTTTAAACCTGACAAACCGTTTTATGACAAGCTCCAGCAAGAAATAGCGGGTCATGGTGCGAAATTACATGGGAAAGAGGACCCCTTTTTTTTTTTTTTTTTTTTTTTAATTGTTCAGTGTATCGTATATATAATGGGGTTATGATTTATGGTTTAGTGATTAAGGTTAATGGTTTATGGTTTAGAGTTTAGGCGTTGTGAATAAAAAGAGTTCTTGGGTGTAAAAACCTGTAAATTTTTAGTAGACTATATAATAAAATATATGTTTATAAATAAAGTTGTTAGTTTTGAATTCGATTTGATATATTAGTTTTGATCATCATGTCCCGTTATTTTATTTACATGTTTATATGTTTATGCCATTATACATGCTTTGAAGTTATAAAATAGCAATAGTTAATTCAAATAATGTTTACCTTTATTAAACAAATAAACAATGTTAAAACATACAGTAAACATCTTCAATTATGGGCCTGTTTGTTACGCAACTTTTTAGAAGCTGTAAGCTTTCTGTTACAAAAATAATCTCTTTCAAAACAAGTAGCTCCGTTTGAAAATATCAACTTCAAGCTTTTAATTTAAACAAGTAGATTCAAAATGAAAAGCTGATTCATGAAGCTTTTAAAATATTTTGGAGCAGTTAAAACATAAAATTACTGTTAACAGCTAATAATTACATATAACAGCTAATTTACCAAACACTTTTATTGAAAAAAAAAAAGATATAGCTTGTAGCTCATGTTAACAACTTTGCAGTTTACAGCTTACAGTTTATAGCTTACAGCATACAGCTTACAGCTAGTTTTGCCAAACATAACCTATATCATTTTTAACACAAGCGACTTTGCTAGCTCTGTCACATCTCAATACTACGTTGAACATCTATAACATCCTCATTCTCAAATTGATGTTATTCCGCCCATTCAACCATTTGATCGAAAGTGTAATTTTTAGTAAACTATATATTAAAATATATGTTTATAAAGAAGCATGACCCTAAAATGGTAAAGGATTTTCATCCTATAAGTTTAATCGGTAGTTTGTACAAAATTATAGCTAAACTTTTAGCTAATCGGTTATGCTTAGTTATTGGAGCCATTGTAAGTGAAGTTCAAACGGCGTTTGTTGCTAATAGGCAGATTCTCGATGGACCGTTCATTATAAACGAGCTCATTAATTGGTGTAAATCTAAGAAGAAAGAAACCATGACTTTTAAGGTGGATTTTGAAAAGGTGTATGACTTAGTTCGGTGGGACTATTTGATTGACGTTATGAAGAAATTTGGTTTTGGTGCTAGATGGTGTGGATGGATTCATGCTTGTTTATTATCGTCCAGAGGTTCAATTCTCGTTAATGGTAGCCCAACTGAAGAGTTCCAACTTAAAAAAGGTCTTAAGCAGAGAGATCCTCTTTCTCTTTTCCTTTTTCTTTTGATTATGGAAAGCCTTCATATCTCTTTTAACCGAGTAGTGAAGGCAGGTTTATTTAAGAGATTACGGATTGGTACTTCAATGAATTTATCTCATTTGTTTTATGCCAATGATGCAATTTTTGTTAGTGACTGGAATGTTTAGAATCTCTCTAATATAGTCCAAGTTTTGAAAAGCTTTTACCATGCTTCTGGCCTTCGTAAAAAAATGCATATCAGCAAGTTGATGGGCTTATATGTAGCCACGGAACAAGTGGAGAATGCTGCAAGTCATTTAGGTTGCACTACATTTAAAACTCCATTCACATACTTAGGCAATAAGGTTGGTTGTTTGATGTCTCGGGTTACAACGTGCGAGGATACAGTTCAGAAGATTATGACTCGCCTTTCTAAATGGAAGTTGAAACACTCTCCATTGGTGGGCCTCTAATGCTTTTAAAATCGGTTCTTGGATCTACTCCTATAAATAACATGTCCATTTTCAAGGTTCCAAAGGAAGTGTTGAAAAAAAGGAAGCTATTCAAAGTCATTTCTTCAATGGTGGGGACTTTCAAGAAAAGAAATCATCATGGGCTAGATGGGATTACGTTTTAGCGTCCAAACAAAAAGGTGGCTAAGGTGTTAATAGTTTTTTTGCTCTAAACCATGTTTTAATGTGTAAGTGGATTTGGCGGTTTAAAACTCAAGATTCCATGTGTGCTCGGTTTATAAAAGCAGCTTATGGAGATCATGGTTACATCGAGCGTTCGCCAATGTCTTCTCGTTCATCCGTTTGGTTGGACATAGTTCGGGAAGTTCATTGTTTAAAGCTTCAAGGAATATATCTGATACGTGGGAATTGCACCAGGCTTTACCTCTCAAGGGATCTTGAGAAGCTTAAAACCCCCACCAGATAGTGTACCTGATCGTTGTAGTATAGTATAGTGACAAGTACCGGGGGATTGATCGTTCAGCTAGGAATAGTGTCGCTAGGATTAGAAAACCTAAATACTAGTTCTAAAGATGAGGGATGATTATTTTTGTGTTTTTATATTTTATGAAAAACAAGTAAAAATCTCGGGTTTTAAGGATTTGGGCGGAATTAGTTGCTAGTCAACTAACCCAATACTAAAGATGCAATCAAAATAAAATACTAGAAATGAAAATAAACTAAATTATACTAAGGTTGTGAGCAATAAGTGGAGAAAATGTGTTTACTTAGATTTCACTACTCCCTAGATAACTTTTACACGTTAATTACTTGTTATAGTTGCGTGGATGACGGATTGTATTCCTTAATATCATTTATGGGGTGGCGCACTTAATTCCCCAATCCTATGAGTGCCTACTTCACTCCTATGTCGAGCCGGCAAAGAAGCTCCTAACATGGGATAATTAGAATTTACTCATGCATTAAATACAACCAATAAAACCTAGTGCACGTCAGTTCATGTTTCCTAAGACGTTCAAGCATGTTACCATTTGGAGATCTGCCAGTTTTCTTAAGCCTAACATCGAAATCATTCATCCAATACAACCATAAACAAGTAATCAACACATAATTAACATCTAGGTTTCATTAGATCCAAGCAAACACAAGATAGATCTAGCCTAGCATGATAGAATTAAGACAAGAACAAGATATAGACAACCAACACATAGACATATTGATTGAATTAAAAAAATACTTATCTCAATTACACATGAAAGGGTTCAAGGGCTAAGAACCCTTGAAAAACCAGTAAAATTCGTACCTAGTTCGACCTTAGGGTTTCTCCAAAATTTCTCTCTTTTTAATGTGAAAATTAGAAAACTATATACAGGAAATAGGGTCTGACACGGCGTCAAGAACAATTTTGTGACGCCGTCATCTTGCCGCCAAAATACTCCTCCGACTGCCTTGATCTACTTTTGACGCAGTCATGTGTTATATGTTTCCAGGCCGTCATGCATTTTCCTCTTGACGCCCTACCTTGTGACGCCGTCATTTCCGTACTGGATCGTCATGGAAATTACTCTTGACGCCGTCAGAAATTCCTTCTTGACGCCGTCACCTACTGTTCCCAGCAAGGAAAATTAAGACTTTGGCGTTTTCTTCACTTTTATGCTCCAAAAACGTTCGAATTACTTCCTTTTCCAGATTTCTCTCCTAAAGTACCTAAAATCACAAAAGGAACAATTTAGGGAAATATTTGATCAAATAAATTCAATTCCGGGCTTAAATGACCCCCTAAAAACGGTTCATTTTTCGCCTCATCATATACCCTTACACTTGAGATTTGCTTGTCCTCAAGCAAATGCGCTTTTATTCTAATCAAAATACAAGTTAGGGGTCATTTAACACTAATATAAAAGTAATTACAACAAATAATCGATCCACTAAAGACCAATAGACAAGCACGGAGGTCATACACTAGCACCTCACAAATAGTGTTTGGATACTCACATCTCTCGGGTGTAATAAAGTACAGATTACAATATGGAAACGGAAGATATCTCTTACTACTTGTCATAGCAAAATAGATTACCATAGGCTTGGGAAAGGATCAAACCTCCACCACATGGCGTAAGCACCTAGGATAAACTATCAAAGAGGTCTTTTAAAGGGTTGTAACGTTAGGTGTAGGGATATGAAATACACGGTTTTGTTGGATAAAGGAAGTTTTACTGGTGGCGAGTTAACAATCTTGGTTAATTACATGTACAATGTGGCGTTGCTAAGCCAAGACTAGACTCGATTTAAGCTAATAAATGAAAAATAATAAGAACATAAAATGAACATAGAATGAAAACGGGATGGTAGTCCGTATGTTTTTTCTCTTTTCTTTTTTTTTTATTTTTTTTTCTTTTTCTTGATTTTTCGATTTATTTATTTATTTATTTATTTATTATTATTATTATTATTATTTTTTTGCATACACTCTTACCCTACCATCCAAAATAATAAATCATAAGGAATGAAAATTCCCCTTATACATGAATTTTTACATACTTTACAATAAACTAATCTAATGACTCGAATTAAGAAAATCAAAACACTTAGAGCACTTTTACGATTAACGCACATATGGGGGTAATAAATGATGTTCTTCCCATTACTCCATAAAATAAGTACTTTACCCATGAGTCCCAATCGTCCCAAAACAATATGTACAAGGATATGACTCGACTTAGCAACCATGTAATCAATTAGAAAGTTAACTTATGGGTTAACAAATAACAATAATGCACTAAAGATGAGCGCATACACGGAAGGCTAAGGCGATTTGGGTGTACATTTAAGTGGGGTGTAACAAATTCTTCCTTTAAGTAAGATGCTTAAAGTTAGAAACGAAAAGATAGGCTCGGAGGGGTGTACTAGGGGTTTCGTGTACTAAAAATGAGTACAACGCTAAGGTGTGGGAAAAATTAGTTGACTTAACTAGCCAAGTAATATGACTTAAATGGTCAAGTAATTATGATACGGGTTTAACACAAGGGTGATCCTAATGCCTCTTATCATGTAGTAAATCCTTCTACACGAATGTAGTCTCACTAGCGGTCTCGGGATGCATCACTAACGCAAGTTCTAGAATCTAAATGCTACCGGTACACTCATAAGCACTAATAGTAAATGCTTTTCCTATCAAATCTAAAAGCGAACCTCACATATTTGGGTGGAAAATTTTTTCTGAATATACGGTTATTTGCTAGTCATACAATCTCCTATCCATGAGACGCTTGCTATGGCTAAAGTTTCACTCCTAAATGTTGTAAAAAAATTTAAATTTGGCGCTAAAATTGCACTAACAAGTGTTTCTCATAGTTTTATTACACATATACCATTAGACAAAACAAACTCAAGCGAAAGTGCATATGTAAGGTATCATCATTTTACCCTCCCCTTACACTTAAGATGAACATTGTCCCCAATGTTCAAGTAAAGAATATAAAAGTGAAATAAGTAAAACGAATGAAATCAAATAATCCCCTAATTCGCTCGGTATGGATAATAGGGTGGCCAGGTTAGATCTTTCTCCAAGAAAATGAAAAATCAAAGCTTCCCTTCCAGAATATAAATCTTCTTCTTGTCATACATAACCTGTAAATCCTGGGAAAATAGACAAAACAACCTCGCATAAAATCGGCGGCAACCTATATAAGTTACTAAATCCTAGAAAACAAGATAAGATATAATGCTTGTGGAATGAAGTTTGCAGATTTCCTGGAGATTATAAAACTTAATAATTCACAAAAACCATAAGACTCCGTTAGAAAAACAAAACCGGTAAAATTTCCTGATTTTTACACGTGACGCCGTCAAGAATTAACTTGTGACGCCGTCAGAAGTGACCTGCAGAAATTCTTATGTTAAGTTTCCGGAAAATTTCTGGAAAAACTTGGTCCTACTTCCTGGAAAATCCTGCAAAACTTCATTATGACTCAATACAAGCATTTGACTCTAACAAATACGAATATACATGTTCATTTAATATTGTGGAGAATCATGATCGGTTTGTTTCTTAAAAACACATTTGGGGTTTCCCCTTACACTTATCTTTTGCAAAAATACTTTTAGATGGAGTTAAGACTAGGCCAAAACAACAAAGTAAAGTATTTCCACTATTTAGTTGAGAAACATGATATACCAACAATAAAAATAAAGCATGCATACGGAAGCAAATAACAAACAAACAAAATAAAATCACAAAAAACATGGGTTGCCTCCCAAGAAGCGCTTTTCTTTATTTACGAGTCTTGTAGCCAGACTCAAGGTCATGGGTTACTACGTGACCTCATCCCTTGAAATGATATACCCCATGTAGTTATGATCATTACTGCTATGGTGGTAGTGCCTTAACCTATCGATACTTGCAATCACCATTCCACCCACTTCACTTCTTAAGTTAGCCATTCCATCTTGGCTCACGCCTTCAATTGTGAAAGGCCCATACCACCAAGGACTTGGTTTATCGGGTGGTGTCTTTGTTTCCAAGTGTCTCAAGAGTACCAAGTTCCCTTCCTCAAATGGTACATGATTTTCTGCGGGTTGAGTGTGTTCGAATTCGACCTGAACCTTATTGCTTTTGCTTCTTTCATATTTAGCCTCCTTATAGCTTTTGATTCTTGCCTCCCATGCAAGAATTTTATTCTGAACACGAATGGGTGTCGTGTCAATGTTGTTTTTGATCTTTCTCCAACTCAAACTCTCATGCCCACTTCGCGGAGTCATGGGGAAGCTAATCTTTCTTTTTCCAGATTTAAGCTCAATTTTCCTACCTTCATACTTAATGACAGCCCTAGCGGTGGTGAGGAATGGTGCCCCAAGGATTATTGGCATGCATCCATCTCCTTTATCATCGATGATCATAAAATCAACGGGGTACATGAACCCTGCGACATTAACGAATACATCTTCTGCGATTCCTAGGGGGTATACGTACGAGTGTCCAGCGAGGGACAACCTAACACGAGTAGGAGCTGGCATCTTTGACGTTAGTTGGATGTAAATAGTTAGGGGCATAAGATTTACTTCCGATCCTTGGTCGGCGAAAGCACTAAGATATTTCAAGTCCCCGATGCTAGTTGGTATCTCAAAGTTCCCACACGCTATTTGCTTAGCAGCCACTTTTTGTACCAACAGCCTCTCCAATACTGATCCCCCAGGTAACGTATCATACTCATCTTTTGCCTTTTCCTCTTTCTCCGAACCCTGTTTAGAAGGTTGGTTACGCCCATCACCCTTAATCCAATTTGTTATGGTGTTTTCGTTTATATCATATTTCAGGTAGTGACTCAAAGGTTGGGATTTTGGTGGTTTCTCTAAGGTCTGTTTAGTAGGGGCTTCTACCTTCTCGTTATCCTTGTGGACAATTGTGATGGAATTAACAAATTGGGTAGTGGGTGTGGCGCTTTCTTTCCTTAGTAGCATTCTTTCCGGGGTTCTCTGGTTGGCATACTCCTCTAGTAGACTCATCATCTCATTCATTTTCTCCTACATCTCCTCTTTTTGCTTATAGACTGCTTCCTCGAATCTAGCAAGCCGATCTGAGTGAGTCGCCATATATTCTCTCATCCTAGCTTTAAACTTCTAGCTAAGTTCCTTTGGAGGGGAACAAGGTGGGGCATAGTTTTGAAAAGTCTCGACATTTTCTCGAGAGGGTGACTCGGATAATGGTGTTGAAGTTGGTTTCGAGACAGAATTGACAGTAGCCCGTCTAGGACTTAAAGGTCTCCTTTGCCTTTCCTCAAAATAGTCAACTTTTGCCTCGAGTTTGCATAGGAGTTCATCGGGGATTTCGGTGGTCCCTCCAGATGTCGAGACTGCATTGATGGCCGCTTTTATTGTATGATTAAACTCCCACATCTCATGATTATCAGCGGCGAGCTCCTCGATAATTGCCCAAGACTCCTCGGCGTTCTTATCACGCAGTTTGCCTCCCGCGGCCCTATCGATTGTGCGCTTATTGTGATAGTCAACATGGTCGTAGAAAATCTGGACTAATAACCAAAGGTTTATACCATGATGAGGGACCTTATGGAGGAGATACTTAAAACGGGCCCAAGCTTCATAGAAAGTTTCACCCTGATGTTGTTCAAACATCAAAATGTCATTTCTAAGCATTGCAGTCTTCCCCGGTGGGAAGAATTGAGTAAGGAAGCGATTGGTGAGATTATCCCATGTGGTGATGGATCCCGCGGGTAAACGCTCAAGCCATTGACTAGCTTGATCCCGTAGAGAGAATTGGAATAGGCGTAATCGGGTTACCTCTCTAGTTTCAACACCTAGGTCTATGGAATCTACGATTTTTAGGAAGTCCTTAAGATGTTGGTTTGGATCTTCGGAAAGAAGTCCATGGAATGCACATCCGCTTTGCACCAACCGGATGGTGTCGGATCGTAAGGGAGTCACATTGGCTCCAGTGAGCTCAATGGTGTTTCGGTAGCCTTGGTGGCTAGGTCGGAAATACTCTCCTAAGGTTCGGGGCCTAAGGGGTTCTAGTGGTGGGTTTTGTTGTGGTGGGATGACGGGTTCAAGGATGTTCCCATCGTCCATGATGTCGGGTGGTGAAGAGTTACGAACAAAAACACAAAGAAATAAGATAGACTAAAGAAATCCTAAAAATAAAAATAAAATCTTACTAGAAAGGAATCTAGCAAGTAGACCTAATAAAAAGAGATTCTAACCTAGACAATAACTATTCCTCGGGCTGCGGCGCCAAAAACTTGATACGTGGGAATCGCACCAGGCTTTACCTCTCAAGGGATCTTGAGAAGCTTACAACCCCCACCAGGCAGTGTACCTGATCGTTATAGTATAGTATAGTGACAAGTACCGGGGGATTGATCGTTCAGCTAGGAATAGTGTCGCTAGGATTAGAAAACCTAAATACTAGTTCTAAAGATGAGGGATGATTATTTTTGTGTTTTTATATTTTATAAAAAACAAGTAAAAATCTCGGGTTTTAAGGATTTGGGCGGAATTAGTTGCTAGTCAACTAGCCCAATACTAAAGATGCAATCAAAATAAAATACTAGAAACGAAAATAAACTAAATTATACTAAGGTTGTGAGCAATAAGTGGAGAAAATGTGTTTACTTAGATTTCACTACTCCCTAGATATCTTTTACACGTTAATTACTTGTTATAGTTGCGTGGATGACGGATTGTATTCCTTAATATCATTCATGGGGTGGCGCACTTAATTCCCCAATCCTATGAGTGCCTACTTCACTCCTATGTCGAGCCGGCTGAGAAGCTCCTAACATGGGATAATTCTAATTTACTCATGCATTAAATACAACCAATAAAACCTAGTGCACGTCAGTTCATGTTTCCTGAGACGTTCAAGCACGTTACCATTTGGAGATCTGTCAGTTTTCTTAAGCCTAACATCGAAATCATTCATCCAATACAACCATAAACAAGTAATCAACACATAATTAACATCTAGGTTTCATTAGATCCAAGCAAACACAAGATAGATCTAGCCTAGCATGATAGAATTAAGACAAGAACAAGATATAGACAACCAACACATAGACATATTGATTGAATTAAAAGAATATTTATCTCAATTACACATGAAAGGGTTCAAGGGCTAAGAACCCTTGAAAAACCTGTAAAATTCGTACCAAGTTCGGCCTTAGGGTTTCTCCAAAACTTCTCTCTTTTTAATGTGAAAATTAGAAAACTATATATAGGAAATAGGGTCTGACGGCGTCAAGAACAATTTTGTGACGCCGTCATCTCGGCGCCAAAATACTCCTCGGACTGCCTTGATCTATTTTTGACGCCGTCATGTGTTATGTGTTTCCAGGCCGTCATGCATTTTCCTCTTGACGCCCTACCTTGTGACGCCGTCATTTCCGTACTGGATCGTCATGGAAATTACTCTTGACGCTGTCAGAAATTCCTTCTTGACGCCGTCACCTACTGTTCCCAGCAAGGAAAATTAAGACTTTGGCGTTTTCTTCACTTTTATGCTCCAAAAACGTCCGAATTGCTTCCTTTTCCAGATTTCTCTCCCAAAGTACCTAAAATCACAAAAGGAACGATTTAGGGCAATATTTGATCAAATAAATTCAATTCCGGGCTTAAATGACCCCCTAAAACGGTTCATTTTTCGCCTCATCAATATCTTCTTGTTTATTGTGTGAAAAAGTTGGGTAATGGGGTTGCCACTAGTTTCTGGGACGATCCTTGGATAGGAGACGTGCCATTAAATACCCAAGATTGTATGCTTTGGAATCGATTAAAGGATCTCGGTTGTAGTTAAAATTAGCCATCAGAATATATCTCATTCATTTAGTCATCATCCTACGGGAGGTGTAGCAGGAGCTCATATTCAAGTTTTGGCTTCCAGATTATTGGATGTTGTTTTGTGTCAAATTCAAGATAGATGGGTTTGGTCGTTGACGGGTAATGGGGAGTTCACAGTTGCGTCTGTTCGAAAGTGTTTGGATGATCAAAGATTACATATGCTTTTTGAGCCTACATGATGGATAAAGTCTTTTCCGATAAAAAATAAATGTTTTTATTTGGAAAGTTAGTTTGGATAAATTGCTTACAAGGTTTAATCTTTCTATTCGTGAGATGGCCATAAATTGTATTTTATGTCCCATTTGTGGGGTTCGAGCTGAAACTACAGACCATCTATTTTTCTCTTGTACAATGGCCTTAGCTCTTCTTCAAAAGGTAACTCAATAGTGGAGTATCGGGTTTCTTGATGTTTCAAGTTATAAATAGCTCCATTTTGGTACTAAAGTTAAACAAGTTTTGGAAGGCATATTCTATGTAATGTGGTGGAAGATCTGGCAGTTTCGAAATGAGATTATTTTCGGCTTAAAACAGCCGAAAAAGGCGACATTGTTTGATGATTTAGTTACGATATGTTATAAATTGTGTAATTTTAGAGGTAGAGTAAACACTAATTGGGTAGGATGGTTACAAAATCCTATGCTTGTTCTTTTGTAGTTTTTTCTTTTTTCTAGCTTCTTGCTAGTGTTTTATAAAAATCGCCGTTCAAAAAAAAGTTTTGAATTCGATTTGATATATTAGTTTTGGTCTTCATGTTCCATTATTTTATTTATATGTTTGTGCCATCATACTTGCTTTGAAGTTATAAAATAGCAATAGTTGATTCAAATAATGTTTACCTTTATTAAACAAACAATACAATGTTAAAACATACCCTAAACATCTTAAATTATATCATTTTTAACACAAGCGACTGATCTGCCAGCTCTGTCAGATCTCAGTACTATGTTGAACATCTATAGCATCCTCATTCACAAATTGATGTTATTCTGCCCATTCAACCATTTGATCCAAAGTGTAATCAGCTTATATTATCTCTTTTTTACCGTCTTCACTATCACTATTATGATTTATTATTACATGACTCATCATTTCTGCAAATGTAGCATTTGGGCATATATACTTGGCAAAAATAAAACCCACACCTTCATAATCAATGTAAATTTTTAGTTTGCCTTTGCAGCTGCAATATCAAATATAACATGCATATCGTAGTTGTTTATTAGTTTGACGGTATATGAATAGCCAGTTACTGGTACTTCATAATAAAAAGCATAAATCTTCCTATCAAAGACGTTAAACAAATATTGCTTCAGCTCTTCTACTTTCATTTTTGGAATATTGATTTTCATCTAAACATGAAAAGAAAAGAAAGAATGTTGCGTTCTCGACTTGGAAAGAAAAGAAAGGAAAAGAAACATAATTACGTTTATGCCAATTTAAAAATGTTCATTTTATCACAAGAGTCCAATATGAGTAAATACCGATCATTATATTGGTCATTATATACTTAATAGTTTGCGTGTAGTTTTGTTTCCGTTCAAATTCACCCTTATTTTGGCGGAAAATTATTGAAGAAAAATTTTAAAATTTTCCTGTCAGTTTCTTTTTGTTTCATTTTTTCTAATGTTCAAGAAAAACTAACACTAAATTTTCATTTTCTTGTCATTTTCTTTTCTTTCCATTAGAAAAAACTTGAGAACGTATCGTAAGGTTAAAAAACTGAATTGACCCCTCTTAGCGAAGATATACATGTATTAGCGTAGAAACTACATTTTTACTTAACATCTATGAACATTCTGGTGTTTTAACATATAGTGCAGATGCTAAACACTTGATTATGATATTGTAAGTTTAAAACTAGTTATAATGCCCGCGCACGTGCGAGTTTTTTTTTTTTTTTTTTTTTTTTTTTTTTTTTTTTTTTTTTTTAGTTTTTTGAATCGTATATTTTTATTTATTAAAAAATAAATAATTTAACTTTTTTGTTTGATTTATGATGTTTAATTGTAGTTTTTTATTATTAAAAATAATTATTTAAAAAATTTAATCTTATTGTTAATTGTATTTTATCTATATTTTTTGTATTTATCTTCTACTTGTGTTATGGATAAATATAAAATATTACCTAATAAGAAAATAATTTTTTTTAAATAAAATTATTACTAAATAAGGTATGAATTGATTTTTTTGAAATGAAAAATTCTCAATAAGGATTTTGTTTTATTATATAAAAGATATGCATTATTTTATGTCGAATGTTTCGACTAATCTTATACGAGTTGGTCAGATTTACTCAAATGGTTGATATATTTAATATGTCTAATGTTGGCGTATGTGTCCGAACGGTGTACAACCTTCGGACTTTTCTACCGCCTCCGGTAACGAACCCTTCGGATCCTTATCCATAAGCCGGAGGGTCAAACAGAGCCATCGTATTATCCGAGGACTTCTCTTTTACACGAGGGACAATAGCATTAATTGCGGTCACGCCGCCATCCCAGATTCTCAGGGATTATGTTACCCACGTGATCTGACACCTACCTACTATGTACAGCGTAACACTGTTTGCTCTCTCCTGAGGTAAAGCAGGAAAAGAGGTGAGGTAGTATAAATACCCCCATCTCATTTATGTCACACAACTAACACACACACACTGCATTTACTCTCAGACGCTCCTTATCCTTCCTATCACACATACTTACTCTTACACCGGAGGTGGGTCCTGGGAACACTCCCGGGGCGAGCCTAACGTGTGCTTCTTGTGTGCAGGTCTCTACGCTTATCCGAAGATCCTACACAATAAGTAAGTACTCACAAGATTTTACCTTAACAAATTGGCGCCATCCGTGGGACCCGTTATTCAATCTACCTGAGAAAGATGACTGGTCCTCCTCCCCCGCTCTTCTCCACCCCACACTCCTCAGCCGGAGGGAGCGGAGTAAACACCAACCCAAACAACCATAACCTAGAAAATGATTCCCCAAACCTTCAAGAGTTAATTCTTTGGCAAATGGCTTCCCTTACTGACTTAATTAAAAAACATAACGCTCTAGGAGAAAATGTGCTCAGGCCAATGCGTTTAGAGTTCGGCGACGAAGGGAATGATGTAGCCCGAAGGGATAGAGTAGTCGAAGTGGATGAAGACTTAAGCAAGCCATTCAAGGAAGTGTCACGGTCACCGTTTACCTGCCGAATAGTGAAATTTTCCGGAGAGAAATATAGAATGCCTCTTAACATGGGGTTTTATGATGGAACCATGGACCCAAACGACCATCTCACCCGGTTCACCAGAGCGGCGAACCAAGGACAATGGCCGATGCCAACTTGGTGTCTTATGTTTCAACAGACCTTGGATGGAGTAGCCGGAGGATGGTTCAAACGATTAGAGCCTGGTAGCATCAACAGTTGGGATGAGCTAAGGGAGCAATTTTCGACTCGATTTTCTCTTCGGAGGAAGTGTACCAAGGATCCGACGGAAATTACCAAGATAGTCAGGAGAGCTCATGAGCCGTTGGTAGACTTCAAGGAAAGATGGACTGATGTGGCCAGCTACATCAGCGGCGTACCAGAAATTACGCGTATTTCGGCTTTCATGAATGCTCACAAATGCCCAGCCTTGGCGAAGAAATTTTCAGACAGGGTGCCTCGCTCGGTAATAGAAATGTTCGCAAGAGTCGATGATTTCATCAGGGCGGAAGACGCGTACCGAAGTACGGAACTACCCCGAGGAGAAGGGTTTGAAGCAAACAAAAAGAGGGGTTTCAAGGATGACAAATACAGGAGTGAAAGGAAGAATGAACCTCGACACAAAGATCCATACCACCCACACGTGGCTCCTAGAAGGGACTTGAGCCGCAATGAGTATTATCGTTCGGATCGTAGACCGATGGAAGCCTTCCGGGAAGGGCCACAACGCCTCGGTCTAAACGCACTTACAAAACCTCCTAGGGAGATCCTGGCCACAGAGCGTCATTTAAACTTAGCGGCACCTAGGCCTACAGGTGGCAAACCCTCGCGTGAAAACATGGGTAAGTTTTGCGAGTACCATAAAGAGGTCGGCCACTTAACCAACCATTGTCGAGAATTGAAAAAGCAAGTAGAGATGGCACTGGAGTCCGGTAGACTCGATCACTTGTTAAAAGAATGGAAACAGAGAGATACCGGAAGAGATAGAGAGCCGGCAAGAAACTACGACAAAGGAAAAAACAAAGTGATCAACATGATAAGATGTTCCGGAGGAACGAAACGAAGAAGCTATGACCATGAAGAAACATGGATGAAAACCCCAATTACTTTCCCTCCGATCATGACTGAGGATCTATCCGATGAGCCCCTCATTATCGAAGGGGACATCAGTGGGTATCTCGTGCGATGGATATATGTGGACGAAGGGTCAGCAGTAAATGTTATGTACGAACACTGTTTCAATAACCTCAGCAACGACATCAAGGACAGACTCAAAGATACCACCACATCCCTCGTGGGTTTCTCCGGAGAGACAAGCAAACCCTTGGGGAAGATTGAGTTAGAAGTGTGCTTTGGCGACCATGGCATGTACCGAAGAACAATGATGAGTTTCTGTGTGGTTAACTCCCCATCGCCATATAATGTGATCTTGGGCAGAACAGGATTGAAGGAAATAAGGGCCGTACCATCCACCATTCACTCAATGATCAAGTTCCCCACTCCCAAGGGAAAAACAACTTTAAAGGCCCGTCCGTCGATAATATCCGAGTGCCGAAGGTTAGAGGAAAAGCAGATGAGCGAAGAATCTCGATCCGAGGAACTTCAGGAAATAGAAGACGATGGGGACAGAACAACAACAACCGAAGAAGTCTTGGTAAACCCTGCTTATCCAGAACAGTTAGTAACCATCGGAAAGAACTTCTCAAGAGAGGGTCGCAAAAGCCTTATTGAACTATTACGGAAAAATAAGGACGTGTTTGCGTGGCAACCGTCAGATATGACAGGAGTCCCTAGATGGTTGATAAAACATTGGCTGAATGTTAATATGGCGGACACTCTAGTAGCACAAAAGAAACGAAGTCTCTCTGCAGAGAAAAATCAAGTTGTGATGAAGGAAGTGGAGGAATGGTTGAGAGCAGGGATCGTCAGACCCGTCAAATACCCGACGTGGATCTCCAATCCGGTTCTAGTGAAGAAATGTGACGGAAGTTGGAGGATGTGCATCGACTTCAAAAACCTCAACTCCTCGTGTCCAAAGGATTATTACCCATTACCGGAGATCGATTGGAAGATAGAGTCGGTAATGGGCTTCAGATACAAATGTTTCCTGGACGCCTGTAAAGGATATCACCAAGTTCAGATGGCTGAAGAGGATGAAGTGAAAACAGCGTTTTACACAGAGCAAGGTACGTATTGCTGTACCAAGATGCCCTTCGGTCTCAAGAATGCTGGAGCAACTTACCAACGGTTAGTAGACTCAGCTTTCCAAAGTCAAATAGGCAGAAATTTGGAGGCTTACGTAGATGACATGGTGGTCAAAAGCAAAAGTGAGAAGGAAATGTTGGCGGACGTCTCTGAAACCTTTCATAATCTCCGACAAATAAACATGAAGCTAAATCCGAAGAAATGTTCCTTCGGTGTAGAATATGGGAAGTTCTTAGGCTATATAGTAACATCCGAAGGGATCAGAGCTAATCTGAGGAAAACCACGGCGATTGCTGAGATGAAATCTCCGTCCACTTTGAAGGAGATGCAAGGCCTAAGTGGAAAGTTGGCGGCTTTGAACCGCTTTCTGGCGAGGTCCGCAGAAAAATCCCTCCCATTCTTTGAAACTCTGAAAAACATCACAAAGGAGAATAAGGACGAATACAAATGGACGGAGGCGGCAGAAGAAGCATTCCAATTACTGAAGCAGTTGATCTTAAAGCTCCCATTATTAACCACCCCCAAGCCAAAAAGAAGTCTTGTATGTTTACCTAGCGGCCTCCCGTCAAGCAATAAGTGTCGTTCTCTTAACTGAGAGGGACGGAAGGCAATTACCGATTCATTATGTCAGCAGGACATTACAAGAAGCCGAAAGGAATTACTTGCCTATTGAGAAGTTGGCCTTGTCGCTCCTACACACATCTAGGTGACTGAGGAGATATTTCGAAGCACACCCAATCAAAGTTATAACTAATCAACCCATAAAACAGATTTTGAACAAAGCCGAAGCATCAGGGAGGCTGACGAAATATGCCGTGGAGTTAGGGGCATACGACATAACGTATGTTCCGAAGAACTCCATTAAAGGGCAAGTGCTTGCCGATTTTATCTCAGAAATATCAGTTGACCTTAGGGGAAAGAACGACAGACAACTAACAAAAGAAATATGTGATGTGTCAAGCTCGGCTGAATGGGTGCTGTATACGGACGGAGCATCAAGCGCGAAAGGCTCAGGGGCAGGGCTAGTCCTCATCGGCCCTGACCAGATAGAACACACCCATGCTCTCCGTTTAAATTTCAAAAGCACCAATAATGAGGCAGAATACGAAGCACTCCTCGCCGGTTTACGTATAGCAAGAAAAATGAATGTTGAGTCTCTGGATGTCAGAGTAGATTCCAAGTTAGTGGCAAGCCAAATAAACGGAGAATTTGTGGCATCCAAAGAAAGCATGATACGGTATTTAGCAAAAGCAAAAGAGCACATCGGACTGTTTAAAAAGTTTAAAATCCGTAATATCCCGAGGTCTCAGAACCAAAAGGCCGATGTTTTAAGCAAGCTAGCTTCCGTAGCCTTCAACCACCTCACCAAAGAAGTGTTAGTAGAAGTGTTGGAGAAGCCTTCTACATCGGAAAAGGAAGTTAAAGCCATTGTGGAAGAAGAAGGCGACAATTGGATGACACCAATCATCAGATGTTTACAAAACGGCATCTGGCCGGAGGACCCTAACGAAGCAAGAGCTCTTCGGATGAAAATCCCTCACTATATCATGGAAGGAGACGTACTGTTCAAAAAGTCCTACCTAGGTCCATTGGCACGTTGCGTGGGACCCCTGCAAGCAAATTATATCATCCGAGAGGTTCATGAGGGTACTTGTGGCATGCATTCCGGCCCAAGAACGGTCGTGGCGAAGCTCATCCGTCAAGGATATTACTGGCCAACCATGCATAAAGACGCTCGTGAAGAAATAAGCAAATGCGACTCTTGTCAAATCCACTCCCCGGTACCGAAGCTGCCTAAGACTATACTGACTTCCATCATGGCCCCGTGGCCCTTTTATGAATGGGGAATGGACGTGTTGGGCCCGTTAACGGAGGCCCCAGGGAAGGTGAAGTACGTAATTGTAGCAATAGATTACTTTACCAAGTGGATAGAAGCTAAACCCCTAGCAAAAACGATGGGTAAGGAGGTGAAGAAATTTGTCTGGGACAATATAGTCTGTCAGTTCGGACTACCGACCATTATTGTGACAGATAATGGCACGAATTTCGTAAACGATCCTTTCAAAAGTTGGTGTGCAAAATTGAAAATCAAATAGATCAACACAGCCGTAGCACATCCACAAGCCAATGGCCTTGTTGAGAGGGCCAACGGCAGCCTCATGCACGGTATCAAGACAAGGTTAGGCAGCGCGAAGGCCGGATGGGTTGATGAACTGCCCAACGTCTTATGGGCATACCGAACATCTCTGAAAACAAGCAATGGCGAAACACCATTTAGCCTCACGTATGGAAGTGAAGCCGTCATACCGGCTAAAATTGGGATGCCAACGCACCGTACTATGATGTTTAATCCTGAGGATAATGAAGAGGAGCAACGTCTAAACTTAGATTTGCTACAAGAAAGGCGAGAAATAGCAGCAATACGAGAGGCAAAGTACAAAGCCAAAATTGAACAATACTATAACCAAAGGGTACGCCCGGTATCATTCAAAGTGGGCGATTTTGTCTACAGAAGGAACGAAGCCAGCCGGGTGGAAAACCAGGGAAAATTAGGCCTGAACTGGGAAGGACCGTACCGGGTGATGGAGACATATCACAATGGGTCATACAAGCTCGAAACAATGGAAGGCCGAAGTGTCCCTCGGACTTGGCACGCAATCAATCTCCGGAATTGTTTCCGATGAATAATGTATTGAAAAGTCTCTACTTCAATGATAATCCACACTTCTCCAACGCCAGGAGAGGAAATTTTCCATATATCTATTTTGGACTTCTAACATCAAAACGGTTCATTATTTTACACCGTTAATCAAACGGGTCGTCGTATTACACCGTTGTGATTAAATTACATTAATATCAAAACGGATCATTATCCTACACCATCAATCCAACGGATCGTTGTGTTACACTGTTGTTACATTAGTATTAAATGGTTCGGTACTTCACACCGTCATTCGAGAAACTTGTTATGATTACAATAAAATCAAACATAAAAGGTACATGCTAAGTCCAAAAGTTGGTATTGTACAATTACATCCATAACAAAAAGTGCATGTACAAATTACATTCATCCGAATACAAAAAAGGAGAAGGCATGTGCCATAAGCATTCTACTACAAGTCATTCTTCGCTTTGGAGGGCCCAGTGGCAGGTGTACTCTTCTCGGGAACAACTGAGCCTTCCGGTAATAAATTCATCAAATCGCCCAAAGGAAGACGATAGGACTCAGCAACCTTCTTGACATACGGATATTCGGCATCAAAGATCTTGTTAAATTCAGCCTTCCATAATGATGGGGCTTCTCGATTGAGGTTCTTGACCTGCCCAAGTACCCTTTCCACATCTTCCTCATCACGGGCAACCTTGACCCCGTCTTTAAAATCGGCTTTCACGCCGTCAACAAACCCAGCGGTATAAGAGAGACTATACACCCTCCCCATGCTCTTCTTGTACTCTCGGCTCTGGAATAACCGACGGCAAACGGCCGGAAGAAGTTCCTTCACCGTGTTGTGTCGTACGATCTCCGACTGAGCAACGCTAGCAGTTAGCTGTTTGTTCTGTTCCTGCAGCTGGCTAAGCTCAGTGGACTGGCTCGACAACTGCCCTTCAAGCTCTTTGATCCTAGCGGCTTGGGATGAAGCCGTTGACCGCCATTCGTTCTTATCCTTCTCCATCTCCTCTAATTGCTCAACCAAACCTTCTTGACGAGTGGAAGCTGCACTCACTTCATCCTCCAGGGCGCGAAACTCTTGCAGCAGTTTCTCAAATTTCGCCACACAAGCATCACGCTCTTCTTCGACCTCTTTCAACCTATCGGATATATCTTCGCAACCCCTATGAGCTTCAGTCAACTCCCTATGCTCCCGGTTCAGTTGACTAAAGTGTTGCAAAAGCTCAGCTTGGATGATCACCCCGGAACCAACATTGATATAAGCTTGACGAACTAGTTGGTTGTTGTTCAGTTCAGAAATGGCCGCTTGTTCAGCCGGGGTTGCGAGATGATCCATCATCTCCCGGCAAGCCCTGAAGGAGTTCATGCGAACATCATCACGAAGGGTCCATCCCGGAACAAAATACCCTCCGGTTTGATCAGTATGACCTGAACAAAACATAAAAGAAAGAAAAAAAATGAGTAAAATAAGAACGGATTACCCTACGCCCTACGGTAATCAGTATGTTTTGGATAGAAAACAACGTACCGGCTTCCAAAGGAGGAGAGGCTCCCGGAGAATGGGAACGAGATATACGACGCTCGGAGTGGGCAGTATGGACCGACACATCTACGAACAGCAAAGATAATGGATGATCACCATACGCGAAAAAACAACTAGAAAGGCAAAAATCACATACCGTGAGAATGAGGCTTCGGAGAATGTTCAGGATTCTCTCCCTCATGATGTCCGGCTCCCTCAGCCAAGTTGTCCTCCTGTTGTGTTTCTGCTTGAGCCTCCTCATCCACTAAAGTTCTTTTCTTCCTAGAACCAGCATCAGGTTGTGATTCAGCTTGGTTGATGGGAGTGACGTCCAAAGTCTTACCCCCCGAAGAGACAACCTCCTCTACTATTAGATGTTTCCTACGTTTCGGGGCATTCTTGCTGGTCACAAGCGTTTTCCTTTTCACAGCCGGATTCTTCTCCTTTGCCTTCCTCTCCTTCTCTTCCCGAGCTGCCACAACATCGTCATTAGCAACCTCTACCACCTTCTGAAGGTTGCTTTTGACAGGAGGTTTCTTTTCAGGGGAGAGGGGTCTAGCGGTTCTGTCCGGACGGACATGCCCCTCGGGAAAAGGATCTCCCCTGCTGACCACCGAACCTTCCAAGTCCGGAAGCTCCAAATACTCAGACATCGATATAACTACAAGAAAAACAAGCAAGAGCAAGTAAGAGAAATAAGCAAGATAAGTGCAAAGGACAATTAAGTACAAGGCAATACATTACCACGCCCCTCGACATCCTTTATAACCAAACTATGTCCGGTAATCTGGAAGACATTGCAAAGTCCGTATGCATACAAAAGACTGGAGGGCGTTTTTCGAAGGACAATCATCTTACTGGCAATATTCTTTGCATCCCTCACCGAATGATTCTCCGGAAACTTGTCCGAGATCTTGGAATCTTTGTGTCTCCAGGGCATGGTATCCAGAATAGCCCTACGGTCAATTAAGAAGAAGAAGTCTTTCCAGAACTTCAACCCTGTAAGCTGTTCCTCAAAACACTTCATGGCCCTCTTCCCAGTGCGACTCTCAAACGAGAACCAATGGCCTTGCTTACACAGCCGGTAGAGAACTCTAAAGAGGGGAACGGTGGGCACAACATCCAAACTATAGCACCGGACCTCGAAGAGGGTAACCCTATTCAAACCTATAGGAACAAGCTGGGAAATATGTACTCGAAAGTACCCTATCACGGCTAGAAGAAAGGAAGAGAAAGGAACCCTAACCCCCCCTAATTTAACCTGGTGCACATAAATCCCTATCTTACTCTCTGGTAATTCATTCATAGTAAACCCGTCGGGGGGAACCATGGGATGTAGGTTGGCCGGAAAGCCGTATTCTATACAAAGGCGATCTAGGGTATGTTGGGATAACTTAGACGTATGTACGTGCATGTCAAACTTTCCTATCGGTTTGGATTTACTAGTTGTAGGTTCATTATCCGGAATATTCATCTCACCGGGTTCACTCGCAGCCATTCAAAAGAAAGGATACCGAGGGATGCTGATGAGGCGAAAAATGATCCATTTTTAGGGGGTCATTTAAGCCCGAATCCGACTTTATTTGATCAAATATTGCCCTAAATCGTTCCTTTTGTGATTTTAGGTGTTTAGAGAGTGAATTCTGGAAAAGAAGCTATTTTGGACGTTTTTGGAGCATAAAAGTGAAGAAAACGGCTAAGTACCTAATTTGCATGCTGAAAATACAAGGTGACGGCGTCAAGACCATCAGCTTGACGGCGTCAGACATGAAGAATTAAATATCGATGGTGGTGACGGCGTCAGACGGACTCGTGACGGCGTCAAAGTGGCTAAAATAATATACCGTGGGTGGTGACGGCGTCACATAGGCCGTCATAAGTGGATCAAGGCCGTCCGAGGAAGTATATGGCGGCGAGGTGACGGCGTCAGAAGTTACTCTTGACGCCGTCAGACTGTTTTTCCTATATATAGTTTTCTAGTTTTTTCATTAAAGGGAGAGAAGTTTTGGTGAAACCCTAAAGACGATTTTGGTGCCTCTTTTACAGGTTTTTCAAGGGTTCCAAACCCTTGAGACCTTGCATTGTAATTGAGATAAGTGTACTTTCAATTCAATCAATATGTCTATGTGTTGGTTGTTTATCTCTTGTTCTTGTCTCAATTCTACTATGCTAGGCTAGATCTCTCTTGTGTTTGCTTAGATCTAATGAAACCTAGATGTTGATTATGTGTTGATTACTTGTCTATTCTTGTTTTGAATGAATGATTTATATGTTAGGCTTAAGAAAACTGGCAGATCTCCAAATGGTAACATGCTTGAACGTCTTAAGAAACATGAACCGAGGCGTACTAGGTCTTTATTGGTTGTATTTAATGCATGAGCCACTGTTTACAATCCCTATAGTTGTGCTGGGTCATGGTGTAGGAGGAGATAATAGCTCATAGAGTTGGGGAGTTATGTATGCCACCCCACGAATGGTATTAAGGAATACAATCCGTCATTCATACAAGTGTAACAAGTAATTAACATGTAAAAGATATCTAGGGAGTAATGAAGTCTAAGTAAACACAATTTCTCCAACCACTGCTCACAACCTTAGTATAATTTAGTTTAATTTCATTTTTATTATTTTATTTTGATTGCATCTTAGCTTTGGGTTAGTTGAATAGCAACTAATTCCGCCCACTCTTCCAAAACCCGAGATTTTACTTGCTTCCATAAAAATATAAAAATACAAAAATAATCATCTTTCACCTCTAGAACTATTAATTAGGTTTTCTAACCCTAGCGACACTATTCCTAAGCTGAACGATCAATCCCCCGGTACTTGTCACTATACTATACTACAACGATCAGGTACACTGCCTGGTGGGGGTTGTAAGCTTCTCGAGATCCCTCGAGAGGTAAAGCAAGGTGCGATTCCCACGCATCAAGTTTTTGGCGCCGCAGCCTGGGGAATAGTTATTGTCTAGGTTAGGATTTCTTTTTATTAGGTCTACTTGCTAGATTCCTTTCTAGTAAGATTTTTATTTTTATTTTTAGGTCTTCTTTAGTCTATCTCATTTATTTGTCCCTTTGTTAGTAAATTAACCCCATTGACTATTCCGTTGACCATTATGGAAAACACGAATCCACCCCTTTCCCCTGAAGAAGTGGCTGTGTTACGTGAACAGATTGAGAGTGAGATTAGAGAGCTTAGAGAGCTTAATAGGTTGGTTAAGATTGAACTCGAACATACATTTAGTGACCTAGCAACCGCCTTGTATTCAAATAAGGACCTAGGGCCTAATGACTTTGTGAGTATTGTCGAGAGACTTGAAGAGGAGGCAATGGATCCGAGGCTTAACGACTACTTTAATCTATACCCCACTAAGGAGGAGATTGCATACTATAATAATCTTATTGATAACCCGCGATCTCCTTTCACCATAATTGAACCTAAGATCAAGAGAGGCGATCCTAAGAATGCTAAGATACCATGTATGATTGGATATAGGCACATTAGCAATGCTTACATTGACTTTAAATCTCCAATCAACATTATGTCCTCAACGGTTTATAATGATATAGTGAACACAAGACTTGAACCTAGAAGGGACCCCAAGTACCCCGGTGGAGTTTGTAACTTTGTCGGGAGAGTTAAAGGTTTACGTGTCTTTGTCGGTAATTTCACTTTTGTCACCGACTTTATGATTGTGGAGGATCTTGCTAATGTTATTGATTGTCGATTATCCAATGTTGTGTTTGGCCAACCATTTGTTGAGGAGTCTAAGTTAGAATATGATGAGGTAGAAGGCACGATTCGATTTGCAAGTAACACCGATAGTATCACTTATAGGATGCCCAATAGGATGAAAGAATTTCGCTTTATATCTCGTTTGGATAAGGACAACGTTGGTGCTTTTGAGGATATTGATGAGAAGGATAAGAAAAAGGGCATGGACTATGTATGGGAAAAAAGGAGTCTTTACTACAAGGATTGCTTGGCCCTTGGACCAAGGTATAAAGTCGATGAAGAATTTGCCCAAATGATTATGGGGGCGATTGAGAAAAAAGTGATTGGTTTCTACAAGGAATATCTACAATCGGAGAGTGGAACCAATGATGAGATCACGTAGTAACCCACGACTTTGAGTCTAGCTACAAGACTCGTAAATAAAGAAAAGCGTTTCTTGGGAGGCAACCCATGTTTTGTGTGATTTTTATTTGTTTGATTGTTATTTGCTTCCGTATGCATGCTTTGTTTTTATTGTTGGTTGATCATGTTTCTCTATTAAAATGTAAAATACTTTATTATGTTGTTTGACCTAGTCTTAACTTCAACCTAAAGGTATTTTTTGCAAAAGATAAGTGTAAGGGGAAACCCCAAATATGTTTTTAAGAAACAAACCGATCATGATTCTCCACAATATTTAATGAACATGTATATTCGTATTTGTTAGAGTCAAATGCTTGTATTGAGTCATAATGAAGTTTTGCAGGATTTTCCAGGAAGTAGGACAAAGTTTTTCCAGAAATTTTCCGGAAACTTAACATAAGGATTTCTGCAGGTCCATTCTGACGGCGTCAGGGTATTGCTCTTGACGGCGTCAGGAGTTAAAATCTGGAAATTTTACCGGTTTTGTTTTTCTAACGGAGTCTTATGGTTTTTGTGAATTATTAAGTTTTATAATCTCCAGGAAATCTGCAAACTTCATTCCACAAGCATTTTATCTTACTTTGTTTTCTAGGATTTAGTAACTTATATAGGATGCCGCCGATTTTACGCGAGGTTGCCTTGTATACTTTTGTCAGGATTTACAGGTTATTTATGACAAGAAGATGATTTATATTCTGGAAGGGAAGCTTTGATTGTTCGTTTTCTTGGAGGAAGATTTAACCTGGCCAACTAAAATCCATACCGAGCGAATCAGGGGAGTATTTGATTTCATTCTCTTTACTTTTTAACTTTTACATTCTTTACTTGAACATTGGGGACAATGTTCATCTTAAGTGTAAGGGGAGGGTAAAAAGATGATACCTTACATATGCACTTTCGCTTGAGTTTGTTTTGTTTGATAGTAGATGAGTAATAAAACTACGAGAAATACTTGTTAGTGTAATTTTAGCGCCAAATTTAAATTTTTTTACAACATTTAGGAGTGAAACTTTAGCCATAGCAAGCGTCTCATGGATAGGAGATTGTATGACTAGCACATAACCGTATATTCAGAAAAATTTTCCACCCAAAAATGTGAGGTTCGCCTTTAGATTTGATAGGAAAAGCATTTATTATTGGTGCTTATGAGTGTACCGGTAGCATTTAGATTCTAGAACTTGCGTTAGTGATGCATCCCGAGACCGCTAGTGAGACTACATTCGTGTGGTAGGATTTACTACATGATAAGAGGCATTAGGATCACCCTTGTGTTAAACCCGTATTATAATTACTTGACCATTTAAGTCATATTACTTGGCTAGTTAAGTCAACTAATTTTTCCCACACCCTTAGCGTTGTACTCATTTTTAGTACATGATACCCCTAGTACACCCCTCCGAGCCTATCTTTTCGTTTCTAACTTTAAGCATTTTACTTAAAGGAAGAATTTGTTACACCCCACTTAAATGTACACCCAAATCGCCTTAGCCTTCCGTGTATGCGCTCATTTTTAGTGCATTATTGTTATTTGTTAAACCCTAAATTAACTTTCTAATTGATTACATGGTTGCTAAGTCGAGTCATATCCTTGTACATATTGTTTTTGGACGATTGGGACTCATGGGTAAGTACTTATTTTATGGAGTAATGGGGAAGAACATCACTTATTACCCCCATATGTACGTTAATCTTAAAAGTGCTTCAAGTGTTTTGATTTTCTTAATTCGAGTCATTAGATTAGTTTATTGTAAAGTATGTAAAGATTCAAGTGTAAAGGGAATTCTCATCCCCTATGATGTATTATTTTGGATGGTAGGGTAAGAGTGTATGCAAAAAAAAAAAAAAAAAAAAAAAAAAAAAAAAAAAAAAAAAATCGAAAAAAATCAAGAAAAAGAAAAAAAATAGAAAAAGGAAAAAGAAAGAAAAAACATACGGACTACCATCCCGTTTTCATTCTATGTTTATTTTATGTTTTTCTTATTTTTCATTTATTAGCTTAAGTCGAGTCTAGTCTTGGCTTAGCAACGTCATATTGTACATGTAATTAACTGAGATTGTTAACTCGCCACCAGTAAAACTTCCTTTATCCAACAAAACCGTGTAATTCATTTCCCTACACCTAACGTTATAACCCTTTAAAAAGACCTCCTTGATAGTTTATCCTAGGTGCTTACGCCATGTGGTGGAGGTTTGATCCTTTCCCAAGCCTATGGTAATCTATTTTGCTATGACAGGTAGTGAGAGATATCTTCCATTTCCATAATGTTATATTACTTTATTACACCCGAGAGATGTGAGTATCTAAACACTATTTGTGAGGTGCTTGTGTATAACCTCCGTGCTTGTCTATTGGTCTTTTGTGGAACGATTATTTGTTGTAATTACTTTTATATTAGTGTTAAATGACCCCTAACTTGTCTTTTGAGTATAATAAAAGCTCATTTGCTTGAGGACAAGCAAATCTCAAGTGTAAGGGTATATGATGAGGCAAAAAATGATCCGTTTTTAGGGGGTCATTTAAGCCCGAATCCGACTTTATTTGATCAAATATTGCCCTAAATCGTTCCTTTTGTGATTTTTGGTGTTTGGAGAGTGAATTCTGGAAAAGAAGCTATTTTGGACGTTTTTGGAGCATAAAAGTGAAGAAAACGGCTAAGTACCTAATTTGCATGCTGAAAATACAAGGTGACGGCGTCAAGACCATCAGCTTGACGACGTCAGACATGAAGAATTAAATATCGAAGGTGGTGACGGCGTCAGACGGACTCGTGACGGCGTCAATGTGGCTAAAATAATATACCGTGGGTGGTGACGGCGTCACATAGGCCGTCATAAGTGGATCAAGGCCGTCCGAGGAAGTATATGGCGGCGAGGTGACGGCGTCAGAAGTTACTCTTGACGCCGTCAGACTGTTTTTCCTATATATAGTTTTCTAGTTTTTTCATTAAAGGGAGAGAAGTTTTGGTGAAACCCTAAAGACGATTTTGGTGCCTCTTTTACAGGTTTTTCAAGGGTTCCAAACCCTTGAGACCTTGCATTGTAATTGAGATAAGTGTACTTTCAATTCAATCAATATGTCTATGTGTTGGTTGTTTATCTCTTGTTCTTGTCTCAATTCTACTATGCTAGGCTAGATCTCTCTTGTGTTTGCTTAGATCTAATGAAACCTAGATGTTGATTATGTGTTGATTACTTGTCTATTCTTGTTTTGAATGAATGATTTATATGTTAGGCTTAAGAAAACTGGCAGATCTCCAAATGGTAACATGCTTGAACGTCTTAAGAAACATGAACCGAGGCGTACTAGGTCTTTATTGGTTGTATTTAATGCATGAGCCACTGTTTACAATCCCTATAGTTGTGCTGGGTCATGGTGTAGGAGGAGATAAGAGCTCATAGAGTTGGGGAGTTATGTATGCCACCCCACGAATGGTATTAAGGAATACAATCCGTCATTCATACAAGTGTAACAAGTAATTAACATGTAAAAGATATCTAGGGAGTAATGAAGTCTAAGTAAACACAATTTCTCCAACCACTGCTCACAACCTTAGTATAATTTAGTTTAATTTCATTTTTATTATTTTATTTTGATTGCATCTTAGCTTTGGGTTAGTTGAATAGCAACTAATTCCGCCCACTCTTCCAAAACCCGAGATTTTACTTGCTTTCATAAAAATATAAAAATACAAAAATAATCATCTTTCACCTCTAGAACTATTAATTAGGTTTTCTAACCCTAGCGACACTATTCCTAAGCTGAACGATCAATCCCCCGGTACTTGTCACTATACTATACTACAACGATCAGGTACACTGCCTGGTGGGGGTTGTAAGCTTCTCGAGATCCCTCGAGAGGTAAAGCAAGGTGCGATTCCCACGCATCAGATGCTTATATGAAAAGAAAACTACAAAGTAAAAGTAACGCACCTCGGTAAAAACTCGAAACACACAATGTGAAACACTCCGGCGATAATAGTATGCAAAGGGAATAAACAAAACGGCAAGTGCAAAATGAAAAACGTAAGGGCACTATTTATAGGGGAAAACCTTGAGAAGCGTGAACATCATGTCAAAAAGTACACCATGACGTGGCGTGGCGTGGAGCGTCCGATCCCTGCAAACACGATGTTAGTGGCATCCAGCTGTAACCGTTTATAATATTATTTTAATCGGCCCATGGGCCCGCTATGCTGAAAATACCCCGGCTATCAAGTATTGAACCATCGGTCTACAACCAATACTCCAATACTGGGGGGGGGGGGGGGGGGGGGGGGGACATGTTGGCGTATGTGTCCGAATGGTGTACAACCTTCAGACTTTTCTACCGCCTCCGCTAACGAACCCTTCGGATCCTTATCCATAAGCCGGAGGGTCAAACAGAGCCATCGTATTATCCGAGGACTTCTCTTTTACACGAGGGACAATAGCATTAATTGCGGTCACGCCGCCATCCCAGATTCTCAGGGATTATGTTACCCACGTGATCTGACACCTACCTACTATGTACAGCGTAACACTGTTTGCTCCTTCCCGAGGTAAAGCAGGTAAAGAGGTGATGTAGTATAAATACCCCCACCTCATTTATGTCACACACACTGCATTTACTCTCAGACGCTCCTTATCCTTCATATCACACATACTTACTCTTACACCGGAGATGGGTCCTGGGAACACTCCCGGGGCGAGCCTAACATGTGTTTCTTGTGTGCAGGTCTCTACACTTATCCGAAGATCCTACACAAGAAGTAAGTACTCACAAGATTTTACCTTAACATCTAATGTCTATTCTGATAGATTTTGCACGAAATAATACATTACGAATAAGTAATTTTATTTCGAATAAGAGTATACAATAGGTGCCGGATCGACCACATAAAGTGACTTTGTCCATGGGCCAATGGCCATCATTGTTCTTGCTACTTAAACATTTTAATGGTTATTATTTGATCACTAAGAGAACAATTTTAATAATTGCATGCATTTTATTATTCACAAACTAGATATGATATATAAAGTCTCACCATCTCATATTTATTATTCATATTTTTTTCAACAACAAATGTTATTAACACCACTATAGCAAAAAGCTAGCACCACAATTACAACATAATAAGGAAATGACTATGTAACCAATCTACCTAACTAAAATTCAATTTACTTCTAGCATTACACCAAGTATACGACAAGAACACAATCTCATCGAACATAACAGCCTTTATAGGAGACTTCCTGCCGAAATAACTTCGTTACGAAGTCTACAAACATACCACCATAACACATAGAAAACACATTCCAATACTTCTTTACCCTTACACCGAATTTTAATACCCAAATACCATGACATCCACTCCTCATAAGACCCAAAATCCAGCGGATGAATGTTCCACATTAGCATAATCTTACGAGCCAAACTTTTTACTAATAAACAATCTTGTAGGTAATTTATCGAACCTTACAGGTAATTTATCGAACCATACCTTCCAAGAAAAAATATTGATTTTAGTCGTAACCGCTGAATTCCATCATGTTTGAGACGAGACCTCCGACATTACCTTTTAAGTTTGACCAAATTAATTATCCATTTCAAAAAAAAGATAGGAAATTTAAATCGAGTTTACCATGTTACCATCACTTTAGAGTTTAGGCTATTACAACAAACATTAAAAAAAATATTACTCCCTCCGTCACATAATTATTGTCCACATTTGACCTTTTTAGTCTTTAGCATTCAACTTTGACCGTAAATATTTTTCTTTGTGATATATATTACTTGATGCAAAATATATAAATGGTTTGAGTTTTAAATGTATTTTTATTGGTATAATTTTTATCAAGTATTATATAACACAAATAAAAATATTTAGAGTCAAAGTTGCAAAATAAAGACTTCAAAAGTCAACAGTGGACAATAATTATGGGACGGAGGTAGTAATTAATTAGTTAAAGGTAAAAGTAAAATTATAAAACTGACATTAAAAAAAATTAAAAAAAAAAAATACTATAAGATATTGTTATTTTAAAACTGTGTGTTTTTTTGTCGGTAGACCATTATTTTAAGACGGAGAGAGTATTAAGTGTCAATAAATTAAATATATATGTGATACAAATTAGTTATTAAACAAAGGTGGAATCTTTACTTAATACAACATATAACTGCGTTGTGCATTCTTCACGAGACTTATACTCACACAGTCGCACTTGGTTAATAATTACTCACCATCACATGTTACCGCTATCCTACAAAACTCGTTGGTAATATCTTTACTACGTAAAAAGCAAAAATGGTAACTGAAATTCTTAACTTGTTGAATTGTTGAGTTGTTAAAAAATAGGTAAAAAAAATATGGAATGTTTAATACAATTAATGCAATATATGAAATGTTAAATTTTTTCAAGATGCTGAATGGTAATATACAAAACCAATTTTCAGGAAAAATGTATTTTATTAATTTCGGGAAAAATATACAAAACCAATTTATAGGTCTATAAAAACCAGTTTTATTTGACCCGCTTTTGGATCAGAATCAGTTCAACCGGTCGAACCGGATTTTAAAATATTATGTTTAATTTCAAAATTCTCAAACTTTTATTATTTTTCGTTTATAAACAATTTTTTTGACGCTACAACTATCTGCCGCTATAAAATCCCGTTGCTATGCACGGGTACTCGTCTAATTTAATATATGAGATAATTTCTAATATGCCTCGATTGCTTAATTGATTTGCTTTTTTGCCCTAGAATTTAGAGTTTCTGTATTTAGACTTTGCAACTCGACCCATATGACGCCAAGTGTCCGACTTGAGAGCCGCCAGTTGCTCAAAAGTACACAAGTTGCCCAAAAAGTATACAAGTTGCCCTATCTTATAATCCGAAAAATGACACTTGTCACTTGCGTATTTCAGTTGCTCTAAAACTAAAGGTTACCTAAGTCTAAATACAGAAACTCCGAATTCTTAAAAAAGAGAGTAAATGAATTGAGCAATGGAAACATATCAGGGATTATCCCTTAATATATGATGGTTGTTTAAGTAAATTCCTGCGGGAGGTGTGGATGCCACGAAGTGTCCCTTAATGTAGCGTCCAAGGCCTTCGGTATCTGCAGTAAAACCAAAAGCGCGTTAGCCTCGCCCCGGGTGTTATCATAGGACCAAGCTCCGGCGTGAGAGTAAGTAAAAGGTTTGGATATAAATGTGTATGTGTGTTTTTTTTGGTAAAAGATCTTAAATGCATATGAGTAAATGAGTTATATTTATACTACTTCAAAAAACTGTACCTGTCTACTGTTCCGATACTGTGCGAGGAACAAGTAGGTCACTATTCCTGACATCTAGGGTATGTTCTGACAAGCCACCCTAGTGTTAGGGTGTCAGATAGATTTACCACGTGGCCGACCTAATCCCGCGAATTTAGGGGAGACAGACGGAGTTGTCTAGCATGTCCGGTGCTGTTCCGGAGTGTGTCACCGTCCGGAAAATATGACCGGACGGTCACCTACACGAACATGTCCCCCCCCCCCCCAGTGTCGTGCCATAACTTGACAAAGTGTGGTATGACATTTTACTTCTGTTTTATGGGCGGAACCTTTTGTATCTCACCGTCTTTTTGTTTTCTATGTTATACGCATGAGTTGACTGTTCATGAGGGCCCTAGGCCCAACCCATGATAAACCAAAGCCCATCATTAGTTAGTGGGCGAAACATGTTTTACCGTGATGCACAGGATGTCGACACGTGTCGGGAGTTCCTCGCGTGTATGGCTGAGATCTATCCGCGTGTAGGTCTGACAGACGAGACGTTTCGTCTTTTTCACCCATGGTCCTATATAAAGGTTCTTTTGATTTCATTTTTTACTGTTTTACTTTGGCTTTGTGCGTGTAATTTGCTGTCTGCTTCCCCGTATCTAATTCAGGTGCGTTCTCCATTTCTTACCTATTTCCCCTTCGGTTAAGTTATCCGTTCCCCTCGTCCATATATGGCTTTCGAACCTCTCGATGGGGGTGCGTCCGGGTCAGCGCAAGAGGGACCATCCGGTTCCACGACGTAGGATATTGTTCCCAAGTTTGATATGCACACATATACCTCCAAGATGACGGAGGAGGAGGTGAGACATGTGGCCAGGCTATATGGGATTCCAGAGGATCTTCATCCGAGAGTTCCTCCAGAGGGGATGACTATGAATAAACTTCCGGCCGATGCCATCGGGATATATGAGCAATATCTGGAGTTCTCTGGGATCCGTGTTCCCTTTTCTACTTTGCTCCTCCAAATCATCAAGTATTTTCGGGTGCATCTTTCTCAGTTGGTACCGATCGGTCTGACCAAGGCTATCTTGTTCGAGATATACTGCCGGAGTCTGGGCTTCCCCCCGTCTTTAACTTTGTTCCGGCTGTTTTATACTCTTCAAAAACAAGGTCATTGGTTCTCCTTTGCCCGTAGGACTGGTAGAGCTGCTCAGAAGAGGATCTTTAACGAAACTTGTTCCAGCTTAAAACATTGGAAGGATAGATTTTTTCTTATTGACCGCCGGGCCATTCCCGATGCTATGGCTTGGAGGCATCAGGATTCCAGCGTGTCTGATACTCCTCCATTTTGTGGGTATAATGAAGAGCATGTGGCCCTACTGACGGAGAAGATTGTTGATATCCGGCCGATACATCCGGCGTTGTTATTTGAATCAGGTTTGACAAAGATCTGGGCGCACCCGGAGCTGCATCCTTGCTTTAAGGACTATGAGGGGAATGGTAACGCGTCGTCTATGTAACTGTTTTGTTATTTTATTGTCGTCGTCCTCCTCCCTTTTTTTTATATTTTACATTTAATTTGTTGCCTTTTCAGTTGTCCCTATGTCTCGCTATCTTAAATTTTCCTTGGTGGAGGGTTCTAGAATTGGCAGGGGTACACCCCTAGCGGAAGGTGAGACTATCCCTCAGCATACCACTCCCCCTCTCGCGGCCGGGAAACCTTTACCGAACAAGACTAGTCTGATGAAGGTCGCTGAGAAGGCTGAGAAGCGGGTGTTAGATAGCCGATTGGCTAAAGAGAGGAAGAAGCAAAATGCTCCTCCCCGTCAACCCGCCAAGAAGCGCCCTGCTGGTGAATCTACTCGTCCGGCGAAGAGGAGGACGAACTTGACAGTCGTTGAGGATGTTGACTTGACATCTGATGAGGATGAGACTCAAACTCGCTCCCCTTCGCCGATCAACGTTCATCATCCAGAAGAACCTTCCGTTACCCACGAGCAGACTGATACTTCTCATGTTGAAGCCATTGTGGAGACAGACGTTAGGAATGAGGATGATGTGACCGGTGAGGGTGGTGGTAGTGGTCCGGTTGGCCCAACCGAGGAGATTCCTGATACGGAACGGCCTTTTCCTGAAGGTATGTATATACATTTTATTTTTATTTTTTATTTTTTTAGAAGAGATGTATTGTCTTTGTTAACCATCTCATCCTTCTCTCTTTCTTCTTTACGTATATAGGTTTTCATGCTTCAGTTTCTGGTGGCCAACATGTTCAGCCTTCTAGGGGGACGAGTTCCGGAGGTACCTTCGCCCCCCCTTGCTTCATTCTTCCTTTTTCTTTTGTGTTTTTATTGATCGCTCGTTTCCCAGGTAATTTTTTCCGAAGAGGGGACACATCAGCAGAGCCTTTTATCCCGGGTTGAAAGTTGACGGCGGGTGTGAGCTTGAATGACGCTGAGGTTTGTAGAGAGTTAATGATTCATTTGGCTCCCCCTTTGGTTCGAGCGGAACAATCGGATTTGACTGACTATCAAGCAACCCAACGGGCTTGGTTCGAGCTATGTCGCAGCCACCTTGCTCAGGCGGATGTTCTCCAACGCTTTGAGAACTTGAGTTACCATTATGCTCAACTGTATAAGGATCATGAGGGTTGTGGAAGTCAGGCCGATCGAGTGTAAGAGCTTGAAACTCGCCTCCAAACTCAAGACCAAGTTATTGGAGATCTGACCAAATCCAACAGGGAGCTTCACCAAGAAAATCAAGGTTATGTTGACCGGGCAGCTGAATCATCTGCGAAATTGAGTGCTGCTGAGAAGGAGAGGGATGACCTTCTGGAAAAAAGCAGAGAACAACTTGACCGAATAAAGCAGTTGGAAGCTACCTTGTCATTAAAGGAAGCAGCGTTGGGTGAGTCTGAGAAAAAAGGTGCTGAGCTTGAGAAGAAGGTGGAGCAGTTGACCGTTGAGACTAGCCAGGCGGAAATTCTGAGGTTTAATTATGTCTGTCAACTTGTTCCTACCGTGGTGAAGAGGCTTCGGGGTAGCGAAGAGTATCAGATGGCCTGGGCTGAGGCTTTCAATGCTTCTTTAGATGTCGGATGGTTGAAGGGCATAAAATATGGCCGGACTGAGGATGAGGTAAATGCTATCTTTGCCGCTGATGAGAGCTTTGAACTGGAGCCTGCCCTTAATTTCAAAGAGATTTATGATGGTATGTTTGACCGCCAGTTCCCTTATATTGAGAAAATTGCCTCATCCTTCCAGTTACCTCTTGCGGACCTCATGAATATCCTTCCAACCGGAGAAGAAACTACTCCAGGTGCCGGAGCGTCCGGGAATGATGCCTCTGCTGGGAATGCCCTGGATTCATAGCTTGTCTTCATGTTTATGTATTGATAACCTTTGAACATTTTATTTGGTGATGTAATGACAATTACTGGACAATTATTGGGCAATTGTGTATATATATTTTGTGGGATCGTGGATTGTTCTTTCCCCCCCCCCCCCCCCCCTTTTATGTGTTAATTATGATTTGTATTTTTATGTTAGCTATTTACCGGAGGTTCATTGTCACTTTTGAACACTGATCACTTTTGTCTTTGGTAGTCTGTCTGTGGCGCCGTGGTGTCTCTAGGTTTTTAATTGACCTCTTGTGCCTCTAACACCGTACTGCTTTTGGGACTTGGTTTTATTTTACCTTTCTCGCCTCTAGCACCGTAGTGCTTTGGGGACTTTGTTTTATTTTACCTTTCTCGCCTCTAGCACCGTAGTGCTTTTGGGGGAGAAGGTGTCCTCTAATATTTTTACGCTTTTGGGACCTCTTCTCGTATTTATGTGTATATGCACGTGTGGTATCCGGAAGGAGGTAGCTACTCTCCATCCGGATTTCCATGTCACTATCCAATAAATCGTTGCTGAAAATTGTTCCCTCCGTCATTCGGATGGAAGCTTAAGTAGTATCTGCATTAACAAATGTGCAGCAAAATGGCATAACAGCCTTACACTTAGAATTCTAAACAGAATACATATTATAAGTAACATTTCTGGAGGTTGACAGCATGTCATTTCCGGGGGACTTCCTGATCGTCCATCGTCTTCAACTTATAAGATCCATTCTGATAAGATTCCGTCACTTGGTATGGTCCTTCCCAGTTTGGACCTAACTTTCCCTGGTCCTCTTGTCTACTGGCTTCATCCCTCCGGTAAACAAATTCGCCCGGTTTGAAGGATACCGGATGGACTTTCCTGTTGTAGTATTTCTCTAACTTTGTTTTGTACCTTGCCTCTCTTACCGTCGTTTCTTCTCTCCTTTCTTGTAGTAAGTCAAGGTTCAGACGCATTTCCTCTTCATTCATCCCCTTCTGTATCATCATTGTTCGGTATGTGGGTGGTAGCGTAGGGATTGCAACAGGCTTTACCTCTCGAGGGATCTCGAGAAGCTTACAACCCCCACCAGGCAGTGTACCTGATCGATGTAGTATAGTATAATGACAAGTACCGGGGGATTGATCGTTCAGCTAGTAATAGTGTCGCTAGGATTAGAAAACCTAAAGACTAGGTCTAGAAACGAGGGATGATTCTTTTTGTATTTTTATATTTTTATGAAAGCAAGTAAATATCTCGGTTTTGAAGGAGTTGGGCGGAATTAGTTGCTAGTCAACTAACCCAATACTAAGATGCAATCAAAATAAAATACTAAAAATGAAAATAAACTAAATTATACTAAAGTTGTGAGCAATATGTGGGAGAATTGTGTTTACTTAGATTTCACTACTCCCTAGATATCTTTTACATGTTAATTACTTGTTATAGTTGTGTGGATGACGGATTGTATTCCTTAATACCATTCATGGGGTGGCGTACTTACTTCCCCAATCCTATGAGCGCCTACTTCACTCCTATGTCGAGCCGGCTAAGAAGCTCCTAACATGGGATCACTAGAATTTGCTCATGCATTAAATACAACCAATAAAACCTAGTACACATCGGTTCATGTTTCCTAAGACGTTCAAGCATGTTACACAATGGAGATCTGCCAGTTTTCTTAAGCCTAACATTGAAATCATTCATCCAATACAACCATAAACAAGTAATCAACACATAATCAACATCTAGGTTTCATTACATCTAAGCAAACACAAGATAGATCTAGCCTAGCATGTTGAAATCAAGACAAGCAAAGGATATAATCAACCAACACATAGACATATTGATTGAATTGAAAGAAGACTTATCTCAATTGAACATGAAAGGACTCAAGGGGTGAAAACCCTTGAAAACGCTGTAAAATATGACCTAGGGTTTACAAAGTTCGGCCCTAGTTTTCTCCACACAAGTTCCTCTTTTTATGAATAAAAATAGAAAACTATATATAGATTTTGATAGGTGACGGCGTCAAGAACAAATGTCTGACGCCGTCATCTCGCCGCCAAATAGTTTCTCGGACTGCCTAGATCTGGGTCTGACGCCGTCATATATTCACCTTATGCAGGCCGTCACCAAATTAACTCTTGACGCCCTTGTTGTGACGCTGTCAGGTTTGCACTGGGTCATCATTGATTTTACTCTTGACGCCGTCATGGTTTTCCTCTTGACGCCGTCAGGTACTGTTCTCAGCATGAAAAATTAAGTCTTTGCCGTTTTCTTCACTTTTATGCTCCAAAAATGTCCGAATTGCTTCCTTTTCCAGAATTCACTCCCAAAGTACCTAAAATCACAAAAGGAACGATTTAGGGCAATATTTGATCAAATAAATTCAATTCCGGGCTTAAATGACCCCCTAAAAGTGGTTCATTTTTCGCCTCATCATATACCCTTACACTTGAGATTTGCTTGTCCTCAAGCAAATGCGCTTTTATTCTAATCAAAATACAAGTTAGGGGTCATTTGACACTAATATAAAAGTAATTACAACAAATAATCGTTCCACTAAAGACCAAAGACAAGCACGTAGGTCATACACTAGCACCTCACAAATAGTGGTTAGATACTCACATCTCTCGGGTGTAATAAAGTAATATCACAATATGGAAACGGAAAATATCTCTCACTACCTGTCATAGCAAAATAGATTATCATAGGCTTGGGAAAGGATCAAACCTCCACCACATGGCGTAAGCACCTAGGATAAACTATCAAAGAGGTCTTTTAAAAGGTTGTAACGTTAGGTGTAGGGATATGGAATACACGGTTTTGTTGGATATAGGCAGTCTTTACTGGTGGCAAGTTAACAATCTTGGTTAATTACATGTACAATATGGCGTTGCTAAGCCAAGACTAGACTCGACTTAAGCTAATAAATAAAAAATAACAAAAACATAAAATGAACATAGAATGAAAAATGGGTGGTAGTCCGTATGTTTTTTCTCTTTTCTTTTTCTATTTTTTTTTCTTTCTCTTGATTTTTCGATTTTTTTTTTTTTTTTTTTTTTTTTTTTTTTTTTTTTTTTGCATACACTTTTACCCTACCATCCAATATAATACATCATAGGGGATGAACATTCCCCTTACACTTGAATTTTTACATACTTTACAATAAACTAATCTAATGACTCGAATAAAGAAAATCAAAACACTTGGAGTACTTTTAAGATTAACGCACATATGGGGGTAATAATATGATGTTCTTCCCCATTACTCCATAAATAAGTACTTTACCCATGAGTCCCAATCGTCCCAAAACAATATGTACAAAGATATGACTCGACTTAGCAACCATGTAATCAATTAGATAATTAACTAAGGGTTTAAACATATAACAATAATGCACTAAAGATGAGTGCATACACGGAAGGCTAAAGCGATTTGGTTGTACATTTAAGTGGGGTGTAACAAATTATTCCTTTAAGTAAGATGCTTAAAGTTAGAAACGAAAAGATAGGCTCGGAGGGGTGTACTAGGGGTTTCGTGTACTAAAAATGAGTACAACGCTAAGGGTGTGGGAAAATTAGTTGACTTAACTAGCCAAGTAATATGACTTAAATGGTCAAGTAATTATGATACGGGTTTAACACAAGGGTGATCCTAATGTCTCTTATCATGTAGTAAATCCTACTACACGAATGTAGTTTCACTAGCGGTCTCGGGATGCATCACTAACGCAAGTTCTAAAATCTAAATGCTACCGATACACTCATAAGCACTAATAGTAAATGCTTTTCCTATCAAATCTAAAGGCGAACCTCACATATTTGGGTGGAAATTTTTTTTGAATAGTACGGTTATGTGCTAGTCATACAATATCCTATCCATGAGACGCTTGCTATGGCTAAAGTTTCACTCCCCTGATTCGCTTGGTATGGATAATAAGGTGGCCAGGTTAAATCTTCCTCCAAGAAAATGAACAATCAAAGCTTCCCTTCCAGAAAAATAAATCATCTTCTTGTCATACATAACCTGTAAATCCTGAGAAAACAGACAAGGCAACCTCGCATAAAATCGGCGGCAATCTACATATGCTAATAAAACCTAGAAAACAAAATAAGATATAATGCTTGTGGAATGATGTTTGCAGATTTCCTGGAGGTTATAAAACTGATAATTCAACGAAAACTTTAAGACTCCGTTAGAAAAACAAAACTGGTAAAATTTCCAGATTTTTACATGTGACGCCGTCAAGAGTAAACTAGTGACGCCGTCAGAAGTGACCTGCAGAAATTCTTATGTTAAGTTTCCGGAAAATTTCTGGAAAAACTTCGTCCTACTTCCTGGAAAATCCTGCGAAACATCATCATGACTCGATACAATCATTTGACTCTAACAAATAAGAATATACATGTTCACTTAATATTGTAGAGAATCATGATCGGTTTTGTTTCTTTAAAAACATATTTGGGGTTTCCCCTTACACTTATCTTTTGCAAAAATACTTTTGGATGAAGTTAAGACTAAGCTAAACAACAAAGTAAAGTATTTCCACTATTTTAATTTTGAAACATGATCTACCAACAATAAAATTAAAGCATGCATACGGAAGCAAATAACAAACAAACAAAATAAAAATCACACACAATATCCCAAGAAGCGCTTTTCTTTATTTACGAGTCTTGTAGCTAGACTTAAGGTCATGGGTTACTACGTGACCTCATCGTTGGTTTCACTCTCTAGGTCATCTTCTATACCCGTTTTGTATTCCGGACCTAATTGCAAGCATTCTTTGTAGAAACCAAGCATCCCATTCATCACATACTCTACTCCTCTACGTCTATCCTCATCATTCCTATAATAAGTTGCTTGTTTGTGTTCCTTTTCTATATTAGAAAGGAGGCGGTATTGCTCAATCTTATAGGGCATTTGGTAAGCAATTTCATCGTTCTCTTCCTTGAATCTAACTATCCCTAAAGTCGGATCATAACTCATCCTAGTGGCCTCAACAAATGGTTTTCCGAATACTACTTGGCTTAGGCAATCATCTATCACCAGACGAGTATCTTCTACTATCATAAAATCGATCTCATAGGTGAAATTACCTATGATCACATGCAATCCCTTCACTCTTCCTACAAAATTACTTATCAAATTCTTATTGGGCATCATCCTATAACCAAGTTGTTTCTTCATCACCCAATTATAATATGTCCTAGTCATGATGTTTATAGGAGATCTAGAATCGATATAAGCCTTCCATATATGCATATGCCCGATGTTGCATGGTATGCTGATGTTAGAGGGGTCTCCCATTTTGATAAGGGGTGTGCCAAGGATATATGGTGTCTCGGGGCCATCGAATAAATCCTTATGGTATTCCCGTTCTTCCTTGGTGGGCAACTTATCAAAGTACTCTTCTACGGTCTCTACTTCCTCTAACTCTCCACCCTTATTAACCTCAACCTCCCTAGTTTCACCCCTAGTCTCGGTTTCTACTTCAACTTCATCTTTGTCACTTTCTTCTATATTCTTATCTATTGGCTTAATGGTAACAACATTGACAAAGTGGACATGTTTGGATGATGAGGGTCCTTAATTTGGATTCCGTTATTGGCGTCCCTAATGTCCTTCCTAGGTGTAGTTAACGCTTGGTTGTTGAGGGCTTTCAACAAGTTGTCAATCTTGTTGGTCATCTCCGTTTGTTGTTGGTTGAATTCGGTTTCAAACCTAGCTATGCGAGCTTCTTGAGATGCCATAAACTTAGACATCAACCCTTCAAGATTGTTGGTACTACCATAGTTGTTAGAAGGATTGTTGTTGAAAGTACTGTTTGAGGGTGGACCGTTTGGTTGGTAACGATTAGGCGGATTGGAAGAATTGGCTTGATTTTGTTTCCACCTAAGGTTTGGGTGATTTTTCCAAGTGGGGTTGTAGGAATCACCATACGGGTTTGGTTTGGGTTTGAAAGTGTACCACTTATCTCCCGCTTCGTCAGTACGCGAGGATGCGTAGTCCGCAAAAGCTGTTCCGGGGAGTTCCTCACAATCACGAGTGTCATGGGGACCACTACATAATTCGCATGAAGAGGTGATTTTGTTCACTTGGCTTGAAGGTTTAGGAGCTTCGTAAGATTTCATGAGAAACTTGACTTGGTCCTCAAGTTCCATGATCCTACGGTCGGGAGTGCTAGAATTGTTCGAAGGCAAAGATATCGCCTTGACCGTTTTGTTCAAATCACGGGGATCATTCCAACTTTTGTTGTCATAGAGAGCAAGATCTTCTATGAGTTCCCATGATTGTTCCGCACTTAGATCACGTAGCTTACCACTGGCCGATTGGTCAATGGCTCGCCTTGTGGAGAGATCGATATGGTCATAGAAGATTTGGACTTGGAGCCAAAGATCTATGCCATGATGAGGGACTTTTTGGAGTAAGTCCTTGAAACGAGTCCATGCTTCATAAAGAGTTTCATTTTGACGTTCTTGGAACATCAAGATGTCATTTCTAAGCTTAGTAGTTCTCCCCGGTGGGAAAATTTGAGCAAGGAAACGAGTGGTGAGATCATCCCATGAGGTGATGGATCCCGCGGGTAAACGTTCAAGCCATTGACTAGCTTGATCACGTAGAGAGAATTGGAATAGGCGTAATCGGGTTGACTCTCTAGTTGTAACATCAAGGTCTATAGAATCTACGATTTTAAGGAAGTCCTTGAGATGTTGGTTTGGATCTTCGGAACGAAGTCCATGGAATGCACATCCGCTTTGCACCAACCGGATGGTGTCGGATCGCAAGGGGGTCACATTGTCTCCTTCGGGGCCTAAGAGGTTCTAGTGGTGGGTTTTGTTGTGGTGGGATGACGGGTTCAAAGATGTTACCATCGTCCATGATGTCGGATGGGAAAGAGTTACGAACAAAAACACGAAGAAATAAGATAGAATAATGAGAACCTAAAAATAAAAATAAAATCCTACTAGAAAGGAATCTAGCAAGTAGACCTAATAAAAAGAGATTCTAACCTAGACAATAACTATTCCCCGGGCTGCGGCGCCAAAAACTTGGTAGCGTAGGGATTGCACCAGGCTTTACCTATCGAGGGATCTCGAGAAGCTTACAACCCCCACCAGGCAGTGTACCTGATCGATGTAGTATAGTATAATGACAAGTACCAGGGGATTGATCGTTCAGCTAGGAATAGTGTCGCTAGGATTAGAAAACCTAAAGACTAGGTCTAGAGATGAGGGATGATTCTTTTTGTATTTTTATATTTTTATGAAAGCAAGTAAAAATCTCGGTTTTGAAGGAGTTGGGCGGAATTAGTTGCTAGTCAACTAACCCAATACTAAGATGCAATCAAAATAAAATACTAAAAATGAAAATAAACTAAATTATACTAAAGTTGTGAGCAATATGTGGGAGAATTGTGTTTACTTAGATTTCACTACTCACTAGATATCTTTTACATGTTAATTACTTGTTATAGTTGTGTGGATGACGGATTGTATTCCTTAATACCATTCATGGGGTGGCGTACTTACTTCCCCAATCCTATGAGCGCCTACTTCACTCCTATGTCGAGCCGGCTAAGAAGCTCCTAACATGGGATCACTAGAATTTGCTCATGCATTAAATACAACCAATAAAACCTAGTAGACATCGGTTCATGTTTCCTAAGACGTTCAAGCATGTTACACAATGGAGATCTGCCAATTTTCTTAAGCCTAACATTGAAATCATTCATCCAATACAACCATAAACAAGTAATCAACACATAATCAACATCTAGGTTTCATTACATCTAAGCAAACACCAGATAGATCTAGCCTAGCATGTTGAAATCAAGACAAACAAAAGATATAATCAACCAACACATAGACATATTGATTGAATTGAAAGAAGACTTATCTCAATTGAACGAAAGGATTCAAGGGGTGAAAACCCTTGAAAACACTGTAAAATATGACCTAGGGTTTACAAAGTTCGGCCCTAGTTTTCTCCACACAAGTTCCTCTTTTTATAAATGAAAAATAAAAAACTATATATAGATTTTGATAGGTGACGGCGTCAAGAACAAATGTCTGACGCCGTCATCTCGCCGCCAAATAATTTCTCGGACTGCCTAGATCTGGGTCTGACGCCGTCATGTATTCACCTTATGCAGGTCGTCATCAAATTAACTCTTGACGCCCTTGTTGTGATTCCGTCAGGTTTGCACTGGGTCGTCATGGATTTTACTCTTGACGTCGTCATGGTTTTCCTCTTGACGCCGTCAGGTACTGTTCTCAGCATGGAAAATGAAGTCTTTGCCGTTTTCTTCACTTTTATGCTCCAAAAACGTCCGAATTGCTTCCTTTTCCAGAATTCACTCCCAAAGTACCTAAAATCACAAAAGGAACGATTTAGGGCAATATTTGATCAAATAAATTCAATTACGGGCTTAAATGACCCCCTAAAAGTGGTTCATTTTTTGCCTCATCAGTGTGCATACCAATTTCCGCCGGTATGACTGCTTCGTTTCCGTACGTGAGACTAAAGGGGGTTTCACCGTTGCTTGAGAGTCGTTCTGTGAGCCCAGAGGACATTAGGAAGCTCATCTACCCATCCAGCTTTTTCTCTTCCTAACCTTCTTTTTATTCCCTTCATCAGACTCTTATTCACCGCATCGGCCAGTCCGTTAGCCTGCGCATGAGCTACCGCCGTGTTTATTTGTCGGACGTTCAGTCGGTCACACCATCCTTTGAACGGATCATGGACAAACTGAGTGCCATTGTCCGTGACTATAATCCCGGGGAGCCCAAATCTACAAACGATGTTATTCCATGTTAATTTTATGACCTCTTTTCCTGTTATCCGCGTGAGCGGTTTTGCTTCTACCCACTTAGTGAAATAATCAATCGCGACTACAACAAACTTGGCTTTACCGGAAGACTGTGTTAGGGGACCCAAGATGTCCATTCCCCATTGGTAAAATGGTCAGGGGGCCATTATGGAGGTCAGGGTAGTCTTTGGTAGTCTGGGAACGGAAGCATGAATTTGACATCAATCACATTTCCTGATTTCGTTTCTAGCGTCCCTATGCATGGTGGGCCAATAGTATCCCTGTCGCATGGCTTTAGCGACCATGGTCCGTGGCTCGAAGTGCATGCCACAAGCACCCATTTGAATCTCCCGGATAACGTAGTTGGCCTGTAAGGGTCCTACACAGCTGAGCATCGGTGTGAGATAAGATTTCTTGAATAGCACACCGTCTTCTATCACATACTGATTGATTTTCATCCTCAATGTTCGAGCCTCATTCTTATCCTCCGGCCATATTCCTTCCTCCAGACACCGGATGATGGGAGTCATCCAGTTCTCACCTTCCTCTTCAACGACAGAGTTTACCTCTTCCTTCTCAACTGACCGCTTCGACAGTACTTCCAGGAGGACCTCCTTTGTTAAATGATTGAAGGCGACTGTGGCTAACTTTCTTAGGACATCCGCCTTATGGTTTTGTGACCGCGGAATGTTACAAATTGTGAACTCTTTAACGACCGATGAGTACTCCTTAGCCTTAGTGAGATACTTGATCATATTCGAGTTCGTGGCGGTATGATCTCCGTTCAGCTGGTTGGCGACCAATTTGGAATCCACACAGGCTTTTATGTTCCGGACGACCATATCCGCTGCAATTCGTAAACTGGCCAACAATGCCTCATATTCTACCTCATTGTTAGTACTTGTGAAGTCCAATCGGAAGGCATAAGTATACTCGGTTTTGGTGGGACTAATGAGGACAAGGCCCGCTCCGGACCCTTTTGCATTGGATGCCCCATCAGTATATAAGGTCCACCGTCCATTTTCATCTTTGCTTTCCTTCCGGGGTGGTAGCTGAAAGTAGGAAGGAGAGTCATTTCTGATCGGAGTTTCCGATAGGAAATCCGCCAATACCTGACCTTTGATTGCATTCCGGGGCATATAATCTATGTTGTAAGCACCTAACTCTACTGCATATTTGGCAAGCTTTCCGGACGCCTGAGCCTTATTAAGAATCTGTTTAATGGGTTGATTAGTGATGACTCTGATTGGGTGAGCTTCGAAATATCGTCTTAACCTCCTTGACATATGTAGCAATGATAATGCGAGTTTTTCCATGGGAGCGTAATTTCTTTCTGCTTCACTTAGCGTTCTGCTTACATAGTGCACCGGTTTTTGCTTGCCCTTTCTTTCAGTCAGTAGGACGGCACTAACTGACTCGTCTGCCGCCGCGAGGTACACATATAAGTTTTCTTTATGCACCGGGGTTGCGAGTGACGGTAGATCTGTGATGAGCTTCTTCATGTCCTGGAAGGCCTTTTCCGCCTCCTTAGTCCACTTATACTTGTCCTTATTTTCCTTGGTAATGTTCTTGAGGGTATCAAAGAAGGGTAAGGATCGTTCAGCCGATCGAGAGAGGAACCTATTCAGTGCCGCCAACTTCCAGCTGAGACTTTGCATTTCCCGAAGCGTGTGTGGAGACTGCATATCCAAGATGGCCTTCGTCTTATTAGGGTTTGCCCGGATTCCCTCCGACGTCACTAGGTATCCTAGAAATTTTCCTTCTTCCATCCCGAACGAACATTTCTTGGGGTTCAACTTCATGTTGATTTTTCTTAGGTTTGAGAACGTTTCGGCGATATCTTCAATCATAGTCCTTTCTTCCCTAATTTTGATTACCATGTCATCGACGTAGGCCTCCAAGTTCCTTCCCAGCTGATCCTGGAACGCCGAGTAAACCAGCCTCTGGTAGATTGCCCCTGCGTTCTTTAAACCGAATGGCATTTTGGTGTAACAGTACGTTCCCCGGTCTGTGTAAAAAGCTGTCTTTTCCTCATTCTCGACGGCCATTTGCACCTGATGGTAGCTTTTATATGCATCTAGGAAACACTTATACTTGTATCCCATGACAGATTCAATCTTCCAGTCGATGTCCGGCAGGGGGTAATAGTCTTTTGGGCAAGCAGAATTAACGTTTTTGAAATCCACTCACATCCTCCAACTCCCATCACTCTTTTTTACCAAAACCGGGTTCGAAATCCAGGTCGGATATTTAACTGGCCGGACTATGCCCCCTCGAACCCACTCATCAACCTCCATTAATACTGCTCGTCTTCTATCCGGGGCAAACGCTTGCCTTTTTTGGCTCACCGGTTCTATTGAGGGGTTTACATTCAGGCGATGTTCGATTATCCTTCTGGGGACCCCTGTCATATCGGCCGGCTCCCATGCGAACACGTCCATGGATGAGGACTGCTTTTAAGAGTTTCCGAGCTTCACCGGTGAGATTCCTACCAACGGTAACGAGTTGATCTGGATAGGCGGGGTTGACCATTATTATTTCAGGTGCACTTTCCTCCGGATCTGTTTCCCTCGTCGTTTCTTTCTGTTCTAGCAATGCCTGCTCCTTTTCCAACCTCCTACATTCAGAGATAGTAGCGAGCGGGTCACTAGCATTGCTACTCCCCTTGGCGTGGGAAATTTCATCATTGAGTGTACGGTCGATGATATGGCCTGAAGGCTCCGTAAGCCTGTCCTTCCAAGGATAACATTATAGGGAGATGTCGCTTTGATGACGGTGAATTTCATCACGGTCTTCCGGGACAGTCCCTCACTTCCGCACTCTACTTCTAACTCTATCTTTCCCAGGGACTTTGTCACATTTCCGGCGAAGCTTAGCAAGTCTGTGTATGTCGGTCTTAATCGAGACTTGATGGTTGGGCTGAGGTTCTCGAAGCAGTGTTCGAACATAATTCCTACGGAGGCTCCTCCGTCGACGAATATTCGTCTCATTAAATATCCTTCTATCACTGCTTGTACTATGAGAGGCTCATCTGACAAATCGTCTGGATGAACGGGAGGGAATGTGATGGGAGCCTTCATCCAATCCTCGATATTCTCGCGATCCTTTCTCTTCTTCTTGTCCGGCCAGGCTTGAATCATATTGATCACCTTCCCTTTCAAGGGGGCCTCGTCCCTATGATTTCCCCCTTGGTGTCTCACGTCTTTAACGAGGTGATTGATTTTCCTTGATTCCAACGCCACCTCTAATTGTCTCCGAAGTTGGTGGCAGTCGTTTGTGTGATGTCCCTTCTCCATGTGATAATCACAGAATTTGTCCTGATTTTCTTTCCTAGGTGGGTAGTTCAACGGCTTGGGTGGCGGTAACCGCAGCTGAGGTTCGGTGGCTAAAATCTCCTTAGGATGCTTGGTGAGAGAATCCAAGGTGAGTCGCGGGGGAGGATATGCCGGACGATTGTGATGATCATTCCTTCCTAGCATTATTACCGGCCTATCTCGAGGGCGATAAGGTGCGTAACCGTCGTGCCCTTGGTAGTTTGGACGCCCCTCATTAAACCTCTTATCGTTTCTGTATACCCTCCTTTGTTGCTTCTAGTCCCGGCGGAAATTATAATCTAACTGCTTTTTGAAAGGCTCGGACCTTTCCCCTTTTGGTAATTCTGTGTCAGCAAAGGCTTTCACTGACTGGACAAAGTCATCAAGACGGGCCATCATCTCCGTTACTGTTTTAGGGACTTTATCGGCATACCGCTTCGCCAATTCCGGCCAACGACATGCATTCATAAAAGAGGAGATTTTCATGACTTCCGGAACTCCCAGAATGAAGCCAGTCTCTGTGGTCTACCTTTCCTTGAATTCCGGGAGAGACTCGTTTGCTTTCCTGACGATCTTCGTAATCTCTGTAGGGTCTTTAAAGCAGGCTTTATGCAAAGCAAAACGGGTCACAAACTGTTCTCAGAGATTCGCCCATTCGTGGATACTTGCTGGTGTTAGTTTATCGAACCATTCTCTAGCTCTTCCGTCCAACGTTTGTTGGAACATCCGGCACCACACCGGCATAGGCCGTTCCCCATGCATGGCCGCTCCGGTGAATCGAGTGAGATGGTCCTCCGGATCTGTAGACCCGTCGTAGAGCTTGATGTGAGACGGCATCTTGTGCTCCGGTGCGGAAAACTCCAAGATTCTCCGCGACAACGGTGACCGGGATATTACTTTAAACGGCTTCCCCAAGTCCTCATCAGCTACTTTTACCCCGGTGGCTATCCCTTCGTTTTTGTTGACGACACGGCCATTTGGTTCATCGTCCTCGAAATCTAGTCGTATTGGTGTAACATTTTCTGGTCGGTTGTGTTCTACGATCATGGACTTGAAAGTGGACACGTAAAGATCGATTTGTTCCCTAGTGATCGGAGGGGTATTGTTCCTTTCCTCTCCGGACCCACCAGGTTCAAGATTTGGTCCGCCGGGACCGGAACTCGACATCCTATAACCTGGGTAGATTGAATTCGGGTCCCACGGATGGCGCCAATTTGTTTAAGTAAATTCCTGCGGGAGGTGTGGATGCCACGAAGTGTCCCTTAATGTAGCGTCCAAGGCCTTCGGTATCTGCAGTAAAACCAAAAGCGCGTTAGCCTCGCCCCGGGTGTTATCCCAGGACAAAGCTCCAGCGTGAGAGTAATTAGGAGGTTCGGATATAAATGTTTATGTGTGTGTTTTTTGGTAAAAGATCTTAAATGCATATGAGTAAATGAGTTATATTTATACTACTTCAAAAAACTGTACCTGTCTACTGTTTCGATACTGTGCGAGGAACAAGTAGGTCACTATTCCTGACATCTATGGTATGTTCTGACAATCACCCTAGTGTTAGGGTGTCAAATAGATTTACCAAGTGGCCGACCTAATCCCGCGAATTTAGGGGAGACGGACGGAGTTGTCTAGCATGTCTGGTGCTGTTCCGGAGTGTGTCACCGTCCGGAAAATATGACCGGACGGTCACCTACACGAACAATGGTTATTATACTACACGAACAATGGTTATTATAGTCTCTAAATTTTAGTAAAGCAATCATATGTAAGCCATAATAAAACCTCTTTTTTTTTTAGCGTGAACCATGTTGTTTACATGTAAAATGCGAAGGTTACATGAATTTCACATTTCTTCACACAAAAAGTGAATGTGTATGTTCCCGCGGTAACCTCTGCATTTTCTTTACCCAAAACCATCTCATCCGATGGCTTATACTTACTCTTACAGGTTTCACTAAATTAGTAGATCTTACATAATTTTGACTTAATTACATTCTCCTTGCAGATATGTTTGTAAAGAAAAGTTTTATTTTGGTGCATATTAATCCTCACCATTCTTCTAGTTTGATTTAACGGTGGAAATTAACCTAAGATTAAATATGAAAACATAACTTCATGTTTTTTTCTTTCCGTCTTTCTTATTAATTTTTTTTAATCATTTTTTTGTCTTTTTCTTTTAATTTACGTTTTTTTTTACATTCTTTTTTATTATTTTTATTATTATTATTTTTACATTTACATTTTTTTCTTCGCTTTCAAATATTTTCGTCTGTTTTCATATATATATATTCGTCCGTTTTCATATGTTTTTGTTCGTTTTCTTACGCTTTCGCCTGTTTACGTCTGTTTTCATACATTTTCATTTGTTTTCGTACGTTTTAGTTCATTTTCATACGTTTTCGTCCGTTATCATACATTTTCGTCCGTTTTTATCAGTTTTCTTTCGTTTTCGTCCATTTTTCATACGTTTTCATTCGTTTTCAGACGTGTTTTTACGCTTTCATACGTTTTCGTCCGTTTTTCGCCCAATTGCATCCATTTTCTTACGTTTTCGTTTGTTCTCATACGTTTTCGTCCATTATTCATACATATTGTCAATTTTCAGACGTGTTTTTTACGCTTTCATACTTTTTTGTCCGTTATTTACGTTTTGAAAATATCACAAGTGTGTCGGCTTTCATCTATTGGTGGTGATGGAGGAGCCTGTGATAATACAGGTACTATCACCGGTGATATGACAAGTGCTATCACCGGTGATATCACAGTTGATATCACATGTGATGTCACATAGGATATCACCGGTGATATCACGTGTGATATTACATATTATATCACAAGTGTTTGAGCTTCTTTAGTTTATTTTATGGACATGTTGTGCTTTCTTCAACCACAATTGCAATTTTTGACTGGGCCGTTTTCTGCAACCGAACATTCGAATGAAGAAGAGATGAAGCATTTTGTGGAAGAACAAAGAAATAAAAAGATTATGAAAGTAACTAGAAAATGCATGTCATATAATATAGTTTAACTAAGAAGCATTTTAAATTATCATCAACTTAAAAAATTACAATTAATACAACTTTAATATGAAGCAATCAGATAAAAAACACATCAAACGAGTTTTGAATATCATTTTTTTTTTTTGCTATTTTCAACAACTTATAGCCTACCACATGAAAATCAAAAGATATCTCCGTTAATATTAATTTTGATAACTTGCAAGTTCGTACTACATTACATTTTTTAATATCATAAGTGTATATGTTTTCTTCTATTTGTTGAATCAGTGTTGGTGATGGAGGAACATGCGATATGACATGTGCTATCACCTGTGATATTTCAGTTGATATCACAATGGATATCACCGGTGATATCACCTCTGATATCACGAATGATATCACAGGTGTTTGAGCTTCTTCAGTTTATTTTATGGATATGTTGTGCTTTCTTCAACCACAACAGCAACTGTTTACTGGGTCGTCTTTTGCAACTGAACATCCAAACAAGAAAAAGATGAAGCATTTTGTGAAAGAACGAAGAAATTCAAGGATTATGGAAGTAACTAAAAAAAGTCCATGTTAATTGTTGTACACAATGATGCAGACTTTGTAGGATCATGGTATTGATTGATTATTGTGATTCGGGAGGTCGGGGATGATGAAAGATTAATTCTTCCATTGTTAGAGAGAGAGAGTAGAGAGAGAAGGGAAAAACTATGTTTTTATTGATAATGAAGAAAGTGAAAATATAAAACAAAGTCTCACCCTCCTAGTGAAGTCTAGGAGGGCTTATATAGCCTAACACAACATACTATTGCAATATTACATAACAAGTCCTTGTGTTTTGGCTAAATGGGATAACTAATGTAATCCCGATAATGTCGTTCCATTTACGTGTTGGGTTTATAAACTTTGATCCCAACAATCTTCCCCCAATTGGGCGACATAAGGGATTACTTACAACATTTCCTACAAGTATAAATAAGAATAAAGAAAGGTCTTCATAAGCTCTTCAAATTGTTGAGGATGGTGACAGTTGACGCTCTTTGTCTTCATCTTGTACCTCGGCTTGAGAACTTTTTTCTTCACTTGTAGGCAAATGATGTAATATGCATGAAATGGATTAACTTCCCCCCAATTCATGCTGCATGTCTTTAGCAGCTTCTTCATACACTTCTTTTTGGCCAAGTTTCTGAATCAGCTTCCCCCCAAACTGACAACCGTCTTCAGCAGATTCGAAACTTTGATGTATTCCACATGTCTTCTAACTATTGAAGTTTTTGAGTACGCAGCGGAATTTGTAGATGACACCATAAACCACACCAAGCAAATCTGACTAGTTACTTAATCACGGTTATGCTCAATGCGGAAGCTTCGTTCGGGGGTAACATGCAAGAAATCAGCAAGATCTTCTCACTTAAGTAGGCTACTTCACACTTCACAACCCGCGAGAGTTGAAACGATTACACCAAAATCACAAAAAATGAACCACTAATCATCTCTGCGGACGTCTCTCCGGTAGTAATAAAATTGTAAGCTCGATCATGTGAGTCTATTATGCGTCCCTGATGTGCACATTTCTTCCCCCTAATTGCAGATCCTCGTGGAAAATGAGTGTTTTCGCAAAGAAGTCAAGAAAAGTCAAAGAAAGCAAAGAACACCCACTCTCTCTTCCCCCACGATGTCTTCGCGGAATCGGAAGCATACACACTATGTTTACGATGGAAACGGAGGCAGCGTAACCCCATGTGTCTAATTAACCGAATATGTGTGAAGTATCATTAATAGCCCGTGAGAATCAACTGCTGATAAACATCTCTACTCTTTTATACTCCTCTCAACTAACTCATTACCGACCCCATTATCATTCTGACGGCCTTTTGTAGTGACTACTGATGGAGAAAACCCAATATGACAAACTTGAGACTGAAGTAAAATAACCCAAACTTGTGACTTAAACTTGCACTATTGTCTGACTAAGAACCAATAATGAGAATTTCAATAAAGGTAGAATCATATACCCATCCATCCATCCTTTATTGTATATGAACGTCTCTTGAATTATGCACATCTTTTGGTGACACTTGATCACTACAACGTAACTCCTTTAAAGTGATAGACTGATAGCTATACACTGTGAGCACAACAACGTAACTCCTTACATCAGGTATAACTAGACAACTCAAGTCTTGGTCATTTGTACGGATAAAAGCTCGAACAAGGATCTCGAAGAATCATGCATCCAACCAACCCCGATATCTTCGAAATACTAAGTACACGCGCCTGTGATATCCCACTTCAACCTCAAATAAATAATAATGAATAAACGCCGTAGTCACCTCTTGCGGTTAAATGCCCAAAACTAGCCTTTTTGACGGTTTAATGAATTTAATAATGGTTCCCGATCTTGTCTAAAACGTATCTCCGTGAAAATTTGTAACGTCAAAACACCATTCATGTTGTCAAATAGTGTACCAAAAAAAATTGATACAATGCATTAACAATACATTGCTAAAATTTTCGTTTCAGCCTAATTAATATTTGATACTTATTGCATTTCGTCCAAATAAACAAACTCAATCCAATGCAAAGAAGCCCGGGCCCAAGACAAATCATAATCCGATCCAACACAAATACCCCAAATACTTCAGCTATTAAAAAACGTGATACCCTAATACACACTTGTGATAAATCCGCCCCTTCCTATAATCTCCCTCTCTCCAAACGCAGCTACGCTTTTCACTATTGATATCACCATCATCAAACTAATCTCACTCATCAAAATCAATTAACATCAGACGATCTCATCATCATCTACATGATAAATCAAACACAATCAATTAAACATCACCATTAAATTAAACCGGACCTTTAGTCAACTGTTGCTGCATTATATCTAATCAAGAGGCTTCTTTTAGGCCGTCAAGATCATTGAAGGGTCACGGTAGGTATATTATTAATTGTTGTTTAATAACGAAGCAAAGATTGATAATAACTGATATGTTATTTGTCATTCTTTTTATTCGGATATAAAATGAAGCTTTGCTTCAAAAAAGTTGAGATCGATGATGTTTATGTTTCATTCGTTTGATAGACCTTCAAAGGTCGTGACATAAATTGGAATACAAACGAAGGAGTGAACTGAGATCTTCGGATTCTTTTTCATTGTTTTGATTCAGAATTGATGAGTGATAGTGAGTAAGAGGTGGATTAGGAAAGTTGTTGAATTAGGTTATTTGTTGTCACGGCTTGCATTTCCTTCTTGTACTTTTCGTTTGACCATGGACTGATGATGTAGTAAACCAACTGAGGTCACTTTGAAAATGGTATCATTAGTAGTGGTCAACTGGTCTTGGTATATGGTATGTGTCGTGGTCATAAGTCTATCTGCTTCATCTTCATCTTCTGTTATAACTTTTTTCGTTTCTCTACGCAAAACATTTTCACATTTGGCAGGTCTACGCTTAACCTTACGCGTAGACCTGTTGGAAATCTTACGCGTAGATTATCTTTTGCGTAAACGTGCCATACGCGTAAGCGTAACTTATGCGTAGCCCGTGTCTTTTGCGCAAGTATTACGCGTAAGACTAGGGTTTCTTGCCTAAGTTGATCCTTACGCATAACTTATCCAAGTTATGCGTAGAAAAATGAAGTTTCGCGTAGGATGAGGGTTTTGACCCGTTGACCATGTTCCGGTGAGAAATTCCGACAAGATTCCGACCGTCCTTTTCTTGTTGCTTTTACTGACCAATATTACCAGTCCACCAGATATGCAAGTCAGCAAAGTTTGACCACTATTAAATCAATATAACAAAACTGTTACCAAAAAGTATAATAAAATAAAATTTGCTTGGATTAAAAATTATGGTAAACAGTTTCAAAAACAGTTGTACGAACCCCAACAAAATACGATTTGGACAAGATAAAAACACAAAATCAACCAAAACTAATAACCACGGCTCTGATGCCACTTGTAGGATCATGGTATTGATTGATTATTGTGATTCGGGAGGTCGGGGATGATGAAAGATTAATTCTTCCATTGTTAGAGAGAGAGAGTAGAGAGAGAAGGGAAAAACTATGTTTTTATTAATAATGAAGAAAGTGAAAATACAAAACAAAGTCTCACCCTCCTAGTGAAGTTTAGGAGGGCTTATATAGCCTAACACAACATACTATTGCAATATTACATAACAAGTCCTTGTGTTTTGGCTAAATGGGATAACTAATGTAATCCCGATAATGTTGTTCCATTTACGTGTTGGGATTTTAAACTTTGATCCCAACAGACTTATTTGCTTTTGAGTTATTTGAATATATATATATATATACACACACACACACACACACATATATGGAAAGGTTAATTTGAAAACTTTCTTAAAGTTGTAAAAATGAGAACTATTCTAAAATACCATTAAAACAATGATACATAACCATTTTAGCAAAGATGCACCAAAATATTATACATTAATACAAGTTAACATTAAATCGACCAATAACCAACTCATACATGAGAAACGGATTACTGATACACAATTAAATTTTTGATACATATATATATTAAAATCTCAAGAAACTAATTTTCTTATACATAAATTGATACACCTAATACACAACAACCACTAAAAACTTGATACACAATACTAAACCTTGATACACGTTACACGTTGAATCAAAGTGTATCACTTAGTTTACGTCAATTTTCATAAGAAAACCCATCAAATATTTAACAATTTTAGTTGTAATTAATTATGTTTTTATTTTCTTTTAAGTTGAGTGTCATTTGTGAGATTTGGTTGGTTCTCATTTTTACAATTTTAAAAAAGTTCTCAATTGATCTCAATTATATATATATATATATATATATATATATATATATATATATATATATATATATATATATATATATATATATATATATATATATATATATATATATATATATATATATGATGTCTACTTTTGGTCATTCTATTATTTTATCACATGTGATATTACTCATATATAGAATACCAGAATTAGTGTTACATTCTATTGCTTTTATCACCTGTGATAATACTAATATGTAGAATGACAAAGTTAGTGTCATATTACATTGCTTTATCACATGAGATATTACTTGTAAGTAACTAAGAATAACAATTTAAATACTCTTCATCTTCCTTAAAGTGTTATATTACAAAAATAAATAAGTGTCACTTACAAATATCAAAATGATTAAAAATAAAGCAAACTATGAAAATAGAAACTTGACGTATTCTCAAAATCGTGTTACGTTAAATGTAACACCCCCAATTCATGGATGCAGCGGAATTCAAACTGGGTGTTACTCGACGGCACAATACTCACAATAATAGAAAACGAACTCCAATTGAGTCGTTTTAAAAGATTTATCATTTAAATTGTATAAATATCAGAGATTACAAAATGAGGTCCCAAATGGTTCCATGTTTACAATTTACATTAAATGAGTTTTTGAATGATAATAAAATTTATAGCCCTCTTGAGTATCCGTGCCTTTCCGTGCCATCCTTGATCGTCATGAGCCTGAAATACATGCTTGAGAGGTCAACACAAAGGTTGAGTGATATTCATAGAGTTTGTTTAATGTTTAAACACAATATGTTGGTAGTGTGAGCTATAGACTCACACCAATGTTTGGAAAACAAAGATGGGCCACGTTGATATACGCCCGGAACAGTTATTATCATATAATAAGCTTATGACACCAAAACGTTAACGGGTACCAATATCAATCGGCGGAGTTATCCCGGTAGGTACTTTGCCGTCATACCTAATGTCTCAAATATTAATGCATTTGTTTGAACTTAGTCAATACAAATGGGATTCGTCAATCCCAATTGGCCTATTCACAATATTCGCGCTCACTATTTCTAGTGATTAAATGGTTCATAATAAGGGATCTCGGTTTGGCAAGGATGATACTTAGTGATAATAAAACAATCAGGCAAGCATACAATTTAAAAACATTGTGCTCGGTTAAAAATAGCATGTATTCCCCACAAGGGTTTGTAAAACAATTAAGTCATGGAAAATGGGGCTATGAACTCACCTTGAATTGGATGATGTATAATGAGAATGATGGATATGCCGTAAGAACTTCAACGAGCAACCTAGAATAATCGTTGCAACTTAGGTTTGGATTAATGTCTAAGGAAATATAAACGTGCCAATATATGTCTTGCATTTAGTCCATGATGTGGTATGATGTATAGTGTAAGTCTTTGAAAAGAAATGATTCATGAAACATGTATAGTTTATATATCGTTTACTACCGTTCGGGCCGACATAATTCAGAAGTCATGTAGTAAACGTTCGAGGAGCCAGGACACTTTAATTCGTAAATCCACAACTCATCTCGACGGCTTACATAATGAACTCCTCACATGAGGCTCCCTACTATTGTAGTAGTTGATAAAGTATATATATATATATATATATATATATATATATATATATATATATATATATATATATATATATATATATATATATATATAAAGTTTTGATCTGAAAAGTTACATGTCCAATATTTGAATAAACTTAGGAAAGTTTATGATTACATGTAGATTGTTATTAGGGTGAGTTTCTTATAACTTGTATGACAATTTCTCTTTGTAATAACTCATGGTTCTTTTAAGTGAAGTAGATCCAAATTGCTTGTTCAAGTTATCACCAATACTTTGGTTCATGTTTACGCCTAAGTAAGCTTACATGGTCATTTCGTCATGGCCTTGCCATGACCTTTGGTCCTTGTTCCATGGTCATGAGACTCAACCTTGGCTCTAGCCATGGTTGTGGTCTTGATTCTAGGTCATAAGACCTCTTGTTCCTTTTAAAGTATAACCATAATATAGTGACTTATAAATATGTAAATAGCTGTTAAGAAACTGAGAAATATCTCATTCGTTATTGATTTTCTGGCGACGTACCCCTGAGTTTTTGAAGAAAAAGTGATTCCGAACAACTTTCGTGCTTTAACTTTTTCATGAAACGGACCAGAAAGGCCTCTTTTTGCGTGTTTTATATTCTGTCACAGAAACATTTTAGGCAGTTTTGCCGCAAAGTTTTGGTAACTTCAAATCGTCATAACTTTTGACTCGTATACTTGTTTTAGGTGGTTCAAATTGCTATGGTTTCCTTTTTAGGTCCTCTACTATAATATGTAATGATCCAATATCATAATTTTACCATTTTGATCAGGTTATACCAAGAAAGTCACTAGTTTACTTGTTTTAATAACTTGTCTTAACAATCAATAACAATAACTTGTTTTACTCACTTTTATACATCATGTACATGAATACAAGACATAATATAGCATGAATAATATGAACATGATTATTTAACAAGAAGCATGTTAGGGTTTGGCTTACAACTTTTGGCTTTCAAATAAGAAAGGTAAGTAGCATGTAAGGTAAGGACTTTGATAGACTTGCTTCAACCCACTTCACTTCATGCAATCTTTCTACTCTTGTAATCTTAAAAGAGAGATGATAAAAGTTGAGGTGACTTGAGTGGATTCAAACTCAAGAGAAATCACCAAAGTATCTAGGGTTTGGAAGTAGTTTGATGAATCAAAACCAAACTAGAGTTTATGTGTTGTTATTGTAACAATTCACAATTTCAGGTTAACTTTTATTTTCGAAAATTTTACTATTCACTTTTACTATTCACATCCAAAATTTTTATTTCATATTCTCGTAAGTTAAACTATTTTAATGATAATCCGAGAATTTCACACTCGTCTGATCATTTCTGCAAAAATCACGAAGCCGTGTCCGAGATTTACTTTTAGGTTTAAACGTCATTCCAGCATCCCTATATGTCTATAAAACATTATAAACAATAGAAATATGATTTTCTCTCATTTTATGACAATTCCAAAAGTTTTGGAATTTTACGTTTTCCAGTTCAGCGGTTTACCCGAATTACGCGTTTTAGACCCGCGTTTCCAGTTTTAGCAGGGTTTGAGCACCCCAATAGAACCTACCGCTCATTTTATATTTTATTATGGAGTATATTGATAAGTTCTATCATATTTATAAGTTTCATATTTTTAGGATACCCGATTTTAAGTTTCAGGACTTAGCGACTTACCGTTAGCAATTACCGGGACCAAAACTCACTCCGTAACTTAGATAAGACCATGACTACTCATCTAGTCACCCTAGTTCAGCCTTGGCCGACTTATAGGGGGGGGATTCACCTAATATGTGTCTTGATCTCACGCCTTAAGCTCTAAGATGAAAACATTTGTCTTTAGGAAGCAAAATTGATAACATCTAGCCTACCAAAGTAACCTCCTCAATGAACCTTCCTAGACACCTTCCTAACCTCCTCTTCATGCTATAAAAGCAAGCTCATACCTTCATTTTTTCATCATAAAAACGCCACACAAAAAATCCCTAGCACCATGATCCTTTGATCTTCAAACTATAAGTTACACATAAGAGTTTAAGGTCTTAGTATTCTCTACCTAGTTTTCAAGTTTGTTTGGTGATTCCATGGTTGATTTAGGAGCTACACAAGGTTACTAGGGCTGAAGTTAAATGATTTTCACAAGGGTTATATCAAGGCTAGCAAGGGTTACAAGAGTTATGGTGAAGGGTTTACAAGCTTAGGTTTAGTGTCCTAGTTCTATACTTGACTTCCTTTCTTTAGAAAGTCAAAAGTTGTAAGCAAACCCTAACATACTCCTTGCTTAATTATCATTTTCATGCTCTTTGTTTTCCTTTCATGCTATATATGTTCTTGTTATTGTGTTCATGATGTTTAAAAATGGATAAAACGAGTATTGGTATACATATGATAACTTATGACAAGTAAACAAGCGAACTAGTGATTTTTATGGAGAACCACAACCAAAATAGTACAATTATGATATTTGACGCTTACTTACTGTTATAAAGGACTTCAAAAGGAAAACATAGCAATTTGAATCACCTAAAATGAGTACACAAGTCAAAAGTAATGGCCATAAGAAGTTAGCGACACCAAAACGCCGAAACTGCCTATACCCTACTGTTTTACATTCTGCCAATTTGAAAGTCATCCTTCTGATCCGATTCATCAAAAATTTAAAACACGAAAGTTTTCCGGAACGACGTTTTCGTTCAGGAACAAAGAAGCTCAAGCCCTGAAAACGCTTTCTAAGTGATAATTTTCTTCAAATTCTTAACAGCCCGTTTTTAGACCAAAGTAACTATATAATGGTTATAATTAGATGAGACCAAGAGGTCTAATGACCTAAAGCCAAGACCACAACCATGGCTAAAGCCAAGGTTGAGTCTCAAGACCATGGTAACAATGACCAAGGTCACGGCAAAGCCACGGCTAAAGACCATATAACTTTTAAAGATCAAAAAGCTTATATATATATATATATATATATATATATATATATATATATATATATATATATATATATATATATATATATATATATATATATATATATATATATATATATATATATATGTTATCAAATACTACAATAGTAGGGAGCCTCATGTGAGGAGTTCATTAAGTAAGCCGTCGAGACGAGTTGTGGATTTACGAATTAAAGTGTCCTGGCTCCTCGAACGTTTACTCCATGACTTCTGAATTATGTCGGCCCGAACGGTAGTAAGAGATGTACAACCTATACATGTTTCATAAACAATTTATATTCAAAGACTTACACTATATACTAAGTACTACATCATGAACATTATGCAAGACAAATATAGGCAATTCTTCGTATTCTTAGACATTACTCCAAACCTAAGTCGCAACGTTCTATTATAGGCTGCTCTTAGAGACTTTCGCGATTCGACTACCACTATCATTTCTCATTACATAAGCTTAAGGTGAGTCATAGCCCCTACTCTTTTCATACTTGTTTTAACTCTTGGGGGGGATACATGCTCAACTACTTGCTTACTTGTACAAATACTCAAAACATTTATACTTGATTGCTTTATACTTGATTGTGTTATACTTGCTTGCATTATACTTGATTTCATACATACATGACTGTTTTATACTTTGGGAAGTGGCTCCCAGTAATCTTTTATCTTTGGGAAGTGGCTCCCAGCAAACTTTTATCTTTGGGAAGTGGCTCCCAGTTTTCTTTGGGAAGTGGCTCCCAGTTGTCTTTGGGAATTGGCTCCCAAGTGAGGTCTTCGGAGATGAAGTAGAGACTCACTACTAATTGCTTAATTGTTTTGATGAACTTATACATGTCTTTATTATACTATATGTTAGCAGTGGGTTGTGAACACACAGGTTACAAGTCTCTTATGGCGGGACTTGCAACTGAGTGGATTCACGATGCCTTTGCTGTGTGATCATTCTTTAAGGCTTTTCAACTGTTTTAAGACAAACTCTATGAACTCACCAACCATTGTGTTGACACTTTAGCATGTTTATCTCATGTTAGTAAGGCGATAGCTAGTGCGTGGAACTTAGAGTCAAGCTGCATATTCTGAAGACTTACGCTTTTATCATTTACCATTCAAAACTTTGTATACATTTGTGTATCATACTTTGGAATCTCAAGTTTGTAACTCGGAATTTATTAATCAAATGGTAACTTTTCAAAACGTCTCATTTAGAGTTCGTTTTCTATAGCTTGTACTTTGTATTATGAAGTAGCACCTTTATTTGCCTTACGCACACTACATACGCATATGCTTTTTGTTAGTTATTGGTTTAGTTCCACGCTGTTAGATGATGTGACTCTAGTATTATAAGGAGCCCCAAAGATTAGCCGAGTCATTAAAAACATGGAGCTTAGTAATAACTAATTATTTAACTTGATCTTGTGACAGTTCTTGTTTGATGAGACACAAGATTTGAGTTAAATAATATTATTGCTTAGCTTTAGGGATTTGATGACTTGATTATCTTACTATCGGCCTCAGAAGGCGGATTTTGTGTCGGAAATTCTTAAGTAGGATGTTTTAGAATCTCCTTATTTAAATGGATTGGGACGCCTCTTCATTTAAATAAAGAAATTGTAAATCACCGAACCATAAGTTTATGAGACCTTACTTACATAAATTTGGACGCTTTTTTATGTAAGTAATGTGTTATAAATAAGTGGGCTTAATTGTAGCCGATACGACTCCTTAACCAGAACCTTAGACGAATCAGACTGAACACCACTATTTTAGAGATCCTGAATTCTCATAGACACACTAAACTTCGGGACGAAGTTTCCTTAAGGGGTAGAGACTGTAACAATTCACAATTTCAGGTTAACTTTTATTCCCGAAAATTTCACTATTCACTTTTTACTATTCACTTTTACTATTCACATCCAAAATTTTTATTTCATATTCTCGTAAGTTAAACTATTTTAATGATAATCCGAGAATTTCACACTCGTCTGATCATTTCTGCAAAAATCACGAAGCCGTGTCCGAGATTTACTTTTAGGTTTAAACGTCATTCCAGCATCCCGATATGTCTATAAAACATTATAAACAATAGAAATATGATTTTCTCTCATTTTATGACAATTCCAAAAGTTTTGGAATTTTACGTTTTCCAGTTCAGCGGTTTACCCGAATTACGCGTTTTAGACCCGCGTTTCCAGTTTTAGCAGGGTTTGAGCACCCCAATAGAACCTACCGCTCAATTTATATTTTATTATGGAGTATATTGATAAGTTCTATCATATTTATAAGTTTCATATTTTTAGGATACCCGATTTTAAGTTTCAGGACTTAACGACTTACCGTTAGCAATTACCGGGACCAAAACTCACTCTGTAACTTAGATAAGACCATGACTACTCATCTAGTCACCCTAGTTCAGCCTTGGCCGACTTATAGGGGGGGGGGGATTCACCTAATATGTGTCTTGATCTCATGCCTTAAGCTCTAGGATGAAAACAAGTGTCTTTAGGAAGCAAAATTGATAACATCTAGCCTACCAAAGTAACCTTCTCAATGAACCTTCCTAGACACCTTCCTAACCTCCTCTTCATGCTATAAAAGCAAGCTCATACCTTCATCTTTTCATCATAAAAACGCCACACAACAAATCCCTAGCACCATGATCCTTTGATCTTCAAACTATAAGTTACACATAAGAGTTCAAGGTCTTAGTATTCTCTACCTAGTTCTCAAGTTTGTTTGGTGATTCCATGGTTGATTTAGGAGCTACACAAGGTTACTAGGGCTGAAGTTAAATGATTTTCACAAGGGTTATATCAAGGCTAGCAAGGGTTACAAGAGTTATGGTGAAGGGTTTACAAGCTTAGGTTTAGTGTCCTAGTTCTATACTTGACTTCCTTTCTTTAGAAAGTCAAAAGTTGTAAGCAAACCCTAACATACTCCTTGCTTAATTATCATTTTCATGCTCTTTGTTTTCCTTTCATGCTATATATGTTCTTGTTATTGTGTTCATGATGTTTAAAAATGGATAAAACGAGTATTGGTATACATATGATAACTTATGACAAGTAAACAAACGAACTAGTGATTTTTATGGAGAACCACGACCAAAATAGTACAACTATGATATTTGACGCTTACTTACTGTTATAAAGGACTTCAAAAGGAAAACATAGCAATTTGAATCACCTAAAATGAGTACACGAGTCAAAAGTTATGGCCATAAGAAGTTAGCGACACCAAAACGCCGAAACTGCCTATACCCTACTGTTTTGAATTCTGCCAATTTGAAAGTCACCCTTCTGATCCGATTCATCAAAAAGTTAAAACACGAAAGTTGTCCGGAACGACGTTTTCGTTCAGGAACAAAGAAGCTCGAGCCTTGAAAACGCTTTCAAAGTGATAATTTTCTTCAAATTCTTAACAGCCCGTTTTTAGACCAAAGTAACTATTTAATGGTTATAATTAGATGAGACCAAGAGGTCTAATGACCTAAAGCCAAGACCACAACCATGGCTAAAGCCAAGGTTGAGTCTCAAGACCATGGTAACAATGACCAAGGTCACGGCAAAGCCACGGCTAAAGACCATATAACTTTTAAAGATCAAAAAGCTTATATATATATATATATATATATATAGGGTAAGGATCTAGTGAGAAGAAAATTTAAAATGAGAAGGATGAGAAATAACTATAACCACATATTTGAGATGCATCGACTTGATTTAGATGCATATCTATTCATTTAGATGCATCCCAATTAGTTTCGAAAGTGATTTTGAAGTGAAAACAATGCAAAGTAGTACTAAAAATAAATTTGACCCGCATATGACGAAAAATGTATAGGATTCATCTAACTTGATGAAATGCATCTAATATATGTATATGCATCTAATTTTTTGTTAGAAAATATATTATGGTGCATCTAAAAGATTAGGGATGCATGTAATTCAAGTTGATGCATCTCAAATATGTGTCTATAGTTATTTCTCATTCTTCTTATTTTAAGTTTTCTTCTCATTTGATCCTAAGTCTATATATATATATATATATATATATATATATATATATATATATATATATATATATATATATATATATATATATATATATATATATATATATATATATGTTATCAAATACTACAATAGTAGGGAGCCTCATGTGAGGAGTTCATTAAGTAAGCCGTCGAGACGAGTTGTGGATTTACGAATTAAAGTGTCCTGGCTCCTCGAACGTTTACTCCATGACTTCTGAATTATATCGGCCCGAACGGTAGTAAGAGATGTACAACCTATACATGTTTCATAAACAATTTATATTCAAAGACATACACTATATACTAAGTACTACATTATGAACATTATGCAAGACATATATAGGCAATTCTTCGTATTCTTAGACATTACTCCAAACCTAAGTCGCAACGTTCTATTATAGGCTGCTCTTAGAGACTTTCGCGATTCGACTACCACTATCATTTCTCATTACATAAGCTTAAGGTGAGTCATAGCCCCTACTCTTTTCATACTTGTTTTAACTCTTGGGGGGGATACATGCTCAACTACTTGCTTACTTGTACAAATACTCAAAACATTTATTCTTGATTGCTTTATACTTGATTGTGTTATACTTGATTGCATTATACTTGATTTCATACATACATGACTGTTTTATACTTTGGGAAGTGGCTCCCAGTAATCTTTTATCTTTGGGAAGTGGCTCCCAGCAAACTTTTATCTTTGGGAAGTGGCTCCCAGTTTTCTTTGGGAAGTGGCTCCCAGTTTTCTTTGGGAATTGGCTCCCAAGTGAGGTCTTCGGAGATGAAGTAGAGACTCACTACTAATTGCTTAATTGTTTGATGAACTTATACATGTCTTTATTATACTATATGTTAGCAGTGGGTTGTGAACACACAGGTTACAAGTCTCTTATGGCGGGACTTGCAACTGAGTGGATTCACGATGCCTTTGCTGTGTGATCATTCTTTAAGGCTTTTCAACTGTTTTAAGACAAACTCTATGAACTCACCAACCATTGTGTTGACACTTTAGCATGTTTATCTCATGTTAGTAAGGCGATAGCTAGTGCGTGGAACTTAGAGTCAAGCTGCATATTCTGAAGACTTACGCTTTTATCATTTACCATTCAAAACTTTGTATACATTTATGTATCATACTTTGGAATCTCAAGTTTGTAACTCGGAATTTATTAATCGAATGATAACTTTTCAAAACGTCTCATTTAGAGTTCGTTTTCTATACCTTGTACTTTGTATTATGAAGTAGCACCCCTATGACACAGTCTTCCGCTGCGGTATTTTGGGGGTGTTACAGTTATGCTCTTGAATCTTGCATGAAACTTGGAAGAGAATGAGCAAAGGAGATGGTGTTGGTGTGTGATATATCCCACGGCAACAAGAGGGGAAAAAGGGCTTTATAGGAGCTTGAGGAGGTTACATTTCATTGACTTGTCAACACTTGCTCACCAAGGTTAACACGTGTTAACATCTTAAGGCCTAAAGCATGAGATCAAGACACATGGGTGGTGAATCCCCCCCCCCTATGGCGGTTCATGAACTTGGAGAGGAAGTATTGGTTTGTGATGATCTTATCCAAGCTTATGTAGTTAGTTTTGACTCCGTAAAATGCTAACTGTAAACGATTAAGCCATAATAAGTAAAACCGGGTATCGTAAAAATACGAAACTTGGAAGAATGATTAAACTTGTTAAAATACTTTATAATAAAATATAAAATGAGTGGTAGGTTCCATTGGGGTGGTAAAACCCTGCTAAAACTGGAAACACGGGTCTAAAACGCGTAATACGTAAAATGTACGAATATTGCGTAAAATTGAGAAAAGTAAAATGTTACTTTTCTAATAGAATAAAAATGATTTAAAATGACTTATAATGTCTAGACTGGGCACAGTCTAGTGTCGGTTGGTATTAAATGTCTTTTAGACATCAAACCGTAAGCCTAAAAATCAAGGAATGACTTATAAAATCAAGGAATGATTTTTGGTCAAAGGAGGAGGGAAAAATATGTTGACTTTTTCTAATAAGTTGAAAACTCAAATCGTATTAGAAACGCGGTGCAAGTATAGGCTAAGTTTACGGCTGAGTAAAAATGCTTAAAAACTGAAAATTCCAGTTTTTCACGGGCGAGGCTTATTTTGGTCATGTTTTTCACAGTCATGATTAATTCTCAAATAAATCATGAGTGTGTCAAACATTTTTCTAATGCGGGGTCACTTAACGCGGTCGAGTTTCGTTGTGCATAGAATTTTTGAATGACGTTTTACTCTAAAACGTGTAATTCCTTATTAACTTTCACGAAAATGATCTGACGAGTGTCAAACTTTTAATTTGCCATGGAAATAATTTATCACTCGAGGCCAAGAAACAAAAATCAAATTTCAGGAAAATTTTCGGGAAAAATGAATAGTAAAAGTGAATAGTGAAATTTTCTGGGAATAGTAATTAACCTGAAATTGCGAATTGTTACATTAAATTAGCATTGTTTTTTTAGCAAAATAATAATATTCACCTAAAGAGGCTCAAACACTTTTATTTCTACCAATAGTATAATATCACAAGTAATAGATAACTATAATTACATTTTTTAAAAAATATGTGCTTATCCATTGCGATTAAAGACACAAAAACCATTTTGTAACTGAAAATTATAAAAGTATTATAAAATACATTGGTGATAATATATAAAAAAAAATATACAAAGCAATGAAATATCTCAGGTGAATTAAAAGTTAAAAAATCATACTTGTTATATATCACAGAATATCATTTATGATATTAAGAATATCACTTTGATGTTTAGAATCGTATGAAAACGTCTGAAAATGACCAAAAACAGACGAAAACGTAAGAAAACGGACGAACACGTATGAAAACAGACGAAAACGTAAAACACGTATCAAAACGGGCGAAAACGTATGACAAATGGACGAAAATGAAAGAAAACGAACGAGAATGTATGAAAACGAACAAAAACGTAAGAAAACGGATGAAAATGTATGAAAACAGACGCAAATTGGCGAAAACGTAAGAAAACGGACGAAAACAGACAAAAACGTTAGAAAGCGTAAAAACACGTTTGAAAACGGACGAAAACGTATGAAAGATGGACGAAAACATATGAAAACGAACAAAACGGACGAAAACATATAAAAACAGACGAAAATAAATAAAAACGCAAGAAAACAAACGAAAACGGATGTAAACGTAAGAAAACGACGAAAACGTACGCAAAAAGACGAAAACATATGAAAGCGAAGAAACTAAAACGTGATTGTAAAAAAAAAATGAAAGACGAAAAGACGAAAAAAAAAAAAAAAAAAAAAAAAAAAAAAAGAAAAAAAAAAGACCCCTCAAGTTTACATATTAATATTTAGGTTAATCTTTATCATTAAATCAAACTAAATAGATGGTGAAGATTTATCACTTTATATGCAGCAAAATAAAGATATCCAAAATAAAATAAATCTTATTTGTATCATGTTGTGTATATGTGTAATGCACGTTTTATAAATAAATGGACATTAATCTATACTACATATAATAGAGGAACCTCTCTCTCTCTAAAATTTTTAGATTTACAAAAAATGATGCATGACTTACAACACGTAGAAGCAACCAATTTTCATAATTACAACAACCAAAGCATGGTGTACAACAAAAAATAGCATGTAATGAAATTCAGACCAAAATTCTATGAATTCTACATTAATGCTATTAAAAACACCCCTACATCCAAAAGTACAACCATTTAAGCATAATGTACACCCCTACATTAAAACCCATCCATATTTAATTCCCAAAAAAAACCAATCAACAAACCTCAATCTATGTTTGTAACCCATCTCCAAACAACTGTAATCGAAACATGCAACAATATACCATCTCCAAATCAATAACCATCAGTCTCGAACTCATAAAAGAAAAAGAATAGACCAAAGATCTCAGCTTTGTTCATTTTAGTACAAATCTTCAAAGATTTTCGTATATGAACATAACCCATCATTGATCTATGTGAAGCATAGCTTCTCATTAAATATTCGAAACTTAAAAGAAAGATCAAATCGAAAGCGTCAAAATAAACGTGGTAACAAATATGTTTCACTTTTTTTTTTTTTGTTTCGTTCAAAGAAACACAAAACGAAAAGCAAAATGTAACACAACCTACCTGAGACCTTTAACATGATCTAGAAGCCGAAACTTTCAGCAAAAGATTAAAACGGTGCATCTGTGGTGTCGGGTTTCGTATCAGAAAGAAAACACGAAAAAGTTTTGTTATGGTTTGTTTTTGTTTAGCGTAGTTTTTGAGAGAGAGAGAGAGAGAGAGAGAGAGAGAGAGAGAGAGAGAGAGAGAGAGAGAGAGAAAAGTGTGACTGCAGTGAGAAAAGTGTTAGAATAGGAGTAACTTTAGGGTGTATGGTTATTACTAGGCTTTAAGGTAAATAATTACTCGGCTTGCTAAAATTCCATTCGAAATTATTACTGGGCTTCGGGTACAAGACTTTGTCTATATCTATTGTGCCAACAAAAGTTGTACAAGTTTGTTATATTTATTTTGTAAAACATATTCTTGATTAATTTGGATTGTCTCAACAAAAGTTGTACAAAACTTTTTTTAAGTATCGCTTTATATTATTCTTGTGTATATTTCTAACACATGTTAAGTGGTAGAAGTGAGCAAGTGTACAAAAAAAATGTTACATGTTTATAATATTAAGAAACAAATCTCAAGTTTATGTTACGTTAAATTTATAGTCACATTTATCTTTAATTTATGTTTTTAAGATGCTACCTATGTTACTCTCTTTATTTCGGACTTTATGTTTATTTGGATATGAATAGTTTACATTGCTATTTCTATTAGTTTTTCTAATTAAAAGTTGTCATTCATTTGCAAAGTTATTGTTAAAAAACCCATATAAATAACAAACGTTTGGGCCACAAAATTTAGTTATACAGTACCCGCCGCCGCATTGCGCGGGTACCCTGCTAGTTATATTTAATCTACAAACAGTGAAATGTTATCACCGACTATTCTTATTGGGCCATCTACTTAAGGACATCCTATTCCCTCACCATTGTATTCTATCTCGGCTGACTATAGCAATGAGGGTGCATTCATGATTCATGCCCAACTTACTGTATCGCAACACGTACTCTTTTGTTTAGTGGTTCCTTATGTATTAATTTCGGTCTTAATAACCTGTCTACATCTGGCTATCATGAAGCACGCAACCCTACAATGACTAGATTTTTTAATCTATGAAAAGTTTTCAGTGCCTCTGATTTCAACAACTACTTGTAACATTTTGTGTGCGCCTTCTAGCAGGTTTTTTTTTTTTTTTTTTTTTTTTTTTTTTTTTTTTCAAGGTGAAGACGGCTGTTTCGTTGGCTAACAAATTAAAAGCGAGTCAATATGGATGGTGTTAGTGGCGCCAAATGATATGTCATAATAACTGTGGGTGACGCTAACAAACAAATTATACCGTAGTGATACTTTGAGAAAAAAATCTTAATGTAAAAATCATGATATATAACTATACCTATACATCTGAGATGCGTCAATTTGAAGTGAAAACGATGCCGATAGTACTAGCAACAAATTTGATGCACAAAAGATGCAAATATATATAGGATTCGTATAACTTAATGAAATGCATAAAATATATGTATATACATATAATTTTGAACTAGAAAATATATTATGATTCATCTAAATCAAGTTGAAGCATCTTTAATGTATGATTTTAATTATTTCTTCTCAATCGATTTAATTCTAAAACTTATCTTTTAATTTGTAAAACTATCTTGAAACCCACCTCTTCCAGATAAGAGTAAGTTACACCATTGGTCCCAAAACTGGACCAAATTCACGCATTTGATCTTAAATTGCATTTTTAGTTCTAAACTTTTTCAATAAATTACGCTTTTACACGTGATGAGTATATCCGTAATTTACAATTTTTCTCTATTACACCATTGGTCCCTGAAGTTTCTAATTATCAAAATTTTATTTTAACTTTTCTTTTAAAAAAATCTTTTAAAGTCCTATAAATTTCTATTCTCATCACATAAACCATCACCACACAAACTAATCATTTTCCATAGACTAAAATACATCGTTGGTCCCTAAACTTTCCACGAAACATCGACATGCATCTTAACTTTTGAAAAACGTCTCCGTGCGTCCCTCTTCAAGTTTTTTTGAGGCCGATTGTGTCATTTGACCCGTTTTCCGTCGGTCAACGCCATTTTCTGCCGTTACATTTTGTTTTTAGCACAAGGGCAATACCGTCATTATGTACAACTGTGTGCTAAGGCACAAGCGGTATCTGCAGATGCTACAGTAATTATATGTTAATAAAAGTTGAACGTATTCACCACTCACCCCTAAACTCTCCTCTCTCTCATCAAATCTTATCCTAAAATATTTTCGATCAAATCTTAATAATGGCGAGATGCGAATGTGGAAGGTGGGCGGTCCTAAGGACCTGTTGGAACAATGTCAACGCCGGAAGGCGTTATTATGATTGTCCGGTGGAGGTGCGTTCATGGTTGGGTTGCTTTATGTTAAAATGTCACGTTTAGTTTAATCAATGTTTTAGTCTAATGCTGTTATTGATTACATGTTTATGTTCAAGTTACGAGTTTAAACGTCAAAGTCTTGATTTTAGATTATTAATTTTTAGGGATCCACATGTCCCTTCGATGTGTAGTACGATCCACCAATGCCACCAAGAGCAAAGGAGGTGATCCTCTACTTGAGGAGGCACATTCACCGTAATGAGGCGGCATTACAAGAATGCCAAGCACGCCTTATGGCTGAGACGTTGGAGGCCGTCGACGCCCGAGACAATGCAATCGAGCTAGAGGCTGCTCACCAAGCAGTTGTAGCTGAGCTCCATCCGGAGATGGAGAAAGTTTGCCACTTGAGGAACTTGTGTGTTGTCTCGTGGATACTCATCGTTTTAGTTTGCATATGGTTTATGTAGTGTCTTTAGAAAGACATGTTTTTTTTGTGTTTTGCAAAGCTTCCTAGAATGTAGAATGCATGTACAATAGTTTGGTTTGTGTTTTATGGAAGCGGTATTGTAGGTGTAGGTTGTTTAGTGTTATATGGAAGCGTCATTGTAGGTTGACTAGTAGAATGCTTTGACTTCATCAAATTTTGGTAATTGGCTATGACTAATACAAAGCTTTAACTTATTTGCTCTCTGTCAAAATACAAAAACATCAGCCAATTAAGAACTCAAGCATGATATGATTTCTTACATAATGCAAAATGGATATATTTCCAAATGCATAAAATTTAGTAGTCTACCTAGTTTAGAAACACACATTCTTAAAACATAATTCAGAAACACACATTCTTAAAACATATAAAATATTGTCTACGAATTACATATTGGATGAAAACCATTGTCTTAGGAATTACATACTCAAGCAGCATTCACTTGACTTCCAGTAACAGACTGGTCGACACTTGCTTGTTCAGTTGCTTCGAAGTTGTTACCTTTACCCTTTCTCTTCTTCTGTGACGAAACTTTTGGCCGGGATGAACCTGTTTTTCTAGACTATTGTGTACTGGTTTGACTTGCGGTAACACCTCCTTGCCCAATACATGTTTTCTTGTTTTGTCCAACATTGCCACTAATTCCACAAACTACACTCCTACTAGACTGTGACAACTTACTTTCTTTATCAGTATCATCATTTTCTGTAAAAGCCCTAATTCTCTTCTTTCGTGGCCTACCCAATGGTTTATGATGCTTAGGTGGAAGAATGGTTGTAGGCACATTTGACTTTTTCCAATATTGATATCCCCTGATGGGCTGGATGTGTTGTTTGTATGTTTCCGCCCATGTCTTAAGCAAGTAACATGGATGAACCCATGATTCTACAGATCCTACTTCGATTCCATTGAACCTTATATACCGGTTAGCTACAATAGCATGTTTGCATGGCATACCTGTAAGCTCCCATCTTCTACAACTACAAGACCTGGCTTTAACATTTACCAACCGCTTTTCGCCCTATCCACTAACCTGATAGTTATCTCTTTCAATCCCTAAAACGGAGTATTTATAAGCCTCTTTCTTACTGAACTCTAACATGCGCGTTGCCTTTGGTGTAAACGGTCCCGGACACTTGTCAATTGTATGCATAACATTCACTATTCTCTGTGTACAAGATGCTCTAACGTATTCTAAAGCAGTAATGATGGGTTAGTGCCTACCGCCCACAAGTTTCCATTAAACACTTCACACATGTGATCAAGTAACACGTCAGAATGAGCTCTCCCTACATATGTATAATACATGTTTTAGTAATACATAAAAAAATGTTGAACATTGTTGATAAACACATACTTGTTTACTACCTGAAAAATGCGACCTTGACCAATGGGCTAGTAATATCTTACTTAACCAAGCATGTGCAGGTTCGCTAAAACTCTTGAATGCAAGCATTACTGCCTCAAATTGTTCGACGGTTGTTGCTGCAGCACATCTCCACAAATGTGACTTGTATTATGCAGAATTCCACTGCAATTTCATATTCTCATGGATGTGCCTCAAACAGAATCTGTGTTCCGCACTAGGAAATACTGTTGCTAAAGCTGGAATTATACCCTACAGAAAGGAATATTAATCCATTACTAATAAACCAATCATTATTTAATTATATAACCGAATATAATCAAATATAAATTAACATCACCTTTTGTCTGTCGCTGATAAAAGTGTAGTGTGAATTTGGTTGCAAGTCAAGATCATCTGCTAGACAATCAAGAAACCAAATCCATGAATCTTTGTTTTCAGCTTCAACAATAGCATAGGGTAAAGGGTATATTCCATTATTGCTATCAATACCAACAGTTGTAAGAAGCTGACCAGGAAATGGATCCTTCGCAAAAGCACCATCTAAACCCAACAACTCTCTTTGACAAGCTTTGTATCCTTCGTTCAAAGCACCTAAACAAATGTACATCCTCTTGAAAACTCTCGTTGGACTTGATGGATCTAACGCAGTTTGCACACTTATCCTAACTGTTGTATTAGGATTTGTTTTTTGCAACTCTTCAACATAGTCCCGCAAAATGGTATATTGTTGTTTATGATCACCCATGATCTCAATTTCTGCCTTGTTTTTTGCTCTTAATGCCTTTTGCATAGACACTTGGACTGCAAACTGTTTACTGAGTTGATCTTGAAGAGCCCTGATTGGAATATCTGGATTCACTTGAACTTGGTCAAGTATTTGCTTTGAGAGAAACTTGTAGTCACAAGCTTTGATCTCTCTTGATTGCAAACATTTGTGTACATCCTTGAAAGTTCTAACACTCCATACATCTTTATATGTATCTTTTGCTACATACAACAACCATGAGCAATGTGTTGGTTTCTCCTTTTCTGATCGTAAATATACATCCCTTCCGCGACCTCTAGTTAATGCACCAGTTTTCCTCTTTGGTACTGTTCCAAGTCCAATACCTCCACTTGTACTACACGCTGGTATTGTTCCGATATACCTAGCCCTAATTCTTTGTTTGTCATTCTTAATGAGTTGCAATTTCCTCCGAGTTTGAATTGAATGCAGGTTGATCTTATCTTTCACTTCTTTTATAGTTATAAAGGTTTGACCACAGGAAAAAAAATACTTCTTCGTCTTCTTGTTGTGCCTCAATTAACTTTTGTTTCTTGTAAACCCTCGTCTTTTTCTTCCGAATTACATACAAACCTCATTCTCATAACCACTTGCAAAGTCAACATCAATCAAGAGTTCTTGTATATCGTTTTTCTTAAAAAAAATAATCTGAGATCTGGCTAGAACTACCTATATTGGGTATAGGTACCTCATGAATCAGTTTGAACATTTCAAACTCAACATCAGGCTCATTAAAAATATTCTCTTCATCAACAATAATGTTTCCATCTTGATTGTTCTCAATGTCATCGACATCAGTCTCACAATTATCTGTTTCACTCACATTTTCATTACCTGACTCTTCATCAGTCTCATATAAGTTTATAGATTTACCTTTTTGCAATCGATAGGTATACATATTTCCTCATCTAGATAACCAAACTATTGTTTAGTTTCACATACCTCTACAGGACTACCTTTTTGGCTATGGTCAACCATAACCAGACTATCTTTTTGGCTATGGTCAACACTAACTGGACTATCTTTTTGGCTATGGTCAACAGAAACAACACTATCTTTTTGGCTATGGTCAACCCTAACCAGACTATCTTTTTGGCTATGGTCAACACTAACCTGGCTATCTTTTTGGCTATGATCAATAGAAACAGGACTCCCTTTGTGGCTATGGTTAACACTAACCGGACTATCTGTTTGGCTATGCTCAACACTAACAGAACTATCTGTTTGAATATGATCAACATGTGTATCTATGATCAGCAAGGGTTCAATTTCTAGCACCTCACTAGATTCTACCAAAGTATTGACTTCCAAAGGTGGTTGTCTGACTTCACTTAAACCCTCTACCATAGGCTTTTTAACTATGCTTTCTAAGAACAATTTTTTTTAGCAATATGGCACAATAGCAAGGGCTGCATTCTTCTTTGATGCATCCACCAGAGAAATAACTATCCTAATTGACTTTGGTGACATATCATCAACATCCAAACTTGTCTTACCGTTTTCAACAGAGACTTCTATCATCTTATGTTCTTCAACAACATCTTTCAATATTTCTAAATTCGCAGCCTCACTTAAGCTATACAAACCATCGTCTAAATTACTATCAAGCTTAACAAAGTAATAGTCATTTTTTGAACTAGGTCGTAACCCAATTCATACATAAGAACATCCAACTCTTCAACTGACAAACAATCAACGTCAACAAAATCAACTAAACTTTCCATACCTCCATCGTATATTCTACCAGACCAGTATTTAAAAACACCATTGTGATGAACCCTCATGCTAAACATATTAGATCTACCACCTGAAACATATCAACAGACCAAAGGACATTATCAAACCTTAATAACAAATTGAAATATACCCCAATTAGAAATTCCAACGATTATAGCAACAAAACGTACCGTATTTTTTCTTAGCTGAGTTGCAGAGAACGGTATCAGCAACTCGATAACCTGGATCTCTTCTTACTTTCCATAGAGTAAAACCCACGTTTTGAAATTAACAAAAATTTCATAATAACATGCAATGAGGGTTTATGAATTGTGATAATTATTGTAACGAAAGTTTTGGGACGAATAAAAGAGGCCGTCTATTTGTTTATGGGGCGGTGATAACGCTCTTATTATACATATTTATCCAATCAATTATATATTATATATCTATTGAATATCATATTATTTGTGTAGAATTGACACTAATCTGGTTGCAGGATTGAACGAGAGAAGTAAGTTAGAAGTATCACTAAAAAGATGATAAAATAACAACTACAACAAAAGGAAGGACTTGGAATGAAAATACAAATATAAAAGACCCAAGTACACCGGTCTTTGGACTATGTGCGGCGTACTTGCTTGGCGGGTAAATGAGATTGAATCTACGCGAAGTACGGCGTACGTTCTATGGAGTGCGGCGCACTTATCTTGTCAGTTACAAATACATAGTTATTGATTGTATTCATTATGAGGCCGATCATTTGTCCTTAATTACTGAAATCTGGAGTTAAGCTAGGTCAAGGAAGCCTATATAATGTGACCTATGAGTCAGAACTAAAGCATCAACAAAATGGGGTAACATCTAGTAAGTAGGGGAAAGTATACAAGGTGATATTGGTGAACTCATACCAAGTTCACCATATCAAGCTCGAATTGTAATCCTATTACTGTGACAGAGGGTAGGCGAACAAGTCAAGAGAGTTATCTCTGTGAAACCATTTGTTCTTTCGTTGTAATCACTTTGGTACAATTCTCTATTTCTACGAATCATATTTATGAAGTCTATTTTGATTGATATGTGTTTTGTTACCAAGATAATGGAGTAGTCGTTCATATGTTTATTTGGGTGATGTAGTTACATGGTTGTTTTCATTGTAATGTACGCTTGGTATTTGATATTATGCTTAAGTTTAATTGATGAGATTATGTTTGGATCATTGTCGAATGTTTGATGTATCTGTGTGGTAGAAGTTGGTCGAAATGGTCTATCACTTTGGTATTATTTCAAGGTGTTTGTCTATCGCAACTTGGTTTTTACCTTGTAGAAATTGGTGAACAAAATGTTTATCAACCCATCCATGATCTTGTTTAATGCCTTATCTCATGTCTAATGAACTTGATGAGGAAATTGGCTTATTTATACTTCTGTTATGAACCATCCTTAATGCATTTGATATATTGAGAATTATAGGTCGAAAGGGATTCTTAATATGTTGGATAGTTATTTGTAGGAATGATCACCAGTCATCTCTTGCTTATATATCTTGTTCATGATTGCTTGCTCATCATTTACATGTTTACTTCCATGTTTCTTAGCCTAAATATACATAACTTTAACCATATAAACAATCTAAATTACCAGTCTTTGGATAAGTGACAATCTAGGGACTTTACTTTTACACAATTGCTAACTTGGCTTTTTTACAATCTCTTGGGACGACCTGGTGTTACCTAAACCTTTACTATAAGCGGGGGTTATACTTTACCCATGTGTATTATATATTAAGGAAATTGGTGAAATTAGTATTATAAATTTAAAGCGTTTACACCAAAGTTTTTGGCGCCGCTGCCGGGGTTTGGCATTGATAAAATCAAGTTAGTTAAGTGTTTTGAGACTTTTTACAAACACATCCGGACGGTTTTCTGGCAAACTGAATCATAAATTTGCTTTCTGATACTGAGTGTACGCCGCACTCTCAAGTTTGTGAGTCGTATTCTCTGGAAAAATTTAAACTACGCCGGTTTTACTTTCTAAACCGCCGTACTTTCTTGAAAATTTCACTATGTTTACGAGACAAAATCACACAAAAACAAAAACTTTTTAATGCTTAAATTCAAGGCTTAGAACATGAGAATTGCTTTTTATGTGCCTTTGGTATTTGGATTGATGCATTTGTTAATATGTTATGACTCATCAAAAATACAAAAATATTTACTTATTTGGTTAATTATACATTTTCTTGTTTTTAATTGTTTATGCATAATAATAATTTGGACTATATTTTTAAATAAAATTCTGAGATATCCTAAAAACTACAAAAAATTTGAAACTAAAAACTGGGAAAGTACGCCGCACTTGTTCTCAAGTACGTCAGTCTTACCTGGGGAATTTCGAAACAATATCAAGATTAAAAGGGAAGTACGTCGCACTTGTTTACAACTACATCGCACTTTTATGACAAAAAGTTCATAGAAGACTTTTATCTTGTTCATTATGATTAAACCAATCCATCTTTTGATTTCTGAATGTTTACTAATGTTATTGGAGTGCAAAATATCATTTAGTTTTGTTTGTACTAACATACTAACAATTTACTTAATGTTATGTTGTCAAATGTTAGAAATGGACCCAAACTCGAGTATTGGACGTATGTGTCTTGATAAAGGAAATTCTCTTACTGAGAATGACCAAGTGGAAACTGAAGAGACCTAGCAAGGAGCATTTACTTTTGACATAACAGATATGAGGAAAAAGAATAAGCAAAGGATTCACATATTTCACAGGATGGAAACGGATGAATGTTACATGAAGTTTATTACCCCTTGTCACGTGTAAAATATTTACACTAATGATGACGTGGCTGACTTAGATTGCAGTAGGAACTATGTGTCTAACAAACTAATGAAAAGGCTTGGATTGAGTTTTGAAGAAAGGGAAAATGGAAGTGATGAAGCGAAAAGTGTACCGATTTTGGGAGGGCATTTAAGGCCAAAGTCGAGATTATTTGATCAAATATTGCCCTAAACCGTTCATTTTTTCATTTTAGGTACTTTTGAGAGGAATTTTACAAAACGAAGCATTTTGGACGCTTTTGGAGCGAAAAAGTACAGAAAACGACAAAGTGTCAAAAGCATGCTGGAAATTGCCTTTGACGGCGTCAGAAGTTGTTAGTGACGGCATCATGAGTTGACAAAAGGGTGGATAAATCAAATACACGTGACGCGCCAGAATTTTTTGTGAAGGGGGTCTGACGGCGTCATGAACAAAAATTCCAAGGCCATCAAGAGTTATCATAAAGAGTGACGGCCCAGAACCCGTATAGAGTGATGGCATCAGAAGTGGATCTAGGCAATACGAGTTTAATTTGGCGGCGAGTTGACGGCGTCAGACTTAATTCTTGATGCCGTCAGATCACAAAATCTATATATAGTTTTCTAGTTTTCATTCATTGTGTGCAACTTTGAGGGAATAAACCCTAGACGAATTTTCCAGCTATTTGAAGGGTTTCAACGCTTTGTTTCTTCCATGTTCAATTGAAGATAAGTACTTTACCAAATCATTCAATATGTCTATGTGTTGTTTGATTATATTTTACGCTTGTCTTCTCTTTAACTTGCTAGGCTAGGTTTCTTTCGTGTTTGCTTAGATGTAATGAAACCTAGATGTTAATTATTGGTTGATGGTTTGCTTATAATTGTTGTGGATGAATGAATTCGATGTTAGGCTTAAGAAAACTGGCAGACTTCCAATTGGTAACTTGCTTGAACGTCTTAAGAAACATGATCGGATGTGTACTACGATTATTTGGTTATATTTAATGCATAGGTAACTTCCAAGGATACCATGTTAGGAACTTTTAGTCGGATTAACATAGGATTGAGGTTGAAGCCTATAGAGTTAGGGAAGATCGTACACGGCCCTACGACTAGTATTAATGAATATAATCCGTCATCCATGCAATTGTAACAAGCTAATCAACCGGTAAAAGATATCTAGGGAGTAATGAAATCTAAGTAAACACACTTTCTCTCATTATTGTTTACACCACAAATTAGTTTAAGTTTATTTTATTTTATTTTAATTGCATCTTAAGTTAATTGGGTTATTTGACTAGCAACTAATTCCGCCCACTCCTTCAAAACCCGAGATTTTTACTTGCTTTCCGTAAAAGTTAAAAATACAAAAAGAATCATCCCTCACCCCTAGACCTAGTTTAGTAGAATTTTAACCCTAGCGAACACTATTCCTAGGGTTGAACAATCAATTCCCCGGTACTTGTCACTATACTATACTACAACGAACAGGTACACTGCCTGGTGGGGATTGCAAGCTTCTCAAGATCCCTTGAGAGGTAAAACCTTTTGCGAGGGCGCAATTCCACGCATCCAGTTTTTGGCGCCACAGCCCGGGGAATAGTTATTGTCTAGGTTAAAATTTCTTTTTATTAGGTCTACTTGCTAGATTCCTTTCTAGTAAGATTTTTATTTTATTTTTATAGGTTTCTTTAGTCTATCTTATTTCTTCATTCCTTTGTTCGTAACCTTTGCCATCCGCCATCATGGAAGGTTGTAATCTCTTTGATCCCATCAACCCGCCACAACAAAACCACCCATAAAACCTACCACTAGCAAACCAACCTCCTAGACCCCGAACCTTAGGAGAGTACTGCTGTCCTAGCCACCAAGGCTATCGAATCACCATTGAGCTCACTCAAGGAGCCAATGTGTCTCCCTTGCAATCCGACACCATCCGGTTGGTGCAAAGTGGATGTGCATTCCATGGACTACGTTCCGAAGATCCTAATCAACATCTAAAGGATTTCCTCAAAATCGTAGATTCGATAGACCTTGATGTTGTAACTCGAGAGACGACCCGATTGCGTCTCTTCTAATTCTCTCTACGAGATCAAGCTAGTCAATGGCTTGTGCGTTTACCCACGGGATCCATCACCTCTTGGGATGATCTCACAACTTGTTTCCTTGCTCAATTTTTCCCACCGGGGAGAACTACTAAGCTTAGAAATGCTATCTTGATGTTCCAACAACGTCAAGGTGAAACTCTCTATGAAGCATGGACTCGTTTCAAGGAATTACTCCAAAAAGTCCCTCATCATGGTATAGATCTCTAGCTCCAAATCCAAATTTTTTACGACCATGTTAACTTTCATACCAAACGTACCATTGTTCAAGCCACTGGCGGTAGATTGCGTGACAAAGACGCTAAAGAGTCGTGGGAAATCATTGATGAACTTGCATTCGATGATAATGAATTAAGGGAGGTTTCCCATATCGTAGACTCTGCCGTCAATGCAATCTCATCGTCAGGAGGGACCACTCAGCTTTCCGAAGAGAACCTCTGCGAACTTGAGAGAAAAGTTGACTATCTCATGAAAAAACGAAAAAAATCTTTAAGTCCTAGACATGCGAGGGTCAACTCTATCTCAAAAGTAAACCCAACATCATTGTCTGAATCACCCCTTAGAGAGAATGCTGAAACCTTTCAAAAATATGCTCGGCCCTATACCCCTCCTCAAAAGCTTAGCCCGGAGTTTGAAACTCGAATGAGAGAATATATGTCCACTCATTCTGAGTGGTTGGCAAAATTCGAGGAGGCAGTCTATAGACAAAAGGAGGAGATGCAAGAGAAAATGACGGAGATGATGAGCTTATTAGAAGAATACTCAAACATAAAGACTCCGGAAAAGTTTCTGTTAAGGAAGGAAGACGTCACCCTAACTACCAAGTTTGTTAACTTTATATCCATCGTCCTTTAGGGCAATGAAGAAAAGGAGACTCCCATTGCACAAACCGTTGAAGAACTCCCATGATCCCAATTATTAGGGTACTATCTAAAGCATGAGATGTATGAGAAAACAATAACCAACTGGATAGAGGGCGACGGATATAATCGATCTTCCAAAAAGGACTCGGAAGAAGAAGAATTAGGGGAGGGTGATTATGACACCGTGCCTGGGGGACCGGTATACGAAAAGTTACTTAAGCAAATAGTGGCTACGAAGCAGATGGCTTATGGGAACTTTGAAATACCAGCTAGCATTAGGAAACTGCAATATTTGGATGCTTTCGCCGATCTAGGATCAGAGGTGAACCTGATGCCTTTGACTATCTATGCCCAACTCACCAATGAAATGCCGGCCACCACTCGCGTTAGGCTATCTTTAGCTAGTCACTCTTATGTGTATCCTTTAGGAATTGCAGATGATGTGCTTGTCAATGTAGCAGGTTTCATGTATTCTATCGACTTCATGATTATCGATGATAAAGAAAATAGGTGTATGCCAATAATCCTTGGAGCACCATTCCTTACCACAACAAGGGTTGTTATCAAGTATGAAAAAGGGAAAATTGAACTTAAGTCAGGAAAAAGGAAGATTCACTTCCCCATGACCCCAAGATATGTGCGAGAAAGCATGATGGAAAGGAGGCTAAAAAATAACGCCGGCACACCGCATAATCATGTTCAAGAAAAAATCCTTGCATGGGAAACAAGGATTAAAAGCTACAAAGAAACTACGCTTGAGAGATGCAAAAGTATTGATAAAATTCATGTCAAGATTGAATGCAGTCAGCCGACGGAGAATCATGCCCCATTTACAGAAGGAGACTTGGTATTCTTAAGGCATTCAGAGATAAAATACCTCCCGATAAACCAAGTCCCTGGTGGTATGGACCATTCACAATCAAAAGCCTACGCCTGGATGGGGGAGTTTCCTTGAGCAGTGAAAGAAGGGGAGATGTGACTGCGAGTGTCGAGCGATTGAAACACCACCACCCTGATACAAAGGATTATACTTATATGGGATACGTCATATCACGAGACGAGGTCACGTAATAACCCATGACTTTGAGTCTAGCTACAAGACTCGTAAATAAACAAAAGCGCTTCTTGGGATGCAACCCATGTTTTATTTATTTTATTTGTTTTGTTTGATTGTTTGTTTGTTTAATTTTATTTGTTTCCGTATGCATGCTTTATTTTTATTGTTTATGGCTCATGTTTTATATTAGATTGTGAAAATGCTTTACTTTGTTGTTTGTCTAAACTTCATAAAAAGGTATTTCGCAAAAGATAAGTGTAAGGGAAACCTAAATTTGTTTTTAAGAACGGAAATTGGACATGAACTACAACAATATTAAATGAACATGTGTATTAGTAGTTGTTTGAGTCAAATGCTTGTATCGAGTCATAATGATGTTTTGCATGAAATTCCAGGAATTAAGGCATAAGTTTTTCTAGAAATTTTCCGGAAACTTAACATGAGATTTCTGTCAGAACACACTGACGACGTCAGGATTAACACCTGAAGGCGTCAGGTGTAAAAATCTGGAAATTTTACAAGTTTTGTTTTTCTAACGGAGTCTTGAAGTTTTTGTTAATTCTTTAGTTTTATAAATTCCAGGAAATCTACAAACATTCATTCCACAAGCATTATATCCTATATATATATATATATATATATATATATATATATATATATATATATATATACACACACATATATATATATATATATATATATATATATATATATATATATATATATATATATATATATATATATATATATATATATATATATATTGCCGCCAATTTTATGCTAGGTTGCCATGATTGTTTTCTCAGGTTTAACTGGTTATATTGGACTAGAAGATGATTTATTATTTCGGAAGGGAAGCTTTCAACGTTCATTTTCTTGGAGGAGGATTTAACCATGTTAACGATTTATCCACATTTAAACGAATCAGGGGAGTATTTGTTTTTATTCTTTTACCTTATTTACTTTTACATCTTTTTATTGAACGTTGGGGACAATGTTCAGCTTAAGTGTAAGGGGAGGGTAAATGATGATACTTTAGAGAATACAATTGCACTTGAGTTTGTTTGTTTGATAGTAGGTGTGTAATAAAACTAAGAGAAATACTTGTTAGGGCAATTTTAACGCCAAATTTAAATTTTTTTTATAACATTTAGGCGTGAAGCTTTAGCCTTAATGAGCGTCTCATGGATAGGAATTGTATGACTAGCACAAAAAACCATACCACTCAAAAATTTTATCAAAAAAAAGGTAGTGACCATCCGAGTATTAGATTAATTGGCTAACACGCTAGCGCTAGCGTATGACTTGGTGACCATCCGTTATGCAATGATTAACTCACCACCAGTAAATATTCCCTTTATCCAACAAAACCGTGTTTATCCTATCCCTACACCTCATGTTATAACCCTTTAAAAGACCTCTTTGATAGTTTATCCTAGGTGCTTAAGCCAAGTGGAGGAGGTTTGATCATTTCCCAAGCCTATGGTAATCTATTTACTATGACAGGTAGTGAGAGACGTTTTCCATTTCCTTATTGTGATATATACTTTATTACACCCGAGAGATGTGAGTATCTAAACACTATTTGTGAGGTGCTAGTGTATTTTTTCCGCGCTTGTTTTTGGTTGAAATGGAACGATTATTTGTTGTAATTACTTTTATATTAGTGTTAAATGATCCCTAACTTGTATTTTGATTAGAATAAAAGCGCATTTGCTTGAGGACAAGCAAATCTCAAGTGTAAGGGTATTTGATGAAGCAAAAAGTGTACCGCTTTTGTGGGGTCATTTAAGGCCAAAGTCTAGATTATTTGATCAAATATTGCCCTAAATCGTTCGTTTTGTTATTTTAGGTACTTTTGAGAGGAACTTTACAAAAAGAAGCATTTTGGACGTTTTTAGAGCGAAAAAGTGCAGAAAACGACAAAGTCTCAAAAGCATGCTGGAAATTGCCTTTGACGGCGTCACAAGTTGTTAATGATGGTGTCATGAGTTGACAAAAGGGTGGATAAATCAAATACATGTGACACTCCAGAATGTTTTGTGAAGAGGTTCTGACGGCGTCATGAACAAAAATTCCAAGGCCATCAAGAGTTATCATAAAGAGTGACGGCCCAGAACCCGTATAGAGTGACGGAGTCAGAAGTGGATCTAGGCAATACGAGTTTAATTTGACGGTGTCAGACTTAACTCTTGACGCCGTCAGATCACAAAATCTATATATAGTTTTCCAGTTTTCATTCATTGTGTGCAACTTTGAGGGAATAAACCCTAGACGAATTTTCCAGCTATTTGAAGGGTTTCAACTCTTTATTTCTTCCATGTTCATTTGAAGATAAGTACTTTACCAAATCATTCAATATCTCTATGTGTTGTTTGATTATATCTTACGCTTGTCTTCTCTTTAACATGCTAGGCTAGGTTTCTTTCGTGTTTGCTTAGATGTAATGAAATCTAGATGTTAATTATTGGTTGATGGTTTGCTTATAATTGTTGTGGATGAATGAATTCGATGTTAGGCTTAAGAAAACTGGCAGACTTCCAATTGGTAACTTGCTTGAACGTCTTAAGAAACATGATCGGATGTGTACTACGATTATTTGGTTATATTTAATGCATAGGTAACTTCCAAGGATACCATGTTAGGAGCTTTTAGTCGGCTCGACATAGAATTGAGGTTGAAGCCTATAGAGTTAGGGAAGATCGTACACGGCACTACGACTAGTATTAAGGAATATAACCCATCATCCATGCAATTGTAACAAGCTAATTGATGAGGCGAAAAATGAACCACTTTTAAGGGGTCATTTAAGCCCGGAATTGAATTTATTTGATCAAATATTACCCTAAATCGTTCCTTTTGTGAATTTAGGTACTTTGGGAGAGAAATCTGGAAAAGGAAGCAATTATGACGTTTTTGGAGCATAAAAGTGAAGAAAACGCCAAAGACTTAATTTTCCATGTTGAGAACAGTACCTGACGGCTTCAAGAGGAAGACCCAAACGGCGTCAGGAGTAAAAGTGGTGACAACCCAGTGCAAACCTGACGGCGTCACAACAAGGGCGTCAAGAGTAAAATCTGTGACAGCCTGCACAAGGTGTACACATGACAGCGTCAGACCCAGATCTAAGCAGTCCGAAGAACTATTTGGCGGCGAGATGACGGCGTCAGCCCTTTGTTCTTGACGCCGTCACCTTCTAAACTCTATATATAGTTTTCTATTTTTCATTCATTAGAGAGAAACTTGTGTGGAGAACCCTAGGGCCGAACTTTGTAAACCCTAGCTCATATTTTACAGTACTTTAAAGGGTTTCAAACCCTTGAATCCTTTCATGTGCTATTAAGATAAGTCTTCTCTTTAATTCAATCAATATGTCTATGTGTTGGTTGATTATATCTTTTACTTGTCTTGATTTCAACATGCTAGGCTAGATTTATCTTGTGTTTGCTTAGATCTAATGAAACCTAGATGTTAATTATGTGTTAATTACTTGTTTATGGATGTATTGGATGAATGATTTCAATGTTAGGCTTAAGAAAACTGGCAGATCTCCATTGTGTAACTTGCTTGAACGTCTTAGGAAACATGAACCGATGTGTACTAGGTTTTATTGGTTGTATTTAATACATGAGTAAATTCTAATGATCCCATGTTAGGAGCTTCTTAGCCGGCTCGACATAGGAGTGAATTAGGCACTCATAGGATTGGGGAAGTAAGTACGCCACCCCATGAATGGTATTAAGGAATACAATCCGTCATCCACGCAACTATTTCAAGTAATTAACGTGTAAAAGATATCTAGGGAGTAGTGAAATCTAAGTAAACACATTTCTCCCACATATTGCTCACAACCATAGTTTATATTAGTTTATTTTCATTTCTAGTATTTTATTTTGATTGCATCTTAGTATTGGATTAGTTGACTAGCAACTAATTCCGCCCAAATCCTTCAAACTCGAGATTTTTACTTGCTTTCTAAAAAATATAAAAATACAAAAAGAATCATCCCTCATCTCTAGACCTAGTCTTTAGGTTTTCTAATCCTAGCGACACTATTCCTAGCTGAACGATCAATCCCCCGGTACTTGTCATTATACTATACTACATCGATCAGGTACACTGCCTGGTGGGGGTTGTAAGCTTCTCGAGATCCCTCGAGAGGTAAAGCCTGGTGCAATCCCTACGCTACCAAGTTATTGTTTTGGGACTCATCTTTAGTACGTATTGTTTTGGGACGATTGGGACTCATTGGTAAAGTACTTGTGTTATGGAGTATTGGGGAAGAACACCATTTTATTACCCCCATATGTGCGTTAATCTTAAAAGTACTCCAAGTGTTTTGATTTTCTTAATTCGAGTCATTAGATTAGTTTATTGTAAAGTATGTAAAAATTCAAGTGTAAGGGGAATTCCCATTCCCTATGATGTATTATTTTGGATGGTAGGGTAAGAGTGTATGCAAAAAAGAAAAAAAAAATCAAAAAAAAGAAAAAAAAATAGAAAAAGAAAAAGAAAAAAACATACGGACTACCATCCCTTTTCATTCTATGTTTATTTTATGTTTTTGTTATTTTTCATTTATTAGCTTAAATCGATTCTAGTCTTGGCTTAGCAACGCCATATTGTACATGAATTAACCAAGATTGTTAACTCGCCACCAGTAAAGACTGCCTATATCCAATAAAACCGTGTATTTCATATCCCTACACCTAACGTTACAACCCTTTTAAAAGACCTCTTTAATAGTTTATCCTAGGTGCTTACGTCATGTGGTGGAGGTTTGATCCTTTCCCAAGCCTATGGTAATCTATTTTGCTACGACATGTAGTGAGAGATGTTTTCCATTTCCATAATGTGATATTACTTTATTACACCCGAGAGATGTGAGTATCTAAACACTATTTGTGAGGTGCTAGTGTATGACCTCCGTGCTTGTCTTTGGTCTTTAGTGGAACGATTATTTGTTGTAATTACTTTTATATTAGTGTTAAATGACCCCTAACTTGTATTTTGGGTAGAATAAAAGCGCGTTTGCTTGAGGATAAGCAAATCTCAAGTGTAAGGGTATGTGATGAGGCGAAAAATGAACCACTTTTAAGGGGTCATTTAAGCCCGGAATTGAATTTATTTGATCAAATATTACCCTAAATCGTTTCTTTTGTGATTTTAGGTACTTTGGGAGAGAAATCTGGAAAAGGAAGCAATTCGGACGTTTTTGGAGCATAAAAGTGAAGAAAACGCCAAAGACTTAATTTTCCATGCTGAGAACAGTACCTGACGGTGTCAAGAGGAAGACCCTGACGGCGTCAGGAGTAAAAGTGGTGACGACCCAGTGCAAACCTGACGGCGTCACAACAAGGGCGTCAAGAGTAAAGTCTGTGACGGCCTTCACAAGGTGTACACATGACGGCGTCAGACCCAGATCTAGGCAGTCCGAGAAACTATTTAGCGGCGAGATGACGGCGTCAACCCTTTGTTCTTGACGCCGTCACCTTCTAAACTCTATATATAGTTTTCTATTTTTCATTCATTAGAGAGATACTTGTATGGAGAACCCTAGGGCCGAACTTTGCAAACCCTAGCTCATATTTTACAGTACTTTCAAGGGTTTTCAACCCTTGAATCCTTTCATGTGCTATTAAGATAAGTCTTCTATTTAATTCAATCAATATGTCTATGTGTTGGTTGATTATATCTTTTACTTGTCTTGATTTCAATATGCTAGGCTAGATTTATCTTGTGTTTGCTTAGATCTAATGAAACCTAGATGTTAATTATGTGTTGATTACTTGTTTATGGTTGTATTGGATGAATGATTTCAATGTTAGGCTTAAGAAAACTGGCAGATCTCCATTGTTTAACATGCTTGAACGTCTTAGGAAACATGAACCGATGTGTACTAGGTTTTATTGGTTGTATTTAATGCATGAGTAAATTCTAATGATCCCATGTTAGGAGCTTCTTATCCGGCTCGACATAGGAGTGAAGTAGGCACTCATAAGATTGGGGAAGTAAGTAAGCCACCCCATGAATGGTATTAAGGAATACAAACCGTCATCCACACAACTATAACAGGTAATTAACGTGTAAAAGACATCTAGGGAGTAGTGAAATCAAAGTAAACACATTTCTCCCACATATTGCTCACAACCTTAGTTTAAATTAGTTTATTTTCATTTCTAGTATTTTATTTTGATTGCATCTTAGTATTGGGTTAGTTGACTAGCAACTAATTCCGCCCAAATCCTTCAAACCCGAGATTTTTACTTGCTTTCTAAAAAATATAAAAATACAAAAAGAATCATCCCTCACCTCTAGACCTAGTCTTTAGGTTTTCTAATTCTAGCGACACTATTCCTAGCTGAACGATCAATCCCCCGGTACTTGTCATTATACTATACTACATCGATCAGGTACACTGCCTGGTGGGGGTTGTAAGCTTCTCGAGAGGTAAAGCCTGGTGCAATCCCTACGCTACTACTAATCAACCGGTAAAAGATATTTAGGGAGTAATGAAATCTAATTAAACACACTTTCTCTCATTATTGTTTACACCACAAATTAGTTTAAGTTTATTTTATTTTATTTTGATTGCATATTTAGTTAATTGGGTTAGTTGACTAGCAACTAATTCCGCCCACTCCTTCAAAACCCGAGATTTCTACTTGCTTTCCGTAAAAGATAAAAATACAAAAAGAATCATCCCTCATCCCTAGACCTAGATTAGTAGAATTTTAACCCTAGCGAACACTATTCCTAGAGTTGAACGATCAATCCCCCGGTACTTGTCACTATACTATAATACAACGAATAGGTACACTGCCTGGTGGGGATTGCAAGCTTCTCAAGATCCCTTGAGAGGTAAAACCTTTTGCGAGGGCGCAATTCCACGCATCAGGAAGCAAAATAATCAATAAGAAATTGCTAGTTCAAATGAATATTGATGTGTTCTTGGTGGAGTTTTATGTTAACCCAAGTGAAAATGAATGGGAACCTATTGTCATATTTTGGAGACCCTTCTTGGTGTTAGCAAAAGGAATTGTGGATTTTGCTAATGGAATACTGGCTATTTACCAAGAAACAACTATTGAGAAAAACTTTGAGAAACTAAATATACTAACTTCTGAAATGAGTGAGGATACTAAAGTTTTTTCAATCCATAGGATGGCTGATGAAGTTGGAGAGAAATATATCACACTATGTTATGTGGAGGGGGTATTTATGTCTAATGGAATATTGGACCTTGATGTTGAGAAAAATCTTATCTCTCAAGAACTAGGGGACCAATTACGGCTAAATTATGAAGTTTTAGAGAATGGAGAAAAGAAAGTTAACAAGAAATTGCTTATGAATTTGGCTGGAGAAACTAATGATGACTCTTTAAAAAAAACTAAAGGATATGAGTTATAGTTCTATGTGGAGGAAAAACTGAAAACAGGGGTAGTCTTGGGAAGACCTTTCTTGGAACACACTAGGAGCATTATTTGTTACAATATTGGAGAAATAACTCTACGGGCTGAGATTTGTGTGGAAAATGAGCAACAAAAACCGTTTGTGATTAATGCACCAAAGGTTGGAACTAGAAGGAAAGTTTCAGGGGAGTACAAGCTGAGTGATGTCATGTCACCCGGTTATTTCAGAGCTTTAAAAACATGGATGGCGGACAGGAGTAGCAACATACGCTCCTAAGTTTGTTTTACTTGTTTTATTTTTCTTTTCTATGTTATTTTTCATCATTTGAATAAAACGTACCAAAACATTGTATCCTGAAAGTTAGGGAATGTTTTGATGAATGAATAAATATAATGAAGTTTGATTATATATAGATTGAACGTTTTTACGTATGCATGTTAGTTAAAATTGTTAACTGTGGAAAATTTTGCAGCAAGTACGCCGTACTTAGAGTCAAGTACGCCCCACTTCTGAGCGGGGCTATAAATACAACTTAAAAATCTTTCATAATATACAAAATTTCACACACACTAAAAAGAAAAACCGCCACACTTTGATCGAAAAATTCTCCACAAAGATCTTTGAAAGATAAAAACCACTCCACATTATCATGTCTTCGGTATGTTTATCCATTTTATTTTATTTTCTTACAATTTTCTCTCATATTTTAGGGTTAATATTTTGTGTACTGTATTTTAGATTTTTATAATTTGGTAAATATGTTAGTTAGAAGATAATTAGAACTTTTAGGATTATCTAGTTACATGAAGGAAGGATTTGCGTAAGAATGAATCGAATTAGGGTTAGGGTTTGGCCTTGTTCACTATTTTTGCGAAGAATAAGAATTTGGATATGCTTATTTTATCTAGGAGAGATTGAGATAAGATATTAAAAGAGTTTATAGATGGAATGTTTTAAGAAACTATGAAATGATGCTTTTAATGCTAAAGCCTATGATAAGAACTGCTTATTTTAGGGGTTTTTGGAAATCAGTGAAGAAAAAACTATAGGAATAATTTTGAAAACGTAGTTTTGTTGGCATGATGCTTTAGAATCAAAAATTTCGCGCCCAGAACGCTATGTGCACCGGTTTTTAGATCTAAACCACCGTACTTACATTTTAAACTAATTAGTACGTTGTACTTGTTGTCAAGTACGCCGCACTTTTTGCCTGAATTCAAAACAGAGTGTTTGGAGATTAGAATTTGATAGAGATTTAGCCAAAGTTTGTTACACTAACAGCTGATAAACTTGTCTTTGTTGATTATTTCTGCTGTAGGTTGTTGCAAACAGGACTAGGGGAGTTATTGTGAGAGCAGTTAATGCAAGGGAACCTAATGATCATCCCAATCTATGGTGGAGAGGAGATTCTAGAGCTGAAAAGCTAGAGTACAATATGAAGTTGATGAGATTGATGGAAAAAGAGATAGATATTCCTAGGATAATTGATTGGAGGGTCATGAGGAATCTAGGTTGTGACAAAATATTGGTGGATGTACTTTTGGTTAAGATGGTTTTCAATGAAGAGATTGTAGATTCCTTCACATGGAGGAGAGCTGTGGAAATTAAGGAAATTGTTTATAAAGAATGGTGCTTTGAGTTCTTTAGCACTGTTAAGGTCAAGAAGGAGATAGCTGATGAAGAATTGTTTACTGAGGGAATCATGAAGTTTAGACTCGGAGGAACTGAACACACAGTTACATTATTGGAGCTTGGTAGATTGCTGGGAGTTTATTCTGAAGAAGAGGTTGGTAGTGAAAATTTAAAGAAGTTAATTGCAATGGGAGAAAGAAAGAAGAAAATTTTTGATGGTGATACGTATTGGGAGGAAATAAGTGGTGAGAATGTGAAAGTGTTTGTAAAGAAAAGAATCTGGAAAAACAGGAACCCTATGCTGCAGGTCATTCACAAAATTATAGTGAAATCAGTTTTTCATTGGAATCATTATGAGCAATATGTGCTTGATGATGATCTGTGGATATTGCACATGTTTGACAAGCACCAATCTATATGTCATGTGAATTTGGTTTGGTTAATGGCCCAATATCTAGGGAAGGAGACTGTTGCAGCTGGTGGTACAAGAATTTGTGGTGGTCATTTGGTGACCAGGATAGCAAAAGGTCTAGGGTTGATGAATGATGGTGAAATGGCATTGTTTAGCAGACGTGTGAGGCCAGGGAGTGTGAACATGAGGAGTTTTGCTTACCTGAGAGAAAAGGAGTTTGGGAAGTTGAGAGACATTCCAGAGGTGCTGAAAGTCGAGCCCTTGCAGGAAGATGACAGCGCCACCACTTAGGAACAACAACAGGAACAACAGCAGCAGCAGTAACACCGCCGCACAAACATTTGTGAACGACGCACTTTGATGGCCAACCAGAAGTCTGGTTGTGATGATGAGACAATTTCAAAACAATTTATATTTAATGGTCTATAACATGCTTCTATTGGCATTTAAACAATTATCTGTGTTGGGAACTAAACAATGGTATCAGGGGGAAAACTAGAACAAAACAATATCTATATATGTATAGATCTGTATGCAAATAATTTGCATAACTATATCTAATATTAATAATAAACTATCTAATCTTTTTTTTTATCTTGTTTGCATGTTTTGTTTTGTTTATGATAATGTGCAGGTTACGAATAAAGTATGAAGGAACTATTTTTCTTTGTACAATTTTGTTGAATTCGTCTTATAGTAAAGTAACTCATTCCCATTTCTCTATTTTTATTTATATTCTGTCACATTGAGGACAATGTTCATAATAAGTGGGGGGGGGGGGGGGGTTGAGATAAATTGGAATGATTTAAGAAAAAAACAGATTTTTAATAAAAAGTGTGATGGTTTTGAAACTTAGTACGCCGCACTTGCTATATAATTTTGGAAAAATAACCGAGTTAAGTCATTTAAGCTAATTCGACTCAGAATTGATAACATGCTAGCATATTCATAACCATTACCACTTAAATGTGAGGAATTTTCAACCTTATGCCCTTATTATTGGCTTGTTTCTTTGTTTATGAGTGTGTCGATGCTTTATATATTCTAGAACTTTTGGTCAAAAGCTTTACGACACCGTTGTAAGATCACATTCGTGTGATATAAGTGGTTTTAAATGATAAAGAGGCAAAAACATAGGATTTACACCAAATAGCCATCCAATAATAATATATATATTAATAATCACATCGATTATCTAATTTCCAATAAAAAAACCTTTTGAAGCACTTATCTTTAGTGCTAGATACCATTAGAACAACATTCTGAGCCAATCTATTCATTTTTAACATCCACTATAAAATAAAATATATACAACCTTAGCCTTTTAAACCTTGAACCTTGTTGGAAGTTCAAAGAAAAAGAAAGAATAAATTACGGATTATGCTATTTTGGATGAAATATGAAGGTTACAAACTTCTAATTTTGATTGAAGTGGTGTGTTTATCGTAAGTATGGGGGAAAATCAAATAATTCCCAAGAAAACAAAAGAAAAAAGAAAAGAAAGAAAAGTACATCTACAAGGTGAATAAAGTGTTGGCAAAACATGTGCCAAATGAAGACCGTTATTGCAGAAAATGGACTTTCAACTTACTATTATTTTTCTTTTTTTAAAACAATTCCACCATATAATCCCATGTCTAATCCATACCCATATTATTACCTTTAGCCAAATGTTATAACCCGAATAAAAGTCCTCTTTTTGATAAAATCTACTTGGTGCTTAGGCCATGTCGGTGAAGTTTAGTTTTTTGTGCAAGCCTATGGTAATTTATTTAACATGTCTGAGCAACTGAGTGTGATTCCTTTATACCCAATATATGAGTGTAAGTGAATTATACCTTCCATTTTCGAGAGATGCTTAGTCACGTTATCTTAGCTTATGATTTCTTGATAAGATAAAAATAAAAATATTTTTAAGGATTGCTTGAGTGCAAGCAATAGTTATGTATGGGGGAGTTGATTACGCTCTTATTATACATATTTATCCCATCAATTATATATTATATATCTATCGAATATCATATTATTTGTGTAGAATTGGCACTAATCTGGTTGCATGATTGAACAAGAGAAAGAAGTTAGAAGTATCACTAAAAGGACGATAAAGTAATAACTACAACAAAAGGAATGACTTGGAATGAAAATACAAATATAAAAGACCCAAGTACGCCGGTCTTTGGACTATGTGCGACATACTTGCTTGGTGGGTAAATGAGATTGAATCTACGCGAAGTACGGCGTACCTTCTACGGAGTGCGGCGTACTTATCTTGTCAGTTACAAATACAGAGTTATTGATTGCATTCATTATGAGGCTGATCATTTGTCCTCAATTACTGAACTCTAGAGTTAAGCTAGGTCAAGGAAGCCTATATAATGTGACCTACAAGTCAGAACTAAAGCATCAACAAAAGGGGGTAACATCTAGTAAGTAGGGGAAAATATACAAGGTGATATTGGTGAACTCATACCAAGTTCACCATATCAAGGTCAAATTGTAATCCTATTACTGTGACAGAGGGTAGGAGAACGAGTCAAGAGAGTTATCTCTGTGAAACCATTTGTTCTTTCGTTGTAATCACTTTGGTACAATTCTCTATTTCTACGAATTATATATATGAAGTCTATTTTGAATGATATGTGTTTTGTTACCAAGATAATAGAGTAGTTGTTCTTATGTTTATTTGGGTGATGTAGTTATACGGTTGTTTTCATTGTAATGTACGCTTGCTATTTGATACTATGCTTAAGTTTAGTTGATGAGATTATGTTTGGATCATTGTTGAATGTTTGATGTATCTCTGTGGTAGAAGTAGGTCGAAAGGGTCTATCACTTAGGTATTATTTCAAGGTGTTTGTCTATCGCAACTTGGTGTTTACCTTGTAGAAATTGGTGAACAAAATGTTTATCAACTCATCCATGATCTTGTTTAATACCTTATCTCATGTCTAACGAACTTGATGAGGAAATTGGCTTATGTATACTTCTGTTATGAACCATTTTTAATGCATTTGATATATTGAGAATTATAGGTCAAAAGGGATTCTTAATATGTTGGATAGTTATTTGTAGGAATGACCATCAGTCATCTCTTACTTATATATCTTACTCATCATTTACATGTTTACTTCCACGTTTCTTAGCCTAAATAAACATAACTTTAATCATATAAACAAACAATCTAAATTACTAATCTTTGGATAAATGACAATCTTGGGACTTTACTTTGACACAATTACTAACTTGGCTTTTCAACAATCTCTTGAAATGACCTGGGCTTACCTAAACCTTTACTATAAACGGGGGTTATACTTTACCCATGTGTTTTATATATTAAGGAAATTGGTGAAATTAGTATTATAAATTTAAAGCTTTTGAAACACATCAGGCGGGAAGAGTGATATGACATGTGGAATTAATACGGAGTTACTATACCGTAATTACATATTGAAGGTATTTCCCTTGTGCTAAAAACAAAATGTAACGGTAGAAAACGGCGTTGACCGACGGAAAACGGGTCAAAGGACGTAATCGCCCTCAAAAATCTTGAGGATGGACGCACGGAGACGTTTCAAAAGTTAAGGTGCAAGGCGATGTTTCGTAGAAAGTTTAGGGACCAACAGTGTATTTTTGTCTTTTCCATACTATCATTCTCAAATTAAACCAAAAATAAAATATAATAAAATAAAAATCATGTATTGTTTTCTTCCACATAGTCATATACCATCGAGGAAATCAAAGCTGAAGTAATGAAACAAGTTGATGAGGATACTTGTCGTTAGCAAACGACTGTCGACACACTTGTGTTGTTTGTAAAGGCGAGCAAAGCTAAAACAAATATGATTGAAGCATACGAGGAATGCAAAGACATTACATAACAACGTGATTTGCTCGAGACTTTTCCAATATAAAAAGCTTCACAAGTTATGCTTTACATATGTTAAAACCATAGTTCAAAATTTTGGCAAATCCTATATTCCAAATAAGTTAAAACTGAAAAAGCATCAGTTTATGAAAACTCCTAGTTTGGTCACTAAGATTTATGCTTTGTCAATTTTTATGATCCCATATGGTTGAGATCAATAAAATTGACCCTCTTGGGTTTAGGTTAACCTAGATTAGTTTTTCTTGCTCATCAAGTAATCTTGTTTCCTTATGATCACCTTTGGTAATCTAGGGTTTCCATAAATTGTTTTAGTATAAGTTGGAAAGATTTACTTCTTACCAAAAATACTTAAAACCCTAGATTACAACATGAAGAACAAAATTACTAGTATGCAAAGAAAAATAAATTTTGAAAAAAAAAAGCCTAGTTTCAGTAATCGTGACAATGCTAATTTAGGGACTTAATGTTTGATCTTGGGCACTTTTACAGAGTTTTCCTGTTAAGAATTCAACACCCTCAAGGTATAGAAAATCCTTGTGTATTTCAAACAAGGAGAAATTCTAACCCTAAATCGACACCGCAAAGGGTTTAGAAAACCCTTGTGTTACGGATACAAAAACGCAAACCCTTGTTTGATCACTAGAGTGATTAATCCCTAATTTTCACAAAAACAAAACCCCTAACAAACCCAAGTAATAACTCGACCAAACGCTAGAATAACTGAAATCACTATTCGATTTTTTATGACAATACTAGCAATATACTAAGAACCCTAACCAGGTAATATATGTTAGAGAGACTCTGATGCGAGTTATTGCAACTTCATAAGGGTCTCAAGAAGTTTTGCAATTCCTGATCGTTGTAGTGTAGTATAGGTAAACCTAGGGGGTTGATCGTTCTTTAGGAGAATAGTGTCGTTAGGTTGAAAATATGTCTGGATAAGCCTAAAGGTGAGGGATGATTCTTTTTGTGTTTTTATGTTTTACAAAAAGCAAATAAAGATCACGGGTTTAAAGGGAAGGGGGAAATTAGTTGCTATTCAACTAACCCAAAAAACTACTTTTATAAAAACAAAATTAAAATAACAATAAAAGTAAATTTGGTGAACTTCTTATGGTGAGACAAACGTGTTTACTTAGATTTCATTACTCCCTAGTTATCTTTTATTGATTTGCTGAATTGTTACGCTGTTTGTTTTAGTTGAATCATTGTATTCCTTAATATCAGTCGTAGGTGTGCTTAGAGGTGGCAAAACGGGCGGGCCAGTGGGTACGGGCTACGGGCAAAACAGGCTACGGACTAAACGGGCGCGGGCTAAACGGGTGCATGTTATACGAATTTCTTTAGAAAAGACCTAAAACAACAACAAAAATTCCTCAAACGTAACACTTCATTTATATTTAAGTAACATATCAATAAGTTTTTCATTAAAAACAATTTAATGTTCTCCAATTAAGAGAAAAACATGTGCCCATTATGCCCATTTAACCTCTAAATGGGCAATATATGCCCATTTCAAAAAAAAGATGGGGCTCAAATGTACCCAAATCTTTTAAAAATTTACCCATTTAACCTATTTTTTTGATTTGGGCACAAATTGCCACCTCTAGGTGTGCTACATTCCCCAACTCTATGAACATCAATTTCACCTACAACCTTAAAGTCTATTAAGGACTATAGGGTCATAAACATCAATTCATGCAATAAATACAATGAGAAAAACCTGCATTGCACAATATGGTTACGTTTTCTAAGACGTTCAAGCTAGTTACATATACAAGTCAGCCAATTTTCTTAACCTAACGTGAAGCAATCAACTAAATAATAGATAACGCATCAATAATCAATAATTAGGTTTCAATAGATCTAAGCAAACACAAATAAACTTAAGCTAACATGTTAAAGTGAAAAAAAATAAACAAAGAATCAAACAACATAAAGACATATTGAATGATTAAAAGGATAATTTATCTTCAATAGAACATGGATGAAAAGGGCTGAAAAAGCCTTACAAATACTCTGGAAATATTTTAGGGTTTTGTACTAGAAGATGTCACACCTAATGAATAAAAATCGAATACTATATATAGATTTACAACGCTTACAACATCGGTTTATGGGTTCTGACACCGCCAGACCGCCGTGTTTAGGGTTTCGTCTTATGCAAGTCGCCGCTCTGATGATGTCGCTCTTTATTATTCCCTGACGCCGTCCCTTTAAAACCTTTCTGAGCCGTCTCTAGCAAACTTAAAACATGACTCCCTACTTCGAAATGCCCCTGACATCGTCAAGTTTTAATCCTTCAAAGTTTTTTGAAGTGACTTGTTGATGAGGCGAAAAATGATCCGTTTTTAGGGGGTCATTCAAGCCAGAATTTGGATTTATTTGATCAAATATTGCCCTAAATCGTTCCTTTTGTGATTTTAGGTACTTTGGGAGTGAATTCTGGAAAAGGAAGCATTTTTGGACATTTTTGTAGCATAAAAGTGAAGAAAACGGCAAAGTCTTAATTTTCCTTACTGGGAACAGTACCTGACGGCGTCAGTAGCAATTTTGTGACGGCGTCAAGAGCAATTTTGGTGAAGGCCCAGAGAATACGTGACGGCGTCAAGGCAATGCCGTCAAGAATAAAAGTAGTGATGGCCCAGAGCAACATTACACATGACGGCGTCAGATCTGGATCTAGGCAATCCGAGAATATTTTTGGCGGCGGATTGACGGCGTCAGAACTTTCTTCTTGACGCCGTCACCTTAGTAAATCTATATATAGTCTTTGTTATTTTCATTCTAAGGAGAGGAGAATTTTAGGGTCGAACTTAATAAACCCTAACACGACTTTTACAGCATTTTCAAGGGTTTTCACCCCATGAAACCCTTCATGTTCAATTGAGATAAGTATCCTTTCAATTCATTCAATATGTCTATGTGTTGTTTGAATATATCTTACGCTTGTCTTAATTTTAACATGCTAGGCTAGATCTATTGTGTATTTTCTTAGATGTAATGAAACCTAGATGTTGAGTATAGGTTGATTGCTTGTTTATAGTTGTAATGGATGAATGATTTCGATGTTAGGCTTAAGAAAACTGGCAGACTTCTATTGTGTAACATGCTTGAACATCTTAAGAAACATGAACCAATGTGTACTAAGGTTTTTATGGTTGTATTTAATGCATGAGCGAATTCTAGTGATCCCATGTTAGGAGCTTCTTGCAGGCTCGACATAGGAGTGAAGTAGGAGCTTCATAGAGTTGGGGAAGTATGTACGCCACCCCACGAATGGTATTAAGGAATATAACCCGTCATCCACGCAACTGTAACAAACAATTAACCTGTAAAAGATATCTAGGGAGTAGTGAAATCTAAGTAAACACAATTCTCCCATCTATTGTTCACACCATAGTAATAATTAGTTTTATTTTCATTTTTGTTATCTTATTTTGATTGCATCTTAGTTATTGGGTTAGTTGACTAGCAACTAATTCCACCCATTCCTCTAAAACCCGAGATTTTAATTGCTTTCATAAAAACATAAAAATACAAAAAGAATCATCCCTCACCTCTAGACCTAGTTCTTATGTTTTCTAATCCTAGCGACACTATTCCTAAGTTGAACGATCAATCCCCCGGTACTTGTCACTATACTATACTACAATGATCAGGTACACTGCCTGGTGGGGGTTGTAAGCTTCTCGAGATCCCATGAGAGGTAAAGCCTGGTGCAATTCCCACGCATTACATGTGTAAAATCTTCTAGCTCCATAATATTAAGTGACGGCGTCACAAGGTATAACGTGACGCCGTCAAGCTTCGATCTTGACGGTTTTTCGCGACTTTGTTATTTTCTTCACTTTTTTGTCCAAATACGTCAAAAAAGTGCCAAATTCCAGAATTCTCGTCCCAAATACCTAAAATGCAAAAAAGAACAACTTATGGCAATATTTGATCATATAAACAAGATTTTTGGCTTAAATGACTCGTTAAAAAGGTATCAAATAAATCCTTATCAGACTCTTATACCACTTTAGGGTTATGGTGGTCACCCGCACGGCAACAAAACATGCATAGCAGAAAAAAAAAACCATATATAGCCGTGCATACTGATGTGTTATTTTAGGTCTATAAAATTTTACCAAGTTTTAAATTTAAATTTGCCAAACTAACCTATAGACTCTAAACACTAACGAGCAATGTACCCGATCAATGTGTATAGTTTTTTGGTAAGTAATGGTCATTCACTAGGAGCGAAGCTAAAATGATCTAAATGTAGTTATACTAATCTAAACTAAACTAAACTAAACTATCCTAACCTAGAAAGCAATTAAAGATTAAGGGGGTTTAGCCTGAGAGAATAGCACGAGTTTTATGTGTTTATTTAACCTAAATGTGAGAAAATAAATACTAAACTAAAGACAAGTGAAGTAAAGATACATGGAGATCAATAGGAAGAACGGGTTAGCCAAATTTATTTCGTCTTATAATTATATACGCTTATGTCTACTTGTTTTAATTCATTCAATTGTTAATCGGCATATTAATTACAAAATTCTGTCACAATTAAGTAACAAGCCATGGGGCGGATATGACGATCGATCATAATGACTCATCTAGCATTAATACTAACTTAATTCGGCATTATGTGCCCCTAGTCTTGTCGGTTGCATAAAACAATTACCGATGTGTCAATGCAATTCACCCAAACAAGAATAGATTAACACACATATGATTCACTTAAAATAACCACAATTACAGTAAGTAAATTACAGCAACTAAACCATAAGGATTATAATCTTAGCTACATAGACTTCTACTAACAATAAGTGACAAACGAGTTTTTAACGATAAGCACTCAATCCAATAACAATGTAAATCAAATCGAAACAATCATATAAATTAATAAAACTTCATAAACTTGGCTAACACCTAAGGGTGTTAGCCCATAATCAGTAAAAGATAAAGTGTACATTGCAAATAAACATAAAGAATTCATAGAGAAAGTACTTATGCTAACCGAATGATACATGGCGTTAAATCTTAAGATGTTCTTCATCAATCTTCGAGGATGGAAGGAGAAGGTGTTAGGGGAGAATTAGGGTTGTCCCCAACTGTTAATAATGATGCCAAAGTCGTTCCGAGGCTTTGATATTTATAGGGGTAAGCAAGAGTGGCCTCCAAGAAATACCAAAATAAGTTGTCTGTTGTTCAACCATCGATATTGTGTATCCACAAACCTAATATGCTGTATGGGCTTCATAATCAGATGGATTTTCTTTTTCTCTTCGCGTGGCCCCTTGAATCTACTAAAACAAAGTCCGGATGAAGATTTTATGGCCAAAACAGTGAAGCATCCTATAAAGTTGTTACGTAAATGTTATTTATTCATTTAGCTTCAATTCTTTACTTGGTTTCTTGGTTAAAGCTCATATACGGTGTATCTCAGGGATTGGATACATCGTATTCAATGTAACCCCGTCTTACTCTTCAAATAGCTAGGGCTTTATACGGCGTATCCATAGAATACGATACGCCCTATTCTTCAAATATCTCATGTTCTTCAAATCGACCAAGTTTCATATACGGCGTACTCCAAAAGATGGATACGCCGTATTCATCAAAGTCAGTCAAGGTCTTAAAATCTCCTAAATATATGGATACTGATGTGTGGATTGTGGTCTACACGAAAGTTTTACTTCTCAAGGAATCTTGAGAAACTTACAATCCCCACCAGGTAGTGTACCTAACCGATGTAGTATAGTGAAGTGGCAAGTACAGGAGGATTGATCGTTCTCCATAGGGAATAGTGTTCGTTAGAATTGAAATTAATCTAACTAGGTCTAGAGGTGAGAGATGATTCTTTTTATATTTTTTATATTTTATGAAAAGCAACTAACCCAAATAACTACTAATGCAATAAAAATAAAATGACAATAAAATAAAATGTGAAACTATAAATGGAGAAAACGTGTTTACTTAGATTTCATTACTACCTAGTTATCTTTTATTGATTAATAAGCTTGTTACAATTGTGTGGGTCACGGGTTGCATTCCTTAATACCAATTATGGGGCCGTGTACGATCTTCCCCAACTCTATAAGCTTCTATCTCTTCCTATGGCGACACGTTAAGTATTCATACCATGGCCTCTTTAATAATCACTTATGCATTAAATACAATCATTAAAATCGTAGTACACATCCGATTCATGTTTCTTAAGACGTTCAAGCAAGTTACCGAATAGGAGATTAGCCAGTTTTCTTAAGCCTGACATCGATTAAAAATCACCCAACAACAATCAATAACCAACCATCAATCAATAATCAATAATTAGGTTTCACTACATCAAAGCAAACACAAATAAATCTAGCCTAGCATGTTAAAAGAAAGACAAACGTAAGATAAAATCAAACAACACATAGACATATTGAATGATTGATAGATTACTTATCTTTAATTAAACATGGAAGAGACAAGGGTATGAAACCCTTAAAAACTTCTGAAATTCGACCTAGGGTTTGTGTGACAAAGTTCTTCTCCAAAGTTGCACACTAATGAATGAAAAATCCAAAACTATATATAGATTTACAAGGGTGACGGCGTCACCTTTTGATGGTTAACACCGTCATCTCGCCGTGGCTAGGGTTTCTTGTCGTCCAATCCAACTTCTTGACGCCGTCTCGTTATATGGGTTCTGGGCTGTCATGCTTTAAGAGTTACACGTGACGGCCTTATTCAGGTAAAGGCTGACGCCGTCAGGTGTTAATGCCTAAAAACTCTTCTGGCGCGTCAAGTGTAAAATAAATATCCACCTCTTGATCAACAAGTGAAGGCATCACATTGTGACTCTTGATGCCGTCAGGTATTTTTTCCAGCTTGGATTCTTGACTTTGTCGTTCTTCACTTTTATGCTTCAACAACGTCCAAAATGCTATGTTTTCTAGAATTCTCTCCAAAAGTACCTAAAATGACAAAAGGAACGATTTAGGGTAATAATTGATCATATTATCACGACATATTATTGTGAAATTTGTGTAAAATATTGGGAAACGGATAAGCTCAATTCAACAGTTTTAGGTTTTAATGCAGATACAATAGGCTTAGGCTTAGACATTTCTTTTGGTTCACTGACAAGTTCTGACTGAAAATCAAGAAGATGCTTAGAGATATTTCCAATGGATTCTTCACTGTCATTGGATTGACAGGTAGAATATTCACTGGATTTGTCATCTGAGATACTAGTTTTAGGTTTTTGGGGTCCTTTTTACCATAAACAAACAAGAATTCATCTAATTCTTTTTGTGGTCCAGGGGTATAATCTACATCTAAGGGATGACGAACTCCTTTGAAGTTGTCAGCTTGTGAAAATCTATTGTGAATTGGTTTTTCAACAAAATCTTCATCTTTACTGACAAACACTGTACGTTTCGTTTGTTCCTCATAGTCTAAGACCTCATTATTTGAATTTATTTTATATCCTAGACCAACCTTGCAGTTTGAGCTCATATTTGAATCTATTAGTTTAAACAGGTTTTTAGAAGAATCTTTTCATGAGTCTACTATGTTTTGAAGCTTTTCTTTATCTTTTAAAGCTTTCATTCCAATTCTCCTATATCTTTTGAGCTTTTCATCCTTCTCAAAAATTTCATTAGCTTGAAAAGTAAGTTTTTCATTTATGGATGATTGCTGTTTTTGAAAAGTGACAATTTGAGCTTCTAATGTTTTAACAACATTACTATAAGTAAGAATTTGTGCTTCCTAACCACCTAACTGATGTAATTGCTCATCACATAGTGTTTTAAGTTTATTATATGAGTCAATGCAAGTTTTAGAACACAAAGATACCTCAGTGTTGGAGCTTATAGCCATGAAAGCATGATTTGTTTCTTTCTCATCTTCATTGTGCTCTCCCCAATTAACAACACCATCATCAACAGTCAGCAACCCAATCTGGTTCTTCTCCTTCTTCTCAGCTTCCCTTTCTTGATAGACTGGATATGTCCTCTTTTTTCCATCAATGGGACACTGTTGATGTACATTCCCTAGCAAAATGACCAGTTTTGTAGCACTTGAAGCATTCAAGCTTCTTCTTATCAAAGCCAACAGGTGCCTTCCCATCAAATCTGATTGGTCTTCCTGTCTTCTTGTAAAACCTTTTCATCCTAAATTCCTAATAGCAATCATTGCTATCTGCGAGTTAATGTCCATCTCTTCAATGTCCATGTCATTGATCTGTTCAAGGTCCTCATTAAGGAGGTCCAAGTCTTCTGATTGCTTTGCAAAGAGAGAGAGTAAATGACTTCATCAACAAAACCAGCAGGAACATCCCTATCTTTCACATTGCTTGAAAAAGAAGTGTTGTAGCAACCAGATTTAACCTTTTTAGTACTACTTTTGCTTTGGGAGACAAAAGCAACATTATGAGCACTTATAGATGGTTTTTAAAAGCTTTTGATTTCCTGTTCAAAGACCCTAAGGTTATTGTACAAGTCATCAATCGATAAGGTATCAACATTTGGTTTGGTTCTCATAGTCATTGCCAGATGTGACCATTCTTGAGGCAAAGATCTGAGAAACTTGTAGTTTGCATCTTCGGTGGACATTTCACAACCAAGAGCTTCCAACTGTGAAAGGAGTAGTTGGAATCTATCATACCCCTTTTCCAATCCTTATGAACTAGAGATAACAAATGCTTCAAACTGTTGTTTTAAAACACCCTTCTTCATCTTCTTGGAGTTAGCATTCCCTCCAAACCTAGTTATGATTGCTTCCCAAATTGCCTTAGGATCATCCATTCCATGAAATCTTCTTAGGTGTTCCTTGGGAATGGCCATTAGTAAGATGGTTCTAGATTTCCTATCCTTTTCAACAGAATGAATCTCTGCAGCAGAGACTGGTGGAAGCACGCTAACAACACCATCTTTTCCAACTGAAATTCTTTTCTTGGAGTTTCCATTCTGAATTACTTTCCAAACATCATTGTCAATGTACTCCAGGTAATGTTCCATCTCCGTAGCCCATGTATCATACTCTTCCTTCTTCAGAATTGGGAGTTTGATATTTGAGATGGTTGTTGTTGCAGACATGATTTGCTGTTGTGATTTTGATTTACTTGTTTCTAAGACAGCAGCATCATGGTTTGAAGCATCATCATCACTGTTATGTAGGGAAAATTCATCATTGGCAGGGCGAGACATTTTTGTAAGTGAGTGAGTGAATGAGTGTTTTTGGTTTTGTGTTTCTTCAAACGCAGAGTCCCTCTATAGGCTCTGATATCACTTGTAGGTCCAAAGTAATGGATCTAAGGAGCCTTGGTAAGAGAATAGATAACTTGGATAAATCCAAATCAACTATGTGAGAAACTCTTAACAATAAATGTTTGAATGTTAATGCGGAATCTTAACAAACAATATAAAGAACACAAACGAGAATAACTAAACTTGAACTTTCTATTAATTCTAATAAGCTTGAATTGTATATCTAACACAATGTCGTAGAGTTCCTTTTATACATAAAGGAAACCCTAATATTACAAAACGTGTAGAATGATAAACACATCTCTTCCTAAAATATCTAATATGTGTGTATATGCTTCCCTAATACATCTCCTAAGATGTCTATTCCGTTTGTCATAAACAGACTTAACTAAATAATACTAACAGTATTAACTATGTGTCAGACTTAACATTGAACTGGCAGACTTAACTATTACACGCGGCAGACTTAAGTCTTTTCTAACTAATAATTCTCAACAATTGTCCACTTTCCTTTTTAAGTAAAAATTTAAGAATATATTAGTGTAAATATTCTCTTTGAATGGTTGAAATTTATAGTGTTTTTATTTTTATTAAACTTTGTGATTTCTCTCTCATAACAATAATTTTGAGTCGGAGGGAATACTAGAATTTTGTACATCTCTTTCAGATTATAGATCAGTATACTGTTTTTATTAACATGATATGTTATTGGTATTCCATAGAATAATTTTCATTTTTATTAAAATGTATAATATGAAAATAAATTTATAACTTGAAGTTGAAGTATTAGAGCACTAGGTGTAGGAAAACCGAACACCCTCGTCGTTCTTACGTGGAGGCTCAACGGCGAGCTATTCCTCGTCGCCACACCAGAACACCCTCGCCGTTCTTCTCCGTTAGTGTGTTTTTCGTGGGCACGGCGAGGCAAATGGTCTGACAATTTGGCAGGTTTCTTTCATTTTTTTCTTTCTTCCATATCTGTAATAAATTTGTGTTTTTTTAAAATAAAAATGTGTGTATATGTGTGTGAAGAAGAAGAAGAAGATACGTAAAGCAAGTAAACAAAGTTCTAACCATGGTTTAGATGTTTGGTTAATGTTTTCAGATTTGGTCAACAAAGATATAGATTTGTAATTTATTAGTAGTAGTTAATTTTTTATTGTTATTCTTTTAGACTTTTTTTATAAAAAAAATGTTATTTATATTTTTATTTTTAATGAAATGAATTTATTTTATTTGGAAATTTGAATAAAAAAATAAAATTGTAAGTGGTGGGGCTCGAATGAAGAAGTTGAGGTTAGTTGTTTGGTGAGGAGGGGTTAGTTGTGAAGAGGTGTTGGGTGATGTGGCACACGTGAAGCCCAAATGAAAAGGAAGAGCTCTTCAACTACATCTTGTGCTCTTATAAACTTTTGCATACTGCATAGATAATGTCTGTGATGGGTGTGCCACGCAAGGTCGGAGCCAAGATTTTAAGTTAAGTAGAATTGGTTGTTTTAACGTAAAAAGTCAAAGTGATAAATATCGCTTCAAAAATTAATGTTTGGTGTTATCCGTATTAATGTTTCTCCATGATAAATATCACAGGATTCATACCCCCATACGTACCTCTTTACCGTATATCCGTATTAATGTTTCTCCATTATTCTACAAACTGTTGCTCGTGTATGTACTCACGTGTCACAACCAATCACGTGAATCCACCGTCCCTAGTATTTGATTTTTTATTTGTTTTTTATTTTTCTTTCTTTTTCTAGTCCAAAACAAATAAGTTGTCGGTGTGGTATTTGTAAACGTTTGATAGTTTTCAAATTATTACATTCGTACTATTAGACTAGCGGTAATAATGACCACGATTATCAGTTTATCACTGTTAATTCAGTGTTTTATTATTTTATCTTTTTTCAACTAACACTATCAATAATATAACGTAATAAAACAACAAACATTACTATTCAAATATACTCCACTTATACATAAATGTATATTACAAAACCTAAAACCATAATGCCCTCTTTTCTTCTCTTTCAAAACTCTGTCGTCTGGACAACTGGCTTCTCCAAATATACCATGTACGATATGTTGATCCATGGTATACTTAATAGCCAACACGCGTTGTTCGATTGCCAACTAAGTAAATGGACGCCTCTTGTGTTGCTTATTACCACTAATCTTAGTACATCTTTAAAGATAGAAATGAATTTAATATTTACAGTACAATTTAGCAACCGTAGTTATATATCTTAGACCGAACGTAGTGGTGTTGCTTCTCCAACGGCCAGTCCTGTGTATCTAGAGCCATCAAAGTGGGTCACTAAAAAGTTCTTCATACGATTTAAACTGGCGAGAGATCGCGTAAAAGTTAACGATCAGAATGATGTTTCGAGAAATTTGCATGCAAAACACACACTATAAAACTCATACAATTGAAGCATCGTCTAAACATCGTTTAAACCTTGTTCAAAAATGATTTTTGTGGGACGGGAAAATATCAAGATGGTATTTTAACAATTTTTTATGCAGTAGGCGATATGTTGAAGTCACACCCAATATTTTGAAACCTGGTTCAATTCGGTCGGTTCAAATGGTTGATCCGGTTTCGGTCAAGATAACGGGTCTAACTAATTCGGGTTTTCTTATTTTTGAAACCCAGTTAGACCCACCGGTTTTAAGGCGACCTTGGTTAAGCCAGGTCTCGAGACCCGAACAAGTTTTAGTTTTTCCCGTGTTTTTTTACAAATAACGTAAGTTAATGATATTTAAGTACTACATAATTTTTAATTCTACATGTTACCTTTTTTATTTTTTCTGGGCTCAAATATGGTTTAGTTCATGATTTTTATATTTTTTTAGGCTCAAATATGGTAGAAAGCTAGGTTGATCTGGCGATCCATCCCGTTAAACCAATAGTTTAATAAGTTGATGACTCAACCGTGTCGATTGAAGACCAGGTTTTTAAAACCTTGGTCACACCACTGTTTATGGCATTTACAAATATTAAGTTTTGATTGTTGAATCTGAGATTAGTTTAATATAAACACGATATCCACTACTAGTATTTAATTAATCTCAATATAATTTTTATAAAGTATGTCTCTGAATCAACGAGTGCATGATGAGATCTCATTAGCTTTTGATCAGATCTAAAACCATGAATATTAGATCTAGCGAACTTCTACGTCAACTTAAGCATTGTTTGTTTGATCAATAGATAAAAACACTTTTAACAATGCTAATTCTTGTGGAAGTAGTTTAATTTTAGGATAAGGTTATTCGTACCTCTTAATTGAAAAAATAATAAGGTGATTGCATATCCCTTCACTAGTAATAAGTACCGTGCACGCACGAGTTTTTCACATATATCAAATCTAGTTTAAAATTTTAGTTTACTATATAGACATATAATAATTTACCCGTGAAAATTATGATATAAGTACAACTAATAAATATGCATGAGTTTTTCATTATGTATTAATATCTACTAATATTGTTTGAAAATTTTTATTGGATGAAAGATTTAACTAATTTGTCTATCTGACATAGATGTTTAAGTTTAACTATCAATATAATGTTGTACAAAATGTGCGAGTTTGGTAGCATATAATGAGTGTGAATGAAGTTAAAATATACTCCGTAAAGTTTTTTACAAATGTTTTTCGGGGTATCCGTATATAAATTTTAAATAACAGTACATGTGTCGTTGTTTAAGTACAATCGGGTATATTTATTTTCATATCACAGTAACTTATGCTTACTATTTGATATTTATATTACCGTCAATAATAATTTATCCGTATTTAATATTTAAACCCGCGTATGTAAAAATTATATTTTAAATAGGATAACATGAGTTCTTATTTAACATACATAGTTAAAAAAAATTAGTAGATGAAAAAAAAATTTAATTTTAATTGATGAAGTCTCAAACTAGTACTCATGTAATTGTAAATAAAGTCTATTTTATAAACTATAGGGGTATAATGTATAGGTGGTTATTTTTTTTTATTTTTTTTTAAATTATTAAAAATATGAAGACTTGTAATTTACACTTAGCTCCATATAATTTAATTAAAATTCAACCACTAAAGTTCTATTAATTACTTTATCTTTTTTTAAGTTTTTGTTTTCATAAATTTGACACTTATATTTTTATGCATTTTTTTTAACCAAATTTCTCCACCAAATTTATTAATTTTGACCAAAATCAATTTAATTTTGACTTTCTATTGACCAATTATATTGCTTGATTTTGGTTACATGTCAAAATCGAGCTCTCCTATTAGTCTAATTTTGTTTTTCAATAAAAGGGATTTATGAAAACACTCCGAAATAATTTAATTCTTTTATTATATAAAAGATTAGTCCATTGATTTGACCCTCTATACTTTTATTATTAAATAAATTACCATAAAAAACACTTATCACATTCAATTAAAAAAGTAAACACTTTCAAACGCATTTATCAAAATCAACACTTCGGGAATTTGATATTTGCTCACCATTCCATTTTGCTCGCCGTTTCAAAAAAAGACAAAGACTTTTTCGCTACAAAACAAAAAACATGAAATAAACACTTTCAAACGCATTTATCAAAATCAACACTTTGGGAATTTGATATTTGCTCACCCTTCCATTTTGCTTGCCGTTTAAAAAAAGACAAAGACGTTTTCGCTACAAAACAAAGAACATGAAGAGCAAATGCTTGTTCTAGGGATGAGCATTTCGTACCGAATATCGGAACCGAACCGGAACCGTACCGGTACCGTACCGAAACGGTACCGATCTCGATATACGGTACGGTACCGGTACTACGAAATAAGGAGGAAAAAAATTCGGTACCACTAATTCGGTACGGTACCGGTACCAAATCGGGAAATTCCCGAAAAAAAACGGGAAAATCCCGATTTCCCGGTACCGGTACCAGTACCGATACCCGAATCCCGTTCGGTACGGTACCGGTACCCTAATTTATGCTCGGGAAAAATTCGGTACCACTAATTCGGTACGGTACCGGTACGGTACCGGTACCATGCTCATCCCTAGCTTGTTCGCTTCATGTTTGCTCGCCTTTTTCATTACAAGACAGATGATATGAATAGCAAATGCTTACTCGCTCTCATATTTGCTTGCCGTTTTCAAATGAATGTTCGTATTTGCTTGCCGTTTTCAAATGCTTGTTCGCTTCATGTTCGCTCATTTCATCAATTTTTGTCAAACGGGTTTAGATGGTTCATTTTAGTAAAGGTGGAGAAAAAGTTTTCTCTTTATTATTTTTCTTTTGTTGTCATTTTTGCTGTTGTTGTCTTTAATTACATATATAATTATTCTTGCTAAAACTATTTTCATTTTAAAATAATTGTATTATTAGTATTTTTGTATATCTCTAATAAAATCTTTAATTATGTAAATTGAATAATACTATGGTCTCGCCAACAAAGATACAACAATATGAAAAAAAATATTAAAACATGAATAAAGTACACAAATGAAAATTAAATAACCAAATTAAGGTTGTCAAAATTGAGGTTTTACCTAAAATTATTTTTGTTTTTGCAAAATTAAGTTCCTAAGATCCCATCAAAGTGCATTTTCTTGCTAATACCTGTCATGGGTCATAACGTTATACGCTTTACATATCTGTTGAATATCAAAAACGAATTTATAAGATAGCTTGAGAATAATTTTGAAGTTTACAAACATCATCATAATAAAAATAGTGAAATATATTTAACTTGTTCAATTCTTTATAGTTAAATGAACAACTTTTGGAGATAAGAAAAAAAAGACATGAGTCATAAATATGCCAAAGATTCAGAACATAAAAAGTTAATCTATTTCAAATGTTTCGGTAACTTCATCTCCCGCAACCAAATGAAAATTATATTCTTTTTTAGAGTCTTCATCATGGCTTTGTATGTTAGAAAAATATACATATTATGTAAAAACTTAGAACCAGAATATAAATAATATGGAAAAATATAATAGTATGGAAGAAAAAAAAAATACAAATCTTATATAAGTTTTGGCAAAAAAATAATACAAACTAATCAAATTGTGTAACAACCGTGATTTTAGCAGGTTAGTTAGACTTTTAGCCTTGAGTTAATCTAACTTTGTTTGATGTGGTTTGAGTAGTTATATGGGTATATGAGTGTTATTGTGTGTTATAGTGTGATTAGTATTTGGGTTAGCACTAAATCCCTTCGCGTTGTGGTTGTTGTTGTGATTTTTGATGATGTTGATTTTAGGAAAGTTCATTTTGATCACCCATGTGGTGTAGAAATGGCTTGTGTATATTTGGCATTTTGAGGTTTTGCGTAACGAGTCTTCGTTCAAGTAATTGAGCGTTAGTAAGTTACGGGAATGTTGTTTTTGTGAGAAATGTTTATGGAGTGTGTGAAAATCTATTTTTGGAAACTTTATTTTGAAAATGAATATTTTCCGGTTTGTCGTAAAATTAAGGTTTATCGCGAAAGACATTAGGTTTTGTTATGAGAATGCATAAAATATAAAAAATATGAGGTTTTTAGTGTAATAATTTAATTTAATAAAAAAAAATAAAAATGATATGGAGGGGGTGTACGGTCGGCCAAGGAGAGAAGGGGGAAAAAGAGACCCAATTGTAACCCAATTACAACTCTAAGTTAGGTAATTATCCACCAATTAATATAAATACAAAATCAAGACTCCCAAACCTATTTTTCCTACATATTTGGTCGATCCCCAAGAGGAGAGAAAAAGAAAAATTAGGGTTTTGCTCTTGAAGCCAAAAATCAAGCGTATGGTATACTTTTGATACTAGTTTTCATTCAATTAATGTTTTATTGTTATAATTCGTGTAATATTAATTATGATGGAGTTAGGGTTTATATACTTCTGTAAATTAATAAAGTAAAACATGTTAGGATGATTAGATGTCAATAATATGGTTAATAGTTAAGGGAATTGAGTGTTAAACGTGTTAGATTATGTGTTAGGGTTTGAACAGAAAACTATGGCTGTAAAGATGTGAGTGTAAATAACAGATGGTGAAGAGTTAAGTCACGAATTTTAGGTCTAAATTGAAGTATAATGAAATAGCTTTCCAAAAAGTCCAGCCACGATCGATTTTAAGGTTGGGAAGTCGGTCTTTTGATTTTTCTTTGTTAAGGTGTCAAAGCTGTCAAACCGGGACAGATTTTGGGTAAAAGTTTGAGGGTGTTTTGTGGTTGTAAAAGTGGTATTTTGACTAGACCTTCTGGAATAGTTAAGTATTAGGTTATATTAGACTACCACTAAAAGGATTCGCGATAAAAACTTGCGGAAGTATTTTATGTAAATCAAAACTTTTTGGTGTGCGTTCAGATCCGAATTTGAGTAGTTGACAAGTTTGATTTTCTTTTGAGTATTTGTGTGTGTTATTGGTCCATGGCCTTCTGGGATTAGCTTCTATGCTTATGAGAGACCATGATGAATTTTTGGTGTGAGTTCTTGAGCGTTATTTGTCGTGATTTTATGTGGGCGAATGTACCCAAAAATTCTGCGTTTTCTGATTTTAAGAGTGCAAGGGATTTAGTGAGTATTAAGTTATGGTAGTGGTTAGTATGGTGTCTAGGAGATCCATGGTGGGTCATATGAGTCTTAGACATCCATCATATGAGTATTACATGGGTTATAGCTTATAGCTTGACCGCGTGTAACGTAAACTTGTTTGTGTTGTATAGATTGTGATATGTGTTTGTTGGAAGCTGCAAAGTTGAAGTGAGTTCATAGTCCCACTTTTATATTGTTTTTAAACTTGGGATGGAAATGATGCTTGTATTAAAGTTACTGTGATTATGTGTTTTAAATGTATGGACTTACGAGTGTTATTATATATGTTTGCATGCTAAGTGATTATTGCGTGATGAAAACTGTGTGGGAATCGAGAGTAGAACTGTACCTGAGATGAGAAGGGTAGAAATGTACCCAAGTGGAGAAATTTGTGTGGGAATTCAATTGGGATGATGTTTATCCTGTTGCTCGCGCATGCGACTCAGTTGATGAAAGAATTGGATCGGTGGACACGTTCCGTCCTAACTAAATGGATCGGGGGACACGTTTCGTCCCATTGGTTGTTTTTAATTGTGTGATTGTGTGTTTACGTGTATAATAACTTGTCTTGCTGTTATGCTATGTGGTATAATCACAGTTAACTGGTTGCCTACGGTGTGTGTCTAAACCTATGAATCTCACCAACATTATGTTGATGTTTTAAGCATCATTTTTAGGTGAGCATTCTAAGACCAAGGTAGAGAGCAGCGATTAGGCGAGACCTAGTTTGCATTAGATGGATTTGGTTTATGTTTGGATTTGATTTTGTTTGAATTTTGGTTGTGATATGATTACGACTTTCATTTAGTACCTTGGAGTTTATTGAAGATATTTTTGGATTACATTTGGTTATTTATTTTGGTATTTGGGTATTGTTACAGCACTTCGTGTTGTACTTGCTCTATTTATGTGCATGTAGTGTTTTCTCTATTAGACACCAGGTGTTGTGATGATATCCATGAAGTTACACACTCGCGTTTTCCGCCTTGGCGAGGTGTGACAAATTGGTAAGATCGGATCGAGTGCTTATCCTAAGATTTTACGAACTATCTCACTATCTTATGTACGATCTTACAACACACACGATCCTAAAACGATTCTGCAAGTATTTTATAGGTGGGATCATACGATCTTACGGACGAACTTGCGAGCTTAACGACCATGACCAAATTTTCTCATCGAAAGAAGGTTAAAATAAAAAATATAAGTTTAAAAAAAATGTATAACAACATTCTTTTATTTTTAATATCTAGGTTTCTATATTATGGAATTAAAAAAAATAAAAAATAAATAAATAAACACAACAAATTCGCAATAGCGTTTGATTTTGACAAAATTAGTCATCCACATTTGCAACAAGATTAATACACTTTTACTAATTTGCTCCTAAAAGTATTGTGGATGTAGTTACTGTTGGAAAATTTAGTGCACTTGAGGGATCAATTCACACCTGGTAATGGGTTTGGAGGTATGAAGTATACACCACATTTGGTCACTGAATCCCCTGACTCAATAGTGGTTATGTATTAAATCTGCTGCTAGGATTCTGCTGACAGCTGATCCTGCTGCTAGGATTCTGCTGACAGTTGATCCTGCTGATAGGTGATTCTGCTGCTGATAGCATTCTGCTGCTAGTGTGATTCTGCTGCTGGCATTCTACTGCTAGTGTTATAGTTTCCACTGATAACCACTGATCCCTATTATTATGGAAAGTATTATGATATAATTAATGGGCCGTTAATTATACATAATTTCATGGGCTAGGGTTTTGAGTATTCTCTATTATAAATAGAAGACACATCATTCTGAATGGATATACTGGATACGTTTTACAATTCGATTAACACAAAACCCTAAACACTTCTATACGCATCTGGTTCTTGGTTTGTGCCTAGAGCAAGAACATCACTTGGTCTTATCCCATAGAGATATTCGTGTAACCCAGGCATAGGGTCGAATAGTTTCTATTGGAAAGTGATACCACGATTTCAAATGAATATCCGGTACCTTTATTGATTATCTTAACCCTAATCTGGGAACCGTTATCCAAATAACAACCAACAGTTCCTCGGTTGATATCAATATTTCAAAGAAAGTATTGCACAATTTATTCACTCCGTGTTTTTTAAAGGGATTAGATATTGGTAACCTTCTTAAAACTCAAGTAAATACCTCGTTAATTATATTTTTATTTTTTTAATATAATTTTGCTTTATTATAAACCTGCTAAATAGAATATAAAATGTAAAGTATAATAAGTCAAAAGTAGTAAAATACAAAAAATACGGAGCAGAAAACCATAAAAGACTGTCTTATCATGTTAACAAAGTTGATAAAAATGTCGGAAAATAGCTGAAGATAAAATATAATGTTTGACAAGTCAAAAATAGTAAAAGTCATATAAAAACGGTTTTGTACTGTTAATAAAGTAGGTATTATTATCAAAAGTTGTACCAACAAAAGATACAGACCGTTTATAAAAAAAAAGACGTTTCGCGATCCGGTAACGGGTATGACCTTAGCTACTCCGAGATACCCAATCTCCATCCATGATTGATGCATAAGAGAACGCTCATCATCTTTTATTTTGCAACGTAGATTTTTTTGGAAATATCCGAGCAAAAATCCAATCTCTCATTATAGAACCACAGAAAAATAAAAAAAGAAAAAACCTATGGCTAAGAGTTAAGCTACATAAGACTATAAGAAAATTACGTGCACCTTCTAAAAATTGAATATTAAAGGTTAATTAACAATAAATAAATAATGTCAAGATAGTGCGGCGAAATATCCTTCGTACATTTGTTCAATATGATTTTGACCAAAAGCGTATAAATCTTTAACTAAAGGTCTAAAACTGAAGATAAGATAATGTTATGACTTTGTGTATAGCAAAAATGAAAAATGCCTGCTGGATCTTGATTAATAATCAAACCGCGGCATCTCAACTAAACAAATGAATTTACAGAATTTAGAATTGTACAACTTCATTTTTACATGCATAAAAATACATCTTGATCGGTAAATACATATAAAATTTCATATATGAAATCTACCTCCTTGAGCAGAATTCGGCGTTTAACTAAGAGGGTTTCTTTTTTTCTCTACACCTCACATTTATATAAGCCATTTATTGAAGAGGATAATATAATTTTGGGAAAATGATCACTGCTGTAACAGCAGTGATCAGTAGCTGCTGTCAAGGCTTCGTGGGGGGGCCATTTTTGCTGCAAAATGAACATTCAAGGACCATTTAGTAACATCGGGGGGTGGGTTTTGTGTGTTACAGCAGGTAACTCCTTGCTGTGTTACAGCAGGGATGTTATCCCCTATAATTTTTGCCTTGTGGATATAGACCAAACAATGAAAATAGTAGGTCACATTTAAAAAAGAAATACTATTAAATTACTAGATTCCATTATCCCTCCCCATATAAATGAAACATTCCTTAAGACTACTCCGAGCAGCACATCATCTCACCTTTTGTTTCAGCGTCACATTGGTTTTCTCTCTCTTATCACTTCCTCTCACTTTTCACCCAAATATTCACATTCACTCATCTTTCATTAAAATATTCGCTTTTATAAAAACGCACCTCACTAAATACTCCGCACATACTCACAAACCAAATAATAAATGTACTCCCTCCTTTTCAAAATTATTAGCATGAGAGAGAAATCGTTAAGTTTAATAAAAGTGTGAGAACTTTAATTTTTAACCACTAAAATAAAATATTTCATTATATTATCTAGTTTTTACTTAATAAAGAAAGAGGACAATCATTTTGAAACATCCTAAAAAGAAAATATAGACAATAATTTTAAGACATAGGGAGTAATAAAAACATAAAAGGAGGCCCACTTTGCATGAATGCATATGAGGTGAGGACTTTACATTTGGTTGCCTTGTTTGGGCTCCTTGGTGTTATGCCTAAGCTGAGCTCGTTATGTTGCCTTAATCCCTTTTCCTCAGAGCAGCCAAAGGGTTTAGGCTGGATGTAACAAGGCTATCAAGTCGCTGCCCATGTGGCCACCAAAAAGACTAGTCTCTTTTATTACACTTGTGGTACAGTACTCGATCGCATAGGCATGAAAAGGAGAAGTAGATCGGCTACATGACCTACTTGTATGCATGTTTGTGTGTATAAAGTGTATTTTTGTAAAGTATGTTTATTGTGGCGTGAGTTATCTTATTACACCAAGTTAATCATGAAGTAATTTATGAGAGAAAAAGCTGAGGTGACAAAAAGATGAAAATAACTTGAGGGTCCTTATTAACCTCGGTTTTAATGCCCAATTGCCCATACCTGTTCTAATCAGTTAATTTTACCTAACGACAACTTAAGTGTTGAGTGTTTTGCTGCCTAATAGATTAAAGTTTTAAAGATACTAAATAAGGATTAATCACATGTTTTCAGCACAAGGTGGTTGTTTTTTTCTTTTTTGTTTATATCTTTTCCAAAGAGGTTGTATAAATAAGGCAATAAAATTAGTGGTTGTTGTACTTGCAAAAGAAATAGTTGTAGTATTCTCCATATAGAAGCTGATTTTTATTTTTATTTTTTTTTATTATTTTATTTATGTGATTGAATTAATAAGAAAAACTCAAAATAAAATTAATAGAATTTTAGCAAGTTACTCGTACCTTTTATGCTCCTAGACACATTATTTTTAGTAAATTAAAATCTTGGAATGAATGATACTCCGTAGGAAGTCAAGATGTATGACCTAAAAATTAGACAAGCAAAAGTAAAAGCTAACAACTAAGAGCATCAACAATGCAAGGTTTGAAGAAAGACTTTTTGCATTTAATGCCTTAAATGCATTTCATATTTAATGAACAAGGTTTGAGGAAAGACTTTGTGTTTCACAAGTCTTTCTAAAAACCTTATAAAAAAGCTTTCAACACTATGGATAAAAACCCTTTACAAAGGCTTTTTAAAATAGTAAAAAGCTTTTAAAGCTTTTTGCATAAGAGATGCTCTAAGAAGATATGGATACATCAAAATGCACAAATAACCATTTTACTCACGGACTCCAAACGAACATTTAAATCCACGTTAATGCCTTTTCATGCACAACAAAATAAGCACAAAGCGATTTAATGGTTCGTTTATTCCCGTCGATATCATATATATCGAAAATTATTGACAATTCTTTTATTAAGACAAAAACTCGAACGATAGCTTTCGCTTGACTTATTGCAAAATCTTCCTTAACGCTGCGTTCTCGAGTTTTTCTAGGTGGGAATGGAAATGATGTGAAAAGAAGAGAAAAGAAATGAAAAGGAAAGGAAAGAAAGTTGATTTTATATTTCGTGTTCTTGAGTTGAAATGAAAGGAAAGGAAATGAAATAATGTTGTGTTCTCGAGTTGGGAAGAAAAGAAAGAAAAAGAGACATAATTACATTTATGCACTTTTAGATATGTTCATTTTATCATAAGAGTCGAATATGAGTAAATATTGAAAGTTATATTGGTCATTATATACTAAATAGTGCGAGTGTAAAATACTTTCCGTCCAAATCCGCCCATATTTGGGCGGAAAATTCTTATAGGAAAATCACTAGAATTTTCCTATCATTTCCTTCCTGTTTCCTTTCCTTTCTGTCCAAAAAAAACTCGAGAACACAATAAAATTTCAATTTCCTATCATTTCTTTTCTTTTCCTTTTAAAAAATAACTCGAGAACGGAGCGTAAGAGATATAATTCCTGGTTTGTTTTCTATAAATGATTTATGTCGATAGTTAGGTTGGGTGGTCTCATCATGGAGCCTTACAATAATAATTACTGTACTAGTTTCAGAACATGTGCATGTATGGAGTTTGGTTATACAATATGACGGGTAAAAATATATTGTGAAAATATATAAATTCGTGATTTTGTAATGTTAAGATTTTTTTATAAAATTATATTAAAATTTTTATATTTATATAGTTATAATACTTGTGTACGCACGAGCTATTACATTATTTTTTGATCATGTGTTTATATCGATTAATATTTTGTAAAGATTTTCTTTGAACAAATCATTTGATTTTGTTTAACTAGCATAATATTTAGATTTATCTTGTTAAAATTTACTCTATATATCATATTCAAGACATTATATGTGTTCAGTAGCACATAATGACTTTGAAAAAATGTGTCATTGTTATATGTAGAATCTCCTACGTTGATCATGACTTCCTTTTAATATTTATATTTCAGTTAACAATAATTTAAGTCGATTTTAAAAACCGTGCGCGAGTTAAAATTATAAATAGTAATGACATGAGATGTTATTGAGTGGATAATTAAAAAATAATATTTTTTCGGATATCTTTACTTAATCTCATAAAGAGTATTAATAAGTCTTTTTTATATGCGCAATCTCATTTATTCATTTACATGTCACATTAACTCGTTTTTTTCCCATATTTATTAATTTCATGCAAATGCGTTAGTTTAATATATACCAATAATAATATTTATAAATAATATTTTATTGTAATTTTTTTATAAAATAAGAAGTATAAATATATTTATTAAATTTAAAGTTGTTAAAAAAAAAAGAAAACTGATAGTATAATTTATTTAATATTTAACAAATAAAGTTTTATTAATATTATTTTTTATCCCTCCAAAATTGACGCATACATTTTTTAGTACAATTTATAAAGAGCGTTGATTGGCATATCTAATTGGTATGCCTAATAACATGCATAATCTATGTGGCAGCATATTATTGGTAACTGGAGAGGGACCCGTTTTAAAACAAACCAATAAACTATTGCCACATCAATTTAGGCACACAATTAGTCATATTTTTAGGCATCCAAATCATTTCTCATTTATAAATTAGACAATTTAATAGTTTAACCAAATTGGGCTTCAATTTCGATTTTTATCAACCAATCATATTGCTCGATTTTGTCACGTGTCAAAATAAAGTAACCTGATTGGTCACATTGCTCGATTTTGCTACGTGTAAAAATAAAATAATCTAATTGGTCCCCAAATATTGCCAATAAGATTTTTTTGGTAAAACTGATTTTAAATAAAGTAATGTAATTCTTTTATTATATGAAAAATTGAAAGTGAACAAACAATGTAAACGGGGCTTTCCAGTTTACGCTATATATTTATTACTTGTAGTCGGAATCATTAGCTATGGATGTTTGACTCAACATGGTTTTCGTAATTTGGAAGAGAAAGAGGAATGAAATGGTTATCTTGTATAATAGAAAATGAGATTTGTTAGACTAATGTTTGTCAGTTTTAGAGGTTAAGGTTTATGTGGAACTGTATATGGGCATTTCGACTAACATGAAGTTGTAATAACTTCTAGTCTCAAAGAAGAATCAGGTGGTTATGCACAACAACACTCACAACCACAATCATAACCACAATATCTAAAGTGAGTAAAGAGATAGACACCGTGGTTCGGGATGGGGGGTCTATACCATCCTTATGTAGAGTTGCAAATTCACGACACCAATACGATTACTAAGTATAATCTTTATGGTGTATTACAAACCGTTACAACTTCACTCCACCGATATGTGCAAAGATCGACTCTTCACTAAGAAAAGCTACTCCCAACAGTATTTTGCCCTCGAAAACCACCCACAAGAATATCGTGACTCGACTTAACCACTAAAATCACAAAGACTTCCTCACTGAAAGTATCAAAACCCAACTAGATCAACACACGATCTAGGCTTGACCACCAAGGTACAAGACTTCTACAACCAAATCGAATGAATGATAGTTGTTATTTAAACCAATTCCTAAACTAACATAGAGACTCGATTCTAGTATAAAAGGGATAAAGAAGAAGACCCTCGACACAATTCACAAGAGTGGATTAGGTTATTGTAAATCTCTCTTGCGTAAGTTAAGTGTTCTTTCAAGTTTATAACACAATAATATAGTAGACTTAGAGGGTTGAGAGAAAATAAAATAGGAAGAAAGCATGATTGGCAAGAGGTAAGTAAACAAATGACAATAAAGGGGTATTTACAACCAGACCCAAAAATAATCCTGACACGCTTGGTCACGCGATGGAGCGCTGCTTACACGCTGGTGCGCCAATTAACGCGTCAGGACCAGTCTCAAGATTTTTTTTTTGCGGGTTTTGATATTAATATTGACTCTTGTTAAACCCCCAATTGCACTTCACCTTTGACCTTTTCAATAAAATTCAAACACTCAAAGTAGGAAAAAGTCAACAAACTCATTTAGTCAAGGTTTTGGTATTTAAAAACATATGTAAAGTGAAAACTAGATAGTTAGGGGTTTAATTCAATCTCAAAGAGAAATGGAAGAACAATTGAATGTTGTATATTGGATAAAACTTTGCCTCCCACATTTGAAATTCAAATTTCACATTCAAAAACTAGTTGTTATAAAGATGAGTTGTATGATGTGATAGTTGAGTGTCTAAGAGAGATATGTAAGAGAGTTGTAAAAGTATGTGAGGGGAGTTAGTTGGCAAAGCAAAACTTGGAGATGAAGGGTTAGTAGATGTGAGTGAGAGTGTAAGAATGTGTCATAGCATGGGTTGGCAATCTCAAGCTTGGAGAGGAAGGAGTAGAATATGTGAGTTGTAATTTGAAATTCAAACTCAAATTGGTTAGTGATTGTGATAAAGATGATTGCAGGAGAAGCAAAGTGAATGACACAGTGTAAGAGTGTGTAAGATATGTGATTTGAAAATAAAGGTGTAGAGGTAACTTGGAGAAGGTAGAGATGGGGAAGGTTCATTCAATTTCAATTTCAAATTGGGAAGGTTGTGTGTGTGTAAAAGTAGGCGTGTGATAGTATGTGTGTATGGGGTGTTTCATATTCAAGTTTAAATGTTAAGAGTGTGTGAGAAGTAGTATAGTGTATAGGTGTGTAACAAGATGATGTATAGAGAAGTAAGGTTGAGGTGATAGGTTGTATTTGAATTCAAATTTAAATCAAATAGTTGTGAGAAGATATGTATTTAGGAAGTTTTAATGTAGAAGATGAAGTATAGATTTCATTCTAAAGAATATGGGAATGTAAAAGATAAGAAGAATGTGTAGTGGATTGTGTTGGTATGTAAGGGACACAAGTACAAGTGTGTAAGAGAATGTAAAAGAATGTTTATATGGGATATTTAAAATATATTCAAATAATGTTTGTATTTCATACAAATTCAAGTATTCATACTTGATAATCCCTAGCAAACCCACAATCAAATCATTCACTAATTATCTTGATGCAAGTAAAATGAGGGCTTTGTATCAAGGTAAATCAACATCTCATAAATGAGAGAATTGTGTTTATGCAAAGTGACGACTTAATTGACCAATAAGGGAGTTAACCCGTCACATGAGTACAAATAGAGGTAAGGAATATGGTCAATTGAATATTTTCCTTTAAAGTTCTAGTGAAAGTACAAACCTCCTAGGTTTGAGGAAAAACAATTTTGCCTTGGCTCGAGGCTTTGTAAAAATGTTTATGAGTTGGCATTCTTGTTAAATAAGGAGGATATGTTTTAGGTATCTCTCTAAGTCTAAATCTTAAAGTAAACTTCTCAAATATCATGTACTGCCCAATGGAAAGAAGCACCTTACTCAGGTAATAGGAAAACCGACTTTAAAAAATCTAAACGCCCAAAATTTAGCAACTAGCGCGCTGGCCATATGTAGCTCGCGCGAGTCAACGCACCAGCCCAGGATACTTTATTTTTTCAGTTTTTATCACTTGTGATTTTAAGTGTTTCGAATGTAAATTTATTATCATTAGAACATTATAAAGGGACATGGTTATTATTGCGCCAGCAGTATCACTTAAACAAGAGTTTGTGCAAGAATGAAACATAAGCTTATACTAAGATCGAGACATGACCATTTTAGGACGGTAGGTATCAAATTATTGTGTTCAGGCAATCAGTGTAATAAGGGGTACCCCTTACGCGTGACGACGTTCGATAATGATGGTGATAAAAGCAAATGATTGCGTGATAGGGTACTTTTTGAGTATATGTGATTGTGTGTGTGTTTGTTTGTTTAATTGTGGTATAGATAAATGATGAGTAGTAAGTATGGATTACATTATGTAAGTGAATGGACATAAGAAAATGTGATTACGCGACGATGCAATATTACACTTTTATGAATGACTACTTCAACTAGTCACATAACGAGCGTAACAAGTCACCCAACCACACGCGGTTGTTGACTAGTCAACATTATTGACTCACCACCCTTCACTCGCCATTCATTGGTACTCATATGCGTGAATGTGTGATTACTAGAAATTTGGTTGGTTAATTGGTTAGCTTTGCCAAAAATAAATAAATAAATAAATAAATTAAAATAAAAAATAAAACAAATAAAAATAATAAAAGATTTTGTGTATGTACGTATATTGCGGAATATATGTGTGGTTTTACAATGTATAGTCAAATAGTAATATACTTTCTGTGTTTCAAAAATATTGTCATTTTTATTTGAGATGTCCCAAAATAATACTCCGTAGCTCCTTTCGTGCGTCAATCAATCAAAAGAGATTTAGTGAATAAAGATGATATTTAATTAGTTGAAAAGTGTAATGGTCCAAGTTTTATTAAATTGCGTGATTTTTATTTGAAAAGAATAATTTTGAGACAAAGGAAATAGTTGTTAACAAACAATAAAGTTCTAGTGGCTGGTTTAATGAGAGCAAATACCTATGTCATAGCTAAGTGATATACGAATACACCATCACCACACCCCTCCTTATTCTATATAGTCTTACGAGCAATCATACGAGACATAAATTTGTAAGTTGCACCTTTTCTATTTAAAAAAAAACCCGTGCAAGCGATGTCTTTAATTTATTTTACGATGAAATATAATTATGTAATTACTCCTCCCATTTCAGAATAATTGACTACTGACAAAAAAAAAAAAAAAAAAAAAAAAAAAAAAAAAAACAGTTTAAGAAAAAAAAAATTATTACTCCCTCCGATTCAAAATAATTGTCGCCTTTTTGACTTTTAAAGCATTTAATTTTCAAAATTGACTTAAGTATTTTGTTTATATTTTACTAGTTATAATACCTGTGCACGCACAGGGTTTTTAAAATTTTGATTTGATTATGTATTATTATCGATTAAAAAGTGAACCACTTAACATGTTTCAAATAGTTTTACTTAGTGGACTAAAGATAAAAAAAATCATATGTATATATGTTTTAATCTACCTATTATTTTAGGAGAATACTTTTGGATTAAAAATTATATTTTATTATTCAAGCAAAATCACATGATAATACTTGACTTGCATGAGATGTTAGTAATATATGCTTTTAGTTTTGCAAACCCGTGCTATCAATTTACGATGTGTTTTGTAATTGTGGTATTTCTTTTACTTATATTTTCGTTATGTAGTTTTTCTTTTTTTTTATTTAGGAGGTGATTCCTATCAAATAAGGATTGTGATGCATGCATTTTTTTATAATTTAAAGAAAACACCTTCTATATTAAAGAATGGCTATCTAACCGATGTGTTTTTGTTTGTTTTTTTTAATAATTAACTTTGTATAACGTTTTTAACTGACAGAGATGTTGAGTTTGAGGTTAATATTATTATTTAACTTTAACTATTGATATCATGTTGTATAAAATGTGCGAATTTAGTGGCACATCATGAGTCGTTGTTATAAGTAGAATCGCGTATATTTATTTTCATATCAAGGTAACGCATGCTTACCATTTGATATTTATATTCCCGTTACTAATAATTTAGCTGTATTTCAAATTCGTGTACGCATAAATTAAACTTTTATATAGTAACATGAGTCTTTATTTAAAAAAAATATTCTAATAGATGAAAGTTTAAAACTAACGTTAGTTTAAAAAGTATTTAACGTATATTAAAACTAATTCGCATATTTACTAAATTTACTTTAATTGATGAGAGTAAAAAAAATAAATAAAAAAAATAAATAAATAAATAAACTATTACTCATGTAATTTTAAACAAAGTTAACATTATAAAGTATAGGGGTATAAAGTGTAAGGGGTTAATTGTTTATTATCTAAAATTATTAAAAAATATGGAGACTTATAATTTTATACTTAACTCTAATATATTTAAAATTCAACCACTAAGGTTTTATTAATTACCTCCTCTTTTTTTAAGTTTTTATTTTCATAAATTTGACACCTATATTTTTATGTGTTTTTTTTATCAATCAAATTCTTCACAAAATTAATTAAAGTTTGACCAAAAATCAATTCAATTTTGACTTTTTATTGGCCAATCATATTGCTTGATTTCGCTTATGTGTCAAAATCGAACTCTCCTATTGGTCCAATTTTTTTTCAATGAGAAGGGTTTTGCAAAAACACTCCGAAATGATGTAATTCTTGTATTATATAAAAGATAATAATTGATGCAAAATAAATGAATGGATGAGTTTTTAATGTATTTTCATTCATATAATTTTCATCATGTAGTATATAAAAGAAACAAAAATATTTAAAGTTAAAGTTAAAAAAAAAAAAAAAAAAAAAAAAAAAAAAAAAACTTTAAAATTTAAAAGAGAACAATTATTTTGAAACGGAAGAGGTACTGTTTTACAACTATTACTTTTTGCATAATGGCTGTTTTTTAATCTTTAACTAATTAATTAATATATTTTTTATTAACTTGATCAAACGTTTTTAACCACTTTTCGTTGTGAACAATTAAATTGAAAAATAAAAGAAATAACATGAACAATTAATTTAGGACGTAAAAAGTATGTTGATAAAAAAATCAATAACCAACAACCCCACAAGTATTTGTGTTAACTTCATTAGACATATAGTCCGTAATAAATAAGAATCGAAAGCTGAAAAGTTATCGTTGTATTTAGTCAAATCAATATAAAAGTCATTGCATCCATTTATAGAAAAGAAAAAGAAATAACATGAGTAATTGAATAAAAAAAAAAAAAAAAGAGTTAATTGCATTTTTGGTCCCTGTGATTTGGCAAATTGCAGATTTGGTCCCTAACTTTTTGAAAGTGCACCAGACGTCCTAATTTTCAAGTTTTCGTTGCATTTTTGGTCCCTGACCAACATCAAATGACTAAAATACCCCCATCACTATTTTCTTTTCAGGTTTTTTACATAAAGGGCCCTTGTGTTGCGCCAGACTTTACAAAAATCATCTTTTTTTTTTTTTTTTTTAACTTTTAAAATTAGTATTATTTTTTAATTAAATAATATTTTAAAAATATTAAAGATATTCCAAAAATAATCAAAAATATTAAAAAAAATTCATACTTTTTTTTTTTTACGTTTTCGTCTGTTTTTTTACGTTTTCTTCCGTTTTTTATACATTTTCATCTTTTTTTCTTACGTTTTCGTCCGTTTACGTCAGTTTTCTTACGTTTTCATCTATTTTTTTACGTTTTCGATTGTTTTCTTCCGTTTTCGTCTGCTTTCTTACATTTTCGTTTGTTTTCTTACGTTTTCGTCCTTTTCTCGTCGTTTTCGTCCGTTTTTTCACTTTTTCGCCCGTTTTTGTCCGTATTCACACATTTACATTCGTTTTCGTCCGTTTTTTCACGTTTTCGTCCGTCTTCGCTCGTTTTTGTATGTATTTATACGTTTCCGTTCGTTTTTACACGTTTTCACACGTTTTTGTCCTTATTTACACATTTTCATTCGTTTTCGACCATTTTTACACGTTTTCGTTCATTTTTCCCAAATATTTTTTTTTCGAAAAATATTCTTTTTTCGAAAAATAAAAAATTATTTTTTTTTTCAAAATTTTGTTAATTTCGAGAAATAAAAAATCAAGTTTTTTTCGAAAACGTGCGAAAACGGACGAAAACGTGTAAAAACGGTCGAAAATTAATGAAAATGTGTAAATACGGACAAAAACGGACGAAAACGTGCGAAAACCGACGAAAAAAGGACAAAAACGTGTAAAAACATGCGAAAACGTGAAAAAACGGACGAAAACGTGTAAAAATGGTCGAAAACGAACGGAAACGTGTAAATACATATAAAAACGTGCGAAGACGGACGAAAACGTGAAAAAACGGACGAAAACGAATGTAAATGTGTAAATACGGACAAAAACGGTCGAAAAAGTGAAAAAACGGACGAAAACGGGTGAAAACGACGAAAAAAGGACGAAAACGTGCGAAAACGGACGAAAAAGCAGACGAAAACGTAAAAAAAAAACGTATAATACGAATGAATTTTTTTGAATATTTTTGATTATTTTTTTGAATATTTTTGAAATATCTTTAATATTTTTTGAATATTATTTAATTAAAAAATAATACTAATTTTAAAAGTAAAAAAAAAAAAAAAAAAAAAAAAAAAAAAAAAAAAAAAAAATGACGAGTTTTGTAAAGTCTGGCGCAACACAAGGGCCATTGATGTAAAAAAACTGAAAAGAAAATAGTGATGGGGTATTTTAGTCATTTAATGTTGGTCAGGGGCCAAAAATGCAACGAAAACTTTAAAATGAGGACGTCTTGTACACTTTCAAAAAATTGGGGACTAAATCTGCAGTTTGGCCAAAACACATAGACCAAAAATGCAATTAACTCAAAAAAAAAAGATAAAGTTAAAGTTAATACGTCCGTGATGGCGAAAGTATCTGGACCCACGAGCCCTCTCGCGTCCACATCACGACATATTTTTATTTTTATAAACTTTTAAAATCCAAATTATTTTAAAAACAAACTTTCTCTCTCCCTATATAAACCCCCAAATCTTCCCCCATCCAAACATCCCACTTTGTCCCCCCACCTCTCTCTATTACATAAACTTAATTAATCTCTAATTAGAAAAGAAAAAAAATGAACTCACCTGTTAACCAAAAACGCGTCCGTGTCGACTCGAACGACTCATCCGAGTTCGACTCACCCGAGTCGAAACGAATCCGAGTTGACCTACTCGAATCTCTAGAAGATTCCGACGAGCTAAACTCAGCGAGTCAAGACCTCGACTCGTTCATCAAAAGCTTCGAAGAAGAAATATCTCATCCACCGGAGAATACTACTTCCGGTGACCGGAGTTCTGATTCCGGTGAGTCAAGGCCGGAGATAGAGTTTTTATTAGAGGCGTCTGATGATGAACTCGGATTGCCGCCGACTGAGTCGGTGGTGAACGAGTCGGTTGGACTCAGTGAGTTGAACTGGTATGACTCGTTTGAGGATGGGTTTGAGTATGGTGATTTAAATACTGGTTGTGTGGGTGTTGGTGATGGTAATAATAATTGTGAAGGTGAATATGAAGTGTTGGATGGGTTATTTGATTATACGGATTTAGGGTTACCGGCTCTGTAGTAGTGATATGATGATGATGATGTTATAAGATTAATTTTTTATTTAATGGGTAATTTTTTTTAGAGATTTGTTGTAAAGTTTGTTTTATTTTGAGTTAGGAAATGGACAATGGAGATACACAGCTTTAGAATTGATTTTTTTTTTTTTTGGTTAGAAAATTACTCTCACAGTTTGCTAATTTTAGGACGTTACAAATTTAAAATTACTTTATATTATAATTAAGCCGAATATTGATTAGGTTTTTTTTTTAAATCGTGCGCATTTTGGCTGTGTTTGGTAAGGGATTATAGGGGCTTAAGCTTTTAAAATAAGTCGGCTAATAAAATAAGTTTCGTTTGTCATAAGGTTTATGGAATGACCTATAAAATAAGTCGGTTAAAAACTTTAGCCCTACAAAAGGGTTAAAAACTTTATTTCGGGACTTTTGAAGAATAAATTGTTATTTACCTGCAACTCATTTTTAGCTAAAAACTTTAATTATGTCATTTTTTGTAATTTTGCAATATAAGCTCCGGCCTCAACTCATTTATCAAACAAATTTATAAAAATACAAATTTTAATTTCGGATTAAAATATAATCTATAATCTATCAAATTTAAAAGGACTAAAAGTCTAAATTAAACATTCAAATAATAATAATAAATGAATAAACCGCTAAAAACTTTATCTTCCTCACAAAATCCAAACACAATACCCAGCAATAAACACACTGAAAAACACATACTAAAAACTCAACAACCCATACTAAAAAACTACATGTTATACTGACACTATAAACACATACTAAAATCAGCTTAGCCTTTTTGGTTTTTGAGAATGGTCATCACCTCTCCTGGGATCGGAATGATTATCCCTGCCTGATGGGTCTACATCCATCCCTGAATATCGTCCGCTACTGTAACTTCCCCACCATTATTGTAACTGTCACCTGTAATCTGCGTAGGTGTGCCCCCCCCCCCCCCCCCCCCCCTCCTGAGTGGACGAGAAAGAAAGGATTTCTCAGAGTAACCCCCCAGACCCAGGAGTCAACTGCCGTTCAAAAAAAAAAAAGACCCAGGAGTCAACTTTCCCGTAGGAGCATTCGGTACATGTATCAGTCTGTGAAAGAGTGAAAGGGTCATCACTATTGAGGATCTCCCACCTAATCTTAGATAGGTCGTTTGGGGGTTCGCCACCGTTCATTGTTGTGCAACTCCAACACATGTTGATACACCAATGCCGACCCAAACGACGTTGGTTTTGTTCTCCGATGTGGTAATGCCAACAACGCCAACGACACGTCGACACAACGCCGATCCCAACGTTACCACACCCACCCGCCTCTTATAAAATAGGTTACCTTCTAAATTTATCCTTGTTTGTTACAGAAGCTTATGAAAACTTTTATAAGCCATCATCACACGGCGGCTATTAAAATGGATGACTTATAAATAGGCAAATTATTTAAATACTTTTTAAAATATAATTGATTAAAACGCAATTACTTGTAATATATATGCATTTAATTGGACGTGTGTGATTTTACATTAATAATTTATAACTACAACTAATTCGTCAAACAACTTTATAAAAATGCAATTTCAACTTTCGGTTTATGATTTAAGCTCCAGTCACAACCCTAGTTTCAACCATATCACGAGACATCTCATAGACTTCACTTGGTTTGCATAAAAACATGTGAATTAAATACATCATTTCGGATATCAACTCTTAGAAATATCTCGCAATGTACATGAGGTTGTTAGGGTGAGAGGGGTTCGGGTCGAGGTGGCTGTTGGTCGCCATTGCATGTCTTGTTAACCACGAGCAATACATACAGTCGTTGCGAGGAGCCTTAGCCTTTGTGAAGGATTCATTTGTTCTATGTTTTCTTTTCTTCAATTTGTGTTATTTGATACTAGTTATAATACCTGTGCACGCACAGGGTTTTTAAAATTTCATTTTAATTATGTATTATTATCGATTAAGAAATGAACCACTTACATGTTTCAAATGATTTTTCTTTGTGGACTAAAAATATATGTATATGTTATAATCTACCTATTATTTTAGGAGAATGCTTTTGGATTAAAAAATATATTTTATTATTCAAGTAAAATCACATGATAATACTTGACTTGCATGAGATGTTAGTGATATATGTTTTTAGTTTTGCAAACCCGTGCTATCAATTTACGATGTGTTTTGTAATTGTGTTATTCCTTTTACTTATATTTTCGTTAAAAGGTGTAGCATATTTAGATAGCTTTGAAGATTGATTCATTTCCTTAATTATGAATAACCATCACATCATTTTTATTAATGTACCTTTTTGTTTGGAAAGTTGTATTTTCATAAGTTTGTGTTATTTACTTCTCATGTTTGATCATAAAATTACCAAATTAACATAGATGCTTACACTATAGCTTCATTATTACATAAAGAGAAACGAAAAAATACGTAATGGGTAGAACTCAAATTTAATCTTACGTTTATGTATAATGTATAAGAATAATTTTTCTCTAAGCCCGAACTATATAAGGAAATTATTATTACTTGTATAAGTAAATTATAAATGCATGAAAAAATGACAAAAAGTATATTCGCAAGTCTTTTAGGATTGTTTGAATCCTTACCGACTTTTCACTTTAATGCAACTTTTTTTACAATTGGTCTAAATCATCAAGGTAAAAGACACCCATATTTTAGACCGTTGGTTGACACTTATAGTGTTATCAATGATAGCAAACACCTGCTAAGTTTCATTGACTCATTTAAAAACAAATTACACTCCGAAAAGAATTCCTACCATAAAATTCCCTATATTGGCACTAAAACACATATTTGGTACATTAAAATACATTCATGTATTATCTAAATCAGCAACTCAACTAAATTATACATTCATAACTTGAGCAGGCATAGAAAATCATTCCACGACAATCAAGTGTTGATACTTAATCCTCCTCTAAAAAACGCACACAACAAATTGCATTACACTTTAGTTTGTGCGATAAGATAATAAAACTGCAAAAACCACTAACGTGTTGCATTATAGCGAGGATAACAACAAAGTTAGTCATAACATCAAATAAGAAAACTTCATATTAGAACTAAAGGGGTGTTTGGTTATGCTTATTAAAGGTGCTTATTAGCTTATTCAATTACCATAATACAATAAGTGTATGATAAAGCTATAAGCTTTTTTTAGAAGCCTAGTGAAAAACCCTTGAACTCACAACTAATTCTATTATAGCTTAGCGTGTTTATAGTAAAAACACAAATATCAAGTGTAGAAGTTTTCAACAAAACATAAAAAAGAGTTACAAAAAGTTGGTGTGTATAACAAAAAAGTTAAACCATAAAAAAAAAGTTACTAAATACTATCAGCTAGATAAGGCATAAGCCAAAGTTCTGTTGAGGTCTCTTTCGGATTCTATTCAGAAGCAAAAAGAGGTTTACACATAAATCATAAGTATAGAATAATGGTTGTATCTCACATCTGTGATTACCAACTCAATAACATTATCGCAGTATAGTAACGTAATAACCTGATTAAAACTATATATTTTTGCTGAATAATTCTCATGTACATACTTTTAATTCATTTACAACGGCCAACTATTACGTTTTTTTGTTTGTTTTTATTTTTTTTAATAAAACATCACGTCAATGAATAAAGTTAAGGAAAACACCAACGTTTTTTTTTTTTTTTTTTTTTTTTTTTTTTTTTTTTTTTTAGGAGGTGATTGTTATCGAATAAGAATTGTGATGCGTGCATTTTTTTAATATAGTTTAAGGAAAACACCTTCTATATTAAACAATGACTATCTAACCCAAGTGTTTATTTGTTTTTTTTTAATAATTAGCTTTGTATAACGTTTTTAACTGACAGACATGTTGAGGTTGAGGTTGATTTTGTTGTTTACTTTAACTATTGATATCATGTTCTATAAAATGTGTGAATTTAGTAGCACATAATGAGCGTTGATGAAGTTAAAATATGCTCCGTAAAGTTTTTAAAATGTTTTTATGGATATCCATATACAAATTTTAAATAACAATTTCATGAGTCGTTGTTATAAGTAGAATCGTGTATATTTATTTTCATATCACAGTATAGTGCTTACCATTTGATATTTATATTCCCGTTACTAATAATTTAGCCGTATTTCAAACCCGTATACGTATAAATTAAACTTTTAAATAGTAACATGAGTCTTTATTTAAAAAAATATTCTAATTGATGAAAGTTTAAAACTAACATTAGTTTAAAAAAATATTTAACGTATATTAAAACTAATTCGCATATTTACCAAATGAGTTCTTATTTAAAAAAATATTCTAATGGATGAAAGTTTAAAACTAACATTAGTTTAAAAAAATATTTAACATATATTAAAACTAATTCGCATATTTACCAAATTTTGTAATTTTAATGGATGAAAGTCTCATGTAATTTTAAACAAAGTTACTATTATAAAATATAGGGGGTATAAAGTGTAAGGGGTTATTTGTGTTTTTTGTAAAGTTATTAAAAAACATAGAAACTTGTAATTTTACACTTTACTCTATATAAATTATTTAAAATTCAATCACTAAAGTTTTATTAATTACTTCCTCTTTTTTTAAGTTTTTGTTTTCATAAATTTGACACGTATATTTTTATGCATTTTTTTTCTTAATCAAATTTCTCCACCAAATTTATTAAGTTTGACCAAAATCAATTTAATTTTGACTTTTTATTGACCAATCATGTTGCTCGATTTCGCCTACGTGGCAAAATTGAGCTCTGCTATTGGTCCAATTTTTTTTCAATGAGAAGGGATTTTCAAAAACACTCCGAAATGATGTAATTCTTTTATTATATAAAAGATTAAAAAACACCAATACAAATTTTCGGTTTACCCATAATTATATTTGTTGAGAAAAAAATAGCGACAACAAATTTCTAGCTAAGCTGATTAGAAAAATATCAATTATATTCATTTTACGACATCATTTCAGTCTTCGAATATGCAAATTAAATAGTTATTTTTGTCAAATATATCGTACAGGTAATGTTTACTTCATGCAGGTTAGTAGACTTTATATAAAAAGTCAGATTTCGCAACTTTAATTTTATTTATACCTATGTACTAGTGGATATTAGATAATGTTCCACATAAATTCATGGCACCCTGAAAAAAATCACCGGACGGGGCCTGGCCCACCCCTGTCCCTCTTGTCCCCTTGATGTTCCTCACTTTTTTTCAGTACAGCACAGTTTTTTGTCAGTTTCTGTTACGTATTTTTGACAGTTTTAAGTGTTTGACATATTAAACTTTATATTTTCTGTTCCGCACTTTCAGGTTTATAGCTTTTTAATATAAACAAAATTAAAAAAAAAAAAAAATTAGGGGGGTCCGGCTAACCATTTGGTGACCGTTCGGTTAACCACCCCCTTCATTTAAGATAGTAGATGTACGCTAGATTGGTTTGTATGTACACGTCTATGTTGATGTATCAATTATGATTAGGGATGGGATGTAGATGCCTTTCAAAAGCACATGTAATAGATTTTTTTATTTTTTATTTTTTTTTTAAATAATGTTTATGTTATAAAATTTTGAAATTGAAAGTACAAAGCATTGACAAAAAATACGAAATAAAAAACTGTATTAAACTATTAGTAGAAAGATCAAATAAGGGTGCGGATGATAAAATGTGTGCCAGAGGTATTGATGATACTATCCAAACTTATATATAAATAAATTATAAAATTCTAGAATATATTGCAACAGTCGTTCCTATGATTTAACTAAATTGCAAGTTTAGTCTTTCACTTTTTAAAAGTGCAACTATCATTCTTGCGAGAAATTGATACTCAGTCCTTATCTAAATTGAAATGACTATTATTTTATTTTTTTTAATTTTCTTTTGAATTAAGATTAAAAAGAACATCAAAAACAAGAATGCCATCAAACAAAATTTGAAACATATATAAAAGAAATTAAGAAAAATAAAACCGTATAACAAACTGTAACCATATAAGTATGTTGAAACAAAATATCATCATCTCTAACCATATTATTATATTAAATAAAAATTTTAAAAAACAAATACCATCTTTTTAACTTTTTTTCTTCATTTTCTTTCTTTATTAAACAAATACCCACACAAATCTTTAACACTCCATCTTCAATTCTTTTTCTCCAACTACGCATCACGTCTAATAACATCTGTCGCTGACGCCAAACAAAGTGATTTTCAAATCTAGTTTTTATGTTTGTGTGTTACTTGTTGAAGATGACAAATTTTGGTTTATAGTTAGGGTTAATGAAGATGTTGATTTGTGTTTGGGTGAAGATGATCGATAAATTATGATTTAGGTTTAGGATCAACGTTGAGGAGTATGGATTTAGGGTTAGGGTGAGGCATTTTGTTGATGAAGTTGATGATTTAAAAAAAATGTTTGATAAGGATGATGTTTTGATGAATATGGCTTTAATATTTTGATGGTTATGTTGGTGTGAAGAGGGTTAAATCATTTTAACAATGCTATAGTGTGGGAAAAATGATGAATGCTCGTATTTTTTTCAACGAAAGAGAAAATCATAATCCGACTATAAAACTGTATAGGTTTGAAGGCAAGGGTTACTTAGTCAATTTATTTTAGTTAGGGACGAAAATTGCACTTGTAATTTCTCTACAAGGACAGTGCATGCATTTATGAAAGGGTAAGAACGAAATATGCAATTTGGTCAAACAACGGGGATGACTTTTGCAATTTACTATAAAATTTAATATCCTTTTTATGTTTCATAGGCTAACCATTTTAATAGGTCAATTTAAGTGATTCGTGTTTTATCTCATTTGCCTTTTGGCAAAAGCCAGCCCACGGGTTTAAAGAATGAAAAAGACCCTCAGGAAGGTGACAATTTATATCTCAATCTGTTTTAACAAATACGTTTTGGTATTTTTATATTATTTGGATTTTCAATTAGATAATTAAATAATTAGCTGTTTATTATTTAGCCTGTAATGGTAAGTTATGTAGTTTATCACGACAAGAAGCAGACGTGAACTCTATTATGGTCATATTTACAGAAGTGACAAGAGGGCAATACACATGCAATATTTAGTTATCCAAATTAAATACTCACATTCTTTTAAAAAAAGTTAAATTTATAAAGCAACATAGCTTTAAATCGATCCTATGAGTTGTGAGGTGTACCCCAATAAACAAAGGAACAAAAAGCTTCAAACACAAGATCTGTTTATTGGTCACAAAAGGCAATTCCTACAGCAATATTGGAATATAAGCAAACAAAATCAGTTGGGATTGGGTTGCTTGGAAAAAAAATGATTCATACCTAAAAGAAGTTTGTTTTATTGTTCGGTTGTTCCCAAAGGTATGTGCATATGGAGGGGCAAAATAGGTATCTAGTGCCAATTATTTGACATTGATTTCCAATATATATGAGCACTACACGTCGGAATTGAAAACGCAATACCAATCCACACAATTTGACAACCTTAGGCTTGTTGGTGCTACATCCATCTCTAAGTTTCAATTCCACTGATTTATAGAACTTTTTATCAAAATTAATAGTTTTACTTGTAACGGCAAACGTAAACACGTTAGACGTGGATATTGTACTAGTATTCATTTGTTCTTAACGTGAGTTAAAACCACAACCAAACAGTGGTGGAACTAGAACATTTTTTTTTGAGGGGTCGAATCTATTTGGGGGGAGCCGAATCGGAGATTTGTTTGTAACCTCAACTAAATTACCCCTAAAACCTATAATATTTACACTAGGTGCCGCAAATTTTGGGGGTCCGGAACCCTCCCTGCCCATACATATATCCGCCATTGCAACCAAACATGTTTGAAAAGTTTTTAATTCACAGCAGATATCATTAAGCCAAGTATACAGCATTACAGCTCATTCATAATCCAATTTACATAACTAAAGGAATAAGAGTAGTATTTATCAATCAAGATTGAACACAAGTGGATCTATTAGTCACCACATGTGCAAAATAGAAGAGCGTTGTTATATATTTGTATAACTATCTTTTTGTTTATCAATCACACAAAAAACATAAAGAAACAATATTTAAAAGGTCATATTTGAGGCTCTTTTTTTATTTTTTATTTTTATTTCTATTTTTATTTATTTATTTATTTATTTTACATTATTTTCATGTTTTTAGAAAACTAAAAAAATCACAAGTGTGGCACCTACAAGTTCTACAGGTGGAAAAAAGATCCTCTCAAATTGTACAATTACTAGCCATTGATCAAAACCAAATAGCTATTAATTTATACACAACTTTTGATTTGTACCATTGAATTTTGATCATTGATTAGTCAGTGTCCAACTTAACTCAAGTTGTGTATAACAACTTGAGAGGATCTTCATCCACCTACAGATGCAACATGCCTAACTAATCATAAGATGACCTGGAACGGAAACCAAAATCTATAATAATAAAGTCATTTGGTTTGTTATTTGGATTGATAATCGGTAAGAATTTGATATAGGGGTGGAATAAGAATGACTATAAGTTGATGTATCAATCTCATAAATGTTGTTGGTAGGATAATTAGATGAAAAGCGTAGTATAAATTATGTTAGGGGAACTGGTGGGCCAGGAAATCAATTTTCAAACCACATCTCTTGGATGACTTTCATGTATAGTAATATATTTAGTATCATTCCGGTTTTGGATTCCGATGTTAACTAACCAAACAACTATATATAAAAATCAAAGTATTTCCTGATTCCGACTGGCACACACCAAACGCAACCTAAATTGGGTTATGCTATACGTACCCCTGACCCACCTGAAAAGAGAGTAAATATAAAGATTCTTTTTGTCCTCCAAGTTTACAGTACAATACAGTTTTTATCAGTTTTTGTTTCGTACTTTATTAATATTTTTGTCTTGTTAAACTTTACATTTTTTATTCCGTATTTTCAAACATGAAACGGAAACCAAAGATCATGGTATTAGACAATGTTTTGAAACCCGGGTCTATGATCGACCCGATCGAGTCACCGGGTCGGCGAGCCAACCAGTTCGACCGCCGGGTCAACCCGGTTTTATGCAGATGTCCAAACACCCATTCTCTCCAGTTCAAATACTACTTTTGGTGCAAAAAACAGCAAAGAACCATAAATCTATTCTCCAAACACCCTCTTTCTGCGGTAAAAAACAAATAAAATGTAGAAAATAGTGCATGAACATAAACTTTCCAAACAGCCATAAATCCTACGATTGAACTGATGTATGAGATTGAGACCCACTTAATGCTTTATCTTTAGAATCCATACTCTAAAAATAACAAAATACAAAAAAACATCCAAGTAAATACAATGATATATCTATTTATGCATACACTCCTCATATCAAACAAAAATAGCACTTGAAGTATGGAAAAAAATAACAAAGAGTCAAAATTACCTCCAATCCATCACTGATGTTGGGGGTTAATGTGGGTGATGAAATAGAAAAGGGTAGGTGGTGCTAGATAGGGGTGTCAGTAGGGTCGGGTTGACCCGACCCGAACCCGATAAGGCTTATCGGGTCGAGTCAAATCGGGTCAAAAAATCTAATCGGGTTGTTTTGACCCGAACCCGATAACCCGATAGTGTTATCGGGTCGGGTTAGGGTTAAAAAAAATTGATATCGGGTTATCGGGTCAACCCGACAAGACCCGAAATCACTTTTCTATTTTTTAGTAAATACCTTTTAGATGCCCAATGTCCGCTACTTACAATTTTCTATGCATGAAAAACGTTTGGTTATCCTAGACGTATACATAATACATTACAGAACCTAAAGGTTTGGTTATCCTAGACATATGTTTGGGTCATGCACATACTGACATACAGATCTGCAATTTATCTTTGGGTCTGCTGCATATCTATTTTTGGATTTGAAAAACATTAGAAGATGTTGTACTGTTGTTTTTTGTTTTTATGAACTGGTGTGCTTCAATTGTTGTCTGCAATTCCGTACTTATACTAATATACTATTATTGACTTAGTTTCATCCTTATAGTTACAAAAAGTGTACAAAAAGTAGTCTGCAGTTCCCTACTTCAATTGTGGTCTACAATTGACAAAAAGTAGTCTACAACTTTAATCAATACTACGTAGTTACAAATGATGGAATGGCATAAAAGTAAAAAAAATAGAAGTAGTGCAAAAAAGTCCAAGGACTTGTACCCAAAAAAGTTGGGTTACTGATGTTTTTTACTTGTTGTTACTTAATCGGGTCACTCGATCACCCGACCCAATATTAACCCGAACCCGATAACCCGACTACTTATCGGGTCGGGTTGCGGGTTAGTTTTTTTCAAACCAAAACCCGACTCACCCGACCCGACAAGACTCGATTACCCGATAACCTGACCCGATAACACCCCTAGTGCTAGAGTAGAAAAGGATATAGAAGAAATAGTGAAAAAGTGGGATAAAGTACTAAATACTCGATGTTTATTACATTTCAAATTTTTATAACAGATAAAAAAAAGGAAACCCGGCGGTTATTTACGACCCGGGTTGACCCGGGTTTCTACAAAACCGGCGGTTCAAACTGGGTTTCAAATAGTCAACAAACCGGTTAGTTTTGACCCGTTTTTTGGCCAAAACCGGTTCAACCGGTTGACTCGGCCGGGTCGAGCCGGGTTTGAAAACACTGAGAAGAAAATATTACAAGGTTATAAACTTACAAGTATCAATTTATTATTATTATTATTATTATTATTATTATTAAGTTTTAGAATTGTAATTTCTATAGTTTTTATAAAATTACATCAAAAATCTATCTCACATGTTTTATGCATGACTTAAACCCGCAATCATTTAATTTGAGAGTTTCTGTTTGTTACGAGTATCAACTTCTAATTTGTTAGCCCATATCGCACCTGTAGCACATGTGGCGTGCGACGAAGGCATGGCCATATTCGAAATTTTTCTAAAATACATCTTGGATGTAAAGTATATGTTCAAAAACGACCATTTACTTAATTTTCCCAATATATAATATGTGGATTCCATTTATTTTATCTCCTTATCATCTTAAAATTATTACACTTGTTGTAATCATATGGGCACGATGAGAAGTAGGAGAACACGATAAGAGAATATATTCATTTCCCGAACTAAATAAAGATGGCTACAAAGATTACGAGTCCAAGATGCTTGTTAAAAATCCTAGAATTATAAGAGGTTATGGATAATGACTACAAGTTAAAAAGCTTTACATAATTTGAAAGTAGGTAGATGATGATTGAAAACAATTTACTTCGAAAGTTCAAACCATTTCAGCTAAGCAGTTTTGCACATTCATGTTTATAACTGGGTAAGTGCTCTCATTTGTATGAATGACGAGGTTTCTTCTTCGGTTGTTGGTTTTTCACAGTTCTGTTTTCTTAAGTCAATGTCATCTTATTATCTTAGGCTTGTTGCGGTTATATACGTTGTCTAGTATTGTTAGAATTTTTGATGAATTACTACTTAATTAATAATTTAATTGCTGTAATAAAAATTTTATACGGTGAACAATATCACGTGTAAGACCATCCGTAGTGGTGCATGTTTGAATGCGTCTTGTGATGCCAAGTAGGCAAATAGAACGCGTCCTCTTCGTTACATTCCCTCCCACTCGACGCGCCCAACATGATATTTTGCAAGAACTAGGTTGAAAATAAGACCGAGTCTTGTAAGGAGGTTTGTGTGTGTAGTGTTTTATTAAATGATTTTTGTAGGGTATATTTGTGTTTAAGTGATGTATGTTTTTGATGGTGTCATCGGTCTCCTTATTACATTAAGTTGGTTACGAAAATGTTGTCGAGAGAAAAAGTTTATGTGACAGTTGTGTCCTCGGTATCTTGGTGGTCATTATTACACTTAGCCTTAATGAGGACCACCAAAAGACCAATGACATCACTGTCACGTAAGATTTCTCTTTCTAAAAAGAACTTCATGACCAACTTATTGTCATAAGGCTATTGACAGTAAGGACCAAAACCGACTCGGTCGTTTCGGTCACACTCTCCTTGTTGTGCATACTCGGTCGCGACCGATTCGAGGGAGGAAAAAAACGAAAAGGGTCGAGCCTGCGACCGAAAGTTATTTTCATTTAACTTCACTTTTGATCCATAACCGTTTGAACTTTAAATGTTGTAGCCGTTTGAGATTAAAATAAATAAATAAATAAATAAATAAATAAATAAAAATAAAAATAAAAATTAAATAGCCTTATATATACACAACATAAACATACTCCAATTCACACAATCTCATAATTATCTCTGATCAAAAAGTCTAAGAAAACACCACAACAAACAAAAGGCCGAAAATCCCGATTACCACAAAACATCCCGCTAGTATCACCTGTTGGGTCACTGAATTCCCCAATCTTCTTCTAACAAGGATTTGAACGTAAAATAACCTAAGTATAAACAAGTCACTGAGTGAACAGTAACTCAGTGAGTCATCTTCAAGATGCTTAGACCGAGCGTATGAAGAAAGGTTCTCCATTCAGTGAGGCGAAACTTAGTGAAGAGTGATCTAAGCCAAGAAGAAGGTGATGGGTTCAGTGAGGATGACAATAAATCACTGAACCCCATGACTCCTCAACAACTATCATGGTACTGAAGACTGATGACTTGAAGACTGAAGTTTTGGCGGAACTGGGCGGGAACTTAACCTCAGAGATATAGAAATTTTTAAGAAAAACAGTGAAGTAGAAGTTCTTAAAAATAAGTTAGAAGAAGCAGAAAAAGATAAAAAGGAAGCTCTTGCTGATAAAGATAAACATGTAGTAAGAGTACAAAAACAACAATATGCTTCTGATTTGGTTAATAAATCTATAGAGAGTACCTTGATGAGAAAAGGTAGTGGAATTGGATATAATGAAGTGGCTCCTCCAGCCAAAAGTGCTTTTGCTCCACCAGGAAAAGAACTATCCTTCATTAGTGAGCTAAACATTAAAAAACCTGTAGGTGAATGTAGCACAAGTGTTAAAGAAACACCTAAGGTTGAGGTTAGAAAATTTCCTGAAGCTCCTACTATAGAAGAATGGTATTCTGATAGTGATAGTGATAGTGATGAGGAACATGTTAAACCAGAACTAAGAGTGAAAAAGGAAGAAATTCCTACAATGTTTAAACCTAAAATGGAACAGGTTAAGTTTGTCAAACCTGTGTTAGGAAATAACATCTCTAGGAAATTGGTAGAGTACAATGAGGTACCTAAAGAACAGATGGAAAGGTTCAATAATAAGCCTAGGGGTAACCAGAGAAACTTCAACAACCTAGTTTCACACAGATTAGGTAATCAGTTTCAATTACAAAAGAAGGCTTGTTATAAGTGTGGTAGCTTTGATCACTTGATTGTTAGATGTCCTGAACACCAAAAGCCTGTTTGGAATCAATACACTAGGGTGAATCACAAATATGTAACTAAACAAACTCACCCACATCCTAATAGGAATATGGTTCCAAGAGCTGTTTTATTGAGATCTGGTGCAACTAGATCTATTTATGCTGCTAAAACAAATGGTGTTTTCAAAACCACAACTGGTTCTTCTACTGGCTCTGCTGCTAGTAAGCATTTTGCTGCTAGTATGCACTCTGCTGCTAGTAAGCAATCTGCTGCTAGTACAAAACTTTCTACTTTTGGGCCAAAAGTTTTAACAAATACAGTTGTTGGTAATCACTTTTATGCTGTTAAGGCCTCAGCTTGCTAGACTTGGAAACCAAAAACTACTGGTTCAAATTCTGTTTCCAAGAATAGTAGTGCATCAAGTGATTTAAAGAAATTTAATTATGTTGATGCACAGGGCAGATCCAAGTCAGTAATGGCTTGGGTCGTCAAGAGGAACTAATGTCTCTACTTTTCATGTGTAGGTCAATCTACTGGATGAGCTTAAGGGTATGGTTATTGTTGACAGTGGATGTTCTGGACACATGACAGGAGATGAGTCTCAACTTGAAGACTTTGAGGCTTTTGATGGTGGTTATGTTGCTTTTGGGAATGCTCCAAAAGGTGGAAAGATTGTTGGAAGAGGAACTCTAAGAACTGGAAATTTGGACTTTGAGAAGGTGTTTCTTGTGAAAGGACTTAAGTTTAACCTTTTTAGTGTTTCACAAATGTGTGACAAAAAGAACTTTGTTCTTTTTACAGACACTAAGTGTATGATCCTTTCTCCTGACTTTCAGTTGCCAGATGACAAATCTGTGCTTTTGAAGGTCCCTAGAAATGAGAATATATACAGTGACCATATTAAGAACATTGTTCCTAAGAGGGCTTTGACTTGTCTAATTGCAAAGGCCACTGTTGATGAGTCCAAATTATGGCATAGGAGATTGGGACATCTGAACTACAAGACCATGAACAAATTGGTAAAAGGAAACCTTGTCAGAGGAATGCCTACAAAGACTTTTGAGAATTGTGAAACTTGTGTTTCCTGTCAAAAGGGTAAACAACACAGAGTTTCATTCAAGTCCAAGACTGTGAACACAAATACTGAGTCATTACACTTACTACACATGGATTTATTTGGGCCTGTATTTGTAAAAAGCTTGAACAAGAAGTCATATTGTCTTGTTGTCACTGATGACTTTAGCAGGTTTACTTGGGTATTATTTCTAGCCACTAAAGATGAAACTCCAGAAATACTCAAGGCATTCATTACAAGAGTTGAAAACCTGCACAATCACAAGGTGAAGATAATCAAATGTGACAATGGTACTGAGTTCAAGAACAGTGTGATGAATCAATTCTGTGTGGGGAAAGGAATTCTTAGACAGTATAGTGTAGCAAGAACTCCACAACAGAATGGTGTTGCAGAAAGAAGAAACAGGACACTTATTGAGGCTGCAAGAACAATGTTATCTGATTCAAAACTACCTATACCTTTTTGGGCTGAAGCTGTGAACACTGCAGAACAGAAGTAAGGTAGTCAAGCCTCATAATAAGACTCCATATGAGTTATTTCATGGAAAGAAGCTAATGATTGATTTTCTCAAACCATTTGGATGTCCTGTTACAATTTTGAACACTAAGGATCAGCTAGGCAAATTTGATGAAAAAGCTGATGAAGGAAATTTGGTTGGTTACTCTGTGATTAGTAAAGCTTTCAGGGTATACAATAAGAGAACCAAACATGTAGAGGAGAATTTGCATATCAAGTTTTCTGAGAACTCATCTAATCCTGAAGGGAAAGGACCAGAATGGCTGTTTAATGCTGATATGCTTACCAAAACAATGAATTATGTACCAGTTATTGCTAGTGTTAACACTAACAAACCACAAGAATAATTTGTTTTGGTTGAGAAACTAAAGGTTGGTCCTACTTTACTACCCTTTCAGACTGATCTAAGTCCTAAAGAAGATGTTGTTACTCAAGAGAAACCTAAGGAAACTGAAGAAGGTATTGAAATACCTATTGTAGTAGAAAAAGAAACTAATGGGGTTCCCAAAGTAGTTATTAATGTCTCTCCTACTAAGCCAGAAGACTCTGCTGCTGACTCAGAAGACTCTACTGCTAGGCCAAAAGATGCAACTACTGCTCCAACAAATTATGCTGCCAAGTCTACTAACTCTACTGCTACTTCAATGTTTCCTAATTTGGATACTCAGGGTAGATCTATTGATGATTCTATCTATCCTGATGATCCAAATATGCCTCCTCTTGAGAATATTTACTATGACACAGATGATGATGCACTTGATGGTAAGTTATTTGGAGCTGTTGCAGACATTACTAATTTGGAACTTAATATTCCTGTTAGTCCCACAACTACCACAAGAGTACACAAGGATCATCCCAAAGACCAAATTTTAAGTGATCCACAATCATCTATTCAAACTAGGCAGATGACAAAAGCACTGAAAGATCTTCAACATCAAAGTTTCTTTGCCAGATCTCTGCATCAAAGAAATAGTCATAAAGATCTTCAAAATTGCCTGTTTGCATGTTTTCTTTCTCAAATTGAACCCAAAAACACTTACAAAGCCCTACAAGAAGCAAGTTGGTTGGAAGCAATGCAAGATGAGCTTCTACAATTTAAGCTACAAGAAGTTTGGACTTTGGTTGAACTGCCAAATGGAAAAAGAGTGATTGGCACTAAATGGGTTTTCAGATGCAAAAGAGACGAGAGAGGAATTGCCATAAGGAATAAGGCAAGGTTAGTAGCACAGGGATACATACAACAAGAAGGCCTTGATTATGATGAAGTATTTGCTCCAGTGGCAAGAATAGAAGCAATTAGATTATTCTTGGCTTATGCTTCATACAAAGATTTTGTAGTGTATCAAATGGATGTAAAGAGTGCTTTTCTGTATGGGACCATTACAGAAGAGGTTTATGTGTCTCAACCACCAGGCTTTGAAGACCCTGATCATCCTGATAAAGTTTACAAGGTAAATAGAGCAATGTATGGTTTACATCAAGCTCCTAGAGCTTGGTATGACACTTTATCAACATACTTGTTAGAGTCTGGGTTCAGTAGAGGAAAGATTGATAAAACTCTGTTTCTCAAAAGACAAAAGGATGACATTTTGCTGGTTCAAATCTATGTTGATGACATCATCTTTGGGTCTACAAATAAAGTTATGTGTGTTAGTTTTGAGAAGCTTATGAAAGACAAGTTTGCTATGAGTTCTATGGGAGAACTCACTTTCTTCTTAGGTCTGCAAGTTACTCAGAAAAATAATGGTATATTTATCAGTCAGGATAAGTATGTCAATGATATTTTGAAGAAGTTTGGATTTGAAGATGCTAAGCCTGCCAAGACTACCATGGAAACCAATAAACCATTGCTGAAAGATGAATATGGAAAGGAAGTGGATATTCACTTGTACAGGTCTATGATTGGCTCATTGATGTATCTTACAGCATCAAGGCCTGATATCATGTTTGCTGTGTGTGCCTATGCAAGATTTCAAGTGTGTCCCAAGGAATCACATCTCAATGCGGTGAAGAGAATTTTTAGATATCTGAGGCATCAACCTAAATTGGGCCTTTGGTATCCTAAGGATTCACCTTTTGATTTGGTTTCATATTCAGATAGTGACTATGCTGGAGCTTCTTTGGATAGAAAGTCTACTACAGGGGGTTGTCAATTTCTAGGAAGCAGATTGGTGTCATGGCAATGCAAGAAGCAAACAGTGGTGGCTAATTCTACAACTGAAGCTGAGTATGTGGCTGCTTCAAGTTGTTGTGGACAAGTTCTATGGATGCAGAATCAATTATTGGATTATGGGTACAATTTCATGAATACCAAAATTCATATTGATAACAACAGCACACTTTGCATAATTAAAAATCCTGTTTTTCATTCTAAAACAAAACATATTGAGATAAGACATCACTTTATAAGGGATTTCTATGAAAAGAAGTTGATCCAAATTGTTAAAGTTCATACTGATAACAATGTTGCTGATCTTCTCACTAAACATTTTGATGTGGGGAGGTTTCAATTTTTAATTGCAAACATTGGTATGATAAATCTTTGAAAAACTTATCTCTTTGTCTTTGTAAAAGTATGTAAAGGTATTGTGCTGCTTGTTACTCTGCTGCTTATCTTAAAGCATAAGTTTGTGATGGAATGTACTATGCTACTGTTTCTAACTCTACTGCTAGTACATATACTTGTTTGTTCTGTGTTGTTTGGTCTAACATTTTGCAGGTACACGAATGGTGTTAGTTGATGATTTGCAAGGAATTAACACAAGAAAGTACACATCTTTCATTCATCACTAACAAAGTACGTTAGATCCAACATCAAAAGAAAACAACAAAAGATGGAATCAAAAGACTAACATCTACAACTACATCACTTCCTAGGGCATGGAAGCCCAAGGACAATCTTTCTCTCCTTAGGAAGAGGAGGGTTTGTCTTCTTTTTCTTCTTTGTCTTGGTGGATGATGCGTGGGAATTGCACCAGGCTTTACCTTTCGAGGGATCTCGAGAAGCTTACAACCCCCACCAGGCAGTGTACCTGATCGTTGTAGTATAGTATAGTGACAAGTACTGGGGGATTGATCGTTCAGCTAGGAATAGTGTCGCTAGGATTAGAAAGCCTAAATACTAGTTCTAAAGGTGAGGGATGATTATTTTTGTATTTTTATATTTTTTAGAAAGCAATTAAAAATCTCGGGTTTGAAGGATTTGGGCGGAATTAGTTGCTAATCAACTAACCCAATACTAAAGATGTAATCAAAATAAAATACTAGAAATGAAAATAAACTAAATTACACTAAAGTTGTGAGCAATAAGTGGAGAAAATGTGTTTACTTAGATTTCACTACTCCCTAGACATCTTTTACACGTTGATTACTTGTTATAATTGCATGGATGACGGATCGTATTCCTTAATACCATTCATGGGGTGGCACACTTAACTCCCCACTTCTATGAGCTCTTATCTCCTCCTACACCATGCCCAACACAACTATAGGGATTGTAAACAGTGGCTCATGCATTAAATACAACCAATAAAGACCTAGTGCGCGTTGGTTCATGTTTCTTAAGACGTTCAAGCATGTTACCAAGTGGAGATCTGCCAGTTTTCTTAAGCCTAACATATAAATCATTCATCCAAGACAAGTATAAACAAGTAATCAACACATAATTAACATCTAGGTTTCATTAGATCTAAGCAAACACAAGATAGATCTAGCCTAGCATGATGGAATTAAGAAAAGAACAAGATATAGACAACCAACACATAGACATATTGATTGAATTAAAAGAACATTTATCTCAATTACAATGAAAGGCATCAAGGGTTTGGAACCCTTGAAAAACCTGTAAAAGTTGCACCAAAATCGTACTTAGGGTTTCTCCAAAACTTCTCTCTTTTTTAATGTGAAAATTAGAAAACTATATATAGAAAAATGGGTCTGACGGCGTCAAGACCAACATTGTGACGCCGTCACCTCACCGCCAAAACTATTCTCGGACTGCCTTGATCTACATTTGACGCCGTCAAGACTTAATATTTTCCAGGCCATCATGACTTTTACTCTTGACGCCCTACCTTCGTGACGCCGTCAAATCTGTACTGGGTCGTCATGGCATTCTGCTCTTGACGCCGTCAGGGAATTACTCTTGACGCCGTCACCTACTGTTCCCAGCATGGAAAATTAAGACTTTGGCGTTTTCTTCACTTTTATGCTCCAAAAACGTCCGAATTACTTCCTTTTCCAGATTTCTCTCCCAAAGTACCTAAAATCACAAAAGGAACGATTTAGGGCAATATTTGATCAAATAAATTCGAATACGGGCTTAAATACCCCCTAAAAACGGATTATTTTTCGCCTCATCATATACCCTTACACTTGAGATTTGCTTGTCCTCAAGCAAATGCGCTTTTATTCTAGTCAAAATACAAGTTAGGGGTCATTTAACACTAATATAAAAGTAATAACAACAAATAATCGTTCCACTAAAGACCAATAGACAAGCACGGAGGTCATATACTAGCACCTCACAAATAGTGTTTAGATACTCACATCTCTCGGGTGTAATAAAGTGTAAATTACAATATGGAAACGGAAGATATCTCTCACTACCTGTCATAGCAAAATAGATTACCATAGGCTTGGGAAATGATCAAACCTCCACCACATGGCGTAAGCACCTAGGATAAACTATCAAAGAGGTCTTTTAAAGGGTTGTAACGTTAGGTGTAGGGATATGAAATACACGGTTTTGTTGGATAAAGGAAGTTTTACTGGTGGCGAGTTAACAATCTTGGTTAATTACATGTACACTATGGCGTTGCTAAGCCAAGACTAGACTCGACTTAAGCTAATAAATGAAAAATAACAAAAATATAAAATGAACATAGAATAAAAAGGGATGGTAGTCCGTATGTTTTTTCTCTTTTTCCTTTTTCTATTTTTTTTCTTTTTCTTGATGTTTTCGATTTTTTTTTTTTTTTTTTTTTTTTTTTTTTTTTTTGCATACACTCTTACCCTACCATCTAAAATAATACATCATAGGGGATAAGCATTTCCCCTTACACTTGAATCTTTACATATTTTACAATTAACTAAACTAATGACTCGAATTAAGAGAATCAAAACACTTGGAGCACTTTTAAGATTAACGTACATATGGGGGTAATAAGTGATGTTCTTCCCCATTATTCCATAAAACAAGTACTTACCCATGAGTCCCAATCGTCCCAAAACAATATGTACAAGGATATGACTCGACTTAGCAACCATGTAATCAATTAGATAGTTAACTTAGGATTTTAAACAAATAACAATAATGCACTAAAGATGAGTGCATACACGGAAGGCTAAGGCGATTTGGTTGTACATTTAATTGGGGTGTAACAAATTCTTCCTTTAAGTAAAATGCTTAAAGTTAGAAACGAAAAGATAGGCTCGGAGGGGTGTACTAGGGGTTTCGTGTACTAAAAATGAGTACAACGCTAAGGTGTGGGAAAAATTAGTTGATTTAACTAGCCAAGTAATATGACATAAATGGTCAAGTAATTATAATACGGGTTTAACACAAGGGTGATCCTAATGCCTCTTATCATGTAGTAAATCCTACTACACGAATGTAGTCTCACTAGCGGTCTCGGGATGCATCACTAACGCAAGTTCTAGAATCTAAATGCTACCGGTACACTCATAAGCACTAATAATGAATGCTTTTCCTATCAAATCTAAAGGCGAACCTCACATATTTGGGTGGAAAATTTTTTGAATATACGGTTATGTGCTAGTCATACAATCTCCTATCCATGAGACGCTTGCTATGGCTAAAGTTTCACTCCTAAATGTTGTAAAAAATTTTAAATTTGGCACTAAAATTGCACTAACAAGTATTTCTCATAGTTTTATTACACATCTACCATTAAACAAAACAAACTCAAGCGAAAGTGCATATGTAAGGTATCATCTTTTTACCCTCCCCTTACACTTAAGATGAACATTGTCCCCAATGTTCAAGTAAAGAATGTAAAAGTGAAATAAGTCAAAAGAATGAAATCAAATACTCCCCTGATTTGCTCGGTATGGATAATAAGGTGGCCAGGTTAAATCTTCTTCCAAGAAAATGAACAATCAAAGCTTCCCTTCCAGAATATAAATCATCTTCTTGTCATACATAACCTGTAAAACCTGATAAAATAGACAAGACAACCTCGCGTAAAATCAGCGGCATCCTATATAAGTTACTAAATCCTAGAAAACAAGATAAGATATAATGCTTGTGGAATGAAGTTTGCAGATCTCCTAGAGATTATAAAACTTAATAATTCACAAAAACCATAAGACTCCGTTAGAAAAACAAAACCGGTAAAATTTCCAGATTTTTACACTTGACGCCGTCAAGAGTAAACTCTTGACGCCGTCAGAAGTGACCTGCAGAAATCCTTATGTTAAGTTTCCGGAAAATTTCTGGAAAAACTTGGTCCTACTTCCTGGAAAATCCTGCAAAACTTCATTATGACTCAATACAAGCATTTGACTCTAACAAATACGAATACACATGTTCATTTAATATTGTGGAGAATCATGATCGGTTTGTTTCTTAAAAACATATTTGGGGTTTCCCCTTACACTTATCTTTTGCAAAAATACCTTTAAGTGGAGTTAAGACTAAGCCAAAACAACAAAGTAAAGTATTTCCACTATTTAGTTTAGAAACATGATCTACCAACAATAAAAATTAAGCATGCATACGGAAGCAAATAACAAACAAACAAATAAACAAACAAAGCATGGGTTGCCTCCCAAGAAGCGCTTTTCTTTATTTACGAGTCTTGTAGCTAGACTCAAGGTCATGAGTTACTACGTGACCTCATCCCTTGAAATGATATACCCCATGTAGTTGTGATCATTACTGTTATGGTGGTAGTGCCTCAATCTGTCGATACTCGCAATCACCATTCCACCTACTTTACTTCTCAAGTTAGCTACCCCATCTTGGCTTACACCTTCGATTGTGAATGGCCCATACCATCAAGGACTTGGTTTATCGGGTGGTATTGTTGTTTCCAAGTGTCTCAAGAGTACCAAGTTCCCTTCCTCAAATGGTACATGATTTTCAATGGGTTGAGTATGTTCGAATTCGACCTGAACCTTATTGTTTTTGCTTCTTTCATTTTTGTCTTCCTTATAGCTTTTGATTCTTGCCTCCCATGCAAGAATTTTATTCTGAACACGAATGGGTGTCGTGTAAATGTTGTTTTTTATCTTTCTCCAACTCAAATTCTCATGCCCACTTCGCGGGGTCATGGGGAAGCTAATCTTTCTTTTTCCAGATTTAAGCTCGATCTTCCTACCTTCATACTTAATGACAGCCCTAGCGGTGGTGAGGAATGGTGACCCAAGGATTATTGGCATGCATCCATCCCCTTTATCATCGATGATCATAAAATCAATGGGGTACATGAATCCTGCGACATTAACTAATACATCTTCTGCGATTCCTAGGGGTATACGTACGAGTGTCCAACGAGAGATAACCTAACATGAGTAGGGGCTGGAATTTTTGACGTTAGTTAGATGTAAATAGTTAGGGGCATAAGATTTACTTCCGATCCTTGGTCGGCGAAAACACTAAGATGTTTCAAGTCCCCGATGCTCGTTGGTATCTCAAAGTTCCCACATGCTATCTGCTTAGTAGCCACTTTTTGTACCAATAGCCTCTCGAATACTGATCCTCCAGGTAGCGTATCATACTCATCTTTCACTTCTTCCTCTTTCTCAGAACCCTGTTTGGAAGGTTGGTTACGCCCATCACCCTTAATCCAATTTGTTATGGTGTTTTCGTTTATATCATGTTTCAGGTAGTAGCTCAAAGGTTGGGATTCTGGTGGTTTTTCTAAGGTCTGTTTAGCAGGGGTTTCTACCTTCTCGTTATCCTTTTGGACAATTGTGATGGAGTTAACAAATTGGGTGGTGGAAGTGGCGCTTTCTTTCCTTAGTAGTATTCTTTCAGGGGTTCTCTGGTTGGCATACTCCTCTAATAAACTCATCATCTCATTCATTTTCTCCTGCATCTCCTCCTTTTGCTTATAAACTGCTTCCTCGAATCTAGCAAGCCGATCTGAGTGAGTTGCCATATATTCTCTCATCCTAGCTTCAAACTCCGAGCTAAGCTCCTCGGGAGGGGAACAAGGTGGGGCATAGTTCTGAAAAGTCTCGACATTTTCTCTAGAAGGTGACTCAGATAATGGTGCCGAAGTTGGTTTTGAGACAGAATTGACAGTAGCCCGTCTAGGACTTAAAGGTCTCCTTTGCCTTTCCTCAAAATAGTCAACTTTTGCCTCGAGTTTGCCTAGGAGTTCATCGGGGATTTCGGTGGTCCCTCCAGATGTCGAGACTGCATTGATGGCCGCTTTTATCGTATGATTAAATTCCCACATCCCATGATTATCAGCAGCGAGCTCCTCGATAATTGCCCAAGACTCCTCGGCGTTCTTATCACGCAATTTACCTCCCGCGGCCCTGTCGATTGTGCGCTTAGTGTGATAGTCAACATGGTCGTAGAAAATCTGGACTAATAACCAAAGGTTTATACCATGATGAGGGACCTTGTGGAGGAGATCCTTAAAACGGGCCCAAGCCTCGAAGAAAGTTTCACCCTGCTGTTGTTCAAACATCAAAATGTCCCTTCTAAGCATTGCAGTCTTTTCCGGTGGGAAGAATTGGGTGAGGAAGCGATTGGCGAGATCATCCCATGTGGTGATGGATCCCGCGGGTAAACGCTCAAGCCATTGACTAGCTTGATCCCGTAGAGAGAATTGGAATAGGCGTAATCGGGTTGTCTCTCTAGTTGCAACATCTAGGTCTATGGAATCTACGATTTTGAGGAAGTCCTTAAGATGTTGGTTTGGATCTTCGGAACGAAGTCCATGGAATGCACATCCGCTTTGCACCAACCGGATGGTGTCGGATCGCAAGGGGGTCACATTGGCTCCGGTGAGCTCAATGGTGTTTCGGTAGCCTTGGTGGCTAGGTCGGGAATACTCTCCTAAGGTTCGGGGCCTAAGGGGTTATAATGGTGGGTTTTGTTGTGGTGGGATGACGGGTTCAAAGATGTTCCCGTTGTCCATGATGTCGGGTGGTTACGAACAAAGGCACAAAGAAATAAGATAGACTAAAGAGAACCTAAAAATAAAAATAAAATCTTACTAGAAAGGAATCTAGCAAGTAGACCTAATAAAAAGAAATTCTAACCTAGACAATAACTATTCCCCGGGCTGCGGCGCCAAAAACTTGATGCGTGGGAATTGCACCAGGCTTTACCTCTCGAGGGATCTCGAGAAGCTTACAACCCCCACCAGGCAGTGTACCTGATCGTTGTAGTATAGTATAGTGACAAGTACCGGGGGATTGATCGTTCAGCTAGGAATAGTGTCGCTAGGATTAGAAAGCCTAAATACTAGTTCTAAAGGTGAGGGATGATTATTTTTGTATTTTTATATTTTTTAGAAAGCAATTAAAAATCTCGGGTTTGAAGGATTTGGGCGGAATTAGTTGCTAATCAACTAACCCAATACTAAAGATGTAATCAAAATAAAATACTAGAAATGAAAATAAACTAAATTATACTAAAGTTGTGAGCAATAAGTGGAGAAAATGTGTTTACTTAGATTTCACTACTCCCTAGACATCTTTTACACGTTAATTACTTGTTATAATTGCATGGATGACGGATCGTATTCCTTAATACCATTCATGGGGTGGCACACTTAACTCCCCAATTCTATGAGCTCTTATCTCCTCCTACACCATGCCCAGCACAACTATAGGGATTGTAAACAGTGGCTCATGCATTAAATACAACCAATAAAGACCTAGTGCGCGTCGGTTCATGTTTCTTAAGACGTTCAAGCATGTTACCAAGTGGAGATCTGCCAGTTTTCTTAAGCCTAACATATAAATCATTCATCCAAGACAAGTATAAACAAGTAATCAACACATAATTAACATCTAGGTTTCATTAGATCTAAGCAAACACAAGATAGATCTAGCCTAGCATGATGGAATTAAGACAAGAACAAGATATAGACAACCAACACATAGACATATTGATTGAATTAAAAGAACACTTATCTCAATTACAATGAAAGGTATCAAGGGTTTGGAACCCTTGAAAAACCTGTAAAAGTTGCACCAAAATCGTACTTAGGGTTTCTCCAAAACTTCTCTCTTTTTTAATGTGAAAATTAGAAAACTATATATAGAAAAATGGGTCTGACGGCGTCAAGACCAACATTGTGACGCCGTCACCTCGCCGCCAAAACTATTCTCGGACTGCCTTGATCTACATTTGACGCCGTCAAGACTTAATCATTTCCAGGCCGTCATGACTTTTACTCTTGACGCCCTACCTTCGTGACGCCGTCAAATCTGTACTGGGTCGTCATGGAATTCTGCTCTTGACGCCGTCAGGGAATTACTCTTGACGCCGTCACCTACTGTTCCCAGCATGGAAAATTAAGACTTTGGCGTTTTCTTCACTTTTATGCTCCAAAAACGTCCGAATTGTTCCTTTTCCAGATTTCTCTCCCAAAGTACCTAAAATCACAAAAGGAACGATTTAGGGCAATATTTGATCAAATAAATTCGAATACGGGCTTAAATGACCCCCTAAAAATGGATCATTTTTCGCCTCATCAGTGGGTGTCTTGGGTATTTGCCTTGATGATTGTGGCCTCTCAGGAGTGGAAGGTGGTTCATTTGGTGTCTCATCCTCATCTGATGAAGTGTATATGAAAGGGGAAACAAGCTCCCTTGGAGATGGTTGCCTGACAGGGATCCAAGCTGGGTCTTCTGATGATTCTGAAGACGATGGAGACTTGGGGGACATCACAGATTTACCCCTGGAAGTGCTTGGGGTTTGATTCAAATGAAGAAGATCTTTGAACACAGGGAGATCATGCTTTCTCTTTTTGGCTTGCTCTTTGGTTCTACAACCATTATGAGGAGGACGGAAGGGAGGCACATATGTTTCAAAAGGGGTTTCATCTTCCGATGATGAATCGGATGAGATATTGATTATTTCGGGTGAAGATTTCATGGTTATTTAATTTGATTTGGGTGATTTAAAGTTTTGATTTGGTTGATTGGCGTTTTGATTGCAATTAGGGTTTGATTGTGGTGAATTAGGGAAAAGATTTAGTCAGTTTTTATAGGGATTACGAAATATAAAGCGCATTAAATGCTAAGGATCTTTGACTTTTTGACCAAGCTGTTTAGTCAACTCTGCTGCTGGATAATTACACTCTGCTGCTAGTTATATAACTCTGCTGCTAGTGATATCGGGCTGCTACGGTTGTAAGTATGAGGGTGGGATGTGTAACTTCTATCAATTACTTTAAAACCTAATTGATCTTCATTATTGGTTTTCTCACGTTTCAAATTGAAGTTATCACAAACCCTAACACTCAATAATTCTCAAAGTCAATTATTCCCAATTTCTCTAAACCCTAAGTCATGGAATGCACACGTACCTGGGCAGAGCAACACAATAGTGTGGTCGTTTTGGATGCAGAATCAGTTCCTGAAGGGCTCACAGACATGGTTAAATTTTTGAATGCTACTTCTCTTAGGTATGCACTCACTGTGAATCCTACTATATTTGCTTCCTACATCAAACAGTTTTGGCTTACTGCTAAAATCAAAACTATGAATGGGGAAATATATGTTAGTGCCTTAGTAGATGGGCAAAAGGTTCGTGTAACTGAAACATTTATAAGGGAAACCCTTCTCTTAGATGATGAAACATAGACCACTTGCCTGGCCAATTCTGCTATTTTTGCTGGGTTAAAAGATTTGGGATATGAGGGGAAACATACAAATTTCAAATTTCAAAAAGCTCTCCTCTGTCCTCAATACAAGTTTTTGGTACACCTTCTCCTTCATTGTTTGAGTCCTAAAACTTCTAGGTGGCATAAGTTTAGTGCTACTATTGCTTCTGCAATGGTATGCCTGAGCAAAGGTCAACCATTCAATTTTTCAAGAATGATATTGGAGGGGATGTTTAAAAGTGTTAAAGAGTCTGGTTCTTATTTGCTTTATCCAAGGTTTATTCAACTCTTTATTCAAAATCAACTTACAAAGTTTAGAGGACATGCTGCTATTTATGATGCTCCAAAATTGGTTTCAAAAACCTTTACTTTCTTAGTTAAGCATGGTAAAAAATTTTCAGGCACACATATAAATCTTACACCTTATATGGTGCAACTTGTGCAAAATAATCAGGGTGAAGGATCAGGAAATCCCACTGACTCCCATCACACACCCAATTTTACTGCATCTGCTACACAACCCAAAATACTCTATACCCGTAGGAAAACCAAAAAGAACACTGATCTACCTCAGGATAGTGTTAGTATGGCTGTACCAGATGAGGTTGTCCTAGTTGATGGAGGGGACATGTTAGTGAGGGCTGTCACTACTGATTCTAGCTTAGCAGCAGAGCAGGATAGTGATAACATAAATAAGACCCAATCCAAGGCAACATCTAGAGAAAAGGATTCTACTGAATCTACTTCTCAGGATGGTAACCCTAGCCAAATGGAAAATATAGGGGGCTCAGATGATCAAACTAGGTTTGATACTGAGTTTATGTCCCAAGATTCACCTCTCGGACCAGGTTACACAGGTCGAAGTGAAGAGGACAGGCCAGTGACCAATGAATTGACGGAAAATCTTGTACATGATGACAATGTCCATGATTCACCTCTCGGACCAGGTAACACAGGTCGGAGTGATGAGACTACTATGCAACTCATTCAGGAATTGACGGTTACTTGTACCAATTTGGGGTTGAAGTGTACTACTTTGGAAGATAAGGTTCTTACTCTGTCTACAGTGGTTACAAATCAAGGCAACATAATCACAACTTTGAAGCAACAGATTAAGAAATTGAAGAAATCAAAAACTTCAACCTCATTGAAAAGGCTAAAGAAGGTGGGCACTTCTCAAGTTATTAGTTCACCTGAACTTTCTACTCATTTGGAAGAGGATGATGCTTCCAAACAGGGGAGGAATGAAGATGCAATGGGTTCAGGGGAGGCAAATTTGAAGAAGGTTGAAAGTGCTCAGGTTATGAATGAAGCGATGGCTTCAGGGGGGGTTCCAGTGATTGGAGACATGGATGTGGAAAGTCCTGAAGATGCTGAGAATTTTGTGGTTGCTGATCAATCAGGGAATGAGGTGGTAATGGAACAAGTGATTGTTACTCAAGAAAAGGTGGTGGAAAAACTCAAGACTTTGGAGCCTGAGCAATTAGTGAAGGCAACAGGGGTAATGGTTGAAGCTTTAAAGACTTTGGGGAATTCAATGGTGAAAGAACTTGAAAATGCTGCTATTGCTGACAAGACTAATGTCTCTACTGCTGCTCATGATTCTGCTGCTAAGGATCCTGCTGATCCTGCTGCTAGTGGAAAAGTGACTTCTGCAAATGCACAAGACTCTGCTGCTGGGTCTAGTGATAATGCTGCTGCTGAAGCAATGGTTTTGTTAAGCAAGAAGACTTCAGAAGTTCTATGTGAATCATCTTCAAAACATATACCACTACCAACACCATCACTACCACAACAACCTACAATAACAACTACATCATTTACAACAAGTGTACCTCTAAAAGGAGTTGTCATTAGAGAACCTGCTGCTCAACCAAAGAAGATAGTATCTTCATCTACTGACAAAGGAAAGGGCAAGCAAGTTGCAGAATCTCAATGGATGTATAAGGGATTTGACTACTCTGTACTACCTTTTAATCTATGGCCTAAGGAACTACAAATTAAACATGACTCAGCTATTGCTTTGAAAGAACAAGAGATGATTGATCAAGAAGATCTACAGCTGGCTCAGAAAGAAAAGGAAAAGATTGAAAAGGAGACAGAAGATTTAAGGAGGTATGATGAATGGTTGGATGAGAAGATAAGAATAGAGGCTGATATTGAACTTAACAAGATGATCAAGATTGAGAATAATGAAGATCAAACTTTTGATGTGAAATCTTGGATAAGTAAGTTTACAGCTAAGAAAAAGAAAGAAGATGTTGCTGCTAGAAAGAATAAAAAGGTACTTAGAGGTCCAACTTCACTACAAAAGAGAAAAGAGTATGAAAGATATCTGAAGAATATGAAAGGATGGAAATTGGTGCATTTAAAACCTAAGTCTGATCAAGAGGTTTATGACTTGTATCAAGTGGCTAAAAGACAAACAGATACTTTTTATCCTATGGGTTGTGCTGAAGACTTGGAATTTATTGCTCAGATGAATAAGAAGTTGGTACCTGAAAAAGTGGCTGAAGCAGAGCATGTTCAAGAAGCTGATGTTGTTAAGCAGTTTGATGATGCAACTAAGACTACTTCTTCTGTGCAAAGTGGTAAAAGAAAAGGTGTAGTTCATAAATCATTTGCAAAGAAGAAAAGGAAAACAGGGGAAGAAAGCTGTTCTAAGCCAGAAGGAGATGAGTTCAAGAATGATTGTGATCATATTCCTCCTGAGCATTTAAAAGAACAACTGAAGGTTTACACTATGGTTGGTAAGATGGAAGATCCTGAAGTAGTTGATGCCAATCCAATAGGAGTCAAATATCCTATTATCAAAGTAACTACAGGATATGATACTAACATTGGAGCATTTCATGATGTTGAGAGATCTGATGGAAAGACTCACAGGTTTCTTAGATTTCAGCAGATGCTATACTACTTTGATAGAGAGGATGTTGATGACTTGTGGAAGTTATACAACGCAAAGTTTAGAGCAGAGAAGTTTGATGGTAAAAAGTATGAGAAAGATCAAATTGATCATATCATAACTATGACTGATAATGTTCTTTGGAGAGCTCTAGAACTTATGTATGAACCTTCATTGGATGATTCTGAATGGACAGAGATAGTAGAATACAAAGTAAGAAAATGGAGACTCTTTCAAGATTCTGGAGTTCATATGCTAGATATTGGACCAATTACTTTGTATATGCTAGCTGAAATGGATTACCCAGTGGTAAGATACTGGAATATTGTCAATCAGATGGTTAATGGTGATAGATCACTTAAGTTGCAGAAAGACTATGATTCTGATGATCAAGCATTCAATTTGCTGTCAAAGTATAAGAAAATTTTTATCAACTGAATTCTCAAGGTTTGAAGTGTTTGGAAGCATCCTCCTAGTGATTAACTGAACTTAGAAGAAACTTACTTATTTAGAAATAAATAATAAGTTTAGGGGAGGATTGTTGGGTTTGAAACTGCTGCTAAGTGAAACTGCTGCTATGAATGAAACTACTGCTAGTGGCAATGATTCTGCTGCTGATGTCAAAGTGCTGCTAAGGTTAAATGCTGCTGACAGAATCTACTGCTGAAGGGATAAGGATGTATACGGTTTAGATTAATATAGAATAGATTGTGTAAATATTATATATATCTAGAATATTCTTATCGTGTAGAGAAAGGTATTGTAAACCTAGTAGGATTCCTTAGTCTATAAAAGGAGGATCCTAGGGTTAGTTTGCATATGCATTGTTTACGTATTGTTTACACTTCAAGGTTGTAAAACCCTAGCATTGTTGAGTGCTCGTATTAATAATATTGAAGTGTTGAAAGTGAATCATTATTCTTCTTAATAATAACTTCTAGATCACAAGCTCTGATACCACTTGTTGATCCCAGTTGAGCTTAAACGATCTTGTATAGAAGTTAACTTGATTAAACACTTAAGCTAATATGCAGAATATAAAAGCTTAACTTAAGAAGAATAATGATTCACTTTCAACACTTCAATATTATTAATACGGGCACTCAACAATGCTAGGGTTTTACAACCTTGAAGTGTAAACAATACATAAACAATGCATATGCAAACTAACCCTAGGATCCTCCTTTTATAGACTAAGGAATCCTACTAGGTTTACAATACCTTTCTCTACACGATAAGAATATTCTAGATATATATAATATTTACACAATCTATTCTATATTAATCTAAACCGTATACATCCTTATCCCTTCAGCAGTAGATTCTGTCAGCAGCATTTAACCTTAGCAGCACTTTGACATCAGCAGCAAAATCATTACCACTAGCAGCAGTTTCATTAATAGCAGCAGTTTCACTTAGCAGCAGTTTCAAACCCAACATTTCCCCAAATGGTTAAAACCAGGCTGTCATCAGAAAGTGCCTTTTGGACTTAACCCAAAGAAGTTTCCCTTTCCAGAGAATAAAATCTATCAAGATTTTATTGAGGAACACTTAGGTCCATTGTATAATAGGCTTGTTCATATTTGTGTGTAAATAGGTAGCATAAGTGAGGAGTAAAATTTGACAAGTTTGTGCAATTAATACAAAGAATTCACAAACCACTTTTACTCCTCCAAAGAACAACACAACCCCTGAGATAGCTCAGTGGGTCCTGAAAGTTGTCACTCAGCATTGTTTGAGTTTAGTGAGGAGTCTATACCACACTTGTCATTTTCAATCCCAAATGTTATTCCGCAAACACTTGGGTATGATTCTTTTTGATTAACTTCTAATAAAGAATTAAACGTTGAAAAATATTGTCTCTTATGTTTACGTTACTTTATAGTTAATCATTTATACATCTTTGTTTAAAGTCATACAACTTGGTTACTTTAGCTTTCTAGTTACTGTTAACCAAGTAAAAGGGACCAACAAGTGGTATCAGATCCTCTGATTTGTAAAACTTAAACCTGTTTTCAAAACTTAAAGAGTGCTCAAGTTTTTTTAAAATCAAGATCCCACTATGACTGACATAGATGTTCCCTAATTTGTCGACAAAAAGGGTGGAAGTTATTCAGCAACCGCCCCTCGACTTGAAGTTGGCAAATTTAATAAGTGGAAAAAGCGAATGCTTTGCTACTTAACTGGGATGGAACATATTACATTAAGTTGATTAATGATGGTCCATATGTCCCAACAACAGCCCAAGGTTTAATCAAACCTGAAGCACAGTGGACCCCAGATGAAAGGAGGGTGGTCAATCAAGACCAGCGCCTGAAAAGCATCATTATATCATGCCTTCCTGATGATATAATGGAATCAGTGATCAACTGTCCCACTGCCCAGCAGACATGGACTGACCTGGTTCATAGCTATGAAGGGCCTTCTGATACCAAAGAGAATAGAATCATGGACCTGAAGCTTGAATTCAATACCTTCAGGGCCAAGGATTCTGAAAGCCTCTCTGAGACTTATACTCGGTATAAGACCCTCCTAAATGAGCTGACCAATGATGGTGTTATACTGTCAAAACATGAGATCAATGTTGGTTTTGTCAACAGTCTCCCTGAGAAGTGGTTAAACTTCTCTCAGGGATTGAGAAATGCAAACCACACTCAGAACCTTGAGCTCCCTGCCATCTATGGGAAGTTTGTCTATGAAGACAATCTTATCACCAGGAGATATCCTGGTAAAGCTCAGGAGACCAAAAAGGCCTTGACAATTTCACCCATATCAACTGCTTTCTTTTCAAAAGGTGTTGTACAGGATTTTCAAGATGGATCTGATGATGAGGTTGACCAAATAACCAGTGAGGAGTACCTAAATGATCTTCAAATTGAATTTCATGAAAGGGCACTCCTTGCTAATTCAAAAAGGTTTTTTAAGAAAAACAAATTCCCTTCAAAAGCAAATGAGAACACTGAATGTTTTAAATGTAGCAAAATGGGCCATTTTGCTAAAGATTGTTTTTCAAAAACAACCTCAGAACCATCTTTCAAATTTTCAGGAAATAACTCTTTTTCAGGCCCCAACAAATTTCAACCAAAAATGCTTCAGTCTAGTCAAAGATTTGAAAAAGTCCCTCAAATTGACTTTGAAGCCAAGTACAGAAAGGCAAAAGCTAAACTTGCCCTTCTTGAATCATCCTCAACAGTCTCTCAGCCTCCTCAGGCTCCAAAGCCTACTCAAGCCAAAAACAAAGGGCTTGTTGCTGAAACATATGACTGGGATGAGGTTGAAGTGTCCTTTGATGATGATGAAGTTCACATCAGTGCCCTGATGGCCCTATCAGATGACAACAAGCTTGTTGTGGGGAAGTGTCATGCAAGAAATGGTGAATGGGTTAACATCACTATGAGGAAGGTAAACCTTTTACTTTCTATGGATGATGATGATGATTGGAAATCTTACTTAGATTATATTAATGTTGATCTTAAGTATGTTGAAGAGCAAAGACTTAATTTGTTTTCAAAATTTAACAAACTGAGTTTTGAATTAAATCATAGTAGAGATGAATTACTTGTTTTAAATAAAGCCAAGCTTGAAAGTGTTACACTTCAAATTCAAAATTCTGAACTGGTTAAACAAAATCAAGCTCTTCAGGAAGAACTTAAGAAAGAAAAGGATGTTATTTGGAAATGGACTCAGATAAAACTCAAACTTTATGAAACAATGAGTCTCACACCCTGCTCCAAAAAGGTTGGTATGGGTGATGATCAACTCACTGAAGTTTTTGGGGAGAGTAGCCACTCAACAACTTTTATGTCAGCCAACATACTTTCTAGCAAAGAACTTGCTCCTAAACCCAGTGATTGGATTGAAAGAAACAATCCTGACAGTAAAAATGCCAAACTTCAATACTGGAAGAATCCTGGAGCCTGAAAGTCAGGCTATCAAGGAGCTGCTAGGAGTCACTGATGAACTTAGTCCTACTAAGTCCATCACTGAGTCTAAGTCTGATTCACCACTCCCTCATCTGAAGCAACTTCAGGGAGCTGAACCCAATTCTGACCTTGCACCATTAGTCTATCAACCCCATTCTCCTAACGAGAAATCAGGATTAGGAAAGACTATTGATGAGTGTGTAAATACTCATCATTTTCATCGTATCTGAACTACCAAAACGTCCAAAAACACTCAGAAATGCATCAAAATACAGAAATTATCCCAAAAGTGTGTTTTATATGTTTTAGATGCAAAATGTTTAAAAACAAATGAAAAACGAACATAGTTTGCATAATTGGCAGTTTCAGTCCCTCAAGTTTCATAAATTGACAAAACTAGTCCCTGAACTTTTAAAACGAAAGAAAAGTCAACCCAAGTCCTTTGAAATTTAAAAGTTGTCAAAACAAGTCCTTGGGTGAAAAGTTTGAGAAAATTACAAGTTTAGTCCCTGCAGTTTGGAATTTTGCAAAATTAGTCCCCGGGCATTTTAAACTTGGAAAATAATCATTTATGGTCCTTTGGTTTATCACAGTTGGCAATATTGGTCCTTATGATAACTTTTGGAAATTTACAGCTCACACCCCTAAAAATCCGAAAATTACAAAAATTGTCCTTGTGCTTAAATCTTATACAAACCAAACGGATCCCTTTGTATTTTAATAAACCCACCCAACCAATCCACTAAACACCCAACACCTCAGCCCACTCCACCCCATTTAATAATACTCCCTCTCCCAGTTAACCCCCCAACTTTGACCACCACCCTCTCCACCTCACCATCCCACTCACTACTACCATCCAAGACCACCATCATAACCCCCTAGCCTGCTACCCTCACTGCAACACTCAATCCCCCCCTTGCCTAACCAAACAAGCATACCAGTCCAAACAATCCCTCTGGCATCAAATATCAAGGGAAAACGCCAAAGATAGTTTGGGCACCAAAAAACTTTCAAAGGTCAGGATTGATGCAACTCATCCAAGGGCTGGAATTAATGCTGGGAAGAGTCCAAGGAAGTCTCAGAAACCCTAATCTTGAGCTATAAAAGAAGGATGGATGCAGTGAAGTACCTGTGTAGAATTTAGCTTATTTAAATTAATGTCGATTTATTTTCTAAGTGTAAAATTTTAGTACCCAAGTTGTATTTTCAGTATCCTTAATGTAATTTAGAAGTTCTATTAATAAAAGATTCCAAGTTTTCAGTTTAAGTTCTAGTATGTCATATTTTTAGTAAATCTTCCATTTAGCTTAAATGTTGTTAGTGACTGTTTTTGTTAATCCCATGGACTCAAAATAGCTTAACAATAAGCTTTTATAAGCTTTCAGTGTATAGAAAGCAAGTTTAGTCAAAAAGCAAAAGAATCACAAAAAATCAGTAAAAATCCAAAATAAATAAAAAAGAGAGAACAAAGCATTGGAGCAGGATAAATTAAGGATGGTCCTGGTTTAGAGCTTCTTGGGAAGCATTAGGTTTGGTATTGTGGATCTTGGTTCATTTGGTTTAGCTTGGAAGCACACTGTGAGCCATTTCTCAAATTTCAATTGTTCATTAACTTATCATACTGCTTATTTGTGCTTTATTCTGTTTCTGTATGCTTATTTCATCTAGTATATGCTAAGCATGCTTAGATTGTAGTTTATGAGGGTATAGTTTAGAGTTCATGATTAACTGTTTCATAATAGCCTAATTAGCTTATTCATGGTTGCTTATTGTACACTGTAACAACCGTGGTTTTGGCAGGTTAGTTTGACTGATAGTCTTGACTCGGTTGACGTTTGTTTGGTGTGTCCTAGGTATTTGAAGTGATATAAGTGTGATATAGGTGAGTTTTAGCACTAAATCACTTTGCGTAAGTGGTTTTATTGTGATTTGGAAAGTTTGGAATTTGGGAAAGTTCATTTTGATCACCTTTGTGGTGTAGAAATGACTTGTGTAGTTTTTGGTGTTTTTGCGTAACGAGTCTTTGTTCAAGTGTTTGAGCGTTAGCAAGTTACGAGGAGTTTGTTTTTAAGAGTTATGTTTCAAAAATAGTGTGAAATTCTATTTTTGGAAACTTTATTTTTGGAAATTGTGGAAAACTAGACGGGGGGGTTGAATAGTTTTACGTCTTTTTCGTTTTATTTGTTTTGTAAAGGTTAGCTTCAAAGGATTAGACAAAACTTTCAAAACTCTTTAATGCAAAAGTGTAGATACTAGTTTATTTACGATTTTGTATAAACACTACTTATATGTAATGTACAATTTCAAAACTCTTTTAATACAAAGGTATAGATGCTAGTTTATTTACGTTTTTGAATAAACACTACTTATGTATAATGTTGGGAAAGAATTTACAATTTCATATGTCATATACACAAGCATGTATATGTATATGTGTTTTAATATAAGTTTATGTACTTGGTTCGTTTTTGTAAAATTAATGTTATGAATGAATTTTAGTTTGATCTTTATGTGAAATCAATATATGCACAACACAAGCAATTATAACTATATATGAAATGCTAATAAGTAATTAATCAAAAAGTGAGAGATGGAAAGATCAAACCGAGAGACAAATGATTTATAGTGGTTCGGCTACAAGGACACCTTCCTTGCCCTACTCCACTCCCCGAGTCACCTACTCGAGAGTTTTCTTCACTAGATAAAAAGCCTCCCTTATGGCGGAGAAAAACCTTACACACCAAATTTCACACCACAACTATGTCACAACTAGATCACAACTTCTACACAACTTCTTCACACCAATTTACTTCACACTTATCTTCTTCACAACTAACTACTTCACAACTTACTACTTCCTAATTCTTTTTCTTCACGCCACTAGTTTCTTCACACCTAAGTCCTATCCACTACCCGAAGATATACACTACTTCACAACTTCAAGGCTTCAAGATCTTTTCAACTTCAAAGCTTCAACTTCTTCGTCTTCACAACTATCTCCACTTCAATATGCTACCACAACTTATTTCTTCTATCACTAATCCTATCCACCTCTACTTCTTCACTTCTAGTACTTCTTCACACCTTCAATAAATCTAGATCCTATATCTAAATCTATCTAACCAATGTATACACAATATACACCAAAGATTAAATAATATACAAGATGAAATAATCAAACAACTTAGTTAGCAAGATGATACTAAGTTGCAATACTCCTAGTCTTGATCAATAGAAGTATTCTTCTCTTTGCACTTGAATGAATGAGGCTTTGGATCACTTGGAAATAAAGGCTTATGAATTGTATGATCAAAGGATTTTTAGGATTGAAATGGATATTTGAATCAGAAAGTTTTTGTGCAAAAAGGTAAGGAAAAAATCCAGGTTTAAGGTGGTATTTATAGGCAACAGATTCTGACAGAGGAGCGTGGCCGGTCCCCTTAAATCATGGCCGGTCCCCTTAAAATTAAGGGGACCGCCCCTTATAATTAAGGGGGCTGCCCAGCTGAAACAGCCAGAATCTTTGTCTTTTAGTGGAGAAAGTTTATTTGGTGAAAAACTAACTGATTTTGGTTAAAAATTTGAAATCATATAGTTAGTATGATTAAAACATTTTTCTTTATTACCAAAAGTGTTTTTCAAAAATATATAATATGTTTATATAATTTAAATAAACTTTGTATTAGTTGATTAAATACCCATTTGATCATAAATTGCACTAAACACTTTGTTTATTCATACCTTAAGTGATTAGTTGGTGAAAGTGATTATTTACCACTAAATACTTGTTTACGTCATAATATTTGGTTTGATAAGTTTAAGTTTTGTGATTATCAAAACATAGAGATATCGAAAGATATGAATAATGTTTTTAGTCAATTATTTATATCAACAATCTCCCCCTTTTTGATGATTACAAAACCTAAACTTATTAAATCCAAAAATTAATTTTTAGACAAGTATTTAGTAAGTTTACATTCACTTCTCCCCCTTTTTGTAGAATCAAAAAGGTTAGGCCGAGTAAGCTTTGTGAGAGAAGTTTAAACGGGTAGAAAACTCCCCCTTGATGTATGCTCCCCCTCGTTTGAGGGCACCAAGGGTTCGAGTAATGGAATTCTTGCAAGAAAAATATTAGACGCACAAGCATGGCACAAGCAAACACATATATCATAACATCAACAACTAGTAAGCATGGCAAGGATAATTCGAAACATATATTAAATCATTCAATAATAGAAAATGATTATGTCAACCCATAATCATTGTTACAAAGGCCATAAAAATAGAATTACAAACAAAGTAGAACATCCTAATGTGCCAACAAGGAGTGTCACCAAACTTTCTTGAATCCCAAAATGGTTGAGGAGTCTTATTTGAAAATGAGAAACATAAGCATATAAAATGCTTGGTGGTTTAGTGGAGGTAAACTTTTGGTTGCATGGATGTTGGTGAGTTTGGAGATGTGGAGCTTGGAGGTGGTGGAATTGAGGTTGGGTTTGTTGGTTGAGAGTTTTGATGTTGTTCAAGTATGGTGTTTGTTGAGATCTAGTAAGAAGATACTCAATCCAAGTAAAGTGCTCATTCAATGCAATGGTTTGTTGTTGAAGGAAGATGCAACAAGGGCAATTGTTAACATGCTTCTCAATTTGGTTTTTGTTATGTGGTGATGATGGTGAGCTTGATTGTGGTGGATCCAAATTGCGTTGAGCAAGATGTAATGCTAAAAGAGCACTAAGCTCATGTGCCTCTTTTATCTCCTCAACGAACTTCAAGTGTTCGGAGGAAGGTGATGGTGGTGGATCTTGATAGTTGTCTTGGGTGAAAGTTTGAACATGCAACATGGGAGTGGCATGTGAAGTTGTAGGCTGTGGTGGTGATACTCTTGGTGGTGGAGACATGATTGAGCTTGGGTAATCATGAAAGCATGATATGGGTGGAAGAGGTTCTTCATGAGATGATGGTGTTTTTGTTGAATGAGCAACATGTGAGGTGTTGATTGAGAGGTTGGGATTGTTGTTTTGGGATTGAGCATGCTCATCATATGAAGAAGCATGAATGAGGGAATGAGTGGCTGATAGGTTGTGTGATGAATCAATGTTGTGGGTTTGAGGTTTAGTAGTTGGTTGACTTTGAACAACATCACTTGAGTTATGACAAGAATCAAGTTTCCTCCTCCAAACGGGTTTGACGGAGATCCTTGCGGTTCTTGAAATCTTAGGTTTTTGGTTGTTGGGAGATGACATGTTTGGGTGTGATGGCATTAATGATGGGAAGAGGGTATTTATAGTGTATGAGAAATGTGGTTTAGGAAGGTAAATTTTGAGGGATAACATGGGACAAAATATGTTTGTGAATTTTGGGAAGTATAGGCTGAAGTGGGTCAAAAAGTGATAAAGAAAAAAGTATCCCCGACCATCAGATGGTCGGTCCCCTTAATTAGGGGCCGGTCCCCTTAATCATTAAGGGGGCCGTCTTATATAATTAAGGGGGCCGCCTATCTGGTGATTCCCAGAATGCCAGAAATGGGTTTTTGGCAGAAAATTTTCAAAAAGGTTGTGTTTTTGGATTTGGATTCAAGTAAGTTCAACTCTTTGAGGCAATATAGGGCATACTATTCATGAATGTAGAGAGTGATATAGAAATAATTGAAATAAGCAATAAATTTCTAATACTCATGCTATCTATTTATTTATCAATTAAGATATGCAATTAAGGAGGCAATAAGGCAAATAAGCTAAATGTGCAACTATATGAAAATGATAACATTTAGCCTAGAACAAACATATTGATGATTGTTAACAAGTAACAAATAGGTGGATATGATTATATGGACTTCAAGACTTGTTACAAACAAGATCCATATGGGCAAGTCATGATTCTCATGAGATGATTTGATTAAATTGTGAATGTCATTTCCGATAGAGGTGTATGACATATGTGAGAAAGTTAAATGTGTTTTAAGCGAAACGTTTTTAGTTTTATTCAACAATGTTTTGAAGTAAATTCAAGTGTGCATTACAATAACGTAGATTGAATTTTGTTTCATAATGTGAAGAAAAACAAAAATAAAAAAATCAATCTTGTTTTTTATTTAAAGTAATGGTTATGAAAGAAGTTTTAGTGAAAAAAAAAATTTTCATTCAAAAAGAGAGAAGTTTTAAACATGATGTTTTGATCATGATAATCAAGAAGTTGCAAGTGAAGGATTTGAAATGGAAGCTTGTCATGCTTCAAGAGAATCACTTAAGCCCATTGTCACACATAATCATCCTTAGTGACACCTAAAGATATTAAAGTGAAATGATAGATACTTATGATATAAATGTAATGGGACAGGAAGGAGCAAGGTAAATAGTTCATGGATACAAGATAGACATATGTATGTATGTATATATATATATATATATATATATATATATATATATATATATATATATATATATATATATATATATATATATATATATATATATATATATACAAAGATCATCATAATATCAAGTTGCAAACAAATATCAATTATAATGCATCTATTTATGCAACTAGTAAAATCATATAGCTTAAGTGGAAGGGTTCTACTATAGATCATAGAAGATTAAGAAAAGTGATAATAAAGTAAACAACAAGAAGGTTAATAATGCTAATATCATACATGCATATATTAGTGTTGATAATCTAAAAGCATGGCAATTTATCAGTTAAATCGTATCCACATACTAATTAAAACAATCTAAAATATAATGTAATATTGACAAGTTTTTAAAAGGAAAACTTATCTCAGGTCCAGCTTTTCAAAAAGAGTGGGCATGACGGTGATAGAAGAAATCATAAGAGTTAGTCCACAACAAGTCGAAGTAGCCAAGTAATATCCAATACTCCAAGAGAGAAGAGCAAAATGCCGAGATAAGAATATTCCCGCAACAACGTCATAGGCGAAACATTTGCAGGATGTGAAACAACGTGATAGAGACCAATATCCGTCAAAGGTTATAGAGCGAGATGAGTAAATCAACACGTAATAGACTCTTCATTCGATAATTACCTAAACATGATAAATAGCTTGGTACCCAGATTCTCATGGGTCCTAGTTGGTTAGATGAGGACATCCATTGCATTTGAATGCACATGATGGGATGTCGTCGATAAGTACAAGAATTTATCAATAGTTTGTTTTAATTAACAAACAATGATTTTCTTGACTAGAATAATAAGTAATGAATGTTAATAGTATTAGTCCTAAATTTATTCACTAGATTTAACAAATTTTATTTGTTTTGATACATTTGTTGAAGGATCATTTACGATAAATCCTAACCCGGTTTTATCATAAAATGGCTTTTGAATGTCGAGAAGATATTTTAAAGATTTAGACTATTTTCGAATTTTGCCAATGTTTTTGCTTTTTCATTTTTCATTTTAATTTCATGTTTGTAGTCTCGACATTTTTTACATTCAAGATCGATTTCAATATTACTTTCAAGTCAAGACATTTTATCTTCTAAAATGGTTTCTTTTTCAAAGTTGTTTTCAGCGGATGTTGAAAATTCGTTCTTAAAAATAATTTTTGAGTCAATGTTGCAAAAATGTTTGAAGTTGTTTTCCATTTTTAAAAATTCTAATATAAATTGATCATAGCAAAAATGTTTGGTTTTGGATTGTACCTTCTTTGTAGTCGTACATTCTTGACATGCTATACGGTGATCAGTTCCATTTTCTATGTCGCTCCATGTTTTGTTTGTAGTTTCACTTGGATCTAGAAACATGTAGTTCTTGCCATCAATACTTGTGTTCTCATTTGTTTGAATATTCTCATAAGCCGTATTATCATCGTTTTCTTTGCACTTGTTGCACCATGATTTATTCACGTTGTTTCTTCGGATTTGGCCCATGTATTCTTCGTTGTAGATACCTTCAATGATCACATTTGAACTAGTAGTACATGTGTTTAATTCAACTAAATATTTATTTACTAAATTTTCTAAATTGACTATTTCTTGTGCAATATCAAGTTTATCATCTTTGGTTTTACATTTCTATTGGTGAATCTTTAAAAGACATTTCCAAATATCATTTGCCGTTTTACAACGAAATAATCTTTCATATTTAACATTTGGTAGAGTTTTGAGAATAAGTAATTTGGCTTTAGTGTTTTTATCAATATTAGTTTGAAGATTATTATATTGATTTTCAAAATCCATTTTGGTTGTTTTAAGATCACCAATTGAAATGATATGCCAAAGATCAAGATCTATTGATTTCACATAATTTTCAAATTTAGTCTTCCATTCAAGAAAATGATCATTTTCAAATAATGGTGGTTGTTGCGTAAATTCCTCTTCTAGATATTTTTCAAATTTCATAGATCGTTACAAGTTTTAAAATACAATATATTTTAAAAATCTTGCTAGACGTGGCTCTTGATACCAATTGTGGAAAACTAGAAGGGGGGGGGGTTGAATAGTTTTACGTCTTTTTCGTTTTATTTGTTTTGTAAAAGTTAGCTTCAAAGGATTAGACAAAAAGTTTCAAAACTCTTTAATGCAAAAGTGTAGATACTAGTTTATTTACGATTTTGTATAAACACTACTTATATGTAATGTACAATTTCAAAACTCTTTTAATACAAAGGTATAGATGCTAGTTTATTTACGTTTTTGAATAAACACTACTTATGTATAATGTTGGGAAAGAATTTACAATTTCATATGTCATATACACAAGCATGTATATGTATATGTGTTTTAATATAAGTTTATGTACTTGGTTTGTTTTTGTAAAATTAATGTTATGAATGAATTTTAGTTTGATCTTTATGTGAAATCAATATATGCACAACACAAACAATTATAACTATATATGAAATGCTAATAAGTAATTAATCAAAAAGTGAGAGATGGAAAGATCAAACCGAGAGACAAATGATTTATAGTGGTTCGGCTACAAGGACACCTTCCTTTCCCTACTCTACTCCCCGAGTCACCTACTCGAGAGTTTTCTTCACTAGATAAAAAGCCTCCCTTATGGCGGAGAAAAACCTTACACACCAAATTTCACACTACAACTATGTCACAACTAGATCACAACTTCTACACAACTTCTTCACACCAATTTACTTCACACCTATCTTCTTCACAACTAACTACTTCACAACTTACTACTTCCTAATTCTTTTTCTTCACACCTTCACACCTAAGTCCTATCCACTACTCCAAGATATACACTACTTCACACTTCAAGGCTTCAAGATCTTTTCAACTTCAAAGCTTCAACTTCTTCGTCTTCATAACTATCTCCACTTCAATATGCTACCACAACTTATTTCTTCTATCACTAATCCTATCCACCTCTACTTCTTCACTTCTAGTACTTCTTCACACCTTTAATAAATCTAGATCCTATATCTAAATCTATCTAACCAATGTATACACAATATACACCAAAGATTAAATAATATACAAGATGAAATAATCAAACAACTTAGTTAGCAAGATGATACTAAGTTGCAATACTCCTAGTCTTGATCAATAGAAGTATTCTTCTCTTTGCACTTGAATGAATGAGGCTTTGGATCACTTGGAAACAAAGGCTTATGAATTGTATGATCAAAGGATTTTTTGGATTGAAATGGAGATTTGAATCAGAAAGTTTTTGTGCAAAAAGGTAAGGAAAAAATCCAGGTTTAAGGTGGTATTTATAGGCAACAGATTCTGACAGAGGAGCGTGGCTGGTCCCCTTAAATCATGGCCGGTCCCCTTAAAATTAAGGGGACCGCCCCTTATAATTAAGGGGGCCGCCCAGCTGAAACGGCCAGAATCTTTGTCTTTTAGTGGGGAAAGTTTATTTGGTGAAAAACTAACTGATTTTGGTTAAAAATTTGAAATCATATATTTAGTATGATTAAAACATTTTTCTTTATTACCAAAAGTGTTTTTCAAAAATATATAATATGTTTATATAATTTAAATAAACTTTGTATTAGTTGATTAAATACCCCTTTGATCATAAATTGCACTAAACACTTTGTTTATTCATACCTTAAGTGATTAGTTGGTGAAAGTGATTATTTACCACTAAATACTTGTTTACGTCATAATATTTGGTTTGATAAGTTTAAGTTTTGTGATTATCAAAACATAGAGATATCGAAAGATATGAATAATGTTTTTAGTCAATTATTTATATCAACAGAAATGATATTTTTTCGGGTTGTCGCAAAAACTGAGGTTTATCGCGTAAGACGCTGGGATTAGTTACGGGCATTTATAAAATATGAAAAGTTTGAGGTTTTGAGTGTAATAAATTAATTTAATAAAAAATATATATATAAAAGGATATATATATGTATAAAAATCGGCTAGAGGGATTTTAGGGGAAAAAGGAAACCAATTTGAGTCCAAATACGACTCTTATGCCCAAGGAATCCTATCCCAACCCAAACAAGCCCAACCTCCAACCCATATTACCCCACAAACGACCCAAACCCCCTATTTTTTGTAAATTATGGTCGACCAAGAGAGAAAAAGAAGGAGAAAAAGTTAGGGTTTTGTTTTTGAAGCCAAAATCAAGAATCAAGGTAAAATCCTTAAAACCTATGTTCAATTAATTGATTAATTATTGGTATTTGATTGGTCTCGAACGGTCAACTAAGTTCACCAGAGGATGGTCAACCAAGTCAAACGTCAAAAACCAACTAACCAAGGAGTTTAGGGAATCCCCAGGTCGTTATGTCCCGACGAGGCGTGCAATTGTATTTGTAAACGTTTTAAATGATCGGGTGATTAATCAGGAAGGTCAGGAATTTGATTATTATGGTTACACTATGAGATAATGATGGGAAATGACTTAAAAACACTTTATTAACAATTACTGGTGATCAGATAACTTAAAAACGTAATTTGACCTAAAAACACGCGTTTGGGTTTAAAATAAACGCGAACGCGCAAATAAAAAAGTGAAACGGGAGTAAACAAAGTCCTACGAACGTGAAAATTATACTTTTATAATCCTAATGATGTAAGAAAATATTTGGAAAATTAAAATTATTTTTACAACTATTTAATTAATTACTATTAATTAATTACTATTAATTAATTACTAATTATTAATTACTTTTTAATTAACTAAAATATCCTAAATTACAAATAATTATGAAAATCAACTAGAAAAATGAAAATTAAATTTAGAAAAATCTAAAATAATAATAAACTAATTTTGAAACAGAAAAAACTATTTTTCCTACTTTTCAATTAATTATTAATAATTAAAAACTAATTATTTAATTGATTTAAATTAAACTAAATTATAAAAAATACTAAATGATTAAGGAAAATTCTGAAAAAATTACTAAAAATCTAATATGATTACAGGAGCCTAAGAAAAAATTAAAAATAGATCTTGCTTATAAATAAGCAGAAAATAAGCCAAAGTGGCTTAAATAGAAGCTATCACTTCTAATTTTTTTTGTCTTTTTCAATTTTTTTTCTTTTTCACAACTGACAAACTACTGAAAACTAACACTTTTTACAAAAGGACTTTTTATGGAAATGGAAAATAAGCACTGTGGACAGTAATAAGCACAACAGTGAGCTTTTTGACTTGTTAAAGGAGCTAGTATGCTCAAATAAGCTATTCAGTGATTACCAAAGATCAATTAAGCTTAAGACAGATAAAACAAGCATAAAGTAATCCAAGGAGAAAGGAAAAACCAGGATACTAAGCTAAGAAGCTCAAATAAGCAATCCTACACAATTCCAAACAAAGCAGGCCACAAGGCTCACTTGCAGCCTGTTGTGGGGCCCACAGGACTGATCAAAGGTTCAAAATGAATCTTGAATCTGAAATATGGGCTGGGGGACTTCTAGATGAACCAAGGGTCAGTTCTTAGGGGTCAAAGGATAGCTCTTAATGAGCTTGTGAAGTTGGCCTGTGAGAGACTGATGTGGATATCCGCATAGTCAAACTCAAAACCTCATAAGCCCCACAGGGATATTCCAGGGTCCAAAACCAAGGTGGAACCTAGAAGTCTGCTAGGAGGGCTATCCAAAACACCTAAGCCCAAGGGCTAAGCTCAAGATTTGAGCTTGGTGGGGAGCTTGGAAGTTGGGTCAGTGGGCAAAGGTTCAAAACAGTATGAACAGTAAGCTAAGTGAGCAAAATAAGCACAAGAGTGAATTTAAACACAAGCTTAGTAAAAATCCATCACAATTAACTAATTTCAACTAAAAACAAAAAATATACATGCATGGATTACACATAAATCAAAATCAACAAGCATGGTTGCCACTCAAGAACCAGCAGCCACAGGAACCAAAAGCAGCTTTTAAAGCACAAAATAAGCTAGATAAAAAGCTAACAATGACAAACCAAATGTATACTAAACAAGACAAGCTAGTAAACTTCACAAAACACCAAGTAGCATGCAAAATACTCAACTAATGGACAAGTTGAGGTGGACTGAATAATGGGTCAATCCTGGTGGTGCAGGGTAAGTCTCATGCCCTGCAGGTCCAAACACAAGCTTGCACACACTCACCAAAAATTCTAAAAATTGTAACAACTACAGGATTTGGTAGTCTAGGTGGTAGACTTCAAGCTCAAAAAGTTTCAGGTTCCAATTCTCACTTGAAAATTCAGGAAAAATACTCCAAGTTTTGGAAAAATCTGCCTTTGCTAGTATTTTTTACTTTTTACTTTCTTGTAAGAGTTGACTAATATGAGATTCTAAGCTGCCTAGATGATAAGTTGTGTTGTTATGACCTAAATTGAGCCTGAATTATACAAACTTATATAACTTTAAACTGATTTGATGATTGATGGTTTCAATAACACCAACAGTTAAACTGCCATAAGAATGATAGGTGAATTTTGACTTTTGCTGACTGAGATACCAATGTCACACTTCATCTGGCCTATTCTATCCTAGTTTGGGCTAACCATGCAGAAACTAAGGGAAAAAAACAACAAGAGTGCTCAAAATAAGATCAACCAAACACCCCTTTAACTTCTGTCTTATACTATGTTTTGTTAAATCAAATGAACAAATCACCAATCAAGTGCCAAATTTACTAAACCTAACTAGTTTTAAGGCTGTTTGAACAATTAACTTCAACAATTAACAACTATAATACAATAATGCAGTCCTAATCTAAACTACCACAGTGCACAACCAATACTAATTGACACTCATTAATTCTATTTCTACTTGAACCAGGATTAATCTAATAAGTTGAGAAAGTAAGAATAAGCACAAGTTACAATGTACTCAATTGGTGCCTTAGCTGAACAAAGGCTCCCCTTGGGGCAGCTACAAGCTCCTAGCTTGGTTTACAACAAGCTAGGTATAGTCCTTCTGGCCAATCCATGACAGCCACTTCCTAAGCATTCCAAATTTGTCAAGCAAAGGTACCAGTGATTCACCTATTTAATGTTTGGTTTTTATTTTTTTATATATATATATATATTTTTTCTTTTCTTACTTATTCTACCTTTCTGTGTTTACTTCTTGACTCTGAGAACTAAGGTGAGTATATGAAAGCTCAAAAACAACAACACAACTTTATGCAAGATTTAAGAAAAAAAAAAATGAAACTGTAAGTAAACTTGGGATAAAAAAAATTCTGAAATACTTAAATTGATTACTGAGAAGAGTTACAAGTTACACTAGTTACTGAAAATTGAAAATTTACATAAATAAAACTACTACTTAGAAACTACTTGTCGCAATGGCTTACAATGAAAACTACTTATACTAAAAAAAAAATTAAAAAGTCTTGAACCAGGCCTGTTTTCTTCTTTTTCCTCTTTGCCTTCTGTGTCTTTTGTGTTCCTTGCTTGTCTGTGTACCCTTGGAAACATCCCAACCATTGAATTGCTGCTTCCTTCATCATGTCCATTGGTCAGTTCTTGGTGATATATGGGGGGTGGGGGAGTAATTAGGATGTTTGGAGTTGACTTTGGGAGGGGGTAGTAGGGTGGTTAGTAGGATGGTGGAGAGTGGAGGGGGACAAGATTGTTGGGAGAGCAGGGAGGTGTTTGGGGGCTAGGTATTTAGGCGGGGAAGAAAGGGATGAGGGAGTTGACCAATTTTGACCCAGTTGTTTTATTAATAAAAAGGGATGGTGGGCTGGGGTAATGGTTGGGCTTGGGATATTGTGGGCTTGGGATATTGGATTTGGAGTGGATTGGTTTTGGTTTAAATACACAAGGGTCCGTTTGTAATGAAATTCACAAGGACCAAAATTGTAATTTATGCTGAAATTTAAGGACCAATTCTGCCAATCCTCTAAAACAATTCCAAGGGTTACTTTTGCCACATTGCAATAATCCAAGGACCACAAAAGAGATTTTTCACTTTAAAATTCCTAAGGACTGATTTCGTCAAATTTCAAACTGCAGGGACCAAAAGTGTAATTTTTCCAAAGTTTTCACCTAAGGATTAATTTTGATAATTTTTGACTTTTAAATGGCTTAGGTTGACTTTCCTTTCAAAAAAAATGCTCAGGGACAAGTTTTGTAAATTTTTGAAAGTTGAGGGACTAAAACTGCCAATTATGTAAACTTTGTTCGTTTTTCATTGTTTTTGCTCATTTTGCATCTAAAATGTATAAAATACAATCCCTGGGATATTTTTAGTAGTTTGATGCATTTCTGAGCGTTTTCGGATGTTTTGGCAGTTTAAATACGACAAAATGATGAGTGTTTGAGCACTCATCAATCCCCCACACTAAACTATTGCTAGTCCCTAGCAATATTTTTGGAAAACTTGATGGATTTGAAACTCTTTACCAAAAGCCATCACTTCTGGAGTAGCCAGATGTATCGATTACGGTCCACCTGATAACCATGTGATTTTGAGCAAACCACCAGCTGTCAACGGATTTGATTAGTCTTTACCAGAAGTCGTTTGCTTCTGGACTAGCCAACTCTTGATGGACCTAGTCAACATCTTGGTGAGCTGATTACCAATTATGGATTTTCCACTGCCTTTACCACAAGTCATAATCTTGCGGGCTAGCCAACTCATTCTCTTTATGGGATATGGCGAGTTGATTTACCATACAATTTTGGGCAAATTGCAAGCCATCAACGGATTTGATGTATCTTTACCAAGAGCCGTTTGCTCCTGGATTAGCCAATCCCTTTGTCGTTTAGACAAGGCGGACTGATAACCTAAAAAATTTTGAAATAAAGTGATTTTTTTAAAAAATTTTAGGCCAAAAACGGAGATTCTAGAGGATATAATGTGATAAAATTCGCTAGAATTTTCCCCTCCCCCACACTTAGAATTGAATATTGTCCTCAATATTCAAAGTCCCGGCTATTATGCCGAATCCTTGAACGTAAGAAGATAATATTAAAAACTAACTGTGGGAATATCGTTTTGTATTTTTCACTTTATTTATCTGTACATACAATCACACTTTTTTTTTTGACGAAACCTTATATACATATATACATTTTCAAACAGAGGGGGGGGGGGGGGGGCGGGGGGTTGGCCATTCCCCCACAGTTAGGTGGTAGAAAGTAGAAAGAAATCAGAGATAGGGGTGAAAACCCGTATTGTGCTATTGTTTTTGTTCATCGAGTCGCTAGCTTGACTCGATCCCCGAATTCAATTGTCCTTGGGGAAAGTTTGGAGATCAGGGACAACCATGGATGGTATATCCTCTCCAAAGTAGTGCTTTAAACGATGTCCATTCACTTTGAAATTAGGACCGTCATTTTGAGATAATTCGACGGTGCCATAAGGATAAACCTTAACGATAGTGAATGGACCAGTCCATCGGGTTTTGAGCTTTCCCGAGAAGATCTTGACTCTAGAGTTGAAAAGAAGGACTCGATCACCAACGTTAAAAACGCGGTTCTTGATTTTGGAGTCATGAATCTTCTTTGTCTTTTCTTTATAGATCAAAGAGTTCTCGTAAGCTTGATCACGAAGTTCATTTAATTCATTTAGTTGAACTTTCCTGTGATCACCCGCAGTTTTGAGGTCAAAATTGGCATGCTTGAGGGCCCAATAGGCTTTATGCTCAAGCTCGATCAGAAGATGGCACGCTTTCCCGTACACAAGCTTGTATGGCGTACACCCAATGGGTGTTTTATACGCCGTACGGAAAGCCCAAAGTGCATCATCTAATTTGTCAGACCACGATGCACGATTCTCACCTACAGTTCTTTCCAATATTCTCTTAATGCCTCGATTGGAAACTTATACTTGTCCACTTGTTTGAGGGTGGAACGCAGTAGAAAGACGGTGAGTTACACCATACTTTTGCATGACTTTATCGAATTTGTCATTGCAAAAATGCGTACCACGGTCACTAATTATAGCACGTGGAGTTCCAAATCGAGCAAAAAGAGCTTTCAAGAATTTTACAACTACTCGGGCATCATTAGTGGGTAAGGCTTTTGCTTCAACCAATTTTGACAAATAGTCAACAGCCACGAGTATGTACTTATTTCCATGAGATGGTGGAAATGGCCCCATAAAGTCTATGCCCCACACGTCAAAGATTTCACACACTTGAATTGCATTTTGAGGCATTTCATTCTTTTGTGAAATATTCCTGTAACGTTGACAAGCATCACAGGATTTGACTAATTCCTGGGCATCCTTATAGATCGAGGGCCAGTAGAAACCGGAATCAAACACCTTTTTGGCGGTGTAATTTGGATTATGGTGGCCCCCCGTGGGACCAGCATGGCAAGCCTTGAGAATTTTAGCGGCTTCCTGACCATAAACACACCGCCGGATGACTTGATCCGCACAGATTTTAAACAGGTAGGGGTCGTCCCAGAAATAATGTTTGACATCCTTATAGAACTTGTTCTTTTGTTGGGACGACATCCCTTTCACCACAAAATTACCCGCATGGTAGTTTGCGAAATCGGAAAACCATGGGGTAATAGAATCTCCACGAAAGGTAACCGCATTGAGTGTCTCGAGAGGGAAGGTTTCATTAATTTCCTTCTTTTCAAAGATATCTTGGTGGGGGTTTTCCAATCGGGAGAGATAATCAGCAGCTAGGTTCTCAGCTCCTTTTTTATCACGAATTATGATATCAAATTCCTGTAGGAGGAGAACCCAACGGAGTAGTCTCGGCTTTGCATCTTGTTTTGCAAAGAGGTACTTCAAAGCCGAGTGATTCGTATACACTATGCTTTTGGTCAATATCAAGTATGGCCGGAATTTTCCAAAGGCATACACCACGGCTAATAATTCTTTTTCAGTGGTGGTGTAATGACTTTGAGCCTCGGTCATTGTCTTGCTTGCATAGTGTATAGGCTGAAAGTGTTTTGCTTTGCGTTGCCCCAAGACTGCCCCAATTGCATAATCACTCGAATCACACATGAGTTCAAAGGGCAAGTCCCAATCGGGGGCAACAAGAATCGGTGCCTCGGTAAGCTTTTTCTTTAATGTTTCAAAAGCTTCGATGCACTCGGGAGAGAAGATAAAAGGAGCATCCTTCTCGAGGAGATGGGTCATAGGCCAGGAGATTTTAGAAAAATCTTGAATGAACCTACGGTAAAAGCCGGCATGACCCAAAAAGCTCCTAACACCTTTGACAGTAGTGAGATGAGGTAGTTTTGCAATGACGTCCACTTTGGCTCTGTCAACCTCAATCCCGTTCTTTGAAATTTTATGGCCGAGGACAATGCCCTCTTTGACCATAAAGTGACTCTTCTCCCAATTTAGACATAACTTTGTGTCTTCACAACGTTTTAGCATGTCGTCTAAATGGGAAAGGCATGATTGAAATGAATCCCCAATGACCGAAAAATCGTCCATAAAGACCTCCATAGTCTTCCCGATCATGTCGGAAAATATGGACATCATACATCTTTGAAACGTGCCCGGAGCATTACATAGGCCAAATGGCATATGTTTATACGCAAAAGTTCCATAGGGGCACGTGAACGTGGTCTTTTCCTGATCTTGCGGATCAATGGGAATCTGAAAGTAACCCGAGAAACCATCGAGGAAACAATAGTACTCATTCCCCGCTAATCTCTCGAGCATCTGATCCATAAAGGGCAGAGGAAAATGATCTTTACGGGTGGTGTCATTTAACTTGCGATAATCAATACAGACACGCCACCCCGTAACCAAACGAGTTGGAATCAACTCATTTTCCTCATTTGTGACAACAGTAATGCCACCTTTTTTGGAACGCAGTGAATTGGGCTAACCCAAGGACTGGCCGAGATAGGGTAAATCAATCCGGCATCAAGAAGTTTTAAGACTTCTTGTTTGATCACCTCATGAATTTTTGGATTCACCCTTCTTTGTTGTTGGACTGCCGGTTTGAAGTCATCCTCCATTAAAATCTTGTGTGTACAAAATTCAGGGTCAATGCCCTTGATGTCGGAGAGACGCCAAGCAATTGCTTGTTTATGTGACTTCAAAACCTTTATTAGAGCAGCCTTTTCCTCAACACTTAAATCCTTAGCAATTATGACGGGCAATTTATCATCACCCTCCAAAAATGCATATTCAAGATGAGGCGGCAAGTCCTTAAGCTCGACCTCAGGAAAATCATCAGTTTCCTCAACATATTTGATTTCCTGATTATGAAGTTGTTGTGGTAGAACGGGAAGAGGAGAGGGATCTTCATTTAACAATTTCTCAAGGAGAAGAATATCCCTCTCAGGGTCAATCTCTTGGTTATCGATTCCATCGGGAATCGAATCACTTTTAAGAAAGGACTCAATCTCTTCTAAGATGAAGTCACTTCCCTCAAACGGAGTGAGGGAAGGAGAAGAATTGGCAATGATGGGATAAGAAGACGGAGTGAAATTTTCACTCGTAGAATCATCAACGAAACCTAAAACCTCTTGAGCGTACTCCTCAGCCGCAACATCGATGACATCTATTCGGTTTACCGATTCAGAGTCATAATTGGAGGAGTACCTCGATGTTTGATCAAGGTTGAAGGTGATTGCTTCAGTTCCAACACGCAATGTGATCTCATGCTCAAATACATCGATAAGAGCGCGCCCAGTTCTAAGGAACCCCCTTCCAAGAATGAGAGGGACCCTAGAATCGGCATCAAAGTCAACAATCACAAAATCTGCTGGAAAATGGAACTTTCCCACTCTACTGAATACGTCCTCGGCTATGCCAAGTGGACGAGAAATCGATCGATCGGCAAGCTCTAAAGTCATGCACGTGGGAGTAAGTTCGGGAAGAGATAATTTCTTCCACACAAAATATGACATCAGGTTAATGCTAGCACCTAGATCGGCCAAGGCGAAGCATTCAACCATACCCGGAAAAATACAAGGAATGAGAAACTTTCTGGGGTCTCCAAGCTTTTCGGGAAGCTTTTTCAAGAGAACTGCTGAGCAGTGCTCATTCAACAGAGTTCTAGCCATCTCAAAGAGTTTTTCCTTATTACTTAACAGATTCTTGATTGTTGATGCAAACTTGGGCATCAAGAGAATAGCATCCGCGAAGCTAATGTCAAAATGCAAATCTTGAAAGATTTGGAAAAATTTATCCATTTGGTGACTAGCTTTTTCGCGGAGCTTTTGTTCATTGAGACGTGATGGATAAGGAATAGAAGTTTTGGATTTAGGGTTGTCCACTGGAGTTTCAGGTGGTTCAAAAACAACTCCAGGCTTGCATCTGGTTTTTGGAATAACCTGAGGTTGGACGTGTGCGGTACTTCGTGAGCTAGGAGTTTGCACCTTGTCCGTGGTCACCTCAGGTTCACGTTCCACTACCTTTGGAGGAGAGGAAGAAGAGGTAGTAGGAATCGCGGGTTCATCATAAGAAGCACCACTTCTAGTTGTGATCGCCCTAGCATCGCCCCTCGGGTTAGCGATCGCGTTGCTCGGAAGTGTTCCTGAGCCCGAGGGTCGTTCATTTAAATACTTCTTAATTTCAGAAATCTGGCTAACCAACAACTTGTTCATCTCTTCTTGGGACTTCATGAATTGTTTTAACAACTCGTCAGATGAAGGCCCAGTTGGAACAATGGCTTGATTTTGGTTATTAAAATTTTGAGCACGATTGTTTTGGCTGGGACCTTGGTTTTGAAAATTACCCTGATTCGGGTTGTTGTTTCCATGAAAATACCCGGGATTGAAATTACCCTGACCTTGGTTTCGATTAAAGTTTCCTTGATTTTGATGTTGGAAACCTTGGTTTTGATTCTGAAAACCGTGACCCTGATTGAAGTTACCTTGGTTTTGAAAACCTTGGTTCATTCTATTTTGATTCTGGTTACGGTTTTGGACATTTTGGTTTTGATTAAAACCGGGAGGTCCAGGATAATGATTAGGACGGTAGTTCGGGTCCATAGGAGGGCGGTATTGATTGCCTCCTTGATTAGATGACCCGACTACAGCATGAGCTTCGAACGGAGAACCATCAGTAGCTGTGCAATTGTAGTAGGCATGCGGCCCACCACAAGTTACACAGACTTCCACTTTTTTAACCTCAGCAGGTGGAGGATGTTGTGGAAATGAAACTTTCTTAGTTTGGGCGAGAACCAAAGCTTGAATAGCCTCAGTAAGCTTATCAATCTTAGCATCGGTGCTAGACTGACTCGAAGGAGATGAAGTGGAAGGACCCGCACTAATTTGTGAAACAATCGGCTTGCTTCGTGTAGAGCGGACCTTAGACTTGTTCTCGATGATTGCTAAGGCTTCTTTGGTGGTTCTACTCAAAAAGTTACCTCCCGCGGAGGCATTGAGAGAATCCTGATCAACTTGGCTCACGCCATTGTAGAAAGTATCGAGTTGCATCAACTCGGAGAAACCATGATGTGGACACTTGCGAAGTAATTCTTTGAAACGGTCCCACGCTTCACCAAATGATTCATCATATTTCTGAGTGAACTTGGTGATCTCGTTCTTAAGACTCGTGGTCTTAGAAGGTGGGAAGAATTCATTCACAAACTTTTTTACCAAGTCTTCCCATGTCTCAATAGATCGAGGGGGTTGTTTCTCAAGCCAAATCTAGGCTTGACCCTCGAGGGAGAATGGGCAGAGAAGAAGCTTAATTGCTTCACACGGGACATTTTTGTACTTGATGGTTAATGTGATTTTATTGAACCATCGAATATGAGCATGAGGATCGTCCGTCTCAAAACCGTAGAATTGACTTGAGGTTACAAGATTAAGTAACCCGGTTTTAAGCTCAAAACTATCAGCCACGATGGCTGGGACAACAATAGCGTCTCTGTAACCCTCGATGGGTGCTTGGAGAAGCTCACACATAGGGCGGTCTTCCACCATGGTGACAGCTGGAGTGGAAACAGTACGGATCTCAGATTTGACTGTTGGTGCTGAACGTCTACGAGGTCTTCTAGGTTTTCTTACAAGCTCACGTAATGGGCTAGTAGACCTAGAAGAGCGAGTGCGCATGCACTAGTAACAAAAATCAATCAAAACAAAGTCGAGGCAAAACCACAGTGAACTTAAACCAATAATCACAAGTAAGTGGCTTCTTTAAGAAAGGTACACCACCTACAGGGATACAAAGGCAAGTTTTTATCTTTCGTTTGGGAACTTATTATGTCACACCCCCAGTTAGTAGGTGTTCTGTCTTGGTTTGCGACGGTTTATTTTTATGTAGAATTATTATTCACAAGAAAAGACGAATGTTTTTGGGTTTTTGTGTATGGGTGAAAAAACTTTTGGACAATATTTTTGGTATCGTTTCGTTTACCAAAATCGTATCTCTTTAAGAATCACCTTAAAAGAAACGCGATATAGAAAACGTAACGATCTGTTTTGTTTGTTTTTTATTTATTTTTTTGTGTTGTTAACACTTTAGGAAAAGTGTTAATGACGTTTTTGTTTTATGATTAAGATTTACAAAAAGTGGGTGAGTTTATACAATGATGTGTGAAAAATCACTAATCTCTAAAGAACGTGTGCAGATACGCAGCAGCCTCCCCGGCAGCGGCGCCAAATTTTGATTAGTCTCGAACGGTCAACTAAGTTCACCAGAGGATGGTCAACCAAGTCAAATGTCAAAAACCAACTAACCAAGGAGTTTAGGGAATCCCCGGGTCGTTATGTCCCGACGAGGCGTGCAATTGTATTTGTAAACGTTTTAAATGATCAGGTGATTAATCAGGAAGGTCAGGAATTTGATTATTATGGTTACACTACGAGATAATGATGGAAAATGACTTAAAAACACTTTATTAACAATTACTGGTGATCAGATAACTTAAAAACATAATTTGACCTAAAAACGCGCGTTTGGGTTTAAAATAAACGCGAACGCGCAAATAAAAAAGTGAAACGGGAGTAAACAAAGTCCTACGAACGTGAAAAATATACTTTTATAATCCTAATGATGTAAGAAAATTTTTGGAAAATTAAAATTATTTTTACAACTATTTAATTAATTACTATTTATTAATTACTTTTTAATTAACTAAAATATCCTAAATTACAAATAATTATGAAAATCAACTAGAAAAATAAAAATTAAATTTAGAAAAATCTAAAATAATAAAAAACTAGTTTTGAAACAGAAAAAACTATTTTTCCTACTTTTCAATTAATTATTAATAATTAAAAACTAATTATTTAATTGATTTAAATTAAACTAAATTATAAAAAATACTAAATGATTAAGGAAAATTCTGAAAAAATTACTAAAAATCTAATATGATTATAGGGGCCTAAGAAAAATTTAAAAATAGATTTTGCTTATAAATAAGCAGAAAATAAGCCAAAGTGGCTTAAATAGAAGCTATCACTTCTAATTTTTTCTTGTCTTTTTCTATTTTTTTTTCTTTTTCACAACTGACAAACTACTGAAAACTAACACTTTTTACAAAACGACTTTTTATGGAAATGGAAAATAAGCACTGTGGACAGTAATAAGCACAACAGTGAGCTTTTTGACTTGTTAAAGGAGCTAGTATGCTCAAATAAGCTATTCAGTGATTACCAAAGATCAATTAAGCTTAAGACAGATAAAACAAGCATAAAGTAATCCAAGGAGAAAGGAAAAACCAGGATACTAAGCTAAGAAGCTCAAATAAGCAATCCTACACAATTCCAAACAAAGCAGGCCACAAGGCTCACTTGCAGCCTGTTGTGGGGCCCACGGGACTGATCAAAGGTTCAAAATGAATCTTGAATATGAAATATGGGCTGGGGGACTTCTAGATGAACCAAGGGTCAGTTCTTAGGGGTCAAAGGATAGCTCTTAATGAGCTTGTGAAGTTGGCCTGTGAGAGACTGATGTGGATATCCGCATAGTCAAACTCAAAACCTCATAAGCCCCACAGGGATATTCCAGGGTCCAAAACCAAGGTGGAACCTAGAAGTCTGCTAGGAGGGCTATCCAAAACACCTAAGCCCAAGGGCTAAGCTCAAGATTTGAGCTTGGTGGGGAGCTTGGAAGTTGGGTCAGTGGGCAAAGGTTCAAAACAGTATGAACAGTAAGCTAAGTGAGCAAAATAAGCACAAGAGTGAATTTAAACACAAGCTTAGTAAAAATCCATCACAATTAACTAATTTCAACTAAAAACAAAAAATATACATGCATGGATTACACATAAATCAAAATCAACAAGCATGGTTGCCACTCAAGAACCAGCAGCCACAGGAACCAAAAGCAGCTTTTAAAGCACAAAATAAGCTAGATAAAAAGCTAACAATGACAAACCAAATGTATACTAAACAAGACAAGCTAGTAAACTTCACAAAACACCAAGTAGCATGCAAAATACTCAACTAATGGACAAGTTGAGGTGGACTGAATAATGGGTCAATCCTGGTGGTGCAGGGTAAGTCTCATGCCCTGCAAGTCCAAACACAAGCTTGCACAAACTCACCAAAAATTCTAAAAATTGTAACAACTACAGGATTTGGTAGTCTAGGTGGTAGACTTCAAGTTCAAAAAGTTTCAGGTTCCAATTCTCACTTGAAAATTCAGGAAAAATACTCCAAGTTTTGGAAAAATCTGCCTTTGCTAGTATTTTTGACTTTTTACTTTCTTGTAAGAGTTGACTAATCTGAGATTCTAAGCTGCCTAGATGATAAGTTGTGTTGTTATGACCTAAATTGAGCCTGAATTATACAAACTTATCAAACTTTAAACTGATTTGATGATTGATGGTTTCAATAACACCAACAGTTAAACTGCCATAAGAATGATAGGTGAATTTTGACTTTTGCTGACTGAGATACCAATGTCACACTTCATCTGGCCTATTCTATCCTAGTTTGGGCTAACCATGCAGAAACTAAGGGAAAAAAACAACAAGAGTGCTCAAAATAAGATCAACCAAACACCCCTTTAACTTCTGTCTTATACTATGTTTTGTTAAATCAAATGAACAAATCACCAATCAAGTGCCAAATTTACTAAACCTAACTAGTTTTAAGGCTGTTTGAACAATTAACTTCAACAATTAACAACTATAATACAATAATGCAGTCCTAATCTAAACTACCACAGTGCACAACCAATACTAATTGACACTCATTAATTCTATTTCTACTTGAACCAGGATTAATCTAATAAGTTGAGAAAGTAAGAATAAGCACAAGTTACAATGTACTCAATTGGTGCCTTAGCTGAACAAAGGCTCCCCTTGGGGCAGCTACAAGCTCCTAGCTTGGTTTACAACAAGCTAGGTATAGTCCTTCTGGCCAATCCATGACAGCCACTTCCTAAGCATTCCAAATTTGTCAAGCAAAGGTACCAGTGATTCACCTATTTAATGTTTGGTTTTTATTTTTTTATATATATATATATTTTTTCTTTTCTTACTTATTCTACCTTTCTGTGTTTACTTCTTGACTCTGAGAACTAAGGTGAGTATATGAAAGCTCAAAAACAACAACACAACTTTATGCAAGATTTAAGAAAAAAAAAATGAAACTGTAAGTAAACTTGGGATAAAAAAAATTCTGAAATACTTAAATTGATTACTGAGAAGAGTTACAAGTTACACTAGTTACTGAAAATTGAAAATTTACATAAATAAAACTACTACTTAGAAACTACTTGTCACAATGGCTTACAATGAAAACTACTTATACTAAAAAAAAAATTAAAAAGTCTTGAACCAGGCCTGTTTTCTTCTTTTTCCTCTTTGCCTTCTGTGTCTTTTGTGTTCCTTGCTTGTCTGTGTACCCTTGGAAACATCCCAACCATTGAATTGCTGCTTCCTTCATCATGTCCATTGGTCAGTTCTTGGTGATATATGGGGGGTGGGGGAGTAATTAGGATGTTTGGAGTTGACTTTGGGAGGGGGTAGTAGGGTGGTTAGTAGGATGGTGGAGAGTGGAGGGGGACAAGATTGTTGGGAGAGCAGGGAGGTGTTTGGGGGCTAGGTATTTAGGCGGGGAAGAAAGGGATGAGGGAGTTGACCAATTTTGACCCAGTTGTTTTATTAATAAAAAGGGATGGTGGGCTGGGGTAATGGTTGGGCTTGGGATATTGTGGGCTTGGGATATTGGATTTGGTTTAAATACACAAGGGTCCGTTTGTAATGAAATTCACAAGGACCAAAATTGTAATTTATGCTGAAATTTAAGGACCAATTCTGCCAATCCTCTAAAACTATTCCAAGGGTTACTTTTGCCACATTTCAATATTCCAAGGACCACAAAAGAGATTTTTCACTTTTAAAATTCCCAGGGACTGATTTCGTCATATTTCAAACTGCAGGGACCAAAAGTGTAATTTTTCCAAAGTTTTCACCTAAGGATTAATTTTGATAATTTTTGACTTTTAAATGCCTTAGGTTGACTTTCCTTTCAAAACAAATGCTCAGGGACCAGTTTTGTAAATTTTTGAAAGTTGGGGGACTAAAACTGCCAATTGTGTAAACTTTGTTCATTTTTCATTGCTTTTGCTCATTTTGCATCTGAAACGTATAAAATACAACCCTTGGGATATTTTTAGTATTTTGATGCATTTCTGAGCGTTTTCGGATGTTTTGGCAGTTTAAATACGACAAAAATGATGAGTGTTTGAGCACTCATCAGTATTCATGTAATATTAAGTATGATGGATCTAGGGTTTGTAAGTTTCTGTAAATTAATAGTGTAAAACATGTTGGGATCATTAGTTGTTAATAATATGGTAATTGGTTAAGAGAATTGAGTGTAAAACGCTTTAGATTACGTGTTAGGGTTTGGACAGAAAACTATGGCTGTAAAGATGTGAGTGTAAATAACAGATGTTGAAGAGTTAAGTCACGCATTTTAGGTCTAAATTGAAGTTTAATGAAAGAGATTTCCAAAAAGTCCAGCCACGATTGATTTCAAGGTCGGGAAGTTGGTCTTTTGATCTTTCTTTGTTAAGGTGTCAAAGCTGTCAAACCGGGACAGAATTTGGGTAAAAGTTTTAGGGTGAGTTGTGGTTGTAAAAGTGGTATTTTGACTAGCCCTTCTGTAATAGTTAAGTATTAGGTTATATTAGACTACCACGAAAAGGATTCGCGATAAAAACTTGTGGAAGTATTTATTTAAAATCAAAAATATTTGGTGTGCGTTCAGATCCGAATTTGAGTAGTTGACAAGTTTGAATTTCTTATGAGTATTTGTGTGTGTTATTGGTCCATGGCCTTCTGGGATTAGCTTCTATGCTTATGAGAGACCATGGTGAATTTTTGGTGTGAGTTGTTGAGCTTTATTTTTCGTGATTTCATGTGGGCGAATGTACCAAAAAATTATGCGTTTTCTGATTTTAAGAGTGCAAGGGATTTAGTGAGTATTAAGTTATGGTAGTGGTTAGTGTGGTGTCTAGGAGATCCATGGTGGGTCATATGAGTCTTAGACATCCATCATATGTGTATTACATGGGTTGTATCTTTTAGGTTGACCTTGTGTAATGTGGATTATTTTTGTGTGCTATAGATTGTGAGTTGTTTTTGTGGAAGCTGCGGAGTATAAGGTGAGTTCATAGTCCCATATTTTTAACTTGGGATGGGAATGATGTTTGTCTTAAATGATTTTGAATTACTGTGATTATGTGTATGGTGTTAAAAAGCTTGGACTTTTAATGTTATCGTACTTATGCTATATGTGAACGGTAATGATATGTTGTGGGATAACTGTGTGGTTCAATTGGGAGGGTGCTTACCCTGTTGCTCGCGCATGTGACCTAATTGGTTTAATGGGATCGGGGGACACGAGCCGTCCTGATGTTGTAATTATTGTGGGATCGGAGGACACGAGCCGTCCTGTTGTAATCATTATGGGATCGGAGGACACGAGCCGTCCTGATGGTTGCCTTATGTGTGATGGTTGCCTTATGTGTGATGTTGCCTAGTAATATATGTAGCTTACATGATAACTATAATTATTTGTCCAACTATATTTTGTAATCACAGTGATTTTGGTTGCCTTGTGTGTTAAGTCTCAAACCTATGAATCTCACCAACGTTATGTTGACATTTTAAGCATCATTTTCAGGTGAGCTTTCTAAGGATAAGATAAAAGGATGAGATTAGATGAGACCCTAGTTGCATTGGAAGTGGTTTATCATCTATGCTTGGATTTTTGGATTGTTTTGGATTATGTTTATCACGTTGTTCTTTTCGGGTATTGTTATGACACTTTGTGTCTATACTTTGCCATTTTTATTGCATTTAGTTATTCTCTATATAGACACCATGTGTTGTGATGATATCCATGAAGTTACACCCTCGCGTTTCCGCCTTGGCGGGGTGTGACAGATTGGTATCAGAGCCAGGTTATAGAGAATTAGGTGGTTGAACCTAGACTATAACCTAGGAGTCCTTCATATAGTTGCATTTAGGATCTATGTTTAAGTATAATATTTTATATGTCTATTTTCCTATATTTATGAGATTTTTATTGAGTTTCGGACGTCTATTCTATCCCCTACACGTAGTATTGTATATATAGCGACTTTATTATATCGTCTTCCGCGCGTAAGATGCTTCGTTGGACTACCGTTGTCGCTATCGGATGCGAGAGAAGTGGTCGGATGAAACGGATTAACTGCAGAATCCGAGTTCCCGATAGCATGTATCTATGTTCGGACAAGCAGAGGACGTTTATGGGAAACATTGGTGGAGAAGAAGTGGAGAGGTTTGGAACCACGGTGACTTCTAGAGATGGAGCCATTACCAAATACCTTTGGTTGTGTTCTCACTTCACATAGGAGGGAGATGTGGTTTAGTCTAAACCTCGTGATTTGTATGCACTTAAGAATCATACGGAATTGGAAGAAAGAAGTAGGGATGGTTTTGCATGTTGTCGACTACCTCAACATGTAGGAAACATGAATGTGTGGTTGAGTAAAGAAGTAGGGGAGTTAGAATGGAATGGTGTGGATTCGGATCTAGAGTCCACAGCGAGTAGTAAGTTGAATTGATCTGAGTGGGGAGATAAGTGCGAGAGTGGAGTTGAGTCATTATGGAACGTCTTTTGTTTTGTGTTATGTTTTGGAATTTGTATATTGTCTTTTGCCGTTTGGAGCCATGTTGGAGCGTGATTACTCTTGGATATTGGATCGACCTTATCCAAGTAATTTTGATTATAGAGTTTAAGTGATCGTTGGAATTGTTCCATGCGAGATGATTGTTTGCGACGTCTTTTGCTTTTGTTTGAGTGATTGTTTGCATGATGTGTTGTCATATGAGGGAGTACACTTATGAAAGGGGGCATAGATAATTATGGTGGCCAACATAATTATGCATGCGTCACAACACAAGTGGACTTGCAAGTATGATAGCATGGATTGCATGGTGTATTAGGTGCTATGTGGTATATGTGCGTTATCATTAAGATGTGTGGTTTTGGAAGTAAGTATGCGTGTGGAATAGGCTTATAACTATGGTCGCAAACATAATTATATGGGTATCACACATGTGGACTTGTGACCATTATTGCATTGATTGATGTTTGTTGTTATATGTTGTGGTAAATGGTATGTGATCTCATGTTGGTGATGGCTGTATGGTTAGTGAAGTATTCTCTTAACCATTTGGGCAGTCATTATATGTTGGGGTGTGTAGGTGGTAAGATTCCATCCTACCTATCATATGTTGATACCTCAATTATCGGTGGGTACTTATGTTGTGGTATTTAAGTTGATTTGTTTGCTAGACGCTCCGTTTGTATACCTAATTCTTTGGTTGGCATTCTTATTCGTACCATGATGGTACAAATGCCATACTCTTTCTATTTGACGTCGTGATAGGTGTTGGGTAATCGAATTCGTTTTTGTTGGATAATGGTTCGTTTCTTTGGTTATTCCTTGCATTCATTCCGCGAGTGATTATTATATTGCTCTTCGAGTATTGTTGGTTCGAAATGAGTTGGTGTGGATATTTTATCCCTTATTTACACACACCAATTGAATTTCGTGACATGTTTTGTGACCTGTTAGTATCGGTGTTTTTCTATGATTTTGGTTTGATTATTGTACGAATGAGTCTTTGCGTTCTTCTCTTGGTTTGCAATGTATTTGCGTGAGTGTTCACTGGTATAAGTTCGTTTGATGATTATTTTGATTACGTGATTCCTCCATGTCTTTCGCATTCGTATAAGAGGTTGAGTTAAAGTCCTTATGGTATTTTAAAATTCGTTTTGGGTATTTCAAGGTCATTTGTTGGAAACTATTATTTTTATGGTGAAAATGAAGTGTGAAAAAAAAATGGTTACGTTTATGTCTTACAAAAAAAAAAAATAATAAAAAAAAAAAAAAAAAAAAAAAAGTTTGTATATATTTTATAAAAAATGTATAAGTTTAAAATATGTCTTGTGAAAAACGGTGTTCATTTGTTTTTGGGAAAGTCGAGTAAGGGAATAAGAACTGTCTATGGTTCTCATTTGCCAAATTGTTATGTATCTGGTTCATCGAGTGTTTCTTTCGTTGAGGTACGCTTGTGGATGTTTTATGGGTATGTGTATTTTATATTTTCTTTGTATGGGTTTTCTGAACATTTTATCCGTGTTTACTTTTATTGGGAAAATTTCCTCATTGTGTTTTTTTCTAGCTTTGATTTTGATGTTCGTTAATTCGTTAGACGGTAATTCGTACCCCTTTTGAGTTCGTTGATATACGTTTTAGTTCGACCGGTTTCATGGTTCGCGTCGTTTACTTAGGATAGATTGTCGTTTTGATTATCGATTTGTTCGTCGAAGAGGAAGAGGGTGTTTGCCAAGTTGTTCAAGTGAGAGGTTTAGCTTCAAGATGTACGTTCTTCGGATTGCGTGGGCATCGCGGAGATAGAAGATTCATAAGAGGAACTATGTGATGCATGACTTAGAGTTTGGGAGTAGAACTTGGAGACGATGGTTGTATGGAGCAAATAGCGTTATCTTCACAGATCGTAAGAACCGTTAGCATATATTTGACAAGAGGTTAATATATGTTGAAGAGAAGTTGGGTGTTGAATTTTTCAGTGACTACGATTGTCTTATTCGCTACCGTTAAGGAAGAGCGGACATCGTGGTAAGAGCGCTGAGCGGGAGTGATCGAGTGAAACTTAGATGTTTGTGAGCAATGATTATGATAATTCAGTTCGGAGTTAAGAAGATGATATTGACAGCCTAGAGAGAGAGGTTCAAGGATGAGAACATGTAAGAAGAATGATTACTTGGTTTAGACCAGTAAATGGAAAAGAATGAAGATGGACGATTGTACTTTGCGGACCCGGTAATGATTTCATGGAGAGGAAGCTTAAGGACATCGATCATGCAAGGTATAAGATACATCCGAGAATGGATAAGACGTATTATTACCTTAGCAAGTGGTTGATACGCTTGAAGGTGAGTGTTGATGTCAACGATTATTATGGTGATGCAACGGTCAGAGATACTTGGAGATTTTGTTGAGAAGGAATTGGTGAGACATTTCATTTGATGAGTTGGTAGAGAGACGTGGGGTGTCGCGTCAATCAGCTTATATCAAGATGAAATACTTACTCCGCGAATGTGGTAAATGTTTTATGGAGCCTTGAGATAGCCTATGAAGATGAGTACGACTTATCATTCCTAAATGAGTGAACCAAGTGAGCGTACAAATCAGGAGATGGATGGTGAGCTGAGAGCATGGGTGTGTTTGATTTTGGAGGAAGCCGGGGTATACATTTATCCTTAGCTGAGTTCTCCCATTTCAACAAATATCATTCTAATATTGAGTATGTGTCGTGTGAAAAGTTGTATGGAAGGTAATGTAGGTCACCTGTTCTATGGGCAAAGGTTGGAACACGCCAACTAATTAGTCCTAAACTAGAACCAGAGACTACGAATAAGGTTTTCTGATTAAGGAAAGACTTGACGCAGCAAGAGATCGCCAAAAAGAGTTATGCGAATAATTGCTGTAAGCCTTTAGAGTTTGGTGTTGGTGATATGTGAGGTTAAAAGTATCTCCTTGGAAGGGTGTTGTGCGTTTCGGTAAGAAAGGCAAGCTAGCACCAAGATACGTAGGACCATTTGAGATTTACAGAAAGGATTGGATTTGAGACATTTCGGTTGAATTTGCCGGAGGAGTGAAGTAGAGTGCATGATACGTTTAACATATCTAATGGAAAGAAGTGGTTGGCGGATGCTAGTCTGCATGTGCCATTAGATGAATGTAAGGTTAACAAGACCCTCCATTTTGTCAAGAAACCTATTGAGATTATGGATCGAGATGTTAAGGGTTTGAAGTTTGGTGAGATAGCGTTGGTAAAGGTATGGTGGGATTCTAAGCATGGTCCTGAGTTTACTTGGGAACGTGAGGATCAGATGTAATTAATGTTTGTTTTGTGTGTATCCATTATATGTGGTGTTTCCTATGGTTACCATTTGGATTTTCTTTTGGTTCGAGGGTGTCGTACCTACCTGTGAGAAGTCGTTTTGATCATTGGTGTTATTGATCAGGGAGTGTATCTATTTGCGTGTATCGTTGGAGTGACGAAATGTTTTCTATCGTGTGAATTCGAGTATTTAGCCGGTTCACATTTTTGCGATTCTCTCTCTGTGATTTTATGGTGTGGTATTTATCCGCTTAAAAATCCATAAATTTCCTTTTGCTGTCGTGAGTGGTGACTATAGAAGTTGAAATCTCGGGGCGCGATTTCCCTAAGTGGGGGACGATGTAACAACCGTGGTTTTGGCAGGTTAGGTTGACTGATAGTCTTGACTCGGTTGACGTTTGTTTGGTGTGTCCTAGGTGTTTGGAGTGATATAAGTGTGATATAGGTGAGTTTTAGCACTAAATCCCTTTGCGTAAGTGGTTTTATTGTGATTTGGAAAGTTTGGAATTTGGGAAAGTTCATTTTGATCACCTTTGTGGTGTAGAAATGACTTGTGTAGTTTTTGGTGTTTTTGTGTTTTTGCGTAACGAGTCTTCGTTCAAGTGTTTGAGCGTTAGCAAGTTACGAGGATTTGTTTTTATGAGTTATGTTTCAAAAAGAGTGTGAAATTCTATTTTTGGAAACTTTATTTTTGGAAATGATATTTTTCCGGGTTGTCGCAAAAACTGAGGTTTATCGCGTAAGACGCTAGGATTAGTTACAGGCATTTATAAAATATGAAAAGTATGAGGTTTTGAGTGTAATAAATTAATTTAATAAAAATATATATATATGTATAAAAATTGGCTAGAGGGATTTTAGGGGAAAAAGGAAACCAAATACGACTCTTATGCCCAAGGAATCCTATCCCAACCCAAACAAGCCCAACCTCCAACCCATATTACCCCACAAACGACCCAAACCCCCTATTTTCTGTAAATTATGGTCGACCAAGAGAGAAAAAGAAGGAGAAAAAGTTAGGGTTTTGTTTTTGAAGCCAAAATCAAGAATCAAGGTAAAATCCTTAAAACCTATGTTCAATTAACTGATTAATTATTGGTATTCATGTAATATTAAGTATGATGGATCTAGGGTTTTTAAGTTTCTGTAAATTAATAGTCTAAAACATGTTGGGATCATTAGTTGTTAATAATATGGTAATTGGTTAAGAGAATTGAGTGTAAAACGCTTTAGATTACGTGTTAGGGTTTGGACAGAAAACTATGGTTGTAAAGATGTGAGTGTAAATAACAGATCGTGAAGAGTTAAGTCACGAATTTTAGGTCCAAATTGAAGTTTAATGAAAGAGCTTTCCAAAAAGTCCAGCCACGATTGATTTCAAGGTCGGGAAGTTGGTATTTTCATTTTTATTTGTTAAGGTGTCAAAGCTGTCAAACCGGGACAGAATTTGGGTAAAAGTTTTAGGGTGAGTTGTGGTTGTAAAAGTGGTATTTTGACTATCCCTTCTGGAATAGTTAAGTATTAGGTTATATTAGACTACCACGAAAAGGATTCGCGATAAAAACTTGTGGAAGTATTTATTTAAAATCAAAACTTTTTGGTGTGCGTTCAGATCCGAATTTGAGTAGTTGACAAGTTTGAATTTCTTATGAGTATTTGTGTGTGTTATTGGTCCATGGCCTTCTGGGATTAGCTTCTATGCTTATGAGAGACGATGGTGAATTTTTGGTGTGAGTTGTTGAGCTTTATTTTTCGTGATTTCATGTGGGCGAATGTACCAAAAAATTATGCGTTTTCTGATTTTAAGAGTGCAAGGGATTTAGTGAGTATTAAGTTATGGTAGTGGTTAGTGTGGTGTCTAGGAGATCCATGGTGGGTCATATGAGTCTTAGACATCCATCATATGTGTATTACATGGGTTGTAGCTTTTAGCTTGACCTTGTGTAATGTGGATTATTTTTGTGTGCTATAGATTGTGAGTTGTTTTTGTGGAAGCTGCGGAGTTTAAGGTGAGTTCATAGTCCCATATCTTTAACTTGTTTTAAACTTGGGATGGAAATGATGTTTGTCTTAAATGATTTTGAATTACTGTGATTATGTGTATGGTGGTAAAAAGCTTGGACTTTTAATGTTATCGTACTTATGCTATATGTGAACGGTAATGATATGTTGTGGGATTACTGTGTGGTTCAATTGGGAGGGTGCTTACCCTGTTGCTCGTGCATGTGACCTAATTGGTTTAATGGGATCGGGGGACACGAGCCGTCCTGATGTTGTAATTATTGTGGGATCGGAGGACACGAGCCGTCCTGTTATAATCATTGTGGGATCGGAGGACACGAGTCGTCCTGATGGTTGCCTTATGTGTGATGGTTACCTTATGTGTTATGTTGCCTAGTAATATATGTAGCTTACATGATAACTATAATTATTTGTCCAACTATATTTTGTAATCACAGTGATTTTGGTTGCCTTGTGTGTTGAGTCTCAAACCTATGAATCTCACCAACGTTATGTTGACATTTTAAGCATCATTTTCAGGTGAGCTTTCTAAGGATAAGATAGAAGGATGAGATTTGACGAGACCCTAGTTGCATTGGAAGTGGTTTATCATCTATGTTTGGATTTTTGGATTGTTTTGGATTATGTTTATCATGTTGTTCTTTCCGGGTATTGTTATGACACTTTGTGTCTATACTTTGCCATTTTTATTGCATGTAGTTATTCTCTATATAGACACCATGTGTTGTGATGATATCCATGTAGTTACACCCTCGCGTTTCCGCCTTGGCGGGGTGTGACATACACTGTTTATCAATGAGTGATTTGTGCTTAATTTATGATAAAGTAGGTTAGTGGATGCTTATTTATCAAATTGGAAGTCTAAAACATTTGGTCCCTTTGAAAACATTAAGACAGTTAGTACATAAGAGGGTGTTTGGATTTGCATGTTTGACTGAGCTTTGGTAGATTTCAGTTGGTGAGATTGATTTAGACATCACACTTAGGTATTAGGAAGTTCAATTGAAGCATCACATTGGTAGGTTTTGAAGAAAAAAGTCAAATTAGCCACAGAGATTCACAACAGCTTAACTGTTGGAATTTTGAATTGCCAAACCTTCATTTTAGATTTATAGAGTGTTAAGATTGCTGGAAATACTTTCATTCTATGCTAAAACATCACCAACATTAACCTGGGTTCATTGGAAATTCATCATAGTCAAATTGTGTAAAAACTCAAAAAAGTCAAAGTTCATGTTTACTTTGTTTTTCCAAAAATTGGGGGAATTGTTCTGATTTTTGTGGCTTGATTGGGAACCTGAAATTTATTGTGTCTTTAAACTACCACTTAATCTACAAAAACCTGTGTTTACCTCATTTATGTGAATTTTTGTGTGCAAATTACATACCCTCAAACACACCTGCAGGGCAAGGGTTTGCCCTGCTTCACAACTCTGTCCACATCTCTTACTTTCATAAGCTTGCTCAGGTTTCATCATTGGGTTTTAGTGTGTAAATTTTGATAATCTTAGAAGCTCTTCTGGCTATCTTGTTGTGTGTATGCTCATTTTTCTCTCATATGCTTATTTGGATTGCTTATTGTAACAACCCGATATTTTCCACGTCTACGTTTATTTTTTTCCAACTTTGGAAATTCACTATTCATCGATTACTATTCATCAAAACACTATTCATTATTTTACTATTCATCGTTTTTGATGTCCGTTTGATATTCTGAGAAACATTTGAAAATTTTACTATTCACAGAACACTATTCATTCCGGAAGAAATTCCACTATTCACGTGCATTATCAGTAAGGACCTCTCATACGGACTAGAATAGTCTGCATATCATCATAATGTCATTTACATGCTATACCACTCTTAGGATTCTCAAATTAATATATTTAGTATATTTAACGTTTTACGTGTAAGTATTTATAATTAAACGTTAACACCCGGTTTATACACGACGAATATATCTAAATATTCCCACAATGGTCCCGACATATTTTTATATCCATTTTAACATCATAAAAGTTATAACATTCAGTTACCCAGTATTTTGGAAATTTATTTTATTTAGAACGTACGCGTATGAATATAACGACGGTTTTCGTGAAAACTAAACAATAATCACCCGATCACTCAGTAAATGTACCCAACATATTTTTAATATGTTTTTAACATTATTATGACTTTTATTTCATCCCGGTTAACTTCGTGAACGTTTATTGCTATTAAAACCGGTACCCGATTTTAACGAATAACGCGTAATAACACTTAACGCTACACTATATTTTCTAAGTGATCAAAACCGTTTTGGCTACTCCTTTTCACACCCAAAACCAGCCCATGAGACACCCTTTTAACCCCTAGCATTAACTCCTAAGTATTTAACTAATAAACCTTAAAACCTAACTTTACCAAAAATTCCAAAATCATAATTCACTTTTTAGCAAGAACAATTTTCATCTCATCTCTTCTTCTTCCCTAGTAAACCACGACCAAACCACCATAATTAGCTCAAGTGATCATTTTTCATAAGTTAAAACACTAAACTTGTTCCTTTTACAAGCCTAATCAAGAATCAAGCAACAAAAACACAAGAACATCAAGCATAATCATCCTATAATCATCTCATTTTATCAAGTAAGTTATCAACTTTATTTTTACATGAAACATCTTATATTTACTTGTATTACATGATTTCCATGCTAAAAACCATGTATAAGTAGCTATACTACACTTTATTTTAGCTAAAAAGAAACATACAAACCCTAACTTTTTATTTATGAATCCCCTTGCTATAATAACTTGGTTAGGATCCCATGGCACCCTAAGAAGGTGTATGGTAAGATTAGATTAGTCATGTGGTGATTACAAGAGGTTTGGTGATGGTAGAAATTAGTTTTTAACCTTGAAAACTTGATTTGGAACCTATTTTAGACATGCTGTCCCGTTTTGTAAAAATCTGGAAAATCAGTAAACACCAAGGAAACTTTGGCAAAATTTTTAGAAAATACTTTCAAAAACGAATCCGTAGGCGAAAGAACGGATTAAAAAGAGTCTATAACGAAGGAGTTATGATTTTTGCAAGATTGTTGACGAAAAGTATTTTCTGGAAATTAGTTGCTGTTGGACGTTTTTCGTCGGTCAAAAAGAGGCTTTAGACGTAACCCGGAGGAGCCGAGCTTTCCAAAATATATTACTACATACTAAGACGTAACCGTGGACATAAAGAACAAGTAAAACGGACAAGTAACGACAAAGATATACACGTTTGAATATCGGCTAAAACCACTTTATATTTGACAGCTTTTATTAAATTTTGGCGCAAAAACTACGAAGTACATTTTCAAGCTAGAAGTAATATTAAGTACCAAGCTTTATAACTAATGTAGTATTAGTTATCACGAGTATGTTTTCATCATTTCAAAGATTACAATCCGAGTATATCAACACTAACATGGAAACATACGATATATATATATATATATATATATATATAAGTATATATATATTACAACTAGCTTATTATATTTTCTAATAGCAATATTTTTCCAAATTCTTGGATTATATATTTTGATAACACAAGTGTTTTTACAAAGAGTAGAGTGGTATAGGGAACATGTGCATGTACATTCCTTTCATCATTTCATGATCTAAAGTAGATCATATCATTCATTTAGGTTGCGGATAGAGTGCGCGCCTTACTTTAGTTCATACCTTTTTGTTATCATATCGCTTATATCAGGTGAGTATTCACGAACCCCCTTTTCTAATTATTTTAATCGTTTTGGGGTGGATGCATGAATAATACTGTGTACTCTTATATGAACTTAAAAGACTCTTGTTTCACTATTTATGCTCGTAAGCAAAACGTACTTAAACAAACTTGTTTACTATTTACGAACACTATTATCTGAACTTTTTGACTTGTCTTGACATTATAACTTGTTTGCACTCTTGAACCGTTTGACTTGAACTTTTAGACTTAATGTGCCGTACGTTCTAAGACTTAAAGTCTCTCATGTTCAGAGCATCCTTAATAAATCTCGCCATGGTGGAGTGACTAATAAATCTTTGCCAAGTCGGTAAAGTGACTAATAAATCTCGCCTAGGTGGTGGAGTGACTTCAAGTCTCCCATGTTCGGAGCAACATTATAAAGTCTCCATTGTTCGGAGCGGCCTTGACTTATTATATACTTTGTGCCCTTACTGTGAACTATATTGACCTTATGTACTTGAAAATCAAACGTAATACTTTATATGCAAAGGGGTTGTGAAAACATAGGTTGTAAGTCTTGTTATGGCCAAGACTTGCAACTGAGTGGATTCACAATGCCTTTGCCTGGCGAACTTTCTCAAATGGTTTTCTTATTATTTAAAACGTTTATACTCACCAACTATTTTTATAGTTGACCGTTTTCTCTCATGCATTTCAGGTGATCGTCAGTAAGCTTGTCATCAAGGTCTTGCATAATGAAGTTTTCACATGTCACTTCTTTTCATTATGTATTAAAATACCATCTTTTGGGAATCAAACTTATGTCTTTTATTTGCCAAAGTCGGCAATAACAACGTTGTAATGTTATATTTTTCCTTAATGTAAATTATGGTATTGTCTTATTTCTCTTTGGTGATGTATATCGATTTCGTTACACCTCGTGTTTCCGCCTTCGGCGAGGGTGTGACAGATTGGCATCAGAGCCAGAGGTTATAGAGAATGCCGATTTTTCTAAAATAAAAATCGCAACTATAACCAAAGTAACATTTTTCTTAAATACCAAAAATGATACGAGTCGACTAGTCTTAGCATTACATTATTAATCCTCAAGTATGCATAGCCTGATCACCTATGTATAATTCAGGAAGAATCATGCAATGAAGGGAGTAGTAGTCAAAGATCATGTTTGGTCGGGTCTAGAGAGTCTGGTCACCTGAAGTTGCATTGGTCGGGTGGGTATGCATAACCTGTTTATATGTTTCAGTTTCTGTTACCGTACCTTATATATGCCTTCATGTATATACTTTCTCCTTGCTACCTTACGCCCCGTTAGATTAAGCATGCCTTTGTTTCCATCATTTTGCGATCTTCATGTCACGACTGTTATTGTACCGTACATCCTCCGTCATCTTTCATGTGTCGCTCACTCAACCAACTATTTTTGTCTATCGCAGAGACATGGCCGCAATAAACCCTCCGAATGACACTGCTGCTGGATTAGCAGACCTCCTCACTCAGATTGTTGCGCACATTGATGCTGGACGGACTAATAATGGAGCAGGTGCCTCGAACAACGGTCAGGGATGCAACTATAAGACTTTCATGACGTGCAAACCAATGGAATTTTATGGCACTGAGGGTGCCATTGGACTGCTATCATGGTTTGAGAATGTTGAGTCGAAACTCAGCATCACTAAATGTGCTGAAGGAGATAAGGTTGAGTTCTCTGCGGGTCTGCTTCAAGGTCGAGCATTGACTTGGTGGAACAACCAGCTACAGACTCAAGGAAGAGAGGCTGCAAATGGATTATCTTGGAAAGCATTTAAGAAACTACTAACTGACGAGTACTGCAGAAAAGATGAAGTGGAGAAGCTGGAAGTGGAATTTTGGAACCACTTGATGGTAGGAGTAGAAGTTGACAAGTACACGGCCCGTTTCCATGAGCTAACTAAGATGGTTCCTCATATGGTCTCCACTGTGGAGAAGCTGATTGATCGATATGTTTGGGGGTTGATTCCTGAAATCAGGAGGGATGTCACTTCATCAAACCCAACCACTCTACAAGCCGCTGTGGGCATGGCATACCGCTTGACAAATGATGTGATCAGATCTGGTGAACTAACAAAAGGAAATAATGAAGGGCGAAAGAGACAGGAAGATCAGCAAGGAAGCCGTCATCAAAATCAACAGGACAAGAGACAGCGAGTAGCTGGAAACTACGGAGCAATAACTCAGGGGCCCGGAGGATATGCAGGCACACATCCTAAATGTACCCGATGTAACCTACACCACTCAGGAGATTGCCCAAGGTGCAGCAGCTGCGGAAAGACAGGCCATCTTGTTCGATATTGCAAAGGAAATCAAGTACGAAGGTCAGCATGTTACGAGTGTGGAAGCTTGGATCATCTCAGGAATACCTGTCCAAAGTTGAAAAGGACTCCCAACCAAGGACCGAATCGTCCAAACCTGGCGGCGGCAATTGAAGGGCCACAAGATGAGGCCGTTGAGATTCCACCCGCGCGTGGCAGAGCTTACTTCCTAGGAAATCCTATCACCCAACATGTCCACGATAGCATAACGGGTACATTCTCTTGAACAACTATATTATTTTCCTAGCACTTAAGTCTTAGTATAGAACTTATACACAACACCGACTAATCCGAGACCTAGCGTTTTCGACCTTAGTTGCTTCATCAAATTTAACAGCGAGCACATACACCTATAGAATGGATGAATTGAATCTCGAGGACGAGATTCCTTTTAAGGTTGGTAGAATGTAACAACCCGATATTTTCCACGTCTACGTTTATTTTTTTCCAACTTTGGAAATTCACTATTCATCGATTACTATTCATCAAAACACTATTCATTATTTTACTATTCATCGTTTTTGATGTCCGTTTGATATTCTGAGAAACATTTGAAAATTTTACTATTCACAGAACACTATTCATTCCGGAAGAAATTCCACTATTCACGTGCATTATCAGTAAGGACCTCTCATACGGACTAGAATAGTCTGCATATCATCATAATGTCATTTACATGCTATACCACTCTTAGGATTCTCAAATTAATATATTTAGTATATTTAACGTTTTACGTGTAAGTATTTATAATTAAACGTTAACACCCGGTTTATACACGACGAATATATCTAAATATTCCCACAATGGTCCCGACATATTTTTATATCCATTTTAACATCATAAAAGTTATAACATTCAGTTACCCAGTATTTTGGAAATTTATTTTATTTAGAACGTACGCGTATGAATATAACGACGGTTTTCGTGAAAACTAAACAATAATCACCCGATCACTCAGTAAATGTACCCAACATATTTTTAATATGTTTTTAACATTATTATGACTTTTATTTCATCCCGGTTAACTTCGTGAACGTTTATTGCTATTAAAACCGGTACCCGATTTTAACGAATAACGCGTAATAACACTTAACGCTACACTATATTTTCTAAGTGATCAAAACCGTTTTGGCTACTCCTTTTCACACCCAAAACCAGCCCATGAGACACCCTTTTAACCCCTAGCATTAACTCCTAAGTATTTAACTAATAAACCTTAAAACCTAACTTTACCAAAAATTCCAAAATCATAATTCACTTTTTAGCAAGAACAATTTTCATCTCATCTCTTCTTCTTCCCTAGTAAACCACGACCAAACCACCATAATTAGCTCAAGTGATCATTTTTCATAAGTTAAAACACTAAACTTGTTCCTTTTACAAGCCTAATCAAGAATCAAGCAACAAAAACACAAGAACATCAAGCATAATCATCCTATAATCATCTCATTTTATCAAGTAAGTTATCAACTTTATTTTTACATGAAACATCTTATATTTACTTGTATTACATGATTTCCATGCTAAAAACCATGTATAAGTAGCTATACCACACTTTATTTTAGCTAAAAAGAAACATACAAACCCTAACTTTTTATTTATGAATCCCCTTGCTATAATAACTTGGTTAGGATCCCATGGCACCCTAAGAAGGTGTATGGTAAGATTAGATTAGTCATGTGGTGATTACAAGAGGTTTGGTGATGGTAGAAATTAGTTTTTAACCTTGAAAACTTGATTTGGAACCTATTTTAGACATGCTGTCCCGTTTTGTAAAAATCTGGAAAATCAGTAAACACCAAGGAAACTTTGGCAAAATTTTTAGAAAATACTTTCAAAAACGAATCCGTAGGCGAAAGAACGGATTAAAAAGAGTCTATAACGAAGGAGTTATGATTTTTGCAAGATTGTTGACGAAAAGTATTTTCTGGAAATTAGTTGCTGTTGGACGTTTTTCGTCGGTCAAAAAGAGGCTTTAGACGTAACCCGGAGGAGCCGAGCTTTCCAAAATATATTACTACATACTAAGACGTAACCGTGGACATAAAGAACAAGTAAAACGGACAAGTAACGACAAAGATATACACGTTTGAATATCGGCTAAAACCACTTTATATTTGACAGCTTTTATTAAATTTTGGCGCAAAAACTACGAAGTACATTTTCAAGCTAGAAGTAATATTAAGTACCAAGCTTTATAACTAATGTAGTATTAGTTATCACGAGTATGTTTTCATCATTTCAAAGATTACAATCCGAGTATTTCAACACTAACATGGAAACATACGATATATATATATATATATATATATATATATATATATATATATAAGTATATATATATTACAACTAGCTTATTATATTTTCTAATAGCAATATTTTTCCAAATTCTTGGATTATATATTTTGATAACACAAGTGTTTTTACAAAGAGTAGAGTGGTATAGGGAACATGTGCATGTACATTCCTTTCATCATTTCATGATCTAAAGTAGATCATATCATTCATTTAGGTTGCGGATAGAGTGCGCGCCTTACTTTAGTTCATACCTTTTTGTTATCATATCGCTTATATCAGGTGAGTATTCACGAACCCCCTTTTCTAATTATTTTAATCGTTTTGGGGTGGATGCATGAATAATACTGTGTACTCTTATATGAACTTAAAAGACTCTTGTTTCACTATTTATGCTCGTAAGCAAAACGTACTTAAACAAACTTGTTTACTATTTACGAACACTATTATCTGAACTTTTTGACTTGTCTTGACATTATAACTTGTTTGCACTCTTGAACCGTTTGACTTGAACTTTTAGACTTAATGTGCCGTACGTTCTAAGACTTAAAGTCTCTCATGTTCAGAGCATCCTTAATAAATCTCGCCATGGTGGAGTGACTAATAAATCTTTGCCAAGTCGGTAAAGTGACTAATAAATCTCGCCTAGGTGGTGGAGTGACTTCAAGTCTCCCATGTTCGGAGCAACATTATAAAGTCTCCATTGTTCGGAGCGGCCTTGACTTATTATATACTTTGTGCCCTTACTGTGAACTATATTGACCTTATGTACTTGAAAATCAAACGTAATACTTTATATGCAAAGGGGTTGTGAAAACATAGGTTGTAAGTCTTGTTATGGCCAAGACTTGCAACTGAGTGGATTCACAATGCCTTTGCCTGGCGAACTTTCTCAAATGGTTTTCTTATTATTTAAAACGTTTATACTCACCAACTATTTTTATAGTTGACCGTTTTCTCTCATGCATTTCAGGTGATCGTCAGTAAGCTTGTCATCAAGGTCTTGCATAATGAAGTTTTCACATGTCACTTCTTTTCATTATGTATTAAAATACCATCTTTTGGGAATCAAACTTATGTCTTTTATTTGCCAAAGTCGGCAATAACAACGTTGTAATGTTATATTTTTCCTTAATGTAAATTATGGTATTGTCTTATTTCTCTTTGGTGATGTATATCGATTTCGTTACACCTCGTGTTTCCGCCTTCGGCGAGGGTGTGACACTTATCTTGATTATAATGTTTTCTCAAAACCACTCACTACACTGAGCAATCAGTGTAGTTGAGCCATTTTTTATAAGCTCTCACAAGCTCTCTAGTGTATTTCAGCTTAGGTGATTAGTTTTCTAGTATAGAATTACTACCAAACTCATAGTCTCAGGGCTTATTTCACATGTTTAAGCTTATTTACCTGGGCTGCTTGTTGCTTTTTGGTCTGACCATTTTGGTTCTGTGAGCTGAGAACTCAGTTACATAAGCTTTTTCATAAGCCCACCCAGGGCTTATTAGTAGGCACCATTACCTGAGCCTAGGGTTTTTGGAAAGCCCTCAAGCTCAGCTTGTTATACCAGCTTTTACATTGGACCCCTAAGTCTCCTCTGTGGACCCCACAGAGGTCCAAAAGACCCCTTGTTGGCCTGTTTGCATCTGAGTGGTATTGGAATTCCTTATTTGGTTATTTGGCTTATTCAGTTGAACTTTCTTGTCATTTTAGCTTTTTCCAAGTACACATAGGTTGTTTGTAGCTTATTCTCTGGCCTGGGTACTCTGTGTGGCTTGTTTCAAGCTTATTAAAGCTTATTCAAGCTTAAAGCTTCACCGTTGTGCTTATTTGTTGCCACTGAGCTTATTCCTTAGTTCCAAAGAAAGTGCCTTCACAAAAGTTTCATATTTTTAGTACTTTTGATAATTTAATTTAGTTTAAATTAATTAAATAATTAATTTTAATTAATAATAAATAATTAAAAAGTAGAAAAAATAGGTTTTCTGTTTTAAAATTAGTTTTATAATATTTAAGATTTTTCTAAATTTAATTTTCATTTTTCTAGTTAATTTGCATAATTAATTAATAATTAGTATAATTTAGTTAATTAAAAAGTAATTAGTAATTAGTAATTAATTAATAGTAATTAATTAAATAGTGGTAAAAATAATTTTAATTTTCTAAAAATTTTCTTATAACATTAGGATTGTAAAAATATAATTTTCACATTCGTAGGACTTTATTTGCTCACGTTTCACTTTTTATTTTGCGCGTTCGCGTTTAATTTAAATTCAAACGCGCGTTTTTAGGTTAATCACGTTTTTAGTATATCTGATCATCAGTAATTGTTAGAATAGTGTTTCTAAGTTATTTTTTCAATCATAATCTCGTAGTATAATCACTCAAATCAAATTCCTGGTCCTCCTGTTAAATCACCCGATCACTTAAAACGTTTTTAAATACAATTGCTTACCTCGCTGGGACATAACGACCCGGGAATACACTGTACTCCTTGGTTAGTTGGTTTTAGACGTTTGACTTGGTTGACCAATTACATTGGAAAACTTAGTTGACCGTTTAGGACCAATCAACTATTCTGAAAAGACCTACTCCTGCACCCACTGAACATCAAACACCTTCAGTACCAACTGAAGTGAAATCTGAAAGCACTGACTCAAAGGTTGATCAGCTTGTTGAACTTGTCAGGATGCTGAGTGAGAAAATTGAGTCTACTGAGAAAAACTCTGACTTAAAATCTACTAAGCCCTCAGTATCCTCAAGTTCTTCCAAACCAAAAACCACACCCAGACCTTCAGGGCTATCAGTATGCCACACCTTCCAAACAAAGACTGAAGGCTAAGCCTTTCTTGCCATGTCCTCACTGTGGTTTCAATGATCATCTTCCTGATGATTGTATGATGAAAGTTTGTTGTGACATCTGTGGAGATCCCTCCCATGAAACCAAGGGACATGACAGAGTTATTCAGTCAAGAAGGAAAAACCTCACCAACACTTCTCAGTCACCTGAGGCATCAACCTCCACAAAATGTAAAACATGTGGAAGCTCAGGTCACACAACTTCAGACCATGATTCATTAGTTGAGTTCAAGAAGTCCCTGAGGACTAAGCCCACTAGAAAGTGGGTCAACAAGAAAAACTAACCCAGTTTACTGTTTGTGCAGAAACACATCAAGGATCCTACCTGGCATCTAGACAGTGGATGCTCTAGAAGTATGACTGGTGTGAAAAGTTTTCTGCATAAATATGTGGAAGAACCAGGACCCAAAGTAGTATTTGGTGATAACCCATCAGCTCCCACTGAAGGTTATGGTTCAGTAAACTGCAATGGTATAGTTTTTACAAGAATAGCTTATGTTAATGGTCTCAAGTATAATCTGATTAGTGTCTCCCAACTATGTGATGCCAAATACATAGTTCAGTTTGATGACAAGAGAGGGACCATCTTTAATGCCAATAAGGAAGTTGTGTTGATTGCCCCCAGGAGGGATGATGTATATGTTCTAGACATGTCATCCCTAACTCAAAATGGGACTTGTCTATTCTCAAGGGCAAGTGAGACAATCAACTGGCTATGCCATAGGAGACTCTCTCATCTCAACTTCAAGAGAATCAACACCAAAGACAAGCCTTGTTCTGCTTGTGAAAAAGGAAAACACCACAGGGCATCATTCAAAACCAAACAAACCTTTTCCATTAAAAGCTGCCTACATCTTCTTCATACGGACCTTTTTGGACCTGTCAGTCCAATGTCCATTCACCATGAGAAGTATACTCTGGTCATAGTGGATGAATACTCAAGATATACTTGGGTTTACTTCCTGACAAAAAAGAGTCAGGCAGCTGAAACCATCATGTCATTTGTCAGGAACATTGAAAATCAAAATGATGTCAAAGTTAAACAGATCAGGACTGACAATGGCACTGAGTTCAAAAACCAAGACCTTGAGTGTTTCTGTGATGAGAAAGGAATTTCTCAAAATTTCACTTCTCCCTATACTCATGAACAAAATGGAGTAGCTGAAAAGAGAAATAGAACACTCATTGAGGCAGCAAGAACAATGTTAAATGTCTCAGTCCTCTCAAAACATTTTTGGACTGAGGCAGTTAAAACAGCTTGCTACACTCAAAATAGGTCAATCATTGTGAAAAGGCACAATAAGACTCCTTATGAGATATTCAAAGGAAGGATTCCTGACATCAGCTACTTTCATGTATTTGGGTGTCCTGTGTTTATTCATAATCACAAGGATCACTTGGGTAAATTTGATGCCAAAGCTGATGATGGAAACTTCCTGGGATATTCCCTGGTTTCTAAAGCCTTCAGGGTGTTCAACACAAGGAGATAACAAACTGAGGAAACTTATCACATTACTGTTGATGAGAGCACTGAATCCATCAGGTTCTCAAATTCCTCAGTTGAAGAAATTGGTATTGATGACTCATCAAGGTATCCTCCTGATGAGTATCATCCTGAGAACAATCCCTCAACCCAATACCAAGCTGATGCTGATGTATCCTATTACATCATCCCTCACAACCTGCCCCAACCTCCTATCAGTGAGATCATTGAAACTCAGCATGTCTCCAATGAGACTGCAATCAATGAACAAATTGTTCAGGAACCCTCTGATAACGCTCAAATTTAACATGTTTTTAGTCGCGTTATTGTTGGATTTATGAGTGGAAATTGGTCATATTTGTATATATTTGTTATTTAATCATGGAAAAGTGTTTATACATGCAAATATAGCCAAATGCAGGTAAAAGTGATTAAAAGATGAAGAAATGAAGTGGACATGCATTTTTGGAGAGTTTTGAGAGGATCAAGGAAGAAAGAAACGTTGCATGAACAAAATGATTTGATAAAGACAAGTTTACTACACGAAATTATCAAGGAAATATCAAGTTCCAATGGACAAAGTCATGCCACGAAGAAAAATATTACATGCAACGTAAAACGATGAAGAAAAGACATGAAATCATGATCAGACGAAATCCAACCGATCGGTTGCAACCCGCAACCGGATCGGCTGGAAAAGTGCCAGAATGACCATCCGATCGGATAGCGAGAAACCGATCGGTTGGTGGTGACTGAAGTTACAAGTTTTGCATTAATTGGCGAATTTACTCCCCATAATCATTTGTGGCTGATCATTGTTGCTTATTTACTGTGGAGGGATGTTTTTACTTGAAGCATAAGTGTCATTAAGCTATATAATGAGCACTTAGGACTTAGAGATACTTGTACCACTATTATCTAACTTAGTATTACAGCAAATCTTGTTAGCTTATCTTATATTGCCTGAAAGTTTACTAAGTGTTGTAAAAACGTCCGGAACGTGTTGAGTTAAAGTCTCAAGCATTGGTTCAAGTGTGGAGTTGTTTACTTACATTGGTGAGCAATTGGAGGAGTGTGGTTGCTATAGTTCCACAAGTTTTCTCATTGTAATTTTCAAGACTAGGTACACCTTGATACTTATAATGAACAATTGTTACTTTAAGTTTTATGAAAGTTTTCTTATTTACTTGTGTTTTATTATGATTGCTATGGAGTAATTTGTGGGTTACTTGTGTATATGATGTGATTGGTTAAAGGAGTATTATCTTATGAAAAAGGTGATGCATGAAAACATATCTATTTTTATGAGTTTGTTGATATAACATCTTTTCTTGCTTAATTTGTCGGTAAAAACAATTTCTTGAAAAATAGGTCCAAAAGGATTTTCAACTTGTTTTTATTCCAAAATATTAATACAGCAAATTAGTGTGGAATAGGATGCTTGACAACCATCTTATTTACTTGTTAAAATAGATTTGAGACGATTTCATCACGAAAAAGGACCGAAAGGATTCGTAGGAATTCATAAGAAAATAATTGATTTTCTAAACAACCATGTGTTTATAGGATTGTCATACTAATTTGATATGTCCCAAAGGAGTCATTTAGATGATAGAATTCTTAGTAGTAGTGAAAACATGACATACATCATAGATTGTATAACTACTCATTTTTAGTTGCGCATCATAACAAGTTTTACACCAAACTTCGTACTCAAATTGTTACGATACTCCTAATTACCAATCAAGGAATTATACACAAGTATATGTTTAGTTTTTATTGAGTTTCTTTTAAATTAAGATTTTACATAAATTTGGATTGACAACCCTTATTTAACAACGTTTTTCTAATTACTAAAACCACCAAATCCCTTTGGACGATCTCGACTTACCCACCTTTATTACACCGGACGAGTATACTTGCTCGCATGTGCTAGATAATAATCGGATAATCCGTGTTTATAAATTTTAAAACTTGTACTAACAAAATGCACATCACCCTCAGAGCAAATTGTTCCTACAAATGTCACTGAAGCACATAGTGATGAGTCACCTCATGTTCCTGAGTCTGAACCTAATCAGGCTCCTTCAAGCTCAAATTCCTATCCCAAACCTCAGGATAGCTGGACTAGATCCAAAATCATTGAGCTTGTAAACATCATTGGTGAACCCACTGAAGGCATGCTCACTAGAAGCAAGGCTGCTAAACTCAAGGCCGCCTCTACCAATATATGTCTTTATGCTGACTATCTCTCAGAGATTGAGCCTAAAAATGTCAAAGAAGCCCTGATTTATGAAAGTTGGGTTCAGGCCATGAGAGATGAATTGGAACAATTTGACAGAAATGATGCCATGACCCTTGTTGAAAGCCCCCAGGGTGTTTTAATCATTGGTATGAAATGGGTCTTTAAAAACAAGACCGATGAGAATGGCACAGTCATCAAAAACAAAGCTAGACTGGTTGCCAAAGGATATAATCAACAGAAAGGTATAGAGTATGAGGAAACCTTTGCACCTGTTGCTAGAATGAAAGCCATCAGGATCTTCCTTGCCTATGCAACTTACATGAACTTTAAAGTTTACCAAATGGATGTTAAGAGTGCATTCCTGAATGGTAACATCAAAGAAGATGTTTATGTGCAACAGCCTCCTCGTTTTGAAAGCAGTGAATACCCCAACCATTTCTACAAGCTTAACAAAGCCCTTTATGGACTGAAACAAGCTCCAAGGGCATTGTATGAAACTCTTTCAGCCTTCCTGATCCAAAACAAGTTTGTCAGAGGAAAGATTGACAACACACTGTTCATTTACAGAACAAAGAGTGATGTCATTCTTGTCCAAGTATATGTTGATGACATCATCTTTGGCTCAACAAGTTACAAACTTTGCAAACAGTTTGAGAAACTGATGACCACAAAGTTTGAAATGAGCATGATGGGTGAACTCACACATTCTTGGACTCCAAATTAAACAAACTGAAAAGGGAATATCCATTTGCCAAGAAAAATACCTCATGAACCTACTGAAGAAGTATGAGCTCACTGACTGGTCCTCAGTAAAGACTCCTATGGTTCCTCCAAACAACCTTGGCCCTGATCTCACTGGAAAATCAGTGAATCAAACCCAATACAGAGGAATGATTGGCTCCCTGATGTACTTACTTGCCTCAAGGCCTGATATCCAATTCTCAGTCTGCCTGTGTGCAAGATACCAGGCTGACCCTAAAGAATCACATCTCACTGCTGTCAAGAGAATCATCAGGTACCTGAAGGGTACTCCAAACCTTGTTTTGTATTACCCAAAATGTTCAGGATTTGATCTCAAAGGGTACACTGACTCTGACTATGCATGATGTAATATGGATAGGAAAAGTACTTCAGGATCCTGCCAATTTCTTGGTGGTAAACTTGTGTGTTGGAGTACAAAGAAACAACAGTCAGTGGCCATGTCCTCAGCTGAAGCTGAATGTATGGCTGCTGCAGGATGTTGTGCAAATGTACTATGGATGAAGAGCCAACTGAGTGACTATGGCATTCATTATAAGATGGTACCTATCTTTTGTGATAATACAAGTGCCATAGCCATCTCAAACAATCCAGTACTTCATCAAAGAACCAAACACATTGACATCAGATACCACTTCATCAGGGACCACATCTCTAATGGAGAAATTGAACTACATTTCATCCCCACTGAGTATCAGCTAGCTGATATCTTCACAAAACCTTTGGATGAACCCACTTTCACAAGACTGAAAGCTGAATTGGGCATGTTGGACATAGAATCAAGAAACTGATCAAAAGTGTTCCAACCTGATGTAAATTCTCTAGGTCCTTGATCGCTCCCTTCCTAAAAACTCATTTTTATTGAATGAAAATTCATTCAGGGGGCTCAGGATGAAAAATGGCATTGAATACCCTAACTAAATGCTCTAAGTACTTAGTTAGTTAATGTCCCAGGTAGGTAACTGATTCCTATTAAATATAGGAATATATGTCACTTACACAACTGGCATCCACTCCTTGGGCCCCCCACATCTCTCTCACCAAACACCACTGAGCATTAAATGCTCCCTCACACACAAAAGTTGTGATGATTTATTCTCTGCAAAAGTGCATTATTTGCAGAGGCACACAACTGTTCACCCATGATGTGAGAGAAAATAGGGGCAATGGGAATGGTGATATTTAATGCGGATATCAAACTAATATTATTATGCCGCTTCGGTTGAATAATATAAACCTTTGGTATCCGCAACATCACTACCCTAATTCCCACCCTATAAATACCCCCACAAAGAAGAACACACACACGCTTTAAAAATCTTAACAAAACTCTTGCAAAATTATTTCAAGAATCCTTTTGCCTTCAAAATCTGTGTGTGCTTCTTCTTTATTCAAAACCAGACCTTTTGTCAAACAAAAATGGCATCTTCAAAGGTCATAAAATACGCACCCAATCTGGAATTCCAAATGGAAAGCGTAGACCTTACCAAAAACAATGTGGTGGGGAACTTTGCCTACCCTGAAGGGTTCCCTGAATACAGGGACGTGGTGAAGTTCCTACAAAACTGTTTTCTCACCACCACATTCACAAAGACCCCCTCAGTCATCTATCATGACTACTTGAGGGAATTTTGGTGCACAGCGGTGGTTGAAAACTCTGATGCGCCAAAGGAGGCCAAAATCAGGTTCTCTGTGAAGAATGGAACTAAGTTCCTGATTCTTGACTACAAAACCTTTGTCAAAGCCACTGGCCTTGACTACACTGAGACCTTTGTAGCCCCACCCACTGAAGAGGAAGTTAAACAACTCCTCTTGGAACTAGGGCCCTATGATAAACATCATCCTGATGTTACTCCAGGGGCCCTACTGAACAAAGCCCCCATAATCAAAACATGGTTCCCTGCCCCTTGGAGGATCCTGATGACATTTGTAATTCAGGTCCTTGGGGGAAATAAATCCTCAACTGAGCAACTAAACACTACTCAATCAATGATAGTGTACTGTCTCATTGAGGGTAAAAAGATTGACCTTTGAGAAATTATCTTCAGGGACCTCATAGGAAAATTGGGTGGGAAGTCTAGGCAAAACACATGTCTTATCCTAGATTCATTTCCCGTGCCCTGAATGACCTATTAGGGTCTGAGTATATCAAGCCTGACAGTGTCGGCTTTGAACCTGATGTCTTACATAAGGCAAATTACTCACGTGACCCTAATGAGGTAACACCTGTTGCCCTGACCACATATATGCTGACTGCTATCCAGGGTGACAACATCGTTTCACCAATTCCCAAAAAGGTGAAAAGGAAGAAGGGACAGGGGTCCAGGAAGGTGGCTCAACCCAAGCCACTCGCCACTGAGATCTCTGCCCCTAAGCCTGACAATAGGGGGCAACAACAACCACAACAGACACCTCAGGATCATCAGCCAATCTTTGGCCCCAAAACAAAGGCCAACGGAGGGTACTGAGACATCACACTCAGTGTCCTCAGGCGAACCCGTTCCCAAAGGCCCTGCTGACATAAACAAGTCAGTGGGGTTAGAACCAACCAAACCTTCACATCCTGCTAAAGACTCTGGCAAATCACAACCAGAGTATCAGGGAGTAAGGGGTCTTATACCCTCGTGGGGGCAGAACTACTCCACTGAGAAGGGGATCCACAAACATTCACATCCTGCCAAAGGCTCGGGTAAATCACAACCCAAGCAACAGGGAGTTCTCGCCCCTAAATCTTCGATAGGCCAGCACAAGCCTGTTGGAAAGGGGGGCATAACCACTCAGGTGCCTGATGAGGACATTCACAAATCAAAGCTTTTGTCTGAGGGCACAAAAACTCATCCCAAAGACTCAGAGGGAAACTTACAACCCGCTGATAGGGACACAACATTCACGGCTCCTCAGGATGGCACTGGAAAACACCCATCAGTGCCTGAAGGGGTCACGGGGGACAAAGATTCAGAGGGACATATGCCACCCGCTGATATGGAACCCACAACCACCCCCGAAGGTGCGCATAACTCGGGAACTGACCTTGAGGACCAGGTAGATAAAACCCAATCTACCGGATTTGAGAGGTCAGGACCTGGCCACAACGAAGGCAAGTCTTCTTATGAAGAGGAGCCGAATAACCTTGTTTTGCAGATTCAGTCCCTAGCTGATGCTCAGGCGGTTTTGTACTCTGATGATGAGTTTGACAGTGATGAGGAAGTTTTTAAGGCCGGAGATGACATGGAGCTTGAGGAGACAGTCCCTGAACCAATTCCTCAGTCTCCTCAATCTTCTAACCATGACGTTGCTGATACACATTCTGAGCCAGAGTCTTCAGGAGATGATCAAGCTCCTCTCACTGTGAAAGCCTTCACCAAATTCATCAAAAAGATTACTAACATTTTGTATAGGGGGATCACTGATGAGGTCTTTGACATGCACACTGAATAGGCGGTTCATTATCATAATCTTAAAGATGTTGTCGAAGACTTCGATGATGATGTCAGGGAACAGAATGCCTCAGTTAACCACTCCCTGACACAGATGATCACTCACCTGAATCAGTTTTTGATAACCCTCAACCAGCTGAATGTAGGGGTTCAGTCGGTTCAAGAATCAGTCAAGGATGATCCTGAACTCACCAGGAAGCTTCTTCAGGCATCTGAGACGTATCAAGTAAACTCAGTGGCCCTCACGGAGTTACTTGACTTGATAAAGGGTTCGAATGTTCAGGGTCTCACCACTACAGTGGAGTCTCTTAAATCTTTCTTTACCAAAATGGAAGAGTCAGTGGCAGCTCAATCCCAAAGGTCCACTTCTCTGGCATGGACTCTGGGATCCAGGATGACAGCTGTTGAACAAGCACAGGCTACACTTGACTCCAGGGTGTCCATCATTCAGCAGGATACTCAGGAGATCAAGTCTATAATGACTGAAATCTTTCAAGCCTTCAAGGGATCATCTACTTCTTCTTCAGTACAACCAACACTTGCCATCACTGACGCTCAGGCGAATGTTGAGGGGGAGAATGTTACTGAAGCCCCTGATACTGTTGAACAAGAAGCTGGACATCCCTCTCACATTGAGGGGGAGCATGTCACTGAAGCCACACCAATCACTGAAGTTCCACCACAGGAGGAACCAGTCTCCTCCACTCTCAGGCAGGACAGAGGCAAAAGTATTGCTACCACCTCTGGTCCTGAAATTGTGCTCAAGCCAACCTCAACCTTGGTCAGATATGACCCTGATGAACCTATCAAAGTCCCGTTTGAAATCAATGGAGTAGTACAACTTCTCACCAATGCCGAAATTCAAGCTCACACGGAAAGGACTGAGATACTACTAAAGGTAGCTGAAGAAGAGAGAATGAGCAAGCCTGCTCTAATTCAGGTTGTTCATGAGGAAGCTGAAAAGATTGGTTTGGATACTGAGGTACTAGCAACTGAGCAAGCTGGTGCAGCCTTTAAAAAGGCTCAGGAAGAAGAGCTAAACGCTCTCAAAATACAAAGGGAAAATAAGCTCAGGAAGGATGCCCAAATCAGAAAACACAGGGTCGAAAGGTATACTTGGGTGATGAAAGAAAGGCTAAGACCTGAAACCATCACTAACATACAAATCCACAGAAACACCGATCCTACAGTGGTCACGGTCTTCAGGGGACGTGATCAAAGAACATTTGACGTCCATAAGCCATTCAGGTTTGCTGATTTGACATCACTGAACTTGATGAGCTTCGTCCTATCATTGCCAAAAAGAACAATGTTGTAGTTCCTAGCCTTCTCAAGTCACTGAAGGAAAGTTACGAAAGACTGAAAGCAATGCCTGAAGCTCTTAACATTCCCTCACTCCTTCCTGCCTCAGCAAAAGAGACTGCTCCATCTAAGGCTTCCAAGAGGAAAAGGAAGCATATTGAAATGGAGCCTGAGATCAAAGTACCAGGGCTAGAATGTGACAGGTCGCTTCCTGAAGGGATCACTTTTGTGAACAATGTGGTCTTTGAAGCTCCTGAAAGAGGCTTATGCTTCACTGATGAGTATGGAAGCTTGGCTTTCCAAAGATGGTCTGATATGGATAAGGCAGGAATCAAAGCAATGCTCATATACCTCATGTTGGCGTCCCCCATCAAGAGTGATGAGAACAAAAGATTCTGCCAGGACTTGGAAGCAATGATCAATGAACATCCTGAAAGACACCGACTCAGATCAAAGAAAGCAAAGCTTGAAGCCCTTGGATACCACCTGAACATCTGATCTGCAACAACTATCTTTTTTATTTTTGTAATTTGTAGGACTTGTAATAACTATGAATAAACTTTGATGTTTTGTTTAAATTATGTGTCCTACTTATAATTACAACAACATTCAGTAAGAGATGAAGACCCCTGCCAACTCACACTGAATCAAGAAACACTTAGGCTATTTGTATGTTCAAATAGGGGGAGATTTTTGGGTCACTGAATTCCCCAATCTTCTTCTAACAAGGATTTGAACGTAAAATAACCTAAGTATAAACAAGTCACTGAGTGAACAGTAACTCAGTGAGTCATCTTCAGGATGCTTAGACCGAGCTTATGAAGAAAGGTTCTCCATTCAGTGAGGCGGAACTCAGTGAAGAGTGATCTAAGCCAAGAAGAAGGTGATGGGTTTAGTGAGGATGAAAATTACTCACTGAACCCCATGACTCCTCAACAACTATCATGGTACTGAAAACTGATGACTTGAAGACTGAAGTTTTGGCGGGACTGGGCGGGAAAGCTTGATCTGTTTCACTAAAGTGCTTTATCACTTTAAGGTCAAACTTTCCCCAAATGGTTAAAACCAGGCTGTCATCAGAAAGTGCCTTTTGGATTTAACCCAAAGAAGTTTCCCTTGCCAGAGAATAAAATCTATCAAGATTTTATTGAGGAACACTTAGGTCCATTGTATAATAGGTTGTTCATATTTGTGTATAAATAAGTAGCATAAGTGAGGAGTAAAAGTTGACAAGTTTATGCAATTAATGCAAAGCATTCACAAACCACTTTTACTCCTCCAAAGAACAACACAACCCCTGTGATATCTCAGTGGGTCCTGAAAGTTGTCACTCAACATTGTTTGAGTTTAGTGAGGAGTCTATACCACACTTGTCATTTTCAATCCCAAGTGTTATTCCGCAAACACTTGGGTACGATTCTTTTTGATTAACTTCTAATAAAGAATTAAACGTTGAAAAATATTGTCTCTTATGTTTACGTTACTTTATAGTTAATCATTTATACATCTTTGTTTAAAGTCATACAACTTGGTTACTTTAGCTTTCTAGTTACTGTTAACCAAGTAAAAGGGACCAACATCACCGGATTCGACTTTCCGGTTAACCGGTGTCTCACCAAACGTGAATTTCCGACCCGCTACTCCTGATTATCAATCTCAACAACCTCTACAACAACAAACATTCAGTCCATTTGCTATGAATCATAATGTTAATCGTCCGTTCATTCCACCGTATCAAAACAACCAACAACCACAACAAAGCCACTCCCGTCGAAGCCAACAATCTATGTATGGCTCCCCCGAATCGTTGTATTGTCTAACAATGGACTCATCAACATCTTCCTATTCTAATTATCAAAATTATTCTCCGGTTAACCACATCAATCTTGATGCTTGTGACTTTATGGAACAATTGTGCAACAATCCGGATTTTTATGTTGGAACCGGTTCGGGTTATCCGAGTCAACAAATGTCACCGGGTTATCATGGTTCGGGTCACGGATAGTATCACGATTCAGCAAATGATGATCTTGTTGGTGATGACGACGACATCACTATTTCTGAAGAGATGTCACCGGTCAAACCAAAGAAGCGTGCTACAAAGGGTAAGAAGAAGGCGGTTGAGAAAGACACCATGAATGATTCGGCGATTTGGACAAAAAAAGAAGAGATCGCGTTGTGCATGGCTTGGTGTGATTCGTCGGATGATAGCATAGTTGGAACCAACCAAAATTCTAAGGGATTTTGGAAGAAAGTGATTACATACTTTGAAAATGAGGTTGGTGAAGGGAGATCGTACAGCTCAATTACTAGCAAGTGGAAAAATAGGATTCGTCCTAGAGTTGGTGCATTTTGTGCCATTTACGACAATTGTTATACGAATTTTGGAAGTGGTGCGAATGATCTCACTATTTACAAACAAGCGTGTGAAGAATATGACATAATGATGAAGCATGCCTTTCAATTGGATCATTGTTGGGAGATTTTGAGGGAGCATGAGATTTGGAAGAAAAATGAGAAGTCGGTTTTTTAAAATCAAAATGAGGCTAAAAAAAACCAAGGACTTCTGAAACGGGCTCGAATGTGCCTGATAATGAAGAGCCTCGAAATGAGCGACCAATTGGTCGTGATGCCGCTAAGAAAATAAGGCTACTAAGAAGAAATCGGCGGAGAATTCCAAGTCTTGAAATTTGGATGAGGTAGCCGACAAACAGAAAAGCATTAAGTCAATGGCATTTGGTAAGAAGCAGGAGCTTGCAGACTGATACTACGACTTGAAGAAAAAAGAGCTAGAGCAAAGGGATAAAGAGTTGGAGCTGCAGCAAAAGAAAGGGGAGCAAGAAGACAGAAGATTGGCAATGGAAGAACAAAAACTTGAATTTGAGCGACAAAAAAAATATCAAAAAGACCTCATCTTCTATCTCACACAATCGACCCATCTTTGCCCGCATTAAAATGACAAAAAATGCAAGAAATCAAATGCTCGATCAAGGAACGCCACAACCTAGATTATTAGTTTTTAATAAGTGTTGTAATGTTTTAATAATTGTTGTAATATTTTTATTTTATTTGAATTAATATGTAACGTTTTAATTATGAATGAAATTTTAGTTTGTGTTAAAAAAAATTAAAAAAAAAAATTGAACTTGGTCGCCCTTACTGGAGCATCCAATCTCCTGCAAGTCGCTGAAGATAGAAAGCTGACGTGGCAGTAAAAAAAGGAGGATTGGATCGTCTTACTGTGAGTAGCCTAAAAAAACCGATAACACCAACAAAAATATATCTCACAAAAACAATTAAATAAACACACTCCACAAGCAAACAACTTGGTAACTTATGCGATCGACTTCTCTTTTTTCTTTCTTGCGACGTGTCCTCATGGGGGAGGTGCAATGGAGGGATGCATCGGTTTTTTGGGTCGACCAACATGGTGACCGACAATTATACATTACACATGCAATGGTCCAACAACCCTACGGTGGATCTGCCCCATCACAAAGCAACCCTTTTGTTTTCATTTGTGGCTGTAGAATTTTTATAAAGCTTGTTATGTTGTAATTAATTTTAGATAATGTATGGTTTTACACTCTTCCAAACTAATTTACGTGTGGATTACGATCTAGATGAACTCATGAAAGTACTATTTACTTGGTTTTTCATTGATGAGTCAAATCTATAAAATACCATCGTACTTTTAAAAATGTACCAAGTTTAATCATGTATTTTTTTATTGCTTACTTGACCAACGAACTTTTAAATTTTTATTTGACTTGAACAATATCTTATTTATTAAAAAAAAATTACACGTGGATAATTAAAAAAGATATGGTTCAAGTCGAATAAAAATTTGAAAGTTCGTTAGTTAAGTAAGCAATAAAAAAATACATAATTCAACTTGATACATTTTTTAAAATACGCTGTTATTTTATAGCTTTTACCCTTCATTGATTATTATACTTAGAGCCTAAGGTATGGATGGTGATTGCGGTTGACGAACCACAATTAAGTTGCAACACTCCAAACGGTGTAGTTCGGTCTGCTTGGATACCACGACGTGTAATTGTGTCTTGGGCACTAGTTTTCAGTATTGCTACTACATGTAACCAAAAAAAAAAAAAAAAAAAAGTTTGTCATTGTGTAGCTAATGTGATAAGAGTTTTTGGTGTTGTTGAATGCTAACTACATGGACGGAACTTAGAAGGGACCGAGGGGGGCTGCGGCCCCCCTAAAATTTTTGATCTTATGTACATTTTATACCTTTTTATATATGGTTCTAGTCATTTTTAATACAAAAATTTCATCGTTGTATATATCGGCCCCCCTAAAATAAATACTTTTCAAGTTGACCCCCTCACCAAGAGTGTTCAAGTTCCGTCCCTGACTAACTACACCTTTCGCTTGTAAAAAAAATAATATTATAACTAAACATAGTTATGAAAACAAATATATATTATATACGTCATATTGTCAATCAGGGTGGCTAAGCCATCCTACCTCAATCGATTGGTAGGGTTGGATAGTCATTATCTCTTATTCTTGCTCAACATTGAAAGGAAAAAAAACAATGGTTAGGACTTAAGTTCCAAATAACATAATATGTGGAGCCTAACCAAAACGTTAGGAAAACCACCAATTCTCAACTACAAAACTCATTTCCATCAAATTATCGTGTTCTCGAATATTCTAGCTTTCAATATAGAATGACTGTTTACTTGACGTGTGAAACAGTGTATAATTATTGTTGCTTTATGAATTTTTGTCATAGAAGGCAATTGGATTCTAGTCGCTCAATTGCGTTCACTATAATTTGAGAAACATGGAATAATTGCAAGTCCCACGTACAGGGACGGAGCCAGGGTTACTGTGGGTGCCTCATGAAATATTTTGATATAGCGTTAAGTTTTGAAAAAAACACCGAATTTTCTTAAGGTATCTTAAATGCATCCGGACATCCGGTCCATCGAAATGTGTTTCTAGTATTATTGTTTAAAAAATTTTATACACCCGATCATATTTAGTTCTGGCTTCGTCCGCCCACTTAATAAGAAATTATCTGAAAAACACAAGTTTTTGTCATGCAATAATATATATTACATGAGAATCATGTATTGGTTTGTGTGAACGTAGACCAGTTTTTAACGTCAACAAAGAACGGTATTTAAAATCAAATTTTTGTAGTTTACGGTGATAATAAATTAAGTTTTCGTTCCATGCGACTGACGGGGTATGGAAAACCCAAAACTTGGTTCTGGTCAAATGATGTAGAGTGGAGCTGTGGAATAGGAAAATAAAGAAGAAAAAAACAGATAGAACTTGACCAACTTTAGCAATAAATAAAATCATCCCACTCAAAACTTGTATACCAAAATTATGTTACAACTTGTGAACTTGACCAGCTTTAGTCGGCCTACTAAAACAATTTAAAAAATCGATTGTTTTCCATTAGATGTTTGAAAATGTTTAAAGTTGGTCTACCTGTCTATAATGCTTGCAATATAAAACCCATAAACATATGTAAATTGCATACAAATAAAAACCAAATTGAGTTAGTCACCCATAATATATATGTAAGTTTTATTCTGATGCATTTAGCGTTTAGCTGGATGCACACTACATATCACATCTGTTTTGAAAGACAATTAACACTGTACATCTCACATAAGACCATGTATGATTGTGGAGCGTCATCACGTGTGAAGTCTTCTTTTAGAGCATTATCACTCGTGGTTCTTGTTAAATTATGTAATTGTTCCTACGTGAAGGAAAGGAAAGAAAGGAAATTTGGTGTCGAAGACTCAAACCACCTATTGAAATTATTTTGTGCGTGTATAAATGTTGTAATGATAACGAATATGATGACCATGACAAAAAGATACTTCTTTCGTTCTATAATAAGTGTTCACTTTTAAGATACACAAAGTTTTAGAAAATGACACTAACTAAATTCTCCATCAATCAAATATTATCTCAACCAACTAAAACCTCTACTCATTGATTGAAATACAAAATAGATACCTATATTGAGACATCTCAAAATAGTAATTTTGACACTTATTATTATGAGTAAGGAGTATGAACTTTACATACTTTTTCTACACAATTTTAGAAAATGTGCTAAACTTTTATTGTATTTTATTGACACATAATTATGTGGACAAATTGATTATGTTAATAAATGTGATATAAATTTTAAAAAGTAAAAAGATGGTTACTAAATTTTACAAGCAAGATAGTAAAAGCATACTTGATAAAGAAAAACTTCTTGGTTACCAAATTTTATAATAATAAATATAATTTTATTATCACTACCACAACAATAATACTATTAGAGTAGGGTAAAAGAGATATAATGTATAAATAATTGCACCATTGCTAGAAAATAATTGCTAGAAAATAAACTCTTTTCAAAAGAATCTCCACCAAAAGCGTGTGGAAACAATGACTATATACTAATCTAGTGACGAAAAACTTCTCGATTACTAACTTTTACATTTGTGTTTTTAAGTTTCACTCAATGAAGTAAAGAAAAGAAAAGAGATTTTTTTTTTTTTTTTTTTTTTTTTTTTTTTTTTTTTTTTTTTTAAATTTAAATAAACATTTTATCTTCACATTTATCAAAATGAATCATCTAAATCCATTTTACCAAAATCGACACTTTGGGCGAGCAAACATTTGCTGTCCATGTTCTTTTATCTTGTAGCGAGGCGGAGAGCAATTGAAAGAGAGAGCAAAAGCATTTGCTTTCTATATTCTTTGTCTTGTAACGAGAATATGTGGATAAAATGAATTGGAGAGCAAATTGTTTGCTCTCCTAAAATGTCAATTTTGATAAACTCCTTTAAAACTATATATATATATATATATATATATATATATATATATATATATATATATTATAATTAAGTGTTAGAAGTGTTTGTTGTTGTAATTAATTTAAAAGAAAATAAAAAGAAACAAAAAAAAGTTGTCTTCTCGAATATCGATTTTGAAATAAACTGTTTTCTCTCAAAATTGAGCTGAAAATATTTATTTATTTTAGTTAGTAAAACAACTAATTAAAATATCATCATTAACATCATTTGGTTTTGAGTCCTGATTGGGATGCCTAAATTACATGTCTAATTTCATGCCTAAGTTTACATGTCATCATCCTGATGGGTGCAGTCAAAGAACCCACTTTTCCACAAACCAACAGAATTATGCCACATATATTTAGACATGAACTTAGACACATAATTAGACATTCCAGTCATTTTCCTTTCATTTCCTGTGTTTGAAGAAATGAGTTAGGACACTAATAGAGTAACACGGGCCAACTACAACATAAGCTCATAACTTTGTTACACTAATCCAAATACACCAACCCTTTAATAACCAAACTTCTAGCCCATCCAGTATAGCCCACTAACCCATCCAGTATAGTCCACGAATCCATCGAGCGCGTGAAGTTAGCACCTCCACCTTTTTAACCTGCCTTGAGAAAGGGGGCATACCACCATATACACCCCCTTACACTTTTTCACACACAAACACAGACACATAGCAGACGATATATCGGTACGATTTTTATATAATTAATTCAATCAATCGATTCATAATTATAATTAATTTAATTAAATTTAATTGCAGAGGGATTTAAATAGAGAAGATGAAGGTTTTTGTCAAGACATTGAAGGGGACTCACTTTGAGATTGAAGTTAAACCTGAAGACACGGTATACATCTCGTTTCTATTTTTTAATCACTTTTTGATCTGTTATTATTTTTTAAAATTTGTTTTCTAGGGTTTATGTGGTGTTATTTGTGATTAGATTCTGTAAAATTAGGGTTTTTTTTATTCATATTAGTTAATTTTTTAATCGCGTATGAAGGTGTTATAATTGCGCGTTATTTGAGCTGCGAGATGTGAGAAAGCGATAAATACGTGTTTATATGATTGTGTACTTTTATTAAAAGTGGTTGAGAAGTATCGCGGTAATTGCTTAAAGTTGTGTTTTGTATAGGTGTGTTGAGCTTTTTATAGGGAATTAGTAGTATTAGTCATTAAGCTGGTGTTATAGTGACTTCGTTAAGAAGTGGTAGTTGTGTAGCGTAATGCAGGTATTGAATGAGTTGTAATTTGTTATATAGGGCTAAATATTAGTTATTTTTTAATCGCATATAAAGCTGTTGTAATTGCTGAGTTATTTGAGCTGCGAGATGTGATAACGCGATAAAAGTGGTTAAAAGTAAGTGGTAATTGCCTTAATTGCTTAAATAGTTGTTTATGTTTTGTATAGCTGTGTTAAGCTTCTATAGATAATTAGTTGTATTAGTCATTAAGTTGACTCTCAAAGTGTGTGGTTTCTTACTTCGTTAAGAAGTGGTAGTTGTGCAGCGTAATGCAGGTGTAATTTGTTTTGGTGTCATTGACGTCGTGGTTAAATTGTAGCAAGTTGTGTGAGAATTTAAAGAAGCTAATTTAGGTGTGGATTGATGGATGTTTAGTTTTTAAATCAGTTGGAATGGGAAATAGGTTATAGGAGTCTGTCACTCAGCTGTAGTTGACTTCGTGTATGGAGAATCTTATGTGCTGTTGAAATCATATAATTTTCTTTGTGATACGTCAGTCATTCTGATTAGAAAATGATTTAAATAGTCAGTTTTATAGGCTTTTACCAAGGGAATGAGGTAGTAATTATATTGGTGCGGCCATAATAAACATTAAGGGCTGGGTTGAGAATCTTTGAATTCTTCAAGCACCTTTACGGGAATATATAAATTACTAACAAAGGGGAAATAGCCTGAGATGATTGCTGTGAAGTCAACATATGGTTTGCTTACCCTTAAAAAGGAGTTCTTTAAATTTCTAGGTCAAACTTTAAAACTGTACTCACAATTGTTGGTAATTTATTTGAAACATTTTAAATTTCTAGGTCAAACTTTAGCGCTCTACTCACGATGCTAAGTTTTTTTGTGACAGACTGAAAGAATAAATGTAATATCACTGCTGAATTTGTCTACATGGCATTATTTGGTATTTAATTATTTATAATATAAGTTACGGAACCAATCAATGTTTTATTTGGCTTGCATTCCATCTATTTTTTCTGCACAACTTATTAATAACACATTGGTTCTTGAAGACGGAGTATCATGCCCTTGCAAACCTTGCCTGGACTTTTGTTATCTTTATCATATGAAAAATGACTCAATAAATTTAGTAACATATGCTATCCATGTTGGGTTTGGTAGTTTCACATAGATAAGCTAAACTGCTGAATATCGATTTGTCTAGGATGATTCCATATAGATTTTATTTCACAGGAGTTTATATGTTATAATATCACCAGTTGAAGGAAATTTTTACATATTTTACATGAAGTATTAGAAGTGGTACCCCATTAAATTTTCTATCTAGATTTCCTAGTTTTATTGCAGAGTGTTACTGACAATGTGAATTTGTTTGCCCGACTGCTGATATGCCAAACTTTTAATTACCTCAGCTCATTAAACAGTGGCATTCTTTACTTTTTATACTTCAGAGAATCTTTATTGGTTTGATTTCCAGCATACTCTAGATAATTTGTATGAAGGCCCTTTATTGGTGATTTTATCTTCTTTCTAATGATGCTCTTATCGATGATTTTTATTGGTGTGGCGCTCCAAACTTTCTCTCGCAAAGTTTAGCAGACGAGACTTCATAGGCTGCATTTTCTATATTATCTGGCTAAGTATGCTATATGCATGTCTTTAAACCATGACTTGCCTAAACTTGATATGCAAGTACAAAGCTAGCATATCTTATGTATACAAGACATAAGGTTGGCTAGAATAGGGAAATTGACGTATTGGATCACTACTAACAACTTGATTTCTATGACTTAACAACAAAAACAACTATTTGATATGTACATCACACAGTTCTCATCTTTGGAATTATTTAAAGAGTAAACCTTTGTACACACATTTATTATGATAGAGGCTTCCTCATGTTTAGCAGCAAATGTTGTGGCACATGTTATGTTACGTTCTCTCGTTCTTATGTTATGCTGTTTGCAATTATTTTCATTTTTTTTTAATTATTTCTAAAATTTCTGCCTTAAAGGGCACACTCTCAACCCACTCTCAATAAGTTTGCCTGAGGCTATGTATCTGGTGCTGACATAGTGATTATTCATGCAGGTTGCTGATGTGAAGAAAAATATAGAAACTGTTCAAGGAGATGTTTATCCTGCTGCTCAGCAAATGCTTATCCATCAGGGTAAAGTGCTTAAAGATGCAACTACCTTGGAAGAGAACAAAGTTGCTGAAAGTTCTTTCATTGTCATTATGTTATCTAAGGTAAGCCTACTGCCCTTTATGTCTAGACACTATTGCCACTTTAGTTTTCTATTTTCTATATTTTGAAATGACTGCGGTTCTAGGATTTGTGTATACTCGGGAGAGCAGTTAATCCTCATTCATGAATTCTAAAAAAAGCCGTTTTAAGCACCATATTACATATTGAAGTTGGATAATCTATTCTGTACATATGTATGTTAAGTTGTTAACGATTTAGTATTATTATTTCTATAATAAATTTGTTCTAACTTCTTTTGTCACTATAACCATCTGTGAAATGATCGGCAGGTCTTAAGAATTAAACTAGATACACTTTATGATACAAGTTTCATTCAATTGGAACCGTATATGTTGCTGATAGAAAATGTTTAAATTAAATGTTTAAGATTTGCTGGTGGATATACTCCTCTCTGTTCAAGAGCTTAGAACACTACCCAGTCTGCTAAATGCTAATGTAGTTACCACCCTACTAGGTGAGGTAATTTATATTGCGGTGCATGTGCACCATTCCATCTTTAATAGCAACCGATGAGGGTGGGAGGGAAGGTTAAATACACAACAATCGTATAATAAAATATATATGAAATGTTAATTATACTCGCTTGCAGCGTCATCTGTGCTAGTTTGTTTTCAGTTGCTAAAAAATGTAACTGCGTCTAATATATTTAGTGATGGTATGAGGGAACTAAACTCATTAAACTGAAATTAAGTTGATTTGAGAACCAACCAACCAAGACCATAAGCAACCATTCAACCCCTAAACAAGAGTAGAGCTGAAAATTAGGTAACAAATTGAATTGAGACCCTTCACGTGCTAGATAAAGCAAACACAAATGGCAAGTGAAAATAAACTAAAACAGACAACACATAACACATTAGTCAACACAGACACCTTTACAAAGGCAAAACCTTATGCCGTAGCCCCAACGTGTAACTACCCCTGGGACTGAAACTAATGGATTGAGATCTAGCCGCTGAAACAACATAAAGTAACCAAATCTCAAAAACGGACGGTCATCAGCAATGCTTATAAGATCCTGGATGAGGAGTTATCTAGGATGAACGAAATGTTTAGACGTCTGATGAATGGCGTTGATGTTGGAGTTGGCTAAGGAAGGAGTGACTGGATACCGAGAGACGATTTTTGCAATGAAATCATCTGCTGAATGTCTTGAGAAGGAATTGGTTACGTTTAACTACTTATCTTGGTGTAGTGACCATCACCTAAAGAACAACGGAGAAACCTCGTAGCCTACATTTGGTTGCCTTACAAAATAAAAAAGAAAAGAAACCTGCATTTAGTTTGTTCCACTTGGGAAAACTGCAAGTCTGCAACACAGCCTATAAGTCTGGTATCATTTAGATCTTCGCAAAAAAGCATGATTACTTGATTAGTGAACTAAAAACGTGGGAAATATAATAAATAAGGTGGGAAGAGTGCCAGCCAAAAGACGGTTGCCTTCTAGTTGTAAGTTTATGGTATATTACCAAGACTATTATTTATTGCTCTTGGTCAATTGAGTGGGAAATACTCTGTTAGTCTGTTGGTACCCTAAGTTGGAAGTTTATGAATTAGGATATGTTTCCAAGAACTATCCCATCATTCTAGTTGTTCTTTTATAGCAGCCAGTTTAGATAGTAATATAGGCAAGCCATTTATTTGATACTATGAATATGGAATGCCCGCTTCGGCAGGATTGGGTATCGTTGTTGTTGTATGAATTTGGAATGTCTGTGAATGTGTACCACTCCAGAACAACAATTTATTGCGTATCAAGTTACTTTGTTTTAGCATACCACTTCGCCCAATAAGCCAACTAATGAATTGCTAACAACTTATACTACGTCTTAGGTTCATTGATAGTTTGATATAAGTAGTATATCTATGTTTAGTGTGCTTATGTATTTTCTTGTCTGCTTTATTACAGAGTAAGGCGGCACCCTCTGGTGAAGCTTCAACAGCAGCCCCAAAGGTAGCGTATCATTTTTTCTGTTTTATGATGCCTTCCTCTCTCTGTTTTGTGGAAAATTGATATCTCGATTTAAAGTTTCTGTTTTGACAAACTTAACCGCCTGTTCTCTCTTGTAACCTTTAACATGTTGTATGTTGGCTTAATTGGCGTATCACTAGAGATTTTCACAAACATGTTACCCTAAGTACATAACGAGTTCTTAGCTTGGGTCACTGATAGGTCCCATGTTTTTTTTATAAAGCTATATTTTTCATTGTTGTTCTAAAGAACCTTATCCTATATATCTTCTTGATAAGGTTTGTTGATTTAAAATTGACTAAATATGTTGCTAGGTAGTGTATGTTTAGCCATCCTTAGAAACCATGTTGAATGTTTTTTTATGGTCAGGTTTTGTAAATCATGGTGCTGGCTATTTGTGTGGGTTTAATAGTGTTCTTCTTTTAGCTATATCTTCATTCATCTAATTTGTGTTCTTTAAGTATATCTGTGATGTGCATTGAATCTACTGTCATGCAGGCACCTCAGACAAGTGCCGCTGCCCCTGCACCTGCACCAGCGGCTACTCAGGCCCCTGCTCCAGCTGTGACACAGTAAGCTTAATCTGCTACATCTTTGTGCTCAATAGTATCGTATTTGTGGGCCTCTTTATTTTTTGTGACATTTTCTATTTGGTTTGGATAATTTTTGCCAATTTATTGTACTTCTGTGTGATTGCAGGCCTGTTTCTGTTCCATCAGTTACTCCAGCTGCAGCTCCTGCATCTGTTGGGCCAGAGAACGTGTACGATCAAGCAGCATCTAATTTGGTTGCTGGAAGTAATTTGGAGGGTACTGTCCAGCATCTCCTTGATATGGGTGGAGGGATTTGGGATAGGGACACAGTTGTCCGTGCTCTTCGTGCTGCATTCAACAATCCAGAAAGAGCTGTAGAGTATCTCTATTCTGTAAGTGATTTATTAATTCTGAATTCTTAGTTTATTTGGTGTGCTATACAATTCGTATAACACATGAGAACTGTATATATAATATCAGGGTATCCCTGAGGCAGCCGAACTTCCTCCAGCAGCTGGAGCTTCACCAGTGCCAGGTGTGCAGGCTGTAAACCCCCCTGCTCAGCTCCCACAAGCTGCACAACCAGCAGCTGTGCCTTCTGCTGGACCGAATGCTAACCCATTGGATCTCTTTCCTCAGGTAATCTTTTCAAGTCTTAAAAGCCTGTTTCATCTTGATACTGTGATTAATAAATTTCTTACATTTGGTCTATAGGGTCTTCCTGATATGGGAGCGAATGCTCCTGCTGGTGCTCCAGGCAACCTCGATTTTCTCCGTAACAGTCCACAGGTATTCACACATAAACACATATAGCAATGTGACATGCTCAGTTTACTTAAGTAAATAACAATCTATTTGTTTTATTCAGTTCCAAGCACTTCGAGCCATGGTGCAGGCGAATCCACAAATCTTGCAGGTATATGTCAAATCGTTTTGATGTATGCAAGTATGCAACAAATACACACGAGTTTATATGTTTATGCATGATGTTCTCTTATTTAACATTGTGATGATGACAGCCCATGCTTCAAGAGCTTGGAAAGCAAAATCCTCACTTGGTGAGACTTATCCAGGAGCATCAAGCTGATTTTCTCCGTTTGATCAATGAACCTGTTGAAGGCGGAGAGTAAGTTATCTGTGGATGTCTTCTCTTTTTAAATTGGTCAATCCGTTTTTTTGTTCTAAATGCTAATCTAAGAGGGGCAAAAATTTCAGGAATGTACTTGGAGATCTTGGTGCAGCAATGCCACAGGCTGTGACTGTTACACCTGAGGAACGTGAAGCCATTGAACGCGTAAGTTACATAATTTATTGTTTATGCATGGAGCAATAGAAGTATTAGAATGGAAAGTTTTTGGATGTTAAAACAATAATTAGAATGCTTTAGTTGGATATATATGAATTGAAAGCGAGTTTGATTTTTTGTTTCAGCTTGAAGCAATGGGATTTGATAGAGCACTAGTATTAGAGGTGTTTTTCGCTTGCAACAAGAATGAAGAGCTGGCAGCCAATTACTTATTAGATCACATGCACGAGTTTGAAGACTAGAAGTAGTGTCGATAAATGGTGGTGGACTAATCAACCCCCTGCCCCTTCTTTCGTTTTTCTGTGGTTATATTTTCTCTTTTCTGGGTTCATCTTTTTTATTTTCCGAGTGCTTATATACTTGTGGAAATATGGAAGTGTCAATTGAATTATAACCAGAATCTCGTCTTTTATTTAATTTGCACCTTCTCTTGTATTTTGGACCTTTAGATTATGCCGTTGTATGACTATAATGTTCATCATCTCCCCATGCCTCTTACTCTCATACATGACCCAAGATTGGCTTAGTCTAGCACAAAAGAGGGTATAAGTGATGCCCCTTTTACATTTAGCTCTTGTTATACACTAAAGAGTTAATACATCTTATGGAATACCACTACCGCTCAAACACATAAGTTTAGCAAGAATTAAAAAAAAATGAAACTTATGCTATGCCTTAGATCTTGCTTCCTTTGGTGATTTTAGAATCTCCTAAGTTTAATAGACTGTCTATGTTACAGTTTCCGGTCTATGTTGCTTTTGAATGATAACTACTTATATGTTGCTTCCTTAGGTGGTTTTAGAATCTCCTTTGGTGGTTTTAAAATCTTTTGTTAGCATATGTTGCTTTTGATTAACTTAGATAAGAGACTCCTAAATGCATATAAGCAATTAAGCTTTTCGGATCTCTGATATTTGAAGAATGACCTTTTTTTGCTCAAAAAAGTCATTCAAAAGCTAATTTGCGTCAATGACTTGAAGAATTCCCACTCACGCCAAATTCATATTGAAACTTGAAAGTATCAAAAAAAGCATTTGAAAAAAACTTATGCGCTCAAGACCTTTTGTAATGCTTTTTGCATTATGGATGCTCTTGAACCATTTGTTAGCATGGGAATATTGAGTTTGAGTAGCATCAACCTAGTGTCAACTTCGATATGACCTACTTGCTATCTTATTTTTTAATGTCTCATTTCTTGATAACTTTGTCAAATTGGCTTTTCTTTTGGATGTTTTATGCTATGTCCATCCCATGAAAATTAGCAACACTGATTACGAAATTTTTGCTTTATAGTATTCTATTTGCCATTCATTTGCTTGTGTCGAATTTGCTTTTCTTTTCGCTCCTTTGTATTCTTTTCATCCTAAGAAAATCTCTTCTATTCTATCAACCGTGAGGACACCATTTTTTATTCAGGAAATCATTATGTAAAAACTTAAAGTTAGTTGCATTTCACTCGTCATTTAACAACGCATATATCTTATCTTAATCTTAACTACTTATAATAGAGAAAATGGTCAAAGTGAAAATGTGGAAAACTTAATTTTCGGCCAATTCCAATTTTACCCCTGCAAATGTCAATCGAAAGATGGAAAGTAATAATGGAATTCAATGTCCGTTTAATGTCAGTAAATGAGGCGGAAAATGCTAATTAATACTTTGAGTCAATAACATCCATGATACATCTATGTATATTTATAAATTGTTTCAAGTCATTTTCTTTTTAATTTGAATTTAGCATGTCAACATTGTTTTAATTCTATTTGCAGGAAAATCCGTCTCTCTTTGTGGTTGAAATGGGAAAGATTCAAGAAGTGAGTTTACATCTTCCATTCTACTAGGCGAGTACCCGTACATAGCAACGAAAATTTCTAGCGGCAGACAATTAGCGATATGTGATATTGTGGCAAGTGTTTCGTGTACCATTTTATTTATAGAATAAACTACCACTGTGCAGACTCGGATGAAAAGGAATGGCAAAACAAACTTGACATCATGTTGCAACCTAGCTGTTTTGTAAGAATAGCAAATAACATTATGGGAGCAAAAAGGCTGGTTCAGTCGAGCAATGAAAATAGTTTCTTTACCTTATTTTGTGATATTAGATCAGTTACCTTCCATCCATTTAAGGACAACATTATTAGATAGGAGCACCATAAGTGGAAAAATGGACAGGTAAAAGCACGTTTCGGGTCTAAATGGGTCTTGGGTCGGGTTGACCCAGTTGTTGATAATTTTGAGTAAAAAATGAAAATAGACGTTCTAACACTGACCTGCTAGACCCATTGTATTCTTTTTATACAATACAATTTGGATTAATGTTTATTTAGTAAGACCCAACAATGCCCTTCACATAACTAATATTTACTCAGCTTTGACCCATAGTACAGTTATAAGATCCTAACAGGTCCAAATCTCAGCTGGTAAATTGATAAAAAGTAAACTTCTACAATTTCATAAAAGTACTTATATCCATTTCATTATGAAATTGGACTTTCTGGGATGCTTTACGCACTCAATCTGAAACTCAGATAACAGTCTTGTTTCATCTGGATCGGTTCTTCTCAATGGTGCAGCTTCAGGCAAGACCTCTGCAACAAATCATTAATTTACAGCATTACCTTACATTAGATATATGTTCAAAATCATGATCTAATATCGAATATCCAATTCTGCTAGTGGGGTGTTTGGCATCTAGTTTTGAGAGTGGTTAGCTGACTATTGCCTTTTTCATTCGTCGTTGATTATTATTACCTTATGTTTTGGTATAGTGAGACTGGTTCTAATTATTTATGGGTCAAAAAATTTTGTGGCTAAATCATTTTTTGAGTAGGCGGCTAATCAAAACACGCTGCTTATTTAGGGTCATTAAATGTGTAAATATTTGTTCATAGCTTGAGACAATGTAATCACATCCTAAAATATCATAATCTAGTTGTTACATATTAGATAATCACTTTCAAACACACATTCAAACACACCCTTAAATTTAAGTAAACTTACGAGGGCAATCGGTGGATAGTTGATATCTTTTTGTGTGTGTTCTTTCTTTTATGAATGTTAAAGGTTCCATCATACAGATATGGCATTGATATCGCGTTTATAAAAAAGAAACTTGAGCAAACCATGGTACAACATCTATTCAGAACACGCTTTTAAGATGTAATAAGTATAAAGACTTTGTAAGTTAAAGATGTTCCAAAAAGATAAATTGATTTTGTATTGGTGCGAGATTGAAAAGTTATAGATATGTAACAGAACAATTTCCTATGTGTGCTTATGGACCAAGTAAATGTGACGAAAAAAAGACTTACTCAGCACAACCATTTATTGCCCTTCATGAATTTGAGGTTTGAAGTACATCTAATGAAGCAGTAGTTGCTTTAGTCGCAATGCTACAAAAAGTAATGAAAGTATGAAACCATGAGCACTTGACATAAAAACCCATGTCATAGGATTAGAATAATGATATATTTACTAAATGTTATTTCACTTTAAAAAACATACGAAAGAAAGATGCATATGATAACAAACAGTGATCAACTATTTTCTTAGTGGAATAATAAGAACTTGAATTCTTCCCAATAGGGGCTAACTCCATTGAGTATGAACACATATGTGAAATTCTTAATTTTACCCATATAGTCTTAACACAAATTTAAGTGTCAAAAACATAAATAAAGGGATAAAACAGTGGAGGTAATCTGGTTAAGGTAATCCACCTATTACCATTTTGTGGCTATAAAGTATGTACGACAACTAATCATATCGAAGTTGAAGCAGAGGGAAACCATGAGACCCCAGGTAGAATTGCTGACAATCACCCTAGGAATACTTAGAAAACAGTCTTAGGTTATTTTCGCAATGAAATTGCATATGCTCCCAGTTCTTCCAGTAAACTTTCACCGGATCCTAGCTAAATTAATTCACTTCTATAGAACGCAATAATAAAAAGGCCTTAGTAACACCCCCTAATGTCACAACTCGTAAATTCTGGTCTCTTCCCGAACTTTCACATTTACTATTCATCGGTTACTATTCATCGATCACTATTCATCATTTTACTATTCATCATTTTTGAGGTCAGTTTGATATTCTAAGAAGCGTTTTAAAATTTTACTATTCATAAAACACTATTCACCTCCGGAGAAAATTTGTCGTTTATGCGTGAGTTGCGTCATTTCTGTATACGCACGGTTATTTACCTAATAAACGTTATCTTATGAACTATTATTTTGAATAATTGGTCCGACAATCCCAACTATGGTCCTAAGACATTTTTACACTCATTATAATGATACAAAAATTATAAAATTCATTTACCCGTTATTTTGGAAATTTATTTAATTCGTATTGTACGTTTAATATAATTACGACGGTTTTCTTAAAAACTAAACGATAATCATCCAAACACCCAATACTTGTACCCAACATATTTTTACAAATTTTATGACTTTATTATATCCTGGTTAACTCCGATAAAAATTTATTTCTAACAAACCCGGTACCCGATTAAAACTAAAACTAACCAAATACTACACAATATTACCACTAACCTCCTAAATAATTACCCAACATCCTCCCTCCTTTTCTTCCTTTGTAAAACCGCCCCCCCCCCCCCCCCCCCTCTCCTAAGCTCCATGTGTTTATCTCACCAACACCCATTAATTCTCACCAAACTATTGTCTCCTAATAAGATATCATTTCATTTTTTTCTCATCTCATTCTCATTTAGCTTTCAAGAACTAGTAAGTTTCTTTCTCTCTTTTCTCTCTAAGTATGATCGGCCAAGGAACAAGACACAAGCAAACACCATTGATTTTTCCAAGATCAAGTAATATTCAAGCTCCATTAGTGATCCTTGTTGGAGTTTTGAAATAGAAACTCAAGGATTAGTAGGTTTTCATCATCTAAACTCCCTAAACCTTCAAGTAAGTTAACAAACTCATTTTTATAATTTTTCCAAGCTTATACAAGATCCATATGGTTTCCATTCAAGATCTACATGCATATGTTAGTTATACCACTCATTTATATATATATCTAACTTTTGAACTCTAGAAATGGATTATAGTTAGATCCTTGTTAGATCCACTAGATTGATGATGTTTAGGAACCCATGACACCCTAAGAAGGTGTATGGTAAGATTAGACTAGATTTGTGGTGATTGAAAGTGGTTTGGTTGGATTAGAAATTAGTTTGGAACAATAAAAATGGATTTTAAACATATATAAAAACCTACTGTCCTTAAAATGAAAACGTGGCCAACTCAGTGGGTTTGGGGTAACTTTTGACCAAATATTTAGAAAATACATTCCGAGACGGAACTATGGCCGAAAACGGGGATGAAAACGAGTTAATAACGAAGGAGATATGATTTTCCGAATTTAACGACGAAAACTAGTTTTCTGAAAAACTGCATGCTGTTGGATAATTTTCGTTGGACAAATAGAGGCGTTAGACGTAACCTAGAGGAACCGAGCTATCGAAAATATATTAGTATATACTAAAATGAATCCGTGGGTATAAAGAACGAGGAAAATGAGCTTAAAACGACCAAGTTATACATGTTTTTAAATCGTCAAAACTATATATATATTTAGTCACTATTAGAAATAATATAACTACGTACTAAATAATATATTTTCTAGATTTCTTATTCAAGGAGTTTATTTTTAATTAACGAAATACGTACGACCCAAGGTTTATTTATGCGACTACTAAGACGATATCTTAAGGTTTTCAAAACGAGGAATATAACACTAACGTTTTTATATACGATATATTACAACAAGTTTTTATTATTCTAGTTGGACTTATTTTTCTTAACTATGGAAAATACTTTACTTTGACAATGACAATTATTTCCAAGTTACGAGTGGTATAGGTATCATGTGCATGTGCATTCATTACATCCTTTCATGATCTAAGTAGATCACTATCATTCATTAGGTTGCGGTTAGAGATCGAACCTCTTTTCTGTGTATCCATTTTTGTCATCGTAGCTATCGCACCAGGTGAGTCATAGCCCCACTTTTACTCTTTATACTTGTTTTAACTCTTTGGGGGAGATACATGCTCAACTACTTACTTACTTGTACAAATACTCAAAACATACTTTCTTGATACTCAAAACATTTATTCTTGATTGTTTTATACTTGATTGTTTTATACTTGATTTCATACATACGTGATTGTGCTATACTTAACTGTGTTATACTAAACTGTGATTGTGTATTCTTGAGCAACTGAGACTTCCAATGGCCCCAGATTAAGTTGCTGGACACAACCATTGAGACATACATACATACTTCCAATGGCCCCAGATTAAGTTGCTGGGCACAACCATGGAGACATACATACTTCCAATGGCCCCAGATTAAGTTGCTGGGCACAACCATGGAGACATACATACAAACGTGAGGTCTTCGGAGATGAAGTGTAGACTCACGACTAATTGCTTAACTGTTGTGATGAACTTATACATGTTTTACTCATACTATATATGTTAGCAGTGGGTTGTAAACACACAGGTTACAAGGCTCTTATGGCGGGACTTGTAACTGAGTGGATTTACGATGCCTTTGCTGGGAAACCTTCATACATATGCATAAACTTTATTTGTTAAACAAACTCTATGAACTCACCAACCTCGTGTTGACACTTTAGCATGTATTTTCAGGTTTTAACCTATGACACGCTACAGGAGGTTTTGGCAGGGCATGGCATGGTCATAGAAGACTCTGATTTTTATATGGGGACCGTTTTAAACTACTTTTAAGGGCCTACTTCCGCACTACTTTTAACAATGTAAATTTAACATTTTTGATTAAACTATTTATTCTAAATGATTCAAATGAAAACCATTTTTGAACTTGTGTTGTAATACCAATTGAGTTACACCCCAGCTACACGTATGCTTCCGCTGGACCCGATTTTGGGGGTGTGACACCTAATTCGTGATGTGGCAGCGGAATAGTAATTAGGGTGTTACGGTGAGGATCGAAGTCATAATAATAGAAAACGGCTCAAAAGAGACGTTTTGAATACATAAGTTCATTAATAAAAATTCAAATACAAGAGGTCACATCAGAGTATTATAATACTAGAAGTCTTGATGTTTTAAACTGAATTTTATTTTACACTATTATTTAAAGAAAGTAGATAAGTTTTGATGTTTTCGCCCGTTCCATGCTTGCTTCCTCTGCTAAATACCTGAGATAACATGTTTAAAAGTCAACAAAAATGTTGAATGATATCATAGAGTTTGAATTTGGTAATTATTTTGATACACAAGTAAGATTGTATTAGGAATACAATCAGTTAAAAATTGATATTGCAGTATATACTGCTCTAAGTCTCATGACACGCAAAACTTTAACAAATACCGTAAATACGGAGGTGTTATCAAATTAATGATAATATTGCCCTCATGTAATAGGTGATTTGCCAATTCCTATTTTTACTTAAATATAATATATCACGACTAATACGACTAACCACATGCATAATGAGATTGAAACAACTTACTACACCTCTAGGGTGGTAGGGAAACGAGAATGGAAGAAGGAAATACTAGAAATGATCAAGTTCGACTATAACCCAAATAATAAACGTGTAACTTAAACTCGAATGCTTCCTTCTTGTTTCCAAACGATCATGCAACAACTCCTGGTCTTTCAGAGTTGATTTTTAGGAAGAATAGAGAGGTATTATGAGTATGGTAAATGACAAGAACGAGTGTGTGAGGATGCAGTACATATAGTGACTTTTTGTAACACGTAAGTGTAATAATTTTCAAGGAAACCAAATAACACTATACATGTCAGTAACTATAGGTTATAGGCTGAGTTTCTATCATATTATATCAATTGTGAGAGCTTGAAATGAGGTGAATGTCTTGGTGATTCACTTAGATGTCGACTAGCATATTATTTCATACATGATTTGAGAAATCATGTACTACTTGATTATAGCTGATCATAAATGACATCTAAACATGAAATCATGCTAGGAATGTTATTAGGAACCTTTAGAAACAAACGGGAAACAAAACGGTTAAGAAATGAATTTATTTATATATCGATTGGGTTGATTTTGGTCAATCACTTTGCCTTCTAAAAACATATCTAAAGTCGACATATGAATCTGACATTCGACACACTAATATTTGGCTAGGTGATAAACGAGGTGGTGTAAAAATATTTAGGTGTCGTGTATAAAAATCGAGAATACGAGAGTCGTTTTTGGAGCATGTTACTAGTCGATATATATATGAAATATTAAGAATTGAAGTTGGGCTTGTACTTTGGGCTTATGAATAGTACTCGTGGTTTTTGGGCTGGAATGATTAAGGGCCCGTTTGGTATTAATGTGTAATTAGTAATTTTAATTTAGAATTAGTGAAATGTTTAGATTTCGAGTAACGTGTCGAGAATTGGTTCCGTCATTTCGTGAATTATATTATGTCGTGATAACGACAAAATAATATAATAAGAAAAATTTCAAAATTTTCTGAAATAATGGGAATCAGTAACGGTAACGAAAGATTATTTATTTATTAACGATATAATTACAAGGAATTTTTTTACAAGGTTCTACAGCCTTAGTACTCAGTTATATGCAAACAAACCATGTACAAACTCAAACATAAGCAACTAAGGTACCATATGACGTATAACAAACTACACTAAAAAATATATTTCACTCATCTCAACTACATACCTTTTCTACTATTTCGTCCATCTTGAAACTGCCTCATGGTCTCCGTTAGTAACATACAAAAAGGATGACACGACTATAGTTATTTTCAACTTATAGGACCTAAATAAAAGTTAAACGATACTTTTGATCCTATTTATTTACTTCTCAATCAAACACCCCATTGTGACAGCAAAACAACAAACAAACAGCCCTTGTTTTGATACCGAAAACAACATCCAAGCAATCCGTTTTGACAACTATAAACAACAACGAATTCTCCATTTTTTACCAGAAAAAATAACAAATAATATTGTTCAAAACATATCTAAAGTCTTAATAACAATGCTATTTTAAAACATTGAGATCTTATATGTAAATACAAGTTTTACTGTCGAATTAGGGGTATATGGATGTGTGTTTCAAAGGTGATAAAACTATGAACTTACATCTAAGCAATAACATATCCGGCTAATTTTAACGATTTTATCACCATCCATTGTTGGCGTGTTGGAGGAGTCCATCTTTTGTGATTTTGAGCTTTCCAATCTTTAAATGTTCTGACTTGACTTGAAACCACCTAAACCAACATACACAACAACCACAGAAAATTATCAACTACATAAGCCCCCCAAACCAACAACCAATACCACCAACCGGAACTACCTGAAACCACCTAAACCACCGAGAGATGGTGGCGGATTCGGCAGATGGCGGCGGTGATAAGATTATGGTGGCAGTCGTGTGATTGTTTAGAGGAAGATAGAAGTTGTTGTGTGTGTGTTTTAGGGTTTAGAGAGAACTAAGATGTGTGAGTGCGTGTTATATGAAAGTCAATCTTTTTTACAATTACAGAGTTACAGTTACAAATTGTGCAAATAGTTTCCATATCTAAACTCCAATTCAGTTCTGGCATTTAATTTCCATTAAGGGCATTCAATACTTTCCATTCGATTTTTGACAAGGGCAAAATGGGGATTGACTGAAATTTCAGATTTTCACTTTTCACTATTGACCATTTTTCTATTATAAGTAGTTAAGATAAGATGTGCAGTACTATCTTTTATTGCTAATTCAAGATAACATTTTTACAATTGTATAGTGTTTTTCATACATTTCTATATTCAGGTATGCAATTTTGTGTTTTTTGTGTGTTCAGTTATACCATTTGAGCTCTTCAGACGCCTTAGACTTTTTGGATATATTTCTTCCCATGAATCCAGATTCGAGGTATGTTATACGCTATAGTCTTATTTTGTTGTGCCTTTTTTATTTTATTATTATTATTATTATTATTATTATTATTATTATTATTATTATTATTATTATTATTATTATTATTATTATTATTATTATTATTTATGTTTGTGGCATGGCTTTTAATTTATTATGGTGTGATCTCCTAACTTTCGGCCCTCACAATTACAAATAGAAATCCTTTTATTTACAAATGAATTAGTTCTGTATAACTACGGTACTTGTAGTGTCATTGTGAGCTATGTAGCTATTGCTGAAATGATAAAAAAAAATGCACTAAAGAATGCAAAGTATCTAAATCAGAAATATTGGTTAACCTGATAAACTTTAATCACTAGCGTTAACAAACTTCAACTTGGAGCAAATATGAGAATCATGAACAGCTTCTTACACCAAAACTCAATCCAGAAAACTAAACACGTGCCACCAACAACATTGAACACACGATGGTAACATGTTGCAATCTTCTAAATGCACTCAACCTGACTCAATATTTGTTCCTAATTAGACAAATACTTTATCATGTTATGCATGTGGACACAACTTTTTAAATAAAAGCAACACTATTTGCTAACCATAATAACCCCTGTAACTTGGTGGAATGTGAGCTTGCACCGGCAGCACCGCTGGACAGCAACGTATGTATGAAACCGAAACAATGGAAAAACCAAATCTAATTTTTTAGGTTTGTGGAATAGAAAAGAAACAAGGGTAAAACACCATATTTTTATATAGATCCATGTATTTATATATATTTATAGATCTATGTATTTCTTAAGCATTGAAAGTTTAGTTGACTAAATTTGTTTTTGTAGATCTACTGCATTCGCCGGAATCCGCCCAACAGCCACCGGGATATGTCGCTACCACCCTTGTCGATGCTGGCACGCCGGAATCTGCCGCTTCTATTGTAATTGTATGGTTCATTTTTTAGATTTGAAATAAGGAAACGATTAAAAAGTTAGCTAGGCGGGAATTGCGTGTGCTAGGCTGTACTTTGAAATGTGGAAAAATTATACAAGGAAACAAAGACATCGATATTGTAGCAGAGATTTGGCTATCAATTATAAACAACATTTTGTATTTTAAATGATGTTTAATGCTAATTAATGCTTTAATTTGTTACTTATAATAAAACGATTCGTATAATAAATGCATTCTCTTTCGATTCCAACTCTTTGAAAACTGTATATAAATACATAGGTACCAACCAAGAAGACAATATAACTTTGAATACATATTATTATCCCCTTGTAGGATCAAGTTTGCAATGGAGAAAAATATGATGTGTTTTGTTTTCTTTTGCATGTTATTTACATGCTTTTTGACGGAAATTGATGCATATTATGAATTTTGCCAAGTGTTTGGTAATTCTCTTTTTGTTAGAACATTTTCATTACTAGATATATTATTTGCAAAAAATCCACAATTTTAGGTTTATTCACTGATTTTTCTAATGAAAGTTTTTTATTTTTTATTTTATTTTATTTTTTTACGTAATATTTTGGTTTCCAAGTAAAGGATTTAATTCTTATGTTTATGAGTCAAAACCAACAATATGCATAGGTAAAGGATTTAATTCTTATGTTTCGAGTATGTTCGGACTATAATGATTTGAGTGGAATTGTTATGTCTTAGATATTTAATCAATTTGAATTAATCTCTACAACGGATTATGCACTTTGATTTGCAAACTAAGCGTATGGTTAGATCTATTTCTTCTTGGTTTAATATGTACAGTGATTTAATATGTTTTAGGGGGCGTTTGGTTCGTTGTAATCTGGCGTAATTCGATGTAATTGTAATTTGATTACATTACGTAGGTTGTTTGGTTCGCAGAAAGGAGGGAATTGTAATTCAGATTACATTACGTAGGCTGTTTGGTTTGCGTTGTAATTGTAATTCAGTCATTACAATTACATCAAAGGAGGGAATTCAGATTACATAGGAAGTTGGATGGAAAGTTTAAATTACGTTGTAATTCAGAACTTTATAATAATAATAATAATAATAATAATAATAATAATAATAATAATAATAATAATAATAATATTTATTTATTTATAATAATAATAATAATAATAATAATAATAATAATAATAATAATAAATAAAAATAAATAATAATAATAATAAATAATATTTATATATTTATTTATTTATTTATTCATACTAATAATAATAATAAGAAATAAATAATAATAATAATAATAATAATAATAAATATTTATTTATTTATTTATTATTATTATTATTTAATTATTTATAATAATAATAAACAAAAAAATAAATAATTATAAATAAATAATAAAAATTAATATTTATTATTATTATATAATTATTAAATAATAATAATATTATTATTAAAATAATAATAATAATAATAATAATAATAATAATAATAATAATAATAATAATAATAATAAATTAATAATAATAATAATTATTATTATTATTATTATTATTATTTTAATTATTTATAATAATAATAATAATAATAATATTAATAATAATAATAATAATAATAATAATTTATTATTATTATTATTATTATATAAATATTAAAATAATAATAATAAAAATAAATATTATTCTTATTATTTATTCTCATTTTTTTAATTTATTATTATTATTATTATTATTATTATTATTACTATTATTATTATTATTATTATCGTTATTATTATTTAATATTTTTTTGTTATTATTGTTATTATTATTAATTTTAAGTTTTTATTATAAAAATTTTTTTGAATTATATTACGTTGAGATCCAACCAAACACAATGACAGAATATGTCAATTACAATTCCAACACATTACAATTACAACACATTCCAACTCTTTGAATTACAATTCATTCAAATTACAATTCCTTTGACAAATTACAATTCCTTTCAAAACATACTGCGAACCAAACGGCCCCTTATGGGTTTGTTGTTTGTGGCTTTTGCTTAGCTAGCTCTCAATATTTAGAAAAACCCTTGAAAACAAAAGTTTGACAAAAAAAGATAAACCATAATTTTATAGAGAGTATTGTTATAGTTTAGGAAGAATTAGCTTGTTCTATACCTGACATTTTAGGAAAGATTGAAAATAAATAATGAAAACATGGAAACTTAAATGAATAATTAATACACACTTTCGCTTCAAATAAAGCACACCGTTTCAAATTTTTTCGTCAACTTAAAAACATGGAAGAATTTTTCGTCAATTTGAAAAGGTTTACACAAAGACTTAACATACACGGGTGCGTTTGGTACGTTATCCGGAATCACTAAAGGTATGACTTTGATTAGAAGAGTGTATGGGATTGGGAATATCAATTTCATTATTGTTGTTTGGTATAAAAATTTGGATATGGGTATCACATTTAATAATGTTAATTTAAATGCTCATGTAAAGAAAAATAAATGTGGTGGAGATAAAAAAAAAAAAAAAAAAAAAAAAAAAAAAAAAAAAAAAAGAAAAAAAAAAGTGGAGTCCATTGGAATGAGCATAAAAAGTCACCTCACCCCATTGGTATGGGTCTATGGGTATCCTATCATTGTTTGATTGCTTGATGTGTCACCAAACAATTGAAATCACTATGAAAGTCATAGTTTGATTCCCATTAATGTATACCAAACGCACCCAGTCTATCACAAAAGCTTTAACTAATAAATGTAATATGTATTTAATGCATTAAATGCTTCAAATCATTGAAGACTTGGAGCATTGTGGAAGCTCTTATGTGACTATTAATACATATGTTTTCAAGTCACAGTATTTCCTCTTATCATTACCTGTACAAAATTATATACGTCCTTCATTTCTTACCTGTTTTATATACGAAGGAGACAAAAGACACAATATTGTATAATTTTATGAGATATTCAAAGTTATTCATAAGGTATATTATATTGTTTTTTTAGAATATAACAATGTATCTATTTTCTATTAGCAGAGTACCCACGCGATGCGGCGGCGGGTACCCTGTGACTAAATTTTCTAGCGAACAAATGTTATTTTGGTGAGGGGGTGAATTAAATTATGGTTAAATAGTTGTATATTTTGGTGAAGGATGCGTTTGGTATGCCGCCATCAATCACAATGGCAATGATTTTGATAGTAGTGGTGGGCCTCTCGGTATGAAAGATCCATACCTTATTTTTTTTGAGGTATATGGAGCATGGAGCATTTCTATCATTCATTACCATAGTGGTGGGCCCCTCATCTTAAACAAACACATTTAATCACTTTCATAGTTATAATGTCATTCCCATAATCGGATACCAAACACACCCTAAATTGTGTATTAATTGTATGTGTTGAATAATGTTTTTTAGTTTTATTTGTGCATTGTGCTTTGGTAGTTGTATATATTGGTGATAGGGTTTTTTAAATTATGTATTAATTGTATCTAAGAAGTAGTGTTTTTTTGTTTGATTTGTGCTTTACATACTTGTAAATTATGTTTTTTTGACTTGTATTTACTTAAAATCTATTTTAGGAAATCTTAAAAATTAAATATGACGGAAGTGTCTAAATGCTTTATAATTAGTATTGATTACTGATAATTCTTCGTGCATAGCAACAAAATTTTATGGTAACAAATACTTATATTGATATTTAGGTACACAAACACTTAATCAAAATATCACTATAACTATTTGCCGATTGTTGGCGAAGAGAAGGTTTACATTTTGATCTTTTCCCCTTCTATTTTGAACGTGAAACGAAAAACTAACCAGAATATCGCATATCTTTAATTTTCTGCCGCTAAAAACCTCCGTTACTATGCACGGATACTAGCCCTGTTTAAAAAGTCAAACTTTCTTTACTCTGACTTACGCGCCTTAACCGCGGCTCAAGATGGTCACTCAGAGTGGTTTGACACTTTGGCCACTTATATTTTTCGAGACTTGCATAATAAGGTTTAATTCCTTTTATGTAAGGAAGTTATTTATCTCTGACAAGTCAAAATTCTAGTATATGATATTCAACTTTTCATGAAACAGCTAGCAAAGATAACATACTAAATGCAGACTCTTGTCTTTCTCTGCAACTAGAGAGATTCTGATCTTTATAAATATTTGGCATCTCTTTTAGCCTTGCTACTAGATGACACTCAAGACAAAACTTAACAACAAAAACAGTTGGCAATTTGGCATCATCAACTTCTAGTAAATTTTCCTAGGAAAACTACTAGAATTCAGGGATTAAAAGTGTGACATTTTCATAGTTCAAGGACATAGCATAGCCCCTTTGCAATTGTTTCCTGTATTTTCAAGAAATTGCTCTTTCATTCTTGTTGTTTTGTATGCATCTACATGACTAGTACATCCATAGTGGTAGGACACCACCAAGCTTATTGATATGGATATTATGATTCCTTGAACTTAAAAGAAAGTAACCCTTTTCCAGCTAATTGCTACTAAGCTTGTACTTCATACATTAGAAGCTGTAAGTTTGTACCTACTTTTATGTTTATGACTACTTGACATTTTCACTGGTGGAAAGTAAAGTAAACCTACCCTTTAAGATAGGATTCCCATTTTTTTTCTTTACTACAACAAAACATACATAGTTACATATTACCCTGCTACAGAAAACTACATTAGCAGAAGATATGGCTGCATTTGAACATAATGAGGAAGAAGAACCCGAGCCCGAAAAGTCCAATAACTTGGTTAAAGTTGCTACTACGCTTGCCTCAGTCGAATGCTTGACCTTCCCTCTAGTAATTAGCTTCTTCTGTCTCCACATTAATGTCATTTTCTTATATAATGCATAGGTTTTACTTTGTAAAGACTTGCTTATATGTGCTGGTATCTAATTTGCAGGTTCAGGAAGTCGTTCTCTTGGCAGATTATCAATGCAAAATGTGTCAAGATAGAGTTGCGGATATTGTGTCCAGATTGAATGGTATGTGCTCCCTTTTCCAAGGTTTTTTCTTTTTGGTAACATTATTGGGTGTCTCAGTGTCTCTTGATTAATGCTTGATCAATATTCAGTAACTTTTGGCTAGCAAATAACTTTTTTTAGATAGGCTTGCGACTGAACTTGTTTTTCCCACATTGTAGAGGGCTAACTAGCCGTTACTGAGCAGGGGTGTAGATAGGAGAAATGCTAGACGCACGCACAAAATCCACTCGTTTACGTGTTAGCGGGTGATTGGTTTAATAAAAGAGATGGGAGAGAAACTGTCACAAAATGCATAAATCACCTGCTGACATGTCAGCGAGTTTTTTTTTTTTTTTTTTTTTTTGATTTTGTGAATGGGTCTAGCATTGCTCTGTATATACTAAATTACTAATAGTGTGTCGAATAAGTGATATTGCATCTGTTTTAGTCTGATTCCATCTTTGCTATGTGACTTGTATGCATCAAAATGTTGTTTATTTCACACATGACGAATCTTTTAGTTTTATCATTAAACTTTCATATCGCTAAATGGTGCGGAAATGTTGCGGACTTGTGGTAAAAAAAGACATTAGAAACAACAGTATACAAATTACCTCCATGTATAATGGGACTATGAGTAATGGAGAAATGGTACCTCCACAAAATTGGGTACAAAGGATTGGACTACTTTTGGAGACATAGGATACCTTATAAGAATTTGGGCCATAAATTTCATACCTATTCTTGTCAGACTTCCACTTTTTGTGTCGTGTCCCTTTCTAACGTTCTAGGCTTCTAGCTTATTGGTTCCATCTTTCTAACGTTTTCGTCGTTGCCAGTGCAAATATGTTATCTTAATACGACTAATTAACAAGCAATAGAAACTAAAGATTTTTTTTTAGAAAGGCAATACATTAAAACAAGATAGAAACTAAAGATTATATGACATTGTCTAAGTAGAATCGTAAAATGATCCTGTCATTAGATGTCCCACAAATCCTTACCTACTCCATTGCTAAAACGAAACTACTCAGTATTCAACAACCTTATCATATTTTTCAGTCTACATTACTGGCATCGTTAGTTTATTTCCATTATTTATTTATTATTATTATTTTCATTTTTGGGTTAAACTACAAGGGGATTCTTGAACTTAAATTTTCTTGTTGGTTGTATTCTTAAGCTATCTATAACCATTTACAGGTAATTTAAGCACTAATCCTTATAAGATAGTACTTATACTACGTATTTGGAAACAAGACCTTAAAATTGCATTATTCATCCCTTGGATCCATCATTGTACAGCTTTTTTCTAAGCAACAATGATCATTTACCCAATCGGCAATCCACATAAATTTTACTTTCCTATAAACTTTTTTTTGACCCCACCAATTTTGGTTCTGTTAATCTTAGCCCTCCACTTTCTAACATTGCTCCCAAAGTTCCTTTATTAGTTTCCTCTTTGTTGATCATTGATGATTTGATGTACATCTTTACTTGTATTGCACTTTTTTTTTTCACAAGTATTTTACTAGGAGATAGAAAGTTACTACATACACACACTGACACACATAATGAGTCGATATATTATTGTTAATAGATTTGATAATCAAGCTAAGTGTGGAGTAGACAAGTAGTATATATAAGTGCTAGTGTGCTACATACTATCTAATTTCGAGAAATGGACACAACTGATACATAGCATGCTAAGTGTTACGGTTATATGTTTGATGTAAGCGAACCCAGAACCAACATTTTCTTGCTAGATACCGAGTAATTCTATAGTCTCTAACTCTCTTTGGAATATAGGTGACTTATGTATTAGCACAAAACCTTGGGAAGATTAATAAATCAGTGGTGATTTATAATGACCGATAATGGACATAAGTCGTCATCCTGAAAACACTTTTTTTTTTTTTTTTTTTTTTTTTTTTTTTTTTTTAATGTGTAAACTTAAAGTAGTTATGGTTAGGTATAGTAGAAGTTTTTAATGTTTCTCGAGTAACAAGACGAGTATTATACCATTCTAGCATAATACCGAAAGTTAAAGTTTTTATTTTAAATTTACAGGAGAGATGGAATCAGTGGAGATTAGGATGATGGAGAAAAAAGTAACTCTTACGATTGTGAGTAGATACTCAATTAAAAGGCCTGGAAAAGAACAAGAAGCTACCCCGATTTACAAAAACCTGATCAATAGAATATTCAATATCAGGCGGTTTTTATGTTCAAATAGATGATTACTATGTTATGACCATAACATAACAAATTTTTGTATAAATGGTTTGTAAATGTAATAAAAGTGTTCCCATTTTTTTGTCTCTACAAGCACACTGATCTAATTAGCTATGTACATACAAGATGATTTTATCACATAGGATATAATCCAAGCACCACTGACGTTGTACTAAGCAAATGTAATGGTGTATAATAAATAATCTCCCATTTTTAAACTCGACATGTCACATAGACTTTGATGTAATCAGTTTGGAAATCAAGACGTTTAGTGCAACCATAGGCAAAACTCACCCGACAACTCTTTGCTCGAAAGATAGTTGGACTTAATCAGTATGTCAAAGATTAAAGCTAGAGAGAAAGAAGGTTCAGCAGGAGATAAATCTTGTGGAAGAGTAAATGGTTTCACAAGGAAAAGAAAGAAAGAGAAAAGAATCCACATAGTACCATTGATAAGAATTCAACTAGCAACTAGCAAGTTACTTTTGTTAAGGGAAAAAAAAGTAATGCGGTTACTAATATCTTTACTTCCAAACTATCGTCTTGGAAAGCTAGGCTTCTCTCCGTTGGAGGTCGTCTTTCGCTCATCAAGGCGGTGCTTGGTAATCTTCCTACTTATTTCATGTCTATTTACTTGATGCCCGCTTCTATTCGTTCTAAACTTGAGTCGATGCGTAGCAAGTTTTTTAGAGGAGCGGATCAAAATGATAATAAGATTTCTTGGGTCAAGTGGGACAAATGCTTGTCAAGTAAAAAGAAGGGTGGGCTCGGTATTGGTAGTATTTATAGCCTTAACATCGGTCTTTTATTCAAATGGATTTGGCGATTTCTCACACGTCCTATGGATTTATGGGCTCATGTTATTAGGAGTATTTATGGTCATAATGGAGGCATTTTTAATGTTACGCACCGTCGGTCTAAACAATCTACATGGGGCACAATTTTGTCTTCGGTTAATCATCTCAAGGACAAAGGTATTGATCTCCTCTCCCTATGTTCTCGTAAACTTGGAAATGGTGATTCTACTCGGTTTTGGGATGATATATGGTGCGACAATACTCCTCTTAAGCTCCAATACCCTCGAATATATAATTTGGATAATGACAGGTCTTGTCTAATTTCCAAAAGAGTTCCTTTAACCGACTGGAATTCGGTTCTTAGACGCCCTCCTAGGGGAGGTGCAGAATTGAATCAATTCGAGGCCCTTAAAGAAGCTAGCGGGAACATTACTCTCTCGGATCAAAGTGATTCTTGGACCTGGTCTATTGATGTTGCTGTTGGGTATTCTGTTGCTTCTTCTCGTGTTCTAGTGGATGAAAAATTATTAGCTTCAAGTCTTGAGGCCACTAGATGAATTCGGCATATCCCTATTAAAGTCAATGTGTTTCTTTGGAGATTAAAGCTTAATAAACTTCCGTCTAGGGTGAACTTAGATCGGAAAGGCATCGAGGTTAATTCTTTATTATGCCCTACGTGCCAAATTGATGTCGAAACGGTTAACCATATTTTTTTCAATTGCGAGATGGCAAGAGATCTTCGGTCTCTTTTGGCTAAGTGGTGGGAGTTGGATATTCCTTTTTGCTCTAACATTTCGGAATGGTATGGTTGGATCGACGATGTTCGTGTTCCTTCTAAAATTCGGCCAATTCTAGATGGAGTGGGGGGGACTCTTATGTGGGCTATTTGGAGTTTTCGGAATAAGCTAATCTTCACTAATCCCCTCCTAAGAAGGCTACTCTTTGGGATTTTATTGTTTTTCAATCTTTTTTGTGGTTTTCTTCTAGAAATCTCAAATGTAAAGTTAGTTGGATAAGTTGGTTACAAAACCCGATAGCTAGTATAACAACTATGTAATCTTCCTTTCTAGCTTTTGCTAGTTTTATTGCAATCCGCCGTTCAAAAAAAAAAAAAAAAAAAAAAAAGTACCAGTAGAAAATTACTTGCAACACTTAATGCTTGTAATTTATTACTAGTATCTCTTGTATTGTAATATTGGGGTGTTTGATTTCGACTTAATTGACTTAATATGAAGAAAAAAATGAATTAATTAAGTCATATGAAAACTGTTTGTTTGTAACTTAAGAGAAAAAGATGACAAATACATAGTAATATTAAACAATAAAAATGAGGTTGTCTGCATTAAGTCATCTGTTAATTAACATAACTTAATGAAAAATTAAACAAACAATAGTAGTTAAACATGATTTATGAAAAAATAATAATTGTGTAGTCGCAAACTCGCAATCTAGTAGAGTTTGCGTTGACCTTTTTAAGCATAACATCAACCCAAGCACAACCAAGTTAATACTACCTTAGTCGCAATCGTGTCAATACTACCTTAACCACAGCTGGTACATGTATAACATGCATAACTACATATAAACTTCAATGAGATAAAAAAAAAAGTCAATATACACCCAAAAAAAAATTAGCTACGTATATAAGAGTTCAATTGTATGCAACAGCAAGGGTAAAACCGGAATTCTACTATTAGTTCCGTACAACTAGAAGAACACTTTAGAACGGTTGAACCCAATGACACCCACGTTTCCAACACCCAAAACCCAAAAAATGGTGACACTCACGACAATACCCACTGTCACCACCAATTTCCATAGTCCTAAACCACCCTTACTACCAAACACACTCATCAAAAAACGACAAGCATTCACATTAAAATCCAAACCATGCAATAATGTAGTACTCAACAACCTTTCATCATCACAAACCACTTTCATTTGCTCAGCTACTCGACCCACTTCTAATGCAGCCAGTGACGTGCCAGTTACGGAAATGGATGATAATGTACGTAAAGTGACACAAATCTTACTCTGGGCTGCAGAAGGAGTGTATATACCTTGGCTCTTCTTGCTTCCTTATGCACCTGTATGTCTTTCTTAATTTGTCAATATAAATATTTTGTGAGTATTGGTTTATTTAATGTTAAATATGGTCCTAGTATGTTTGGCGAAAATAGCAGTAGCTATAAGCATTTGCATTAATTATTAGTAGTACCGGTAGGTGTTTTATTTTATATGTGATTAGTTTGGTTTTTGTAATTAAATTTTAATTGTAAAATGAGTTGAAAGTAGCGTTAGAATTTTAATGCTTGTTTTAACCACCTGTTGCCGAACAAGCTTTTTTTTATCAAAAAAAGGCTAACCGCTCCTAAATGCTACACGCTGTAATTTTGGCTAGGAACGTTTTGGAGTAACTAGTGTTTAGTATAAAGCCTGTTTAGCATGGAGCGTGTAGTGTTGTAGACTTTGTTGTATTAAATGCTTGTATTAGAAAACACTACTCAAAGAAGCACCGGAATATAAACGCTACTGGTTCCTTCTATCGCTTCCCACTACTACTTACTGCTACCGCTTGTTCTATCAAACATAACCTAAAACAAGGACCCTTAAGCCCTTGAGATGTTAGAACTGTTAGTTTGGAAGTTTGTAATGCCGCATCCTATATATAGGTTAACGAATGTGTATCATGAGTGTCTTTTGAAAGGTCACTAACGGTGGACTACTAATGATGTTCACCATAATTCAGTATTAGAGCAACTTGGACTTGGCGATCTAAGCAACAGAATCCATTTATAATGTGAACTTGACAGAAAGTACTTTCTCTGATATATGTATCTTCTTTAGATACTTTTTTTAACCCTATTAGGCTTAACTTATCTTTCTTATTATCAATTTGCTACAAATGGATGAACTCAGTAGACACATTTCCATTTGTTTATCTCAAATGCTTTGGTTGCTTCTCTGCAGGGAGATCCGTTTTGGGCTATTAGTTCAGAAACAATCGATTCTCTTATCGGCCTTTCTCTTAATTTCTTCTTCATTCTACCCCTTATGAATTCAGGTATATCTTTACCTCTGTTTGCACACTTATTTGTATTATGCACGCTCTTTCCACATTGCTTCATATTATAACAAAGTTGACGTCCAACATTCACCATGAAACCTTCAGTTTTCTTTGATCTAATAAAGTATGTTTGCTTATATCAGTCCATTAGGCTTACTTGAAACCATACCTTAAAAGTAGCTCATAACAACGTTTGTTTTTGAATTAATAATTGCTCATATAAAAGTACAAGAATTCTTTATTTGTTCGGATCTTGAATTCTGCCAAGTTAATTCATGAGTTGATTTTTGGCGGAGTAGTTGGAATACGTCTAATGGATGCTCCCGTGCTACACCCTGTAAGTACTTAATATCTTTCCTTTTTCCACTTTAATTTATTCTGAAATAAACCTATTACGCTTTTCCCCAGATGTCTGAAGGATTTTTCAATTTTGTTCTCGGCTGGACGTTTATGTTTGCTCCCTTATTATTCACCGATCGCAAAAGAGACAGATATAAGGGATCACTTGATGTCTTATGGGGTTTTCAGATGTTCCTTACCAACAGTAAGTTCTGTCTTAACCTATCCTGTTTTGACCCATTACCGGAGCCACCCAATTTCCACTTCTTCTGGTTACCATTTATTAAATCACTTTATTTTATTTGTGTATACTGCAGCATTCTTAATACCTTACATGGCTATTCGATTAAATAAGCCAGACACCGATTCCACTCCAAGAAAGGCTTCCCAACTTGAGTCCATCATGGTTAATTACGCAAGTGTAGTTGGAGTCGTTGGCGGAGCTGTTTGTCTTATATCAGTATTGTGGGCCTTATATGGGCGGTCGGACGGAAATTTTGGGGATCTAGCAGAAAGATGGGAGTTCTTTGCAAGTTCTCTTGGATCAGAAAGGTTTGTATATGCCTTCTTTTGGGATATATGTATCTACATAGTTTTTCAGCCGTGGTTGATTGGAGAAAACCTTCAAAATGTTGAGAAAATGAAGGTGAATTTAGTTAAGTATATGAGATTTGTACCTGTTTTGGGGTTAGTTGCTTACCTTCTTTGTTTGGATGTCGATGAAGATGTGTAACTAGTCTTAGTTCTTTTCATTGCCATCTGGGATGGCCGGTCAGTTGGTTCTGAGTTGAACTAAGGTTTGGGAAATGTAGTCAAGGTGGGATGTCTCCTTCGGTAACTCTAACTAGGGTCAGCTGGTTCTGTGTTATTAGGTAGGGTGTTTGTCAATGTGGAAATGTAGTCAAGTAGGATATTTTCTCCGTGGTTGCCTAAAGTGTAGCCTGCTACACTGTGCTAACTTTAGAAGAACGGTGATCGTTATCAGTTCTAGTGTTTTCATTAGTATGCTGTTTGATTGTATGCTTGTTCTTTGTTCAGCTTTGTGGGCATGTCCACAAGCTTGATGCATCTAAAATGTAATTTGCTGATTCAGTTATTAATACAATTCACCATTTCAAGGATAATGTCAGGTAAAGAATTGTTCAAATAATGTTTGCTAACGGCTAAAAGAGTGCGTTGGGATAGAATTCTTTTCAAAAAGTTTTCATTAAACATTTTTAAGGTTGCTGATAAGCTGAATATACAAAATATTGTATACATCTAAGTTTTGTTTATTGATGTAGATCATAAATTGTACTGGTATTACGTAATTCTATTGTATAAAAAAGTGTTACCTATACGGTCCTCATTGTCAATGTTATAAAAGTGTCTTTGTAGGAGACAGTATGAACCTTAATGACATAATCTCTGTGTAAAATCAAATACAGTGATAAGTATCATGTAGCATATATTTTTGAATGATTATTCACCTATTAAACGGCTCGTGTAGTTATTTTGATCATTTACTCCCAAAGATTCATCATGTCAGAATTGCAAAAATCGTCCCTAAAGTTTGGCCAAATTGCACGTTTCGTCCCTAAAGTTTGGAAAGTGCAAGGATCGTCCCTGTGGGGAAACCTTTGGTGCAAGTATAGTCCTTTTGGGGGAAACCTTTGGTGCAAGTATCGTCCCTGTGGGGACGATATTTGCACCAAAGTTTTCTCCACAGAGACGATCCTTGCACTTTCCAAACTTTAGAGACGAAACGTGAAATTTGACCAAACTTTAGGGACGATTTTTGCAATTCTCTCTCACATTTATTTAGAATTGAATACCAGCTTGGAAAATTCATCCACACATCAAGTCTTGAACCACCACCTGTTAGTTATCCCACATAACATCTCACACATAAATTAAAACTACAACATTTAGTTTCTCATATAACGCTAGGACAATGACCGTATCTTTTAATAAACATAATAGATTCCCGTTGGTATGTTTTAATAGACACAAGATATGATAATGGATTCTCGTTGTATACTCTACATAGAGGCGTCACCTGCACTCATATTCCCATTTGTCACTAGAATGAAATATGAATGATAGTGTGTGTGTTTGGGTTTTAAGTCAAAGAAAGTTATACTAGTATAGTGTAAGCAGCAGTAGTAGTTTTAAAAGGAAAATGATTGGCATGACTAAAAACATGCCTAAAAATAAGATGATGACAAGTGAAAATTTCAAAAGTGAAAATTTAGAGAGAAAAAATGTATAAGTGATGTGTCAAATTGTTAATGGATTAGGCATGAGTTTAGGCATATATGTAGGCCTCTATATCATTGCTCGTTTTAAAATGGATTTTGGTTGATATCCCACATCGAGTGTGAAGATAAGTTGGCTACATGAAGTTGGTTATAAATATGAAAGGGAGGGTGTAATACAAGACAAACTTAGTTTAAATTTTTTTAAACTAAGCAATAAGTGAAATTCAATCTAAATTTTTTTTCTAAGTTTTTAGACTAAATTTTCCTATTTACTTTGGTTTTCAAATTTTAACAAGCTTCTAATCATATAAGCAATATTTTACATCTTGCCTGAGAGTATATAAACTCTCATACTCACTCACAAGCCGCGAGTGTTTATTCATGTATTTATATCAGCTTTTCATATAAAAAGGTAAATAGTTTATCTAGCTTATATTTAAGCCATGACTAGCAACCAAAATCTTATAAATGGTATCGATTTACTTATAAATGAAACGTTGTAATCAACAATCTTGGAATTTTGGTTAAATGTTACTTAAGATTATGAGACGCTAATATACTTAATAATTTACGGATTACGATCCTCTCAAGTTCATATAAACATGACCGGTAAAGTTCTCTCACAATCAAAAAGAAAATTGGGTCCCTCAGTAGGTCTCACTGTTTTGTTTGTGATAGTCTCTATATGAACTTGAGACTATCTCAAATTCATAATTTATAATTACAAAAAGACATATACCTAGTTGTAAGAGTCTAATTATGAAAAATGATTCTTATGCCTAATTATCAAACATACTTGTATGCCTAATGATTTGATTGGATTGTAGGCTTAAATAACATTACTCTCTAATTATTGCATTAATTTTTTAAACTAGACGAGTACCCGTGCATAGACACGGGATTTTATAGCGATAAATAGTTTATTGATAAAAAAAAATTTATAGGTTATAAATGAAAAATAATAAAAGTTTGAAGATTTGGGAATTAAACATAATGTTATGAAACCCGGTTCGACCCGGGTGGTTCAACCGGTTGAACCGCTCTGGTCGAAAAACTGGTAGATTTAAACCGGGTCAACTTGCTAAGTTGGGTCGAAAATGGGTCAAATTAAACCGGTTCAACCCGTCGGGTTTGAAACGTCCCGGGTCAACCCAGTTTGTGATTTGTATTAATTGTTTTAATTGGTTGTACAATGTGTATAAATCATTGTACTTTTAAGTAATGAGGTGTTTTAATAAAAGTATTAATTACATTTCATAATTTCTTTTAATAAATTTTTTCAACATTTCACATTATTTAACTTTTCACTTTTCCACTTTGACCATTGTTGCTTTATAGATAGTATAGATAGTAATGCTAAATATCTCTATTTGCATCGTAAATAAGAAAAAGACTAGATTTGGTACCTTAAATGACAAAAGAGGGATACATAAGGGCAATTTTAAAACTTTAGGTCCCAGAAAAGTGCAAAACTCCTCCATTTCTCTCGATACAGCAGCCAATAATCCTCCTCTTATGCTCCATCAACAAAAATAAAGTAATTTTCAAATATTACGTTAATTTCAAAACAAAAAAATCATTCATCATCATCATCCATCTCTCTACATTTGTTACTACCTGTTTTTTAATCACTTTGATTATTATACCGGTAAGATTCAGATCCACTCCGTAAATCTGTTTTTTATTTATTTTTTTATTGTAATTTTATTTTGTTTATTAAGATTCACATATTGTTATATAATGATATTGATTTTGTTTATATTCTTGATTTATTGTTTTTAGGGTTAGCTTTAGATCTCTATTTTATAATATTGCTGATGCCAAATTCATTTAAAAAAAAAAAAAAAAGTGATTTAAGGAATTAGTTATTTGTGTATGATTGTATGTTATTTGTGGATTATTTCATTATATATTCGCAGAATTAATTTAAATGTTAAATATATAAGTTTGAAGCTCTGAAGGGTTTCGTCATAGTCTGTTTCCATGCTTCATACTGAGTGATGCCCTTAGGTGGCTTGGTGTTAGATGCCGGAGGGTCTTAGGATCGTTGTAGTTTTCCTAAAAATAAAAAAAATATGGATGATATTACATGATATTATAAATTAGGTGCTACATGTGATAGTTGATTAGTAACAGATTGGACTTAATAAACACTTATTGAAGGATTACATCTTCGTTTTGAGTTAGGCGCTACATTAAATATCTGATCATGTGGTAACTGATTTGGTTTAAATCGTATTCAAACTGCAGTATATTTGTGACTTGCAATGTCGATGGGCGACGAGCCGTTGTATCCGATAGCGGTACTAATAGACGAGTTGAAAAATGACGATATCCAATTACGGTTAAATTCCATCAGACGTCTGTCAACAATTGCACGAGCTCTAGGGGAGGAGCGTACGCGGAAAGAATTGATTCCTTTTTTGAGTGAGAACAATGATGATGATGACGAGGTTCTTCTTGCAATGGCGGAAGAGTTGGGCGTGTTTATTACTTACGTTGGAGGTGTGGAGTATGCCAGTGTGTTGCTACCACCACTTGAAACACTTTGCACTGTTGAGGAGACGTGTGTGAGGGAAAAAGCTGTTGAGTCGTTGTGTAGGATTGGGTCGCAAATGAAGGAGTCTGATTTGGTTGACTTTTTTGTTCCGTTGGTCAAGGTTCGTATTTTTGCTTTTGATTTACAGTTTACATGTCTTCTACTAGTGTTTACTTGTGTTATCGGTTTTGGTGTTTAATGTGGGTTTTTTTTTGTGGATGTAGAGATTGGCGGGTGGTGAGTGGTTTACCGCACGGGTGTCAGCTTGCGGGTTATTTCACATTGCGTATCCTAGTGCACCAGAAGCAGTGAAGGCAGAATTGAGGTCGGTTTATAGTCAGTTGTGTCAAGATGATATGCCGATGGTCAGGAGATCCGCTGCTACTAATTTGGGAAAGTTTGCTGCGACTATGGAAGGTTCACATCTCAAGACCGACATCATGCAAATATTTGAAGATCTTACGCAAGATGGTAAGTCTAATTCCTTTATTTTATAGTGGTTAAGTTGCTCATTCTGTTTCCCTTTTGCTAACTGGTCTTTTGTTAAAAATGTTATCCTCGTTGCAGATCAAGATTCTGTGCGTTTACTAGCCGTTGAGGGTTGTGCTGCACTTGGGAAGTTGTTACAGCCCCAAGACACTGTTGCACACATTCTTCCTGTCATTGTCAATTTTTCACAGGTGAACTTTTAATTGTACCAACTCGTATTATATTCCTTTGTGGCGTTGTTAATGTTGATTAGTATCTTAAAAAGCTTAGTGTGTTCACTATATGTGGTTTAGTTGAGTCGAATAGCTGTTTTTGTTGTGCACGGTGTATGTAATTAACTTAAAAATGTAATCTGGTTCAGATGCAAATCTGAGCATATGATGGTGCATAATTCAAAGTAATAAGATATCTTTTTGTATATGTGTCAATGCTATTTCAATTGAATATCATACACATTTGGTTGTGGCAACAATTGTAGCTTATCTTCTGTATATCTGCTGTTTAAAATATTTCTTTTTCTATACACTTTGTTTCTTCTGGTATCTTACAATTCGAAGCGTATAATCTAAATCAGGACAAGTCATGGCGTGTGCGGTATATGGTAGCTAATCAGTTGTATGAGCTATGTGAAGCTGTGGGCTCTGAACCTACCAAGTATGTTTGTATTTCAGACCTACTTTTTTTTAACACTTCTATTGTTAATTTCGTAGATATATTTCAAGCACAAAATGCTGAAAAAAATATGTTCTTAAGTTTGTCTTTTTACAGTCTTATGCTGATTAGACTAATAAACAAGCCCAATTTGCTGTTTTTTAAAAAATTTATAGGTCGGAGTTGGTTCCAGCGTACGTAAGGCTACTGAGAGATAACGAAGCTGAAGTACGTATTGCAGCTGCTGGAAAAGTCACCAAATTCTCTCGGATCCTCAATGCAGAACTTGCAATTCAGCATATTCTTCCATGTGTGAAGGTTTGTCACTTTGTTGCTATATAAAGCTTATAAAACTCTATATACTTGATCTAATGTTTTTATTCAGCTATCTTACTTCTTTCCAATGACATGTAGGAATTGTCATCTGATTCTTCTCAGCATGTGAGGTCAGCTCTGGCCTCTGTTATTATGGGCATGGCCCCTGTTCTAGGAAAAGTAAGGGTTTTATTAAACTTATATTCGCAGTTGGTGTTTTGCTTGCAATGGCATTCTGAACGTTCTGATCCTTTGTTTTCTTTTAATTTGCAGGAAGCAACAATTGAGCAACTTCTTCCTATATTTCTATCACTTCTAAAGGACGAGTTCCCAGATGTTCGTCTCAATATTATCAGTAAGCTAGACCAAGTGAATCAGGTAGACACTCTTCTTTTATGTTTTAACATATGTTTTCACTTATTCTGGTATTTTTGTGTTCAATTTGGAGGATTCTTTATGTTTGGGACACTTGATCCTGGTTTTCATGTTATTATAATATTATATATGTGGTGATTCTGATGTTAGCTGTTGTTAATGCAGGTTATTGGAATCGATCTTTTGTCTCAATCTTTACTACCAGCAATTGTTGAACTTGCTGAAGACAGGCATTGGAGGGTTCGTTTGGCTATTATAGAATACATACCTCTCTTGGCTAGTCAACTAGGTGTAGGATTTTTTGATGAGAAACTTGGTGCGCTCTGCATGAAATGGTTACAGGACAAGGTTAGTCCTACTTGTGATTGTGTATTTGAGTGTAGCCCTGACCTATATGGCTATATTAACGGATATGTATTTGCAGGTTTACTCCATTAGAGATGCTGCCGCCAATAACTTAAAGCGTCTTGCAGAGGAATTTGGTCCAGACTGGGCAATGCAGCACATTGTTCCACAGGTTGGTCTCATAGTTAGTGGTGAAGGCTCACTTGACACGTGGTGACGTGGATTTGTTATTTTTGTAAATGACATTGTTTTGCTGGCAGGTGTTGGATATGGTTAACAACCCGCATTACTTGCATAGGATGACTGTTCTTCGTGCAATTTCCCTACTTGCCCCTGTTATGGGGTCAGAAATCACTTGTTCTAAGCTGCTTCCTGTGGTTGTTAACGTCGCCAAAGACAGGTGAATTTAGTTCTACATGTACATCTTCATTTTCTTTCTTTCATTGCTTAATATTTACAACAACTTTTCGATTTCAGAGTGCCGAATATCAAATTCAATGTAGCAAAGGTTTTGCAGTCCCTGATTCCCATTGTTGACCATACTGTAAGTTACTTTTTGCCCGATGTGTCACGTGTTATGCACACACGGATGAAGTTAGTAAATCTTTGTTGTTGTACAGGTTGTGGAGAGTACCATTCGGCCATGTTTGGTTGAGCTGTCTGAGGATCCTGATGTTGATGTCCGTTATTTTGCAAACCAAGCACTTCAGGCGATTGGTAACAGTATGACAAGCTAGAGAAACACACGTTGAATTAGCCACAATTTTTTTTTCTTGGAACAAAGAGACTCATTTACAAAGGTGCTTTTAGCTTACAAAGTTGTATTTTCATTCTTTTCATGATTCCTTTATGGTCTGTTTAATTTAAACAAAAGACAAAAATTTAACAATTGAGTGAATAACATTTTTAACTATTGTAGTTTGACCATTTGGATGTGTGAACTAACTGTTATACCTCAAGAACTTCGGAAAACAGAACTTTGTAGCAGGCAAGAAGATGGAAAAATTAACAGTTGAAACTTACTTTTGCACATTGTTGCCAACTATAATGGTTGTATCTGTCAACTATCATCCCTCATTCCCTCTTTTCCTTTTTCTAGTTTTGATAGTATAATTGTCATAACTGCGTTATCCCTTACCACACCGGATCTAAATGTCACTACCTCTATTAGAAGTTGAAACGCGGTCTTGGTTCTTTTTTTCTTCTCTACGCTAGATTTCAAATCATCCAGAGTTGATTACAAAGATCATCCATGTGGTTTACACACAATTGCATTAGACTTCGTTAATTACATTGGTTTTGATTTGTAACAAACTGGTCCTTTGACCTAGCGGTGGTTAATTTTTTCCCGTTAACTATCTCTTGTGCTAATTACGCAGGGCATACAAGTCATTTTACGGCCAATCATCTTCAACCTGATGTTATTTCTTGGATTTTTAATTCTAAATTAATCAACATTAGCAGACAGACGAATTAGTTCCATTTTTAACCATCAACCTTTCAAGTTGAGAGTCAATTTTAGAGGCAAGGTGTGGTCACTAAAACCGTCAAACACGCATCTACACAAGCCAAAGAGGTGCCACAATACCGGGATCCCATGCACCATTGCGCGAGTGATGGGCTTGGCTTGAACCAAGAGACTATTTGAAAAGTAGCTGTTGGTCCCCCGCCCAACGGTTAGAAATTAATTTTGTTTTCTTTCTTTAATCCCACCTTTATATATATCAGACCCTATTTAACCATTTTTCATACAACTTTCTTTGTACTCTCTACCATAAAATACTTAATAACTTCATATCACGAATCCGAATGATAATGCATACCAATACGATGATGAAGGAGGTGACATTTTCTTTTTGACAAAAGCTTATCAGTATCACCAATCGTTGCAGCAAGAAGCTCAAAGTTCGTGAACGTAATGTTGCAGAAGCACATTTGTTGGCAGACTATTTTGGTGATAATCCAAAATACCCACAGTCCAATTTTAGACGTCGAGATCCTTTAAGCAAGAAACTATTTTAGAAGTAGTCGAATGTATATCTACTTATACTTCTGATCCTCTTCCTGAGCATTTCAATATCTTTAAAGTCCGAGCCGATCCTATGGGTCAAATGGGTTTTAGTGTTATTATGAAATGCACTTCCATGAAGCCCGACTTTAATGGCATTCAAAATTTATATGCTATACATAAGAGGATTCATGGATTTTTGGGAATGCATGGAAGCATTGATTGTATGCAATGGGAATGGATTAACTGTCCAAAACCATGGCACGGGCAATTTGCAAGAAGTGATAAAAAAAAATCCAACTATAATGCTTGAAGTTGTTGCGTCGTACGATTTGTGGATTTGGCGTGCTTTTTTTGGGGTAGCGGGTTCGAATAACGATCTTAACGTTATAAGTTATTCTCCGTTATTCGACGACCTTATTGATAACATCGCCCTTGTGGTTCCGTTTGAAGTAAATGGAGTTACATATAAAAAAGAGCATTACCTAGCCAACGGGATTTAGCCACAATGGGTAACTTTTGTCAAATCATTTACGATGGCACGAGACGAGACACGTGGATTCTTTAAAGGCGACAAGAAAGTGCAAGAAAAGATGTATAAGTATGTTTATTCCAGGTTTTCAAGAAAAATTGTGTAGCCATTTTATTTGGGTTTATATGTGTGTCTGACGAGTTTTTTTGTCCTCCAAAGACGTTGAGGAATTATACAACAACGAGTGCGTGCTTACACTATCAACAAGATACGAAGAATCATATACACTGTATTGCATATGATTTTGGAATATCAATAGTTTGCAATAAGTGAATTCAACAAATTGTATATTAGTCTACAACAAAATATACAACATACCTCGCTCGAGAGATGCAATATACAACAAATGAAAGCCAAAGAATTTCGCGATAAACAAATACACGAAACTCTTCCAAGAAATATTATGGAGCATATTTGGCAACGACAATGACAACAACAAAATTAGTTTATTGATAATTTTATGTATCTTTATTATTTCGTAATTTTTTTCAAAAAATTTGTATTTTTTTTTAAATTTTCGTATTATAATTTGTACTGTATTTTTATTATTAATGAAAAATGGTTAGACCCAAACTTGTAATTTTGGCTTGAGTGACTAGTGAGATGGTATTTTGGTGTATGAGTGATAAGCGAAGTGAAAAGGAAAAATGCTGAGGTGGCTCTTTGACTTGACTCGCGACACTTGATGTGAAAAAAAAAATAAACACAAACCCCCTGATTCAATCATACCCTAAAAAATATTATGTAAATGGATGATGATGATTGTTAGAGGCGGAGTGTCACAACTCACCATTTCAGGTCATTTCCCGAACTTTGGAAAAACACTATTCATCAAACACTATTCATCAAAACACTATTCATCAGTTTACTATTCATCATTTTTGGTGTCAGTTTGACATTCCGAGAAACATTCAAAAATTTTACTATTCACTGAACACTATTCATTGCGGGAAAAGATTTCATCATTCACGTGCATTACTCATTTCATCGTAAATTTAGTTTACGGGTATTCAAATTCGCGTAACCGGATTGGTTTAGGTGCGAATTCATTTCATTAGTGTTAAGAACACTGCATACGGACTGGAGATAGTCTGCATATCATCATAACAGCATTTTCATGTTATACCACTCTTAGGATTTTCAAATTTCTATATTTAGTACATTTAACACTTTGATACTTATTTTTTTATAAATCAAAAATGAAGTTTTCTCTTGTTCTTCCTCCTAAGCCACGACCAAACCACCATATCAAGATCAAGTGATCATTTTTCATAAGTTATAACACCAAACTTGTTCCTTTTACTTGTCTAATCAAGAATCAATCAAGAAAAACACAAGAAATCCAAGCATAATCATCATCTAATCATCTCATTTTATCAAGTAAGTTATCAACTTTATTTTTACATGGATCATCTTATATTTACATGTATTTCATGAGTATCATGCTAAAAACCATGTACAACTAGCTATACCACCCTTTATTTTATCTAAAATGAAACATACAAACCCTAACTTTTTAGTTATGAATCCCCTTGCTATAATAACTTGGTTAGGAGTCCATGGCACCTTGAGAAGGTGTATGGTAGGATTAGATTAGCTATGTGGTGATTACAAGAGGTTTGGTGATGGTAGAAATTAGTTTTAAACCTTGAAAACTTGATTTGGAACATGTTTAGGACATGCTGTCCCGTTTTGTAAAAATCTGGAAAATCAGTAAACACCAAGGAAACTTTGGCAAAATTTTTAGAAAATACTTTCAAAAACGAATCCGTAGGCGAAAGAACGGATTAAAAAGAGTTAATAACGAAGAAGTTATGATTTTTGCAAGATTGTTGACGAAAAGTATTTTCTGGAAATTTGTTTGCTGTTGGACGTTTTTCAATGGACAAAAAGAGACTTTAGACGTAACCCGGAGGAGCCGAGCTTTCCAAAATATATTACTACATACTAAGACGTAACCGTGGACATAAAGAACAAGTAAAACGGACAAGTAACGACAAAGATATTCACGTTTGAATATCGGCTAAAACCATTTTATATTTGACAGCTTTTAATAAAAAGTGACACAAAAACTACGAAGTACTTTTATAAGCTAGAAATAATATTAAGTACCAAGCTTTATAACTAATGTAGTATTAGTTATTACGAGTATATTTTCATCATTTCAAGGCGATATTTCAAGGATTACAACCCGAGTATTTCAACACTAACATGGAAACATACGTTATATATATAAGTATATATATATTACAACTAGCTTATTATATTTTCTAATAGCAATATTTTTCCAAATTCTTGGATTATATATTTTGATAAAACAAGTGTTTTTCCAAAGAGTAGAGTGGTATAGGAAGCATGTGCATGGACATTCATAACATCATTTCATGATCTAAAGTAGATCGTTCATCATTCATATTAGGTTACGGCTAGTTTGCGCGCCTTGTTTTTCAGCTCATTACATGTTCATGGTACCATCACATTGGGTTGCGGCAGCTAATTGTTCATTGGTGTTCATTTCATTTCATCACAGTTTCATCAGTTAAGGTGAGTCATAGCCCCACTTTTACTGGTTTAATTACTTTACAAACTCTTTGGGGGAGATGCATGCTTAAATACTCGTGTTATACTTTTATACGATTTCAAATCCCATGGGGGAGAATACATTGCAGCAACGATTTTTGTACATGCCCAAGTATTACAAATTCCATACATTGCTTAAGTTGCCTTACTACCACTTCATAACAAGTCCCCTTTTCAATATCATGGACCGTTAATTTCAAGTACTAAGCGAGAGTGAGTGAATAGATCTATTGAGGGTGACGCCTCCATTCGTGTTTGGGTTGCTCCAACGGGACGAATGCATTTCATGTCTTATCAAATGAGTGTCTGGTAAACACTCTGTTGGGGCATTACAAAGTCTAGCTTCGGGGTCATGAGCTTAAGGGACAATGTAGCATTTTTGACATTTATGTCGGTTCACTTTATACTTGTGGCTATTGTACATACGAAAATTACTTATGGAATTACGATACTTTTCCACCACTATTACTATTGAATTACAATACTTTTGTATCAAACATATTACATTTGGCAGTGGGTTGTAAACACACAGGTTACAAGTCTCTTATGGCGGGACTTGGAACTGAGTGGATTTACGATGCCTTTGCTGGGAAATCTTCATTTCAATGCATTACATTCTTTTTCACAAGACTCTATGAACTCACCAACCATTGTGTTGACACTTTAGCATGTATTTTCAGGTTTTAAGCTATGGCACGCTACAGGAGGTTTTGGCAGGGCATGGCATGGTCATAGAAGACTCTGATTATTCATTTGGGGACCGTTTTAAACTATGTTAAGGGCCTATTTCCGCACTACTTTTAACAATGTAAATTCAACATTTTTGGTTAAAAGATTTTATTCTAAACGATTGAAATGAATACCATTTTACACTTGTTTTGTAATACCAATTGAGTTACACCCCAGCTACATGTATGCTTCCGCTGGACCCAACTTTGGGGGTGTGACAGATTGGTACCAGAGCTTTGGCTATAGCGAACTAAGTGTTTTTAAAACCTAGACTATAGCTACTTTCAAGAAAACTTAACCCTATGACCGTCACGTGCCTGCCTGCCAAGCTGAAGCCTCATTTGTGGTTAGTTGCTGACATAGGTGATGAGATTTATGTCTCATTATCTGATATATATTATATTCATTTATTATAGTTGATTACTATAATTGTCTTTCATATAAGCATGTTCACGTATCATATATATCACCGCATTATGTTTTTCCTTGCATAGTTTCATCATTTGACCTCGAGTTTGGTCATTTGCTTTTGTCTTTCAGAACGTCTTGGTATTTGTGAAGGACATAGTCTTAGTATGACTGAGCTGAGTATTTCAAAATTCATGGAACCTCGGTGGAATATAGACTGGTCATCTATATTCAACCCGGGATAGTGAGATATAGGCTGACCACCTATGTCTGACTCAGAGATGAATTTTGCAACACTGAGAATAGTTATAATAAAATTCTGTCTGGATTGAATCCTTTACTCATTTTCCAAATGTTTCATGCATGTGTGTGTATACCCTCGTTGTCAGAACATTCATACTTTTTATCACTTCGTGGATCACCGATTGGAAGCATGTCAATTGATCATTTCATCTCATGAACATTCACGTCTATGCATTATACACTTACATCACGGTATTTTCTTTTATCACAATATCATTTTGTCGCAGTTGTCACAGTCTCTTCCCTTCTCACCATCACTATCATTTCCTTTCCCCATCCCCATATATATATAGAATTATCTGACACTTTATGGATTCCTATGTCACTCATCCCTCACTACCACCAATATTGATAAGTGGATATTACCAATGACTTCCCTAGGAAAGACTTTCCATACCATCTATAAGGAGGATCCCTAGGTACGTTAAGATCATTCAAAACTCAACAGAAATCACAGGATATCACAAAACAATTCGAACCACTATCACTGGCCTGATCACCAAAAATTCCACCATCTAGAAAGTATTGGCTTGACTGAATTACAGGTTTATTTTCGATACGAGTGCTCACTAAGCAACACCATAGAGATAAATTCAACCTCTTAACCGAGACTATAGATTGAACATGTCCTCACCAATAGACTTTATCCAAACCTGTTAGACACCTATGCCTTTGTGCAGACATACATACCTGACTATTTTATCCTCTTAATACTTTCACTTTTAAATGGATTTTTCTCCAAACTACAGTTATACAAAACATATATCTTGTAAGAAATACTTTTCTGAGGCACTTATTTTGATAAACAAATTCCTTTTGGTTAATCCTTTACAAAACTATTGAATTGTTAGGAAATTTTAAACATCGATCTTTGGTAAACCATTAAAACTACAAGTTGGTAAGCAGAGTTATACAGAAAGTTCTGCCTAGGAAAGGCATGATACCATTCAGAAAACTTGGAAAGTTAAACTCGAGATATACACTGGACCATGTAATATTTCAAACAGAGTAGGCCTAGTGGCCGTCAGACTTGAGCCTTGTTAGAGAACAACAGGACTACACAACCATGTATTATCATCTTTTCAGATTAGTCACTCATAATTCCATTTGGAAAGGAATCCAACCCAAAGTCAAACATAAACCTTGCAGGAGAACAAGTAGAAATCATGGACAGTTAGGTCAAACAGTTGAAGCAAAGTCGAATTTCTATCGTTAGAGTTCGCTGGAATTCTCGAATATCATCACTTTTCACCAATATGTTTTTAGAAACCAACATAAACTGAACTTCGGGACGAAGTTCCTTTTAGAGGGGAAGACTGTCACAACTCACCATTTCAGGTCATTTCCCGAACTTTGGAAAAACACTATTCATCAAACACTATTCATCAAAACACTATTCATCAGTTTACTATTCATCATTTTTGGTGTCAGTTTGACATTCCGAGAAACATTCAAAAATTTTACTATTCACTGAACACTATTCATTGCGGGAAAAGATTTCATCATTCACGTGCATTACTCATTTCATCGTAAATTTAGTTTACGGGTATTCAAATTCGCGTAACCGGATTGGTTTAGGTGCGAATTCATTTCATTAGTGTTAAGAACACTGCATACGGACTGGAGATAGTCTGCATATCATCATAACAGCATTTTCATGTTATACCACTCTTAGGATTTTCAAATTTCTATATTTAGTACATTTAACACTTTGATACTTATTTTTTTATAAATCAAAAATGAAGTTTTCTCTTGTTCTTCCTCCTAAGCCACGACCAAACCACCATATCAAGATCAAGTGATCATTTTTCATAAGTTATAACACCAAACTTGTTCCTTTTACTTGTCTAATCAAGAATCAATCAAGAAAAACACAAGAAATCCAAGCATAATCATCATCTAATCATCTCATTTTATCAAGTAAGTTATCAACTTTATTTTTACATGGATCATCTTATATTTACATGTATTTCATGAGTATCATGCTAAAAACCATGTACAACTAGCTATACCACCCTTTATTTTATCTAAAATGAAACATACAAACCCTAACTTTTTAGTTATGAATCCCCTTGCTATAATAACTTGGTTAGGAGTCCATGGCACCTTGAGAAGGTGTATGGTAGGATTAGATTAGCTATGTGGTGATTACAAGAGGTTTGGTGATGGTAGAAATTAGTTTTAAACCTTGAAAACTTGATTTGGAACATGTTTAGGACATGCTGTCCCGTTTTGTAAAAATCTGGAAAATCAGTAAACACCAAGGAAACTTTGGCAAAATTTTTAGAAAATACTTTCAAAAACGAATCCGTAGGCGAAAGAACGGATTAAAAAGAGTTAATAACGAAGAAGTTATGATTTTTGCAAGATTGTTGACGAAAAGTATTTTCTGGAAATTTGTTTGCTGTTGGACGTTTTTCAATGGACAAAAAGAGACTTTAGACGTAACCCGGAGGAGCCGAGCTTTCCAAAATATATTACTACATACTAAGACGTAACCGTGGACATAAAGAACAAGTAAAACGGACAAGTAACGACAAAGATATTCACGTTTGAATATCGGCTAAAACCATTTTATATTTGACAGCTTTTAATAAAAAGTGACACAAAAACTACGAAGTACTTTTATAAGCTAGAAATAATATTAAGTACCAAGCTTTATAACTAATGTAGTATTAGTTATTACGAGTATATTTTCATCATTTCAAGGCGATATTTCAAGGATTACAACCCGAGTATTTCAACACCAACATGGAAACATACGTTATATATATAAGTATATATATATTACAACTAGCTTATTATATTTTCTAATAGCAATATTTTTCCAAATTCTTGGATTATATATTTTGATAAAACAAGTGTTTTTCCAAAGAGTAGAGTGGTATAGGAAGCATGTGCATGGACATTCATAACATCATTTCATGATCTAAAGTAGATCGTTCATCATTCATATTAGGTTGCGGCTAGTTTGCGCGCCTTGTTTTTCAGCTCATTACATGTTCATGGTACCATCACATTGGGTTGCGGCAGCTAATTGTTCATTGGTGTTCATTTCATTTCATCACAGTTTCATCAGTTAAGGTGAGTCATAGCCCCACTTTTACTGGTTTAATTACTTTACAAACTCTTTGGGGGAGATGCATGCTTAAATACTCGTGTTATACTTTTATACGATTTCAAATCCCATGGGGGAGAATACATTGCAGCAACGATTTTTGTACATGCCCAAGTATTACAAATTCCATACATTGCTTAAGTTGCCTTACTACCACTTCATAACAAGTCCCCTTTTCAATATCATGGACCGTTAATTTCAAGTACTAAGCGAGAGTGAGTGAATAGATCTATTGAGGGTGACGCCTCCATTCGTGTTTGGGTTGCTCCAACGGGACGAATGCATTTCATGTCTTATCAAATGAGTGTCTGGTAAACACTCTGTTGGGGCATTACAAAGTCTAGCTTCGGGGTCATGAGCTTAAGGGACAATGTAGCATTTTTGACATTTATGTCGGTTCACTTTATACTTGTGGCTATTGTACATACGAAAATTACTTATGGAATTACGATACTTTTCCACCACTATTACTATTGAATTACAATACTTTTGTATCAAACATATTACATTTGGCAGTGGGTTGTAAACACACAGGTTACAAGTCTCTTATGGCGGGACTTGGAACTGAGTGGATTTACGATGCCTTTGCTGGGAAATCTTCATTTCAATGCATTACATTCTTTTTCACAAGACTCTATGAACTCACCAACCATTGTGTTGACACTTTAGCATGTATTTTCAGGTTTTAAGCTATGGCACGCTACAGGAGGTTTTGGCAGGGCATGGCATGGTCATAGAAGACTCTGATTATTCATTTGGGGACCGTTTTAAACTATGTTAAGGGCCTATTTCCGCACTACTTTTAACAATGTAAATTCAACATTTTTGGTTAAAAGATTTTATTCTAAACGATTGAAATGAATACCATTTTACACTTGTTTTGTAATACCAATTGAGTTACACCCCAGCTACATGTATGCTTCCGCTGGACCCGACTTTGGGGGTGTGACACGGAGACACAAGTGCTCCTTTAGCGAAAAAATTGTAATGTAATTTTTTTTTTTAAATATTTGACTATTTTTGTAATTTGGCCCTATGAATCGATTTGTAAGAGTAGTTTCTAAAAGTTATCAAAGTTTACTCCATCGATCATAACTTTCTGGCTCCGCCCTTTATAATGGTGCTGGTGGTGCGGACTTGATGCCTTGATGGTGATGGTAGGTGGTGGGTGGCAGCAAGGATGATGATAGTGGGTGTGTAGGTAAATAGAATCGTATCTCATCTATTGCATTGATACGTATAATATATACAAGTTACATAGAAACATCTAGAAGTGGGCTTGAGCCCATACAAACTTATGTTACTAGAATCATACGAGCATACAGGCTAACACTCCCCCGCAGTTGGAGCTGGAGGAACTCGGACGCTCAAACTGGATCGAAACTCTTCAAACAGTGCAGAAGGCAATCCCTTGGTGAAAATATCAGCATATTGATAACGAGAAGGCACATGAAGCACTCGAACTTGACCCGCAGCCACTAAATCTCGAACAAAATGGATATCAATCTCAATATGCTTGGTACGCTGATGCTGAACTGGATTGCATGACAAGTAAACGGCACTGACATTATCACAATAAACAAGCGTAGCAGAAGATAAAGGTGTATGCAACTCACGCAGCAAATTGCGTAACCAACAAGTTTCAGCAACAGCGTTGGCAACACCACGGTACTCCGCCTCCGCACTAGAACGAGACAGGGCCTGCTGACGCTTAGAGGACCAAGAGAGTAAGTTGTTGCCAAGAAAGACACAATAACCTGAAGTGGATCTCCGTGTAGTGGGGCAACCAGCCCAATCCGCATCAGAATAAGCAACCAAATCTGTAGTAGATGAAGAGAATAACTGCAGACCATAATCCAGAGTTCCCTGAACATACCTCAATATCCGTTTAAGAGCAGAGAAATGAGGCTCCCGAGGATCATGCATATAAAGACAGACCTGCTGAACGGCATAAGATATATCAGGTCTAGTAAATGTAAGATACTGTAGAGAACCCACAAGACTTCGATATAAAGTCGAATCAGATACCGGATCACCATCAGCCCCTAGTTTAGACTCAGTATCAACAGGAGTCCGACAAGGGTTACAATTAACCATACGAGCTTTCTCCAAAACCTCAATAGCATATTTCTTCTGAGATAAAAATAACCCGGAAGAATCACGTGTAACAGAGATACCCAGAAAATAATGAAGGGAACCCGGATCTGTCATAGCAAACTCCTGATGTAAGGATCCAATAACCTGCTGTAACAAAGCCTCAGAAGAGGCAGTGAGCACTATATCATCAACATATAATAACAAATATGCAGTGTGAGACCCCTGTCTATAGATAAATAAAGAAGAGTCACAACGACTATGCTGAAAACCAACACTCGTGATGTAAGTGGCAAAACGCTGAAACCAAGCCCGAGGGGCCTGCTTCAGACCATAAAGAGACCTCTGCAATAAGCACACATAATCAGGATGTGCAGAATCCCTGAAACCTGGAGGCTGATACATATAAACGGTCTCAGACAAGTCACCATGTAAAAAGGCATTCTTGACATCAAGCTGATGAATCGGCCAGTGTCGAGAAGCCGCCAAGCTAAGAACAGTCTGAATTGTGCCAGGTTTAACAACCGGACTAAAAGTCTCATCCACATCAATCCCCTCTAACTGAGTACTACCATTTGCCACAAGCCGAGCCTTGTAGCGACTGAGACTACCATCTGCCAAAAACTTATGGCGAAAAAGACACATACATCGAATAATGTTGGCATCCACAGGTTTAGGTACTAAGATCCAAGTTTTATTCTTAATAAGGGCACAAAATTCATCACGCATAGCACTTTGCCAATTGGGATTATTAAACGCATCACGATAGGACTTGGGTAAGGGAGAAATGGAAGACACATGCATATTAAGACGCTTAGTGGGACGATTTGTCCCGACACGATAACGTGTGACCATGGGGTGAACCGAAACCGGGTTTGGGTTAATAGGTGGGTCCGGAATTATGAGAGGTGAAGGTAGGGCTTGGTTTGATGTTTGAACTGTGGGTGGGGAGGAAGGTGTGGCTGATGCAGGTATATGTGTTGGGCTAGGTGGAGCCTCAGGGATGATGTTGTCAACAGTTTGTGTGACCGATGCAGATATATTTGTTGGGCTAGGTGGCATAGAGGGGTAGATGACAGGAGGTATAAGATCGGGAATATCATCCAAAAATGTGTAGGATGGTGATGTTGCAGGTTGAGTAGAGCCATAAGGAAAAGTTGTTTCATCGAAGGTTACATGGCGCGAAATGATGATTTTATCAGAGTTTAATTTAAGGCATCGGTACCCACGGTGATTGGATGCGTGGCCCAAAAATATAGCAGGTGTAGCACGTGGTTCAAGTTTATGTGAGGCATCAAGGTGAGGGTAACATAAACACCCAAATGTACGTAAAAGACTATAGTCGGGTGGTTTGCCAAAAAGACGTGTGTAGGGGGTTTCATGGTTAATAGCAGTGGAGGGTAAAATATTCAGTAAATGAGTGGCCATATTAAGTGCCTCAACCCAAAAGGTTGGGGGAAGGTGTGCTTGGAAGAGCAAAGTCCGAAGAAGGTTATTTATGGTACGAATCATACGTTCGGACTTGCCGTTTTGTTGAGATGTTTTTGGACAAGAAAAACGGAAGTGGATCCCATTTTCGGCAAAAAGTTTATGCATGTTGTGATTATCGAATTCCCCACCATGATCACACTGGAAAGAACGAATTTCACACTTAAACTGAGTTTGAACGTATTTACGAAACAATATAAATTTAGACATAACATCAGATTTATTAATTAAAGGGTAAACCCAAACAAATTGCGAATAATGATCCAAAAACAAGACATAATATTTAAACCCTGAAAGACTCGGAATGGGTGAAGTCCACACATCCGAGTGAATAATGTCAAAAGGAGAAGAAACAACAGTATCCGAAACCACAAATGGAAGTCTCACATGTTTGCCAAGCTGACATGCATGACAAAGCACGGGAGGTTTTTCCTTATTACACGAAATAAAATTATTAGAAACTAAACGACGTAACACGTCACTTCCTGGATGACCAAGACGTTGATGCCATGTATGCTGACTGACAAGATAAACATGAGGAACAGGAGACGGAGCGGTGACTGGATAGAGATCTCCCGTGCTATCACAGCGGAGTAGAACCCGACGCGTCGTGAAATCCTTAACAGAAAAACCAAACGCATCAAATTCAATAGTGCAATTACTATCACGAACAAATTGGCGAACAACAATTAAGTTTTTAATAATTTGAGGTGTAATAAGAACATTATTTAAATGAAGGGGACGGACATGAGTAGGCAAAATGCTATGGCCCGTATTAGTGACGGGTATAGAATAACCATCACCAACCGAGATAGATGGAAACATGCACTTATTAAAAATTTCACTTAAACTAGTAACTGAACTATTTAAATGTGATGACGCACCTGTATCCATATTCCATGCGCTGGGATCATGAAGCGTCCCGGTAGTAAAAGCATGAGGTAAAGACGTAGCTTGACCCGTAGCTTTACCCATAGAAAGTGCACCACTGTTAAGTGGCTGTTGGGCCTGTTGAGCTGACCCTAAGGACTGTTGGGCTGCACCAGTATAAATAGATGGAATGGTTGGATAGTATGGTGCCATAGGTGGGCTATAAAACCCAGGAGGAACCAAAGGTGAAGCCCACGGTTGAGGTGGTATGACACTAGGAATTGGGCTGCTCAAATAACTAGGCCCAGTAGGCATGTGGCCTGAATAATAAGCAACAGGAGATGTAGAATGCAACTGTGTGGAGGTACGAGTTACACCAGGGGATTTTTTGTTTTCAATATTCTCCTCCAAACCCAACTTAGCCAATAATTTAGTCAACAACTCATCAGTGGGACTAGACATCAAGTTAGTTACGCTAGATGTCCCACGTTGTTTATCATTATGAGCATGCACAAACTTACATTCACTCCCAAAACGACACGCCCCTTTAGCAAAATTATAACATGGACGCCATGACTTAACTTGAGGAGATGAGGGACGTGGTGTGTTACCAGATTGTGCCATGAGAACCAATGGAGACGAAGATGAAGAATCCATGGTGAGAGACTTAGACGTTAAGCGCATCTCTTCAGTAATCAACAAGGAGCGAGCTGTCTTGAAATCCGGAAACGTATCTTTGTAGTGCATATACCCACAAACCTGATTATACTTTTCTGGGAGACCTTCGATAGCATAATGAACCACATCTTCATCACTAACGGGTGAATCAAGGCTAGCAAGAATAGTCATAAGTGATTCAATTTTCTGAAAATACGCCTCCATGCTTAAATCACCAAGCTTGATGGACCGTAATTCTGTTTTCAAAGCCGAGGTTCATGACCGCTTGTTGTCTTTCACAAGATCACTAATAAAGTCCCAAGCCGCCTGTGCGGATGTAGGTCGTGCATTGACTAACCTTGTTTGAAGTGAATCCAAAAGAGTCGAAAAGATCCAAGACAGAATGATCTTGTCAACCTTTACCTCTTCCGGTGTGAGGGGAGTGGGAGTGCTAGTAGTCGCCCCACTTGTTCCATGAATAAACTTGGAAACATCATAACTCTCACATAGTTGTTCAAAGAAGAATTCCCAAGAGCCATAGTTCCAATTGTCAAACTCAAGTTTGACAGGAACCCGAGTGAGGAGGTGATGATGAGTGACTGCTGCCAACTTGTCTGAGAGGGAATTAACGGGAGTCTGTGGTGATCCTGTCATGATTAAGGACAGTTAGGGGTTGTAGATGATTGTACGTGAGAACAGAAGATGGAATGAGGGGGAGATATGTGGTAACCAAATATAGTATTAGGGCTGTAACATGAACAGTAGTAACACCAATGCAGAAGAAACAACAGACCTGTGACCAAGCACAGATAACAAAACTTGATCGTGACCTACGCACGAAAAACCAGTGAAAAGCGTGTGGATATGTGACCTATCACATATCACCAACACGATATTGTTGCAGTAAAAGGGAGAAGAAGCAGACGGCAAGTTTAGGGTTTGGGTTTTAGGGGTAGGATCGGTTTGTGTATGGCTGATACCATGTAGGTAAATAGAATCGTATCTCATCTATTGCATTGATACGTATAATATATACAAGTTACATAGAAACATCTAGAAGTGGGCTTGAGCCCATACAAATTATGTTACTAGAATCATACGAGCATACAGGCTAACAGGGTGGTGTATCATAATGTGAATTAGTTTAAGGGGGAATGATACTGCTGTTAACAGCAGCAAACTTGCCTGCTACTCGTGCCTATTTGTCTATTTTTTTCCTTTCATACTCTTTCTCCTTATTCAATCACATGATGCCAACTTTCTTTTTACATTAATTTGGTTGTTCCCTTTCAATGGGTGATGAAAAAGTTGCTAGAACAATGATTTAGATGAGGATAAATGGGCTAAAATAAGAGAAAACAAGCCATAAAGCAAAGGGCGACATGAAAGTTTGCTGTTGTTAGTGATTATTTCCCCTTAATTTAAAGGATATTTATGTAACTTTACCACTTATGATTTAAATCAAAAAATTTAAGCGTTTATGCATTATAAGTAAGGTGGAGCACTTGTGCACGAGTCAATAGACCCGAGTTCAAGTCTCACTCTTATTCAGTTATTCTAAAGTTCCCAATGGTACTATTCTCCTACCGCAAATGCTCAGATTGACTGGTTAACGAGGAGCCTATTGGAGAAAATGGTTAGGGCTCAAAGCCCACCTCCTAATAAGTACAGTCACTGGGACAGGTGCTCATTGCCCGAGGCCAAGTTTTTGAAAGAGTGTCCAGTTAGCATCCTTATTATGCATGGGACCCACAATTCTTCACATTTAGAAGATAATACTACAATTATTAGGCAGAACAAATAAAATTTGGTATGATGTATTTAAATCAACAAAGAAATGAAATTTTTGAGAGTTGGTAGCTCAAAAGATGAAACAAGCATTTTAGATAAGTTAGGACAGTGGCAGTCATGCTTCTGAAATCGTTCATACCTCCCAAATCCACCAATAATATCATTCCACATCATTTCACCTAATTCATACTTTTTTCTTACCTCTCAACCCCTTTTTAGTGGCAACCATGCCTTTTTCATACCTCCCAACTTTTTTTTCTTTAATAAATTAAATTAAACAATTTAATTAAAACATAAATATTTCATTAATAATTAAAATAACATTACATAATACTTGGAAAAAAAATACATAATTAAATCTAAAAATCCGTAGGCCATCCATATGTCTCCGCGTACCCACGTTTTTTGGCAATAATGAAATCTCGCATAACCTGATTGGTTATGTGTTCATGCGGCTCGTTGTAGAATTTCAGTGCCCGAATCATAGCCTTTTCTTTAGCATTTGCGATTTGTGTCTCCAGCAATTGTTGGGACAATTGATCCTTTGCACGTTTTTCTGCCATCGCCTCATCCAACGCTAGTGCTTTCTTTGACGTATACTGCCCAATAAACTCAGCAGCACTATTCTTTGTCGACGCCTCACTAGCGGTCTTTTTCCCTTTTCTTTTTGAAACAGGAGTTGTGTCGTCATTTAGATCCGGAATAACAGGATCAACATTGTCATTGCTTCCGGACCCATAGAAGCTAGATTCCGACGACTTTTTTCGTTTGTCGGAATGAGATGTCGAAGATACTTTTTCAAAACATGGTTGCTCCAACCATTTCGATTCATCCTTAACAACCCTCCACGCTTCAATATGATTAAACGAAGTGCCCTTATTCCTCTTATTATAATCAGACATGGCATTTTCCAAGACGTTGACATCGTCACACCCACTCTCACGAATGCGATTCTACAAGTATATAAATTAACACAAGTATATAGTTTAAAAATTACTTGTTGGATGTAAAGCCCGTTAAAGACACCCATTGCGTGATTCAAATGTTACCACTTTGTGTTCAACGAATGATGAGTTCGATTACTATCTTTAATTGTGGCCTTGAAATGCTCCAAAATTCTTTCCCAAAACTTATCTCTTCCTTGTTCATTCCCGACTTTTTTACATGTCGAGATATGAATCCATGCTTTAGCCAAAGCAACCTCTTCGATCGACATCCAACTCCTTTTATCCGCTTTAGTTTTCCCTTTACCCACTTGAACATCTTCATCTAAAAAAAATAACATATAAAAAATAACGTAAAAAAATAACATATAAAAAATATAACGTATAAAAAATAACGTATAAAGAATAACAAATAAAAAAATAACGTATAAAAAATAACAAATAAAAAAATAATGTATAAAAAAAATATATATATACCAATTTGAGTTTGTTGTTGCGTTTCGGGAACAAACTCAACGTCATCATCATCGTCTTCACCATATAAAGGAAGTTCGCGTTCCACACTTGGTTCACGACGCGAAGGACCTTCACGGTAGTCACCAAACGGGTTGAAGTCACTCGTCATCGATATGTTATATTGGCTTGGGTTCATTGCGGGTGGAGCTTGGGGATAGTTAAAAGATTGAGGGTATTGTTGATGCATCGGTGGTGGAGGTTGGGGATAATATCCCGATTGAGGGTATTGTGGATACACCGGTGGTGGACCTTGCGGACGAACACGAGGACGGTAGCCACGTCCACGACCTTTTTGTGTTGAACCACCTCTTGATTTGCCACTATCCATGCTTCACAATGTATATGTGTAAAAAAAAGTTTGTGTTTATGTTTGTGTTTAGAAATGAAATGTGTATGAAAATGGAATGTAAATGTGTAATATATATAGGAATTTTTTTTTTTTTTTTGCCCACACGCTCCTCCAACGTATCTATACATTTAATGCAACGGTCATATTTTGGGTTTGAAACAAGCATGCTTCGGAGGCAATATTTGCCGTTCACACCATGCCGATGGCCATGCCGGCTAGGTGGCGACGGTGTTCACCGCCGGCATCACCTTGCCGTTGGCTGATACCGCTGCCACTGCCACCCTTGTTATAGCTTGCATGAAAGAAAACAGCTTATGCAATATCGTTGATCAGATATACAATTGCTGATTCTTTTAATATATAAATGAATGTATGACGATTTTGGTGTTCCCTATCACAAGTACCATATATTAATCATTTGACCCAAAGTCAAAAAGAGTTGTCAAGCTATTGTGTTTTATGTAGTTAGTACATGCAATCAAGCCATAAATTAGAGTAGTCAGTGTAAATTATCTGTATAAACACCACGTATTAATGTATTATTAACAAAAAAACTAATTTAAGTATTCTAAAGTAGGTCTTATCTCAAAAGTCAAAACAAATAAACTATAAACCAGTAGATCTTCCTATATAATTTAGGTAGGAGTCGAGTTGAGTAGTTGACTCTTTCTGGGATTAAATCCTAAACTAGCTGGCTCATTATATTTCAAATGTTATTCATAATGCAGATGATAGCCCTAAACCGTTAACAATCAACCAAAGAATTGGTTTGGTGGAAGTCGTAAGAAAAAGTCAAATAATGACTAAAATACAAAGGTATGAACATATCAATTCCCTTTGTAAAAGCATGTTGATATCCTAGAACATGTAATGACCCTGATTAGAAAAAAAAAAAAAAAAAAAAAAAAACAAACTATAAATTTGTCATTAACTCAAAACTTGCCAAACTATAAATACCCAAAAGAGAAAACATAAAATTCCGGCTAGTCGACATCATGTTTGTTCTCATAATGTGTACACAACCTTTGCCCACGTTATCTTTTTATTCGTACGGTGTGTAAACCTTTTTTTATTATGCCTTTTCCCACATATATTTCCATTTTATAGTATCCACTCTCAAAGCATGCCCCAATTCCTGTTTATGTTTTCTGGTACAAAAAAGAACACATATTTGCCAACTATTTATGTTTATAGGTCCATTGTTGTGGGGTTTTACTTAGTTTTTTGTTTAAATATCCGGTTGACAGTATATCTTTTAGCTCTTGCTAGTTTCTAATATATTGTGTTTTAAAAATAAAATAAGTGTAAAACGCGACTCCAATTCTTCTAACGGCTTATATAAAGTAAACGAGTTGTACTAACTTGCATTTAAACAACATACATCTTGGAATTATAAGATGCTTCATGACCAAACTAAATGTGAATTTTGAAAAGGTACTATTGAGATGTTTGATATTCATCATGGCTTTAGTTTTGAGATACCATACTTCAATTGAACTCATAGTATACGGTTCACATAACTTTCAGAATTTAAATATGCAAATTTTAATTTAAGAAGCAACACAAAAGACAAAGGCGCATATACCATTTCTAGTTGCCTACTACATGTTCTCACAGTGTGCACATCTTCCCTTTCTTTTGGAATATAATTGACCTTATTCCAACACTTTAGTCGTTTTATCCATCATCACATATCTAATAAAATGCTTGTTACAAGTAGTTTGATATCAAGTTTCACTTTTTATAGTAGTTTTTAGTTCCAATACCAAATTCAAGGTATGTGGATCCCTCTTAACACGGGTTAGTATCTTTGTAGCATTATTCTAGTCATCCAATAACATGACTTGTGAACTTGTAATGTTCCATTATATATATTTTATTTATTATATTATTATTCCAACTAAACAATCAAACCATCTAAACATACTTTATGTTGACCAAAACCTCACCTCAACCCCTATTTAAGTCCATATGCCACAACCACATTGACCATCACCACACTCCAATGGATCATAGCTTTAGCAGCTCTACCTTTGAGGATGCAGAAGACAACGCTTTCTACGCCGAGCTCACAAGGCAAATATTGCTTTTAACGGATGAAGACGACGAGGTACAAGTGAAAAGCAAAAGTGTGAGACGATGTAACCAAAGATGGTCATTGATGCCCGAGACTTATTTTAGTTGGTCGGAAGGTGAGGTTTCGGTTCCTGTTTGGTTGGAGAGGTTGTGGGCGACGAAAGTTGGTGGCACCGGAGTGTTTATACCACGAGGTGTGGTACATAGGTCCAAAAGAAGATATAATAAACCAAGGAAGAGCAATGATAGAGGCAGAGCAAATCCAGCACCAGGACACAAGAATCTTGGATCATCATAGGAAGTGGTACTTAATTTGTACCTCATATGCTACGTAATTTGTATCAAGAGGATAGTACTATATTCATAATGGCATAAATGACCTTACAAGTTTGACTGAGAGGGCAACTTAGGGTCCGCTTGGTTCAAAGTGAGTAAAGGGAAAGGGAAAGGGAAAGGGAAAGGAATGAGTGGGGTGGGTAATCAATACCTTACCCCCCAATTTACTCTATAAAGGTTGATTACCCACTACGGGGTAATCAATACCTTACCCCTCTCTAACCAAGCACCTTATTTGAAGGGATGTGGGCCCTTTCCAATTCCTTACCCATTCCCCACCCTCCCTTTACCCCCCACCAAGCACCCCCTTAGTCAATTCGCATGCCTATGTAAGTTGACAGAATTGCCCTTTCGGTTAAAGAGAAAACGGGACTGACATTGGGCAGTAGTCATAGGTTGTTGACTTCAAGGGTATTTTTGTCATTCAAATTTAGCACGGGTTTAACTGCTCGGAAAAATTCGACTTTAGACCCTTACGTTCTCTTATTTTAACTCCATGTACTTTTGCTCCATAGTGAATCTCACCCCTTTATCCAAAAAATTTGGTGCATATGTTGTCTAATCAAACAAATACTTTCAATTGCTAAAGATGCTACATAATCGTTTGAGCGCCAGGTGTGCAAGAGCTATAGGGCTCGCGTTATAGCAAAAAGCGTTGTCATTTCAACGCTTTTTTTCTCTTAATCAGAACTTATAAATTTAAACCACAAACACCCTCTTACATAACTCAGATTATAAGACATGACTCTCATATAACTCAATAAAACACAAATACAACACATACCAAAAAAAAAAAAAAAAAGTGTATGGCGTTCACTGTTCAGTTTAACGCGAGGACATATAACTTGGGGCGGGGTGTGGGGTTGGTGTTATAGGACTGAGTTATAGGCCACCAGTCAACCCATAACTCACCCGCACCAAGAGCTCTTAGTATCACAAATAACAACCATTTTTGATGAGTCATAATCAACAAACCTAGAGCAATGTGGCAACTCTTACAATGAGTCGTAATTGCTCTAGATTTATCAACTATAGGCTCGAAAATTAAAGAGTTGCCTCATCTTAATTTACAATATCAAGGTCCACAGAGCCTACCCAAGTCAAACTAAACATTTGAGTTCCTTCACTAATAGCTTCTAAACTAAGCACGTATAGAAGAACCCTCGTCAAATATTTTCCTCAAAGTACACAAGACTAAAAAAATTGGGAATTTAACTCCCAAGCTTAAACCTCATAACAGCTAACCTTAAAGTCTCTTCAGTCGTCGAGTTCAGTCCTTGGGTCGTGCTAGCCACAATGAACTCAGTGCACGAAGACGCGACATGTAATCACTAATGACAAGAAACGCCCTAGCACTTTGCCTTGTCGTCAATATTCGGTGCAATTGTTGTAACGTTTGCTGCCTCAATAAATCAGCCTGCCAAAATAAACATTGTTTTTAACTTCTCAATTTATGCTCGTTTTTGAGGATCATAATGTCTAACATTTACCTGGTGAAGAAAGTTCTCAAGCGTGGTAATCTTTCCCATAGCTATAGCCATTTGACCCATGTAATCGCCTACATTACCCGAGCTAGTGAACCCCACAGAGAGAGTGTCAACAAGTGACTGTTGCAAAGCTTCCATCCCTTGAGATAAAGCATCTTCCGCTTGTTGTGACGATTGTTGTAAATTACATATCCCCATCAGCTGTTGATCTGTCAACGGCTCCAAATGGTTCCCAAGTATCTAAAACACAAACGCGTTAATGGCTTGTACCTTACAAGTGATTATTACAGAACAGTTGGTCAAAAGTTTAGTCAAACCTTGAGAATCTCTGATGAGCGGAAACCACCTATCCACAGAAAACAACGTTCGGCTGGTGTCTTCCACATGCCGGAAAGCATGTGAAATACATCGGATTTTGCGGCTATACTTTTAAGCCGGAAGATTTCGTCATAATGCGACATGACTGCTTCAACAAGTATGTGAAGTTCGTTGTCGGGAATCTGAGTGTTGACTGCTGACCGGAGATCATTAATTAGTCGTTGATGATCGTCTAACCATCGTGAATATTCCACGTCAAATGCTAAGGCTCCTGTTAACAAGTTATAAGATCTTGATATATCACACAAATCATAACGTAACTTAAGTATATTTGACAAAGATTAAATACCATTTCCACCAACTACACTATTGTGATCTCCAGAAGCTCCCGCAGCAATAAACATACCCTTCATCAAAACGAATTGGATTTTATAATGCAAAATTTAAACTCCTTTTGCAAGATTTTATCGGGAAGAAGTTTGGCATTGCACACTGAAGGTGATTATGGGATATGAAACAAGTAGTTCTGTAGTTGTAAGAAAACAATGTCCGGTAATAATGAGAAATTGTTTGAATGCGCTTTTGGTGTCTGAAACTGTAATAATGAGATTATAAGCCGTTTTGGTGTTTGGAAAATTGAATTACTTAAGGATTATGCAAAACTACTAAAATAGCTAACTAGAATTAGTGTTATTGTATACAACCTCAAAACTGATTATTAGACCCTATTATAATAATAATTACTTCCGTTATCACCAAACACTTGAAGAAACTGATTATTTACAACTTAAAAAGACAATAATCAGATAATAACTTTTAAAACACAATGCCAACGATCCGCTTGCTAATAGTAGGAGTACCTGCTGGCGTGCTCGTTTAAGCTCCTGCTCAAGATGCGTAAGCTTAATTCTACTACTTTCCAGCTGCTGAACATATGCCTGCATCAATAACAAAATCCAGTTAAGCAAAACAACTAAACACATACGAGCATGTTGTGAAACAAACTCATATTACAAAAGCAAGATTTATACTTTCTTCCTCAATCGACTTTTCCTAGCAGCTTCTCGATTCTGAGCCAGCCTTCGTAGTATCTATAAACAACAAATCATTAACACTATAAACTTCACCATCAAATATTTAACAAAAATCGCAACAACAAAATAAGTCACTTAGCAAACCTTCGGGTCTCCGATTTTCCCCATTGATCCTTCCATAGAATCTACCACAATTTGACCTCCATGTTGACTACTGTTGAACTATACAAAAACAAACATATTCATCTCCATAAATGATTCATTTGAAAAACCAAAAAACATGAAAAAAAAATTACTCATAAAAAATTAATATATAGACAAAAATAAAGACCTGATTTTTATCATCAGTGTCAATATCAGTTGAAGTGTCAGTTTGCTGGCTGTTATCTGCAATAGCAGACTCACCCCAATTTTCAAAGTGCCCTTTCCCCATAACACCACCACCATCACCCCCACCACCACCACCACCCCCACCACCATTAACAGCAGCCACTGTTACCTTATTGTGGTGGTGCATCATAAATTGCCCTGTATCCACCCCTGTACCCATAGAACTCATTTCTGTACCTGACCCAAAATTCTAAAACAAGCAAACAAACAAACAAAAGATTTAGTTTCCCAACAAACCCTCATGAGAAATTGCACAAAAACACAAAATATTTAAATTTTCAATGTACCCACATGCTAAAATCATACAAACATACAAAAAACTTATGATAAAACCCATAATAATAACTGTAGTTACCATGTGATGATGAGGACGAAACTGTAAATTATTATTATTGTTTATAACAACTGCACCATTTCTTTCATTATAAACTGAACCTACCAACCAACAAATATATTTCAAAGTTAAGACTATAACAAATATATATATATATATATATATATATATATATATATATATATAACATATTTAAAATATTAAAAAGAAATGGAATTACTTCTGCTTAAATCAACAGCATCGTAGTGTTGAAGCTCACCAAGATCCGTAAAACCAGTATCATTTCTTCCATTTTCATCTCCTCTGTTTATTTTTTTCATTAATGACCAAACATTAGTATTCACATCATAAAATGGTATGAAAACTTTATATATTTTGCTCTATTAGCTAGTATAAAAATGTTCACTATGCACAAACTATTTTCTTTCATGCAAGTACTATAAATAAAAACTCAAACACCCTTTTAACAAGAAAAAAATATATATATACCTAATGTAATAAGGGTTATGTGCATACAAGTCTGAAGCAGTGAAGCTTTGCATTTGTTCTTCTTGAATGTGAAAATGGAAATGTGAAGAAAAATGATGGAAGATAAATATAATGCTGTAGTAAAAAATACGGAGTATAGTAATAATAATAATAGTAAATGTGTGATGATCATTTAGCTGGTAAGCGAATCACAGTACGGTAGCCTTTTCTAATTACACCCAAAATAATAATGATAATAGTAGTAGTCGTCAGAGATATGAAAGAGAGTGTGTTTCAAGTTTGTCATTATTATTATTATTTCTTCTCTTTCCCCCAAAAGTTTGAGCATTTTAGTCTCCCGATACACTTGCAGTCATCCCAAATGAAATACAGTAGTATATATTGTACCTAGTAGACTAGTAGTAGTACTAGTAGTGGAATACGCAACCATAATCCTAGCCTCAGCGCGTGCCCATAATGACTTTGCTATGCTATGCTTCAATTGGTTCTACCACGACATGTCAACTTGTGTGGGTTGAAAGATCAAAAACACTTGGTACGAGTAGGCTTTTTGGGGAGAAGGTGCTTCCGTTTGTTTTATTTATTTATTTATTTATTTATTTAAAACGGTACTACACTTCAAATTCAGGTTTCGAGACCCGAACTATTAGGAGAAACCCATGAAGAGAAAAACCTAGAACGCACTAAGAGAAAAACCTTGATTTTTTGTCTCTTATGAAACTCGAACCTTGGGTAAAACCTCCCCCAAGCTCCAGAAAGAGCCCAGGTGACCAAATAATCTTAAGAAATAAGGTGGCTTACACAATAAGTTTTGTTTACATACACTTTTATAGAAACTTTTGAAAGTATAAGCTTTAGCCAAATAAAAAAAGGTTAGAAAGTTTAGATGGGGCTTTTAATATATTAAATTACTTGATTACCCACAAAAATATTTAAGAGCAAACGATATGGTGGCGAGGCATCTCGTCATTTCTGACGTGTCACCCGGCCACAGCTCGCCATAGCCTCGCCACCACACCAAGGTGGCACGTCGTTTGACATCTCACCGTGCAAGTGAGGAAGTAAACGATAATAAACTTTTGTAGGTAAACGTTTAGATTTTGGTTTAAATTCTTTTTTTTAAGTAAACACACTTTTACACATTAAATCTCATTTTAACAATTTTTTACATAACTATTCTTTCAAAACACTTCATCTTAACCAATAAATATGAGTGATTCATCATATTCCGATGGTATGTCCAATCTTGATAATATAGTTGACAAGGAGATGATTATGCAACAAGTTCGGTATGAGCAATCGCTGCAAGAACAAGTAGCCAAAAGTTGAAACAGCCGTAATTACACCTACAACAAAAATCAGATCACTAACCTCCAAAAATGATCACACCACTTCATATTTCACATTAGCGCCAGCTCAGTTTTCTCTCTTCATTCACCTCCACTCACTTTTTACCCATAGTGATCATTACTCTTTCACCTTTCCATCTATTTTTTAAAAAATTGAAAGCTTTTATTCATAAATTAAAAACACTACATATATGATTAAAAACGTAAACGTGTGAAATTAAAAACATTACATCGATAATTAAAAACTTAAACATATGAAAAAATAAATAAATAAATAAATAAATAAAAACCGTAAACTAATATGGTAAATTTAACCACTTCTAGATCTCCCGCCGCATCTCTTCCACCCTCTCGAGTTGTACTCCAATCAAGTGATCATATGGTTGCATACAGAACATTTCATCTTTTTGACGTTGTTCGTGGTATCCCGCTGCCAACTATTGTTCCTTTAGCTCCAGCTCCTTCTTTTGGATCTCCAAAAAAGCAGCGCAGTCTTTCAGCTCCTTCTTTTGGCGTCTTTTTTACGGCTTCTTCTTTGGGTTGATGCACTACTTCCAATTGAAAAACAAATTGTTGTCATTTATGCAGCTGTCATTGGAATATGTGCTCTTTTTTTTTTTTTTTTTTTTTTTTTTTTTTAGAATCCTAGACTAAAGAAGAAGGCTCTTGAATCAGCGGAAGAATGTGACTTCGACGGGAGAGTCCTCACGAACGATGTTACGTATAGTCTACGACAATTGAGGTTCGTACATCTCATCAACACTAAATGGATGAGAGAGACATAGCTTGGTTCCATTTGGTTGTAATGAAGAACTGACAATATTAGGTTGTGAGCCGTAGGTAGTATCGTATGGGTTAAACATGTTTGGTGTGTATTCGTTGTACATGTTTTGTTGTGGGGATATGAATGGTTAGTTTTGGTATGGTTGGTTCTGATATTATTGGTATTTCCGAGACGGAACATTTCCTCGGGTGTTCTTGGAGTGTTGTGGGGAGTGTTTTGTTGTCGACGTATTTTTGGGGATCTATTTGAAGCAGATAAAAGGGGATTCACTTGAATTGAATGGAAAATGTCATCATGTTGAATTGTTGGAGCCTTAATATCCGACGCCGCATATAGGATTTTGTTTCTCCACTTTTAAATGAGCCAATGATGAGACAAACAAGCAGTGTGAAACAATTTGGCATTTATCTTCCAGGAAAGAACTTCCCTTCTAATATATAAACTAATAAAGGGTTAAACAACGCAGTGGCCTTCTATCAACTTTATATCTTATGCGATATGAGGTTGATAACTAGGCCTCAAGAAAATAATGATCTCGAGATTCATATTGGGCACTGTGTGCTCTAACAGCAATATAATTTGTTATAAAATCTCACATAAATCTTATATTTAGCTTAATGTCACATCACTATCATTCCATAAACATTGAGGCCCAAGGGTGTGGAATGTTATTAGTGGCAAAGTAAACCCAAACAAAAGCTTTGTCAACTGCAATCCCATTTCCAATTTTGTTGTTGTTGCTTATGCGGCAATGGAAACCCAAAAATCGTTTATATTGTTACTTATATAATGTTTTAAAAATATACAAATAAACTCATATTATTAAAGGAATAATATTAAATCGTTTGACAAATATATAAAAAGTTGATTTAAAAAATAAGTGAAAAAATGCTAATTTAGTTATATTTATGAGTTAAAACTATTAACAACAAATATACAAAGTTAAAGTATTTAAGTAAAAAATTATTAACGCCAAAAGAGAATATTAATGAATCTTAAATTTAGAGACGTTTTCATAAATTAAGATGACCGACATGTATCATTTATGTAGCTTTTTTCACTTGGGGATGATTTTCTTTGATTGAGGTAAATCACATGGAGTATTTGTATTACTTTTTGTTACAGAGACACTCCCTAAATTTAATTCAAAGACTGTTTTTGTAATCGCAATTTATATTATAGAACATTTTTTGCATTTCTCTAAGAGAGTAATCGTCAATAAACCACAAAAACAGTCTTTGCAATTTTTATGTTGGTTTTAATGTTTAAAATTAAAATTTAGTAAACAATGACCAGAAGAGTTGAGTTGTAATGTGCAATAGCCTATAGAAAGTGGATCAGATGCAAAGTTTGATCCTTCCTAAAAAGTCTAAGAAGTCATATCTCGCTGTCAAGTAGGGGTGAGCATTGAGTCAAACCCGACCCGACCCGAAAAACAAAAAAAAAAAAAGAAAGAAAAAAAAACCTCAAATCGAGAAATAGATATCAAAACTGAAACTAAACCAAATAAATCTGTTCGGGTCGGTTTTCGGGTGTCGAACAAAAAAATCAACAAAAACCGAATCGAACCGAAACCGACAAAAACTGAAATAAATATACAAAATCGAAACCGAACCGAAAAAGGTCGGTTCGGTCCGATTTCGATCGGTTTGTCAGTTCTGGTTAGTTATCGGGTGGATTTACTGAGCCCTACTATCAAGTATTATTTTTTCCATTCCTTTTCCTTTAAACCCATGATCCACCAGGTAAGATTAACATCAAGTTTTGAATACGAGATATGATGAACAACAAGTCTATGAACATGGGATATGATGAACATTAAATTGATGAACATCACGTATGATAAACATTAAATTGATGAATATCACGTATGATGAACATCACGTATGATGAATATCAAGATATGATGAACATTAAATTGATGAACATCACATATGATGAACATCAAGTTGACATAGTAAATTTGTTTTGACTCCAACTCAACGAAAACCTAATTTCTATAAACTTCGAATTCATGAAAATATTGTAACTTGTAACGACTTAACTAATGTATGATGCAATAGGAAAAAAATCAAAACTTAATATTTGATTTTGAATAATTGTGAAATAGAATTGAGGTAAAAGGTTGTGAAAGAAAAGAAATTGGAAAAGAAATATACAAGATGTGGAATTGAGGAAGAAAAATGACACATGTTGGGTTTTGGAGAGTAAGGATTAAATGAGAAGAATTCTTAAAATAAGAAGGATGAAAAATAACTATAACTACACATTAGAGATGCATCAATTTGAATTAGATGCATCCCTAATCTTGAGATGCATCATAATATATTTTCTAGCTAAAAATTATATGCATATACATATATTAGATGCATTTCATCAAAGTTAGATGAATATTATGTTATTTTCGTCCTCTGCGGGTCAAATTTGTTGCTAGTAATACTTTGCATCGTTTTCACTTCAAAATCACTTTCGAAACTAATTGTGATGCATCTAAATGAATAGAGATGCATCTAATTCAAGTCGATGCATCTCATATATGTCATTATAGTCATTTCTCATTCTTCTCATTTTAAGATTTTTCTCACTGGATCTTTACCCGGGCTTTGGAGGCCTTTTTAGACTTTGTAAGGAGCGAGCTTTTTTCATCTTTTTCATGCCATCACAACTCATTGTTGTTAGGCCATCTCCAATCATAGTATGCAAACCTTTAATTTCTCCATATTTGAATAATGAAATATCAAAACTCTTCTCTAAACATGCTTCAAATATTGAGAAAATGTTAGGAGCATTGCTTAAAGTCCTCTATATTTGAAATTATTACTTTTTAAGTATATTTTGATTACTCTTGGTTCATTACTTGAGATCCTTCAATTAACTCAATATAGATATGTGTGAATTTAAGGTCTAAAAGACATGGTTAGAGATGAACTTGTTTTTGAAGATGATTGTAATTAAAAAATGTGTTCTCATTTTTCAAATTTAAATATGGAGTACATTGAGAATAATGGCCTTAGGCAGGTTACAATCGGGAGTGACCTTTTACCACCCTTCTTCATTACTTGATGACGCGTGGCATCAATTGAACCAAGCTTTGTCATCTTTATTTTTGGAGGACAAAATTACACGGATGGTCCCTATGGTTTACTCGGATTGCAAGTTTAGTCCCTAAGTCAAAATAAGTACACCAGACACACCTAATTTTGAAAACTTGTCACCTTTTTAGTCCCTAATTTGGATGTCCGTTAGTTTGGACGTTAACTCCTAAAAGTGTGAGGGCAATTGTGTCTTTTCAGTTTAAATTTAATAATAAAACCCACCCAACCCCATTAACCTTTTTATTTCCCTCCCAATTCACTCACAGTTACTTACTAAAAAAAAAAAAAAAAAAAAAAAAAAAAAAAAAAAAACGAATCCCAATTAAGTTAACCCGATCATATGTAACCCTAGAATCAAAATCAAAAAATTGTTTAACTCTTTTAAATCAATGATGTCGCAAGGTTGGAGAATACGAGATAAGCATGAGGGAAATGCACCCTTGAAAGCATACGGTAAAACCACTACTTCAGTTACATTTTTTTGTATTTGATTTTCAGATTATTGTGATAATTAATGGTGTTTTGGTTGATATTACATTCAATACATTGTGATAATTATGTTTTTCTTATTGCATATTTCAGATGGACACCCTACCATGTTTTCAATGAAAATTCATCATGCTGGCAAATTTAAAGACTATGACGAAAGGAGGTATGTTAATGGTTTAGTGGCGTTTGTGGATGGATTTGATATGGATAAGTTTTCAGTCCATGAGTTGAATGATGTAATGGAGGCATTAGGTTATGTTAATGAAGAAGAATCTATTTACTATCATTATTTGATTCCTGGGGCTGATTTAGAAATAGGGTTAAGAGCTCTAGGAAATGACATAGATGTACATGGTTTGGCCAAGTATATCAAGGATGATAAGATGATTGAGATGTATTGTGAACATGGTACATTAAAACTGCTAATTTATTTGACCCCTCCCCCCAGTTATAAGCAATGTGGTGATTGAAGAGTTACCCTGTGGCACTCCCACTCCCACCCCATCCAAGAAAAGGCCCCCACCCCCAAAAAAAGTTGTTGTTAGAATACCATAAACCATCTAGCTCTGACACTCATACTCCCACTCTCACCATACCCAATACCACAGCAACTCCAACTCCCACCATACCCAATACCACTGCAACTCCAACTCCACCATACCTAATACCACTGCAACTCCAACTCCTACCGTACCCAATGTTATTGAACCTAAGAAAAAAAGTTGCTGATGGAAGTGGAACACAGAAGACAAAGCAAAGTGCAGGATCACAGAAGAAAACTCAATGAGCAGCTACACAGAAGAAGAAAGTTGCAGGGTGATTTATTTGTGTACTTGCCCAAAACAATTTCATGTATTTGACAATCCTTATGTTGACTGTTTTGTGTGATTGCAAATGACATTTACTTTTGGTTTCATGACATGTAATGCATGCAGTATTGCAGTATAGCAATATCTGTATATGACAGTATTGCTTTTGGTTTAATGGTATGTAATGCAGTATTGTAGTATTACTTATGATTAGTAATGTTTAAGGTTGACTTTTACTAGTCAAACCTAGTTTTCTATAATCACTTGTCTTTGTGTCTTCAGTTTAATAATGGTTAAGTTTGACTAATAGTAGTCAAACTAGTTTGATATAAAGAGCACAATTCACTTGTAGCATTCACTTTTAGCATTCACTAATAGTAGTCAAACTAGTCTGCAATATGTATTCACTTTTAGCACAATTGCACATAATTGCAATATGACTTTTACAGTTGACTTTTTATTAGTCAAACTAAGCATATACATATCACAAAGACATCTTACAACAAACAGAACACACAAAGATGTACATTACCACAATACTAATCTTCTTCATTCATTAACCCAAAAGGCATCTTACAACCAACAATACTTGTCCTTTACATATCAACTTAGGCCAAGATGTGGATTACCACGATACTAAGAAAATCTAACCAACTAGGAATCAAATACATCTTTATCTTTCTGAGTTGTCTGGTCAATTCTTCAATGGCATTTTCATACCTGTTCCTTGCCCTTAATAATCCAGGGATAATTTGAACAACACGCTCACACATTGGAGGATCAACCCAATCAATCCAACCACATCGTGATCTCTATAAAAAGAAAAAGAAGATAAATAAGTTTATTGGGTTTTGATTAAAACCCATAAATCGGATTTTATATCTTACCTCAATGGGCAGCTGTGAAAACGCCGACATGGATGAGCATCTGTCCAAGAAGTTTTTACTATGCATACTCGACCACACCTACACCAAACCATGATTGGAAAAGAGTTTTTTTTTTTTTTTTTTTTTTTTTTTTTTTTTTTTCTTTTTTTATTATTTTTTTTGTTTTAGGGTTTTTAATTTGGGTCTGCGTGTGTATTCTAGGGTTTTGATTTAATCAGGATAGCTTGGAAGTGAAATGGGGATGGGTGTTATAAAAGGGGTGGGTTTTATATTAAATATAACCTGAAAATACACAATTGCCCTCACACTTTTAGGAGTTAACGTCCATACTAACGGGACATCCCACTTAAGGACTAAAAGGGTGACAAGTTTTCAAAATTAGGTATGTCTGGTGTACTTATTTTGACTTAGGGACTAAACTTACAATCTGAATAAATCACAGGGACTATCCGTGTAATTTTATCTTTTTGGAGCATAAAAGTGACCATTTTTATCATTTATGTTTTTTTGATACCCCTGAGTGAGTGAAGATTATTTTATAAAGCATGTTTGTATAAAATAAATATTTTTAATATTAAAGTTGGAAAAGATGATACCGGTGATGTATTAAGGGTGCGTTTGGTTTGTAGGTGGGATTGTAATTAGATTTGGATTTGAAAAAAGTTTGAAACAATTGAGGAATAAGAAAAAAAAAATATAAATGAATTAAATATCATTATTTTAAAAATAAGTGGGATATTATTAATATTATTTTGAGAATAAAACAAATATAAAATAATATGTGGTCCCACATAAAAGAAAAAAAAAATAGAATCTCATTGGTTGATATCACTCAAAGATGATAGTGGGGGTGGGAATGCATCTTTCATTGAAAATAGTGAGGCCGGAGAATAAAAAATAAACCAAACAAGTTATTTGATATTTCTTTCATTCCATACCTACACATACCCGCATACTAAACGGGCCCTAAATAATGATCTGACCCGCTTTCGTGAAAGTGAAGGGAATCGTCGTGTAATAGTGTAATACTACGGAGTACTTGAGTTTGTTTGCTCCGATTAAATCGTGGATGACACTTGCCAAAGGGGTGGCGCGTGAATATTGAAGGGGATTGTTTCAAGGCAAACCTGCGCCTATCTCTTGATATGGTAGGCTCAGTAGTAGGCAAGTAATAGCCTTCTCCACGATTATTTTTACTAACCCATTCATAAAAAGAAAAAGACATAAATCAATATTATTTCTCAGTTTTTACAATTAAAAATTACGTAAGTAAAAATAAGATTTATTTTTAACTTTTACGCTTAAATGATCAAATGAGAAGTAAAATTAAAATGAAAAGGGTGAGAAGAAACAACAGCCGCACATTTCAGATGCATCTAAAGAAATAGATGCATCTCCCCTTAAATTTCTTCTCCTCATTTGCAATATAAGGCTCAAATTTTTTCTCATTCTTCTTATTTCAATTCCTCTTATTCTCATTAGATCTCTTCCCTAGTGATTTAAATAACATATTTTTGGAGCTTATGGACTTGTTTAGGCTGAAAGTAGAGGTGGTTGAACCACCATTCACCACCACCTCAGCTTTCTTTCTCATATCATTTTCACTCACTTTCACTCATCATACATTTGTTTTGATCATCATACTTTACCGTTTATTGAAATACTCACTTTATACAAAATATACTTCATTTAATATTTCACACATACACACAAAACAAATAAAAAACATTCCTTTTTTTTAGTCCCACATTTATCAGCCTTCGACTTTGATGAGTAACTCATCATACTTGCACAAAATGCGCGTAAGTTGGGTTTGCTGTTTTGGAAGTCACCATCGTGACTTGGTCACTCACACTCCCACTCATCTCGACTCCCTCTAGTCTTAGAGCATCCGCAATGCATCAAGTCTTCAAAGACTTGATGTGATGCATTCAACGCATAAGATTTTAATCACTAAAGCTTTTCAAGAAGGCTCAAAGTTTATCAAGTGATTGTAAAATGCTTTTCAAAAAGTCTTTAATACAATGCAAAAAACGTACTCAAAAAGTTTTTTGGAATAGTGAAAAACTTTTCTATCAAGTTACCATTGCGGATACTCTTAGAATTCGAGAATCTCACATAAAGATAAAATTGTTTGAGATTGAAAATGCTTTTATGTTTCTTCTTTACATGCGAAATAAGTTGCTAGTAATATTATTAGGGATGGCACCCGTGGGTAATGGACATGGGTACTTCTAACCCGTCACTCGCCCACGTAGTTTTTTTTCTCACTCATCACCCTCCCGTCACCTACCAATGGGTATAAATTTCTACCCATGCCCTTGCCCGCGGGTATTTGTTGCCCATGGGTTACTGTTATGCAACAAAATTACAAAACGATAATATAAAAACTAATTATGTAACTGCGTAATAAGATACCAATCAATTTGCTAAATACAACTTTGATTATTTGATTTTTCATACCATCTTTTTAATCTTGAAACTCAAACAATCTTTTAGATTAATGTGTTTTTTTTTTTTTTTTTTTTTTAAATTGGTGGTAACTGTTAAATGTATACCTGCAACATCATAAATATTTTAATTAGTATAATTAATTTTAACATATACGAGTATATGTTTATGGGTACACCTACGGGTATCTTGACGGGTATACCCATGGGTATTTTAAATGGGTGTCATGGGTTTACCCGCGATGGGTATGCCTCACCCGTCACCCACTGATGGGTAAAGATTTTCACCCACGACCCACCCGTGGATAAAAATTGACGCGTTTACCCACCTATTTATGGCGAATACCTGCAGGTTATGGGTTTTTTCTCGCCTATTGCCATCCCTAAATATTATGCATAGTTTTCATAAAAATTACTTTCTAAACTAAAAGAAGATGCATCTTATATGCGCAGACGTATTTCACGTGTTTAATATTTTTTCTCAATTTTTCTTATTTTTAAGTTTTATTTTAATTATTGTAACTATATACCTAAGATGATCGATGGCGATACAAAGTAGGAGCAAATAATAAAAACCTTCTATCTAATATTACTTTTTTGGTAGCAACTAAAAGAATATCTCTCGTTGAGTTATTAGATAGATCGAGTAGCATTGCGTTATCGTAAATAATAAAAACCTTCTATCTAATACTAGTTATAATGTCCGCGCACGCGCGAGCTTTTTTTTTTTTTTTTTTTTTTTTTTTTTTTAATTTTTTGAAATAATTATTTAAAAATTTTAATCATATTGTTAATTGCATCTTATCTATATTTTTTGTATTTATCTTCTAGTTGTGTTGTGGATAAATATCAAATAAATAATTTTTTTTAAATATCTTATCAATATTTTTTGTATTTATCTTTCTATTTGTGTTATGGATAAATATAAAATATTACCTAATAAGAAAATAATTTTTTTTTAAAAATAAAACTATTACTAAATCAGGTATGAATTGATTTGTGTTAAATGCAAAATTCCCAATAAGTATTTTATTTTATTATATAAATTGCCTTTTTGTTGTTTATAATTATGAATGGATGCCTATAACATTAGTGTTTACTAGCAAGCCGATGGTGACAGGGGTGGCCCAAACATTTTTCGGTGGTACGACGGTTGTGGTTTAAGGACATATCCAATATAAGACTGAAATATCGTAGCACGTAAGTGGTGGAAATGATCGTCATTGCCACCAAAGAGTCCGTAACTTTTCTCTCTTTTACTTTTACTTTCTTTATATGAAAAATAACTCAAACGTCTATGAGTTATTATTAAAACACTCACATCAGTTTATCCACAAAACTAAGCAAATTTTTAGGTTTCTTAAAAGATGTGTTTGTGATCGATATGTATGTGAATGATATGTTCGGTAAGAAAAAAAGAGAAATAACAGATCTATAAAGTTTACAAAATCATATTCACACAATGATTTATCAAATAAATGTGAATGGTGAAAAAGGAAAATATATTGCAATATACTAGTAATTGGATTATTACATTTGTCAACTTATTTTGTGATTATAATTTTATGTACATTTTGTTGATGCAAAATTGCTGAAGAAAAATAAGTTGATATACATGTGACAGCAATAATGGTTAGTAGCCGTAAATAAAGACCTGACAATTTATGCTTGAAAGGCGAAATCTGAAAATATTTACTACAGTACTAATCTGTTAATCAACCTTTAACGTAGAGTTTTTCAAGTAAGACAAAGAATAATCCAAACTTTTAATAAATGATGATTTACGTATGAAAAACAATCTGTAGGTGAAAGGATGGGAAGCTTGTGTGTACTGGGGGAGTAAATACGCACCTGCCACTTGTGTCGTGACTGAGAAAGGGGGCGCTATACAGTATACATGATTGATGGTGATGTTCAATTCTTCTACGAATTTAATATTTTATGTCTTATTTTACACAATCAAAATTAATTGTTATACTTAGGCAGTAAGCAGTGGTCATACCGCTTCACATTTCACATCAGCGTCATCACAGTTTTATTTCTTTTTCCACACCCTTTATCTCTTATCAATAATGGTCACACCCAGTAACGGACCCAGAAAAATTGGTTGCAAAGGGGCAAAATTTTTTATTTTGACAATAGCAATAAAATGTTAAAGAAAAAACTAAAATCAAAACGATAAATTGAGGTTACTTAGAGCACTCGGTGCAAATCTCGTCGTGCTTCGCCGTGCCACCCTCGTCGTGCCTCGCCACCACACAGAGCCCCCTCATCTTTTTTCACCACTCAAGACCTCGTCATCTGCACGACGAGGTTATTTCCTGACATGTTTGTCAGTTTTTTTTTTTTTTTTTTTTTTTTTTGCGCGCTTGTGTTTATGTGTTGGGTTTGTGTTTGTGATGTTTTTGTAAATCTGATGTGTATGTGTTATGTATTTTATTTTTTGTTGTTGTTGTTGTTGCTGCTGCTCTTGTTGTTGTTGTTGCAGGTATATATGAGAGGAAGAAGACGACATGCAATTGTTTGTCTGTGGGATATGTTGGGCCTTAAACTTGGGTTTAAAAGTCTCTACTGGGCCAAAAAAAATAAAAATAAAAAAATAAATAAAAAAAGGTACTAAAACTAAAATAAAACTAGTTCTAGATTTTACTAAAATTGTTTGTTAGTGAAATTAATTTTTTTTTAAATATATATATTTTTTTAATTTTAAAAATGAATGAATTTTTGATTTTAATGAAATGAATTTAGTTTATTTAAAAATTTGAATAAAAAAAAATAAAGTTGTAAGTGGTGGCCCAAATGAGTAAGTTGAGGTTAGTTGTTAGTGAGGGGTTAGTTGTGGAGATTTGTTAAAGTTATGTGGCACCCCGTGGGCCCAAATGAGTAACTTGAGCTCTTCAATACACCAAGTACTCTTTAGAGATGAAGGATTTACAAGGTTTTAAAGTGTTGAATGCTTGATTTTAATATGTAGTTAGAGGGCAATTTGAGTTTTGTATGGGGCCACTTTGAAAAAACAGGTAAAAAAAACAAAAAAAAAATTACACTAAAATCCAAAACTTTTTCGGCTAGCCATGGAGGGTACCGCCCCCTAGTCTATACATAAGTATGCCCCAAGTCACACAACTCCTCACCTTTTATTAAAATACTCACTTTAGCAAACATACCTCACAAAATACTTCACATACACACTCACAAAACAATATTTAATAACAAAACAAATCCATTTTGCGTGAATGCCTAAAGGTGACTGGCTCATCTTTCGTATTTTTTCCCCCTCATGTTCACGCGTGACATTCAAGGTGAGTAGTTGGTTTCGTGCGTGAGGTACCACCTCACGTGTGAGAAGAACTCTCCACAACTTCCAGTCTTAGTGAGGAAGGTGTGGGGCGGGAAAACAAAAGGGGAATAGTGACTCCTTCATGCAAAACCACCCCCTTTACACAAGAAAAGTGAGTTTTACACAAGAAAAGGAAGAGAGAGAAGTACTTTATTGGTGGATATGAGAGAGTGTTTATATTATTGATTGTTGTGTGTGGGTATTTATATTTTAAGTGTATTTTTAAATGATAAAAAATAGAAAAAAAATTAATAGAAAAGAGAGAATTTGTTGCAGTTGTTGAGGGAAAGTTGAAGGAAAATGTTTTGAAAAGAGAAAAAGTTAATGTGTAGCTGATGTGGCGATGAAAATGCATAACGATACCCTCCACCCTTACAGAAGGTATAAGGAAAACAAGGAAACTTATTGTAGGAGGTAGTTTTTGAAATGACATGATACACGGTTTAAAATTGACATGAAGATAAACAAGTTTGAGCAAAAAATAAGTGGGTTGAGCAAAAATAAATTAACCCGCCTAACTCATTTAATTAACATGTGAAATTCGGGTTGATTTTAAATTTTATCTAAGTTTATATGTAGTTTATCATGTTGTCAGTTTTTAGACTAGTACAATTCGTATAATTTTGAGACCTAAACAAAGTTAAACGTCAACCTATCAACACACTGATCTATTTATTTAAATATGTGACACCAACGATAAACACGTTGTACAAGTAATCAAAAACAGGTTACAATTGAGTTTTTTGACACAATTAATAAATGAGCTGTGTAATTGATTGAGGTGATGTTGACATGAGAATCTGCAGTGGAAATAGTTCAACACGAACCCGACTCAATTACCAACCCTTGAGTTATAATACAACACTATATAAAAATACCATATACTACGCAAAAATACCACATGTTTGCAAGTCACATAACAAATTAAGGGTTTTATTGACCACAACCTTATGTATTGAGGTTAAGCTTCATCAATCGCGTAAAAATAGCATTTAATGAAATCATTATTTTAGTATTTATACATATTTAATGATTACAAATAAAGAATGTGTTGTTAAACATTGAATGTTTGATGTTAATCAATTGTTGATTTTTCAATAAAAGTAAACTTAATTACAACCCATAAGGTTGTAGTTAGCAAAACCCATTAATTAACTTTAAACTGATAATAACGAACTCCAACTGGCAAAGAAAACACAAGGTCACGACTCACGACTCGTCATCTAATTAATGACGCGCATAAATGGATTAACGAGATTCTCACTATCCCTGTCTACTATCCAGTGTCTACTATCCGGTGAAATCGCAGCCAAAGAAACGGGCTTGCCTGAATAAGCAGGGAAAGAAGACCCTGGTGGGTTTTGAATTTGATTCCCAATCAATCCATTTTCTTTATAATTAAAAACCCAAACCCAACCAATAAACCAAACAATAATATAATGTATATATCTAAGCTCATACTTATTCCAATTTCATCTCTTATAATCAATTTTATTGTAACGCCCCAACCCGGCAAGGGTAGAAACATTACACTATGGCAACACATCAGATACAAACAGATTCAAATCAACAGCGGAAGTCTTAAATAAAATCATCAAAATAGTAACAAAGGGGACTAAAACAGCATCCAACGTCCCAAAAACCGAACAAAGGAAAGTACATTACAAATATCCAAAATCCGGAAATAAACGATAAGGAAATAAAGTTCTTTATTTAAAGAAAACTCTAGGGTAAGTCCACTCTCTCTCATCCTCAAGCTAATAACCCCGCTCCTAGCTTAAGTACCTGCCGCATGGAAAGGAAAAGCGGCACAGCATAAAAAGCTCAGTGAATAGATATCAAACAAATAACAAAGCAGATCAAAAGTGATAAAATAAACAAAAGAATGCGGAGATAAAATACATATGGTGTCAATGGGTAATCAAAAGGTTATCAAAGTTTAAGTATAAAGTGTATGAATGTGGATTCGGTATTTTACTCCAGGCCCAAACAAATATCCAAACAAATAGTAGCCCAATGGAGTGATCAACTCCCAAATATGAAGGGACTGCATGCACGCATGCCCAATCACCAAACAAATATAATATATCCAATCATAGTAGCCCAATCAAATATCAAACAAATCTAGGATGCATCCATACGCCCCTGTAAACAAATCATAATAATAACGGCCGTAGCAGATAGCAGATAAGGGACGGTGTGGTACATCTCTACAACCAGACTAGAGTCAAAACATTGGTGCATCAATGCTATGGTCATGGACCCCCCATAACTGGGAACAAATAATACCTGGGTAAATACTGAAGGGTCAAATAGTCAAAGTCCAAGTCAAAGTGTAGATGACAAGATAATAATCATATAGCCAAGGTTCAATATCAAGGGCTAATATCCAAGGTTCAATATACCAAAGGTCAAATTCAAATGTATCAAACAAAGATGTAATGTCAAAGGCTCAAACGAAGAGATCGAATATCAATAGTCCAAAATAAGATAGGCAAATAATAAAGAAGAGAGATAAGGTCACGAGAGAGAAAATAGTTGCACTCTTGCTGAAAGAGTGCGGAATATCTGTACCTTTTCCGAACAAACAAACTAGGATCAAACAATGGAGAACGGATCATTCCCGCTGCACCGAACCTAGAAGAAAGTGGATACGAATTATAAAGAGTTCAATTTACATAAGTTATCTCTTTTAGTTATCTTTCCATTCTTAGAAACTTTCCATATTTAGTATCTTTCTATTTTAGGTAACTTTCAATATTTAGTAAGTTTCCACTTTAAGTAGTTTAAGCATTTTTGAAGACTTTCTATTTTTAGTAAGTTTCCTTATTTTGAAGGTTTTCAATTATAGACATGTTCAATATAATTAGTTTTACCATTTTAACAAGTTTTCATAATTAAATATGTTAAGGACTTCAATTATTACAAGTTTTCCAAGATTAGGGTTTCAAATGAAAAGTTTATATAATTAAGGGTTTAATATGTCAATTTAGCAAGTTAATGGTCACAAATGAAAATAAACATAATGCAACACATATACATAAGTCACATAAGCCAATTATGCCAAATTTACATGTTACACCCTTTAGTTACAAAAGTTACATATTAATCCTTTAATTTACTAATTTACCATAATTAAACCATTAACTAATACAATCATCCCATAAGCACCACAACTATACAAAAATGACAAATTCAGCCCATCATACAATTTCAAGTCGTGACATGCCAAGTATCCCATATTTACATTTTTAGTCCCTCTAGTTATAATATTTACAATTTAAACCTTTTAATTATCTAATTAACATATAAACCACATAATAAATCAAGTAACCACATAAATCCACCAAGTATCACAAATTACAATTCTGGTCCCTCTATTTTAATTAGGTCGAGAATAGAAAAATTACAAAAATAACCCTTAAGTTTTCTAATTTACAAAATTAACCCTTAACTTATAAAACCATTATCATAATTCATTCAAAAACCCTAACAAACACATAATCATTACACCAATCATCATCATCATTATTTTAATCAATAAAAACAATATAAACCCTAATTTCATTTATACATGTTTAACCATAATCAATAACAACAAACCATTAACCTTTTTAATTCAACAATTACCAAACTAATTATACAATCCTTATCGTATCATCATCATCAAATATAAAAAACAGTTAAGAATTCATGAAATCATATAAAAGTCGACCCATGTAATAATCATTTTCCATTTTTGTCAATTTTAACTAACCAAATTAATTACATGATATACCAAATCAATCCAAACACTAAATTAAGCATCCATAACATATAACATTAATCAAATTCAACATCAAAATTCATCTTGGTTTCATATGAGTGTCGGCCCAAAATTAAAGATGAGAAGGAAATCATTTTTTATTTAAACCAAGACATCAATATGTTACAAATGTTACCACAAACATGTTTTAACCATAATATTATTAAAGTAACCAAAGTTTTTCAATTCCTTCATGATCATAATTATGGTTCGATTTATATGTATACATGTATATAAATTCGTATATTTTAATCTTTGCGTATAAAGATAATTGTAAAACCTCGCAAAAATTCGTATAATTAACTTCGGTTAATTAAATAAATAATCTCTGTCATTATTGTAATCACCATTTTTACGGGGAAATTTAAAATTTTCTTAGTATATTAAAATGGTCACGAATACGATATTGTCAAATTCGTCAAACGACAAAACAAGTTATCGACACAATTAACAAAACATTAATTTCACTAAACCTAATTAATAATACTAATTACCAAAAACCAAACGGGCCTTTGAATTCCCTAAGCCCAACCGGCCCAAATAATTAACCCAACTTAATTACTAAAAATTCATATAAGTCGACCAAACATGCATCAAAACGTCTCGTTCATTTCTAATTTCTACACACGACCTACGTATATTTTTGCACATTCTCATTAACCTCCTAGCCAACTATTAGTGTGTCAAATCTCACGTTCCTACGTTGAGTTTTGATACATTTTTACGAGGCATAGTGTTTAGCCATAAATCAATCCAAACGATTTGTACTTAATCCAATTCTTAACCGTTTTGATTCCCGTTTGTTTCTAAATGATCCTAATAATATTTCTAAGTTGATTTTATGTTCAAATGTCGAAGATGATCAAGTATGTACAAGTAGTATACGATTTTGTAAATCGTATGCTTATATATTTTGGTTGTCGACATTAATACATGAGTCACCCAAACACATTCCATCTTTCAAGCTCTCACATATTCTATTTTAACAATATAATTGTCCTAGGAAGCCAAGTTTCACTGACATGCATAGTCCTTGTGTTTCTTTGGGTGAATTTAGAACCGTTCGATTCATTCCAATTTGATACATATATACGTCCCATGCATGTCTCCACTTCTCATCATTCTCATACACTTTCACACATTCATTTTGTCCTCTAAACTACTTGTGCAAGATCAGAAGTCGAATGATATATTGTTGGAAGCAAGGGAAGTGAAATCGGTTTGATTTATATATAACGTTTGGGTTATATAGTGAAACGTGATTTTCTTGTGTTCCATTCTATCACACTCGACCTCTCTATCATCTCTAAGGTGTTTGTAAGTCTCTTCTACTCATTTCCATTCCATATCACACGTTAAGTTTATATCATGCACCATGTATATTTTGTTACGAACGTATATCAAATTACATATATATATATATATATATATATATATATATATATATATATATATATATATATATATATATATATATATATATATATATATATATATATATATCACGTACATATTAATTTTTAGTACACGAAACGTGACTAGCCTCTATCTTGGAAGGCCTAGGAGTCACGTAGCACACACACTTCACGTTTATTCCCATGTTAGATGCATCAAATAAATCATTTTTGAACCATATCCATCGTATGAAAACTTGTCACAACACTTAGTAAATATTTCATATTTTTCAAAATATATAAACGATTCAAACACCATACAAACGCATCATATAACTTTTTATTTCACGTAACAAGCACCCAATATTTTTACTCGATCTAATAGACCACCTAGAAAACTATTAAATTCGTATACACGACTTGTAAAAATAATCATGTTTTGACACCACAATCGACCCATATTGAATCGGCAATAACAAGTTTTTCAAACCAAAAATTCATATAAAAACTATATGTGTGTCGATTGGGCTTATTTAAAGCCCAATAAGATTTTACGATTTAACAGCCCACTGGGCCTATAAAATATATTTTTGGAATCACAAAAGAAGCCCAAGTTCAAGCCCAAAATAATTTTCATGCCCTCGCCTCTAAATTTTTAAATGGGCTTATGTATTGTTTCGTTAAGGCCCATAAGCTAGAAAATTAAGCTTTTCATAAAATAAGCTGTTGAAATAAGCTTGAAATTAATAAAAGAAGCTACGGAAATTTTTATAAAATTTTTATAATCATTTTTGTAAATTTGGACTAAAAATGTACGCGACGACACCTAAAAGGACTAAAAATGCAAAACTATGAAAACTAAGGACTAAAACTGTAAAAACAGAATTATCAAGGTAGAAAATGATTTATTATTAACCTCCAAGCTTAGATTGTAATTTTGGACAAGTAATGGACTATAAATATAAAATAGATACGAAAAGGACTAACGGTGTGACGCTAACTCCGTTAGTATAAAAAGTGTAAAAATGGAAAAAGGACAAGGACTAAACGTAATCTATTTGACATTCTTATTTTATTTTCTATTTTACGGCAACCATCACGTCATATGCATTTTATTACGTTGTATATATATATATATATATATATATATATATATATATATATATATATATATATATATTATTTATTTTTACGTTAATTATATATATAACGATATCTAAAAAGTTAATATTTTTACTTACGATTAAAAAGGTAAAACTACGATGGATATTTTAAATAAAGTATTTTATCATATCTTGCATGGCATAATAATTTCACTGCACATCATCTATTCGTCATAACGAATAATAATTATTCGTTATTCGTTCGTATTTACCAAATAGTATTTGGTTATATTCTCTGATAAATTTATTTATCAGGTTCCGTATCAAAGACGTTTCTATAATCATTCCCATAAATCTCGTTCTACTTTACTTTCCATCATTTCCAAATCAATCCAGGTGAGTCATAGCCCCATTTTCAATAATTGTTTTTAAATCATTGGGGGAGATACATGCTTACATATACTTTGATAACTTGATAAGTATATGAAATAAAATACATGATTCAAATCAATTTCCTAATTGATATTAAAATAATATAATTTGTGATTTAAAATGTGATATATACAATACATGACAAAATACTTAATTGAAATACTGATACTCGTATGATATTGTTTTCCATTCAATTATTGTGATATGTGATATATATAATTTATTGATGAATTACTTGACTGAAATACTGATACTCATATGATAATGTTTTCCATTCAATTATTGTGGTGTGTGATATATATATTTTGCTGATGAATTACTTGACTGAAATACTGATACTCATATGAAAATGTTTTCAATTCGATTATTGTGGTATGTGATATACATGTGTTACTGGCGAAATATTTAAACTGAATTTCTAATACTCAAACGATACTGTTTTCAAATTGATTACTGTGATACGATACTTGATTACATGATGTTATGCTAAATGATCCCATTATTCCTTGATATTTCCTAAGTTAGCTTATCGCCATATAGTCCCTCAATCATGAGCCATTAACCACATGTAAAGTGGGTGCGAATATAGTGAACAGCTTCAAAACCTGTTAAGGATTGACCCCCTGTCCCACTAATACTTGACGGAATGCCAATTGCAATTGGTTAGTCGTATTAGTCGTGATACACTATATTCGTAGATAAATAGGAATTGGCAAATCACCTATTAATAGAGGGAAAAATCTGTCATTGATTTGATAGAACACCCCCTTCTGGTTAAGCTTGTGTGTCATGAGGCTTGGTGCAATATCTATAAAGGAAAAATGTATGTTTTCAACATATATTTAGATACAGCTGTATAGGTTTGACCATACGTGAATTGTATATCTGACTAGCTTATAAGACCCGTGGAATACACGGGTTTTTAGAAGATATACTGCAAAAAAAATGATAATAATAAATAAAAATTAGTGTGTAAACGAAATACGAAAAGAATGAAAGTAAACCGCCTGAATCATTTATTTGAAAGGAATATGAAGTAATAAGTCACTCATAGTATGATACAATGCTTGTATCTAATAATGTAATAAACGCCCATGCACGTAGGCTCCAATCTTGACCGCCTTTAAAAAGTAAATGTATATAGTAGAAAGTTGATGAAGTGATAAGCCAATGAACATTTCGTGACCACCTAATAAGTATAAAAATAAAGTGTAAGTAAAACATTTATGTGATTGATAATACATGTAAAAAAAAATGGTATAAATCACATCATATGAATATTCGTACATACCTCTTGAAACTTTATCATAGACCGTGAAAAACCTTTTTGTAGAATACATTTGTAGTAGTCTTTGATAAATCATCATCGGCATCAAAAACAACAACCTTCAAACCCTTTTTGCTTTTAACGTGTGAAAAAGACACATATAATTGTCCATGTGTGAAAACAGGACGTGGTAGGTATAAACTAACTTTCGAAAGTGATTGCCCTTGGCTCTTGTTTATTGTCATAACAAATGACACTGAAATAGAATATTGTTCCACACGATTTTTAGCTGTAAGCGTTTATCAGACTGAGTAATTCTCAACCTTGGTATGATAGCCTTATTTCCAAAATGTGTTCTGTTAATTATATGTGCTTGAATAGAAGTTCTTGATAATCGAAGAACTTGAAGTCATGTCCCGTTGCATAATATATTTGATTGATCGATATTTCTCAACAACATTATTGGGACGCCGACTTTTAACACAAGTCTATTAGTTTAATCATCGAAGCACACCCATCGCCTTGTGGGTTTTCAAGGAATAAATTAAATAATGGTTAATTAATTACGAACATCGTGAAATATTTATAGAGTGATTAAATAACATAAAGAAATGAACGATAGTCGTATAAAAGGGAATAAAACTTAATACATGATATAACATTACAAAATATTTGTAACATTTATATAAATGATGTGAATGTATAACTTTATTTTCATTTCATGTCCAATTGCAATTGTTATGCATAAGTCAACATGGTTGTTTATTTTTCAAATTTGTATTAACTTTATAAATAAAGTTTTGTGTGTACAACATTTTTTGTTTTAAAAAAATTGTTGTAGCCAAATATATAAGTACGACTATAACGTTGTTCGATTACACTGATCGTACCATTATCTTTATACAAACACAAAAAATCAAAAAGATGCACACTATTAAGTTATTGTAACTTAATTGTGGTTGAATTTGATAAATAGACAATCTTGAATATATGATGTTTCGAGATACATGAATTGAGAACGCACATGAAGTTCTGAGTTCACATATATGATATTTTAAGTTACTTGTACACATAAAGTATCATAAACACCAATTGTGTATAGTTGATCTTTCGACAAAGTTCAATAAAGAAAGCATAATCTTCGATATGTCAATACAAAATGTTAAATGCATGTAAGAGAGTATGAATTTTAATTCACAAAAAGTGTAATTGTTTTATAAGGCACAAATGTACAAAAAGTTATACATCACATATGGGTCGGTCAGTAATGGGTAAAAAATGTTTCACTTATCAATTTTTTGGAAAAGGTAGAACTACTAACTTAATAGCGTGCATTATAAAACGCAAGAGTATCATGAATTCAAATAATGTCACCAACTATGTAGGCATCGGAAATGAAATTTTTTTAAACTCATATTCTTCTCTTAGAAGAAGCAGTAACATTATTGTTCTTCAAAGTAGCTCAATTAACTATCAATTTACAATTAGAGGCATTCTAGTTAGTATCTTTTGTTACAATATCATCTGAACCGAACATCATCAATAATGCAATTGTGATGTTCATAACCTTAAGAGTTTTTATTGTCAAATAATTGCATAGAAGCTCCTTCCTCCCAGTCAGATAAAAAAGCTTCTTCTTCCCAGTCACCTAAATACACTCAAATACAAATCCAAGCATGAAGAACCAAAAGAATATATCTTTTATAAGTTCAAAGATAAGTTAGTAATACAAACTCTGCTTTTAAGTAGCCTGGGCATGTTCTAACTTACTGGTGTGGTTTTACAGCAATTGCTTGGTTTCAAATCATGGTGCAAAACATTTGCTGAATGTATGTATGCATTTGCAAAAAATGTAACGAAAGGAACAATTTAAAGTTTATACCGGCATAAACCGGTATTTACGGGTTGATAACAGATTTTGAAAAGATAAAAAAGTTGTCATAAAATCTGCACAAATGTAAAGTTTGACAGCAAAAGCTTAATTGCCACATCTTTATGTCAAAATTAAAATACATCTTGTTTGCTAACAATATATGACGCGTTGTAGTTTGTAACGGTTCACTTTACTACCGGTACTTATTTGACTATTTTAGGTTAACTTCATAAAATTATCAGATTCATTAAAACAACACCAACTATCTACGATTTTCTCCTAACATACAATTTGATGTTCTACAACTACATGTTTTTCTAATGCACGTGGAGCCGCGATTTCCTCCTAACATACAAATAAGTTTCAACCAATAATCATACAAAATAAGGTGCGATTTCAGATTTGTAAGTATGAACCTGTCTTTTAGGCGTTTGCAAAAAACTGTGTTGTTGCTTTATGGTAGTGAGCGTCTTGTGGCCTTATTGCACCATCCATATCAGACGATCGAGCACCTATAGCTTCAACACTGCCAGATCCTACATGTTCAGTTTGCGTATCATGAATCAAGAAAGGGCCGGGAGAACATCATAATAATGACAAAAAAAGCAATAGTGCCACAAAAAATGATCGACAAAAAAAGATGACATTAAAAACGTACCTTTAATTCCTTATAACGACCAGTGTTTTAGATTTTGTAGAGTTGTAAACACAGCGCATCAAGCCGCTAAGGGACATTATGTCGTAAGCATAATGTGATGCTGATATACTTGCTCCAATTCTGTTTGCACTCAACTCATTCCTGTAAGAAATTAAACATATTTGTACAAAATGCTGAATATCGTATATTGGAAAGTTGATATAGCAAAAATTATCATATTACTGATTATTTAGTTGAGCTATAAGAGAGTTGATAGCTGCTATGAATTACTAATTCAGATTTAAAAGCTAATATGATTTGAGATGCATAGAATAATGGTAATCTTGATAATCAAATAAATGGTCAAATTACGCTACTAAGTATTACTTATCTTTGAGAAGTATATCAGGCACAATCAAGTATGGCTTTCTATAGTCAAACCTAAACACCATCTGAAGGGGTATACATTCAAGGTCTTCACGTCATGTAAGTTATGTAAACTCTACGACTAAATTCTCCTGAATCTAACAGATCATGGATAATAAGATATTGAAATCAGCTGACCAAAAAGCCCTTAATTAAACACATTTTAGAGAGACTGAATGAGCAGGTCAGGGGTATGATATGCTAAAATAAGGTATCACAACAACCCATGTAACTGCAAGTCAAGGCTAATTAGCTATTGAAATAAGCTATCTAAACAACCTCTATTAACAACAGGTTCCAAACAATCCCTATAAACAACCTCTATAAACATCATTAACAAATAAAAACAGTGAACAAAAACTAAAAAGATTTACAGTCAATTACAGAAATAACAAATGGCAATGAAATAAATTATGCAGCTGAGCTGACACTTTGGAGGACGATAAGAAATGGCATAATGGCACACTTGGCAATTACCTGTAGCATAAGCGGTCCAGTATCTTCTAATGCTTTGGCCATTGATTCGTACTTGACCTTCCCCCATACTGCTCATGTCTAAAGCCAATGACTCATCTCTCATAGGTGCATTGAAGGTAGCCTGAAAACCAATTCAAAACATTAGCCACAAATAGTCCATTTGTGATGGTTTATTACCTTGTGCCGTGTAAGTGATCGTTGTTTCTGTGCAATTAGAAAAGCCTACAACCATTCAACCATGACAGATTACCCGCTGTGGCCTCACCTTTCAAACCCGTCTGTTAAAATGACGAACCAACCATTAGGAGATGTTTGTTTAAGCTTATTTAGCTTATGGGATTATGGCGTTGTTGAAAGACTAATAAGGTCACAATTTTGGGCTTATGAGCACACAACACATTCCGCAAACAACTACTCATAATATCAAATAATGCACCTTCAATTTGGGACTGAAATCCCTAGAATCAAGATAGTATTAAAAGTTGTATATCAATCTCGTAACATGAAATAAAACATTGACAAATGACAGACCTGGAATTTCTGTCGATACAGGCCCTCACTTCATATAAACCATAACCTGAAGATTTACAAAAACACAAATGATCAAGCTAATATCTTCTTAAAATCTCATCAAATATTAAAAGGGCAGGAAAGCATGTTTATTAAACCACCTCTACTCATACCAAGCAACACTAACGTTCCATCCAAATTTTAATAACATATTTAATAAAAGCTGAATTTTAAGGCTTACCTTTGGCTCAAGCATTGATGATCATCCAAACACTCAAATTAAAGTGCTTACATACTGATACATATAAAACATTAAATATAATATTGCATACCTACAAATCAACCTTAAAGTTGATTGAAACACTTAATTTTGTCATTCTCCTTGCTTTTCGATTGATGTTCTTAAACCACATACACAAACTAATCCTGTAAAATAATAGATTTAAACAAACAAATCACAAAGGCATTATAATTAAATGAAAAAAAAAAAAAAAAAAAAAACACATTACTTACCAATCAAACGAAATATATGAAAGACTTTCCCCCCAATTCATACAAATAAAAAACATCACAATTGTTGTAGTATATGAATCAAATCTAAACCATAAGCAAACATTTGAATTATGTGAAAATTACCAATTAAGCTTTAGATAGAAACACCGACGGGCATAGATCAAGGATTTGGTTTTGAGTTTTGAATTAACTAAATGATCAAAAAACCAAATTCGTTACCTGTTTTAATTTGATGAACCCAAAAAATCAAATCAAAGAATGATTTGAGATGGAATTGTTTTTGAAAGGTTATTGATAATAATTATTTTACAAAAAAAATGCTCCACCAGATGAATGATAATAATTACTTTACAAAAATATCGTATAGAAGAAGTCATAGAGTTCACGCTGAAGATGGGTAGTACTTTCCAAAGATACCGTGAAATATGGTGCGAGACACATCAGCGCATTGAATTTTTAGAAGCTTCAAAGAGTGGTACAAAAGTGCATTATATTAGAATACATAGATTGATTTAGTATCATGAGTTTCCAGCTCATATTAGGGTTATTGATTATTTATTTGAATGTGATTGAATACTTATATGATTTATTTGTGAATATACTCGATACTTGTTTCATTACTGTTTGTATTTTATCAATACCAAATATTCATGAAATCTAACAAAATAAAGGGTTTTTCCTAAAACTCTATGAACTCACCAACCTTTGTGTTGACACTTTTAAGCATGTGTATCTCAGGTAATTTAACGTAGCAGGACAGGACACGGAGTGGGCATTTATTACTCTGATAAAATAAAATGGTGAAAAAATCAAATTTGTCATTTTTACAAGCCTTTATATCTTTTCATAAGATTTTAAATCAAATGGTTCATCTTTTATCAAAATTATTATTTGAATGACAAATAACTTTCAAAACGTTTCTTTTAAACCATTTTAGGTGGTTAAAACTTCGATCCTCACCGTAACACCCAAATTACTTTTCCACTGCGACAAACTTAAATTTGGGGGTGTTACAATAATCGTGCCGAAAGAAAATTAAAGAGATGAACAATAATCAAAATGGAAGATAGCAAAACCTTCTATGATCAATATATGGTTTGAATGGGATCAAAGAACAAGAACCACGCCTCCAAATGTTTCCAAACAAATTCCTACGTGCAACAAAACCTCCCACGAACTCGTACGAATAATCACCAATGATCAAAAGCCAAGGATTTTGTGTGTGATAGTGTGTGTGTGTCGAATGGATGAGAGGAAAGAAGAAGAATTGGTTTAAAAAAATGTTATGTTAAGAGATTATGAAAATAACAGTGATTTTTCATGTAATTGATTTGATTTGCAAGATTTAAGGGAATTATAATCACATTAAAAGGTGGGGGGGGGGGGGGAGGGCAAAATGAAAGGAAACAAGGTCAACATTGACCAATTTTGTCACACCCCCAAAATCGGGTCCAGCGGAAGCAAACACGCAGCTGGGGTGTAACTCAATTGATATCACAACACAAGTACAAAAATAGTTTTCACTTCAATCATTTAGAATAAAATTGTTTAACCAACAGTATTGAATTTACATCGTTAAAAATAGTGCGGAAGTAGGCCCTTAAAATAGTTTAAAACGGTCCCCAAATGAATAATCAGAGTCTTCTATGACCATGTCATGCCCTGCCAAAACCTCCAGTAGCGTGCCATTGCTTAAAACCTGAAAATACATGCTAAAGTGTCAACACAATGGTTGGTGAGTTCATAGAGTCTTGTGAAAAAGAATGTAATTCATAAAAATGAAGATTTCCCAGCAAAGGCATCGTAAATCCACTCAGTTCCAAGTCCCGCCATAAGAGACTTGTAACCTGTGTGTTTACAACCCACTGCCAAATAATTTCATGTTTAGTAGTCAAGTACACGTGGTCAATATAGTTCACAATATGGGCACATAGTATATAATAAAGAATGTGGCAAGGCTCCTAAAATAAATAATATGCATTTCGTAGACAGGGGAACGAGAGGTTGGCCGACCTCAAATAGCGCTATCCATACTACCTACTACCCCACACAAGGAGGCCGCATGAACGGTACGTATAAACTGGAGTGCGAACGGCAAACCAGCAGGAGACTAACAATTGCGGATGCACGAACAGTACATCATTCACAAACTATTACATAGTATAAAGTCAAAGTTACTCCGTAGACAGGGGAGATTTTATGTTGCTCCGAACATGGGAGACTTGATAATGCTGCTCCGTAGACAGGGGAGACTTTGCACTGCTCCGAACATGGGAGACTTTAGGTTATAGTACGTACGGTACTTTAGGGTCAAAAGTTTAAGTCAAGTTCAAAAGTCAAGTCAAGTTCAATAGCTCAAAACAAGTTATAAGGTCAAATGAGTTCATAATAGTTCAAGGTTCAAAACAATGTTCAAAGAGTCAAGTAGTAATTCATGTAAAAACGAGCATGTATTCTCCCCCAAAAAGTTAACAAAACAATTTAAAAGAGTAGGGGCTATGACTCACCTCGAAGCGATAGCAATGATGACAAAAGTAGATACACTGAAATGAGACACGATCTCTAACCGCAACCTAATATGAATGATGTAATCTACTTTAGATCATGAAATGATGAAATGAATGTACATGCACATGATACCTATACCACTCATAACTTGAAAATACTTGTTGTTATCAAAATAATACATTTTTCAAAAACTTGGGAAAATAAGGCAACTAGAAAAATAAAGCTAGTTGAAATGTATATATATCGTATATATAAGTGTTAGTGTTGAACTCCTCGATTTGAAATCCTTGAAATAACGTCTTGTAGCCATAAAAATATACTTGAAATCACTAATATTTCATTAGTTATGAAATTGGGCACTTGGTTATTATTTTTAGAAATCTAGAGTTAGTACGTAGTAGTAATATTATTATTATTTTTCTAGTTAAAAGCTGTCAATTTGTATAAGGTTTTGCCGATATTGAAACATGAATATCTTTGTCGTTATAAGTCCGTTTTACTCGTTCTTTATATCCATGGTTACGTATTAGTATGTACTAATATATTTTGGAAAGCTTGGCTCCTCTAGGTTACGTCTAACGCCTCAGTTTGTCCACTAAAAATCGTCCAAAAGCACACAATTTTCAGAAAAATAGTTTTCGTCAATAAACTTGCAAAAATCATATCTCCTTCGTTATAAACTCGTTTTAACCCGTTCTTTCACCTACGACTTCGTTTTTGAAAGTATTTTCTAAATCTTAGGTTGAAAAGTTCCCCTGAGTTACTGAGTTTTCTAGGTTTTCATTTTTGGGACAGTAGGTATAAATATATGTTCCAAAAGCATTTTCAAGGTTCTAAACTAGTTTCTAACATCACCAAATCTCTTGCAAACGCCACAAAGCTAGTCTAATCTTACCATACACCTTCTTAGGGTGCCATGGGTTCCTAATCATCACTAATCATGTTAATCTTACAAGGAAATCCAAATAACCAATTCTAGGGTTTGTATGTTCAAAAAGTTTACAAAAATAAAGTGGTATAACTAGCATATGCATGAAATCTTGAATGGAAAACATATAACCATGAAGATAAATTGAAGAAATCATGAGAAAGAGTTTGAAAACTTACTTAGCAAAGATTAGTGGATTTGGATGAAGAAAACTTAATAATCTTGAGTTTTTATTTCAAAACTCAAACAAAGATCATTAAAGGAACAATAAAATGGCTTGATCTTGGAAAATCCATGGTGGATTGATGGTGTTCTTAGTTGGGTCGTGCATATGGAGTGGGGAAGGAGAGAAAAAGATGAAATTTGCTTGTAAATAATGAAGTAACAAATTTTGTTTTGATATCTTATGAAAATATCTAATTTAATGGCATTTTAGTAATTATTTGATCAACTTGAAGACTAGGCAAAAGGTGGGGGGGGGGGGGGGGGGGGGGGCACATGTGATAATATGGAAGAGTATTGGGGAAGCTTGGGTATTATCTAGTTCACGGAGTCGATTTTGGTTCCGTTAATTGCTAAACGTAAAGTTTTAAATCACGAAACGTAAATTCGGGTATCGTAAAAATATGAAACTTGAAAGAATGACTAAACTTGTCAAAATACTCCATAAGAAAATATAAAATGAATGGTAAGTTCCATCGGGTAGCTTAAACGCTGTTAAAACTGGTAAAGCGGGTTTAAAACGCGTAATTCGCGTAAAACGCTGAACTGGAAAACGTAAAATTTCAAAACTTTTAGAATTGTCGTAAAATGGAAGAAAATCATATTTCTATAGTTTATATTGTTTTACAGACATATCGGAATGCCGGAAGGACGTTTAAACCTGAATATAAATCTCGGACACGGCTTCGTGATTTTTGCAGAAATGATCCGACGAGCGTCAAACTCTCGGATTATCATTAAAATAGTTTAACTTACGAGAATATGAAATAAAAGTTTCGGACATGAATAGTGTTTTGTGAATAGTAAATGTGAATAGTACTTTCCGAGATAAAAATTGGAATTTCGACGTTTGAAACAGGACATGAAATTACGAGTTGTGACATTCTTCCCCTCTAAAAGGAACTTCGTCCCGAAGTTCAATTTGTGTTGGTCTCTGAAGTGGTTTTGGTGAAAAGATGATAATATATGAGTCGCACACATGAATGAAACATTTGGAAATTAGGTAGAGAATTCAATCCAGACAAAATTTTATTATAACCATTCTCTGTGTTGCAAAATTCATTTCTGAGTCGGATATAGGTGGTCAGCCTATGTCCCACTATCCCGGGTAGAATATAAATGACCAGTCTATATTCTATCAAGGTTCCATGAATTTTGAAATACTCAGTTCAGTTATACTAAAACTATGTGCTTCACGAATACCAAGACGTTCTGAAAGACTAAGTGATGAGGCGAAAAATGAACCACTTTTAAGGAGTCATTTAAGCCCGGAATTGAATTTATTTGATCAAATATTGCCCTAAATCGTTCCTTTTGTGATTTTAGGTACGTTGGGAGTGAAATCTGGAAAAGGAAGCAATTCGGACATTTTTGGAGCATAAAAGTGAAGAAAACGCCAAAGTCTTAATTTTCCTTGCTGGGAACAGTAGGTGGCGGCATCAAGAAGGAATTTCTGACGGCGTCAAGAGTAATTTCCATGACGACCCAGTACAGATTTGACGGCGTCACGAAGTAGGGCGTCAAGAGTAAAATGCATGACGGCCTGAAAATGCATAACACATGACGTAGGGATGGCAACGGGGCGGGGAATGTCGGGTATTGTACTTACCATCCCCATCCCCGTTTTACATTCCCCATCCCCATCCCCGTCCCCATCCCCATTGGAGAATTGCTTTACATCCCCATCCCCATCCCCAATGGGGATCGGGGATCCCCGCGGGGATTCGGGGATTCTCCACCTTTATGAAATAAAAATTCCACCAACTCGTCAAAAATATAAAGAATTTTACTCATAAAGTACCTCAACAGACGTACATCGCTCATAGTTATATTAATTAGAATTTCAATTCAACTTTAAAGCATCGTAAACATTGTAACATCAAAGATAATATAAAAACAATATGAATCATATCTATGTATTCGGACAAAATAGTTAAGTAATATGTAATTGTTAGTAGGGATGGCAAAAAAACCGGAACCCGACGGGGAAACCCGAAATCCGAATTAATTGGGGCGGGGCGGGGCATGTTAATTGGGTTATGGGGCGGGTTTGGGAATTAAACGGAGATTTTAATCGGGTTTGGGGCGGTGAGCGGAGAATCCTCGCCCCGCCCCGCCCCACCCGATCAATATATACACATATACAAATATATCTATACATATATTAATTAATAAAAAAAGTATTACTCTAATATTGTTAGTTTTTTAATATTTGTAAGAATGCAAAATTGTGATTCTAGAAACTCGTTTAGTTTCATATTTTTAAGTTTTAATTTTTGACGGTATAATTTATCATTATTTATGTATAATACTATCATTGAAAATTTAATAAGGATCGTTTGTAATTGATTATTAATAGGTTCGTTATTGCTAACAGACAAAAAATAACAATAAAGGTGAAATGGTGCGGCTTTAGTCAAGAATTGCACCTAAAGAGGACACCCTGATAAGATCTCCGATTAATATGAGGCGGGTTTGGGGGACTATCACGCCCTGATTAGATCCCCGATAGGGATCGGGGTGGGTTTGGGGAGAACTTTGGTAATCGGGTTTGGGGATGGGGATGGCCGCCCCGCCCCAAACCCGCCCCTTTGCCATCCCTAATTGTTAGTTTTACTTTTAAATCTAAATGTGTTTGATCCTATAAATATCACATATACATATAAACATACATATCGATACTCATAAACATATGTACATGTACATATACAAGTTAATCGAGTATGGATAAAACATATAAATTTTAAATAATTATACACTAGAAAGATAGGGGTCGGGGCCGGGTTCGGGGATTTATGTTATCCCCATCCCCGCCCCATCCCCGGTTTAATATTTCAGGGGATTCCCCATCCCCGTCCCCATCCCCGGTCAACTCGGGGATTCCCCAGTCAAATCGGGTTTGGGGATCGGGTCTCCATCGGGTACAGATTTTTTTGCCATCCCTAACATGACGGCGTCAAAAGTAGATCAAGGCAGTCCGAGAAATATTTTGGCGGCGAGGTGACGGCGTCACAAGATTTGTCTTGACGCCGTCAGACCCTATTTCCTATATATATTTTTCTAATTTTCACACAAAAAAAAAAAGAGAAGTTTTGGAGAAACCCTAAGTACGAACTTGGTGAGAATTTTACAGGTTTTTCAAGGGTTCTAAGCCCTTGATACCTTTCATGTGTAATTGAGATAAGTATTCTTTTAATTCAATCAATATGTCTATGTGTTGGTTGTCTATATCTTGTTCTTGTCTTAATTCCATCATGTTAGGCTAGATCTATCTTGTGTTTGCTTGGATCTAATGAAACCTAGATGTTAATTATGTGTTGATTACTTGTTTATAATTGTATTGGATGAATGAATTCGATGTTAGGCTTAAGAAAACTGGCAGATCTCCAAATGGTAACATGCTTGAACGTCTTAGGAAACATGAACTGATGTGCACTAGGTTTTTATTGGTTGTATTTAATGCATGAGCCACTTTTTATAATCCCTATGGTTGTGCTGGGCATGACATAGGAGGAGATAAGAGCTCATAGGATTGGGGAGTTAAGTGCACCACCCCATGAATGGTATTAAGGAATACAATCCGTCATCCACGCAACTATAACAAGTAATTAACGTGTAAAAGATGTCTAGGGAGTAGTGAAATCTAAGTAAACACATTTTCTCCACTTATTGCTCACAACGTTAGTATAATTTAGTTTATTTTCATTTTTAGTATTTTATTTTGATTGCATCTTTAGTATTGGGTTAGTTGACTAGCAACTAATTCCGCCCAAATCCTTCAAACCCGAGATTTTTATTTGCTTTCTAAAAAATATAAAAATACAAAAATAATCATCCCTCACCTTTATAACTAGTATTTAGGTTTTCTAGTCCTAGCGACACTATTCCTAGTTGAACGATCAATCCCCCGGTACTTGTCACTATACTATACTACAACGATCAGGTACACTGCCTGGTGGGGGTTGTAAGCTTCTCAAGATCCCTTGAGAGGTAAAGCCTGGTGCGATTCCCACGTATCAAGTTTTTGGCGGCGCTGCCGGGGAATAGTTATTGTCTAGGTTAGAATCTCTTTTTATTAGGTCTACTTGCTAGATTCCATTCTAGTAAGATTTTATTTTTATTTTTAGGTTTTCTTTAGTCTATCTTTTTCTTTGTGTCTTTGTTCGTAACTCTTCACCACCCGACATCATGGACAACGGGAACATCTTTGAACCCGTCATCCCACCACAACAAAACCCACCATTAGAACCCCTTAGACCCCGAACCTTAGGAGAGTATTCCCGACCTAGCCACCAAGGCTACCGAAACACCATTGAGCTCACCGGAGCCAATGTGACTCCCTTGCGATCCGACACCATCCGGTTGGTGCAAAGCGGATGTGCATTCCATAGACTTCGTTTCGAAGATCCAAATCAACATCTCAAGGACTTCCTTAAAATCGTAGATTCTATAGACCTTGATGTTACAACTAGAAAGACAACCCGATTACGCCTATTCCAATTCTCTCTACGGGATCAAGCTAGTCAATGGCTTGAGCGTTTACCTGCGGGATCCATCACCACGTGGGATAATCTCACCAATCGATTCCTTACTCAATTCTTCTCACCGGGGAAGACTGCAATGCTTAGAAATGACATTTTGATGTTTGAACAACATCAAGGAGAAACTTTCTACGAAGCATGGGCCCGTTTTAAGGATCTCCTCCATAAGGTCCCTCATCATGGTATAAACCTTTGGTTATTAGTCCAGATTTTCTACGACCATGTTGATTACCACACTAAGCGCACAATCGATAGGGCTGCGGGAGGTAAACTGCGTGATAAGAACGCCGAGGAGTCCTGGGTGATTATCGAGGAGCTCGCCGCTGATAATCATGAGATGTGGGAGTTTAATCATACAATAAAAGCGGCCATCAATGCAGTCTCGACATCTGGAGGGACCACCGAAATCCCCGATGAACTCCTATGCAAACTCGAGGCAAAAGTTGACTATTTTGAGGAAAGGCAAAGGAGACCTCTAAATCCTAGACGGGCTACTGTCAATTTTGTCTCAAAACCAACTTCGGCACCATTATCTGAGTCACCTTCTAGAGAAAATGTCGAGACTTTTCAGAACTATGCCCCACCTTGTTCCCCTCCCAAGGAGCTTAGCTCGGAATTTAAAGCTAGGATGAGGGAATACATGACAATTCACTCAGATCGGCTTGCTAGATTCGAGGAAGCAGTTTATAAGCAAAAAGAGGAAATGCAAGAGAAAATGAATGAGATGATGAGTATATTAGAGGAGTATGCCAACCAGAGAACCCCCGAAAGAATGCTACTAAGGAAAGAAAGCGCCACTCCCACTACCCAATTTGTTAATTCCATCACAATTGTCCATAAGGATAACGAGAAGGTAGAAACCCTTGCTAAACAGACCTTAGAAAAACCACCAGAATCCCAACCTTTGAGTCACTACCTGAAACATGATATAAATGAAAACACCATAACAAATTGGATTAAGGGAGATGGGCGTAACCAACCTTCCAAACAGGGTTCTGAGAAAGAGGAAAAGGTAAGAGATGAGTATGATACGTTACCTGGGGGATCAGTATTCGAGAGGCTATTGGTACAAAAAGTGGCTACTAAGCAGATAGCATGTGGGAACTTTGAGATACCAACTAGCATCGGGGACTTGAAATATCTTAGTGTTTTCGTCGACCAAGGATCGGAAGTAAATCTTATGCCCCTAACTATTTACATCCAACTAACGTCAAAAATGCCTGCCCCTACTCGTGTTAGGTTATCCCTCGCTGGACACTCGTACGTATACCCCCTAGGAATCGCAGAAGATGTATTAGTTAATGTCGCAAGATTCATGTACCCCGTTGATTTTATGATCATCGATGATAAAGGAGATGGATGCATGCCAATAATCCTTGGGGCACCATTCCTCGCCACCGCTAGGGCTGTCATTAAGTATGAAGGTAGGAAGATCGAGCTTAAATCTGGAAAAAGAAAGATTAGCTTCCCCATGACTCCGCGAAGTGGACATGAGAATTTGAGTTGGAGAAAGATCAAAAACAACAATTACACGACACCCATTCGTGTTCAGAATAAAATTCTTGCATGGGAGGCAAGAATCAAAAGCTATAAGGAGGCTAAAAATGAAAGAAGCAAAAGCAATAAGGTTCAGGTCGAATTCGAACATACTCAACCCGCAGAAAATCATGTACCATTTGAGGAAGGGAACTTGGTACTCTTGAGACACTTGAAAACAACAATACCACCCGATAAACCAAGTCCTTGGTGGTATGGGCCGTTCACAATTGAAGGTATGAGCCAAGATGGGATGGCTAACTTGAGAAGTGAAGTAGGTGGAATGGTGATTGCGAGTATCGACAGGTTGAGGCACTACCACCATAACAGTAATGATCACAACTACATGGGGTATATCATTACAAGGGACAAGGTCACGTAGTAACCCATGACCTTGAGTCTAGCTACAAGACTCGTAAATAAAGAAAAGCGCTTCTTGGGAGGCAACCCATGTTTTGTGTGATTTTATTTTGTTTGTTTGTTATTTGCTTCCGTACGCATGCTTTATTTTTATTGTTGGTTGATCATGTTTCTAAACTAAATAGTGGAAATACTTTACTTTGTTGTTTTGGCCTAGTCTTAACTCCACCTAAAAGTATTTTTTTGCAAAAGATAAGTGTAAGGGGAAACCCCAAATATGTTTTTAAGAAACAAACCGATCATGATTCTCCACAATATTAAATGAACATGTATATTAGTACTTGTTAGAGTCAAATGCTTGTATTGAGTCATAATGAAGTTTTGCAGGATTTTCCAGAAAGTAGGACCAAGTTTTTCCAGAAATTTTCCAGAAACTTAACATAAGAATTTCTGCAGGTCACTTCTGACGGCGTCACGAGTTAACTTTTGATGGCTTCACGTGTAAAAATCTGGAAATTTTACCGGTTTTGTTTTTCTAACGGAGTCTTATGGTTTTTGTGAATTATTAAGTTTTATAATCTCCAAGAAATCTGCAAACTTCATTCCACAAGCATTATATCTTATCTTGTTTTCTAGGATTTAGTAACTTATATAGGATGCCGCTGATTTTACGCGAGGTTGTTTTTGTTTTCTCAGGATTTACAGGTTATGTATGACAAGAAGATGATTTATATTCTGGAAGGGAAGCTTTGATTGTTCATTTTCTTGGAGGAAGATTTAACCTGGCCACCTTATTATCCATACCGAGCGAATCAGGGGAGTATTTGATTTCATTCTTTTTACTTTTTAACTTTTACATTCTTTACTTGAACATTGGGGACAATGTTCATCTTAAGTGTAAAGGGAGGGTAAAATGATGATACCTTACATATGCACTTTCACTTGAGTTAGTTTTGTTTGATGGTAGATGTGTAATAAAACTATGAGAAATACTTGTTAGTGCAATTTTAGCGCAAAATTTAAAATTTTTTACAACATTTAGGAGTGAAACTTTAGCCATACCAAGCGTCTCATGGATAGGAGATTGTATGACTAGCACATAACCGTATATTCAGAAAAATTTTCCACCCAAATATGTGAGGTTCGCTTTTAGATTTGATAGGAAAAGCATTTATTATTAGTGCTTATGAGTGTACCGGTAGCATTTAGATTCTAGAACTTGCGTTAGTGATGCATCCCGAGACCGCTAGTGAGACTACATTCGTGTAGTAGGATTTACTACATGATAAGAGGCATTAGGATCACCCTTGTGTTAAACCCGTATCATAATTACTTGACCATTTAAGTCATATTACTTGGCTAGTTAAGTCAACTAATTTTTCCCACACCCTTAGCGTTGTACTCATTTTTAGTACACGAAACCCCTAGTACACCCTCCGAGCCTATCCTTTCGTTTCTAACTTTAAGCATCTTACTTAAAGGAAGAATTTGTTACACCCCACTTAAATGTACACCTAAATCGCCTTAGCCTTCCGTGTATGCACTCATCTTTAGTGCATTATTGTTATTTGTTAAACCCTAAGTTAACTATCTAATTGATTACATGGTTGCTAAGTCGAGTCATATCCTTGTACATATTGTTTTGGGACGATTGGGACTCATGGGTAAAATACTTATTTTATGGAGTAATGGGGAAGAACATCTTATTATTACCCCCGTATGTGCGTTAATCTTAAAAGTACTCCAAGTGTTTTGATTATCTTAATTCGAGTCATTAGATTAGTTTATTGTAAAGCATGTAAAAATTCAAGTGTAAGGGGAATTTACATTCCCTATGATGTATTATTTTGGATGGTAGGGGTAAGAGTGTATGCAAAAAAAAAAAAAAAAAAAAAAAAAATCGAAAAAAAAACAAGAAAAAGAAAAAAAAATAGAAAAAAAGAAAAAAGAGAAAAAACATATGGACTACCATCCCTTTTTATTCTATGTTCATTTTATGTTTTTTTGTTATTTTTCCTTTATTAGCTTAAGTCGAGGCTTAGCAACGCCATATTGTACATGTAATTAACCAAGATTGTTAACTCGCCACCAGTAAAACTTCCTTTATCCAACAAAACCGTGTATTTCATATCCCTACACCTAACGTTACAACCCTTTAAAAGACCTCTTTGATAGTTTATCCTAGGTGCTTACGCCATGTGGTGGAGGTTTGATCCTTTCCCAAGCCTATGGTAATCTATTTTGCTATGACAGGTAGTGAGAGATATCTTCCGTTTCCATATTGTAATTTATACTTTATTACACCCGAGAGATGTGAGTATCTAAACACTATTTGTGAGGTGCTAGTGTATGACCTCCGTGCTTGTCTATTGGTCTTTAGTGGAACGATTATTTGTTGTAATTACTTTTATATTAATGTTAAATGACCCCTAACTTGTATTTTGAGTAGAATAAAAGCGCATTTGCTTGAGGACAAGCAAATCTCAAGTGTAAGGGTATATGATGACGCGAAAAATGAACCACTTTTAAGGGGTCATTTAAGCCCGGAATTGAATTTATTTGATCAAATATTGCCCTAAATCGTTCCTTTTGTGATTTTAGGTACTTTGGGAGTGAAATCTGGAAAAAGAAGCAATTCGGACGTTTTTGGAGCATAAAAGTGAAGAAAACGCCAAAGTCTTAATTTTCCTTGCTGGGAACAGTAGGTGACGGCGTCAAGAAGGAATTTCTGACGGCGTCAAGAGTAATTTCCATGACGACCCAGTACAGATTTGACGGCGCCACGAAGTAGGGCGTCAAGAGTAAAATGCATGACGGCCTGGAAATGCATAACACATGACGGCGTCAAAAGTAGATCAAGGCAGTCCGAGAAATATTTTGGCGGCGAGGTGACGGCGTCACAAGATTTGTCTTGACGCCGTCAGACCCTGTGACGTCGTCAGACCCTATTTCCTATATAGATTTTTCTAATTTTCCCACAAAAAAAGAGAAGTTTGGGAGAAACCCTAAGTACGAACTTGGTGTGAATTTTACAGGTTTTTCAAGGGTTCTAAGCCCTTGATACCTTTCATGTGTAATTGAGATAAGTATTCTTTTAATTCAATCAATATGTCTATGTGTTGGTTGTCTATATATTGTTCTTGTCTTAACTCCATCATGTTAGGCTAGATCTATCTTGTGTTTGCTTGGATCTAATGAAACCTAGATGTTAATTATGTGTTGATTACTTGTTTATAATTGTATTGGATGAATGAATTCGATGTTAGGCTTAAGAAAACTGGCAGATCTCCAAATGGTAACATGCTTGAACGTCTTAGGAAACATGAACTGATGTGCACTAGGTTTTTATTGGTTGTATTTAATGCATGAGCCACTGTTTATAATCCCTATGGTTGTGTTGGGCATGGCATAGGAGGAGATAAGAGCTCATAGGATTGGGGAGTTAAGTGCGCCACCCCATGAATGGTATTAAGGAATACAATCCGTCATCCACGCAACTATAACAAGTAATTAACGTGTAAAAGATGTCTAGGGAGTAGTGAAATCTAAGTAAACACATTTTCTCCACTTATTGCTCACAACGTTAGTATAATTTAGTTTATTTTCATTTAGCATTTTATTTTGATTGCATCTTTAGTATTGGGTTAGTTGACTAGCAACTAATTCCGCCCAAATCCTTTAAACCCGAGATTTTTATTTGATTTCTAAAAAATATAAAAATACAAAAATAATCATCCCTCACCTTTAGAACTAGTATTTAGGTTTTCTAATCCTAGCGACACTATTCCTAGCTGAACGATCAATCCCCCGGTACTTGTCACTATACTATACTACAACGATCAGGTACACTGCCTGGTGGGGGTTGTAAGCTTCTCAAAATCCCTTGAGAGGTAAAGCCTGGTGCGATTCCCATACATCACTGAGGCAAGTGAACAAAACTCGAGGTTGAATGATGAAACTGTGCAAGGAAAATATAACGCGGTGACATATACGATACGTGAATATGCTTAAATGAAAGACAATTGTGGACGTATAGTCCGGACTGGATCCTACATGGGCCAGGCCCGGCAGACAGCGGCCCACTCTAAGCCTAAACCCTAATCCATGTCCTATAAATATAGGGCTGGGGTTCCATTCACAATACGACCAAACAGGTTACTCTAAACCTAACTATTATATGCTACCGCGCATCAATACTAACTTGACCGTCGGAGGTGGATCCCGGGGCTATGGCCTCGGGTCCACTCCTAACGGGTTCTCTTTGTTGACAGGTCTATTTAGGGCTTGAGAAGACGACTAACGGCCCAAGGAGAGTCGTTGAATCAGTCCGCGCCAGATTATGCATCAACAAGTTGGCGCCATCCGTGAGACCATGACAAGTTTCGTTGTTCTCACATCACCGGAAAGCAACCATGAGTTCAAAAACCGGTAACCTTGAATATAAAGCTTTCTTTTATTAAAGATAGCATAATCGACAGAATGCAATATCCTTTGATTGGGTTGACTTTTGTCCACCAATCAAGCTTATTCATTCTTTATTTTCTCGCAATATTGATCTTAAAATTGATAACAAGATATATGAAACTGCGCATGATCCTTTTCTCGCAATATTCTCGTATAGTCCGTATCTTTTACTATACGTCATCTAAAAATTAAAAAAAGATATGCACAAAAAAATATCTTTCATATCTTTTAAGATATGTTTATCTTTTAAATATTGATAAGATTTTACATAAATCTTTTAAACTTGGTTAACACGATTTTACCTAAGTCGCATTAAGTCCGCACGATCGGACTTATTTTATCTTTTAGCCGCGAAACAGCGCAGTCACGATAAATCTACCTGCGTTAGGCCATGCGTTCGGAAATCTTCGCAGATTGGCACCATGAGCGCACTGTCATGTACAGGCACCACGATGCTAGTCAATCGCCATGAGCGCACTGTCATTGTCACGTACAGGCACTGGACGAAAGCCGTGGTCAACTGCGATCATCCACAAACGTTAGAATCTATGCGGTCACGATACATCCATCTGCGTCTGTGCGTGCGAAACTATTAGTCGCGGTCATGGTACATCCATCCGCGCCATTGTTTTTATAAAAAATAAAAAAATCACCTTAATCGCCATGCGCGCACTGTTTTTATTATTGGCTACGTGCTACTTCTCTTATATAGTTGTAACACCTCACGATAGGTGTAATGCGCACCACTACTTTTTTTATGTGATTTTATATGCTACATGCTATATAATTGCTTCACGCTTCTATTTTATTTCATTAAGTTTTATATGTTGCGATTCGCGGCATATACTTCTAATATTTGCACTAAGTGTTTTTCAGGATTTGAATAACTAAGTTTAATACTCCTACACGAGTAGCACCATCAAACTTGGGGGGCTACCAGGGTATATAATACCACTGTTGGCGCACGCGTCACGCAGGTATATTTGGAAGCAGATCGTACGTAAGAGGTACTGCAGGCCCGGTACAAAGACGAATTTAAATATTCGCACCATCTTGCCGCAGGGGAGACGTTCTCTGTCGGTTGTAAAGACGAATGTAATGTTCGCGCACAGCGCACATCCTTGTCGCGCACAGCGCGCATCTTTTTCGCGCACAGCGTGCATCCTTGTCGCACACATCGCGCACTTTTGCCACAGAAGCACGTCTTCTGTCGCATCATGTTGCATCGCTACTGGTACAAAAGGTACGCCCTTACCCAGGATACAACATGCGGAATCCACCTTCACCATTGTGAAAAAATCACAATCGCAATCCTAGTGCGCACTGTCGCATTTGGGCTGCGCAGTATGATTCGTCCCATGTGCACACAAGTTGCATGGGCCATGCCGTCATGGTTAATTGGGCCTACGCGGCCATGAACAGAACTTAAGTCTAGCATAACATAGCCACGCGCTATGTCATACTAAACTTGGGGGGCTTGTGGACGTATAGTCCGGACTGGATCCTACATGGGCCAGGCCCGGCAGACAGCGGCCCACTCTAAGCCTAAACCCTAATCCATGTCCTATAAATATAGGGCTGGGGTTCCATTCACAATACAACCAAACAGGTTACTCTAAAACTAACTATTATATGCTACCGCGCATCAATACTAACTTGACCGTCGGAGGTGGATCCCGGGGCTACGGCCTCGGGTCCACTCCTAACGGGTTCTCTTTGTTGACAGGTCTATTTAGGGCTTGAGAAGATGACTAACGGCCCAAGGAGAGTCGTTGAATCAGTCCGCACCAGATTATGCATCAACAACAATTATAGTAATCCACTATAATAAGTGAAAATAGCAACTAACCACAAGTGAGGCATCATCTTAGCAGGCAGGCACGTGACGGTCATAGGGTTAAGTTTTCTTGAAAGTAGCTATAGTCTAGGTTTTAAAAAAACACTCAGTTCGCTATAGCCAAAAGCTCTGATACCAATCTGTCACACCCCTAAAATCGGGTCCAGCGGAAGCATACATGCAGCTGGGGTGTAACTCAATTGATATCACAACACAAGTACAAAAATAGTTTTCACTTCAATCATTTAGAATAAAATTGTTTAACGAAAAGTATTGAATTTACATCGTTAAAAATAGTGCAGAAGTAGGCCCTTAAAATAGTTTAAAATGGTCCCCAAATGAATAATCAGAGTCTTCTATGACCATGTCATGCCCTGCCAAAACCTCCAGTAGCGTGCCATTGCTTAAAACCTGAAAATACATGCTAAAGTGTCAACACAATGGTTGGTGAGTTCATAGAGTCTTGTGAAAAAGAATGTAATTCATAAAAATGAAGATTTCCCAGCAAAGGCATCGTAAATCCACTCAGTTCCAAGTCCCGTCATAAGAGACTTGTAACCTGTGTGTTTACAACATACTGCCAAATAGTTGCATGTTTAGTAGTCAAGTACACGTGGTCAATATAGTTCACAATATGGGCACATAGTATATAATAAAGAATGTGGCAAGGCTCCTAAAATAAATAATATGCATTCCATAGACAGGGGAACGAGAGGTTGGCCGACCTCTAATAGCGCTATCCATACTACCTACTACCCCACACAAGGAGGCCGCACGAACGGTACGTATAAACTGGAGTGCGAACGGCAAACCAGCAGGAGACTAACAATTGCGGATGCACGAACAGTACATCATTCACAAACTATTACATAGTATAAAGTCAAAGTTACTCCGTAGACAGGGGAGATTTTATGTTGCTCCGAACATGGGAGACTTGATAATGCTGCTCCGTAGACAAGGGAGACTTTGCACTGCTCCGAACATGGGAGACTTTAGGTTATAGTACGTACGGTACTTTAGGGTCAAAAGTTTAAGTCAAGTTCAAAAGTCAAATCAAGTTCAATAGTTCAAAACAAGTTATAAGGTCAAATGAGTTCATAATAGTTCAAGGTTCAAAACAATGTTCAAAGAGTCAAGTAGTAATTCATGTAAAAACGAGCATGTATTCTCCCCCAAAAAGTTAACAAAACAATTTAAAAGAGTAGGGGCTATGACTCACCTCGAAGCGATAGCAATGATGACAAAAGTGGATACACTGAAATAAGACACGATCTCTAACCGCAACCTAATATGAATGATGTGATCTACTTTAGATCATGAAATGATGAAATGAATGTACATGCACATGATACCTATACCACTCATAACTTGAAAATAGCTGTTGTTATCAAAATAATACATTTTTCCAAAACTTGGGAAAATAAGGCAACTAGAAAAATAAAGCTAGTCGAAATGTATATATATCGTATATATAAGTGTTAGTGTTGAACTCCTCGATTTGAAATCCTTGAAATAACGTCTTGTTGCCATAAAAATATACTTGAAATCACTAATACTTCATTAGTTATGAAATTGGGTACTTGGTTATTATTTTTAAAAATCTAGAGTTAGTACGTAGTAGTAATATTATTATTTTTTTTCTAGTTAAAAGTTGTCAATTTGTATAAGGTTTTGCCTATATTGAAACGTGAATATCTTTGTCGTTATAAGTCCGTTTTACTCGTTCTTTATATCCATGGTTACGTCTTAGTATGTAATAATATATTTTGGAAAGCTTGGCTCCTCTAGGTTATGTCTAACGCCTCGGTTTGTCCACTAAAAATCGTCCAACAGCACACAATTTTCAGAAAAATAGTTTTCGTCAATAAACTTGCAAAAATCATATCTCCTTCGTTATAAACTCGTTTTAACCCGTTCTTTCACCTACGGCTTCGTTTTTGAAAGTATTTTCTAAATCTTAGGTTGAAAAGTTCCCCTGAGTTACTGAGTTTTCTAGGTTTTCATTTTTGGGACAGTAGGTATAAATATATGTTCCAAAAGCATTTTCAAGGTTCTAAACTTGTTTCTAACATCACCAAATCGCTTGCAAACGCCACAAAGCTAGTCTAATCTTACCATACACCTTCTTAGGGTGCCATGGGTTCCTAATCATCACTAATCATGTTAATCTTACAAGGAAATCCAAATAACCAATTCTAGGGTTTGTATGTTCAAAAAGTTTACAAAAATAAAGTGGTATAACTAGCATATGCATGAAATCTTGAATGGAAAGCATATAACTATGAAGATAACTTGAAGAAATCATGAGAAAGAGTTTGAAAACTTACTTAGCAAAGATTAGTGGATTTGGATCAAGAAAACTTAATAATCTTGAGTTTTTATTTCAAAACTCAAACAAAGATCATTAAAGGAACAATAAAATGGCTTGATCTTGGAAAATCCATGGTGGATTGATGGTGTTCTTAGTTGGGTCGTGCATATGGAGTGGGGAAGGAGAGAAAGAGATGAAATTTGCTTGTAAATAATGAAGTAACAAATTTTGTTTTGATATCTTATAAAAATATCTAATTTAATGGCATTTTAGTAATTATTTGATCAACTTGAAGACTAGGAAAAAGGGGGGGGGGGGGGGGGGGCGGCACATGTGATAATATGGAAGAGTATTGGGGAAGCTTGGGTATTATCTAGTTCACGGAGTCGGTTTTGGTTCCGTTAATCGCTAAACGTAAAGTTTTAAATCGCGAAACGTAAATTCGGGTATCGTAAGAATATGAAACTTGAAAGAATGACTAAACTTGTCAAAATACTCCATAAGAAAATATAAAATGAATGGTAAGTTCCATCGGGTAGCTTAAACGTTGTTAAAACTGGTAACGCGGGTTTAAAACGCATAATTCGCGTAAAACGCTGAACTGGAAAACGTAAAATTTCAAAACTTTTAGAATTGTCGTAAAATGGAAGAAAATCATATTTCTATAGTTTATATTGTTTTACAGACATATCGGAATGCCGGAAGGACGTTTAAACCTGAATGTAAATCTCGGACACGGCTTCGTGATTTTTGCAGAAATGATCCGACGAGCGTCAAACTCTCGGATTATCATTAAAATAGTTTAACTTACGAGAATATGAAATAAAAATTTCGGACTGAATAGTGTTTTGTGAATAGTAAAAGTGAATAGTAACTTTCCGAGATAAAAATTGGAATTTCGACGTTTGAAACAGGACATGAAATTACGAGTTGTGACATTCTTCCCCTCTAAAAGGAACTTCGTCCCGAAGTTCAATTTGTGTTGGTCTCTGAAGTGGTTTTGGTGAAAAGATGATAATATATGAGTCGCACACATGAATGAAACATTTGGAAATTAGGTAGAGAATTCAATCTAGACAAAATTTTATTATAACCATTCTCAGTGTTGCAAAATTCATTTCTGAGTCGGATATAGGTGGAAGACGTTATGTACATGTGCTAGCTGAGGTAGAAGAGCTAAACGATAAGACACTTCGCCCACACGTTCCAGAATTTCAAAAGGACCAATAAAACGAGGATTCAACTTGCCCTTAATGCCAAAATATAGCGGACAAATAACAAATCCATGATCAATGATTGCGTTATTTTTCATAGGTGTAGAGATAGATACGGGATTTATTAATGGTGTTGGAGTTAATTTCAATGACAGGTAAAACAGAATGAGTTGCGCCAGTATCAATTAAAACAATTGTGGTATGATCACCAATATGCAGAAAACCCGTAATGGTAACTGTAGATTTACCCGCCTGTTCGCGAGTAAGAGAGTAATCACGTCCGGAGGAAGTAGAAGGTTGAGAAGAGCCTGCAGGAGCAATGCTACTCTTCTTCGGGAAATACTTCACCTGATGGTCAGTGGCGCCGCACTCGTAACAAGCTCCCGTGACTTTGTGACATAGCCTGGGATGTGCATTACCACATGTAGGGCAAAGTGGTGGGGGTGGCAAAATCTCTGCATGCCTCTGCTGACCCGACGAGTTCCTAGAACGGTACTGCTGATGCGAAGACCCAGAACCCGAGTGCCTGTTCTGCTGGTTGTCCCTCAAAAACTGCCTCTAGTTGGTGTTATCCGACCTGTCACCATGCCTACCCGAAGATCTGTGATCAGAACCCCTCTGAACCTGCTGACCCTGATCTTGTCCCCGGTTAAACTGTCCCCTGTGCTCATACTGACGGTCCGAACGACCGCGGTGATCGAAACTCTGCTCAGAACTACCCCGATGGTCAAAATCCCGGTTCTGCTGCCCCGAAGACTCAGACTGTATCCTGTCCCCATCACGATTCCTCTTATTCGACACTCCACCCTCATGTAACAGCTCAATATTACGTGCCGCATCACAAACCATCGACACATCAGCATACTCCGTATTAACAATGCAGTCAAGCACCCAACGCTTCAAACCCCACTTGTAGTAGCAAGCCTGTTTGCGTGCATCCCCAGTCACAGTAGGTCCAACGAAGCTGGCCAACCTAAGAAAACGCTCCATGTAATCCGCCGCATTCTCCCGATCTAACTGGTGGATCGTACTGTAATCCCTTTCATATCACTGCTATTTTGAGAAAGGGATATACCTTTTGTAAAAGGTCTCACGAAACACAGCCCAAGTACACGTCTCGACATAAGTGTCACCGCCCTTCGCCTGAACATGAGCCTTCCACCAATTGAGGGCATTACCCTCAAGCTTGAAAGCGGCTAATCGTGCTTTCACCTCATCAGGATAACCCACTACCTGAAACAACTTCTCACAATGAGTAATCCAGTCCACCGCCTCGGTAGGAGTGACGGTGGACTTGAAACAGATGGGCTTCAGCTTGTTGAAACGCTCAATCCACACATGAATATCCTCATTGTTGTTCCTAGCCCCATCAGTATTTCGTAAAGTCTCAACAATCTGAGGGATAGCAGCAGCTACTAATCAAGCAACCATACCCTCATAATCAGGAGGGTTATCACCACCAACGCCATTGCGTGTGTTCACCGTCAAAAACGATACCAAACGATTAGTAAAAGACCAACGACTATACGTATGAAAAAGAAAGGACGAAACGAAAGCCTAGTGTTTATCCAATCTCACAGGTCATGGCCTAAGCCCTAAAGATTCAAACCTGTCTCTCTAATAGCATAAATTGTAACGCCCCAACCCGACAAGGGTAGAAACATTACATTATGGCAACACATCAGATACAAACAGATTCAAATCAACAGCGGAAGTATTAAATAAAATCATCAAAAAAGTATCAAAGGGGACTAAAACAACATCCAACGTCCCCAAAACCGAACAAAGGAAAGTACATTACAAATATCCAAAATCCGGAAATAAACGATAAGGAAATAAAGTTCTTTATTTAAAGAAAGCTCTAGGGTAAGTCCACTCTCTCTCATCCCCAAGCTAATAACCCCGCTCCTAGCTTAAGTACCTGCCACATAGAAAGGAAAAGCGGCTGAGCATAAAAAGCTCAGTGAACAGATATCAAACAAATAACAAAGCAGATCAAAAGCGATAAGATAAACAAAAGAATGCGAAGATAGAATACATATGGTGTCAATGGATAATCAAAAGGTTATCAAAGTTTAAGTATAAAGTGTATGAATGTGGATTCAATATTTTACCCCAGACCCAAACAAATATCCAAACAAATAGTAGCCCAATGGAGTGATCAACTCCCAAATGTGAAGGGACTGCATGCACGCATGCCCAATCACCAAACAAATATAATGTATCCAATCATAGTAGCCCAATCAAATATCAATCAAATCTAGAATGCATCCATACGCCCCTACAAACAAATCATAATAATAACGGCCGTAGCAGATAGCAGATAAGGGATGGTGTGATACATCTCTCCAACCACACTAGAGTCATAACATTGGTGCATCAATGCTACGGTCATGGACCCCCCATAACTGGGAACAAATAATACATGGGTAAATACTGAAGGGTCAAATAGTCAAAGTCCAAGTCAAAGTGTAGATGACAAGATCATAATCATATAGCCAAGGTTCAATATCAAGGGCTAATATCCAAGGTTCAATATACCAAAGGTCCAATTCAAATGTATCAAACAAAGATGTAATGTCAAAGGCTCAAACGAAGAGATCGAATGTCAATAGTCCAAAATAAGATAGACAAATAATAAAGAAGAGAGGTAAGGTCATGAGAGAGAGAATAGTTGCACTCTTGCTGAAAGAGTGCGGAATATCTGTACCTTTGCCGAACAAACAAACTAGGATCAAACAAAGGAGAACGGATCACTCCCGCTGCACCGGACCTAGAAGAAAGTGGATACGAATTATGAAGAGTTCAATTTACATAAATTACCTCTTTTAGTTATCTTTCCATTCTTAGAAACTTTCCATATTTAGTAGCTTTCTATTTTAGGTAACTTTCTGTATTTAGTAAGTTTCCACTTTAAGTAGTTTAAGCATCTTAGAAGACTTTCTATTTTTAGTAAGTTTCCTTATTTATAAGGTTTCCAATTACAGACATGTTCAATATAATTAGTTTTACCATTTTAACAAGTTTTCATAATTAAATATGTTAAGGACTTCAATTATTACAAGTTTTTCAAGAATAGGGTTTCAAATGTGAAGTTTACATAATTAAGGGTTTAATGTGTTAATTTAGCAAGTTAAGGGTCACAAATGAAAATAAACATAATACAACACATATACATAAGTCACATAAGCCAATTATGCCAAATTTACATGTTACACCCTTTAGTTACAAAAGTTACATATTAATCCTTTACTTTACTAATTTACCATAATTAAACCATTAACTAATACAATCATCCCATAAGCACCACAACTATACAAAAATGGCAAATTCAGCCCCTCATACAATTTCAGGTCGTGACATGCCAAGTATCCCATATATACATTTTTAGTCCCTCTAGTTATAATATTTACAATTTAAACCTTTAAATTTTCTAATTAACATATAAACCGCATAATAAATCAAGTAACCTCATAAATCCACCAAGTATCACAAAATTACAATTCTGGTCCCTCTATTTTAATTAGGCCAAGAATAGAAAAATTACAATAATAACCCTTAAGTTTTCTAATTCACAAAATTAACCCTTAACTTATAAAACCATTATCATAATTCATTCAAAAACCCTAACAAACACATAATCATTACACCAATCATCATCATCATTATTTTAATCAATAAAAACAATATAAACCCTAATTTCATTTTATACAAGTTTAACCATAATCAATAACAATAAACCATTAACCTTTTTAATTCAACAATTAACAAAGTAATTATACAATCCTTATCCTATCATCATCATAAACATATTATCATCATCAAATATCAAAAACAGTTAAGAATTCATCAAATCATCAAAAACAGTTAAGAATTTCATATTCTTGAGTTATTATAATGTTGTAGTAGCTAAAATGTTATTTACTTGAAGTTACATAACCATGTTTGTGATTGTACGATAATCGTTTTTGATTTAGGGCTTGTTTGGTAAACGTACATCATTCTTCTAAATTTCAAATTGGAGGGTATTTTAATAATTTAATCATGTTATGAAAATGTGGGTTTTACAGTTATACCCAAACTCATTCCTAATAAACCAAAAGGAAAGTATATATAAGGATAAAATTATAGAAGAGTACGTTTCCTATTAGTTCGGTAATTCAAGTGAACAAATGAAAATTCAATAAATTAGACGCATTTTTTAAAAAGTTAATGACATCTTTGTCTATTAACTCTATGTAAAGGAGATGAACCCGTCGAAAAATCAAAATTGCTTTGGTATAATAATTTTAAAGGATTATTAAAAGGATTATGTACATAACAACATTGAAAAAAAATAAGGGTCGTCCAAAAATGTGGCCCTGTGCTAACGCACTTGTTGTACTCCCAGGTCGTCATCCCAATAATGACCCTCGATAAGTTAAAAGATAAAGTCTGAATGGCTTTTCAAATATTTTTATTTAAACTTCAAATAGTAATTACATGAGTTGTTGTCATATGTACAATTTATTATCATATAACTGTAACCCGCGCTTACATTTTAATATTTATAGTCCTTAATAAATTTAGACGTATTTAATTTTCAAACCCTTGTACGTACGAGTTAAAATTATAAAAAGAAATAACATGAGCCGTTATTGAACGCAAATAATATAAACTCACAAAGAAGTTGTTCGTTAATTCTTTTAAATAAGATTTATATAAACTTAGTTAATTCTTTTATATTTATATAGTTATAATACACTTGCGTGTGCGAATTTTTACATAAATTTTCATTATGTATGCATGTTTATTAGCGCGTAGTAACCCTTAAAAAAATGCGTTTACAAATATATTTATTTAAACTTTAAAGAAGAATTACATGTGTCGTTGTTATTCATATAATTTTGCGCATTTATTTTTATCTCACAGTAACCAGTTAGGTCGTGCACTCATTTTGATATTTATATTCTTGTTAATAATAATCTAATTGTATTTTACTTTTAAATCCGTGTACGCGCGGGTTAAAATTATAAAGGGAATAACATTAATCCTTACTGAATGACATTAGTATTAAAAAAAAAAAAAAAAAAAAAAAAAAAAAAAAAAAAAAAACTTTTGCGGATCTCCTTACTTAATCTTATAAAAATAAATAACTTGAGTCGTTCGCATACGTACAATCTCATGTATTCGTATAAATATTACGGTAACCCGTGTTATTATTTTAATATTTATAATTCCGTCCATATACAACGTATATGTTCCTTTTATTTTTATTTTTCTATTATTATTATTTTTTTTTGTAATATAAAGTTTAGGGGTATTTTTTTTTTTTAAAATTTTAAAGTTATTAAAGAACATGTAAAGTGATAAGTTTACTTAAGTTCTTATAACTTTTTTAAAATTTAACAATTAACGTTTTTTAATAGTTTTTTTTTAGTTGCATATATAAATTGACCGCGGTGATCGAAACTCTGCTCAGAACGACCTCGATGGTCAAAATCCCAGTTCTGCTGCCCCGAAGACTCAGACTGTATCCTGTCCCCATCACGATTCCTCTTATTCGACACTCCACCCTCATGTAACAGCTCAATATTACGTGCCGCATCACAAACCATCGACACATCAGCATACTCCGTATTAACAATGCAGTCAAGCACCCAACGCTTCAAACCCCACTTGTAGTAGCAAGCCTGTTTGTGTGCATCCCCAGTCACAGTAAGTCCAACGAAGCTGGCCAACCTAAGAAAACGCTCCATGTAATCCGCCGCATTCTCCCGATCTAACTGGTGGATCGTACTGTACTCCCTTTCATATCACTGCTATTTTGAGAAAGGGATATACCTTTTGTAAAAGGTCTCATGAAACACAGCCCAAGTACACGTCTCGACATAAGTGTCACCGCCGTTCGCCTGAACATGAGCCTTCCACCAATTGAGGGCATTACCCTCAAGCTTGAAAGCGGCTAATCGTGCTTTCACCTCATCAGGATAACCCACTACCTGAAACAACTTCTCACAATGAGTAATCCAGTCCTCCGCCTCGGTAGGAGTGACGGTGGACTTGAAACAGATGGGCTTCAGCTTGTTGAAACGCTCAATCCACACATGAATATCCTCATTGTTGTTCCTAGCCCCATCAGTATTTCGTAAAGTCTCAACAATCTGAGGGATAGCAGCAGCTACTACTCAAGCAACCATACCCTCATAATCAGGAGGGTTATCACCACCAACGCCATTGCGTGTGTTCACCGTAAAAAACGATACCAAACGATTAGTGAAAGACCAATGACTATACGTACGAAAAAGAAAGGACGAAACGAAAGCCTAGTGTCTATCCAATCTTACAGGTCATGGCCTAAGCCCTAAAGATTCAAACCTGTCTCTCTAATAGCATAAATTGTAACGCCCCAACCCGACAAGGGTAGAAACATTACATTATGGCAACACATCAGATACAAACAGATTCAAATCAACAGCGGAAGTCTTAAATAAAATCATCAAAAAAGTATCAAAGGGGACTAAAACAACATCCAACGTCCCCAAAACCGAACAAAGGAAAGTACATTACAAATATCCAAAATCCGGAAATAAACGATAAGGAAATAAAGTTCTTTATTTAAAGAAAGCTCTAGGGTAAGTCCACTCTCTCTCATCCCCAAGCTAATAACCCCGCTCCTAGCTTAAGTACCTGCCACATAGAAAGGAAAAGCGGCTGAGCATAGAAAGCTCAGTGAACAGATATCAAACAAATAACAAAGCAGATCAAAAGCGATAAGATAAACAAAAGAATGCGAAGATAGAATACATATGGTGTCAATGGGTAATCAAAAGGTTATCAAAGTTTAAGTATAAAGTGTATGAATGTGGATTCCATATTTTACCCCAGACCCAAACAAATATCCAAACAAATAGTAGCCCAATGGAGTGATCAACTCCCAAATGTGAAGGGACTGCATGCACGCATGCCCAATCACCAAACAAATATAATGTATCCAATCATAGTAGCCCAATCAAATATCAATCAAATCTAGAATGCATCCATACGCCCCTACAAACAAATCATAATAATAACGGCCGTAGCAGATAGCAGATAAGGGATGGTGTGATACATCTCTCCAACCACACTAGAGTCATAACATTGGTGCATCAATGCTACGGTCATGGACCCCCCATAACTGGGAACAAATAATACATGGGTAAATACTGAAGGGTCAAATAGTCAAAGTCCAAGTCAAAGTGCAGATGACAAGATCATAATCATATAGCCAAGGTTCAATATCAAGGGCTAATATCCAAGGTTCAATATACCAAAGGTCCAATTCAAATGTATCAAACAAAGATGTAATGTCAAAGGCTCAAACGAAGAGATCGAATGTCAATAGTCCGAAATAAGATAGACAAATAATAAAGAAGAGAGGTAAGGTCATGAGAGAGAGAATAGTTGCACTCTTTCTGAAAGAGTGCGGAATATCTGTACCTTTGCCGAACAAACAAACTAGGATCAAACAAAGGAGAATGGATCACTCCCGCTGCACCGGACCTAGAAGAAAGTGGATACGAATTATGAAGAGTTCAATTTACATAAATTACCTCTTTTAGTTATCTTTCCATTCTTAGAAACTTTCCATATTTAGTAGCTTTCTATTTTAGGTAACTTTCTATATTTAGTAAGTTTCCACTTTAAGTAGTTTAAGCATCTTAGAAGACTTTCTATTTTTAGTAAGTTTCCTTATTTAGAAGGTTTCCAATTACAGACATGTTCAATATAATTAGTTTTACCATTTTAACAAGTTTTCATAATTAAATATGTTAAGGACTTCAATTATTACAAGTTTTTCAAGAATAGGGTTTCAAATGTGAAGTTTACATAATTAAGGGTTTAATGTGTCAATTTAGCAAGTTAAGGGTCACAAATGAAAATAAACATAATACAACACATATACATAAGTCACATAAGCCAATTATGCCAAATTTACATGTTACACCCTTTAGTTACAAAAGTTACATATTAATCCTTTACTTTACTAATTTACCATAATTAAACCATTAACTAATACAATCATCCCATAAGCACCACAACTATACAAAAATGGCAAATTCAGCCCCTCATACAATTTCAGGTCGTGACATGCCAAGTATCCCATATATACATTTTTAGTCCCTCTAGTTATAATATTTACAATTTAAACCTTTAAATTTTCTAATTAACATATAAACCGCATAATAAATCAAGTAACCTCATAAATCCACCAAGTATCACAAAATTACAATTCTGGTCCCTCTATTTTAATTAGGCCAAGAATAGAAAAATTACAATAATAACCCTTAAGTTTTCTAATTCACAAAATTAACCCTTAACTTATAAAACCATTATCATAATTCATTCAAAAACCCTAACAATCACATAATCATTACACCAATCATCATCATCATTATTTTAATCAATAAAAACAATATAAACCCTAATTTCATTTTATACAAGTTTAACCATAATCAATAACAATAAACCATTAACCTTTTTAATTCAACAATTAACAAAGTAATTATACAATCCTTATCCTATCATCATCATAAACATATTATTATCATCAAATATCAAAAACAGTTAAGAATTCATCAAATCATCAAAAACAGTTAAGAATTTCATATTCTTGAGTTATTATAATGTTGTAGTAGCTAAAATGTTATTTACTTGAAGTTACATAACCATGTTTGTGATTGTACGATAATCGTTTTTGATTTAGGGCTTGTTTGGTAAACGTACATCATTCTTCTAAATTTCAAATTGGAGGGTATTTTAATAATTTAATCATGTTATGAAAATGTGGGTTTTACAGTTATACCCAAACTCATTCCTAATAAACCAAAAGGAAAATATATATAAGGATAAAATTATAGAAGAGTACGTTTCCTATTAGTTCAGTAATTCAAGTGAACAAATGAAAATTCAATAAATTAGACGCATTTTTTAAAAAGTTAATGACATCTTTGTCTATTAACTCTATGTAAAGGAGATGAACCCGTCGAAACATCAAAATTGCTTTGGTATAATAATTTTAAAGGATTATTAAAAGGATTATGTACATAACAGCATTGAAAAAATAATAAGGGTCGTCTAAAAATGTGGCCCTGTGCTAACGCACTTGTTGTACTCCGAGGTCGTCATCCCAATAATGACCCTCGATAAGTTAAAAGATAAAGTCTGAATGGCTTTTCAAATATTTTTATTTAAACTTCAAATAGAAATTACATGAGTTGTTGTCATATGTACAATTTATTATCATATAACAGTAACCCGCGCTTACATTTTAATATTTATAGTCCTTAATAAATTTAGACGTATTTAATTTTCAAACCCTTGTACGTACGAGTTAAAATTATAAAAAGAAATAACATGAGCCGTTATTGAACGCAAATAATATAAACTCACAAAGAAGTTGTTCGTTAATTCTTTTAAATAAGATTTATATAAACTTAGTTAATTCTTTTATATTTATATAGTTATAATACACGTGCGTGTGCGAATTTTTACATAAATTTTCATTATGTATGCATGTTTATTAGCGCGTAGTAACCCTTAAAAAAATGCTTTTACAAATATATTTATTTAAACTTTAAAGAAGAATTACATGTGTCGTTGTTATTCATATAATTTTGCGCATTTATTTTTATCTCACAGTAACCAGTTGGGTCGTGCATTCATTTTGATATTTATATTCTTGTTAATAATAATCTAATTGTATTTTACTTTTAAATCCGTGTACGCGCGGGTTAAAATTATAAAGGGAATAACATTAATCCTTACTGAATGACATTAGTATTAAAAAAAAAAAAAAAAAAAAAAAAAACTTTTGCGGATCTCCTTACTTAATCTTATAAAAATAAATAACATGAGTCGTTCGCATATGTACAATCTCATGTATTCGTATAAATATTACGGTAACCCGTGTTATTATTTTAATATTTATAATTCCGTCCATAAAGAACGTATATGTTCCTTTTTATTTTTATTTTTCTATTATTATTTTTTTTTGTAATATAAAGTTTAGGGGTTTTTTTTTTTTTTTTTTTTTTTTTTTTTTTTTTTTTTAAAGTTATTAAAGAACATGTAAAGTGATAAGTTTACTTAAGTTCTTATAACTTTTTTAAAATTTAACAATTAACGTTTTTTAATAGTTTTTTTTTTAGTTGCATATATTAATTGACCGCGGTGATCGAAACTCTGCTCAGAACGACCCCGATGGTCAAAATCCCGGTTCTGCTGCCCCGAAGACTCAGACTGTATCCAGTCCCCATCACGATTCCTCTTATTCGACACTCCACCCTCATGTAACAGCTCAATATTACGTGCCGCATCATAAACCATCGACACATCAGCATACTCCATATTAACAATGCAGTCAAGCACCCAACGCTTCAAACCCCACTTGTAGTAGCAAGCCTGTTTGCGTGCATCCCCAGTCACAGTAGGTCCAACGAAGCTGGCCAACCTAAGAAAACGCTCCATGTAATCCGCTGCATTCTCCCGATCTAACTGGTGGATCGTACTGTACTCCCTTTCATATCACTGCTATTTTGAGAAAGGGATATACCTTTTGTAAAAGGTCTCACGAAACACAGCCCAAGTACACGTCTCGACATAAGTGTCACCGCCCTTCGCCTGAACATGAGCCTTCCACCAATTGAGGGCATTACCCTCAAGCTTGAAAGCGGCTAATCGTGCTTTCACCTCATCAGGATAACCCACTACCTGAAACAACTTCTCACAATGAGTAATCCAGTCCTCCGCCTCGGTAGGAGTGACGGTGGACTTGAAACAGATGGGCTTCAGCTTGTTGAAACGCTCAATCCACACATGAATATCCTCATTGTTGTTCCTAGCCCCATCAGTATTTCGTAAAGTCTCAACAATCTGAGGGATAGCAGCAGCTACTACTCAATCAACCATACCCTCATAATCAGGAGGGTTATCACCACCAACGCCATTGCGTGTGTTCACCGTCAAAAACGATACCAAACGATTAGTGAAAGACCAAAGACTATACGTACGAAAAAGAAAGGACGAAACGAAAGCCTAGTGTCTATCCAATCTCACAGGTCATGGCCTAAGCCCTAAAGATTCAAACCTGTCTCTCTAATAGCATAAATTGTAACGCCCCAACCCGACAAGGGTAGAAACATTACATTATGGCAACACATCAGATACAAACAGATTCAAATCAATAGCGGAAGTCTTAAATAAAATCATCAAAAAAGTATCAAAGGGGACTAAAACAACATCCAACGTCCCCAAAACCGAACAAAGGAAAGTACATTACAAATATCCAAAATCCGGAAATAAACGATAAGGAAATAAAGTTCTTTATTTAAAGAAAGCTCTAGGGTAAGTCCACTCTCTCTCATCCCCAAGCTAATAACCCCGCTCCTAGCTTAAGTACTTGCCACATAGAAAGGAAAAGCGGCTGAGCATAAAAAGCTCAGTGAACAGATATCAAACAAATAACAAAGCAGATCAAAAGCGATAAGATAAACAAAAGAATGCGAAGATAGAATACATATGGTGTCAATGGGTAATCAAAGGGTTATCAAAGTTTAAGTATAAAGTGTATGAATGTGGATTCAATATTTTACCCCAGACCCAAACAAATATCCAAACAAATAGTAGCCCAATGGAGTGATCAACTCCCAAATGTGAAGGGACTGCATGCACGCATGCCCAATCACCAAACAAATATAATGTATCCAATCATAGTAGCCTAATCAAATATCAATCAAATCTAGAATGCATCCATACGCCCCTACAAACAAATCATAATAATAACGGCCGTAGCAGATAGCAGATAAGGGATGGTGTGATACATCTCTCCAACCACACTAGAGTCATAACATTGGTGCATCAATGCTACGGTCATGGACCCCCCATAACTGGGAACAAATAATACATGGGTAAATACTGAAGGGTCAAATAGTCAAAGTCCAAGTCAAAGTGTAGATGACAAGATCATAATCATATAGCCAAGGTTCAATATCAAGGGCTAATATCCAAGGTTCAATATACCAAAGGTCCAATTCAAATGTATCAAACAAAGATGTAATGTCAAAGGCTCAAACGAAGAGATCGAATGTCAATAGTCCAAAATAAGATAGACAAATAATAAAGAAGAGAGGTAAGGTCATGAGAGAGAGAATAGTTGCACTCTTGCTGAAAGAGTGCGGAATATCTGTACCTTTGCCGAACAAACAAACTAGGATCAAACAAAGGAGAACGGATCACTCCCGCTGCACCGGACCTAGAAGAAAGTGGATACGAATTATGAAGAGTTCAATTTACATAAATTACCTCTTAGTTATCTTTCCATTCTTAGAAACTTTCCATATTTAGTAGCTTTCTATTTTAGGTAACTTTCTATATTTAGTAAGTTTCCACTTTAAGTAGTTTAAGCATCTTAGAAGACTTTCTATTTTTAGTAAGTTTCCTTATTTAGAAGGTTTCCAATTACAGACATGTTCAATATAATTAGTTTTACCATTTTAACAAGTTTTCATAATTAAATATGTTAAGGACTTCAATTATTACAAGTTTTTCAAGAATAGGGTTTCAAATGTGAAGTTTACATAATTAAGGGTTTAATGTGTCAATTTAGCAAGTTAAGGGTCACAAATGAAAATACACATAATACAACACATATACATAAGTCACATAAGCCAATTATGCCAAATTTACATGTTACACCCTTTAGTTACAAAAGTTACATATTAATCCTTTACTTTACTAATTTACCATAATTAAACCATTAACTAATACAATCATCCCATAAGCACCACAACTATACAAAAATGGCAAATTCAGCCCCTCATACAATTTCAGGTCGTGACATGCCAAGTATCCCATATATACATTTTTAGTCCCTCTAGTTATAATATTTACAATTTAAACCTTTAAATTTTCTAATTAACATATAAACTGCATAATAAATCAAGTAACCTCATAAATCCACCAAGTATCACAAAATTACAATTCTGGTCCCTCTATTTTAATTAGGCCAAGAATAGAAAAATTACAATAATAACCCTTAAGTTTTCTAATTCACAAAATTAACCCTTAACTTATAAAACCATTATCATAATTCATTCAAAAACCCTAACAAACACATAATCATTACACCAATCATCATCATCATTATTTTAATAAATAAAAACAATATAAACCCTAATTTCATTTTATACAAGTTTAACCATAATCAATAACAATAAACCATTAACCTTTTTAATTCAACAATTAACAAAGTAATTATACAATCCTTATCCTATCATCATCATAAACATATTATCATCATCAAATATCAAAAACAGTTAAGAATTCATCAAATCATCAAAAACAGTTAAGAATTTCATATTCTTGAGTTATTATAATGTTGTAGTAGCTAAAATGTTATTTACTTGAAGTTACATAACCATGTTTGTGATTGTACGATAATCGTTTTTGATTTAGGGCTTGTTTGGTAAACGTACATCATTCTTCTAAATTTCAAATTGGAGGGTATTTTAATAATTTAATCATGTTATGAAAATGTGGGTTTTACAGTTATACCCAAACTCATTCCTAATAAACCAAAAGGAAAGTATATATAAGGATAAAATTGTAGAAGAGTACGTTTCCTATTAGTTCAGTAATTCAAGTGAACAAATGAAAATTCAATAAATTAGACGCATTTTTAAAAAAGTTAATGACATCTTTGTTTATTAACTCTATGTAAAGGAGATGAACCCGTCGAAACATCAAAATTGCTTTGGTATAATAATTTTAAAGGATTATTAAAAGGATTATGTACATAACAGCATTGAAAAAAAATAAGGGTCGTCTAAAAATGTGGCCCTGTGCTAATGCACTTGTTGTACTCCCAGGTCGTCATCCCAATAATGACCCTCGATAAGTTAAAAGATAAAGTCTGAATGGCTTTTCAAATATTTTTATTTAAACTTCAAATAGAAATTACATGAGTTGTTGTCATATGTACAATTTATTATCATATAACTGTAACCCGCGCTTACATTTTAATATTTATAGTCCTTAATAAATTTAGACGTATTTAATTTTCAAACCCTTGTACGTACGAGTTAAAATTATAAAAAGAAATAACATGAGCCGTTATTGAACGCAAATAATATAAACTCACAAAGAAGTTGTTCGTTAATTCTTTTAAATAAGATTTATATAAACTTAGTTAATTCTTTTATATTTATATAGTTATAATACACGTGCGTGTGCGAATTTTTACATAAATTTTCATTATGTATGCATGTTTATTAGCGCGTAGTAACCCTTAAAAAAATGCTTTTACAAATATATTTATTTAAACTTTAAAGAAGAATTACATGTGTCATTGTTATTCATATAATTTTGCGCATTTATTTTTATCTCACAGTAACCAGTTGGGTCGTGCATTCATTTTGATATTTATATTCTTGTTAATAATAATCTAATTGTATTTTACTTTTAAATCCGTGTACGCGCGGGTTAAAATTATAAAGGGAATAACATTAATCCTTACTGAATGACATTAGTATTAAAAAAAAAGTAAAAATAAATAAAAAAAAACTTTTGCGGATCTCCTTACTTAATCTTATAAAAATAAATAACATGAGTCATTCGCATACGTACAATCTCATGTATTCGTATAAATATTACGGTAACCCGTGTTATTATTTTAATATTTATAATTCCGTCCATATACAACGTAGTTCCTTTTTATTTTTATTTTTTTATTATTATTTTTTTTTTGTAATATAAAGTTTAGGGGTATTTTTTTTTTTTTTTTTTTTTTTTAAATTTTAAAGTTATTAAAGAACATGTAAAGTGATAAGTTTACTTAAGTTCTTATAACTTTTTTAAAATTTAACAATTAACGTTTTTTAATAGTTTTTTTTTAGTTGCATATATAAATTGACCGCGGTGATCGAAACTCTGCTCAGAACGACCCCGATGGTCAAAATCCCGGTTCTGCTGCCCCGAAGACTCAGACTGTATCCTGTCCCCATCACGATTCCTCTTATTCGACACTCCACCCTCATATAACAGCTCAATATTACGTGCCGCATCACAAACCATCGACACATCAGCATACTCCGTATTAACAATGCAGTCAAGCACCCAACGCTTCAAACCCCACTTGTAGTAGCAAGCCTGTTTGCGTGCATCCCCAGTCACAGTAGGTCCAACGAAGCTGGCCAACCTAAGAAAACGCTCCATGTAATCCGCCGCATTCTCCCGATCTAACTGGTGGATCGTACTGTACTCCTTTCATATCACTGCTATTTTGAGAAAGGGATATACCTTTTGTAAAAGGTCTCACGAAACACAGCCCAAGTACACGTCTCGACATAAGTGTCACCGCCCTTCGCCTGAACATGAGCCTTCCACCAATTGAGGGCATTACCCACAAGCTTGAAAGCGGCTAATCGTGCTTTCACCTCATCAGGATAACCCACTACCTGAAAGAACTTCTCACAATGAGTAATCCAGTCCTCCGCCTCGGTAGGAGTAACGGTGGACTTGAAACAGATGGGCTTCAGCTTGTTGAAACGCTCAATCCACACATGAATATCCTCATTGTTGTTCCTAGCCCCATCAGTATTTCGTAAAGTCTCAACAATCTGAGGGATAGCAGCAGCTACTACTCAAGCAACCATACCCTCATAATCAGGAGGGTTATCACCACCAACGCCATTGCGTGTGTTCACCGTCAAAAACAATACCAAACGATTAGTGAAAGACCAACGACTATACGTACGAAAAAGAAAGGACGAAACGAAAGCCTAGTGTCTATCCAATCTCACAGGTCATGGCCTAAGCCCTAAAGATTCAAACCTGTCTCTCTAATAGCATAAATTGTAACGCCCCAACCCGACAAGGGTAGAAACATTACATTATGGCAACACATCAGATACAAACAGATTCAAATCAACAGCGGAAGTCTTAAATAAAATCATCAAAAAAGTATCAAAGGGGACTAAAACAACATCCAACGTCCCCAAAACCGAACAAAGAAAAGTACATTACAAATATCCAAAATCCGGAAATAAACGATAAGGAAATAAAGTTCTTTATTTAAAGAAAGCTCTAGGGTAAGTCCACTCTCTCTCATCCCCAAGCTAATAACCCCGCTCCTTGCTTAAGTACCTGCCACATAGAAAGGAAAAGCGGCTGAGCATAAAAAGCTCAGTGAACAGATATCAAACAAATAACAAAGCAGATCAAAAGCGATAAGATAAACAAAAGAATGTGAAGATAGAATACATATGGTGTCAATGGGTAATCAAAAGGTTATCAAAGTTTAAGTATAAAGTGTATGAATGTGGATTCAATATTTTACCCCAGACCCAAACAAATATCCAAACAAATAGTAGCCCAAAGGAGTGATCAACTCCCAAATGTGAAGGGACTGCATGCACGCATGCCCAATCACCAAACAAATATAATGTATCCAATCATAGTAGCCCAATCAAATATCAATCAAATCTAGAATGCATCCATACGCCCCTACAAACAAATCATAATAATAACGGCCGTAGCAGATAGCAGATAAGGGATGGTGTGATACATCTCTCCAACCACACTAGAGTCATAACATTGGTGCATCAATGCTACGGTCATGGACCCCCCATAACTGGGAACAAATAATACATGGGTAAATACTGAAGGGTCAAATAGTCAAAGTCCAAGTCAAAGTGTAGATGACAAGATCATAATCATATAGCCAAGGTTCAATATCAAGGGCTAATATCCAAGGTTCAATATACCAAAGGTCCAATTCAAATGTATCAAACAAAGATGTAATGTCAAAGGCTCAAACAAAGAGATCGAATGTCAATAGTCCAAAATAAGATAGACAAATAATAAAGAAGAGAGGTAAGGTCATGAGAGAGAGAATAGTTGCACTCTTGCTGAAAGAGTGCGGAATATCTGTACCTTTGCCGAACAAACAAACTAGGATCAAAAAAAGGAGAACGGATCACTCCCGCTGCACCGGACTTAGAAGAAAGTGGATACGAATTATGAAGAGTTCAATTTACATAAATTACCTCTTTTAGTTATCTTTCCATTCTTAGAAACTTTCCATATTTAGTAGCTTTCTATTTTAGGTAACTTTCTATATTTAGTAAGTTTCCACTTTAAGTAGTTTAAGCATCTTAGAAGACTTTCTATTTTTAGTAAGTTTCCTTATTTAGAAGGTTTCCAATTACAGACATGTTCAATATAATTAGTTTTACCATTTTAACAAGTTTTCATAATTAAATATGTTAAGGACTTCAATTATTACAAGTTTTTCAAGAATAGGGTTTCAAATGTGAAGTTTACATAATTAAGGGTTTAATGTGTCAATTTAGCAAGTTAAGGGTCACAAATGAAAATAAACATAATACAACACATATACATAAGTCACATAAGCCAATTATGCCAAATTTACATGTTACACCCTTTAGTTACAAAAGTTACATATTAATCCCTTACTTTACTAATTTACCATAATTAAACCATTAACTAATACAATCATCCCATAAGCACCACAACTATACAAAAATGGCAAATTCAGCCCCTCATACAATTTCAGGTCGTGACATGCCAAGTATCCCATATATACATTTTTAGTCCCTCTAGTTATAATATTTACAATTTAAACCTTTAAATTTTCTAATTAACATATAAACCGCATAATAAATCAAGTAACCTCATAAATCCACCAAGTATCACAAAATTACAATTCTGGTCCCTCTATTTTAATTAGGCCAAGAATAGAAAAATTACAATAATAACCCTTAAGTTTTCTAATTCACAAAATTAACCCTTAACTTATAAAACCATTATCATAATTCATTCAAAAACCCTAACAAACACATAATCATTACACCAATCATCATCATCATTATTTTAATCAATAAAAACAATATAAACCCTAATTTCATTTTATACAAGTTTAACCATAATCAATAACAATAAACCATTAACCTTTTTAATTCAACAATTAACAAAGTAATTATACAATCCTTATCCTATCATCATCATAAACATATTATCATCATCAAATATCAAAAACAGTTAAGAATTCATCAAATCATCAAAAACAGTTAAGAATTTCATATTCTTGAGTTATTATAATGTTGTAGTAGCTAAAATGTTATTTACTTGAAGTTACATAACCATGTTTGTGATTGTACGATAATCGTTTTTGATTTAGGGCTTGTTTGGTAAACGTACATCATTCTTCTAAATTTCAAATTGGAGGGTATTTTAATAATTTAATCATGTTATGAAAATGTGGGTTTTACAGTTATACCCAAACTCATTCCTAATAAACCAAAAGGAAAGTATATATAAGGATAAAATTATAGAAGAGTACGTTTCCTATTAGTTCAGTAATTCAAGTGAACAAATGAAAATTCAATAAATTAGACGCATTTTTTAAAAAGTTAATGACATCTTTGTCTATTAACTCTATGTAAAGGAGATGAACCCGTCGAAAAATCAAAATTGCTTTGGTATAATAATTTTAAAGGATTATTAAAAGGATTATGTACATAACAACATTGAAAAAAAATAAGGGTCGTCCAAAAATGTGGCCCTGTGCTAACGCACTTGTTGTACTCCCAGGTCGTCATCCCAATAATGACCCTCGATAAGTTAAAAGATAAAGTCTGAATGGCTTTTCAAATATTTTTATTTAAACTTCAAATAGAAATTACATGAGTTGTTGTCATATGTACAATTTATTATCATATAACTGTAACCCGCGCTTACATTTTAATATTTATAGTCCTTAATAAATTTAGACGTATTTAATTTTCAAACCCTTGTACGTACGAGTTAAAATTATAAAAAGAAATAACATGAGCCGTTATTGAACGCAAATAATATAAACTCACAAAGAAGTTGTTCGTTAATTCTTTTAAATAAGATTTATATAAACTTAGTTAATTCTTTTATATTTATATAGTTATAATACACTTGCGTGTGCGAATTTTTACATAAATTTTCATTATGTATGCATGTTTATTAGCGCGTAGTAACCCTTAAAAAAATGCGTTTACAAATATATTTATTTAAACTTTAAAGAAGAATTACATGTGTCGTTGTTATTCATATAATTTTGCGCATTTATTTTTATCTCACAGTAACCAGTTAGGTCGTGCACTCATTTTGATATTTATATTCTTGTTAATAATAATCTAATTGTATTTTACTTTTAAATCCGTGTACGCGCGGGTTAAAATTATAAAGGGAATAACATTAATCCTTACTGAATGACATTAGTATTAAAAAAAAAAAAAAAAAAAAAAAAAAAAAAAAAAAACTTTTGCGGATCTCCTTACTTAATCTTATAAAAATAAATAACTTGAGTCGTTCGCATACGTACAATCTCATGTATTCGTATAAATATTACGGTAACCCGTGTTATTATTTTAATATTTATAATTCCGTCCATATACAACGTATATGTTCGTTTTTATTTTTATTTTTCTATTATTATTATTTTTTTTTGTAATATAAAGTTTAGGGGTATTTTTTTTTTTTAAATTTTAAAGTTATTAAAGAACATGTAAAGTGATAAGTTTACTTAAGTTCTTATTACTTTTTTAAAATTTAACAATTAACGTTTTTTAATAGTTTTTTTTTAGTTGCATATATAAATTGACCGCGGTGATCGAAACTCTGCTCAGAACGACCTCGATGGTCAAAATCCCAGTTCTGCTGCCCCGACGACTCAGACTGTATCCTGTCCCCATCACGATTCCTCTTATTCGACACTCCACCCTCATGTAACAGCTCAATATGACGTGCCACATCACAAACCATCGACACATCAGCATACTCCGTATTAACAATGCAGTCAAGCACCCAACGCTTCAAACCCCACTTGTAGTAGCAAGCCTGTTTGTGTGCATCCCCAGTCACAGTAGGTCCAACGAAGCTGGCCAACCTAAGAAAACGCTCCATGTAATCCGCCGCATTCTCCCGATCTAACTGGTGGATCGTACTGTACTCCCTTTCATATCACTGCTATTTTGAGAAAGGGATATACCTTTTGTAAAAGGTCTCATGAAACACAGCCCAAGTACACGTCTCGACATAAGTGTCACCGCCCTTCGCCTGAACATGAGCCTTCCACCAATTGAGGGCATTACCCTCAAGCTTGAAAGCGGCTAATCGTGCTTTCACCTCATCAGGATAACCCACTACCTGAAACAACTTCTCACAATGAGTAATCCAGTCCTCCGCCTCGGTAGGAGTGACGGTGGACTTGAAACAGATGGGCTTCATCTTGTTGAAACGCTCAATCCACACATGAATATCCTCATTGTTGTTCCTAGCCCCATCAGTATTTCGTAAAGTCTCAACAATCTGAGGGATAGCAGCAGCTACTACTCAAGCAACCATACCCTCATAATCAGGAGGGTTATCACCACCAACGCCATTGCGTGTGTTCACCGTAAAAAACGATACCAAACGATTAGTGAAAGACCAATGACTATACGTACGAAAAAGAAAGGACGAAACGAAAGCCTAGTGTCTATCCAATCTTACAGGTCATGGCCTAAGCCCTAAAGATTCAAACCTGTCTCTCTAATAGCATAAATTGTAACGCCCCAACCCGACAAGGGTAGAAACATTACATTATGGCAACACATCAGATACAAACAGATTCAAATCAACAGCGGAAGTCTTAAATAAAATCATCAAAAAAGTATCAAAGGGGACTAAAACAACATCCAACGTCCCCAAAACCGAACAAAGGAAAGTACATTACAAATATCCAAAATCCGGAAATAAACGATAAGGAAATAAAGTTCTTTATTTAAAGAAAGCTGTAGGGTAAGTCCACTCTCTCTCATCCCCAAGCTAATAACCCCGCTCCTAGCTTAAGTACCTGCCACATAGAAAGGAAAAGCGGCTGAGCATAGAAAGCTCAGTGAACAGATATCAAACAAATAACAAAGCAGATCAAAAGCGATAAGATAAACAAAAGAATGCGAAGATAGAATACATATGGTGTCAATGGGTAATCAAAAGGTTATCAAAGTTTAAGTATAAAGTGTATGAATGTGGATTCCATATTTTACCCCAGACCCAAACAAATATCCAAACAAATAGTAGCCCAATGGAGTGATCAACTCCCAAATGTGAAGGGACTGCATGCACGCATGCCCAATCACCAAACAAATATAATGTATCCAATCATAGTAGCCCAATCAAATATCAATCAAATCTAGAATGCATCCATACGCCCCTACAAACAAATCATAATAATAACGGCCGTAGCAGATAGCAGATAAGGGATGGTGTGATACATCTCTCCAACCACACTAGAGTCATAACATTGGTGCATCAATGCTACGGTCATGGACCCCCCATAACTGGGAACAAATAATACATGGGTAAATACTGAAGGGTCAAATAGTCAAAGTCCAAGTCAAAGTGCAGATGACAAGATCATAATCATATAGCCAAGGTTCAATATCAAGGGCTAATATCCAAGGTTCAATATACCAAAGGTCCAATTCAAATGTATCAAACAAAGATGTAATGTCAAAGGCTCAAACGAAGAGATCGAATGTCAATAGTCCGAAATAAGATAGACAAATAATAAAGAAGAGAGGTAAGGTCATGAGAGAGAGAATAGTTGCACTCTTGCTGAAAGAGTGCGGAATATCTGTACCTTTGCCGAACAAACAAACTAGGATCAAACAAAGGAGAATGGATCACTCCCGCTGCACCGGACCTAGAAGAAAGTGGATACGAATTATGAAGAGTTCAATTTACATAAATTACCTCTTTTAGTTATCTTTCCATTCTTAGAAACTTTCCATATTTAGTAGCTTTCTATTTTAGGTAACTTTCTATATTTAGTAAGTTTCCACTTTAAGTAGTTTAAGCATCTTAGAAGACTTTCTATTTTTAGTAAGTTTCCTTATTTAGAAGGTTTCCAATTACAGACATGTTCAATATAATTAGTTTTACCATTTTAACAAGTTTTCATAATTAAATATGTTAAGGACTTCAATTATTACAAGTTTTTCAAGAATAGGGTTTCAAATGTGAAGTTTACATAATTAAGGGTTTAATGTGTCAATTTAGCAAGTTAAGGGTCACAAATGAAAATAAACATAATACAACACATATACATAAGTCACATAAGCCAATTATGCCAAATTTACATGTTACACCCTTTAGTTACAAAAGTTACATATTAATCCCTTACTTTACTAATTTACCATAATTAAACCATTAACTAATACAATCATCCCATAAGCACCACAACTATACAAAAATGGCAAATTCAGCCCCTCATACAATTTCAGGTCGTGACATGCCAAGTATCCCATATATACATTTTTAGTCCCTCTAGTTATAATATTTACAATTTAAACCTTTAAATTTTCTAATTAACATATAAACCGCATAATAAATCAAGTAACCTCATAAATCCACCAAGTATCACAAAATTACAATTCTGGTCCCTCTATTTTAATTAGGCCAAGAATAGAAAAATTACAATAATAACCCTTAAGTTTTCTAATTCACAAAATTAACCCTTAACTTATAAAACCATTATCATAATTCATTCAAAAACCCTAACAATCACATAATCATTACACCAATCATCATCATCATTATTTTAATCAATAAAAACAATATAAACCCTAATTTCATTTTATACAAGTTTAACCATAATCAATAACAATAAACCATTAACCTTTTTAATTCAACAATTAACAAAGTAATTATACAATCCTTATCCTATCATCATCATAAACATATTATCATCATCAAATATCAAAAACAGTTAAGAATTCATCAAATCATCAAAAACAGTTAAGAATTTCATATTCTTGAGTTATTATAATGTTGTAGTAGCTAAAATGTTATTTACTTGAAGTTACATAACCATGTTTGTGATTGTACGATAATCGTTTTTGATTTAGGGCTTGTTTGGTAAACGTACATCATTCTTCTAAATTTCAAATTGGAGGGTATTTTAATAATTTAATCATGTTATGAAAATGTGGGTTTTACAGTTATACCCAAACTCATTCCTAATAAACCAAAAGGAAAATATATATAAGGATAAAATTATAGAAGAGTACGTTTCCTATTAGTTCAGTAATTCAAGTGAACAAATGAAAATTCAATAAATTAGACGCATTTTTTAAAAAGTTAATGACATCTTTGTCTATTAACTCTATGTAAAGGAGATGAACCCGTCGAAACATCAAAATTGCTTTGGTATAATAATTTTAAATGATTATTAAAAGGATTATGTACATAACAGCATTGAAAAAATAATAAGGGTCGTCTAAAAATGTGGCCCTGCGCTAACGCACTTGTTGTACTCCCAGGTCGTCATCCCAATAATGACCCTCGATAAGTTAAAAGATAAAGTCTGAATGGCTTTTCAAATATTTTTATTTAAACTTCAAATAGAAATTACATGAGTTGTTGTCATATGTACAATTTATTATCATATAACAGTAACCCGCGCTTACATTTTAATATTTATAGTCCTTAATAAATCTAGACGTATTTAATTTTCAAACCCTTGTACGTACGAGTTAAAATTATAAAAAGAAATAACATGAGCCGTTATTGAACGCAAATAATATAAACTCACAAAGAAGTTGTTCGTTAATTCTTTTAAATAAGATTTATATAAACTTAGTTAATTCTTTTATATTTATATAGTTATAATACACGTGCGTGTGCGAATTTTTACATAAATTTTCATTATGTATGCATGTTTATTAGCGCGTAGTAACCCTTAAAAAAATGCTTTTACAAATATATTTATTTAAACTTTAAAGAAGAATTACATGTGTCGTTGTTATTCATATAATTTTGCGCATTTATTTTTATCTCACAGTAACCAGTTGGGTCGTGCATTCATTTTGATATTTATATTCTTGTTAATAATAATCTAATTGTATTTTACTTTTAAATCCGTGTACGCGCGGGTTAAAATTATAAAGGGAATAACATTAATCCTTACTGAATGACATTAGTATTAAAAAAAAAAAAAAAAAAAAAAAAAAAAAAAAAAAAAAAAAAAACTTTTGCGGATCTCCTTACTTAATCTTATAAAAATAAATAACATGAGTCGTTCGCATATGTACAATCTCATGTATTCGTATAAATATTACGGTAACCCGTGTTATTATTTTAATATTTATAATTCCGTCCATAAAGAACGTATATGTTCCTTTTTATTTTTATTTTTCTATTATTATTTTTTTTTGTAATATAAAGTTTAGGGGTATTTTTTTTTTTTTTTTTTTTTTTTTTTTTTTTTTTTTTTTAATTTTAAAGTTATTAAAGAACATGTAAAGTGATAAGTTTACTTAAGTTCTTATAACTTTTTTAAAATTTAACAATTAACGTTTTTTAATAGTTTTTTTTTTAGTTGCATATATTAATTGACCGCGGTGATCGAAACTCTGCTCAAAACGACCCCGATGGTCAAAATCCCGGTTCTGCTGCCCCGAAGACTCAGACTGTATCCTGTCCCCTTCACGATTCCTCTTATTCGACACTCCACCCTCATGTAACAGCTCAATATTACGTGCCGCATCACAAACCATCGACACATCAGCATACTCCATATTAACAATGCAGTCAAGCACCCAACGCTTCAAACCCCACTTGTAGTAGCAAGCCTGTTTGCGTGCATCCCCAGTCACAGTAGGTCCAACGAAGCTGGCCAACCTAAGAAAACGCTCCATGTAATCCGCTGCATTCTCCCAATCTAACTGGTGGATCGTACTGTACTCCCTTTCATATCACTGCTATTTTGAGAAAGGGATATACCTTTTGTAAAAGGTCTCACGAAACACAGCCCAAGTACACGTCTCGACATAAGTGTCACCGCCCTTCGCCTGAACATGAGCCTTCCACCAATTGAGGGCATTACCCTCAAGCTTGAAAGCGGCTAATCGTGCTTTCACCTCATCAGGATAACCCACTACCTGAAACAACTTCTCACAATGAGTAATCCAGTCCTCCGCCTCGGTAGGAGTGACGGTGGACTTGAAACAGATGGGCTTCAGCTTGTTGAAACGCTCAATCCACACATGAATATCCTCATTGTTGTTCCTAGCCCCATCAGTATTTCGTAAAGTCTCAACAATCTGAGGGATAGCAGCAGCTACTACTCAAGCAACCATACCCTCATAATCAGGAGGGTTATCACCACCAACGCCATTGCGTGTGTTCACCGTCAAAAACGATACCAAACGATTAGTGAAAGACCAAAGACTATACGTACGAAAAAGAAAGGACGAAACGAAAGCCTAGTGTCTATCCAATCTCACAGGTCATGGCCTAAGCCCTAAAGATTCAAACCTGTCTCTCTAATAGCATAAATTGTAACGCCCCAACCCGACAAGGGTAGAAACATTACATTATGGCAACACATCAGATACAAACAGATTCAAATCAATAGCGGAAGTCTTAAATAAAATCATCAAAAAAGTATCAAAGGGGACTAAAACAACATCCAACGTCCCCAAAACCGAACAAAGGAAAGTACATTACAAATATCCAAAATCCGGAAATAAACGATAAGGAAATAAAGTTCTTTATTTAAAGAAAGCTCTAGGGTAAGTCCACTCTCTCTCATCCCCAAGCTAATAACCCCGCTCCTAGCTTAAGTACCTGCCACATAGAAAGGAAAAGCGGCTGAGCATAAAAAGCTCAGTGAACAGATATCAAACAAATAACAAAGCAGATCAAAAGCGATAAGATAAACAAAAGAATGCGAAGATAGAATACATATGGTGTCAATGGGTAATCAAAAGGTTATCAAAGTTTAAGTATAAAGTGTATGAATGTGGATTCAATATTTTACCCCAGACCCAAACAAATATCCAAACAAATAGTAGCCCAATGGAGTGATCAACTCCCAAATGTGAAGGGACTGCATGCACGCATGCCTAATCACCAAACAAATATAATGTATCCAATCATAGTAGCCCAATCAAATATCAATCAAATCTAGAATGCATCCATACGCCCCTACAAACAAATCATAATAATAACGGCCGTAGCAGATAGCAGATAAGGGATGGTGTGATACATCTCTCCAACCACACTAGAGTCATAACATTGGTGCATCAATGCTACGGTCATGGACCCCCCATAACTGGGAACAAATAATACATGGGTAAATACTGAAGGGTCAAATAGTCAAAGTCCAAGTCAAAGTGTAGATGACAAGATCATAATCATATAGCCAAGGTTCAATATCAAGGGCTAATATCCAAGGTTCAATATACCAAAGGTCCAATTCAAATGTATCAAACAAAGATGTAATGTCAAAGGCTCAAACAAAGAGATCGAATGTCAATAGTCCAAAATAAGATAGACAAATAATAAAGAAGAGAGGTAAGGTCATGAGAGAGAGAATAGTTGCACTCTTGCTGAAAGAGTGCGGAATATCTGTACCTTTGCCGAACAAACAAACTAGGATCAAAAAAAGGAGAACGGATCACTCCCGCTGCACCGGACTTAGAAGAAAGTGGATACGAATTATGAAGAGTTCAATTTACATAAATTACCTCTTTTAGTTATCTTTCCATTCTTAGAAACTTTCCATATTTAGTAGCTTTCTATTTTAGGTAACTTTCTATATTTAGTAAGTTTCCACTTTAAGTAGTTTAAGCATCTTAGAAGACTTTCTATTTTTAGTAAGTTTCCTTATTTAGAAGGTTTCCAATTACAGACATGTTCAATATAATTAGTTTTACCATTTTAACAAGTTTTCATAATTAAATATGTTAAGGACTTCAATTATTACAAGTTTTTCAAGAATAGGGTTTCAAATGTGAAGTTTACATAATTAAGGGTTTAATGTGTCAATTTAGCAAGTTAAGGGTCACAAATGAAAATAAACATAATACAACACATATACATAAGTCACATAAGCCAATTATGCCAAATTTACATGTTACACCCTTTAGTTACAAAAGTTACATATTAATCCTTTACTTTACTAATTTACCATAATTAAACCATTAACTAATACAATCATCCCATAAGCACCACAACTATACAAAAATGGCAAATTCAGCCCCTCATACAATTTCAGGTCGTGACATGCCAAGTATCCCATATATACATTTTTAGTCCCTCTAGTTATAATATTTACAATTTAAACCTTTAAATTTTCTAATTAACATATAAACCGCATAATAAATCAAGTAACCTCATAAATCCACCAAGTATCACAAAATTACAATTCTGGTCCCTCTATTTTAATTAGGCCAAGAATAGAAAAATTACAATAATAACCCTTAAGTTTTCTAAGTCACAAAATTAACCCTTAACTTATAAAACCATTATCATAATTCATTCAAAAACCCTAACAAACACATAATCATTACACCAATCATCATCATCATTATTTTAATAAATAAAAACAATATAAACCCTAATTTCATTTTATACAAGTTTAACCATAATCAATAACAATAAACCATTAACCTTATTAATTCAACAATTAACAAAGTAATTATACAATCCTTATCCTATCATCATCATAAACATATTCTCATCATCAAATATCAAAAACAGTTAAGAATTCATCAAATCATCAAAAACAGTTAAGAATTTCTTATTCTTGAGTTATTATAATGTTGTAGTAGCTAAAATGTTATTTACTTGAAGTTACATAACCATGTTTGTGATTGTACGATAATCGTTTTTGATTTAGGGCTTGTTTGGTAAACGTACATCATTCTTCTAAATTTCAAATTGGAGGGTATTTTAATAATTTAATCATGTTATGAAAATGTGGGTTTTACAGTTATACCCAAACTCATTCCTAATAAACCAAAAGGAAAGTATATATAAGGATAAAATTATAGAAGAGTACGTTTCCTATTAGTTCAGTAATTCAAGTGAACAAATGAAAATTCAATAAATTAGACGCATTTTTTAAAAAGTTAATGACATCTTTGTCTATTAACTCTATGTAAAGGAGATGAACCCGTCGAAACATCAAAATTGCTTTGGTATAATAATTTTAAAGGATTATTAAAAGGATTATGTACATAACAGCATTGAAAAAAAATAAGGGTCGTCTAAAAATGTGGCCCTGCGCTAACGCACTTGTTGTACTCCCAGGTCGTCATCCCAATAATGACCCTCGATAAGTTAAAAGATAAAGTCTGAATGGCTTTTCAAATATTTTTATTTAAACTTCAAATAGAAATTACATGAGTTGTTGTCATATGTACAATTTATTATCATATAACTGTAACCCGCGCTTACATTTTAATATTTATAGTCCTTAATAAATTTAGACGTATTTAATTTTCAAACCCTTGTACGTACGAGTTAAAATTATAAAAAGAAATAACATGAGCCGTTATTGAACGCAAATAATATAAACTCACAAAGAAGTTGTTCGTTAATTCTTTTAAATAAGATTTATATAAACTTAGTTAATTCTTTTATATTTATATAGTTATAATACACGTGCGTGTGCGAATTTTTACATAAATTTTCATTATGTATGCATGTTTATTAGCGCGTAGTAACCCTTAAAAAAAATGCTTTTACAAATATATTTATTTAAACTTTAAAGAAGAATTACATGTGTCGTTGTTATTCATATAATTTTGCGCATTTATTTTTATCTCACAGTAACCTGTTGGGTCGTGCATTCATTTTGATATTTATATTCTTGTTAATAATAATCTAATTGTATTTTACTTTTAAATCCGTGTACGCGTGGGTTAAAATTATAAAGGGAATAACATTAATCCTTACTGAATGACATTAGTATAAAAAAAAAAAAAAAAAGAAAATAAAAAAGAAAAAAAAAACTTTTGCGGATCTCCTTACTTAATCTTATAAAAATAAATAACATGAGTCGTTCGCATACGTACAATCTCATGTATTCGTATAAATATTACGGTAACCCGTGTTATTATTTTAATATTTATAATTCCGTCCATATACAACGTATATGTTCCTTTTTATTTTTATTTTTTTATTATTATTTTTTTTTTGTAATATAAAGTTTAGGGGTAATTTTATTTTATTTTTTATTTTTTATTTTTTATTTTTTTTTTTAATTTTAAAGTTATTAAAGAACATGTAAAGTGATAAGTTTACTTAAGTTCTTATAACTTTTTTAAAATTTAACAATTAACGTTTTTTAATAGTTTTTTTTTAGTTGCATATATAAATTGACCGCGGTGATCGAAACTCTGCTCAGAACGACCCCGATGGTCAAAATCCCGGTTCTGCTGCCCCGAAGACTCAGACTGTATCCTGTCCCCATCACGATTCCTCTTATTCGACACTCCACCCTCATGTAACAGCTCAATATTACGTGCCGCATCACAAACCATCGACACATCAGCATACTCCGTATTAACAATGCAGTCAAGCACCCAACGCTTCAAACCCCACTTGTAGTAGCAAGCCTGTTTGCGTGCATCCCCAGTCACAGTAGGTCCAACGAAGCTGGCCAACCTAAGAAAACGCTCCATGTAATCCGCCGCATTCTCCCGATCTAACTGGTGGATCGTACTGTACTCCCTTTCATATCACTGCTATTTTGAGAAAGGGATATACCTTTTGTAAAAAGTCTCACGAAACACATCCCAAGTACACGTCTCGACATAAGTGTCACCGCCCTTCGCCTGAACATGAGCCTTCCACCAATTGAGGGCATTACCCTCAAGCTTGAAAGCGGCTAATCGTGCTTTCACCTCATCAGGATAACCCACTACCTGAAACAACTTCTCACAATGAGTAATCTAGTCCTCCGCCTCGGTAGGAGTGACGGTGGACTTGAAACAGATGGGCTTCAGCTTGTTGAAACGCTCAATCCACACATGAATATCCTCATTGTTGTTCCTAGCCCCATCAGTATTTCGTAAAGTCTCAACAATCTGAGGGATAGCAACAGCTACTACTCAAGCAACCATACCCTCATAATCAGGAGGGTTATCACCACCAACGCCATTGCGTGTGTTCACCGTCAAAAACGATACCAAACGATTAGTGAAAGACCAACGACTATACGTACGAAAAAGAAAGGACGAAACGAAAGCCTAGTGTCTATCCAATCTCACAGGTCATGGCCTAAGCCCTATAGATTCAAACCTGTCTCTCTAATAGCATAAATTGTAACGCCCCAACCCGACAAGGGTAGAAACATTACATTATGGCAACACATCAGATACAAACAGATTCAAATCAACAGCGGAAGTCTTAAATAAAATCATCAAAAAAGTATCAAAGGGGACTAAAACAACATCCAACGTCCCCAAAACCGAACAAAGGAAAGTACATTACAAATATCCAAAATCCGGAAATAAACGATAAGGAAATAAAGTTCTTTATTTAAAGAAAGCTCTAGGGTAAGTCCACTCTCTCTCATCCCCAAGCTAATAACCCCGCTCCTAGCTTAAGTACTTGCCACATAGAAAGGAAAAGCGGCTGAGCATAAAAAGCTCTGTGAACAGATATCAAACAAATAACAAAGCAGATCAAAAGCGATAAGATAAACAAAAGAATGCGAAGATAGAATACATATGGTGTCAATGGGTAATCAAAGGGTTATCAAAGTTTAAGTATAAAGTGTATGAATGTGGATTCAATATTTTACCCCAGACCCAAACAAATATCCAAACAAATAGTAGCCCAATGGAGTGATCAACTCCCAAATGTGAAGGGACTGCATGCACGCATGCCCAATCACCAAACAAATATAATGTATCCAATCATAGTAGCCTAATCAAATATCAATCAAATCTAGAATGCATCCATACGCCCCTACAAACAAATCATAATAATAACGGCCGTAGCAGATAGCAGATAAGGGATGGTGTGATACATCTCTCCAACCACACTAGAGTCATAACATTGGTGCATCAATGCTACGGTCATGGACCCCCCATAACTGGGAACAAATAATACATGGGTAAATACTGAAGGGTCAAATAGTCAAAGGCCAAGTCAAAGTGTAGATGACAAGATCATAATCATATAGCCAAGGTTCAATATCAAGGGCTAATATCCAAGGTTCAATATACCAAAGGTCCAATTCAAATGTATCAAACAAAGATGTAATGTCAAAGGCTCAAACGAAGAGATCGAATGTCAATAGTCCAAAATAAGATAGACAAATAATAAAGAAGAGAGGTAAGGTCATGAGAGAGAGAATAGTTGCACTCTTGCTGAAAGAGTGCGGAATATCTGTACCTTTGCCGAACAAACAAACTAGGATCAAACAAAGGAGAACGGATCACTCCCGCTGCACCGGACCTAGAAGAAAGTGGATACGAATTATGAAGAGTTCAATTTACATAAATTACCTCTTAGTTATCTTTCCATTCTTAGAAACTTTCCATATTTAGTAGCTTTCTATTTTAGGTAACTTTCTATATTTAGTAAGTTTCCACTTTAAGTAGTTTAAGCATCTTAGAAGACTTTCTATTTTTAGTAAGTTTCCTTATTTAGAAGGTTTCCAATTACAGACATGTTCAATATAATTAGTTTTACCATTTTAACAAGTTTTCATAATTAAATATGTTAAGGACTTCAATTATTACAAGTTTTTCAAGAATAGGGTTTCAAATGTGAAGTTTACATAATTAAGGGTTTAATGTGTCAATTTAGCAAGTTAAGGGTCACAAATGAAAATAAACATAATACAACACATATACATAAGTCACATAAGCCAATTATGCCAAATTTACATGTTACACCCTTTAGTTACAAAAGTTACATATTAATCCTTTACTTTACTAATTTACCATAATTAAACCATTAACTAATACAATCATCCCATAAGCACCACAACTATACAAAAATGGCAAATTCAGCCCCTCATACAATTTCAGGTCGTGACATGCCAAGTATCCCATATATACATTTTTAGTCCCTCTAGTTATAATATTTACAATTTAAACCTTTAAATTTTCTAATTAACATATAAACCGCATAATAAATCAAGTAACCTCATAAATCCACCAAGTATCACAAAATTACAATTCTGGTCCCTCTATTTTAATTAGGCCAAGAATAGAAAAATTACAATAATAACCCTTAAGTTTTCTAATTCACAAAATTAACCCTTAACTTATAAAACCATTATCATAATTCATTCAAAAACCCTAACAAACACATAATCATTACACCAATCATCATCATCATTATTTTAATCAATAAAAACAATATAAACCCTAATTTCATTTTATACAAGTTTAACCATAATCAATAACAATAAACCATTAACCTTTTTAATTCAACAATTAACAAAGTAATTATACAATCCTTATCCTATCATCATCATAAACATATTATCATCATCAAATATCAAAAACAGTTAAGAATTCATCAAATCATCAAAAACAGTTAAGAATTTCATATTCTTGAGTTATTATAATGTTGTAGTAGCTAAAATGTTATTTACTTGAAGTTACATAACCATGTTTGTGATTGTACGATAATCGTTTTTGATTTAGGGCTTGTTTGGTAAACGTACATCATTCTTCTAAATTTCAAATTGGAGGGTATTTTAATAATTTAATCATGTTATGAAAATGTGGGTTTTACAGTTATACCCAAACTCATTCCTAATAAACCAAAAGGAAAGTATATATAAGGATAAAATTATAGAAGAGTACGTTTCCTATTAGTTCAGTAATTCAAGTGAACAAATGAAAATTCAATAAATTAGACGCATTTTTAAAAAAGTTAATGACATCTTTGTTTATTAACTCTATGTAAAGGAGATGAACCCGTCGAAACATCAAAATTGCTTTGGTATAATAATTTTAAAGGATTATTAAAAGGATTATGTACATAACAGCATTGAAAAAAAATAAGGGTCGTCTAAAAATGTGGCCCAGTGCTAATGCACTTGTTGTACTCCCAGGTCGTCATCCCAATAATGACCCTCGATAAGTTAAAAGATAAAGTCTGAATGGCTTTTCAAATATTTTTATTTAAACTTCAAATAGAAATTACATGAGTTGTTGTCATATGTACAATTTATTATCATATAACTGTAACCCGCGCTTACATTTTAATATTTATAGTCCTTAATAAATTTAGACGTATTTAATTTTCAAACCCTTGTACGTACGAGTTAAAATTATAAAAAGAAATAACATGAGCCGTTATTGAACGCAAATAATATAAACTCACAAAGAAGTTGTTCGTTAATTCTTTTAAATAAGATTTATATAAAGTTAGTTAATTCTTTTATATTTATATAGTTATAATACACGTGCGTGTGCGAATTTTTACATAAATTTTCATTATGTATGCATGTTTATTAGCGCGTAGTAACCCTTAAAAAAATGCTTTTACAAATATATTTATTTAAACTTTAAAGAAGAATTACATGTGTCATTGTTATTCATATAATTTTGCGCATTTATTTTTATCTCACAGTAACCAGTTGGGTCGTGCATTCATTTTGATATTTATATTCTTGTTAATAATAATCTAATTGTATTTTACTTTTAAATCCGTGTACGCGCGGGTTAAAATTATAAAGGGAATAACATTAATCCTTACTGAATGACATTAGTATTAAAAAAAAAAGTAAAAATAAATAAAAAAAAACTTTTGCGGATCTCCTTACTTAATCTTATAAAAATAAATAACATGAGTCATTCGCATACGTACAATCTCATGTATTTGTATAAATATTACGGTAACCCGTGTTATTATTTTAATATTTATAATTCCGTCCATATACACCGTAGTTCCTTTTTATTTTTATTTTTTTATTATTATTTTTTTTTGTAATATAAAGTTTAGGGGTATTTTTTTTTTTTTTTTTTTTTTTTTTTTTTTTTTTTTTTTAATTTTAAAGTTATTAAAGAACATGTAAAGTGATAAGTTTACTTAAGTTCTTATAACTTTTTTAAAATTTAACAATTAACGTTTTTTAATAGTTTTTTTTTAGTTGCATATATAAATTGACCGCGGTGATCGAAACTCTGCTCAGAACGACCCCGATGGTCAAAATCCCGGTTCTGCTGCCCCGAAGACTCAGACTGTATCCTGTCCCCATCACGATTCCTCTTATTCGACACTCCACCCTCATATAACAGCTCAATATTACGTGCCGCATCACAAACCATCGACACATCAGCATACTCCGTATTAACAATGCAGTCAAGCACCCAACGCTTCAAACCCCACTTGTAGTAGCAAGCCTGTTTGCGTGCATCCCCAGTCACAGTAGGTCCAACGAAGCTGGCCAACCTAAGAAAACGCTCCATGTAATCCGCCGCATTCTCCCGATCTAACTGGTGGATCTTACTGTACTCCCTTTCATATCACTGCTATTTTGAGAAAGGGATATACCTTTTGTAAAAGGTCTCACGAAACACAGCCCAAGTACACGTCTCGACATAAGTGTCACCGCCCTTCGCCTGAACATGAGCCTTCCACCAATTGAGGGCATTACCCTCAAGCTTGAAAACGGCTAATCGTGCTTTCACCTCATCAGGATAACCCACTACCTGAAAGAACTTCTCACAATGAGTAATCCAGTCCTCCGCCTCGGTAGGAGTAACGGTGGACTTGAAACAGATGGGCTTCAGCTTGTTGAAACGCTCAATCCACACATGAATATCCTCATTGTTGTTCCTAGCCCCATCAGTATTTCGTAAAGTCTCAACAATCTGAGGGATAGCAGCAGCTACTACTCAAGCAACCATACCCTCATAATCAGGAGGGTTATCACCACCAACGCCATTGCGTGTGTTCACCGTAAAAAACGATACCAAACGATTAGTGAAAGACCAACGACTATACGTACGAAAAAGAAAGGACGAAACGAAAGCCTAGTGTCTATCCAATCTCACAGGTCATGGCCTAAGCCCTAAAGATTCAAACCTGTCTCTCTAATAGCATAAATTGTAACGCCCCAACCCGACAAGGGTAGAAACATTACATTATGGCAACACATCAGATACAAACAGATTCAAATCAACAGCGGAAGTCTTAAATAAAATCATCAAAAAAGTATCAAAGGGGACTAAAACAACATCCAACGTCCCCAAAACCGAACAAAGAAAAGTACATTACAAATATCCAAAATCCGGAAATAAACGATAAGGAAATAAAGTTCTTTATTTAAAGAAAGCTCTAGGGTAAGTCCACTCTCTCTCATCCCCAAGCTAATAACCCCGCTCCTTGCTTAAGTACCTGCCACATAGAAAGGAAAAGCGGCTGAGCATAAAAAGCTCAGTGAACAGATATCAAACAAATAACAAAGCAGATCAAAAGCGATAAGATAAACAAAAGAATGCGAAGATAGAATACATATGGTGTCAATGGGTAATCAAAAGGTTATCAAAGTTTAAGTATAAAGTGTATGAATGTGGATTCAATATTTTACCCCAGACCCAAACAAATATCCAAACAAATAGTAGCCCAATGGAGTGATCAACTCCCAAATGTGAAGGGACTGCATGCACGCATGCCCAATCACCAAACAAATATAATGTATCCAATCATAGTAGCCCAATCAAATATCAATCAAATCTAGAATGCATCCATACGCCCCTACAAACAAATCATAATAATAACGGCCGTAGCAGATAGCAGATAAGGGATGGTGTGATACATCTCTCCAACCACACTAGAGTCATAACATTGGTGCATCAATGCTACGGTCATGGACCCCCCATAACTGGGAACAAATAATACATGGGTAAATACTGAAGGGTCAAATAGTCAAAGTCCAAGTCAAAGTGTAGATGACAAGATCATAATCATATAGCCAAGGTTCAATATCAAGGGCTAATATCCAAGGTTCAATATACCAAAGGTCCAATTCAAATGTATCAAACAAAGATGTAATGTCAAAGGCTCAAACAAAGAGATCGAATGTCAATAGTCCAAAATAAGATAGACAAATAATAAAGAAGAGAGGTAAGGTCATGAGAGAGAGAATAGTTGCACTCTTGCTGAAAGAGTGCAGAATATCTGTACCTTTGCCGAACAAACAAACTAGGATCAAAAAAAGGAGAACGGATCACTCCCGCTGCACCGGACTTAGAAGAAAGTGGATACGAATTATGAAGAGTTCAATTTACATAAATTACCTCTTTTAGTTATCTTTCCATTCTTAGAAACTTTCCATATTTAGTAGCTTTCTATTTTAGGTAACTTTCTATATTTAGTAAGTTTCCACTTTAAGTAGTTTAAGCATCTTAGAAGACTTTCTATTTTTAGTAAGTTTCCTTATTTAGAAGGTTTCCAATTACAGACATGTTCAATATAATTAGTTTTACCATTTTAACAAGTTTTCATAATTAAATATGTTAAGGACTTCAATTATTACAAGTTTTTCAAGAATAGGGTTTCAAATGTGAAGTTTACATAATTAAGGGTTTAATGTGTCAATTTAGCAAGTTAAGGGTCACAAATGAAAATAAACATAATACAACACATATACATAAGTCACATAAGCCAATTATGCCAAATTTACATGTTACACCCTTTAGTTACAAAAGTTACATATTAATCCTTTACTTTACTAATTTACCATAATTAAACCATTAACTAATACAATCATCCCATAAGCACCACAACTATACAAAAATGGCAAATTCAGCCCCTCATACAATTTCAGGTCGTGACATGCCAAGTATCCCATATATACATTTTTAGTCCCTCTAGTTATAATATTTACAATTTAAACCTTTAAATTTTCTAATTAACATATAAACCGCATAATAAATCAAGTAACCTCATAAATCCACCAAGTATCACAAAATTACAATTCTGGTCCCTCTATTTTAATTAGGCCAAGAATAGAAAAATTACAATAATAACCCTTAAGTTTTCTAATTCACAAAATTAACCCTTAACTTATAAAACCATTATCATAATTCATTCAAAAACCCTAACAAACACATAATCATTACACCAATCATCATCATCATTATTTTAATCAATAAAAACAATATAAACCCTAATTTCATTTTATACAAGTTTAACCATAATCAATAACAATAAACCATTAACCTTTTTAATTCAACAATTAACAAAGTAATTATACAATCCTTATCCTATCATCATCATAAACATATTATCATCATCAAATATCAAAAACAGTTAAGAATTCATCAAATCATCAAAAACAGTTAAGAATTTCATATTCTTGAGTTATTATAATGTTGTAGTAGCTAAAATGTTATTTACTTGAAGTTACATAACCATGTTTGTGATTGTACGATAATCGTTTTTGATTTAGGGCTTGTTTGGTAAACGTACATCATTCTTCTAAATTTCAAATTGGAGGGTATTTTAATAATTTAATCATGTTATGAAAATGTGGGTTTTACAGTTATACCCAAACTCATTCCTAATAAACCGAAAGGAAAGTATATATAAGGATAAAATTATAGAAGAGTACGTTTCCTATTAGTTCAGTAATTCAAGTGAACAAATGAAAATTCAATAAATTAGACGCATTTTTTAAAAAGTTAATGACATCTTTGTCTATTAACTCTATGTAAAGGAGATGAACCCGTCGAAACATCAAAATTGCTTTGGTATAATAATTTTAAAGGATTATTAAAAGGATTATGTACATAACAGCATTGAAAAAAAATAAGGGTCGTCTAAAAATGTGGCCCTGTGCTAACGCACTTGTTGTACTCCCAGGTCGTCATCCCAATAATGACCCTCGATAAGTTAAAAGATAAAGTCTGAATGGCTTTTCAAATATTTTTATTTAAACTTCAAATAGAAATTACATGAGTTGTTGTCATATGTACAATTTATTATCATATAACTGTAACCCGCGCTTACATTTTAATATTTATAGTCCTTAATAAATTTAGACGTATTTAATTTTCAAACCCTTGTACGTACGAGTTAAAATTATAAAAAGAAATAACATGAGCCGTTATTGAACGCAAATAATATAAACTCACAAAGAAGTTGTTCGTTAATTCTTTTAAATAAGATTTATATAAACTTAGTTAATTCTTTTATATTTATAAAGTTATAATACACGTGCGTGTGCGAATTTTTACATAAATTTTCATTATGTATGCATGTTTATTAGCGCGTAGTAACCCTTAAAAAAATGCTTTTACAAATATATTTATTTAAACTTTAAAGAAGAATTACATGTGTCGTTGTTATTCATATAATTTTGCGCATTTATTTTTATCTCACAGTAACCAGTTAGGTCGTGCATTCATTTTGATATTTATATTCTTGTTAATAATAATCTAATTGTATTTTACTTTTAAATCCGTGTACGCGCGGGTTAAAATTATAAAGGGAATAACATTAATCCTTACTGAATGACATTAGTATTAAAAAAAAAAAAAAAAAAAAAAAAAAAAAAAATTGCGGATCTCCTTACTTAATCTTATAAAAATAAATAACATGAGTCGTTCGCATACGTACAATCTCATGTATTCGTATAAATATTACGGTAACCCGTGTTATTATTTTAATATTTATAATTCCGTCCATATACAACGTATATGTTCTTTTTTATTTTTATTTTTTTATTATTATTATTATTTTTTGTAATATAAAGTTTAGGGGTATTTTTTTTTTATTTTTTTTTTTATTTATTTTTTTTTTAATTTTAAAGTTATTAAAGAACATGTAAAGTGATAAGTTTACTTAAGTTCTTATAACTTTTTTAAAATTTAACAATTAACGTTTTTTAATAGTTTTTTTTTTAGTTGCATATATAAATTGACACATGTGATTTTATACTATTTTTTGCTATATAAAATTTAGATGATATTATCGAATTGAAGTCAGTTTTTGCTTTTATTAACCAATCAGAAAACTTTATATTAAAATTAAGTTCTGCCACCAAAAATATAAAAAATCTATTTTCTCATTTCCTATGACTTTGTCTCCTAAATAAACTAACAAAGGCCCAAATAATTGTTGATAAATTTAAAAGCCCAAACTTAGAATACTCTACGGGGACAAAGTGTCAAAATACTCGATACTCTACAAATGGTTTCCCGCCAAAAAGAAAGAAAATACCACAACTCTTTTTAAAATACTAACTGAGATTACATTAAAGTCGGATCTTACGAAGGTGTAAGCTTACATCAAAATATAACAAGCACTTGCCATCTTGAAAACATCTCCAACAACATACATTGTCCAAGCTGTTAGCAGGGGTAAATGTCATTCGTAAGGATTATACTAAGATAAAACATTCAAAAGGGAAGATGGCGGGTGCCTTGGTGGTTTGAAAGCACCGTGCTATCATGGAATCTTTTTTACTGGTGTGCAATCACAGAAACCTATATCTGTACGGAAAAAAGATACGTAGATTACAACTGTCATAGGGCTAATGCAAAAATATAAACTAAAAATATGCACTAGTTGATACAAAATCAACATTAAATCTGAAGTTAGGCGAAAGAGTTAAGGATCATATGGAGACTGTTTCTTGTACGCGGTCACCAGGCCGACTGTGGTTCAATACTTGCATTCCACGTGAACTTCTGTGCTGGAGACGCTCGTGTAACATCTCTGACATCTGGTCAAAAAATTCTGGGTCCCACCTGTGTATCAACAATGGATCTTCCGCGTAACATAAGTATATCGATGTCACAGCACTTTCAACCACCACCATTGCCAATCCAACCTACAAAAACAACATGGTTAATCATATCATTTACAGATATTGTGAGCTCCAGTTATAAGTTTTAACTTGAGTCTCCGTCCGGTAACACTTATATTTTCTGTTGTACAATTTTTGTGATGCAAATAAGTTGCCATTACACTCATAACTAATGAAAACGAGTTTACGGCTGTTTTGCAGGACTAACTTTGGTTTTATGGATAAAATGCACAATGATTCAAGAAGTTTGAATTTACTTACTAAGATCATGCCCATCAAAACCGCAGTCGTCCCCATCATGATAACTCGATCAGAATGTTTAATCCTGGTCATAATTACAGCACAAGTTCCAGTAATAAGCCCACCCAAGAGGGTGCCCATCAGTAAAACAGCACCAGAGCAATCATAGGCAATAAGTGCCTCGACACCAGTTGATTGGAATAATTCCCATGCGTCTCTTGCCGAGTGATTGAAGCTTTTGCCATAAACTGCAATCTAAAGGTAAACAAGGTACATGATTTGGTATAGGAAATCAGTAGACCATATGATCAAGTTTACTACTCATGAAATTGAAAGAAACATCAATGCACCTGCACATAGGCGTACTTGTTGAAGAAACGCACAAGGGTTTCAACTAAATGAAACAGGAAATCAACGCAGCACAGAAGGCATTCATTGTTGCCAATCTTCGACCTGAATCCCCTAATCTGGTATATAGAACCAAGTTATGCTTCATCTTTAAGATATGTTGCATAAGGAAGTCACCCTAGTTAAGAGGGTGTTTGGATTAGCTTATGAAACTGACATCAATTTTTACTCTTTGGATAAACAGATTCTATTTCTGATGACTATTTGGCAGTGTATGAGTCAAATACGCATTCTGGATTAGGGGTGAGCAACTTTAGAGACTTTTACTCTAATTAATAAACTGTCCTCTACCATTTGTTCCCATGGAATTCTATCTATTGATTCCTTTAATAATAAGGATTTGTCAAACACTCATACATTATGGGTTATCTGTTAATTACAACTTAAAACAGCAAAAACACATCCAAACACCATATTTAATAACCCATTATAGGACATCTAATTATCATTATTTTTCTTCAATATCACATAATCACTTTCAAAATTCAAAAACAAACACTCCCTTCCATATCAAACTAAAGAAAAAAGTGGTTGTATACAAAATGTGTTTACCTCCCAACGCAGTGTCCTAATAGCAGCTGTAAAAAGCGATCCATAACAGATGCTTCCAAAAGAAGTAGTCACAGCGTATCTTAACGATTGAAGCAGTGGGTTGCGAGGCATTGATGCTGCTTCTCGACCACCATGGCTGAGCACAAGAAACACCATACCAGATACTATGACATGAACAGTATTACAAAGAACTGCACCTGTCCAAAACAAACTCACTGAGAAAACCTGCATACAAGTTGTAGATTTCATCACATGAGGACAAACTTATTTCAACTAATGCCCGGAAATAATCTAATTCTGTAAGCAAAACTGGCCACCTCACCACAAGAAGCCACCAGCGTCCACCATCGCCAATGCTTGAAGCCACTATCCCAGATGCACCGAAAGACCATAAGGCTAGCCATAGGCACATGATAATCATAAATGCACATGCTATTCTCATAACCTCTGACAACTTCCATACCATCTTTACGGCTCTTTGCAGCACCAACATTGTAAATGGCAGTCTAAATAAAAATAAGAAATGCAAACATTTAATCGGTATTTGGAAAAGATACCAACAAGTTATAGTCTCGAGTATTACCTGTCTATGACTGATATGATATATAAAAACTGTAAACCAGAACCAACAGCAAAAGCAACACCCCAGAAAACTAATTTGTCCCAAAAGCACAAAACACTAAGAACTGCAAGATAAGTGGTTAATAAATGGACAAATATCTTCATCATCTGATTCGCACGTGAACCAAGCAACAACAACCAAGCCCACCCAAGAACCATTCCAATAGCAGCAGCAATAGCATAAAGTGGCCAATAGTCTTCGGTTAAATCAGCTTCGGTCCCGATGATCCTGTTTGTGTATTGATCTATTTTAAGTCTATCTTTTTTCCTAAACCTATTAAGTCCGAGTACCCCAAGTGCAAGACCTACTATAATCAAATGCAAAAGAAAGATCCCTAGCCAAAACACATCGTGCCAATGGCGTGATTCTCCAAAAGAGTTTCCCACTAAGGCTGAGTTACCACTATCTGCGCTTACGTGGCTATGCCCTGCACTCTATAATTCAAATTTACACCTCAATCAAATAGAGCACAACACATGGAAAATTCAGAAACAATCTTGACATCAATCAAACACACTTGCATATCGAAAACACGTCCCTAGGTTTTAAATACTTTCATATTCCTTCTAGTCACTAGTCAATGGAGAATCGCAAAATATGAAGCCAAATGCTTTTTTAGCAAGGCTGGTACTTTTAGAATAAATGCTGGTATAGAGGGTCTAGGAGATATAACATCATCACATATCGTATAATACCAGCACTAATGCACCGGATTCCATCAGAACTCCGCACTTAAGCGTGGGTGGGCGAGATTAGTACTGGCTTGGGTGACCCGCTGAGAAGTCCTCGTGTTGCATCCCTTTTTAAAGAACGGGAAGCAGCCTCTCTACCTTAGGTAGGGGTAGGGCTGTCTACATCTCAAACCTCCCCATACACCATGGAAGATGGTATTGGGACCTATAACCCGTGGAAGACGTTATTGGGAGTTACTTTACATATCGTATAATAGTTTTTTGACATAATATACTATATTTAGTAACTATTCGGGGTAATGTATCAGGAGGCCGTCAACTATTTTTCGTCTTTTCGTTAAGGATACCTAACTATCAAAACTACTCTATAAGCCACCCAAATATACATCCATGATCCATTTTCGTTTACACCAAATCCGCGTAAATTCTAATCACTTTTTAATTGTTGGATAACTTTACACTTAACAAACATATAACATAACCAAATATAGTTTTGCTTTCTAGAAAAAGGAAGTTTATCTACCTTTAGTTTTTATAAAATGCACCCTATGATCACATTTGATTTCATCCTTTTACTAATTAACTGCTAATTACCATAACTACAAAATAAAACACATCAACATAAACAAATAAAAAAGTGAGTGAGTTATTTATACCTGTGGGGCAGTAGTCATGTTACCGGAATCATCATCAGAAGATGAGGGTATACTTCGATTCATTTTTTGGATTCACTGTTTAGTTTTTTAGTAACTATGACTATGAATATATTATAAACAGTGAGTCAATGGAAGTACAAGTAAACTGCGTATGTTTGTTTGTCAGGGTTTGAACTCAAATGAAATGTTGTGGAAATTTGTTTTAACTGAATTTCAACGGCAACTTTATTTATTTATTTATTTATTTTTCTTTTTATTTTTCTACTACTAGTAGCGTTCTTTATTTGACGACTTTATTTGATTTGTGTTTAATATTTTCATAGCTTTTTTAATGAGATAACAACATATGGTTAACTTTTTGGTTGTATCATTGTCACTATTAAAATTTTGTTTTGGAAGAAAATTTGTACGCATGGTGATTTAATTAAGACGGTTTTAATTTTAAAATAATATTATGTCATGTCAAGTTAATGCTTAAAACATTGTTATATTATTTCTATAGAAAATTGTAATGCTATTATGTTTAAGGTATTTATACAGGCAATATTATATCATGTCAAGTTAATGCTTAAAACATTTTGTATTTTAAATAAGGAAAAATGACAAAAATAATCAATTTGACAAATATATTTTACTGCATTTTTTTTAAAACAAAATTAACCATGAAACTAGCAAAGTCTTGATCCATTTTGCTAATTAAAAATAAATAAAAATAAATAAAAAAATAAAAAAATTCAAAAGCTAGTTAATTTAAAAAAATATATATATTAGAAAGGTCAACCTTGCGGTTTTTATTTTTTTATTTTTAGAAATTGGATACTTGTTGAAAAATATTTGTAAATTTGTTATTTTTGTCATCTTCCTTTAAATAATAATTGTCCATCTTATTATTTTAACTATTCTCTCCTTACTTTTTAAAGATTTTTATAAATAAATTTTAAGTAATTACAAATCACTAGTTACTATGTACGAGCAAATAATACACTAACAAAAAAAAAAAAAAAAAAAAAAATGTTCGGTCAACGTCTGATTAATTAATTACATTATTAAAACACCATTTAAATGAAAAATACAATTTATTAAGTTTATTATACAAACCGATATAACACAAGTGTACTCTCATTTTCAATGTAAAGATATTACTGATATTAAGTTAATAGAATTTCAATGATTTTTAAAATGTTTTAAAATCTTATAAGATGTGTTTTTAGAGAATTAAATTTTTAACATAATTTAAGTGATTTTTAAAATTGGGGGTAACATGCAAAAATAGTCCCTAAACTATCACGGAATCGTAAAAATGGGACCGAGACAAAAAGTCACGCAAAACAGCCACTAACGTTACGCAAATTTGCAAAAAAGCCACCGAGAGGCATTTTACGTTAGTTTTCCCGTTAAGTGCCACATCACCGAGGGCATTATCATCATTTCTGGATCTTCTTATCTCCCGCCAACCTTTCGAGGACTATTTTTGCAAACAACGTAAACTATTTAGTTAAAGCAACTAGATTACTAGATTTGCTTTTTTAGAGTACATTAACTCCCCAGAAATTCATATCCGTTGTAAAGGAAATCAACCGTCAAACCCTAACATAAAAAAATAAAATAAAAAATCAAATCGGAACAACGAAACCCGGCTATGGCGAATAATGATAAGAATGATAAGGGAAAGTCTTTGTTTAGGGGGGGGGGGGGGGGATCATCCGAAAAGTCGTGGGGCAAGGTTTTATTAAATGATGAAGTCTTTGAGGATGTTTTGGATGCATTTGGTGATAAAGTTATTACCAAGTATGGTTCATATGCAAACATAGGGAAGGAGATGATTGAAGAAATTCTTCAATGGATGTGGAACAGAACCTTCAACAAACCAAATGTGGGTGCTAGCGGTGCCATATCTATTCCTACCATTGGAAGTGGTAGCCGTTGCTCCAATGAGATAGTTGTAGAGAAAAAAAGAGGGAGGGGAAGGCCGGTTAGGAGTGGCAAGAAGAAGAAGGAGGAGAGTCCTAATCCGACTATAGTCACTGAAAAAAGGAAGAGGGGAAGGCCTGTTGGGACTGGCAAGAAGAAGGAGGAGGGGAGTCCTAATCCGAGTACAGTTACAGAAAAAAGGAAGAGGGGAAAGCCTGTTGGGACTGGCAAAAAGAAGGAGGCTGGCAAGAAGAAGAAAAAGGGGAGTTCTAATCCGAGTACAGTTACTGAAAAAAGGAAGAGGGGAAGGGCAAATGGGACTGGCAAGAAGAGGAAGGTGAAGGAAAAGCATACGGATCTTGGTATGTTAATGTAGTATACTTCATTTATGTGCCATTTTAAATTTGTTTACGTAGGATGCTATGATATGTTTGATAGACTTTTATATGCATCCCCTTTCCTAGGTTTAGGATAAACAGAGTATTATGTTTTTAAGTAGGGTGTTACAATATCATAAGTGAGAGTGTTTGGCATTACTAAAGTACTGCTATAGAGAGTGTTTTGCATTACTAAAGTACTGCTACAGTTACTAAGTGTTCACATTGGTTATAAGTAAGTCTTCACATTGGTTCTAAGTAAGTCTTCACATTAGTTCTAAGTAAGTCTGATTATATATCTTGAGTGTCTCAGGAACAAAATAGATTGGTTTCTATATCACCACATTAACTTATTAACTAAACTACAACTATATGGTGAGATATACAACACTGCATTGCTCTGCTTCACTTGAGCCTGCATAATTGTTTCATTGACTACTTCTGCATTGACTTTAGCATGTATACCATTAGTTTCGTAGGTGCTGGTATGTCTTGACAGTTTGAATTTAAAATGTGTCAGATTTACTTGGTTATGGGGGTGAAGTTGTGTTCCGCATGCACAATAATGGAGTTTTTGAATTTGGTCCATTAAGGTATGTACAAGGGAATGTTTCTACAATTTGTGGCTTTGTCTGTGATAGATATGTCTTTAGCCTAGGTCTGGATGATATGTTTTCACGCATTAGGGGAGAAAAATGGGCTATGTTCTTTTGTTTGCATGGCAAATCATTAGAAGAAGGTTTGAAGCTGATTCACACAGACAATGATGGGCATACAATGATAGAGCTAGGTTGTTGTGCCGGTTTTGTAAACTTGTTTGTTGCTCACACAAAACAGGTGTTATCTCCCTACTATTTAAACAACATTGATGCAGAGGGTGATGGTGGGGAGGTTGTCGGGTGGGTAGAAGAAGATGCTAGCTTGCGGTGCTCTATTACTTCAACTCCTTTTAGGACTAGCACTTCAAAAACTTATAGGAAAGTGGATGATGTTGATGCTTCACAACCAGAATTCGAGAAGCATAAAAAGAGGGTGAAGAGGTCTGTGGATAAGGGAAAAGGAAAGATGGTTGATGAGGATGATGTTGTTAACAGGAACAAACCGGCTGGTATTGTCATTAGAGACGGTGGTTCTATGAAGAACCCAGCAGGTGTTGGTTCAGTGAATGTGGGAGCAAAGGGTGGTGGTATTTTGAGACCAAGAATCACTAATTGCGTAATGGGTCTACGGGCACCATGATCAATGGGTAATAATGTGGTGTTATTTTGACTAGGTGAGTCTAATGAACTGTTTAGCAAATATTTTGTACACATTGCATTGCCTATTATATTAACCTCATTTCATTGCATATATTGACTGTGCAAGTGTTGTTGATCACATGTTGGTTCATCCAGTAGAAGGTTTGAAGATTGACATATGGGTTCATCCATTGGGAATATGTAATGTGTAGAAACTAAAACACTTTAATTTGGTTGTATTTAATAATGTAATTCGACTAATGTAACTTGAACTATTCTACCTCTGTTTCGAATACACCAAAGGGTGTGGGCAGGCATTGTGATAGGTTCATCTTTTTGGTACATGTCGAACAATATTATGTAAATTGAAGTATTTCATATGGGGTTAAATGTTTAGTCAAGCTTGACTCCTATGCATAATATGTTTGTGTTTGTTTTGTGGTTCTGTTATTTGCTTCGATTAGTAGCAATTAAACGTATGTGTTTGTGTATTGTATTATGGTTTCAGTTCTGTCAGTTTCATGTTTGTGAATGTGTTTGTGATACCAATTGAACAATGTATATCAAGACAAACGGGATCAAACGACCCCTTCCATTCATAAACCATAAGGATACATTTACAACCTTAGGGGAAACCACAACCCTACCTACATCTATCTAGCTTACGACACTACGACAGTGGCACCAAAATGAACAAAAGAAACCACAACTCCACAAGTGCCCAACCACCTACTACCTACATTCATCATACACAACAAAAGAACCCATCCCAGCCTCCAGCACCAACCCCTTCACATGTACGTTTGCCTCACAGCAAACTCAATCTTGGAAACAATGTTGTCGTTTGTTTGCCTAAGCATCCTCATAAACCCCCTCATCTTTCTCATATCAGCTGACTGAATCCTCTTAAGCTTGTTCACATTGGCCCTTGCAGTTCTCGAGCCCCTTAAGTTTTGGAGCTCCAAAATCAGGTCCCCCCTAATACGGAGCATATTAGACAGCTTTTAGCACCTACTCATCAACTCTTGTGCATGATGAATGTCCTCCTCAACCTCTCGCTGGTAATGGGTTAACATCATTTCCGATATGACAAACGAGTTACAGGCAATCACAAGATCAAGACAGTGAGACATGTTACTGGAAAAGGAAATGATAATTATTTGATTACGGGTGTGTTTGTGTTTCTGCTTGTATGTGTGTGTGTGTGTGTGTGTGTGTGTGAAGGCTTTGACAATTTAATACGAAAACATGAAAATAACTTTGCAAATTAGCCATTGAGGTCATGTCACAATTACACCGAAAGGTTGGCGGGAGATAAGAAGATCCATGAAATGACGATAATGCCCTCGGTGATGTGGCACTTAACGGGAAAACTAACGGAAAATGCCTCTCGGTGGCTTTTTTGCAAATTTGCGTAATGTTAATGGCTGTTTTGCGTGACTTTTTGTCTCGGTCCCATTTTTGCGATTTCTTGATAGTTTAGAGACTATTTTTGCATTTTACCCTTAAAATTGGATATGATATCTTTATTTTAAAATAACTTGCGACGACAGGCAATTGTCAGCTACTTTAACATCATACTTCCATAATATACCAACTACCCGCTTCTGTATTGCCACAATATCACGTAAGTAATCTACAGTTTTTATGTAAGTTAACTTGCTATTGCTTAAATTATTCAAAACTAAAATTGTCATAATCCGTAAAATTATTATATTATAAAATATAGAACTGAAAAACATTTCTCGATGAAATTTTAATTGCATGATACCCGCCGACTTAACATGCGGATACCCTGCTAATCACCAGTTATGCATGTTTTATTTTCTTAAACCTAACCTTCAAGTCTATGTTTTGCAAAACACTATTTTATATAGGAAAAAAGGTTTCATTTTTCTTTTACTTATATGCAAATTGAGAAGTTACACTTTTTAGTACGTGTAAGACCTAACTATATCCTCTTTGCCTTGAAAAAAAGAAAAACTAAGCATCAACAAGATGTTTTTTGTTGGGTAAAATGATTTCTTACCTCGGTAAATATATTACTCAAAAAACCGATTAAGTACATGAATGTGGCATAATACCATATTAGTTAGAAAAAAAAGACACTATTATGCAGACTACTAACTAGATATATCGACATGCCGAATACATGAGAAACAATCAACACATAGACATTAAAAAAAGTTCAACCTAGTATCAATGTCTTCATAAGCATCTACTTGATGCTCCGCATATGACACGCCACTAATATTCCACTTCGCCAACATTTGAGCCACATTATGCCTTCTTTTAAAATTTACATTCTAAACAATGATGTCTTGTACCTGTGAAATAGTACGAGCGTGATTCTTGAATAACCGAAGATTTCTTTCCTGCCAAATAAAATACGTCGTTGCAGCAAGAACCAAACGAGCAACAATACTAGTGATGGAGCGTTTATTAAAAGACTTCAAATGAATCAAAAACCGTATATGAGATGAATATTGACATTCAAAAAAGATATAGCTATGAGAATCGGGAACAAGTTTGCAAAAGGGAAAAAGAAACAAGTTTAAGTTGGTTGAAGCACCAACATCCCATTGTCGAGTATCTTGCGTCTTCAATCTCTCCCTCATAATAAGCCAAACTAGAAAAGCATGGCGTGGAATACATTGAGAAAACCAAACAACCGAAGTCCAGTCGACGTCATTACCCCTAGGACGAGTTACATCCCAAACAACATGAACATAAAATTGATGAGCATTACCATCTAAATCTTTCCAAACTAAATAATCCTCACGATCTTGAACAAGATTTGGAACAATAACTTGTAATAAGTTTTGGGACCTGGTATACCACAATTCGGGCCACGCCAAAGAACCATCACTAGTTAAATATGAGACAATGTTAGATCACGAGTAACCATCCTTAGCAATTAAACGAGGAGTGAGATGATGATATAAAGGACAATGCTTAGACTATGTATCAAACCAAGCTGACACATTTCTACCATTAGCCAAGACAGACCATGTATATGGCCTAACCAACTATTGAATTTGAAGGATCTTCCTCCATCCCCAACTCATTCCCCAACAGAGAGGGATATCCTAAAATTCCGACCTTGGAGTTTATATGCATAAATCCAACGAACCCAAAGCGAGTCTTTACAAGTAACGATATTCCATGACCCGCAAAGGATAGAACTTTGTTCTAGACCCCAATCCTATTCTTAACACTTTCAACAAGAATTCTACAATTGCGGTTAATAAGTTTGATGAAATACGGGGGACTACAAGGTACTTAACTGGAAGCTTACCCTCAATGAATGGCATAACATTTAAAATAGAAACTTTAAGTGATTAAGTACATTACAAAGGTATGCCTTACTCTTAGGGATACTAGGCACCAAACTAGAAACACTTTAAATTCGCCCAATGCATCGATAATGAACTTTGTAGTTGCCACATCTCCTTTAGCAAAAGAAACAAGCCGCCTGGAAAGCAAATTGTAATGATCTTTAGATTAGAACACCAATTATGATACATAAACCCTTCTACATTCGCCACTCTCATCTGCATATAAGCGTTAGAATTTCCATAACCAGAGTAAACAAATAAAGAGACATTGGATCTTCTTGACGCAACCCACGTTTTCCTTTAAAATATCCATGGAGAACACCATTGATACTTAAAGTAAAAGAAGTGCTAGTAACACACTCCATAATACACTTATTCATCGACAACCCAAATCAGAACCTTTTGTAAAAAGCACCAATCAACAGTATCGTAAGCTTTCCGAATGTCTACTCAACGGCGAGGGCCTCTATCTATATGGTAATTATGCATAAACTTCTGTGTAATAAGAATATTATCTGCACTCAATCTCCCCATCACAAAAGCCGATTGGTTGTCACTAACAATATAATTCAAACCCTCTTTAATCTGATTAATAAATTAATTTACTAATGAATTTATAAAGAACATTGCAACAAGAAATAGGGCGATGATCATTGATTTGAGAGGGTGTTTTTACCTTTGGGAGAAGAGCAATTACAATATGATTAAGCTCTTTTAAGAGTTTCCCTTTACAAAAAAATTCACGAACTACTTTACACACATCCCCTCCTACGATATTCGAAGCTTCTTTAAAAATTTAGACGTATAACCATTTGGTCCCGGAGCTTTATTATCACTAACTGAAAACAATGCACACTTTACCTCCGCATCCGATATCGGGGGAACCATATGATCAGCCTCGATGGGATCTAGGGACTTCGAACATCAACCTGGAATGTCCAATGGAGTCGCCTCACCAACAGTGCCAAGAAATTGGCTATAATAGGCCACAAATACATATGAGACATGTTTAGGGACGGACCTACATGGATGCCGGGTGTGGCAAGGGCCACATCCAATTTTGAGTCACGCGATGTAATTTTTTTCAAAGGGTGAAAGCTAATTTTTTTCACGCAGTGTAAATAAAGTTGTAAGTGGTGGACCTCAAATGAGTTAGTTGGGGTTAGTTGTGAATAAGGAGAGTTAGTTGTAGAGGTTTGTTAAAGTGATGTGGCACACCGTGAACCCTAAATGAGGAGGTTAGCCTCTTCACGACACCTTGTGCTCTATATTTGGTTCATGATGTTAGTAAATTTTACAATTTATGACAATTTACCCCATATTTTACACGTGATTATTTGATTTCATTTATGCCAATAGGAGAGTACTTTCACGTACTTGTACATCATCCTATTACAACTTATTTGATTAACTTATTTGATGGTTCTTTTGTTATTCACTTAAGAGCGTCCGGTGTGGAGGTTGGATCGTCGTCGCCGTCTTAGGTGGCACCTTCGCCGTGCTCGCCGCCACACCAAGGCAACTCGGCGTTGGTCGTCGTCCAAGTTATACTCGTGGCCACAACGAGCATATAATCTGACAAAATGGCAGCGTCTTTCTTTTTTCTATTTTTTTTTTTTTTTTTTTTTTTTTTTTTTTTTTTGGGTTTTATATCTTTTTCTTTTTCTTTTTATTTGGGTTTTCTTTCTAAACTTGTGTTTGCATTTTTCATTTTGCAGGTATAGTGTGTATTTAGTGTGTGTGTTTGCAGGTGAAAGGTAAAGAAGAAGACTCAACTATGTTTTTGTTGTTTTGGTCCTTGTGGTTTCGTTTATTTGCAGTTTTGGTCCTTGTGGTTTTCTTATTAATATTTAAAGTGTTTTTTTATTTTTATTTTTATTTTTTTTAGCAGCTTAAATTTTTTCAAAATATAAGCATAATATTTTAATTTTAGTTATTTTTGTTTTGATTTAAATAAATTTAATTTGATTGAAAAATGAATAAAAAAATTAAATGGGTAAGTGGTGGGGCCTAAATGAAGAGGTTGAGGTTAGCTGTTTAGTGGGGGTTAGTTGTAAAGAAGTGTTGGGTGATGTGACACACGTGAGGCCCGTATAAAGAGCACAAGCTAGCCATCCTGATGCTCTAATAGACCGAATCTCATCAAGTAATAACTTCATACACTATTATAAGAGACAAGACCATACACTATTAGAAGAGACAAGACCCCTACTATCGCTAAAGGTCAAATCAGTTGGCTTAAGGGCCATTGTCACATCTTAAAACTCGACGAAATTTATACAACACCAAGCTAACTCTATACACTATTAATGCACTTCACTTTTTAGTTGTTTAATTTTATCGAGAAGATAAGAATAAATTAAATGACAAAGATACACGTCTTCGTGGCACAAATTGATATCACAATTTCAAATTTATTTGTGTCAATTTGTATGTTCTTATTTAGACTTGTAAACTTACACTCGTATCACATTATTTTTTGGAACGAGCATGTAAAAGGCACTAAAAAACTCGTTTTATTATTAAAAAAAGTTATAGTACATATTTCTTTATGAAAAGCTATGATATTTCACATGTGCATGTGTAAATATATTTACTGCACTATCAAGGTAGGTAAAAGATCTAGTGAAAAAAAAAATAATAATAATAAATGAGAATGATCAAAAAAAATTTCAATCTCACAATTCAAATGAGTGGAGAAAATTTAAAAAGAGATACATGTTTGTAGCTGTATCTAAAATTTCAAATTTGCAATCGCAGGTTCTTCTCACTATTATCATTTTAGTTTTATTTATCATTTTAACCAAACTCTTGCTATCAAATCCACAAAATCCCTTTTGTATCCGTATTCATTATACTCACGTGAGACATATACCTTTTCACAACTTTTTTCGTATCATTTATTTGGACAATATTAATAACTAGAATGCATGCATACAAAATTATGCTTAACTATTTTAAATTTGTTCTAAACATGTCTTTGATCATCTTAACATCCTCAATCTAGTTATGCGAATAAGAGCATAATCATTCATGGACGGAACTTAGGAAGGTAGCCCCTCAAAATTTTTGACCCTATGTACATTTTATACTTTTTTATATATGGTTTGAATTATTTTTAATACAAAAATTTCAACGTAGTGTATGTTGGCCCCCTAAAATAAATAGTAGTACTTTTCAAGTTGGCTTCATCACCAACAGTGTTTAAGTTCCGTCCCTGTAATCATTCTTACAAGTTTGAAGCCATAAAAGTATAACACTATCATATGATCGGTTCCCGGTCATTGAACTTGCAATGCTCTCATTGAAAAAAGGTAACTGTAATGAATTTAACATAAAACTATGGATTAAAGAAATGAGATTACTAGTGACGTAGCAGCAACTAGGAAGCTCTACACCTCAAGTTCAAGTCACAGACGGACACGTTTATACTATGCTATGTAAAGTAAAGTAAAGTAACTCCCAATACCGTCTTTCACGAGTTATGGGTCCCAATACCGTCTTACACGATGTATAAGGGAGGTTGAGACATAGACAGCCTTACCCCTACCTAAGGTAGAGAGGCTGCTTCCGGTTCTACCAAAGGTAGAAAAGGACATCCGGCCTTGCAAGGGGTGAGGATCGAAACTTGTCCCTGACCCACTTATTGTGTCGGGCCTCCTGTACCTTGATGGCTTGATTCATTCACTTCCCACCCAGTGTTGAGAAGGTGCCAGTTGTTGCTTGATCGCGTATATGGCCTGAAGGCCCAATAACCAAATGAACTATGTTCGTAAGGACTACACTCATCGGATACGGACGGAGAGCCCAGACAATGCCGCCCCTCATCCTGATTTCACGGGATTGTGTCTACCACGTGGTCATCCTAGCTGGCACCTAGTCTAGAAATAGTGTGGCTCGCCACAGCTTTGATGTCAGAAATAGTGGCCTAGTCGTACTATGCACAATGACGAAATAGTAACCAGGTACAGTTATGAGGTAATATAAATACCTCCTCATTTATTCGCACACATTATTAGCATTTACTCCACTTACACACACATTTATTACTCTTACCTTTTAATATAACCCCATACTTACTCTCACGCCAGAGCTTGGTCCTTGGATAACACCCAGGGCGAGACTAACGTGTTTGTTGTGTTTGTTCAGATACCGAAGGACCTTCAAGCTCAACATGATCTTCCATCCACCTCTGCAGTTCCATAGTCATCCCCACCACAACAGCAGTAGCAAAACACCTAAGTACGGTGTACAAGTGTGTTTGTATGGTGTACTTCATCCAGGGAAACCAGATTTCTGGTTCTGTTTTAAGACAATTTCAAACATTTATTCTGATGGTCTGTAAGCATGCCTCTGTTGGCATTTGAAACACAAAACAATATCTGATGATGAAACAAACAATGTAACTAGTATAATATATATAATTAAGTAAATGCGAATAATTTGCATTAATAAATTAATAAATAACATATATATAATCTTTTGCTAAGATAAATATTGTGTGTTTTGTTTTACTTTGTTGAGTTTATGTGTAGGATACGAATTAAGTACGAAGGCTACGCTTGCTTCGTACAATTTTGCTGAATTTATCATGAATCGGGAAGTATTTCACTCATTCCTATTTATCATTTTTTTTTATATATTTTATCACATTGAGGACAATACTCATAATAAGTATGTGAGGGGGGGGGGGGGGGGGGGGTTTGAGATAAATTGAAAATGTTAATAGTATAAATAATTCAAATTAAAGTTTTATTAAAAAAAGTGAATTTTAAACTAAGTGCGCCGGTTTTTCAAAGCAGCACGCCGCACTTACCCCTTTTTTTTTTTTTTGGAAGATAAGATTATCTTAGGTCATTTAAGCTGATTCGACTCGAAATTTATAGCATTACTTGTATGTTCGTATCCATTACCACTAAAATGTGAGGAATTTTCAGCCTTTATGTCCTATTGTGCTAGTTTCTTTATTTACGAGTGTGCCGGTGATTTGTTAATTCTAGAACTTGTACTTGAAATCTTTACGAGACTGTAGTGAGATCACATTCGTGTGGTATAAGTAATTTTAAATGATAAAGAGGCATTAGGATTACACCAAATAGCCATCCGATAAATATATCATTAGCTAGTTACACTGATTAGCTAAACCACTCTATAAACCTTATTGTAGCACTTATCTTTAATGCTAGATACCCTTAGTAAAACACTCAGAGCCAATCTTTTCGTTTCTTTTAATCCAGAAAAAGAAGAAAAATCTATACAACCTATTAGCCTTAAAACCTAAACCCAGTTGGAAGTCCATGGAAAAGAAGAAAAAATATAGAGATAAAGGAAAAATAAAGAATAAATTGTGGTGATACTATTTTAACGAAGTACGAAGGTTCCAAACTTCTTGTTTCATTTGAAGTTGTGTATTTGGCGAAATAAAAAGATGGTATTTGGCGAAATATGTGCCAAAAGAGAAGTGAGATCGATATGAAGAAATATTTTGGACTCTCAACTTATTTTCATTTTAAAACAATTTCATTATATATTCATATGCCTTATTCATGCCCTTATTACCCTAAGCCTAACATTATAAACCCAAATAAAAGTCCTCTTTTGATATTTTTACTTGGTGCTTACGCTACGTCGGTGCAGTTTAGTTTCTTGTACAAGCTTATGGTAATTTAATTAAACCACATCTGAGTAATTGAGTGTGATTTCCTTATACCCATTATTTCAACATATATGAGTGTGAGTGAATTATATTTACCACTTTCATGAGATGCTTAGTCGCGTTATCTTAGCTTATGATTCTTTGACCTTCTTATTCTTCCACAAATATAAAAACAATCAAAATATTTTAAGGAATTGCTTGAGGCAAGCAATAGTCAAGTATAGAGGATTTGATAGTGCTCTAATTATACATATTTATTCCATCGTTATACATTATTTATCTACTAAATTATATAGATTATTATGCTATTTGTATAGAATTGGTACTAATTTGGTTGCAGGGATGATTAAGAGAAGAAATTAAGAATATGGCTTAAAACCATTAAAAACGACATTAATCATTAGAAGGAAGGACTTGGATTGAAAATACTTAATTGAAGACCCAAGTACGCCGTGTGAAAAACTAGAAGGGGGGTTGAATAGTTTTACGTCTTTTTAATTTGTTATAAAAGTTTGCGTGTTTTGTTTACTTACAAAAATTATAGATTCGATATTATGTGAATTCAAGTCTTGCACAATATAAACAAATATAATTGTAACACCCCAACCCGTCAAGGGTAAAGATATTACAATAAATAGTGTCCAACAGAGCAAATCACAAGCTTAATACTTTATCAATACAATGAGTACAAAGGTTACAAATGAATTCCAAAATTAGGAAGATATGATAATAAAACCAAGTCCATTATGTAAAGGAACTCTAAGGTTGGTCCACACTTTCTCATTCCCAAAGCTAAACCCCGCGTCCTAGCTTAAGTACCTGCCGCATGGAAAAAGAAAGCGGCTGAGCATAAAAAGCTCAGTGAACAGATATTAACAAAATAACAACCGATACAATAGAGTTAGGAATAATCAAAGGGATATGAAGATACGATTACATGTGGTATCCAAAAGGGAAATCAAAAGATGACATGGTTAAGTGTAAAGCATAGTGTATGTAAGTTTTCAGTATTTTACCCAAGGCCAATCAATACAATACAATACAATAGTAGCCCAATATGGAGTGATCAACTCCCAATATGTGAGGGGTTGCAATGCACGAACCCAGTCACCAATACAATATGTAGCAATGTAGACAATGTAGTAGCTCCAATAATCAATCAATCAATCAATCAATCAATACAATACAAATCTAGGATGCATCCATACGCCCCCGTAGGCTAATAACAATCACAATCAAAGCAGTAGTCAATAGTAGATCGGGGACGGCGTAGTACATCTCTCCAACTACGCTAGAGTACATAACATTGGTGCTTCAATGCTATGGTTATGGCTACTCCATAACAAGTAATACCCCGGGTAAATATTGAAGGGTCAAGTGGTCAAGGTTCAATATCAAAGTTCAGTTTCAAAAGTTTATTGTCAAGGTTCAATATCAAGGTTTATTATCAAAGGTCCAATATCCAAAGGTTCAAATACCCAAAGGTCATTATCAATAGATCATAGGCCAATATCAAGGGGCAGGTCAAAGGACCAATATCAATGGGTCAAATCAAAGTTCAATATCAAGGTGCAATAATATAAGGAGAGGGAGAAAGTCATGATAGAGAAATAAAGTTGTACTCTTGCTGAGAGAGTACGGAATATCTGTACCTTAGACCGCCAGTGCACACACACAGAAACAACAAGATCAGAAGCAAAACTCCTTCTTCGGCGAATCTACATGAATACGATCGTCTTATTGTTAATAACTTATTTTAAATCAGATTACACATTTTAGTCGGCTTTCCATTTTTAGTAACTTGACAAATATAGTAACTTCCCGAATTAGTAACTTGCCATATTTAATAAGTTTTCCGAAATAGTAATTTAATGTTTTAAGGTTATAATTGACAATTAATAGTATTTAAGGGTTAAAATGACAATTTTAATAGTTTAGAGTTAATTACGTCAATTTGGTAAAGTTTAAGGTCAAAATGAAAGTTATCAAAATTAAATATTAAAATGTCAAATTAAATAATTTTAAAATTTATAATATAACTTTATATTAAAAGATTATTTTAGACCTCGTAGTTCATAGTTTATTTATATATACACACGACATCATTAAACACCGCGACGAACCACAAATATAATTTCACACGTCTATCCACACGACTACATAAGTATACATACGCCACCGATTCAACACACGACATATGAAACCGTATAACATGCTCCTCCTTTAGTATTTCATATATATACTTCGCATGCCATGCATAATACACCAATCTCCCTCCTTTCTTCTCGAATAAAAAAAATAAGCACACCACTTAATATTTTCTTAGGTCCCTTTTTCATTATAAAACTATTATGAATGTACATTTATATAAAGGTCATGCTCAAAATGAAAGTATGCGTTTCATGACTAAACGTATATTTAATACTTTGTCCATTTTATCAGTTCTATATTTTGTACTCTCATTTGGCATGCAAAACTTTTTTTTTTTTTTTTTTTTTGCTCGAATAGGATTTAGGGTAACATGTTTACGTCGAACAAAGATAGGTCAACTCATAAAAAACCAATTCGAATTACAAAACATATGGGTCGACTATATGAGGGTTCCAATTCATTATCTCATGTGACTATCCATTATTTACCATTTCATGCGACATAAGTATTTACTCCATATTCTTATAACAGAAGATCAAGTCCATTTTCAGTTTACGTATACGTATATTTTATGTCGAAGTAGGAAACACAAAGACGACATGAAAGAGGGTACCTCAGTCGGATAGAACGAAAGGATGCAACCAAAAGTCGAACCCCGAACAACAACTCCACCAATACTAACCACCACGATCTCACCAAGCTACCACGATCAGTCGATCACCCTCGCGATCACGCCTCGATCGACCTCCTCCTTCGAACCAAACCAGGACTCGCGAACCTTGTCATGACAATACACCGATCATGAACCGATCTAACTAAACCGAACAGGTATTCAAATCACGCGCAGCTTCAACGTGAACCGTTCCGAACTTGATAAACACTCGGTTTTATTTGAGGAGGCTGTTTGAATGATGGACGTAGACATCTCCAAAACCCATGAAATCACACGTCTCATAATTCATACGAACTAGAAGATTAGGGTTTTGTTTCTTTGTTTTGTTGTTGTTGAGTATCCTTAGGCGTATGGGAGAAAAGAGAAAGTATGAAATTTCTGTTGTACGTATAAAAATGGTGAGAGGTGGTGTTCGGTTATGTTAAATAAGATAAAAGGGAATTCCTTGAATTAGGAAATACCAAAAATTCTGGGTGGTGATTGCCGAAATTCTTGTGATGATGATAGGGAAATGATTTCAACCGATTATTTAAGGGGATTAGGGGAAAAATATATATGCCGAAAATACAAAGGATATTGGTGATTCATTTTCATATACATAATTTCCATAATTTTAAATTAAAAAAAAATGTGTCACAAGTAAAAATGTAGTTAGTCCTTAGCCACTTTTAGATGTGTGATATGAGTTTTAGAACTTAGGTTATAATTCAAAAGTTTAAAATCATAGGGGTATTTTGGGAAATTTATATGTTCAAAATTTCCGAGTTTTACAATTCTTCCCTTCTAAAAAGAAAATTTCGTCTACGAAATTAAAGTCGCAAAAGTTAGACGGAGTCGTAGCGAATCTCAAAAGATCGTCACAAATATCCTCACACTCAGGGAGGTTCTTCCAAAAGGACTTTAACAAAACGAATACTTTATTTCTCATTACTCTCTCCTGTCTATCAAGAATGGCTTTCATTTTATTTTTCGGAAGTGACATATCTGGTTAAATCTGATCAAAAAGGGTATGACACCATATGTATAGCTAGGATGATAATTGTATCTTCTGGAAAGCTCATATGGGATACGAACAAAATTTTTATATCAAATTAACTGTATCAAACAGTAGAGATCTCTACAAGAGCTTTAGATTGGTGACAGATGTATCGAGGTCAACAGAATGCAAAATCAAGAGTTCAAATTTATCCGATTATTTAACGACGAATGCCGAGTCAACGCGTTGGTAGAATGAACCTAAAGTCTCACAAGTCGCAGAAATTCCAACAGAGACCAAATTCTAAACTTTTTAGATACTCCCCAAGATATCCTATGACCACAATAAATGCACGTTATATGATGTAAGTATTATCACGTTGGCCAGGCGTCATAATACTAGCATCATATAAATATGCCCTCATGATGGTCATACTTTATCACGAGTCGTGAACAAACAAGCCAACCTTAGTTCACCTACTTCTATCATCAAGAGGTCAACCGAAATCAAGCGCCATAACCAAGAGGAACATTTAATGACAAAGCAATGGAATTCTCAATGAATGACTAAAGGAAAACAACTATTCGCAAGAGTAACGGAAATCTAATCATATCAGCAAGTAAGGTACGTCGTCTCCAAGAGCATCAATTTTCCCAAAATTCGCCAAAATTTCCAAAACAAGACCATTATCAACATACGCAGAATGAACATGAAACAGAGATGATATTGGAGAATCTAAATCATCCAAGGATCACATTACCAGAAAACGAAACTCAAGAATTTAACGAGAGTGAGCATTAGTCAACATTAACTTCATCAACTTATCTAAACAACAACAAGGGTTTGTTCCAAAAACCATCCATTCAAAACATCAAATCTCTTCAAGTCCAAGTAATCTGTCTTCTTTCGCCTATCAATCTGGGAGTGAAACAAAACTGTGAACTTGAGTATGATTCATCAAGCCTTCTGTAGTTCTTCTTGGAATACGATTGAGTAATGTGAATTCCTGACACGATCTTTGTCATCCAGTCTGCTTCCGCTCTTAATTCCTCTTAGTACAACCAAAATGAATAGGGAAGTGAGACTGCATGTCTTCATCAGCTCCAGGTTCGCCACTTTGACTAGCTCTTGTTCCCTGCATCGCCAACACTTTTGCCTGGTAAGGAGTGTCTTCACTCTTCATGGTAGCCACTATTGTTGTCCATTCCAGGTCAGGCAGTTAAGTTTGTTGGGATCATAGTTTTCACTATTTTATCAAGTCTCGGTCATTTGTAATAATGTTAGGTTGCTTAACTATTATTTACTTTCATTTACTAAATGTATTAGTTTACTAGGCTTAAGGTATGTAACCCATGGGCCTCAAAGCCCACGAAATGATGAAAGGAAGGAGAGGGAGTGTTGCCCTAGCTCTTTCCATATATATAGAAGCCTTAGGTCATTTGTAAACTTGGTTGGTTATTTGAATACACTAGTGAAACTCTTGCAATTTATCTTCTCTCATTTCTTATAATCAACCAATCTCTTTTCTCATCTTATTTCTTTCTTAATCATACTTGTGTTTACATAAATGGTGACCTAACAAGTGGTATCATTCGCCTAATAGAGATTGAAGTGTTGTTCTTATTGTTTACGTGGGGTTCTTATCATATTTCTTCATCTTTTTGCCTTTTTCTTGGTTTCTTACACTCAAATCTTGAAGCTTGGATAAGTTTTAAGGTTGATATAGTGTTTAGAAGCTTAGATATTGCATAAAGTATTGATCTTTGATAGTTTTAGGCCATTTTTCATCAAAAAGTTGTGTTTTTTGGATGAACAGTACATGTTACGCGTAACTTGGTCGAGAAAAGTACTATTTCCAGCTGTCTACAGTGTTTTTTGGTCGGTTTACGCATAAGATTTGGTCAAAACCCTTTTCTTACGCGTAACATTGGTCAAAACCCTGTTCCTACGCTTAACTTGAAAGTCTACGCGTTAAATCCTACGCGTAAGTCTATTTCCTACGCCTAAGTTCCTACGCAGAAGACAGATCCTACGCAGAAGTTGTCTCTACGCCTAAGTTTCTACGCATAAGTCAGATCTTACGCGTAAAATCTAATCTTACGCGTAAGTTTCAGAGTCTACGCATAAGTTTCATCAACGGTCTTCTCTTTGTGCTACGGTGACTCAGTACTTCCCTAGCTTGGATAAGTTAGTGGAATACTTCGACTACGGATATCTTTCAAGCTTGGATAAGTTTGAAAGATTTGTTTGGTCTTTGAACCTTACGCATAAAATCTTACGCATAACTTTATAGTTTACGCATAAGATCAACCTTACGCGTAACTTTGCAGTCTACGCATACGTTTCAGTTTTACGCGTAAGATTTCAACTTACCCCAGGGATTTTGAACTTAACCAAAGGAACGTGCATTTCAATCTTCTACAAGATCCATCTTTAACACAAGTCTCTTTCTGCTATCTTCTAACTTATCTTCTACAAGATCCATCTTTAACACAAGTCTCTTTCTGCCATCTTTAACGCGTAACTTGGCGGGAAAATTTGAGTAAAATTTAATTTTTACAGGAGAGACTAAACTTTCAATTTTTACGCGAAATTTAAATTTTGGTATAACGGTGAAAATTTTGGCCCAAAATTCAAATTTTTAGGCCAAAATTCAAAATTTTTTTGGTAAAATTTGGCGGCAAAATTTTTTAAACTCAAATTTTTTCTATAACCTTAGAATTGCATTTTATAGTGATTTTCAAAAGTTTGGAAAAGAAAAATTTTTTCAAATTATTTTGGAGGGAAAACCAGAAATCACTATTTCGACCTCGAGTGTGACATTTTGTTTGATTATTTCGATTACATCGCAACAATAAAGGGGGAGAGCAATGTCATCTACAACGTCTCAATCACCTTCTTCCAACTACCTTCCTCACCAATATTCTCATCAGCAACAGTATCATCAACAACAAAGTCACAACACCCTCATTCGTCATGTTTTGCTCTTTGGCAATGAATCAAGGCCTCCAATGTTGCTACCAGGAACGTATACTGATTGGAAACGGAGATTTCTACAATGGCTCACAGATCGTCCTGCGGCAGATCTCATGCTTAAATCCATACAAGATGGTCCACACAAAATGATATTTCTTGCTGAGTCAACAGGGATTATCAGACTGCAAACGGATGAAGATTTGAATGCTAATGAACTTGCTCAGTATGATGTTGACCAACAAGCTGCATGGTTCATGACACTAGCCCTTCCCAACTCAATTTACATGTATATGGACTTTGAAGCCAGTGCTTATGAAATGTGGAAATATCTTGAAGCTATGCATCATACAGAAGAACTTCATCACATCAGAATGAAGCAAATTCTTGAATCTTGTTTAAGCGTGAATCCTCTGAAGACCATTCTCCCTGCTCCACCATCTCTAGCTGTTGACCATGGATCCTTAATTTACACTCCAAATGGTCTCTTCTTCAATCCTCCGAATGCACCTGAGCCTTTCTTCATTCCACAGTACCATCCTGCAACACTACATAATAATGTGCAATCTCTTCTGCAAAATCTAGTGAAACTTAGTCAAGTATCTTCTAAGAAAGGCAATGGCGCTATGACTTCAACTTCTGAATGCTTAAACACAATGAAAGATTCTGATGATGAAGAAGATCTTATCGAACCGAGCATGGCACTTTTGGCATATACAGAAAATATTGCAGATGTGGAAGATCAAGATTATGATTCAACTCCACTTTTTGACGATAATGTTGAATACAATGCCACACTTAGTCAAATGGAAGTTGAAGGGGGTAATCTCAATGCTGTTTTGCAAAGGGTCATGGGAGATATTCCATCTGATGATGAATATGCAGATTTGGAATCCAATACAGCAGATTTGGAAACCGATACAACAGATGTGATGTTGATGGCAAACATGCAGGAATCTCGCATGAATAATACATGCCCAGAGCATGATTCTGATGATTCTGAAGATCCAATTGTGAGATTAAACGGAGAGAAAATGTATCAATCAAGGTCGCTGATGCATGAGTTAGAGACATATTTAGTGAAGAGATGCATGGAACAGTGTAGATCACTTAAGTCACACCTTAAGGTCCTCTCATACAAAGACTTAAAAGGAACTCGTTCCGAGTATGGATTCAAACGGGCATTTCCATCACTCCTTGGAAAAGACTTTGACATTTTCACGAATATGATGTTCGAAAACGTGAATCAACTTGAAAAGCAGCTTGCATCAGAAGAAGTTCACAAGAATGAATCCAACGCCACCTTCAGAGTGATCAAGGAACAGTTTCAGCAGTTCATCAAATCCCGAATCGAGGATGAAACTTCAAAGACATATTGATACGAGATTTGGATTCGATTGAGAAGGCGATTCTTCACAGAAGAAATTATGTCCAAAGAATGAATGAACAGAAGTTGCAGATTCAAGAAGAGCAATCTAATATGGTTGATGTGTTGGAAGCTAATTTGGTTTTCATGGATTACAATGGGACAGAATCAGAAGTGCAGGATGACAACAGCAGATTGGGGAATGATACAGATGCAGACTGTGCAGAGATCATACCCTTCTATGACTCAGAGCCCAACTTTGACAAAGAACAGATGGATGAGGAAGATGTCATACCCATCTATGACACAGAACCTAACTTTGACAAAGAGTTAATGGCCGAGGTACAATCTACTGTTGATCGTATTATACCTGCAAATGAGAAACAACAATCTGAGCAACCTAACTTCAGTAATGTAGGAGAGGTTGACCAGGATGTTGTACAATGTCTTGACAAACGTTCTGAGTCTGAGTCTTTACATGATAATCTAATGACTGAAACATCAAATCAAACTCTTGAGTCTGAAAACCTTCTTCTCAAAAAGACCATTGCCCAGTGTCATAAAAATTTTTCAATACTAGAGGTACATTGCATCTCACTTGAACTCCAAATGCAAAACGAATCTCAAAATTCGGGCAACAATGGTCAAGTTTCAAATGAACTTAGTAAACGTGTGGATACATTAGTTAAAGAAAATGAGCTTTTAAAAGGTCAAATTCAAGAAAAGGTGTTTGCACATGCTGCATTGCAAAACAAATTAAGAAGACTGACTGGCAATAGTGTGGATACTAAGTTTGCAAAACCATCAATCTTGGGGAAACCGCCTTCTCAAACTAACAGAAAACAATCAGTGGTTAGACAACCAACTGCATTTAAATCTGAACGACCTAAATTTTCGAAACCTCGGTTTGCCTCCCAAGTTGTTGAGAAAAACAATTTGACAAAACCAGTCACTCCACATTCTTGGCCTAAGGGAAAAGCATATGCGTCTGCTAAATATCAACACGTGATTATGCCTGGCTCATCTAGGATTTGTTCGAAAACAGTGTCTAAAACAAGCATTAAAAGTAAAGATTCTTATGGAAAATATGACATGTGCAAGAACTATGATCTAGAAAAGGCTAGGAAAAAGGCGCTACTTCAAAAGGATGGAATTCTAGGTTCAAAACCTCGTGTGATGCCTTCCACTGTAGTGCAAAATACTGCTAGTAGTAGCACACCAAAACCTAGGAGTTCTCAACAAACTAATAGGAATTGGCTAGCATCTAAGAGTAGTTGCGTAAATAATCATGTTGTTTGTGCTTTAAAATATCTTCAAAAAGGAAATTCACTTGAAAAGGCTCAATCGACTAAGACAAACAAACCCGTTGAACCAAAAGTCATAAGTCAGAAACCTAAGAAGCAGATCAACATAGGACGTAGGTTTTCTCTAAGAAGTGATGCTCCCACATTTCATTCAACTGCATCTAAAAGGAAAACATCTCCTAGATCTAACACTAGGTGGGTACCCACGGGTAGAATTTTCAAATCAATTGGTCTTAGGTGGATTCCTACAGGAAAGATTTTAGACATTTGCACCAAAACTAATGTGATCTCCACAACTTCTACCTCTGAGACTAGAATGAACACCATCGGTATTGTGTGTTCGAGTGTCAAGAAGATAATTGACACTACATCTTTATGCTTCTAACATCTGGAACCCAGTTACTCTTGGGGATCCTTGTTCTCTGTCTTCTTGTCTCTTCTTTCTTTCTGTGCAGATTCAACAGGAATGGCTTCGGAACAACTCAGTTTTGGACCCGAGCTTAATGTTATGGCTTCGGAACAACTCAGTTTCGGACCCGAGCTTAATGTTATGGCTTCGGAACAACTCAGTTTCGGACCCGAGCTTAATGTTATGGCTTCGGAACAACTCAGTTTCGGACCCGAGCTTAATGTTATGGCTTCGGAACAAATCAGTTTCGGACCCAAGCTTAATGGATTGGCTTCTGAGCACAACAGCTTAGGACCCGCAGCCAACCGTTTTTAAAAGCACTTCAGCAATGGCTTCTGAGCACAACAGCTTAGGACCTACATCCAACCGTCTATATATTCTGGATTCTTCGGCAGAACCATTGTCACTCTCTCGCAAGGAATTGGAAACCCTGTTTGCTCAACTGTTTGATGATTCAATTGAAAACCATCCTCAAGAAGTCTCACCAATTTCCGCTGCACACCCTGAGAATATTCAACAACCACTGTTGAGAAAGACGGTCCTCCAAGTGAATCTCCAACAACAGCAAGGCAAACTGCTTCCAACTCCAGACAATCAGCTGAAGATCCATAACAACAATCAGTACCACAACTTGCAGATTATGATGGAAATACTTTCTTCAATCCATTTGCACCGACTCCAACCGTTCTTGATATAATAGAGTCGTCTTCTCGCAATTTGGATCCGTCTAATATGCATACGTTCTAACAACATCACCCTTCGACACATCATTGGAATTATATGGATTTGGAAAATAAGCTGGACACAGAAGGCACAGTGATTCGCAACAAATCTTGTTTAATTACAAAGGGATACAGTCAATGAAGCAGGATTGTACATCACTGTCATCAACAAAAGCTTAGTATGTAGCCATGTCTGCTTTCTGTGCTCAAATCATTTGGATGAGAACTTAGCTCACAGACTACGGCTATGTATTTGACTAGATCTCAATGTACTGCGACTCAAAGTGTGCTATTGCTATCTCGTGCAACACCTTTCATCATTCCAAGGCCATACAAATTTCTCTCTGCTACCATTTCATAAAGGAGCATGTTGAGAAGGGTACAATTGAATTAGAGTTTGTGGTAACTGAATACCAATTGGCGGACTTGTTTACAAAGGCACTACCTCCATCAAGGTTTGTTGATTTAGTTCACCATATTGGTATGCGGTGTTTGACTCCATATGATTTGCAAAACTTTCTTAAAAACTAAGAGAGTCAAACATCAAACCTTTTTTGTAAATATTCTATCATAAAGAAAATACAAAAAACTGCAAAAAGAATCTTCTTTCTCTGTGTACAAACTTCTAATCTTCAAAACTATGTTCCTACATTAAAACATATTTTGCTTTACATTGTCAAAATGGAACATGCTTTGAGGGGGAGAAAATTTTTCACAAAATCATGAAGTTTGCACACCTAATCATTATTCTTCAAGGATTAACTGTTTCTTCATCATTCGGATTAAAAACTCATTTTCAAAAGGTTCTATGATCTCTCGAATTAAAATGTGCAAAAATGTTTCACAAAATAAATGCTAATTCGAGGGGGAGAAAAGAAATTTTTCGGCAAGGATTCCAATTTAACCATGTTTAGACTTCAAATGGAAAAGTAGTTAACCTTTAATGAGTAAAGTTCACAAAAGTCTTAAACTTAGGTAAAAGGACATTGCATGAAAAAAAAATAAAACAGGCTCGCATCAATGTTTTCACAAATGTTCTCAAAAGTTTCACACATAATCAGACTAACAATTTTTTTATCCTCGATTTTTTTTTCGATTGTGAGTTTCTAAATTTCTTCATTGTTGTTATCTAATCGTTCCCTAAATGTTTCAAATGTTTTCAACAGTCAAAAAGGCATAATATGAAACTAGGGTTCAAGTAATTATCGATCGGGGCATTTTCTTTTATGTGTTTAGTCTAATTAATCATTTCATATAGCTTTAGAGAATACTAAAGAATGCTCGATTGGTGTGTTTGCACGATTAGATACAACATAGGTTTGAAATCAAGTGATTTAGGGTTTAAGATGTCGATGTCTTTGCTGCTACTACTAGGGAGTTTATTTGTACAATATTCTTGCATTATGATGCTAACATGTGTGCAAAGTCTCAAATCATAACCCCAAACCATGATAATAATTGGAAAATTTCGAGTGAAAAAATGAATTAATCTGTGATCTTGTGTATTCTGAGCACTTAGGAAGATTTAGAATGAGTTTTTGATTCATCTTATACTTGTTTGTGCCTGATGCATTTTCTCTGTGTGCAACTACATGTCATCCCATTGAAAGTCAAAATTTCAACATTCGACAAAATGTTTCTTATGGAACATATTTTGAGGTCAAAGGGCAAAATGTGTTTAAAGGTTAAACTGGTAAAAGGATTCAAAATGGTGAGAAACAAATTTTTTCCAAACTCTACACTCTCATTTTACACCGGTAAAGCAAGTGTGAAGACCGAAGCAAAGTCATTCAAAACCTTTCAAATTCTCACAATCTGGAATGCTTTAACACAATAAAAGAATGTCTCTGATCTGAACATCCCAAATACCAGATGTTTTCCATGCATCACAAAAACAAATCTTCAAAAAGAACCCATGAGGTTCAACTTTAGATGGAAATCTTTTTCAGATTTTAAAACTCAAAAGAGATACTCCGGGTCTCAAACAACTTTTCAACAGTTAAAGAGTTTTGAATTTCAAGCATTCTTTGTTGTATAATACTTGATTGTGTTTTCTAAAACCTTGAGCAGAGTCGTCTCACGTATTTTCAAAAAGTATTTTATAATACGATTCAAAATTCTGCTCAAGAAGACTTTCTCTCAAATAACATTCATTATTTGAGGGGGAGTATTTTGTTTAAAGAAAACTAATTTTGTATTAAAACAACGACTTGTGCACTCATTTCAGTGTACAATTTGGTTTTCAAAGAAAGGAAAGTACCTTGCTAAACCATTTCTTAAAAAACAAAACATGCACTTTCCTTGAAAACAAGAAGTTCTCATGCTAAGCTTATCTTTAACTCTCTTAATATTGAGCAAAATTTTTTCAAAAGTTTTTTCAAAACTTTTCAAAATTTTGCTCAAGATTTTTCAAATCTTTACTCCCCAATTCGATCCACAGTTTAAAAAAATGTCAAAACACATGCTCGTTTGGAGGGGGAGTATTTTGAAATCAAAATGCTTTGTCAAAATCATGTTTTTTTATGGTTTGTGCACACATAACAGTGTACAACCCGTGCTTGTAATTAAAGGACCCTGAGGTACGCTTCAGTGCCTCAATCCTTAGATAAGGAGCAAAGGCTTCTTACTTTTGAGTAGAATTAATCAAACATTTTCTGATTTTCATAATTCTGCTCAAAAGACAAGTATTTCACCTCAATGAGTATTCACTTGTTGAGGGGGAGCACTTGAAAACTCATCGTTCTCTAAATCAAAAGTTCTTGGTGAATCTCCCCGTAAGACTCAAAAGGCATATTTTAATCTAAAAGTTTGTCAAAAACATCATTTTATATGCTATTTTTGAGGGGGAGAAAATGAAAAAGTGATTAAAATATACGAAGTCTAAGCTTAAAAGTTGTATCATGTGCGAGCTAGACTCAGTATTGACCCAGGAATTGACGAGACAATAAAAGTTAGTAATATCGAAAGGACTTATCCTTGACGGGTAATAACATCAAGTTAGTTACTAGAGCTAGTTGTCACCTAAAAGCTGACAATGCATCTCTTTAACTAACCACGTAAGCGTGTCTCGAAAAGGATGTGTCTTAGTAGAAAAGTACCGTCTCGAGAAACTTTCTGTGGACTTGACCAGGCCGGGTAATAACTTCAAGCTAGTTTAACTAGTGATGTAAGCGTGTCTCGAATCGGTCTTGTTCATGGAAAGTGGATCAATTCAAAAGAGCTTGCTCCTCCCGCATGTGCAAATTTATTAAATACTTATGAGCACATGTGCAGGGGGAGCCCTTCAAAAGTGTACACAAAACTCTCAAAGTGTTAAACAAAATATTTGATTAACACAAACACTTTGAGAGATTTTCAATCAAAGGTTTCTTGGCTACTGTCGGAGTTATAAGGTGATTAAGATAGGAATATCAGTCCTATGATCCGCCAGAGCCGGAGGGATCTACCCAAGGACATCTCCCATAGTTAGAATTAGAAGTCCTTAGGTATGATACGAAAAAAGGAGAAAAGAATGAAAGGGAAAGAAGGAGTTGAAGAATTAAAAAGAAAAGTAAAGAAAAGGGTGAAAAGAAATAGCCCTCCATATGTTCAACCTTAGGGCAGACACCGGGTTCAATACGTATGCTACTGGTTGTTGCAAAAGACAACACCGGTATTGAAGACAAAGTCGTCATAGACCCAGTGACGCAATGCACTAAACCTTCTTAACCACTCAAGTTCTCTTAAAAGGACTTGTTTCATTCTCACGGGGAACCAGCGTAACCTATCGACCTATCTCTTAGAGACGGTTGATATTGAAGCAGGAGACCCCTCCCTAGTCTCGGCATAGGAAACCTAGGTGTGCACTTATAGAGTCTAGAGCCATGAGATACATCAAAGATCTCTTAGGAACACTTAGTATTTCTACAACTGGTGTTCTACATCAATGGACACCAGCTGTAAACTATCGAGTCCTTCGCAGATCTTAGCAATCTGCCGAGAACGTTTATGAGAGAATTTACATAAGTATTTCTCAATGATTGAACGGAAATCCTGCCAGGGTCAACATCTAACAACCCTGACAGCAGGTCACTTCGGTAACTCTTTGCGGGTTACGCTTAGTGTTTGCGGTGGTTTCTTAGTGGTCTACAGTCGTGGAGTGATCCCCAGCGACTCACCCAGTCATTGAGCTACTTAGTAGGTCTCATAAGCTCCTTCGGGAGTATCTGATATGGGAACGGCCTTGATAAGGATTAGAAGGAGTCTTCACACTATGCTGTTGACAATCTCTAGTTCCTTATCTGTAAGTACCGGATGTTTTATTGCTAACTGTTTACATGCAGGGATACATCATTTCCATGGCGACGGATTCCACATGCTCATACATGCATCTTGAAGTCATCAAAAACTCCCTCAAAAGATCAAAGCAACACAAAGTTCAAAGAAAGATTCTACGCCAAAAGGGAAGAATCTACAAAGTATAAAGACTAAAGATCTTAAGTGAAAGAAATGGACTACGTGCATGTATAAGTCAGAATTAAAAGATATATGAGCATGTTGGAATGGCCGACGACCACCACAGACGCAGAAGTGACGCATGGCAGATAACTTCATAAGATGATCACTACCTCATCAACAAAGATCAAAGGACAATGAACGATTTTGAAGACGTCTAAAGCCTTGAAAGTCAAAGATTAAGATGAAGACGTCAAGCAACCGTGATGACCGACCCTTAGGGGGAGATTGTTGGGATCATACTTTTATATGTAGTCAAGTCTCGGTCATTACATGTTGTAATAAGATGATCACAACTACATCAACTAAGAACAAAGAACGATGAATGATTTAGAAGACGTCTAGAGCTTTGAATGTCAAAGATCAAGACGAAGACGTCAAGCAACCTTGATGACCGACCCTTAGGGGGAGATTGTTGGGATCATAGTTTTCATTATTTTATCAAGTCTCGGTCATTTGTAATAATGTTAGGTTGCTTAACTATTATTTACTTTCATTTACTAAATGTATTAGTTTACTAGGCTTAAGGTATGTAACCCATGGGCCTCAAAGCCCACGAAATGATGAAAGGAAGGAGAGGGAGTGTTGCCCTAGCTCCTTCCCTATATATAGAAGCCTTAGGTCATTTGTAAACTTGGTTGGTTATTTGAATACACTAGTGAAACTCTTGCAATTTATCTTCTCTCATTTCTTATAATCAACCAATCTCTTTTCTCATCTTATTTCTTTCTTAATCATACTTGTGTTTACATAAATGGTGACCTAACAAAGTTAATCTTCTCATACGTTTCTAGTTGACGCAAATTGGTAAGCATCTTCCAAGATTCTTCTGTAAGATTCAAAAGACGAGCTTTTCAAATTTAGTGTCGGTCTTGATCACTTGGTGATAATTTCAGATTTTGCGGAATTTAAAGAGATATTCAAATCTAAGAATACTGTTGCCCAACAAATATCAATTTCCCAAAATGCACAAATGGTCGCCACATTTCTAACAAGGTACAAAATGGTTTCCATGTCCTTTCTCGTCTCCGAATACAATGACTGTTTGTCCATGTACTCATGAGAAAACGCTATTTACCAGATTCACAAGATGGTCAGAGCTTTAGCTAATACTATTAGCGTCACTAACCGTCATAGTAGTCGTCACGAATACGGAAGGCGATTCCAAAAATAACCTCAATTCATAGCTCCATTTCAGAACATACCACAATGTCATACTTTAACAATTCTTCCAAATATTCCCGAAAACATAATCTCACCATATACAAGGAGATAATTGACGTGATAGCCAATACAATTGGAATAGTTAACTTATTATACGAATACAAAAACGACTTCAAAATCATCTTAAGGAACCTTCGCGTTCACCCCACATCGTCTCTCCTCTTCTTCACCAATAAAGCTGATATACTTCACGGGCTTACTCTCGGTTAGTAACTCATTTCCTAGAAGTTCTTTCATTTGTTTCTTCAGTCTTTCAAGTGAAGCCATCGAAAACGGATTTTCAATGGTAGGTCAAGATCATATCAAAGGTAAACGGAATTATATAACAACTACATTTGCCAAACCAGGCGGATAATTCCTGAATCAGGATCAAATGTAAGGTTTGTCAAAAGTCTTTCGGCAGACAAGTTAACCATTCAAGGAGGTTGGGATTTTGTTCAGCTTCTTAGCCCAAATATGCCTCACTGCGAATACGAACATTGTATTGATGTCAAAGTGATACGTGTAGAATACTAGTTGCTAACATCGTCAATGGAGTCGAATAGAAAAATGAGAAGTATCTGAAAGTAACGGAATCTATTAGATCAATCAATTTAGGGTGCAAAACCATCGTACCAATACTTCCAAAATCATCAAGATTCCCATAACAATTAACTGATGAACACAAACAAGATTGCCATAACAAAACGCACAAAAGGGAAATTAAATTCAAAATTTTAATATTATAAGAGTAACTTGGAAATGGAATGAAATTCGAAGTCTAATATAGGCTAGACAGAAGAGTAAACGAAACTTGTTCATGATTACAAATTCCCTTCATTCAACTTGGATTATAACGGCTGGTCGCCGTAGACTCTAGGTCGGAGTCTACATCATTCTCTTCTTTCTCTTCCTCCCTTTTCCTAATTCAACCATTCCTGTTATTCTCGTGTTGCGGCAAAAGGCGGCTAGCAAAACCACTTTTGCGATCTCTCTCTTCTTCTTTCACAGACTTATGGCACTTTCCGTAATACTTGGTGTTAATACTTTTGATATCATTTGCTTTATTTCCGTACATCTCTTTCTCCTTGTCATCCATCTTCTGGCAGCCCGTAGCATCAACAATAATCCCCTTACTCCTTCTTACGCATTGGATCTGTCTTGAGGTATCCTTAATGGCATGGGTCACCATTTTCTTCGGGGTTTTCGTTAGGCAGAGCGACGAGATTTAACCATCTGAATTGTTACCAAATGGTCAGGATAAGGAAGTCAAGAATAAATACGAAAGGGAAAAGTATGCCGAAGGAAACCTAATATCTACCCAATCCTCATAGGTTTAAACTTAAGTTCGCACAGGGAAAAATCCTAAATCAAGTTTTCAAGATGTTCATCAATGTTCCTATAGTGGAAACCTAATGGTCCAAAACTCACAGGTCCAGGTTTATGTATTATAAGTCGTCAGCCTGGTCTCTGATACCATAAATTGTAACACCCCAACCCGTCAAGGGTAAAGATATTACAATAAATAGTGTCCAACAGAGCAAATCACAAGCTTAATACTTTATCAATACAATGAGTACAAAGGTTACAAATGAATTCCAAAATTAGGAAGATATGATAATAAAACCAAGTCCATTATGTAAAGGAACTCTAAGGTTGGTCCACACTTTCTCATTCCCAAAGCTAAACCCCGCGTCCTAGCTTAAGTACCTGCCGCATGGAAAAAGAAAGCGGCTGAGCATAAAAAGCTCAGTGAACAGATATCAACAAAATAACAACCGATACAATAGAGTTAGGAATAATCAAAGGGATATGAAGATACGATTACATGTGGTATCCAAAAGGGAAATCAAAAGATGACATGGTTAAGTGTAAAGCATAGTGTATGTAAGTTTTCAGTATTTTACCCAAGGCCAATCAATTCAATACAATACAATACAATAGTAGCCCAATATGGAGTGATCAACTCCCAATATGTGAGGGGTTGCAATGCACGAACCCAGTCACCAATACAATATGTAGCAATGTAGACAATGTAGACAATGTAGTAGCTCCAATAATCAATCAATCAATCAATCAATCAATCAATACAATACAAATCTAGGATGCATCCATACGCCCCCGTAGGCCAATAACAATCACAATCAAAGCAGTAGTCAATAGTAGATCGGGGACGGCGTAGTACATCTCTCCAACTACGCTAGAGTACATAACATTGGTGCTTCAATGCTATGGTTATGGCTACTCCATAACAAGTAATACCCCGGGTAAATACTGAAGGGTCAAGTGGTCAAGGTTCAATATCAATGGTTCAATATCAAAGTTCAGTTTCAAAAGTTTATTGTCAAGGTTCAATATCAAGGTTTATTATCAAAGGTCCAATATCAAAGGTTCAAATACCCAAAGGTCATTATCAATAGATCATAGGTCAATATCAAGGGGCAGGTCAAAGGACCAATATCAATGGGTCAAATCAAAGTTCAATATCAAGGTGCAATAATATAAGGAGAGGGAGAAAGTCATGATAGAGAAATAAAGTTGTACACTTGCTGAGAGAGTACGGAATATCTGTACCTTAGACCGCCAGTGCACACACACAGAAACAACAAGATCAGAAGCAAAACTCCTTCTTCGGCGAATCTACATGAATACGATCGTCTTATTGTTAATAACTTATTTTAAATCAGATTACACATTTTAGTCGGCTTTCCATTTTTAGTAACTTGACAAATATAGTAACTTCCCGAATTAGTAACTTGCCATATTTAATAAGTTTTCCGAAATAGTAATTTAATGTTTTAAGGTTATAATTGACAATTAATAGTATTTAAGGGTTAAAATGACAATTTTAATAGTTTAGAGTTAATTACGTCAATTTGGTAAAGTTTAAGGTCAAAATGAAAGTTATCAAAATTAAATATTAAAATGTCAAATTAAATAATTTTAAAATTTATAATATAACTTTATATTAAAAGATTATTTTAGACCTCGTAGTTCATAGTTTATTTATATATACACACGACATCATTAAACACCGCGACGAACCACAAATATAATTTCACACGTCTATCCACACGACTACATAAGTATACATACGCCACCGATTCAACACACGACATATGAAACCGTATAACATGCTCCTCCTTTAGTATTTCATATATATCCTTCGCATGCCATGCATAATACACCAATCTCTTATCTCCCTCCTTTCTTCTCGAATAAAAAAAATACGCACACCACTTAATATTTTCTTAGGTCCCTTTTTCATTATAAAACTATTATGAATGTACATTTATATAAAGGTCATGCTCAAAATGAAAGTATGCGTTTCATGACTAAACGTATATTTAATACTTTGTCCATTTTATCAGTTCTATATTTTGCACTCTCATTTGGCATGCAAATTTTTTTTTTTTTTTTTTTTTTTTTTTTTTGCTCGAATAGGATTTAGGGTAACATGTTTACGTCGAACAAAGATAGGTCAACTCATAAAAAACCAATTCGAATTACAAAACATATGGGTCGATTATATGAGGGTTCCAATTCATTATCTCATGTGACTATCCATTATTTACCATTTCATGCGACATAAGTATTTACTCCATATTCTTATAATAGAAGATCAAGTCCATTTTCAGTTTACGTATACGTATATTTTATGTCGAAGTAGGAAACACAAAGACGACATGAAAGAGGGTACCTCAGTCGGATAGAACGAAAGGATGCAACCAAAAGTCGAACCCCGAACAACAACTCCACCAATACTAACCACCACGATCTCAACAAGCTACCACGATCAGTCGATCACCCTCGCGATCACGCCTCGATCGACCTCCTCCTTCGAACCAAACCAGGACTCGCGAACCTTGTCATGACAATACACCGATCATGAACCGATCTAACTAAACCGAACAAGTATTCAAATCACGCGCAGCTTCAACGTCAGGGGCGAAGCTTGGAAATTTCGAGTGGGGGGTCGGGATCTAAATTTTTTTTTTCCTAACACTATGGGGGGTCGAAACCGAATTAAATTGGGGGGGCGAATCCGAAAATACCGAAATTTTTCTACACGAAAACTATATACCCCTACATCGCAAAAAAAAATTCGGGGGGTCGGCCGCCCCTCCCCGCCCCTTAGAAGCTGCGCCCCTGTTCAACGTGAACCGTTCCGAACTTGATAAACACTCGGTTTTATTTGAGGAGGCTGTTTGAATGATGGACGTAGACATCTCCAAAACCCATGAAATCACACGTCTCATAATTCATACGAACATGAGAGAAGATTAGGGTTTTGTTTCTTTGTTTTGTTGTTGTTGAGTATCCTTAGGCGTATGGGAGAAAAGAGAAAGTATGAAATTTCTGTTGTACGTATAAAAATGGTGAGAGGTGGTGTTCGGTTATGTTAAATAAGATAAAAGGGAATTCCTTGAATTAGGAAATACCAAAAATTCTGGGTGGTGATTGCCGAAATTCTTGTGATAATGATAGGGAAATGATTTCAACCGATTATTTAAGGGGATTAGGGGAAAAATATATATGCCGAAAATACAAAGGATATTGGTGATTCATTTTCATATACATAATTTCCATAATTTTAAATTAAAAAAAAATGTGTCACAAGTAAAAATGTAGTTAGTCCTTAGCCACTTTTAGATGTGTGATATGAGTTTTAGAACTTAGGTTATAATTCAAAAGTTTAAAATCATAGGGGTATTTTGGGAAATTTATATGTTCAAAATTTCCGAGTTTTACAATTCTTCCCTTCTAAAAAGAAAATTTCGTCCGCGAAATTAAAGTCGCAAAAGTTAGACGGAGTCGTAGCGAATCTCAAAAGATCGTCACAAATATCCTCACACTCAGGGAGGTTCTTCCAAAAGGACTTTAACAAAACGAATACTTTATTTCTCATTACTCTCTCCTGTCTATCAAGAATGGCTTTCATTTTTTTTTCGGAAGTGACATATCTGGTTAAATCTGATCAAAAAGGGTATGACACCATATGTATAGCTAGGATGATAATTGTATCTTCTGGAAAGCTCATATGGGATACGAACAAAATTTTTATATCAAATTAACTGTATCAAACAGTAGAGATCTCTACAAGAGCTTTAGATTGGTGACAGATGTATCGAGGTCAACAGAATGTAAAATCAAGAGTTCAAATTTATCCGATTATTTAACGACGAATGCCGAGTCAACGCGTTGGTAGAATGAACCTAAAGTCTCACAAGTCGCAGAAATTCCAACAGAGACCAAATTCTAAACTTTTTAGATACTCCCCAAGATATCCTATGACCACAATAAATGCACGTTATATGATGTAAGTATTATCACGTTGGCCAGACGTCATAATACTAGCATCATATAAATATGCCCTCATGATGGTCATACTTTATCACGAGTCGTGAACAAACAAGCCAACCTTAGTTCACCTACTTCTATCATCAAGAGGTCAACCGAAATCAAGCGCCATAACCAAGAGGAACATTTAATGACAAAGCAATGGAAGTCTCAATGAATGACTAAAGGAAAACAACTATTCGCAAGAGTAACGGAAATCTAATCATATCAGCAAGTAAGGTACGTCGTCTCCAAGAGCATCAATTTTCCCAAAATTCGCCAAAATTTCAAAAACAAGACCATTATCAACATACGCAGAATGAACATGAAACAGAGATGATATTGGAGAATCTAAATCATCCAAGGATCACATTACCAGAAAACGAAACTCAAGAATTTAACGAGAGTGAGCATTAGTCAACATTAACTTCATCAACTTATCTAAACAACAACAAGGGTTTGTTCCAAAAACCATCCATTCAAAACATCAAATCTCTTCAAGTCCAAGTAATCTGTCTTCTTTCGCCTATCAATCTGGGAGTGAAACAAAACTGTGAACTTGAGTATGATTCATCAAGCCTTCTGTAGTTCTTCTTGGAATACGATTGAGTAATGTGAATTCCTGACACGATCTTTGTCATCCAGTCTGCTTCCGCTCTTAATTCCTCTTAGTACAACCAAGATGAATAGGGAAGTGAGACTGCATGTCTTCATCAGCTCCAGGTTGGCCACTTTGACTAGCTCTTGTTCCCTGCATCGCCAACACTTTTGCCTGGTAAGGAGTGTCTTCACTCTTCATGGTAGCCACTATTGTTGTCCATTCCAGGTCAGGCAGTTAAGTTAATCTTCTCATACGTTTCTAGTTGACGCAAATTGGTAAGCATCTTCCAAGATTCTTCTGTAAGATTCAAAAGACTAGCTTTTCAAATTTAGTGTCGGTCTTGATCACTTGGTGATAATTTCAGATTTTGCGGAATTTAAAGAGATATTCAAATCTAAGAATACTGTTGCCCAACAAATATCAATCTCCCAAAGTGCACAAATGGTCGCCACATTTCTAACAAGGTACAAAATGGTTTCCATGTCCTTTCTCGTCTCCGAATACAATGACTGTTTGTCCATGTACTCATGAGAAAACGCTATTTACCAGATTCACAAGATGGTCAGAGCTTTAGCTAATACTATTAGCGTCACTAACCGTCATAGTAGTCGTCACGAATACGGAAGGCGATTCCAAAAATAACCTCAATTCATAGCTCCATTTCAGAACATACCACAATGTCATACTTTAACAATTCTTCCAAATATTCCCGAAAACATAATCTCACCATATACAAGGAGATAATTGACGTGATAGCCAATACAATTGGAATAGTTAACTTATTATACGAATACAAAAACGACTTCAAAATCATCTTAAGGAACCTTCGCGTTCACCCCACATCGTCTCTCCTCTTCTTCACCAATAAAGCTGATATACTTCACGGGCTTACTCTCGGTTAGTAACTCATTTCCTAGAAGTTCTTTCATTTGTTTCTTCAGTCTTTCAAGTGAAGCCATCGGAAACGGATTTTCAATGGTAGGTCAAGATCATATCAAAGGTAAACGGAATTATATAACAACTACATTTGCCAAACCAGGCGGATAATTCCTGAATTAGGATCAAATGTAAGGTTTGTCAAAAGTCTTTCGGCAGACAAGTTAACCATTCAAGGAGGTTGGGATTTTGTTCAGCTTCTTAGCCCAAATATGCCTCACTGCGAATACGAACATTGTATTGATGTCAAAGTGATACGCGTAGAATACTAGTTGCTAACATCGTCAATGGAGTCGAATAGAAAAATGAGAAGTATCTGAAAGTAACGGAATCTATTAGATCAATCAATTTAGGGTGCAAAACCATCGTACCAATACTTCCAAAATCATCAAGATTCCCATAACAATTAACTGATGAACACAAACAAGATTGCCATAACAAAACGCACAAAAGGGAAATTAAATTCAAAATTTTAATATTATAAGAGTAACTTGGAAATGGAATGAAATTCGAAGTCTAATATAGGCTAGACAGAAGAGTAAACGAAACTTGTTCATGATTACAAATTCCCTTCATTCAACTTGGATTATAACGGCTGGTCGCCGTAGACTCTAGGTCGGAGTCTACATCATTCTCTTCTTTCTCTTCCTCCCTTTTCCTAATTCAACCATTCCTGTTATTCTCGTGTTGCGGCAAAAGGCGGCTAGCAAAACCACTTTTGCGATCTCTCTCTTCTTCTTTCACAGACTTATGGCACTTTCCGTAATACTTGGTGTTAATACTTTTGATATCATTTGCTTTATTTCCGTACATCTCTTTCTCCTTGTCATCCATCTTCTGGCAGCCCGTAGCATCAACAATAATCCCCTTACTCCTTCTTACGCATTGGATCTGTCTTGAGGTATCCTTAATGGCATGGGTCACCATTTTCTTCGGGGTTTTCGTTAGGCAGAGCGACGAGATTTAACCATCTGAATTGTTACCAAATGGTCAGGATAAGGAAGTCAAGAATAAATACGAAAGGGAAAAGTATGCCGAAGGAAACCTAATATCTACCCAATCCTCATAGGTTTAAACTTAAGTTCGCACAGGGAAAAATCCTAAATCAAGTTTTCAAGATGTTCATCAATGTTCCTATAGTGGAAACCTAATGGTCCAAAACTCACAGGTCCAGGTTTATGTATTATAAGTCGTCAGCCTGGTCTCTGATACCATAAATTGTAACACCCCAACCCGTCAAGGGTAAAGATATTACAATAAATAGTGTCCAACAGAGCAAATCACAAGCTTAATACTTTATCAATACAATGAGTACAAAGGTTACAAATGAATTCCAAAATTAGGAAGATATGATAATAAAACCAAGTCCATTATGTAAAGGAACTCTAAGGTTGGTCCACACTTTCTCATTCCCAAAGCTAAACCCCGCGTCCTAGCTTAAGTACCTGCCGCATGGAAAAAGAAAGCGGCTGAGCATAAAAAGCTCAGTGAACAGATATCAACAAAATAACAACCGATACAATAGAGTTAGGAATAATCAAAGGGATATGAAGATACGATTACATGTGGTATCCAAAAGGGAAATCAAAAGATGACATGGTTAAGTGTAAAGCATAGTGTATGTAAGTTTTCAGTATTTTACCCAAGGCCAATCAATTCAATACAATACAATACAATAGTAGCCCAATATGGAGTGATCAACTCCCAATATGTGAGGGGTTGCAATGCACGAACCCAGTCACCAATACAATATGTAGCAATGTAGACAATGTAGTAGCTCCAATAATCAATCAATCAATCAATCAATCAATACAATACAAATCTAGGATGCATCCATACACCCCCGTAGGCCAATAACAATCACAATCAAAGCAGTAGTCAATAGTAGATCGGGGACGGCGTAGTACATCTCTCCAACTACGCTAGAGTACATAACATTGGTGCTTCAATGCTATGGTTATGGCTACTCCATAACAAGTAATACCCCGGATAAATACTGAAGGGTCAAGTGGTCAAGGTTCAATATCAATGGTTCAATATCAAAGTTCAGTTTCAAAAGTTTATTGTCAAGGTTCAATATCAAGGTTTATTATCAAAGGTCCAATATCCAAAGGTTCAAATACCCAAAGGTCATTATCAATAGATCATAGGTCAATATCAAAGGGCAGGTCAAAGGACCAATATCAATGGGTCAAATCAAAGTTCAATATCAAGGTGCAATAATATAAGGAGAGGGAGAAAGTCATGATAGAGAAATAAAGTTGTACTCTTACTGAGAGAGTACAGAATATCTGTACCTTAGACCGCCAGTGCACACACACAGAAACAACAAGATCAGAAGCAAAACTCCTTCTTCGGCGAATCTACATGAATACGATCGTCTTATTGTTAATAACTTATTTTAAATCAGATTACACATTTTAGTCGGCTTTCCATTTTTAGTAACTTGACAAATATAGTAACTTCCCGAATTAGTAACTTGCCATATTTAATAAGTTTTCCGAAATAGTAATTTAATGTTTTAAGGTTATAATTGACAATTAATAGTATTTAAGGGTTAAAATGACAATTTTAATAGTTTAGAGTTAATTACGTCAATTTAGCAAAGTTTAAGGTCAAAATGAAAGTTATCAAAATTAAATATTAAAATGTCAAATTAAATAATTTTAAAATTTATAATATAACTTTATATTAAAAGATTATTTTAGACCTCGTAGTTCATAGTTTATTTATATATACACACGACATCATTAAACACCGCGACGAACCACAAATATAATTTCACACGTCTATCCACACGACTACATAAGTATACATACGCCACCGATTCAACACACGACATATGAAACCGTATAACATGCTCCTCCTTTAGTATTTCATATATATACTTCGCATGCCATGCATAATACACCAATCTCCCTCCTTTCTTCTCGAATAAAAAAAATACGCACACCACTTAATATTTTCTTAGGTCCCTTTTTCATTATAAAACTATTATGTATGTACATTTATATAAAGGTCATGCTCAAAATGAAAGTATGCGTTTCATGACTAAACGTATATTTAATACTTTGTCCATTTTATCAGTTCTATATTTTGTACTCTCATTTGGCATGCAAAACTTTTTTTTTTTTTTTTTTTTTTTTTTTTTTGCTCGAATAGGATTTAGGGTAACATGTTTACGTCGAACAAAGATAGGTCAACTCATAAAAAACCAATTCGAATTACAAAACATATGGGTCGATTATATGAGGGTTCCAATTCATTATCTCATGTGACTATCCATTATTTCCCATTTCATGCGACATAAGTATTTACTCCATATTCTTATAACAGAAGATCAAGTCCATTTTCAGTTTACGTATACGTATATTTTATGTCGAAGTAGGAAACACAAAGACGACATGAAAGAGGGTACCTCAGTCGGATAGAACGAAAGGATGCAACCAAAAGTCGAACCCCGAACAACAACTCCACCAATACTAACCACCACGATCTCAACAAGCTACCACGATCAGTCGATCACCCTCGCGATCACGCCTCGATCGACCTCCTCCTTCGAACCAAACCAGGACTCGCGAACCTTGTCATGACAATACACCGATCATGAACCGATCTAACTAAACCGAACAGGTATTCAAATCACGCGCAGCTTCAACGTGAACCGTTCCGAACTTGATAAACACTCGGTTTTATTTGAGGAGGCTGTTTGAATGATGGACGTAGACATCTCCAAAACCCATGAAATCACACGTCTCATAATTCATACGAACATGAGAGAAGATTAGGGTTTTGTTTCTTTGTTTTGTTGTTGTTGAGTATCCTTAGGCGTATGGGAGAAAAGAGAAAGTATGAAATTTCTGTTGTACATATAAAAATGGTGAGAGGTGGTGTTCGGTTATGTTAAATAAGATAAAAGGGAATTCCTTGAATTAGGAAATACCAAAAATTCTGGGTGGTGATTGCCGAAATTCTTGTGATTATGATAGGGAAATGATTTCAACCGATTATTTAAGATTATTAGGGGAAAAATATATATGCCGAAAATACAAAGGATATTGGTGATTCATTTTCATATACATAATTTCCATAATTTTAAATTAAAAAAAAATGTGTCACAAGTAAAAATGTAGTTAGTCCTTAGCCACTTTTAGATGTGTGATATGAGTTTTAGAACTTAGGTTATAATTCAAAAGTTTAAAATCATAGGGGTATTTTGGGAAATTTATATGTTCAAAATTTCCGAGTTTTACAATAATTAAATACTAAAGCAATGATAATGTAAGAAATGAAATGAGTAAGAGATAGAAAGATCGAACCGCGAGAAAAGAGACTTATAGTGGTTCGGCTACAAGGACACCTTCCTTGCCCTACTCCACTACCCGAGCACCTAACTTGAGAGTTTTCTTCACTATGTCAACAAGCTCCTTTATGGCGGAGAAAACCTTACATACCAATATACACACCACAACTTCTCCACACCTTAATCACACATTTTACACAACTTCTTCATACCTAGTCACACCTTAATATCAACACTACTTCTTCACACCTATCTATCTTCACAACTAACTTCCTCACATCTACTTCCCAACAATCTACTACACAACAATCTACTCCTAAACCTTTCTATCTACACACATTGCTAATCTATATTCTACCAAATATTCACAACTAATTACACAAAGAAATATATGTAATGAATGATGCTCCAACAACTTGGATGTGGAGGTCACAACAAGTTGTAATACTTCTTGTCTTGGAGAATAGAAGTATTCTTCTTTTGCACTTGAAAGGATGAGACTTGGATCACTTTGAAACAAAGATTTATGTATATATGATCAAATGATTATAGGAAATGAAAATGGGGATTTAGATCAGAAAGTTTTGGGGTGCAAAAGGTGAGAAAAATTTGTGGAATGAACCAGTATTTATAGGACAAAAATTACTGTTCTGGAGCGTGCCGGTCCCCTTAATTAGGGGCCGGTCCCCTTAATCATTAGGGGGCCGCCTAGGAATTAAGGGGGCCGCCCCCTCCAGAACGTTAGGATTGTTTGTCATTTTGTGGGAAAAGTTTTTCTAGATTATATTTGTCATTTTTGGTTAAAAATTTGAAATCATATATTTATAATGATTTAAACATATTCTTTTAATTCCAAAAATGATTTTGTAAATGATATAAAATGTTTATGACATTTTATAAAAAAACTAGTGATTTAGAAAAATTTCCTTTGATCATAGAATGCAATAAATACTTTGTTTATTCATACCTTAAGTGATTTGGATGTAAAGAAAGATATTAAACGCTAAATACTTGTTTACGTCATAAATTTTAGTTCAATGAGTTTATGTTTTGTAATTGTCAAAACATAAAGATATTGTTAATATGTTAACAATGTTTTTAGGCATTATTTATATCAACATGCCGGTTTTAGGACCTTGTGTGGCGTACTTGTTTGGTGGGTAAAAGAATTTAATTCAAAGTGAAGTACAACGTACTTTCTAGGAAGTACGGCGCACTTACCTTGTCAGTTACAAGACTAAAGTTATTGATTGCATTCATTGAGAGACCAATCATTTGCCTTCATTAAACGACATTGGGAGGTTAATTTTGTGTCTTGGAGCTATAAAAGAGACCCTATAGGTCAGGAAGAAGGGGCATCACCATATTATAGTAAAGTTACTCTACTAAAGAAGGTATTGGTGAACTCACACCAAGTTTACCATATCGAGGCTACCAAGTCAGAAGTCTTTAATTCCAAGTGGTTTGACAGAGTCTAGGGAAGGCTAGAATACGTGTGGAGTTTTCCTTGTGAAAACTAATTGATCAATCTCTTGTAATCGTTGGTATAATTCTTGTTTAAACAATTCTATTATGAAGTTTATGGAATTTCTATAAATTGTTATGAGTTTTGTTACTGTAATTATGGAGTAGTTGGCTTATGTTTATTTAGGTGATGTAGTAACGTGATTGTAATACATGCATTCGATTGCTTGCTTTGATACTATGAATAGTTCTCTTGATGATTTTATGTTTAGACCATTGCTCTTTGTTTGATGTATCTCTGTGATAGAAATAGGTCAAAAGGCTCTATTACTTTGATATTATTTCAAGTTGTTTGTCTATGGCAACTTGGTGTTAGCCTTGTAGAAATTGGCCAAAAAAACCTTTATCGACCTAAACATAATCTTGTTTAATGCCTAATCTCATGTCTAAAGAACTTGATTGGGAAAGTGACCTGTTTTTACTTCTATCATGAACCTATCTTATTGCATTTGGTATATTAAGAATTATAGGTCGAAAGGACTTTTTAATATATTGAATAGTTATATGTTTGAGTGATCACCAATCATCTCTTGCTTATATACCTTGTTTATGATTGCAAGCTGGTTCTTATGTATGTTCACCCTCATGTTCCTCAGCCTAAATAAACATACTTTTTATATAATCTTGTTACGAATCGTAATCAACCAATTTACTAGTCTATTGATAGTGACAATCTTTGGACTGTTTCTTTGAACACTTGTTAACTGAATTTTCACCAATCCCTTGGGACGACTTGGTCTTACCTATTTGCTAGATTACAATGAGGATTATACTTTACCTATGTGTTAGTCAAAATAAACGGATAAAACTATCCTTATAAATTTAAAGCTTTATTAACACATCAGTGTTTTTTGATCATGAGTAGGATACTTGTCTTGCCTTGATTCAACACCAACAAAAGGGTCTTGCAAGTTTCCATCAGAATCTTCACCCTTCAATTTTCTTACCAATTCAGCCAAGAAATCTTCATGCTCAACCAAAACTTAACTTTTGCTTGCCACATTAGGTCTAGTACTACTAGGATTAGCAGTCATGTTTGGAATTGGTGTTGCTCTTTCCTTAGTTCTATTTGCTTTCCTACTCCTAAGTTGAATAATCTCTTCTTCACCAACACTTAGATAATCAAATGACTTGTTAGAATAGTCACTGTCATCAGAATCATTAAAAAGCATCCCATCACTCTCATTTTCACTGTCACTAGTAACTGCCACTTTCTCTTTCCCTTTACCCTTATTCTTATCATTCTCATTTTGACCATCAGCAACACCCTTACCCTTATCAACCACATGCTCTTCTTGAGCCTCTAATACAGTCCTACTTAGCATTTCTTCCTCTGTAAAAGAATTGCAATACCTCTTCCTAGGGGTTGGTCTTTTACCAGAGGTTCCATCACTTAATATACTAGGGTTAGGCTGTGCTAAATATTTGGACATGTCAATGTTACAATGGTCAATGTACATTTCTATTCCACCATGCAATTTGGACATGTCATACATGTGAATCAAATCAGTATCATTTTCTACTTTGACTAAACCATGTTCTAAATCACTCTATGGAAGTCTATAGTACATACCAAACATATACCTAGCCATAATTGATTTCTTGATCAATATTCTAAGATCCACAAACGAAAGCCTGGCCATATACATCTTTAAAATCACACCACTGTCGTGTCTTAATGGTTCGTGCATAAAAATACCATAATTCCACACGTCCAAATCAATACCATCAGGTCCAGGTATAGTCATTCTACAAAATAAGAGTTTTAATATTAGGGCTAATTCTGAAATCTAATTAAAGAACAATTAAGAGACATTAGAGCTAAATGATGCGTGGGAATTGCACCAGGCTTTACCTCTCGAGGGATCTCGAGAAGCTTACAACCCCCACCAGGCAGTGTACCTGATCGTTGTAGTATAGTATAGTGACAAGTACCGGGGGATTGATCGTTCAACTCAGGAATAGTGTCGCTAGGATTAGAAAGCCTAAAAACTAGGTCTAGAGGTGAGGGATGATTCTTTTTGTATTTTTATATTTTATAAAAGCAAGTAAAAATCTCGGGTTTTAGAGGAGTGGGCGGAATTAGTTGCTATTCAACTAACCCAATAATTAAGATGCAATCAAAATAAAATAACAAAAATGAAAATAAAACTAATTACTAATATGGTGTGAACAATAGATGGGAGAATTGTGTTTACTTAGATTTCACTATTCCCTAGATATCTTTTACAGGTTAATTGTTTGTTACAGTTGTGTGGATGACGGGTTATATTCCTTAATACCATTCGTGGGGTGGCGTACATACTTCCCCAACTCTATAAGCTCCTACTTCACTCCTATGTCGAGCCTGCAAGAAGCTCCTAACATGGGATCACTTGAATTCGCTCATGCATTAAATACAACCATAAAAACCTTAGTACGCATTGGTTCATGTTTCTTAAGACGTTCAAGCATGTCACACAATGGAAGTCTGCCAGTTTTCTTAAGCCTAACATCGAAATCATTCATCCATTACAACTATAAACAAGCAATCAACCTATAGTCAACATCTAGGTTTCATTACATCTAAGTAAACACACAAGAGATCTAGCCTAGCATGTTAAAATCAAGACAAGCGTAAGATATATTCAAATAACACATAAACATATTGAATGAATTGAAAGGATACTTATCTCAATTGAACATGAAGGGTTTCAAAGGGTGAAAACCCTTGAAAATACTGTTAAAAACGATCTAGTGTTTATTCAAGTCAACCCTAAAATTCTCCTCTCATTTAGAATGAAAATTACAAAGACTATATATAGATTTCCTAAGGTGACGGCGTCAAGAAGAAAGTTCTGACGCCGTCAACCCGCCGCCAAAAATATTCTCGGACTGCCTAGATCCAGATCTGACGCCGTCATGTGTATTGCTGCTCTGTGCCGTCACCATGTTTACTCTTGACGGCCTTGCTTTGACGCCGTCACGTTTCTACTGTGCCGTCACCAAAAATGCTCTTGATGCCGTCATCAAATTTCTCTTGACACCGTCAGGTACTGTTCCCAGGAAGGAAAATTAAGGCTTTGCCATTTTCTTCACTTTTATGCTCCAAAAACGTCCAAAATGCTCCCTTTTCCAGAATTCACTCCCAAAGTACCTAAAATCACAAAAGGAATGATTTAGGGCAATATTTGATCAAATAAATTCAAATTCTGGCTTAAATGACCCCCTAAAAACGGATCATTTTTCGCCTCATCATATACCCTTACACTTGAGATTTGCTTGTCCTCAAGCAAATGCGCTTTTATTCTAATCAAAATACAAGTTAGGGGTCATTTAACACTAATATAAAAGTAATTATAACAAATAATCATTCCACTAAAGACCAAAGACAAGCACGGAGGTCATACACTAGCACCTCACAAATAGTGTTTAGATACTCACATCTCTCGGGTGTAATAAAGTATATATCACAATATGTAAATGAAAATTATCTCTCACTACCTGTCATAGCAAAATAGATTACCATAGGCTTGGGAAAGGATCAAACCTCCACCACATGGCGTAAGCACCTAGGATAAACTATCAAAGAGGTCTTTTTAAAGGGTTATAACGTTAGGTGTAGGGATATGGAATACACGGTTTTGTTGGATATAGGAAATCTTTACTGGTGGCGAGTTAAAAATCTTAGTCAATTACATGTGCAATATGGCGTTGCTAAGCCAAGACTAGACTCGAGTTAAGCTAATAAATCAAAATAACAAAAACATCAAATAAACATAGAATGAAACGGGATGGTAGTCCGTACGTTTTTTTTTTTTTTTTTTTTTTGCATACACTCTTACCCTACCATCCAAAATAATACATCATAGGGAATGAATATTCCCCTTACACTTGAATTTTTACATTCTTTACAATAAACTAATTTAATGACTCGAATTAAGATAATCAAAACACTTGGAGTACTTTTAAGATTAACACACATATGGGGGTAATATTATGATGTTCTTCCCCATTACTCCATAACATTAGTACTTTACCCCTGAGTCCCAATCGTCCCAAAACAATATGTACAAGGATATGACTCAACTTAGCAACCATGTAATCAATTAGATAATTAACTAAGGGTTTAAACAAATAACAATAATGCACTAAAGATGAGTGCATACACGGAAGGCTAAGGCGATTTGGGTGTACATTTAAGTGGGGTGTAACAAATTCTTCCTTTAAGTGAGATGCTTAAAGGTAGAAACGAAAAGATAGGCTCGGGGGGGGGGGGGGGGTGTACTAGGGGTTTCGTGTACTAAAAATGAGTACAACGCTAAGGTGTGGGAAAAATTAATTGACTTAACTAGCCAAGTAATATGACTTAAATGGTCAAGTAATTATGATACGGGTTTAAAACAAGGGTGATCCTAATGCCTCTTATCATGTTGTAAATCCTAATACACGAATGTAGTCTCACTAGCGATCTCGGGATGCATCACTAACGCAAGTTCTAGAATCTAAATGTTACCGGTACACTCATAAGCACTAATAGTAAATGCTTTTCCTATCAAATCTAAAGGCGAACCTCACATATTTGGGTGGAAAATTTTTCTGAATAGTACGGTTTTGTGCTAGTCATACGAATCCTATCCATGAGACGCTTGCTAAGGCTAAAGTTTCACTCCTAAATGTTGTAAAATTTTTTAAATTTGGCGCTAAAATTACACTAACAAGTATTTCTCATAGTTTCATTACACATCTACCATCAAACAAACAAACTCAAGTGAAAGTGTATACTATAAGGTATCATCATTTTACCCTCCCCTTACACTTAGGATGAACATTGTCCCCAATGTTCAATTAAATATTGTAAAAGTGAAATAGGTAAAAGAATGAAATCAAATACTCCCCTGATTCGCTCGGTATGGATAGTGTGGTAACAAGGTTAGATCTTCCTCCAAGAAAATGAACAATCAAAGCTTCCCTTCCAGAATATAAATCATCTTCTTGTCATATATAACCTGTTAAACCTAAGAGAACGAACAAGGCAACCTCGCGTAAAATCGGCGGCAATCTATATATGATAACAAATCCTAGAAAATAAAGTAAGATATAATGCTTGTGGAATGAATGTTTGCAGATTTCCTGGAGTTTATAAGACTAAAGATTCAACAAAAACTTTAAGACTCCGTTAGAAAAACAAAATTAGCAAAATTTTCAGATTTTTACACATGATGCCGTCAGGAATTTCTTCCGACGCCGTCAGAAGTGAACTGCAGAAATTCTTACGTTAAGTTTCCGGAAAATTTCTGAAAAACTTATGTCCTACTGATTGGCTCCAAACAGTCAACCTAAATTGACCAAGGATATGGTCAACAAAGTCAAACAGTCTAGAGTCAATGCTCCGCAGAATATAGTGGTTTCCCCGGGTAGTTATGTCCCGACGAGGTGTGATGGTTATTAAACGGCTTTGTGATCGGGTGAATTTGGACAGGAAAAGGTTTGTGAGTGATTAAACTAGGGAATCTACAAAGAAATAGCTTAAACAAGCTATAAAGATGATTACGTGAAAGTTAGATACTTAAAAACGTTTAATATCTAAAAACGCGTACGTTTAGTTTCAAGTAACGTGAACGTACAAAATAAAACGCGAGTTTTGGTAAAACAAAATACTTACAAACATGAGAATCACATTTTTACAATCCTAATAATAAAATAAACTTTTTAGAAAATTAAAATTAATTTTTACACTATTTATATAATTTTTATTAATTAAATACTATTTTCTAATTACTTATTAATTATTTAAATTAACCTAAATTATAACTAATTATGAAATTACACTAAAAATAAGAAAAATAAATTTGGAAAAATCTAAAATATTATAAAACTAATTTTCAAACTTAAAATATATTTTTCCTACTTTTTAAATAATTACTATTAATTAATTATTATTTATAACTATTTAAAAATACACTAAATAATAAGAAAATGTAAAATAAGCCAAGAAAAATAAAATTAAAACTTAGAAAAATCTAAAATAATAGAAAACTAATTTTAAAACAGAAAATATATTTTTAAGACTATTTAAATAATTATTATTAATTATTAACTAATTATTAGTTAATAAAAACTAATATTAATTATTAAAAATACTAAATGAAAAGAGAAAAATATGAAAAAATTACAGAAATTATTTTACAACTACAGGAACCTAGGAAAATTATAAAGATGAGGTTTTCTTTTTGAAAAAGCTGAAAATAAGCTAACAAGCTTAAATAGAAGCTATCACTTCCAATAAGCTTGTCTTTTTCTGATTTTTATTTTTGAAAACTACTAAAATACTTAAAATGACAAACTTTAACAAAGGGGCATTGGCCAGAAGCTTATAAATAAGCAGATGGATAACCAAATGCTTATCAGCTTTGAGCTTATAAGCTTATAGGGACCTGTGGTGTGAACAAAAGCTAACCACAAGCTATCACTGAAGCAAATAAGCTAAAACATATATTGAGTAACTCAAAATGAGTCAAGGGAAACAGATAAGCTCAAAATATAAGCTAACATAAGCTAATAAGCACTTGAGCTAAATCCTGAGTGCCAAACAGGCCTAATGGTCTAGTTTTGCAAGCCTGTGGGGCCCACAGAGGAGTTTGGAAGCCCAAGAAAAAGGCTGAGCCAATAAGCTGAGCTTATTGGCTTTCTAAAAAAACAATAAGCTGGCCATGGGACCCATTATTGAAGGCAGGGGAGGGTCTTGAAAATTGATACAAAAGCTGATCACTCAGCAAAGGATAAAAATGGGAAAGTTGCTGGGCATAGCAGCCCTGGGAAATAAGCTACAAACCCAGAAATAAGCCCTGGTATTGGAAGAAGGGCTTATTGGCTCTTTGAAAAGCCAAAGATCCTGCTGTGGGACCCACAGGGGAACAGTTTATGGCTTATTGAAAAGGGAGGATTTGGACTGGGTTCATGATACAGGGCATACTGATGCCCTGCAGGCCTGTTTGAAGGCACAAATAAGCTACAAAGAAAATTGCTAAAAATGGAATGTTTGCTGATTCCTAGAGGTTAGCTGGGGTGTTACAACATGTAAAAATTCCAGGGGTTGAAATCAAACACAAAATTCATAAATACAATCCCAAGATCTGGTTTTCTGCCAAAAGGGACACTTTTGACTTTTTCAATTAAACACTAAAATTGACTTTTATTAAGTTTGATCTTACTTAACTAACTGAAAATGATATAATGAGATGCAAGAAGACTATATTAAGCTATTTTAATAACAATCTAACTAAAATGAAAGGTAATGCAGTGAATGATCAAGACAGTGATCAATTAAGATCAAATCAAAAGCAAGTTGACTTTTTAACAAAAGACCATATGATTTTATGACCTAACTGAGCTAATTATACCTTATGAAGCATGTAACAACCAGTATTGACAACAAAAACCAATAAGGGTACATCTAACAAACTTAAACCAAACACCCCTTGAGTTGACTGATTAGGCAACCTTAGGATGCAGAAACTTGATTTAATCCAAGGGTTTGATGCACTTACTGATATTAGACTATAATGACCATAATTAAGCAAGAATAAACAATAATTAACAACAAAAACTCATGATCACAGATTATGCCATAAAGTATGAAAAATCTTACACAACATCCAAATCTAAGAACAAAGGTGCACAGGGACTCAAATCACAAACCTACACTCCCCTTTGGAGTTCTAAACCAGCAAAATCCAGAATGTACCATGCTCCACTGCTTGAATCTCCATTGGGAGTGATTTTTGATTTTTTTACTTATTTTTCTCTATTGTTTTATTTTTGTGTTTATAAGCTACAACTGTTTCAACTGTTTAGGAATATATATATGGCTTATGAATGAGTCAGAGTGAGCTTAAACAAACCAGAAACAACAACTTTTAGCATCTAAACAATAATTTGAGATTTTTACTTGAAATTGCAAATTTGAAATTAAAATCTGAAAACTTGAAACTAATGATGGAAATGAGTTTTGGGTACAATAATAATACTTGATACAAGTATCTTAAGCAAAAGATTACAACAGAATTTGAGAATTTAAGCTAAAACCTAAGCTGTGTTACACTACTCTTAAGCTACACTAACTACTGCTACTTTCTTGTTTTTCTTTTCACTTTTATAGACCTGAAGAGTTTCTCTTTCTTTCCCCACACCTCTCTGACCCTTGGATGGGCTTCAATTCATCTCAGCCTTTGATTTCCATTTTGGCGGGAAAAGCTAATGGGGCAGGTTTAAGTGGGTTATTGGTGAGGGCAATTAATGGAGGGGGGTTGGTTTGGTGTAGGTAGAAGTATTTATTGTGGATGAGGGTTGGTGAGAAAATATGGAAAGGAGGGGGGAGACAGTGAAGCGGGGTTTAGGAGGAAGAAGGAGGGTGTACAGTGTTTGGGGTGTGGGTTTGACCCGCGTTGACCCTGGCATGGGGTTTTATTATTTTGAATTTGGGCCGGGTTATGGTGGACTGGGCTTGGGGTTTGGCAGGTTGGGTCAGGTTGTGGTGTTTGGGATTTATAATAAAAAGGGTCCATTATGGTTTTTTTTATTAAATACAAGGACCATATATGTAATTTGGTGAAAGTTAGGGACTGAAAATGTAACATCCTTCAAACTTGTATCAAGGTCTTTTCCTGCCACATATCATTAGTACAAGGATCACAAATAAAATTTTTCATTTTAAAAACACCCAAGGACCATTTTTGTAAATTTCAAAAGTTGAGGGACTTTTTTCTGTCAATTGCCCAAACTTATGATCCAAGGGCTATTTGTGATAACTTATGATTTTCCATGGACCAATAATGATTTTTCTTTCAAAAATATCCCACCAGGGACCAATCCTGCCAAAGTTTGAAACTCCAGGGACTAATTTTGTAATTTTCCAAAACTTTTCCAATTTTTCACCAAAGGACAAAATATGACAACTTATGATTTCAAAAGGACCTTTGGTGATAATTTTCCATATTTTGAATGACCAGGGACTAGTTTTGTCAATTTTTGAAAGTTGAGGGACTGAAACTGCCAATTTTGCAAACTTTGTACGTTTTTCATCTGTTTTTGCTCATTTTGCATCTAAAACATATAAAACACGATTTTGAAATATTTTCAGTATTTTGATGCATTTCTGAGTGTTTTTGTATGTTTTGCAGTTCAGATTTGACCAAAAATGATGAGTGTTTGAGCACTCATCACCTACTTCCTGGAAAATCCTGCAAAACATCATTATGACTAGATACAAGCATTTGACTCTAACAAATATGAATATACATGTCCATTTAATATTGTGGAGAATCATGATCGGTTTTTGTTTCTTAAAAACATATTTAGGGTTTCCCCTAACACTTATCTTTTTGCGAAATACCTTTGGATGAAATTAAGACAAAGCCAAACGACAAAATAAAGTATTTTCACCATTTTATTTTTGAAACATGATCTACCAACAATAAAAATAAAACATGCATACGGAAACAAATAACAATCAAACAAAATAAAAATCACACAAATCATGGGTTGCCTCCCAAGAAACGCTTTTCTTTATTTATGAGTCTTGTAGCTAGACTCAAGGTCATGGGTTATCACGTGACCTCATCGTTGGTTTCACTCTCTAGGTCATCTCCTATATTAGTTTTGTATTCCGGACCTAGTTGCAAGCATTCTTTGTAGAAACCAAGTATTTTATTCATGACATACTCTACTCCTCTACATCTATCCTCATCATTCCTATAGTAAACCGCTTGTTTGTGTTCCTTTTCTATGTTCGATAAAAGGCGGTATTGTTCCATCTTATAGGGCATTTGGTAAGCAATCTCATCATTCTCGTCCTTGAATCTAACTATGCCTAGAGTCGGATCATAACTCATCTTAGAAGCCTCAACGAACGGTTTTCCAAACACTACTTGACTTAGGCAATCATCTATCACCGGACGAGTATCCTCCACTATCACAAAGTCGGTCTCATAAGTGAAGTTTCCAACAATCACATGCAATCCTTTCATTCTCCCTACAAAATTACATATCAAATTCTTACTGGGCATCATCATATAACCAAGTTGCTTCTTCATTACCCAATTATAGTAAGTCCTAGTCATGATGTTTATAGGAGACCTAGGATCGATATAATCCTTCCATACATGCATATGCCCAATGTTGCATGGTATGTTGATGTTAGAGGGGTCACCTACTTTAATAAGGGGTGAACCAAGGATATATGGTGTCTCGGGGTCATCAAATAAATCCTTGTGATATTCCCGTTCTTCCTTGGTGGGCAACTTATCAAAGTATTCTTCTACGTTTTCTACTTCCTCTAACTTTTCTCCCTTATTAACCTCAACTTCCTTAATTTCATCCCTAGTCTCGGTTTCTACTCCACCTTCATCCTTGTCACTTTCTTCTATCTCTGTATCAATTGGTTTAATGGTGACAACATTGACAAAGTGGACGTGTTTGGATGACGAGGGGTCCTTAGTTTGGATTCCGCTATTGGCATCCCTAGTGTCCTTCCTAGGTGTAGTTAACGTTTGGTTGTTGAGGGCTTTCAACAAGTTGTCAATCTTATTAGTCATCTCCGTTTGTTGTTGATTGAATTCGGTTTCAAACTTAGCTATGCGAGCTTCTTGAGATGCCATAAACTTGGACATCAATCCTTCAAGATTGTTGGTACTACCATAGTTATTAGAAGGATTGTTGTTGAAAGTACGGTTGGAGGGTTGACCGTTTGGTTGGTAACGATTAGGCGGATTGGAAGAATTGTTTTGGTTTTGTTTTCACCTAAGGTTCGGGTGATTTTTCCAAGAAGGGTTGTAGGAATCACCGTAAGGGTTTGGCTCGGGTTTGAAAGTGTACCACTTATCTCCCGCTTCATCGGTACGCGGGGATGCGTAGTCCGCAAAAGCTGTTCCGGGGAGTTCCACGCAATCACGAATGTCATGGGGACCACTACATAATTCGCATAAAGAAGTGATTTTATTCACTTGGCTTGAAGGCTTAGGAGCTTTGTAAGATTTCATGAGAAACTTGACTTGGTCCTCAAGTTCCATGATCCTACGGTCGGGAGTGCTAGAATTATTCGAAGGCAAAGATATTGCCTTGACCGTTTTGTTCAAATCACGGGGATCATTCCAACTTTCGTTGTCATAGAGAGCAAGATCTTCTATGAGTTCCCATGATTCTTCCGCACTTAGATCACGTAGCTTGCCACCGGCCGATTGGTCAATGGTTCGCCTTGTGGAGAGATCGATATGGTCATAGAAGATTTGGACTTGGATCCAAAGATCTATGCCATGATAAGGGACTTTTTGGAGTAAGTCCTTGAAACGAGTCCATGCTTCATATAGAGTTTCACCTTGACGTTGTTGGAACATCAAGATATCATTTCTAAGCTTGGTAGTTCTCCCCGGTGGGAAAAATTGAGCAAGGAAACGAGTGGTGAGATCATCCCATGAGGTGATGGATCCCGCGGGTAAACGTTCAAGCCATTGACTAGCTTGATCACGTAGAGAGAATTGGAATAGGCGTAATTGGGTCGTCTCTCTAGTTGTAACATCAAGGTCTATAGAATCTACAATTTTAAGGAAGTCCTTGAGATGTTGATTAGGATCTTCAGAACGAAGTCCATGGAATGCACATCCGCTTTGCACCAACCGGATGGTGTCGGATCGCAAGGGAGACACATTGGCTCCTTGGGTGAGCTCAATGGTGTTTCGGTAGCCTTGGTGGCTAGGTCGGGAATACACTCCTAAGGTTCGGGGCATAAGAGGTTGGTTAGCTAGTGGTGGGTTTTGTGGGTGGTCTTGTTTTGGTGGGTTGATGGGTTCAAAGATGTTACCACCTTCCATGATGTTGGATGGTAAAAATTATGAACAAAGACACGAAGAAATAAGATAGACTAAAGAAAACCTAAAAATAAAAATAAAATCTTACTAGAAAGGAATCTAGCAAGTAGACCTAATAAAAAGAAATTCTAACCTAGACAATAACTATTCCCCGGCAGCGGCGCCAAAAACTTGATGCGTGGGAATTGCACCAGGCTTTACCTCTCGAGGGATCTCAAGAAGCTTATAACCCCCACCAGGCAGTGTTCCTGATCGTTGTAGTATAGTATAGTGACAAGTACCGGGGGATTGATCGTTCAACTCAGGAATAGTGTCGCTAGGATTAGAAAGCCTAAAAACTAGGTCTAGAGGTGAGGGATGATTCTTTTTGTATTTTTATATTTTATAAAAGCAAGTAAAAATCTCGGGTTTTAGAGGAGTGGGCGGAATTAGTTGCTATTCAACTAACCCAATAACTAAGATGCAATCAAAATAAAATAACGAAAATGAAAATAAAACTAATTACTAATATGGTGTGAACAATAGATGAGAGAATTGTGTTTACTTAGATTTCACTACTCCCTAGATATCTTTTACAGGTTAATTGTTTGTTACAATTGCGTGGATGACGGGTTATATTCCTTAATACCATTCGTGGGGTGGCGTACGTACTTCCCCAACTCTATAAACTCCTACTTCACTCCTATGTCGAGCCTGCAAGAAGCTCCTAACATGGGATCACTAGAATTCGCTCATGCGTTAAATACAACCATAAAAACCTTAGTACGCATTGGTTCATGTTTCTTAAGACGTTCAAGCATGTCACACAATGGAAATCTGCCAGTTTTCTTAAGCCTAACATCGAAATCATTCATCCATTACAACTATAAACAAGCAATCAACCTATAGTCAACATCTAGGTTTCATTACATCTAAGCAAACACACAAGAGATCTAGCCTAGAATGTTAAAATCAAGACAAGCGTAAGATATATTCAAACAACACATAGACATATTGAATGAATTGAAAGGATACTTATCTCAATTGAACATGAAGGATTTCAAAGGGTGAAAACCCTTGAAAATACTGTTAAAAACGATCTAGGGTTTATTCAAGTCGACCCTAAAATTCTCCTCTCTTTTAGAATGAAAATTACAAAGACTATATATAGATTTCCTAAGGTGACGGCGTCAAGAAGAAAGTTCTGACGCCGTCAACCCGCCGCCAAAAATATTCTCGGACTGCCTAGATCCAGATCTGACGCCGTCATGTGTATTGCTGCTCTGGTCCATCACCATGTTTACTCTTGACGGCCTTGCTTTGACGCCGTCACGTTTCTACTGGGCCGTCACCAAAAATGCTGTTGACGCCGTCATCAAATTTCTCTTGACGCCGTCAGGTACTGTTCCCAGCAATGAAAATTAAGACTTTGCCGTTTTCTTCACTTTTATGCTCCAAAATCGTCCAAAATGCTTCCTTTTCCAGAATTTACTCCCAAAGTACCTAAAATTACAAAATGAACGATTTAGGGCAATATTTGATCAAATAAATTCAAATTCCGGCTTAAATGACCCTCTAAAAATGGATTATTTTTCGCCTCATCACTAAACATACCTTAAGTCGCATTCAAATAAAAAAAATGGCGTTCTTAGGGTTTGATTGAAATTGGAAAGTAGAATTTAGGGTTTGAGAGAGTATAAATTGGGGAAAAAAAAGTTGTGTGTTATTTTTTAGGGCCCGTAAAATAAAGTTTTGGAGGGATTAAAACGGATAACGGACATATTATAATGGGGTCAACTGTAGTCAAATGTGCCAACTTAGCAAATATAGGGACAAGGTTAATTACTGTCAACATAGGCGAGATTATTAAGTTTGATATATAAATTAAAAAAAAAAAAAAAAAAAAAAAAAAAAAAAAAAAAAAAAAAAGATGACTACACAACATAGTAAAACGTGGTAACTTTGATACATTTAAAAGCAATTATCCCTTATTATTATCATAAACACCACATTGTTGAACCATTCGTAATACATTTGCAGGTTGTCGCTTTGTATAAACCATTGGGTGAGAACAGGTCCCGTTTATTTGTCATGTGACCTTCACTTCACAACTGGATCATAACGTCTTCGATTTTGATACAGTCGGAATCCATTATGAATGAAAAGGGATGAGACATGTGTCATCATGATCGGAATACGACGGCGGTGAAGACGGTGTAATTTCCGTAAAGAATGGAGGTGTGTGCGAGGAGATATGACCGATTATGTCACATTGGGATGTGGTAGGCTATTTGATAAATAGGTGTTGAGTGGGTGTAGAAGGGTAAAATTGGTAATACGTGATTTTATGCCCTAGTTTTAGCAATATGCCACAAAGTTGAGTCAAGTTGAAAATAACTGTCATTTTCGATGTCAGTTTTGCAAATTCCCCTCACAATTTTACTCTTTCCATCCTAAAACAGTTATTCATATTTTCTTAGATGTCGCGAACTGATTGGCAATTTCTAACAAAATATAGAGAAATTTGTAAAAAGTAAAAAATAAAAAGTAAAACTGTTATAAATTATGTAAAAAGTAAAAAATAAAAAGTCATGATGTTTTTTCTAAGTTGTGCATTTTATGTTTGGGAAACAATTATATAAAAAGAAAAGTATTTATTAGAAAGAAAGTGAAGAAACAAAATACAAATTACATTATTGTTGGGATACCAACTAATTTTCAAAAAGAAAATATCACTCACTTTCACACTTTTATTTTTTAAATAAAAACATCTTAAAAACCGTTAATCGTTAAAGAGATACAAATTACATTATTATTTAATACATGCAATAATCGAAATTTGAAAGTTCGGTACACACAATAAGAACAAAAATAGTTCGGTACACACAATAACAAAAATTGGCAAGTATGATACATTTTTAAGTAATTAACCCAATATAAATCAGTGACGTTGCTACATTGGTATATGCCAATTTATAAGCCAATTTTTCGCTAAAAAATAAGAAATAATGTAATTGACTTGTTACTTTTTGCTTTGTTGTGTATGCAACTTTATTTTTTTTATTGTATGCATCATACTTTTAAGAGTAAAATGGAGAAATCGTCCTTGTGGTTTGAAAAAATTGCATGTATCCTCCCTGGTCTTCCATAAGTGCAGGCGGCCTCCCTGTGGGCAAACTATTGGTTCATTTTGGTCCCTGGCACTAACGTTGGTTAGTCTTTCCTCGTTAGTTGATACAAATAGAAGGGTAATTTGGTCTTTTCTCTTGTGGACCCGTTGTGACTATCACTTTCCAACCATATAAATCAAAAATAGTGTTTCTTTTTCCCCAATTTCAAAAACACATCAAAACCAAATTTTCTCTACACATCAAACACAAGAACGATTCTTGGCAATGGTTATCTATTTTTGTGCTAATGAAGCAGTTATTCGTACTTCTTGGACTAACACAAACCCTGGCCGTAGGTTTTGGTCGTGTGCTCAAAGTGTAAGCTTACTTAATTGTTTTTTATTTCACCTTTAGTAAATGGCGACTTATTTTTTGTTGGTATTGATTTGATAATAGGTTCCCAATTGTGGTTTTTTTTTTATGGTTTGATCCTCCAATGTGTGCTCGTGCAAGAGCAATTATACCTGGATTGTTAACATCAAGAAATCAACTTCAAGAAAGGTTGAACACAATGGCTGTTGCAAATCGTCGACTAAAGATTTGGTTGATATGCACTTGGTTATTGTTTATTGTTATGTTTTACATTTAATCTTATATGTGATGTATGCAAGATAAACAGAACTAGTAGTTGATCTTTTCAGTTTGTAATGGTCAACAATTTTGATGGATATGTTTAGTTATGTTCATGTGAATGTAACAATATCCTTTATTGTTAACAATGTTTTATGAATGCAAACAATGTTTTATGAATGCAATTTTGTTCAAATGATTTGAGACAACTACTTGGCAAAGTGACATGAGTCAACAAATGTGGTATAGTCATGTGAATGCAATTTACTTGGCATAACATCAAAGTCAAAGAGACAAGAAACTGGAAAAGCATAAAGTTTGACTTAAAGTTAGTCATAATAGGCATTTGCACATAGTCTTGTATCAAGAGAAAAGCATAAAAGTACCCATATAAGTAGCATCAAACCTGGACACATAGTCTTTAAACAACAAAATAAAAGTCTTAAAAGCTTAACAAACAAGAGTAGCAACTTCATTCACTTTTGCCATGATTCTTTCTTGGTTTTTTTGGAGCTGCAGCTGCACTTTGACTACCAGCTTGACTTGCATCAACTTCTTTCACTCTAGACCTTTTCTTTCCAGCTTGGCTTGGAGCTTGACTTGCATCTTGGCTTCCAGCTGTCCCTTTCTCTTTACAGCTTCTTTTGTTGTGCCCTTGTTTCTTACAAATAACACATGTCTCTGTTTTTCCTTTTCTAGACAATTTCCCATCTTTGACCATAACAATCTCACCAACACTCTTCCTCCTGTTTTTTTGTGGCCTACCTATATGAGGATGTTTCTTAGGTGGAAGTAGTGTGGTTGGGAAATCAAACTTTTCCCAAAATTGTCTACCATTCACTGGATTGACTTTAAAAGAGTACACATTCCTCCAAGTTTATAATTTGTATGATTCATGAACCCAGTCTTCTGGCAACCCTACATCCATGCCATTGTCATTCATGTCATGAATGCAAGCAACAGCATGCCTGCAGGGAATACCAGAGACTTCCCACTTCCTACAACTACATACCTTTTGGTTCAGGTTAACCACAACTTGCTCACCCCATGGACCCTTGACCTGACACAATTCAGCCCCATTCCAATCCACAGTATAGTTTACAGCAGCTTCTTTGGTAAATCTAAAGAGTTTAGTGACAACAAGAGTTAAAGGTCCCTCACTCTTTTCAATTATCTTTTGAACAATGACTATCCTTTTCATTAGGTAATCCCTAACATACTCTAATGCTGATATTATAGGACTATCCCTAGCATCCAACAACTGCCTATTAAATACTTCACATATATTGTTGATCAAAAGATCACACTTTGCCCTCCCTGTTGCAAAAAGGTAATGTATCATTAAAGGTAATGTACTCCCTAAGTTACTCTAAGGCTGATATTATGTTCAAAAGATGAATATAAGTGATTTAAAAAGTATACATACCAGAGAAGTGTGATCTACTCCAGTGCTCAGGTTCAATTTTGTTTAACCACTCATAAGCCTTCTTGTTGTAGCCTTTAAGCTCATCCATGTGTTTCTGAAATTCCACTTTAGTCAAAGCAGTGACACACTTCTATAGCATTTCTTTGTATTCAGTACCTCTCCAAGTCAAATTCATGTTTTCATTGATATGTCTCACACAATATCTATGCTCAGCTGAAGGGAAAAGGTTGGCAATAGCTGGTAACAGCCCCTATAAAATATTCAGTCATTAATTAATTACCAAAAATAGTGTATAATGTATTAAGTAAATACCAAAAACAGAAAAGCATGAAATTAAATATCTAACCTTTTGCCTATCTGTGATGAATGTGAAGTGTGAATTTGTGTATAAATCCAAATCATCACCCAGGAATTTCAAGAACCAAGTCCAAGAGGCTTTTGATTCTGACTCCACTATACCATAGGCAACAGGGTAACTGCCATTATTGGCATCTACACCAACAGCAGTGAGCAATTGACCATCATATTGCCCTTTCATAAAGGCTCCATCCAATCCTAACAAATCCCTACCAGCAGCTCTAAATCCATCCTTCAAAGGGCCCAAGCAAACATAAATTCTCCTAAATATTCTAGTGGGTGAATCTGGATCTTCTGCCCCATACACATCAATCTTAACAGTGGTATTTGGGTTACACTTTTGCAACTCATAACAATAGTCTCTTAATAAAGAATACTGAAGAGAAGCATCACCTCTTAAGTTTTTTTTCAGCCTTTGATTTAGTTCTGAAGGCCTTTGTCTTTGATACAACCACTTGAAATTTTTTAGCCATTTGTTCTTGAACAACTTTGACTGGCATGGATGGATTCTTCACCAACAGATCTTGTATATGTTTTGACAGAAATGTTGAGGTACAGGATTTGATTTTTCTAGATTGCAAGCATTGATGTTCTTCTTTAAAGGTCCTAACCAACCACTTATTCTTATCCCCCTTTGATATGTACAAAACCCAAGGACACTTAGGTTTGTCAGCTTCTTCTTCATTTACCAATATACCCTTGCCTTTTTCCTTCACATTGACTTTTTTAAGCTGACCTTTACCTTTTGTATTTCCCTCTTTTTTTTTTCTTGCTTCATCAACTATCACTGCCTTCCCTTTCTCACCATGAATGATCAAATCCTTTGTCATTTTCACTTTCACTAGCACCATACCAAAACATTCTGCCCCTACCCTTATTTTGTCATTCTTAACTATCATGATGTTTCTCCTAGTCTCCACAGCATGTGCTCTTATCATATCCTTAGCTACATCCCTATTTGGAAACTCCTTCCCAACAAAGACATTATTTCTTGAACTTGTGTTACTAGTATGTTTTCTTAATTTTCTAAGACCCTTTCTCCTAGCACTTTCTGTTTCATCACCCACATCACTTTCAAATGAATCAAAATCTAGGACTTCTAAATCATTTTCAGTAATTTCCAAGCTAGGTTTCATTGGGTCAACAAAATCACTTTCAACTGCAAAACTAAACCTACCCATGTCCACTTTAACTTCATCAACTATATGCTCCTCATCATTATCCTCACTCTCAGACTCACCATTAGCATCCCTATCACAGTCATCACTAGCATCACTCTCAGACTCACCATTACCCTCACTTTCAGAATCACCATTAGCCTCACTCTCAGACTCACCATTATCCTCACTCTCAGACTCACCATTACCCTCAGTAGACTCATTCTCACACTCATCATTAGGATCATTCTCAGCCTCATCCTTTTCATTTCCTATAGCATTAGAAGGACCAACATGTGTATCTAAATAAGATGTGCAATGCTCAACATACACATAAATAGTCTTATGCCTTTTAACATGTTTTATCATTTCAGTCATATCACTATCATTGGCCAAATTCCTTAAACCAATATCCAAACTTTTCAGTGGTATCTTGTAGTGATAAAACAACTTATCTTGAATTCCTAGACTCTGGTACATTATTGTGTCTAAGATATCAATCTTACACACATTACTGTCCACTAAATCCACAAATGTTACCTCACCATCAACATATTTCCTATCTGGCATGTCAGTGAACCTTCCACCATGATGGAGCATGATTGTAAACAAGCTTGGATATTGGTCTGTTTCATCATCAAAAAACAGTAAATCAGTATCAAATAAAAAAAACAAAATAACTTCATAACATCAAAAGTGTATTAAGGTTTTACCATAAAGTGAGGAACCATCAAAGGCTTCACCATCACTTCTTATGTGCCAACTCATTTAGCAAATCTTAGGGATTGTAAGTGGAACAAAAATTAAAAAATGGGGGCTGAAATGGATTTGATTAGGGTTTGATTCTTTGTTTAATTTTGTTTTTAAGTTGGGATTTGTTTGTGTCGGGTAAGAAATGAATAGACAAAGGGACCACTTGGTATAACGGGTTGGAAAAGGATAGTCACAAGGGTCCACAAGAGTAAAAGACCAAATTACCCTTCTATTTGTATCAACTAACGAGGAAGGACTAACCAGCGTTAGTGCCAGGGACCAAAATGAACCAATAGTTTGCCCACAGGGAGGCCGCCTGCACTTATGGAAGACCAGGGAGGATACATGCAATTTTTCCAAACCACAAGGACGATTTCTGCATTTTACTCTACTTTTAATTTTCATTTATTATGTATATCTTGTTACCATTTTACCCCTTCTCATTAATAGGAGTTGTGGAAAACTAGAAGGGGGGTTGAATAGTTTTACGTCTTTTTACTTTGTTATAAAAACTAGTTTTAGAGTTTTGCTTAGCTTTTAAAAACTTAGATTCGATAATATGTGATCTCAATTCTTGTACAATATAAACAATTAATACTACACAATATATTACAATGATAAGTAATGAAATAAGTAAGAGTTGGAAAGATCGAACCGCGAGACAAGAGATTTATAGTGGTTCGGCTACAAGGACACCTTCCTTGCCCTACTCCACTCCCCGAGCACCTAACTCGAGAGTTTTCTTCACTATATCAACAAGCTCCCTTATGGTGGAGAAAACCGTACACACCAATTTACACACCAATATACACACCACTTTTCACACCACAACTTCGTCACACCTAAGTCACAACTTCTACACAACTTCTTCAAATCAATCTACTTCACAACTAACTACTCCACACCTATCTTCTTCACACCAATCTAATACCTAGCTTTTCTTCTTCACACCAAGCTACTAACTAATCACACAATCTATATCTAACACAACTATCTACAATCAAATATTCACAACAATCTTCACAAAGAATAATGTAAATGATCTTTGATGATGCACCAACAACTTGGATGAGGAGATCACAACAAGTTGTAATACTTCTTGTCTTGAGGGATAGAAGTATTCTTCTCTTGCACTTGAGAGGATGAAGGTTGGATCACTTTGAAACAAAGAATTTATACACTTATGATCAAAGGATAAAAGAATGGAGATTTGGATCTAGATCAGAAAGTTTAGAAGTGCAAAAGGTGAGGAAAAAATCCAGGTTTAAGGTGGTATTTATAGGCAACAGATTCTGATAGAGGAGCGTGGCCGGTCCCCTTAAATCAAGGCCGGTCCCCTTAATTTTAAGGGGACCGCCCCTTATAATTAAGGGGGCCGCCCAGCTGAAACGGCCAGAATCTTTGTCTTTTAGTAGGGAAAGTTTATTTGGTGAAAAACTAACTGATTTTGGTTAAAAATTTGAATTCATATATTTAGTATGAATAAAACATTTTTCTTTATTACCAAAAGTGTTTTTCAAAAATATATAATATGTTTATATAATTAAATAAACTTTGCATTAGTTAATTAAATACCCCTTTGATCATAAAATGCACTAAACACTTTGTTTATTCATACCTTAAGTGATTTGGATGTAAAGAGAACTATTAATCACTAAATACTTGTTTATGTCACAAGTTTTAGTTCTATGAGTTTATATTTTGTGATAATTAAAACATAGAGATATTGATAACATGTTAATAATGTTTTTAGACATTATTTATGTCAACAATCTCCCCCTTTTTGATTATTACAAAACCTTAAACTCAATATATCTAAAACTTGTTTTTAGACAAGTATTATAGAGTTTACATTTCTCTTCTCCCCTTTTTGTATAATTAAAAAGGTTAAGTCGAGTAAGCTTCGCGAGGGAAGTTTAAACGGGTAGAATGCTCCCCCTTGATGTATGCTCCCCCTCATTTGAGAGGACCAAGGAAACGAGCAATTGAGATCGTTGCTACAAAAATATTTGAAGAGAGCAAGATACACGTATATGCAAGGCAACAATTATGCAACTAAACATAGATTCATTCAAGCATTATAGAAATGATAAGCATTACAACATTCAATATGCTTGAAGCATATTGATAAAAATAACACAAAAGAAAAGACATAGTCCTATATTGCCTAAGAGAACACTTGGACTTGCTTGCAACCCATGGTTGATTGTTTTATTTGCTTGAAGAGAAATATAAGCATAAAGCTTAGATGTTTGATTGAGAGGGATATGGAGTGGAGTGTGGAGCGGAAGAAGTGGATCTCACGATGTTGTATCGTGTTAAGGGTGGTATTGGATGATTACGAGTTAGAAGATATTCAATCCAAGAAATATCTTCACTCAAGTAGAGGATTTGTTTTTGAAGGAATATGCAACAAGGGCAAAAGTGAGTGTGGTTTGTAACTTGATCCAAGTTGAGAGAGTGGGAAAGGCAATTTGCATAGGGTGATGATGGAGGTTACCCTTTGTTGCGTTGTGCAAGATGCATAGCACGGAGATCACTAAGATCATGGATTTGGTTTATTTTATCACGGAACTTTTGTTTTTCCGTGGCAATGTGGAGGGGATCATAGGTTTCGTATGGATGAGTTGGGTTTGTGTAGTTGGAATTGTAGTTTGATGGTTGATCAAACTTGTATGGATCATTATAAGTGGTTGGAGGTTGAGAGGTGTAGTTTGGCTTGAAGGAAGATGGTTGGCCAATGTTGTATGGTTTGTAAAGAGGATCAAATGAATGACCTTGTTGGTATGATGCAAAGTTTGGGAAGTAAGAAGTTGGGGTTGTGGAATGACTTCCAACTTCATTTATGATGATGGATTTGTTTCGAGGGCTTTTTCTTCGCCAAACGGGTTTTTCCGTCATCCTTGCTAGCCTTGAGGCTTTTGATTTTGGTTTGTTTGGAGAGTTCATGATGGGATGAATGGAGATTTTTAGGATTGGGGATATTTATAGTGTAAGATTTGTGTGTTTAAGGATAGATAAGGTTTGTTTGGGGGATTAGGACAAAATGTGTTGGTGAAAAATGGGAAATGTAGGTTGAAATGGGCTAAAAAGCAGAAAAGATTCTGTAAACCCGACCATCAGATGGCCGGTCCCCTTAATTAGGGGGCGGTCCCCTTAATTATTAAGGGGGCCGCCTTACAAAAATAAGGGGGCCGCCCATCTGGTGATTTCCAGGTTGCCAGAATTGGGTTTTTGGCAGAAAATTTGCAGAAAGGTTATGTGTTTGGATTAGAATTCAAGCAAGTTCAATTTTCTTAGGCAATATAGAGTCTAATCTAATCAAGATATAGCATGCATGCAAAAACACATAAGCAAAAGAGCAAATAATCAACATATAATAAGCAAGAGGAGGCAAATAAGGGCAAGCATAATTAAACTTCCTAAGGCATCTATCTTAGATTAAAGGCAAGGATAATTAGTGAGTGAAAAACTAGTGATGGATCAAGATGACACCATTATTAGTGAATTTGTCCTAGTGAGTGTCTATATGCAACAAATGTGGAGTTGTGATTGTTTCGACTCCTAGAAGCAAAAAGAAATAACGATCCTAAGAAACAATCCAAATAATCTCCTTGATTCAATTTTTGCTCGATCATGAATGTCAAAGACATATTTTAGATTATATATCTTGACAATTTATGTGAGAATTTATGCATGATTTTGAAATACAATGTTTTTAGAATTAGTCAACAATGCAAAGAAAATGATTTTCATGGGGTTCCTAGATTGTGAGAATAATTTTTAGAGAAAATTGATTGAGTTTTACAAAAAGGTTTATGCAAAGAAAATAAATTTTCTCAATCTTTAGTTTTGTGCGAAATAGATTCCTAGACTCAGAAAAAGGTGAAATGGAAGAAAAATAAATTTCATGCAAGTATAAATTTGAAATAATTCAATATAATTTAGTCAACTTGTTCCATCATTCCTAATCCTAAACGCAAGTGGTTGAATAATTCACGCTTAAGGGGTTTTGTGAATATATCCACAATGTTGTCTTCCGATGCAACCTTTTCTATAGATATATTTCCTTTTTGTACATTATCCCTAAGAAAATGGTGACGTATTTCTATGTGTTTAGTCCTAGAGTGTTGCACCGGATTTTTACTTAAATCTATCGCACCTTTGTTATCGCACATAATGGGGACGTTTTCTAACTTAATGCCATAGTCTACGAGAGCTTGTTTCATCCATAGTGCTTGTTGACATGCCTTTCCGGCGCTTACATATTCGGCTTCGGTGGTAGAAATAGCAAGAGCGGTTTGCTTCTTCGAAAACCAAGACGTTAGACAACATCCCATAAACGTGCAAATGCCGCTAGTGCTCTTTCTATCTACGTAGTCTCCCGCATGATCCGAATCCGCATAGACAATGGTTTCTATGCCGGATTCCTTAGGATACCATAATCCTAAGTGTATAGTGCCTTTAACGTATCGGAAGATACGCTTAACCGCTTCTAGGTGAGAGGTTTTGGGATCCTCTTGAAAACGGGCACAAAGGCAGACACTAAACATGATGTCGGGTCTACTTGCCGTCAAGTATAGTAAACTACCTATCATTCCTTTATACTTGGTGTTATCTACGGACTCACCTTCATCGTCCTTTGTGAGCTTTACCTCCGTAGACATGGGAGTTTTCATGGGTTTTGAGTCTTCTAGGCCAAACTTCTTAAGCATTTCCTTAATGTACTTAGATTGGTTAAAAAATATTCCATCTTCTAATTGTTTTATTTGTAATCCTAGGAAGAAGTTAAGTTCACCCATCATACTCATCTCAAACTCATCATGCATGATTTTGGCAAATTCATCACACATGTCTTGACAAGTCGATCCAAATATAATGTCATCAACATATATTTGGACAATGATGAGATTTGGGTCTTTCCTTTTAGTGAAAAGAGTGTTATCTACCATTCCCATGGAATAATCATGTTTAATAAGAAAAGCTTTTAATCGATCATACCAAGCTTTGGGAGCTTGTTTGAGTCCATACAAAGCTTTCTTTAACTTATAAACATAATCAGGTTTTGCGAAGTCAATGAATCCTGGAGGTTGTGCCACATATACCTCCTCATTGATAAAACCATTAAGGAATGCACTTTTCACATCCATTTGGAATAACTTAAAATCTAGGGTGCAAGCATAGGCAAGTAATATCCTAATTGATTCTAGTCTAGCTACGGGAGCATAAGTTTCGTCATAATCAATTCCTTCTTGTTGATTATAACCTTGGGCAACTAACCTAGCTTTGTTCCTAATAACTATTCCATTCTCGTCTAACTTATTCCTATATACCCATTTGGTTCCTATGATGGTCATATCCTTTGGATTTGGGACTAATTCCCAAACATCATTCGCTTTAAATTGATTTATTTCTTCTTGCATAGCTATAACCCAACTTTCATCCTTTAAAGCCTCGCTAATATTCTTAGGTTCTATTGCTGAGAGGAAACAAAAGAAATTGTTTTTATCTTGGGCTTGTGACCTAAGGGTTCTTTGGTTAAGATGTCCTATTATATTATCTAATGGATGTGATCTAGATTCTTTAATATTAACAGTTTCGTTATTTTCTAAGTGAATGTCTTCATTATCATTTCCTATGGGTTTTGTTTTACTAACCTCAATAGCTTCATCTTCAACTAAATCATCATCTTCTAAAGGTAATGTTTTAGGAGGTGGTGGTGTTTCATCAAATGTTACATTTAGTGATTCCTCTACTTTCATGGAGTGTTTGTTAAGTATTATATATGCTTTGCTATTTTGTGAGTATCCTAAAAATATTCCTTCATATGATTTTGGATCAAACTTAGTGAGATAGTCCTTAGTGTTTAAAATATAGCATTTACTTCCAAATACCTTAAAGTAGCTTAAGTTTGGTTTTCTACCTCTTAATAACTCATAAGGAGTTTTTCCTAGAATTCTTCTAATTGATACCCTATTTAAAATATAAGTTGATGTATCTACGGCGTGACACCAAAATTTTTGTGGGATGGATTGTTCATTTAACATAGTTCTACTCATTTCTTGTAGTGACCTATTTTTTCTTTCTACTACGCCATTTGATTGAGGAGTACGAGGAGCGGAGAAGTTGTGAGATATTCCATTTAACTCGCAATATTTTCCGAATTGTACTTCGTTATCAAAATCCCTACCATGGTCCGTCCTAATGGCAACTATTGAGCATCCTAATTTATTTTGAATCATTTTACTAAATATTTCGAATTTTTCAAAGGCTTGGGTCTTGTCACTTAAAAACCTAGTCCACGTGTATCATGAGTAGTCATCTACTATCACTAAGGTATATTTGTTTCCTCCATAGCTCCGCACAGCGGATGGACCAAAAAGATCAATATGTAATAATTCTAGGCATCTAGTAGTGGATACTATATTCTTGGCTTTGTGACTAGCATGAGCTTGTTTTCCAATTTTACATGCATCACAAAAATGCTTGTCATATTTTAGATTAGGCAAATTTCTAACTAATTCCTTAGAGGCCAAAGATTGTATTTGTTGCATGTTAGCATGTCCTAATCTCCTATGCCATAGTGTAGAGTTTTCATCTAGGGTCGTTAGGCATATCCTATCCTCAGGTTTGTTTCCTAGTTTCATAACATATATGCCACCTTTTCTAATTCCTCTACCTATAATTTTTCCATTCTTAACTATTTCGCTATCATCTTCGGTAAATGTGACTCTACATTTATTATCACATATTTGTCCTACACTAAGCAAGTTATATGTTAATTTATCTACATGCTCTACATTTTCAATAGTAAGTGAGTCTTGAGAGATCGTACCTTTGCCAATGATTTTTCCACGTAAGTCACTACCGAAAATAACGTTACCTCCATTGTATGCCTTGTATGTAGAGAATAGATTGCGATTCCCCGTCATGTGCCTCGAACATCCGCTATCTTTGATCCATTCGTCAGGTTCCAAGTCAATTCCTAAACATATTTCGTCGGTTTCTTTTGCCATAAAACACTTTTCGTCTCTTGGCTTTTCAACTTCTTCTTTGTCACTATCACTCCATGTTCCACTAACAAAGGCACCTTGACTTTCATAACCCGGTGGCTTTAGACATTCACCAATGAGATGATTTGGACTTCCACATCTAAAGCACTTTCTCTTCCCGTAGTTGTCACTTCTATTCCTTTGGAATGCTTTTCTTTCGTCTCGTGACGATCTAGTGAATCTTCCTCGTCTCTTGAAGAACTTCTTGAATTCTCTTACGGCCATTGCATATTCTTCGTCTTCACTTTCGTCACTTGAATCATCATCATCACTAGATTCTTTTTTGGCTTTTAGAGCAATGGATTTGATTTGTTCTTTCTTGACTTTGACCGTTTCCGAGTCTCTTCTTATGATTTCTTCATGAACCTTCAAGTTGCCAATTAGTTCATCTAGTGATAACGTCATCAAGTTCTTTGATTCTTCGATTGCCGTGACCTTAGCTCGCCATTTTGGATGCAATGCCCTAAAAAATTTCCTAACACAATTTTTACTAGAAAATGTCTCATCAAGTGCTTTTAAACTTGTGATGATAGTGTTAAACTTAGCAAAAGCATTATCAATTGATTCCTCTTCCGGAATCGTAAATTGTTCATATTGTTGTACAAGAAAATCTATTTTATTATCTTTGACTTGGCTATTACCTTGGTGAGTAATTAGTAAAGAATCCCAAATTTCTTTGGCGGTTTTACACATAAAAATTCTTTCATATTCTTTGCGTGGTAACGCATTATAAATTACCATTTTAGCCTCATTATTTTTTGCTAATTTCTTTTTCAAATCATCATTTTGTTCTTCAAAAGATACAATTTCATTCATTTTAGTTTCAACATTATATTGAATAGGAGGAAAATCACCAAATGTAATAATATGCCAAAGATCAAGATCTTTTGATTTCACATACGTTTCGAATCTATTTTTCCAATATAAAAATCCATCACTTTCAAATAGTGGTGGTCTTTGCATAGATTGCCCTTCTAAATATTTTTCAGATTCCATAGATCGTTACAAGTTTTAAAATACAATATATTTTAAAGATCTTGCTAGACGTGGCTCCTGATACCAATTGTGGAAAACTAGAAGGGGGGTTGAATAGTTTTACGTCTTTTTACTTTATTATAAAAACTAGTTTTAGAGTTTTGCTTAGCTTTTAAAAACTTAGATTCGATAATATGTGATCTCAAGTCTTGTACAATATAAACAATTAATACTACACAATATATTACAATGATAAGTAATGAAATAAGTAAGAGTTGGAAAGATCGAACCGCGAGACAAGAGATTTATAGTGGTTCGGCTACAAGGACACCTTCCTTGCCCTACTCCACTCCCCGAGCACCTAACTCGATAGTTTTCTTCACTATATCAACAAGCTCCCTTATGGCGGAGAAAACCGTACACACCAATTTACACACCAATATACACACCACTTTTCACACCACAACTTCGTCACACCTAAGTCACAACTTCTACACAACTTCTTCAAATCAATCTACTTCACAACTAACTACTCCACACCTATCTTCTTCACACCAATCTAATTCCTAGCTTTTCTTCTTCACACCAAGCTACTAACTAATCACACAACCTATATCTAACACAACTATCTACAATCAAATATTCACAACAATCTTCACAAAGAATAATGTAAATGATCTTTGATAATGCACCAACAACTTGGATGTGGAGATCACAACAAGTTGTAATACTTCTTGTCTTGAGGGATAGAAGTATTCTTCTCTTGCACTTGAGAGGATGAAGGTTGGATCACTTTGAAACAAAGAATTTATACACTTATGATCAAAGGATAAAAGAATGGAGATTTGGATCTAGATCAGAAAGTTTAGAAGTGCAAAAGGTGAGGAAAAAATCCAGGTTTAAGGTGGTATTTATAGGCAACAGATTCTGACAGAGGAGCGTGGCCGATCCCCTATAATCAAGGCCGGTCCCCTTAATTTTAAGGGGACCGCCCCTTATAATTAAGGGGGCAGCCCAGCTGAAACGGCCAGAATCTTTGTCTTTTAGTGGGGAAAGTTTATTTGGTGAAAAACTAACTGATTTTGGTTAAAAATTTGAATTCATATATTTAGTATGAATAAAACATTTTTCTTTATTACCAAAAGTGTTTTTCAAAAATATATAATATGTTTATATAATTAAATAAACTTTGCATTAGTTAATTAAATACCCATTTGATCATAAAATGCACTAAACACTTTGTTTATTCATACCTTAAGTGATTTGGATGTAAAGAGAACTATTAATCACTAAATACTTGTTTATGTCACAAGTTTTAGTTCTATGAGTTTATATTTTGTGATAATTAAAACATAGAGATATTGATAACATGTTAATAATGTTTTTAGGCATTATTTATGTCAACAGGAGTGTTGATATTTGGAATAGTAAGATGGTCACAAAATACATATAATGAACGAGATTCAAAAGTTTGATGTATACAATAGAAAAAAAATAATAATTACACAACAAAGTAAAAAATGTCAACTTAGTTACATTTTTGTAACATTTGCCCCCAAGTTTTCTCTTTTATTGCTGACTAACAATGACGGTGGTAGTAAATATGCCAATCAACTTTTTTCTTTTATACATCAGTAAATTTTCATTTTTCTTTTATATGAAAGGGCAAACGAAACAAAAAGTCACTTAAATTATGGTTTGTTTTCAATCATCCAATTTTTTTTCTTGCACATAAAAGTATCCAACTTTTTTTTAGCCGATACAGTTTTTTTTTAACCCACTAACGACCATTTCGTTTGTAAATTACATGTTTGGTCCTTGAGTTTGTATAGGCATTTCATGTTTGGTCCGTTTTAGTCCGTTTTATATGCTTTCGTCATTTTTTATATGTTTGAATACGCTTTTGTCCGTTTTTATACGTTTTTTGTCCATTTTTATATTTTTATCCGTTTTTATATGTTTCATCCGTTTTTATATGTTTTCGTCCGTTTTCATACGTTTCGTCCGTTTCTAAACATTTTCATCCGTTTTCTTACATTCTCAGACGTTTTTACTAGTTTCCATACGTTTTTTTTTTGCATTTTCGTTCATTTTATTACGTTTTCATCCATTTTTATACGTTTTCTTCTATTTTTAAACATTTTCATCTGTTGTATTACATTTTTTATGTTTTCATACGCTTTTATTACTTTTCATAAGTTTTTATCCGTTCTCATAGGTTTTAATACGTTTTGATCCGTTTTCGTCAGTTTTTATACATTTTTGTCAGTTTTTAAACGTTTTTCGTGTGTTTTCTTATGTTTTCTTGCGTTTTCAGTTTTATTACATTCATACGTTTTTGTTCATTTTTATACGTTTTCCTTCGTTTTTATAATCTTTGTTACATTTTTGTCCGTTTTATACGTTTTATCTGTTTTCATATGGTTTTTACGGTTTTGTTCGTTTTTATTCATTTTCGTCTGTTTTTACATATTCTTATCCATTTTTATATGTTTTTGTCCGTTTAAATATGTTTTTGTCCATTTAAATACGTTTTTATCCCTACAAAAACGTATAATAGTGGATAAAACAGATAAAAATAGAAGAAAACAAACAAAAACATATAGAAATGGACGAAAATGTATAAAAACGTACGAAAACGAATGGAAACTAACAAAAACTAGTAAAAAGGTATAAAAACGTATGAAAACTTACAAAAATGGCGAAAATGGATATAAACGTATGAAAAAGTAAGAAATTGGACAAAAATGGATAAAAATGTATGAATATGTATAAACCGGACGAAAACGTAAAAACAAAGAAAACATATAAAAATGGACGAAAACATCGTAAAAAACGGATGAAAACGAAGCAAACATGAAATGCCTATACAAACTCAAGGACCAAACATGTAATTTACTAACGAAATGGTTGTTAGTGAGTTAACGGAAGTGAGAAGAAAACTTAAGTCGGCTAAAAAAAAGTTACACGTCTTTATGTGTAAAAAAAAAAGTTAGATACCTTGACAAACAGACCTATATGAAAATCTAATATCACAACAACGTTTGGCCTTTTAGTGACGCTGTTGCTAAAAAGCTCAAAAAGTCTCACTAAAAGTTTTCCTAATAAAGTTAAGACGGATATATAGTTGAAAGTTTTGTTCAGAACATTCGGGGAAATTGTTTTCGAAAAATAGTACAATTACTATCTATACTACTTATAAAGTATTTAGCACCCCATATTTTCTAATTTTTTAAGATTTTCATATATAAATTTTAAGTAAATACAACTAATTAAGCTATATGTACAATTAATTTAGGCATAAACACCTACACATAACATTTTTAATTAATGTCATATTTAAAACACCCATTTGATAAAAGGTATAATTAATAAAACAAAATGTACAAACTATTTGAAGCACAAATACAACTAATAAAACACTATTCAACACATACAATTAATACACTATTTAATTCACCCTTTTACTAAAATATATAATCATTTAACCACAATGTACAATCTAATCAAGCTACTACGCCAAATACTTAAAAGTAAAGACATTAGGCTGCCCGCAGTGGTCGGTCGACCGGTTCGATCGCCGCTTCACCGACCGAGGAATGAGGGTCGAACTGGGTCGGTCAGCTCCAAAATTGACGAAGGGTGATTGTACCGAAGGAAAGAATCAAATTCTGTTTGTGGTATCTTCGGTTAACATTAGATGGAATTATACCAATGCCTTAACTAAAGTTATTATTAGTAAATTAATTGTTTAATAAAAGTATAGCCGCATAACATCACATTGTTAGAAAATATAGTTACAGGATATCCACTGCCGCATCACGCGGGTATCTGATAGTAATAAATGATTCCTGTGTAGATCAATTCAATTCTAGTTTTCAAAAGCTTTCATCTATCCTAATTTATCTTAAATTTAAATTACCAATAAAACAAATCATGTTCATTTAAACGTAAAAACTCAATTCCATCCATAATATTAACATCCTCAATGTAGCTACGCATATAAGAAAATGATCATCCGTTGAAGCCATGACACTTCCGATATCATATGCTCAATAGATCATTTCCCTTACTTGCCTTTATCTCCTTAAGAAAAAGTAATTAGTAACGAAAAATAACACAAAACTAGCTGGGGAGTGGGACATGGGATTAGTTTATAGTAGCAGCACCGAGCTCAAAATTAAACCTCAAGTTCAAGCTGCATAGATGCGCACGTTTAAACTATGCATTGTGCATGGACGCTCTTAAACTAAAAAAAGGACTATAAAACAAGTTACGGTCATTGCGTTGGGCCTGGTGAAGAAACTTGACCCCGATCCACTGATTGTGTACTGCCTCCTGAACCTTGATTCATTTCTGTCCCAGCCATTAGTTTCTGCTGCTGTTGTTGTTGTGATGCTGCTTGTTGTTTCCCAGATACCTGTGGCAAAAACACCACATTATCGTGTGATAAAAGACGACATATTATACAAAATTAGTTTAGATTAAATTAAAGGGCAAAGAAAACAGCAAGATGGTAAATAAAAGAACAAGACATCTCTCCATCCTGTTATTTACTAGTGTTAAATTACCTTACATACCTGCTTACACAAAACACAACTTACAGCTGGAAAAAGCATTCCGATGAACCGATCTTTTCCTGCTACAGTGAGCAGCAGGTTTTGTGATGGTAACTTTATGACTGCACACTGCATATTTATTACAAGTTGTAACAATGTCAGTCTCAAACTTTGAAGTGCACTCAGTGTAGCAACATAAATTATACTTATGCATGCGCACCACACACTACACGCACCGATGGATGTAATCATGATAAGTAAAGAAAAAACTATATGTGAAAGTAGTAATTAATTCAGGTACTAATGTAAATGCCTAAGGATAAGCTTTTGCTTACAAGCTTATCTTTTTGCAGTGATTCAAGTAATTTATGTTGGCTCATTGCTCGGAAGAAAACAAAATATGCCTTTTTAGCATATCGCCTGCAAGAAATACTTTAATAATGAGAAAAACAGGTCTAGCTTGTGGAGACAAGACATTACTAAACTACATAACGTATGAGATCTGATCATACTTTTTCAAGTTATCCGTGTTGTCCCCCGAATAACGATCTATTTGAATTAAAGATGGCCAATCTTTTGCAAGCCTGAGAGATAGAGAGCATTAGTGACGATAGTGAAATGCAAATGAAGATAAAAAGAATTTGCATGGTTTTCTTTTTGGCTGATCAGTTAAAAGTATAAAATTATGAGCACTTTGCCAAAGTCAATAACAGGTACTTACGACTTAGAAGCTGACGGACTCATGTAAGCCTGTTACAAAAACATACAGATTCACAAGACTTGAGTTAGATTTAGACATTCAATAATAAATAAAAACTATGATTATAAGTTGAAACGTGACAGGATAAAGCGTGATATAAATAAATGAGATTTAAGACATACTTGCAATCTGGTAAGTAAGGTAGGCTGGCCTAGTCGCACACCATATAAGTCTCCCTGCATCATGCATACTATTAAGTTATTTCAACAAACTTAACTATAGTTGTGATAAGGTGATATTGAAAAGAAAATATGAAATTGTCAGCTTGCGTCTGGAAAATTTCCTCTGAAACGAGTCTCTCAATATACACGCAAACAAACAAGATGCCAAAGTGAAAGAAACCAAATGGGTTTTACATGGTGCCATTAACTATCAACCACATTAATCCTGAGGAAAATAATCCACAGCAACCAGATACTTTATACCACAAAATGCAACAGGTGTATTTATATAGAAAACTCAAAGATAGACCTGTTTGACTTTCACAGTCTCACAAATTCACGATATCTGCCCCCACCAAAAGGTCAGACTCATAATGTTATTTGTTCTAGACATTTCCTGAATGGCAAACTCACACTAAACACCCTGAACTTCAAACAGTTTTTCTGCGTATCTGCTAAACTTCAAGTATCAGAGTAGGAAAAAACGCATAAAGTGAATACTCTAAATTGAGGTACTTCTATAGTTCTATGCAATCAAGTTATCATCAATGTGACTGTTGTGATCACTAGGGATGATTAGAGGCTAGGTTTTCAGGAGCCCAAGTGGAGAATCCTTTCGCAGTTTCTAGCTAATATTCCACTATCTCGTAATGTTTGTCCCTTTAATTTCATTTATGCATATAAACTAATTCCTTCGTATACTTGACCTTAGATATTTCCAAAAGAGACTAGGCTAGGCTGCGGCTTGTATATTATTTGTTGAAGTATAATCCAATAGAATAAGAAAAGGTTTGAAAGTTGTAATTTCTATTGTTCCATTAAACACTTTCCTCGCTATTAGTATATTCCACATGTATCCTGTTAATGCCCACGTAAAAGAATAACCCAACTATGAAATTTGTCTCCATGAGACTAATAGCTTACATGATCACAAAATTTTTACAGAAATAAAAAGGCAATTCGCTAATTACCTCCCACACTTTCACATAGCTTGCCCAAATCTTGTGTGCGATTCTTAATTTCTCAGATAATGTTACAGTTTGAGTAAGTGAAGTAACCATCATATTCATATCCTCTATGAGATTTTCCGAGATGAGACCTACATAATGTGCAGGGCCGTCCCATGAATTGGTGAAATTTTTGAGGGCCCTGTACGAAATTATATAATGAGCCTTTTGATAAGCAATGTTATATATAAAGTGTCACCATTTATAAGATACAATGCAATTAGTTATCAAAACGTTCTAACATATTACCCATTTAAGATATTTTACCATCTAAATACTCTTTTATTTGTTAAAAATATGTCGACACATGCATATAATTATTAACGGGACAAATTTTGGGGCCCCTTAAAATTTTGAGGCCCTGAGCGGTCGCTCACCTTGCACACCCTCAAAGCCGGCTCTGATAATGTGTATGTTTCACAATTTCGAAGTTAGGATCAGCAACTGAAGGGTTCCTTTTTCCCTGTACATGTCATCAAAGGAAAAAAGTCATCAAACGCAAAACAATAGTACTAGTTATTGAATGTGTATAATCAAGAGACTATTATTGTCTAATTACCGCATTGTAGATTGCTCTAAGCTTTGGAAGCTGCATTGGACATATAACTGACAGCGAAACACAAGACTGTTTTCAAAGAAATTAATCAAGGATCAGCAACTCGGTGCTTAGAATAAATGTAAGCACATTTTAAGTCATTTATTAACTACATATCCATTGTTAATAATACCTGTGGAAAAGACTTGGCCACTTTCTCCGCATCGGGTGGCCGAGAATCTGGATTACTTGCAGCAACGAGGATGCAATGCCGGTTACCTACCCGTTGCAACCTAGACCATCGTGGGATTGATCTACACACCACTAGATGTCCCTTATGCAATGAGGACCTTGAAACAAGCCAACACATCTTTGTTGATTGCCTGATAGCCGGTGATATTTGGAACCGCATATCGCATTGGTGGGGTATATGGTGAACTATCCCAAAACCCTTCTCGACCTATCCTCTTGGGCGGACTCGACGAGTCTTAACAACTGTGCAAAGTTGTGCTTTGATGTGGTTTTGCAAACAGCTTTTTGGGTTCTTTGGAGATATAGGAATCGAGTTTGTTTTGATTTAAAACCACCAAGGAAGGATACTCTCATGGATGAAATCATGGTTTATTCGCATTCTTGGATTTGTCATAGAAGTAGGAATCTTGTGCCTAATTGGATAGAGTGGACTGTTGATCCTATATCCTCTTGTATGAACTTATTGTAATTCCTTCCTAGCGCCTTGCTAGTTTTTATTTGATGTGCTGTTCAAAAAAAAAAAAAACGAGGATGCAATGCCTTTGAAGACCAACATTCTTGCTTCCATTTGGGGAGCGACACATCTTGTCATGATTAAACTAGAAATTGTTAATGACATGCATAATTTTCACAAATCAAAAAGAGATACAAGGACCTAAAGAGTACTATTCAACTACAAACCTAGTATATATAACATAAAAAGAAACACATAAGAAGCAGAAAAAGATACGAGCTGGTCAGAGGACGACAATGCATACCATTAGAGCTTGAGCAAGTCCTTCAGCAATTGCAGCATGGCAAAATCCATCAGCACTGAATTCGATAGCTGATAGCCACTTAATGAAACAATCTATATCATTTGTCCAGTCTGTCTGATGCAACAACCAAGCTGCAATCAAGATGAACAGATTGAGGAATAACATACATATCTTCATGACAATATATACAATATTAGGGTACGGCTGTAAGTTTACAAAAATCAATGAAAAAGTATAAACGCACTGCTGCAAGATCCATGAGCATTGAATACCACCAAAGCCAGTTCAACATTATGACTATCTGCTTCCTGATGAAAATAGTACACGGAAGAGCTAAGAACTAGTAGCAGTAAGTACTAGAGCTTAAATATAAGGATATAAACTGATTTAAATACTTACAGAAGATCCATTATCACAAAACGACCTGCAAATAAATCAAACATCACTAAAGAAACTGTTCATCAACACAAAAGCTAAAAGAAAAGTATACATCTACAAGTGTATTTTAGTTTCCATCATCCAGTTCGATCATCATCCAGTTCCATCATCCAGAAACGAATCATTCTCTCAAATATAGTAGCAAAGTGCATAACAAGTCAACTCCAAGCAAATTATACATGTCCTAATTAACAACCTAATATATATATCTGACATATATTTCAAGAACTCTTAATTAACCTAGTGATTGATGGGTCACTTGCATGTGACTAGGCCAACATACGTCCTTTAATTTGGTCCCAACATATCTCTTTTACTTTCTCTTAGCTTTTAGCTAGTTACGTTTTTTATACTTAGTTATTGAACACACACAAAAAAAGAACAATTTGATAGCATGACACACAAGACAAGCTAGAGAAGAGTAAGATATATGCTGTACCTGATAAGCTTATAGAGATATTGGGAAAGTTTGGGCCAATAAGGATGTAATGCAGCAGTACCTTCGACCACCAACACAACATGCTTCTTGGTCGTATTGCACATATTTGCTTCGATTTTTCCTTGATACGCTAATCTTAGAGTAAGAAAAACTGTTTTTATACGACCACATTGGCTTCTTTGGTACGACTAATTTAGTTGTGAATAAGTGCATGTAAAGCTTCTTTGGTACGACCACTTTAGTTTTTAAGATTGGGTTAGGTTTTAAACCGTTTTTATTAACAAAACTTAGGGGGTATTTGTTTAAGTTTATTTATGGGCTTTAATTTAAGTTTATATGTTTCATAAATTTTATTTATTTATTTTTATTTTTTATTATTATTTTTTTCCTCCTTATTTTAGGATATCTCAGTTTATTTTTTGAAGTAAAAGAGAAAGGTTTGGGAATTGTGTTCCTTAGATTTTTTAAAAGAGAAGAAGAAAGTAAAAGATGGTAAATTACACAAAAATTACTCTCCTAATCTTCTTCCTAAATTGAGATGAAATTGAGTAAAGTTGATTTTCAAGCTATTTTTTGCTTACATCATCCTCTTTTCTTTCCAAAATAAAAAATCATTTCTTATTCTTCTCTTCCTTTACTTCTATCTTTTTTTCCCTCTCTGTTTCTCTTCTTTCCGTTTTATACTCGGGAACAGAGTGATTTATTATGACATAACAAACATACATAAGCCAATAAGTTTCAAAATAAGTCGAAAAAGTTGAGCTTATGAGCTATAAGCCGAAAACATATAAGCTCGTAAGCCCATAAATAAGCTTAAACAAACACCCCATTAGTGGTCTCAACTTTTAAATTAAAAGTGTAATATTTTATTCAGACTAGGGGTGTTAACGATCCGAGCTTTTAACGAGCTACTCGAGCTCGCACGAGCTCGAGTTGGTCTCGAACAAAAATTAGTGCTCGATTGGTTTGACGAGCCGAGCTTTGAAATCTAATATTTAGCTCGGCTTATTCGAAATCTAATATTTGGCTCGGCTCATTTGAAAATTAGTGCTCGATTGGTTTGATGAACCGAGCTTTGAACTTAAAAAGCCAACATTTAATTTTTAGAATAAGTTTATTTTAAAAATTTAAATATATGTTTCTGATATGATTTAGATTCAAGTTTTAGTTTAATACTTATAAGCTACATATTTACTTGAAAGTAAACCTCAATCTTTTTTCTTGGACTTTGTTTTATAGACTCTTTATTTATCTTATTTTCTTCTCTCTTTCTAGTGTGATATGTTTTCTTTTACTTATTTTTCTTAACATGTGTTTTCTTTTACTTACATCTTTTTTATCTAATACATTATTTTCTTTTTAGTTATTTATCTAAACTAATATAAATCACTTCAATGCGTGTTTTTATTTGCAGAAGTGTTAAGTGATTAAGTTTACAACTTTTGCTTTATGGAATTATCACCCTAATTTCAAACTTAGGTAAAATACGTTATTGGACATTAAAAACATAAGTTTGCAACGGAAGTCAAAGTACAAAGGTCTTTTCACATCCTTAAAGATACAACTTAAAGCGTAAAAATTAAAACATTTGGGGCATAAGGATGTCAAGTCTAATTGGTCCCTTTTATTTAGTCCATTTGTCTCCTCGAGTCCGTACCTATTATTTCGAAACTGAAGATGTACAATAAATGCATAAGCCTAAAGGTATAGTGAGGTCATGTGTTGTATACTAGAAGGGTACCCGCGCATTGCAGCGGCGGGTACCATGAAATTAAATTTTTCGGTGAACTATGCATTTTAGTTTATTATGTTTTTTTTATAATAACTTTACGGATATCAAGAATTCCATTTAGCCCGAGCTCGTTTGGGCTCGAGCCCGTTGGGCCCGTTTAGCCTGCACCCGTTCGGGCTCAAGCCCATTTGGCTCGTTACCCGTTCGGGCTTGAATAATGTGCTTTATTATTTGTATTAGTGATATTTAATGCTGGAATTGTGTTTAATTTTGTTGTATAATATGTTTGATAATTTGTATTTCTTATATAAGGGGTGTTTTAATAACTGTATTAATTGTATTTATTAACCAATTAATTAATTGATTACATTAAATAACATTAATATTTTTTTAACGTGTGTATTAAATGGGTGTACACTATGCTTCTTGTCTTGTAAGTCTGAAAATTATGTGCATTAAAGTGGTGTACACTATGCTTCTTTTATTGTAAGTCTTAAAAAATTACAAGCATGTATGCATCTTTCCTATTAAAAAAATATTTTTGGTCTTAAACATTTTAAGACTTATAAATATAGATGTCCTAAATACATTATAAGGTAGTATAGATATAAAATATCGCACATATGATTCGAATCTATGATAAATGATAATATAACATATAACTTATGGGATCCCGATAATTGTGTTACGGACTATTAAAAATTTGTTATTAACCCTTTTTGCTAGTCTTATTGTTTTTAAAGTCGAAATCACAAAGATAGAGACTTAAAACCTAATTGAATATTATCAGAACATTTTCATTCAAATTGTATTTATTAAAACAATGTACACCCATAATTTCATGAAATCAAATGCACATGAATATGACAATAAATCACATAGATGCCACAATAATGAGATGCAACACTTAATCTCGACTTATAGTGTACATCCCCGTTAGTAAAAGTCACGAGTACTCACCTTAATTACAAGCTAGTTGCGTTTGTAATTATACAAACCTATATCAATTCGGTATTGCACATTAATCGTTTGACTAAAGCTATGTTTTCTTGATTTTAAATAAGTTCCTCCTCTATAAACAACATTGATATATAATGTCGTCTCCAGCTTGTATGTCAGTACCAGATGATTGATCCAAATCTTTGGAATTGCATAACTCCCAAAATTTTATTCGAAAACCAATCAAACTAATACAAATTTCTTACCATTAATCTGACAAAAAATAGTCGAAAGGTTTCAACTTTGACCTCAAAGTCAAATGAATATGACAGCTAGTAAAGTGTTAGCTAGCATGATTCATCTATTATTGTCGAGCATCAGCTTGTATTATGCAGGTCGTGATTCGTGAATCATCTAATATTGCCAAACACACTATCAAGTATCAACCGTCTATAGATGCGTAAGAGACAACATATACAATAACATACTTTTGTAGTTTCCAATCTAGCAGCCCAAAAATTATCGTTGGAAATGACTGAAAGTTGTTGCAATATTTTCTTTTACAAATGTAAATGAGTAAAAGATTGAAACTTTGACCTCAAAAATTCTTACCAATTGAAACCACACAAAATTCTTACCATTAGTTTGACTAATAAGAGTCAAGTGGTTGCAAATTTGACTTCAAAAGTCAAACATATACTACAACTACTATCAACTTTCAACTTTCGACTAATTATCACTTTCTCGTAAACTCCCAACAAACCAATACAATCCACTAATCTGACTAGAATGGGTCAATAGGTTAAAACTTCTACCTCAAAAGGTCAAACATATGTTACAACCAGTAATCATTCAACTTGTGTCACAGATTCATCTATAAGTGTCAAGCATCAGTTTAATCGAATTCACTAAACGGGGCCGAGAATCATTGATAGTGTTACACGCTTTGTCAATGGCCAATAGATGCAAGAAGCAAAGATCAAATGGACAACGTATACAAAAACATTCTTTTGTAGTTTGACTAGTTTCCAACCTAACAGACCAAATAGAATTGTTGAATGTGATAGGAGTTGTCAGTCTTACAAAATGTTCAGAAACTTTTTTTTATTAAAATGAATGTAGCTCCCTAACTTTAAAACTCGTGTTCAAAGGTTGCAACTTTACTTACAAGAAGTCAGACACATAGTATAGGGCTAGTAGCCGTAGACTTATTCCTCATCGATTCACCAATCATCACCATCTCCATTCTTCTCCACCCTGGCTATGATTATTACCCTGTAATTCTGCAGAACCATGATTTTCTTCTGTCATGAGATCTCCACCTTGACTTACATTTTTGTTCCTCTCCACGCTAGAAGTCTCAAGAACGGCCTCAGAAACAGGCCCCATCTCACGCTACAATTAAGAATTATATAACCAATAAGAAATCTGTAGTTATTTTATATCATTTTCCATATTACACAACAACAAAGCTTGCCAAATTACATACAAGGGGGTATTTAGCAATAAGTTTTGTAAGTGATAATCAAATGACTAGAATCAGTTAAGCACAATGCCAATTGCCAAACACCCACTGAACTGGACCCATTAAAAATAATATTACCTGAGCAGGATCAGCGTAAGTTTCAGTGAGCCCTTGTTTGAGACCCGTGTCTTCATCTTTTCCATCTGGATTTGATTGTGTTTGTTGTTGATAAAAGACTTTTGAGATCACATACTCGCCTTCCTTCTCATCTTCGTCTGTGCCCATGTGATATAGGTGCATTACCCAATTGGTCTTCTCTTTCACACCCTTCAAGGAGCTAGCATAAAGAACCATAATTTTTTTATTCCCACGTTGAACCCCATGTAAAACAACAGGTTTTGCTCTGCCCGTTTGGCGCCAACGGAATCCCCCAAGATCATCACCGTGTATCTTACGACGCTTCTTAGTTCCAGTACTTTGCGCCTTGAATGCTTTATGAAAAAAGTGAGATACACTTCCATCTTGTAGCACTCCTGAAAACAAAAACAAAAGAAAACAGACCATTTAACAAACTATACAAACTGAAAACCTCAAAAAGCCTATTTTCCTATCTGTCCCATGAAAGTTGCAATATCTTTTTAAGAAACTATATGGCAACTCAAAAGCTTCATTTTTCAGACAGGGACTCAGGGAGTAGTGCTTGAATATGTATTTTGGAATTGATAATGTGTATTGAATGATCAGATTTAGAGAAGCAATCAAACCAGACGTTGCTAAGGGCTGTTTGAAGTTGTAATAATCAAATAATCATTTATCCAAGTGTTAAGCAAATTTTGACTATTTAAGCAAAATGATATTTTTAATCAACTACAATAACATTTTTTATGGGCAAAATCATGGGTAAAAAAAGTGTAACTCTAGTTTTAGCTTAAATGATAATTCTTTTGCAGAGCTATGAAACTAGTTATCAAAACAATGAACATAGAACCCCAAAATGATCAAATAACTAAAATAAGAATCATTTTATTGAGACACTAGATACTTATTGCCACTTCATGCAATAAACTGATAATCACATAAAACAAACACCAACACCCCCTACTATGCTCATATCTTCAAAAATAAAGGAGCAAAAAAAGACCATCTGAATTATTATATTTAGCAAGATAGAAAGCCAGAAATTTTCATGTACCTGGCAACTTTTGAGGGTGAGTGTAACAGATCCCATCAGCTTCTTTAACCGTTGGAATGAACTCATCAATAAAAGGGTGAGGCGGGAAACCATTCACACCACTTTTAGCAAGTAAATGCTCAATGATTTCTGGATCCAACGGGTCAAATCTCACCCCACGTGGCAACCCTGGCCATGCTTGATTACTCTGGTAACAGACAAATTAGGAGATTATAGAATCAGTAGAATGATTTAAATGAGACGAGTAACTAACACTGAAGAATATAATGACTGTGTGCGACTGTTAGAAGACAAAAATTACATCACTGTTGCCGACGATATGGTGGCAGTTTGGGCATGCTTTAGTGGGGTTACTTTTCCAATTGATATGTTCTGGATTACATGCACTTCTAATCATTGTTGCAATTATGCTGCTGTCGATCAACCATGATGGTCTGCATTATTTAAACCATAAGTCCATGACACAATCATTTAAATAAGTATAATGTTCATAATATAAACTACTAAAATACACTGATTGTAAACAAGCCTTTCTATCCCTAAGACGAAATTATAAAACGCTGAGATGTCTTCTAGGCATTTGAAATGTTCTGTATTATATAAAATTTCCAAATGATAATATTGTAATAGCAATATCTGAATAGGTGCATATATAAACATATAAATTACAACACAAAAAAGAAGAAAACTTGATGAAAGACAATCCACCATCGTGATAATGTAAGTCAACAGTTTGTTGAAATAAACGCAATATATTTAGAACCCATGAATTGAGTGGGCTAGTTACATATCCCTCTTCTAATTGCAGTTGGCCAAAATTTCTATCATACCTGTGATTAGGGGCCAAACAAGGGTGTCTTGTAGACAAGTTTCTCTGCATCAAGAAGACTAATTAATAACTTGAATACAATAAATATGCTGTTAAGAGTATATTAACAAAATATACAAATAAATAAATTAATTAAAAAATAAATAAATAAAAATCACTTACATCCCATAGATTTACGAGATCACCACGTGCTGATTGTGGTACAGTAGATGATTGCGCTTGTTCGGACTCATCACATCTAACAGCAGAAGGAACCTAAGCAATTTAAATTTAAATTACATCAAAACTTAAACAAGAAATAGTATATACATAAAATCATACAAACAATAGTACTGTTTGAAGGGTCTTACAGTTTCTAATGTTTCAAAATCATAGTCAAATGACTCGTCTGGAACCGAATTGCTTAGATGCTCGTAGTCTAAAGACAGGAGACGTCCGTCCAACTGTGGAGAAAGACAGAACAGATCGTCTAAAGGTGAAAGAGATAGGACCTGTTCAGAATCATGGTTGAATGACTTTTCTGGAAACAAATCACTAAGATGCTCATTGTCTAAAGATGGAGGAGGTCCGTGCAACAGTGGCCCAAGACAGTACGGATCATCTAAAGGTGCAAGAGATTGGACCCGTTCTGGTGATTCATTCGTCGGAACCCCCTCTTCATCATAAGCTGGAGGATCACGGGCCTAATCTGGTGTGTCAGTAAGACTGTTGATTTTAGGAATATTTGTAAGTAGATCCAAGTGACTTGAAAGATAAGGACAAGCTTCTATAAGATTGTCTGGGATGAGAAATCTATATCCTGGCTCGATTTTCTCAAGAGATATACTATGATCAATTGCAGACTTGTTCCTTTTAGCCTGTACACACGAGTAATCAAAATCAATACATCATGTGCATACCCAACTTTGATCTCAAAAAGTCAAAAGGTTGCAACTTTGATCTCAAAAAGTCAGAAATATATCACAATTAGTAATCTTATTCAAATTAGTACGTATTGAGGAGGGTATACACACACACTAATGTGACCAAAAGGAGTCAAAAGGTTGCAACTTTGATCTCAAAAAGTCAGAAATATATCACAATTAGTAATGTTTAACTAATTATCACTGATTCATGTAACTCCAAACAAAAATCTCTTTCCATTGAACTGGTAAAAAAGAGCCAAAAGATTGCAACTTTGACCTCAAATTCGATGCACTTAAAAAGCAAAATCAAATCAACAACATATACCATAATATACTTTTGTAGTTTCCAATCTAACAGCTGAAAGATTATCTTGCAAGTGACAGAAGTTGTTACAGTCTTAAAGTTAGGTATATAATCTGCAGTTGGATCAATGATTCACATAACTCCCAAAGTTTTCTCCCAAACCCAAATTAACACCAATGCAAGATTTTTACCACCAATCGGACCAAAGAGAATCAAAAGAATGAGACTTTGACCTCGAAATGGCAAGCACATATAAGAACTAGTAGTCTTTGGACTAATCGTCACTGATTCACGTAACTCCTAATTAAAAAAAAAACGACGACAACAACAACAACAACGCATAATTCTTACCATTAATCTAACCAAAAGAATCAAATGGTTGCAACTTTGACTTCAAAAAGTCAAACGTATGTTGCAAGTAGTAATTTTTCATCTTTGGACTAATCATCACTGATTCAAACTCCCAAATATTTATCTATAGATGTAGTACTTATTAAGTTGGGTATAAACATGTATTAAAAGACGACAATTAGATAAATACCGCATTGTAAATTGCTTCGAGCTTGGGATGTGGTGTTGGACATATCACTGATATTGAAATAGAGTTCTGCAAAAAATGGAAAGCAAAGGATTAGCGTCATGGTATGCTTAGATATAAAGGAGCACGCTCAAATGTAATCAGTTTTGAATTACTACATGTAGAAAATTTTCAGCGACTGTCTCTACAGTAGGAAGTTGATCTTCTGGATTGCTAGAGGCAACAAGAATGCAGTGTTTTTCTAGACCTTCAACTAGCACAGGCGGATGATCATACGCCTGGTCATTATATTGTATGGTTAGTTTATACCAAATCAACAAAAACTAGCAAATTAAGAAATAGCTTATATTAGAAAGGATGGTACATACCAACTGAACTTGAGCAAGTCCCTTGGCAATGGCAACAGTCTCATGATAAACATCAAAATTGAATTCTACAGCCGATAACCACTTAAAGAAACACTTTAAGTCATTCGTCCAATCAGTTTGATATACCAAATAAGCTGCACACAGCAAACACAAATAAAGAAATGATTAATAAACAATGGCAAATCCCAATGTTAAAAAAGACAGAGAACATTGACTCACGGCTATTTGGTCCGTGAGCGCCGAATACCACAAGGGAAAGTGCAACATCATCAGAAATTTGGCTATCTCCAACCTGCATTCGTAGCTTAATGAGTTGTTGCATCAAGATAATCAAATGTATACACTACATAACAGTTCATTTGGATATTTCATATTTGAAAGATCCTTCTCCCTAGACAACCAACTCCTTACCCTGAACGACCTGCATAGAAAACAAACCAAAGAATATTTAGAAGAAATGTTAACAAGCAACTATTTTTGAAGGAGGTTTAAATTTACATAAACGTAACTCAATCAACCAGTTTACTAATTAAAAAAATTTAACATCACAAAAAAGCAAAAAATTAACATTCGTCCATTCATATCACGAGACATTGTTATCAAAATATCTGACATTAGTAACTGAAAAAGCCATTAAAGAATGATTTTCCAACTACACTCAAGTCAGAATACATTAAAGCAGTTCATAAAATAACCTTTTTAGCACTTACGAATCTAATCCTAAACATGCACTATATATACTCTATACTCCACATAAAGATGAATATTTCTTAGCCTAATTAAGTGACCATTAATCATCCTATCATATCCCCGTATATTGTAAATCAATAGAGAGCTTATGACTTATTAACAAACATAAATAAAGCATTTTTTCCAACATTTGTAGATGTAATTCTGACCAAATAAACAAATTTCTACAAATTGTTAATCAAGATTCGCTTTTTGACAATTATGAATATAATCTACACAAAGATGACTATTCATATCTCAATATTCTTTCCTCTTATTAAACCAAAAAGAATATAAAAGGTTGCAACTTTGACCTCAACAGTCAAATCAATATTACAGCATCTAAACTGATTCAACGGGTTGAGAATCATCTAATATTGTCAAACACATTTTATCAATGGTCAATAGATGCATTAAGGACAACATATACAATAAACTACTTTTGTAGTTTCCAATCTAACAGGCTAACAGCTCAAAAAGTATTTGCACGTGACTGGAGTTGTTACAATCTTCAGTTAAGCATATAATCTGCGGACAGATCTAGTAATATGTACGAGCATGCATTTTGAGACAAGAACTAAATCAACGTACGATATTTAAACAAAATTTCAACATGTTGATAAAACTGCTACACTTGGATGCTCACAGTTACAAACTACTACTTTCCAATTAATTATGTTATACGAACTTTTCAACATGTCACTTTTGTTCCACTCTAACGATTACTAGTACTTACTATCAAATTTGAAGTATACACACTTCTCTTCAAAAAATCCACATTAAACCAATACAGTAACCTTTATCTTTTGACTAATTATCACTAATTCATATACTACAACTAGTAACCTTTATCTTTTGACTAATTATCACTAATTCATAAACTCCCAAGAATTATCTATTAAAAAACCCACATTAAACCAATACAGTCCACTAATATGACCAGAATGAGTTTCGGTTGAAACTTTTGCCTAAAAAAGTCAGACATTATACTTTATTACAACTAGTATCACCGATTCATCTGTTATTTTCAAGTATCACTAAGCAAGGTCCACTTATTCGTCCATGCATATCAAAAGACACTCTTAATCAAAATCATCGACATTACTACATTAGTAACTAAAAAAACCATTATAAAAAAAGATCTTCCAACTACATTCAAGTCACAACTCATTAAAACAGTTCAAGATTCGACTTTCTTAACAATTACGGAGTACGATTCTAATCCTAAACATGTATTATACGCCAGTTATTCCACATAAAGATAAATATTTCACACAAAAAAAGTAAAGACTACGGCTGATCAAATAAAGGGTTTTGTAAGAATTTTTTAAATGATAAAAGATTGAAAATGTTTAAACCCGAAACAATTATTTTTTATAAAAATCAAACTTACTTGATAACATTTTGAAGAAAATTTGAAAGATTAGGCAATGCAGCAGTTGCTTCAACTGCGATAACCAAAAGCTTCATTTTTTAAAAAATCAATATTCCCGCCTTTTTTTTATTAGATGAATAACAGAGTTGGATATGATAAATGGATTACGGGTTTCTTGATTATGAAAGGTAATGATGATTTTATAACAGAAATACAAAATTTTAAACAGAGTATGAGTTTGTTAGAAAAAGTGATTAATAGTAAAAACAGATTGTCGGAAGTAAACTTGTTTATTTAAAATTGAAATGAAACTTTGATTAAGTAAAAAACAGAGTGTCTGAAGTGAATTTAATTATGTTAACAAAAACCTGTCTTATCAAAAGTCCAAAGACGAAAAAAGTAAAGATACATTGGTGTGTTACCGGAAAAATAAGCAGCTTCGTTGGATCAATGAGCTTTAGAAACAAGATGAAAGCTGATTTCATCTCTTAGTCCATTTGGTGTCCTCATGTCTGGCATTAGTTTTTAGCTGAGCTGAAGAAAGAACAGAAAAGTTAGAAATGAGTAGAGGAGAAAAAAGGGTTGGAGAAATGGGAATTGAGGAAACAAGTCTATACTGTCCTTTTTATTTCAACTAGAACGGTATCCGCGCAATGCGGCGGGGTACCGTGTGATTATATTTTACGTTATTTGGTTACACGTTTAGTTGTCTTCGTGCTTTATAAGCAGAGATATTAGATATGATTAATCCAAATAATTTTAGTTTGAACAATCAAATGATTCCTAACAAACTTCCTATCCAACTTGTTTAATAAATTAATTTTGAAATCTTTTCATAATAAGCATAGAATAGTTCCAAATGCATTATAATATAATATATAGATAAACACTACTAAGGCCCGTTTGTATGAGGGGTTAGACATTTGGTTTTGGATTTGGCTTAAAAAATGATGTTTGGTTAATAATTTAAATATTTGGGAATGTATAAAAGATGATGACTAAGACAATGGGATTAATAAATGTATATATCAAATTATAATAATGATTTATTTATTTTATAAAATATTTTCTCTCTCTTACATCAAATCCAAATCTAAAGGTGCGTTTGGTATACATCTTTTGGATTTTGATAAAGGACTCATGGTAATAATAATTGTTTGGTACGTGGAGATTGGATTTGGAAGTAACTTTCAAACCTTTGAACTAGGGGTTCTACCCCTTACTTACTTGGTGGAGTTTCTGACAAAAAGAACAGGTTTCTCTTGAAAGTTGTGTAAAGTACATATATTTTCGATTCTCTTTCCTTCCTAGCCGTATATACAATGGTTTTTATTTTCTAAGTAGGACCCAATTCACTACTTTTTGTTTTAAAATATATAAATCATAATTTCTTATAACTTTCTCTATCATATTACACAAAACAAACATCTTTTTAAACCCAAATCTAAATACAAATCCATATGTAAATCCAAATCCAAATCATAATCCTAAACCCATCTACAAAACAAACGCCCTAAATCCTAATCCTAAACCCATCTACAAACCGAATGGGCAATTAGTACTTCGTAAAAGTTGCAGTAGTAAACAATACACAATGATATAACTTTTTCTTTGTTATCTTTGTTATCTTCTAAAACTCAAACACACATCTTGATAAAATCACTCCCAAACACTATTTACAACTGCCATAAAATACCTAAACCCACACAAAATACCTATACATAGTGAAAAGATAATAAGAGAATAGTTTTGCCTATTGAGTCACGTAGGTTTGTTATTATATTTATAGATACAATCAGAGATAAAGATAACAATAGATCCAATTAATTAGGATCTAATCTATACAACAAACTTATCTATTAATTTGAACTCTTGTGGATTATCTCTAACTCTTTGGTCTACATTCCCCCTCAATCTTAACCGGGACAAGGTTTAGATTGGATCTCAGTCGATCTAACATGCTGTGAGTAGCTGGCTTGGTAAACCCATCAGCTACTTGATCATTAGATGATATAAATCGAACAACAAGAGCACCCATCGCCACCTTCTCTCTAACAAAATGAAAGTCCACCTCTATGTGTTTTGTTCGTGCATGAAACACAGGATTCTTGGTAAAATAAGTTGTTCCTAGATTATCACACCATAAAATTGGTGGTCTTGATTGACAAACTCTTAACTCCTTAAGCAATGATTGAACCCACATTGCTTCAGCTGTACCATTTGCCAAGGCTTTGTATTCAGCTTCTATACTTGATCGAGACACAGTGGGTTGCTTGCGTGAACTCCATGATGTCAGATTTGGTCCTAGAAAAACATCAAATCCTCTAGTAGACTTGCGGTCGTCTAAACATCCTGCCAAATCTGCAACAGTAAACACACTCAAGAGTGTAGAGTTGGACTTTCGAATGTGAAGCTGATGAGGCGAAAAATGAACCATTTTTAGGGGTCATTAAGCCCGGAATTGAATTTATTTGATCAAATATTGTCCTAAATCGCTCCTTTTGTGATTTTAGGTACTTTGGGAGTGAATTCTGGAACAGGAAGCATTTTGAACGTTTTTAGAGCATAAAAGTGAAGAAAACGGCAAAGACTTAATTTTCCATGCTGAGAACAGTAACTGACGGCGTCAAGAAGGAAATTGTGATGGCGTCAGGAGTAAAATCCATGACGGCCCAGAGAAAACCTGAAGGCTTCAAGAGAAGGGCGTCAAGAGTTATTTTGGTGACGGCCTGCAATTGGACTACACGTGATGGCGTCAAACCCAGATCTAGGCAGTCCGAGAATTTATTTGGCGGCGAGATGACGGCGTCAGACATTTACTCTTGACGACGTCACCTCACAAAATCTATATATACTTTTCTATTTTTCATTCATTAGGAGAGGAACTTGTGTGGAGAATACTAGGGTCAAACCTAATAAACCCTAGGTCATTTGTAACAGTATTTTCAAGGGTTTTCACCTCTTGAAATCTTTCATGTTCAATTAAGATAAGTCCTCTTTTAATTCATTCAATATGTCTATGTGTTGTTTGAATATATCTTATGCTTGTCTTGATTTTAACATGCTAGGCTAGATCTTTCATGTGTTTGCTTAGATGTAATGAAACCTAGATGTTAATTATAGGTTGATTGCTTGTTTATAGTTGTAATGGATGAATGATTTCAATGTTAGGCTTAAGAAAATTGGCAGATCTCCATTGTGTAACTTGCTTGAACGTCATAAGAAACATGAACCGATGTGTACTAGGTTTTTATGATTGTATTTAATGCATGAGCGAATTCTAGTGATCCCATGTTAGGAGCTTCTTAGCCGGCTCGACATAGGAGTGAAGTAGGAGCTTATAAGATTGGGGAAGTAAGTACGCCACCCCATGAATGGTATTAAGGAATACAATCCGTCCTCCACGCAACTGTAACAAGTAATTAACTGTAAAAGATATCTAGGGAGTAGTGAAACCTAAGTAAACACAATTCTCCCATATATTGCTCACACCTCTATCTTAATTTAGTTTATTTTCATTTCTAGTATTTTATTTTGATTACATCTTAGTTATTAGGTTAGTTGAATAGCAACTAATTCCGCCCACTCCTCTTAAAACCGAGATTTTTAATTGCTTTTCATAAAACCTAAAAATACAAAAAGAATCATCCCTCATCTCTAGGCCTAGTCTTTAGGTTTTCTAATCCTAGCGACACTATTCCCAAGTTGAACGATCAATCCCCCGGTACTTGTCACTATACTATACTACAACGATCAGGTACACTGCCTGGTGGGGGTTGTAAGCTTCTCGAGATCCCTTGAGAGGTAAAGCCTAGTGCAATTCCCACGCATCAAGTTTTTGGCGCCTCAACCTGGGGAATAGTTATTGTCTAGATTAGAATTTCTTTTTATTAGGTCTACTTGCTAGATTCCTTTCTAGTAAGATTTTATTTTTATTTTTAGGTTTTCTTTAGTCTATCTTATTTCTTTGTTTCCTTTGTTCGTAAACTATCTCGATGGATAACAATAACATTGATCGTTTGATTCCTGTTATTTGTGTTTTTTGTCGCAGGATTTTCCAAATTCCCATCCCAATCCCTTTAGTGGAAAATGAGAACCCACCTAACCTATCGCCTAACCACCACTTTGACAATAATTCTGAAATGGAGGAGTCTGACCATGATGATGACCATAGGGCTAGTCCTTTTTACTATTCAGACTCCGATGAGGATCTAGGTGATGGTGATGTGATTAATGAAGATAGGATGGATGATGAAGTGAACCCTCTTAGGTATGCCGACCCTAGAACAAGGATTGAGAGTGATTGCTCATTCAATATGCAATTTCCTTGTAAGATTGGATTTAGGAGCTTTAATGCCTACCTTAACTCATCTCTCCCAATGAACATAATCTCGCGTAGTGAATATAATAAAATCATGGTAGATGAGTTAGAATACAAAGGAGATAATGTTATTGCTAGGGCAATGTCATTGCATGTGTTTGTAGGAAGCTTCGTTTATCTTGTTGAGTTCATGGTTATGGAGAATCTAGGAGAATTTATTGATAGTAAGTTAACCCAAGTTGTGTTTGGAAAACCTTTCAAAAGGTTGACCAACCTTGATGAAAAACTTATGGAAGGGTTAATTACATTCTCGGATGGGGATGAAGATTTTGTCTACCAAATGCCCCGTGCACACCCTAGGTTCAAGGATTTTTCCATGGAGAAGTGTAGTAGATATCTGCCCATAGAAATGCTAAGTGAGAAGGGTAGGAGAAGAGGGCTTAAATATACTCATGAAAAGAATAAAAGGTATTATCGCGGATGTTTAGAGTTAGGTGATGATTATAAGAAAGATGAGGCGACTATTAGATGGCTCACTCTTGGTTATGTGAGCATAAGCGACACACGATAACCCATGACCTTGAGTCTAGCTACAAGACTCGTAAATAAAGAAAAGCGCTTCTTGGGAGGCAACCCATGTTTTGTGTGATTTTTATTTTTGTTTGTTTGTTATTTGCTTCCGTATGCATGTTTTATTTTTATTCTTGGTAGATCATGTTTCAAAACTAAAATAGTGAAAATAGTGAAAATACTTTATTTTGTTGTTTGGCCTAGTCTTAACTTCATCCAAAGGTATTTCGCAAAAGATAAGTGTAAGGAGAAACCCCAAATATGTTTTTAAGAAACAAAAATTGATCATGATTCTCCATAATATTAAGTGAACACGTATATTCGTATTTGTTAGAGTCAAATGCTTGTATCGAGTCCTAATGATGTTTTGCAGGATTTTCCAGGAAGTAGGACGAAGTTTTTCCAGAAATTTTCCGGAAACTTAACATAAGAATTTCTGCAGGTCACTTCTGACGGCGTCATGAGTTTATTCTTGACGACGTCACGTGTAAAATTCTGGAAATTTTACCAGTTTTGTTTTTCTAACGGAGTCTTGAAGTTTTTGTTGAATCTTTAGTTTTATAATCTCCAGGAAATCTGCAAACATCATTCCACAAGCATTATATCTTATTTTGTTTTCTAGGATTTGTTAGCATATATAGATTGCCGCCGATTTTACGCGAGGTTGCCTTGTCTGTTTTCTCAGGTTTTACAGGTTATGTATGACAAGAAGATGATTTATATTCTGGAAGGGAAGCTTTGATTGTTCATTTTCTTGGAGGAAGATCTAATCTGGCCACCTTATTATCCATACCGAGCGAATCAGGGGAGTATTTGATTTCATTCGTTTTACATATTTCACTTTTACATTCTTTACTTGAACATTGGGGACAATGTTCATCCTAAGTGTAAGGGGAGAGTAAAATGATGATACCTTACAGATACACTTTCACTTGAGTTTGTTTGTTTGATAGTAGATGTGTAATAAAACTATGAGAAATACTTGTTAGTGCAATTTTAGCGCTAAATTTAAAATTTTTTACAACATTTAGGAGTGAAACTTTAGCCATAGCAAGCGTCTCATGGATAGGAGATTGTATGACTAGCACAAAACTGTATCATTCAGAAAAATTTTCCACCCAAATATGTGAGGTTCGCCTTTAGATTTGATAGGAAAAGCATTTACTATTAGTGCTTATGAGTGTACCGGTAGCATTTAGATTCTAGAACTTGCGTTAGTGATGCATCCCGAGACCGCTAGTGAGACTACATTCGTGTAGTAGGATTTACTACATGATAAGAGGCATTAGGATCACCCTTGTGTTTAACCCGTATTATAATTACTTGACCATTTAAGTCATATTACTTGACTAGTTAAGTCAATTAATTTTTCCCACACCATTAGCGTTGTACTCATTTTTAGTACACGAAACCCCTAGTACACCCTCCGAGCCTATCTTTTCGTTTCTAACTTTAAGCATATTACTTAAAGGAAGAATTTGTTACACCCCACTTAAATGTACAACCAAATCGCCTTAGCCTTCCGTGTATGCACTCATCTTTAGTGCATTATTGTTATATGTTTAAACCCTTAGTTAATTATCTAATTGATTACATGGTTGCTAATTCGAGTCATATCCTTGTACATATTATTTTGGGACGATTGGGACTCATGGGTAAAGTACTAATATTATAGAGTAATGGGGAAGAACATCATATTATTACCCCTGTATGTACGTTAATCTTAAAAGTACTCCAAGTGTTTTGATTATCTTAATTCGAGTCATTAGATTAGTTTATTGTAAAGTATGTAAAAATTCAAGTATAAGGGGAATGTTCATTCCCTATGATGTATTATTTTGGATGGTAGGGTAAGAGCGTATGCAAAAAAAAAAAAAAAAAAAAAAAAAAAAAAAAAAAAAAAAAAAAATCAAGAAAAAGAAATAAAAAATAGAAAAAGAAAAGAAAAAAACATACGGACTACCATCCCGTTTCATTCTATGTTCATTTTATGTTTTTGTTATTTTTTATTTATTAGCTTAAGTCGAGTCTAGTCTTGGCTTAGCAACGCCATATTGTACATGTAATTAACCAAGATTATTAACTCGCCACCAGTAAAGACTGCCTATATCCAACAAAACCGTGTATTCCATATCCCTACACCCAACGTTACAACCCTTTAAAAGATCTCTTTGATAGTTTATCCTAGGTGCTTACACCATGTGATGGAGGTTTGATCCTTTCCCAAGCCTATGGTAATCTATTTTGCTATGACAGGTAGTGAGAGATGTTTTCCATTTTCATATTGTGATATATACTTTATTACACCCGAGAGATGTTAGTATCTAAACACTATTTGTGAGGTGCTAGTGTATGACCTCCGTGCTTGTCTTTGGTCTTTAGTGGAACGATTATTTGTTGTAATTACTTTTATATTAGTGTTAAATGACCCCTAACTTGTATTTTGATTAGAATAAAAGCGCATTTGCTTGAGGACAAGCAAATCTCAAGTGTAAGGGTATATGATGAGGCGAAAAATGAACCTTTTTTAGGGGGTCATTTAAGCCCGAAATTGAATTTATTTGATCAAATATTGCCCTAAATCGCTCCTTTTGTGATTTTAGGTACTTTGGGAGTGAATTCTGGAAAAGGAAGCATTTTGGACGTTTTTGGAGCATAAAAGTAAAGAAAACGGATAAGACTTAATTTTCCATGCTGAGAACAGTACCTAACGGCGTCAAGAAGGAAATTGTCACGGCGTCAGGTGTAAAATCCATGACGACCCAGAGAAAACCTAAAGGCGTCAAGAGAAGGGCGTCAAGAGTTATTTTGGTGACGGCCTGCAATTGGACTACACGTGACGGCGTCAAACCCAGATCTAGGCAGTCCGAGAATTTATTTGGCGGTGAGATGACGGCGTCAGACATTTACTCTTGACGCCGTCACCTAACAAAATCTATATATACTTTTCTATTTTTCATTCATTAGGAGAGGAACTTGTGTGGAGAATACTAGGGTCGAACCTAATAAACCCTAGGTCGTTTGTAACAGTATTTTCAAGGGTTTTCACCCCTTGAAACCTTTCATGTTCAATTAAGATAAGCCCTCTTTTAATTCATTCAATATGTCTATGTGTTGTTTGAATATATCTTATGCTTGTCTTGATTTTAACATTCTAGGCTAGATCTTTCATGTGTTTGCTTAGATGTAATGAAACCTAGATGTTAATTATAGGTTGATTGCTTGTTTATATTTGTAATGGATGAATGATTTCAATGTTAGGCTTAAGAAAACTGGCAGATCTCCATTGTGTAACTTGCTTGAACGTCTTAAGAAACATGAACCGATGTGTACTAGGTTTTTATGATTGTATTTAATGCATGAGCGAATTCTAGTGATCCCATGTTAGGAGCTTCTTAGCCGGCTCGACATAGGAGTGAAGTAGGAGCTTATAGGATTGGGGAAGTAAGTACGCCACCCCATGAATGGTATTAAGGAATACAATCCGTCCTCCACGCAACTGTAACAAGTAATTAACCTGTAAAAGATATCTAGGGAGTAGTGAAACCTAAGTAAACACAATTCTCCCATATATTGCTCACACCTCTATCTTAATTTAGTTTATTTTCATTTCTAGTATTTTATTTTGATTGCATCTTAGTTATTGGGTTAGTTGAATAGCAACTAATTCCACCCACTCCTCTTAAAACCGAGATTTTTAATTGCTTTTCATAAAACCTAAAAATACAAAAAGAATCATCCTTCATCTCTAGACCTAGTCTTTAGGTTTTCTAATCCTAGCGACACTATTCCCAAGTTGAACGATCAATCCCCCGGTACTTGTCACTATACTATACTACAACGATCAGGTACACTGCCTGGTGGGGGTTGTAAGCTTCTCGAGATCCCTTGAGAGGTAAAGCCTGTATTTATGGTACCCTTTATATATCTTAAGATGCGCTTGACAGCCTCCCAATGAATATTTGTGGGTTTTGAGAGGTATTGACAGACCTTGTTAACTGCAAAAGAAATATCCGGTCGCGTTAACGTTAAGTACTGCAGTCCGCCAACGATGCTTCTATATTTGAAGGCGTCATCATCACTAAGAACTATTCCAGAATCACGAGCAAGTTTGTCCATAACAGACATAGGGGTTGAAACACTCTTACAATTCTCCATGTGAACACGCCGAAGAAGATCAGATGCATGCTTATGCTGCAGTAAAGTAAACTTTTGAGGAAAAGATTTTCCTGCACGAGCACGAGTTGTGACACCTGGTGGAGTGGAATTATTCGAAGCAATATCGCATGTGACAGAGCTAACATCAGGGATAACATTATCAACAGATGCAGCAGGAGCAATGACTTCACCATCAGTAGTGGTTGGAACTGTTGCTTGGTGTTCTTGCTGTGGTCTGGAGATGGAGATGCAGGCATATTTTTACCTGTCAAAGTTTCACCAGTATGTGTACTTGTAGCACTTCTTGGTCTCTGAATGTTGGTCATAGGAGGTAATGGCACTGCAGGTGCATTAGAAATGTTAGCTGATAGAAAAGATAAGTCATAATTCCTCAAATGATCATTTACAATACTCGGTTCAGATTGAGGGAATGATGACACTTTTGACAAGGGAGATGGAGTGGTTGAAACCGATGAGGTTGCAAATGGGAATCGTGATTCATCAAAGATCACGTCTCGGGATATGTAAATTCGACCAGTACTTTTATCCAAACATTTGTACCCCTTGTGCATTGAGCTATATCCTAAGAAGACACATAGTTTAGACTGAAACTCAAGTTTGTGAGTGTTGTATTTTCGAAGGCTTGGCCAACACGCACATCCAAAATTGCGAAGAAACGAGTAATCAGGGGTTATATTAAGCAGACGTGTAATAGGTGTAGAGTTATTGATAGTGCGGCTAGGCATACGATTAATTAGGTAGCAAGCTGTTAAGAACGCTTCATCCCAAAACTGAAGAGGAAGTGAGGAATGAGCAAGGAGAGCCAAACCGGTTTCAACAATGTGGTGATGTTTTCGCTCAGCCATTTCGTTCTGTTGTGATGTATGCGGACATGACACTCGATGAGAAATACCTGATTGTTGAAAATAGTTGTGAAGATTATGATATTCACCCCCCAATAAGATTGAATCGTGCGAATTTTGGCATTCAAAATTCGTTCAACATGATTTTGAAAATTATAAAAAACTTGTTCAACATCAGATTTATGTTTAACGAGAATGGCGCCGGCCGGCCGCAACGGTTTCTTGTCTGTGTTGATCATTGCACTATGACTTCTACCCAGTAAATAGCTTTTACGACTGGTAAATAACAATTTTACTAATGTAAGAGTAATACAACCACAATAAATTGTGGGGATAAATTTACACAAAATTCAATGGGTACACTGGTAACCAAATTTGAAATGATATCAGCTGCTACTCGCTCTAATAAGACGCAACTATTTCTTTAGCAATCCGTAGAGACACACATATAATTGAACAGATATATGATTAACACTTAATTTCAGCAACCTAGGTGTGATGCATCAGTTGTATAAACAAAGCATTGCCACTTAAACTCCTTAGTTGCAGCAAGGATATTGTTGGTGGACCATTACAAAATAATGCTGCAAAATAAGTAAACATAAATAAGTTTCAACTGTTTGTTCAATTTACCTTTGCATATGATTAACCAAATATTGGTTCAACCATTATATCCATTTACATTTTGGTTGTCACAAAATTGAAACTACATCATTAAGAGTAACATGAAAATCCATTGTGTGAAATAAATTATGAACTACTACTAACCTTTTAGAGGGTGAAAGTCTGGGTGTTGGCCTCTTGCCGAGTAATCTTCGTCACCTTCGTACCTATCTATGGTTCGTGTAGATCTTCGACCCAGACATGAGATCTTACTATGGTATCCATCGCAGAACTTATCTGAAAATCTGGGCTTTTCTTGCCACATATACAGACCTGCACAAAAGATTAGTAATTTTTTTAGCAAACTTATAATACTCGTGCGGTTGTTATAAGATTATAGCGGAAACATCGTGTTGCACAGGTTTACATACACGATTCTCCAAATGCAAAAAATAAACAAAATTCATTATAAAGAGAGTTTACCTTTTCTCAATATATCATAATGAACAAACACGACAAGTATCATTCAATAATTTTCAGAAAAATTTAGAATGCAAAAAGCATAGCAGGATTAAGCAAGTTGATTCATAACAATCACATGTGACCTTACAGCGAGCACAAAACAATATATCAAGCAAATCAATGTTCGCTTTTTCAAGGAATCTGGCAATTTTTGAAAATAATCAAATCCAAACAACATTTTCAGGATTACATTAATTAGCTTTTTGTACTAATCAAATACTTTTTACACAATAATCAAATCCAAACACCATTTTCAAGAACTTACGCCAACCAACTTATAAATACCTATCTGTACGCATAAGTAGTGAAAATTAGCGCCTAAAGAGTCACTTACGCCAACCAACTCATAAAGACTCAAGTCCAACATATATTAAGAGTAAAAGCATAAGTAATTTGCAAAGTCGGGTGTAAATAAATAGAAGTTTGGAAACATGAAACTTAAATCCGCTAATAGCACTCTTACGGGGTGTCTGTTTAACGTTGTATATAGGCTTACGAACTTATTTGACTGGCCTTATATATCATAAGCCGACTTTTCATTTTTTTCCAGTTTGTGAGCTTATTTCCATGTTCAATGGGATGTTTGTGTAAGCTTATTTATTGGGCTTATAAGCTTATTGATAGTTTGATAAGTTTATCAGCTCACTTTTTCAGGCTTATAAGCTTATTCATTTTACCTTAAGAACGTTATAAGAAACTCATAAGCACGCAAAAGTGAGCTTTTCAAATTTTCAGTACGCTTCTAACTTTTAAGTCCATCAAATAAGGTTAGACAAACACGCACTAAAGTCATAATAAGCTCATAAGACCAATTACTATTTCGGTAAGGTCGGGATAAGCGTTAAAAATTTTGATAGATAAGCATTACGGTATATTAAAGTCTTAAGTTTCTTCAAATTACCAATTTGCATTAGGATCAGATCTGACAGATGATTTCCTCTCCCAAAATTGTTCAATATGTCTGCCTGCAACTTTTGTCGTTGTCCCCAACTAAACCTGGAACATCAAAGAAACATGCTTAAAAGTAGTAAGTGTTGATAGATAACATCACAGATATTAAAATATACAAAACGTCTAGAATTGTTTACCTAAGGATGGTATTGCAGGCCATATAACCGCCTCCTGACGCACACCCATATAACCGTCTCTTGGCGCACTCCGCAGCTGCAACCGCATCCTGCTCACTTTTCACCATTTTTTCTCACTAACTTCAACCACACCACCATGCTTCAGGCCTTGTTCATTTCACGAAGTAACATAAAACCATGAAAACCATACCGTAGTCAGGAATCTGCGCAGATATTTTATAAAACTTACAGAGGATCTAAGGTTGTCAAACTGTTGGATTTTGTGAAACATTCCTACTACTGTATTTGGACCATTGTTCTATCTATTATATTCAGTTTGCAAATTGAAGAGTGTACCATACATGTCAACTTGTGTAGATCCACAATTCGTTATTATAAATCCATGTTTAGACTGTTGACATTATTACAGATCTTATTTTTTCGTTAAATAATCATCATTAAAGAACGAACTATTTTGTTACAAGAAAAGAAGGTTGTTTCAATTTTCATTGTCATAAATCTCATGTTCTTTAGTCACCCATCTATTTTGAAAGAAAAAGTGGAGCGGTGTGTCCTTTGAATCAGATGTATCAAGTATGCATAACCTTGTTTAAATAATTAAACACCAAACAACCCTTAAAGCATGAGCTATCCCAAACCAACCCTATAAGCAATGTGAAACGAAGCTGGACAATGAAATGCATATACACAGAATACCTTGGCAAAATACTTTCCGGGACTGTTAACACCTTCCAAAATAGTGTCAAGAGCATCCTTAAAGTTCCCAGGTGTTTCTTTTTTAGTAGCCTGCAATAACGTATCACGAACCAAATTCAGTATAAAGAGAATTCACATTAGTAACACCACAACCGAGATCATATCCTGACACCAAATAACAGAAGTGTCGGCAACCCTAAATCATTAAACTAATTACAATCAAGCAAACCTAAACACCATTTGCAGGAGTACATTATGTTTAAACAGCTTATAAATACGAACTTAAAGCTTAAAAAAAAAAAAAAGCAATCCCAAACACCTCCTTAATCTATTACCTGTGACATGAGATAACCTAAAAGAGAAGCACATACAAATTTAGGGTCACAAACACATGAAAAGCGTACCTTAATTTCAGGAAGGTATAGTTTTACAGGAGGCGTATATGCCCAAGAGCCTATTTGCGATAGCCTGTTTCATAACCTGAAAAAAAGTAAATTCTATTACCAAAAATGAATCTTTCTACTTCTACTAATGTATATAGATGTCAATAAGCAATCATTTTCATTTCCTTACCTTCACAACAGTTGAAGAAAGTGGCCTTTAGGGGCCAAGTCTTTTGCCGCGTCAGTTTTAGGAACCGAAACTTGGACCCATTCAATTAGGTGTTCTGCACATAAAGAAACCAAACAAAACAAATAAGTAGTCTTTCAAGGGGTGTTTGTGATTGCTTATTTCGTAAATAAGCAGTTTAGCATAAGCGACTCCACACAACTTACTATTAGCAATCCACTCATTTTTTCTTATTTCACTTCAAAATAAGTACCTAAAATCAGAAAATGGTCAAGTCTCAGGATACCGCAAATCCTTACAAATCATCAAATTTTTAAATAGTATAATATAGAAAAGGGTGTAAGTATACATGTCAATGATAGCACAAAAAAATACATGTAAAAAGCAAGACATTTATGTGGTTGATACCTAGAATCTGAGAACCTCGATGACCGCGAACACCGGCCCTTGACTCACAGGCTCTTGCACATGGTGGGCGAAAGTACACGAAGGCGTTGTATCTGTAGTATCATCTGCCAAACCTAAAGACATAGTCAAGGGTGTGCGACATAAAGCGTAATCAACTGGTGGCATAGAAACATAGAAAAGTAATCAATAACCATCCATCCAAGCAATAATGGTGACATAAACATGCATAAGACAAACTATTTGTGTATGTTATACCCGAAACATCATGGACGGCATGAGTGTGAGAGACATGTTCGTGGTAAGGAGGCAAACGCGAATGGCCAATGAAGCTACATGAACGATTTGTATCAATATACGTATTGGCAGATGATGTACACGTGCCTGAATCCATATATGGGACAGGACTAATTATCTGTGTACCAAAGTCTAACAACATCGGCCCCGAGTAAACACGACCTGAACGTAGTAGCAACACATAAATACCAAGAAATAACAAAAGAATATATGATACAAAATATAGGAAATACAGAATCGCAATAATACTAACCATAACCAAAACTCCAATAGGAATTATACTTGAACCATGTCGGCTTTAAGCAAAGATGACCAGCGGCGAAAGTCAGCATCAAGACGACCTGTCATTTCCTGTCTCGTAAATTTCTTAGCCTGTCCAAGCCAACGAACCTGTGAAGCCAGCAAAACATGAATTATACTATATAAGAATCACTCATGTATCATGAATAAACCATAAGCAAAGTGAAATAAGCTCATAAGGTGATCCTAATTCAAAGAATAATTATTCCGAATTAAATAAAACTTAACAAAACAACGAAATTATCAAAAGCAATAAGCAAAATCAAATAAGCTGATAACCTTAGAAAATAAATTGATTCGAACACCCCTTAACACAACAACAAAACTACCCTAAGCCATAAGCAAAATCAAATAAGCTCATAAATTTATAAATAAACCCGAAATTAGCAATACCCCCAAATCAGAAATTAAGGTTTTCTTATAATTTGGGGGTTTTCTAATTTGGTTAAGATTAGGGCTAATATTTTCAGGCCATGTTTACTCGGGGCCGGTGTTGTTAGACTTTGGTACACAAATGGTATTAATTGATCAGAAAACCAAATTAGAAAATTAATCAAGCCCTAATCAGAAAACCACGAAAACATACCTGGTTAATTGATATCATTCTTCCCACTTGATGTCCTTACTTCCGTCGAGACCATCGTCCTCCACTTCATCGTCATCTCCTTTGTGCCACCGTCTTGTATGTATGTTTGTTTGATAAGAACAACAGAAGATGAATAAATGGAGACGGATCAGATATTGGGCAAGAATCAACGGGCCAAAATAAGCCCAAAAACATTGGCGGGAAACCCAGACGTAAAAACGGCGTCGTATCGCACGGGTTTTAAATATATATAGAATGAGATAGATCCAAGTATAACGACTATAATCATCCAAAAACCTAACATAATATTTAAATCCACCACTAGACACTTGAGCAGGTCCCCAAACATCAGTGTGAACAAGCTCAAGTGGTGATGAAGTAATACGAACATAATTATGATAAGGTAGTTGATGACTCTTTGCACGTTGACATGCATCGCAAACAGACGACATGGTATAAAAAGAAGAATATAATTTATTAGATGATGAAGCGAAAAGTGTACCGCTTTTGGAGAGTCATTTAAGCCCAAAGTCGAGATTATTTGATCAAATATTGCCCTAAATCGTTCATTTTGTCATTTAGGTACTTTTGAGAGGAATTTTACAAAAGGGAGAATTTTGGACATTTTTTGAGCGAAAAAGTGAAGAAAACGACAAAGTCTCAAAAGCATGCTGGAAATTGTACTTGACGGCTTCACAAGGTGCTAGTGACGGCGTCATGAGTTAACAAAAGGGTGGATAAATCAAATATACGTGGCGCGCCAGAATGTTTTGTGAAGGGGTCGTGACGGCGTCACGTACAAAATTTCCAAGGCCATCAAGAGTAACTGTAAAGAGTGACGGCCCAGAACCCATAAAGAGTGACGGCGTCAGAAGTGGATCTAGGCAATACGAGTTTATTTTGGCGGCGAGTTGACGGCGTCACACATTGCTTTTGACGCCGTCAGAAGACAAAATCTATATATAGTTTTCTAGTTTTCATTTATTGTGTACAACTTTAAGGGAATAAACCCTAGACGAATTTTACAGCTTTTTCAAGGGTTTCAACCCTTTGTTTCTTCCATGCTTAATTGAAGATAAATACTTTACCAAATCATTCAATATGTCTATGTGTTGTTTGATTATATCTTACGCTTGTCTTCTCTTTAACATGCTAGGCTAGGTTTTCTTCGTGTTTGCTTAGATGTAATGAAACTTAGATATTGATTATGGGTTGGTTGTTTGTTTATAATTGTTGTGGATGAATGAATTAGATGTTAGGCTTAAGAAAACTGACAAACTTCCAATTGGTAACTTGCTTGAACGTCTTAAGAAACATGAATCGGACGTGTACTACGATTATTTGGTTATATTTAATGCATAAGTAACTTCCAAGGATACCATGTTAGGAGCTTTTGGTCGGCTCAACATATGATTGAGGTAGAAGCTTATAGAGTTAGGGAAGATCGTACTAAGCCCTACGAATGGTATTAAGGAATATAACCCGTCATCCATGCAATTGTAACAAACTAATCAACCTGTAAAAGATAGCTAAGGAGTATTGAAATCTAAGTAAACACAATTTTCTCTCATTATTGTTTACACCACAAATTAGTTTAAGTTTATTTTATTTTATTTTGATTGCATCTTTAGTTAATTGGGTTAGTTGACTAGCAACTAATTCCGCTCACTCCTTCCAAAACCGAGATTTTACTTGCTTTCCTTAAAATATAAAAATACAAAAAGAATCATCCCTTACCTCTAGACCTAGTTTTAGTGAGTTTTAACCCTAGCGAACACTATTCTTTGAGTTGAACGATCAATCCCCGGTACTTGTCACTATACTATACTACTGCCTGGTGGGGATTGCAAGCTTCTCAAGATCCCTTGAGAGGTAAAACCTTTTGCGAGAGCGCAATTCCAAGCATTCTTATCTGCAGGTGAATAACGTAATTCTATCTTTTATCCTATTTATTTTGATTCTTATGCCAAAGAACACTGACACAAGAAATATTGACAGGTCATCTCCACCCATTCTTATCTGGAATTTGGGTTGGAACGGCAAGAGTATTCGGATATTTGGTTGGACCATTTGATCAAATTGGAGATTGGATATATCACCAGCTTGAAGCCCAGAGTTAGACTTTGTGAAGCTAATCTTGGCCAAGTCACCCAAACTGAAGAAGGTGAGTATAATGCTTGACTGTGGGGTTGCTAAGGATGATGAGCTGAAGATGTTAAAACTTGTGCTGAGTTCCCCATGCGCATCAGCATTGGCACAAATCATGTTTGAACATCGAATTTAAATCTTTGATCTGTAGATGCAGTTGGCTCAAAACCACCTTAGATCACTCAGTTTACTTGGTAATTACTATTGATGTTGAGTTTGTAATTGTTTCTTTATGTTATTGAATCTTTTGATTAGCTTTTTCGCTGTTGTTGGCTTGCATACAATAGGAAGTTTCATATTTTCAATGCATTCTAATTTGCATCAGTCGCACACGTCCACTTCATTAGCAAGATTGGTTATCTAGACAAATTAAGATGTCGTTCATACAGTGACTTATACGTCAATAATTCACAACGTTTGACACAACGAACTATGTTCAAATGTAGCCTTCACTCAGTTTCCTAAATAACTTTCATCTTTTGCTATGACCTTTAGTTTCATTATGCCCTGCCATCCTGGGGCCGTGTTTTCATTTTGTGATTGTGTAGCTATGAATCCCGACCTCTTCCGAGTTTGTATTGTTGATTTGTACATTATTAGATTTTATTTGCATACTATTTGTATGATTGTATCAATATAAGAAGAAAAAAAATGGAAGTTTGCTACACAAACAAAACGACTCTAGTGATTGTACACATCCAATGTATAGGTGTAAAAACAATTTTAATAACAAATGCAAAGGGTGAACTGTTAATGAGCTACTACGGAGTATGGACATGAGTTACTACTAGTACAGTAGCAGCAGCAGCAGCAAGCTTAAAAACCTTGAAAGTAAAAACTGCAGAGATGAACACATTTTTACTATGCTATGTGCGGACATAAATTTGGTTTTTATATATCAAAAAACTCCAACTGGTCATGGTTTAGGACTTGGTGAAGAAACTTGATTCATTCCCGTCCCGGCCATTTGCTTCTGCTGCTGTTGTGACTGTGAAACTTGATTCATTTCTGTCCCAACCACTTGTTTCTGCTGCTGCTGTTGTTGTGATGGTGAAACTCGATTCATTCCTGTCCCATCCATTTGTTTCTGCTGCTGCTGTTGTGATGGTGAAACTTGGTTCATTCCCGTCCCAACCACTTGTTTCTGCTGCTGCTGCTGCTGTTGTTGTTTTGATGGTGGCATTTGTTGCTGGGATATCTGTGGTTTAAATATCACCTTATCCTGAGACATAAGGCAGCATAAAAATTAATCGAGATAAATAGTAAGATACAAAGAGCAAAAATCTACAGCCTCATCCTGTTATCCAATTGTGTTGAACTACATTACAGATGGTAAATAAAATAATCAACCACAGCTTACCCCAGGAAAAAGCATTCCCATCAACCGAGATGGTTTATCTGTTACAGATAGCAGCAGCGTCTGTGATGGTAAGTGTATAACTGTACACTGCATTTATGTTACAAGTTACAACACATGTCAGCCTCAAATTAGGATGTCAAAAATTGCATTTGCTAACAAATGATTGATAATATTTTCTTATAATATAGTCATAAAATGTATCCAAAAGGTTCTATAAGCAACATATCGATTGAAGAAGCTATCTGATTATAGTAACTAATTTAGGTAATAATGTAATTGTAAATGCTGAAGAAAAATGTTTTGGCTTACCAGCTTCTTTTCTTGCAGTTGATTAAGAAATCCATGCTGATTCATTGCTCGGAAAATAATATATTCTGCCTTTCCAGCGTATTCCCTGCCAAAAATATTTATTGATGGAAAAAATAGGTCAATTTGTGGAAACACGACATTACAGAATTACATGGAAGATCCAATCGTACTTATCACTCATGAACTTTTGAGCTGATAAAAGCGTACTGACTCGAAATGTCGGCGGCCAATCTTCTGCAAGCCTGAGATATAGAAAGAGAGAGTGAGAGAGAGAGACAACGCATTAATAACTAAATTTCAAATAATGATCAAATTATAGACAATGGTTTCTTTGAATCATTTGGTGACGGGAATTATAACAATGTTAACTCTTCAATGACAAACAGCACTATGTGATTTGAAAAGTATGAGCACTTGGGCAATGTTAATGAAAAGTACTTACGACTTAGAAGCAGTCGCATTCTGGTAAGCCTGTTACAAAATCATAAATAAAACACAAGGGTTAAATTCAAAGCTGATTCAAAGTTCGATATTTGAAAAAGCTTAATGAAGACGTATGAGTTATAACATAACAAAATAAACTAACATAAATTTTTGGAACATACTTCTAATCTGGTGATAAGGACAGGCTGGCCTTGTCGCACACCATATAATTCTCCCTGCATCATGTAGACTATTAAGATACTTCAACTATATTAACATTAATATTGATATAAAAAAGAAAATACGAAATTGCCGATCCTTGCCCGTTTCTGAAAGTTCCAGAAAACTGCTTTAGTCTAGACCACATAAAGAAAGTTAGAAATAAGATGTCAATGTGAAAACGAAATTTGTTTCACATGATGGAAATACTACGTAACTTTCAACCAAGCTAACAGAAGGAAAACATTCCAAGGCCAAAGTTCATCTATAAACATCCAATAGAATCCCTTTTTTCTATTTTACTTCTTTTGGTGGGAGTGATTTTAAGTAGAAATCTGAAGAGAATTGCTGGAAACTTACATATACTCTTTAGTAACAGAAAAAGTTGCACAGAGCTTGGTTAATGTTTTCAAATAACATTAGCATCCTATCTGGTAAGCTTAACATATCAGTGGAGTAAGAAACACATAGACGGTCACAAAGTCACGTTTTAATACTCAACATTGAGGTACTATTATGCAATCATGCTAGCATCAATATATGGATGTTGTGATTATAGTCTGACAACAGGAATTATTACGCGCTGATTTCAGAGCTTTTGTAGAAAAAAACATAAAGTCACAGACAGTCCCCTAAAGTAATGTATGCATAATAAAATACTTGAACTTGTAGACATTTACTAAAAGTAAGTATGGTTAACCATATAACCAGTTATTATCGCTGAACAGGTGGACAAATCGCCACTCTTCTAGTGTTTCCACTATCCCATAATCTAGGTTCAACAGTACCATGTTAATGCCTAATGAGAAAAAAATAAACTTGCTTATCAAACTACTGTTTCCATACGAACCATCACTTCCTGGATATAATCACCATAAGACCAATAAACAAAAACCAGAGATTGAAGCTCAATAATAGATTATCACAGATGTTATCATAAAAAGTGCAAATTTACTCACCTCCCATACTTTTACATAGCTTGATCGGCTAGATTTCTGTGCACTTGATGTTTGTTGCGGACGAGTACCAACAGTAGTTGCCACACTACTACTTACTCCAGATGACTGCATTTGTTGTACTTGCTGAGACATAGTTGCCATCATTGTTCCAGTATTCTGTGTCGCCTGTGCAGTTCCTGCTAATGGAGTTGACCCACCCATTGAAGTGTTTGATTGCCCAGATGATGTTAAAGCCTGAGAAACAGGTACAGACAATGCTGTTCCTCCAGAGATCACGTTTCCACCAGTCGATGAAATCCCAGTGGTTGTTTCTCCAGCAAGGACAGTAGGGTTGGTCGCACTTGCTTGTGAAAGATTACTAGGAATACTCACATTCTCAGGACCAGCAGGAGGACAGGTGGGCTGTTGCCTAACACTAACAAGAGGTTTCACGTCTATTTTCATATTATCATTGTTTGATGCCACCTCTTGAGAAGTCGATAACGGTAAAGAAGTTTGCAAGCTTGAGACTTTTTCATGAGGAACATGCTGCAATGCTTGAGGTGATCTTGGCTCCTGAATAAATAAGACAAAAGGTTAATACAATGTACAACATAATCTAAAATCCATACACGATACGGTGATTAAATGACAAGTAGTATAACAAATACGGGTTTGATTTTTCTTCTTACAGCTTTTATAGTTGCAGGAGAAATGTTTCTCACCACTGGTTGTTGATTCAGCCGAGACGCAATTACTGCAAGATGAAAAAATGCCGAGGTAAACATATTGATTATCACATATACAATCCTCTATCCCATAGGTATGGTATTTCAATCAGTTAACATGATCAATGATATATGACACAGTAGCAAACACAATGCTTAACAGAACCTGGTGAAACGGTAGTTGGAGGCGGCTCTGAAGCCGGTTTTTCAGGGGTCTGATTTAATGGTGAATTAGTTACTCCTGGTGGACATAAAGCAGCACAAGCCTCCCTGAAATTTTCTGAGATGAGAACTAGATAATGTTGATTTTTAACAACTTCAACAGTATGATCAGCTGCTGATGGGTTCCTTTTCCCCTGTATGTGTCGTTAAGACCACGAAATCAACATATCAAGAGCAATACTAGTTATTGAAGGCCTATATAAAAGAGATGATTGTTAATTACCGCATTGTAGATTGCTTTAAGTTTTGGAAGCTGCCTTGGACATATAACTGACAGAGAAACACAAGACTGCAAAGAGAAAATACCATGTTTAGAATAGATATAAGCACAATACAGTTCATTAATGAACAACCGTTCCATCATCATTACAGCAATACCTGAGGAAACGATTTAGCAACTGTCTCGGCGTCAAATAAATGGATCTTTTGATGGGTCTCAGTCTTATTTGGTGGTCGATAAACAGGTGTCGGAAGTGGATAAGGATTACTTGCAGCAACAAGGATGCAATGCCTTAGCAGACCCTCATTTTGCTGAGTTTGGCTCTCAACTGGGGAAGGACACATCTGGTCAAGATAAAACACCAAAAACTAGGAAGTGTTAAAGGGAATTAACTTAACTCTAAATTTAGAATAAGAAAACCGCATGAATCAATGTAGATATGGGTCGAAGAACAGAAATGCTTACCATTAGAACTTCAGCAAGTCCTTCAGCAATTGCAGCCTCACAAAAACCACCACCACTGAAGTTTATAGCTGATAGCCACTCCAAGAAATAGTCCACACTTCTTGTCCACCCGCTCCGTTGTACCAAGAAAGCTGAATGTAGAACACGCAGCAAACTTGAAAAGTAACAAATCGTGACAACATTAAGGTATGAAAAATCAGTAAAGAAATACACTCACAGCTGTAAGAACCACGAGTATTGAATACCACAAGAGCTAACTCAACATCAGGACTAGCTGCTTCCTGTATTGGAATAGGAAATGAATAAATTAATTATGAAAAAACTTAGTAGTAGTAATCGCATGAAATGCAAAGCTTGTAAGCCGACTAAATAACATATTTTGGAGGAGCTTAAATATTTGGCATATAGCTCTATACGGGCAGTAAAAGAGTTGTTGCAGCCATATAACTATATAAGCATAGTTGATATGTATGACAGAAATGCTTACTGTAGCTTCGTTACCACAAAACGACCTGCAAAAAAATTACAAAGTAGAAGAAAATGTCAACAAAAAATGCAAAGAAAGAAGTCGAATACGTGAGCATGTAACTATTACAAATTTATATAACTAATGGCACCCCATAAAAACTACCAACAAAACTTTATGTCACCATTATTCGCCTAAATGATTATGTTTAAAAACCAAAACCACATAGTTTTTCTAACACATTTCAACCGCTGGGCTTAATACATACACAGGCATTTTGCTCTTTTGTTCACTTAAGTTGCTCTATTATTTTCCATTCACCTACGTCACGAGACGTGCTGAACGTGCTATTGAGTGCACTGAACTTATGATAAAAAATCGCCATTTTAGAGTGATTTGAACGCATAGTTTATATGTCATAATGTCAAATAACCTAAATATCGCATTTAAGAATTTGAGTAACCTAACTGAACAAAAAAAAAAAAAAAAAGTTGTATACTAACATATGTGAACAAAACGCAATCTCCTAATAATGTATTAACTTAGTTGATTGAAATAAAAGGCGAAAGGTGGTTCAGTTCTGCTAGATGCAAACAACCTTGAAATGGCCACACCAACCTCCTCAAAAGGAGGGCTTTTACCCGGTTTGAGTCTGTGTGGCAGTGGGTTCAAACCCCATGAATTAGTTGGCCAAATTGTCAAAAACTATATCATATATGATTACCCCAAAACAACTTAGTTTATTGAACATCTAGTGCACTTTAGAGCATTCGGTAAGTTAACTCACCAAGGTGAGTTATAGCTTAACGCACCAAGTTACCTTACCGTCTCCCCCAAGTTAAAGATGAGTTAACGCATCAAGTTATGGGCTTAACGCAGCGTTAAGGGGGTGAGTTATCGCATAACTCAGGTGAGTTACCTTACCGTCCCCGAGTTATGGGATAACTCCGGTGTTTTTTGGTGAGTTATCTTACCGCCCCTAAAGTTAACGCACCAAGTTAAAGTGTTTAACGCTGACGTGGCAGTGAGTTATGGTATCTGTGGGTCAACTTACCCAATGCTCTTAGAGATAAGTCACAGTTTAACTTAGGTCAATGGTATAGGCCAAGAGTGAGAAAATGACCGAACATGTGTCAAATAATGCTGAACGAAGTACCCATAAAAGTTAGTCATATTTTTAGGCACATCAATCATAACTCATAATTTTATAAGGTAAGTAACCCAAGTATCATTTTAATAAGTTCTAAATGAAAAAAAAATAATAGAGTAACATAGATGAACAAATTAAACCGCAAAGTGCAGTAACAAAAAAATCAATCAAACAACATTTAACTAGTTTAAAGCCCTAATTTTGAACCAAAAACATTTTAATAATACACAAAGCAACTTTATGCACGATTATAAAATAATCACGAGCGATTAATAATAATCAACCTGATAACTTTAAGAAGATAATCCGAAAGAATGGTGCGCCAGTGCGGCCCTAAAGCCGCAGTCCCTTCAACTACCAACACAAGCTGCTTCTTCTTCGTATCCGCCATGTGTTCGATAACGATCAACGGAGAATCGAAATTAAACAGAAATGATGTGAAAGTTTCACACCTTGACGGTGTAGTATGTGTTTGGTTTTATGTTTTGGTGGTCATGCAGCGCAATTGCAATTGCAATTTAAAAGGTGATAATTTTTTATTATTTTTTCTAACACAAGGTTAATAGTTTTTTGCAGGGAGCCCAATTTTAGATTGATAAGGCCCAAGCATAAAGCAAGGGGTGGTTGGGTATTGTGGGCTTGACATTTCAGCTTGGGTTTTCAACATGGCCCAAACTATATTCATGTTTAAAAGTTGTAAAAAATGGATTGGTCGCATCACTCCACCTTTCATATTTTCTCTTCCCTCACTCTCACTTTTCATCCTTAATGATCATCACTCTTTAACATTTCATTAAAATACTCATTTTTATACAAACATACTTATTTAATACCTTATGCACACTTACAAACAAAAAAATAAAAAATAAAATAATAAAATAAAATAAAAAAGGCCCAACAATTGCACACAAACCAAAAAAAAAAAAGCTGGTCACCTTTGGTTCATTGATTCATTCTTTTTGCTCTCCTCACACAACACACCAAACACCCCAATGAGCCCACGCATGAAAAATGCATCTCACGGTACCTCACCAAGCTCAACTAGGAGCAGTCTTTGGGAAATGATATAATTCCCTGTCTTCTGATTTGTATACCTTAATAGGTAAAGCTAGATGTATATATAGTATAATTATCTAAAACGTATATTGGTGTGAAAAATATGAATGTGCAAATCAATTTTTTTGAAAAAAATTATGTACTAAACACCTAGCAAAATAATCGACTACATCTATATATTAAGTTGTTTTAAAACAAATATTTACTTGACATTTCAATCAACTATAAGGAACCTTAGCGCGATATTTTATTGGACAATAACGTTAGCGGGTAATTTTAAAACTTTATTGGAAAAAATGAATAATACTTTTGCTAATATGTAACCAAGGCGACCGGTGACATGGTACCATGTATTTGGTAATCCGTTTCTTAATCTATAATGCATTTAATAAATATTAGTATTAAACTTATCAAATTACTTTAAAAATTGTTTTCTCATTACACGAAACCGTAAAACAATATTAATAGTTCATCACTTTTGACTCGTAAAAGGGCTCATAGGTGCCATAATTTAGGGATACTAGACAAATGTATGAAGAAAAGTGTACATGTAATTTGACTATGTGTTGTACATTTTATTGAACAACACTATAAAAAAGGATGAACGAGAAAGACTATGGTAGGCCCTCTGGCCTGAATCAACGTTTCGAAATGTCCTTATTAGTTAATGAGATGTCGATGAACACCAGCAAAAAAGTATGCAGTAAATACAGACGGGGCTCCAATATTCTACAAGTGGAACCCGATGTCCTTACATCCTGTTATGAGCCCCATTTTGTTTTTATTTGTATATAAATACGTTAGATGTTATTCATATACGAAGCATATAATTCAAATTTACATACAATTTCTCATTTATTTACAAGTGTAATTGGGTATTTTGATATTATTGGCGTAGGATCACTGAAAATGGTTTATGTACTTTTTTAAAGATGCCGAGACTGGTTTACAAGAAATATAAGTTTCATCGATGTCTTGAGGGTGATATGATTTTAAAATTTGGTTTATAGTGACCTTACCTTAGAAATAATCTTGTTGTGTAAATTATTTTTATTTATTTATTAAATATTTTTTCAAATTGATCAAATATTTTGTGTACCAATAGTCTTTTTTATAGAAATTCCTTAATCAAATAGTTGCAGATTCAACTCTTATGTAGGATATGTGAGATACTTTACAATGTATATATATTATGAGATAATTCGTTGTCATGAAAAATGACCGAGAGACTTAAAAATGTGTTTAATTTTATGTCTAAACATACATGATTTATGTGATCTACATTCCACATCAAATTTAAGCTTAGAAAGATACAACATGTTCCACATACGGTTATTTAAAAAAAAAAAAAAAAAAAAAAAAAAAAAAGTATAAACATTAAGGGTGCGTTTGGTTTCCACCTATGGGAATCAAACTATCACTATGAAAGTGATAGTTTGTGTTTGTTTAGAATGCTGGGCCCACAACTATGACTATGAAAGTCTAATATATTCCATACTCCATATACAACTCTATAGGGGGGAATGGATCTTTCATAGTTGAGGGACCCACCACTACTATCAAACTCATACCCATTGTCATTCCTCGCAGCATACCAAACGCACCCTAAGAGATGTTTTCTATCGTAATGCATTCATTTATAGCGTTAGTATTTGTTATTTGAAATTTATAACATCACACGTGTAGTTACACATCAGAAACTTTACAAGAAGATTTTGTGAAGTTTATACAAATCTTGTTCAATTTTATAAGTATCATTTATACCTCTCCTTCAACATCCAAACAAAGGAGGTAAGCAACTAACCCAAAAACGGGTACAAATCTCATATACTTGACTAAATTCACCTTCGTTTTCTCAACATTTTGAAGGTTTTCTCCAATCAACCACGGCTGGAAAACTATGTAGAGACATATATCCCATATGAAGGCATATGCAAGCCTTTCTGATCCAAGATAACTTACACAGAACTCCCATCTTTCTGCTATACCCCCAAAATTTCCGTCCGATCGCCCATATAAGGCCCACAATACTGATATAAGACAAGCAGCTCCACCAACAACTCCAACTACACTTGCGCCATTAACCATGACGGACCCAAGTTGGGAAGCTTTTCTTGGAGTGTAATCGGTGTCTGGCTTATTTAATCGAATAGCCATGTAAGGTATTAAGAATGCTGCAGTATACACAAATAAAAAAAGTGATTTAATGGTGTAACCAGAAGAAATGGAAATTGGGTGGCTCCGGTAATGGGTCAAAACAGTATAGTAGGTTAAGATAGAGCTTACTGTTGGTAAGGAACATCTGAAAACCCCATAACACATCAAGTGATCCCTTATATCTGTCTCTTTTGCGATCAGTGAATAATAATGGAGCAAACATAAATGTCCAGCCGATAACAAAATTGAACAATCCTTCAGACATCTGTGGAAAGTGTAATGGGTTTATCTCAGAATAAATTAAAGTGGAAAAAGGAAATATATTATGTACTTACAGGGTGTAGCACGGGAGCATCAATTAGACGTATTCCAACTACTCTGCCAAAAATCAACTCATGAATTAACTTGGCAGAATTCAAAAATCCGAACAAATAAAGAAATCTTGTACTTATATATGAGCAATTATTAAGTTAAAGACAAATGTTGTTATGATCTACTACTAAGGTATGGTTTCAAGTAAGCCTAATGAACTGATATAAGCAAACATACTTTATTAGATCAAGGAAAACAGAAGGTTCAAGGTGAATGTTGGACGTGAAGTGTGTCATAACTCATAATCTGAAGCCATGTGGAAAGAGCGTGCAGAATACAATTAAGTGTGCAGGCAGAGGTAAAGATATACCTGAATTCATAAGGGGTAGAATGAAGAAGAAATTAAGAGAAAGGCCGATAAGAGAATCAATTGTTTCTGAACTAATAGCCCAAACCGGATCTCCCTGCAGAGAAGCAACCAAACCATTCGGGATAAAAAAATCAGAAATGAATCTACTGAGTTCATCCATTTGCAGCAAATTAAGAATAAGAAAGATAAGTTAAGCCTAATAGGGTTAAAAAAGAGTATCTAAAAACAGCTACGGCTTACTGGTACCGCTATTTTCGCCAAACATACTAAGACCATGAAAACAATAAAAAAAACCAATGCTCGCTAAATACATACAGGTGCATAAGGAAGCAAGAAGAGCCAAACTATATACACTCCTTCTGCAGCCCACAGTAAGAATTGTATCACTTTCCGTACATTATCATCCATTTCCGTAACTGACACGTCATTCGAGGTATTGGAAGTGCGGCGAGTGGCGGAGGATATTAAAGTGGTTTGTGATGATGAAAGGTTGTTGTGTAAATTATTGTATGGTTTGGATTTTAATGAGAATATTTGTCGTCTTATGAGGAGTGATTGGGTGTTTGGCTGTAAGGGTGGTTTAGGGAGATGGAAATTGGTGGATATGGCGGTAACCGTCGCCATTTTTTGGGTTTAATTTAATTTTGGGTATTGGAAGTGGAAACGTGGTGTTGTTGGGTTCAACCGTTATAGTGTTCTTCTAGTTGTGAGCGTGATATACTGCGCAGAGGTGTTTGCGGGGCGGTTCGGTTGAATTAGTTGGAGCGGTTCGTTTCGATTAGTTGGAAGATTTAAACTATTCTCGTGAGGCGGGTAACTAATTTTACTACCCCCGAACCGTACTAGGCGGGGTAACCGGACAAGCGGATACCCGAAATGAGCGGTTACCCACGGTTCGAGTCACGGTTAACCATTTTAGACGTCTAATCAAGTTTAACCGTATAAAGTATAAACAATAACATGTCTAGAACGTAAAATGTCATTTTAGTAAAATTAATTAACATTTAATAGATAATAATCATTTAAAAGTTATCCCATTAGAATAATTGCATTCAAATATTCATACATAATCAATTAACAAAATAATAGTTATTCGACATTTATAGATTACGAATTTACGATCACATTTATCAACTTTTACTCATAAATGTTTAGAAATGTTTACATTAGGAGCAAAAAGGCATTATACAATAAAATTAATGGATTAATATAATTAATACTTGTACAATTATTTGAATATTTAGTTAAAAAAAATCTTCATGTATTAAGCACAGTTCGGTTCGGTTAACCGCGGATATCAAAAAATAAAAACCGAAACTGAACCGTGATAAGCGGGTTTTTTCGGTTTCGGTTTTTCTTGGTTTTGGGTTTTTTCGGTTTCGGATTGAGCGGTTCAGCTCGGTTCCTCGGATATTTTGAACACCCCTAATACTGCGGACTGCACCAAACCGTGAAATTAGACCAAACCGAGGAATCGTACCAAATTGGGGGAAAAAAAGTAAAATAAAACAAGATATAGGTTTTAGTAAGGGTAAACACAAAAAAATAACAACCTTACTTTCTCCAATTTGCTGAGTTGAAATACTTACTTTTTTATTAACATATAAACCAACGTACTTTTAAATTTTGTTCTGACTTCAGCCATATGACTAACTAAAAATTGCACCGTTAGTCCTTTATACTAACGACCGTTAGTAAATAACTTAAAATTTGGTTATCTTACGTTTTTGTCTGTTTTTACACGTTTTTGTCCGTTTTTGCACGTTTTCATCCGTTTTAACACGTTTTCGTCCGTTTTTTCACCTTTTTGTCCGTTTTTACACGCCTTCGTCCATTTCATGCATGTTTTCGTCCGTTTTTGCATGTTCTCGTCCATTTTGCACGTTTTCTTCTTGTTTTACATGGTTTCGTCCGTTTTTCTACATTTTCATCCGTTTTAACATGTCTTCGTCTATTTTTGCATGTATTCGTCAGTTTTTGCACGTTTCCGTCAGTTTCTGCATGCTTTCGTTTGTTTTTGCATGCTTTCATCCGTTTTACATCCTTTCGTCCGTTTTTTCATGTTTTCGTCCATTTTTGAACGTTTTCGTCTGTTTTTACAAGTTTTCGTTCATTTTTACACGTTTTCGTCAATTTTTACATGTCTTCTTCCGTTTTTACATGTATTTGGATGTTTTTAAATGTGTTCATCCGTTTTTACACGTTTTCATCCATTTTTACATGTTTTTGTTCGTTTTTACATAGTTTCGTCCGTTTTTACATGCTTTTATTCGTTTTTACATGCTTTCATCCGTATTTACATGTGCAAAACAACTTAAAATTGGATTCAACTATAAAAAAACAGCCGAAAATGTGTAAAAATGGTTGAAAACATGCAAAAATGGACGAAAACGTGTAAAACGGACAAAAACGTGCAAAAACGGATAAATACGTGTAAAAACAGACGAAAACGTGCAAAAACGGACGAAGACGTGTAAAAATGGACGAAAACACGTAAACAGAAGAAAACGGACAAAAACGTGTAATAACGAACGGAAACGTGTAAAAACCGACGAAAATGTGCAAAAACAGACGAAAACGTGTAAAACGGACGAAAACGTGCAAAAACGGATGACAACGTGCAAAAATGGATGAAAACGTGTAACCCTGGACGAAAACGTGTTAAAACGGACGAAAACGTGCAAAAACGGACAAAAACGTGTAAAAACGGACGAAAACGTAAGAAAATCAAATTTTAAGTTATTTACTAACGGCCGTTAGTATAAAGGACTAACGATGCAATTTTTAGTTAGTCATATGGATGAAGTCTAAACAAATTTGAAAGTACGTTGGTTTTTATGTTGATAAAAAGTGTTTCAACTCGGCAAATTAGAGAAAGTAGGTTGTTATTTTTTGGTGTTCACCCTTTTAGTAGAAACATAGTTGTGTGAATGTTAAACACATAAGCTCGTCAAGCAGCTTCACTGTAAAGTCATTCATTTTTTTTTATTATTTTTTTTTAACGGCAAAGATAGAATTAAAAAAATAGACTAGCAAGATGCTAGAAACTCAAATTACAAAAGAATTTGCAAAAAGAACTACATAACAAAGAAAAATGATAAAATTCTGAGACTCTAACTAGGAGGAAGACAAAAGGGATGAAAAAACTTTTGACACGAAGGCCGATGGATCGATTTTCACTTCGGCAAAAGAAAAACCCCCCATCCCGGAGACCGAGCTACCGGTTTTCACTCCGGGATGGTTTTTGATGAAACCCCAAACAAGCGAAAGAAGAACACTCCTCAATCCGACGAAAACGCCAAACGAAAAAACCTTGGCGTACATGTACGCCAACCCTGCGAACTTGAACGCCAACTTCAGGAAAAAATCAAACGCAGCTTTAACTATTACCAATGCGCGTGATCGAAAAGGGATACAAAGGCCAATCATTCCAAGATAATTTCATATGGTCCCTATAATGAAGCCATGAAAATGAAGAGAAACGAACATTATCGAAGAGATCACTTTTCCTCAATGGTTGAGAGTTTAAAGTGACGCTATTGCGGTTTCTCCAAAGCCACCAAAGAACTGAAGTAGAAATAACATAGAACCTGTGTTTTTTCTCTTTAGATGCATGCCAAGAGATGTTAAAATCATTGAAAGAATCCCAAGAAGAAACTTGAAAAAGAGGAATATCACACCATCCAAAAACGAGCTTCCACAAATCGGTAGCAGTGTCGCATTCGAAGAAAATATGATTAGTAGATTCAACATTGGCATTGCAAGATGGACAAGAGATGGCTGGAATATCCATACCATGAGAAGAGAGATTCAATCTATGAGGGAGCCGGTCCAAAGAAAGCCTCCACATAAATACATTGATCTTCCGGGGGATAGATTTATCCCAAGTAGTAGCATGAGCAAGAATGGGAAGGATATTTTTGTCAATCCTATAACGAGCATCCTTGACGGTAAAAGTACCATTAGGACCAAGACTCCAAGTACAAGTATCTTCATTGACATCAATATCAAGATGACCGATCTCATTTAACATGTCACATAAATAGGCAAGACTTCTAACTCCAAGATTGGTCCGAGACCAATACCAAGACCATTGCCCATTATTAATACGGTTAATGATAAGATAATCTTTGTCTTGATCAAGACGATAGAGCCGATTGTACCTTGTAGAAAGAGGAGTCTCGCCAACCCAAATATATTTCCAAAATCGAATACGAGTGTCACACCCTGCTTTAAAACGAAAAGTACTGGAGGACCCAACAATGTTAGCCCAAGTGCCCTTGAAGCTACAACCATTTGTATTGAACCACCTTCTTGACCATGAAAAGTTTTTTTTTTTTTTTTTTTTTTTTTTTTTTTTTTTTTTTTTTTTTGAGAGAGAGAGAGAGAGAGAATAGGAAAAAGGCAAAAGAAATGAAAAGAGATTTTTTTTTTTTTTTTTTAAATGGTCCATTTATGTGAGTAGTTTACCAAAATGGACTTCACCCATATTTTTACGAAAATAAACTTTTACATAGTATCCATTAGATTGATTCCAAGACACTCTTTTTAAGTGTACACGTGTCTCGGATTGTTCTAGGTGACCTCCTACGCGACTACAAAGTAAAAATGGAGTAGTCTATCCCTTTAGGCCACCTCTTGTGTGCCCTCTTACGCGACTAAAGCACTTTACACGACCTCCTAGGTGACTAAAGCACTCTAACACTATGTTCTCAAGTTTTTTTTCAAGAATGAAAGTGGAAGTAAATGAAAGAAACTAAAAATTGCTTTGTTCTTGAGTTTTTAGGAGGAATGAAAGTGAAGCATAATGAGAGAAAATTCTTGTCTTTTTGTTTAATATTTTCACCTCATAAAATGGGATGAAAGGTGAAGAAAGACAAGAAGACAAAAATTAAAGAAACTTTAATGATGAAAGTACAAATTATTTCACAAATATCAAGATAATACTTGTTTGTTTAAAAAGATATAAAGTAAAGTCATAAAGATAATAGTAGTGATAAATATGCTTAATAAATAGATCTACAAATAGGCCTAAGGTTGGCCACAATAATATGAATCGATCGACCGATTCAATCGATCGCCACCCAATCGCCCTTCTGTGACTAATCGATTGATTACATTTTTTTGGGCATAAAGGTCGCCACAGCGATCGACATAGATTTTTTTTTTTCATGTGGAGGCATTTAATTTCTAGCCGTTGTCAATGGTTTGCAACATTAAAAAAAAAAAAAAAAAAAAAAAAAAAAAAAAAAAAAAAAAAAACTTTTAAAGTTACTATAAATACATAAACAAACCACACTTCAATCCACAAGTCTCATTTCACACATTCTCTATATTTTTTCACACTATGAATTCTTACGAGCTATTTATTGTCGATTCGTCTTCGGATGATGAAAATGAAGTTAGTAGCGAGTTTATGATGTTTGCAGAAGAGTGTTGGGAGGCTTATCAAGCGTCACAACCTAAACTCTCACGAAACCAAATTAGTATAGATCGTTTGGGTGTTCATAACCGTTTAGTGGCTTCTTACTTCTACGAAAACCCAATGTACGACGATGTAGCATTCCATAATCGTTTCTGAATGAGCCGAAAACTATTCACACGAATTGTTCGAGAGATAACCGATCATTAACCATATTTCCAACAAACTCCTAGTTGTGAGAGCTTACTTGGTATTTCTCCATTGATGAAGTGTACTTCGGCAATTGGCATACGGAGTCAATCTTGAAGGTCTAGACGAATATGTGCAAATGGGTGCGTCAAAAATTCGTGAGTGTCTCCAAAAATTTTGTGGGGCCTGGTACGTGGGGATTGCACCAGGCTTTACCTCTCAAGGGATCTCGAGAAGCTTACAACCCCCACCAGGCAGTGTACCTGATCATTGTAGTATAGTATAGTGATAAGTACCGGGGGATTGATCGTTCAGCTAGGAATAGTGTCGCTAGGATTAGAAAACCTAAAGACTAGGTCTAGAGATGAGGGATGATTCTTTTTGTATTTTTATATTTTTATAAAAGCAAATAAAAATCTCGGGTTTGAAGGAGTTGGGCGGAATTAGTTGCTAGTCAACTAACCCAATTACTAAAGATGCAATCAAAATAAAATACTAAAAATGAAAATAAACTAAATTAATTAGAGGTGTGAGCAATATATGAGAGAATTGTGTTTACTTAGATTTCACTACTCCCTAGATATCTTTTACAGGTTAATTACTTGTTACAGTTGCATGGATGACGGATTGTATTCCTTAATACCATTCATGGGTGGCGTACTTACTTCCCTAATCCTATAAGCGCCTACTTCACTCCTATGTCGAGCCGGCTAAGAAGCTCCTAACATGGGATCACTAGAATTTGCTCATGCATTAAATACAACCAATAAAACCTAGTACACATCGGTTCATGTTTCTTAAGACGTTCAAGCATGTTACACAATGGAGATCTGCCAGTTTTCTTAAGCCTAACATTGAAATCATTCATCCATTACAACTACTAGTAGGGTCCCCGCGCAATGCAGCTGCGGGCACCCTGTAATTTAATTTTTTCGTCTAATAATTTATTTTATTTGTACGTTTTTTAGCAATAGTTTTACTGATTAGTTTTTTATGGCAAAAGTTTGATGAAATTTTGTTTAGTTTGTATTATTTTATTTATTTATTTATTTATTTATTTATTTATTATTATTATTATTATTATTATTATTATTATTATTATTATTATTATTATTATTATTATTATTATTATTATTATTATTATTATTAGTTTGCTTGGTTTGTAAAATATGTGAACACATTTTAGTTTACTATGTTCTTTTTGACAATAAATTTACGGATATCAAAAATTTCGTTTAGCTCGTGTCCGTTCGGGCTCGAGCTCGTTTGACCCGTGCTCGTTCGGGCTCGAGCCCATTGCCCGTTTGGGCTTGAATATTTGTATAATATGCTTTATTATTTGTATTAGTGACATTTAATGCAGGAATTGTGTTTAAGTTGGTTGTACAATAGGCTTGATAATTTGTATTTCTTATGTAAAGAGTGTTTTAATAAGTGCATTAATTGTATTTGTTGATCAGTTAGTTAATTGTATTCAATGTACATAATGATTTATTTATTGTATTTAATGTTAGTATTAATTGTATGCTGGAATTAAATATGAGGGGAATTTCTATAAGTAGCATTTGTGTTTGAATCACTTGTACTTTAAGCTTATTAACTTGTAAGGCTTAATTTTAAGTATTCTAATATTAGAAGGCCTTCCTCCATTATAATATAGTATGATAAACAAGCAATCAACCTATAATTAACATCTAGGTTGCATTACATCTAAGCAAACACATGAAAGATCCAGCCTAGCATGTTGAAATCAAGACAAGCATAAGATATATTGAAACAACACATAGACATATTGAATGAATTGAAATAGGACTTATCTCAATTGAACATGAAAGGTTTCAAGGGGTGAAAACCCTTGAAAATACTGTTACAAACGACCTAGGGTTTATTAGGTTCGACCCTAGTATTCTCCACACAAGTTCCTCTCCTAATGAATGAAAAATAGAAAAGTATATATAGATTTTGTGGTGTGACGGCGTCAAGAACAAATTTCTGACGCCGTCATCTCGCCGCCAAATAATTTCTCGGACTTCCTAGATCTGGGTTTGACGCCGTCATGTGTATTCCAATTGCAGGCCGTCACCGAAAATACTCTTGACGCCCTTCTCTTGACGCATTCAGGTTTTCTCTGGGTCGTCATGGATTTTACTCCTGACGCCGTCACAATTTTCTTCTTGACGCCGTCAGGTACTGTTCTCAGCATGGAAAATTAAGTCTTTGCCGTTTTCTTTACTTTTATGCTCCAAAAACGTCCAAAATGCTTTCTTTTCCAGATTTCACTCCCAAAGTACCTAAAATCACAAAAGGAACGATTTAGGGCAATATTTGATCAAATAAATTCAATTCCGGGCTTAAATGACCCCCTAAAAATGGTTCATTTTTTGCCTCATCATATACCCTTACACTTGAGATTTGCTTGTCCTCAAGCAAATGCGCTTTTATTCTAATCAAAATACAAGTTAGGGGTCATTTAACACTAATATAAAAGTAATTACAACAAATAATCGTTCCACTAAAGACCAAAGACAAGCACGGAGGTCATACACTAGCACCTCACAAATAGTGTTTAGATACTCACATCTCTCGGGTGTAATAAAGTAATATCACAATATGGAAATGGAAAACATCTCTCACTACCTGTCATAGCAAAATAGATTACCATAGGCTTGGGAAAGGATCAAACCTCCACCACATGGCGTAAGCACCTAGGATAAACTATCAAAGAGGTCTTTTAAAGGGTTGTAACGTTAGGTGTAGGGATATGGAATACACGGTTTTATTGGATATAGGCAGTCTTTACTGGTGGCGAGTTAACAATCTTGGTTAATTACATATACAATGTGGCGTTGCTAAGCCAAGACTAGACTCGACTTAAGCTAATAAATGAAAAATAACAAAAACATAAAATGTACATAGAATGAAAAGGGATGGTAATCCGTATATTTTTTTCTCCTTTTCTTTTTTTTTTCTATTTTTTTTTTTCATTTTTTTTTTTTTTTTTTTTTTTTTTTTTTTTTTGCATACACTCTTACCCTACCATCCAAAATAATACATCATAGGGAATAAAAATTCCGCTTACACTTGAATTTTTACATACTTTACAATAAACTAATCTAATGACTCGAATTAAGAAAATCAAAACACTTGGAGTACTTTTAAGATTAACGCACATACGGGGGTAATATATGATGTTCTTCCCCATTACTCCATAAAATAAGTACTTTACCCATGAGTCACAATCGTCCCAAAACAATATGTACAAGGATATGACTCGACTTAGCAACTATGTAATCAATTAGATAATTAACTTAGGGTTTAAACAAATAACAATAATGCACTAAAGATGAGTGCATACACGAAAGGCTAAGGCGATTTGGGTGTACATTTAAGTGGGGTGTAACAAATTCTTCCTTTAAGTAAGATGCTTAAAGTTAGAAATGAAAAGATAGGCTCGGAGGGGTGTCGTGTACTAAAAATGAGTACAAAGCTAAGGTGTGGGTAAAATTAATTGACTTAACTAGCCAAGTAATATGACTTAAATGGTCAAGTAATTATGATACGGGTTTAACACAAGGGTGATCCTAATGCCTCTTATCATGTAGTAAATCCTACTACACGAATGTAGTCTCACTAGCGGTCTCGGGATGCATCACTAACGCAAGTTCTAGAATCTAAATGCTACCGGTACACTCATAAGCACTAATAGTAAATGCTTTTCCTATCAAATCTAAAGGCGAACATCACATATTTGGGTGGAAAATTTTTTTGAATAGTACGGTTTTGTGCTAGTCATACAATCTTCTATCCATGAGACGTTTTCTATGGCTAAAGTTTCACTCCTAAATGTTGTAAAAAAATTTAAATTTGGCACTAAAATTACACTAACAAGTATTTCTCATAGTTTTATTACACATCTACCATCAAACAAACAAACTCAAGCGAAAGTGTATTTGTAAGGTATCATCATTTTACCCTCCCCTTACACTTAGGATGAACATTGTCCCAAATGTTCAAGTAAAGAATGTAAAAGTGAAATAAGTAAAATGAATGAAATCAAATACTCCCCTGATTCGCTCGGTATGGATAATAAGGTGGCCAGGTTAGATCTTCCTCCAAGAAAATGAACAATCAAAGCTTCCCTTCCAGAATATAAATCATATTCTTGTCATACATAACCTATAAAAACCTGAGAAAATAAACAAGGCAACCTCGCATAAAATCGGCGGCAATCTATATATGCTAACAAATCCTAGAAAGCAAAATAAGATATAATGCTTGTGGAATGATGTTTGCAGATTTCATGGAGATTATAAAACTAATGATTCAACAAAAACTTTAAGACTCTGTTAGAAAAACAAAACTGGTAAAATTTCCAGAATTTTACACATGACGCCGTCAAGAGTAAACTCGTGACGCCGTCAGAAGTGACCTTGTTAGGTCACTATTTTGTAAACACAAGTATAATAACAATAGAAATGAGATGAGAAAGGAGATTTGGGTGATTATATGAATAAGAGAAATATAAGTGCAATAGTTTCCTTAAGAAATCAAATAACCAACCAAGTATTACATGAGACTAAGGCTTCTATTTATAGGGAAGGAGCTAGGGCAACACTCCCTCTCCTTTCACTATCAATTCGTGTGGGCTTCGAAGCCCATGGACTAAAATGCCTTAAGTCTAGTAAACATGTTACATAACATAAATGTAAGTAAATAGTAACATAAGCAACCTATTATTACAAATGACCGAGACTTGATGAAATAGTGAAAACTATGATCCCAACAATCTCCCCTAAGGGTCGGTCATCACGGTTGCTTGACGTCTTCATCTTTGTCGTTGACTTGTGACATGTAAAATTCTAGACGTCTTCAAAATGGTTGAATGATAATGGATGTACTTTGCTCTATGTCTTTGTTCTTTGGTGATGATGTAGTGATTGTGTTATGAAGTAATCTGCCATTCATCACTCCTGTGTCTGTGGTGGTTGTCCGCCATTCCAACATACTCATACATCTTTGGACTTAGACTTTCACGTACAAGAAGTTCCTTTTCATACCTTGAGATCTTTGTCTTTATACTTTGTAGATTCTTCTTATTGGTGTAGAATCTTTCTTTGAACTTTGTGTTGCTAAGATCTTTGGGGGAGCTTTCTTTGACTTCAAGATGTATGTATGAGCATGTTGGAATCTACCATCATGGAAGTGAGGTACCTGCGAGTAAACAGTTAGCAATAAATAACCGGTACTTACAGATAAGGAATTAGAGCTCATCAACAGCATATTGTGAAGACTCCTTCTAATCCTTATCCAGGCCGTTCCCATATCAGATACTCCCGAAGGAGCTTACGAGACCTACTAAGTAGCTCAATGACTGGGTGAGTCGCTGGGGATCACTCCACGACTGTAGACCGTAATGGAACCACCGCAAACACTAAGCGTAACCCTTGTGAGGTTACCGAAGTGACCTGCTGTCAGGGCTGTTTGATGTTAACCCTGGCAGGATTTCCGTTCAATCATTGAGAAATACTTACGTAATCCTCTCATAAACGTTCTCGGCAGATTGCTAAGATCTGCGAAGGACTCGATAGTTTACAACTGATGCCCATTGATGTAGAACACCAGTTGTAGAAATACTAAGTGTTCCTAAGAGATCTTTGATGTATCTCAAGGCTCTAGACTCTATAAGTGCACACCTAGGTTTCCTATGCGGAGACTAGGGAGGGGTCTCCTGCTTCAATATCAACCGTCTCTAAGAGATAGGTCGATAGGTTACGCTGGTTCCCCGTGAGAATGAAACAAGTCCTTTTAAGAGAACTTGAGTGGTTAAGAAGGTTTAGTGCATTGCGTCACTGGGTCCATGACGACTTTGTCTTCAATACCGGTGTTGTCTTTTGCAACAACCAGTAGCATACGTATTGAACCCGGTGTCTGCCCTAAGGTTGAACATATGGAGGGCTATTTCTTTTCACCCTTTTCTTTACTTTTTTTTTTTTTTTTTTTTTTTTTTTTTTTTTTTTTTTTAAATTCTTCAACTCCTTCTTTCCCTTTCATTCTTTTCTCCTTTTTTCGTATCATACCTAAGGACTTCTAATTCTAACTATGGGAGATGTCCTTGGGTAGATCCCTCTGGCTCTGGCGGATCATAGGACGGATATTCCTATCTTAATCACCTTATAACTCCGACAGTATCCAAGAACCTTTGATTGAAAATCTCTCAAAGTGTTTGTGATAATCAAATACTTTGGTTAACACTTTGAGAGTTTTGTGTACACTTTTGAAGGGCTCCCCCTGCACATGTGCTCATAAGTATTTAATAAATTTGCACATGCGGGAGGAGCAAGCATTTTGAATTGATCCACTTTCCGTGAACAAGACCGATTCGAGACACGCTTACATCACTAGTTAGACTAGCTTGAAGTTATTACCCGGCCTGGTCAAGTCCACAGAAAGTTTCTCGAGACGGTACATTTCTACTAAGACATATCCTTTTCGAGACACGCTTACGTGGTTAGTTAAAGAGATACATTGTCAGCTTTTAGGTGACAACTAGCTCTAGTAACTAACTTGATGTTATTACCCGTCGAGGATAAGTCCTTTCGATATTACTAACTTTTATTGTCTCGTCAATTCCTGGGTCAATACTGAGTCTAGCTCGCACATGATACAACTTTTAAGCTTTGACTTCGTATATTTTAATCACTTTTTCATTTTCTCCCCCTCAAAAATAGCATATAAAATGATGTTTTTGACAATCTTTTAGATTAAAATATGCCTTTTGAGTCTTACGGGGAGATTCACCAAGAACTTTTTGATTTTGAGCAAAGTGTTTTGTTTTGACAAGTGCTCCCCCTCAACAAGTGATTAGGTCTTATTGAGGTGAAATACTTGTCCTTTTGAGTAGAATTATGAAGATTCATAAACATTTGATTAATTCTACTCAAAAGTAAGAAGCCTTCGCTCCTTATATTTAAGATTGAGGCACTGATGCGTACCTCAGGGTCCTTTCTTTACAAGTTCGGGTTGTGCACTGTAATGCGTGCACAAGCCATAATGAAAATAATTCAATTAAATGAAACAATTGATATTAAAAAGAATAACCAAATGTACCATGTTAATCTTCGTCGGGAAGTGGAGCATCAAAGTCAGTGAACTTAGGTTCTGGTCTTTCGAAGAGTCTGATAGGAAACGATGGTTTGACACCGATATAACTTTCTAGTCGTCTGATTTGTTCCCGTCGAAATAACCTTTCTTCAATCTTCAAGACAAAGTTACGAACTTGTCTTCTTGAGCTGGATTTCCATCTAGGTTGTTCCCCCTTTGCTATCTTTCGGCGATCGTCATTCAACCTTTTGACAAACCCATCACGAACGGATTTAAGTGTAACATCACAGAATTTGTGTATCTCATCGAACCTCATGAAGCTTTGTAGCTTTTTGCATTTGATGTAGGTGAAACCAAAAGGTTCTTGGTTGAGAGTAAACTGTGACGTTTGATAGATTCCATCAAATATGAATTGCGGCTTTCTCAAATTGATCTTCTGTTGGTAACTTTCCACTCCAAGCTGAAGATCTTCCACTCTTTCTTGAACTATCAATCGTCGGATGAATAGAAGTAGTGATGCCATGAAGTTGTACTGAATATCTCTATCGAATCCACGCATTCTTCCTTGAACCTTTTTGAGATACATATCTTCAATGTCATTAAGATTAAGGTCTGGAAAGTCAACTTCGGAGAATTTGTACTTCTTTTCATCTTGTCGCTTAACCACAATTTAACGCATGAACGTGTAGTTATACCGTTTTGACTCTTGAATCTCCAAGATAGCAATGATCTTAGATTTATGCTTCACGTTTTCCAATGATTTCTCTCCTAATCTGCTGGTATAACCGAGACGACGACGTTCTGGCCAGTGTTGAATCCCGTGTAGAGCATCTTTGTCGTAAGCTACGATGGAGTTGCTGAAAACTCGAGTAGTCTCTTCAATGGCAGGGATTTCGTATCTTGCGGCTGGTACTGAGATTGTGAGTGAGGAAGCATATTTCGTCTTGGAAGTTTCTTGGGTGAGTTGGATGTTACGAAGATCTTTGTTGAAGAAGAAGCTGTAAGGTATCTTGGGTTTATCTGGAAATCCTTTCAAGGGTAATGGTTTGGTCCAGTCAGTGAAGTAAGGCTTTTCATGATTTTTGGAACTGAGGTCGATGTTCACTTCATGATTTAGCCAGTCAAAGTCGGCAGACATGGCACTAGCTATATTCTGCATATGATACTCGTATTCCACTTTGTTTCCGGATCTGGACTTAAGAAATTCTTGTGCATCCCTATTGATTCTTCTAAGCTCCGTCTTTGTGAGTTTGTTGATCTGAAGATCCTTCATTATGACTTGGGTGAACTGTAGAGTGTTACCAGGAAGGGGTTCTTCTTCTTCGAGAGGAGGTTGAGCTTGAACCATTTCTGTCAGCCAATCATTCTGAGGAGTGTCATCATTGTCGAGCCATGAATGACGTCTTTTCTTCTTTGATTTCTTGGACTTAGATGTAGCATCTTTGTCTTTAGCCTTGGATGGTGACGATGGTCCAACATGAGAATCGGGAATAGGTGAAGCACGATAATCGGTGTCAGGTTGACCCTGGTAGTCATCAGTAGGTTCCATGAAAGTTTCTTCCTCTTCAGTTTGACCTTGACCGGTAGCTGAGTGGTGTTGTTGATTTCCAGGAGGAGTGGAGTCCTTTCGTGGTTGTAGAGAAGATGAGGGACCGGTTCCAGACTTAGGTTTCTTGCCTTTTGAGTTTGGGTCAGGATCGTCATCTTTTCTTGACCTTTTCAGGGTTCCAGCTGCATCTTTGCATGACTCTTTGGATATGTAAGCCACCATAGCATTATAAAGTGCTTTTTCTTCAGCAGTCTGTGTGGTTTTGGAGGCAATATTGTCGAAGAGTTTGGCAAGCATTTCATTGAAGGATACTTCAGGGACGGTTGGAGCAACAGTAGAAGCTTTTGCAGTGTGAAGCGTGAATGGTGTAGTTGACAACATTTTTCTAGTGACACTTCTGATTCTGTGATCCAAGTTGTCCTTGATTGGTTCAAGAAGGTTTGCTACTTCAGGAGAGACTATCTCAACTAGATTTTCAGTGAGAAAATCTTGTGTGACCATCTTAATAAATCCTGTGTAATCAGAGTTCAAGAACTTATCGATCAGCTGCTTTGACTCCTGAAAGTCTTCAACTTGTTTGGCAAGACCGGTAACCATGTTGGTTAGTTTGTTGACTTGCTCCTGAAGATCAACTGGTTATTTCGGTTCATTGATTGAATGCTGTTTTGATGCGGTTTCTGAAGGTGTGGGAGATGAATGCTCAGGTGATGATTCGGACGATGATTCGTTGTGAGAGTTTGAAGAAGAAGAAGGAGGAGTCGAATCCTTTGGTGGAGAGTCTTGAGGAGGTGGAGGTTTTGCTGAGGAAGTCTGCTGAGAAGATGACTTAAGAAATATGTTGGTGTCGAACGCGTTCTTCTCTTCATTTTCTTTTCTACGACGTTCCTCTACTTCCTCTGCTTCTCGTGTAAGAAACTCTGGAGTAATGAGGTATTCATGTTCTTGATCCGTAGCTATGTGCTCTTGTCCGCCAACATTCTCCTCTACATTAGTAGTCTCTGTCATATTGACATCTCCTGTTATGTCTGTATCTTTAACGGTGTCATCAGGTTGTGGAGCTGATTCTAACGTTGTGGACACAACGGGAGGAATCATGCTGCTTGTAGCTCCTTCATGTTCTGACTGATCGATAGGTGGTGGAGTTGAAGGTTGAGACATGAGTCGGCTTTCGAGAGTTGCTTTCCTTTGTTCTTTCCGAAGTCGCTTTTCTTCAGCTCGAGTGTCGACACTATACTCTTCAGTTTGCGTTTATCGACCAAAGGTTCAACGATTGGTTCGTCTTCATCATCATTAGGCTCATTAATAGTGATCCCTTTTCTTTTCCTTGTCTCTTCTTCATAAGTTTCTAGACTTTGTTGTATGGCGATCTCTGTTGCAGGAAATCCTTCATCAGGAGCTCTTACTCTCAGTTCATAGTCTGGTTCTTCCTCTTCAGATTCCGTGTCGAACTCTGATTCGCTGTCTGAAGGTGGAGGTGTAGGTTCATCCTGAAGGATGTACGCAGGAGTTACCTTCTGCTTTGGCTTGGTTGCTGGTTTGGGTTTGGATGTTTGTTTAGGTTTGGTGGAAGTCTTGGGTTTTGACTTGGGAGCAGTCTTAGACTTAGTCTGAGGTGAGCCAGTGGTGCTTGCAGTACTCCCAGACTTCACACCTCCTTTGCTACGAGTCTGAATAGTAGCTTCTTCTTGTACCCCTTTGTAAGCATTATCATAGTACTTGTAGTTCGAACTTTTCTTGATCATGTCATTAAGAAGGTATTCGGGAAGCCTCATTCCTTTGATCTTGGTAGAGGAAGTGGTAGTCTTGATGAATGAGGTGGTGAAGTCGTCCTCAAAGAGGTGCTTCGGCTCATTATGATCAGCCATCCTTTTGATGAATTCTGGTGTGTCTTTGCAGAAATGTTCTATGAGAAGTTTGGTGAATCTTGTGAACGGGATCATAGTCTTCACACATTCGGTTTGAATACTGTAGACTATATCTTTCATGATAGGAACTGCAAAGTCCATAGGTGTCAGAGTCACCATTCCCCAAAATGTTTGCAAATGTTCAAGCCTAGGATGTTCATGTCCACTTTTTCTTCCTGATATCGATCTTACAACCAACAGACAGAATGTTCTCCAAGGCTGAGGGATATTCTTGGCATTGAATCGGGAAAGCTTGACTAGCGGTACGTCATCATCAACATCATATCCTAACTCAATGAAGAAGTCAAGAAGATCCAGTTCAGGTAGTATAGGAGCAAATTCGTTGTCAGTTTGAGGCAGGAGAAGGGCTGTACGAAGAACGTCGTGATCTACAGTGTAGACTTGGCGATCCAATGTAACAGTAAAAGATTCATCATCCAAGTTAGCCTTAGCCGTAAGCCAGAACTGATGAAGGTAGAACAGAGGTACTGAAGTAGAACAGATGAGCAGATGTTTGCATGGATGTGCAAGTAGATGATTTCAAACAGCCCCGATAGCGAAATCGCTAGCGTCGCGAAATCGCTAGCGTCGTTGAAAAGTAGCGGGGGCATTACAGCCCCGATAGCGAAATCGCTAGCGTCGCACATGATTTCAAACGGTAACTCCTAGTTGGGTGTAATCATGATTGGAGCTTGTGTGAGCTCCTTTTTTAAGAGATCGAATGCATCCTTGCATTCTTGGGAGAAATCGAAAGGAGAATCCTTCATTAGCAATTGAATCATTGGCTGAGCTATTTTGGAGAAGTCTTTGATGAATCTCCGATAAAACCCGGCGTGCCCCAAGAAGCTGCGTATTGCTTTAACAGTCGTGGGATATGGTAGCTTAGATATAGCTTCAACTTTAGCTTGGTCCACCTCTATCCCATTCCCTGAGATCTTATGTCCTAACACAATCCCTTCTTTCACCATGAAATGACACTTTTCCCAGTTTAATACCAAGTTGGTTTCCTCACAGCGTTTAAGCATTTTTTCTAGATTAGCAAGACAGCGGTTGAAGGAGTTCCCGAAGACTGAAAAGTCATCCATGAAAACTTCCATGCTGTCTTCCATAAGTTCGTGAAAGATTGCGGTCATGCATCGTTGAAAAGTAGCGGGGGCATTACACAGCCCAAAAGGCATTCTTTTGTAGGCGAACATTCCATAATGGCAAGTAAACGTGGTCTTTTCTTGGTCCTCAGGTGCTATGGGAATTTGAAAATATCCCGAGAATCCATCCAAGAAACAATAGTACTCGTGCCCAGACAATCTCTCTAACATTTGGTCAATGAATGGTAAGGTTCCTAGTGGCATCATTGAGCTTTCTATAATTGATACATACCCGCCATCCACTAACCGTTCTTTGGGGTACCATCTCACCCTTGTCGATCTTAACTACAGTCATTCCACCCTTCTTAGGTACAACCTGTACAGGAATAACCCACGGGCTGTCCGAGATTGGGTAGATCAATCCTACATCCAGAAGTTTGATGACTTCTTTCTTTACAACTTCCTTAATGTTGGGGTTCACCCGCCTCTGGGGTTGCACGGTAGGTTTATAATCTTCTTCCATGAGAATCTTATGCGTGCAAAAAGTTGAGTCAATCCCCTTAATGTCGGCTACACTCCATGCAAGCACTCCCATATATTTCTTTAGGACCTCTAAGAGTTTACCTTTTTGGTCATGTTCGAGGGAGGAGTTTATGATTACCGGGAGTTGGTCCTCTCCCTGAAGGAAGGCGTACTCTAAATGGTTAGGAAGTTCCTTAAGATCTAGCTCAGGGGGTTCGATAATAGAAGGCTTAAGCTTGTTTTTGGGTTTTCAGAGCTCGAGATGCTCCGTGGCCTCTTGTCTAGGGTAGAAGGAGACTGCACCAACATCCTCTATCTTTTCCACCTCCAACAAGGGGAGAAAACTCTCATCCCGTAACCAGCCTTCCTCGATCTGTTCAACAACACAGTCATCAATGATGTCCGTGAGTTCATCGACCTCTCCAATGAAATAGAGCCGGTTAGCTGCTTCGAGAGAGAGATCCATAGTGTCCTTAATGTCGAAGGTTAAGCTATCGGTTCCTACTCGTGAGGTTAACTTGCCGTCATGAACATCAATGACTGCACGAGCGGTAGCTAGAAATGGTCTCCCTAAGATGATGGGTACCAAGTCATCCTCCTCCATCTCTAAGATTACGAAGTCGATCGGGAATTTGAATTTCCCAACCTTGACTAGCACATTCTCGCATATTCCTACGGGGTATTTGACTGATTTATCGGCTAGTTGGATGTTCATACGGATAGGCTTCAATCCAGAGTATCTTAGTTTAAGGAACATAGAGTGAGGCATGAGGTTGATACTCGCCCCTAAATTGGCAAGAGCATTCTTTATTGATAGAGATCCTATGGAGCAAGGCAAGGTGAAGCTGCCTAGATCGTCTACCTTTTTTGGTAGCCCTCGATGGGTCACCACCGAACATTCTTCCCCAGGGTCACAAGACCCTCGAGTTTCTTTCGGTTGGCGAGTAATTTTTTAAAGTATGCGCTATACTTCGGCATGTGATAACAAGCATCAAGGAGGGTATGGTGACTACTGAGTCTTTTCGATATGACAAGAATCTTTTATTATCATTCTCAGTTTTCTGGTTTTTTAATCGGGATGGGAATGGGATTCTCACAGGTTGGTTAGGTGGGGTTGATGGGGAAGGGATCGCCAAGGGAGGTTGTTTGGGAGCCTCGCTGCTCACATCACCTTCCTCTTCGCGAGGCTTGTTTGGATCGGGAGTGATGGGGTGCGAGCTCGGGTAAGGGGGTCCTTGGTTGTTGTTCTAGCTCGAGTGGTTATCGCGAGCATGGGGTCTTTTTGGCTTACTAACGGCATTTCAAGGTTATCGAGGGTGGAGTTAAGCTTGTTGAACCATTCTCCAATGTCATTCTGTTGCTCATTGACAAGTTCGTCAAGACCTTTTAATTGTAAGCCTTTTTCTTGAGTGAAGTGACCAAGGTCATCTTCAAAAGTGCTCCTGATTTCGAATTCAGGACCTTCCTCTCCTTCTTTTCTTTTTACCAGATTTCCCCAGAGGGTGTAATCGACGTTTTGGTAAAAAGGCAAAAGGGAGGGATCAGCATAGATGTCACCTCCTGACAAGCATGCATGTTCAGTCGTGGTTTCTCCTCCGCATTCCTCTACCTCATGCAGGCCCCCATAGTAGTCGCAGATCAAGTAAGGATTTGAAAGTTGTTTAGGTAACTGCGACCCAACTAGGTATTCCATTCTTTTGTGAATTTTTCTTAACTGATCTGAAGGTGTCGAAGTGATTTCAGACACGTTGACAATCGACTCAGGTTCATCCCAAGTGTCATCATGGTCTTGAGCATATTCCTCAATCCTATCCCATCCTTCCTCGGCACTAAGATTGGCTAATCTCCCTTTTCTAGAATTGTTGATTCCGTTCTGATCATTTAAGGAGACATTGTCGTAGAAGATTTGGACCAAAAGCCAAAGTTCGATGCCATGATGGGGAACTTGTCTTATTAAATCCTTGAATCTAATCCACGATTTATGGAAGGGTTCGTCCTTCCCTTTTCGGAAGCGGAGGATCCTATCTCTAAAAGCTGATGTTTTCCCAGGTGGAAAGAACTTCTCATAGAACTTGGATATGAGTTGTTCCCATGTGAAAATTGATTCAGAAGGAAGTTTATCATACCACTCTTGGGCTTTTTCATAGAGGGTGAAAGGGAAGAATCATAATCGGGACGTGTCTCTAGTAGCCCCATCCGTATAGAGGGTGTCAACTATTTTCAAGAAGTCCTTAATGTGTTGAATCGGGTCATCATCATCTAACCCACAAAATTTGCACACACTTTGGACAAGCCAAACATCGGTCGTGTGCAAGACCTCATTGGTGTGTTCATTTGGGTAGACAATGGAATTTGATAAGCCACGAGGGTTTGGGGAGGAGTAGTCCTTAAGGCGCTTAGGAGTGGGAGTTGCGGGGGTACTCATGTCGTTGTTGGATTGGGAGCTAGGGGTTGTAAGGTGATATTCCGAATTTTCTTCAGAAAGGGGTGCATCAAAATCGATGGCTATGCTAGATGGTTCAGGTGTTGAGTGAGATCGTCTTAGCCTACGCATTTCTCTATCGGGTTCTGCATAAGGCAAGACAAGGTCTCTAGCGGAACTACGACTCCTAGTGATCCTAAGGTTAGAGAATTCATCGGTAGCCATAATGGCGGATGGTAAAAGTTACGAACAAATAAGATAGACTAAAGAGAACCTAAAAATTAAAATAAAATCTTACTAGAAAGTAATCTAGCAAGTAGACCTAATAAAAAGAAATCCTAACCTAGACAATAACTATTCCCCGGGCTGCGGCGCCAAAAACTTGGTACGTGGGGATTGCACCAGGCTTTACCTCTCGAGGGATCTCGAGAAGCTTACAACCCCCACCAGGCAGTGTACCTGATCGTTGTAGTATAGTATAGTGACAAGTACCGGGGGATTGATCGTTCAGCTAGGAATAGTGTCGCTAGGATTAGAAAACCTAAAGACTAGGTCTAGAGATGAGGGATGATTCTTTTTGTATTTTTATATTTTTATAAAAGCAAATAAAAATCTCGGGTTTGAAGGAGTTGGGCGGAATTAGTTGCTAGTCAACTAACCAAATTACTAAAGATGCAATCAAAATAAAATACTAAAAATGAAAATAAACTAAATTAACTAGAGGTGTGAGCAATATATGGGAGAATTGTGTTTACTTAGATTTCACTACTCCCTAGATATCTTTTACAGGTTAATTACTTGTTACAGTTGCGTGGATGACAGATTGTATTCATTAATACCATTCATGGGGTGGCGTACTTACTTCCCTAATCCTATAAGCGCCTACTTCACTCCTATGTCGAGCCGACTAAGAAGCTCCTAACATGGGATCACTAGAATTTGCTCATGCATTAAATACAACCAATAAAACCTAGTACACATCGGTTCATGTTTCTTAAGACGTTCAAGCATGTTACACAATGGAGATCTGCCAGTTTTCTTAAGCCTAACATTGAAATCATTCATCCATTACAACATAAACAAGCAATCAACCTACAATTAACATCTAGGTTTCATTACATCTAAGCAAACACATGAAAGATCTAGCCTAGCATGTTGAAATCAAGACAAGTATAAGATATATTCAAACAACACATAGGCATATTGAATGAATTGAAAGATGACTTATCTCAATTGAACATGAAAGGTTTCAATGGGTGAAAACCCTTGAAAATAATGTTACAAACGACCTAGGGTTTATTAGGTTCGACCCTAGTATTCTCCACACAAGTTCCTCTCCTAATGAATGAAAAATAGAAAAGTATATATAGATTTTGTGGGGTGACGGCGTCAAGAACAAATTTCTGACGCCGTCATCACGCCGCCAAATAATTTCTCGGATTGCCTAGATCTGGGTTTGACGCCGTCATGTGTATTCCAATTGCAGGCCGTCACCGAAAATACTCTTGACGCCTTCAGGTTTTCTCTGGGTCGACATGAATTTTACTCCTGACTTCGTCACAATTTTCTTCTTGATGCCGTCAGGTACTGTTCTCAGCATGGAAAATTAAGTCTTTGCCGTTTTCTTTACTTTTATGCTCAAAAAATGTTCAAAATGCTTCCTTTTCCAGAATTGACTCCCAAAGTACCTAAAATCACAAAAGGAACAATTTAGGGCAATATTTGATCAAATAAATTCAATTCCGGGCTTAAATGACCCCTAAAAACGGTTCATTTTTCGCCTCATCAGGGCCATCATGGAGTTATATGGTATAGAATATTTGCAAAAGCCGACGGTTACTGACATTGACAAACTCTATGCTCATCACTAAGAAAAGTATGGGTTTCCAAGGATGATAGGAAGCATTGATTGTACATATTGGCCGTGGGAGAATTGCCCACATGCTTTATTGTAGGGGTGATTACGGGCAAGATCCTTTCATTTTATTGGAAGCGATCGCATCCCAAGATTTATATATTTGGCATGCGTTCTTTGGGGTCTCCGGGATGAATAACGACGTACTTGTTTTACGTAAATCGCATCTTCTCAATGATATCGAAACGGGGAGAGCACGATGTAGAATTCGTTGCTAACGGCGTGCCTTATAAACGGGGATATTATCTTGCTGATGGGATATATCTAGAATGGTCCGTTATTATGAAGTCCATTAAAAATCAAGGGACATACGATCACAAACGAATATTGTTTAAGACGATGCACGAAGCAACAAGGAAAGATGTGGAGTGCTTTTGGTGTACTAAAGAGGAAATGGCTAATGATTAAACATCCAGTTGAAGGGTTTGACAAAAAACCGTCTATAAGATATAATGTACACATGCATCATATTGCAAAGTATGATAATTCAGGACTAAAAGCAGGCGATATCTCCCATATTCTTTCCAGCGGAGCAGCACCGTTCTTATGATCTTATAAGAACGCATGTGGAATCATTGGAAATTACCAAGGAGATAGTCGGAAAAACAACTCATCTTAGCCTCAAAGCCGATTTGGTGGAAGATATTTGGTATCATCAAAATCAAAACTAGTTTAGTCGTTTTATTATTGTAATGTTTGACAGTTATTTGAATTTTATTGTAATGTTTGAATTTTATTTGAATTATTATGTAAGGTTTTAATTATTAATGAAATTTAAGTTTGTGTTAAAAATGTTTAAAAAAAATGATGAAGGTCGCTCTTGTTGGGGCACCCAATCGCCTAAAAGTTGCTGGATAAAGAAAGCTGATGTGGCAGAGAAAATGGGAGGGATTGATTGGTTTTACTGAGTCCAGCGTAATACATTCATATTTTGACAAGTGTTATATGCACATTCTCTCTCATCATTACCCACCAGTCAATTTTTCATTTCCACCAATCACATTTATAGGTCTATCTTTATGTCCATGAGTTAGGCCTACAAATCATTTTTTAATAAATAATATAAAAAGTGATACTGATACGTGGGAATTGCGCCCTCACAACAGGTTTTACCTCTCAAGGGATCTCGAGAAGCTTACAACCCCCACAGGCAGTGTACCTGATCGTTGTAATATAGTATAGTGACAAGTACCGGGGGATTGATCGTTCAACTCAGGAATAGTGTCGCTAGGATTAGAAAGCCTACTAAACTAGGTCCAGAGGTGATGGATGATTCTTTTTGTATTTTTATATTTTTATGAAAACAAGTAAAATCTCGGTTTTTGAAGGAGTGGGCGGAATTAGTTGCTAGCTAACTAACCTAATTAACTAAAGATGCAATCAAAATAAAATAAAAGAAATGAAAATTATACTAATGTGGTGGAAACAATGATGAGGAAAGTTGTGTTTACTTAGATTTCATTACTCCCTAGATATCTTTTACAGGTTTATTTGCTTGTTACAATTGCATGGATGACGGGTCATATTCCTTAATACTAGTTGTAGGGCCATGTACAATATTCCCTAACTCTATAAGATCCTACTTCACTCCTATGTTGAGCCGTTAGAAGCTCCTAACATGGGATCATTAGAATTCTCTTACGCATTAAATACAAGCAAAAATCGTAGTACACCTCCGATCATGTTTCTTAAGACGTTCAAGCAAGTTACCAATGGAAGTATGCCAATTTTCTTAAGCCTAACATCGAATACAATCATCCGTAACAATTATAAACAAACAATCAACGCATAATCAACATCTAGGTTTCACTACATCTAAGCAAACACAATAAAGATCTAGCCTAGCATGTTAAAGAGAATACAAGCGTAAGATATAATCAAACAACACATAGACATATTGAATGATTTGAATGAATACTTATCTTCAATTGAACATGGAAGAATCAAGGGGTTGAAACCCTTGAAAAACTGATAAAATTCGGACTAGGGTTTATTCCCTCAAAGTTGCACACTAATGAATGAAATTTGGAAAACTATATATAGATATTGCATCTTGACGGCGTCATGTATTAACTCGTGATGCCGTCAACTCGCCGCCATGATAAAATCGTATTGCCTAGATCCAATTGAAACGCCGTCATGTGTAAATGAGCTATGGGCCGTCACTAGCATTGGACCCTGACGGCCTTGGTGACGCCGTCAGGCCATAAGCTTGAAAACTCTCTGGGTCGTCACACTTTAAGTTCCACATCCACCTCTTTTGTAACTCTTGACGCCGTCATATGTAAAAGCTTGACGCCGTCAGGTACTGTTCCATCAAGGAAATTTGAGACTTTGCCGTTTTCTTCACTTTTATGCTCCAAAAGTACCTAAAATGACAAAAAGAACGATTTAGGGCAATATTTGATCAAATAATATCGAATTTGGGCTTAAATGACCCCTTAAAAGCGGTACACTTTTCGCCTCATCAAATACCCTTAAACTTGAGATTTGCTTGTCCTCAAGCAAATGCGCTTTTATTCTGATCAAAATACAAGTTAGGGGTCATTTAACACTAATATAAAAGTAATTACAACAAATAATCGTTCCACTAAAAACCAAAAACAAGCACGGAGGTCTTACACTAGCACCTCACAAATAGTGTTTAGATACTCACATCTCTCGAGTGTAATAAAGTATATATCACAATATGGAAATGGAAAACATCTCTCACTACCTGTCATAGCAAAATAGATTACCATAGGCTTGGGAAAGGATCAAACCTCCACCACTTGGCGTAAGCACCTAGGATAAACTATCGAAGAGGTCTTTTAAAGGGTTATAACGTTAGGTGTAGGGATATGGAATACACGGTTTTGTTGGATAAAGGCAATATTTACTGGTGGCGAATTAATCATCTTGGTTAATTAAATGTAGAATATGGCGTTGCTAAGCCAAGACTCGACTCGACTTAACCTAATAAATCAAAAATAACAAAAACATAAAATAAACACAGAATGAAACGGGATGGTAGTCCGTATGTTTTTTCTCTCTTTTCTTTTTCTATTTTTTTCTTTTTCTTAATTTATCAATTTTTTTTTTTTTTTTTTTTTTTTTTTTTTTTTTTTTTTTTGCATACACTCTTACCCTACCATCCAAAATAATACATCATAGGGAATGTACATTCCCCTTACACTTGAATTTTTACATACTTTACAATAAACTATTCTAATGACTCGAATCAAGATAATCAAAACACTTGGAGTACTTTTAAAGATTAACGCGCATATGGGGGTAATATATGATGTTCTTCCCCATTACTCCATAACACAAGTACTTTACCCACGAGTCCCAATCGTCCTAAAACAATATGTACAAGATATGACTCAACTTAGCAACCGTATAATCAATTAGACAATTGACTAAGGGTTTAAACAAATAACAATAATACACTAAAGATAAGTGCAAACACGGAAGGCTAAGGTGATTTGGTTGTACATTTTGGTGGGTTGTAAAAAATTCTTCCTTTAAGTAGGATGCTTAAAGTTAGAAACAAAAAGATAGGCTCAGAGGGGTGTACTAGGGGTTTCGTGTACCAAAAATGAGTACAATGCTAAGGTGTGGGAAAATTAATTGACTTTACAAGTCAAGTAATATGACTCAAATGGTCAATAATAATCATGATATGGGTTTAACACAAGGGTGATCCTAATGCCTCTTATCATGTAGTAAATCCTACTACACGAATGTAGTCTCACTAGCGGTCTCGGGATGCATCACTAACGCAAGTTCTAGAATCTAAATGCTACCGGTACACTCATAAGCACTAACAATGAATGCTTTTCCTATCAAATCTAAAGGCGAACCTCACATATTTGGGTGGAAATTTTTTCTTAATGGTACTGTTTTGTGCTAGTCATACAACTCCTATCCATGAGACGCTTGTTAAGACTAAAGTTTCACTCCTAAGTGTTGTAAAAAAATTTAAATTTGGCGCTAAAATTACACTAACAAGTATTTCTCTTAGTTTTATTACACACCTACCATCGAACAAACAAACTCAAGTGCAATAGTATCCTATAAGGTATCATCATTTACCCTCCCCTTACACTTAGGATGAACATTGTCCCCAATATTCAATTAAAGAATGTAAATGTAGAATAGGTAAAAGAATGAAAACAAATATTCCCCTGATTCGTTCGGTGTGGATAGTGTGTTAACAAGGTTAGATCTTCCTCAAAGAAAATGAACGTTCAGATCTTCCCTTCCATAAATATAAATCATCTTCTTGTCATATATACCTGTTAAACCTGAGAAAACAATCAAGGCAACCTTGCGTAAAATCGGCGGCAATCTATATATTCTGACAAATCCTAGAAAGCGATTTAAGATATAATGCTTGTGAAATGAATGTTTGCAGATTTCCTGGAGTTTATAAAACTAAAGAATTAACAAAAACTTTTAAGACCCCGTTAGAAAAACAAAACTCGCAAAATTTCCAGAATTTTACACATGACGCTGTCAGGTGTTAAACCCTGACGCCGTCAGAAGTGACCTGCAGAAATCTTTATGTTAAGTTTCCGGAAAATTTCTGAAAAAACTTATGTCATACTTCCTGGAAAATCCCGCAAAACATCATTATGACTCGATACAAGCATTTGACTCTAACAAATACTAATATACATGTTCATTTAATATTGTGGCGAATCAAGATCATTTTCGTTTTTAGAAACAAATTTGGGGTTTCCCCTTACACTTAGCTTTTGCAAAATACCTTTATATGAAGTTAAGACGAAGTTAAACAACAAAATAAAGCATTTTCACAATTTTTTAGTTTGAAACATGATTTACCAACAATAAATATAAAACATGCATACGGAAACAAATAAAATCAAACAAATAAGACACACAAAACATGTGTTGCCTCCCAAGAAGCACTTGTTTTTAATCGAGTCACAAGCCTGACTCTACCCTTATTTCACGGATAAAGGTGAGGTTTTTCCTACACTTAGGATTAAGTGCGGGTGATAGTAGCGATTCACACCATCTCGGTGGAAGTATGCCACGTGAGGAAAGAGTGGTGGATGAATTATATGCTCAATGGGCTGTGCTCCTATCCTCATAACCTTACCTAATTCAATCGGGTTAATGGGTGGATTAAGATTTTCTCCTAGAAAGGGATCATTTTCGATCAGCTTCGAAACACTCCTAGTTGGGGATCCATCATGACCTAATAAACCCGGTTTAAACCCATAATGTTTCTTGTGATCAATCATAAATGGGTGATTTAGGCATGTAAGGTCACTTTCTATTCCTATATTGGCTTCTTCTATACAAGGCTTAGAGTCCACTACCTTTGTCTTAAGACTGCCCGGACTATATGGTTTGATGGGTGGATCGGAACCTATTTCAATTCCTAAATTTTCATCCAAGGATGGAAGATTAGGTAACGGTTTTGATTGAGGCTCGGGTTCATCAAAACTAGGAACTTCCCTAGAACTAAGAGTAAGGTTATCATTATAAGTATTCAAACCTATATCCTCTAGTTGTGTTTGGTTCATAGGTTCTACCTCTATTGGGGTTCCTATTGTCTCTTCTACTTCTTCCGGGTAAGTCAAGGGAGGTGTGTACACATCAAATGATGGTAGGACTTGTGGAGCATTGAGTGGGCTTATGTTATTCACCTCGTCCTCCATTGTTTCTAGATTACCTATGTGTTCATCTTGTATTACGGTGAAATCAAACCACTCCGTGCACCTAGGTATCTCATCTATAGGCTTATTATCCCCAAACAAACTTCTTGCTTGTTCCCTCAAACTTGCTATCAATTGATCCGTAACAACGTTTGTTGGATTGTCCAACTTCTTAGCGAGTATGGCACAATTCTCTATGGCTTCCCATGCTTCATCAGCACTTAATCCCTAAAGGTCCCCATCTGCGGTATGGTCAATGTCCATTTTTGTATAGTGGTCGACACGATGGTAAAATATTTCAATTTGGGACCACAGATCAAAACTATGATGAGGGACTTTTCGGAGTAAAATTTTAAAACGAGTCCATGCATCATAGATAGGTTCATCTTGATGTTGTTTGAACATCAAGATGTCATTCGGAGTAGGTGAATTTCATGGTTGGTAGTAGGGCGGATTCGCACTCTCCATAATGGCAAACATAATAGTCAATGGACTTAATTTACTAACAAAGGCACGAAGAAAAAGATAGACTAAAGAAAACCTAAAAATAAAAATAAAACCTTACTAGAAAGGAATCTAGCAAGTAGACCTAATAAAAAGAAATCCTAACCTGGACAATAACTATTCACCGGGCTGCGGCGCCAAAAACTTGATACGTGGGAATTACGCCCTCGCAACAGATTTTACCTCTCAAGGGATCTCGAGAAGCTTACAACCCCTACCAGGCAGTGTACCTGATCGTTGTAGTATAGTATAGTGACAAGAACCGGGGGATTGATCGTTCAACTCAAGAATAGTGTTGCTAGGATTAGAAAGCCTACTAAACTAGGTCCAGAGGTGAGGGATGATTCTTTTTGTATTTTTATATTTTTATGAAAACAAGTAAAATCTCAGTTTTTGAAGGAGGGGGCGGAATTAGTTGCTAGCAAACTAATCAAATTAACTAAAGATGCAATCAAAATAAAATAAAAGAAATAAAAATTATACTAATGTGGTGGAAACAATGATGAGGAAAGTTGTGTTTACTTAGATTTCATTACTCGCTAGATATCTTTTACAGGTTGATTAGTTTGTTACAATTGCATGGATGACGGGTCATATTCCTTAATATTAGTCGTAGGGCCGTGTACAATATTCCCCAACTCTATAAGATCCTACTTAACTCCTATGTTGAGCCGTTAGAAGTTCCTAACATGGGATCATTAGAATTCTCTTACGCATTAAATACAACCAAAAATCGTAGTACACCTCCGATCATGTTTCTTAAGACGTTCAAGCAAGTTACTAATGGAAGTCTGCCAGTTTTCTTAAACCTAACATTAAATACAATCATCCGTAACAATTATAAACAAACAATCAACCCATAATCAACATCTAGGTTTCACTACATCTAAGCAAACACAATAAAGATCTAGCCTAGCATGTTAAAGAGAATACAAGCGTAAGATATAATCAAACAACACATAGACATATTGAATGATTTGAATGAATACTTATCTTCAATTGAACATGGAAGAATCAAGGGGTTGAAACCCTTGAAAAACTGATAAAATTCGGACTAGGGTTTATTCCCTCAAAGTTGCACACTAATGAATGAAATTTGGAAAACTATATATAGATATTACATCTTGACGGCGTCATGTATTAACTCGTGACGCCGTCAACTCGCCGCCATGATAAAATCGTATTACCTAGATCCAATTGTGACGCTGTCATGTGTAAATGAGCTCTGGGCCGTCACTAGCATTTGGACCCTGACGGCCTTGGTGACGCCGTCAGGCCATAAGCTTGAAAACTCTCTGGGCCGTCACGCTTTAAGTTCCACATCCACCTCTTTTGTAACTCTTGACGCCGTCATGTGCAAAAGCTTGACGCCGTCAGGTACTGTTCCAGCAAGGAAATTTGAGACTTTGCCGTTTTCTTCACTTTTATGCTCCAAAAATGTCCAAAATGCTTCTTTTTCCTGATTTCTATCCAAAAGTACCTAAAATGACAAAAGGAATGATTTAGGGAATATTTGATCAAATAATATCGAATTCGGACTTAAATGACCCCTTAAAAGCGGTACACTTTTCGCCTCATCAGATACTACTCTTTCTCTTTAGTTTAAGTCGGAGAACACAAAAAAAAAATATTACCATTTTTTCATTTCCTATGCCTTTCTCTACTTTTCATTCATTTACTTTTCTTTCCTCTTAAAAATATTGAGAACATAGTGTAAGGGATTAAATATCTAGTCCACTAAGGCGACCTTGTATCTAGGCTTTATCTAGGCGACCAAAAGCATATACAATCGTTGTTCAAGTTTGGTAGAATCAAGCGTCAGAGCAATAGTTGTTATGGACTTATGCATTTTCTTCCATCCTCAATACCAACTCTAAATCAACAAACACATTGCCTTCATATTGAAAAAAAAAAAGTTGGTTGCTCAATTTAAAGTGTGTCACCTAGGGATTGAAGCTACATGTATGAAGTGATGACTGAACTCTGTGGATAGTGCCTATACAATGCAAAGACCATTTTCGTAAACCCATGTTTTTTAGTTTATTCTCGTAAACTCAGTGACTATTTAGTTCAGTTTCGTAATTACTTTAAATGAAAAGTAAAAGAAGTGTTTGTTTGTCAAATTTTGATTGGCCCTAAACAGTAAACTTATATTGACCAAGGAACGGTAAAAAAAAGTCAAACAGCCTAGAGTCAATCTCCGGGTAATATATGGTATCACCAGGTCGTTAAGTCCCGACGAGGTATGAATTGTACTTTTGCGTGCTTTGTGATCGGGGTGAATTTCACAGGAAAGCGTTGTGATGAGAATTATGAAATAAAATAGCTTAGGAAAGCTATATGATTGATTACGTGAATTTAGATTAAGAAGAACTGAGCTAAAACCTAAAAACGTACGTTTTAATTAAAAACGGGTACATGCGTACGTGATAAAAAGTGAATTTGATTAACCAAAAAGGCTATGGGTATAAAAATGATATTTCTGCAATCCTAATGATTAAAGAAAATTTTTAGAAAAAGAAAAATAATTTTTACACTATTTATATAGTTATTATTAATTAAATACTAATTTCTGAATTATTTTTAATTATTTAAATTACACTAAAATACAAATAATTATGAAATTAACTTAAAAAAATAAAATTTAAACTTGGAAAAATCTAAAATAATATAGAACTAATTTTAAAACTGAAAATATATTTTTAAGACTTTTTAATTAATTATTATTAATTATTAACTATTTATTAATTATTAAAAACTAACTTAAATTAAGAAAAATACCAAATCATAAAAGAAAAATCTAAAAAAATTACCAAAATTATTTTTAACTATAAGAAGCCTAGGAAAAATATAAAAATGAAAATTGCTTATAAATAACCTGAGGAAATAAGCCAATTGGCTTAAATAAAAGCTATCACTTCTATTAAGTTGGGATTTATTGGATTTTTCTTTTTCACAACTGTGTATTAACTGAATTTAGACAACTTTTGTGAAGGAAGTTTGAATGGAACACAGAAATAAGCAAAATGTAAGATTATTATGAAGACAGTTAAGCTTTTAAACTTATTAGGATTTACATAAGCTTAATTAAGCTACAATACTGATGCACATACCAAAATAAGCAAACAACCAATTATAATGACTGGAAATAAACTCAACTTAATCAATTAAGCACACTAAATAAGCCAGAAACAATAAATAAGCTGATTGCTTATTTGACAGGCCAAAGGGCCAAAAAGGACCAACTGTGGGACTCTGTAGGGGCCACAAAAGAGGTCAGAGGTCCAAACTTGTGGTTGAACCCTCATGTTGGACTGGGTGTCTATAAAATAAGCCAAGGGTCAGGTCAATAAGCTCACAAATAAGCACTCAATGAGCCTAGGTAATAAGCTCAATGAGCCTGAGTTCACAGATGTGTAGGGTAAATTGGCAAGTTGCAGGCCTGTGTGGGGACCACACCAAGGATCAGGGATCCAAAATTAAGCTTGAAATGAAAAGATAAGCAGTTTGGCTTTAGAATAAGCCAAAAACCAAACCATGATTCTCACAAATAAGCTAGATAAGCTTGTATGAAATTTGACCAAAACCTGAGTACTCAGTGCACTAGTGGTGAAATGAACCACAAATAAGCTCTAATTACTAAGTCTAAATAAGCTGTTAACTACAAAACAAGGTCTGAACTAGCAAGATGGCTTATTGGAAATTCCAAAAAGCCAATAAGCTGAGAGTGGGACCCACTAATGAACTAAGTATGCTTGATTGAAAATTGGTGACTAATACTGATGACTCAGTATGGACAAGTGAAATAAGCAATTTCCCAAGGCAAAATAAGCTATCCTACTCACTACTGAGATCCAATTTTATTTTAAATCCTAAAAGTACTACTATAGAGCTTTTCAAAAAACTAAAAATCAAGTTCTAATCTTTTGATTTGTGCCATGTAGGGGGGTTGGACTTTTGACCAAAAATCACAAGTGCCCTAGTGCAGGGCACTTTCTTTCCCTGCAGCTCACTTTAAGCTTATGCACAAGCTTGTAGAAAAATCACAAAAATAAACAACTGATGGGATTCTAGAGTTAAGCTGGTAATTTTTAATCCCTGAAAAGCTCAAAGCCTTGTTTCAAACATAAAAATCAGGAAAATTCCTGGAACATTTGGATTTCTGCAAGAACTTGAATATTTGACTTTTTGAATTTTGCTTTTAGTTGACTTAAGTGAATTTTGATTTTGATTTAAGGAGTGAAAAAGGTTAAATAAGCTATACTAAGACTAAAATTAGCCACAAAACTCACTTGTGAGTTGAAATGGAGCTTATGCTATCTAAAAATCCACACAGAACAGATTTGAGGCCAAGATTAGCTTGATTTTGACTTTCAAGCTGATTACTACTAAAAACTTGGTTGTTTTGGTGTGCTAGGGTACTGAGTATGATGTATGAACAAGTTACAACTACTAAAGCTAACTATGGCACCATACACAGTTAAATCCAAACACCCTTTATGAACACAGATAGCTAGGAAACTTTAGTAACAAGTATCCAAATCACAACTTATCTACTGAGCAATAAACAAGCAAAATAAACACAGACAAACCACTACTAGTACTTGTACACTAAGATGATGAAAATCAAAATTAAAGGCTTACAAAGCTTTCCAAGCAATTTTCAATGAACCAGGAACCAAAGAAATCAACCTATTGATCTCCACAGGTCACTAACCCACAGTCTTCCATTATTTACTGTGCTCCTTGATCCTTCAACCTTTAATCTTGAATTTTTATTTTATTTTTATTTTCCTTATATTTTTTATTATTTTGATGAAGTCTTGCTTCTGATTGACACATAAGCTTATAAAGGTTTTAACTGTTTTCTATTTGAGCTAATGGAGTGTGCAAACAACTGAAAACAACCAATTAAGCTTAAACAGAAAACTTGAAATTCTTAAATAAGATTTGAAATTTGAAAATGAGATATAAACTTAAAGCAGAACTTTCATTGATTGAAAATAGATTACAAAGGTGAAATAAACACTAAAACTACTAAATTATACTTCCTACACACATAATAAGGCTCACGTGAGCTACTACTTATAATACAAGACTAAACTAAGCCATCTTCTCTTCCACATGGCTTCCTGTGCTTACTCGGCAGTCCCACATGCTTCTTGTTGACCATAGACCATATCTCCACCATCCAGTTAAGATTCAATCAATCCTAGCCTTTGATTGCAATTTTGGCGCCAAATATGAACGGGGCAAAATTAGTGGAACTGGTGGGTTCATTAAATGGAGAGGGGGGTTGGTTTGGTAGTTGAGGTAGCATTAATTGTGGTGGCTGGGTTGCTGAAAAGGTGAGAGAAGAGGAGGGGGAGCAGGGAGCGGGAAAGGTGGAAGTTAGGGGTGATGAACAGTGGTCGTTTGACCACTTTGACCCTGCGTTTATTATTAAAAAGGGAATGGGCTAGGTATTGGGGTGATGGGCTTAGGTGGTGTTGGGCTTAGAGTGTGTTTGGATTTGGTTTGGTTTTTAGATATTAAAGGTCCGGTTGGTTTATTATATCACAAGGACCAAATTTGTAATTTTCTAAAACTTGAGGGGCCTGATATGTACATCTCCCTAAGTTATTCCAAGGACCAATATTGCCAAGCTCACATAACCCAAGGACCAATATTGCAATTTTTCATTTTAAAATTCCCAGGGACCATTTTTGCCAGATTTGATATTTTGAGGGACCAAACATGTGACTTTTGAAACTTAAGACCCAAGTATCATATTTTGTGATTTTTGACTTTCAAAAGACTTGGGTTGACTTTTCTTTCAAAATAAATGCATAGGGACTAATTGTGACAAGTTTTGAAACTTGGGGGACTAAAACTGCCAATTTTGCAAACTTTGTAGAATACTAACTATGCTGAAAACATGTATGATCTTGTGTTATGTGGCGTTAGTGAAGTGAGGAGGGGAAGAAAGAAAGGAACCTTGAGAGAAAAAGGAAATATTAGATTGAGATTAAGTGAACGTCCAACCCTCTCCACATATGGAGAGGGGTATTTATACTTACAATAAAACGCCCACTCCCGGGCTGTGGATCAGGCATACAGTGGGTGAAGACCCGTCCTTCTTCCACGGTGTTACTTAAACTAATACTAATTAATTAATAAACAAACTAACTACGAGCTAACTTAATGCTATTACAATCATTAGGTGACCGAGACTTTTACAGGAATATTTGTATTCCTAACAATCTCCCCCTAAGCGAGGTCACCTTTGAAATTAAGATCTTTGGTCTTTAAGCATTCTTTAGTCTTTGTAGCTCGTAGGATCTAATTCTTCACTTTTCAACACACTTCGTACTTCAAGCAAGAGAACTTGTGATTTGAATTCCTTTGAGATATGTGATCTTTGAGCTTCTTTGAGATCATCAGCCAAAGTAAATCTCCAAGCTCATCCATAGTTGTATTGCTTTCATGTGATGTAGTGACAAAGGACCATCATGCTCACACCCTTCTGTATCTGGAGACGTTGCATTGGAGTTTGTGAATCAGGAGACTTTTTCATCAGAGTTGCGGAAACGTTGTTAGAAGTCTCTCAACATTTTGTTGTAGCAAGTCTCTTATCTTTATTGATAGTGTGGAGGATGTGTGAGCATGAGGTATGGATTGACCCGATTCAGCTGGAAACTGGAGCCATCAATGCCATCTTTATATGTGTCCCTGAAATAAAACAGTTAGCAATAAAGATAGAGAACGAACATGGCTTTGTCATTCGTTCTGCGAGGACAGACTACCCTCCGGTTTTGTAAAAACCGACCTGTGATCAGGTAGAATCTCTTTTAAAGAAGACTCTCCTTGACAGGAATTTCCAGCTTGTAGTAATGAGTTTTCCAAAGAATCCACTTTGGATTCTTCATACTTAGCATGTTCTCATACCGGAACGTCTCAAAGCAGACAACACGATAGAGTGAATCGGTGAATGAATATTCACGGATTGATGAGAAATAGATTTATGGAAATCACTCGTGTGTCCTATGATAAACATTTTTGAGACACAACGAGAGTTTTGTATTTAGAATCACATTTCCATCAAAAATACTTTTGTTTGAAAGATATTGTACACAGTCAATGTGCTCGAAAGATTAGTTGGTGAGCACATTGAGAGGTTTTAGCAAAAGTATCCGTCAATCCATATCCTGGAACAAGTTTGATTCAATTTTGAATTGCACCATCGTTGCTTTCCAGTTGTCACTTGATCATTGATCCAAGATGGATCTCACATGTCACCTACCAAGAGCTTGAGTGATGTTCGCTCTAGAAGGATTTCCATCTTCATTGTGAATGTTTTCATATCACTCGGATGTTCTGGCAATACCACAAGGATAATGCATAGGACTCTAAATATTTTATCTTATTTTCCACATTATGTGAAACAATAAGCATATTTGGAATGTGTCCTAACGAGATTTATGGACGATCTCTTTGGCTCTAGACTCAATAGTGCGTTTTGATCCACTCTTGGAGACTGGGGAGGCGTCTCCTGTTTTAGGTATCAACATAGCTCGCAATGAGCGGTCGATACATTGCACAGGGTTCCCTGTGAGAATGAAACAAGTTCTTTTAAGAGAACTTGAGTGGTTGGGAAGTTTAGTGCAGTGCGTCACTGGGTCCATGACGTCTTGTCTTCAATACTAGTGTTACTTTAGTAACCACTAGTAGATTATGAATTGAACCCGGTTTCTGCCCTAAGGTTGAATATTTGGAGGGCTATTTGTTTTCACCCTTTCTACTTTCATTTCTTTTTAATTCTTCAACCCCTTCAGTGCTTACCGAGACTTCACCACAAGAAGCTTGTTGGGTTTGTTCCAGTCCTAGCTCTATCTCAGTCCGCACTCTTCCCTTTCTCACTTTTCTCCTTTTTTTCATATCATTCCTAAGGACTTCTAATCTATCTATGGATTGTCCCTGGGAAGATCCTTCCGGTTCTGGTGGATCATGGGAACTCATACCTAACCTTAACCATCCTTATAACTCCATACATAAAGATAAATGGTCGGTCTTTGGTATAACTTCCGCAAACGCCTTTGCTCCCCCTCAATATGTGCATCGATATACGAAAGAGTTTAGCACATATGTGGGAGCCTATTATTGAGTACAAAAGATCACTTTTAATTATTAGATTTCATGTTTAAATCACATTCTCTCCCCCGATCAAAAATTTCAAATCATTCGAGATTTTGATCTCAATTGATTTAAATAATTTTAGAAAAATTTTGGGAGAGAAATGCGGTTAATTTTTAATGTTTTCTTATAAAAGGAACTTTTTTGTTGACATAAATAATGCCTAAAAACATTATTAACATGTTATCAATATCTCTATGTTTTAATTAGCACAAAATATAAACTCATAGAACTAAAACTTGTGACATAAACAAGTATTTAGTGATTAATATTTCTCTTTACATCCAAATCACTTAAGGTATGAATAAACAAAGTGTTTAGTGCAATTTATGATCAAAGGGGTATTTAATTAACTAATGCAAAGTTTATTTAATTATATAAACATATTATATATTTTTGAAAAACACTTTTGGTAATAAAGAAAAATGTTTTATTCATACTAAATATATGAATTCAAAATTTTAACCAAAATTAGTTAGTTTTTCACCAAATAAACTTTCCCCACTAAAAGACAAAGATTTTGGCCGTTTCAGCTGGGCGGCCCCCTTAATTATAAGGGGCGGTCCCCTTAAAATTAAGGGGACCAGCCTTGATTTAAGGGGACCGGCCACGCTCCTCTGTCAGAATCTTTTGCCTATAAATACCACCTTAAACCTGGATTTTTCCCTCACCTTTTGCACTACAGAACTTTCTGTTCTAGATCTCTATTTCCAATCTATAAATTCTTTGATCATACATTCTTAAATCTTTGTTTCAAAGTGATCCAAACATCATCCCATCAAGTGCAAGAGAAGAATACTTCTATCCCTCAAGAAAAGAAGTATTACAACTTGTTGTGATCTCCACATCTAAGTTGTTAGTGTATCATCATTGTTATTATTTCATTGTGTGAATAGTTGTGAATATTTGTTAGAAGATAGTGTAGTTTGATATATAGTGTGATTGGTTAGAAGAATAGTTGTGAAGAAGATAAGTTAAGAAGAAGATTGGTGTGTAGAAGAATAGGTATGAAGAAGATTGGTGTGTAGAAGATTGGTGTGAAGAAGTGGTGTGACTAAGTAGTGAATAGGTGTGAACTAGTTGTGTAGAAGTCGTGATCAAGTTGTGAAGCTATTGTGGTGTGTAAATTGGTGTGTAAGGTTTTCTCCGCCATAAGGGAGCTTGTTGATATAGTGAAGAAAACTCTCGAGTTAGGTGCTCGGGGAGTGGAGTAGGGCAAGGAAGGTGACCTTGTAGCTGAACCACTATAAATCTCTTGTCTCTCGGTTCGATCTTTCCAACCCTTATCTATTTCTTTACTTACGTTATTATTGCTTTATCGTACATACTTAGTGTTGTTCATATTGTGCACGACCTGATTTCATATAGCATCGAATCTATATTCTATAAAACAAAGAAAACTTTTAAACAAAATTTTATAACATTTTAAAAACGACGTAAAACTATTCAACCCCCCCTTCTAGTTTTCCACAATTGGTATCAAGAGCCACGTCTAGCAAGATTTTTGAAATATATTGCATTTTAAAACTTGTAATGATCTATGGAATCTGAAAAATATTTAGAAGGGCAATCTATGCGAAGACTACCACTATTTGAAAGTGATGGATTTTTATATTGGAAAAATAGATTCAAAACGTATGTGAAATCAAAAGATCTTGATCTTTGGCATATTATTACCTTTGGTGATTTTCCTCCTATTCAATATAATGTTGAAACTAAAATGAATGAAATTGTATCTTTTGAAGAACAAAATGATGATTTGAAAAAGAAATTAGCAAAAAATAATGAGGTTAAAATGGTAATTTATAATGCGTTACCACGCAAAGAATATGAAAGAATTTTTATGTGTAAAACCGCCAAAGAAATTTGGGATTCTTTACTAATTACTTACCAAGGTAATAGCCAAGTCAAAGATAATAAAATAGATCTTCTTGTACAACAATATGAACAATTTACGATTCCGGAAGAGGAATCAATTAATAATGCTTTTGCTAAGTTTAACACTATCATCACAAGTTTAAAAGCACTTGATGAGACATTTTCTAGTAAAAATTGTGTTAGGAAATTTCTTAGGGCATTGCATCCAAAATGGCGAGCTAAAGTCACGGCAATCAAAGAATCAAAGAACTTGATGACGTTATCACTAGATGAACTAATTGGCAACTTGAAGGTTCATGAAGAAATCATAAGAAGAGATTCGGAAACGGTCAAAGTCAAGAAAGAACAAACCAAATCCATTGCTCTAAAAGCCAAAAAGGAATCTAGTGATGATGATGATTCAAGTGACGAAAGTGAAGACGAAGAATATGCAATGGCCGTAAGAGAATTCAAGAAGTTCTTCAAGAGACGAGGAAAATTCACTAGATCATCACGAGACGAAAGAAGAGCATTCCAAAGGAATAGAAGTGACAACTACGGGAAAAGAAAGTGCTTTAGATGTGGAAGTCCAAATCATCTCATTGGCGAATGTCTAAAGCCACCGGGTTATGAAAGTCAAGGTGCTTTTGTTAGTGGAACATGGAGTGATAATGACAAAGAAGAAGTTGAAAAGCCAAGAGACGAAAAGTGTTTTATGGCAAAAGAAACCGACGAAATATGTTTAGGAATTGACTTGGAACCTGACGAATGGATTAAAGATAGCGGATGTTCGAGGCACATGACGGGGAATCACAATCTATTCTCTACATACAAGGCATACAATGGAGGTAACGTTATTTTCGGTAGTGACTTACGTGGAAAAATCATTGGCAAAGGTACGATCTCTCAAGACTCACTTACTATTGAAAATGTAGAGCATGTAGATAAATTAACATATAACTTGCTTAGTGTAGGACAAAAATGTGATAATAAATGTAGAGTCACATTTACCGAAGATGATAGCAAAATAGTTAAGAATGGAAAAATTATAGGAAGAGGAATTAGAAAAGGTGGCATATATGTTATGAAACTAGGAAACAAACCTGAGGATAGGATATGCCTAACGACCCTAGATGAAAACTCTACACTATGGCATAGGAGATTAGGACATGCTAACATGCAACAAATACAATCTTTGGCCTCTAAGGAATTAGTTAGAAATTTGCCTAATCTAAAATATGACAAGCATTTTTGTGATGCATATAAAATTGGAAAACAAGCTCATGCTAGTCACAAAGCCAAGAATATAGTATCCACTACTAGGTGCCTAGAATTATTACATATGGATCTTTTTGGTCCATCCGCTGTGCGGAGCTATGGAGGAAACAAATATACCTTAGTAATAGTAGATGACTACTCACGATACACGTGGACTAGGTTTTTAAGTGACAAAACCCAAGCCTTTGAAAAATTCGAAATATTTAGTAAAATGATTCAAAATAAATTAGGATGCTTAATAGTTGCCATTAGGACGGACCATGGTAGAGAATTTGATAATGAAGTACAATTCGGAAAATATTGCGAGTTAAATGGAATATCTCACAATTTCTCCGCTCCTCGTACTCCACAATCAAATGGCGTAGTAGAAAGAAAAAATAGGTCACTACAAGAAATGAGTAGAACTATGTTAAATGAACAATCCATCCCACAAAAATTTTGGTGTCACGCCGTAGATACATCAACTTATATTTTAAATAGGGTATCAATTAGAAGAATTCTAGGAAAAACTCCTTATGAGTTATTAAGAGGTAGAAAACCAAACTTAAGCTACTTTAGGGTATTTGGAAGTAAATGCTATATTTTAAACACTAAGGTCTATCTCACTAAGTTTGATCCAAAATCATATGAAGGAATATTTTTAGGATACTCACAAAATAGCAAAGCATATATAATACTTAACAAACACTCCATGAAAGTAGAGGAATCACTAAATGTAACATTTGATGAAACACCACCACCTCCTAAAACATTACCCTTAGAAGATGATGATTTAGTCGAAGATGAAGCTATTGAGGTTAGTAAAACAAAACCCATAGGAAATGATAATGAAAACATTCACTTAGAAAATAACGAAATTGTCAATATTAAAGAATCTAGATCACATCCATTAGATAATATAATAGGACATCTTAACCAAAGAACCCTTAGATCACAAGCCCAAGATAAAAACAATTTCTTTTGTTTCCTCTCAGCAATAGAACCTAAGAATATTAGCGAGGCTTTAAAGGATGAAAGTTGGGTTATAGCTATGCAAGAAGAATTAAATCAATTTAAGGCTAATGATGTTTGGGAATTAGTCCCAAATCCAAAGGATATGACCATCATAGGAACCAAGTGGGTATATAGGAATAAGTTAGACGAGAATGGAATAGTTACTAGGAATAAAGCTAGGTTAGTTGCCCAAGGTTATAATCAACAAGAAGGAATTGATTATGACGAAACTTATGCCCCCGTAGCTAGACTAGAATCGATTAGGATATTACTTGCCTATGCTTGCGCCCTAGATTTTAAGTTATTCCAAATGGATGTGAAAAGTGCATTCCTTAACGGTTTTATCAATGAGGAGGTATATGTGGCACAACCTCCAGGATTCATTGACTTCGCAAAACCTGATTATGTTTATAAGTTAAAGAAAGCTTTGTATGGACTCAAACAAGCTCCCAAAGCTTGGTATGATCGATTAAAAGCTTTTCTTATTAAACATGATTATTCCATGGGAATGGTAGATAACACTCTTTTCACTAAAAGGAAAGACCCAAATCTCATCATTGTCCAAATATATGTTGACGACATTATATTTGGATCGACTTGTCAAGACATGTGTGATGAATTTGCCAAAATCATGCATGATGAGTTTGAGATGAGTATGATGAGTGAACTTAACTTCTTCCTAGGATTACAAATAAAACAATTAGAAGATGGAATATTCTTTAACCAATCTAAGTACATTAAGGAAATGCTTAAGAAATTTGGCCTAGAAGACTCAAAACCCATGAAAACTCACATGTCTACGGAGGTAAAGCTCACAAAGGACGATGAAGGTGAGTCCGTAGATAACACCAAGTATAGAGGAATGATAGGTAGTTTACTATACTTGACGGCAAGTAGACCCGATATCATGTTTAGTGTCTGGCTTTGTACCCGTTTTCAAGAGGATCCCAAAACCTCTCACCTAGAAGCGGTTAAGCGTATCTTCCGATATGTTAAAGGCACTATACACTTAGGATTATGGTATCCTAAGGAATCTGGCATAGAAACCATTGTCTATGCGGATTCGGATCATGCGGGAGACTACGTAGATAGAAAGAGTACTAGCGGTATTTGCACGTTTATGGGATGTTGTCTAACATCTTGGTTTTCGAAGAAGCAAACCGCTCTTGCTATTTCTACCACCGAAGCCGAATATGTAAGCGCCGGAAAGGCATGTCAACAAGCACTATGGATGAAACAAGCTCTCGTAGACTATGGCATTAGGTTAGAAAATGTCCCCATTATGTGCGATAACAAAGGTGCGATAGATTTAAGTAAAAATCCGGTGCAACACTCTAGGACTAATCACATAGAAATACGTCACCATTTTCTTAGGGATAATGTACAAAAAGGAAATATATCTATAGAAAAGGTTGCATCGGAAGACAACATTGCGGATATATTCACAAAACCCCTTAAGCGTGAATTTTTCAACCACTTGCGTTTAGGATTAGGAATGATGGAACAAGTTGACTAAATTACACTCAATTAATTCAAATTTATACTTGCATGAAAATTTATTTTTCTTCCATTCCACCTTTTCTGAGTCTAGGAATCTATTTCGCACAAAACTAAAGATTGAGAAGATTTATTTTCTTTGCATAAATTTTTTTTTTGTAAAACTCAATCAATTTTCTCTAAAAATTATTCTCACAATCTAGGAATCACATGAAGATCATTTTCCTTGCATTGTTGACTAATTCTAAAAACATTGTATTTCAAAATCATGCATAAACTCTCACATAAATTGTCAAGGTATATAATCTAATATATGTCTTTGACATTCATGATCGAGCAAAAATTGAATCAAGGAGATCATTTGGATTATTTCTTAGGATAGTTATTTCTTTTTTCTTCTAGGAGTCGAAACAATCACAACTTCACATTTGTTGCATATAGACACTCACTAGGACAAATTCACTAGTAATGGTGTCATCTTGATCCATCATTAGTTTTTCACTCACTAATTGCCTTTGCCTTTAATCTAAGATAGGTGCCTTAGGAAGCTTAAGTGTGCTTGCCTTTACTTACCTCCTATTGCTTATTATGTGCTGATTATTTGCTCTTGTGCCTATGTGTTTTTGCATGCATGATATTTAATGATTAGATTAGATGCTATATTGCCTAAAGGAATTAAACTTGCTTGAATCTAAGTCCAAAAACACAACCTTTCTGCAAATTTTCTGCCAAAAACCCAATTCTGGCAATCTGAAAATCACCAGATGGGCGGCCCCTTTAATTATGTAAGGCGGCCCCCTTAATTTTAAGGGGACCGCCCCTAATTAAGGGGACCGGCCATCTGATGGACGAGTTTACAGAATCTTTTCTGCTTTTTAGCCCATTTCAACCTACATTTCCCATTTTTCACCAACACATTTTGTCCTAATCCCCCAAACAAACCTTATCCATCCTTAAACACACAAATCTTACACTATAAATATCCCCATCCTCAAAACTCTCCATTTATCCCATCATGAACTCTCCAAATAAACCAAAATCAAAAGCCTCAAGGCTAGCAAGGATGACGGAAAAACCCGTTTGGCGAAGAAAAAGCCCTCGAAACAAATCCATCATCATAAATGAAGTTGGAAGTCATTCCACACCCCCAACTTCTTACTTCCCAAACTTTGCATCAAACCAACAAGGTCATTCATTTGATCCTCTTTACAAACCATACAACATTGGCCAAACATCTTCCTTCAAGCCAAACTACACACCTCAACCTCCAACCACTTATAATGATCTATACAAGTTTGATCAACCATCAAACTACAATTCCAACTACACAAACCCAACTCTTCCATACCAAACCTATGATCCCCTCCACATTGCCACGGAAAAACAAAAGTTCCGTGATGAAATAAACCAAATCCATGATCTTAGTGATCTCCTTGCTATGCATCTTGCACAACGCAACAAAGGGCAACCTCCATCATCACCCTATGCAAATTGCCTTCCCCACTCTCTCAATTTGGATCAAGTTACAAACCACACTCACTTTTGCCCTTGTTGCATATTCCTTCAAAAACAAATCCTCTACTTGAGTGAAGATATTTCTTGGATTGAATATCTTCTCACTCATAATCATCCAATACCACCCTTAACACGATACAACATTGTGAGATCCACTTCTTCCCCTCCATACTCCACTCCATATCCCTCTTAATCAAATATCTAAGCTTTATGCTTATGTCTCCCTTCAAGCAAATAAAACAATCAACCATGGGTTGCAAGCAAGTCCAAGTGCTCTCTTAGGCAATATAGGACTATGTCTTTTCTTTTGTGTTATTTTTATCAATATGCTTCAAGCATATTGAATGTCGTAATGCTTATCATTTCTATAATGCTTGAATGAATCTATGTTTAGTTGCATAATTGTTGCCTTGCATATATGTGTATCTTGCTTTCTTCAAATATTTTTGTAGCAAAGATCTCCATAGCTCGTCCCCTTGGTGCTCTCAAATGAGGGGGAGCATTCTACCCATTTAAACTTCCCTCGTGAAGCTTACTCGGCTTAACCTTTTTAATTTTACAAAAAGGGGGAGAAGAGAAATGTAAACTCTATAATACTTGTCTAAAAACAATTTTTAGATATATTGAGTTTAAGGTTTTGTAATAATCAAAAAGGGGGAGATTGTTGACATAAATAATGCCTAAAAACATTATTAACATGTTATCAATATCTCTATGTTTTAATTATCACAAAATATAAACTCATAGAACTAAAACTTGTGACATAAACAAGTATTTAGTGATTAATATTTCTCTTTACATCCAAATCACTTAAGGTATGAATAAACAAAGTGTTTAGTGCAATTTATGATCAAAGGGGTATTTAATTAACTAATGCAAAGTTTATTTAATTATATAAACATATTATATATTTTTGAAAAACACTTTTGGTAATAAAGAAAAATGTTTTATTCATAGTAAATATATGAATTCAAATTTTTAACCAAAATCAGTTTGTTTTTCACCAAATAAACTTTCCCCACTAAAAGACAAAGATTCTGGCCGTTTTAGCTGGGCGGCCCCCTTAAATATAAGGGGCGATCCCCTTAAAATTAAGGGGACCGACCTTGATTTAAGGGGACCGGCCACGCTCCTCTGTCAGAATCTTTTGCCTATAAATACCACCTTAAACCTGGATTTTTTCCTCACCTTTTGCACTACAGAACTTTCTGTTCTAGATCTCTATTTCCAATCTATAAATCTTTTGATCATACATTCTTAAATCTTTGTTTCAAAGTGATCCAAACATCATCCCATCAAGTGCAAGAGAAGAATACTTCTATCCCTCAAAACAAGAAGTATTACAACTTGTTGTGATCTCCACATCTAAGTTGTTAATGTATCATCATTGTTATTATTTCATTGTGTGAATAGTTGTGAATATTTGTTAGAAGATAGTGTAGTTTGATATATAGTGTGATTGGTTAGAAGAATAGTTGTGAAGAAGATAAGTTAGGAAGAAGATTGGTGTGTAGAAGTATAGGTGTGAAGAAAATTGGTGTGTAGAAGATTGGTGTGAAGAAGTGGTGTGACTAAGTAGTGAATAGGTGTGAACTAGTTGTGTAGAAGTCGTGATCAAGTTGTGAAGCTATTGTGGTGTGTAAATTGGTGTGTAAGGTTTTCTCCGCCATAAGGGAGCTTGTTGATATAGTGAAGAAAACTCTCGAGTTAGGTGCTCGGGGAGTGGAGTAGGGCAAGGAAGGTGACCTTGTAGCCGAACCACTATAAATCTCTTGTCTCTTGGTTCGATCTTTCCAACCCTTATCTATTTCTTTACTTATGTTATTATTGCTTTATCGTACATACTTATTGTTGTTCATATTGTGCACGACTTGATTTCATATAGCATCGAATCTATATTCTATAAAACAAAGAAAACTTTTAAACAAAATTTTATAACATTTTAAAAACGACGTAAAACTATTCAACCCCCCCTTCTAGTTTTCCACATTTTTCTTGCTCCCCCTCAAACTGTGAGGGAGGTTGTTATGTGTCAGATTTGAAGAGTTTGCAAAAGATTCGAAGTTTTAATGAAAACTCTTTGAAAATTTACTCATTCTGACACATAACCATCACAAATCTTGCTTTTGTATTGTACAAAGTGTGGGGAGTTTTGATGATACATAAAGTTTTGAGAAATCACTCTCCCCCTCAATCAATGACGGATGTTAGAACTTAAATATTTTCATAAACTATTAACGTCATTGATTGAGTGAAAATTTTTATCAAACTTTTGAGTTCAATTTGATTTTCATTCAAAATTTCATGGTACCACCAAGTTTTGCACAAACACTTTCCGGAAAAATCATAGAAGGGAAAGTATTTGGCGATAAAAAGAAGACTTCTCTTCTTTATCAAGAAATAATGCACTGAAATGTACATTAGATCGAGGAAACAAGGATGTATAGTAATCCATGCCCAGGTGAACTTCACCTGGTAAAAGGAACAGCCGTCTTTTTGGCGACGTGTTTTCCCCATTTTGAAAAGCGGGTTGCTATCTGAAGTAATAGCAAACCATATTTTTGAAGACCGGGTTGTAGCCTGAAATGACTACAAGCCATAGTTTGAAGTTCGGGTTACAGCCTGAAGTGACTGTAAGCCATAATTTTTTAAAGAATATTTTGTGGAACGACATGTTTTAGAAAAAAACTTTATTTGAAACCGAAAAACTCTTGCTCAAGCATATGTATGAATCCGTGTCATTATTGAATGACATTTCTAGAAACATACATAATATTGATTCTACAAGAGACATGTCGTGAGAAGAATATTTATGTATTTTTTGTAATTTTATATTTTTCTATTTTCCTTTTTGTGTTAATATTATATACAGATGGTATGTGAATAAAGAAGAGTATATATATATATATATATATATATATATATATATATATATATATATATATATATATATATATATATATATATATATACAGATATATGTACAATATGTAGAATAGGATATACGATAGGGAATAGAACTGTTTATAAGGATACACAAAGAGAGCCACAAACCAATAACAGTACAAAACAGTCACCACATCCAATACACATAAATATGACTCTGAACCCCACCACTGATCACATCATTCAGTACGTTGTAGAAGGCGGTAGTCCCCATCACGAACTCTGCCACCCACGTAGCACTCCAGGCTACGGAAGATTCTTCGCAACTTCAATCTCTTGCGGATACCAGCCGAAACCTCTTGTTCCGTGTTAAGTCATCGGCAGTCCAGTGATTGGTATAACGTCTAGTTCCATGATCATAGACATGGTATTGCTTTACTCTGAAGTCCAACGCCTCTTCGACCATACGTAAGGTACCGTCGCTGAACTTGTGTATTTCGTTGAAGCGCAAAACCATAGGAACGTTGTATTTGTCACGAAATACCGTTGCCAGGGGAGATTCTATGACTGTAAAGTCAGCAACCCGTTCCAGAGTATTGACATTCCATAGAGGTCGTGTAAGGTTGAGCTGGGATTGGTAGCTTTCGATGCCAAGCTGAAAGTCTTCTACCCGTTTCCTAATGACGATACCCCTGATCCAGTGAAGTACGGCAAACACAAGAGACTTCTTTTCTCATGAGGGTAGATGATGCAGCTTTCCTTGAAGATGGAGTAGATACAGATCCTCGAAATCATTAGGGCGTAGGTGTTTGAAGTCCCCTTCGGATATGATGTAGTCCTTGAAGTCAGCTCGTCTGAGTGTTATGTTCTTGAGGTAGTCATATCCATAGATGGGATGTATATGTACCTTAACCACACTGATGATTTGAAGAGGTGAACGAACAGACTTTCGGTCACCTTGAGCTTGAAACCGATCTATGTAAAATTGCTGCTTCTTCAGCCACCAGTGAGAAATGCCCAGAGATGCCGAGATGTCGTAGTCACATTCTTGAGTACTCCACATGCTTTCGGGGACAAGCTGTTCCAACCCGACATCAGAATAGAGGGCAACTTTCATCTTTGTGATGGACAAGGCCGACTTGCATTGTCTACTCCCAAGCTTAAGATATTCGAGGTCTTTGTTGAAGAAGAATTCAGCTTGGATAGTAACATTTCCAGGAGGTCCACCCAAAGGAAGTGGAATGTTGTAATTATACTTCATGATCCCTTCATCCACAATGTCATTGAACATTTTGTGGCACTCCTCCATCTGGTATTGGAGATGATTAACATCCTTATGAAATGCTTTGACAATGTTGAAGGTTGGACCTTCCAGGTCTTTCTGAGTGAGCCTTGAAAGACCACGCTTCTTGCAGAACCATGTGATGAATGTTCCCATATCACCAGTTTGGGAAAGTAGAGAATCTTCTGAAGGAGGGACGAAACTGGTGGTGATGGCATTGATCCAGTTGTTATCATTGGTTGGCAAGTCGGAGGAAGGAATCGTCCAGTCAGGTTCAGGTGATTGTGGTTGGTTGTCATCTGGTTTCCACCCTGTCTCTTTGTCAGCCTTGGTTAAGAGAACATGCGGTGGATCATTGGGGTCACTTCTGGTGAATGATTTCCACCATTGTCTCCCAGGGATGTGAGTTGTAGATGCATCATCTTCATCGTCATCAGAAGAATCAGTGAGTTGAGGAGCGATAGATGCTTAATTAAAGACAAGATCATCATGGACATGAGATGCAATAGAGGTTGCACCAGCGTAAATAGTAGTCCAAGCAGCATACTTAACTTGTTTGGCTTGTTTGGAAGGAGTTGACTTGGTTGACTTGTCAGTTTGATGTTTTTGAGATGGTGATGAGGTGGGTTGTGATGGTCTGCTAGGAGCATGCGACCTACCAGGCAGAGAAGGAGTGCCTGATGGACCAGATGCCCCAGCAGGTGATGGAGGTAGAGGTGGTTGAGGAGGTGATCCAGATGGTGGCCTGGGATGACCCTGACACATCTGTTTTCTTTTTCTTTCAATTTCCATATCCCTGGCGTGTTCCTCAGCATCATCTTGTTGAATTGAGGCCTCCAATGCATTGTACAGTCTGACATGAGCATTGTGTCCTATATGTTGACCCTGTTGATACATGCTGTGCTGCAGAATGATCTTCATGTCATTGATAGGTAGGTCTTTGAATCTGGATCTGAGGGGAGCTTCAAGAGCAATGTTGACCGCTTCAGCTACCTGTTCGTTGATTACCTGAGATACTTGTCGTTCAAGGTCAAGATGCTCCAACTTGTATAATCTGCTGCCGTGATTAGTAATAGTTTTTGGCAGATTAAGGTTAACAAGGGTTTGAAGTAAAGAGGCATGCTTGTCCAACTTCTCATGAATGGTGAGGTTATCTTGAACAATATCAGCTGTCATACCAGCTAAAGTGTTCATATCCAACTTCTTCTCAGTGGTAGCAAGAGCGGCAGATGCAGTAGGTTTCTCTTGTGTATTAGCTGCTTGTGGGGTGTCGTTGTTGTCAGGACCAGCAGTAGGAGTTGGTGCAGACTTGGTAGGAATGGTGGAGTTGTCTTGCTCAATAGGCACATCAACCATTGACACAACTTCTCCATGCTCATCACCAGACTTGTCACCTTCAGCATCATCCGGCTTATCCACGAGGAATTGATCACCAAAAGTATCCAGATTCTTGTACGATGCCAGCGTACCAGTAGGGCTGTCAGGTTCCACGGCGAGCTTAGGATCATCAATTTTCAGTTTGAGGTTACCTTGAAGATCCGGATAAGCAGTAGAAACAAACTCGTCATCGAGTAGATCAACAGGACGTACAGACTCAACAGGTTTGTCCTGTACTGGTTGGTGGCTGGTTACATCTTGTGTAGCGAAGTTAGATTGATCACCTTTGGGAGCAGAGCTGGTGTCAGTCTCAGAACTGCTTGATTTAGCGGGTTGCCCAAGACTTGGTGATGGGGCATTGTCTGAAGAAATCTTTGCAGATGAGGATGTTGGTGAACGTTTTTTGAAGATATACTTGGAGCTGGTTGATTTGGAGGCAGGAGATGATATTTTCAATAAAGTGTGTGCCGCCAGTTCTTCTTTGGCAACATCCTTGCCTTTTCCTACCACGTGCTGGATTTGTAAAGCTTTATCTGACCCAGGTTCTCTAATGTTGACCCCACTGACTGGTGGAACAGGTGGCATATATGCATCCTTTAAGCTTTCAGCAGTTGCCATTTGTACCATTTCTTCTTCTGTGAGAGGCAACTGTGTGGTGCAAGGTGCAGCTTTGGGATCTTCAGCACTTGGTGGTTTATTCTTTGTGCTGGTTCTTTTGCCACCTGTGGTCTGCTTAACTCTTTTAGTGCCTTCAGAGGACGCAGCTGAGGTAGTACCACCCTTGCGTTTCTTGGATGCAGATCTTACAGACTTAGTGGATAAGGAGGGCTCATTAGCTGATGCTTCCCGACTTGTCTTCAGAAGTTTAAGGTATTCCTCGTAATATTGAGCAGTCAGTGTATCACGAGTGAGAAGGGCAGTGGGAATGTCCATGCCGAAGATGATCTCGCCTGTGCTCTTAGAATCATACTTGAGGAACCCAACTGGATGTTCATCAGTGGGTTGATGAAGAGGGGATTCGTATCTAGGGTGGAATTTTAGAGATCATTGAAGGCTAAGTATAATCAGCTTGGTGAAGCGAATGCTTGGAATCACGAGCTTGGCTGATCTTTTCTTACCGTCTTTGTTCGTTTCAAGGTTTGCCTTATCGACCAAGAAAGAGTGAATGGACTAACTAAATTCCTCCCAGATCCGTTCAGCAAAGTTGATGTTCACACCGTTAACAATGCCCAAGAGAATTTGTAGAGATGGAGCTCTAAGTCTTTCATACCCCGATGTTTTGCCAGTCAGACACAGGTTGATGAGGCTTGCAATTGCTCTCCATGGTTGATAGAGGTCTTGTGTGATAACCGTGGAAAGCGTATACACTTGAGTGGGATACCCAAGTTCATTGACAAAGTCAGTAAGGGTAGCGGGGTTAGGTGAGGGAGTATATTCAACATTATCACCCGTTGGCAATATCTGCAGTGCACTGCCAAGAGTTTCCATGGTGATGTTCACCCAATGCTCATCCAGCTGACACTTGTAAGTATTGGTAGCTCTATCAAGGCATATAGTGTTCCAGAACTGTTGGATATAGATGGAGGGGATTGAGGAGGATGCAGTAAAGGCATTGAAGAAGGTGGTGTTTTTCAGTATGTCCAGTGCCATTCTGAATATAGGATGATTCTGAGGTCTATCTGTCTTAACATAGAAATTGCTTTTTCCAATGGGTACCCACTTGTTGAAAGGCAGAATGTCATTGTCAGATCGAACGGGTGGAGCCAATTGACCTTCGGGAATGGGTTCTGCCATACTAGCTTCATTTGACACAAATCAACAAGGAAAGCAAACCATGTGACAATGAGTGTTAGTAACTAGTGAGACCTTGTCACCAAATGGTAGGGCCAAGAGCCTTGTTAGAAAAATGATAGGCACACATGAAGAAAATCGTTCATCACATAAGGTAGCAATTAGTTCAACCAAGACCGAGTGCCAATCATGCCAAGCAATGCATAGATAATACAACACCTATTTATTAACACACAAGCATTGTACACCTAATTTGTGCTAGACAAAGTGGGTCACTATAATTTTCAGCTAGAGTTAAACGTAGAACCATTAACCGCAATCTCAATTAACCTCAAACACCAGTTAATCGCAAAGACATAATCTCAAAGCAATCGAATCGCAACAAGTCAAGATAAACGCAAACAATTAAGCAGCATTTCATTTTTAAACGCAAGAGCAGGTAACCGCAAAACAATTTAACCGCAGTCCGATAAACTCAACCAATTTAATCGCAGACGCAAGTTAAACGCAAGATTAAGCTAACCGCAATTGAGGTGCTACGCTAACCGCAGTTAAGGTTCTAAGCTAACCGCAATGGGGAACAACTGCTAACCGCAATCAAGAGCATAACCTAATCGCAGTCAAGAACATAAGCTAACCGCAGTTAGGAGTCTATTCTAAACGCAGTTAAGAACCTATGCTAACCACAGTCCGTAACCTTTATTAACCGCAGTCAGGAACACACTAATCGCAGTCAAGAACACAAGTTAATCGCAGTAAAGAAAAACACCACAAGCTCCGATACAACCCGTCAAATCATACAATAAACACCATGGATAACACCAAGATCCCTCAATCAAGATAAGTAACAATGCACATCCCTACACAAAGCTTAAGGTACTACGCAAGGTATTACCATTCTAACTGCAACTCAATCGATACCAAAAACTCACAAACACAACCATAAACATCACACAACTGTAATTAAAGAGCGATTAAATGCATTGAAAAGCAAGCGTGATCTAACCTATTGACAAATAAACGCAATATACACGAGATATCAGGTAACGCAAGATCCCACCTAAAAGAACGCAACATGTGAGAAAACGAGATCATGTAAAGTTCTTGTGAGAAAGAGGTTAGGCACACGACTTACCAATCAACAAGCAATCACAGCAAACAATTAAAACTTAATTGCAATTAACGTAAGTAGGGGAGCGAGTGAGATTAGATAGCAAGAGATGTTTGTGGTTAACTTCTTAAACGCAAAAGAAAAAGAAAAAGAAAACTTCTTAAATATGAGATGGGTTAACTTTGACTTATTGACACAACCAGTCCTTGTACTTCATGACTAAACATTAGACAAAGGAACATGTGTGCAAGATAGGTCCCTGAAGTTATGAGAGATACCTAATTTGATTTTCAGTATGTGCATATAGAACCATGGGGTCATACAACAGACTACCTAAAGCAACACATTACATGAAGAGCAACCTTATAGACACACGGTGTAGCAAGAAAATATATACAGAAAGATAGCATGAAAGTAAAGTGAATGAAAATAACAAATACTCTACATGAACACAAGCTACAGACATAAAGTATATACAGGGAGTGAGTTAGTAAGTAAACAGAAGAATTACGAGTCCTGAAAGGAATTAGACAGGAGTCCACATGATGTCATCTCACATGTGAGTAGACATATCTCCAGTCGTAGGAGATGTCAGTGTCTTAGGAAGCCACACACAAGTTTTAGTTGACCTGTTGTGTAATCCCTTTGTAAGACCTGTATCAATGGTACACACATGTGACCATTTGTGACCATTCATCACGAATGTCCTTCCAGTTGGTATCCATATCCAAGAAGATCTAAGCGTGTATGTTGTTTCATGCATAGTGACATTCTTGTGATGAGCTGTTCTATGGTCATATTTCCTTGGTTTATGTTTCAAAGGTTTTACAGGTTTAAGACCATCTGATTTATGAATTATGGGTTTGGAGCACACAGACTTAGTCAAAGCACTTTTTTTATCCACTTAAGAAACACGTCGAGTATTCGAGAATTTAGGTCTTTCAGAAATAAACGCATTTGGTTATCTAATGGTAGTTCGATAACCAACAATTTTTAAGACAGGTTTTCCCAAGATAGATGGTTTTGAAAGATTGAGGCTCATTTGACTCTTTGAAACATAACTTGGCATGGTGTGCTCACCGGGAATTCTAGGACATGAAGTCAGACATTGAACCGAGAAATCATTGTTTTTAGTAAATTGTGGAGTAATCAGATTGATGTTCTGATGAGGTGAAAAATGAACCACTTTTAGGGGGTCATTTAAGCCCATAATTGAATTTATTTGATCAAATATTGCCCTAAATCGTTCCTTTTGTGATTTTAGGTACTTTGGGAGAGAAATCTGGAAAAGGAAGCAATTCGGACGTTTTTGGAGCATAAAAGTGAAGAAAACGCCAAAGTCTTAATTTTCCTTGCTGGGAACAGTAGGTGACGGCGTCAAGAGCAACATCCTGACGGCGTCAAGAGTAAATTGCATGACGGCCCAGTACAAACATGAAGGCGTCACAAGTAGAGCGTCAAGAGTAAAACACGTGACGGCCTGGAAGACCCTAACACGTGACGGCGTTAGATGTAGATCAAGGCAGTCCGAGAAGTATTTTGGCGGCGAGATGACGGCGTCACCTATTTGGTCTTGACGCCGTTAGCCTCAATTTCCTATATATAGTTTTCTAATTTTCATTCATAAAAAAAGAGAAGTTTTGGAGAAACCCTAAGGCCGAACCTATTACGAATTTTACAGGTTTTTCAAGGGTTTTCAGCCCTTGAACCCTTTCATGTGTAATTGAGATAAGTGTTCTTCTAATTCAATCAATATGTCTATGTGTTGGTTGTCTATATCTTGTGCTTGTCTTAATTCCACCATGCTAGGCTAGATCTATCTTGTGTTTGCTTAGATCTAATGAAACCTAGATGTTAATTATGCGTTGATTACTTGTTTATGGTTGTATTGGATGAATGATTTCGATGTTAGGCTTAAGAAAACTGGCAGATCTCCAAATGGTAACATGCTTGAACGTGACGTGCACTAGGTTTTATTGGTTGTATTTAATGCATGAGTAAATTCTAATGATCTCATGTTAGGAGCTTCTTAGCCGGCTCGACATAGGAGTGAAGTAGGCACTCATAGGATTGGGGAATTAAGTGCGCCACCTCATGAATGGTATTAAAGAATACAATCCGTCATCCACGCAACTATAACAAGTAATTAACGTGTAAAAGATATCTAGGGAGTAGTGAAATCTAAGTAAACACAATTTCTCCACTTATTGCTCACAACCTTAGTTTAATTTAGTTTATTTTCATTTCAAGTATTTTATTTTGATTGCATCTTTAGTATTTGGTTAGTTGACTAGCAACTAATTCCGCCCAAATCCTTCAAACCTGAGATTTTTACTTGCTTTCTAAAAAATATAAAAGTACAAAAATAATCATCCCTCATCTCTAGAACTAGTATTTAGGTTTTCTAATCCTAGCGACACTATTCCTAGCTGAACGATCAATCCCCCGGTACTTGTCACTATACTATACTACAACGATTAGGTACACTGCCTGGTGGGGGTTGTAAGCTTTTCGAGATCCCTTGAGAGGTAAAGCCTGGTGCAATCCCTACGCATCAAGTTTTTGGCGCCGCAACCCGGGGAATAGTTGTTGTCTAGGTTAGAATCTCTTTTTATTAGGTCTACTTGCTAGATTCCTTTCTAGTAAGATTTTATTTTTATTTTTAGGTTTTCTTTAGACTATCTTATTTCTTTGTGTTTTTGTTCGTAACTCTTCACCACCCGACATCATGGATGATGGGAACATCTTTGAACCCGTCATCCCACCACAACAAAACCCACCACTAGAACCTCTTAGGCCCCGAACCTTAGGAGAGTATTCCCGACCTAGCCACCAAGGCTACAGAAACACCATTGAGCTCACCGGAGCCAATGTGACCCCCTTGCGATCCGACACCATCCGGTTGGTGCAAAGCGGATGTGCATTCCATGGACTTCGTTCCGAAGATCCAAACCAACATCTTAAGGACTTCCTAAAAATCGTAGATTCCATAGACCTAGATGTTGAAACTAGAGAGACAACCCGATTACGCCTATTCCAATTCTCTATAAGGGATCAAGCTAGTCAATGGCTTGAGCGTTTACCCGCGGGATCCATCACCACTTGGGATGATCTCACCACTCGTTTCCTTGCTCACTTTTTCCCACCGGGGAGAACTACTAAGCTTAGAAATGACATCTTGATGTTCCAACAATGTCAAAATGAATCTCTTTATGAAGCATGGACTCGTTTCAAGGACTTACTCCAAAAAGTCCCTCATCATGGCATAGATCTTTGGCTCCAAGTCTAAATCTTTTATGACCATATCGATCTCTCCACGAGGCGAGCCATTGACCAATCGGCCGGCGGTAAGCTACGTGATCTAAGTGCGGAACAATCATGGGAACTCATAGAAGATCTTGCTCTCTATGACAACAAAAGTTGGAATGATCCCCGTGATTTGAACAAAATGGTCAAGGCAATATCTTTGCCTTCGAACAACTCTAGCACTCCCGACCGTAGGATCATGGAACTTGAGGACCAAGTCAAGTTTCTCATGAAATCCTACGAAGCTCCTAAGCCTTCAAGCCAAGTGAACAAAATCACTTCTTCATGCGAATTATGTAGTGGTCCCCATGACACTCGTGATTGTGTGGAACTCCCCGGAACAGCTTTTGCGGACTACGCATCCACGCGTACCAACGAAGCGGGAGATAAGTGGTACACTTTCAAGCACGAGCCAAACCCTTACGGTGATTCATACAACCCCTCTTGTAAAAATCACCCAAACCTTAGGTGGAAACAAAATCAACCCAATTCTTCCAATCCGCCTAATCGTTACCAACCAAATGGTCCACCCTCCAACCGTACTTTCAACAACAATCCTTCTAACAACTATGGTAGTACCAACAATTTTGAAGGATTGATGTCTAAGTTCATGGCATCTCAAGAAGCTCGCATAGCTAGGTTTGAAACCGAATTCAACCAACAACAAACGCAGATGACCAACAAGATAGACAACTTGTTGAAAGCCCTCAACAACCAAGCATTAACTACACCTAGAAAGGATACTAGGGACACCAATAACGGAATCCAAATTAAGGACCCCTCATCATCTAAACATGTCCACTTTGTCAATGTTGTCACCATTAAGCCAATAGATAGGGAGATAGAAGAAAGTGACAAGGATGAAGTTGGAGTAGAAACCGAGACTAGGGATGAAAGTAGGGAAGTTGAGGTTAATAAGGAAAAGGGGTTAGAGGGAGTAGAAACTATAGAGAAGTACTTTGATAAGATGCCCACCAAGGAAGAACGGGAATACCATAAGGATTTATTCGATAGTCCCGAGAGACCATATATCCTTGGCACACCCCTTATCAAAATGGGATACCCCTCTAACATTAACATACCATGCAACATCGGGCATATGCATATATGGAAAGCTTACATCGATCCTAGATCTCCTGTTAACATCATGGCTAGGACTTATTACAATTGGGTGATGAAGAAACAACTTGATTTTAGGATGATGCCCAATAGGAATTTGATAAGTAATTTTGTAGGAAGAGTAAAGGGATTACATGTGATTATAGGCAATCTCACTTATGAGATCGATTTTATGATAGTAGAAGACACTCGCCCGGTAATAGATGCTTGCCTAAGCCAAATAATATTTGGAAAACCATTTGTTGAGGCCACTAGGATGAGTTATGATCCGACTCTAGGGATAGTTAGATTTAAGGAAGATAATGATGAGGTTGCCTACCAAATGCCCTACAAAATTGAGCAATACCGCCTCCTCTCTAATTTAAAAAAGGAACACAAGCAAGCGGCTTATTATAGGAATGATGATGATAGACGTAGAGGAGTAGAGTATGTAAAGAATAGGATGCTTGGTTTCTACAAAGAATGCTTGCAACTAGGTCCGAAATACAAAACTGGTTTAGAAGACGACCTAGAGATTGGAACCAATAATGAGGTCACGTAGTAACCCATGACCTTGAATCTAGCTACAAGACTCGTAAATAAAGAAAAGCGCTTCTTGGGAGGCAACCCATACTTTGTGTGACTTTATTTTGTTTGTTTGTTATTTGCTTCCGTATGCATGCTTTATTTTTATTGTTGGTAGATCACGTTTCTCAATTAATTAGTGGAAATACTTTACTTTGTTGTTTTGGCCTAGTCTTAACTCCACCTAAAAGTATTTTTGCAAAAGATAAGTGTAAGGGGAAACCCCAAATATGTTTTTAAGAAACAAACCGATCATGATTCTCCACAATATTAAGTGAACATGTATATTCGTATTTGTTAGAGTCAAATGCTTGTATTGAGTCATAATGAAGTTTTGCAGGATTTTCCAGGAAGTAAGACCAAGTTTTTCCAGAAATTTTCCGGAAACTTAACATAAGAATTTCTGCAGGTCACTTATGACGGCGTCACGAGTTAACTCTTGACGGCGTCACGTGTAAAAATCTGGAAATTTTACCGGTTTTGTTTTTCTAATGGAGTTTTACGGTTTTTGTGAATTATTAAGTTTTATAATCTCCAGGAAATCTGCAAACTTTATTCCACAAGCATTATATCTTGTCTTGTTTTCTAGGATTTAGTAACTTATATAGATTGCCGCCGATTTTATGCGAGGTTGTTTTGTTTGTTTTCTCAGGATTTACAGGTTATGTATGACAAGAAGATGATTTATATTCTGGAAGGGAAGCTTCGATTGTTCATTTTCTTGGAGGAAGATTTAACCTGGCCACCATATTATCCATACCGAGCGAATCAGGGGAGTATTTGATTTCATTCTTTTTACTTAATTAACTTTTACATTCTTTAGTGTAAGGGGAGGGTAAAATGATGATTTCCCTTGAGTTTGTTTTGTTTAATGGTAGATGTGTAATAAAACTATGAGAAATACTTGTTAGTGCAATTTTAGCGCCAAATTTAAAAATTTTTACAACATTTAGGAGTGAAACTTTAGCCATAGCAAGCGTCTCATGGATAGGAGATTGTATGACTAGCACATAACCGTATATTCAGAAATATTTTCCACCCAAATATGTGAGGTTCGCCTTTAGATTTGATAGGAAAAGCATTTACTATTAGTGCTTATGAGTGTACCGGTAGCATTTAAATTCTAGAACTTGCGTTAGTGATGCATCCCGAGACCGCTAGTGAGACTACATTCGTGTAGTAGGATTTACTACATGATAAGAGGCATTAGGATCACCCTTGTGTTAAACCCGTATTATAATTACTTGACCATTTAAGTCATATTACTTGGCTAGTTAAGTCAACTAATTTTTCCCACACCCTTAGCGTTGTACTCATTTTTAGTACACGAAACCCCTAGTACACCCCTCTGAGCCTATCTTTTCGTTTCTAACTTTAAGCATCTTACTTAAAAGAAGAATTTGTTACACCTCACTTAAATGTACACCCAAATCGCCTTAGCCTCCCGTGTATGCGCTCATTTTTAGTGCATTATTGTTATTTGTTAAACCCTAAGTTAACTATCCAATTGATTACATGGTTGCTAAGTCGAGTCATATCCTTGTACATATTGTTTTGGGACGATTGGGACTCATGGGTAAAGTACTTATTTTATGGAATAATGGGGAAGAACATCATTTTATTACCCCCGTATGTACGTTAATCTTAAAAGTACTCCAAGTGTTTTGATTTTCTTAATTCGAGTCATTAGATTAGTTTATTGTAAAGTATGTAAAAATTCAAGTGTAAGGGGAATTTACATTCCCTATGATGTATTATTTTGGATGGTAGGGTAAGAGTGTATGCAAAAAAAAAAAAAAAAAAAAAAAAAAAAAAAAAAAAAAAAATCGAAAAAGTAAGAAAAAGAAAAAATATATAAAAAGAAAAGAGAAAAAACATGCGGACTACCATCCCTTTTTATTCTATGTTCATTTTATGTTTTTGTTATTTTTCATTTATTAGCTTAAGTCGAGTCTAGTCTTGGCTTAGCAACGCCATATTGTACATGTAATTAACCAAGACTGTTAACTCGCCACCAGTAAAGACTGCCTATATCCAACAAAATCGTGTATTTCATATCCCTACACCTAACGTTACAACCCTTTAAAAGACCTCTTTGATAGTTTATCCTTGGTGCTTACACCATGTGGTGGAGGTTTGATACTTTCCCAAGCCTATGGTAATCTATTTTGCTATGACAGGTAGTGAGAGATATCTTCCGTTTCCATAATGTAATTTATACTTTATTACACCCGAGAGATGTGAGTATCTAAACACTATTTGTGAGGTGCTTGTCTATGACCTCCGTGCTTGTCTTTGGTCTTTAGTGGAACGATTATTTGTTGTAATTACTTTTATATTAGTGTTAAATGACCCCTAACTTGTATTTTGATTAGAATAAAAGCGCATTTGCTTGAGGACAAGCAAATCTCAAGTGTAAGGGTATATGATGAGGTGAAAAATGAACCACTTTTAGGGGGTCATTTAAGCCCAGAATTGAATTTATTTGATTAAATATTGCCCTAAATCGTTCCTTTTGTGATTTTAGGTATTTTGGGAGAGAAATCTGGATAAGGAAGCAATTCGGACGTTTTTGGAGCATAAAAGTGAAGAAAATGCCAAAGTCTTAATTTTCCTTGCTGGGAACAGTAGGTGACGGCGTCAAGAGCAACATCGTGACGGCGTCAAGAGTAAATTGCATGACGGCCCAGTACAAACATGAAGGCGTCACAAGTAGAGCGTTAAGATTAAAACACGTGACTGCCTGGAAGACCCTAACACATGACGGCGTCAGATATAGATCAAGGCAGTCCGAGAAGTATTTTGGCGGCGAGATGACGGCGTCACCTATTTGGTCTTGACGCCGTCAGCCTCAATTTCCTATATATAGTTTTCTAATTTTCATTCATAAAAAAAGAGAAGTTTTGGAGAAACCCTAAGGCCGAACCTATTATGAATTTTATAGGTTTTTCAAGGGTTTTCAGCCCTTGAACCCTTTCATGTGTAATTGAGATAAGTGTTCTTCTAATTCAATCAATATGTCTATGTGTTGGTTGTCTATATCTTGTGCTTGTCTTAATTCCACCATGCTAGGCTAGATCTATCTGGTGTTTGCTTAGATCTAACGAAACCTAGATGTTAATTATGTGTTGATTACTTGTTTATGGTTGTATTGGATGAATGATTTCGATGTTAGGCTTAAGAAAACTGGCAGATCTCCAAATGGTAACATGCTTGAACGTGACGTGCACTAGGTTTTATTTGTTGTATTTAATGCATGAGTAAATTCTAATGATCCCATGTTAGGAGCTTCTTAGCCGGCTCGACATAGGAGTGAAGTAGGCATTCATAGGATTGGGGAATTAAGTGCGCCACCCCATGAATGGTATTAAGGAATACAATCCGTCATCCACGCAACTATAACAAGTAATTAACATGTAAAAGTATCTAGGGAGTAGTGAAATCTAAGTAAACACAATTTCTCCACTTATTGCTCACAACCTTAGTTTAATTTAGTTTATTTTCATTTTTAGTATTTTATTTTGATTGCATCTTTAGTATTGGGTTAGTTGACTAGCAACTAATTCCGCCTAAATCCTTCAAACCCGAGATTTTTACTTGCTTTCTAAAAAATATAAAAATACAAAAATAATCATCCCTCATCTCTAGAACTAGTATTTAGGTTTTCTAATCCTAGCGACACTATTCCTAGCTGAACGATCAATCCCCCGGTACTTGTCACTATACTATACTACAACGATTAGGTACACTGCCTGGTGGGGGTTGTAAGCCTCTCGAGATTCCTTGAGAGGTAAAGCCTGGTGCAATCCCTACGCATCATGTTCTCAGCATTTATCTGTTTGAGTGACTCACACAATTTATTACATTTTACTTTAAGATTCTCATTTTCAACACGTAATTTAGCCATTTTGCAATTAGTTTCATAAGCGTCGTATTTCCATTTGGCATCATTACATTGCTCATACATCTTGATCTGATTTTTAAGACAGTTGATAGTTGAGTCCTTGTCATGCAGCTGAGTTTTCAGATTGTTGATCATAAAATATTCATTAAGATCAGGCAATTCCGGATTTAGACACGGTTTGCAGTTTTGAAGACATTCTTTTTTACGTTGTATTTCAATTTCAAGTTCAATGCAATGTTTTTGTAATTGTGAAAACTTGTTTTGGAGTTGATTAAATGTCTCTTTTTCAACCATGTTCTGGTCCATAGTCTTGGAAAAATCAACTTTGAGACAAGGGCTTTCATCAAACAGATCATTTTTGAATCATCATACAGATCATTTTCTCCCCCTTTATAACACATATTTGTTGAATTAGATAAAGGTAATACACTGTTAGTCTGTTTCAACATGTTTGTGTTATAACAGGGATTACTTTGATCTGTATGGTGACCTACGTTAGATGGTGTATTGGATTGATCAACTGACAATACCTCATTGCTTGAGTCTGGTGTGAGTATGTTCTCCATAGTCTGGGTCACTACTTTATCAGAAGTGACACTCATATCATCTTCTGAGTGCATGAGTTCAGTGTGACAGACTTTGCATCCAGACACTCTCCATCCATTGATTTTGCATCCACCGTTAAACCCAAGCCCAAACTATCACATGCTTTGCCATCAAGTGTCTCAGCCTTGTCATCATATGCTGGTTCAAGTCTTTGCTGTCTCTCGATGTACTCTTTAACCTTATCCAAGTTTTGACATAGCTTATCTCTATAGTTGTCCACATCCATTTTTGTGTGGTCAGCAAAGCACTTCATAGTCATCTGACTGTCGTAATCATAGATCATGGAGGATTTGGAGTTAAAGAAGCTGTGCAGTTGTTTGCTGAGCACACATAGGGCAGCAGAGGATTCCTCATAAGATGTTACTTTTCTGACCAATTGTTGCCTCAGTTGATCCAAATTCAAGATCATAACTTCTGTGAATGTTTGAACATCTTGACCGAATAGCGTTATGAATGCACGTTCAAAATCCATTATGAATCCATTGCCTTCTAGTAACATAGAAATATGTGACTGAAGTGTTTGAAAACATTCAATGTGACATTCTCTTGCCAATTCCAGCAATTTGCTTGACTGAGGAGTCGCATTCTCTTTAGGGTCCGAGCATGACTGTGCACTAGGGTCTACATACGCAACTGGTCCTTTCATTTGTAAATGAAGCATACCATTCATATGAGAACCAAACTAACCACAAGTAAGGAGATGACCGCAAGCTGTGCTAATCACAAGACCTAACCGCAGAACACTTAATCGCAGAGGCAGGACACCCAAACCGCAAGATATGCAAACCACAAAGACCTAATCACAGAAAACTTAATCGCAGAGAGTAAATCGCAGTGAGTTAATCGCAGTAAGTTAACCACAATAATCTACCCGTAGACAACTTGATCGCAATAGTTAATCGCAAGATCTAATTGCAGTGCACAAAAATCCAAATCTGTCACTTTCCTTGCTATTTGTTTGTATTCCCAAAATAGTAACCGCAGTCAACCTAACCACAGATGATAGAACTTAACCGCAGCCAAGCAATAGAACAGTATACTTAACTGCAACTTAGAATTCCGCCCAAAATCCAATCCAAACTTTACGTAGATTAAAGATACGGTATAACCAACTAAAACACAATGCACAACTAACACTAATGATCATAAAAGTACATCACAAACACGTGAGATAACACATGAAGGATCAAACCAAGATGTTTTACAAGAAAGTGACTTCAAATTCACATAACCACACAAAACACCATCAAATTCGATTCTACAAGGTCCTAAGATGAAACCTTGGCTCTTGATACCAATTGTAGAATACTAACTATGTTGAAAACATGTATGATCTTATGTTATGTGGCGTTAGTGAAGTGAGGAGGGGAAGAAAGAAAGGAACCTTGAGAGAAAAAGGAAATATTAGATTGATATTAAGTGAAGATCCAACCCTCTCCACATGTGGAGAGGGGTATTTATACTTACAATAAAACGCCCACTCCTGGGCTGTGGATCAGGCATACAGTGGGTGAAGACCCGTCCTTCTTCCACGGTGTTACTTAAACTAATACTAGTTAATTAATAAACAAACTAACTATGAGCTAACTTAATGCTATTACAATCATTAGGTGACCGAGACTTTTACAGGAATATTTGTATTCCTAATAAACTTTGATCATTTTTAATTTGTTTTTGCTCATTTTGCATTTAAAATATATAAAACACAATCCCTGGGATATTTTTAATATTTTGATGACTTTTTGATTGTTTTTGTATGTTTTGCAGTTCAGATTTGATAAAAAATGATGAGTGTTTGAGCACTCATCAATGTTCATGAAATAAATGAAATGAAAATGAAAATAACCTTAACTCATGTTCTTAAGGTGAAGGAAAAAGAAAATAGCTAGTTCAAATTACATACACATCATTTATTTATTAGTGTCAAAGCTTTAAAAAAGGGCACATTGTAAACAAAATATCACTTATCTGCCAAAATAGGGTGAACATATTTTAAGAAAAAAATCATCTCATTTTCTCTTACAATTCCCTTTCTTTTCTTAAAATGAAGTGAAGAATTGAAAAAAAATAATAATAAAAATAAAAAAAAGACACATTTTTTTTTCATTTTTTTTCCTCAAATTATAACTCAAAAACACAAACACAATGGTTGAGAATATAAATAAGGAAGTCTAGAAAGATGCATAGTTGATTTGTCAAATACTCTATTAACTAAATATGGGTGTATTAACTTTTCATTTTTATTAGAGTTAATTACATAAATGGTTACTATGGTTTGTCGGGTTTTGCACTTTCAGTCACAAAAAGTTATTTTATTAGTTTTTTTCTTTAATTATTATTATTATTATTATTATTATTATTATTATTATTATTATTATTATTATTATTATTTCACTGGGTATAATCATTGTGGTTTGATTTTATTACGGACCCAAGCTAATTTCTTTAACCCCGTTAAAAAAGCCAGTTATCTCCATACATGTGACATTCACATGAGGGTAGCATTGTAAGTTTCTTTTCCCCTCTCTTTTGCTTCGTTATTTCCCTAGGCTTGAATAAAATAAGACATATGAAACTTAAAAATCACACACCTACCTTTTCATCTCCTCTGCTCACAACTCTATTACAAACAATTTCCTCTCAAAATAAATTTCATGTTATATGAGTGATTTGGCTATAATGGTTGATGTAAATGGATGTTCTCTTCGAAACGAAGGATAAACCTTTGATCCTAACAAAGCACACGGTATATTTTTAGGGCTAATTCAAATTAAACATTTTTAGCATTAATTCATCATGTGGCAATAATTGTTAATTTGTTGTTGTTGTTTATTAACTTACATTTTTATCATTTAAACAGGTAAGTCAAACCCTACACATTTTACATTGGAGTTACACCAGGGGGTTTTTTACAATGGTGTCTGGAAGGAGTTATATGAATGATAAATTATCTTGGTTTGATGGAGTTGATATTAATGTGTTTTCAGTCATTGAACTTAAAGATATGTTTACAAAGTTAGGTTATAAAGAAGAAGACACTATGTTCTTCCACTTTATAATACCTAATAGGGATTTAGATACTGGACTTATGCCTTTAGCTTGTGACAATGATGTTTTAAGTTTGGCAAAGTATTTAGGAAAGCATAAAGTGATTGAGTTATACTTGAAACTTTGGCTTTCTAGTTTAGACATATTTCATAAATCTACTAAGAAGACCAAAGTCACATTTGATGAGGGGTTAGACGTCCCACAATAGTCTAAGAATGTTTTGATAATACACAGACATGGCGAACTGAATTTCATATGTCAAATGATTTTGACCCTTTTTTTTTCTAAACAAAATAGTTCTAGTGGTGATGTAAGGGGTCAATCAAGTGGGGTGAATGTTGAATTAGATCAACCTAGAATTGATAAAGAAATAGGTCAATCTAGTGAGAATAAGAAAGATCAATTGCAGGTATGACTTTTGATTGGAATTTTTATTTGGGACAAAAGATTGCTAGCAAAGAAGTCATTAAGAAAATGGTTAATAAACTAGATGTTGAGGAAAGGAGACAACTACGCCTTGATAGAAATGATAAGACTTGAGTCAAGGGTATTTGTAGGGGTAAAACATCGGTTTATAGTGTATCGAGATAACTGGCTTTTTTAACGGAGTTAACTAAATTGGCTTGGATCTGTAACAGTATCAAACCACAATGACTAGACTCGGCGAAAAAAAAAAAAAAAAAAAAAAAAAAAAAAAACCTTCAATGATTGAAAGTGCAAAACCCGACAAACCAAAGTGACCATTTATATAATTAACTCTTTTAGTTTTTAATTTTTAGACTTAAACACAGAAGCAATTTTTTTTCCTCCCAAACATTTCTCTTTTCTACATAGCCACAAGGTCTTTTTGATACGATTAACATTTGTTTTAATAAGTGTGTGACTTGATTTTGTTTGTAGCATGTTATAAAGTATGGATATATACAGCGGCGGATGCATGCTTACTATATGGGGGTGGTGCCTTCCATGGCCAGACCAACAAGATGAGATTTTAGTGCATTTTTTGATTAATTAGAAGGGATTGTTTAACCAGTGTCCTTGGTTAAGAAGAAGGAGGGCCCACAAAAAAACACTAAAGAAATAATTAAAAAATTCAAGGACTCACATATTTTTAATAAAAAAATATTTTTTTAATACTTTTTTGTGGGTCCTCCTCCTTCTTAACCAGTGCCCTTAAGGCACTGGTTAGACAATCTCTAATTAGAAAAGTTTGTGTTCATTAACTACACTTTAACATCTTCTCAGTGAGCGTTAATTAGCAAAATCTTTTTTTTAAAGCATCTCCTACCAAAAACTCAAATTTCCCCCACAATATTCCGCGACCGGATATATATGTTCATCTTCAATATCACTTGTTCAAAGTACGCGATCAATCTCAACACTTGCTATTTACTTTTTTCATTCACCATAACTAATAAATATTGTACGTTTTAAACAATATAATCAATTGTGTCTTTACCCTCACCAGTTGAGCTTTCTTTATGTCCGGTTGTTGCCATGTAACTTTGGTTATAACCAATGGGCTTGTGGTCCACTGAGCACATCTTATTCAGTTAAGCGTGCCTAGTGGAGAGTAGTACCGGTTTGGGTGACCAAACCGGAAAGTCCTCCCTTGTGGACCACTGCCCTGTCGGTACGATTTCAAAGTCCTTCAATGAAGGTTTCAACCCACAAGGGTTCGAATCTGGAGAAGGCAAGATTTACTTCAATTTAAGTGTCGTGCCTTCGGGCGGCTTAAGTTGAAGGTTTTCCCCCATCGGGTTTCAAATTGGACTTAGATTTCCCCAATAAAAGTCAATTTTCAAAAAAAAAAAATGTAACTTTGGTTATAATATTAAACTTATGTGGTGCATATTTATTCGAAGAGAGATCGATAAATGATGCTGCAAACCTGCAACATTTATTACATTCCATTAATTGAATCTCATGAAATAAGTCTGAGCGTATATATCTAAAAGATCAATTATTGTACCTGTTAAATAACTAAATTCCAAAGAAAATATAAGACAATAATTCCTCCAAAACTTACTTTTTTACACTTTAGCTATCACTACTAAAAGTCACTAAAACTTTATCATACACCAACTTTTTATTCCTCGTCAACTATAACAGACACTTTAATAATTTATACACCTTATAACAAAAATCGTACACTTGTGTCACCTATACGAAATCAACGACCCATGTTTAACAAGATCATAAGGTGCCCACAATCCATCTAGTGGACATGCACGCATTGCATCCAACCTTAACCATGGCTTACCTTTACCACTCCAATGCAACAAACTTACCGGACCAGAATGTAAATCCCGACACAACCCTTGAACGTTATCACCACCGAGCCCATGTTGGTTCCAACGATGTTCGACAGCTTCCACGTCACCAGCAAACACTAGCAAAAACGGCGGTAATGAACCTAGTTCATATATCCTATATCTCTTTTGTATCTCCATCCATTTTTCTAGCTTTGATGTTATATGCAAAGCTCTCCATTTTAACATATCTATTACCATCACGCCCGTGTTATTTAGTGTTGAAATAACACGGGCGTGTGTAACTTTTTCTAAAAACCTTATTGAAATAAGGGTTTGTCCAAAACTTGTACGTAAAGTAATGTGTGAAATTTGCATGGCAATATTCGGGTGCTCCTAGCACATGGGAATTAAGGTTAATTCCCCAAAGCTTTGCCACGTCATCTACCACGATTACATCTGAGTCGAAATAGATGACGCGGTGAACAGTATTTGGGAGGAGGTCTCCTAGGTAAATTCGTGCGTAATTTAGTGGCTGGTCTAGTGCACGTCGAATTGAGGTTGATATTTTGTTTTTGACTAGGTTAGTATTAAAATGATGGATATTGAATTTAAGGTAAGGGAATGTGGTCTTGATGACGTGGCGTAGGGTGTTCGAGAGGTGGTTTGTGGTGAGGAAGTGGAATACGGTGTTTTCGGGGCATGTGGAGTGTTGGATTATGGAAAAGACTGCGGCTATTGAGCCGCGAAGATAGGTCGAGTCTAGTGTCATTGCTATGTGGATTATTGTTGAGTTATTGCATTCGTTGCCATTACGAAATGCGGGTGCTTCTCGGAATTCGGGTTGGTGGAGGGTGGTGGTCGCGGTGGTGGTTAGTATGAGGATGAGGGATGTGATGAAAGAAATAATGAGTTTTTGTGGCATGGTGATGGTTTGTGGTATGATTCTGAAATTTATGTGGGTGGATGATATTGATAAGGAAATAAGAAGTGTGGTACCAACTAGTCATATGTCACTAAAATTTGGTACCAAATGTGCTTTATGAACAACTAGAATTAGAAAGTTAATTAAAGTTCATTCATCAACAAAATAACAATAACAATAACAATAACGAGCAGATTAACTTGAGAAAAACAAAAAGGAAATAATCTTGATCTGGTCCGATTCCCCTATTTTTATCAGTTTCTACCGTCCTCTCAGGTTTGTTTTCAGACGGCTTTTATTGGCTAGCTGAACAGATGATGACTCCGGATCCTGGTTAGATCGGTTGAACCCCTTGGTCCGATCCGGTACGGGTTTTAAAATCATATGTATAATCAACTTGTTTTTTTTTATAAATTGTACAAAGATTTGTGTGTTTTATTAATTTGTAAAATAAATATCATAACATATATTTTTCATTGTATCGATATTTTAAAAATAACATTTATTAGATATTTATTGATGGAATGTTACAACTTTACAAACTTAAAACACTTAAATTTTCAGAAGTAGTTTCATTTTTCATTATTATTAAGTGTGTTGCTTAAAATTTTAAGTTTTTTTTTTTTTTTTAAGAAAGTCAAAAATAATTTATAAAGTAGTATAGAAAATATGATAGGCCAAATTTACTAGACGGATTGTTGTGTTACTCGTGAAAAAATTACACTTGGCTATGTCTTCATTTTATTTACTTGTTTACTTAATTATTTTTATTTTTGTTAAAACATATATAATATACACGCCACAAATTTATTTGGCATGTTTTAGACAAGATTTGAACCCATCATTTTGATTCTAAAACATTTTTCACAAACTACAAAGTATCGTTGAAAAACAAAACGGTAAAAGTTATCTCTTACACTTTATTCTTTAGCAGATACTTGACATGAGTACTTTACACTTTACTTTAGCATATATTTGACATGACCCAGTGTTATATCGATTATTAACATTCTGCAACAAAAAGTTTTAACTACACAATTTTTGCTATATGACATTGACATACACTGATTTCTCATTTATATTACTTCAATTCGTATTATTTTCTGATAATCCTTTGGGAAGTGATTGGCACACTCCTAAAAGTTATTGACACACTCAATTGTACAAGCAGTTAAGGCATGTTATACTTAAAATACAACTGTTTATTGCAGTCAGTGAAGTGTGCCAATAAATTATGAGATAATCCTTTAGTTAGGACAAATGCTAAGCAAAGAGATGGGCCCGAATATGAAATGAATGGTAGTGGAAAGAAAAAGAATGAATAAAGCGCCAGGCTGGAATGTTGTTTGGTCTTTTGTGTCCCGTGAATCCGTGATTAATGTGGGGGATGATCTTGTGTCGCTAGGTAGATGTGAGCTTTGATGTGCCGTTTGGGTATTGGGTCTGTCAAGTCAATAGTAACTGTGGAGACATCTGTCGACAGTTACAATAATGCATAAATGTAATAGAGAACAAATATTTGTATTACTACGTACTTGATTATGAAAAGTTTGTAGAATTGCATATACAAAATAAAAACTAACATCCTCCTTCAAATTCACAAGCGACGAACACTGAGAATTTGTGAGATAGAAAACGAAGACAGGTGCCACAGTGAGCCTCGGTAAATATATTTGTAATCTGTACAGCAGTCTAAACAAATGGCAAAGAAATGGTGATTGCCTGAAGATGGTGACAAGTGAAATGACAATCAATCTCTATATGCTTGATTCTTTCATGAAAACCGTGTTGCCCGCAATCTGAATGGCACTACGATTATCACAATATAATAGAGTAGGACTAGTAATATAAACACCCATATCTGCAAGTAACCATCGTAACCAAACAATCTTGCTAATAGTAACAGTCATGACACGATAATCAGCTTCAGTAGTAGACATTGAAAGAATATCTTGTTTCTCACCCTTCCACGAGATAAGCGAATCTCCATGAAAAACACAAAAGCCAATTGTAGACTTGCGAGTAACAAAATCATCAGCCCAATCAAAATCATAATAAACACGCAAGTCTAAAGAACATGTGGAAGGAAACAAGAGTGTCGGAAACTTAGTACCTCGAAGATATCGAAGAATCTGTTAGACAACAGCCCAATGACCTGTAGTGGGAGCAATAACAAACTAACTAACAATATGGACACCATAAGTAATATCTTGTTGAGTCACTATAAGATAAACCAAACTCCCAACAATAGTGATATAAACTAAGATCAAGTAAAAGATAACCATCTCTAAGGGTATATTTTGCTTTAGCATCAAAAATAATGTCGACAGCCTTATTATCTATCATTCTGGCACAATCAAACAAATCAGCAATATACTTGGACTGAGATAGAAGATAACCATTCGGTGATGAAGCAACCTCAATACCAAAAAAATAACATAGCAAACCCAAATCTTTCATAACAAACAGGTGAGAAAACTCTGCCTTCAATAATTCAATGCCATCACAATCATCTCTAATAATAATCATATCATCAACAAACAAGGACAACAAATTAAGTCTAACACTTGAACGTTTAACAAATAATTCAAAATCACGATGGTTAGAAGCAAAACCAAGTGAAGTAACAAATGTGGAAAACTTCTCATACCAAGCACGTGGTGCTTGTTTGAGACCATAAAGAGCTTTAGAAGCTTACAAACATCACCTAGCTGATAGGGAACAAAGGAAGGCGGTGCCATATAAACTTCTATTTAGGTCACCATTCAAGAAAGCATTCTTAACATCCATTTTAAGATATTTTCCTTTGAAAACTAGCAGCCACTGCAATCAAACTTCGGGTAGTTGTCATTTCGGCAACAGTAACAAATGTTTCTTCATAATCTATGCCATACTCTTGAGAGTAACCTTTAGCTACAAGTAGAGCCTTGTATCTTTCAATAGACCCATCAGATTTGATTTTAATATCGTAGACCCAAAGAGAACCAATAGCACGCTTGCCAGATGGAAAAGGTAGCAAGTCCCATGTGTGAATACAATGCAATAAGTTCCTCAGTCATAACACCCTGCAAAAGTAGATCACATATGGCTTCTGTATAGGACACATGCTCATAAAGACTATACTGAAGCAACAAAAGAAGCAAAAGAACTAGAATAACAATAGGAAACAAAGTGATCTTTTTAGTGGACTTACTGTTATGTTTGGGTCAAACATTTGAAGGAGGGACTACTACAACTTCAGAAGATGATTGGGTAGTCATAGGAGGGGGGTTGAGTAATAGTCGTTCTCGCCTCAGAAACTATAACTGCGATGTTTCAGTAGTGGTAGTGGTTTCAAAAGGTGTGTCTGATATTGGTGGTGTTTCAGAAGTGGTGGGTTTTGAGGTTGTTTCTAGGACTTGTGTTGGTATTATGGGTGACACAACAGGTGTAGATCCTTTAAAGGGATCAATTTTGAGGAGTTCAAATTGTGTCAAATTATGTGAACTAGCAGGAACATAATAGTACGAAATGCTCAAAAACTCAACATGGCGAGATGCATACAACTTCTAACCAAATGGATCATAAAAACGATATCTCTTTTGACTAATACCATAACCCGGTAAGACATATAAAGTGGAATTCTGCTCGACATGTGGTTTTAAGACAAAACAAGTACAACCAAAGACACATAGTGAGGAATCATCTGGCAAAGTTCCATACAACTTCTCAAAAGGAGATAAACCAAGAATATGTGTAGTTGGGATTCTATTAGTCACATATGTGGCTATAAGAATCACTTCTCCCCAAAATATACTAAGGACGTCAGCGGGCAACAAAAAGGATCTGGATGTATCAACAAGACGATGATGCGTCTTTCAGCAACACCATTTTGTTGAGGAGTGTATGTACAAGAGGTTTGATATATAGTCCCATTTGATTTAAGTAAACCAATGAAATCATTAGAAGTGTATTCACCCCGCAAATCACAACGAAAGCATTTTATGACTGTTGAGTGTTGGCGTTTTACAAGATCTCTTAATTCTTTGAAAATAGTAAGAAAATCAAACCTACGATTCATCTAATGAACCCAAGTATATCGAGTGAAGTCATTGATAAATGAAACATAATATTTGGAACCTCTATTTGTAGATACGGGAGAAGGTCCCTACATATCAGAATGCACTAGATCAAATGGGGAATTAGAATAGGAAATACTATTATTGAATGGTAATGCTGATAACTTTGCAAGTTTACAACCACTACAGTCAGAAATATCATGAGTGTCAAGCTTACCCATCGCTTTTGTAGATGCTAAAAATCGTAATGAGACCCAGAAACATGACCCAAATGAGAATGCCATAAATTAAATGTTGAATATGAATGGTTCAACAAAAAAGAAGACAAATCAACACTAGATAATCTAGTATCATGAATGTCTTTAAAGTGATCCAAAACATAAAGATCGCCTTGCCTGTGACTTGTCCCAACCACATCATGTGTTTTCTGATCTTATATAGAACAATCGATAATAGAAAATTTGACATCATATCCAGAATCACAAAATGTTGTTAACATAAGGAAGATTCATAGTAAGGCTTGGTATGTAGTAAACATCAGATAAAGCAATAAATGGTGTATAAACTAAACCAACACATGCTAACAGTATATAATCACCATTAATTAGCAGCCACAATTGACTTCGAAGAATTAAGATTCAACGAACTGAATTGTGACAAAAGATGAGACATGTGATGAGTGGCACCCGAATCTAATATCCATTTAAAAAATGACGTGAAATCTTTATTAGATGATGTTGACATAGCATGATGCTGAAACGCTAAAAGTTCTTTGACTGCTCTAATGACTCCTCCCAAACCAACCAGTCAAGCATGTGCAGTTGATAGGTCCACCTGGGAGAAAAAGTCAAGTGTTAAAATCCGTGGAAGTACAGGGAAATCTCCGGGTCGTTAAGTCCCAACGAGATTGAAATTGTATTTGTAAACGTTTTTGGGAATAAATGGTACTGAGGACAGTAACCAAAGATGAAGTGGGTTTGATTTACACTACTGATATTACTTGGATAACAATATAAAACAAACACAGTAAACAGCTATGTATACACGTAAACTTAAATGTAAACAGTTACGTATGCGTACTGAGAAAAATGTGAGTTTTAAGGAAAAATAAACTACAGGGGTTAAAAATGAAAATTCTATAAATTTAAACTTAAAAGAAAATTAAATTAAAAAGAAAATTATTTTTTTTGGTTATTTTATTATTTAATATTAATTATTTTATTAAAAACTATTTAACTATTTAATTAAAACTAATTTAAATCAAACTAAAAATGATAAAGACTACAAATTAAACTAAAAACTGACAAAACTATTTTATAAACCTTTAAATGAACTTTAAGAAAATATAAAAATTAAAAAGAAATATTTTTGTCTTTTTATGGGTTTTCTTTTAATTAATTACTAATTATATTAAGTAAACTATTTAAACTATTTTAAATTACTAATAATACTAAAATGACTTAGAAAATTATGGAAAAATTTATAAAGCTAATTAACCATCACAGGAATCCTAAAAAATTATAAAAAGTTTCTAAAAATTATATTTAGGCTAATTTACTAATTAATTACTTATTTATTAATTAAAATCTAATTAACTAAATTAATTAAGGAAAATAGGAAATGAACAGTAGCAATTAGGAAAATATTTTATAAAAATACCTAATGATTTATAAAACTTAAAAAAATATAAAAAGGTACTGTTATTAAATAAAAATTATTAAAACTATTTAATTAACTAATATTACTTAATTATTAATTAAACTAGTATTAATTATAATAAATATTATTTGAACAGTAAAAAATATGAAAAAATTCTGGAAAGTAGATTTACTAATAAAGAAGCTAGGAAAAATAAGCTTGGGTCAACAGCTTATTCAAATAAGCTGTAATAAGCCAAAACGTATAGAATAAGCAAAATGGGCCAAAACTACCTTAAGTATATTGATTGTGTAAGGTATAACGGAACTGGTGCCCCAGAGCTAATGGAAGGGGGTGTGTGTATTATGCATGTTACTAGCCTAGAGGTCCCAGGTTCGATTCCCACACACCCCATTTTTTTGCAAACATTTTATTTTTTTGATTTTCTTTTTATACACCTATGAAACAAGCAAAAATAAGAAACTTTAAAAAAGGAAAACTTTTTAGAAAAGCCAAACAAGCTCTGTAAGAGCTTATTTCCTCAACAGATGGCTTTTTAAGCTAAACTTGGATTTTTAAAAGCAAAAAGCTACAAATAAGCTACAGATGGTTAAATAAGCTACAAGCCACTGAGTTATACCTAAAATAAGCTAAATCAACTTGATAAGCTAAAGGAATAAGCTATAATCTCAAATAAGCACTCCTAAACCCTGCTACAAACAAACAGGCCAAAAGGGAGCTTGCAGCCCTATGTGGGGCCCACCTAATGAACTCAGGGGTCCAAGGTAAACCTAAAACCAATAAGTCAGCTTAGTGAGCTTCTCAATAAGCCAATGATTGGACTGGGGGACCCACTAATAAGCTCAAAAAGAGCTTATGAACTTCCACTCTTACACTGACTTATCAGTGTGGGGATTTTGGTGAGTCAACATGTGAGGCTACAAATAAGCAATTAGATAGACAATAAGATGACAAATAAGCACTAGCCTAGAGAGATGGTATACTAAGGTTTCTAAAACAACAAAAAGCTAAGCCTAAAGCTCACTAATGAATACTGTAGAAGCTTATGAAAAAGCTTGTAAACACTGAGTGATCAGTGCACTTAATGAAATGGACAAAACAAAAAGCTAATAGCAGCCCTAGCAATTAAGCTAGAAATTATGAAATAAGCCAGGAACCTTAAAGTAGAGCTTATGGGCTTTCCAATAAGCTAAGAAGCTCAGGATGGGGCCCACTAGGGAAGTCACAACAAGCACAAGAAAATGGGTCCAAACCTGTGGTGCAGGGGAGCTTTTTGCTCAAAGGGTCAATTTCAAAGAAGCTTATTTATAAGCAAATGGATTCTAAATCCAAGTTTTCTTTTTGATACGGAAAGATAAGCTTCCAAATACCCCAAAACAACAAAAATCACTTACTTCCAATTCCTAATGAATCGTACAGGTTGTTTTGAAATCTAAGCCATTTCCTCAAATTTGGAATTTTGACTTTTGAGATTTTAGGCTAAGTTGAGTAAAATGGTTTTTGATTGATCACAGATGACTATTTGAGGTTTATTAAGCCTAATGCAAACCAAATCCACTAAACTAAACTAGTTTTTAGTTGATTCACAAGATTTGAGACTCAAATTCATCCACAGTTGAACTGTGAGTGGATTTGAGTGTGAATTGACTTTGTGGTGAACTAAGCCTATATTTAATGGTTGTTCTGGTTTGAAGTGACACTAATGAACTTGAATGAACAAGAAATAACAACAATAGTAGTCTTGATCTTAAAGCAAAACACAAATCCAAACACTACTTATTGAGACTGTTTTACTAAGTTTTTGAGTATGAGACATGTTTTAACCAATCTAATGATCCAAACACACTACTCAACTATATAAAATATTAAATGAACAAGAAATATCAAACAAAGAACATCATAATACTGAATATAAGTTTGAAGTGAAAGAGATGATCTTAAAACTGCCTTCCAAGCTTTTTAACCAAGAACCAAGAACTCAGATCCAACTTATAAGCCTTCCACAAGGCAACTAACCCAGGGCAATCCACAATTTACCCTTCTCCAAGTATGAACACCATGAACATGCCACTTTGACTTTCATTGACTGTTTTTGTATTTTTGAGTTATTTATAACTAGATTATGTTTTAAGGTTTCTAAAAGCTTCAATGAGCTTCCTGGGAGCTTATGTGTGCTTAAAAGTCCTTATAGTCCAACAATAATAATAACACAGCTTACTAAGAAATTTGAAATGAAAATGAAAATTGCACAAACTGAGATATGAATTAAACCTTGAAATTGAATATCAGAAAAGTTGAGATTACACTTAAATTAACAAACACAATGCTTAAAAGCTTGAGAAATAACTGAAATAACAAGTTACAATTCTAACGAGATTGATTAAGCTAAGATAAACTATACATTGGTCTTCTGCACTTCTCTCCCTTTTATAGGCTCACATTAGGGTTTGGGAACACCTTCTGAGCAAATCTCATCAATCTACAGCCCTTGGATTGCTTCAATTCATCTTAGCCGTTTAAATCTATTTTTGGCGCCAAAATCCATAGATGTTGCTTGTAGCCAATTTTTGTGCATTAAATGCATTCTGATATGTTGTGATGATTGAAGAGACAATTTGGGATGTAGGAGTGGTATATGGGTGGTGGTGTAAGAGATTGCAGGGTACAGGGGTGGTGGAGGTTGTAGGTTTGATACGTGTCCTCCCCTGGTGCAAAACCAGGGGATGGGGTTTGGTTGTGGGGGTGACAGAGAGGAGTGAAGTGATAAAGGGGGGTTGCAAGTGGTGGATGTGAAGGGTGATGGTCAACGAGGGTCAACGAGGGTCAACGAGGTCAAAAGTTTGACCCCGTTTTATTATAAAAGGGTGAGTAGGCTGGGTGTGTGTTTGGGCCAGGAAAAGGTTTTGGGCTTAAGGGTTTTATTTGTTTTGGATTTAAGGAGTATATAAATGGATCCGTTTGGTTTGTATGTAATTTTTAGCCCAAGGACTAATCTTGTAAATTGTTGAAACTTTAGGGGCTGAACATGCCATATTTCCAAAGTATCACAAGGGGCCATTCCTGCCAAATAATATTAGTACAAGGATAATAATTGTATTTTTCCAATTTTAAAACCTCCAGGGACTATTTATGTAACTTTTGATTTATGAAGGGTTGAACTTGTAATTTCCCAAAAGTTATCAAAAGGGTTCCAAATTGTAAGTTATGAATAGTACAAGGGTGTTATTTGATAAAATTCCATTTTAAAACACCAGGGACTAATTTTGCCAATTTTGAAACTTGAGGGGTAAAAGTTGCCATTTTGTGAAAACTTTCATCCAGGGATTAATAGTGAACATGTTTGATTTCCCGAGGACTTAAGTTGACTTTTCTTTCATTTTAAACCTTCAGGGACTAGTTTTGACAAGTTTTGAAAGTTGAGGGACTGAAACTGCCAATTATGCAAACTTTGTACGTTTTTTATCTGTTTTTGATTATTTTGTATCTGAAACATATAAAACACACTTCTGGGATAATTTTAGTATTATGATGCATATTTGAGTGTTTTTGGATGTTTTGGCAGTTCAGATTGGTATAAAATGATGAGTATTTAGACATTCATCAATCCCCCACACTAAAATATTGTTAGTCCCTTGCAATCTTTTGAGAAAATTTAATGGATTTTATGTCTCTTTACCAAAAGCCATTACTTCTAGAGTAGCCAAATGTATCAGTTCAAGTAAGAACTATGGTCCACCTGATAACCATGTGATTTTGAGCAAACCACCAGCTGTCAACGGATTTGATTTGTCTTTACCAAAAGCCGTTTGCTTCTGGACTAGCCAACTCTTGATGGACAAAGTTAACATCTTGGTGAGCTGATTACCAATTATGGTTTTTCCACTGCCTTTACCACAAGCCATAATCTTGCGGGCTAGCCAACTCATTCACTTTTTTGGATATGGCGAGTTGATATACCATACAATTTCAGGCAAATTGCAAGCCATCAACGGATTTGAGATATCTTTACCAAGAGCCGTTTGATCCTGGATTAGCCAGTTCTTGTGTGGGTTAGACATGGTGGACTGATAACCATTTATTGCATTTCTAAGTGTGAAAAAATTTTAAATTTTGATCAAATGAGGGTGCTTGATGGAACATGTGTTTGAATTCGTGAGAATCCCCCCCCCCCCCCCACACACACACTTAGAAATGAATATTCCCCTCAATATTCAAAGTACCGGGTGTTAAACCGACACTTAGAACATAAGAAGGAAATACTAGTAACCTTTATTTTAGTCTATTTACATTTTTTTTTTTTTTTTTTTTTTTTTTTTTTTTTTTTTTTGAGGATATATACAACATGTGGGGCATCTCCCCCACACTAGTGTGGTACACACGGGTGAAAACCCATGTTCAGCTACTGTTTTTGATTACCGAGTCGCTAGCTTGACTCGACCTTTAAATTGTTCATGAGGAAGCTACTGTTTTTGATAACTGAGTCGCTAGCTTGACTCGACCCCGAATTTATTGGTCCATGGGGAAAGTTTGGAGATCCGGGACAACCATTGGTTGTATGTCCCCTCCAAAGTAGTGTTTTAACCGATGGCCATTCACTTTAAAATTGGAACCGTCAGGTTGAGATAACTCAACAGTTCCATATGGAAATACTCTTGTTACAGTGAATGGCCCAGACCAACGAGTTTTAAGCTTTCCCGAGAATATCTTCAATCGTGAATTGAAGATAAGGACTCTGTCACCGATGTTGAAAACACGGTTTTTAATTTTTGAGTCGTGGATCTTCTTGGTTTTTTCCTTGTAAATCAAAGAATTCTCATAAGCCTGATCACGAAGTTCATTTAATTCGTTTAGTCGAACCTTGCGGTGATCACCCGCTGTGTGAAGGTCGAAATTTGCATGTTTTAAGGTCCAGTAGGCCTTATGTTCTAATTCGATCGGAAGATGACATGCTTTCCCATACACTAGCTTATATGGAGTACACCCGATGGGTGTTTTGTAAGCAGTGCGGAAAGCCCATAATGCATCATCCAGCTTATCCGACCAAGAGGCACGGTTTTCTCCCACCGGCCTCTCCAGAATTCTCTTAATACCCCGATTCGAGACCTCCACCTACCCACTTGTTTGTGGGTGGTATGCTGTAGAAAGACGGTGAGTTACACCATATTTCAGCAGCACTCTTGTAAATTGTTCATTCCAGAAGTGTATGCCACGATCACTGATAATGGCACGAGGAGTCCCGAATCTGGCAAAGAGAGACTTCAAAAAGTTAACGACTACTCGGGCATCATTGGTGGGTAAAGCTTTTGCTTCAACCCATTTTGACAGATAGTCGACAGCCACGAGTATGTATTTACTAACTCGTGAAGACGGGAATGGCCCCATAAAATCAATGCCCCACATATCAAATATTTCACACTTGGATGGCGTTTTGCGGCATCTCATTCTTTTTGGAAATGTTCTCGTGACGCTGGCAAGCCTCACAGGTTTTAATAAGTTCATGGGCGTCTTTGTAGATTGTGGGCCAAAAGAATCCCGAATCAAACACCTTTTTGGCGGTGTAGTTTGGGTTATGATGTCCCCCTGTGGGTCCATCATTACAAGCTTTAAGAATTTCCATGGCTTCTTGGCCATGGACAAACCGTCGGATGACTTGATCCGCACATATTTTGAACAAGTAGGGGTCGTCCCAGAAGTAATGTTTCACATCTTTAAAGAATTTTCTTTTTTGTTGGGACGACATCCCTTTCACAACGAAATTTCCCGCATGGTAATTTGCAAAGTCGGCAAACCATGGGGTAGTAGCATCATTCCGGATAGAGATTAGATTGAGAGTCTCCAGAGGAAAAGTTTTATTAATTTCTTTTCTCTCGAGAATATCCTGATGAGGATTCTCTAATCAAGACAAGTGATTAGCAGCAAGGTTCTCTGCTCCTTTTTTTATCTCGTATGAGTATATCGAATTCCTGAAGGAGCAGGACCCAACGGAGCAGTCTTGGCTTTGCGTCCTGTTTAGTGAACAGGTATTTCAAAGCCGAGTGGTCCGTATACACCACGCATTTGGTTAAGATTAAGTAAGACCTAAATTTCTCAAAGGCATATACCACAGCTAATAATTCTTTTTCTGTGGTGGTATAGTGTGTTTGAGCTTCACTCAAGGCCTTACTTGCGTAGTGTATTGGCTGAAAATGTTTTGTCTTGCGTTGCCCCAGAACTGCACCAATAGCGAAATCGCTAGCATCACACATAAGTTCGAAGGGTAAGTCCCAGTCGGGGGCAACAAGGATCGGTGCCTCGGTGAGCCTTTTCTTTAAAGTAGAAAAAGCTTCGATGCACTCGAGGGAAAAGATGAAAGGAGCATCCTTTTCAAGAAGATGAGTCATGGGCTGGGCTATTTTGGAGAAATCCTGAATGAATCTCCGATAGAACCCGGCATGGCCGAGGAAACTCCTTATGCATTTAACAGTGGTGGGATGAGGTAGTTTAGCAATAACATCAATTTTGGCCTTATCGACCTCAATCCTACTTTTTGAAATTTTATGGTCGAGGACAATGCCCTCCTTAACCATAAAATGGCTCTTCTCCCAGTTTAGACAAAGATTAGTGTTTTCACAACATTGAAGCATCTTTTCTAAATGGGAGAGGCATGAGTCGAAAGAATTCCCGATGACTGAGAAGTCATCCATGAATACCTTCATGGTTTTCCCAATCATGTCGTGGAAAATAGCCATCATGCACCTCTGGAAAGTGCCCGGAGCGTTACATAACCCAAAAGGCATGCGACGATAGGCAAATGTCCCATAAGGGCATGTGAAGGTAGTCTTCTCTTGATCGTGTGGATCAATGGGAATCTGGAAGTAACCCGAGAAGCCGTCGAGGAAGAAATAATACTCATTCCCCGCTAGTCTCTCGAGCATTTGGTCCATAAAGGGCAGAGGAAAATGGTCCTTGCGGGTGGCTTCGTTAAGCTTTCTGTAATCGATACATACTCGCCACCCTGTAACCAAACGAGTTGGTATCAACTCGTTATCCTCATTTGTGACAACCGTGATGCCACCCTTTTTTGGAACACAATGTATTGGGCTAACCCAAGGACTGTCTGATATAGGGTAAATCAATCCCGCATCGAGAAGTTTGATAACTTCTTCCTTATAACTTCGTGGATTTTTGGATTTACCTTTCTTTGATGCTGCACGGCAGGTTTAAAGTCCTCTTCCATTAGGATTTTGTGTGTACAAAAATCCGGGTTAATACCCTTTATGTCAGAGAGCTTCCAAGCAATTGCTTGCTTGTGGGACTTTAAAACCTTAAGCAGTGCGGTTTTCTCCTCATCCTTTAAATCTTTCGCAATAATGACTGGTAACTTATCAGAATGCATATTCTAGATGAGGAGGCAGGTCCTTAAGTTCGACCTCGGGGAAATCATCATTTTTCTCAACATATTTGATTTCCGCGTTATGAAGTTGTTGAGGTAGAACAGGAAGAGGAGAGGGATCTTTGTTTAATAATTTCTCAAGGAGAAAGATATCCCCCTCCGGGTCAATCTCTTGGTTATCAATTCCTTCGGGAATTGAATCACTTTTGAGAAAGACCTCTATTTCCTCAAGGACGAAATCACTTCCCTCAAACGAAGTGAGGGAAGGAGAAGAATTAGCGATTATTGGGTGAGAAGAGGGAGTGGGATTGCCACTCGGAGAACTATCAGCGAATCCAAGGATTTCCTGAGCATACTCCTCGGATGCTATGTCAATGACATTAATTCGGTTGACCGATTCAGGATCATAATTCGAGGAGTATCTCGAGGTTTGATCAAGGTTGAACGCTATCGCTTCAGTTCCAACTCGTAACGTGATTTCCTCATCGAAAACATCGATTAATGCATGACCCGTCCTTAAGAATCCCCTCCCAAGAATGAGAGGAACTCTTGAATCCGCATCGAAATCAACAACGACAAAGTCTGCCGGAAAATGGAACTTTCCCACTCTTACAAACACGTCCTCAGCAATACCAAGGGGATGTGAAATTGAACGGTCTGCAAGCTCGAGAGTCATGCATGTGGGACTAAGTGCCTGAAGAGAGAGCTTTTTCCAAACTGAGTGGGGAATTAAGTTGATGCTTGCACCAAGATCGGCCAAGGCAAAGCACTCAACCATCCCTGGGAAAATACATGGTATTTGAAATTTCCCAGGGTCTCCTAGCTTCTCGGGAAGCTGTTTCAACAGAACTGTAGAGCAGTTTTCATTGAGCGGAGTTCGTGCCATCTTAAACAGTTTTTCTTTATTGCTCAATAGGTTTTTGATTGTCGATGCGAATTTGGGCATTAAAAGTAGAGCATCCGCGAAACTAATATCAAAGTGTAGTTCTTGAAAAATTTGAAAGAATTTTTCCATCTGATGATTAGCTTTTTCACGGAGCTTCTGGTCTTGCAATCGTGAGGGATATGGAATTGATGGTTTTGGGTTGGCTTTTGGATTTTCAACAGGACCTTCGGGAGTTTCAAACACGACTCTTTTAGGGGGAGTCGGGACCGGGATAACTGGAGGAGGGATGTCATTGGTACCTCCGTTATTAGTAGGAAGTACCATATCCGTAGTATCCTCAGTTTCACATTCCTCTACCGGGATAGGAGAAGAGGAAGACGGATATGTGGGTCCTTTATAAGAAACTCCACTTCTTGTGGTGATCGCCTTTACATCGCCCCTCGGATTAGCGATCGTGTTGCTAGGTAAAATACCTGAGCCCGAGGGTCGATCATTTAAAGACTTCTTCAATTCAGAGATTTGACTAACCAGCACTTTGTTTAATTCATCTTGGGATTTCATAAACTGTTTTAATAACTCATTAGATGATGGTCCAATTGGAACAATGGCTTGATTTTTATTTGGAAAATTTTGAGCCCGATTGTTCTGGAAATTCCCATGTTGCTGGTTGTTATTACCCTGGAAGTGGTTTTGTTGTTGAAAATTACCCTGATGGTAATTGTTCTGACCTTGATTTCGGTTATAATTTCCTTGGTTTTGATTATTTTGAACCTGGTGTTGACCAGAGTTGAAATTCCCTTGGTTGTTAAAACCTTGGTTCATTCGGTTCTGGTTCTGATTCTGGTTAAAGTTCTGGTTTCTGTTTTCACCATTTTGGTTCTGGGGTTGATTAAACCCGGGTGGTCCAATGTAGTTATTGGAACGATAGCTCAACAGATTTCGGCCCCCTTGTGGTTGGTAGGAATTACCTCCCGTATTGTAGGAACCTTGGGCTGCGAATACGTTCTCTTGAGTGAAGCCACCGAAGGCTGGGCACTCATGATACGGGTGTGGACCACCACATGTTTCACAACTGATAGTTTTGATCTGCGGATTGTGATTTGCCTGGTGAATTCGGAGAACCGCAGCAGACAAATCATCAAACTTTTTGGTGAGAGCAGCTATTTCATTACTTGCCAGAGTGACTGACTTACATGAGTCATTCCTCTCAGCAGAGGAGTCCCAAAAGTTATGTTGGGCAGTCATGTTTTCGATTAAGCCATAGCACTCTTCAGGGGTCCTTTTCATAAAGGTGCCCCCAGCAGCAATATTGATGGTGTCACGATGACGAAGTGTCAATCCATTATAGAAGGTATCAATAATGGTGACAAGAAGCATGTTATGATTAGGACACCGATCAATAGCAAGTTTGTAGCGTTCCCATGCCTCAAATAAGGACTCTTCGGGAATCTGTCTGAAGTTACTAATATCGTTTCTCAGCTTTGTAACCATGGATGGTGGAAAATACTTAGCCAAGAACTTAGTAACCATCTCATCAAAGGTATGGATCGAATTCTTAGGAAGTCGATCGAACCAAGTAGTCGCATGATGAGTGAGAGAATAGGGGAACAGGTATAAACGTAGGCCGTCTTCGGTGACGCCATTTTGTTTCATGCTCTGGGTGACGGTTAAAAAATTATCGAGATGCTTGTTAGCATCGTCACCCGGCAAACCGTGGAACTGACACGAATTCTGGACCTGTTGGATCATGTTGTGTTTTAGTCCAAAATCCGTGGCTCCAGTTGTGAGTGGTGCAATGGGTCCACCCCTTCCGTGCATGGTAGGTTGACATAGTTCCTCCATTGTTCGGGTGTCAGGAACTACATCCTCCTTGGGAGGGTTTGGGGGCTCGTCGTTCATTTTTATTGTGTGTTCTTCTTCAACAGTACGTAACTCAGTTACGTTTCTATGACGATTTCGTCGTGATTGTGAACGAGTGCGCATGCACTAAAAACAATTTTTCAAAACAAGATCGAGGCAAAACCACAGTGAACTTAAATCAAATAATCACAAGTGAATGGCTTCTTTGAAAAAGGTACACCACCCACAGGGATAAAATGGCAAGTTTTTATCTTAAGTTTGGGAACTTATTATGTTCACACCCCCAGTTGGTAGGTGTTCTGCTTTTGTTTGCGGTGGTAAACTTTTATGTAATTATATTCACAGTAAAATGTTTTTGGCTTTTTCGTGTATGGGTGAAAAAACTTGGACAATATTTTTGGAACTGATTCGTTAACCGAAATCGTTCCTTTAAGATTACTCGCAGGCTGGCGGGAGGAAATGAATGGATTCCTCTTCAGTTCGCAATTTAATGTCAGAACTTACCTTATACCAACTGTTTCAGGTTGTAATCTTAAAGTAAACGAAGTCATTTAACTTCACAGTTTGTTTTGTTGTTTATGATTTTTTATTTTATTTTATTTTATTATTTTTTATTTTTTTTTTGTGTTTTTAACACTTCAGGAAAAGTGTTAATGAACTTTTTCAGATATGATTTTGATTTTCACAAAAATTTACAAAGTGGTGATATTTGTACAAGAGGGGTTTTGAAAACCACTAAACCTAAAACGTTTTGAGATACGCAACAACCTCCCCGGCAGCGGCGCCAAATTTTGACTACTCCCAAACCAACCAGTCAAGCGTGTGCAGTTGATAGGTCTACCTGGGAGAAAAAGTCAAGCGTTAAAATCCGTGGAAGTACAGGGAAATCCCCGGGTCGTTAAGTCCCAACGAGATTGAAATTGTATTTGTAAACGTTTTTGGGAATAAATGGTACTGAGGACAGTAACCAAATATGAAGTGGGTTTCATTTACATTACTGATATTATTTGGATAACAATATAAAACAAGCACAGTAAACAGCTACGTATACACGTAAACTTAAATGTAAACAGTTACGTATGCGTACTGAGAAAAATGTGAGTTTTAAGGAAAAATAAACTACAGGGGTTAAAAATGAAAATTCTATAAATTTAAACTTAAAAGAAAATTAAATTAAAAAGAAATTTTTTTTTTGGTTATTTTATTATTTAATATTAATTATTTTATTAAAAACTATTTAACTATTTAATTAAAACTAATTTAAATCAAACTAAAAATGATAATGACTACAAATTAAACTAAAAACTGACAAAACTATTTTATAAACCTTTAAATGAACTTGAAGAAAGTATAAAAATTAAAAAGAAATATTTTTGTCTTTTTATGGGTTTTCTTTTAATTAATAACTAATTATATTAAGTATACTATTTAAACTATTTTAAATTACTAATAATACTAAAATGACTTAGAAAATTATGGAAAAATTTATAAAACTAATTAACCATCACAGGAATCCTAAAAAATTATAAAAAGTTTCTAAGAATTATATTTAGGCTAATTTACTAATTAATTACTTATTTATTAATTAAAATCTAATTAACTAAATTAATTAAGGAAAATAGGAAATGAACAGTAGCAATTAGGAAAATATTTACTAAAAATACCTAATGATTTATAAAACTTAAAAAAAATATAAAAAGGTACTGTTATTAAATAAAAATTATTAAAACTATTTAATTAACTAATATTACTTAATTATTAATTAAACTAGTATTAATTATAATAAATATTATTTGTACAGTAAAAAATATGAAAAAATTCTGGAAAGTAGATTTACTAATAAAGAAGCTAGGAAAAATAAGCTTGGGTCAACAGCTTATTCAAATAAGCTGTAATAAGCCAACATGTATGGAATAAGCAAAATGGGCCAAAACTACCTTAAGTATATTGATTGTGTAAGGTATAACGGAACTGGTGCCCCAGAGCTAATGGAAGGGGGTGTGTGTATTATGCATGTTACTAGCCTAGAGGTCCCAGGTTCGATTCCCACACACCCCATTTTTTTGCAAACATTTTATTTTTTTGATTTTCTTTTTACACACTTATGAAACAAGCAAAAATAAGAAACTTTAAAAAAGGAAACTTTTTAGAAAAGCCAACTAAGCTCTGTAAGAGCTTATTTCCTCAACAGATGGCTTTTTAAGCCAAGCTTGGATTTTTAAAAGCAAAAAGCTACAAATAAGCTACAGATGGTTAAATAAGCTACAAGCCACTGAGTTATACCTAAAATAAGCTAAATCAACTTAATAAGCTGAAGGAATAAGCTACAATCTCAAATAAGCACTCCTGAACCCTGCTACAAACAAACATGCCAAAAGGGAACTTGCAGCCCTATGTGAGGCCCACCTAATGAACTCAGGGGTCCAAGGTAAACCTAAAACCAATAAGTCAGCTTAGTGAGCTTCTCAATAAGCCAAGGATTGGACTGGGGGACCCACTAATAAGCTCAAAAAGAGCTTATGAACTTCCACTCTTACACTGACTTATCAGTGTAGGGGTTTTGGTGAGTCAACATGTGAGGCTACAAATAAGAAATTAGATAGACAATAAGATGACAAATAAGCACTAGCCTAGAGAGATGGTATATTGAGGTTTCTAAAACAACAAAAAGCTAAGCCTAAAGCTCACTAATGAATACTGTAGAAGCTTATGAAAAAGCTTGTAAACACTGAGTGATCAGTGCATTTAATGAAATGGACAAAACAAAAAGCTAATAGCAGCCCTAGCAATTAAGCTAGAAATTATGAAATAAGCCAGGAACCTTAAAGTAGAGCTTATGGGCTTTCCAATAAGCTAAGAAGCTCAGGATGGGGCCCACTAGGGAAGTCACAACAAGCACTAGAAAATGGGTCCAAACCTATGGTGCAGGGGAGCTTTTTGCTCAAAGGGTCAATTTCAAAGAAGCTTATTTATAAGCAAATGGATTCTAAATCCAAGTTTTCTTTTTGATACGGAAAGATAAGCTTCCAAATACCCCAAAACAACAAAAATCACTTCCAATTCCTAATGAATCCTACAGGTTGTTTTGAAATCTAAGCCATTTCCTCAAATTTGGAATTTTGACTTTTGAGATTTTAGGCTAAGTTGAGTAAAATGGTTTTTGATTGATCACAGATGACTATTTGAGGTTTATTAAGCCTAATGCAAACCAAATCCACTAAACTAAACTAGTTTTTAGTTGATTCACAAGATTTGAGACTCAAATTCATCCACAGTTGAACTGTGAGTGGATTTGAGTGTGAATTGACTTTGTGGTGAACTAAGCCTATATTTAATGGTTGTTCTGGGTTGAAGTGACACTAAGAAACTTGAATGAACAAGAAATAACAACAATAGTAGTCTTGATCTTAAAGCAAAACACAAATCCAAACACTACTTATTGAGACTGTTTTACTAAGTTTCTGATTATGAGACCTGTTTTAACCAATCTAATGATTCAAACACACTACTCAACTATATTAAAGAATAAATGAACAAGAAATATCAAACAAAGAACATCATAATACTGAATATAAGTTTGAAGTGAAAGAGATGATCTTACAACTGCCTTCCAAGCTTTTTAAACAAGAACCAAGAACTCAGATGCAACGTATAAGCCTTCCACAAGGCAACTAACCCAGGGCAATCCACAATTTACCCTGCTCCAAATATGAACACCATGAACATGCCACTTTGACTTTCATTGACTATTTTTGTATTTTTGAGTTATTTATAACTAGATTATGTTTTAAGGTTTCTAAAAGCTTCAATGAGCTTCCTGGGAGCTTATGTGTGCTTAAGAGTCCTTATAGTCTAACAATAATAATAACACAGCTTATTAAGAAATTTGAAATGAAAATGAAAATTGCAAAAACTGAGATATGAATTAAACCTTGAAATTGAATATCAGAAAAGTTGAGATTACACTTAAATTAACTAACACAATGCTTAAAAGCTTGAGAAATAACTGAAATAACAAGTTACAATTTTAACGAGATTGATTAAGCTAAGATAAACTATATATTGGTCTTCTGCACTTCTCTCCCTTTTATAGGCTCACATTAGGGTTTGGGAACACCTTCTGAGCAAATCCCATCAATCTACAGCCCTTGGATTGCTTCAATTCATCTTAGCCGTTTAAATCTATTTTTGGCGCCAAAATCTATAGATGTTGCTTGTAGCCGATTTTTGTGCATTAAATGCATCCTGATATGTTGTGATGATTGAAGAGACAATTTGGGAAGTAGGGGTGGTGGTGTAAGAGATTTCAGGGTGTAGGGGTTGTGGAGGTTGTAGGTTTGATACGTGTCCTCCCCTGGTACAAAACCAGGGGAAGGGGTTTGGTTGTAGGGGTGACAGAGAGGAGTGAAGTGGTAAAGGGGGGTTGCAAGTGGTTGATGTGAAGGGTGGATGGTGGTGAAGCAGGAGGTGGAAAGGGATGTTGAAGGTGATGGTCAACAAGGTCAAAAGTTTGACCCCGTTTTATTCTAAAAGGGTGAGTGGGCTGGGTGTGTGTTTGGGCCAGGAAAAGGTTTTGGGCTTAAGGGTTTTATTTGTTTTGGATTTAAGGAGTATATAAATGGATCCGTTTGGTTTGTATATAATTTTTAGCCCAAGGATTAATCTTGTAAATTGCTGAAACTTTAGGGACTGAACATGCCATATTTCCAAAGTATCACAAGGGGCCATTCCTGCCATATAATATTAGTACAAGGACAATAATTGTATTTTTCCAATTTTAAAACCTCCAGGGACTATTTATGTAATTTTTTGATTTATGAAGGGTTGAACTTGTAATTTCCCAAAAGTTATCAAAAGGGTTCCAAATTGTAAGTTATGAATAGTACAAGGGTGTTATTTGATAAAATTCCATTTTAAAACACCCAGGGACTAATTTTGCCAATTTTGAAACTTGAAGGGTAAAAGTTGCCATTTTGTGAAAACTTTCATCCAGGGATTAATAGTGAACATGTTTGATTTCCCGAGGACTTAAGTTGACTTTTCTTTCATTTTAAACCTTCAGGGACTAGTTTTGACAAGTTTTGAAAGATGAGGGACTGAAACTGCCAATTATGCAAACTTTGTACGTTTTTATCTGTTTTTGATTAGTTTGCATCTGAAACATATAAAACACACTTCTGGGATAATTTCAGTATTATGATGCATATTTGAGTGTTTTTGGATGTTTTGGCAGTTCAGATTGGTATATAATGATGAGTATTTAGACACTCATCATCTAACATGTCTAAAAATATTTGAAACTGCTCATACAATAATGTATATGACTTTATATCATTCTTACAGGTATCCATACTTGCTAACTAATACAACCCAATAATAAACGGATTTGAAGAACAAACTATAAACAACTTTGCAATCAAATAAATACTAATAGCCTCTTCCGTAATACTTCTACCTAAATTCCAAGAAAACAAGAACGTTTTGACAAATATGCGCCGAAACAATTACGCTTGAAATCAAATTGAACAAAAGATGTGAGCACGGTGATGTGTATGGGACCAAACGACGAGGCGATGACGTTGAATATCAATATAAACAGTTACACCAAGCAAACATATTAGCTGCAAAGACCAAAAATATTCAGCGACAAGTATGCGGGATCAAGCGAATTCATGTATACGGGTTCATGGCTCTTGATATCATGTAAAAGCGGAATAGAGAACAAACAATTGTATCACTTGATTAATGAAAAATCAGTACAAACAATATATAAATACGCAAAATAAAGAGACGATGTCCTAATGCTAGGTGGGCTAATGGGCCGACACAAGTGGATCGAGCGATTAACTAACAAATAATCCTAGTAGTGGATCAACTAGCAAAATGTGTATTTGTTTCTTTGATGAATTGGTGTGGGAGTTTGGAAATAAATGACACTAAAATTTTAAAACGGGTAAACGAATTTTAAAACGGGTAAACGAAGAAAGATTTTTATTTTAATTATCCTATTAAAAAACTAAACTATCTATTAGATAAACTATGTTAGTGAACAAAGCTTAATTGTGGGCTTGATTCCATTAGGTTTAAGTTTGTGGTGGCATATAAAATAATTTACAATTTATTATAAATAAACATATAATCTTCTTATGTAATCACACAAAACACAATTCAATAATAGATCTTTTTGCTATTTTACATGGTATCCGGGCTTTACAAGATCCACCTACAAAATTTGCTATCATCCGGTCATCGGCTACTCGCCGGTGATCGAGAGGGATCCCATATATTTTCGCTTCATTGTTTATTAATTAGGATTCTGTTTTTGGTATTGATTGGCCTTAAACAGTCAGATAATATTAACCAAGTTATGGTCAACAAGTCAGACAGCCTAAACCAATACTCCGGTGAGTGTAGTGTTTCCCCGGATCGTTAGATCCCAACGAGATGTGAAATCTGAAATAAAACGACTTTAAGATCAGGTGATTTGAACAGGAAAAGGGTTAAAGTGATGTATACTACTGAAATATAAGAATGAATAGCTTTAATAAGCTATATCACTAATACGTGAAATCAGATAAGTACACGTGAAAAAGGTACTAAAAAAAACGTAAACGTTTATTAATTAAACGTAAACAAAAACAAATTTACTTATAGTAGGATTTTATAAACCTTAGGGGCTTAAATGCAAATTAAATAAATTTAAAATATTTACTTTATAATTAAAAAAAAACTATTTAATTAATTATTTTTATTTAATAACTATTTATTAATTATCTAATAATTAACTATTAATTATGAAAATGTAAAATAAGTCTAGAAAATCAAAATTAAAATTTCTAAAAATCTAAAATATTATAAAACTTATTTTAAAATTAAAATTATATTTTTCACACTATTTATCTATTTATTATTAATTATTTAATTAAAAACTATTTAACTATTTAATTAAAATTCAACTAAAAATTATAAATAATACAAATTAAACTAAAAATTTATAAAAATATTTTCTAAACCTAAAATAGAACTTGAAGAAAGTATAAAAAATAAAAATAAATCTTTTTGTCTTTTTCTAAATTTTCTATTGATTAAAAACTATTTATAATAATTTAAACTAATTAAACTATTTTAAATTACAAATAATATTAAACTAACTTAGATAATTATGAAAAATTTTATATATCTAATTAACCATCATGGGAATCCTAAAAAATTATAAAAACTTTATTTTATGTATTTTTTTAATTTAATCTACTAATTATTATGCTATTTATTAATTATTACCTAATTAAAATAATTAAATTATAAAAACTAGTAAATGAACAGTATAAATCACAAGAAAATTTCTAAAATTATTTTATGACTTATAGAAGCTAGGAAAAATATAAAATATAAGTATTACTTTATAAAAATATATTATGCTATTTAATTCTTATTTATTATTTAATTATTAAATAAACTAATATTAATTCTAAATAACACTAGATGACAAAAGAAAATTCTGGAAAAATTTATAAAATTACTTTAATATATAATAGATTTAATAAAAATATAAAATAGTAAAAGTGCTTATAAATAAGCTAAAAAGGAAAATTAAATAGATAGTTTCTATTAAATAGAAGCTATCACTATAAGTAAGTTTGGTTTTTTTCTTGTTTTTCTTTTACAAATCTAAATAAATACTTAAAATATCAAACTTTTACAAAAACAAATAATTTAGAAATCAAAAATAAACACTGAGAGTGCTTATTACCAAAACAGTTTGACCAAAGTTGACTTTCTAAGGAAATAAGCTCAAATGAGCTAATGTGGGGTCCACCTTAGTATTTTCTGGTCCACCTAAGTTAGTTGAACAAGTTTGAACAAGATTTGATCAAATAAGCCCACTAGATAAGCCACAAGATCACAATAAGCAGTTTGCTTATTTGGTTCTGGGTCAGAAATGGGACAAGGTTTGGGTACAATTCTAGGTGGGGTCCACTAGGGTTTAGGTCAAACAAATAGTCAATGATTCAAGCCTGGTAGGAGGGGGGTTGGAAGAACTAGGATATAGGGTGTGGGACCCAGTGATAAGCTCAGAATAAGCTTAGGAAGTGAGGGGTCCAACTGAGTTCACTCAGTTAAATGACTGAGTGAAAATGAGCTAATAAGCTTGTTGAAAGCTTAAAAACTAACTTAAGAAAGAAAATAAAAAGATATTATTGTGTATAGATAGTGTATTAACAGGTATGGACAAGTGAGATTACTAGATTAAGCTAATAAGCTTGTGAAAAGCTTATAAGCAAACCTAACAAAGCTGAGATCCAAACACCCCTAGACAGGCAACCAAGAGGCCAAATTGAGCTTATGTAATAAGCTCAAGAGGGCTTATTGAGTACTGAACTATGAATATGGGCTGGTGAGGATTCCAAAATACAAAAGCTTGACCAATGGGTATCAATGGGTAGCTTATGCAGGGCTTATGAAGTTGGTGGTATCACTGAGTTCACTCAGAGGACTGAGTGAATGAACAAGTTACAAGCTGATTGCAGCCCTAGTTAAAGGGCTTGAAAATGAAAATAAAAGCTTGAACTTGATATATGGACTGCTTAGCTTCTTGAAAAGCCAAGGATCACAAGCCAAAGCTTTGTGATGAGCTTATGGTGGGCTTGTGATGTTGCTTGTATTCACTGAATGCTCAGTGGTGTGGTTTATTTGATGCACAAGTTAAAGCACAATAAGCAGTTCAGTTAAGCAGATATAAGCAGATAAGCACTTATTTTAGATAACTAGCCACAAGGGCATCACAAAAGTCCAATTTACACAGACTTACAAGCACTAAAGAAGCTTGTGCAAGCTTTTAAAGTTAATAGGTAGGACTGTGCACAGGGGAGATTTATGAAGAATTACCAAAAGCTAAGCACAAATTAAGCACTTAAATCAGCTGGATAAAAATAAATAAAAATAGTAACAAGTAGATCAGCAACAAGATATTTAAAACCTACAAGCTCAGGTTCTATGATCAATTAACAAGTCCACAATGAAAATCCAAAGTTTATTCAAAAATCATGTAGGCTGCAAATTGACTTTCTAAGTTAACCACTACTTTGACTTATCTGAGCTTAGAGCTTAATTTATTAACTGATTATGTTATCTTAAGCTATACTAAGTTGATATTAAGCTAAGTTATCTACTTTTAAGCTAGTATGAAGATTATGGACTGATTACACTACACAGTTAACAGATTAGACAAGATTAAGTCTAATTTTGACTTTTATTCTAACAAGACTTATATTTTATGACAGACAAGGACTATTTTGACTTAAACTAATATGCAACAACAAGAATTAGAGACAATAGCATGCAACAAATCACAGTAACAGCTTGATCCAAACACCCATTTAAGATGAATATTTCTATGATTAGTGTTGTAAACTATGAATTAAACCATGGAACTGATTCTAAATACTTGATACAGATTAACTAAGACTAAATGAACACAAATACACAGGTTCTAAACAAGTTTAACCTATGGAACACAATTAAGCTATTTGACTGTCAAAGATGACACAACTAGCAGCTAAGATTTCCAAAACACAAACTACCAATTTTAATTTATATTATCACTAACATATATCAACTAAGCATGAAATACTAAAGATCCAAGCAATTACACTACTTAAACAATAATATGCTAAATTAATGGAAATGGCTTACAAGTGAGATCCAAGCCACAACTAGAACCAAGAACTGAGAACCTTTCCTAATGCTTTCCACAAAGCTCTAAACCAAGGCCTTCCAAGATAAACCTTGCTCCAATGCTTCTTCTACACAGTATCTCTATTTTTTTTTATTATTTTCTATTTTCTAGTGTATTTTCCTAATTAATGAATTATTGGTGGTTAATGTGAATCCGAAATCTTGCAAAAGCTTACTAAGAGCTTAGTAGTGTTTAAGAGATCCTTTTAAACAACAATCATTCACAGAAATTTAAAGAACTTAATATGAAAATGGGACAACAATTGAAATTCTTGAAAACAGTAAGATAGATTGATATGAGAATACAAAGTTGTTTATTACACTTAGATAAGCTAATAAACACTTCCAAAACAGAATTTAAGATTACACTAATGATACAACTAGATTATTTAGGTCTACAGTGATCATAAACTAGTATTACAATTATATATATCTTCTCCTCTGTCTTCCTTGCTATTTATCACCAAAAGTCTTCCACTTGAACAAATATCTCATCCCACTTGATCTGAGCCATTGAATGAGTCCCAATTATCTCAACCGTTTAAACTTGATTTGGCGCCAAAACGTTCCACGTGTGCTGAGGCAGTTCCATCACAATTAATGGTTCTTGGGAGTTAGCATGAGGTGGGGGGGGACAAGTATTAGGAGTTTTGAGGCAAGTTGGGGTAGTTTTACTCAAAATCGTGGGTAAGTGTTGCTACAGTGGTGGTTTTAGGTTGAAATGGGGTGTGAAGTGCATTAATTGTTGCGTGTTAGGGGTGAAGGAGATGGTGGAGAGTGGGTGTGATGATTAGGGTGTGAGCTGGAGGGGTTGAGGTGGAAGAACAGGTGTGGGTGTGAGCTGGAAGAAGAAGAAGAGAATACGGGGGGTGTTTGTTTGTTTTATTTATTTAATAAACGGGGGTGGGCCGGGTTTTGGTAAGTTGGGCCTTAGGATGGACTGGACTGGGGTTGTAACTGGGTTTAGGAAGGGAGTGGATTTGGAGTTGGATTTAATAATACAAAGGGTCCGTTTGGAATTTATTAAAAGCATAAGGTCCATTTGGTAAATTCTGAAACTTTAGGGGCCTGAAATGTAACTTTCACAAACTTCTCATAAGGACCAAACCTGCAATTAAACATTAGTACAAGGACCATAATTGCATAATTTTCCAATTTACAAAACCGAGGACCATTTATGTCATTTTCTGAAACTTGAAGGGTTAAACTTGTAATTTTCCAAAAGTTTGTCATAAGGACCAATATTGTCATTTATAAATAGTACAAGGGTGTAGTTTGATAATTTTCCATTTTTAAACACCCAGGGACTAAATTTGACACTTTTCAAAAGTTGAGGGACCAAAGTTGTCATTTTGCCATTTTTAAACTTTAAAGGACTTTTCTTGACAACTTATGATTTCCAAGGACCTTTTATGACATTTGTACAAGTTTTGATTTACCAGGGACTAGATTTGCCAATTTTCCAAAGTTCAGGGACTGAAACTGTAAATTATGTGAAATGTTTTGTTTTTCATCAGTTTTCAATCCTTATGCATAAAAACACAATCCAGGGATAATTTTATGTATTTTAAGGCATTCCTGTGTGTTTTCATATGTTTTTGCAGCTTATATGTAACAGAAATGATGAGTATTTACACACTCATCAATCCCCCACACTAAACTATTGCTAGTCCCTAGCAATCTATTTGAGAAAAAATTAATGGATTTTTACTCTTTACCAAAAGCCATCACTTCTGGAGTAGCCAGGTGTAAGAACTGTGGCACACCTGATAACCTTGTGATTTTTAGCAAACCACCAGCTGTCAACGGATTTGATTAGTCTTTACCAAAAGCCGTTTGCTTCTGGACTAGCCAGCATCTTGATGGACTAAGTCAACATCTTGGTGAGCTGATTACCAATTATGGATTTTCTACGGCCTTTACCACAAGCCATAATCTTGCGGGCTAGCCAACTCATTAGCTTTTTAGGATAATGGGGAGTTGAGGAACCATACAATTTTTGGCAAATTGCAAGCCATCAACGGTTTTGAGATGTCTTTACCAAGAGCCGTTTGCTCCTGGACTAGCCAATCCTGTTGTGGGTTAGACATGGAGGATTGATACCATTTATTGCATTTCTAAGTGTGAAAAAACTTTAAATTTTGATCAAATGAGGGTGCTTGATGGAACATGTGTTTGAATTCGTGAGAATCCCCCCCCACACTTAGAAATGAATATTGCCCTCAATATTCAAAACACCGGGTGTTAAACCGATACTTAGAACATAAGAAGGAAATATTTATAACCTTTATTTTAGGCTATTTACATACAAACTCACTTTTTTTTTCTTTTTGTTTTAAACTTTTTTTTTTTTTTTTTTTTTTTTTTTTTTTTTTTTTTTTTTTTTTTTTTTGACTCACTACCTGCCAGGCTTGTGTCAGGTTTACCACGCTAGCTAATCACTTGTGAATGATTAACTGTAATAAATTTGTCCTGACAGCCCGGGAGTTGAATGATAAAGTTTATAATATACATACACCTTCCAGGTTTGTGTCAGGTTTACCACGCTAGCTAATCACTTGTGAATGATTAACTGTAATAAATTTGTCCTGACAGCCTGGAAGATAAATAACATAATATACATACAAAACATGTTTATTGAAATTTGAAAAATATTTACTTTTGAAATGGTGGTAGAAAGTAGAAAGAAGTCAGAAATACGGGTGAAAACCCATATTGCTATGCTTTTGATTACCGAGTCACTAGCTTGACTCGACCTCGAATTGATTTGTCCATGAGGTAGCTTGTTTTTGATTCCCGAGTCACTAGCTTGACTCGACCCCGAATTTAATTGTCCTTGGGGAAAGTTTGGAGATCCGGGACAACCATGTTTGGGAAGTCCTCTCCAAAGTAATGTTTCACACGATGGCCATTTACTTTAAAACATAGACCGTCATTTTGAGATAACTCAACGGTACCATATGGATAAACCTTAGTGATAGTAAATGGACCAGTCCAACGGGTTTTTAATTTACCCGAGAAGATCTTTAATCTAGAGTTAAAGAGAAGTACTCGATCACCAACGTTAAAAACGCGGTTCTTTATTTTTGAGTCATGTATTCTCTTTGTTTTTTCTTTATAGATTAAAGAGTTCTCGTAAGCCTGATCACGTAGTTCATTTAGTTCATTCATTTGAACTTTTCTGTGATCACCCGCAGTTTTGAGGTCAAAGTTGGCATGTTTCAAAGCCCAGTAGGCTTTGTGCTCAAGTTCCATCGGTAAATGACATGTCTTTCCGTACACAAGCTTGTAAGGTGTACACCCAATGGGTGTTTTATAAGCTGTACGAAAGGCCCATAGTGCGTCATCTAATTTATCCGACCAGGCAGCACGGTTTTCACCAACAGTCCTCTCAAGTATCCTTTTGATACCACGATTTGAAACTTCCACTTGCCCACTTGTTTGTGGGTGATACGCGGTAGAAAGACGGTGGGTTACACCATACTTTTGCATGACTTTATCAAATTTGTCATTGCAGAAATGCGTACCACGATCACTTATAATAGCACGTGGGGTTCCAAAACGGGCAAAAAGAGATTTCAGGAATTTCACTACAACTCGGGCATCATTTGTGTGTAAAGCCTTAGCTTCGACCCACTTTGATAAATAATCAACTGCCACAAGTATGTACTTGTTTCCTCTGGATGATGGAAATGGCCCCATAAAGTCAATGCCCCAGATATCAAATATTTCACATACTTGAATAGCATTTTGTGGCATCTCATTTCTTTGTGAAATGTTTCCATGACGCTGACAAGCGTCACAGGTTTTAATGAGATCCTGGGCATCTTTATAAATTGTGGGCCAGAAGAATCCGGAATCAAACACCTTTTTGGCGGTGTAATTAGGACTATGATGTCCCCCAGTGGGTCCAGCATGGCAAGCCTTAAGAATTTCAGTGGCTTCCTGTCCATGTACACACCGTCGGATGACTTGATCCGCACAGATTTTGAATAAGTAGGGGTCATCCCAGAAGTAATGTTTAACATCCTTAAAGAATTTATTCTTCTGTTGGGTTGACATCCCTTTCACAACAAAGTTACCCGCATGGTAGTTTGCGAAATCGGCAAACCATGGGGTAGTAGAATCTCCACGAAAAGCAACCGCATTGAGTGTTTCGAGAGGAAATGTTTCATTTATTTCCTTTTTCTCATACACATTTTGATGAGGGTTTTCTAATCGGGACAAATGATCAGCAGCCAGGTTCTCAGCTCCTTTTTTATCACGAATAATGATATCAAATTCTTGGAGGAGGAGAACCCAACGGAGCAATCTCGGCTTTGCATCTTGTTTTGCAAATAGATATTTAAGAGCCGAATGATCCGTATACACTACGCTTTTAGTCAAGATTAAGTATGTCCGAAATTTCTCAAAAGCATACACCACAGCTAATAATTCTTTTTCTGTAGTGGTGTAGTGAGTTTGAGCTTCGTTCATAGTTTTGCTTGCGTAGTGGATAGGCTGAAAGTGTTTCGTTTTGCGTTGCCCCAAGACTGCACCAATAGCAAAATCACTTGCATCGCACATAATCTCAAAGGGTAAGTCCCAGTCGGGGGCAATAAGAATGGGTGCCTCAGTAAGCTTTTTCTTTAATGTTTCAAAAGCTTCGACGCACTCTGGTGAGAAGATAAAAGGAGTATCCTTTTCAAGGAGATGAGTCATAGGCCGTGAGATTTTAGAAAAATCTTGTATGAATCTTCGATAGAAACCGGCATGACCCAAGAAACTCCTAATACCTTTGACGGTAGTAGGGTGAGGCAGTTTTGCAATGACATCAACCTTAGCTCTGTCAACCTCAATCCCATTCTTGGAAATCTTATGGCCGAGGACAATGCCCTCTTTGACCATAAAGTGACTCTTTTCCCAATTTAGACATAGATTGGTGTCTTTACACCTTTTCAACATTGTTTCTAAATTGGTGAGACATGTTTGGAATGAATCCCCAATGACCGAAAAGTCATCCATAAAGACCTCCATAGTTTTACCAATCATGTCGGTAAATATGGCCATCATACACCTCTGGAACGTACCTGGTGCATTACATAAGCCAAAAGGCATACGTTTATAAGCAAAGGTTCCATAAGGGCATGTAAAGGTAGTCTTTTCTTGATCCGATGGATCAATGGGGATTTGAAAGTATCCTGAGAAACCATCAAGGAAACAATAGTACTCGTTCCCTGCTAATCTCTCAAGCATCTGGTCCATAAAGGGCAGCGGAAAGTGATCTTTGCGGGTGGCGTCATTTAACTTACGATAGTCAATGCAAACACGCCATCCGGTAACCAGCCGAGTTGGAATCAACTCATTTTCCTCATTGGTGACAACAGTAATGCCACCCTTTTTTGGGACACAATGAATGGGACTAACCCATGGACTATCAGAGATAGGGTAAATCAATCCTGCATCAAGAAGTTTAAGAACCTCTTGTTTAATCACATCATGGATTTTTGGATTCACCCTTCTTTGGTGTTGCACTGCAGGCTTGAAGTCATCCTCCATCAAGATTTTGTGTGTACAAAAATCTGGGTTAATACCCTTAATATCGGAGAGTTTCCAAGCAATTGCTTGCTTGTTTGATTTCAAGACCTTTATGAGAGCACTCTTCTCCTCAACACTTAAACCTTTAGCAATAATGACGGGTAATTTATCATCACCCTCCAAGAATGCGTATTCAAGATGAGGAGGTAAGTCCTTGAGTTCGACCTCAGGAAAATCATCAGTTTCCTCAACATATTTGATTTCCTGATTATGAAGTTGTACTGGAGGGAGTGGAAGAGAATTGTCTTGATTTAGCAATCTCTCGAGGAGAAGAATATCTCCCTCTAGATCAATCTCAGTGTTATCAATTCCCAGTGGGACTGAATCACTTTTGAGAAAAGCCTCGACCTCTTCCAAAAGGAAATCACTTCCCTCAAATGGAGTGAGAGAAGGGGAAGAGTCGGAAATGATAGGTTCAGATGATGGAGTGGCATCCCCACTCACAGAATTATGAGAATAACCAAGAAACTCTTGAGAGTACTCCTCAGAAGCAATGTCTATGATATCTATTTGATTAACTGCTTCAGAATCATAATTGGAGGAGTACCTCGAAGTTTGATCGAGGTTAAATGTAACAGCTTCATTACCCACACGAAGAGTGATTTCTTGCTCAAATACATCGATAAGAGCACGGCCCGTTCTAAGGAAACCCCTCCCCACAATGAGAGGGACCCTTTGATCGGCATCGAAATCAACCACTACAAAGTCAGCGGGGAGATGAAATTCTCCTACCTTTACAAACACGTCCTCGGCAATGCCGAGAGGACGAGATATAGATCGGTCTGCAAGCTCTAAAGTCATGCAGGTAGGAGTAAGATCAGGAAGAGAAAGTTTCTTCCAAACTGAGTATGGCATTAGGTTGATACTTGCACCAAGATCGGCCAAGGCATAGCAATCAACCATTCCCGGGAATACACATGGTATTAGAAATTTTCCAGGATCTCCCAACTTCTCGGGAAGCTTCTTTAAAAGAACTGCTGAGCAGTTCTCATTCAAGGGAGTCTTTGCCATTTCAAACAGTTTCTCTTTGTTGCTTAACAAGTGTTTGATTGTCGATGCAAATTTGGGCATCAGAATAATAGCATCCGCAAAGCTAATGTCAAAATGCAAATCTTGGAAGATTTGAAAGAATTTATCCATCTGATGACTAGCTTTTTCACGGAGCTTTTGCTCACTCAAACGCGAGGGGTAAGGAATAGAGGAGGTAGAAGGTTTGGACTGAGGTGTTTCAACTGGAATATCATTTGGTTCAAAAACAACTCTAGGTTTTGGTTTGGGTTTCGGGACAACATGAGGTGGGACGTCTTGGGCACCTCCCTTATGAGTAGGAAGTACTTCGTCCTTATTTACCTCGACGTTATTTTCCACTACCTTTGGAGAAGAAGAAGAAGAGGTAGTGGGAACAGTGGGTCCATCATATGAAACTCCGCTCCTGGTCGTGATCGCCTTTGCATCGCCCCTCGGGTTTGCGATCGTGTTGCTTGGAAGTTTTCCAGAGCCCGAGGGTTGTTCATTTAAAGATTTCTTAAGTTCAGCAATCTGGCTAACCAACAACCTGTTTGTCTCTTCTTGAGTTTTCATGAACTGCTTCAACAACTCATCTGATGATGGTTGTGGAGCTGGGAGAATGGCTTGTGTTTGGTTAGGGAAATTTTGGACACGGTTATTTTGATTATAACCTTGTTGTGGCTGAAAATTCCCTTGATTTGGATTACCATTTCCCTGAAAATGATTTCCGGGGTTGAAATTGTTTCTGTTAAAGTTTCCTTGATTGTGGAAACCTTGATTCTGTCCAGGATTGAAATTCCCTTGGTTTTGATAACCTTGGTTCATTCGAGGTTGGTTCTGGTTTCTATTTTGCAAATTCGGGTTTTGGTTAAACCCGGGTGGTCCCATATGTGTGTTAGCACGGTAACTTGGTTCCATTTGAGGACGGTATTGATTACCTCCCTGATTTGTAGTTCCGGCTAAGGCATTGGCTTCAAAAGGACTACCATCCGTGGCAGTACAATTGTAGTAAGCATGTGGGCCACCACAAGTGACACAAACTTCCACTTTTTTAGCTTCAGCATGTGAAGGGTTTTGTGTGAAAGTGACTTTTTTCTGGCTTGAGAGAACCAAAGCTTGAATGGCGTCCGTGAGTTTATCTATCTTAGCATCGGTGCTAGAAGTACTCACGGGTGATGAAGTAGAAGGACCAGCACTCACTTGGGAGTTATATGGTTTTGTGCGTGTAGTGCGGACTTTGGACTTATTTTCAATGATTTCTAAAGCTTCTTTTGTGGTTTTGCTCAAAAAATTACCTCCCGCGGAGGCATTGAGAGAATCTTGGTCAGATTGACTCACACCATTATAAAACGTGTCAATTTGCATTAATTCAGTGAAACCATGATGAGGACATCGACGAAGCAATTCTTTGAAACGATCCCAAGCGTCACCAAACGATTCATCAAACCTTTGAGTGAATTTGATGATTTCATTTTTAAGACTTGTCGTTCTGGACGGGGGAAAAAATTCGTTTACAAATTTGGTAACTAGATCTTCCCATGAGTGTATTGAACGAGGAGGTTGTTTTTCCAGCCAAATCCGGGCTGCTCCCTCAAGAGAAAATGGGAAAAGAAGAAGTTTAACTGCTTCGGAAGGGACATTCTTGTATTTGATGGTAGAAGTAATTTTATTAAACCATCTAATATGAGCATGGGGATCATCCCTCTCAAAACCATAAAATTGGCTTGAAGTCACTAGATTTAGTAACCCGGTTTTGAGCTCAAAGTATTCAGCCACGATGGCTGGGACAACAATAGCGTCTCCGTAACCCTCAATGGGTGCTTGGAGAAGCTCATTCATCGGACGGTCTTCCGCCATGATAATTTTCTTTGGTGAAACAGCACGTTCCTCAGATACGGCTGTTGGGGCAGAACGTCTACGACGTCTTCGAGGAATTTTAACAAGCTCACGTAAAGGGCTTGTGGACCTAGAAGAACGAGTGCGCATGCACTAGAGACGACTCTAAGATTACTTAGAGTGACGGGAAATTTACAAATAGAAAATAAAATATGAACAAAAAGATGATATATAACAAAGGGTGAAAATTAAAACTCACAGATATTTCAAAAAGTCGTAATACGCAGCACACCTCCCCGGCAGCGGCGCCAAATTTTGATTGGCCTTAAACAGTCAGATAATATTAACCAAGTTATGGTCAACAAGTCAGACAGCCTAAACCAATACTCCGGTGAGTGTAGTGTTTCCCCGGATCGTTAGATCCCAACGAGATGTGAAATCTGAAATAAAACGACTTTAAGATCAGGTGATTTGAACAGGAAAAGGGTTAAAGTGATGTATACTACTGAAATATAAGAATGAATAGCTTTAATAAGCTATATCACTAATACGTGAAATCAGATAAGTACACGTGAAAAAGGTACTAAAAAAAACGTAAACGTTTATTAATTAAACGTAAACAAAAACAAATTTACTTATAGTAGGATTTTATAAACCTTAGGGGCTTAAATGCAAATTAAATAAATTTAAAATATTTACTTTATAATTAAAAAAAAAACTATTTAATTAATTATTTTTATTTAATAACTATTTATTAATTATCTAATAATTAACTATTAATTATGAAAATGTAAAATAAGTCTAGAAAATCAAAATTAAAATTTCTAAAAATCTAAAATATTATAAAACTTATTTTAAAATTAAAATTATATTTTTCACACTATTTATCTATTTATTATTAATTATTTAATTAAAAACTATTTAACTATTTAATTAAAATTCAACTAAAAATTATAAATAATACAAATTAAACTAAAGATTTATAAAAATATTTTCTAAACCTAAAATAGAACTTGAAGAAAGTATAAAAAATAAAAATAAATCTTTTTGTCTTTTTCTAAATTTTCTATTGATTAAAAACTATTTATAATAATTTAAACTAATTAAACTATTTTAAATTACAAATAATATTAAACTAACTTAGATAATTATGAAAAATTTTATATATCTAATTAACCATCATGGGAATCCTAAAAAATTATAAAAACTTTATTTTATGTATTTTTTTAATTTAATCTACTAATTATTATGCTATTTATTAATTATTACCTAATTAAAATAATTAAATTATAAAAACTAGTAAATGAACAGTATAAATCACAAGAAAATTTCTAAAATTATTTTATGACTTATAGAAGCTAGGAAAAATATAAAATATAAGTATTACTTTATAAAAATATATTATGCTATTTAATTCTTATTTATTATTTAATTATTAAATAAACTAATATTAATTCTAAATAACACTAGATGACAAAAGAAAATTCTGGAAAAATTTATAAAATTACTTTAATATATAATAGATTTAATAAAAATATAAAATAGTAAAAGTGCTTATAAATAAGCTAAAAAGGAAAATTAAATAGATAGTTTCTATTAAATAGAAGCTATCACTATAAGTAAGTTTGGTTTTTTTCTTGTTTTTCTTTTACAAATCTAAATAAATACTTAAAATATCAAACTTTTACAAAAACAAATAATTTAGAAATCAAAAATAAACACTGAGAGTGCTTATTACCAAAACAGTTTGACCAAAGTTGACTTTCTAAGGAAATAAGCTCAAATGAGCTAATGTGGGGTCCACCTTAGTATTTTCTGGTCCACCTAAGTTAGTTGAACAAGTTTGAACAAGATTTGATCAAATAAGCCCACTAGATAAGCCACAAGATCACAATAAGCAGTTTGCTTATTTGGTTCTGGGTCAGAAATGGGACAAGGTTTGGGTACAATTCTAGGTGGGGTCCACTAGGGTTTAGGTCAAACAAATAGTCAATGATTCAAGCCTGGTAGGAGGGGGGTTGGAAGAACTAGGATATAGGGTGTGGGACCCAGTGATAAGCTCAGAATAAGCTTAGGAAGTGAGGGGTCCAACTGAGTTCACTCAGTTAAATGACTGAGTGAAAATGAGCTAATAAGCTTGTTGAAAGCTTAAAAACTAACTTAAGAAAGAAAATAAAAAGATATTATTGTGTATAGATAGTGTATTAACAGGTATGGACAAGTGAGATTACTAGATTAAGCTAATAAGCTTGTGAAAAGCTTATAAGCAAACCTAACAAAGCTGAGATCCAAACACCCCTAGACAGGCAACCAAGAGGCCAAATTGAGCTTATGTAATAAGCTCAAGAGGGCTTATTGAGTACTGAACTATGAATATGGGCTGGTGAGGATTCCAAAATACAAAAGCTTGACCAATGGGTATCAATGGGTAGCTTATGCAGGGCTTATGAAGTTGGTGGTATCACTGAGTTCACTCAGAGGACTGAGTGAATGAACAAGTTACAAGCTGATTGCAGCCCTAGTTAAAGGGCTTGAAAATGAAAATAAAAGCTTGAACTTGATATATGGACTGCTTAGCTTCTTGAAAAGCCAAGGATCACAAGCCAAAGCTTTGTGATGAGCTTATGGTGGGCTTGTGATGTTGCTTGTATTCACTGAATGCTCAGTGGTGTGGTTTATTTGATGCACAAGTTAAAGCACAATAAGCAGTTCAGTTAAGCAGATATAAGCAGATAAGCACTTATTTTAGATAACTAGCCACAAGGGCATCACAAAAGTCCAATTTACACAGACTTACAAGCACTAAAGAAGCTTGTGCAAGCTTTTAAAGTTAATAGGTAGGACTGTGCACAGGGGAGATTTATGAAGAATTACCAAAAGCTAAGCACAAATTAAGCACTTAAATCAGCTGGATAAAAATAAATAAAAATAGTAACAAGTAGATCAGCAACAAGATATTTAAAACCTACAAGCTCAGGTTCTATGATCAATTAACAAGTCCACAATGAAAATCCAAAGTTTATTCAAAAATCATGTAGGCTGCAAATTGACTTTCTAAGTTAACCACTACTTTGACTTATCTGAGCTTAGAGCTTAATTTATTAACTGATTATGTTATCTTAAGCTATACTAAGTTGATATTAAGCTAAGTTATCTACTTTTAAGCTAGTATGAAGATTATGGACTGATTACACTACACAGTTAACAGATTAGACAAGATTAAGTCTAATTTTGACTTTTATTCTAACAAGACTTATATTTTATGACAGACAAGGACTATTTTGACTTAAACTAATATGCAACAACAAGAATTAGAGACAATAGCATGCAACAAATCACAGTAACAGCTTGATCCAAACACCCATTTAAGATGAATATTTCTATGATTAGTGTTGTAAACTATGAATTAAACCATGGAACTGATTCTAAATACTTGATACAGATTAACTAAGACTAAATGAACACAAATACACAGGTTCTAAACAAGTTTAACCTATGGAACACAATTAAGCTATTTGACTGTCAAAGATGACACAACTAGCAGCTAAGATTTCCAAAACACAAACTACCAATTTTAATTTATATTATCACTAACATATATCAACTAAGCATGAAATACTAAAGATCCAAGCAATTACACTACTTAAACAATAATATGCTAAATTAATGGAAATGGCTTACAAGTGAGATCCAAGCCACAACTAGAACCAAGAACTGAGAACCTTTCCTAATGCTTTCCACAAAGCTCTAAACCAAGGCCTTCCAAGATAAACCTTGCTCCAATGCTTCTTCTACACAGTATCTCTATTTTTTTTTATTATTTTCTATTTTCTAGTGTATTTTCCTAATTAATGAATTATTGGTGGTTAATGTGAATCCGAAATCTTGCAAAAGCTTACTAAGAGCTTAGTAGTGTTTAAGAGATCCTTTTAAACAACAATCATTCACAGAAATTTAAAGAACTTAATATGAAAATGGGACAACAATTGAAATTCTTGAAAACAGTAAGATAGATTGATATGAGAATACAAAGTTGTTTATTACACTTAGATAAGCTAATAAACACTTCCAAAACAGAATTTAAGATTACACTAATGATACAACTAGATTATTTAGGTCTACAGTGATCATAAACTAGTATTACAATTATATATATCTTCTCCTCTGTCTTCCTTGCTATTTATCACCAAAAGTCTTCCACTTGAACAAATATCTCATCCCACTTGATCTGAGCCATTGAATGAGTCCCAATTATCTCAACCGTTTAAACTTGATTTGGCGCCAAAACGTTCCACGTGTGCTGAGGCAGTTCCATCACAATTAATGGTTCTTGGGAGTTAGCATGAGGTGGGGGGGGACAAGTATTAGGAGTTTTGAGGCAAGTTGGGGTAGTTTTACTCAAAATCGTGGGTAAGTGTTGCTACAGTGGTGGTTTTAGGTTGAAATGGGGTGTGAAGTGCATTAATTGTTGCGTGTTAGGGGTGAAGGAGATGGTGGAGAGTGGGTGTGATGATTAGGGTGTGAGCTGGAGGGGTTGAGGTGGAAGAACAGGTGTGGGTGTGAGCTGGAAGAAGAAGAAGAGAATACGGGGGGTGTTTGTTTGTTTTATTTATTTAATAAACGGGGGTGGGCCGGGTTTTGGTAAGTTGGGCCTTAGGATGGACTGGACTGGGGTTGTAACTGGGTTTAGGAAGGGAGTGGATTTGGAGTTGGATTTAATAATACAAAGGGTCCGTTTGGAATTTATTAAAAGCATAAGGTCCATTTGGTAAATTCTGAAACTTTAGGGGCCTGAAATGTAACTTTCACAAACTTCTCATAAGGACCAAACCTGCAATTAAACATTAGTACAAGGACCATAATTGCATAATTTTCCAATTTACAAAACCGAGGACCATTTATGTCATTTTCTGAAACTTGAAGGGTTAAACTTGTAATTTTCCAAAAGTTTGTCATAAGGACCAATATTGTCATTTATAAATAGTACAAGGGTGTAGTTTGATAATTTTCCATTTTTAAACACCCAGGGACTAAATTTGACACTTTTCAAAAGTTGAGGGACCAAAGTTGTCATTTTGCCATTTTTAAACTTTAAAGGACTTTTCTTGACAACTTATGATTTCCAAGGACCTTTTATGACATTTGTACAAGTTTTGATTTACCAGGGACTAGATTTGCCAATTTTCTAAAGTTCAGGGACTGAAACTGTAAATTATGTGAAATGTTTTGTTTTTCATCAGTTTTCAATCCTTATGCATAAAAACACAATCCAGGGATAATTTTATGTATTTTAAGGCATTCCTGTGTGTTTTCATATGTTTTTGCAGCTTATATGTAACAGAAATGATGAGTATTTACACACTCATCAGGTATTCAATGCATAAACCATAAATCCTAGCCATCAAATCACACTAAATATGTTGAGTTGCCTTCAATCGACCATATTGTTTCCTTCCTCATCAAATTATTTTCGTTGTCGAAAATCATTGTCGTTGACAACGAAAGTTGACTAATAAATTGTTGCTTCCTCCTAAAGGCAAAGCAAGCCATGACGTAAAATAAAAATAGCAAACATCATAAAAATGGAGAAACTCGCGAAGTAGTATACAATTATGTCGCCAAATACAAGTACATCTTCGTGCAAACGAACAACAAAGAAAAGAAGAAGAAAAGAAGCAAGGAAGAAGCGGCTTTCAACATTCATTTCAGTTTGTCTGTCCGGATTCCTCTCGTTCAAACTATGGGGGAGTATTAGATAAGTAAGTTAGTGGACCAAGCCTAATTACGGGCTTGCGTCCATTAGGTTTAGGATTATGATTGCTTATCTAATAAGTTACATGTTATAAATACATATAGAATCTTCTTATATAATCACACAAAACACAATTCACTAACATCGCTGTTTGTTATTTTATTTTACATTGTTTCATGCAGCAAAATGACCAAGATTATATGATAATGCTTCTATGACCTATGATTTACTAAACACCTTCTGCTATTGCGTTATTAATCAAAGACAGATTACAACGTTTAGTTGGTTGTTTCAAAAACGGAGGACCGTTAGAATTCTATATAACTGAGACAAAAATATAAACAACGGATTACTAAAACACACACAAGAGAATAGTTGTGTATGTACATTTCGGTGGTTAGAAAAGTCACCTTCGTCTTTTAGAAAAAGCACCTGAATAGAAATTTGCCCGTGACCAATTGACCATTCTACGCCTCTACAGTGCAAATGAACAGCAAAATTATGTTGTTATATAAAGGAGCATAGTTAAGTGCTTTTATTGAAATCGATAAATCGAGTATGGCCCACACGTACATATTCTAAATCATGTGTTAAATTTGGAATCCGCCAAACAGAGAATACATGATAAAAGTCGTAAAAAACATATACTAAAAAAGGTATGTACAAGATTATTCGTAAACGCTAAGTTTAGTAAGTGATATTCTAAATCATTAAAGATGTTAGACACTCACATTTTACAGTACACGAATTGTTTTCATAACTGAGGATGTAACTAAAACTTTAGTATAACATTATTGATATACTTTGTATATGTGTTAGAATTTAGATCCAGGTAATTGACCTCCTCACAAGAGGTCTAGGTCCTCATTTGAGGGTGGCTAGAGAAAGGTTGGAAATGGTCAAGGGCATACTCCGGCTAAGCCGTGTACAATTGAGTCAAAGACTTGCCCTCTCGGGGTAACTTGATCAGAGAAAACTTCACATGCTTACCCATTTAAGCTATAAATCCTGGCATGTACGAGCGGTTGTACAATTCGAACTTATGTGTACAAGTTTATGATAACTTAATAACTGTCTAGAGGTTGTAAGCTAAATTATGTTGGGTGAATGTAAACTATTTGGTTTGGTTAAATGATGCAACGAAGCTCTTATTTGTTTAGTTACTCGACTTATTTTGAGCACGCAAATATATAAACATTCAAGCTCAGAATTTTGAAATAAGATTAGTCTTGTATATTTGATGCATAACGTGGCCCATGTACTTAGATTGAGCGGACTTTTAAAGTAGATTTTGGTCCATTAAAAAAGTTGCGTAGGCCAAATTAGTTTACAACTAAAGTACTAAGAGTGATGGTTAGAAGAGAAGGAACCCAAAGAACAAAGAGTCACGTTTCATAGGTTTCTATTTGGTGGCTTACGAAAAAGTGATGGGTAAAATATAAAATAGTCATTTTTTTTAAATTGTCAGTCTAAAAACATTTATTTTTTATTAACTTACTTCATCAACGGACTTTCAAATTTTCTTCTAACTTCATCAATATAACCGATTTATAATAAAATAATATTAAAATGACTGCATTATCCTTGTCTTCTTTAAAATTTGTTTCGACTTTATCAACGAACTTTCAAAATTTGTCATGACTTTACCTATGCCGAGGATAATATAGCAATTTTAGTTATTATTTTAATATAAACCAGTCATATTGGTGAAGTCGGAACAAAATTTGAAAGTACGTTGGCGAAGTAAGGTAATAAAAAAGTAATTGTTTCTAGACAGACAATTTCGAAAAGTACGTGACTATTTTATAGCTTTTACCCAAAATTGATTTGTGGAATTGTGGAAAACTGGAAATATGTTTTCTTAAGTCTACTAGAGTTATTAGACGAATACCCACGTAAAGCAAAGGTGTATAGCAGCAAATAATTATATTTGTGAAATCGTAATGTTAATATAAATATCACGTAAAAACGTTATTTTTATTTTATCGTCTCTTAGTGTTTTGATAATGACAAATATAAAATTATACTACGTAAAAGTTAACGTAAACAAGTTATTAATCGTAAGTTTTATTTCGACGTTAATCACTTAAGGTATGAATAATGAGATTATAAAACATGGTTAATGATCAAAGAACCACTTGCATGCATATTGCATTAAACATTTATAAACTAGTTCATGATTAAATGTATAAGTTTCCTTACACTTAAACTAAACAAACATTTTCCGCATAAGCAAAATGATTTTCAAGTTATAGAACACTTAGATTGTTAACTAATAACTTAAATGAAAAGAACAAAACTTAAGCATATAGGACAAAATTAATCAATAGTAATTAAACTATTTTTGGAAACAAATCTAACCAAATTTTACCAAATCTAGCAAATCTTTCCTTATTATTGTATAAGAAGATTAACCTTCTAAAAACAATATGTAATCATATCTTAACTAGATTACATAGTACATAAGAACGATTTGAAAAGATTTTGGGATTACTGCAAAAGACAAACTATAGTTTGTCTGATGACAGGCCATGAATCTGGAATTTACACAGACGGATCCAATAGTTTGGATCCGTGGATCCGCTGGAGTCTGGAAAGCAGGAATGGAATTTTGGCTATAAATACGAACCATTTTGCACTCATTTCAATCAGTCATTGCTAATCATTTTTCTATCCTCTCTCTAGTATATACTCACATACTCTTGCATACATTCATTAATACATTCTTTGATCATTACACTTGTATTATAAACCATTGCAAGTGATGCACCATTGCCACTTCATTCACAAGTGAAGAACACAAGAAGACTTCCAAGCTTCAAAGTGTTATAGTTATTAGTGTCTATACATTTGTACATCATTGTGCATTGTTGTATATTGTTGTGTCATTATACTCTACCATTATACACCAAAGTTGTTAGTCATCATCATACACCAAATTAGAGGGATCAGTTAGTATTTTAGGTCTTAAAATACATTGTGAAGAAAGGTTGGTCCTACAGCGACAAGGACTCGATATCTAGCTTAGTATCGGTAAAGATTATAAGTGACATTGTAAGGTTTTCTCCTCCAAAAGGGAGCTTCTTGATATACTGCTTGTGAACTCTCGAGTTGGGTACTCGAGAGTGAAGTAGGGCAAGGAAAGAAGCTTCGTGCCGAACCACATTAATCTTTGAGGCATTTGTTTGCCCTTTCCTTTATTAATCTTGCATTCATTCTTATTCCATTTATATACTAGCTTGCTTATTGATTTGATTTCACATCAAGTAAAAGAATCTAAATTTCTTAAAACGGACTTTAGACGGTAAAAACTATTCAACCGCCCCTAGTTTTCCATACGTGATTCTGATTTGACCCTTGAAACAAAACGTGTATTTTTTAAAATTAATATAGTGTGTGTTTTTAAAAAGTTTCCAAGTTTAGAATTGATCAACACATAATTTAAGTTGCCAAGTTTTTAAAAGTTCAAGTTTAAGGAGGCCTTAAGGGTAATTTAGGCAAACTACATTAATTTAAGTTTTAAGTTTTCAAAAGTTTCAAGAAAAGAGAAACTATGTATAAGTAGGAGAGATAAAGCTTGTGGAAAACTAGAAGGGGGGTTGAATAGTTTACCGATTAAAATCTTTTTAACTTGTTAAGTTAGTTTTGAAACTTTCCGTTTGATCAAAGATATGTACACAAACACAATATATAACATGCAAGTAAATGAAAGAAACGATCAAACCACAACACGAGTATTTATCGTGGTTCGGCTACAAGGACTCTTTTTCCTTGCCCTACGTCCACGCCCCGAGTATCCAACTCGAGAGTTTCTTTCACTAGTCAACAAGCTCCTTTCACCGGCGGAGAAAACCTTACACATCGCTTATACTTTTACCGACACAAAGCTAGATGTCGAGTTCTTTACCAAGGGTACAACCACTCCCGTTAGTTCTTTACAAGGGTACAACTACTCCCTATACACTTTGTATTTTGAGGACTAAAATACTAATTGTTGGGTCACTGAATTCCCCACATCTTCTAACAAGGATTTGAACGTAAAATAACCTAAGTGCAAACAAGTCACTGAGTGAACAGTAACTCAGTGAGTCACCTTCAGGATGCTAAGACCGAGCCTAAGAAGAAAGGTTCTCCATTCAGTGAGGCGGAACTTAGTGAAGTGTGATCTAAGCCAAGAAGAAGGTGGTGGGTTCAGTGAGGATGACAATAACTCACTGAACCCCAATGACTCCTCAACAACTTAATCGTACTGAAGACTGATGACATGAAGACTGAATTTTTGGCGGGACTGGGCGGGAAAGTCTGAGCTGCTTTATTAAAGTGCTTTATCACTTTAATGTCAAACTTTCCCCAAATGGTTAAAACCAGTCTGTCATCAGAAAGTGCCTTTTGGATCTAACTCAATGAAGGTTCCTTGCCAGATGAATAATATCTTTCAAGATATTGTTAAGGAAGCTTTAGGTCCAATGTATATTTAGTTGTTCTATACTTGTGTATAAATTGGAAGCAAATGTGAGGAGTAAAAGTTGACAAGTTTGTGCAATTAATGCAAAGCATTCACAAACCACTTTACTCCTCCAAAGAACAACACAAGCCCCTGAGATAGCTCAGTGGGTAATTTAAGTTGTCACTCAACTTAGTTGAGTTTAGTGAGGAGTCCATACAATACTTGTCAATTCAACCCCAAGTGTTATTCCGCAAACACTTGGGTACGATTCTTTGTGATTAACTTCTAATAAAGAATTAAACGTTGGAAAATGTTGTCTCTTATATTTACGTTACTTTATTGTTAATCATTTTCATACATTTGTGTTCAAGTCATATAACTTGGTTACTTTAGCTTTCTAGTTACTGATAACCAAGTAAAAGGGACCAACAAGTGGTATCAGAGCGGGTGGATTATTCTTATGATCCAGATCCGTTTGAAGGATTACATGATAACAATCAAAGCAAAAATTAAATGTGTTCTTTAAAAACTGCTACTGTAATAGCAATTTTTAAGGGGGAGAAGACACATTTATTAAGAGTGACAATAAAAACCCACACCACCAGTCACTGATTAAAAATAATCAGACATACCCCACACCACATAAATCTTATCACTTTATCTTTCATCCTCACAAAAATAGATCTCAAAATGTTCGAATGTACAAAACACTCTGCCAAATCACATCTCATTCAAAACACAAAACCCACAAATCTCAAAAATCCTACAACACAAAATTCCAACACCACAAAAAAAAAAAAAAAAAAAAAAAAAAAAAACAGATCCACTTCCAAAAAAAAAAAAACAAATCGATCCATTCAAATCCATTACAAATCCGGTCAAAACACAACCGAAAAAATCAAACAACCATCACTCTCGATCTAACACAAATGATATCCAAATCTTCGAACATCAGAAGTAGTGGTATCTCCAGCATCGGAAACCGGTGACAACAGTGGTATCTCCATCGATGGTTAATGAACAAGTCAACGGAGGTCGAAGAAGTTGTTGTTGTGGTTGTTTGTTGTTAGGGTTGATAAGATTTGTTATTGGGTCTGTTCAACGGGTGTTAGAGTAATTTTCAGGCAAAGCCTGAATAAGGTTGAATTCAGATTTGATGGAGCCAAGGTTGAGTCAAATGATGAATACGTTGTGTTGTGATGAATGGAGTATATCAGTGGTGCGCACAGGAAGCGTGGTGAGCCCATAACTCACGAACCCTGATAAAATGGTGTGTTATAGATGATTCAGGGGGTGAGAGTGAAGAGAACGTGGGGTGATAGCTAATGATGGTAAAGAGTGTGGTATGAGTCTTTCGGCTAAGACTGAATGTCTTTGAAGAATCTCCTACCAGGGAGAAACTAATGGGGTATTTTGGGTTGAAACTGAGAGCTGAAGCTCCAAAACCCGAGCCACTGATGAAACTCGTTTGATCCTGGTGGAGTCAGTGAGTAAGTGATGAAGTCAGGGAATGGTGAAAAGAGTCACGCTAAGCCGCAGCGTGAGCATGGTGGGATATCTCAGTCTTTGAGTTGCAAGCATCAGGGGTTGAATATTGTTGCAACTAAAAATGTTGTAAATTTTGTGTACAAAAATTTATAACTTTGTAGACTGAAAAATGTGATAAAAGACAATGGACACTGATGCATCAAATTGAACCAGGTCCTTAGGGAACAAAAAGAGTGGTCACTGATGTATCAAAAATGAACCAGGACCCTCTAAATTCAAGTGAACCTTAGGAGCCTGAACCTAAGTCACTAAAGTTCTAAAACAGGTCACTAAACCTGGAAATTTGAACTCCCTTCCCTGGTCACTAACCCACAAAGGAAATTGGACCCTGATTTATCTAAATTGAACCAGGTCCCTGAATTCTGACCCCCTTAGGTAACTGAATCTCTCTCAGTGAACCTGGTCAGCGAACCTCCTTAAACCACCAACTGAACTCACCCTATCCCCTGAACCCCTCTCTCACTGACCTGAACCCTTGAACTTCAGGAACTAAACCCAAGTCCCTGAACCCAGGTCACTGAACCAAAAACATTAGGTGGACTCTGATGTATCAAAATTGTACCAGGTCCTTTATTTAAACCCAATCACCTTAGGCTATTTGTATATTCAAATAGGGGGAGATTGTTGGGTCAATATTTTACCCAAATATTACCCACATGTATTTGAACATAAAATAGCCAAAATACTTACTGAACAAAATAGTAAAATTACTATTTCAGTAAGAAACAAGTCACTGAGTGCATAGACACTCAGTGAGTTACCTTCAGGATGCTCGGACCGAGTCTAAATAGAAAGACTCAATCATTCAGTGTGGCGGTACTCAGTGAATGATCCCTGAGCCAAGAAGAAGGTGATGGAGTTTAGTGAGTGATGACAATAACTCACTAACTCCCTGAAGCTATCTCTACAACAAACATACTCCCCGAGGATGCACATGCTCCCTGAGGATGCACGTGCTCCCTGAGGATGTACATGCTCCCTAAAGATGTACATACTCCCTGAAGAATGCTTCATGCTCCCTGAGGAGGCTCATGGTCCCTGAAGCATTATGACAGCAAGTACAAAAAGGGAATAAATATAGTATGCACTTTCTTGGGAATACAAGCTACAAGAAAGACAAAAGTACAAAAGCAAAGGAATATTCTGAAGCATATTCCAAGTAGTGGATGACAACTCATCCTTCACATATGTACCTACCACTATCACATGTGATGCTTGTACTTCCTATATATATGTTAGTTGTAAAAGAGATAGTAAGTGAGTCCAACAATGTAATGCTTTGTATTAGTTAGGATTCCTCCTCTCATTTAATTAATGAGAGAACATTGTCATTCTAAATAGGGATAATATACCGAAATTATCCCCATAGAGAAGCTGAAGATGTTATCATGTAATCTAGTTGGTTGAGTAATCTTGTAACTCTTTTATTCATTATTATTAATGAAGTTCTAACTTATGTTTATCAAGATTTACTCAAATTTTGTGGACCAACAAGTGGTATCAGAGCCTCTGATTTGTAAAACTTATACCTGTTTTCAAAACCTAAGAGTGCTCAAGTTTTTAAAATCAAGATCCCACTATGACTGACATAGATGTTCCCCAGCTTGTTGATAAAAAGGGTGGAAGTTATTCAGCAACTGCCCTTCGACTTGAAGCTGGCAAATTTAATAAGTGGAAAAAGCGAATGCTTTGCTACTTAACTGGGATGGAACCTTATTACATCAAATTGATTAATGAGGGTCCATATGTCCCAACAACTGCCCAAGGTTTAATCAAACCTGAAGCTCAGTGGACCCCAGATGAAAGGAGGGTGGTCAATCAAGACCAGCGCCTGAAAAGCATCATTATATCATGCCTTCCTGATGATATAATGGAATCAGTGATCAACTGTCCCACTGCCCAGCAGACATGGACTGACCTGGTTCATAGCTATGAAGGGCCTTCTGATACCAAAGAGAATAGAATTGTTAGGATTCTTGATTTGATGTGACAAAATAGATAAAAGAATGAAACAAAGGGACTATAATGTAAAGCTGGAATTCTACAAAAGACGAAGATTGAAACAAGAAGGATTTGCTTGATAAAGAAGATTTTATATTTAGTCCTTCGTAGTTTTTTGTAAACCCTAATATCTCTCTATATAAATAGACATAGGGTACAGGTTTTCATATGTCTTTCACAATGTAGTCGACTAGAAAAGTGTGTGTGTGTGTTCTAGGGTGTGTAAACTATAAACGTCTAGAACTAGTTAGTGTTGTTCGAATCCTCTAAGGTCTGAGATGTCTTAGATCCTTGTTACATTTAGGTAACACGTTATTATTCTGATCAAATAATAATTGGAGGTGATTGGGAAAAACCTTGTTGTCAATAACATATGATTTGTTCTTATTCCGCTGCATGTTATTATCATTGTTATTGTTAACCCTAGATGCTCAAAACGGTCCAAGGAGTCTAACAAACTCCACAATTGGTATCAGAGCTTGGGGAGCTCGTTACCTAGGGATTCACAAGGTTTTTAGTCGAAGAATGAAGAAGAAAATCGAATTTGGTTTCAATTTTCGTAACTTTCTGCAGGTCAGTTTTCAAACAGCGATATCTCCTTCGTTAACCGTTGGATCGGGCTGAAATTTTTACTGGAGCTTCTCTATATATCAAGGAAGATTTCCACTGGAGGGATCTTCAATTTGAGCTTTTATGTGGAAGTTCTGGTGTGTCGAAAACTGCTGCAGAAAAAGGTGTTATCTTCATTCTGCTGCTCAAATTCATTCTGCTGCTAGCATTAAATCATTCTGCTGCTACATGTTTGAAACTGCTGCTAGCTTTGTGATTCTGCTGCTACATTCTACTGCTACTTTTGAGACTCTACTGCTAGTCATATTATTCTGCTGCTCGAAAGATTTATTCTGCTGCTGCGTTTACAGAATGGTTACTTGGTTTTACACACACAGGAAGGAGTTTGGTTTATGTTCTTAAACGATTAAAGGCTCATTCATATTGGATTAATTGATTACGAAGAAGGTTGATTATCACTTAGTTGATGTTGTAGTTGAGTTTCACAGGTTTGTGTTCTTATCATACCTTTTAGCAGGAGGTAACTTGTTTGTTTTATACGGTGGTGACAACAGCTTGATGAATCTAGCAATGTGTGATTTTTCTTATGATGCTCTATGCACACGTTGGCTATCACTTAAAGGAGTTACATTGTAGTGCTCAGTGTCTCATTGAAGATGAGGATTTTGTCAAGGGATCGAGGTCTACTTATATATTTGTTCTTGGGTATAAGTTTGGTGTCACGTGGTTAGTACAAGACATAAGACACAAGTTTGGGTTATTCAACTTCTTCATCAAATTCGTTATACTCAGTTTTCTTCATCAGTGATCATTACATAAGAGCCTACAGATTTGAAGAATCATGAAGATGGTTAACACATTGATTTCAGGGGAAGCATATTATGATGTGTTTAATCAGTTCATCTACATGCACCACTCAAGGGGAAGATCATATTGCATACGTTCCCTATTTGTTGATAACAAAAAGGGGAAGAGATTTTGGAGTGGCATGGCATGGATTAAGGGGAAGACATAATTGTTTCATTCAGGGAGATGCATACATCTCAACTTTTCTACTTCGTCTAGGGAAGTTCGCACACGACTTTGTTTGTTTTGTCATCATCAAATAGGGGAAGATTATTGGGATTCTTGATTTGATGTGACAAAATAGATAAAAGAATGAAACAAAGGGACTATAATGTAAAGCTGAAATTCTACAAAAGACGAAGATTGAAACAAGAAGGATTTGCTTGATAAAGAAGATTTTATATTTAGTCCTTCGTAGTCTTTTGTAAACCCTAATATCTCTCTATATAAAGAGACATAGGGTACAGGTTTTCATATGTCTTTCACAATGTGGTCGACTAGAAAAGTGTGTGTGTGTGTTCTAGGGCGTGTAAACTATAAACGTCTAGAACTAGTTAGTGTTGTTCGAATCCTCTAAGGTCTGAGATGTCTTAGATCCTTGTTACATTTAGGTAACACGTTATTATTCTGATCAAATAATAATTGGAGGTGATTGGGAAAAACCTTGTTGTCAATAACATATGATTTGTTCTTATTCCGCTGCATGTTATTATCATTGTTATTGTTAACCCTAGATGCTCAAAACGGTCCAAGGAGTCTAACAAACTCCACAAGAATCATGGACCTGAAGCTCGAATTCAATACCTTCAGGGCCAAGGATTCTGAAAGTCTCTCTGAGACTTATACTCGGTATAAGACCCTTCTGAATGAGCTGACCAATGATGGTGTTATACTGTCAAAACATGAAATCAATGTTGGTTTTGTCAACAGTCTCCCTGAGAAGTGGTTAAACTTCTCTCAGGGATTGAGAAATGCAAATCACATTCAGAACCTTGAGCTCCCTGCCATTTATGGGAAGTTTGTCTATGAAGACAATCTTATCACAAGGAGATATCCTGGTAAAGCTCAGGAGACCAAAAAGGCCTTGACAATTACACCCATATCAACTGCTTTCTATTCAAAAGGTGTTGTGTAGGATTTTCAGGATGGATCTGATGATGAGGTTGACCAAAGAACCAGTGAGGAGTATCTTAATGATCTTCAAATTGAATTTCATGAAAGAGCACTCCTTGCTAATTCAAAAAGGTTTTTTAAGAAAAACTAATTTCCTTCTAAAGCTAATGACAATACTGAATGCTTTAAATGTGGCAAAATGAGGCATTTTGCTAAAGATTGTTTTTCAAAAACAACCTCAGAACCATCTTTCAAATTTTCAGGAAATAACTCTTTTTCAGGCCCCAGCAAATTTCAACCAAAAATGCTTCAGTCTAGTCAAAGATTTGAAAAAGTCCCTCAAATTGACTTTGAAGCAAAGTACAGAAAGGCAAAAGCTAAGCTTGCCCTTCTTGAATCATCCTCAACAGTCTCTCAGCCTCCAAAGCCTACTCAAGCCAAGAACAAAGGGCTTGTTGCTGAAACATATGACTGGGATGAGGTTGAAGTATCCTCTGATGATGATGAAGTTCACATCAGTGCCCTAATGGCTCTGTCAGAAGACAACAAACTTGCTGTGGGGAAGAGTCATGCAAGAAATGGTGAATGGGTCAACATCACAATGAGGAAGGTAAATCTTTTACTTTCTATGGATGATAATGATGATTGGAAATCTTACTTAGACTATATTAATGTTGATCTTAAGTATGTTGAAGAGCAAAGACTTAATTTGTTTTCAAAATTTAACAAACTTAGTTTTGAATTAAATCATTGTAGAGATGAATTACTTGCCTTAAAACAAGCCAAGCTTGAAAGTGTCACACTTCAAATTCAAAACTCTGAACTTGTAAAACAAAATCAAGCTCTTCAGGAAGAACTTAAGAAAGAAAAGGAAATTATTTGGAAGTGGACTCAGAAAAACCCCAAACTTTATGAAACACTGAGTCTCTCACCCAGCCCCAATAAGGCTGGTCTGGGTGATGATCAACTCACTGAAGTTTCAGGGGAGAGTAGCCATTCCAAAACTTTTCTATTAACCAACATACTCTCTAGCAAAGAACTAGCTCCCAAACCCAGTGATTGGATTGAAAGAAACAATCCTGATAGTAAATTGCCAAATTTTAACACTGGAAGAATCCTGGAGCCTGAAAGTCAGGCCATCAAGGAGCTGCTAGGAGTCACTGATGAACTTAGTCCTACTGAGTCCATCACAGAGTCTAAGTCTGATTCACCACTCCCTCCACTGAAACAACTTCAGGGAGCAGAACCCAATTCTGACCTTGCACCATTAGTCTTTCAACCACATTCTCCTAAAGAGAAATCAGGGTTAGGAAGGATTATACTGAAAAGACCTACTCCTGCACCCACTGAACACCAAAAACCTTCAGTAACTACTGAAGTGAAGCATGAAAGCACTGATTCAAAGGTTGATCAGCTTGCTGAACTTGTCAGGATGCTGAGTGAGAAAATTGAGTCTACTGAGAAAAACTCTGACTCTGAATCTACAAAGCCCTCAGTATCCTCAGGTTCTTCCAAACCAAAAACCACACCCAGACCCTCAGGGAGATGTGAACTGTTCAATTATTGATGAGGCGAAAAATGATCCGTTTTTAGGGGGTCATTTAAGCCCGAATCCGACTTTATTTGATCAAATATTGCCCTAAATCGTTCCTTTTGTGATTTTAGGTACTTGGAGAGTGAATTTTGGAAAAGAAGCCATTTTGGACGTTTTTGGTGCATAAAAGTGAAGAAAACGGCAAAGTCTCAATTTTCCATGCTGGAAAGAGAAGGTGACGGCGTCAAGAGTAATTTCCGGACGGCGTCAAACCTCAATAATAAAATCCGAGAGTTCATGAAGGCGTCAAGAGTTTTCCTGACGGTGCCAAAACCCCAAGAATTAAAATCCGTAGTTGATGACGGCGTCACATACAGGGTGTCAAGAGTAATTTTTGTGATGGCCTAGGACTTGACGGTGTCAGAAGTAGATCAAGGCCGTCCGAGGAAGTATTTGGCGGCGAGATGACGGCGTCACACCTTTGTTCTTGACACCGTCATCCCTATTTTCCTATATATAGTTTTCTAGTTTTTCATATTAAAAAGAGAGAAGTTTTGGGGAGAAACCCTAAAGACGATTTTGGTGTAACTTTACAGGTTTTTCAAGGGTTCCAACCCCTTGATACCTTGCATGATTAATCAAGATAAGTGTTCTTCTAATTCAATCAATATGTCTATGTGTTGGTTGTCTATATCTTGTTCTTGTCTTAATTCTATCATGCTAGGCTAGATCTCCTTTGTGTTTGCTTAGATCTAATGAAACCTAGATATTGATTATGTGTTGATTACTTGTTTATTCTTGTTGTGGATGAATGATTTATATGTTAGGCTTAAGAAAACTGGCAGATCTCCAAATGGTAACATGCTTGAACGTCTTAAGAAACATGAACCGAGGCGTACTAGGTCTTTATTGGTTGTATTTAATGCATGAGCCACTGTTTACAATCCCTATAGTTGTGCTGGGCATGGTGTAGGAGGAGATAAGAGCTCATAGAATTGGGGAGTTATGTATGCCACCCCATGAATGGTATTAAGGAATACGATCCGTCATCCATGCAATTATAACAAGTAATTAACGTGTAAAAGATATCTAGGGAGTAGTGAAATCTAAGTAAACACATTTTCTCCAATTACTGCTCACAACTTTAGTTTAATTAGTTTATTTTCATTTTTAGTATTTTATTTTGATTGCATCTTAGTTTTGGGTTAGTTTAATAGCAACTAATTCCGCCCTAATCCTTCAAAACCCGATATTTTACTTGCTTTTATAAAAATATAAAAATACAAAAATAATCATCCCTCACCTTTAGAACTAGTAATTTAGGCTTTCTAATCCTAGCGACACTATTCCTAAGCTGAACGATCAATCCCCCGGTACTTGTCACTATACTATACTACAACGATCAGGTACACTGCCTGGTGGGGGTTGTAAGCTTCTCGAGATCCCTCGAGAGGTAAAGCCTGTTGCGATTCCTACGCACCAAGTTTTTGGCGCCGCTGCCGGGGAATAGTTATTGTCTAGGTTAGGATTTCTTTTTATTAGGTCTACTTGCTAGATTCATTTCTAGTAAGATTTTATTTTTTATTTTTAGGTTCTCTTTAGTCTATCTTATTTCTTTGTGCCTTTGTTCGTAACTCTTTACCATCCGACATCATGGAAGGTGGTAACATCTTGGAACCCGTCATCCCACCACAACAAAACCCACCACTAGAACCCCTTAGGCCCCGAACCTTAGGAGAGTATTCCCGACCTAGCCACCAAGGCTACCGAAACACCATTGAGCTCACCGGAGCCAATGTGACCCCCTTGCGATCCGACACCATCCGGTTGGTGCAAAGCGGATGTGCATTCCATGGACTTCGTTCCGAAGATCCAAACCAACATCTTAAGGACTTTCTCAAAATCGTAGATTCCGTAGACCTAGGTGTTGAAACTAGAGAGACTACCCGTTTACGCCTATTCCAATTCTCTCTACGGGATCAAGCTAGTCAATGGCTTGAGCGTTTACCCGCGGGATCCATCACCACATGGGATGATCTCACCACTCGTTTCCTTGCTCAATTTTTCCCACCGGGGAGAACTACTAAGCTTAGGAATGACATCTTGATGTTCCAACAACGTCAAAATGAATCTCTTTATAAAGCATGGACTCGTTTCAAGGACTTACTCCAAAAAGTCCCTCATCATGGCATAGATCTTTGGCTCCAAGTCCAAATCTTTTATGACCATATCGACATCTCCACGAGGCGAGCCATTGACCAATCGGTCGGTGGTAAGCTACGTGATCTTAGTGCGGAACAATCATGGGAACTCATAGAAGATCTTGCTCTCTATGACAACGAAAGTTGGAACGATCCCCGTGACTTGAACAAAACGGTCAAGGTAATATCTTTGCCTTCGAACAACTCTAGCACTCCTGACCGTAGGATCATGGAACTTGAGGACCAAGTCAAGTTTCTCATGAAATCTTACGATGCTCCTAAGCCTTCAAGCCAAGTGAACAAAATCACTTCTTCATGCGAATTATGTAGTGGTCCTCATGACACTCGTGATTGTGTGGAACTCCCCGGAACAGCTTTTGCGGACTACGCATCCACGCGTACCGACGAAGCGGGAGATAAGTGGTACACTTTCAAGCCCGAGCCAAACCCTTATGGTGATTCATACAACCCCTCTTGGAAAAATCACCCAAGCCTTAGGTGGAAACAAAATCAAACCAATTCTTCCAATCCACTTAATCGTTACCAACCAAACGGTCCACCATCCAACCGTACTTTCAACAACAATCCTTCTAACAACTATGGTAGTACCAACAATCTTGAAGGATTGATGTCAAAGTTCATGGCATCTCAAGAAGCCCGCATAGCTAGGTTTGAAACCGAATTCAACCAACAACAAACGGAGATGACCAACAAGATTGACAACTTGTTGAAAGCCCTCAACAACCAATCATTAATCACATCTAGGAAGGACACTAGGGACACCAATAGTGGAATCCAAATTAAGGACCCCTCATCATCCAAACATGTCCACTTTGTCAATGTGGTCACCATTAAGCCGATAGATAAGGAGATAGAGGAGAGTGACAAGGATGAAGTTAGAGTAGAAGCCGATAATAAGGATGAGAGTAGGGAAGTCGAGGTTAATAAGGATGAGGAATTAGAGGAGGTAGAGCCTATAGAAAAATACTTTGATAAGTTGCCAACCAAGGAAGAATGGGAATACCATAAGGATTTATTCGATAGTCCCGAGATAACATATATCTTTGGCACACCCCTTATCAAAATGGGATACCCCTCTAACATTAATATCCCATGCAATATCGGGCACATGCATATATGGAAAGCTTACATCGACCTTAGATCCCCGTGAACATCATGACTAGGACTTATTACAATTAGGTGATGAAGAAGCAACTCAATTTTAGGATGATGCCCGGTAAGAATCTGATAAGTAATTTTGCAGGAAGAGTGAAGGGACTACATGTGATTATAGGGAATCTCACTTATGAGATCGATTTTATGATAGTTGAGGACATTCGTCCGGTGATTGATGCTTGCCTAAGCCAAATAATATTCGGAAAACCATTTGTTGAGGCCACTAGGATGAGTTATGATCCAACTCTAGGGATAGTTAGGTTTAAGGAAGAGAATGATGAGGTTGCTTATCAAATGCCCTACAAGATCGAACAATACCGCCTTCTCTCTAATTTCGAAAAGGAACATAAGCAAGCGGCTTATTATAGGAATGAGGAGGATAGACGTAGGGGAGTAGAATATGTAAAGAATAGGATGCTTGGTTTATACAAAGAGTGCTTGCAACTAGGTCCGGAATACAAAACTGGTTTAGAAGATGACCTAGAGAGTGGAACCAATGATGAAATCACGTAGTAACCCATGACCTTGAGTCTAGCTACAAGACTCGTAAATAAAGAAAAGCGCTTCTTGGGAGGCAACCCATGTTTTGTGTGATTTTATTTGTTTGTTTGTTATTTGCTTCCGTATGCATGCTTAGTTTTTATTGTTGGTTGATCATGTTTTTCAATTAAAATGTGGAAATACTTTACTTTGTTGTTTAGCTTAGTCTTAACTCCACCTAGAAGTATTTTTGCAAAAGATAAGTGTAAGGGGAAACCCCAAATATGTTTTTAAGAAACAAACCGATCATGATTCTCCACAATAATAAATGAGCATGTATATTCGTATTTGTTAGAGTCAAATGCTTGTATTGAGTCATAATGAAGTTTTGCAGGATTTTCCAGGAAGTAGGACCAAGTTTTTCCAGAAATTTTCCGGAAACTTAACATAAGAATTTCTGCAGGTCCATTCTGACGGCGTCAGAGGTTTACTCTTGACGGCGTCAGGAGTTAAAATCTGAAAATTTTACCGGTTTTGTTTTTCTAACGGAGTCTTATGGTTTTTGTGAATTATTAAGTTTTATAATCTCCAGGAGATCTGCAAACTTCATTCCACAAGCATTATATCTTACTTTGTTTTCTAGGATTTAGTAACTTATATAGGATGCCGCTGATTTTACGCGAGGTTGTCTTGTCTATTTTGTCAGGTTTTACAGGTTATGTATGACAAGAAGATGATTTATATTCTGGAAGGGAAGCTTTGATCGTTCATTTTCTTGGAAGAAGAGTTAACCTGGCCATCCTATAATCCATACCGAGCGAATCAGGGGAGTATTTGATTTCATTCTCTTTACTTTTTCACTTTTACATTCTTTACTTGAACATTGGGGACAATGTTCATCTTAAGTGTAAGGGGAGGGTAAAAAGATGATACCTTATATATGCACTTTCGCTTGAGTTTGTTTTGTTTGATAGTAGATGTGTAATAAAACTATGAGAAATACTTGTTAGTGCAATTTTAGCGCCAAATTTAAAATTTTTTACAACATTTAGGAGTGAAACTTTAGCCATAGCAAGCGTCTCATGGATAGGAGATTGTATGACTAGCACATAACCGTATATTCAGAAAAATTTTCCACCCAAATATGTGAGGTTCGCCTTTAGATTTGACAGGAAAAGCATTTACTATTAGTGCTTATGAGTGTACCGGTAGCATTTAGATTCTAGAACTTGCGTTAGTGATGCATTCCGAGACCGCTAGTGAGACTACATTCGTGTAGTAGGATTTACTACATGATAAGAGGCATTATGATCACCCTTGTGTTAAACCCGTATCATAATTACTTGACCATTTAAGTCATACTACTTGACTAGTTAAGTCAACTAATTTTTCCCACACCCTTAGCGTTGTACTCATTTTTAGTACACGAAACCCCTAGTACACCCCTCCGAGCCTATTTTTTCGTTTCTAACTTTAAGCATTTTACTTAAAGGAAGAATTTGTTACACCCCACTTAAATGTACACCCAAATCGCCTTAGCCTTCCGTGTATGCGCTCATTTTTAGTGCATTATTGTTATTTGTTAAACCCTAAGTTAACTTTCTAATTGATTACGTGGTTGCTAAGTCGAGTCATATCCTTGTACATATTGTTTTGGGACGATTGGGACTCATGGGTAAGTACTTATTTTATGGAGTAATGGGGAAGAACATAATATTATTACCCCCATATGTGCGTTAATCTTAAAAGTGCTCCAAGTGTTTTGATTTTCTTGATTCGAGTCATTAGATTAGTTTAATGTAAAGTATATAAAGATTCAAGTGTAAGGGGAATATTCATTCCCTATGATGTATTATTTTGGATGGTAGGGTAAGAGTGTATGCAAAAAAATAATAATAAAATAAAATAAAAAAATAAAAAAAAAAGAAAGAAAAAAAAATAAAATAAAAAAGAAAAAAAAAAGAAAGAAAGAAAAAAAAATCGAAAAATCAAGAAAAAGAAAAGAAAAAAAATAGAAAAACGAAAAAGAGAAAAAACATACGGACTACCATCACTTTTCATTCTATGTTCATTTTATGTTTTTGTTATTTTTTATTTATTAGCTTAAGTCGAGTCTAGTCTTGACTTAGCAACGCCATATTGTACATGTAATTAACCAAGATTGTTAACTCGCCACCAGTAATAACTTCCTTTATCCTACAAAACCGTGCATTCCATATCCCTACACCTAACGTTACAACCCTTTAAAAGACCTCTTTGATAGTTTATCCTAGGTGCTTACGCCATGTGGTGGAGGTTTGATCCTTTCCCAAGCCTATGGTAATCTATTTTGCTATGACAGGTAGTGAGAGATATCTTCCGTTTCCATATTGTAATTTACATTTTATTACACCCGAGAGATGTGAGTATCTAAACACTATTTGTGAGGTGCTTGTGTATGACCTCCGTGCTTGTCTATTGGTCTTTAGTGGAACGATTATTTGTTGTAATTACTTTTATATTAGTGTTAAATGACCCCTAACTTGTCTTTTGAGTAGAATAAAAGCGCATTTGCTTGAGGACAAGCAAATCTCAAGTGTAAGGGTATATGATGAGGCGAAAAATGATCCGTTTTTAGGGGGTCATTTAAGCCCGAATCCGACTTTATTTGATCAAATATTGCCCTAAATCGTTCCTTTTGTGATTTTAGGTACTTGGAGAGTGAATTCTGGAAAAGAAGCCATTTTGGACGTTTTTGGAGCATAAAAGTGAAGAAAACGACAAAGTCTCAATTTTCCATGCTGGAAACAGAAGGTGACGGCGTCAAGAGTAATTTCCTGACGGCGTCAAACCTCAATAATAAAATCTGAGAGTTCATGAAGGCGTCAAGAGTTTTCCTGACGGCGTCAAAACCCCAAGAATTAAAATTCGTAGTTGATGACGGCGTCACATACAGGGCGTCAAGAGTAATTTTTGTGACGGCCTAGGACTTGACGGCGCCAGAAGTAGATCAAGGCCGTCCGAGGAAGTATTTGGCGGCGAGATGACGGCGTCACACCTTTGTTCTTGACGCCGTCGTCCCTATTTTCCTATATATAGTTTTCTAGTTTTTCACATTAAAAAGAGAGAAGTTTTGGGGAGAAACCCTAAAGACGATTTTAGTGTAACTTTACAGGTTTTTCAAGGGTTCCAACCCCTTGATACCTTGCATGATTAATCAAGATAAGTGTTCTTCTAATTCAATCAATATGTCTATGTGTTGGTTGTCTATATCTTGTTCTTGTCTTAATTCTATCATGCTAGGCTAGATCTCCTTTGTGTTTACTTAGATCTAATGAAACCTAGATATTGATTATGTGTTGATTACTTGTTTATTCTTGTTGTGGATGAATGATTTATATGTTAGGCTTAAGAAAACTGGCAGATCTCCAAATGGTAACATGCTTGAACGTCTTAAGTAACATGAACCGAGGCGTACTAGGTCTTTATTGGTTGTATTTAATGCATGTGCCACTGTTTACAATCCCTATAGTTGTGCTGGGCATGGTGTAGGAGGAGATAAGAGCTTATAGAATTGAGGAGTTATGTATGCCACCCCATGAATGGTATTAAGGAATACGATCCGTCATCCATGCAATTATAACAAGTAATTAACGTGTAAAAGATATCTAGGGAGTAGTGAAATCTAAGTAAACACATTTTCTCCAATTACTGCTCACAACTTTAGTTTAATTTGTTTATTTTCATTTTTAGTATTTTATTTTGATTGCATCTTAGTTTTGGGTTAGTTGAATAGCAACTAATTCCGCCCTAATCCTTCAAAACCCGATATTTTACTTGCTTTCATAAAAATATAAAAATACAAAAATAATCATCCCTCACCTTTAGAACTAGTAATTTAGGCTTTCTAATCCTAGCGACACTATTCCTAAGCTGAACGATCAATCCCCCGGTACTTGTCACTATACTATACTACAACGATCAGGTACACTGCCTTGTGGGGGTTGTAAGCTTTTTGAGATCCCTCGAGAGGTAAAGCCTGTTGCGATTCCCACGCACCAAGTTTTTGGCGCCGCTGCCGGGGAATAGTTATTATCTAGGTTAGGATTTATTTTTATTAGGTCTACTTGCTAGATTCCTTTCAAGTAAGATTTTATTTTTTATTTTTAGGTTCTCTTTAGTCTATCTTATTTCTTTGTGCCTTTGTTCGTAACTCTTTACCATCCGACATCATGGAAGGTGGTAACATCTTTGAACCCGTCATCCCACTACACAAAACCCACCACTAGAACCCCTTAGGCCCCGAACCTTAGGAGAGTATTCCCGACCTAGCCACCAAGGCTACCGAAACACCATTGCGCTCACCGGAGCCAATGTGACCCCCTTGCGATCCGACACCATCCAGTTGGTGCAAAGTGGATGTGCATTCCATGGACTTCGTTCCGAAGATCCAAACCAACATCTTAAGGACTTTCTCAAAATCGTAGATTCCATAGACCTAGGTGTTGAAACTAGAGAGACTACCGTTTACGCCTATTCCAATTCTCTCTACGGGATCAAGCTAGTCATTGGCTTGAGCGTTTACCCGCGGGATCTATCACCACATGGGATGATCTCACCACTCGTTTCCTTGCTCAATTTTTCCCACCGGGGAGAACTACTAAGCTTAGGAATGACATCTTGATGTTCCAACAACGTCAAAATGAATCTCTTTATGAAGCATGGACTCGTTTCAAGGACTTACTCCAAAAAGTCCCTCATCATGGCATAGATCTTTTGCTCCAAGTCCAAATCTTTTATGACCATATCGACATCTCCACGAGGCGAGCCATTGACCAATCGGCCGATGGTAAGCTACGTGATCTTAGTGCGGAACAATCATGGGAACTCATAGAAGATCTTGCTCTCTATGACAACGAAAGTTGGAACGATCCCCGTGACTTGAACAAAACGGTCAAGGCAATATCTTTGCCTTCGAACAACTCTAGCACTCCCGACCGTAGGATCATGGAACTTGAGGACCAAGTCAAGTTTCTCATGAAATCTTACGATGCTCCTAAGCCTTCAAGCCAAGTGAACAAAATCACTTCTTCATGCGAATTATGTAGTGGTCCCCATGACACTCGTGATTGTGTGGAACTCCCCGGAACAGCTTTTGCGGACTACGCATCCACGCGTACCGACGAAGCGGGAGATAAGTGGTACACTTTCAAGCCCGAGCCAAACCCTTATGGTGATTCATACAACCCCTCTTGGAAAAATCACCCTAGCCTTAGGTGGAAACAAAATCAAACCAATTCTTCCAATCCACCTAATCGTTACCAACCAAACGGTCCACCATCCAACCGTACTTTCAACAACAATCCTTCTAACAACTATGGTAGTACCAACAATCTTGAAGGATTGATGTCAAAGTTCATGGCATCTCAAGAAGCCCGCATAGCTAGGTTTGAAACCGAATTCAACCAACAACAAACGGAGATGACCAACAAGATTGACAACTTATTGAAAGCCCTCAACAACCAATCATTAATCACATCTAGGAAGGACACTAGGGACACCAATAGTGGAATCCAAATTAAGGACCCCTCATCATCCAAACATGTCCACTTTGTCAATGTGGTCACCATTAAGCCGATAGATAAGGAGATAGAGGAGAGTGACAAGGATGAAGTTAGAGTAGAAGCCGATAATAAGGATGAGAGTAGGGAAGTCGAGGTTAATAAGGATGAGGAATTAGAGGAGGTAGAGCCTATAGAAAAATACTTTGATAAGTTGCCAACCAAGGAAGAATGGGAATACCATAAGGATTTATTCGATAGTCCCGAGATAACATATATCTTTGGCACACCCCTTATCAAAATGGGATACCCCTCTAACATTAACATCCCATGCAATATCGGGTACACGCATATATGGAAAGCTTACATCGACCTTAGATCCCCCGTGAACATCATGACTAGGACTTATTACAATTGGGTGATGAAGAAGCAACTCAATTTTAGGATGATGCCCGGTAAGAATCTGATAAGTAATTTTGCAGGAAGAGTGAAGGGACTGCATGTGATTATAGGGAATCTCACTTATGAGATCGATTTTATGATAGTTGAGGACACTCGTCCGGTGATTGATGCTTGCCTAAGCCAAATAATATTCGGAAAACCATTTGTTGAGGCCACTAGGATGAGTTATGATCCGACTCTAGGGATAGTTAGGTTTAAGGAAGAGAATGATGAGGTTGCTTGTCAAATGCCCTACAAGATCGAACAATACCGCCTTCTCTCTAATTTCAAAAAGGAACATAAGCAAGCGGCTTATTATAGGAATGAGGAGGATAGACGTAGGGGAGTAGAATATGTAAAGAATAGGATGCTTGGTTTCTACAAAGAGTGCTTGCAACTAGGTCCGGAATACAAAACTGGTTTAGAAGATGACCTAGAGAGGGGAACCAATGATGAAATCACGTAGTAACCCATGACCTTGAGTCTAGCTACAAGACTCGTAAATAAAGAAAAACGCTTCTTGGGAGGCAACCCATGTTTTGTGTGATTTTATTTGTTTGTTTGTTATTTGCTTCCGTATGCATGCTTAGTTTTTATTGTTGGTTGATCATGTTTTTCAATTAAAATGTGGAAATACTTTACTTTGTTGTTTAGCTTAGTCTTAACTCCACCTAGAAGTATTTTTGCAAAAGATAAGTGTAAGGGGAAACCCCAAATATGTTTTTAAGAAACAAACCGATCATGATTCTCCACAATAATAAATGAGCATGTATATTCGTATTTGTTAGAGTCAAATGCTTGTATTGAGTCATAATGAAGTTTTGCAGGATTTTCCAGGAAGTAGGACCAAGTTTTTCCAGAAATTTTCCGGAAACTTAACATAAGAATTTCTGCAGGTCCATTCTGACGGCGTCAGAGGTTTACTCTTGACGGCGTCAGGAGTTAAAATCTAAAAATTTTACCGGTTTTGTTTTTCTAACGGAGTCTTATGGTTTTTGTGAATTATTAAGTTTTATAATCTCCAGGAGATCTGCAAACTTCATTCCACAAGCATTATATCTTACTTTGTTTTCTAGGATTTAGTAACTTATATAGGATGCCGCCGATTTTACGCGAGGTTGTCTTGTCTATTTTGTCAGGTTTTACAGGTTATGTATGACAAGAAGATGATTTATATTCTGGAAGGGAAGCTTTGATCGTTCATTTTCTTGGAAGAAGATTTAACCTGGCCATCCTATAATCCATACCGAGCGAATCAGGGGAGTATTTGATTTCATTCTCTTTACTTTTTCACTTTTACATTCTTTACTTGAACATTGGGGACAATGTTCATCTTAAGTGTAAGGGGAGGGTAAAAAGATGATACCTTACATATGCACTTTCGCTTGAGTTTGTTTTGTTTGATAGTAGATGTGTAATAAAACTATGAGAAATACTTGTTAGTGCAATTTTAGCGCCAAATTTAAAATTTTTTACAACATTTAGGAGTGAAACTTTAGCCATAGCAAGCGTCTCATGGATAGGAGATTGTATGACTAGCACATAACCGTATATTCAGAAAAATTTTCCACCCAAATATGTGAGGTTCGCCTTTAGATTTGATAGGAAAAGCATTTACTATTAGTGCTTATGAGTGTACCGGTAGCATTTAGATTCTAGAACTTGCGTTAGTAATGCATTCCGAGACCGCTAGTGAGACTACATTCGTGTAGTAGGATTTACTATATGATAAGAGGCATTAGGATCACCCTTGTGTTAAACCCGTATCATAATTACTTGACCATTTAAGTCATATTACTTGACTAGTTAAGTCAACTAATTTTTCCCACACCCTTAGCGTTGTACTCATTTTTAGTACACGAAACCCCTAGTACACCCCTCCGAGGCTATCTTTTCGTTTCTAACTTTAAGCATTTTACTTAAAGGAAGAATTTGTTACACCCCACTTAAATGTACACCCAAATCGCCTTAGCCTTCCGTGTATGCGCTCATTTTTAGTGCATTATTTTTATTTGTTAAACCCTAAGTTAACTTTCTAATTGATTACGTGGTTGCTAAGTCGAGTCATATCCTTGTACATATTGTTTTGGGACGATTGGGACTCATGGGTAAGTACTTATTTTATGGAGTAATGGGAAAGAACATAATATTATTACCCCCATATGTGCGTTAATCTTAAAAGTGCTCCAAGTGTTTTGATTTTCTTGATTCGAGTCATTAGATTAGTTTAATGTAAAGTATGTAAAGATTCAAGTGTAAGGGGAATATTCATTCCCTATGATGTATTATTTTGGATGGTAGGGTAAGAGTGTATGCAAAAAAAAAATTAAAAAAAAATAAAAAAATTAAAAAATAAAAATAAAAAGAAAGAAAAAAAATAAAAAAATTAAAAAATTAAAAAAAAAAAGAAAAAAAAATTCAAAAAATCAAGAAAAAGAAAAGAAAAAAATAGAAAAATGAAAAAGAGAAAAAACATACGGACTATCATCCCTTTTCATTCTATGTTCATTTTATGTTTTTGTTATTTTTTATTTATTAGCTTAAGTCGAGTCTAGTCTTGGCTTAGCAACGCCATATTGTACATGTAATTAACCAAGATTGTTAACTCGCCACCAGTAATAACTTCCTTTATCCAACAAAACCGTGCATTCCATATCCCTACACCTAACGTTACAACCCTTTAAAAGACGTCTTTGATAGTTTATCCTAGGTGCTTACGCCATGTGGTGGAGGTTCGATCCTTTCCCAAGCCTATGGTAATCTATTTTGCTATGACAGGTAATGAGAGATATCTTCCGTTTCCATATTGTAATTTACATTTTATTACACCCGAGAGATGTGAGTATCTAAACACTATTTGTGAGGTGCTTGTGTATGACCTCCGTGCTTGTCTATTGGTCTTTAGTGGAATGATTATTTGTCGTAATTACTTTTATATTAGTGTTAAATGACCCCTAACTTGTCTTTTGAGTAGAATAAAAGCGCATTTGCTTGAGGACAAGCAAATCTCAAGTGTAAGGGTATATGATGAGGCGAAAAATGATCCGTTTTTAGGGGGTCATTTAAGCCCGAATCCGACTTTATTTGATCAAATATTGCCCTAAATCGTTCCTTTTGTGATTTTAGGTACTTGGAGAGTGAATTCTGGAAAAGAAGCCATTTTGGACGTTTTTGGAGCATAAAAGTGAAGAAAACGGCAAAGTCTCAATTTTCCATGCTGGAAACAGAAGGTGACGGCATCAAGAGTAATTTCCTGACGGCGTCAAACCTCAATAATAAAATCCGAGAGTTCATGAAGGCGTCAAGAGTTTTCCTGACGGCGTCAAAACCCCAAGAATTAAAATCCGTAGTTGATGACGGCGTCACATACAGGGCGTCAAGAGTAATTTTTGTGACGGCCTTGGACTTGACGGCATCAGAAGTAGATCAAGGCCGTCCGAGGAAGTATTTGGCGGCGAGATGACGGCATCACACCTTTGTTCTTGACGCCGTCGTCCCTATTTTCCTATATATAGTTTTCTAGTTTTTCACATTAAAAAGAGAGAAGTTTTGGGGAGAAACCCTAAAGACGATTTTGGTGTAACTTTACAGGTTTTTCAAGGGTTCCAACCCCTTGATACCTTGCATGATTAATCAAGATAAGTGTTCTTCTAATTCAATCAATATGTCTATGTGTTGGTTGTCTATATCTTGTTCTTGTCTTAATTCTATCATGCTAGGCTAGATCTCCTTTGTGTTTGCTTAGATCTAATGAAACCTAGATATTGATTATTTGTTGATTACTTGTTTATTCTTGTTGTGGATGAATGATTTATATGTTAGGCTTAAGAAAACTGGCAGATCTCCAAATGGTAACATGCTTGAACGTCTTAAGAAACATGAACCGAGGCGTACTAGGTCTTTATTGGTTGTATTTAATGAATGAGCCACTGTTTACAATCCCTATAGTTGTGCTGGGCATGGTGTAGGAGGAGATAAGAGCTCATAGAATTGGGGAGTTATGTATGCCACCCCATGAATGGTATTAAGGAATACGATCCGTCATCCATGCAATTATAACAAGTAATTAACGTGTAAAAGATATCTAGGGAGTAGTGAAATCTAAGTAAACACATTTTCTCCAATTACTGCTCACAACTTTAGTTTAATTAGTTTATTTTCATTTTTAGTATCTTATTTTGATTGCATCTTAGTTTTGGGTTAGTTGAATAGCAACTAATTCCGCCCTAATCCTTCAAAACCCGATATTTTACTTGCTTTCATAAAAATATAAAAATACAAAAGTAATCATCCCTCACCTTTAGAACTAGTAATTTAGGCTTTCTAATCCTAGCGACACTATTCCTAAGCTGAACGATCAATCCCCCCGTACTTGTCACTATACTATACTACAACGATCAGGTACACTGCCTGGTGGGGGTTGTAAGCTTCTCGAGATCCCTCGAGAGGTAAAGCCTGTTGCGATTCCCACGCACCAATTATCCAAATCACAGCACTGATAAATGCTACAGAGTCCTGTTTTGTATGATATGCAAACAAGAGGACCACAGAACTTGTGATCACATCCCCCACACTGCCTCTTTAAAGGCAAGGGGTCAATACAAAACCCAAGGCTATCAGTATGCCACACCTTCCAAACAAAGACTGAAGGCTAAGCCTTTCTCACCATGTCCTCACTGTGGTTTCAATGATCATCTTCCTGATGATTGTATGATGAAAGAATGCTGTGACATCTGTAGAGATCCCTCCCATGAAACCAGGGGGCATGACAAAGTGATTCAGTCCAGAAGGAAAAACCAAACCAACACTTCTCAGTCACCTGATGCATCAACATCCACAAAATGTAAAACATGTGGAAGCTCAGGTCACACAACTTCAGACCATGATTCACTAACTGAGTTCAAAAAGTCCCTAAGGACTAAGCCCACTAGAAGGTGGGTCAACAAGCAAAACTAACCCAGTTTACTGTTTGTGCAGAAACACATCAAGGATCCTACCTGGCATCTAGACAGTGGATGCTCTAGAAGTATGACTGGTGTGAAAAGTTTTCTGCACAAATATGTGGAAGAACCAGGACCCAAAGTAGTATTTGGTGATAACTCATCAGCTCCCACTGAGGGTTATGGTTCAGTAAACTGCAATGGTATAGTTTTTACAAGAATAGCTTATGTTAATGGTCTGAAGTACAACCTGATAAGTGTTTCCCAACTATGTGATGCCAAATACATAGTTCAGTTTGATGACAAGAGAGGGACCATCTTTAATGCCAATAAGGAAGTTGTGTTGATTGCCCCTAGGAGGGATGATGTATATGTCCTTGACATGTCATCCCTGACTCAAAATGGGACTTGCCTATTCTCAAAGGTAAGTGAGACAATCAACTGGCTATGGCATAGGAGACTCTCTCATCTCAACTTCAAAAACATCAACAACCTGGCCAAACAGAACAAAGTTCTGGGCCTTCCATCCCTGGTGTATACCAAAGACAAGCCTTGTTCTGCTTGTGAAAAAGGAAAACACCACAGGGCATCATTCAAAACCAAACAAACCTTTTCCATCAAAAGCTGCCTGCATCTTCTTCATATGGACCTTTTTGGACCTGTCAGTCCAATGTCCATACACCATGAGAAGTACACTCTGGTCATAGTGGATGAATACTCAAGATATACTTGGGTTTACTTCCTGACTAAAAAGAGTCAGGCAGCTGAAACCATCATGTCATTTGTCAGGAACATTGAAAATCAAAATGATGTCAAAGTTAAACAAATCAGGACTGACAATGGCACTGAATTCAAAAACCAAGACCTTGAGTGTTTTTGTGATGAGAGAGGAATTTCTCAAAATTTCACTTCTCCCTATACTCCTGAACAAAATGGAGTAGCTGAAAGGAGAAATAGAACACTCATTGAGAAAGCAAGAACAATGTTGAATGGCTCAGTCCTCTCAAAACATTTTTGGACTGAGGCAGTTAAAACAGCCTGCTACACTCAAAACAGGTCAATCATTGTGAAAAGGCATAATAAGACACCTTATGAGATATTCAAAGGAAGGATTCCTGACATCAGCTATTTTCATGTATTTGGGTGTCCTGTGTTTATACATAATCACAAGGATCACTTAGGTAAATTTGATGCCAAAGCTGATGATGGATACTTCCTGGGATATTCCTTGGTCTCTAAAGCCTTCAGGGTGTTCAACACAAGGAGACAGCAAACTGAGGAAACTTATCACATTACTGTTGATGAGAGCACTGAATCCATCCGGTTCTCAAATTCCTCAGTAGAAGAAATTGGTATTGATGACTCATCAAGATATCCTCCTGATGAGTATCATCCTGAGAACAATCCGTCAACTCAATACCAAGCTGATGCTGATGTCTCCTATTACATCATCCCTCACAACCTACCCCAACCACCTATCAGTGAGTTCATAGAAACTCAGCCTGTCTCAAATGAGACTGACACCACTGAACAAAATGTTCAGGAACCCACAGAACAAATTGTTCCTACAGTTGTTACTGAAGTACATATTGATGAGTTACCTCATGTTCCTGAGTCTGAATCTAATCAGGCTCCTACAAGCTCAAATTCCTATCCCAAACCCCAGGATAGCTGGACTAGATCCAAAATCATTGAGCTTGTGAACATCATTGGTGAACCCACTGAAGGCATGCTCACAAGAAGCAAGGCTGCCAAACTCAAGGCTGCCACTGCCAATATATGTCTTTATGCTGACTATCTCTCAGAAATTGAGCCTAAAAATGTCAAAGAAGCCCTGACTTATGAAAGTTGGGTTCAGGCCATGAGAGATGAATTGGAACAATTTAACAGAAATGATGTCATGACCCTTGTTGAATGCCCCCAGGGTGTTTTAATCATTGGTATGAAATGGGTCTTTAAGAATAAGACTGATGAGAATGGCACAGTCATCAAAAACAAAGCAAGACTGGTTGCCAAAGGATATAATCAACAGGAAGGTATAGACTATGAGGAAACCTTTGCACCTGTTGCTAGAATGGAAGCCATCAGGATCTTCCTTGCCTATGCAACTTACATGAATTTTAAAGTTTACCAAATGGATGTTAAAAGTGCATTCCTGAATGGTAACATCAAAGAAGATGTTTATGTGCAACAGCCTCCTGGTTTCGAAAGTAGTGAATACCCTAACCATGTCAATAAGCTGAACAAAGCCCTCTATGGACTGAAACAAGCACCCAGGGCATGGAATGAAACTCTTTCAGCCTTCCTGATCCAAAACAAGTTTGTCAGAGGAAGAATTGACAACACACTGTTCATCTACAGAACAAAGGATGATGTCATTCTTGTCCAAGTGTATGTTGATGACATCATCTTTGGCTCAACAAGTTACAAACTTTGCAAACAATTTGAAAAACTTATGACCACAAAGTTTGAAATGAGCATGATGGGTGAACTCACATACTTTCTTGGACTACAAATTAAACAAACTGAAAAAGGAATATCCATTTGCCAAGAGAAATACCTCAGGAACCTACTGAAGAAGTATGAGCTCACTGACTGCTCTTCAGTAAAAACTCCTATGGTTCCTCCAAACAACCTTGGCCCTGATCTCACTGGAAAATCAGTGAATCAAACCCAATACAGAGGAATGATTGGCTCCCTGATGTACTTACTTGCCTCAAGGCCTGATATCCAATTCTCAGTCTGCCTGTGTGCAAGATACCAGGCTGACCCAAAAGAATCACATCTCACTGCTGTCAAGAGAATTATCAGGTACCTGAAGGGTACTCCAAACCTTGGTTTGTATTACCCAAAATGTTCAGGATTTGATCTCAAAGGGTACACTGACTCATACTATGCAGGATGTAACATGGATAGGAAAAGTACTTCAGGATCCTGCCAATTTCTTGGTGGTAAACTTGTGTGTTGGAGTACAAAGAAACAACAATCAGTGGCCATGTCCTCAGCTGAAGCTGAATATATGGCTGCTGCAGGATGTTGTGCAAATGTACTATGGATGAAAAGCCAACTGAGTGACTATGGCATTCAGTATAAGATGGTACCTATCTTTTGTAATCATACAAGTGCCATAGCCATCTCAAACAATCCAGTGCTTCATCAAAGAACCAAACACATTGACATCAGATACCACTTCATCAGGGACCATATAGCAAATGGAGAAATTGAACTACATTTCATCCCCACTGAGTATCAGCTAGCTGATATCTTCACAAAACCTTTGGATGAACCCACTTTCACAAGATTGAAAGCTGAACTGGGCATGTTGGACATAGAATCAGGAAACTGATCAAAGAATGTTCCAACCTGATGTAAATTCTCTAGGTCCCTGATCACACCCTTCCTGTAAACTCATTTTTTATTGAATGAAAAAATCATTCAGGGGGCTCAGGATGAAAAATGGCATTGAATACCCTAACTAAATGCTCTAAGTATTTAGTCAGTTAATGTCCCAGGTAGGTAACTGAATCCTATTAAATATAGGAATATATGTCACTTACACAACTGGCATCCACTCCTTGGGCCCCCACATCCATCTCACCAAACATCACTGAGCATTAAATGCTCCCTCACACACAAAAGTTGTGATAATGTCCCTCTGTAAAAAGTGCATTATTTGCAGAGCCGCACAACTGTTCATCCACGATGTGAGAGAAAATAGGGTAATGGGAATCGTGATATTTAATGCGGATATCAAACCAAAATTATTATGCCGCTTCGGTTGAATAAATTGAACCTTTGGTATCCGCAACATCACCACCCAAATCCTTACCCTATAAATACCCCCACAAAAAGGGAAACACACACACGCTTTTAAAATCATAACTAAACTCTTGCAAATTGTTTTTCAAAACTGCGTGTGTTTCCCTCACCAATACCCATTTTCTAACTAAAACCAGGCTTTTATCATACCAAATGGCTTCTTCTAAGGTCATAAAATACGCACCCAATGTGGATTTCCAAATGGAAAGCGTAGACCTCACCAAGAATAATGTGGTGGGGAACTTTGCCTACCCAGAAGGGTTCCCTGAATACAGGGAAGTGTGAAGTTCCTTCAGAACTGCTTTCTGACCACCGCATTCACAAAGACCCCCTCAGTCATCTACCCTGAGTATTTGAGGGAATTTTGGTGCACAGCAGTGGTTGAAAGACCTGATGTGCCCAAAGAGGCCAAAATTAAGTTTACAGTCAAGAATGGAACTAAGTCCCTAACTCTTGACTATAAAACTTTTGCCAAAGCCACTGGGCTTGATTACACATAGACCTTCGTTGTCCCACCATCTGATAAAGAAGTGAAGGAGGTCTTACTGACGCTAGGGCCTTATGACAAACTTCACCCTGAAGTGTCACCAGGGGCCCTACTATCCAAAGCCTCAATTATCAAGACCTGGTTCCCAGCCCCCTGGAGGATAATAATGACCTTTGTCATTCAGGTCCTCGGGGGAAATAAATCCTCTACTGAGCAATTGAACAATACTCAAGCAATGATATTGTTCAGTCTCATTGAGGGTAAATTTATTGACCTTGGAGAATTGATCTTCAAGGACCTCATAGCAAAGTTAGGGGGGAAGTCTAGGCAAAAACTTATGTCATACCCTAGATTCATTTCCTGTGCCCTACAAGACTTGCTTGGGTCTGAGTATGCAAAGCCTGATGCAGTAGGTTTTGAGCCTGAAGTGTTACACAAGGCTAATTACTCTCGTGACCCTCTAGAGGTTACACCAGTCACCCTGACCCAATATATGTATACTGCTATCCAGGGTGACAATATTATATCACCAGTACCCTCTCCCACCAAAAAGGTGAAGAGGAAGAAGGGACAAGGGTCCAGGAAGGTGGCTCAACCCAATTCACTCGACACTGAGACCTCTAACCTTAAGGCTGCCCAAAAGGGGCCTGAAATACCGCCCTTGACTGCGAACACCCTGAGAATAATAACCCAGTCACTAGGCCTGCAACAAAAGCCATCGGAGGGCACTGAGACATCACACTCAGTGTCCTCGGGAAAACCCGTTTCCAAAGACTCTACTGTCATAAACAAGACAGTTGAGCCGAAACAAACCAAACCTTCACATCCTGCTAAAGGCTCTGGCAAATCACAACCAGAGTCTCAGGGAGTAAGGGATCCTAAATCCTCGGTGGGGCAGCACTACTCCACTGAGAAGGGGGTCCACAAACAATCACATCCTGCTAAAGGCTCGGGTAGATCAAAACCCAAGCATCAGGGAGTTCATGTCCCTAAATCTTTGACAGGCCAGAACAAGCCTGTTGGAAAGGGGGACTCAACCACTCACATGCCTGATGAGGACATTCGCAAATCAAAGCTTTTGTCTGAGGGCACCCCTACTCATCCCCAAGACTCAGTGGGAAACAAACAACCCGCTGATAGGGACACAACTTTCACGACTCCTAGTGATGGCACTGAGAAACACCCATCAGTGTCTGAAGCGTTCACGGAGGACAAAGATTCAGAGGGATATAAACCACCCGCTGATATGGAATCCAAAACCACTCCCGGAGGAGCGCAAAACTTGGGAACTGGCCTTAAAGACCAGGTAGGTAAAACCCAACCTACCGGATTTGAGGGGTCAGGACCTGGCCAAAACGAAGGCAAATCTTCTTATGAAGAGGAGCCGGATAACCTCCAATTGTTGCAGATTACCTCCCTGGCAGATGCTCAGGCGTTTCTATTTTCTGATGATGATTTTAACAGTGACGAGGAAGTCTTCACGGCCGGAGATGATATAGAGGATGAGGAGACAGTCCCTGAACCTGTTACTCAGTCTCCTCAAACCTCTAAACATAATGAAGATGAACAACATTCTGAGCCGGAAACCTCAGAAGACGCTTCCACTCCTCTCACTGAAAGAGCCTTCCAAAAGTTCATCAAGAAAATGACCAATGTTTTGTACAGGGGGGTTACTGAAGAGGTGTTTGACATGCATACTGAGCAAGCAGTCCACTATCACCTCCTCAAGGATGCTGTTGAAGACTACAATGATGATGTCAGGGAGCAAAATTCCACTGTCTCACACTCCCTGACACAGATGACTTCACACATCAATCAGTTTTTGGAATCCCTAAAGGAGTTGGCTTCAGGGGTTAAGTCAGTTCAAGAATCAGTCAAGGATGATCCTGAGCTCAACAAGAAAATTCTTCAGGCATCTGAGACGTACCAGGTCAACTCGGCGGCTCTTACTGAGTTACTTGGTTTGATAAGGGATTCAAATGTTCAGAATCTCAGCTCCATGGTGGAGTCCCTCAAGTCTTCCTTCACTCAGTTGGAAGCATCAGTGACAGCTCAATCCCTGAAGTCCACATCTCTGGCATGGACAATGGGATCCAGGATGACTGCTCTTGAAAACTCTCAGGCTTCACTTGACTCCAAGGTATCTCTCATTCATCAGGATACTGCGGAGATCAAGTCCATGATGACGAAAATGTTTCAAGCCTTCAAGGGTACTTCTACTTCATCTTCAGTAACTCCAACACTTGCCATCACTGCAGCTCCAGCAATTGTTGAGGGGGAGAATATTCCTGAAACCCCTGTTACTGATGAACAAGAAGCTGGACAGCCCTCTCACACTGAGGGGGAGCATGTCACTGAAGCCACACCAATCACACAAGTTACACCACAAGAGGAACCAGTCTCCTCCACTCTCTTTCAGGACAGAGGAAAAAGCATTGCCACCACCTCAGAACCTGAAGTAAGACTCCAGCCTGCCTCCACAATGGTGAGAACTGACCCTGATGAACCTATCAGGGTCCTATTTGCAATCAATGGAAAAATCTATCAACTCACCAATGAACAAATACAAGACTACATGGAGAGAACTGAGAAAGTGGCAAAGGCAGCTGAAGAAGAGAGATTGAGCAAGCCCGAACTGATACAGTTTGTTCATGAGGAGGCTGAAAAGATTGGTCTGGATACTGAGGCACTAGCTACTGAACAAGCTGGTGCAGCCTTTAAAAAGGCTCAGGAAGAACAGATGATTGCTCTAAAAAGGGAAAGGGAAGAGAAGCTGAAAAGGCAAGCTCAAATTAGAAAGACCAGGGTTGAAAGATATCATTGGGTGATGAAGGAAAGATTGAAGCCTGAAACCATCACTGACATCAAAATCCACAGGAATACCAAACCCGCAATGGTCACTGTCTTCAGGGGGGCTGATAAAAGAATCATGGACACTCATAACCCATTCAAATTCGCTGACTTTGGGATCACTGAACTTGATGAACTCCGTCCCATCATTGCCAAGAAAAATGGTGTCGTTGTTGATCAACTTCTCAATTCACTGAGTGAAAGATATGACAGACTGAGAGCAATGCCTGAAGCCCTCAATATTCCCTCCCTTCTTCCTGCTCCAACAACAGGAACTGATTCATCAACCACCACAAGGAGAAAAAGGAAGCATATTAAATCCGAGCCTGAGATCAAGGTCCCAGGATTGGATTGTGACAGGACCGTTCCTGAAGGAATCACCTTCGTGAACAACACCGTGCTTGAACACCCTGAACGAGGTCTATGCTTTACTGATGAATATGGAGACCTTGCTTTCCAAAGATGGTCTGATATAGACAAGGCAGGGGTCACAGCAATGGTAACATACCTGATGTTAGCTTCTCCTATACATAGTGGTGAAAACCAAAGGTTCTGTAAGGACCTTCGGGAAAAGATTGAGAAGCATCCTAAGAAACACCTACTGAGATCAAAGAAAGCTAAGATTGAGGGACTTGGCTATCATCTGAACATCTGATCTGCAACAACTATCTTTATTTTGTTTGTAATTTGTAGGAAAAATGTAATAGCTATAAATAAAATGATGTTTTGTTTAAATAGTTATGTCCTACTTTCAATTACAACAAACATTCAGTAAGAGAAGATGTACCCTGACAACTCATGCTGAATCAAGTAACACTTAGGCTATTTGTATGTTCAAATAGGGGGAGATTGTTAGGTCACTGAATTCCCCACATCTTCTAACAAGGATTTGAACGTAAAATAACCTAAGTGCAAACAAGTCACTGAGTGAACAGTAACTCAGTGAGTCACCTTCAGGATGCTAAGACCGAGCCTAAGAAGAAAGGTTCTCCATTCAGTGAGGCGGAACTCAGTGAAGTGTGGTCTAAGCCAAGAAGAAGGTGATGGGTTCAGTGAGGATGACAATAACTCACTGAACCCCAATGACTCCTCAACAACTTAATCGTACTGAAGACTGATGACATGAAGACTGAAGTTTTGGCGGGACTGGGCGGGAAAGTCTGAGCTGCTGTATTAAAGTGCTTTATCACTTTAATGTCAAACTTTCCCCAAATGGTTAAAACCAGTCTGTCATCAGAAAGTGCCTTTTGGATCTAACTCAATGAAGGTTCCTTGCCAGAAGAATAATATCTTTCAAGATATTGTTAAGGAAGCTTTAGGTCCAATGTATATTTAGTTGTTCTATACTTGTGTATAAATAGGAAGCAAATGTGAGGAGTAAAAGTTGACAAGTTTGTGCAATTAATGCAAAGCATTCACAAACCACTTTACTCCTCCAAAGAACAACACAAGCCCCTGAGATAGCTCAGTGGGTAATTTAAGTTGTCACTCAACTTAGTTGAGTTTAGTGAGGAGTCCATACAATACTTGTCAATTCAACCCCAAGTGTTATTCCGCAAACACTTGGGTACGATTCTTTGTGATTAACTTCTAATAAAGAATTAAACGTTGGAAAATATTGTCTCTTATCTTTACGTTACTTTATTGTTAATCATTTTCATACATTTGTGTTCAAGTCATATAACTTGGTTACTTTAGCTTTCTAGTTACTGATAACCAAGTAAAAGGGACCAACACTAACCGATCAATACTGAAAATACACAATCAAATGAAGTGTAAACTACACAAATCTACACAATGCTAAGCTAACAAGTCTTGCAACGTTGTATTGAATACTTGTTACTTTTAGTAAGCTTGTGAATCTCTTTGCTACAAAAAGAAACTTCACATATGAAATGTTAAGAGGTTAGATGAAAGAATGAATGTGTGTGTAAAAATATGATGTCAAGTGATGAGCCAAAATTCAACTTGTGGCTCAATATTTATAGCCAAAACCTTCTGCAGGTCTGGCGGATCAGGCGGACCCCTGAGAAGTGTTCCGCCCGTGTACCTCCAGGGTACCGCCGGGCTTGCAGTTGGTTTTGCAATAAATCTTGCAAACCAAACAAAGTCACATCTCATTACTCTTGCAAACCAAACAATGTTACATCACATAATATCAAGTCAAACACTAAACTTGCAAGCAACATCTAAGTAAGTCAAACACATTTCTTTCCATAAATGTATAATGACAAAACTTGCCATAAATGTGATGTGACAATTCTATTTTTAGAAAATAAGAAGTGTTGTGTTTTATGAAATGTAAAATGTAGCAAAAGTCTAGTTTATGCAAGTCTTTAAAACTAAGATTATGTTTTACTTAGAAACAAAAGTTTACATTTGTCATTAACAAAACTTAGCGAAGATCGTAAAATATAAATAACATTTTTAGGCGATATTTGTATTAACAATCTCCCCCTTTTTGTTGATGACAAAACATACACTTTGTTTTTAAGTAACTCACAAAATCTTGGTTTTTAAGACTTAAAAAAAATTATATTAAACTTGTTTTACTTAATTTATGAAAATCATATTAAGTTTTGAAAGTTCAATATATTTCTCCCCCTTTTTGTCGAAACAAAAAAGTAGAGTAACGAAGCGGAAAAATGCACTTGCTCCCCCTTGCTTGTTACTCCCCCTAAAAGGAGTGCCAAGATGGGAAACATGGATTTTGGATCCTACAAAAAAAATGGTTAGTTGGTGAGATATATAAGCTTGTAGTTACCACACACATTGCAACCACAATGACAACATAAACATGATCAACCAACAATGCACAAAAGTAAGTAGAAAGAAATAGCATTCCAAGTAAAATTTGGACTTATAAAAGTCAAAAGACAAGAAATGGGTAAAATTCTTCTACTTCTAAAAACTTAAAAAAAGTAACCAAGAAAGAAAAATAAAAGCCTAGTTTCCTCTATTGGGGCAAACGGCCTCCAAATGGTTCTCTAGGGTTTGTTTAGGTGGGAAAGGGCATCCAAACGTTCGATGACGTGTTGGAATGCAAACCGGGTTTCATCTTGGAGTTGGTGAAGCAACGTTTTGATGCTTTCACCCATTTGCTCACAATTTGAGCAAACATGTGGATGAGTGGGTGGAAATGGGTTGGCATTGGTTTCTTGGTTTGAGGGTTGATTGTTTTGTGGTTCTTGGGTGGATGATGGGTTTGGTATTGAGTCAAGCAATGTGGTTTGAAATTCCATTGCTTGATGGAGATGGTTTTCAATCATATTTTGGATATCCTCATATGAAGGAAATAAAGACTCAAGGGTTTGAGGTTGAGGGTGTGGTGGATTTGGGTGATCATGGTTTTCAAAGTTTAGTTCTCTATATAGAGGACCATGGATGTCATGGTAGATGGGGTGAAACAATAATGGTTTAGGTTGATGGTACACTTGTTGTGGTGGTTGAATGTGGTTCAAAAGGTTATCTTGGTCGAGAATTGACCTTGGTGATTCATTTGGAAAAGGTGGTGGTTGTGTAGGTCTTGGTGGAAGATCATTTAGTTGGTGATGAAGTTTTGGATGGTTGAGTTGGAGCACTTGGTGGAGTTGGGTCAATAGGTGATTTAGTTGGTGGTGGAGTGAGCTCATTTGGTTCATTGGGTGATGGTGATGGAGATGCAAGGTTCAAAAAGTGTTCATTTTTTATGGGTGATGTGAATTCATCCGAGGATGAGGAGCTTAGGTTGATTGGTTGATTAGATCATAGTGGTTTAACACTAATCCGGGCGGTTTTCCGGATGGGTCTTGATGGTTGAGAGGTGATTGTTGACTTAGTCATGGTGAAAAATGGTTTATAAGTTTCAGAAATTGTGTTGAGGAAGGTGTGATTTGATGGTGTTTAGGATGACTTAATTTATAGTGTTGATGGATTATGGAAAGGAGTGTTTGGATTTGATGTTAGTCCATACAAGAATGGAGGTTTCTAATGATTTGGAAAACTAATTGTGGGTTGTCAAATCATGGAAGTCAATCCAATGAAAATGGTGAAGTGAGAAGACAAGTTTTGCACTAAATGCTTAGTGGTTTTGGTGGATTTGTGGTAGTATAAATCTCAGGGATTTCAAGGATCCCTTAAAAGGGTTCCTTCCTTTATATTTGAGGGTCCTTGAGGTTGTTATGGCAAAATTTGAAATTTGGCGGGAATTGGTTTTCGTTAAGTTTATGGAAGAAGGAGTATCCTATTATGCTAAACACATTGCAAGTAATGGGTTTCTACCTAAAAGGATTGGATTTTGGTGTTTGGATGTTGAATTGGTGAAAATGAAAACAAAAATTCTGCAGGTTGCTGGCGGTACCCTCAGAATATACAGGCGGAACCCATTTGAGGGTGTCGCCTAGTACGTTGGGCCAATTCTGGAATTCCCAGAATTTACACTGGCGGAACCCAATATTGGGTACCGCCAGATCCGCCAGACCCAAAAAAATTGGCAGTCCGCGCGAGACGATTTTCAAAATTTTCGAAAACTCCTAAAATCAAAGAGATAAGGCATTTCTGGTTGGGCAATGCAAAAAATAGACACGTAAACATGCATTTCATAGGACTTTGACCTTGAGGTCGAGAATTTCACTATACTTAGTGAAAATATCATAAACTTAAAAATTTGACAACTTGCCAAGAGTTGTCTACCTGCATCAAAGTTAGATACTACATGTTCCAAATTGTATCAAACATTGTACTAACACACAAATTCATCACAAATATTGTTTAAACAACCAAATTTGTTCAAATAGCACCTAGTGCCAAACACTCCTACACACCCGCACTCATTGACGGTCGATCTTGTTCTTGAGCTTTCCAAGGAACCTTCCAAGATTCTTAAACATCCCCTTTGTTTGCTTGAACTCCTCCGACTCATTAGGAATATCCGGAAGTTTAGAAAGGTATTCGAGAGGAGGGAGCCTAGAGTTTGGCAAATTGTCATCCTCACTCATTGAGGAAGACAAAGATGAGGTAGGAGGATGTGGACGTTTTCGTTGGGCTTTGTACACTCTCTTATCACTTAGTGGGACAAAGGTGTGTGGGATGAGAGAGTAGTTAAGGCAAAGACCGTTTGGAGTTGGTGGAATGGGTGAGATGAACCTAAAGAGACGGTTCAAGAGCATTCCATACGGCATAGCCGTTGTGTCATGCACGGGAATGTAGGCCATTCTCTTGGCCATGTAGTAGGCAAGGTTGAAGGGTTGCCTAACGGACAAGGAGTAGAGCATGTAGCAAAGGCAAAGATTGATATGGTCACGGTTCCCTATTGTGCTAATGACATTGGCTCTAAGGACTTCCTCCCATTTCTTGAATTGGGGTTTGAGTTTGTTCATTTCCATTCCATATGGGTCCTTATCGACCTCATTCCCCGAACGGGTTCTCCTAGTGGTGGTGGTCCTAACAAAGAGGTGGTCACGGAGAACGTCTTTTGAGACAAGGGGTGTGTCATAAGGGTGGATAAGGTCTTGGAGGTTGTCAAGAGTTGAGAGGGAGTGCAAGTCGGAATAGAGGCAAGTACCACGGTTTGGAACACCTAGGATTTGAGCAAACTCCTCAAGAGTGAAGGAGTATTAATGACCGCTAACCCTAAAGTTGATAGACATATGACCATAATCATCCGTGGAGAGGACGGAGGATGCATAGAACTCTAGAATGAACCTAGGACAAATAGGCTCGTCGATATTCAAAAGAAACTCAAAGTTGATTGTGGCAAAATCGGCGTAAAGGTTTGTGCTTTCTAGGAAAGACGGGTCAATGGTTCTACCCTCATGGACATAGTGTTTTTCTAGGGCTTTGAAAACGTTTACTTGATTTGCGGTAAGGCCTTTGGTTTTGTGGTGTTTTGGTAGGTACTTAATGGTGTCCTTGTGGTCGTAGTGGGTTAGAGGAGGCATGATGATTCCTAGAACAACAAAATTTCACATTTTAGTTTACGTAAACCACTATTATAATGTGGAAGTTCTAGCGTGTGCCTATATGAAAACAATGTGGAGGTGCGGTTATCTTGACTCATTTTGATGCTTGAAAATCGTTTTATGCAAATTTTGTTATAAAACAAAAGATAACCCAAACGCTCCTAGTTCAATGTAGCTTCGTTTGAATGTACCCGAAAATACATATTGGTTATGTATTCCCTTTAGCATTCAAGAGACATTATGCAAGTGATGTTTTAAACATAACGTTTTGATTTTGTATTCTCAATGTGAGACGAAAAAATATTTGTCCTACTTGTGAGAAATTTTTGGAAGGATTTGGCAAGGGGTGTTTTAGCAAACATGTTTATACTAATTATAGATGCAATTCCTAACTATGGGAAACATGATTAGTTTTATTAAACACCTAATCTAATGCATGAGTTTTTCAAGTTAATGCATAACCCCAAGTTTTTGTTTTTGTGCAAGAAATAGAATTCCTAGACTCAGATCAGGATTGTAATCATGTTTAGAATACTTACAATGATGATTTAGTTGCAATGTAAATGAATGGAAGACCAAGAATTCGTAGGTATGGATGGATGGTAAAGTGAATAGTAGCAGTTTGGAAGTGGTGGTATGAGATAATGGGTGTTTAGTTTAATATAAACAAAGATTTTGGTTCTGCAGGTCAGCGGATACGGCGGACCCCTGAAATGGGTTCCGCCCGATATGTGTGAGGGTTCCGCCGACCCTGTTGAGAAAAATAGTTATGGATTTGTTTTGATTTTTGTGATTTTTGTCTAATGTCCAGAACTATAATGTAGGTTCCATGAGTCCTAAGCCTAGTCTAAGAAGTTTAAAAGGTTCACGTTTAAGGGGTTTTGTAAGAATGTCGGCTATGTTGTCTTCGGAAGAAACTTTCTCAATTGAGATATTTCCTTTTTGAACGTTGTCACGAAGGAAATGATGACGGATTTCAATATGTTTGGTACGAGCATGTTGAACTGGGTTTTTGCTAAGATCAATGGCACCTTTGTTGTCACAAAGAATTGTGATGTCGTTGAGTTGAATTCCGTAGTCGACAAGAGCTTGCTTCATCCAAAGAGCTTGTTGACATGCCTTTCCGGCCGAAACGTACTCGTTGTTGAGATAGCAAGAGCCGTTTGCTTCTTAGAGAACCATGAGGTGAGACAATGTCCAACAAAAGTACAAATACCACTTGTACTTTTTCTATCGACATAGTCACCGGCATGATGCGAGTCGGCATACACTATGGTGTCTATTCCCGTTCCTTTGGGACACCATAAACCTAAATATGTAGTGCCCTTAATATACCTAAAAATCCTTTTAACGGCTTCGAGATGGGTAGTTTTAGGATTTTCTTGAAAACGAGCACATAGACAAACACTAAACATAATGTCGGGTCTACTAGCCGTTAGGTAAAGTAGACTACCAATCATACCTCTATATTTAGTACTATCTACGGATTTACTTTCCTCATCCTTGGTGAGTTTAGTTTCCGTGGACATGCGAGTTTTGATAGGTTTCGAATCTTCTAGTCCAAATTTCTTAAGCATGTCCTTAATATATTTAGATTGGTTAAAGAAGATACCATCTTCTAGTTGTTTGATTTGGAGTCCTAGGAAAAAGTTGAGGTCTCCCATCATACTCATTTCAAACTCGTCATGCATGATTTTTGAGAAATCCACACATAATTCTTGACAAGTTGATCCGAATATAATGTCATCAACATAGATTTGGACTATGATAATATGTGAATCTTTCTTCTTAGTGAAGAGAGTATTATCAACTAAGCCCATGGTATACTTATGGTCAACTAGGAATGTTTTAAGTCGATCATACCATGCTTTTGGAGCTTGCTTAAGTCCGTGAAGAGCCTTTTTAAGTTTGTAAACATGATTTGGTTTTTCAAAATCGATGAAGCCCGGTAGTTGAGCAACATACACTTCTTCATTAATGACTCCGTTTAGAAATGCACTTTTGACATCCATTTGAAAGAGTTTAAAATTGTGTGCACATGCATATGCAAGTAAGATTCTAATTGACTCGAGCCTAGCAACCGGAGCAAAAGTTTCATCGTAGTCAATGCCTTCTTGTTGGTTATATCATTGTGCAACTAGCCTAGCTTTGTTTCTAGACACAATTCCATTTTCATCCATTTTGTTTTGAAATACCCATTTTGTTCCAATTATAGTTTGACTCTTTGGTTGAGGAACTAATGTCCATACATCATTCCTAACAAATTGGTTTAACTCTTCTTGCATTGCAATTACCCAAGATTCATCTTTAATTGCCTCATTAATATTTTTAGGTTCAATGGTTGACACGAAACAAAAGTAGTTGCTTTCATTTTGAACTTTTGACCTTAGTGTTCTTTCGTTAATGTTGCCAATGACACTATCTAATGTGTGACTTTTAGATTCTTTGACATTGACAAGTTCTTTGTTAAATAGTTCATCTTCTTTGTCATCACTTAAAATTTCTTGATTTTCTATTGCTTGGCTTTCAACTAAGTCATCATCTACCAAAGGTGATGTCTTAGAGGGAGGTGGACTCTCGTCAAATGTTACGTTTAACGATTCTTCGACTCTTAAGGTTTCTTTGTTCAAAACAATGTATGCTTTACTATTTTGTGAATATCCAAGAAATACACCTTCATAAGACTTTGGGTCAAATTTGGTGGGATAATCCTTGGTGTTAAGAATGAAACATTTACTCCCAAACACTCTAAAGTATCCTAATGTAGGCTTTTTACCTTTATATAGTTCATAAGGGGTTTTATTCAAAAATAGTCTAATTAGGACTCGATTTAAAATGTACGTTGATGTGTCGACGGCATTACACCAAAACTTTTGTGGAATGTTTTGTTCATTAAGCATTGTTCTACTCATCTCTTGCAATGTCCGGTTTTTACGTTCTACTACACCATTAGATTGAGGAGTACGTGGAGCCGAAAAGTTATGAGTTATTCCATTATTATCACAAAAGTTACCAAATTGAAATTCATTATCAAATTCACGACCGTGATCCGTTCTAATAGACACAATATTAGACCCTACTTGATTTTGAATTTTCTTACTTAGAATTTCAAATTTATCAAAAGCTTCATTTTTACTTTTCAAAAATTTTGTCCAAGTATATCTTGAGTAATCATCAACTATGACCAAAGTGTAGAAGTTACCTCCATAACTTTGTATAGCGGATGGACCAAATAAATCCATATGCAAAAGTTCTAGACATCTAGATGTAGAAACCAAGTTTTTAGCCTTATGGCTATTATGGACTTGTTTACCGACTTTGCAAGCATCACAAAAGTGTTGGTCATATTTCAACTTAGGTAGGTTTCGAACTAAGTCTTTGGAGGAGAGGTTTTGTATTAGTCTCATGTTAGCATGTCATAAACGTCTATGCCATAAAGTTGAAGATTCATCTAATGAGGTAAGACAAAGTTTGTCTCTAGATGTTGGATCCATCTTCATGACATATACATTGTTCTTAAGGACACCTTTGGCTATGGTTATACCATCTTTAAGTATTTTACTTCCGTTTTCACTAAAAAGAACATTATACTTATTATGACAAAGTTGACTAATACTAAGGAGATTAAAACCTAAGTTATCAATGTGGAAAACTAGAAGGGGGGTTGAATAGTTTTACGTCTTTTTAATTTTATTATGAAAACTTGGTTTAGTTTTAAAACCTTGTTTGATTTTAAAACTTTGATTCAATCTTATGTGAACTCAAATCTTGAACAATATGAACAAGTATATCTAAGTATGAACAATAATAATAATGTAAGCTAAGTATGTGAAATCAACACATGCATAATATAAACAATTATAGCTATATACAAGAGATAACTACGTAATCGTTTATCTTATAATCCTTAGTTATATTTTGTATGAAAACTATACTTGATCGAAATGATCAATTATATGTATGTAACCTTTTTAGTTTGATTGTAAAAACTTTGTTTTGTGAATGAAACTTTCGTTTGATCTTTAAGTAAAATCAATACTAGCACTATATGAGCAACTATATATATACGTCTATGTCTACAAATGTAATAACGATATAAGCAAGATAATAAGTAAGATATGGAAAGATCTAACCGCGAGACAAAGGATTTATAGTGGTTCGGCTACAAGGACACCTTCCTTGCCCTACTCCACTCCTCGAGTCACCTACTCGAGAGTTTTCTTCACTATGTCAACAAGCTCCTTATGGCGGAGAAACCTTACACACCAATATACACACCACTTACACACCAAAGCTTCGTCACAACGAAATCACACCTTCTTCACAACTACTTCCCACCAATCTACTACACACCTATCTTCACAACTACTTCACACCAACTATCTTTACTACAATCTAGTTCACACCTATCTTCTACACACCAATTATCTTCACTACAATCTACTTGCCAACCACACTATCTATATTCCTATCACAACTATCTACAATCAAATATTCACAACACACTACACAAAGATATATGTAAATATTCTTGATGTTGCACCAAACAACTTGGATGTGGAGGTCACAACAAGTTGTAATACTCTTGTCTTGGAGGATAGAAGTATTCTTCTCTTGCACTTGAGAGGATGAAGTAAGAATCACTTTGAAACAAAGGATAATGTATTTATGATCAAAGGATTTGGAGAATAGAAATGAGATCTAGAACAGAAAGTTTTGGGGTGCAAAAGGTGAGAAAATTCTGTGGGATGAACCAGTATTTATAGGGGAAAAAATTACTGTTCTGGAGTGTGGCCGGTCCCCTTAATTGGGTGCCGGTCCCCTTAATAATTAAGGGGACCGCCTAGTATAATTAAGGGGGCCGCCTAAATAAAAAAATATTTTTCTTCAGATTTTTTGTCTTTTTGTGGGGGAGGTTTTTCCTGAAGAATGTAGCCGTTTTTTGGGTAGAAATTTGAATTCAAACTATTTATTTTGAATAACACATTTCTTATAAATACAAAAATGTTTTGTATAAGTTTAAAAATGTTTGTCCCACTTTAATAAAATGTAAGGTTTGTAAAAATAAAAATTCTTTTGATCATAAAATGCATTAGACACTTTGTTTATTCATACCTTAAGTGATATGGATGCTAAAGTGAATATTTACGACTAAATACTTGTTTACGTCATAATTTGTTGTTCAATGAGTTTACGTTTTGTGATTATCAAAACATAGAGATATCGATATATGTTAATAATGTTTTTAGGCATTATTTATATCAACAATCTCCCCCATTTTGATGATTACAAAACCTAAACTCATTAAGTCTAAAAATTAATTTTTAGACAAGTACTTAGTGAGTTTATATTCACTTCTCCCCCTTTTTGTAGAATCAAAAAGGTTATGCCATCTAGCTTCATAAATGAAGTTAGACGGGATGAAAGCTCCCCCTTGATGTGTGCTCCCCCTCGTTCGAGTGCACCAAGGAATCGAGATATGGAATTCTCGCAAGAAAAATATTAGAAGCACAAGCATATATAGAAGAATATGCAATATACAAATAACAAGCATAGCAAAAGAATATTAAGGATATATAACAATTAATTCAAATTGAGTATGTTAAATATACTAATATGCCAAAGAGAACCATCGGACTTGCTTGTAACAAGAGGTTGGTTGATTCGTATTTGAAAGTGAAAATCATAAGCATATGGTATGCTTAGATGGTTGATGATGGAGTGTTTGGAATGAGGATGGTTGAGTTAGGGTAAGGTTGTTGGATTAAAGGAGTTTGTTGGATTAATGGAGGTATATGTTCGGGTTACGAATGTTGGAGAGTTTGGTGGTGGAGAGTTTGTAGCGGAAGAGGTTAATAAAGGTTTTGGATGTTGTTCAAGTGAGGGTATTGGATGTGATCTAGTGAGAAGATATTCAATTCAAGTGAAGTGTTCATTGAATGCAATCGTTTTTAGGAGAAAGATGCAACAAGGTTAATTGTTGACATGCTTCTCAAGTTGATTTACGTTGTGTGGTGATGAGGGTGATCTAGATGAAGGTGGATCCAAATTGCGTTGAGCAAGATGTAAGGCTAAAAGAGCACTAAGCTCATGGGCTTCTTTTAGCGCCTCAACGAACTTCAAGTGTTCGGAGGAAGGTGATGGTGGTGGAGCATGATAGTTGTCTTGGGTGAGAGTTTGAACATGCAACATAGGAATGGCATGTGAAGTTGTAGGATGTGGTGGTGATACTCTTGGTGGTGGAGACATGTTTGAGCTTGGGTAATCATGAAAACATGATATGGGTGGAAGAGATGCTTCATGAGTGGATGGTGTTTTTGTTGAATGAGCAACATGTAGAGTGTTGGTAATGAGGTTGGGATTATGGTTTTAGGATTGTGCATGCTCATCATAAGAAGGATCATTAGTCGAAGCACGAATGGATGATTTGTTGTTAAATGGATCATTTGTGTGAGAGTGAGGTTTAGGTGTTGGTTGATTATGAACAACATCGCTTGAGTTGTGAAAAGATTATGAGGTTTGAGTGTAATGTAGAAGGATATGGGTGAGTAAAGGTTTTTGATATGTAATGTTGGTGAGAAGGAGAGTGAGGTGTTAGGTAAGTAATGTTTGAAAACATAGGAGGAATTTGGTGTTGGATGTTTGACAACGTCATTTGGTTTGACGGAATTTTAAAGGAAGTTAGGCTTTCTTCTCCAAACAAGTTTCTTGGTGGTTTTGGTTTAATGGGAGAGGAAATGATGAGATGAGTGGAGATTGAGAGGAATGAGAGTGTTTATAATGTAGGATTGGTGGGATCAAGGATGGGTAAACTTTGATGGAAGGTTAAGGATAGAATAGGTTTGTGAATTTTGGGAAGTGTAGGATGAAATGGGCTAAAAGGTAGAAAAGGGAGACAACACCTTCGATCATCAGATGGCCGGTCCCCTTAATTGGAGGCCAGTCCCCTTAATAATTAAGGGGGCCGCCTTATGATTTAAGGGGGCCGCCCATCTGGTGATTCCCAGATTGCCAGAAAAGGGTTTTTGGTAGTGAATTGCAGAAAGGTTGTGTTTTTGGTTTCAAACAAGTCCAACTCTTTGAGGCAACTAAACATAGACTAATTATGTAGGCAATTATGTGGCTAAAGCATGTTAACCAAAGAGATTAAGTAATCAAGCAATTTCATCTAGCATGCAAACATACTCATCTAGCAAGCAAAATATAAGTGCTAGGAAACAATAAGCAACATCAAGTATTTCATAACTACATAACTAGGAGGATTAATCTTAATGTGTATTATGATAGCATGGGTTTCTAGACTTGTTACAAACAAAGTCTTAATAGACAAACCATGGTCCTCTTGATTTGATTTAGTTCACTTATAAGTGTCATTTATATAAATATAGATGACAAATATGAGATCACCATGCATGATTTAAAGAGACGTTTTTAGCATTATTCAACAATGTTTGAAAGTAGGTTTTCATGTAGATATGAGAGTTAATTGAATAAAATAGATTCGGTTTTACTTCAAATGTGTAAAGAAAATTTTCTCAATCTTTGGTTTTGATCAAAACAAAATTGTGGATATTTATTGTGAAAACATCTTATTTAAAAGTGGGATAGTTATTTGAAAAACTATTTTCTAAAATGTGAGGTTTTTGCATATTTTTAACGATATTAGATTTTTGACAACAAATATCATTAATCATATACTTTAAAGGATGTTTATTAAAGATCTCATGCTCAAGAGGATTGGTTAAGCCTACTATTATCTCATGCTATCGTTTCTACATATCCTATGATCCTAAAGGAAGTGATGACTAAAATATATATGTTAGATGCTAGAGGGTTGAATGGGGTATAACCTAACATCTATAGTTCCTTTGTTTTTGCACGCTTATCTAACTTAATGCCATAGTCTACGAGAGCTTGTTTCATCCATAGTTTTCTTATGCGAGGGATCTAATCCTACTTCTATATTAACGATTAATCCACTTAACTCATTTCACTTCATCACCATGAGTTTGCTAATAGTGGATATAGAAGATTTCCATTTTCTATTTTGTTCGACAATGAACAATTTCATCTTATACCTAGGAAGGTCAACCAATAATGTTTCTAGGTAATAAGAATATAAGCTATTATGTACATATATATGTATAAGAGTTACAAATAATATATATGTATAGCTAAGCATTAATCTAACTAATCATATGTCTAAGCATGCAAATTATAGCGATGAACTCAAAAGAGACGCGTACCTTTTTAGTCTTCAATGGAATTTCTTCAAGCACTTAAAGTGACCGTGTTGACTTATAGAAGTCATTTGTAGATGAGATTTCAACTTCTTCGAAGAATGACAACTTAGCCACTTGGTCCCCATTGTCTCATTGGTCCAAAGTTGTTTGGTCCAAACATATTTAACATTTGGCTAGGATGCATGTATGGTGGTAATATTTCCCAAGGATTGTAATTTGGTTGATAATTCCACATTTGATGACTAGAATTATTGTAGTTTTGTCTATTTTGGTTTCTTCTAGGTTGAGGTGTTTTAAACCAAACATAAGGATTATTTGGTTTTCTTGGTGGTGGAGTTTTAGATCTTAATTTAGGTTTAGAGGATCCTACTTCGGTCTTTAAGGATGGTTTATAAAAAGTTTTTACTTTTTCATCATTCGCAATGGGTATTTTTCTATCATTTGTAAGTATATACTTAGGATTTGATTCTAATGATTTTTGTTTACTAGATTCACATTTAAACTTTATACATTTATTTTCACTAGTTGAAACATTAGTTGAGGTTGATCCTAGACCGGTTTTATCTCCCGAAGTTTCTTGAACACTTATTATTTTCTTAAGTGGGTTACTATTCTTTTTAAACTTGTCAAGTTTGAAAATTTCATCTTTAAGTTTTTCGTTTTCATTTTTAACCTCTAAGCAAGTTTTACATTTTATAAAAACTTCCTTTCCTTTTTCCAAATGTTGTAGTTTAATTTTTAATTCGAGTACTTCATTTTCTAATAGATTATTAATATGTTTTAGTGACTTATTTTTAGCTACAACCTTTTGAACTAATTTGCATAACCTATTATATTCACTATCTAGGTCTTTTTCGTCTAATGATAAATTTTTGTCACTAAAGTATTCGGTTTCGGAACGTACCTCACTTGATGTCTTAGCCATAAGACACTTTTCTTCATTTGTGGTTTCTTTCTTGTCCTCATCGCTATCACTCCAAGCACCTCCAATAAACGCCTTTTGATTTTGATCTCTTGACATCATTGGACACTTTCCGATGAGATGATTTGGATTGCCACATTTAAAACACTTCCTTTCATTATATGGTTGCCTAATGTATCTTCCTCGTCTTTTGAAGAATTTCTTGAAGTCTCGTACGGCCATAGCATGCTCTTCATCGTCACTTTTGGAGGTTGAGCATTCTTCGTCACTAGAGTCCTTTTTAGCTTTCAACGCAATTGATTTGCTTTGCTCCCTTTTTCCTTTGACCATCTCGGAGTCTTTCTTTATTATTTCTTCGTAGACCTTTAAGTTATCGATCAATTCGTCAAGTTGTAGAGTTGACAAATTCTTTGATTCTTCAATAGCCGTGACTTTAGCTCGCCATTTTGGATGAAGAGCCCTAAGAAATTTCCTGACAAAATTCTTACTAGAAAAATTCTCATCAAGTGCTTTTAGACTTGTGATGATAGTGTTAAACCTAGCAAAAGCATTATCAATTGATTCCTCTTCCGGAATCGTAAATTGCTCATATTGTTGCACAAGTAGATCTATTTTGTTATCCTTGACTTGACTATTACCTTGGTGAGTTATTAGTAAAGAATTCCAAATTTCTTTTGCGGTTTCACACATAAAGATCCTTTCGTATTCTTTACGTGGTAACGCATTGTAAATAACCATTTTTGCTTCATTGTTTTTAGAAAGTCTTCTTTTTAAATCATCATTTTGTTTTTCAAAAGGTACTATTTCATCTTTATTTGTTTCAGGATTATTTTGAGTAGGTAAAAAATCACCATTAGTAATAACATGCCAAAGATCTAGATCCTTTGATTTCACATAAGTTTCGAATCGATTTTTCCAATATAAAAATCCATCACTTTCAAATAGTGGTGGTCTTTGCATAGATTGCCCTTCTAAATATTTTTCAGATTCCATAGATCGTTACAAGTTTTAAAATACAATATATTTCAAAAATCTTGCTAGACGTGGCTCCTGATACCAATTGTGGAAAACTAAAAGGGGGGGTTGAATAGTTTTACGTCTTTTTAATTTTATTATGAAAACTTGGTTTAGTTTTAAAACCTTGTTTGATTTTAAAACTTTGATTCAATCTTATGTGAACTCAAATCTTGAACAATATGAACAAGTATATCTAAGTATGAACAATAATAATAATGTAAGCTAAGTATGTGAAATCAACACATGCATAATATAAACAATTATAGCTATATACAAGAGATAACTACGTAATCGTTTATCTTATAATCCTTAGTTATATTTTGTATGAAAACTATACTTGATCGAAATGATCAATTATATGTATGTAACCTTTTTAGTTTGATTGTAAAAACTTTGTTTTGTGAATGAAACTTTCGTTTGATCTTTAAGTAAAATCAATACTAGCACTATATGAGCAACTATATATATACATCTATGTCTACAAATGTAATAACGATATAAGCAAGATAATAAGTAAGATATGGAAAGATCTAACCGCGAGACAAAGGATTTATAGTGGTTCGGCTACAAGGACACCTTCTTTGCCCTACTCCACTCCTCGAGTCACCTACTCGAGAGTTTTCTTCACTATGTCAACAAGCTCCTTATGGCGGAGAAACCTTACACACCAATATACACACCACTTACACACCAAAGCTTCGTCACAACGAAATCACACCTTCTTCACAACTACTTCACACCAATCTACTACACACCTATCTTCACAACTACTTCACACCAACTATCTTTACTACAATCTAGTTCACACCTATCTTCTACACACCAATTATCTTCACTACAATCTACTAGCCAACCACACTATCTATATTCCTATCACAACTATCTACAATCAAATATTCACAACACACTACACAAAGATATATGTAAATATTCTTGATGTTGCACCAAACAACTTGGATGTGGAGGTCACAACAAGTTGTAATACTTCTTGTCTTGGAGGATAGAAGTATTCTTCTCTTGCACTTGAGAGGATGAAGTAAGAATCACTTTGAAACAAAGGATAATGTATTTATGATCAAAGGATTTGGAGAATAGAAATGAGATCTAGAACAGAAAGTTTTGGGGTGCAAAAGGTGAGAAAATTCTGTGGGATGAACCAGTATTTATAGGGAAAAAAATTACTGTTCCGGAGCGTGGCCGGTCCCCTTAATTGGGTGCCGGTCCCCTTAATAATTAAGTGGACCGCCTAGTATAATTAAGGGGGCCGCCTAAATAAAAAAAATATTTTTCTTCAGATTTTTTGTCTTTTTGTGGGGGAGGTTTTTCCTGAAGAATGTAGCCGTTTTTTGGGTAGAAATTTGAATTCAAACTATTTATTTTGAATAACACATTTCTTATAAATACAAAAATGTTTTGTATAAGTTTAAAAATGTTTGTCTCACTTTAATAAAATGTAAGGTTTGTAAAAATAAAAATTCCTTTGATCATAAAATGCATTAGACACTTTGTTTATTCATACCTTAAGTGATATGGATGCTAAAGTGAATATTTACGACTAAATACTTGTTTACGTCATAATTTGTAGTTCAATGAGTTTACGTTTTGTGATTATCAAAACATAGAGATATCGATATATGTTAATAATGTTTTTAGGCATTATTTATATCAACAATCAACATGAGCTACATCATCTATAAAGAGGGAGTCATGAGAGATTGTACCTTTTCCGATCATTTTGCTCTTAGCATTATTACCAAACGTAACATTACCTCCGTCACATTTGTGATAAGAAGTGAAGAGGCTTTTGTTACCCGTCATGTGCCTTGAACAACCGCTATCTTTAATCCATTCATCCGGTTTCAAACAAACTTTGAGGCACACCTATTTTATGAAAAACACTCAAACATTTGGTCCCCAATTTCTCATGGGTCCATTTTGGTTAAACATGCCATTAATTTGTTCCAAGTATGAAAATAGAGCATAAGGGTTCCATGGCATGTGGTTTGGAGTTTGGTAATGTCTAGGAGTGTTTTGGTTCCAAACATGTTGGTAGTTTGGTCGAGCGTTGAAGTTGCTCTTTGGAAAGGGGCGTTTGGGAATTGGAGTCTTAGGTCTTGGTTGAGTGGTTTTAGCTCTAAATTCATTTTTACTAAATCCTACTCCAGTTTTAAACACAGGTTTTGTTCCACTTTTGTATGTAACTTTAACAAATTTTGAACGATCCGAAGTGGATGAGGTTACTGCTGCAGCAGGTCTGGCGGAACCTTCGGGACCAACGGGCGGAACCCTAAATTGGGTTCCGCCTGATCCGCAGGCTGCTGTAGCAATTTTATTTGTTTCTTGTGCAATCTTTTCTTGTTTCATTTGACCCATTAAAGTTTCTATTTTCGTAAATCCTAGTCCTGTTTTATCAAAGGGTGACTTTTGATGTTTCATAATTTCATCCGCACAAGAAATGCTCTTATCGAACTTCTTAAACTTTGTGGTTTGTTTTATTAGATCATTTTGAGTAATTTTGAGTTTCTCAACTTCTAGTTTAAGCTCTTCACATGATTTGCAAGGTGTGTCAATACCTTTACTCTTTTCTAATCTCTTAGCTTTTTCTTTTAACTCATAAACTTCATTTTCTAAAAACTCCTTTTTAGTTTTCAAAAATTTATTTTTGTTTATGATTTTTAATCTCAATTCACAAAGTTTGTTATATTCTTTTTGTAAAGTGTCATCATCAATTGAGGAATAAGATGAGTCGGATAATACCTCATTTGAGTTGTGAGCCATGAGAGCGATATCGTCACTCTTTGGCTCATCATCATCTCCTTCATAGTCACTCCAAGCACCACCCACAAAAGCTTGTTGAGGTTTGCTCTTGGGTGGTTTTGGACATTCTCCTACAAGATGACTTGTGTCTCCACACCTATAGCATTTTCTTTCAACCTTTTCTTTCCTATCATCACGATCTTTTCGGAAAGTTTTCTTGTCATCTTTAGGTTGCCTTACAAACTTTCCTCTTCTACGAAAGAACTTCTTGAAGTCTCTAACGGCCATAGCATATTCCTCATCATCACTATCCGAAGTAGATTCTTCATCATCACTTGATTGAACTCTAGTTTTCAAGGCAATGGACTTAACTTTTTCTTTCTTGCCTCTAACTAGTTCCGAATCTTTTTCCATTACCATTTCGTGAACTTTGAGGTTTCCAATTAGCTCATCAAGTGACATGCTTGAAAGATCTTTGGATTCTTCAATTTCCGTCACTTTTGCTCTCCACTTCGGATGGAGTGTTCTAAGAAATTTCCTGACAAAGTTCTTACTACAAAAAGATTCGTCAAGTGCTTTAAGTGAAGTAATAATAGTATTAAATCTAGCAAAAGCATTATCAATAATCTCATCTTCGGAAATAACAAATTGCTCATATTGTTGAACAAGAAGATCAATTTTGTTATTTTTTACTTATGAGTTTCCTTGATGAGTGACAATTAAAGATTGTCAAATATCTTTGGCGGTTTTACACAAAAAGACTCTTTCATATTCTTTCTTAGGCAAAGCATTGTAAAGCATCATTTTAGCTTCATTATTTTTACCTATTAATTTCTTTTGATCATCATCTTTGATGTTAGTAACTACGTTATCACCATCAATAATTATATACCACAAATCTATATCTTTAGATTTCACGTAAGTTTCAAAACGGTTTTTCCAATATATAAAACAATTTGCTTCAAAGAGTGGTGGTCTTTGCATAGATTGCCCTTCTTTGTAATTTTCAAAATCCATGGATCGTTTCAAGTTTTAAAACACAATATATTTTAAAAGCTTAAGTAACGTAGCTCTTGATGCCAATTGTGAAAAACTAGAAGGGGGGTTGAATAGTTTACCGATTAAAATCTTTTTAACTTGTTAAGTTAGCTTTGAAACTTTCCGTTTGATCAAAGATATGTACACAAACACAATATATAACATGCAAGTAAATGAAAGAAACGATCAAACCACAACACGAGTATTTATCATGGTTCGGCTACAAGGACTCTTTTTCCTTGCCCTACGTCCACGCCCCGAGTATCCAACTCGAGAGTTTCTTTCACTAGTCAACAAGCTCCTTTCACCGGCGGAGAAAACCTTACACGTCGCTTATACTTTTACCGACACAAAGCTAGATGTCGAGTTCTTTACCAAGGGTACAACCACTCCCGTTAGTTCTTTACAAGGGTACAACTACTCCCTATACACTTTGTATTTTGAGGACTAAAATACTAACCGATCACTACTGAAAATACACAATCAAATGAAGTGTAAACTACACAAGTCTACACAATACTAAGCTAACAAGTCTTGCAACGTTGTGTTGAATACTTGTTACTTTTAGTAAGCTTGTGAATCTCTTTGCTACAAAAAGAAACTTCACATATGAAATGTTAAGAGGTTAGATGAAAGAATGAATGTGTGTGTAAAAATATGATGTCAAGTGATGAGCCAAAATTCAACTTGTGGCTCAATATTTATAGCCAAAACCTTCTGCAGGTCTGGCGGATCAGGCGGACCCCTGAGAAGGGTTCCGCCCGTGTACCTCCAGGGTACCGCCGGGCTTGCAGTTGGTTTTGCAATAAATCTTGCAAACCAAACAAAGTCACATCTCATTACTCTTGCAAACCAAACAATGTCACATCACATAATATCAAGTCAAACACTAAACTTGCAAGCAACATCTAAGTAAGTCAAACACATTTCTTTCCATAAATGTATAATGACAAAACTTGCCATAAATGTGATGTGACAATTCTATTTTTAGAAAATAAGAAGTGTTGTGTTTTATGAAATGTAAAATGTAGCAAAAGTCTAGTTTATGCAAGTCTTTAAAACTAAGATTATGTTTTACTTAGAAACAAAAGTTTACATTTGTCATTAACAAAACTTAGCGAAGATCGTAAAATATAAATAACGTTTTTAGGCGATATTTGTATTAACAAAGCTTTTAAATGATTACTTTATATACGCTCTGATAACTTTATATATTCTCATCATTTGTATTGTTTTACTTGGATATATGCTTTTATTCCTAATATTTCATTTTGAGAGCATAAATAAGCATAGGAACAAATAGATGCGGATTTAGAAGAATAATAATGAAGATATACAAGAGTGTGCTGATCAGAAGGAAGTTACAGCGTAAACTCCACTCTCAACTTACACCGTAACAATGATTAACACTTGAAGACCAAAGTTAATGAAACTAAAAATTACAGCGTAACTTCACTGACTTGGTTATGCCGTATATTTCCCATGACTTAGAAGAAGTCTGTGATTAAGAATGTAACGCCGTAACTCATTTTCAAGGTTACGGCGTAGAAATGATGATTTTCACTACGAAAGTTTTACGATCGTAACCAATTGTATAGGTTACGCCGTAACTTAAACGAGGCTATAAATACAAGCCCTAATTCTACATTTTCAACATCACTTCCCAACATAAAATACCAAGGGACTTAAAGGGCTTCCAGAAGGAAGATTCTCAGCAACTCCGGACCATATTCCAAGGGATAATTCACTTCATTATCACATAAGTTTTAGTTATTTCGTATCAAGTCTTTGTAATTCATTCAATGTCTTCAATTATGATTATTAACATTGAATATAATGCATTGTTTATTATGATTGGCTAAACACCTTGAGTGTTAGCCTATATGAAATTATTATTGCCATGATTTGAGCTTTCTTACTTTTCTATCACTTTTTGTGTATACTTTCTTTGCCTATTCATGGACACCCTTGTTTCGGTAGTATTAAAACTTGGTAGTATCTATAATGCTAGCTTGAATTAACCATAGGACCCTAGCCGAGTAGGTTGCAAGGAATGGTAAGAATTGACCATAGGGCTACCATTTCCTTGTGAGCGAATTGACCAGAGAATCACCTACCTTGTGGAGATACTTAAGAAGTTAGGGAAGCCTCAGAATAGACCATGCTGGGGTTAGTGCTTCATGCACTAAGAATAGGTCTAGATTGTAGCTGGTACATAATGACTAAGGAATAGGTTACCCAAGACCTCCATCGAGTAACTACGTTGGAATAGAAATCTAGACTTATAGGCTAGACGAATTAACCCGAGGAGTATAGTGACATTTACCACCACTTGAAGCGGTAGTAAGCATTTATAGGAAGACTTGATTATGGCGTAATAAGATTAGTAACTAGGTTAGCACATTTCTCCCTATTGATTGTTTCTCATTTTATTAATCTCGTACTTATTTCATTTCATTAGTTTAATATTAATCAAATCAAAACCCCCTTTTACAATCAGTGACATTCATTTCATTAGTTTAATATTAATCAAATCAAAACCCCCTTTTACAATCAGTGACATTAGAACTTAGAATAAATCCACACTCATAGCTCTTTGGACGACCTTGGCTTTACCGATTACTACACTATACACGACCGGGTTCTCTACCCGTTAGTTCATAGGTAGGCCATAGGTAGACGAGTAATTATAAATATTAAAACCTGGTCTGAAATCCAACATCACGCTTTAACTCTAGCTTTAACTTTGTTTCGATTCTCGCAAATGCTACAACCTTGTTTTTTTGAAGTAAAAAAGAATGGTGAAGAACGGGAAGTAAAGAAAAGTGAGACGAGGAAAGAAAGTATACAAAAATATTTGTGTTCTTAAGTTAACACAAAATTTTGAAGAAGAAATTCAGTTGATAAAGATACATTGTGATAATTAACAAAACACAAATGTCCAAAATCAGCATATTTATGCCATTCCAATTCAAAGTATAGTATGGAATCATGCATATTTTTAGTTTTCAAGATCATAACCATACATCATTTTGAAGAAGAAATTCAGGTGATAAAGATACATTGTGATAATTAACAAAACACAAATGTCCAAAATCAGCATATTTATGCAATTCCAATTCAAAGCATAGTATGGAATCATGCATATTTTTAGTTTCCAAGATCATAACCATACATCACGAAATTACACAAAAATAAACAACTTACTGCAATTGAATGTAACAACATAGATACCTTATATAAAAAATTATACTACCTGTTACTACACCGAAAAAATTGTAGATCATTTACATGTTGTTACACCTAAAAGCCAGTAGATCTGACTACATGTACATATATGTTAGACCATATACCACTTGTCATCAACATTTAATCGCTCGTACCCATCATTTCTGTTAAGACGGAAACCCACATAACACTTGGATTGTGGAAAAGTGCTTGACTAAAGTATGGACTTTTCAACAGAAAAAACGAATGCTCTTGCCATGACATCTTTTTCGAAACCCATGCGTTTCAACTTAGCATAGACTTCAACTCCTGAATACACTTGGGGTCGTGATCCAACAATTGCCTAAAAATAAGCATATAAACACAAATATTAACCAACTAAACAAACTTATATATCACAGCACCATACATACTTTTTCTTTGAGAGTACAAAGCAATCTATTCAATTCCTAATGCATTCATATGAACTGTTTTCATTTTTCTTTTTTTCTTGTTAATTATATCTTTATAAGGTTACATAAATTTTTGTTTTCTCCCTTTGACTTTAATAAAAAGTAGTAAAGTTATTAAACAAAACCTATAAATGATGTTACAAGTTTGCACATATAGTTTAGCAAAGTTAGTAAGCGAAAATTTGAATATCATTTAACAATATACACATCATGTATAAGTTAGATATAACAAGTATCTTGGTGCACTCTTTCATTGCATCTCCTACACATTCAAAAGAACCCATGGTTTTAGAGAAAAAAAAAAATCATTTTCTTCTTTGACCTTTTTCTTCTTACTTTTTCAAGGCTTTATTTGTGAAGGTGAAGTAGATGTAATCTGAATGTCATCAATGTCTTCAGAATCATCCAAATCAATCTCATTGGTAGATTCGTCATTAACTATTCATTTTTTTTTCTTTAGCTGTTTCGACGCCAATACTTGTTGCCCTATCTTTATCAAATAACTCATAAAGGTCACCATAGTTTGAAATCATTTTTATTTTCCATTTTGAAGCTTCTGGATTCTCCTATAGAAAAAACCGTAAAGAAATAAACATACAATAAAGTAGAAACATATAATAAGATGAGCAAAGAATACAACGATCAAATCTTTCCACACTTCTTCGACTTCAATTAACTCACTTATGGGGTTCCAAGATAAACCGCTTAATTTAATTTCATGGAAACCATCATAGCTTTCCGCAAAATGTTCTTTTATGGTTCTAAGACGATTCTTTAAATGTTTTTGGCTTAAATTCAATTTGATAGTTTTATTCAACTCCTCAACCATACTTTGCATACGCTTGAGACGTGAATGTTCCACCAATCCTGTTACCTTTCTCTTTTTCTATAAGCATCACTCTCACAAATCCATCATCCATTTCAGCCGTCCAAGATAGAAATTCACTCTTACAAATTCATCATCCATTTCAGCCGTCCAAGATAGAAATTCCCTCTTACATTTAGTAGCATTTGTTTACCTTTTTATTCATTATCAAAATCTGTTTAAGTAAATGCATGTAAGCATTTAGATTACAATCTCGTATATTTACAAAACTAAAAAATAGACAAAGCCAATGTAAACAATACAAAACTCTAAATTCCGAGTGACACAACTACAAAACATGATGCACAAGCAATACAAAAACTAGGGGTGTTCAAGCAACAATACAAAACATCATCACTACTAAAATCTTACTATGTGTTATAACCCACTCATAAGTATTATACTAATGACATGTTACAAGCCTCTCAAGTATTATACAAGACTTTTTTTTTTCTATCATTTATGTGATGGCCCTGTGACAGTAGACAAAATGATAGCCATATAATCCACTACAAAATTTCTCCACTTGTGTCGTTGGCTTTTCAAGTTGATTAGACGAGTACTCGTTCATAATAACGAGATTTTATAGTGGCATATAGTTATAATGATATATTGGTTAAGTGTTTTGTGTAACCAAAATATCCCTATAACTATTTGCCGTTATAAAATCCCGTTGCGATGCACGAGTACTCGTCTAGTTTTTTAGAATTTCTAGATTTTAACTTTTCAAAATTCAAATCTAAAAGCTAGATTTTTTACATGTTCAAACTTTCAAGAGCTTGAAACTTTCAAACATTTCCAAAGTGAATATTTTCAAATGTTAGAATTTTCAAAAAGTTCGATTCTCAACTTTTAAAACTTTGGCTGATTTTGTCTTGGCTATATGGTTGTATTCTCAAATACAAATCCGTTCATTGCCCCGCAAAGCAGGGGCGGATTTACAGCTACATCAGGGTATGCACGTTCATAACCTGTGAATCTACTGAAGAGTGTAAAAAAAAATTGGATTTCCAGGTTGTATCACTCAAATACAAAGACTGCATGCCCATCAAAAACCCATAAAAGTTGAGGTGCATACCATAAACCAAAATTTCATTATTTAGTTCTTTAAATTAATAATTTGAAATAAAAATTAAAGGAGAAGCAGAAGAAGGCTATGGCCGCACTTTAGTGTGCAAGAAGAAGATGATATACATAACAAGGTTTTCAAGATCGAGATCCTACTTAGGATCGATTTTGTCTTTGCAAGATCGAGATCGTAAGATCGGATCGGGATCTTAAGATCCTACCATAATGCATTTTTTAAGTATCATTTGTAATATTATACAAATTTATAAATTATTATATACATAAACACAAAATTATATAAATGTTTCATAGAAATGTTGTCTTAAATTATGGTTATGAAATGTATAAGAAGATTATAACATGTTGTTTTTTCAATTTTACAAAACACAATTCATAAATTTGTAGTTTTTTAGTTTTTTAGTTCGAGAAAAGTAAGATCGGATCGGATTAGATCCTAAGATCCTATGGTCAGGATCGGGTTCCTATACGATCTTAAGCTTTCAAAGATCCTACATAAGATCCGGATCGTTTTTGCTTTGCAGTATCGTAAAATCGTAAGATCCTAAGATCAAGATCGGGATCCTAACAACCATGATACATAGGGTATATAGGGCCCAATTGAGATATAACTTAGCTTACTAATTTTCCTTCTATTAAGCCAAGCCTACTTGAATAACACATACTCATTTTCTACCGTCCCCCATTTTATTTATTTTTTATTTTATTTATTATTATTACTTTTTTTTAATTTTGGAATTATGTTTTCATTTATGATTTAAAAGTCATTATTCTAATGATAACACAACGTTTGACTTTAATATTTGATTTTCTAATCAGTTGAGATATTTTCTATTTTGAATTTTGTTGTTACATTCTTTTTTACTTTGTTGTTTAGGATTTAAAACTGTTTGAATAGTTCCCATTAACTTTACTTAAGTTTCTTAATATCGATAACTATGTTGTCATTAAGTTAGTGCTTGAAACAAATCCAACATTATATTTTTAATCAAAACGATAAGACTTACTTTTGATCTTATTTTATTAGCACCTAAACAAAACAAATTTTAGTTAAGTGGCTCAAACAGGATAACCAATTTTAGTTAAGTGAACCGATTATAAAAACCTGACACGAAAACCGAACTTTTTTGTGAGTACTTTACTAAAAAGTGCATATCCCACTTTAAAATTCTAGATCTGCGTACTATCGCCAAGCCACGACGCATCGAATCATCATAGCCGTATTCATCATATCCAAACACGGCATATCTAAACATCATCATTGCCAAACATACAACGAGATTTTCAGTGTCACTACAGGCCAAACAAGCGTCTCGCAACACATTCTGGCCAACTCTTTTTTCTAGGCAACTCTTTTTTCTTAACTTTTGCGTTACTAACATCTTTCAAATTTGAATTTAACATGTATCTCAACATTCCCGAATTAGTTCTAAGCAGGCAAGCAAAAACTCTAAATGCCCGCTAATCTGATTATACCAACTCACAAGCGCCCCCTTTAACAGCTTAGTGCACCCTAAACATTCCCGAATTAATTCTCAAAGAAACACAAAATTAATTTAAACACCCCTTTATCAATTCATAATGTAAAACAGATCCAAACACCCATCAACCCATTCATCGCTTAGTGAAACCCCCGAAATCAATTTTAGGCAGTCCCGAAATCAATTTTAAGCAGCCCACAAACAACAAATATAATTGATCTAGTTGCAACTACCATCACAACAAACACATACAATCAATTATCAAAGAACAAATACCAACTGATATACTAGAGATGTCAATCTTTAGGTTTCCAAAACCAATAAATATCGTAGCACACAACCATCGATTCTCAAATAATCTACACAACCATCAGATCTCAAAAACCTAAAAGGACCATTACCAAAAGAGAAAAAGAAAATAAAAGATCTACAGATCCAACAAATCTTGGTTCAAACTCAGCCAACATCATAACATTCCATTTATGTTAACACCTTCATGGCCTAAAAAATATAAAACTCGATACATCAAAAGCCAAAGGCTTAAAAATAACCAAAAATAACAAGAACAAAAAACAGTTACAAAACAAAAAGTCCCAGATCAGGTAGGATCTCATTATATTCTACTGGATCTCAAGCACAAATCACTGAAACAAAAATCATGTAAACAAACACCACCAATACCGGCAGCATTGGCGGCAGCTATTTTAGATGAGAGTGGTGGCGACGAACTTAGTGACAGAGAGATTAAGTCAACATTTCTTTGATTTCCCCTTCCATTTCTTCGACTTTTTTTTTTTTTTTTTTTTTTTTTTAACGGCGGGTTAGTTGTTAGTTATTGGTTCGAGTTAGTGTCGCATCCTCGGGCAGAGATACCAACCGCGAGCCTCTCCTTAAGGGATAACCCCACTCCTATTCTCGATTCGCCTGATATCATTAGAGCTTGTGGTTCTATTAGATAACAAATATAACAAATATACTATTGTATGTTTTATATATAAATACATTTCTTTCCCCTCATTCAATAGATGAGGTCAAACATAATATTTCTCATATGGTATCAGCCAAAATAACCTTCTCTCTCCTCTTGCAACCCTAACTTTTTTGGCCGCCGCCTCTCTTCCTCTTCATCCGATCTTGTGTTTTCTGCCATGGCAGCCTCTTCCACCTCTTCTGAAACCCTTTTCTCCATGACAGCCTTTAACCACATGATGCACATGAAGCTCTCCTCCTCTAATTATCTTGTATGGCGAGAACAAATGCTCTTGGTTCTCGATTTTCATACACTCTCGGCCCATGTTGCAGCTGATGCTTCACCGCCTCCAGCCCTAATTACTGTTGATGGCAAATCTTCTCCAAACCCTGATGCTACCGCCTGGTTTGATAAGGATAAAAAAAGCAGTTCTGCTTATTAAATCCTCTCTCACAGAGGAAGCTGCTGCAGAGGTCCTTGGTGTCAAAGGCGCTTGTGATATCTGGACTACTCTTGAACAAGCCTACAGCAATGCATCTGTTGAACGCATCCACTCATTACGCGATTCGCTCCGTTTGATTAAAAAGGGTACGTCTTCGGTTACCGAATATTCCCGTCGCTTTAAAACTTTATGTGATCAACTTGCTGCTATTGGTCATCCTGTTGATGAGATGGATCGTTTACATTGGTACCTCTGTGGTCTTGGGCCGGCTTATGAGGTTTTCTCAACCACCATTCGGACGGCCAGAATTAGTCCCAAGTTCCGAGATCTTGTTGCTCAAGCCGAAAGCCAAGAATTATTTATCCAGTCTTTGCATGGAACCGAAACCCCCACAGTTGCTTTTAATGCTCAGCAGTTACGTGGATCCTCGCGCGGCTCTCATTCTGGTCGTGGCTCTTATTCTTCAGGCCGTGGGTCCTCACGTGGCCGTGGTCGTGGCCAACAGCAGCGTCGAACCCCACACTGTCAGCTTTGTCGTACAAATGGTCATTATGCAAGCGCCTGCCCCGAGCTTCATTCTTTTGCTTCCCAGGCTCCTTCCGATGAGTCATTAGTTAAAGCTTTTCATGCTCAATGTCATGTGACAGATGATTCTCCTGATTGGCGCGCTGACTCTGGTGCCACAGATTACATGGTTCCTCCTACGGATTCGGTTCACAATTCGACTCCTTACAAAGGTAAAAATTGTGTTGTTTTTGGTAATGGTAAGACACTTCCAATCTCTCATACAGGGACATCTACAATAGCTCGAAATATTACTCTACGTAATGTTCTTGTGGTTCCTGGTCTTACGAAGAAGCTATTGTCCATAAGCAAGTTAACTAAAGATCATCCAGTTGATGTTTTGTTTTCCGATTCTTATTTTCATATTCAGGATCGGCTAAGCAAGCAGGTCCTCGCTGAAGGCACTTGTGAAGAGGGATTGTACGTGCTCAAGGACTCACCAAACGCTTTTGTTGCCTCTCTTAGACGTTCAAATAAAGCCTCCTACGAGTTATGGCATGCTCGTCTAGGACATGTTGCCTTTAGTATTATTTCTTTACTGCATAAGTTAGGTCTTTTGGATGTTACTTCCTTGTTACCAAAACCTGTACTTTGCACTCCTTGTCAACTTGCAAAAGGACAAAGATTATCTTTTGATGTTAATTTAAAACGTGCTTCTTCACCATTGGATTTGATTCATTGTGATTTGTAGGGTCCTGCACCTATTTGTTCTAAAGATGGTTATCGTTATTATGTTGCCTTTATTGATGATTTCTCACGATTTACATGGTTCTATCCTCTTAAAACAAAAACAGATTTCTATTCTGTTTTACCAGTTTTTCTCAATCTTGTTCAGACACAGTGCTCACGAAAGGTCAAGGTTTTTCAAAGTGATGGAGGAACTGAGTTTGTTAACCACACGGTTCGGAAAATTTTTGAGGACAATGGTACTTTTCATCGGTTTTCATGCCCTTATACGCCTCAACAAAACGGGCGTGCTGAGAGGAAACATCGCCACATTGTGGAAACTGGCTTGGCAATGTTATTTAATGCTCATATTCCTGCTACTTATTGGGTTGATGCTTTTACCTCTGCAACGTATATTATCAACCGTCTGCCCTCTCCTTTGCTGGACAATGAGTCGCCTTACAAGTTATTATTCCAACAGCATCCGCAATATGATAATTTTCGCACTTATGGTTGTCAGGTGTTTCCTTATCTTCGTGATTACAGCAAGCATAAACTTGAACCTAGAAGCCTACCTTGTGTCTTCATCGGCTATAGCCCGCAACATAAGGGATATCGTTGTCTTGATCCATCCACTTCGAGAATTTTTATTTCTCGACATGCTCGCTTTAACGAATCGGTTTTTCCTTTTTCAGGTTCTTCACAGCATATTGATCTCTCATCTCTGGTTGTTACAAGTTTTCTTGATGAGCCATCCTTTGTGAACACGGTTGAACATCATCGGTCCCCTTCCACTACTTCTATGCCATCTTCGGATAATAATATGTTGCCTTCCTTTATTTTCTTCGAAGCTGAGTCCAATGCTCCAGCCCCGCAACATGTTTTTGAGCCCACTTCACCGGTTCATGAGCCCACTATGCCAACAGATCCTACTCCACTTTCTGGCCCAGAAACTTCTAGCCCAAACACTGCTACGTCTTCTGGTCCGGCCTCTGCTTATGTTTTGGATCAGTCTACTTCGGCCCATCCAATGCAAACTCGTTCTAAGGCCGGTATTTTTAAGACCAAGCATCGGGCTGATCTTGCTTCTCTTACCACTCATGCGCTACATGTTGCTCTTACTTCGGCTACTGAACCTCGAGGTTTCAAATCTGCTATCAAAAACCCTAAATGGCTTGTTGCAATGCATGCAGAGATTGATGCACTTCATCAAAACCAAACATGGATTCTTGTTCCGCGCCCGTACTCTATAAATATTGTTGGTTCTAAATGGGTTTATCGAATTAAGTATCACTCTGATGGCAGCGTTGAACGATATAAGGCTCGCTTGGTTGCACAAGGCTTTACTCAGGTACCTGGTCTTGACTATTCTCATACCTTCAGTCCGGTTGTTAAGGCCTCAACAGTTAGAATCGTTCTTTCTCTAGCTGTTTTACATCAGTGGCAATTACATCAGTTGGATGTTAAAAATGCCTTCTTAAATGGCAATCTCACTGAGACTGTCTACATGGAGCAACCACCTGGGTTCATTGATTCCCGTTTTCCCAACCATGTGTGCAAGCTCTCTAAGGCCTTATATGGTCTTAAACAGGCCCCTCGTGCTTGGTTTCAACGCTTGAGTACCTTTCTTGTTTCCTATGGGTTCATTTGTAGTAGGGCCGACACTTCTTTGTTTATTTACAAGCATGGTTCTTGCATCATGTACTTACTGGTCTATGTTGATGATCTCATTCTTACCGGCAATAATGAATCTAATGTTACCATCTTTATCTCTCGTCTTAATCATGAGTTTGCTATTAAAGATTTGGGTGCTCTAAATTATTTCTTGGGTCTTGAAGTTGCCTACACTGACACGGGCTTATTTCTCACTCAGTCTAAATATGCTCAGAATATTCTTCAACGTGCTGCTCTGTATGATGCCAAACCTGTTAGCACTCCCTTAGCTCCTCATGAGTCGTTCACTATTGATGGGGACCCTTGCACTGATCCTACGGCTTACAGGTCTTTGGTTGGAGCTTTGCAATATCTAACCATCACTCGTCCCGACTTATCCTATGCTGTTAACCAAGTTTCTCAGTTCCTTCATGCCCCTATGGTTGCCCACTTTCAAGCTGTTAAACGGATTCTTCGTTATGTCAAAGGCACTCTTTCCTTTGGTTTATCTTATAATCGGCCTCATACATCCTCTATTATTGGCTATTCGGATGCTGATTGGGCTCGTTGTTTGGATACTCGCCGCTCCACCTATGGTTATTCTATTTTCTTAGGAGGAAATCTTGTCTCTTGGAGTGCAAAGAAACAGCCTACAGTCTCTCGTTCTAGTTGTGAATCAGAATATCGGGCAATGGCGAATACTGCGGCTGAAATTGTTTGGATTACTCATCTTCTTAGAGAACTTCATGCTTTGCCTCCTGATCGGCCTACTTTGCTTTGTGATAACAAAAGCGCCTTGTTCATGACTCAGAATCCAGTTTCCCACAAGCGAGCAAAACATATCGACTTGGATTATCATTTCATAAGGGAACTTGTTCATTCAGGAAAACTTTATACCAAATTTGTTCCGACCAATCTTCAGGCGGCAGATATCTTTACTAAAAGTCTTCCACGTGCGCAGTTTGAACAGTTTCGTGCTATGTTACATCTTGGGCCGCCACCATTTCGATTGAAGGGGGGTATTAGATAACAAATATAACAAATATACTATTGTATGTTTTATATATAAATACATTTCTTTCCCCTCATTCAATAGATGAGGTCAAACATAATATTTCTCATAGGTTCCCAAGTGAGGACTTCCTGATCGGTCACCCAAACCGGTACTACTCTCACTTGGGGTCGCTTAATTACTTAAGCCTTTACCACTAGACCACAAGCCCCATGATGACATAACACATTATGGTTTTTTATATAGGCAATGGAATACAACTTATCAAATCATTCCTATATTTAATTTCATAAGATTCAACTTATGAAATCATATAAAGTCAGCCGTTTCATAAGTTGCCAGTTGTGTTGCCATGTATGTGTAGTTATTTGTTGTGTTGCCAATATTAGTTTGAAAGCCCATAGATAGATTAAGTAAACTGTGTGATGTGAATTAGTAACCGTTTGTAGTATAGATTCAAGAATTGCCATAAACAATTTTCTTAATTTTTCAAGATTCAAGAAAAGAAATGTACATATACCATCTAACATTCTAACACACGTATAGCAAACATAATGAAGTCAAATACACAAAATCAAAATACTATATTCGTCAAATAAGGATAGCAGTGGTCTATTTTTGACAAACTCAGTAGCACAACATGTTTCATATCTAATTGCTTTTTTCAGTTTAAAAATTCATATCTTTTATCAATTTCTTGACTTGGAACAGTATATAATCTTCATTTGGTAACAACTATTATAGTTGAGGTCATGTTTAATTGTAATTTTAATATGAAGTTTACATAACTTCGTTACTATAATACACTACTTTCATTTTGGACCTACGTAGTACCCACTAATGATAAGCTAGATTTTCCATCATCTTATGTCATGAACACCTTGATTTCCATTATAACATCTCTCACGTCAACCTTTGAATCCAATCAAGGTCACTCACAATTCACAAACTAAAACTTTCGGCATCCCCTTATTTTGTTGAATGTAACCAAACCACGTAAGTAGTCCAATTTTCATGTTAACATCTTTAAATGTTATGTCATATGTGTCAGGCTAGGTCACGTTTTCCTTTCTTGGTCCATGCATAAATGTAAAAGATGGAGTGTTACATTAACTAAACAATGAATACCAAATAATTTTTTATAGTAAAACTGGACATAAAAATCAAGAGTGGACTGCAGCACATTCAATGGGGTGTCATTGACAATTCCGAACGTGTTGTGGATACAACAATATAAATAACCTCATCTTTTGCGACCATGAGGAGTATACTAAAAGCAATGACGCTCTCACTGACCACTTCCATTGCTCTTGCCACGATCCTCTTCTTCGTTTACAAGTTTGCTACCCGTTCCAAATCCACCAAAAACAGCCTTCCTGAGCCATGGCGACTTCCCATTATTGGTCACATGCATCACTTGATTGGTACGTACGTACATTGATAAATGCTATCCATTTTACTCTAAACCTCGTAAAATAATAGCTTCTTACAAAAACACATACTTAAAATGTTTAAAATAGAATTTTACGTTTTAAAACAGATAAAAAAACGTATTAACACATGCATATAAGTGGTGAGCGTAATTATGGCTAGAGTCGTAATAGTAATTTATAATATACTTGAACAATATTTTGGTAGAAAACAAAATCGAAGCACGCACAATAAGTTTGAGACGAAGAGATCTAGAGTGTGTTTTACGGGCATGGTTTAATTTTGTATAGATGCTATATTCACAAGTTCTTGTGAACAGGTACAATACCACATCGTGGGGTTATGGATTTAGCCAGAAAGTATGGATCTTTGATGCATTTACAGCTTGGTGAAGTTTCAACAATCGTGGTGTCATCTCCGAAATGGGCTAAAGAGATTTTGACAACGTACGACATTACCTTTGCTAACAGGCCCGAGACTTTAACTGGTGAGATTGTTGCATATCACAATACAGATATTGTTCTTGCACCTTATGGTGAATACTGGAGGCAATTACGTAAACTTTGCACATTGGAGCTTTTGAGTGTTAAGAAAGTAAAGTCATTTCAGTCGCTTCGTGAAGAGGAGTGTTGGAATTTGGTTCAAGAGATTAAAGCTTCAGGTTCAGGGAGACCGGTTAACCTTTCAGAGAACATTTTCAAGTTGATTGCAAAGATACTTAGTAGAGCCGCGTTTGGGAAAGGGATCAAGGACCAGAAAGAGTTTACGGAGATTGTGAAAGAGATATTGAGGCAAACTGGTGGTTTTGATGTGGCAGATATCTTTCCTTCGAAGAAATTTCTTCATCATCTTTCGGGCAAGAGAGCTCGGTTAACTAGCATTCACAAGAAGCTCGATAATTTAATCAATAACCTTGTAGCTGAGCATACTGTTAACACCTCCAGTAAAACTAACGAGACACTCCTCGATGTTCTGCTAAGGCTCAAAGACAGTGCTGAATTCCCATTAACATCTGATAACGTTAAAGCCATCATTTTGGTATGAACTTAATTCAATGCTTTCTTAGAAAGGCCATAATATTGTTAAACAAACTTGAAAATTACAGTAAGAACACCCACTGGACAGCACTCCACGAAGGGCACTAGAACTAAAAATGATAAGCAAAACAAAACAACATACAACATGCATGAGTTTGTTAGATAAAGGACATGGTTTTCCAAAACAACTACATGCATGCACGAACTTTACTATTCGTAAAATTCGATAATGACTAATAGGGGTGCTATGAAATATACAGGATATGTTTGGAGCAGGCACAGACACTTCCTCAGCCACAATCGAATGGGCGATTTCAGAACTCATAAAGTGTCCGAGAGCAATGGAGAAAGTACAAGCGGAACTGAGGAAAGCACTGAACGGAAAAGAAAAGATCCATGAGGAAGACATTCAAGAACTAAGCTACTTGAACTTGGTAATCAAAGAAACACTAAGGTTGCACCCTCCACTACCCTTGGTTATGCCAAGAGAGTGCCGCCAACCAGTCAATTTGGCTGGATACAACATACCCAATAAGACCAAACTTATTGTCAACGTCTTTGCGATAAATAGGGACCCTGAATATTGGAAAGACGCTGAAACTTTCATCCCGGAACGATTTGAAAATAGTTCTACAACTGTCATGGGTACAGAATACGAGTATCTTCCGTTTGGAGCTGGGAGAAGGATGTGTCCTGGAGCCGCACTTGGTTTAGCTAACGTGCAGCTCCCGCTGGCTAATATACTATATCATTTCAACTGGAAACTCCCCAATGGTGCAAGCTATGACCAGATCGACATGACCGAGAGCTTTGGAGCCACGGTTCAAAGAAAGACTGAGTTGTTACTCGTACCAAGTTTCTAGCATTTATTCAACTACGTTAAACTAATCATGTAACCTATAAATAATATCATGTGAAGTGTTATGTCATGTTCAAAGAAAGACTGAGTTGTTACTCGTCCATAAACCTACACGTACATGTTCTAAATCATGTGTTAAATTTGGAATTTGCCAAACGGAGAATACATTTTACACAACACGAATCAAACAAATACATTTCAGCAATCGGACTGCGGATGTTATTAAAACTTTAGTATAACATTATTGATATACTTTGTTTATGCGTTAAATCCAGGTAATTGACCTCCTCAAAAGAGGTCAAAAGTTCAAACTTTACTAGGTGTGCATTTGAGGGTGGCTAGAGAAGGGTTGGAAATGCATGGTCAAGGGGATACTCCTGTTAAACCATGTACAATTGAGTTAAAACGTCTCGCAAGATATGAAGATATCTGGGCATGTACGATCGAGGTAACTTGAACATAGAAAACTTCATCCGCTTACCCATTTAAGCAATATATCCGGGCATGTATGAACGGTTGTACAGTTCGAACTTTTGTACAAGTTTATGATAACTTAATAAGTGTCTAGAGATTGTAGGCTAAATTATATTGTTGGATAAAATGTAAGCTACTCGTTTTTGGTTTGGTTAAATGATGCAACGAAGCTCTTATTTGTTTAGCTACTCGACTTATTTTGAGCTTGCAAATATATAAACTTTCAAGCCCATAATTTTGAAATAAGATTAGTCTTGTATCTTTGATGCATAACGTGGACCATGTACTACGTTTGAGCTTGGACTTTTAAAGTAGATTTTTGGTCCATTACAAATGTTTGCATAGGCCTAATTGGTTTACAACTAAAGTACTTAATGGTTAGAAGAGAAGGGACCCAAAGAACAAAGAGTCATCAGGTTAATTTCATGGGTTTCTATTTGATGTAATGCTTATAAATTTTGTTAAGTCTACTAGAGTTACTAAGCTTTCAAAAGATAACTTTATATACGCTCTAACTCTAGCTTTAACTTTGTTTCGATTCTCGCAAATGTTACAGCCACGATCTGTGTACGCTTTAAACCTAGCTAGTTTTAACAAAGATGCAACATATAAACCGTATTTGTAGAAAAAATATCAAAATTTCTCAATAGCCTTGCACATTTTATAGATAAATGAAGCATACGAGTTTGGATCTACGTAGTACCCACAAATGATGAGCTAGATTTTGTAGTAGTGTACACAGACGTACACTACTTTCAGTTTGGATCTACGTAGTACCCACAAATGATGAGCTAGATTTTCCATCATCTTAGGTCATGAACACCTTGATTTTCCAATATAACATCTCTCACGTCAACTTTTGAATCCAATCATATCAAGGTCACTCACAAACTAAAACTTTCGGCACAAATGCATTCCGTGTATTCTCACACATGACACAACACAACAATCTTATTTTCGTCCTTCGCATGACTTGAATCCACAACTTTTGAGTAAGGGATATATATATAGCCATCTCAAGGATACCATTGAACCTAAGGCGCGCAGTAAGGGTGTTTTTGTATTGATCGACCACTAGGTCGCCCATGGTCGTGTGGATTGCCCTTAGTGTGCAAAGTAGGTCACCCAAGGTCAAGGGGCATGTTTTCTTTTGGTTTAAGTCGTCTGGATGACCGATTTGTATAATATGTGTGAGGTATGTTTTTTTAGTGTAGGTTGTCTTATTGTGGTAAAAAGTTGTTTGCAGGTTGCCGGAGAGAGAAAACTGATGTGACAGACAAAATGAAAGTCGCCTATGATCACTACTGTGATGTGCTTAGCCTAAAGTCCATTGGTACCAAATGAAATGATTAACAAATTAAAACTAAATTGAATATATAGTATCCGTTAAACTATTACAGTATAACACATATAATACGTAGTATTCGTTTGGTCATAGTCCACATAATTTGGTCTATACTTGAAATAGACGAAGAGACAAATGATAACCTCATGATGAACAAGTTGAAGAAAAAAGATGATAAGTTTTAAATTCATGCTACCTCAGTGAGGTGATGCTAGTCCCACTATGTTTTAATTCGTGGCCGATGCCGACACCCATCCCCATTTGAAGATGACATGTATACCAATATAGCTACAATCAAGCATTCTTTAATTTATCTATACATAGTATTGAGAAACCATACAATAAAGATAAGCTTGTCAAACTAGCCAAAATACGTCACATTAAGCACTCAAAACCATATTGTATGGGTTATGTTATAGATTTAAAGTTGTGCATGCATTATCAATAAACGTAGTTATAAACCATGGCGGATCCAGAAATATGAAAAGGGTATAGTATGCATTTTCTTTTATAAACTTTAAAGTATGTCAACTTAATGTAAAAAAAAACTGTTTTTTATATTAAGGATGATGCTCAAACATACATTAAAGCCGTAAATGAGGGTGTACAAAATTGCGCAGAGCCTTAATGTTTTTGGAGCTTCAAAATATACACCTCTTTGTATAGTTGTGACCTCATAATTTATTTCAGGGATAATTAGTAAAATAGTCCGGTTGCCCTGGGTCTAGGCATATTTAGCCATTTTTAAAAAAAAAAAAAATCCTCGTTTTAGCTCGGGTTGCTCTAGGCAACTTTCGTATAGCCAACTACAGAGTGCCACGTCGGGGCAACTTTTTTGTATTTTGGGCAACTTTTTTGTATTTTCGGCAACTTGAGGACACTTGTCATCTTTCGGTTGGCTATACGAAAGTTGCCCAGGGCAACCTGGGCCAAAACGGGAATTTTTCAAAAATGGGCTAAATATGCCTAGACCGCATGACAACGGGCCATTTTGGTAATTTTCCCTTTATTTCAAGCATCAAAATGTTGACGATATATGTAATTTTGTTCTCAATATTTGTTAAAACTTTACTTCAAGTGGGCGAGAATGATGTAATACTCAAAAATTTAAGCTAGATCGCTACAATATATGTTTAGTCGTCATGTTTAGTTATCATATAAGTAGTTTTGCACAAAGTCTCCGCCAGCCCAGCTACGACAGTGATTACATGTGTGCATACCTTCTGCGACAACCCTTTGTTGCAATTTGCGAACTCATTTGAGGCAAGAAAATCAACTTGTTATGGGTTTGCATACTTGCATGAACAATATCCCGTAGATGGCGCAAAGAGGTATATGGAATCATCTCAAGTGGGTATACAGTGAACCCTACATAGAAAATGTATGGTGACCCAAGAAGCACCACCACTCCTCACACACACATGCACACAAACGATATAATAATAATAATAATAATAATAATAATAATAATAATAATAATAATAATTAAAAACATTAAACATAAAAAATGACCCTCTATATAAAGCAACAACATATCCTTCAACTTTCTCAACACAAACAAGCTAATCTTCAATTGCATATCAAAACACGTACGTCCATATCAAGTTTACGTTATTGAAACTCCCTTTTACCATAGAATCCTTCATTGTTTTTCCCTTCAAATAATCTATCTTTCGGGTTCAAATTAGTCTCATCGTTTCATAATAAATTGTGTCCTTTAATTTGGGCTGTTTTATCGACGATAAAGAGAGAAATGAAGATGAGCATGCGAAGCTCCACAAGAAGAATTTCAAGTAGAGGATTTGGAGGAGTGATTAAAGAGCAAAAAGCAAGACTTTATATTATAAGAAGATGTGTGGTCATGCTTCTTTGTTATCATGATTGACGAGTTCATATTTTCTCGCAGTTTTCTCTTTGTTTCAGCTAGAGATTGTATATATATAGAAATATGATAAGCACAAGAGTTTCAACAGTTTTGTAACCAACTATCTTGGCTTTGATATGCTTTGATAGTTTGATGATACTAGACTGGTTTGTATGTGAGTAATTTCATTATGCATGATTCCATTCTTTTTATTTAATTTTTTTATTGGCATATCCGATATCCTACAAAGCCATAGAGGTGTTAAAGAGGCCAACAAAGAGGTTACATTCGTATATTTCTGTCTAGGTATGTCCGATATTTTACAATGCCGTAGAGGTGTTAAAGAGGCCAACAAATTGAGGTCACAATCAGTTACGATATTTCTAATTAAGTCATATTGTTCTTTTTCATTAAGACAGACAACGTTTTCTATAACATGGATCACTTTATATAAGTTTACTCGAGCAATGATCCATACATGTCAAAAGCTTAAAAACATCACATATGTAACCTAGGCTAGTAGAATATCACATCAAGTAGATATGAGATGATCAGCAAAGTGTCGTCCAGACCAAGCCGTAAACCATGGTTTTTTGGCCCATATCCAGGCCAACATCTTAAAGAAAACTGATACTTTTTAAGCCCGGGCGACCTTTGATGACTATTTACCACGCTTTTTACGCCCAGCGTGCTAGTCTTCAGTTGAGGCCAGTCTTCTTTCTTTTGCTAATCTATTTAATGCAAAAGATAATATTTATGTGTTTTATGTTTGGTTGCCCTATTTTTAACACCAGGTTTGGGCTAAGTCCGAACTTTAATCGTTTGTTTAATGGTTTTTGATTTAAAAACATGTACATGACTCACAAAATGAAAAGAAGACCAACCTGGTAGGTTTTATCTCTCACACATTTATTCTTGGGCTGCGAATCATGTGAATTTGCTTTTGTCAATTGAGCGATTAATTTAACATAGTTTTGAATAAATATGATGTTCCCATTTTTAGAGTTGTATATCTCAGTGAACCAAGACAAGTAGTAATATATTTTTATAATTGATTGGGGTGTACTTAATTTTCATAAGCTTAATTAAAAGTTTATAGTATGCTTAATTTGAAACCAACTCTTATAAAAAATAATTAAAATTTTATAACAATAAGTCTTTCTTTATCTTTGACGCAAGTAGCTTATATAACAGTTTGGGCTCACTATTTTAATTACAGTACCAATTTAGGCCTAATAAGTTTTCTTCTACGGATAAGTCTAGCGTAGCACAAAGGAAAAGAACAAAGAAAACAAGCAGGTTTATGTTTCACCGGCCAATCCAATGTGTGCCACGTGACACTTGTACCCAAGGGTAAACCCTCCCTTGCCAGAGGGTGCGTTTTCTTTTTTTATTTATTTTCTTTATCAATAAGATAAAGGTGGTGACCATGATTATAAATTCTCTTGTACCTTTCAACCCACCAATAATATCATTTTATCTTACTCATACTTTTTTCATACCTCTATATATTTTTTTAGTTGCAATAGGTGCTTCCATACCTTTAACTAATTTTATATTTTTATTTTTTATTTTCATAATTATACTAAACAATTTAATAAAAATATAATATTTCATTAACAATAAAAAGAAAATTACATAATACTTAAAAAAATAATAATAATAATAAAATAACTAGTCATCGAGGTATGCTAAGTTTTGAGCCTCTACGTGCTCCGTAAGATCATATCGAAGACGGTAATGGATATCTTCGTCGAGTAACTCCGGTAGTACACTATCGTCATATACTGGCGCGACCGGCTGATCCATTATATGAACCGGTGATATTGTCTCCTCGTCGTCTTTTAAAATCATATTGTGAAATATGATACACGTATAAACGAGTTGTCGAATCTTTTCGACCGACATAGCCCGGAGAGGACGATTGAGAATCATCCATTTTGCCTTAAGACGACCAAAAGCTCGCTCGACATTTTTTCTTGCAGTCTCTTGTAGCTTCTTGAATCTCTTTTCCTTCGGGTCAGTGGGATACTTATATGCTTTAACAAACGTAGAATACGCATGATAGATTCCAACGGTAAGATAATATTCACGTTTGTAAAGACGTCCATTTACAGAAAATGAACTGTTTGGCGTCGTTCCATTTCGCTCCGTAAGATACAATGGAGACTGATTCAAAACATTGATATCGTTGTTTGCACCAGGAGGACCAAAAAACGAATGCCAAATCCACAAATCGTTTGAAGCGACGGCTTCTAGCATAATAGTCGGGTATTGGTGATCACCTCACTTATATTGGTCTTTCAAATGTTTAGGACAATTACGCCAAACGAAATGTGTACAATCAATGCTACCAAGCATTCTAGGAATGTGATGTTGTTCTTCATATGCCTAGAATAAGCCTGCAATGTCATGGGATGTCGGCCTACGTAATAACTCTCGACGATATAATTCAATAACCGCATGACAAAAATGATCAAGGCATTCTCCTATAAAAAAAATATAACGAAAACATTATTAAAAAACATAACGAAAACATTATAAAAAAAATATAACGAAAACATTATAAAAAATATAACGAAAACATTATAAAAAAATATAACGAAAGCTTAAATAGCAAAAAATGAGAATGTTAACCTGACGTTCTTCGTGCCATGCTTAAATAGTCATCAAATCTATCCGGACGTTCACCCGTTGCGAGTTGCCGAATGGCCGATGTGCATTTATGTAATGCCGTGAAACTTTTTTTTCCCCTCGCGCCTTGGCCCTCTTGAAACCATTTGAATCTCGCTTCAATATCACCAACAATTCTTAAAAACAAGCTCTTATTCATATGAAACCTATCACGAAAACACATGGTGGGCAAACTTTAGGCGTTCGACGAAATAGTTATTCTTTAGAGTTTCTAAAGTTTTTTTCACGAAAACGGGTGACAGATTCCCGAGATTCGGTAGAGGTTGCCGTGTCTTCAATGGAATCGTATACGGCTAAAAAGGTTGATAGAGTACTACCCGTGGAAAGCACTAGTTCGGAAGACTCGGTAGGAATAAATAACTCGTCGGATGAAGAAGATGATGAAAACATTGTAAAAAAGATTTTGTGTGTGAAATATGTGAATTGTTTGTGCGATTTTTAGGTAATTCATAAAGATTTTTTTATTTTTTTTTTTATTTATTTTTTTTAATTCAAACTCCTAACGTCTATATTTCAAAAGGATTTTTTTTTTCTTTTTTTTAATCCCAAACGGTCAAAAACTATTAAATGCCAACAGTCATATTTTTGTCCACTTCTTCCAAACCGTTCAATTGTTTCTTGCCGCTATGTCCAAACCGCTAATGAAACCTACTATGTGGTAGCGGTGTACACCGCCGGTTTGGGGCCAAACCTCCCCAAACCGCTGCCATTGCCACCACCCTAACCAACTTAAAGAAAAACATGTGAAAGACATATATATATATATATATATATATATATATATATATATATATATATATATATATATATATATATATATATATTATAAGATAGCTAACTGTCTCTAAAAACAAAGTGACAAGTGAAATGATCTTAAATTATACACTATAGTTGTTTCACTTTACAGCAAAACAACACTTAATATTTGACTATAATGGTTTAATAAAATATACTAGAACGGTACCTGCTCAATGCGGCGGCGAGTATCTTTTAACTAAATTTTGTCGAAAGCAAATGTTTTTTTCATTAATCAAAGGGAAGTTGATTTTATTATTATTATTATTATTATTATTATTATTATTATTATTATTATTATTATTATTATTATTATTATTATTATTATTATTTATTTATTTAATAATAATAAAGTGATTTTTCATTGAAAACATGGAAACTACATAAAATTAGAGGGGAGTCTCGACACAATCTGTGCTCTCACTCCTTTTTGAATACAGAAACTAACTCGATGAAAAATAAAAACACCACTCTTAATGTTATTAGAGTGGCTGCTGGCAATAGTCTTGATACGAGAAAGTGTATTCAACGCTTCCGCATCAAGTTCCCCAAATGTAGAAAAGGCGAAATGAACGAACTTGTATCCATTGTCTTCACACTTGGACGCATACTTCTTCCTTTTCTTTTCTACAGCATTGCTCAAAGCAACCCCAGGGGCCCATGACGTCACCCCAGCCCCAGCAAACGGAGAGACCCCAGTCACATCCAGACATGCGTCCTTACCTTGGAGCCAGTTGAATAATAGCACGTCTGCAGGACGTAATTCTCTCCCTACTTCTGAAAGAAATCCCATTGGAGCCTCTTTGCGCGCCATGATCCCGGCCTTGAAATGTATATCAACAAGGATATCACGCACCAGATTGTGCCTGAACTTAACACCACGTCGCTAGAGCAGTGGACCGCGTGATCCCCCATTATTGTTATTGTTATTATTATTATTATTATTATTATTATTATTATTATTATTATTATTATTATTATAGCAAAATCAAAGGGAAATTGATTACAAAACATAATAACTAAATTTTACAAAGCAATAAGTTTACACAAGAAACTACTTGGTTATACATTATAAACTTTATAGATAACAAGGTAATAGGATTATGGAAAATGCCATTTAATATGGTAAACTGAAAAATAAAGTCAAAAAAGTAAGGTTGTAGTTGTTTTTTTCAAGAAAATAGCATTATCTATTTTTCATCATCTTCCCCCAACTTTTTTCTCTCTCTTCTTTCACCATTTCATCTTCTTCTACGTTATCTTTCATTTCTTCATCAAACTCCACTAAATCAAATAGATTTGTATCTTCATTTTCAGCTCATCTCTTCACCGATCCACCCCAAGATCCCCTTTCTCACGCGCCACATCACAACTCCCCCGCTTCACCCCACGCGCCACCACTTTCTTCACCTCTGCCTTTACACCCGCTCCATCATCATCAGTCACAACTCCGCCAGTCTCCGGATCTTACGACGGAACGATCACCAATGAGTTCACCGGAGCAGGATCGATCAGACAGGTGTGTCGGTGACGGCGCTTGAGGTGTTGGATAATTCGATTAGGCTGGTGCTTGAAGTGGCGCAGCAGCAGAGGTAACAATTGGGACTATTCTATAATTAGCAAATAAAAGTCTGAATTTTATGTTTTTCTAATTATAAAATAGTCTCAAATGCATTATAACGTAATATAGATAACCATCACCAAATCACCAAAGTGGTCTAGTAAGTGTATTGATGTCTTCACAAGAGATATCAGGTTTAAACTGTGCTGGTTACACATCTTAAAGTAACTAAGAAAAACGTTCAAAAACAGTAATAAACATACTAAGTAACTTACATATATCTTTACCAAAACTCGTTCTACAAGAAAATAAAAATTCTCATCCACCTATTCATCGCAAGCTCACAAATTTGTATCGATCAAATATAACTAGAACGGTACCCGCGCAATGCGGCGGGTACCGTGTGTTTATATTTTGCATTATTTGGTTACATGTTTAGTTGTCTTCATGCTTTATAAGTCAAAATATTAGAGATGGTTAAGTCAAATAATTTTAGTTTGAATAACCAACCGCTTCCTAACAAACTTTCTAACCAACTTGTTTCCTAACAAATTCATTTTGAAATCTTTTCATAATAAGCAAGAAAATAATCTGAATTTTAAGTTTTTCTAATTATAAAATAGTCTCAAATGCATTATATAGTAATATAGATAATTTATAATTTGTATAATAATTAGAAAAATGATTTGTAGGTCTAAGTAATGAACCTAAGAATAGACGTACAAATATGATTGGTGTAATTCAAAATTGATTAGTGAATATGAGGAGAGAGAAAAAGTGTTTTTAATACTTGTCAAAATGTGAATGAAGTAGACTTATTTGTAAGTCTATTCGGTAGGCCTAATTATCAAGGATAAATTAATTATGTGTTGTCGGCTTGGAATGTAACGTGACCCGTAATAATGGGCAGAAGACTTATCTTTCACCTCGTGCGGTCAGACCCACCATGGCCCCAAACCCAAAATTTCGGCCCACTATTTTAGTTATTTTAAGGACCAATAACACATTATCTGATTGTATCGATAATTCTATTTTTCTTTTAAGTTGATATCCAACACACACAACTACGTGTACATAAGTTATATTAATGATGACTGTTGATTTTGGAGGCTCTGTGTGGTAACGATGAGGCAATGATGAGGCGACCTTCATGTTTGTTGAATTTTAATTTAAGAACAAAGAATTGTCGATTTTTTCATTCTTAAACATGCAATCGCTATTTGATGTTTTCTTAATTTTGTATTTTGGCTCTAATCACATAACATTGTTTTATAATAAACTTAACCAAACACTTTTATGCATATGTAACTTGATAGATATAAAAAGGAGGTCCCATAGAATTGGTGGCCCTGTGCAGCCGCCCACTTGCACATGATGTTCACCGTCTCTGCATGATACGATAAATAATACGAACTCGATACGAAGTTAAACATATATAGATTGTGGATAAACATGCTTGCTCGAAAACATCACCCGTTTAATAAACCGGTCGTGTTTAGGTTGCTTAAATATTAAACAGGTTAACCCGTGAACCCGTTTAAGTAAACAGGCCTCTAAAAACAAAATATATAACTTGGTTTTATGTTGCATTTTGATTAAATGTATTTTGCTAAGTACTTAATATGATTTTAATTTACATATCATTGAAATTGTCATACAATTATTTCTATGTTATTTTTATCATTTATTAGATTCTTATATTACTTTTGCATTATATTTACCACCTGACTTATTTACTTCAATAGGTTAAAAGGGCCAAAAACGGGTTACACTTTTTATGTAGGTCTGGGTAATGGTTGAGTTTCTTGACATGATTAATAAATGGGTCATGTTAAGGTAGACAGTTTACTAACCCACTAACGTGCGAATCCTAATAGGTCAACCCGAATGCGACTCGATAGGTCATATGTACAGAAAATTTATACAAAACATTTATTTTAGAAGAAATAAAGCCAAAAAATTTCTAAATAAAACGAAAACAAAAATGGAATACGAGAAAGTGCATATAAAAAGAGTTTTTTTTTTTTTTTTTTTTTTTTTTTTTTTTTTTTTTTTTTTTAATATATCATGGTAAATGAGTTCAATCCTTATACTTTATGTTACCATCTCTCATTATGATGATAATGTGCTATTGGTCCTTGAAAAAGATAAGTGAATAACAAATACAGTAAATAGTTTTAGAACTCGTGGCTTTGGGCAGATTGTATAACGAGTAATAAAGTTTTAATAACTTTTTTGAAGTTAGAAGTTAAATATTATAATAATTTATAAATTCATGGTTTTGTTATTTCTAAGATTTATCTATAAAATTATAATAAACTTTTATACTTATATAGTAATAGTTCTCAAGCACGCGTAGGTTTCTACATATATATTTTTTTTATAGGCTAATAGCTTGAAAATACATTCAACTTGATAATTTTTGTTGTTTTATGTAGCCAACTTTATTTTTTGCTATTATAACACAAATCTTTTGAATTTCGTCTATTGTGTGTATTTTATGACCATTTTACCGTTGCTTTTTTTAAAATTTGAAGGGTAAAATGGTCATTTTACATGAAAAAAACGGTCACAAAATACACACAATAGACGAAATTCAAAAGATTTGTGTTATAATAGCAACAAAAAAAAAAAAAAAAAAAAAAATTAGGTACATAGAACAACAAAAAGTGTCAACTTTGATGCATTTTCAAGTCATTAACCCTTTTTTCATTATGTATTAATTGATTAATATTTTGTATAGATTTTTCTTGCACGAAAGATTTAATTTTGTTTAACTGACATGATGTTTTGGTTGATCTTGGATAAATTTAATTATTAATATCATGTTTTATACATTATGCATATTTAGTTGCACATAATAACATTTGAAAAAAATATGTGTTGTTGTTATACGTACAATCTCGTCTATTTATTTTCATCTCACAGTAACCCGTAAGATTGTGTCTTTATTTTGATATTTATATTAATGTTAATAATAATTTTTGCTGTATTTAATTTTTAAACCCGTGTACCCACGGGTTAAACTTTTAAGAAGGAACAACATGAGTTTTAATTAAGTGCGGATAGTTAAAAGTAATACTTTTTTTAGATATTCTTACTTAGTCAAATAAAAAGGAATAACATAAGTCGTTCATATATATATAATCTCGTGTATTTATTTACAATGTTATAGTAACTCGTGCTTTCATTTATATATTTATAATTCTATGCAATACATTAGTTTAATATATAATTATATACTGATAATAATATTTATAAATAACAACAACATTTGGTTGTATTTTAAAAAAAAATTATAAAGTATGAATCTTTGTTTTAATAATATAAGTTTACCTTTTGCGCAAAAAAAAAAAAAAAAAATATATATATATATATATATATATATATATATATATATATATATATATATATATATATATATATAAAGTATAAAGTATAAAAGATATAAAGTTTAGGGGTATTTATTAAATTTATAAAGTTATTAAAATATGAAAACAAATAAGTATATTTAATTAATTTATTTAAATTTAACAACTAAAGTTTAATAAATTACCTTATCCTTTTTAATTTTTGTTTTACAAAATTAATACATGTGTTTTTTTAGCACATCTTTTTTTTATATAATAAAAGAATTACATCATTTTGAAGTTATTTTGCAAATCCCTTCCTATTGAAAAATAAATTGGACCAATAGGAAAGCTCGATTTTGATACGTGGACGAAATCAAGCAACGTGATTGGCCGATAAAAAGTCAAAATTGAATTGATTTTGGTCAAACTTTAATAAATTTAGTGGAAATTTTGATTGAGAAAAAAAACACATAAAAATATATGTGTCGAATTTATGAAAATAAAAACTTAAAAAAAGTGGAGGTAATTAATAAAACATTAGTCGTTGAATTTTAAATATATTATATGGAGTTAAGTGTAAAATTATAAATCTCCATTTTTTTGATAACTTTAGATGATAAACAAATAACCCCTTACACTTTATACCCCCTACACTTTAAAATATGAACTTTGTTTACTATTACATGAGTATTAGTATTGGTTTGAGACTTCCATCTATTAAACTTACAAAATTTTATAAATGTATGAATTAGTTTTAATATACGTTAAATATTTTTAAAATAAATATTAGTTTTAAACTTTCATCTATTAAAATATCTTTTTACTATTTACGTTAAATATAAATAAGAACTCATGTTAACCTATTTAAAAGTTTAATATATACGTACACGGGTTTTAATATTAAATACAGTTAAATTATTCTTAAATGTAATATAAATATCAAATGTTAAGTACGAGTTACTGTGATATGAAAATAAATACACGCGATTGTACTTATAAACGACTCATTTAATTATTATTAAAGCTTATATACGCATATCCGAAAAAATATTTTAAAAAAACTTTACGGAGTATATTTTAACTTCATCAACGCTCATTATGTGTTACTAAACTCGCACATTTTGTACAACATGATAGCAATAGTTAAAGTTAAACAAGAACATCAACCTCAACATTAGCATCTATATATGTCACCTAAACAAAGCTAAATCTTTCATCTAATAAAATTTTTACAAAATATTAATTGATACCTTATTACATAATGAAAAACTCATGGATACTTATTAGTTGTACCTATATCACAATTTTCATAGATAAATTCTTATATGTCCATATAGTAAACAAAAATTTTAAAATAAATCTAATTTATGTGTAAACCCATGTGATCAAAGAACCTTTGACCCAATAACATTATAAGGAAACACGCCCAAGAATCCAATACAAGGTCGATGCTACGGTTATATTTACAATTTCTGCTAACTATTTTTCTTACTTTCGAACATGTTGATGCTCTAACTTTTTAAAATATACATAAGATTTTCTGTTTTTAAAATATAATATCATATAATTAAATTTTTATTGAAAAACCCCGTGCGTGCACGAGTATTATAACTAGTTTATAAGTTATACGAAAATTAAAAAGTTTGACTAAATTGAGTTTCAATTTTGACAAATAAAAATGTTTAATTTTATCACGTAGTTAGAATGATCATTTTTATTGGTTCAATTGCAGTCCTCCAACCCGTTTTTTTTTTTTTTTTTTTTTTTTTTTTTTTTTTTTTTTTATTATTATTATTATTATTTTATTTAATTTAATTATATAAGAGATATTTCAATATTCATGCATAGAAAATGAGTTCATATCCTTGCACTTTATGTTACCATCTCTCATTTAATCATTATGATTTTCTTTCTATTTTTCCATACTTCCACATGCTCTGTATATGTCGTGTCATATTCAAATTAGTTGTTTGTGTAAATAAGTCAAAAAGCGAAAATTACTGCAGAGGTCTCTGCACAAATGTATTGCCTTTTTTAGGGATACGTGTCACATTCTCGTCATTTATAAAATAAAAAATTAAAAAAAAAAAGTAAATCACTTCACCCTTGCAGCGAATTACCTTTTAACGGGCCCACCCCAATATCAAACAAAATAAATTTATGTAACTCTAAGCAACTTTGCAGCGAACAACAAATTTTGGGCCCCACCGAAGTATTAAAAAAAAACAAATGTATTTCTTAACACACTATATATTTGCTAAATATATAAAAGGAGCAAACGTCACTTTCAACTATTACAATTTACCTTTTCAACCATAAACTTTTTAATATTTACAAGTTTTTTATATATCAAACTTTTTTCGTTAAATATTAAGCAAATATGTAGCGAATTCGTTAATAAAAAAAATACCGTTGCGAAGAGCTCTAAATTACGAACAAAACGAGCCCAATATTGATATGCTTTTGACGTACGTACGATTTTCTAAAAAATGTTCAAGTTTGATTTATATATATATACTAGCAGGGTACCCGCGCGTTGCAGCGGCGGGTACCCTGAAATTAAATTTTTCGGTGAATCATGTATTTTAGTTTATTATGTTCTTTTTGACAATAAATTTACTGATATAAAGAATTTCGTTTAGCCCATGCCCGTTCGGGCTTGAGCCCGTTTGGCCCGCACCTGTTCGGGCTCAAGCCCATTTGGCCCGTTGCCCGTTCGAGTTTGAATATTTGTATAATGTGCTTTATTATTTATATTAGTGACATTTAATGCAGGAATTGCGTTTAATCTTGTTGTACAATATGTTTGATAATTTGTATTTCTTATGTAAAGGGTGTTTTAATAAATGTATTAATTGTATTCATTGACCAGTTAATTAATTGACTACATTAAATAGTATTAATGTGATGTTTTTTTTAATATGTGCATTAAAGTGGTGTACACTATGCTTACTGTCATGTAAGTCTGAAAAATATATGAATTAAAGTAGTGTACACTATGTTTCTTTTTTTGTAACTCTTAAAAAATTACAAGCATTGAAAGCTATACTTGTAACAACCTAGACTTTTTAAAGACACTTAAATTTCTAGGCTTTTAATTATATGTGTATGCATCTTTCCTATTAAAGAAATATTTTTGGTCTTAAACATTTTAAAACTTCTAAATATAGATGTCCTAAATACATTATAAGGTAGTGTGTGTGTGTGTGTGTGTATATATATATATATATATATATATATATATATATATATATATATATATATATAATATCAAACTTGAACATTTTTTAGAAAATCGTACGTACGTCAAAAGCATATCAATATTGGGCTCGTTTTGTTCGTAATTTAGAGCTCTTCGCAACGGTATTTTTTTTATTAACGAATTCGCTACATATTTGCTTAATATTTAACGAATAAAGTTTGATATATAAAAAACTTGTAAATATTAAAAAGTTTATGGTTGAAAAGGTAAATTGTAATAGTTGAAAGCGACGTTTGCTCCTTTTATATATTTAGCAAATATAGTGTGTTAAGAAATACATTTGTTTTTTTTAATACTTCGGTGGGGCCCAAAATTTGTTGTACGCTGCAAAGTTGCTTAGAGTTACATAAATTTATTTTGTTTGATATTAGGGTGGGCCCGTTAAAAGGTAATTCGCTGCAAGGGTGAAGTGATTTACTTTTTTTTTTAATTTTTTATTTTATAAATGACGAGAATGTGACACGTATAGATTTTGGATTTTTGGTAGAGTTTGCAGCGAGATAAGTGGCCTTTCAGGGAATAAAAAAAAAACTAGCCCTAAAAAAGGCAATACATTTGTGCAGAGACCTCTGCAGTAATTTTCGCAGTCAAAAAATCATCATAATATCTGTTTTTGTGTTTTATGGAAATCAATTAATCATAGTATCATACTAACTGTAGAGTGTAGATGTAAAGTATATAACTTCTGTTTTCAAAAAAGAAGGTTCAATGGCTGAAAGTTGAACAAGCTGATTTATTTGATAATCGTTGTAAAGTTGTCGAAATTGCCATGAAGTAGAGTTCATATAAACACGACGAAATGGGCATATATTCATGGTTTCTCTTGTTGCAAACATATGTGTTTCCTTAAACATATATAAAACCGGGTTATATGACTTATATCCCCGCAAGTAGCTAGTCTCTTTTCACCAACTACCATTTTTCGGCTTATGAGATTTTATGACACAACGGTTTTTAAGCTTATAAGAATGATAACTAGGTGAGTAAAATGGATAGGGTTTGGCAAAAATAGTTTTGCACATTATACATACACACATAAAGATATATACGTAGACCACACATCCTTTTGCATCAATGGGACTCTGGACTAGGATCGGACCTTGAAGTGTGAAGGTCCCATGCTCGCTTTTTCGGCTACTAAGCATCAATCAGACAGCAAAATAAAATAGACTACACCCATAGAAAATAAACGTCACATTTGTCATGTCTTCACTAGTAAGCCAAAATAACACATGGCCTATGGTTTTGCACTTTAAGCACAAGCTAATTTACGCCCACAAAACTTGCAAAAATGCACCAATCAAATTATCGAACACGTACAATTGCTGCAAATGAAGTCCATAACCAAGGCATATAAAAAGCATAGCTTATAAGATACTATACAATATAAAAACAAAATGCACAATGTAACATAGCATATAAACAGTTACCTTCAAAAGATAAAGTGACATCATACATCATCCAAAAGTAATTACATGGTTTGAACATACAATAGTTTCACAAAAAGGTATGCAACATAACAGTTTGCATCCTGACGAAATGAAGATGTTAAAACTACAAAGCGAAAAAACAAAAAGGGACATCACTTGCTGCCGACGCCTCCCCATGCGAGAAAACTTTCCTGCGATTCAAATTCCTGCAGAAAAAGAAATCATGAGTTCTACATATTGTAACACGAAATGAGTAATTCTTGATATATAATCATAAGTGTAACTAAAAACTTACAAGCTGGCTCAGCCGAAAATCAGGTGGGGTGTCCATTTCCAAATTTGCAACATCAGGAACAAAATCTTTACAAGCCTCTATATCTTTCTTTAGATTATCTGCTCCTAAATGAGCATAGTCTGCAAGACACGGTTTTCCTTCTGAGTGTTGGTTTTCAACGTCTCGTTGTGGAGATTGGCTCTGAAGAAGCTCGTCACACAAAGAAAGTCCTTCCACGAGTTGTTGTGAATCTAACAAGAACTGTGACTCACCCTCCCACCAATTTGGATCTACTCCACCTTGACTATCTTCGTTACCCTCTAAATTAACAGAAACATGATTTTCTTCTGTCATATGATATTCATTATCAACAGAAACATGATTTTCTTCTGTCATATGATATTCCTTATCAACAATCTTCTCGCAAGAGGTCTCGAGGCCAGCCTCGCCAACAGGCTCCATCTCATGCTACAATTTAAAATTAAAAAATAAAAATAAAAATAAAAATAAAAATAAAAAAAGAAACACCAATAGGAAATTAAGAGGCATGTTGGAATTAATACAATTATTCTCTATTTTTCATCTTGTATGTTCCAACTTCTATTCTTGGAAGATACAAGTAGCCGAAAATAGGTTAAAACGGACCAGGTTAGGTTGGGTGACTTGCAACAATTTTTTGTAAAAAAACATATATATAATTTATAAGCAATTAATGTTTTAATCATAACAATTTTTATCTTAATAAAACTTTTTATGTAAGACACTAAGGCTGTATGCATTAAAAAAAATTAGCCCGTCTGACCCATTCATTTTACAACTAAGCTTTTGTATTTGACCCATTTGAGTTAAGACACAGCCCAAATTGACTTTGAAAAATCATACAAACAACACCCGTAAAAGATGGTATAAATTGACTAAAAGAGAACAGACTTAAGTAGGCATGGCATCATCTGAATTTCTCATTTTCGTTTATCTTTTTGTACAAATACATAACCAGAGAACTGTCCATTTTTTTTACGGAGTAGTTAATTTACCTGAGGAGGATCTGTGTAAGTTACAGCGACCTCTTGTTCAAGACCCATAGCTGGAACCCGTCGTTCAGCACGAGGAGGTTCAGGAGTAGCAGACTTTGGCGTCACAGGATCAACTTTCACAATCGGATCATTAATGTCTTCAAGAACAATATCCTCATCTTTACCATTTGCTTTTGTATTTGTTTGTTGCTGATAAAAGACTTTTGAGATCACATACTCACCATCCTTCTCATCTTCTGCTGTGCCCAAATGATATTGATGCATTACCCAATTTGTTTTCTCAGCTTTTCCACCTTTTACAGGGCTAACATAAAGAACCATAATCTTCTTATTCCCGCGTTGAACACCATCTAAAACAACAGGTTTTGTTCTGCCCGTTTTGTGCCAACGGAATTCCCCAAAATCATCACCGTGTATCTTACGGCGCTTCCTAGTTCCAGTGTTATACGCTTTTATAGCTCTATGAAAAAAGTGAGATACACTTCCATCCATCTGCACTCCTGAAAAGAAAAGGAAAAAAAACAGACCATTTTTATAACCAATACAAACTTCATAGCCAATTTCCCTGTCTGCCCTAAGGAAAATGCAATACGTGTCAACAAAACTAAATGGCAACTTAAGAGTTTTATTTTTCATGAGACGAAGACTCAGTGTAGAAGTCAAACTGTAGAGATTTATTAACATGACACTTAAGGGTGCTTGAATGTGTTACATAATCAGACTCAGATTGACAAGCTTGCTGCTAAATTTAGTGTTTTGGATGTGCTTACTCTGTCTTTAGATGATGATTAAATAATCAATTTAAATGACCAAAATAACATTATAAATCGTTTAAACATTTAACGTTTACAATATCACCGAACTTTATTCAGCTGTAATACTCATAATATTATTCTTTAAATAGCAAATGTCCAATAATCAACTTTTAAAACATGTGTTTTCTGTAAGCCCAAAACATAAACTTGTTTCCTAATAGTATAATGTCAAATGAGAGGTTCCAAAGTAACTTACGTTTTACCTTAAAGAGTCAATTTTGTTGCAGTTGGTATAAAACTAGTTATCCATATAATCAGAATCATACTATCCTAAGACTCAAAGCTTGTTCTTGTGACTTAAGTAACTATAATCAGATGAAAAAACACATCCAAACACACCCTTACTACGCTTGTATCTTTGGAAAGAAGGGAGCAAACTAGCAAAAAATTTAAACATATTTAACAAGACATAATCCATAAATCTACACATACCTGGCAACTTTTGAGGATGCGTATAACATATCCCATCCTCTTTCACAACAGTTGGAATAAACTCATCAATGAATGGGTGAGGTTGAAAACCACTTACACCACTTTTAGCAAGCAAATGCCAAATAATCTCGTGATCCAACGGATCAAATTTCACCCCACGTGGCAACCCTGGCCATGCTTGATTAACCTAGTAGCAGAAAATTTTAGAACTTAGTAGAATTAGTATAAGCATTTCCCAGGATGTGTAAGCAATTTGTAAAATGGAAAGCAGGCTATTGATGACATTAGAGAATATATGATAATGTGGGACTAAAAACGCAAAAAGATTACATCACTGTTGTCGACAATGTGGTGGCAGTTCGGGCATGCTTTAGTGGGGTTGCTTTTCCAATTTGTATGTTCGGGATCACATGAGGCACTTCTAATCTTGCTTGCAAATCTGCTGCCGTCAACCACCCATGAGGGTCTGCATTGTTCAAACCATGGCACACACAGTAAAATGAGTATAATGTTCAAAATGTAAACTACTAACAGCACCAAAAGAATTACAAATTAAAACAAACAAGCTTTTGTTCCTACTTCCTAAGAGGAAATTATCAAACACTGAGATGACTTGTGGTTATCAATTTGCATGTTCTTTTTCATGTCAGATATTCCACATCATACTAATTTAACAACGACATCTGCATACGTCCATGTACAAGCATAGAAGAAGTTGCAACTCAAAAAGAGAAAAACTTGATAACAGACAATCAATAATGCGATAACGCAAGCCAATGGTCTTATTAATATTAAGCAAAGGATATGGAATATGGGACTGATCTGCCAAAATTTCATATCCCTCTACTAAAAAGCAGTTGGTTACTTGGTTCGTACTGACAAGTGGACATAGTTTTTATACGTCAATCTGTAAAAAATGTCCACAGACTTTTTATCTCCAGGTAGCTCAGAATAACTACCACGAAGCAACAATGGAGTCATAAATATTCATAGTTAAAGTCACTACGCTCTCTGTCTCATTTGATTTGCAACATATAAATAAACACATATAATTCAACGAAGCCATTTGGCTAATACTTATAACACGAAGGCATTTGGCTAATCCCTAAAGCGCAAAGGCATTTGGCTAATCCCTAAAACGCAAAGGCAATTGGCTAATCCCTAAAGCGCGAAGTCATTTGGCTAATCCCTAAAGCGCGAAGCCAATAATACTTAAAACACGAAGGCATTTGGCTAATACCTGTAACTAAGAACCACAACAAGAGTATCTTGTAACCACAAAAAATAAAACGCTACATTCATCATTGAATATCCAAAATACGATCAAACACACAACTCATATAGCCTAGCATCATAACAAACTAGTTCAGATAAACGCTTATCTCGAATAGTACATTGGTTCAAATCCCTCTACCCCTTTCACCAATTCTGAAAACAAACATCAAACTTAAAAAGCTTGATCAAGTTTGACTTTTTCAACAACCTTAAACTTCAGTTTCGAACTGATCATAAACCTAAACATAAACCCCCAAAAGTTTATTATTTTTTAGGGTTTTAAACCAACTCACAACCAAGATTCATCAAATCAACATCAAGAATCAAAAATCCAAACTGGGTATTCATCAAAACCGCAAAAAGATCCAATCTTGGTAATCAAAAACATATAAAACCATAAAATAATCAAGAAACGTTAAATGGGTATTAATTAAATGTTTACCCAGACATAATGATGAAGGATCTTCTTCTCTACACAACTGGTTTGGTTGTTGACTCAAAGTGGACCAACTGGGAACCTGTGCTTTAATAGTTTCATACTTTGATGGAGTAGTTTACTTTAAAGGGTTTTAATTATTGGTCGTATATAATTTTTATTTAAAAGATACTTTTATTAATGGCATCACCTTGGGTTTAAAATTTGAAAGTTGACCGGGAAAATAATAATCTTTGAATGATTCTGTTGGGTAGACTTTATTACTCGTAGAATTTACGGCTTGTTTGGTTTGTAAGTGGGATTGAAATTGTAATTAGATTTGAATTTGATATAAAAAAATGATAAGAGAGAAAATTAATAATTATTTAAATTGTATTTGTTTATATATAAATTGAAATAGAAAAAATAAAAAATAAGGCTAACAATAAACAAAATGTAAAATGTAACCAAAAGACATTGGTGGTAGGAGGAATGAATCTATTATTCAAAGTGATGGGGCCAAGGAAACAAAATTGTAGTACTAAAATAATTGATTTGGTATTTCTTTCAATCATATTCAATGATACCAAGATACCAAACGGGCCGTTAGTTGGCAAAATGTCTTTTCTTTTGCATTGTGCAGGTGTTAAAAGTTACACATAAAGGAGAACTAGACGAATATTCTCGTAAATTACGGTGTAACAGAAAATAACTATACTTACGAAATTGTCATTTTGGTTTAACCTTAGATGTAAAATGTAAAAGTTCAATTTGTAGTCATTGAGAGAAAAAAGTAAGGATGAAAACGAGCCGAGCCGCTTGTGAAAAGCTCGAGATTGGATTGGTAAAAAGCTCGAATGAGCCGAGCTTAAACGAGCTCGAGCCCGAGTTCGAACCTAAGTTTATGCTCATTTAATAATCGAGCTCGAGCCTGAGCTTTATATATAAAGCTCGATTAAGCTAGCGAGCTTAAACAAGCCCTAAAAATATATTTGTATATATATTTACATATACGAGCTTAAAAAATAAATGAACTCGAGTGTAGTGTGATTAACGAGCTTTCGAGCTTTTTAATTTTTTTTCAGCATGTATTATAAGCTAGTCGAGCCCGAGCCGAGCTTGAGCTTTTGAAAATTTTCACGAGTCGAGCTCGAGCTCAAAATATGAGGCTCGAAATGAGCTCTAGCCCGAGCTCGAGCTTTATATATATATACGAGCCGAGCTCGAGCTCTGTTTGGCTCGGACTCGGCTCAGACTCGTTTCCGCCCCTCAAAAGAAACAAAAAATGATAAAACTTTAAAGATTAAACAATATTTAAATATTAATTTAGTTATAGATGATTTTACCATTAACATAACTCAATGTTAAGTCATTTTAAGTTTCAAGAATCAACATACACTCTTTATAAGTAGTAAAGATGTATATAAGTTAAGATCAAGTTAAGATCTTTCACGAGTTTGAGCTTGATACGTAGAATATGTTTAGTAAAACTATCCGTAAGATGTAAACTGATGCATGTGTTTTAAAAAAGAAATGAATTCATTTTCTTGAAGAGACAAGCACAACTATTAAACATGAGAAAGGAATAATTGGGAAGAATTTTTAAAGATGTTTCATTGAGTAAGAAAAATGAAACTTGTTCTTCTACATATAGTCAACAAGCATGTGGTAAACAAGATATATGTTTCATGGCCAGGAGATATTGTAGATCTTTGACCAAGTTATCATTGATTTATATTGTAACATTGCACTACATGAAGCCTATAAAAAGGGTAAAACAATGTAATAACAATCATACCAGTGAGCTACCGAATAAAAGAAAGTATTTCAAGTTTTTCACAAAAAAAATCTACAAGACCGATTAATCGCCGCCTAGGCGGTACAAGACAACCAGCCTTGCCGATTTATGTAACTGGCTCAAACAAACAGGTCAATCATTGTCAACGGTGATCAATGGTAGTCGATGGTGGTCAAACTTGCCGGAAACCTACAAATCTTGCCAGAAGTACCGAAAACTCACCGTAAACTTATTTTGATCACTTATAGTAACTGTTTAAATCTATTTCAAGTTGTTTTTTTTTAGAAAAAATCTTGCTGGAAATACATAAAACTCGCCAGAAATACACAAAATTTGACGGAAATACTTAAAATTTGCCAAAAAAAATGTCAATCTGATTAATCACAGATTAATTCCGCCTAGACCGATTACAAGCTACAAGGTGGTCGACCGCCCGACTACCAATTCGCGATTTTTGCAACCTTTGTTTTTCAAATAACCAAGAGTTACTTAATATTTTGTCGCAATAAGTTTTTTTAGCAGTTATAGTGAGAGTAACATCTCATATATCCAACAATATTACTTGTCGGTGGTGAGTGGTGAGCCCATATCACACCAACTAAACCTTAGTACATGCTATTAAATCTGTTGGAACAATCAAGGTAAGTAATAATCCGACTAAGGGCCCGTTTTGTATGTGGAATTTGCTTGGGTTTTGGATTTAATAAATGCAAATTAAATGTTTGATTGTGTTTACAGGGTTTAAAATTGGGACTCAACCTCAATGATCTCACACTTTTCAAAAATAAGGAGAGAGGTGGGGTTTGATAAATATTTATGTTTTTTGTGAGCCCCACTTACAACTCTACTCTTATTTATCTCTATATTTATTTTTAATAATAATATTTTTTATTACAAAAATATTATATAAATTAATTAATAGCATTAAATATTATTTTTCTCTCTCCTACATTAAATACAAATACAAATCCAAATCCTAATCTACAACTTTATATTCAAATCCAAATCCTAATCTAAACCCATATACAACCAAACGAGCCCTAATTAAAGATATAGTTTTTACGTATAGTAACAAACAACTTGACATGGATGTTAAATTTTAGAACTTTGCCATATCATCCTACAAAATCCTCCTACATATCCTCCTATTCATTTGATTGGAATACTTGAAATAGTGATTGGATGATATGAGGGCTATGTTTGGCAAAAGTAGCTGTAAGTAGTAGCTGTGAGCTGTGAGCGGTAGCTATGAGCAGTAGCCACAACTCACTGCTCATCGCTCACAGCTTCATAAAGAAGCATTGCCGAAATGAGCTTTCCTAAAAAATAGCAAAACTCACAGCTCTCATACCAAACGAACACTAAAAATCAAAAAGCTTAATGCTCACCGCTCATTGACCCAAAAAGCTCCAAAAAGCTTTGCGCCAAACATAGCCGATGAAGAGAATTAGTGGATTACAAGTGTCATATATATATATATATATATATATATATATATATATATATATATATATATATATATATATATATAATTGAGATCTAATAAGATCATCCTTAAAGTTCTAAAAATAAGATCCACTCAATAACCAATAGGAGGAGCGCATGTGGCAATACATTTAAATAAAAAAAATTAATAAAAATGAATTGCTATATATCAGAGGGCATTTTAGTAATCTTTTCAAAAATCCAGAGCGTTTTTTCTTTTGCCCGGTTCTTCAGCTCACATCACCATGCACCGTATCATTCAATGATATCCCAAAATTTTTGCACAATATCATTCCTCTTTAGTTATTATTATACAAAAGATCATATATCTTTTTCATTTTGATACAAACTCCATTCGATTCCAGTTTGCACACTCTCTATTCATTTTCATTACTACTTGTAATTCATCATGAATGATTCGATAGATATTCAGTTTGCTGATAATTATGTTGCAGGTAACAAATTCGTTGGTTTAATGTTTATCATATCCTTATCAGTATTTTAATGTGGGTATTTGATCATGTTTATTAGGTTTTTGAATGAATAATGTTACATACTTTGATTTTGTCATGTGTTTTTGTGTGTTTTTTTTAATGTATTTGATCATGTTTTTTTTTGTGTATTTGAACATCTTTATTAGGTGAACCACTCCTCGAGCAGTTAACAATGAACAAGAGATGTTTGGGGACTCAAATTTTACACCTCATCATCATCATGTTGGAAGTTTTCAGCCTACTCCTAAAGGTGCTAAATTTTGGGTCCCCAAAGTTATTAATAAACCTGTTGAAGGAACGGTCTTTGATACACTTGAATTAGCTCAAAAGGCTTACAAAGATTACGCTAGAGAAGGTGGTTTCGAGGTTAGAAAGGGTGGTCAGAAGTACACCAAAGACACACAAAGAAGAGCCCAACAATAAGTATTTTTATTGTGCTAGACAGGGTTTTAAACCCCCACCTAAGCCTAAAAATAAAAAAACTGATAAACAACAAACCGCCAACCCTTTAGGCGTTAATAAGGTCATAAAAAGAAGGAAACATGCATCTTGTCGTTGTAGATGTAACGCCCAACTTAGACTTAAGAAGAGACCAGATGGAAAGTATATTGTGAGCAAGTTTTTTGAGAAACACAACCATAGTTTGGTATATGAAGACGATATCAAGTATCTTTGGACATCCCGTAGGCTCACTTTCACCAAGTAGCAATTGTTAAACCAACTTTCTAATGTCAACATAGGTCCCGTTAGATCCTGGAAAGTGATGAAAGAAATGTACAGTGGGTTTTATCTAATGTGACAGCAAAAATTAATCTTGTTTTTTGAGAAACACAACCATACTTTAATGTTTTATCTAATGTGACAGCAAAAAATTAATCTTGTCAATTTGGTTTTACCCATATTAATATAGAATGCTGGTTTTGTACTAGCTAAACACATGATGCACGATGGTCATTCTTTTTACATTCTTGGGAGTTTGGCTAAATAGTATCAACATTATATTATTAGCAGTGCATAAACATTCCCACTTTACAAAATCACCCAAAAACCTTCTACATTCAGGACAAAAGTATGACAGATCATCTATGCTCAAACATCTAACTATGAACTGGTGATACAGTATATAAAAGTAGTACCATACAAATTTATACCATGGAATCAAAAGACTGAATTTAGATAACATTTCATAAAAGATAGTTTAGGATCTTTGATACAAATCAGTGCAACTGTTATGGGTACCAAAATAACCTATGTTCGGAATTGATGCTACACCAACCCTTAGCAAACAAAAGCAACCTAACTTCAAACCCATCAAAATAAACAAGTCTTTTACTACGTTCAAACCCCTTATCAAAAAAAATAAAAAATAAAAAAAATAAATAAAAAATAATAATAATTAACTGCATTCCCACTAACACAAAGCAACACTAAAGCATGCATGTAACACGCGCCTTAACTATTTCAAATGAAGCACGTTCTAATCTTTGCCTTTCTTCTATAGACAGCAATTTAAACTCTTCGGCTTCAGCTTCAAATTGAGCTTTCTTCTTGTTAATGTCCGACAAAAGTATTTTTGCAGCAAACTTCTTACGGAGTTCATCCAGTTGCTGCTGTTGAGCAATCCCTTCTCTTTTTAAACCACAGAGGTCATCATATTCCCCGCCAAAGAGGTATGTCTCCATGTGTCGTATCGCAAAAACCCAATGTCAATGACGATTTTTTTGGTCATACACCCCAAGCGTAGAATCTTTCGTTGGGCATTCCTCATAAACCCATGTGCTTGATGATTTTTTACTGCAAGGAAATCTTCAAACCTCATGACCTGTTGCATTGATTTAAAATTAAGGTAGTTAGTTTATGTAATTTTCTTTTTGCAAATAAAAGTCTACTAAAGCTAATCAGCACACCCTTTTTGTAGTCCAAAATACTAAGGTCATAATTACGTCGCTTCAAACAGTGTCTAATAACCATATTACTTCATTTACCCTCATAGTAATAAAAAAAGACTAAATTTCAGAACAGAGAAACATACCAGAAATTCAACTGCATCACCATATCTCTCTGACGCATCTGTGATATCTGACAGCATATTATACATGATATGTATCTCCTTGCATTTCAGATGCATACATACAATGTAAAAATGATCACCCTGAATTATCGGGAAGAACACCTACCACAGAAAGGTACACAAATATATTATTATCCATTCTCATAATGTTCATATCAATCTTACAATTATGTATCATTTTCACGGATAAGTAGATGCTTTATGAAAATGAATTTTACCAAATCTACATTATACAAACTCCCATACACTGTCGTTTTCAAAATGCCCATCATTCCTTGAATGAATTTATCTGCTGCTACCTTGACATCCATGTGCTTGCCTATCGCTGCATCCACATCCCACTCGTGCTATTTCAGTTTAGTTTTTTTAATTAGTCACGGTTTAACAACATAAACAGAATACTACTAAAATGGTATCCACACTTGAAGAAACTATACGACAATCAAGCATCTGAAAACAAGATACCCGTACACCTAGTATTAAATAGTACACTAATGTGTTATAGCATACATGCCATAAGCGACGTATCACAAAACACCTTGCACATGTGCTTCTTCACATCACGGTACTTCTCAGCATAATTTAGTACCTTTGTGAACATGTCGACCACCCCACTTGATATCTTTAAGCCCAGGCACAGGCTCTCCAACACGACCCTCGGTCCATATGCATAATCAGTCTCGAATAGGATGTCCCTATAACACAAACAACAATGCATAAATACAAAACTTTACCAGGTTACAAGTAACAAGATGTTATTACTATACACGGTTACTTACGTTTATGAGAATCGACCATTGAACAGATAGCCCATAGCTCTTTTTTCTGCACAGGCAAGCCACCAACCAACCAGAGAACATGCCCTACGAAAGTAGGGGGAACATAAGACTTCTGATGGTCTGCCAATATGTTTGGGTCTTATATTTGTATCCTTCGGTATAATGGTCTGTAAGGGTGTTGCATCACAAATGTGGTATGCTGTTATAGCACTGTTACATGCATCTCCCGACATACCTGATTTTGGTCTATGAACTTTTAATGTTTCAAAAGTAAAACAATCGAAATGTGGTAGGTCTTGAGAATCATAAAGGGGTAGGGATTCCAGCAGCCTTTCCCCTTCATCCACAGAATGGTCAAAGGTTGACACATCCATGGTTCTACCCTGTGTTGCAGGTGGTTGTGTTAGTTTTAAGTCAAATTTTGAAACATTGAGATTCTCACTTATTAGCCGTTTCTCTTTATTACTTCTTCCCAATTCCACCTGTTCACTATATGCTACATACGCAGACGGTGTCCCATAAAGCTGAGTAAATGGGAATGGCTCCTCATTATCCTTGAAACTCCAAAGCTTTGGTACATCCTTTTTCGGAGTACAATATTCCCCGTCATTCCCATCCCCATTTGGTTCCTTACTTTCATTTGTTGGCTCACTATACATATGTGAACCATACAAAGAAGCTCGTAGCTCCCTCAGCTGCACAAATTCTACATCATTTCGATATTTTTCAATCTTGTGTGTATATATGTTTCTCTACTGAGATGTGTTTATACCTTTCCAGCTTTCCAAACTGTTTCTTCCATTCAACTACCAGAGGGTATCTGAAATCAGCTTCATCACTTGCTTCCATGGGTACATTACCCATTAGTACCCCAAGTACATCTCTAATTGTCTCCCTCGTAATATTTAGTCCCTTACCACCCACATTTAGGACGCATGTATTCTCATCAAAGTTATTGAGTAGCCAATAACTTTACCTTGTCGGTACATCCTTTATCCTAAACCTAAGAACTTCTCCAAACCCCATGTCCTTAACATCTTCTCTCTGTTTTGTTGACAGGTTAGGTATCAGTCGATGTAACGACCATAAAGATACTCACATGTACCCGGTCGACTTCCTCTCCAACTTTTCCCTCACCAACCAGCCTACTCTTTCTAGTTCGCTTCTTCACCCCAACCTCATCAACGATACCCCTTTTTCCATTTTTTTCAACTCTAATTTCTGCTTACCAGCTATCTTCTTCACCTTACCATCATCACCACCTTGCTCCTCGGAAACTATATAGAATTTACTTCTCTTGCTAGCGCCCTTCTTTACTACACCCCTTCAGCTTTACCCCTAACCAGCTTACGCTTACGACCTTCCTTTACAGATACATTTCTTCTGAGTCCTCTGCTATTACCTCCACGTATTTAGTCCATGTGTCTTGTACAACAAATTAATGTATTAATTAGTTGAAACACATGTATTCAACTCAATGAAAGAAGAATGGTACTTTTAATCATTACAAATTAATGTAGGGGTTTTTGCATATATATCCTTCCAAAAATGCATAATTGCATATATATATCCAAAGCATGCATAAAAACCATTGTATTATGTGCATACAAAACTTGTACAAAGGAGATATATGCAATTATTCACTTTGGGAGGGATATATATGCAATTTTGCCATTAATTGTATCACATGTATCTTTAAATCACACTACAATAATTACACGACATACCAAATTACATACCAGATACACAGATGCATACCATTTTCACATAACCACAATATATATGGTTTCATTCATAGATACATCGATGCATTCCAATCCACATATACATAGATGCATCCTAGTCTACATACAATTTATAAGTGTGTTTGGTTCAGCAAAACTAAAAATTATATAGGTGTTTGGTTCATTCACAAGTACGCAAATATGCGATTTGATATATCTACAATTCCACAAGTACACAGCAAAATAAAAAACTAAATTACTTACAAGACACACAAATACATACCATTTCACATATCAGCACAAGGTATATTGTTTCATTTACAGATACATAGACACATTCCAATCCACAAATACATAGATACATTCAAATCCCTTATTATGACATACAAGGAAATCACATAAAAAATCACAAATAATTTATAAGTGTGTTTGGTTCAGCAAAACAAAACATTTATACTGGTGTTTGGCTCATCAAAACTAAAAATTAAATTGGTGTTTGGTTCATTCAAACCTATTGACATAACATCCATATAGGTACACAGATACATACCATTGGGCAGATACATTCCAACAAACATCAATAACACACATATAAACTAACAAAAATATTAAACACAATGGGTATACACATTTACACAGAAACAACAACAATAGGTATGCAATTAGGTACATTCATACCTGGTACATCATAAACTTCTTGATCACAAGTTAAATCAATGGTCCCACCAGCTATCCATCATTTTTCGCCATTTGATCACTTAACCTTGTACTTCTTCGGACTTGAAAATCAACATGCAAGTATGCGATTTTTTTAGTATACACTTACACAATACACTTAACATTAAACTTGAAAGATTAAAAGATGGATCACTTACCTATCAAAATTGGCGGTAAATCACCAATGTCGTGGTCATCTACTATGTTATTCATGCTTTTATAACCCTAGGTTATAATCAGTTGCTACACGAAAGAAATCCCCAAAATGTTGATGTTTATAATTCTTGATGATATGATTTTAATTATCGAAAAGCTTGAAAGACGAGATTGTTAGTAACTGATGGTATGAGTGTTTTCTGCTTCTTTGACCATAAGTCAAATCATATGGTATATATGGAATTATCCCTAGTTTGATATAAACTAGCCCGCTCTTTCTTTAGTTACAAATGATACATATGCCCCTATACTTTTTGATAATTACAAAAATGCCATCCATCTCATTAAACACAACATACAATGATTCAACGGTCTAGATTGGGTCTTACTTTTAGAACTTTAAGCATGATCTCACAATAACCCTTCCTATATATATATATATATATATATATATATATATATATATATATATATATATATATATATATATATATATATATTATATATATATATATATATATATATATATATATATATATATATATAACAGGAGGCGTATGATGTCATTAATGCCACCTCAATGCCATGTAATTCATTATCAGCCATGTCATCGCATGAATGCCCACGTCATCACATGGTTGTCCACATAAGCGTTATTTTACTAAAAAATTCGGAGTATTTTTTTAAAAAATTTTGCCACTTACAAGGATTGAACCTAGGGTGTTGGTATTATTAACAAGGCGATAACCACTAAACCAACACATGTTTTGGATTAAATCTTGCAAGTCAAAATCTATAAACCTACACAACCAATTATTGAGCTTAATTATGAGAATCCCTACAAGATATGTAACTCTAAATAAAACATATAACCTTACGTTAAAAAACACAGCTACTTTAGAATAACCTAATTACACATTCATCCCTCTAGACAGCCCCTTAATTGATTTGTAACTAGGGTTTATGTTTTGTTTTTTTGAAGGTTTTATTGTAACTGATATTTGTATTTGTTATATCAGATGCATGTATTGGCTTCATACTCAGGGAACACTTGAGCATATGAGAGTATTAAAATTCTACAACTCTCAGGTATTAAAATTCGATCCTTTTTTTTAAAGTAATTTATCATTGATTATTTACAACATGCTTTAATGATCTTCATGTGTTATGTTATACCCATAATTATATCTTTGAAATTTCTTATATACTTTATTGATAGACCGCTATCGATGTAGGCTGTGTATTGGTCTTGCGATTGGGTTGAGTCTATTTAGGTTTCTGATAGAATTTGCAGGTATGCATAAACTACTAATTTGATTTTAGTGCCATGTAAATTATATTATGGTTCAGTGAGAATGTTAATGTGTAACACAAGGGATGTGTTGTATGGATCATGATTATTAGTTAAATTCAAATTATTAATAAACAATCACAACTTTAAATAGCCAAGCTCATTCACATAATATTTTCTACTACCCGTTTTACTACAACTGATATATCTGATTCTGATTGTTCAATACTACAAAATATGCAAGACTAGGAAATTTGACAGCCATATTCTTTTTTCCCATTCTTATATAAGGTTTTGGTTTGGGTGTGACCGGTGCCGCCATTTCAACTATTGCATTAAGTATTTATATAAGACTCACTAATATGATTTTCACTATATTAGATTGAATAAAATTGCGTTCATGATGATATAAGCTAATACATTAATTGAGTTGAAGATCAGTTCAGTTAACTACCTCAAGATCACTTTCTGATCTAACTTTTTTGGCTGGTTGCATGTGTTTATCATATAGATATGTGCATTCGAGGAAAGATACAACAATTACTCATGTTCCTGCTAATGAGTAATAACAACTTGGGGATCTTCTTAAAAGAAGATAGTGTGAGCCGTGATATCCAGACTTGATATGCAAAATATCCAGTTTACAGACCCCAAATCGTTGTGTTCTAACATCCCAAACCTTGGCTTGGCTTTACTTATGATTATGTGCTATGGAATCCTACACCTTATGGTTAATTACGGCCAGCTGATGTGCTCTGAAAACCATATAATTTACTCGAGAATAGAAGAGCTTATCTGGTAATTTTTTTACTGCACCTTGATCTTTGTCTATTTTTTGCCATTTGGTCATTGTTTATGAGCCATTATATGGCTTCATTAATATTTTCATTCTACATGTCTTGATTTCTAATGTGCCAATACCTCTCCAAATTATACATAATCATTCCAGAAAAAATAATAAAAAAAAGAAAAAAAAAAAAACAAAAACCTAAAAGTCTGTCTAGCTTTTTCAGCGATTTCAGAGCTTGAATTCACCTTATCATAAAGGCGATGTTGATACACTAAGAAAATGGCAGAGATGGTGGTCGCAGCGGTCACAGGTTCAGTGTGCACTGTTGAGGTAGTTATCCATGAAAAATATGTTTGAACCTTTTGGCATGTAAAAAATTTTAGCATCTTAGATTGTAATCAGAAAATAAGTTTGATGATAACATATTACAAAACAGATATTTCAGACTTGATACAAATGTCTTTAGTATTTTTCATTATTTAATAAGCTATGCCGAATTAGCTAGATGAGAAAATGAAATCATGGTTTAACCTCAAAAATCAAACTTTACTTTTTTTTTCTTTATATATCAGCATGGTGTTGCAGCTTATATGTTGTGAAGCATAGTTTTTAGTTTGTTGTAATTTTATCATAAAAAAATTCAAAAGCACTTAGTGGCATCAAATGATCTCACTTGAATTGAATGACCCATGTTAGATGAGTTTATTGCAGCTTGTATGAAACTATTTGTCCAAAACACCGTCTGATCCTTGACTGATTCGATATATCAGAAGCAGCTTATACTTTCTCTTCTCTTTGGTTGTCCTTCCTCATACTGATTTCAATTTTTTTTTAATTGCTTTAAATTTAAGGAACGCCAGCAGTCCAACGATACCTATTGGAGCTTACGTAAGTATATCAGTTTTTTGATATGTTACCTTTACATGTTGGTTTAAATGTACATATCATTACATGTTTACGTGTTTTGCAGTCGATAATCATATGATGTCAGAAATTCAAGCACCAGTTGTAGTCGTTCCTTACAGTAGGTGGTTTAAATGTCATTATGAGCTCAACGTTTTCACAGAAAAGCTAACTATCACGTAATCTGACCTGGTAAAAATGATGACATGGCAGTTTTGACCATGTTAATTTTTTCGTACTTATGTGGAACTATTGTGTTGTTAAAATGACGCCTCAAAACCAGTGAATTAAATCACCCTAAATGAAATTTCTTTGAATGTTTGTGCCTTTTTATAAGGCTAAATAAAGGGTTTTAGACCAAAGTTCATTACCTGATCTATCAATGCTATTTGTCATTAAATTTTGATCTCGTGGTTTGAAAAGGTTGCAGCTTATTATTTTCTAATAAGTTAACATTTTCTCTAATGGAGCTGTTAAGTACGTTAACAAAACATAAAGGGCCAATATTCTCTCTGAAATAATAATCCCAAATGAGAATAATTTTTAAAATAACCTTAATTTCTTTTCTGTTTTGCAGGACTTACGGTGGGTCTCAAAATCTGGGTCTGTATATCTTTTGTTGTAGAGTCCCCTCGACAAAAACACTCCCATTAACGTATTTCAAGTGACCAATAACTAACATGACTGTGAAACAAATAACATGATAGTTAACTAAATTTGTAGGATCAAGCAGCAGTGAACTACAAGGTGGAGATCCTATATTTGTTACATGAGCAATTGGCATAGTTAGTATATAGGTGCGCGCAACAATCAAGAAGTATGATAACCTTCCTTTTTAACACAATTGATACATACTTATTGGACTATATATGGGTGTGCGCAGCAATCAAGAAGTATGCAGCCAAAACTGATATCGAATAAGCGTGTATGTCAAGGAGTACTTTGTATAGACATTGACGCCTGGGGATGAAGATATAGCAGGTGCTAAGAAATATGTTAGCGAAGGTAAAACTGTGTAAATCGGATTTCTATAGTTCAATTTGGGAAAATGTTAACATAACACTGTTTTTTTTTCTTTTTTCCCTTGCTACGTACCAGTTTTGACAGCATAATCTATATGTATATTTTACTTCACATTTTACTCTTTGTTGCGTAGTGTGAACGTAATTTTGAGACATTTGGAGGATAACTAACTAATAACTCTACAGTGGGAAGGATAGCTTGGATGAAAAATGTATTGCATCGAGATCTAAAACCAAGACACTTGCTTCTGAATGCAAATCGTGACCTAAAGATATGTGACTTTGGGCTTGCAAGAACAACAACTGAGACGGATTTCATGACCTAATATGTTGTGACCAGGTGGTACAGAGCCCTCTAGTTGTCTTATAACTGAGGTACTCCCCCTCCCCTTTTCACTTTCTGTTGACTTACTTTAAGTCAGGTCAGGCAATGCGTAAATAAAGTCTTGGGTTGAAATTAATGGCCATTAAACCTCAGATAAAAAACAGGTGGTGTTTAGATCTAACTTATAGAACTAATGCAAATTCTGCAGGATATACAACTATTGCTTTGGTACCTAGCAATGGACGAACTTGTAGTGCCACTCCGCCATCCACCTGGTGGTTCATGTACATAAACAGGTACAATGTTTATTTATTTTCTAAATTATGGCTCCCAAAATGTGATGATTTGGCTCAAAGGTGACTCATACCATATATCTGGACCAGTAATGATGTTTATTTCAATGGTTCAGATATATTGTTACATTTGCAATGATATGTCGCTGCACTAAATCACGGTGTTCCAAAGGCTAATTAAAGGTCAGTTTTAATTGTTCATATTCATTACCATTGTCATCGGTATCACGTTTGTTGTCAGTTTTGCTATGTGAATGATCTCTTTGCTTGGCGATTTAGGTAGATGGCCCACTGCACCAGATGGTCAATTTGCATGGGAATATTGCTTCGTTAGAGAACAAGATCAAACAAATAGGTATTGTGACTCTAAGGATCAGTGGCCATGTCCCCAAAGCTACCTTGGAAGAGGACCTATCCAAATATCTCAGTAAGTTATTGGTCTTCTCTATTGTTACAACACTTATAAGAAAGAGTGTAGTCTTGGGAAATATTAGCTAATCACGAAGCTGTACGATCCAAAGGGTTGCACATTAACATGATTATTAGTTCCTTAATTTGCTTAGTTATAATTTATCAAGTTTTGATAATGATTTTGTTTGGCTATATTTTATCAAAGTTTTTCTTAATCATTTAAATCATGATTTGTGATGGTTGTCTCTTATTTGATTTCCTAGGTATCCATTTGTTCATCCATTGCAAAAAATAATCATCTTTGATTATTTTTTATTTAAGCAAGGTATGCGTTGTTTTTTTGTCTGGTTTTTATATTTCTTCTTTAACTGCATTGTACTGGCTGAGCTAAAATTAGGGGGTTCGGTAAGGGACCAAGCTGGTATTGTACCACTTTATTCCAAAGGTTGATACGTGGGGATCGCACCCTCGCAACAGGTTTTACCTCTCAAGGGATCTCAAGAAGCTTACAACCCCCACTAGGCAGTGAACCTGATCGTTGTAGTATAGTATAGTGACAAATACCGGGGGATTGATCGTTCAACTCAGGAATAGTGTCGCTAGGATTAGAAAGCCTACTAAACTAGGTCTAGAGGCGAGGGATGATTCTTTTTGTATTTTTATATTTTTATAAAAGTAAGTAAAATCTCGGGTTTTGAAGGAATGGGCGGAATTAGTTGCTAGCCAACTAACCCAATTAACTAAAGATGCGATCAAAATAAAATAAAAGAAATGAAAATACAACTAATATACTAATGTTGTGGAAAAAATAATGAGGAAAGTTGTGTTTACTTAGATTTCATTACTCCCTAGATATCTTTTACAGGTTGATTAATTTGTTACAATTGCATGGATGACGGGTCATATTCCTTAATACTAGTCGTAGGGCCGTGTACAATATTCCCTAACTCTATAGGATCCTACTTCACTCATATGTCGAGCCGTTAGAAGCTCCTAATATGGGATCATTAGAATTCTCCTACGCACTAAATACAACCAAAAATCGTAATACACCTCCGATCATGTTTCTTAAGACGTTCAAGCAAGTTACCAATGGAAGTCTGCCAGTTTTCTTAAGCCTAACATTGAATACAATCATCCATAACAATTATAAACAAATAATCAACCTATAATCAACATCTAGGTTTCACTACATCTAAGCAAACACAATGAAAATCTAGCCTAGCATGTTAAAGAGAAGACAAGCGTAAGATATAATCATACAACACATAGACATATTGAATGATTTGAATGAATACTTATCTTCAATTGAAAATGGAAGAATCAAAGAGTTGAAACCCTTAAAAACCTGTTAAAATTCGGACTAGGGTTTATTCTCTCAAAGTTGCACACCAATGAATGAAATTTGGAAAACTATATATAGATTACACATTGTGACGGCGTCATGTGTTAGATTGTGACACCGTCAACTCGCCGCCATAATAAAATCGTATTGCCTAGATCTATTTGTGACGCCGTCATGTGTAGAAATGCTCTGGGCCGTCACTAGTGTTTGGACCCTGACGGCATTGGGTGACGCCGTCAGGTCCTAGGCTTAAAAACTCTCTGGATCGTCATGTGGATTTTCCACTTCCACCTATTTTGTAACTCTTGACGCCGTCATGTGGAGAGTCTTGACGCCGTCAGGTACTGTTCCAGCAAGAAAAATTGAGACTTTGCCGTTTTCTTCACTTTTATGCTCCAAAAACGTCCAAAATGCTTTCTTTTCCAGATTTCTCTCCAAAAGTACCTAAAATGATAAAAGGAACAATTTAGGGCAATATTTGATCAAATAATTTCGAATTCGGGCTTAAATGACCCCTTAAAAGCGGTACACTTTTCGCCTCATCAAATACCAAGCAAATGTGCTTTTATTCTAATCAAAATACAAGTTAGGGGTCATTTAACACTAATATAAAAGTAATTACAACAAATAATCGTTCCACTAAAAACCAAAGACAAGCACGGAGGTCATACACTAGCACCTCACAAATAGTGTTTAGATACTCACATCTCTCGGGTGTAATAAAGTATATATCACAATAAGAAAATGGAAAACATCTCTCACTACTTGTCATAGCAAATTAGATTACCATAGGCTTGGGAAAGGATCAAACCTCCACCACTTGGCGTAAGCACCTAGGATAAACTATCAAAGAGGTCTTTTAAAGAGTTATAACGTTAGGTGTAGGGATATGGAAAACACGGTTTTGTTGGATAAAGGCAATATTTATTGGTGGCGAGTTAATCATCTTGGTTAATTACATGTATAATATGGCGTTACTAAGCCAAGACTCGACTCGACTTAAGCTAATAAATCAAAAATAACAAAAACATAAAACAAACATAGAATGAAACGGGATGGTAGTCCGTATGTTTTTTCTCTCTCTCTCTCTTTTTTTTTTTTTTTTTTTTTTTTTTTTTTTTTTTAATATATATATATATATATATATATATATATATATATATATATATATATATATATATATATATATTTGCATACACTTACCCATCATAGGGAATGTACATTCCCCTTACACTTGAATTTTTACATACTTTACAATAAACTAATTTAATGACTCGAATCAAGATAATCAAAACACTTGGAGTACTTTTTAAGATTAATGCACATATGGGGGTAATATATGATGCTCTTCCCCATTACTCCATAACACAAGTACTTTACCCATGAGTCCCAATTGTCCTAAAACAATATGTACAAGATATGACTCGACTTAGCAACCATGTAATCAGTTAGACAATTAACTAAGGGTTTAAACAAATAACAATAATGCATTAAAAATGAGTGCATACACGGAAGGCTAAGGCGATTTGGTTGCACATTTGGGTGGGTTGTAACAAATTCTTCCTTTAAGTAAAATGCTTAAAGTTAGAAATGAAAAGATAGGCTCGGAGGGGTATACTAGGGGTTTCGTGTACTAAAAATGAGTACAACGCTAAGGTGTGGGAAAGTTAGTTGACTTTACTAGTCAAGTAATATGACTTAAATGGTCAAGTAATTATGATACGGGTTTAAACACAAGGGTGATCCTAATGCCTCTTATCATGTAGTAAATCCTACTACACGAATGTAGTCACACTAGCGGTCTCGGGATGCATCACTAACGCAAGTTCTAGAATCTAAATGCTACTGGTACACTAATAAGCACTAATAATGAATGTTTTTCCTATCAAATCTAAAGGCCAACCTCACATATTTGGGTGAAAAATTGTTCTGAATGGTATGGTATTGTGCTAGTCATACAAATCCTATCCATGAGACGCTTGTTAAGGCTAAAGTTTCACTCCTAAATGTTGTAAAAAATTTTAAATTTGGTGCTAAAATTACACTAACAAGTATTTCTCTTAGTTTTATTACACACCTACCATCAAACAAACAAACTTAAGTGCAATATTATCCTATAAGGTATCATCATTTACCCTCCCGTTACACTTAGGATGAACATTGTCCCCAATGTTCAATTAAAGAATGTAAAAGTAAAATAGGTAAAAGAATAAAAACAAATACCCCCCTGATTGGTTCGGTGTGGATAGTGTGTCAACAAGGTTAGATCTTCCTCCAAGAAAATGAACATTCAAAGCTTCCCTTCCAGAAATATAAATCATCTTCTTTTCATATATAACCTGTTAAACTTGAGAAAACAAACAAGGCAACCTCGCGTAAAATCGGCGGCAATCTATATATACTAACAAATCCTAGAAAGCAATTTAAGATATAATGCTTGTGGAATGAATGTTTGCAGATTTCCTAGAGTTTATAAAACTAAAGAATTAACAAAAACTTTACAACTCCGTTAGAAAAACAAAACTCGCAAAATTTCCAGAAATTTACACGTGACGCCGTCAGGTGTTAAGCCCCGACGCCGTCAGGCCATAAGCTTGCAAACTTTCTGGGCCGTCACGTTATAAGTTCCATATCTACCTCTTTTGTAACTCTTGACGCCATCATGTGTAGAGACTTGACCCTGTCAGGTACTGTTCCAGCAAGGAAAATTGAGACTTTGCCGTTTTCTTCACTTTTATGCTCCAAAAACGTCCAAAATGCTTCCTTTTCTAGATTGCTCTCCAAAGTACCTAAAATGACCAAAGGAACGATTTAGGGCAATATTTGATCAAATAATCTCGAATTCGGGCTTAAATGACCCCTTAAAAGCAATACACTTTTCGCCTCATCAAAGGTAACATTTTTAAAACTCATAACCACTTATAATTAGTATTGTCACGGAAAAAATCCAATGTATTACTTAACTATACATGCATATGGGAATTGTCTCAGATGTTTTAGATGTTAAGGCAGTAGGTGTTGCACTACGAGCATTTTAGGTTGACCCAAGCCAGGAGATTTTTGGTATAAGTTATTTTTCGTCTTAAACAAGCACTAATATGCTAAGATTTGGCAGATTTTCATTTGATGTATGTTGCACTGTATTGAGTTTGCTATTTTTGTCAGGAAATTGGCTCGACATCTCTTTCGTAGGTCCAGAAGAAGGCGTAGGCTTAGCCGCAGTAGGAGCAGAAGTTCATACATGCACCGTACTTGTGACGAAAGGGCCATCGAAGGCATGATCATAGTCGAAGGTAATGTCATTTTGGGCCGCAATCTCTCTTTTTAGTAAAAAGAAAAAGAGGTTACTTGATTTATTTATGTGGTTTGGTCGTATTAGTGTTGCAAGATTTATATTGACATATAAGTTTGACTTATGTTAAGCTGATCGAAAACTTAAAGATTGAAAACAGCTACTAAAATAAAGCCAGTTTGCATATTCATGAGGCGCAAATTCATGGCTTCTGGTACTTTTTAGTTACTACTTAAAGACTTGGTACCCCATAAATGAAACTGATATTGTTTAAATCACTTTGTGTTAAAGGTTTATGCTTTGCGAGCTCGGGCATTACTAAATTTGCAGAGACATAAGGAGGCGTATTCTGGCTTTCAAAATTCACCCATTATAGATGTTAATATTTTAGCCAACGTGTTTGGATTTTGATGTTTCAAAGTGCAAAAGATGGCTAATGAAACCGGTCTGGATTTTGGTGATCAGATCATTTCTTTGGAAAACAAATATTAGCAGGTAAAATTACTACTATAAGATTTAGGGGTGTTTGGATTTAGGTATTGCGATTGAGTTTGTGACTGTGTTTGGATGTACAAGTTATATTTCTGATTTAGGGGTGTCTATATGAACCACACGTCAAAGGAAAATTTTTTCGTGCATAAATTTGGATTAATTATTCTTCAGTGAACTAACAAATACAATGGTTTGAACCTGTAGCTCAGACATGTATGTTCAATTGTGTGGACCCAGCGTATGGCTATGACGCCCTTTATGAATATGGTATGTTCCATGTTTAATAATATTAATTTGAGTCTAAGATTGCTGGAAAAGGTAGACCCCTGTTTATGCAAAATATCTAAGAGTAAAGATGCCAATATCGACCTATTGAATGAAACATAAAAGTGCATAGTTTACATAATTTGGGAATTGGTATAAACCCTTATAGATTCATGAAGGATCATGTAACTGATATTTTTATAAAGGACAACCCACATTAGATGGCTCCATTGGTGCTTTTTGAAATATTAAATTTAGTCATCACTTTCATAATCATGAAACTGGTAATCATCAACTCACTGTTACAGGTATCATAAACTGATATGCGACAATATACAAATACATACATGCACAATGGAGATATTTTGCTTGGGATGTAAAGTAATTGAGATGATAACTGAGACATGCTTGGAGTGAGTTAAACGGAAAAAATATAAATTATAACAAAAAAGTAGATGGCTTACCAAATATGGTGCTACCTATGTATGTATACTTTAAAGAAAAACCCAACCACAAGAAAAACCCAACCAAGATCAGAAGTCCAGTCTCTCTTTACATGAGATCATATTAAGAAAATTGGTACATCGGCCTACATATGTTCATGAAGGGTTTTCTAATCATTTCTTTGTGAGGCTCTTGCAAAACTAAGTTCTATTAAGCAAGCATTAAAAAGTCTTGAAGGAAAAGGCACCATTGTCCAAGTTCAAAATGCAAAAACAACAAACAACATACTGTAAACCTTTTAATAGGAGATTTCCAAAAATAGAGAGAGAAAAAGATTCCATTCAGCTCCAAATTTGCATCGACGATGCTAGCTCAACAACAGTATGAAACTAAATAAAATAATAAACTTCGCATAATGCCTTACATTAAGATTCGCCTACTGTATTTTTTTTCAATTTGGGATGCCTTCTCACTTGCAATTGCTGTGATGAATTCGGCTTTTGCTGAATCCTTCAGTTTATTCAGCTCCAATTCTTTTTCAGACTCCTGATAGTGTAAAGATTAGAAAGCTCAACTACTGCTAATTAGAAGGTTTAACTCATAGAAATATGGCAAAATAGCTACACACCTTTCTGTCAATCTCCATTCTAAACTCTTCTTCTAACTTTTCCTAAAGTGACTTAAGAGCAGCTGATTTTAGTTTTTCTTTATGCAACTACTACAAATGGAGATGTATTTTAACATTGATGTATGAAGTGCAAAGAACTAAATCATGGGACTCTTAAACAAAATATATTTAAGGAATATATAGATGGTTATATTCACTGAATATCATTTTGACTCAAGGTGCGCAATAGCAAACCATGTTCGTAGATCATTTGGTATGATTTCGACTCGACCATTCTTGCACTTAGTATCCCTTAAACCATTGTTCATATATCAAGTCAATTAATTTGTTTCAGAATACTACTGTAAAAGCCATGTTACTGAAATCTAATTGTTTCGCCCAATTTTGCAGCACGCACATGCTCACACAATGAAGAACATACTGCTCTGTTTTTGTTGTAAGCGTGCTTACAGTAGGTTGCATGGACAAAACATGATTTTGGGTGGTAACTGTAATTGCGTTATAGGTAATCGCGTTTCCACTTCAAAGCCGGTAGATATATCCAAGCACCTGCGAAAAGCGCATTGATCCATAGTTTTTTTTCATACTAATAATACACACCTTATATCATATTCTGGCGAAGCTTTTCTAAATGCTTGGTTGCATTTTTGCTAGAGTTCATGTTAGCACCACAGGTCTTTAACAAAAAAGATAACATAATTAGAAGCGCTTCATGCAAAAACTTAATGTGAAATATTGGGGTGCAGTCTTGAGGTATGATTTAGACGTATGATAAAGTGGGATCTTTGATAACTGTTGTTACTTGAAGTACACGGTTAAATGGCTTGATTGGAGTGGCTCCATTATACCGGCATAACTTTTCATGTTTGACGCCACTAATACTTGGCAGAACATAGAAATCCATGGTTTCTTGATAAGTTAGCACATAAGTATTTAGTAAAAAATATTAAAGCTTTTTGTGATCATGGTAAATTAGTAAACTGTTATTGCACATATAAAATATGATATAGAACAATCTACCAATGGAGTGGCTAACACTTATTTCATTTCCAAAGAGTAGCGGAATAGATTATGCTCTATATTTGTCTCTCTCTTTTTTGTCGATCATAACGCAAAACTACTGTCATATGCATCAGAATAAAATGGCAAGTATACAGCAAAATTCTGTTTCTTCTCTACAATGGTCTTCAAACCCTCAACATAAGACGATGAACTCCACGTAGCTTAGCTCTAATCTTCACCAGCTACAAATTTATTTGAAACCATAAAATAAAAGCCATAAGTGTAACATTGCCCTATTTTGACACATTTTGGATATGATATGTCACATGGTACTAGAATATAAATGAGTAAAAGTATCAAAACTCATGTAGAAACACTAATTAATAACAAAAATGATAAAACAATAGAAAAAAGCACACGTTTTACTTATAAAAAAATTATCGTGCAATAAACAACGCGATAAAACGACTTGTCCTTGCGTATCACTTTGTAACTTTTTTTTTCTCATATTTGATAAACGTGTGCTTTTTTTTTTCTTAATGCAATCAAAAAATGATTTGGCATGTTTTTAAATTATTTTCGTTAACTTAAGTTTTTAAACGATATTCATAAGGCTTGCTCGCCTATCGGGCGGGCTATGCTTTGATACATTGTTTTTGCGTTCTATTTTGAAACTTTTTTTCCACATTGTTTTTGTGTACCACTTTGAAACTTTTTTTCCTCTCATATTCGATAACCGTTTATTTCTTTTCGTTCTTAATGCATTCAATAAAAAATTTGGTATGTTTATAGCTTATTTATGCTTTGATACTTTGTTCTTGCGTACCACTTTTTTTTCTCTCATGTTCGATAACTGTTTATTTCTTTTTGTTCTTAATGAATTCAGTAAATTTTGGTATGTTTTAGCTTATTTTTCGTTAACTTATTTTTTCCAACTTATAAATTATTTCTCGTTAACTAATACCTTCCAACGATAATTATAAGTCAAGCCCGCCCCTTGAAAGCTAATATATATATATATATATATATATATATATATATATATATATATATATATATATATATATATATATATATATATATATATATATATATATATATATATATGAGTTTTTCTAACTTGTGCCCCGGCCCACGAAAAAGTATACAGAGATTCACATAAAAGTATAAACAGGTGTACTTTTATGTGATCTCTATGTACTTTTGAAGTTCTTAACTTATTCCCCTAAGACACAAGTTAGAAAAGCCTTATGTGTGTGTAAGTGTGTGTATATATATATATATATATATATATATATATATATATATATATATATATATATATATATATATATATATATATATATATATATATATATATGGGAAGGTTAATGTGAAAACTTTGTTAAAGTTGTAAAAATGAGAACTATTCTAAAATACAATTAAAACATTGATACATAACAATTTTAGCAAAGATGCACCAAAATATTATATATTAATACAAGTTAACACTAAATCGACTAATAACCAACTCATACATGAGAAACAAATTACTGATACACAATTAAATTTTTTATGCATATACATTAAATCTCAAAAAACTAATTTCTTATACATAAATTGATACACCGAATGTACAACAATCACTAAAAACTTGATACACAATACTAAACCTTGATACACATTACATGGTGAATCAAAGTGTATCACTTAGTTTACGTCAATTTTCATAAAAAAAAACCCATCAAATCTTTAACAATTTTAGTTGTAATTAATTATGTTTTTATTTTCTTTTAAGTTGAGTGTCATTTGTTAGATTTAGGTTGGTTTTCATTTTTACAACTTTAAGAAAGTTATATATATATATATATATATATATATATATATATATATATATATATATATATATATATATATATATATATATATATATATATATATATATAGGAGGATAAGTAGAAGGATTTTGTAGGATGATTTATCATTTCTCTAAATTTTAACTAAACATCTAGTTAAATAAAGGGTAAAATGCAAAAATGGTCCCTAAACTATCACGAAATCGCAAAAATAGGACCGAGACAAAAAGTCACGCAAAAAAGCCACTAACGTTACGTAAATTTGCAAAAAAAGCCACCGAGAGCGCTTTTTTGCTAACTTCCGTTAGTCAAGGGTATTATCGCATGAAATGACTAATATACCCCTTTAACTTCAGATACAACCCTCTTCGATCCTCATTCACGTAGTTTATTGCCGCCAACTCTGTACCAAATTAAGCCGAACACCTATATTCAGATACAATTCTAATTAACGTATAGTTCTGGTTAGATTTCATCGATTGTCCGTGCCTTTGAACGATACGGTAAGACACAGTGCATTTTCCTATTTACTTGAATAGGGGTTTTTGTTTTTGTTTTTTTTTTCTTATTTATTAAAAGGTGCATTTGTTGTTAATGTTATGGACTTACAATTGTAGGTGGTCTGTGGTCATATGGGAAATGTGAAAGTAGTAGAGGTGGATAATGAAACAGAAGGAAAGAGTGGCGGGAGTGATTCAGAGGATTTGGATTATAATCCAACTGACGATGAAGTGATTGATGATGATGATGAGCTAATTGAAGATGTTCCTGTAAGTAAGTATGATTTGCTATGCAATAAAGACTGTGAACTTCAATCAGGTATACATGTTTTCACGAAACATTATGCACTGCTTTGAGAGTATTCCCAAGAGTTGGTTAATCAAAATCCAGGAACTTCTATTAGGATTGATGTACAACTAGAACCAAATTCAGAGAGAGCAACAAGAACTTTTAAAAGGGTTTATGTGTGTTTGGGAGCTATGAAACAAGGTTTCAAAGCTTGCGGCAGAGAATTCTTAGGATTAGATGGATTATGCATGTTAGGTCCTTTTCTAGGTCAATTACTAACAGCAGTTGGGATTGATGCAAACAATGGGATTTATCCAGTAGCATATGCTGTAGTTGATGCACCAAATAAGGCAACTTGGTGTTGGTTTTTGAAACTACTAGGAGAGGATCTTAGTATAGAAACCAACTGCAAGTTCACTTTCATTTCTGATAGGTAAAAGGTGCACATTTCTATTTTATAATGAATCATGTGTTTTATGCACAATGAGAACGTGTAAAGATTTAACACCATCCATAACCTTAATTGTTCACAGAGATTGATACAAGCCGTTGCTAGTGTGTTTCCAAAGGCTGAACACAGGTTATGTGTTAAGCATATTCATGAGGAGATGAAGTCACATTTTAAAGGAGGTGTTTATAAGGACATGCTTTGGAAGGCAGCTAAAGCCACTACTGTTGTTGAATTCAACAAAGAGATGGATCATCTCAAGTATTACAATTCTGCTGCTTATGATTGGTTGATGAAGATTCCAGCTGAACAATGGAGCAGATTATATTTTTCAGGTAATTCATTAAGTTTTAATGGACAAAAGCATACTGCTAATTGATCATATAGTAATATATAATGTGTCTTTTGTTTAACAGGCAAAGCCCAATGTGGACTACTCTTAAACAACATATGTGAGGTTTTCAATAGCCAGCTAAATGATGTCAGAGATAGAAGCATCATCAGTTGTCTTGAATATATCAGAGAGTACTTGATGAAGAGGATTGTGGTAGTTCAGCAAATAATAGAAAATAATGTTAGACAACTTACTCCTACTGTGAAAGCCATGTTTGATGCAATAAAAAAAGAAGCTACTGATTACGTTGTTGAGTGGATTGAAGGTTCTTTATATGAAGTGTTTGTGCCTAACGAGGATCAGTGTGTTGTTAACATGGACATGAAGGAGTGTGGTTGTAGGAAGTGGGAGCTGACTAGAATACCATGTAAACATGCTGTGGCTGCAATAAACTATAAGAATGAGGATGGAAGAGGAGTTGGTATACCTGAAGAGTGGGTTCATGCTGCTAACAGACTAGAAACATGGGCGCGTATGTACTCATTCAAGATTAATGGCTGTTCTAGCCGCAAATAATGGACAAGAATTGAGTCTACAATAGTAATAATACCACCCAATCATAGACCTCATGTTGACAGGCCAACTAAAAAGAAGAAGTCAGATGATGAGCATGCAATTCCTAATTCTTAATGTGTTACCCACTGATCTTTGAACAATATGTTTCACTTTATCGTCTGTTGGATTCTATGTTTGTACTATTTGTTTAAATTTATTGTCTTTAGAACAATGTTTTGAACTATGTTTGTACCCATTGCATTTGGACTTTCAAAAGTTAAACTTGCAAATTTTTAATGGGAGTGATCTAGACACTCATTCCCTTGTACCCACTGCATTTTGACTTTACAAAAATTAAACTGCAAGAACATTATGTTTGCACCCATTGCATTTAGACTTTCAAAAGTCAAACTACAAATGTTGAATTGCATAAAGTCAATTGTCATATAAGTGTCTTTTTTTATGTCCAACACATGAAGACTACATAGTACGTGGCAATCTTATAAGCCCTTTTATAGGCAAACACGTGAAGGCTACTAAATACGCATATCTCAAAACACTCACTTGCAAAACACACCTCCCTATTTCTTTAACCATGAACAACTCTCAATGTGATATTGATCTAAAGGTTCTCTGTAACTCGTATGTGCTAACAGAACTAATTCTTGTCCCTTACCACACAGAGATTCTTCAAGACTTGCAGCAGGCACACGATTTAGAGAACAAGTCCAAAAAAATTACTGAAAGGGTCGAACGTAGGGGGGATGTGATTGTTAGACTTCGAAATTATTCACGTGCAAGAATTGCAAAGTGCAATACAAAAAAGCTTAGGAGGCTACAAACAATTGATAAGCGTAGGGCCAATGGACTGTTGATGATGGCCAGGCAAGTTAAGGACAAGATGTTTAAGAAGATTGAGGTTATTGTGAAGAAGAAATATCCATGAGGGGGTTGGTTGTTTTGAGATTACTGATGGTTAATGAATGTAATGGATCTCATGATCCAGATTTTATATGAATAATGTCTTCACATATGTTTATACCTCATTACTGTATTTGATAGGTATCACAAACATAAACAAGAAACTCACATTAATGAAACATTAAAACACAGACTAAACATCAGTTTGTGGTTTAGACATGCCTAAAACTATAGTGATTTAGTTTTTGGTGTTGTTTTTAATGAACTTTCTTGGCTTCCTTTTACTCTTCTTTTTTGCTTCAGTTGATTGAGTTGCATCTGCACCACCCCCTGTACTTATGTTTCTACTTGTAATACCCAGACCAATGACACCACAACTTACTTCCTCTGCCGTTGCACAACCTGCCTGTTCAAGTATCACAACACTATGCCTCCAACACTTAACATCCCCACAGCAGATGAAGCATCTTTCGTCCAACACCTCTATCTTTGCACCACCCCTCCTGTTTTGTTCCCGCTTCTAATACCAAGACCAATTATACGACCACTTACTTCCTCTACCTGTGTATCATTACTACTCATTTTCTTTCTCTTTAATTTTTGAGTTACAAATTCTGTCATATCTATGTTTTTGATAAAGTTGGACAGGAGACTTTACTATCCTAGTTGGTAGGATAATTTACTTCATTATTTGAGGTAGGTAAAGGAGTATTAACTTCTTACTAGTACTAGTCAATACCTTTTGACTTTCCAAAGTCAACCTACAAATGTTATATGGGAGTGATGTATACACTCATGCCAAACAACCCCTATCTAATAGTTTCTGCATAAGCTGTATCATTGCACCTTGTGAATGTTGAAACACAAACATAAAGATCAAAAATTGAAACACAAACATAGTAACATAAAGATCGAAACTTTCATTGATCATACGAGTTCACAACCATTACATCACCCAAAAGTTATCTAAACACACTAGTTTAGTAGTTGGAACCGCTACCTTCCGCATCACCCCTTTTCTTCCTTTTCTTCCTGCTCTTCAATTCTTTTTCTTTCTTAAACTTCTTATCCTTCAGATCAAGGTTGTCAGGATCGCGATCCTGATCGTAGGATCGTACGATCCTACGATCCTACATATAAAAAACGAGCAGGATTGTAGTAGGATCTTAATTCTATCAGGATCGGTATAGGATCGTAGGATCGCACGCAGGATCGTAGGATCGTAAACGATCCGGTCCTACTACAAGCCCATGTTTTTATCTCGAGGGGAGCAAGATCGTTGTAGGATCGTAGGATCACACACATGATCGTAGGATCGTGAACGATCCAATCCTACTAGAAGCTCATGTTTCTTATTGTTTTTTCTTTTATCATTCATTTAAATTCATTTATCATATAAAATATTCTATAAAAGTACAAAACTACAACTCTTATACAATAATATATACATTTTCATAGGATCTTACGATCCCGATCTTGTGAAGCCGAAAACGATCCTAGGTAGGATCCCGATCCTGACAACCTTGCTTCAGATACTTAAACACAACTTCAAGATGGGAAATCCTCTCTGCCAAATCATCAAACTTTGGTAAAACGGTATCCACAGTCTCTTCCTTCTCCTCCTCTTCATCACTCAAAAACGCTTCATAGTAGCCATCTTGTTTCCTAAGATAGGTCAGAATCTGAGTTATCAACTCCTTAGGAATCTGCCTATAAGAACCATACTCATCAATTGGTTCTGTGCCATATGAATCAAGAAGTAAATCATTTAGATAATCAGTTCTTAAAACTTTGTCAAATTCCTCTTCTTTGGTACCAATATAGATGCCCTTCCCTTTGCCATTATTTGCCATCGTGGGTTGTTTTGATCATTGGGATTATGTGTGTTTCGGTGGAATGTGTGTGTGGTTTGGTGTATTTAAATAAGCGGGATAAAGATGAACTGAATAGTCTCTATGCAATCGCTTAGGTTGTCGAGTTACACAAAAAGGAGGGAAATGTTAATCTCTTCGGCTGCCACATGTGTTTTTGGCTCCAAAACTTAAGTTATAACTTTGCAAATTTGGTCATCCAAGTAAAGTGTGGGTAGTCAAAGGCGGGAAACGAGTGAAATGGCGATAATACCCTTGACTAAAGGAAAAACTAATGGAAGTTAGCAAAAAAGCGCTCTCGGTGGCTTTTTTGCAAATTTGCGTAACGTTAGTGGCTTTTTTGCATGACTTTTTGTCTCGGTCCCATTTTTGCGATTTCGTGATAGTTTAGGGACCATTTTTGCATTTTACGCTTAAATAAATAAGACTAACAAAATATGAGATTGCTTAAAGATCATAAGTGCATACAATTTGTTTTTGGGCAATTGATCATAAAAGACATTCTAGCAAGAAACTTTAAAAGATCACCTATTACGCATAAGCTTTGCTTGGGTTGTACAGAGGTTTTTGCCATCAGAATTTGGGCATGACATTGACAGGACGGATCCATGCAGTGGAGCCGGGGCTGAGCATGTACAAGGAGAAATTCTGAGTGAGGTGGCTGGTGGAAGAGTCCTGCATACCATACCCGTATATATGTTGGAACACCGTAGCTTAATGGCCAGATTACGACAATCTCCCCGGTGTCCTTCCTCCATTGGATCAGATTGACATTTATGGAGATGGTTCAGTTAAAGGAAAACTCATTTTATTAATAGCTACTAGAGTGGCAAACCCATAACTAGAAGTTAATTAGTAGCTAGAGCCTAGATGCATTAGATTTAAAAGAAAACAAGATTTGTGAAACAAAATTTATGGACTAAAAGTAAACATATGTTTAAAAGGTTTTTGTTACATTTTCGTTTGTAAGTTTGAATATATAGCATGCCGCCTTTGACATACAAAAATTATTTGGAATGACAGCATATTTTGTTGCGGGCACCGAATCACCGATATAGGAAAAGTCACCATGAAAACGATAGATGACATTCGTACATGGACAAGATATATTGTATATTTTCGACCACCTGCAAACCGTCTCAACATCAACGAGATTGCTTGTAATTTATGGGAAAAGAAGGTCAAACGAACCCTCCCACATAAAATCATATCAGTAAGTGATTTCCTAACTATTGCATCAGGTTGTTCATGCTCATTTTTTTTTCAATTTTTAACAAACTTGTTCTAACTTCTTAACATTATTTTCAGGGCCATCTCGTTGATTTAGGTGGCCCTGTGCCACAACTATAAAGAAGGCCCCAGCGAAGACGAGAAACCTAACTATACGTAAACAATTTATTAGTAACATGAAAGAGATTAGTATAAGTATGACACGAACAATCTCAGTTTGATCATACGTTAATTAATGTTTAATTATGCGATAATATTTATTAATATTGTCATTCGCCAAGCATTTGTTATACCTATTTACAATTTAGATTGACACTCTCTTATAGATCATTCTCAACAACTTACAGGACAATTTAAAATGCATTAGGAATTTTATGCTGTACATACAACATACTCCTTGTTTTTCTTTCCATGCAAATTGCCTTTTTCCAAAATAAAAAATTAATGGAACCTCATATTCCGAAAGTTTAAAACACAATTGTAAAGGATAAGAAACGTCTGATAATATCAAAATGTCTTTGGCCTTTGGTATAATAATAAAAATTAAAAAGATTATTGAAACCTTGCATATAACACAATTGACAAAGGGAGATGATTTGCACACTCCCAAAAGTGATTGACACACTCAAAATGTGAGTGTGTTGACATTTATACCCTTACAAGATATGAATAAGTCCAAACAATGTGAGAGTATAAATGTCAACACACTCAAAATTTGAGTGTGCCAATCACTTTTTGGAGTGTGCAAATCACTTCCCATTGACAAAAGTGAGGCCCCTTTAATAGTGTGGCCCTGTGCCACTGCACTTGCTGCACTCCCTCATCACCGGCCTTGATTATTTTACCTAATAAATGCAGAGAAAATAATCCCACAAAGCATTGTTGCATCTTTAACTCATGTCATATTTATTAGAGGTTGTCAAACAAATTTTTCTGTGAAGGGTCCTAAAGATGTTGAAATTGGTGATCTTTACCTTGAGGAATTGTTTCAAACAAAGCCTATTGAACGTGAATCCAGATCCGCCAGTGTATTAGAAATAAATTATCGTTAAGTTATGTTGTAACATGTATTGGATATAGAGTGAACTCCGCAAGTTTAACTTTATTATTGATAACCTATAGATTATAGATGTATACTCATGAGAAAAGTTCTTTTGTGGATCAATTTTTTTCTACAAACTGAGGGACAAATCCTCACCATCCATCTAGTTTGATCTAATGGTGGGGATTAACCTAAGATTTTCCATGGAAACCTAAATCCATGTTTTTCTTTTTTCTCCTTTTTCTTTGTCTTTTTGTCTTTTTTATTTATTTACTCTTTCTCTTTTTCTTTTGTTTTTTTTATGTCATGTGATACTTTTTTTTTTCACTTTTTTTCTTTTGTTTTTTTTAAATAACATATTCTATAAATCTAGTTTTTTTTTCCTTCCTAATCACGTTTTTTTAAATTAAGTTTTTTTTTTTTTTTTAAATAAATTCATGTTTCTTTCACTTTATTACGTTTTCGTCTGTTTTGTCTGTTTTCACATGTTTATATACGTTCTCAGATATTTTGTCCGTTTTTAGACGTTTTTGTCCGTTTTCAGCAGTTTTTATATGTCTTCAAACGTTTTTGTCTGTTTTCATGTGTTTTCATCCGTTTTTATACGTTTTCGTCCGTTTAAAAACGTTTTCGTCTGTCTTTATGTATTTTTGTTCGTTTTCATACGTTTTCGTTTGTTTTCATACGTTTTCAGTAGTTTTATATGTTTTTGGGCAGTTTTTATACGTTTTCATCTGTTTTCATCAATTTTTCATATGTTTTCGTCCATTTTCAGGCGTGTTTTTACAGTTTTATGCGAATTTGCTCCTTTTTTTTTATGTTTTCGTTCGTTTTCATACGTTTCTGAATATCACAATTGATATTCTTAATATCACAAGTGATTTCCGGTGATATTCACAATATCACTTGTGATATTAAGAATGATATTCATAAACGTATGAAAACAGACGAAAACGAATGAAAACAAACGAAAACAGACGAAAACGTAAGAAAGTGAAAAAAAAAACGTGAATTAAAAAAAACGTGAAAATCACTTGTGATATTATGAATATCACTTGTAATTTTGTGAATATCACTTGTAATTTTTATATTACAAAACATTAGTTGAAAATCACTTGTGATATTCAGAATATCACTTGTGATATTCTGAATATCACTTTTGATTTTCTAAATGTTGCTTGTTATATCCTGAGTATCACTTGTGATATTCAGAATAACATTTGTGATTTTCATGTTACAAAACATTTGTTGAAAATAACTTGTTATATTCAGAATATCACTTGTGACATTAAACGAACGAAAATGGCCAAAAAGTTATGAATACAGACAAAAACGTAAGAAAGTAATAAAAACGTGAAATCACTTGTGATATTCTGAATATCACTTGTGATATTCAGAATATTACTTGTGATTTTCATGTTACAAAACATTTGTTGAAAATAACTTTTGATATTCAGAATATCACTTGTGATATTCTGAATATCAATATCACTTGTGATATTCAGAATATCACAAGTGATATTTTGAATATCACTTGTGATTTTCATGTTACAAAATATTAGTTGAAAATCACTTGTGATGTTCAGGAATATCACTTGTGATGTTCAGGAATATCACTTGTGATATTCAAAAACATATGAAAAATGTCTGAAAATGGATAAAAACATTTAAAAACGGATGAAGATGTAAAAAAATGGACGAAAACGTAAGAAAAACGGAGAAATATGTATAAAAACGGATGAAAACATCTGAAAACAGACGAAAACATATAAAAATGGACGAAAACATATAAAAACGGTCGAAAACGTATGAAAACAGACGAAAACATATGAAAACGGACGAAAACGTATACAAACGGACGAAACGTATGAAAATGGATGAAAACGGACGAAAACAGATGAAAACATATCGGTCGTAAAACGTATAAAAATGGACAAAAATAGACGAAAAAGTAAGAAAATGGACGAATATGTATGAAGACGGACGAAAACATATGAAAACGTAAGAAAACGGACGAATACGTATGAAAACGGACGAAAACGTATGAAAATAGATGAATATTTATGAAAACGGACGAATATGTCTAAAAACGAATGAAAAAGTTAGAAAGTGAAAAAACGTAAATTAAATTAAAAAAAGTACTCGTAAATTTAAAATAAAAATGTGTATTTTCTTTAAAAGAAAGAAAAAAAAAAAGTGAAATTTAAAAAAAAAAAAAAAGAAAAAGAAAAAAAGGACAAAAAAAAGGCATGAAAAAAAAGAGAAAAAAAAAACGTGAAATTTTGTTTTTAAAATAATAGAAAAAAAAGTAGACAAAAGAAGGAAAAAATGCAACAAAAAAAATGCAAGAAAAAAAAAACGTAAATAAGAAGAGAAGAAAAAGACAAAAAAAGAAAAAAGAAAAATAAAAGTGAATAAAAAGAAAGACAAAAAGACAATAAAAAACATGGACTTAGATTATCTATTAAATCTTAGGTTAATCCTCACCATTAGATCAAACTAGATGGATGGTGGGGATTTGTCCCTCAGTTTATAACAAAAACTTAGTATGGAAAATAACTCACCTCGTATACTCATAACCTTAACTCCAATGGACCTTACTGTTAAAAAAATAAATAAAACTCCAATGGACCTTAAAGTGTTAAACTCATAAACCGTGCTCGGGCCAATTAAATTCGAGACAAAATCGTAACACTACACTACAACTATGACTATAGATATCTTGCTATTCGAGACAAAATCGTAACACTAAACACTACAACTATGACTAGAGATATCTTGCTGATAAAAAGTACTCCGGCTCATTTTTTTTTTGAAGAAACTGCGTTGACTGGCTGCAACTCTTGCTGTTGATTTTTTTTTGTAAGTATACTAATTTACTAAACAACATCAAACTTCACACAAACTATCTATAAAATCAAATATTAGTTTGCTAAACCAATTTTTATAGCAAAGTAATATTGTAATAGACATGAAACCCTTTTTAAACCAAAATAAACATGCTGATATATGACACTAAACCAGAACAAATTAAATCAAGATGTACCATACGCATTGAATCAGCCTAGCTAGCATCGACTAGTAATATCCGTCATCATCACCCAGATCGTCATTGTTGTAATATTCCACTTCATCATCATACTCAATACCCTTGCCGCATCCACAAGGTTCCTCCTCTTCTTCTTCTAGAGCATCGTCTTCTTCCTCATCTTCATCTTCATCTTCGTCGTCCTCTTCTTCATCATCGTCATCATCTTGATCATCCTGAGGCGCTCTATCCGTCGTCTCAAAGAAATCCAACCTCTGTAGGTGCGACTTTGGATCCCATCGGACCTTCTTATTCGATCTCACGCCTCACATTCACTTTCTTTGCAACTAGTTCTGCAGGAACATATTCATCAGTCATCTTTATAAAGTCCGAAAGTGCGCGTCGTTTTAAACCTCCATTCTTTTTGGCCCCATCTTCCAAATGATAAGAAGATGAAATCCAAAAGTTGTGCAAATCAAAACTCCATGACAATAAAGCCATGAATTCTTTATCTATATCTTTAAGATTAATAATAGGGTATTCTTTTATTTCAGGAAACATTATAAATGGTTCTTCTTGTTTGCGTGGATGTTGACCACCAACTCGTGTACGTCCTCTTCCTCCTCTCCACGCCATTGCAACACATATACCTAATTTTCTGTATTTTTTCGAATGAAAAATTATGACGGTGGCTTTGGTTTATATATGAGAATGATATATATTCTATTTATGGGAAGTACTATAAAAGGGTTTTTGTAATTGTCTTTAACTTATTGGGCTTATGGGCTTTAGAGAAAGGTTTTTTGATCTGATTTTAATTTGGGGTCTCTTTTGGTTTATGTCTTTAACTTATAAGTTAGATTATTTTGTATGCATCGTGAAACTTTGAATGAGTCCCAAAAATATAAAACTGAAACTTCTGTTCTTTTATCTCTTTTCCCTTATGAAAACCTGTAGGGAGGAGTTCAGTTAGCAATTCACATGAGCCATTAGATAACTGTTGCCAATGGAATGAATCTCAATTTTTTTATAAACAAATGCTTCAGTAATGGCATAGGCATTTTGAGTAGAATTTGGTTATTTTATCTATAATGACAAAGATGATAACCGCACCAATGCTACAACAAACGTTGTGTATAAAAGAAGTTCATGGATATGTATCTTTTTCCTTTTTCGATTATGACTCACGGAAACTTATTTTTTTTATTGTGAACATTGTATTAAGTTTAACGATATCTTAAAAACTATCCTACTAATTTTATCTTGAATAATTCTTGAAGCTAGCTGCCCAACGGGCGGGCCTGTAGCTATTTTTCTTATATTGTTGAATAGGCTCTGTAATTTTTTTCTTAAAAGTCACAATATGTCGAGTAGAGGTCCAAAGTCAGTCGAAGCCCAACATGAGTGATAATGAGATGGAAGTCATTATGGGATAGCCATAAGTTGTAGAATTTAATCATGGGCTTGTGGTCTAGTGGTAAAGGCTTAAGTAGTTAAGCGAGTCCAAGTGAGAGTAGTACCGGTTTGGGTTACCGACCGGGAAGTCTTCAGTTGGGAACCACAAGCTATAATGATATCAGGCGAATCGGGAATAAGAGTGAGGTTGGAAAGAGCAGCTGTGAGAAGCGGAAAAACCATCAAAAAACGACGCCTTCGATATAGTGATGAAATTGTGATACATAATCAATCTATTTGTTTTGTTCATTACTAAAGAATCCTATAAAATCTTTCTATTTATCCCCTAAGGAGATAAGAAGAAGTGGTGAATCATCAGACATTTATGCCTTTTCAAAGATACAGAACACCTGGAAGTCTGGAACTCATGATATATCCTTTTTAATACGAAGAGGTTGAGTCCTCAAGCCCAATGACCAGCCCAATAAGAATACCAAATCCATATAAAAAAGGAAAAGAAAAGAAAACCTTGCCCTGAAGATCAATGACAAGTGACAAACCAATCAAAGATATCTTTTTTTTGGACATATACAGTACCAATTAAGATATACAATCATTACTTCCTGATAAAATGATCTATATGTCTCTCTTAACAAAAGTTCTCCATTACTTGATCGACCTTAGTCTCCTTTTACTGATGACAATTTTGCAACCATAACCAGATTGTCGAGTTGCATTATTGATGTGGGTTTTGGTATGTTTAAATGATATCGACACAGTTAGGATCAAGAGACCACTCATTAAATTTCGAAAACACATCAACTATTTGGAAATGATAGAAAGACCGGCCTACTATAATGTGTCAAATTATGTCTAATCTGTTCATCGTTTCACATATGACACCTGAATTTTCTTAATTCTAAGCTTCACGTTTGAACTTGTTATGTAGGACATCATCTTGTTATCAGACATCGCTATAGTTATATGTCTTAAGCAGGTCAATCGTATATAAAGCTCTCTTTTCTACAATACCTACGTCTTTTACAAAGTTAACAACATAGTACATAGCTCTTTTGAAGCATAATATAATTATGTATTAGCCCGGCACCATTTAAAAAGTTATCGTCGTTTTTTTTTTTTTTTTTTTTTTTTTTTTTTTTGTCTCTCTCTAGTTTATGAAACTTGTATAGATATACATGAATGTATGATACTATATCAATAGGTCGGTCCCGCATTACACTCGTAAACAAAGAGAAAATTGCATGTAAACATGAATTATATGCATCATTATGTTAAGGGTTTTATCTAACTTGTGCCTTAGGGGCACAAGTTAAGCACAATATAAGTATATCAAAAGTACACAAGGATTCACATAAAATTACACTTGTCTGTACTTTTACGTCAATCTCTGTGTACTTTTTCGTGAGCCCCTGTATACTTTTGGTGTGCTTAACTTGTGCCTCTAGGGTACAAGTTAGAAAAACCCTTATGTTAAATATCTAATGTATGTATATATTGGACAAAGAAAAATTTGACCTCTTATATAAGGGGGTTGGCAGTGCACCCCTCACCTCAAAGCCCTTCACTCACTTACACCCAATCCCCTTATGCCACATCACTCTCCCACTTTCTCCTTCACTCACTCACTTTTTGTTGGCATCACACCCCTCACCCTTCACTCACTTCTTTATGCTCCAACGGTCATAAATTAAAGCTTGCAACGTATACTTTACAAGCGGTAAACCTTCCCGCTCCTAAGCCTTGCCGTGCGGTGGGAGAGCACCGGCGGCTGTGTTCCCGCACGGGAGCCACCCCGTGCCGTGCCTCCCCGCACCCAATGCCAAGCCTCTAAGGATACCCCGTTCAGCAGCACCACTGCACCAAGCAATCCTTATATACCCAAAAACTATCTTCTCTTACAGAAAGAAAACAAATGTGACCTACCCGTACAGAAAGAAATATATAGTAAAAAATAGAATAATAAGTACAGAAACACAAAATATAAAAGAAAAGAAAAAGATGAGATCATGGTCAAAAACACAATGTCGATAACAGAAGTGACTCAGACCGTCATGATCACAAGCCTCTGATCGATCTGAACCATCAAATATGCGGTCGTCAGTCTTTTGATTTGCCCACTTATTTCTTGTTTGCTTAATGGGTTCGTACGGATCAACAAGAGTGGCACTTATTATATGATGACGTTAACTGGTATGTCAGCCTTCCATCATTACCATACATATGTCACCTACTTGCCCAACACCAGACATGTATCAGTTACTACCATTTTAACTCTAGCTTGTTTGTGTTATACTAACGGTTATGTTGGTTAGTCAACTACTCCTATGAAAGAGATTTTTTTGATCCACTTGAACGTGCTTGAAAATATTTGATTTTTAGTATGTGGTATCAAGTAAGTCCGGTCAAAGGACCACAGTTACTAAAAAACATGGCACTCGATCGCCTACTAATGAACATGAAATGTACGTTTTGCTTAATTCGATAGGTTACCGAGTGGCATGGGTGTCACTAACTTTATAACTCAAATGGATTAGGTATAAAAACTCAAATCAAGAACATCCTAATTACCACAATCTTTTAGGCCATACTTTTTTATGATGGTATTTCAAGTTTAAGAAGCCTTTAATGACAAATTTGCAAAGTTGCTTTCAAAGTATACGAGGGTGAACAAGATACTGTAGAATAAGTCGCAGATAAATATAACTCGATCAGCTAGCTAGAATTAAAATTCGGACAAGACACATTTGAGCTTTTAATCCCCGAAGCAACGCGGGGAAAAAATTTCTAGCCAAACGTTATAATTGTTTTGTTAATTCACTTTTTAGTACATAGAATAGGAGTTTTAACAATGATATTACACTTAATACAAGAAAATGTTACATACTAAAGCAAATTGTGTCAAATTGAATACATTTAAACACACTTATCCCATCAAAATAATACGAGTACAACTTAACATATGCACAATTTAGCTAAGTATTACTAGTACCTACAATAGCAAAATTTGGCACTATATGCCTTTTAGATAACAACATAAAAACTTGCAAGATTTTTTTATAATAATTAAGTGAGCAAGTAAAGGGTAAAATGACCAAAGAACTTTTAGCCAATGTTTTGAAAACCGGGTTCGAAATCGACCCGGTCGAGTTACCAGGCACCGGGTCAACCGGTTCGACCGGTTCGACCGCCGGGTCAACCCGGTTTTCAATTTAGTATTATTTTATTTTTTTGACCGGGTCAACCGGTTCGACCGCCGGGTCAACCAGGTTTTTTATTAAATTTTTTTGAAAAAATGAAACCCGGCCAGGTTTCGAGAACCGCGTTGACCCGGGTCACTCAAAACCCGGCGGGTCACACCGGTTAACCCAGTTTTAGAAACCCGGGTTGTTTTGACCCGTTTTTTCGGCCGGAACCGGTTGAACCGGTTAACCCGGCCGGGTCGACCCGGGTTTCAAAACCTTGCTTTTAGCCAAACGGTATATATGAGAAATTCAACTCTTTGACCAAGTTAACTCTCCAACCAACCAACATGTTGTGTGTTTATGTCACGTTTGACAGAAATGCATGAGATTGACGTGTTTATGAGTTTGTGTGAGATTGTATATAGTATAAATAATTATAAACGAAACTAAAGGGTAAAATGAATTAGATAATTAAAATAAATGTTTTCGCAAAGCAAAAGGAAATCACTTTTAAAATAAGTTAGGTAAAAAGGTCAAAACATAATACTCCGTAATGAATACTAATTAAGATCAAAAAAGATAATCGAAAGATTGGAATCTTTCTAAAGAAGGAAAGTGTTCTCTGCAGTTGGCAAAGACTATCCATATTAAGAAATAACTGCAAGATCTTATATTTTTATGCAATGATTTTTAATATATTCTTGACTTATTCTTCTAATTTAACTATTATAAACCTCAACTATCTTAATTAAAAAAAAAAAAAAAAAAAAAAAAAAAGGCTCAAACAACACCAGTTAGTTACATTTGTCGTTCAAAAATTAAGATAAAGGAAAAAATGCGTCCTATTGAGACATGTATATGAAGAACATCAATCTCTTAAGAAACATGCATGTATGTGACTTGAGAAACATTTATGTTCAAAATTTTCAGCGACTTGTAATATGTGCCTAGACAGGTAGATGGTGACCGGTTAGCTAATTTTCACACTAAATGTATTAAGTAATTATTTTCTATACCAAATTAATGTAGCACCTAGTATCCAACTCTTAGTTTTAGAATATAAATTATCTTAAGTGTTTAATTTGTAAATTCTTATATTATACTATATAACATTCATTGAAGTAGAACTTAGAGCTGATAGTATGTGTTGCGAAGTCGCTGGTTCGAAGGTCGGCTTCTGAGAGGAGGATTACTCGAACGCAATGTGGAGCCATGACTCGAGTCGGCACTATTCACATGTCGAGCCGAGTCGACAGCTAGAGGGATTAAAATAAGAGTAAGAGGATTTTCCACTTAATTGCCACTTAATTTTTAGGGTTCACTGCATGTTGTACACCTGTATTCAATTCACGTTGTTTTTCTTACTGGTTTTTCGCTGAGCCGTCACTTAGTTTCTAGGGCTATTTGCATGTTTTACACATGTTTTCTAATGCAACGTTTCAAGAGATGTTATATAGCAAGGTTGGGTGTGAGACTTCTAGAACGATTAAAAGGGATTTGGTACAAAAGCAGGTGAGAAGCTCCATTTGGACGTTTTTTAAGTTATAAGTAGATGTTTTATTTTTAGCGGCTTTTAATTTATTACTTCATTAGTGTTGTATCAATGCCGCTTGTGGTTGTTGATAGGCCATCAGGTTATTCAGTGTTTAATCATTTGCTAGGGTTGCATTGTTAAGGGGACATATTCATATTCCAGGTGATTCTATATATATATATATTTTTTTTTGGATTTTGGTTATTTCAAGCTACTTTCTGACTGAAATATGAATCGAAAATTAAATCTTGAAAATGGGAATGACGAGCTTGAAGTACCTAATTGACATCTTAAAGTTGTTCAGTTACCTCAGCATGAATAGGAGAATAAAGCCTGTTTGAGGAAAGATCAGGATTGAAGTCTGATTTCCATATATATATATTAGTTTGTATGTTGTCAATGGATTTGTGGTTATGTGTTTGTGTTTGTTTAAGCTCTGTGATAAGTTTTATATGTTGCCACAAGTGCTGATTTTATACAGCATGCTACAAGTTGTGTTTTATGTGCCCATGATAATCTTTCAAAATTTCTCCTTACTTTGTATGCTATTGGTGGGCTTCTTAGGGTATGTTTGACATATAAGACTGTTGAGAGATTATATTTATTTATTTATTTATTTTAAATAAGTTACTTAAAAAATAATCTTTGTTTGGTAGACATAACTTATAAGAGATAAAAAAAAAAAAAAAAAAAAAAAAAAAAACTTTCATAATCTTTTAAAACCATAGGCTACTTCATGTAGCTTATAAAAATAATATCTTTTTATAATCTTCATCTACAGTTCCAACAACAGTAACTTTTGCCAAAATACACTTAATGTGTTTTTTTGTTTGTTTAAACTTTCTGATATCTTTCAGAGTGTGATACGTGGCCTGAGTGCTGATTTTATACACTTTGTATAATTTGTAGTCGCAAGTGCATCGTGATAACCTTTAAAGGTTGACATGTGGTGATAAATGTTGACTCATACGCTCTCTATTAGTTCTGGTCATATTTGCTTATTTCTAAAGCGTTACAAGCTATTTGTTGTTTGTGCAAAATGGTAGGATGGTTTGGTGCTAGATTCACTTGGCTTAGATATTTGGTAATTAGTGTTTTCTGATAGCTAGAAGATGTGTTTTATTTTGCTATGTATAATGATCATTGAAGTTTTGTTCTTTGGGCTTATGTAAAAATGGTTGGATAACAACCACTGTTATCATAAGCTGTGTTTTTATCTAGGTGTGGCAAACTACTAATGATGTAATCGAGTTGAAACTATTGTGTTATGTAAATTTATATCATACAAAAAAGAATTCTCGGAATGTAGGAATCTTTCTGACTATATTGTGTTGATTTATGTGACAACAGATTGTGTGATACTAGACTTTGAGAAGGGAAGTTGTGTACGATAGAAGGGACCATCGTGAAATGGGTAATGAGGCAGATAGGTTTATTGCAGGCATAAGAAAACTTAAAAAACCCATAAAGATTGGTTCTTATATCAGAACTCATGTTTTCATCCTGCCATTGATGTTGTTATCATGGGAATTTTGTGCATGCCCAGGCACACATTTTCGTTGCATAGATTAGCTGTAGCACAGGTATAAATTTTGTTTTTATCGCAAATACTTTACATTATTAAACATTAGTGTAAGGTAATATAGTTTTTTTTTTAACGCTTCATATGCTGTTTTTTAAAATCTAATTTAGATATTATTTTTTTGGCTATGATGAGCCGGTCAGCCGATTAGTATTAATATTGTCATGCCAAAAACTGTAACGCATAAAAGACTACCCATTCTTTGTGCCCAATTCGGTATTTGAGGCCAGGGATAGATATTTTTGTTCCAATTACTAATGGAATTTTTTTAGGGTATCCAAAAATGTCAGCTAGCCAGAGGATGAAAGAAATCGATGTAAAGGTAGCATTTTTGAACCATTTGCCTATTGCTATTACTTATGGTATTGTTTAGAAATTAGCACTTTTGTAATATTTCGTAGCTATTGCTGGTAGATTGTTTGTTGCTTTTAGTTAAATGTATGTGCTTAGTGTTTGGGGGTTGGAGATGAACGATGTATCTCTTTCTCTAATAAAATACAAAACTCCCTCAAAACTCTAGATTTTACATGTTTTCAAATAAATATAAAAAGAAAATAATGGTGATTATAAGCTAAATTAGTACATTATTTTACAATTTTTAATAAAGCGATTTCGTTGAGGTACATTATTAGCTGGTCTCATGGGAATTTTCCCCCCTCATTTGAGATCACCATGATTTCACTATGAATACACTAAGGTTCGTGTTTAAATAACAACTGTTATTTCTACACAAATTTAGCTCTAAGGTTTGACGTTAGCTTACTATTGGTTTCACCTTAACGCTACAACCAATACATTAGAACATCGGACATTATTTTAGGGTTATTCAGTTTACTGCATACTTCATAGGTTGTTTCCGTGTATCAAATTTGGATATTAGTTGCCTCGCTGCGATGTTTATGTCACCTAGTCAATCTTAATTTTGGTGTGGGAAAGACTGAACGACAGAAAATGTAACTGTGTTTTGTAACCAATTCAATATCTGAGCCACATCATAAATATCTTGTCTCTAATTACTGAGACATCGTTCATTTTTTATCCACGATACATCAAGTGGACATACTAATGTTGGAGTAGAGAGTGTAGAAGAAATCGATATAAATGTTCTCTATCATGCTTGCAAGGGGTAAGGAAATCGTTATCCAATCTTCTTAGTGAGATAAGCTTGCCTAGCACGCTTACTAGAAAACCTTTATATCGATTTTTTCCTTTGTCGTTACTCCAATGTTATTATGCACATTTTATATATCGTGTATGTTCTGTATATAACAAGATCAATGTCTTAGGTAACACGTATTTTGGTTTGGGCAACCTAATTATGGTCGGGTTGGCGTACAAATGGATTCTGCTCTGAAACAGAAGCTCTTGAGAAGCCTTTAGTTTGTTCTCTAGCTCGCTACACCAACTCAAGTACACTTTAATTTTATTTTTTTCTGTCATGTTTTGTGAAATTTCTAATGAGGGATTGTTTAATTAGCTGGCCAAATTTCCATGGTGCTAAATTGATTGAATAATACACAGTGGCATTTCCAATTATTTATTTTGACTATCACAATTTTTTTGTACTTCAATAACGGGGTGAAGGTTCATCTGAAATTTATGCAGGACTCTCAAATAATTAGGGCTTAAGCCGCTAAATTGCCTAACGATCCTAATGGTCATTGATGTGCTCAAATAAGTACTATATTTATACATCATTTATCTCATGTATATTTCTCGCTTATTATACTTTTATATGAAAATTGATGCTTAATTGCTTACATAATTATTTTTCAGTAATTATGTAGCAATATCGGAAAAACTCAGAAAACATTGGGACTTGATGTAACAATTCACATTTTCAGGTTAACTTCTATTCCCGAAAATTTCACTATTCATTTTTACTATTCACTTTTCCAAAATTTGATTTTTATTTCATATTCTCGTATGATAAATCATTTCCATGACAAAATAAAAGTTTGAAACTCATCAGATTATTTTCACGAAAGTTATTAAGGAACTACACGTTTTATGGTAAAACGTCATTAAAAAATCCTACGCACAACGAAACTCGACGGCGTTAATTTTCCCCGCATCAGAAAAATGTTTGATACACTCATGATTTATTTGAGAAGTAATCATGAATGAAAAAAATGACCTCGGCCGTGAGAAACAGGAATTTTGGTTTTTAAGCACTTTTACTTAGCCGTAACCTTAGCCTATACCTGCACCACGTTTCTAAGACAATTTGAATTTTCATATTTTTGGAAAAAGTCAACATATTTTTTCCTCCTCCTTTGACCAAAAATCATTCCTTGATTTTATAAATCATTCATTGATTTTTAGGCTTACGGTTTTATGTCTAAAAGACATTAAATACCAACCGACACTAGACTGAGCCCAGTCTAGATATTGTAAGTCATTTTAAATCATTATTATCATATTAGAAAAGTAACATTTTACTTTTCTCAATTCTACGCAATATTCGTACGTTTTACGTATTACGCGTTTTAGACCCGTGTTTCCAGTTTTAGCAGGGTTTGAGCACCCCAGTGGAACCTACCACTCATTTTATATTTTATTATGGAGTATATTGACAAGTTTAGTCATTCTTCCAAGTTTCACATTTTTAAGATACCCGGTTTTACGTTTAGTGGCTTAACAACTTACGGTTAGCGATTAACGGGACCAAAACTCACTCCATAAATCAAGATAATATCAAAATGACCAATCAAGTCATCCATATAACCATATGGACGAAATTTATGTACATCACCATGCATTGGTGGATTGGTGATGAGCCTTGAAAAGTTTTGTGGTCAAAATACTTACAAGTATAGAATTTCTAGGTTTCATGTGTTACATTTTGAACCATGTATTAGTATAAACCTAACCTCCTCATCCTAGTATAAATATAAGCTCATTCCTCTTCATTTTAATACCAAAAATCCAGCCATATGTATATTCCAAGAGAGATTCATCTTTAATTTCAAGCTACAAAGTTTATATCATTGTTGAAGCTCTTGTAAAGTTTTACATGATCCTTGTACTAGTTTTCTCATTCTTTTGGTGATCTTCCATCCACACAAGAAGTGTTCTAGTAGAGACTTCAAGTGCCTTCTCAAGTATTCACAAGTTGGTGTCAAGAGATTAGAGAAGTTGGAAGTTAAAGATCCTAGTTCAATCAAAGTCCAAATCCTTGTTCTTAATTTCCTTTCTTTAGAAAGTCCAAAGTTGTAAGCAAAACCTAATACACTTTCTTGCTCAATATCATTTTTATGCTTATCATATTTCATTCATACTATATATGGTCTTTGTGTTATGTTCATGATGTATAAAAACTTTTGAAACAAGTTATGGAAACCATATGTAGCTATATAGACATAAACAAGAAAACTAGTGACTTATATTGAGAACCACGACCAAAATAGAGTAACCATGATATGAAACACTTACCTACTGTTATAGAGGGCTTAAAATGGAAATCATAGCAATTTGAACCACCTAAAACGAGTACACGAGTCAAAAGTTATGGCCAAAAGAAGTTAGCGAAACCAAAACGCCGAATCTGCCAAAATAGCATTCTGATAAAAATCCGTATTTTTTCGAGGCCCTTCTGGTCCGATTCATCAAAAAGTTAAAACACGAAAGTTGTCCGGAACGACGTTTTCGTTCAGGTACAAAGAAGCTCGAGCACTGGAAACGCTTTTCGAGTGATATTTTTCTTCAAAATCTTAACAGCCCATTTTAAGACCAAATGACCAGGTAAAAAGTTATGATTAAATGAAACCAAGAGGTCTAATGACCTAAAGCCAAGACCACAACCATGGCTAAGGCCAAGGTTGAGTCTCAAGACCATGGAACAATGACCAAAGGTCATGGCAAGGCCATGACTAAATGACCATATAAACTTACTTAGGCGAAAACATGAGCTAAAGAGTTTGCGATAACTTAAACATGCAATTTGGATCTACTCCATCTAAAGAACCATGAGATCTTACCAGTAATTGTCATACAAGATTTAAAAAAAACTCATCCTAATAACAATCATCATGTAAAAGTAAACTTTCCTAAGTTTATTCAAATATTGGACATGTAACTTTTCGGATCAAAACTTATATGTATATATATTTTATCAAATACTACAATAATAGGGAGCCTCATGTGAGGAGTTCATTAAGTAAGCCGTCGAGATGAGTTGTGGATTTACGAATTAAAGTGTCCTGGCTCCTCGAACGTTTACTACATGACTTCTGAATTATGTCGGTCCGAACGGTAGTAAGCGATATATAAACTATACATGTTTCATAAACCATTTCTTTTTAAAGACTTACACTATACTAAGTACTACATCATGGACTAAATGCAAGACATATATAGGAAATTCTTCATATTCTTTACTCCAATCCTAAATTGCAACATTCTATTATAGGTTGCTTGTAGAAACCTTCGCGATTCGACCATCACATTCACTTCTTGCTATATAACTTAAGGTGAGTTCATAGCCCCACTTTCCATTACTTAATTGTTTTACAAACCCTTGGGGGGAATACATGCTATCATTTTTCAACTGAACACAATGCTTTTCAATTGTATGCTTGCCTGATTGTTTTATTATCACTAAGTACTATCCTTGCTAAAACCAATATCCCTTATTATGAACCATTTAATCACTAGTAATAGTGAGCGCGAATATTGTGAATAGGCCTATTGGGATTGACGAATCCCATTTGTATTGACTAAGTTCAAACAAATGCACTAATATTTGAGATTTAGGCATGTCAGCAAAATACCTACCGGGATAACTCCGCCGATTGATATTGGTACCCGTTAACGTTTTGGTGTCATAATCTTAGTGTATAATACGTTTTATGGGCGTATAATAACGTAGCCCATCATTTTGTTTTCCAACCATGAGTATGAGTCTAATTAACTCATACTACCAACATATTGTGTTCAACCCTTAAACAAACTCTATGAATATCACTCAACCTTTGTGTTGACCTCTTAAGCATGTATTTCAGGTCCATGACGATCAAAGATGGCACGGAAGGGCACGGATATTCAAGAGGGCTATAAATTTTATTATCATTCAAAAACTCATTTAATGTAAATTGTAAACATGGAACCATTTGGGACCTCATTTTGTAATCTCTGATATTTATATAATTTGAATGATAAACCTTTTAAAACGACTCAATTAGAGTTCGTTTTCTATTATTGTGACTGTTGTGCCGTCGAGTAACACCCAGTTCGAATTCCGCTGCATCCATGAATTGGGAGTGTTACACTTGAAGCTTAAATGGAAGAATTTTTCAAACACAGCAAAAGCATCCACATTTTGGTGATACACCGTATAAATTGCTTAGAAGAATTCAATGATGAATCGTACTCAGAATAATACAACGTATTTAACTCTAACAATACGCGATATATAAGCCCCTGCTGTCAAAGCCCGGGTCAACTGAAAAAGAATACAACGTATTATACTTTGACAATACGCCGTGTAGTATATCTTATCCCTATTCCAATGAAATCGTGAATTGAAGGTGTACGTCGTATTAAACTTTGGCAATACGCCGTATTTAAAGAAGACCAACGAATAAACTCTATTCTTAGACCTTACTCAAGATATCTTGAATACGGCGTATTGGACCTCAATACGCCGTATCAACGCGTCAGACAGAAGAATATAAATAAGAGCCCAAATCTCGTTTTATAAACATACCTTCTCAATACCATATGATCCTTAGAGCATTAGAACACTAGGATAATAGCAGGAAGTGAAGAGATTAAATGAAGAAGGTCCCGTATCATCACATGAAGAATAATCGTTCGGTTTGCTACTGAGATTATGGGCTAACACCCTTAAGTGTTAGCCATGTTATGAATACTATGTTTATTTGATTCCATTTATTTCGATTTAACAAATTTACGTTGGATAGTTTATATGTTTATCGTTCAAATAATATGTTTATTTACTTGTTTATTTTTGGATGTCTGTTATCTAGATTATCATCTTGTAGGTCTTTATCTATAAACTGGTAATCCGTATCGTAGTAGTAGGTATTTGTGATAACGCCCATTTCATGAATGGTTACCATTAGGACTAGTGGCGGATTGAATCCTTAGGTTAGACAAAAAATGACTAAAACATGTAACTTAACATAGTGCTCTCTGAGAGGTTACAGCAGATAAATTAATACCACTTTATGCGTGACTGTAATGGTTAGCTCCATAAGTTACTTGAGGGCTAGGGATTACTTTCATAGAGCTAGGTAACCGTGACCATATGGCCTAGTGAAAGATTGATAGGAAATGTATTCATAAAAGCCGACTCCATGGGCCCTAAGTTTCTGTCTACATTTCATGTTCACCAATGTAAGTAATTAGATCATTACACTTATACGTGAATCTATTAAATATGGTAGGATTAACATAGCTAGCACTTCCTTCTTAATATGATCACAATCGTAGTTTAATAGTTTAATTTCATTATTGTTTTTGTAGTCTAATTAATTAAAATCGTGTCAATCTCGCATATTAAAAACCTCCTTTAATATGTAAAAAGTTCATTAGGTTAGCTTTTAAGTTCATCTACTCATTGAGAACGTCCGTACTTACCAAACTAGCTTGGATTGATCGGGTACACTGCCTATAAATGCTAGTTTATTAGGTTAAGTCGGCTATTATAAATTTAAAACAAGATTTATAACATTAGTCATTATGTTATATTTTTTAGGTAAAAGGTTTCTACACCTGGTAAATATATAACTCCAAAAAATGTTTAAGTACATATGATGCGGGTGAATCCTCCCGTTACATAGGCAGTAAAGCTAGCTTACATAACAAAGCACTACAATTCCTAAACAAAGGAAACATACTACTAAACTCTAGAACACATTTGCTAGAATTACTTACTTGTAATTTAGGGATAATCAGCTTTGAATGCGGAAATGGCATGCTATCAACACTTTGAGCCAAAATTTAAGTGGCGTTGTTGTATGACGTTTAAAGGAGAATTTTCGTTATGAAGTTGTCCGGATATTATCAGAGGGGATTAAGCTATAATGGCCACTTGCACTTAAATACTCTAAGCAGTTATTCCGTATAATACCAACAACAAATTAATAAACAACGATTTTGTGTAACTTTATATGTATCTTATCAGAAAAATAGGTGGTTTAGTAATTCAATAACAATTGTTTTCTCTTATAGTTTTCTAACAGTCACGTATGGTTAGATCTTTTATCATAACTGTATTTATGTTTTGTTTATTTTCAATGGATAAAAAGGTCGCTACTTTGTTTACAAGCACTTCCTAAAAACAAGTTACAATTCACAGCCTCCCCTTTTTTTGTCTCCAAAAATCAAATGTCGGTTCCATTTTAAGTGACGGCTTCGCTACAGTACGGACCCATTTAGGCCAAGTTACTTAGCATTTTTAGACCAAAAATAGTTAAAAAAAAGATGGATCGGGTACTGTTTCGAAGCCATCAATACATAAGCCAAGCTAAATGTACCCCGTCTAAGCTCACTTCTTCCCGTCAAAAATTTGGTCTTTCAACACATATAATACTATCATATACAAATGCTCCATTGCAATGTGCGGGTTGAAATTCTTGTTAAATAAGCATATAATATTTTATTGTAATTTATTTGCTCGGCCCAGCTTCATGCTAGTGCGTTTCTAATATATTGCAACAATATTCAACTCTCGATCTGTTATAGTTTGCTAGTGCGGAAGATATTATTAGGACTTACGAGTAACTAGTAGCAAATCCGTTATAAAATTGTATCAAACTGGAGTACTGGACATTCCCATGTTAGGTTTTCATACAAGGTTTCTCTCTCTCCCTCTATTTCATGAGATAAGGTAACTGATAAGGACACAATCCAGAGAGTACTTTCTATCTTTTCTGGAATGATACAAGTTTAACAACACATCAAAGCATAGTAGCATACACATTAATCAAACAAAAGTGCTCCCCCAAAACATAAAAGAAAACACACAAAAAGCACAAAGGAAAGACTTATACCCAAGATCTCAAAGGAAGACAAAAACAACAGAAATTCTTAAAGGTGTAAGCCATAAAGTTTCATATGTTTATGAAGACAACATATATATGATCATGTCCGACGATGATCAACAACATGAATGCTGTTTGTTCTTTGTCTCTTAGCACTCCCAGAAGTTGATTCATGATCCCCATTTGTTTTCTCCATCACTGCTTTGAATGCTTCTTGAATCATGTTTACCGAGTAATTTGTAGTACTATCGTTGTTGTTCGGATCTTGATCTCCTGTAATGAACAATACATTCTTCACACGTCCTCCAAGTGTTGTAATCTCGGCTTTTAGTGTTCTTAGGTGAAGTGCTTTTAGGGTTTTGATGAGGTCTGGTAAAAGATCTGAGCGGTCCTCACAACACAACGATGCTCGGATGACTAAATTTCCATCTTCATCCGACGTATTGTCAATGATCAACTCGTCAGTCTCTGTAGGGACCGGACTTTGTTCAGCTATTATTGAAGTTTGACGCTTGAGCTCTTTCAAGTGTTGTATTACTTCAGCTAGCAACGAAGCTTTGTCCGTCTATGTCAAATTATAAAAATAAGAATGAGACAATTTGATTAAACCAAATAAGGATAATGCACAAACATTATATATTATAATGGTCTATATACATTTTCTAATATTAAATCTTGATCATAAACCGAGTATGTCTTGGACTACATCTTTGTTTTTGTCTGAAACATATGAAAAACCATACTGATCAAAGATTGAACTTTTTATGTTTGTACGATGTATGTATGATGTGATGGAAGATAATTCCAATAATTGAACATGAATAGTCAAGCATGATCCTTTGAATCGTTAACTCAAAGATTTATAATGCCTTAAATTCCTCACATATATCTACCAACTCAAACAAATGCATAATCATTCGATGCACACCATAAGAGTAATAGTTAAGGAAAACATAAAGATAAACTTACTTGAAGAACTAAAAATTTGCTCTACCAGAAGGTTACAATTATTTAGTGTACTTGTACTTAGTGTCATAGGAACCTTCAATAATCTTGTTTTCCCGGATTCCTCAAGAATATTATCGTAAATTTCTTATAAATATACGGGTATATATACTTCAGAAAATAATTGTACTGCAAAAATCCGGTATGAGATTTATCTCAAGTAAATTTTAGTGTTTTTCTTTCCAAAAATGACCAAGGGTCTTGTGATAGCTGAACATTAACTGTAGATCTACGGATCAAATACCATCAAACTAAACTGATTACACAAGAAGTATAATTCTAAAGTTCATCATTATTTCTTGTTAAGTATCATTTTATGTTATAACAAACTAATCAAGTTCGACGTAAATAAAGATCTGAATCTTTAGTTTCATGCAAACTAATTAACATTATATATAGTGATAGGTGGAACATCTTTTAAGATTTTTATTTTTGTGATTATATTAAGAAGACTTACTTTGGTGGTGCTAGGAAGTATGCTACGGAGTTTAGCTAGATGATTGTTGATTCGCTCTCTACGTCGTCTTTCTGCTTCGCTATGGCTCTTTGAAGCAGCTAAAGCTTTAGCATCCATGATCTCTTGAGCAGTCATTTTGCCCATTTCTGCTTGTAGCCCAAACGGCATAGACCCTGGCTGAACCATTTGGCCGAGTGTCTCGGATATGAGCCTCAAATGATGGTCTGATGAGGAGGTACTACCCTCATATGCAAACTGCAAGCCACTAGGGACTCTCCTATTAACCAAACCACCATAGGACGAAGTTAGTGATGACGGAGGAGGTGGTGGAGGGAATATATAGTTTCCGTGGTCAGTAAATGGAAGATCGGTGCAGGGGGTATTGTGATGGTTAAATACTTGAGGTATGATCCATGATTGTTGTTGTGGGTGCAAGATAGGTGAGACTTCTGATGATGATGTGCATGAATAATCAACAATACCCATATTTTGATGTTGAATTTGTGGAATAATAAGTGATGGATGTTCTTGATGATGATCACCTTCTTCTTGTAGTTGTTCTTCTTCTACTAGTTGTTGTTCTTCTCTCTTAGAACACATAAATAAATACTTAGAAGAACAACTTTGGTGGGATATAAATAGGAAAAAAAGAATGTTGTAACAAAAGTGTTAAATAAACCTTCTCTGGTAATAGTGAAAGCTAGGCATTAATCACATCACCTTTCTCTGTATAAAAACCTTGTTCTTTTAATGATCACTTTCTCTCTTGGAAATGTCAGGTTTTGTGTGAGTGTGAGTGGGATGGGATGGCATGGCATGACCCTTTTGATACTTGGAATAATCAAGTAAAGAAAAAACACTTTCTTGTTTGTGCTGTAAGTTTGCGGTGATCTTTTTAGGGTTTCCTTTTTGTTTTTCTCTCACCTCTCATGAGGGAGTGACCGCTTGTACCTTTCCTTTCTTCTTACGACATAAACTTTTTAATTTCAACTTTTAGTCACAACTTAAAGACAAATATGTAAGTGTACAAATGTATAGTAGACAACTTATTGACTATCCATATATCCGTGTGAGGAAATGTAAGTGACATTTATTGAACTATATATATATCGAAAGGGTGTTGGGATAGTCATTAATCGGGTTCATGTATAATACTATCTCAACAAAAACTATATAAAATGCTAAAATGCATTTTATTTGTCTTCAAAACTTACCCAAATATACTTAGATCCGTCAAAGTGCAAAGATAAAAAAATTTAATTCATTAAACAAGCCCGTTTGCAACGTGTGTCAGTCGAGGACCAATGTTTGAGTGCGACGACGATACGTTGTGGTAGGATTTGATACTATATGCACGACGCAATTGTGTATGATCCTAGCATCCACACAGTAATAACACACCACTAGTTGTCATTTGATAACACACATATACAATGTAACATGAATAATATTCAAGAAGCGAAAATAGCTCAAACAGATAATGACCATGGTGAAGTCGAATGAGTAACATTGTTGAACATTAAGCATCATAACATCCCATAATGTGGTCCCTCAATTTCATAAACCAAAAGCGACCATTTAGAACATCCAATAATTCGTACAGCAATTAACTTTAGACATATGTTAGTGTTTTGACTAGCAATTGTGACATATGCTCTTGTGATACGGACGAAGCACTCATGTCTAACAGAAATAATGACGTACAAACTTCGTTTGGTGATGTGTAGTATCATATGATAAGATATGCATTTTCATTATTATTATTTTATTTTATTTGAATGACTGGAATTTATTAAAACTAGCAATAAGCTAGAAAAAATTACAAATTAATACAATTGAGATTTTTTAACTTACTACCCAATTGATTTTAAACTTACAACAATTAGAACACATGTAAGACAAATGCACAACATCGTCAAATAAAAGCTCTCGCCTTGGTTGCTTGGATCCGAACAGAAGTTGGTTTCTAAATCATCAAATAAGCTACCACATGATGTAGTAAATATCTTCAAGGAACATCTTCAAATGTTTAGGCAAACGGGTGTTGACTAGCCGATTAATCCACTCACCATAACAGTTGATAGAAGTATCGATCTTCGAGCTCCCACCAACGCATGACTTTGCTCCTAACTTGATGAGCTAAAGGACATGAGAAGAAACTATTGGACGTAGATTCCACAGACAAGTTGCAAAGAGGACATAAAATCTTTGGTATGTCAATTACTCTAATAATTTTATATGACACAAATATCTCGTTGCCTGTTTATTGATCATTCATAAAAGGTTAAAATAAGTGGAAAAACATTGACCACCTGGTGTCGGCTAACCATTCTCCAAGGACCAGCTTCAACGACTTGTCTACTGATTATTAAGCTAAATTACTGCCTAATAAAGTAACGAATAGCAAGAACTAATTAAAACATGCATGCATACCATTATTTTTTTTCTTTTTCTTTTTACTATTGAGAATAGTAAGTATATGTATGTTGCTTAAAGATTGGTTCAAAGAGTATTATTACACCGTGCGAGCATTGTGATTGGGGGGGAACACAGTGAAAACACGAGGCACATTTTGTCGACCCACCAAAGACAAGAAAGATTAAAAGCACATACGACTCTAATGATGGAAGACCCCAACTCATGCTACGCCTTTTATTTACCCTTTTTTGGATTGTGGCTTGCAGCGCCTAGTTAAAATTTAAAGTGACTTTTACTTGAAAAGAGTAACCATCTTAACGTAATTGATATGTGTGGTTACATATTAAAGTTATTTATTACATTGGCTTGAATATTTAATCCTATTGTATTACTTTCATTTTTTATTTTTGAAAAAATTACACGGATGGTCCTTGTGGTTTACAGATTCCATGTTTAGTCCTTATTTCATTTTAATTACACCAGAGATACCTATTTTTGAAACTTGTCACACATTTAGTCCCTAATTTGGATAGGCCGTTAGTTTATCCGTTAAGTTATTTGCACTGTTAGTCCTCCGTTAATATTTTTTGCACCGTTAGTCCTCATTTTCTAAAAAAGTCATCTTTTTTGAACCGTTAGTCCATCCGTTAATATTTTGCACCGTTGTCAATCTTTTTACGTTTTCGTCTATTTTTTGACGTTCCCGTCCGTTTTTTTAACGTTTTCGTTCATTTTTTTTTACCTTTTTGTCCATCTTTTTACGTTTTTGTCTATTTTTTTACGTTCTCATCCGTTTTTTTTGATGTTTTCGTCCATTTTTTTTATATTTTCTTCCGTTTTTTTACGTTTTTGTCCATTTTTTTATGTTCTCATCCATTTTTTTAACGTTTTCGTATGTATTTTTACGTTTTTGTCAATCTTTTTACGTTTTCGTCCATTTTTTTACGTTCTCGTCCAATTTTTAACGTTTTCATCCATTTTTTACGTTTTCAGTCGCTTTTTTACGTTTTGGTCTGCTTGCTTATGTTTTTATCTGTTTTCGTCAATTTCTTAAGTTTTCGCTTGTTTTTTTTGATTAGGTAAGTATACTAAAAGAAAACTTGACATTTGATAAAAATGTTTCTGTATCAATTCTAAATCATGATTTTGACCCCTTTTTTTAATCCGAATCATCAAAAGTGTAAAGAACGAAAGTTACCCGGAATGATGTTTTACATCAAGACTCACGAGATTTTAACCTGAAAAATGCAAAACAAGGGCTGTTTACTACAAAAAATTAAGCCATTTTCGTTCGTTATCATTCGTTTGTTATATATCAAATCAGGCTCACCAGCCAGTGTATATGTCTTAGCGGAGAAAACTATATGAACATCTTTACGTTTTCGTCCGTTTTCCTCACATTTTTATCTGTTTTTGTCCATTTTTACATGTTTCGTTTGTTTTTTTTTTCACAATTTCACACATTTAATCCGTTTTTATTCGTTTTCATCTAATTTTTCAAATAAGTTTGATGATTTACACAAGTACAAAATTTACAAGAGTTTATAAATTATAAATTTGGTAAAAAATGGCTTAAGTTTTGGTAGTAAACAATCCTTGTTTTACATTTTCTGGTTAAAATCCCACGATTCTTGATGTTAAATATTATTCCGGACAACTTTCGTGTTTTACACTTTTGATGATTCAGACTAGACAGGGGTCAAAATCGTAATTTAAAATCGACACAAAAACATTTTTATCAAATATCAAATTTTCTTTTAGTATACTTACTTAATCACAAAAAAATAGGCGAAAACGTAATAAAAGGGCGAAAACCGATAAAAACATAAGAAAACTGGTGAAAACGTAAAAAAACGAATGAAAACGTAAAAAAACGGATAAAAATATAAAAAAAAACAGATGAAAACGTAAAAAAGGGACGAAAACGTAAAAAAGCGGACTAAAACGTAAAAAAGCAGATGAAAATGTTAAAAAAAATGGACGAGAACGTAAAAAAATGGACAAAAACATAAAAAGATGGACAAAAACGTAAAAAAAATGGACGAAAACGTTAAAAAAATGGACGAGAACGTTAAAAAACGGACGAAAACGTAAAAATATTGACAACGGTGCAAAATATTAACGGATGGACTAAGGGTGCAAAAAATGAGAACCTTTTTAGAAAATGAGGATTAACGATGCAAAAAATATTAACGGATGACTAACGGTGTAAATAACTTAACGGATAAACTAACGGTCCTTCCAAATTAGGGACTAAATGTATGGCAAGTTTCAAAAATTGGTATCTCTGGTGTAATTAAAATGAGTTAGGGATTAAACATGAAATCTGTGTAAACCACAAGTACCATCCGTGTAATTTTTTCTTTATTTTTTTTTACAAAGACTGCTCGAGTCATATTTGGTGACCTGACTTTTTTATATTTTTTGAGTCTGGTGATCAGTTATGTCATGGCATTGGAAAATAACTGAAGGCATATTAATCGTTTGTAATTAGTCAGCATTAGAAGGACTAATATATAATCTTGAAAAACCAATAACTATCAATATTGAAAGTGAAGCTCTTTTTGACAAATAACCTATGATAACCTAAATAGTTAACTGGTTAATTATATTACATAAAGAAAAAAAAAAATACAGTACAAAGTAAGATAATTGATGAATTCTTCTGCTTGAAGTTACTGCTTTCATGATGCATTATTTTTCCATGAAACGGAACACGATCATGAATTAACATGAGTATTAATTATCATGTTATGAACTATGGGATTTAAAATAAGTAGAGTGTTATTGTAGTAAAACTAATGAAAAGATTAAAGTTCTTCCATCAGAATAAAAAGATTCATATGATCATATATAACAAATTAACTAAGATAATTTTTTTGACGTTTATAAGTTATGTAGATACGTAGAAGGGGTGAATACGTACTTTTCAACTTATTTTAGGTTTTTTTGGGTAAATGGTTTCCCCGGTAAATGTATTACACAAAAAATCGTTGGAATACAAAAGGTGTAGGTGAAGTCCTACAACCCAGCCCGTTACATGGGCAATAAGAATGCACCGTAGTGCAACAAACCAAACGGCATGAGAATATAAAGCCAAACTATGCAAAAGCTTACAACAAGTTACTAACCAAACCACTAATAAAGAATGACACAACCATTCTTATTACTAACAAAGAAAGAAGCAGCAACCAACTTTCTAGCAACCAACTTTCTAGACAGCCAATAGCAGGCTGGGAACTCACCAACCAAATAGCCACTCCATCCCCATAGCTGATATGAATAGGCCACACAATAGCTCCGGTTCACTTGAGTCTTAAATCCGACGTTGAAGCCAATTCCAAATAGCCTTCGCGGCTAACTTCCATAAAGATAAACAAAGAGTCAATACTTGTAGGAGATTTGTAATATGCATTCCATATATCCAAACACATGCACAATACCAACCAGGGCCTAGAGTATGCATAATCAGACCTCACCCCTCTAGCAACTCACGAACCAATCCCTAAAATGCATGAAACCCTAATAGCAGTAAGGGTCTTGCTAATAACAACGGCTGAAACAAGCCATGCCTCTAATCGAATCCATAAGAATAAGATTCGAAAACATGATTGTATAAATTAATCAAACAGATCAATCAATCCAAATCCCTAAAACAAAAATTGATAGGGTTCCAATAGCAGCAAAACATGACGTCCCACCACAATAATCAGCTACAGGATAAAGAAGGTGTCAATAGACAAAGCATTCCGGCCGTAAACCAATAAAATCCTCAAGAAAACTCAAAACGAAATTGTTTAAGCCCCTAAGAACGATCATGTATGATAGATATAGGAGTAATGAACAAGAGGAATCGAGTGATATGGAATAAACAGTTAGAGATTTGATGGCGACCGAAATCTCCTTTTTCTCTCCCAAGGGGAGAGAAAAAACCCTGACAAAAATATGCGACTTATTTTAGGTTTAAGTAAGTTAAGTCTCAAGTTCGCACAAAAGTGTGTGAGCAATCAACTAATATAACATGTATGTAAAGAGTTAAGGAAAGAGAGACAAACACAACTGATTGTACAAATAAAGGCACCATCACGCCTTAAAGATGATTGTTGATATAAATAATGTATGAAAACGTTATTTATATTTTTCGATATCTCTATATTTTGACGATCACAAAATGTAAACTCATCAATCGAAAGATTACTACGTAAACAAGTATTAAGCTAGTTTATATCATTATATCCAACTCAATCACTTAAGGTATGGATAAACAAGTGCTTAATACATCTCATGATCAAAGGGGTATTTAATTAATTAATACAAAGTTTATTTAATTATATAAACATATTATATATTTTTGGAAAACACTTTTGGTAATAAAGAAAAATGTTTTAATCATACTAAATATATGATTTCAAATTTTTAACCAAAATCAGTTAGTTTTTCACCAAATAAACTTTTCCCACTAAAAGACAAGTTTTCTGGCCATTACAGCTGGGCGGCCCCCTTAATTATAAGGGGCGGTCCCCTTAATTTTAAGGGGGCCGGCCATGATTTAAGGGGACCGGCCAGGCTCCTTTGTCAGAAATTGTCAGAATTTTTCTCCTATAAATACCACCTTAATTCTGGAATTTTGCCTCACCTTTTGCACGAAATTTTCAGATCTCAAACCCTCTAAACATCCTCCAAAACCCTTTGATCATTTTTATATTAATCTTTGTTTCAAGTGATTCAATCCCTTCTCATCCATCCTCATCCAAAGTGCAAAAGAAGAACACTCCTTCTACAACTAAGTTCAAGAACTATTGAAGAGTAGTTGTGCATAGTGTATATATATAATTTGTAAAGTTGTGTTGTGTTTGTAATAAGTAGTTTAGAAGATATAGAAGTTGTGTAGGAAGTAGAAGTCGATTAGTAGTGAAGTAGGGTAGTTGTGAAGAAGATAGGTGTGAAGTAGATTGAAGTGAAGAAGATAGGTGTGAAGAAGAAAGGTGTGAAGTAAATAGGTGTGAAGAAGTTGTGTAGAAGTTGTGATCAAGTTGTGACGTAGTTGTGGTGTGTAAATTGGTATGTAAGGTTTTCTCCGCCATAAGGGAGTTTGTTGACATAGTGAAGAAAACTCTCGAGTAGGTGACTCGGGGAGTGGAGTAGGAACAAGGAAGGTGACCTTGTAGCCGAACCACTATAAATCCTTGTGTTGTGGTTTGATCTCTCCAACTCTTTTCATTACTTACTTATTTACCTATACTATATTAGCTTAGTTAGTTAGGTACTATATAATTGTTCATATAGTGCAAGTATTGAGATCACATAAACTAGAATCAAAGTTTTTAAAACAAACTTGTTTTTATAAATTTTAAAAGGATGTAAAACTATTCAACCCCCCCTTCTAGTTTTCCACAATGATGATCGAAGAATTAGGGGTTGTGCGATGGCTTGCCAAGCTTGAAGTAACCTCTAATAATACAAATAGAAACACTATGTTAAGTGATGCGCATGGGTTGGACCCTATGAATCACCTCCGGCGTGAGAGTAAGTGTCTGTTATAACAGTATAAGTGAGTAAAATATGTGTTGAGAGCATGATCAAACCTCTATGACCTACGAAACTATTTTTAGATGGTGAAAATAGGCTTAAGCAGGCTCTGCACGAAATCCGAAGATCATGGGGGTGTCTCATGACTTTAGGTGATGATTGGGTTAGTGTACCACATTCTCTATCTTGGCAGGAAACCCTTGATAGGGAGGAGATCATGGGTATTGACTTGGTCCAGGACTACCTTCGTGTTGCTGCTTTGAAGGAAACACCTCGGAAGGTATTAGAGCTTCGGTCGGAGGATTCCCATACCGGTAATCATTACTTGGGAATGATTTTACGCTAAATCAAACTTTCAGAGGTTAGCCCAAGTCTTTCTGTAGTATCCGAGTATGCTCGAAGGGGAGGTCTTCGAGCTTTTCATAATCAAGCCTTCAGTCGAAAGTCATGCATATACATTGATGAGTCTAGTATTATACATATTTATACCCCGATATTATCTAAATTATATAGTGAAATATCCTTATTTGTAGAACTTTTGTCACTTAATACATGAATGAACATGCAGGACTAAGGTTTGAAGGAAAGATACGAAGAAGACGTTAAACTAATGACTTTGAGGAACTTAAGAGAATAACACATAGTATGGACAAAAGCACGCCAATCTTATGGAAGAAGCGCGCCGCTTACGGGCACCCTTGGTCAACTATGTAACTATGAGTCAAACATTGAAGTATGCCAGTCTTATGTTACAAGAATGCCAGTTACGTGAAAGAAGCCCGCTGGTTTTATATCGGCTGTGCGACATACTTCCCTTGGTAGTTATACTTCTTTAATGAGATACATCAATGATAAGGACGATCATTTGCTTATCATTACTCACCAAGGACATGCTAGGGCTACATTTTCACTATAAATAGGAGCTCAATTCGGAGTCTAAACACACAACAATCAAGAATAACTTTCTTGATCAAAAAGGAAGATTAGGAGTGGTTTCTAAGCAAGAACCACTTGCTAAGGAGAATTAGGAGCAGAAATACCAGTGGAGGATCATTGTGAACCTAGACATACTTGTAACTTCGGTATAAACTCATTTAAATATGATTACAACACTTGTTTAATTTGATTGCTTTGTTATGAATATGTAGTAGTACCTTTATGTTTGTTGAAGGCATTGATGCCATGAGTTAACAAGAGATTCGCATTATGAATTCTAAATCTATTACATGTGTATTTGATATGTTATTGTTTACTTTATTACCATTTGTCTTGATTGGTCATTACAATTGTTTAAAGTTCAAAAGATGTAATTGTGTTAATTACATTATGAATCGTCTGTCTATAATGAGTCATTGCTATTCTTGTGAGAATTGGATAGTAAAGCAAATGTTAACCTGGACTATAACATGTTTAAGGGCTAGTCTCACGTCTAATGACTTGACTAGAGGAAATATATACTTAATACTTCATACATGGACCATACTTTATGCACTTTATGTATCTAGGATCATAGGCCGAAAGGAGATCTTTTTGCATGAGGTAGATATACTAGTTTACATGACGACTCTTCATGCTTTAGTTCTATGCTTTGTCCATGTACTTTCTATGCTGCAAATACTTGTTTATCTTACGTGCTCAGCCTTGGACAAACATAATCTTAAATTAATTTGGCAAAACATTTCAAAAATCTTAAATCCAACAAAAATGGTTAGTGATAAGTGACAATCATTGGAATCTAATTTTGTTATTCAAAACTGATAAAAGAAACAATCACCTCCCTTGGGACGACTTGGTCTTACCTAAAACCTTTACTATAAATGGGGGTTATACTTTTACCCTTGTGTTTTGTGTATTAAGGATTCGGTAGAACTTGTTATATAAATTTAAAGCTTTCGAAATACATCAAAGTTTTTGGCGCCGCCACTGGGAGGATATTTTGATTTATTTTGTTAGTTTTTGATTAAAATGTTTGTTGATACTAAGTTTTCTTGCAAAAATTTGGAATAATTTCATCTCTAAGATAAAAGGCACGATGGGTTTTAAAACCTAAAGCTGCCATACTTTTCACACGGTTGGAAAAACAGTTGGATTTGATTTCAAAAAACCCCCTAAAACAAACGTGTAAAATGCTTTTTCCAGGTTTTGATAACATAGTATTCATGTTTCTTTTGTTTTTAATATATAAGTTATTGCATAAGTATAAAATGTACATTAAAATGAAAAGTACAAAAATATTTTGTTCTTAAATTTTAATTATTTGTTTGCAAATACTATACTAGATTGCTCTTATGAATGAAATGTTGATTGCAGTATGTTTTTGACTCTTATCTGAATTTATAGGCAATTATATCTCTATTGATCAACTGTCAAAACCCAGAAATACGCCGGTTTTACTTCTATGACCGCCGTACTTTTCTTAAAATACGCCGCACTTATTTGAAAAAACCTTCACAGAGGACTTGTTTCTCTTTGTGATAATAAAATAGATTCGTATCTTGACATGTATAAGTTATATGAGATTATTGGAGTATGATTATGTGCTTATAACTTATTTGACTAATCCATTAATGTTTCATTTGATGTTTGTGCCCCTTTTAGCTATTTTAGCCATGGATCACAACAATAGGCTAGGAAAGAAGTTAGACTTGGAGAATAGCTGTGGATGGCTGTATAAATTGGAAAGTATAGGAGAGAACAATGTTTCAGAATCAAACACAGTTGAAAGTGGTTTGGAAAATGAGCAATGGGTGCATACTGATGAGTGCTCAAACACTCATCGTTTTTGATATATTTAAACTGTCAAAATGCACAAAAACAATCAAAAAGATATCAAAATACTTAAATTATCCCAGGGATTGTGTTTTATGTGTTTTAAAAGCAAAATGTGCAAAAATAAAGAAAAAACGTACAAAGTTTGCAGTATTGGCAGTTTCAGTCCCCCAAGTTTCAAAACTTGTCAATTTTAGTCCCTATGCATTTATTTTTAAGGAAAAGTCAACCCAAGGTTTTAAAAGTCAAATAATCACAAAATATTACATTTGGGTTGCAAGTTTTCCAAAGTTACGTATTTAGTCCCTAAAAAATCCAAAAATGGCATAAATGGTCCCTGGGAATTTTTGAAAATTGAAAAAAGTGGAAAAGTGCAAAATTGGTCCTTGAATTATTGGCATTTGGAAACTTTGGTCTTCATGGTTACTTTGGGAGTATGGCAACATCAGCCCTCAAGATTGCAAAAATTACAAATTTGGTCCTTGATAACTTTACACCATCCGGACCCTTTTAATACTAAACCCAAAATACCACCCCAACCCTAAGCCTTGGTCTGATCCAGTTACCCCAGGCCCAAACAACCTTAGCCCACCCAAACCCCCAAAACCGTTTTAAATAAAACGGTCAAACATTCGTTTGACCCTCCTTCTTCCCCCCAACACCGGACCGCAAAACCAGGGCATACATCCCCCCTCCTCACCTTTTCACCAACCAAGCCCCCCCCATAATTAATACTTAACCTAACAACTCCACCACCATAAATGCCCTCACCAACACCCACCTATTCCACTCAGTTTTGCCCCGTATGCAAATTGGCGCCAAAATACAAATCTGAGGCTAGGATTAATGAAATCTTAATTGAACGGTGGGGATTTGGTCCTTGGTCAACAAGAAGACACATGGAACTCTAAAAAGAGAGCTGGGATGCACATGGAAGAGAGAGGGTCTTGTTTTTATGTCGTAGTATAAGTAGTTAGGGCCAGAAGCCATTTGGAGTATGTAGAACTTTAGTTTAGTCTTTTTTATGTTTATTTTATGTAATGTAACCTGTTTTTAATTAATGAAAATGCAGTTCTAAGTTTATCTCTTAATTCTCAAATTTCAAGTTTCATAAAGTTTTCAAGTTATAATTCAAAGTTTGTTAATGATCATTGGTTATTTGTAATCTCTTATAAGCTCTTACAGAAAGCTTGTAGAAGCTCAGTGAGCTTCTATAACAATTAAAAGCCAAGTTTTAGAAAATTATCAAATAAATCAAGAAAAATAAAAATAAAATAAAAAATGAAAGGCAATGGGTGAATGAGCAAGGAGCACAGTATATTAAGGATGGCTGTGGGTTAGAGGTTTGTGGAAACCATATAGGTTTGGTGTTTGTGGTTCCTTGGTTCTAGTTTCTCAGCTTTGGAAAGCATTTGTAAGATCCATTTTTAATTTTAGCTCTCTTAGTGTTTAGTAATATTTGTTGTATTTAGTTGTTACATTTTGATTAATTAGGTGTAATTTAAATAGTTACAAGTTTCTTAGCTCAGTTTGTAGAATAATATAACCATTTCTTAAAAAAAATTATCAAAACAGTTTTAAAGGGGTGGTTTGTGGTCACCTTAGTGGTCTAGGCCCATTGTTTTTGGTTCCACTCAACCCCCTCCCACCAGGGAGTAAGTTTGAACCCTTTGTTTGACCCCTAAACCTGTGGACCCCACCTAATTTGGCCCCTAAACTCTGTCCCATAACTGTCTCAGAACACAAATAAGCAAAGTGCTTATTTTGGCTTATTGAAGCTTATTTGTTGGTTTAATACTTGCTTATTGTTGTTCATAAGACTCAGAGAAACCAAATAATACCATTGTGGACCCCACATCATCCATTTGAGCTTATAAATCCTCCACAGTCAACAAAAGTCAAATGTGGGGTTAATAAGCACTTCAAGTGCTTATTTCCAGGGGTGTAGTGAAAGTGTTTTTATTAAAAGTACTTATTTTTAGCTTATAATTAGTTTAGAAAAAGAAAAAAAAAAAACCAAAAAACCAACTTTAAAAATAGTGATAACTTCTATTTGATAGGTTTTATCAATTTAATTTTCTTTTTAATTTATTTCTAAGTAATATATCACTTTTATATTTTTAGAAATTACATTTTAGGTTAAAATAATTTTACAAATTTTTCCAGATTTTTATTTTGTCTTTTACTGGTATTTCTAATTAATTTTAGTTTAATTTAGTTTTAATTAATATTAATCAAATTAAATAGCATAATTAGTTTTTATATAGCATAACCTAGTTTTTATAATTTTATAATTTTTCTAGCTTTTATTTTAGTCAAAACATTTTTATAAATTTTTCTAGAATTTTTACTGTTCATTTTCTGTTTTTTATAATATAATTAGTTTAATTAGTAATTAATAAGTAATTAGAATAATAATTAATTAATTAGCTTAAAAATACATAAAATTAGTTTTTTATAATTTTTTAGGATTCCTATGATGGTTAATTAGATTTGTAAAATTTTTCTTAATTTTCTAAGTCTTTTTAGTATTTTTAATAATTCTAATCAATTTAATTAGTATTAAATAGATAATTAGTAATTAATTAATATTAAATAATTAAATAGTGTAAAAATAATTTTTATTTTTCTTAAAATTTTCTTTAATTATTAGGATTGTAAAAATATTAAATTTACACTTTTACCCCTTCCAGTCCTCCAGTTGTACTTTTTGTTTTGTGCGTCTGTATACGTTTTTTTAATTAAAACGTACGTTTTTAGGTTTTAGCTCAAACCTTCGTAATCTAAATTCTCGTAATCGATCACGTAGCTTTCCTAAGCTATACTTGTTAATAATTTCCAAATAATTCTGATCATAACCCTTTTCTGTGAGTAATTACCCGATAACGAATACGCTAAAGTTACAATTCACACTTCAACGGGACTTAACGACCTGGTGATACCTTATATTACTCGGAGCATTGACCTAGGCTATTTGACTTTGTTGACCATTATTTGGTCAATATAAGTTAGGTGGTTTAGCATCAATCAATTTATGGCGCCGCTGCTGGGGAAGTGTGCGCGTTTCTTTAGCGTTATTTGAGATTAGTATTATCTCACCTCTTTCACTGAACAAATACCACCACTTGTGTATATTTTCATAATCAAAATACAAAAAAAAAAAAAAAAAAAAAAAAAAAAGTCATTAACACTTTTCCTAAAGTGTTAAAACACAAAAAAAAAAAAAAAAAAAATTAAAAACAACAAAACAAATCGTAACGTTTTCTGATTCGGTTTTCTTTTAAGGTGATTCTTAAAGAAAAACGATTTTGGTAAACGAAACGATACCAAAAATATTTTCCAAAAGTTTTTAAACCCATACACAAAACACAAAAACATTCGTCTCTTTCTTGTGAATAATAATTCTACATAAAAATAAACCGTCGAAAACCAAGACAGAACACCTTTCAACTGGAGGTGTGAACAAATAAGTTCCCAAATCAAAAAGATTTAAAACTTGCCTTTATATCCTTGTAAGCGGTGTACCTTTTCTAAAGAAGCCACTCACTTGTGATTATTGGTTTAAATTCACTGTGGTTTTGTCTCGACTTTGTTTTGATTGATTTTTGTTCTAGTGCATGCGCACTCGTTCTTCTAGGTCTACTAGCCCATTACGTGAGCTTGTACGAAAACCTAGAAGACCTCGTAGACGTTCAGCACCAACAGTCGGATATGAGATCCGTACTGTTGCCACACCCACTGTCACCATGGCGGAAGACCGGCCCATGTGTGAACTTCTCCAAGCACCCATCGAGGGTTACGGAGATGCCATTGTTGTCCCAGCCATCGTGGCTGATAGTTTTGAGCTCAAAACCGGGCTACTCAATCTTGTGACCTCGAGTCAATTTTACGGTTTTGAGAGGGACGATCCTCATGCTCATATTCGATGGTTCAATAAAATCACATCGACCATCAAGTACAAAAGTGTCCCGTGTGAAGCAATAAAACTTCTTCTCTTCCCATTCTCCCTGGAGGGACAAGCCCGGATTTGGCTTGAAAAACAACCTCCACGATCTATTGAGACTTGGGAAGATCTTGTCAAAAAGTTTGTGAATGAATTCTTCCCACCTTCCAAGACCACGAGTCTTAAAAACGAAATCACCAAGTTCACTCAAAAATACGATGAATCTTTTGGTGAAGCGTGGGATCGTTTCAAAGAATTACTTCGCAAGTGTCCACATCATGGTTTCTCTGAGTTGATGCAACTCGATACGTTTTACAATGGCGTGAGCCAAGCTGATCAGGATTCTCTCAATGCCTCCGCTGGAGGAAATTTTTTGAGTAGAACCACAAAAGAAGCTTTGCAAATCATAGAAAACAAGTCCAAGGTCCGCTCTACACGAAGCAAACCGATTGTTTCTCAAATCAATGCGGGTCCTTCTACTTCATCTTCTGTGGGTCAATCTAGCACGGATGCTAAGATTGACAAGCTCACTGAAGCGATCCAAGCTTTGGTTCTCGCCCAAACAAAGAAAGTCTCATTTCCACAACATCCTCCCCCTGCTGAGGTTAAAAAAGTGGAAGTCTGTGTGACTTGTGGTGGGCCGCACGCCTACTACAATTGCACAGCTACTGATGGTACTCCATATGAAGCTAATGCTGTTGTCGGGTCCCAAAATCAAGGAGGCAATCAATACCGCCCTCCTATGGACCCGAACTATCGTCCTAACCATTATCCTGGACCTCCCGGTTTTAATCAAAACCAAAATGTCCAAAACCGTGGCCAAAACCAAAATAGAGTGAACCAAGGTTATCAAAACCAAAGTAACTTCAATCAGGGTCACGATTTCCAAAATCAAAACCAAGGTTTTCAAAATCAAGGTTTCCAACATCAAGGAAACTTTAACCGGAACCAAGGTCAGGGTAATTTCAACCCCGGGAACTTTCATGGAAACAATCACCAGAATCAAGGGAATTTCCATCATCAAAACCAAGGAAATTTCAATCAAGGCCCCAACCCGAACAATCGAGCTCCAAATATTCCTAATCCGAATCAAGCTATTGTTCCAACTGGGCCTTCATCCGATGAATTGTTGAAGCAATTCATGAAGTCTCAAGAAGAGTTGAACAAGTTGCTGGTCAGCCAGATTTCTGATATCAAGAAGTCTTTAAATGATCGACCCTCGGGCTCAGGTACAACTTTACCGAGCAACACGATCGCTAACCCGAGGGGCGATGCTAAGGCGATCACAACACGAAGTGGTGCTTCATATGATGAACCCACGATTCCTACTACCTCTTCTTCCTCTCCTCCTAAGGTAGTGAATCGTGAGCCTGAGGTAACAAAGGACAAGGTGCAAATTCCTAGCCCACGAAGTACAGCACACGTCCAACCTCAGGTTAATCCTGAAACCAGATGTAAGCCTGGAGTTGTCTTTGAACCACCAGAAACTCCAGTGGACAACCCTAAATCCAAAACTTCTATTCCATATCCTTCACATCTCAGTGAACAAAAGCTCCGCGAAAAAGCTAATCACCAAATGGATAAATTTTTCCAAATCTTCCAAGATTTGCATTTTGATATCAGCTTCGCGGATGCTATTCTCTTGATGCCCAAGTTTGCATCGACAATCAAAAATCTGTTGAGTAATAAAGAAAAATTATTTGAGATGGCAAGAACTCCTCTGAATGAGAACTGCTCTGCGGTTCTTTTGAAAAAGCTTCCTGAAAAGCTTGGAGATCCCGGGAAATTTCTCATTCCTTGTACTTTCCCGGGTATGGTTGATTGCTTCGCCTTGGCCGATCTAGGTGCTAGCATCAACCTGATGCCATATTCTGTGTGGAAGAAACTTTCTCTTCCCGAACTCACTCCCACGTGCATGACTTTAGAGCTTGCCGATCGTTCGATTTCTCGTCCCATTGGCATTGCCGAGGACGTATTTGTTAGAGTGGGAAAGTTCCATTTTCCAGCAGATTTTGTGATTGTTGACTTTGATGCCGATTCAAGGGTCCCTCTCATTCTTGGGCGGGGATTCCTTAGAACTGGGCGCGCTCTTATCGATGTATTTGAGCATGAGATCACATTGCGTGTTGGAACGGAAGCTATTACCTTCAACCTAAATCAAACATCGAGATACTCCTCCAATTATGATTGTGAATCGGTGAACAAAATCGATGTCATCGATGTTGCTGCTGAGGAGTATGCTCAAGAGATCTTAGGTTTCACTGATGATTCTTCGAGTGAAAATCTCACTCAGTCTTCTCATCCCATCATAGCCAATTCTTCTCCTTCCCTCACTCCGTTTGAGGGAAGTGACTTCATCTTAGAAGAAATGGAAGCGTTTCTCAAAAGTGATTCGATTCCCGATGGAGTCGATAGCCAAGAGATCGACCTCGAGAGGGATATTCTCCTGCTTGAAAAATTGTTAAACGAGGATCCCTCTCATCTTCAGGTTCTACCACAACAACTTCATAAAGAGGAGGTCAAAAATGTTGAGAAAACTGATGACTTCCCCGAGGTTGAACTTAAGGACTTGCCGCCTCATCTTGAATATGCATTTCTGGAGGGTGATGATAAATTACCCGTCATAATTGCCAAAGACTTAAGTGATGAGGAAAAGGCTGCTCTTATCAAGGTTTTGAAGTCTCATAAACAAGCAATTGCTTGGCGTCTCTCAGATATCAAGGGCATTGACCCTGAGTTTTGTACTCATAAGATTTTAATGGAGGACGACTTTAAACCTGCGGTCCAACAACAAAGAAGGGTGAATCCAAAAATTCACGAGGTTATCAAACAAGAGGTTTTAAAACTTCTTGATGCCGGATTGATTTACCCTATCTCGGACAGTCCTTGGGTCAGCCCAATCCATTGTGTTCCAAAAAAGGGTGGCATTACCGTTGTCACAAATGAGTAGAATGAGTTAATTCCAACTCGTTTGGTTACGGGTTGGCGCGTCTGCATTGATTATCGTAAATTGAATGACGCCACCCGTAAGGATCATTTTCCTCTGCCTTTTATGGATCAGATGCTCGAGAGATTAGCGGGGAATGAGTACTATTGTTTCCTCGATGGTTTCTCGGGTTACTTTCAGATTCCCATTGACCCGCAAGACCAAGAAAAGACCACTTTTACGTGCCCCTATGGAACCTTCGCATATAAACGTATGCCATTTGGCTTATGTAATGCTCCGGGCACGTTTCAAAGATGTATGATGGCCATTTTTTCCGACATGATCGGGAAAAGTATGGAGGTCTTTATGGACGATTTCTCGGTCATTGGGGATTCGTTTAAAACATGTCTCTCCCATTTAGACAGCATGCTAAAACGTTGTGAAGACACAAAGTTATGTCTAAATTGGGAGAAGAGTCACTTTATGGTCAAAGAGGGCATTGTCCTCGGCCATAAAATTTCAAAAAACGGGATTAAGGTTGACCGTGCCAAAGTGGACGTCATTGCAAAATTACCTCATCCCACGACTGTGAAAGGTGTTAGGAGCTTTTTGGGTCACGCCGGTTTCTATCGTAGGTTTATTCAAGATTTTTCTAAAATCGCCCGGCCTATGACCCATCTCCTCGAGAAGGATGCTCCTTTTATCTTCTCCCCTGAGTGCATCGAAGCCTTTGAAACATTAAAGAAAAGGCTTACCGAGGCACCGATTCTTGTTGCCCCCGATTGGGACTTGCCCTTCGAGCTCATGTGTGATGCTAGTGATTATGCTATAGGGGCAGTCTTGGGGCAACGCAGAACAAAACATTTTCAGCCTATACACTATGCTAGCAAGACTATGACCGAGGCTCAAAGTCATTACACCACCACTGAAAAATAATTATTAGTTGTGGTGTATGCTTTTGAAAAATTCCGGCCATACTTGATTCTGACTAAAAGCATAGTGTATACAGATCATTCGGCTTTGAAGTATCTATTTGCAAAACAAGATGCAAAGCCGAGACTCCTCCGATGGGTTCTCCTCCTTCAGGAATTTGATATCATCATTCGTGATAAAAAAGGAGCTGAGAACCTGGCTGCTGATCATCTCTCCCGTCTTGAAAACCCTCACCAAAATGCTTTCGAGAAAAAGGAAATAAATGAAACATTTCCTCTCGAAACCCTCAATGCAGTTTCATTTCGTGGAGACTCGATTACCCCATGGTTTGCCGACTTTGCAAACTATCTTGCGGGTAACTTCATTGTGAAAGGGATGTCGTCCCAACAAAAAAATAAATTTTTCAAAGACGTAAAACATTACTTTTGGGACGACCCCTACCTATTCAAGATATGCGTGGATCAAGTCATCCGGCGGTGTGTGTATGGTCAGGAAGCCGCTGAAATCTTAAAGGCTTGCCATGCTGGTCCCACGGGGGGCCACCACAATCCCAACTACACCGCCAAAAAGGTGTTTGATTCCGGCTTTTATTGGCCCTCGATCTACAAGGATGCCCAAGAATTGGTCAAGTCCTGTGACGCTTGTCAGCGTCACGGGAATATTTCACAAAGAAATGAAATGCCTCAGAATGCAATTCAAGTTTGTGAAATCTTTGATATCTGGGGCATCGACTTTATGGGGCCATTTCCATCCTCTCACGGCAACAAATACATACTCGTGGCAGTTGACTACTTGTTAAAATGGGTTGAAGCAAAAGCTTTACCCACTAATGATGCCCGAGTAGTTGTGAAATTTTTAAAAGCTCTTTTTGCCCGATTCGGAACTCCACGTGCTATTATTAGTGATCGTGGTACGCACTTCTGTAATGACAAATTTGACAAAGTCATGCAAAAGTACGGTGTGACTCACCGTCTTTCCACTGCGTACCACCCTCAAACAAGTGGACAAGTCGAAGTTTCCAATCGGGGCATTAAAAGAATATTGGAGAGAACTGTAGGTGAGAATCGTGCATCATGGTCGGACAAATTAGATGATGCACTTTGGGCTTTCCGTATGGCTTATAAAACACCCATTGGGTGTACGCCTTATAAACTTGTGTACGGGAAAGCGTGCCATCTTCCGATCGAGCTTCAACACAAAGCCTATTGGGCTCTCAAGCATGCCAATTTCGACCTCAAAACGGCGGGTGATCATAGAAAATTTCAACTAAACGAATTAAACGAACTTCGTGATCAGGCTTACGAGAACTCTTTGATCTATAAAGAAAAGACAAAGAAGATTCATGACTCAAAAATCAAAAACCGCGTTTTCAACGTGGGTGATCGAGTCCTTCTTTTCAACTCTAGACTCAAGATCTTCTCGGGAAAGCTCAAAACCCGATGGACTGGTCCATTCACTATCACAAAAGTCTATCCTTATGGCACCGTCGAATTATCTCAAAATGACGGTCCAAATTTCAAAGTGAATGGACATCGGTTAAAGCACTACTTTGGAGAGGACGTACCATCCATGGTCGTCCCGGATCTCCAAACTTTCCCCAAGGACAATTGAATTCGGGGATAGAGTCAAGCTAACGACTCGATGACCAAAAATTAGCAACAATACGGGTTTTCACCCGTATCTCTGATTCTTTCTATTTTCTACCACCAAGTGTGGGGGAATGGCCAACCCCCCGCTGTTTGAAAAAATGTATATATGTATATAAAGTTCTTAAAAAAAAAAAAAAAAAAAAAAATGTATATATAGAAATAAAGTGAAATTGGTATGTCTACAGTTAGATTCGAATCTTGGCTTTTTACGTTCATAGCTTCGGCATAACAGCCGGGACTTTGAATATTGAGGACAATATTCATTTCTAAGTGTGGGGGGGGGGGGGGGGGGGAATTCTATCGAATTTTATCAAAATATCTTTCAAGTACCCTCGTTTTTGGCCAAAATTTTCAAAATTTTTTTTCACTTTATTTCAAATTTTTTTTTGTGGTAATCAGTCCGCCTTGTCCAAGCGACAAAAAGGATTGGCTAATCCAGGAGCAAACGGCTCTTGGTAAAGATAAATCAAATCCGTTGACGGCTGGCAATTTGCCCAAAATTGTATGGTTTATCAACTCCCTGAAAACAAATGAGTTGGCTAGCCCGCAAGATTATGGCTTGTGGTAAAGGCCGTGGAAAAATCCATAATTGGTAATCAGCTCATCAAGATGTTGACTAGGTCCATCAAGAGTTGGCTAGTCCAGGAGCAAACGGCTCTTGGTAAAGACTTAACAAATCCGTTGGAAGCTGGTGGTTTGCTCAAAATCACACGGTTATCAGACGTGCCACAGTTCTTACACCTGGCTACTCCAGAAGTGATGGCTTTTGGTAAAGAGTTTAAAATCCATCAAGTTTTCTAAAAAGATTGCTAGGGACTAGCAATAGTTCAGTGTGGGGGATTGATGAGTGCTCAAACACTCATCGTTTTTGATATATTTAAACTGCCAAAACGCACAAAAACAATCAAAAAGATATCAAAATACTTAAATTATCCCAGGGATTGTGTTTTATGTGTTTTAAAAGCAAAATGTGCAAAAATAAAGAAAAAACGTACAAAGTTTGCAGTATTGGCAGTTTCAGTCCCCCAAGTTTCAAAACTTGTCAATTTTAGTCCCTATGCATTTATTTTTAAGGAAAAGTCAACCCAAGGTTTTAAAAGTCAAATAATCACAAAATATTACATTTGGGTTGCAAGTTTTCCAAAGTTACGTATTTAGTCCCTAAAAAATCCAAAAATGGCATAAATGGTCCCTGGGAATTTTTGAAAATTGAAAAAAGTGGAAAAGTGCAAAATTGGTCCTTGAATTATTGGCATTTGGAAACTTTGGTCTTCATGGTTACTTTGGGAGTATGGCAACATCAGCCCTCAAGATTGCAAAAATTACAAATTTGGTCCTTGATAACTTTACACCATCCGGACCCTTTTAATACTAAACCCAAAATACCACCCCAACCCTAAGCCTTGGTCTGATCCAGTTACCCCAGGCCCAAACAACCTTAGCCCACCCAAACCCCCAAAACCGTTTTAAATAAAATGGTCAAACATTCGTTTGACCCTCCTTCTTCCCCCCAACACCGGACCGCAAAACCAGGGCATACATCCCTCCCCTCCTCACCTTTTCACCAACCAAGCCCCCCCCACAATTAATACTTAACCTAACAACTCCACCACCATAAATGCCCTCACCAACACCCACCTATTCCACTCAGTTTTGCCCCGTATGCAAATTGGCGCCAAAATACAAATCTGAGGCTAGGATTAATGAAATCTTAATTGAACGGTGGGGATTTGGTCCTTGGTCAACAAGAAGACACATGGAACTCTAAAAAGAGAGCTGGGATGCACATGGAAGAGAGAGGGTCTTGTTTTTATGTCGTAGTATAAGTAGTTAGGGCCAGAAGCCATTTGGAGTATGTAGAACTTTAGTTTAGTCTTTTTTATGTTTATTTTATGTAATGTAACCTGTTTTTAATTAATGAAAATGCAGTTCTAAGTTTATCTCTTAATTCTCAAATTTCAAGTTTCATAAAGTTTTCAAGTTATAATTCAAAGTTTGTTAATGATCATTGGTTGTTTGTAATCTCTTATAAGCTCTTACAGAAAGCTTGTAGAAGCTCAGTGAGCTTCTATAACAATTAAAAGCCAAGTTTTAGAAAATTATCAAATAAATCAAGAAAAATAAAAATAAAATAAAAAATGAAAGGCAATGGGTGAATGAGCAAGGAGCACAGTATATTAAGGATGGCTGTGGGTTAGAGGTTTGTGGAAACCATATAGGTTTGGTGTTTGTGGTTCCTTGGTTCTAGTTTCTCAGCTTTGGAAAGCATTTGTAAGATCCATTTTTAATTTTAGCTCTCTTAGTGTTTAGTAATATTTGTTGTATTTAGTTGTTACATTTTGATTAATTAGGTGTAATTTAAATAGTTACAAGTTTCTTAGCTCAGTTTGTAGAATAATATAACCATTTCTTAAAAAAAATTATCAAAACAGTTTTAAAGGGGTGGTTTGTGGTCACCTTAGTGGTCTAGGCCCATTGTTTTTGGTTCCACTCAACCCCCCTCCTACCAGGGAGTAAGTTTGAACCCTTTGTTTGACCCCTAAACCTGTGGACCCCACCTTATTTGGCCCCTAAACTCTGTCCCATAACTGTCTCAGAACTCAAATAAGCAAAGTGCTTATTTGTGTTTTTTGGCTTATTGAAGCTTATTTGTTGGCTTAATACTTGCTTATTGTTGTTCATAAGACTCAGAGAAACCAAATAATACCATTGTGGACCCCACATCATCCATTTGAGCTTATAAATCCTCCACAGTCAACAAAAGTCAACTGTGGGGTTAATAAGCACTTCAAGTGCTTATTTCCAGGGGTGTAGTGAAAGTGTTTTTATTAAAAGTACTTATTTTTAGCTTATAATTAGTTTAGAAAAAGAAAAAAAAAAACCAAAAAACCAACTTTAAAAATAGTGATAGCTTCTATTTAATAGGTTTTATCAATTTAATTTTCTTTTTAATTTATTTCTAAGTAATATATCACTTTTATATTTTTAGAAATTACATTTTAGGTTAAAATAATTTTACAAATTTTTCCAGATTTTTATTTTGTCTTTTAGTGGTATTTCTAATTAATTTTAGTTTAATTTAGTTTTAATTAATATTAATCAAATTAAATAGCATAATTAGTTTTTATATAGCATAACCTAGTTTTTATAATTTTATAATTTTTCTAGCTTTTATTTTAGTCAAAACATTTTTATAAATTTTTCTAGAATTTTTACTGTTCATTTTCTGTTTTTTATAATATAATTAGTTTAATTAGTAATTAATAAGTAATTAGAATAATAATTAATTAATTAGCTTAAAAATACATAAATTAGTTTTTTATAATTTTTTAGGATTCCTATGATGGTTAATTAGATTTGTAAAATTTTTCTTAATTTTCTAAGTCTTTTTAGTATTTTTAATAATTCTAATCAATTTAATTAGTATTAAATAGATAATTAGTAATTAATTAATATTAAATAATTAAATAGTGTAAAAATAATTTTTATTTTTCTTAAAATTTTCTTTAATTATTAGGATTGTAAAAATATTAAATTTACACTTTTACCCCTTCCAGTCCTCCAGTTGTACTTTTTGTTTTGTGCGTCTGTATACGTTTTTTTAATTAAAACGTACGTTTTTAGGTTTTAGCTCAAACCTTCGTAATCTAAGTTCTCGTAATCGATCACGTAGCTTTCCTAAGCTATACTTGTTAATAATTTCCAAATAATTCTGATCATAACCCTTTTCTGTGAGTAATTACCCGATAACGAATACGCTAAAGTTATAATTCACACTTCAACGGGACTTAACGACCTGGTGATGCCTTATATTACCCGGAGCATTGACCTAGGCTATTTGAGTTTGTTGACCATTATTTGGTCAATATAAGTTAGGTGGTTTAGCATCAATCACATACCTTTAGTAAGATGTAAACCTCGGATTGTTACTTGAAATTCATTACACATTGTTTTGTGGAAGAGTTATATGCCTATGATGCTGTTGCCGACCTAGACTATAGTAGGAACTTGCTACATAAAGATTTTTTCAAAAGCTTGTGAATAAAAAGTGAAAACAAAGAAGATGGAAGTATGGTTATTACTAAGAAACTTTTAGTAAGCTTGAATGGAGAGTTGTTTTTGGTAGAATTTTATGTTAATACAAATGAGAATGAATGGGATCCTAATGTAATCCTTGGGATACCTTTCCTCAAACTTTCTAGGAGTATTGTGGATTTTGCTAATGGTTTACTAACCATTTGGCCGGATGCAATAGTCATTGATGAAGAATTTCAGAATCCAGATGCATTGCTAGCTGAAATTAGTGAAAATGATTTACGACCACTACCAAACCATGAAAATGAACCTATTAATGATACACCTCAGTTTATATGCAAAATGGGAAAGAGTAAACGCCTAAAAAAAACAAACCACAACCACTATATCAAATGAAGTATGGAGATGAAGGACCTTCATCAACCATAAATCGTCTTGTAACCCGAGATGAACTTACTAAAGAGGAGATGGAAGCTGATGTATATGCTAGGATCAAGTTGCTATATGAGAAAAGGCCCATTATAGAAACTTTGAAAAATGCAGACAAATATAAGAAGATTTTAGATAGCATTCTCATGGATGGACTTAAGATGGTTGGAGAAGTAGAAGATGAGAATGAAAAAGAAGCTGTTGCACATGTGGTGAGGAGGCACAAGATACTTAGAGAAAAAGAGGATCTTGAATGTTTTGTTCTTCCTATTCGTTTGGAAGGAAATCTCACTTTCTATGCTTTAGCAGATACAGGTTCAAACATCAACATGATGCCTTACAAAGTTTACGAGTTGCTTGAGAGAGAAAAAGTTAAACCCAAGATTGAAAAGATTAGAATGCTTGATAGTTCAAATGCTAAAATAATGGGAAGGTTGTTAGATGTTCTATGTAAAGTAAGTACACACGCCATTTTGGCCAACTTTTTGCTACTTGATGTTCCTATTGACAAATATGTATCATTAGTAGTTGGAAGGAGTTTCATCCATACCTTGGGGTCAATACTTGACACAAGAAAGAAAAGGATGACAACTTTTGATGGGGTTGTTCACCACCATTTTGAAACTACAATAATAAAAGAAACAAGGAAGACTATAGTGATAATGAGGATGAAGAAGAGTTCTCACCAAAAAAGGATGAGAATGGAAAGCCAATTTATGGACCTATCCATCCTAAGTACTATGATTATAAAGACCCAATGGAAAGGGCTTTGGCTGAACAAGAGTATCTCAACTCATTTCGTAATATTTGTGTTTGGAAAAAAATAACTGCCTTACTTGGTTCACTACCATTGTCAATCAAAAACACGGATTGGACACCAAATTACTTAGGAGGAATTACAAAAGGAGAAGGAGATAGGAAGTGGCATGTTAATATAAAGATTGTTGACCCATATGGCAATGGGTATGAAAAAGGTTTTGAAATCAAGCACACCAAAAGGAAACCCTCTGGTTTGTAAAAGCTGAGTGACATCATGTCACCAGACCATTTCAATGCTTGAAACACCAAATAACACCAAAAATAGAGTTGAAATAATGCACCTTTCTTATTTTTTTTTTCATTTCTATGTTATTTTTGTTATTTTGAATTAAATTGTATCTCAAGCTTATGTTTGATGATTATGCCTTTGATATGAGATGAATGAATGTCTATTGTGAATGTTTATATGATTGTTCTAGTTGTTAGCTTTTATTTTCACCATTTTTGGAGATCATAGCAGACTGTAAAAAAATGTGCAAAACTAACCGCCGACCTTTTCAGGAAGGTCGCCGAACTTTTTAGCGAGGGAAGCTTTTATAACTTAAACACATATCATTTTCACACTTACGCAAAGAAAGGGAAAAACCACCATAACACACATAAACTAAACCGACGGTTTTTACAACCATCAAGGATTCTTGCAAACCTCATTTCTCTGTTTCAAAACAACATTTTCGACACAATTAGGGTAATTTTTACACTTGTGTTTAATCTTTTGAATGTTTTTAGGGTTTTGATGACCAAAAACTTAGGGTTTGCTCTGAATTTTGGGTGTTTAATGTTTGATTAAGTGTTTATATACATGTATTTAAAGTTTTCCCTATCATTATCTAAGTATTTATATGATCACTAAGAATCTAGGGTTTTGTAACCCTAACATAGGAAATTGCCTATGAGAACTATAAGTTATGTTACTGAACATTTGAATTAAGGATTAGGAAGTGTTATAACATGTTTTTAATGATCTTATAACACTTTTTGATAATTTTCTTAAAATGCTTAAAACTTTGGCGAAAAGTGTTTGAATGATGCTTTATCATTGTTTACTACTTATATGAGTTATATTTGTTGCTTAAGAGTGATAAGAAGCCTATATGGTTGGAGTGTTTATGATTAGTCATGTTAGAATTGGTTCTCGGATAACAAAACAGAGCACTTGTGTGCAGAGCGATAAAACTGATGGTCTTTTTGAAAAAAACCGCCAAACATTCTTATGTTTTGGAAAATTTGGTCATGTAACCGCCGGTTTTGGAAGCCAAAACCGCCGCTTTTCTTGAAAGAATTTTTAACAGTATGCAATAAACTTGCTTAATTTCTTGCATATGTAATGTTTATGTTTTCTAACAACTGATGTTGCTTGTTTGTGATTATGTGAGTAGAATATGTCAGGAGAAGGAAGTTCACGCGTCGCATCTAGAACCAGGGGAGCTCTTAAAACCTCAAAGAGACAACCTGAGGAGTACCCAAACTTGTTATGGAAGGGATTGAGTAAAGCTGAGAAGAAGTCTTTGAACATTAAGCTTAATAAACTCTACTTCAGAGAGATTGATGTACCAAGGATTGTGAAATAGAGAATAATGAATAATCTAGGTTGTGATGAGATTTTGGAAGATATGCTTTTAGTGAGGGTAGTTTTTTGTCATGAAATTGTCACCTCACATATGTGGAAGAGAGCAGTCGAAATTAGGGAACCAATTTATATGGAATGGTGTTTGGAATTTTTTAGTTCTATATCGGTAAAAAAGGAAATATATGATGATGGTGTCTTGACTGACAAATTTATGAAGTTCAGATTGGGAGGAGTTAAGAGATCAGTAACATTGTGTGTGTTTGGGAAATTGCTAGGGATCTATTCGGAGCAAGAGATGGGTGGCACCAATTTTGAGTGTCTGATAATGAAAGGAGAAAGAATGATGAGTTTTGGAAAGAAATAAGTGGTGAGGATGTTAAGGTATATGGAAACAATCAAGTTTAGAAAATTAAAAAACCTTTGTTGCAGGTACTCCACAAGATTATGGTGATGCCCATTTTCCACAGGTCCCATTATGAGCAATATGTGTTTGATGAAGAGTTGTGGATCCTTCATGTATTTGATCAGAACCATCACTTGTCTTACTTGAACTTGGCATGGTTGATAGCTCAACACTTGGGTAGTGGAGCTGTGACAGCTGGAGGCACAAGGATCTGCTGTGGACATCTAGTGACTAGGATTGCGAAGAGCTTGGGATTATTTAGTGAACAGGAGATGGAGTTGTTTAGTGATCCTGTAAATTGCAAACCTGTTGATATGAGGAGTTTCTGGTACTTGAAAGATGAGTAGACTGGGAAGCTGAAGGACGTGCTAGAAGTATTAAAGATTGAACCATTGAACATTTAGCGATGAAGTGCAGGCATGAAGACCGCCATACATGGTTGTGAAGTACGGCGGGGTTTGTTTGTTTGTTGATTGGATGACCAAGATGTTGGTCATGTTTTATGACAATTTCAAAACTTGTTTCAAACAATTTCTGGATCTGTAATCGGGGTACCTCTGTTGGTACCCACCTAAGACAACTTGAACACTTGCACCACCACCACCACCGAGTACCAAAAACAAAAAAAATTTAACTATTATTATTAATATTACTAATATAATGTTCTAGGGGCACATTACCATTTTGTGTTACGTTTTTGTTGCATGATGATTGTGTGCAGGAAATGAATTGGTCCAAAAGATGGACACGTATGAGGAGATTTCTCGGGATATAATAAAGCATGCCCGGGAAGTACCTTTATCATTTATTTTCCTGTTATACTTTGTTTTAAAAATTTTATAGCATTAGGGACAATGCTTAATTTAAGTATTGGGGGGGGGGGGGGGGGGGGGGGGAGATAACTTGAAAAATAAAGTAATACTTACATTAGTATGATAAATCTTGAAAATTTTGTTAGAATATTTGTTAGAAAATCGCCGAACTTATGCTACGTTCGCCGTACATATAAATAAAAACCGACACACATTCTAGTGATGTACGCCGCTTACGGGGGTATTTAAATTGATAAATTATTAGTATTTAAAACATAATTTTTATATAAAAAAAAAAAAAAAAAAACGTATCTAAAGCAGTCATAAGCAATCTGAATTGGGATTGATAACATTATTTGCACATTTTATAACCATTACCACTGAAAATGTGAGGATTTCGAGCCTATATCGGCATATAACTTATATGCTTGATTTCTTTGTTTATTATTGTGCCGATAATTTATGTGATTCTAGAACTTGTATTTGAAATCATTATTAGACCGCTGTGAGATCACATTCGTGTGATATAAGTATTTTTATATGATAAAATGCAAAAATTAGGAATTACACCAAATATAAACCATCCGTTTACTAAACAAAAATTAACCCGTTTAGCACTCATTTTTAGTGCTATTACCCATTAATTACACCTTTTGAGCCTTAACTTTTCGTTTCTATTATCCACTATGAAAAACAACAAAAATATGTTGCTTAGTCTGGAATCTAAATATTGGAATATATATGAGAAATAAGGATGATTGTATACCAATTACGATGAGTATGAAGAGTGCACACTTCATGTTTGTTATGATATGATAAAAGAAAAAGAGAAAGAAAGAATAAGATTATGATTCCCCGACTTAAGCTTTTCTTTTTACACCAATTTCCGATAATTATTTCCATGTCTAAATGCATACCCTATTAACCATCAACCTAACGATATAACCCGAATAAAAGTCCTCTTTGATATTTATACTTGGTGCTTACGGCATGTCAGTGCAGTTTTGTTTCTTTTACAAGCATATGGTAAATGTATGAGTTATGACTGAGCCATGAGAATGAATCTATACCAAATACAATTTACATGAGTGTTTGAGTGAATCATAAAATGTACCTATTTCACGAGGAGCAGGTCATGTTATTTTAGCTCATTGGTTGTCTTGGATACATAATTTGAAACTTTATACGAGACTCGATTTAAAAATATTTTTCTTTTTTATGCTTGATTTAAGCATGGGGGGATTTGATGAGTCTCGTATTATACATATTTAAACCCAGATATTATGTAAATTATATAGTGAAATAACCTTATTTGTAGAACTTTTGGTACTGATGCGTGGTTTTGCAACCTTGCAAAAGGTTTTACCTCTCAAGGGATCTTGAGAAGCTTGCAATCCCCACCAGGCAGTTTACCTGACCGATGTAGTATAGTATAGTGACAAGTAAAGGGGGATTGATCGTTCAACTCAAAGAATAGTGTTTGCTAGGGTTAAACTTAATTAAACTAGGTCTAGAGGTGAGGGATGATTCCTTTTGTATTTTTATATTTTATGGAAAGTAAGTAAAAATCTCGGGTTTTGGAAGAATGGGCGGAATTAGTTGCTAGTCAACTAACCCAAATAACTACAAATGCAATAACAATAAAATAAAATGACACGAAAGTAAATATGGAGAAAAACATGTTTACTTATATTTCACTACTCCCTAGATATCTTTTACTAGTTGATTAGTTTGTTATAATTGCATGGATGACGGGTTATATTCCTTAATACCATTCGTAGGGCCGTGTACGATTTTCCCTAACTCTATAAGCTTCTGCCTCTTCCTATGTCGAGCCGACAATTAGCTCCTAACATGGCCTCCTTAGTAGTTACTTATGCATTAAATACAACCAATTAATCGTAGTATACATCCGATTCATGTTTCTTAAGACGTTCAAGCATGTTATCAATTGGAAGTCTGCCAGTTTTCTTAAGCCTAACATCGATATCATTCATCCACAATAATTATAAACAAACAACCAACCAATAATAAATAACTAGGTTTCATTACATGTAAGCAAACACAAAGAAAACCTATCCTAACATGTTAAAGTGAAGAAAAGCATAAGATAGAATCAAACAACACATAGACATATTGAATGATTATTGGAAAACTTATCTTCAATCAAACATGGATGAAACAAGGGTTTGGAACCCTTAAGAGTAAGGCAAAATTCGTGCTAGGGTTTCTCCAAAACTATCCCAAAGTTCTCCTCCATTAACAAATGAAAAATAGAAAACTATATATAGATTTTTTGGGTCTGACGGCGTCACGTTATAGGTCTGACTCTGTCAACTTGCCGCCAAAGAAACTCTCGTATTGCCTAGATCCAGATCTGACGCTGTCCCTTGTTATCCACCTTTTGGCCGTCTCTTGTAATTTGAACGTGACGGCCTTGGTGACACCGTCACGTGTTAAATTGATACGTGGGAATCGCACTAGGCTTTACCTCTCGAGGGATCTCGAGAAGCTTACAACCCCTACCAGGCAGTGTACCTGATCGTTGTAGTATAGTATAGTGACAAGTACCAGGGGATTGATCGTTCAACTCAGGAATAGTGTCGCTAGGATTAGAAAGCATAAAAACTAGATCTAGAGGTGAGGGATGATTCTTTTTGTATTTTATATTTTTATAAAAGCAATTAAAAAACTCAGTTATTGGAAGAGTGGGCAGAATTAGTTGCTAATCAACTAACCCAATAACTAAGATGCAATCAAAATAAAATAACAGAAATGAAAATAAGTCTAATTAAACTAGTGGTGTGAACAATAATAGGGAGAATTGTGTTTACTTAGGTTTCATTACTCCCTAGATATCTTTTACAGGTTGATAGTTTGTTACAATTGCATGGATGACGGGTTATATTCCTTAATACCATTCGTGGGGTGGCGTACGTACTTCCCCAACTCTATAAGCTCCTACTTCACTCCTATGTCGAGCCGGCTAAGAAGCTCCTAACATGGGATCATTAGAATTCGCTCATGCATTAAATACAACCATAATAACCTAGTACGCATTGGTTCATGTTTCTTAAGACGTTCAAGCATGTCACCTATGGAAGTCTGCCAGTTTTCTTAAGCCTAACATCGAAATCATTCATCCGTAACAACTATAAACAAAAAAATCAACCCATAATCAACATCTAGGTTTCACTGCATCTAAGCAAATACATAAGAGATCTAGCCTAGCATGTTAAATTCAAGACAAGCGTAAGATATATTCAAGCAACACATAGACAAATTGATTGAATTGAAAGAGTACTTATCTTAAATTGACATGAAAGGTTTCAAAGGGTGAAAACCCTTGAAAAAGCAGTAAAATTCGTGCTAGGGTTTCTCCAAAGTTACACCCTACTTCTTCCTCTCTAATGAATGAAAATTGCAAAACTATATATAGATTTTACAGGGTGACGGCATCAAGAAGGAATTTCTGACGCCGTCGACTCGCCGCCCATAATGATATCGGATTGCCTAGATCCAGATTTGATGCAGTCATGTGCAATATTACTCTGGGCCATCACATGTATTTGGACCATGATGGCCTATGGTGACGCCGTCATGCCCATAGTGTAAAACTCTTCTGGATCGTCCCGGACTTTATTCACTTCCACCTCTTGTATTACTCTTGACGCCGTCATTAAGGAGCTTGTGACGCCGTCAGGTACTGTTCCCAGCAAGGAAAATTAAGACTTTGCCGTTTTCTTCACTTTTATGCTCAAAAAACGTCCAAAATGCTTCCTTTTCTAGAATTCACTCCAAAAGTACCTAAAATGACAAAAGGAACGATTTAGGGCAATATTTGATCAAATAAATTCGAATCCGGGCTAAAATGACCCCCTTAAAACGGTTCATTTTTCGCCTCATCAAATATCCTTACAATTGAGATTTGCTTGTCCTCAAGCAAATGCGCTTTTATTCTAATCAAAATACAAGTTAGGGGTCATTTAACACTAATATAAAAGTAATTACAACAAATAATCGTTCCACTAAAGACCAAAGACAAACACGTAGGTCATACACTAGCACCTCACAAATAGTGTTTAGATACTCACATCTCTTAGGTGTAATAAAGTATATATCACAATATGGAAATGGAAAACTTTTCTCACTACCTGTCATAGCAAAATAGATTACCATAGGCTTGGGAAAGTATCAAACCTCCACCACTTGGCGTAAGCACCTAGGATAAACTATCAAAGAGGTCTTTCAGAGGGTTATAACGTTAGGTGTAGGGATATGGAATACACGGTTTTGTTGGATAAAGGCAATCTTTACTGGTGGCGAGTTAATCATCTTGGTTAATTACATGTACAATATGGCATTGCTAAGCCAAGACTAGACTCGACTTAAGCTAATAAATGAAAAATAATAAAAATATAAAATAAACATAGAATGAAACGGGATGGTAGTCCGTATGTTTTTTCTCTTTTCTTTTTCTTGATTTCTTATAGATTTTTTTTTTTTTTTTTTTTTTTTTTTTTTTTTTTTTTGCATACACTCTTACCCTACCATCCAAAATAATACATCATAGGGAATGTACATTCCCCTTACACTTGAATTTTTACATACTTTACAATAAACTAATTTAATGACTCGAATCAAAACACTTGGAGTACTTTTAAAATTAACGCACATATGGGAGTAATATATGATGTTCTTCCCCATTACTCCATAACATAAGTACTTTATCCATGAGTCCCAATCGTCCCAAAACAATATGTACAAGGGTATGACTCGACTTAGAAACCATGTAATCAATTAGATAATTAACTAAGGGTTTAAACAAATAACAATAATGCACTAAAGATGAGTGCATACACGGAAGGCTAAGGCGATTTGGGTGTACATTTAAGTGGGTTGTAACAAATTCTTCCTTTAAGTAAGATGCTTAAAGTTAGAAACGAAAAGATAGGCTCGGAGGGGTGTACTAGGGGTTTCGTGTACTAAAAATGAGTACAACGCTAAGGTGTGGGAAAAATTAGTTGACTTTACTAGCCAAGTAATATGACTTAAATGGTCCAGTAATTATGATACGGGTTTAACACAAGCGTGATCCTAATGCCTCTTATCATGTAGTAAATCCTACTACACGAATGTAGTCTCGCTAGCGGTCTCGGGATGCATCACTAACGCAAGTTCTAGAATCTAAATGCTACCGGTACACTCATAAGCACTAATAGTAAATACTTTTCCTATCAAATCTAAAGGCGAACCTCACATATTTGGGTGAAAATTTTTTCTGAATGGTACGGTTTTGTGCTAGTCATACGACTCCTATCCATGAGATGCTTGCTAAGGCTAAAGTTTCACTCCTGAATGTTGTAAAAAATTTTAAATTTGGCGCTAAAATTACACTAACAAGTATTTCTCTTAGTTTTATTACACACCTACCATCAAACAAACAAACTCAAGTGCAAGTGTATCCTATAAGGTATCATCATTTGCCCTCCCCTTACACTTAGGATGAACATTGTCCCCAATGTTCAATTAAAGAATGTAAAAGTGAAATAGGTAAAAGAATGAAAGCAAATAATCCCCTGATTCGTTCGGTGTGGATAGTGTGGTAACAAGGTTAGATCTTCCTCCAAGAAAATGAACAATCAAAGCTTCTCTTCCAGAAATATAAATCATCTTCTTGTCATATGTAACCTGTTAAACCTGAGAAAACAAACAAGGCAACCTCGCATAAAATTGGTGGCAATCTATATATACTAACAAGTCCTAGATAACAATGTAAGATATAATGCTTGTGGAATGAATGTTTGCAGATTTCCTGGAGTTTATAAAACTAAATAATTAACAAAAACTTTAAGACTCCGTTAGAAAAACAAAACTAGCAAAATTTCAAGAATTTTACACATGACGCCGTCAGAAGTGACCTGCAGAAATCTTTACGTTAAATTTCTGGAAAAACTTATGTCCTACTTCCTGGAAAATCCTGCAAAACATCATTTTGACTCGATACAAGCATTTGACTCTAACAAGTACTAATACACATGTCCATTTAATATTGTGGAGAATCATGATCAATTTCGTTCTTAAAAACAAATTTGGGGTTTCCCCTTACACTTATCGTTTGCGAAATACCTTTGTATGAAGTTAAGACGAAGTTAAACGACAAAATAAAGCATTTTCACAATTTTATTTTGAAACATGGGTTGCCTCCCAAGAAGCGCTTTTCTTTATTTACGAGTCTTGTAGCTAGACTTAAGGTCATGGGCAATTACGTGACCTCATCATTGGTCTCATTTACCGATTGTAAATGTTCTTTATAGAGACCAACCACCTTTTTCTCAATTGCTCTTATGATCCTATTGGCAAATTCCTTATCAACTTTATATTTCAGTTCTAGAGTCAAGCAATCTTTGTAGAAAAGGCTCTTCTTCTCCCATACATAGTCCATGCCCTTTTTCTTATCCTCTTCATTGATGTCCTCAAAAGCACCAATGTTATCTATGTCAAATCGAGGCACAAAACGAAATTCTTTCATTCTATTAGGCATCCTATATGTGACCCTATCAGTTTTACTAGCAAATCGGATTGTCCCTTCTATCTCTCATATTCTAACTTAGACTCTTCAACAAATGGTTTACCAAACACAACATGGGATAAGCGACAATCAATAACACTAGCTAGGTCTTCAACAACCATAAAGTCAGTGACATAAGTAAAGTTCCCAACAAAGACATGTAGACCTTTAACTCTCCCGACAAAGTTACAAACTCCCCCGGGGTATTTAGTATCCTTTCTAGGTCCGAGTCTTGTTTTCACTATATCATTATAAACACTTGAGGACATAATGTTGATTGGGGATTTAAAATCAACGTAAGCATTTTCAATATGTTTATACCCAATCATACATGGTATCTTTGCACTCTTAAGATCGCCTCTCTTTATCTTAGGCTCAATTCTAGTGAAAGGAGGTCGAGGAATATCAATAAGATTATTATAGTATGCAATCTCCTCCTTAGTGGAGTATAGATTGAAATAGTCATCTAGCTTTGGATCTATCTCCCCTTCCTCAAGTTCCTCAACCACATTCTCAAAATCATTAGGTCCTAGGTCCTTCTTTGAATACAAGGCGGTCGCTAGGTCACTAAATTCATGGTTGAGCTCAACATTAATCAACCTATTAAGCTCCCTAAGTTCCCTAATCTCATTCTCAATTTGTTCACACAACAAAGCCACTTCTCTAGGGGAAAGGGGTGGATTCGTGTTTTCCATAATGGTAAGTGCAATAGTCAATGAGTTTAATTTACTAACAAAGGCACGAAGAAAAAGATAGACTAAAGAAAACCTAGAAAATAAAAATAAAATCTTACTAGAAAGGAATCTAGCAAAGAAAACCTAGAAAATAAAAATAAAATCTTACTAGAAAGGAATCTAGCAAGTAGACCTAATAACAAGAAATCCTAACCTAGACAATAACTATTCCCCGGGCTGCGGCGCCAAAAACTTGATACGTGGGAATCGCACCAGGCTTTACCTCTCGAGGGATTTCGAGAAGCTTACAACCCCCACCAGGCAGTGTACCTGATCATTGTTGTATTGGATAGTGACAAGTACCGGGGGATTGATCGTTCAACTCAGGAATAGTGTCGCTAGGATTAGAAAGCCTAAAAACTAGATCTAGAGATGAGGGATGATTCTTTTTGTATTTTTATATTTTTATAAAAGCAATTAAAAATCTCGGTTTTTGGAAGAATGGGTGGAATTAGTTGCTAATCAACTAACCCAATAACTAAGATGCAATCAAATTAAAATAACAGAAATGAAAATAAATATAATTAAACTAGTGGTGTGAACAATAATAGGGAGAATTGTGTTTACTTAGGTTTCATTACTCCCTAGATATCTTTTACAGGTTGATAGTTTGTTACAATTGCATGGATGACGGGTTATGTTCCTTAATACCATTCGTGGGGTGGCATACGTACTTCCCCAACTCTATAAGCTCCTACTTCACTCCTATGTCGAGCCGGCTAAGAAGCTCCTAACATGGGATCATTAGAATTCGCTCATGCATTAAATACAACCATAATAACCTAGTACGCATTGGTTCATGTTTCTTAAGACGTTCAAGCATGTCACCTATGGAAGTCTGCCAGTTTTCTTAAGCCTAACATTGAAATTATTCATCCGTAACAACTATAAACAAAAAAATCAACCCATAATCAACATCTAGGTTTCACTACATCTAAGCAAACACACAAGAGATATGGCCTAGCATGTTAAATTCAAGACAAGCGTAAGATATATTCAAGCAACACATAGACATATTGATTGAATTGAAAGAGTACTTATCTCAAATTGACATGAAAGGTTTCAAAGGGTAAAAACCCTTGAAAAAGCAGTAAAATTCGTGCTAGGGTTTCTCAAAAGCTACACCCTACTTGTTCCTCTCTAATGAATGAAAATTTCAAAACTATATATAGATTTTACAGGGTGACGGCGTCAAGAAGGAATTTTTGACGCCGTCAACTCGCTGCCCATAATGGTATCGGATTGCCTAGATCTAGATTTGACACCGTCATGTCCAATATTACTCTGGGCCGTTACATGTATTTGGACCATGACGGCCTATGGTGATGCCGTCATGCCTATAGTGTAAAACTCTTCTGGATCATCACGGAATTTATCCACTTCCACCTCTTGTGTTACTTTTGACGCCGTCATTAAGGAGCTTGTGACGCCGTCAGGTACTGTTTCCAGCAAAGAAAATTAAGACTTTGCCGTTTTCTTCACTTTTATGCTCCAAAAATGTCCAAAATGCTTTCTTTTCCAGATTTCACTCCAAAAGTACCTAAAATGACAAAAGGAACAATTTAGGGCAATATTTGATCAAATAAATTCGAATCCGGGCTAAAATGACCCCCTAAAAATGGTTCATTTTTCGCCTCATCATAAATCTCCAAAACATTCTGGTGCATCTCGTGTATTTAATTATCCACCTCTTTGTCCATGAGTGACGGCGTCACATACAATTCCTGACGCCGTCAGGTACCAATTTCAGCATGATTTGGAGACTTTGTCGTTTTCTTCACTTTTTTCTCAAAAAATGTCCAAAATGCTTCCTTTTCCAGATTTCTTATCCAAAGTTCCTAAAATGACAAAAGGAACGATTTAGGGCAATATTTGATCAAATAATCTCGACTTTCAGCTTAAATGACCCCCTAAAAGCGGTACACTTTTCGTCTCATCAAATACCCTTACACTTGAGATTTGCTTGTCCTCAAGCAAATGCACTTTTATTCTAATCAAAATACAAGCTAGGGGTCATTTAACACTAATATAAAAGTAATTACAACAAATAATCGTTCCACTTCAACCAATACAAGCACGAAAATTCTACACTAGCACCTCACAAATAGTGTTTAGATACTCACATCTCTCGGGTGTAAAAAAGTGATGAGGCGAAAAATGAACAATTTTTATGGGGTCATTTAAGCCGGAAATGGAATTTATTTGATCAAATATTGCCCTAAATTGTTCCTTTTGTGATTTTAAATACTTTGGGAGTGAATTCTGGAAAAGGAAGCATTTTGGACGTTTTTGGAGCATAAAAGTGAAGAAAACGGCAAAGTCTTGATTTTCCTTGCTGGGAACAGTACCTGACGGTGTCAAGAAGAATTTTATGACGGCGTCAGGAGCAAAATGGATGACGGCCAAGAGAAAACGTGACGACGTCAGAACAAGGGCGTCAAGAGTTAATTTGGTGACGGCCTGAAATAAGATTACACATGACGGCGTCAGATCTAGATCTAGGCAGTCCGAGAACTTTATTGGTGGCGAGATGACGGCGTCAGAATTTTACTCTTGACGCCGTCACCTAACAAAATCTATATATACTTTTCTATTTTTCATTCATTAAGAGAGGAACTTGTGTGGAGAATTCTAGGGCCGAAACTAATAAACCCTAGGTCGTTTGTAACAGTATTTTCAAGGGTTTTCACCCCTTGAAACCTTTCATGTTCAATTGAGATAAGTTTTTTTTCAATTCATTCAATATGTCTATGTGTTGTTTGAATATATTTTACGCTTGTCTTGATTTTAACATGCTAGGCTAGATCTTTTGTGTGTTTGCTTAGATGTAATGAAACCTAGATGTTGATTATAGGTTGATTGCTTGTTTATAATTGATTGGCTCCAAACGGTCCACCTAAACTGACCAGGTGATGGTCAACTAGGTCAAACAGCCTAGGGTCAATGCTCCGTGGAATACAGTGTTTCCCCGGGTCGTTATGTCCTGACGAGGTGTGATGGTTATCAAACGGTTCTGTGATCGGGTGAATTTGGACAGGAAAGGGTTTGGGATTGATTACACTAAGGAATCTACAAGGAAATAGCTTAAATAAGCTATATGAATAAGACAGGAAAGTAGGAAAAACCAGAAATGTTTAAAACCTAAAAACGCGTACGTTCACGTTTTAAGTAACGTAAGGGTACAAAATAAAACGTGAAAAGTGAAATCTGAAAACCCCCAGGGGGTGAAAATGACTTTTTTACAAACTTAAGGGTAAAAGAAATTTTTTAGACAAAGAAAATTAATTTTTACACTAATTAATTATTTATTATTAATTAAATACTATTTTAATACTAATTATTAATATTTAAATAACTTAAATACAATATAATATTAATTAAATACTAGAAAAGTGAAAATAAAATTTCTAAAATTATAAAATAACTAAAAACAAGTTTTAAAAATAAAAATATGTATTTTTGTCTTTTTGTGACTTTTCTATTAATTAATTACTAATTAAATATTAATTATCTAATTAAACTATTTTAATTTATAAAAATTAGTAAATGAATAGTAAAAATTATAAGAAAATTCCTAAAATTATTTTACATTATATAAAAGCTAGGAAAAATATAAAAACTAGGTCTTATTTATAAAATCTAATTATGCTATTTAAAACTTAATTAATAATTAATTATTAATAAAACTAAGATTAATTCTAATAAATACTAGATGGTAAAATAAAAATCTGAGAAAATTACTTTAAATACTTTAACATAAAAGGAAATTAATAAAAATATAAAAACACCAAGTACTTAATAAAAATTTAAAAAAGAAAATTAAAATTTAATTTACATTAAATAGAAACTATCACTTAAAAATTAAATTGGTTTTTCTTGATTTTTCTTTTACAATACTAATTTATAACTAAAAATGAAAAACTTTTATAAAAACAAAAAGTGTGGAACTTAAAAATAAGCTGAGAAAGCTCAATAAGCTTGGACAGTTGACTTTGGTCAACTGTCTAAGCTATAAGCTTTGAAATCAACTTTGAGCTGAGAACAGTGATGGATTAAGGTTTGTACAAGCTCAAGGGGCATAGGTGAGGAAAAAACAACAAGAGTTTATCCCTGGATAAGCTGAAAAACTCAAATAAGCAATTCCAAAATCCAAAACTCACTCAGAAAAGGGACAAGCTTGATAGGTCAAACAACTCAAGCAAAGGAGGTTCAAACCTCAAAACAAGCTAGGAACTGTGAAGAGGGGCTTATTGGCTTTTCAAAAAGCCAATAAGCAACCTCTGGGTCCCACTATGTAAGCCATGAAAGTGGAGGTGTTGGGCTGATAATCTGTGTGCAGGGCAAAGGCTTGCCCTGCAAGTGACTTTGCTCAAGTGTGGAGCCCAAAAGAAAAATTGCAAAAATATAAGGCTGCTAGGAAATCAAAGCTGAGCTGGTAGAGAACAAATGTAAACAAGTTTCAAGGTCTACATCATAACACAAAATTCGGAATAATTCAAGCAATTTTTGTAAAAAACTGAGTACAATACAAATTTGAATTTTTGATTAAACGTAAGATTTGACTTTAATGAAGTTTGATTTGATCTCATGGACTGTAAACAAGATATTAAGCTACATTAAGAGTTAAATAGACTAAATTAACTACAATTGAACACAGATATATGATTATGCTACCTTAAAAATCTCACAGTGAACAACAATTGATATATGTATGTGCTTTTGACTTTTAGATAAATGAAGACTTAGTTTCTAGGTTTCATTATCCTAATGTACCCTATGTAAACCTGTTTCAAACACAGACAACAACTAAACCACTTATATGCTCAGTGAACAAACCTAAACCAAACACCCCCTAAGTGAAAGCTGATGAACAAGTTTCAAACAACAAAGGCTAATTAAGCCTCAAAAGTGATGGACAAAGACTCAATCAGCTATATGATGATTATTTAGACAGAAAATGTTCAACAATAAGCAATCTCTACTAAGCAAACACAAATAAGCTATATAAGCTGATTATGAGACAGTTGCATACAATCTTGATGAGAACTAAATTCTAATGAGATAATTAAGCTACATATTACATTCTAAGCAATAAGTGACTGAAATAAGCACATCTAAACACCAATTAAGCACATTGATAAGCTAAAGGCAAATAAGTAGTTGATAAGCTAATAAGGAAAAAGGTAAATACTGCAAGATGATTAGAGAAAACTTAAAATTGTATTAAACTGAATTAAAAAGAGTACAAGATTGGAAATAAAACTAAGAAATAAAGATTACACTAATTATTAAACTAAATTACACTAAACACTATTTAATAACTAAAATCCTACTCCTCCTCAACTGCTGCTTCTCTTTCTTTATATAGGGACCCAAGTAGGGTTCTGAGACCTTCCCACTCTTTCTTGACCCTAGGATGGGCTTCAAGCAATCTTGACCCTTCAAAATCCATTTGGCAGGAAAACGGGTAAGTGTAGTTTTGAGTGGTTTAGGTGGGCAGTTGGTGCAATTAATGAAGGGGAGGGTTTTGGTGAAAGTTATTATGAGGTTTGGTGAGGTTGGTGGAGTTTGGAGAGGAGGGGGGAGACATGGATGGTGAACAGTAGCCTGGGGGTGTTGGGGTTTGACCTGGGTCAACGTTGGGGGTGGTATTAGTTTGGAGTTGGGCTGGTTTGTGTTGGGCTTGGGGGGCTATAGTGGATCAGGCTTTGGTCTTTGTTTGGATTTGGTATTTATAACAAAAGGGTGGTTTGGTTTATTTAGTGAAAACAAGGACCAAATGTGTAATTTATGCAAACCAAAGGGACTGATTTTGTAATTTTCCAAAAGTACTCATAAGGAACACTTTTGCCAAACTTTAATAATACAAGAACCCAAGATGCCATAAATGAACATTTTCCACTTTTAAAATTCCCGGGGACCATTTATGTAATTTCCCAAAGTTAGGGGACCAAAATTGTAAACTTTTCAAAACTTTCACCCAGGGACCAATTCTGATAACTTTTGATTTTCCAAGGACCAAAATTGATTTTTCTTTCAAAAATATCCCACCAGGGACCAAATCTGCCAAAGTTGAAACTCCAGGGACTAATTTTGTAATTTTCCAAAACTTTTCCAACTTTTTCACCAAAGGACAAAATATGACAACTTATGATTGTAAAAGGACCTTTGGTGATAATTTTTCATATTTTGAACGACTAGGGACTTGTTTTGTTATTTTATGAAAGTTGAGGGACTGAAACTGCCAATTATGCAAACTTTGTATGTTTTTCATTGGTTTTTACTCATTTTGCATCTAAAACATGTAAAACACAATTTTGAAATATTTTCAGTATTTTGATGCATTTCTGAGTGTTTTTGTATGTTTTGCAGTTCAGATTTGACCAAAAATGATGAGTGTTTGAGCACTTATCAATCCCCCACACTAAACTATTGCTAGTCCCTAGCGATAAATTGTTTTGAAAATTTGATGGATTTTAACTCTTTACCAAAAGCCATCACTTCTGGAGTAGCCAGATGTAAGAACTGTGGTACACCTGATAACCATGTTATTTTGAGCAAACCACCAGCTGTCAACGGATTTGATTAGTCTTTACCAAAAGCCGTTTGCTTCTGGACTAGCCAACTCTTGATGGACAAAGTCAACATCTTGGTGATCTGAGTACGAATTATGGATTTTCCACTGCCTTTACCACAAGCCATAATCTTGCGGGCTAGCCAACTCATTCGCATTTTAGGATATGGCGAGTTGAGGTACCATACAATTTTGGGCAAATTGCAAGCCATAAACGGATTTGAGATGTCTTTACCAAGAGCCGTTTGCTCCTGGACTAACCAATCCTTTTTGTCGGTTAGACAAGGTGGACTGATTACCACAAAAATTTTGAACTTTAGTGAAAAATTTTTAAAATTTTTGAAATTTTGGCTAAAACGGGGGTATATGATAATAAAATGTGATAAAAATCACTAGAATAGCGAAATACCCCCCCACACTTAGGATGAATATTGTCCTCAATATTCAAAGTCCCGGCTATTATGCCGACTCTATGAACGTAAAAGGGCAACATTACAAGCTAAGCGTGGAAAACACCATTTTGTTTTTCACTTCATTTGTAACCACAGTGGGGTAACTCCCCCACACTTAGGGTGAAAACCCTATAAGCATGCTACTGTTTTTGTTTACCGAGTCGCTAGCTTGACTCGACCCCGAATTCATTTGTCCTTGGGGAAGCATGATGTGGAAGAAACAATCTCAATCGGACTTTCATTCAAGATGTTTGGACAAACATTTGAAGCACGTGAAAGTTCCACACCGATGAGATAAGTATCCGGCTCAAGATAATGATACATGAAAATGCCGGGATCAAAGATGGTGTCTTCATTCCCGAAGGAGTGAAGAAGAGAAGAAGTCACCTTATAGGTGAAGAAAAGTAGAAAGATCTTTATGACAATCAAGATTGATTCATCATCATCAGAAATAGAATTCATGATTGGTGTATCATGAATCTCATCAGGAAAGCTCATATGATCTAGACATATTATGGGTGGGAGGGTAGGGATTTTGATATCAATCAAATTCTCAAGGTTGAGAATATTTTCATCCGGGACACAAAGATCAACTTTGTCTAGATCAAAGTAAAAGTTATCATACTCCGGTGGAGATATGATATGAGTGAGTTCACCGGAGAACTCCTCAAAAGTGAATGAATCATAATCGGGGAGAGAAATTTGAGAATGAGAAGTGGTACTGCCACTAATCTTCTCTCCCATATGATCAAAAGTAAAGGCTTCAAACTTTGGAATAGGATCATCGGAGAAAATGTCACTATCCTTAATGGGGATAGGAGATGAAATAGGTTTCTCTTTGAAAGCCTCGATTTTAGAAATGAGGAGATCGACATTAAATAATGTTGCACGAAGTGCTTCATCCTTGATTTTAGTGTCAATCTCATCATTCTCTTCTTCTAAGCTAACTAGCTCAGAAGGTAATTCTTCCATATAAATGATGTCTCCAAAAGATAACGAATTATCATCAGTAGAATCGGAGAACATCTCATCATGATTAGGGAAGATAAGAGGAGGAGGGATATCACACATATGATCAGAAGTTCCCTCTGACTCTCTCGGGATTGGGACAAGGATCTCAACACTAGACTTTATTAATTCGTCCGATTCCTTATCAGGAATAGTGTCAAGATGCTCGTCCCCCATGCTTAGAGAGTGAGTGGGAACCTCGGGTGTGATGAGAGTGGGTTGAGATGGAATCTCAACTGATGGTATCTCATCTGATGAATCTTTATAGAATTGAAGAATATCAAGGATATCCTCATCATCAGTATCATCAAGAATGAAACGGAATCGAGAGCTAGATCTGGCTGCTTTTTCTTTTGCTATTGATTCCCTAATAGATTTTTCATAAGCATCTTGGGAATTTATTTTAGAAGCCTGTTCGTCAGCTAACAATTCTTCCATCGATTTTTGTTTTGGATTATCTGGGGTATGTGTGATTCCTTTTAAGTCTTTCACTAAATCCAAAAGATCAAGGAGAAGACTTTGAAGAATTGGTGGAGATGGAGGTTCGTCATAATACGATGTGTCAAAAGTGTTACAAGGAAATGGGTTCCCTGTTTGACAATCGGAGTTGAAGTGCGGACCTCCACAGTAATCACAACAGTAGAACTGATGTGGGTGTGGGTTGTATGTGCTAGAGTCATAATCGTTATCAGGAAACTGCTCATAGACAAGCGTGGTTCCCGATTGACAATCAGAACTGTAGTGTGAACCACCACAGTACTCAGAACAGTAAAACGGCTGAGACTGATGGTGTGGTAGCTGATGGAATAAATCAGTTGTCTCATGGTAGGAATAGGGATCTTGGTTATAGACAGACCCGTTTCCTGATTCTACCATGCCACAACTGGGGCAATTGCCACCATTATGAGGATTACCACACCATTGGCAAACCAGAAAGTGTGGATGAGACATAGAAAGAATCAAATGTGTATAGAGGGGTAGGGATAAAGAATCAAAAAGGTAGGAGGGTAAAGATGGATATTTTTGTGGTTTTTGGAAAACATTTTGTACAAATGATAAAGAAAATGTTTTTTTGTTCGTTGAAAACTGAGTTTAAAATGTTTTCGTGAACCGTTTTGTTTTGATACTAAGAAAATATGAACAAAGGATGGATAAATGTACAATGGAACGAATTCCAAAAGCACTAATCAGCAAACCGTTTTTAGATAAACGCGCACAACCTCCCCGGCAGCGGCGCCAAAATTTTGATTGGCTCCAAACGGTCAACCTAAACTGACCAGGTGATGGTCAACTAGTTCAAACAGCCTAGAGTCAATGCTCCGTGGAATACAGTGTTTCCCCGGGTCGTTATGTCTCGACGAGGTGTGATGGTTATCAAACGGTTCTGTGATCGGGTGAATTTGGACAGGAAAGGGTTTGGGATTGATTACACTAAGGAATCTACAAGGAAATAGCTTAAATAAGCTATATGAATAAGACAGGAAAGTAGGAAAAACCAGAAACGTTTAAAACCTAAAAACGCGTACGTTCACGTTTTAAATAACGTAAGCGTACGAAATAAAACGTGAAAAGTGAAATCTGAAAACCCCCAGGGGGTGAAAATGACTTTTTTTACAAACTTAAGGGTAAAAGAAAATTTTTAGAAAAAGAAAATTAATTTTTACACTAATTAATTATTTATTATTAATTAAATACTATTTTAATACTAATTATTAATATTTAAATAACTTAAATACAATATAATATTAATTAAATACTAGAAAAGTGAAAATAAAATTTCTAAAATTATAAAATAACTAAAAACAAGTTTTAAAAATAAAAATATCTATTTTTGTCTTTTTGTGATTTTTCTATTAATTAATTACTAATTAAATATTAATTATTTAATTAAACTATTTTAATTTATAAAAATTAGTAAATGAACAGTAAAAATTATAAGAAAATTCCTAAAATTATTTTACATTATATAAAAGCTAGGAAAAATATAAAAACTAGGTCTTACTTTATAAAATCTAATTATGCTATTTAAAACTTAATTAATAATTAATTATTAATAAAATTAAGATTATTTCTAATAAATACTAGATGATAAAATAAAAATCTGACAAAATTACTATAAATACTGTAACATAAAGGGAAATTAATAAAAATATAAAAACACCAAGTACTTAATAAAAATTTAAAAATAAAAATTAAAATTTAATTTTCATTAAATAGAAACTATCTCTTAAAAATTAAATTGGTTTTTCTTGATTTTTCTTTTACAATACTAATTTATAACTAAAAATGAAAAACTTTTATAAAAACAAAAAGTGTGGAACTTAAAAATAAGCTGAGAAAGCTCAATAAGCTTGGACAGTTGACTTTGGTCAACTGTCTAAGCTATAAGCTTTGAAATCAACTTTGAGCTGAGAACAGTGATGGATTAAGGTTTGTACAAGCTCAAGGGGCATAGGTGAGGAAAAAACAACAAGAGTTTACCCCTGGATAAGCTAAAAAACTTAAATAAGCAATTCCAAAATCCAAAACTCACTCAGAAAAGGGACAAGCTTGATAGGTCAAGCAGCTCAAGCAAAGGAGGTTCAAACCTCAAAACAAGCTAGGAACTGTGAAGAGGGGCTTATTGGCTTTTCAAAAAGCCAATAAGCAACCTTTGGGTCCAACTATGTAAGCCATGAGAGGCCATGAAAGTGGATGTGTTGGGCTGATAATCTGTGTACAGGGCAAAGGCTTGCCCTGCAAGCGACTTTGATCAAATGTGGAGCCCAAATGAAAAATTGCAAAAATATAAGGGTGCTAGGAAATCAAAGCTGAGCTGGTAGAGAACAAATGTAAACAAGTTTCAAGGTCTACATCATAACACAAAATTCGGAATAATTCAAGCAATTTTTGTAGAAAACTGAGTGCAATACAAATTTGACTTTTTGATTAAACCTAAGATTTGACTTTAATGAAGTTTGATTTGATCTCATGGAATGTAAACAAGATATTCAGCTACATTAAGAGTTAAATATACTAGATTAACTACAATTGAACACAGATATATGATTATGCTACCTTAAAAATCTCACAGTGAACAACAATTGATAGATGTATGTGCTTTTGACTTTTAGATAAATGAAGACTTAGTTTCTAGGTTTCATTATCCTAATGTACCCTATGTAAACCTGTTTCAAACACAGACAACAACTAAACCACTTATATGCTCAGTGAACAAACCTAAACCAAACACCCCCTAAGTGAAAGCTGATGAACAAGTTTCAAACAACAAAGGCTAATTAAGCCTCAAAAGTGATGGACAAAGACTCAATCAGCTATATGATGATTATTTAGACAGAAAATGTTCAACAATAAGCAATCTCTACTAAGCAAACACAAATAAGCTATATAAGCTGATTATGAGACAGTTGCATACAATCTTGATGAGAACTAAATTCTAATGAGATAATTAAGCTACATATTACATTCTAAGCAATAAGTGACTGAAATAAGCACATCTAAACACCAATTAAGCACATTGATAAGCTAAAGGCAAATAAGTAGTTGATAAGCTAATAAGGAAAAAGGTAAATACTACAAGATGATTAGAGAAAACTTAAAATTGTATTAAACTGAATTAAAAAGAGTACAGGATTGGAAATAAAACTAAGAAATAAAGATTACACTAATTATTAAACTAAATTACACTAAACACTATTTTATGACTAAAATCCTACTCCTCCTCAACTGCTGCTTCTCTTTCTTTATATAGGGACCCAAGTAGGGTTCTGAGACCTTCCCACTCTTTCTTGACCCTAGGATGGGCTTCAAGCAATCTTGACCCTTCAAAATCCATTTGGCGGGAAAACGGGTAAGTGTAGTTTTGAGTGGTTTAGGTGGGCAGTTGGTGCAATTAATGAAGGGGAGGGTTTTGGTGAAAGTTATTATGAGGTTTGGTGAGGTTGGTGGAGTTTGGAGAGGAGGGGGAGACATGGATGGTGAACAGTAGCCTGGGGGTGTTGGGGTTTGACCTGGGTCAACGTTGGGGGTGGTATTAGTTTGGAGTTGGGCTGGTTTGTGTTGGGCTTGGGGGGCTATAGTGGATCAAGCTTTGGTCTTTGTTTGGATTTGGTATTTATAACAAAAGGGTGGTTTGGTTTATTTAGTGAAAACAAGGACCAAATGTGTAATTTATGCAAACCAAAGGGACTGATTTTGTAATTTTCCAAAAGTACTCATAAGGACCACTTTTTCCAAACTTTAATAATATAAGGACCCAAGATGCCATAAATGAACATTTTCCACTTTTAAAATTCCCGGGGACCATTTATGTAATTTTCAAAAGTTAGGGGACCAAAATTGTAAACTTTTCAAAACTTTCACCCAGGGATCAATTCTGATAACTTTTGATTTTCCAAGGACCAAAATTGATTTTTCTTTCAAAAATATCCCACCAGGGACCAAATCTGCCAAAGTTGAAACTCCAGGGACTAATTTTGTAATTTTCCAATTTTTTCACCAAAGGACAAAATATGACAACTTATGATTGTAAAAGGACCTTTGGTGATAATTTTTCATATTTTGAACGACCAGGGACTAGTTTTGTTATTTTATGAAAGTTGAGGGACTGAAACTGCCAAGTATGCAAACTTTGTACGTTTTTCATTTGTTTTTACTCATTTTGCATCTAAAACATGTAAAACACAATTTTGAAATATTTTCAGTATTTTGATGCATTTCTGAGTGTTTTTGTATGTTTTGCAGTTCAGATTTGACCAAAAATGATGAGTGTTTGAGCACTCATCAATAATTGTAATGGATGAATGATTTCAATGTTAGGCTTAAGAAAACTGGAAGATCTCCATTGTGTAACTTGCTTGAACGTCTTAAGAAACATGAACCGAAGTGTACTAGGTTTTTATGGTTATATTTAATGCATGAGCGAATTCTAGTGATCCCATGTTAGGAGCTTCTTAGCCGGCTCGACATAGGAGTGAAGTAGGAGCTTATAGAATTGGGTAAGTAAGTACGCCACCCCATGATTGGTATTAAGGAATATAACCCGTCATCCACGCAATTGTAACAAGTAATTAACCTGTAAAAGATATCTAGGAAGTAGTGAAATCTAAGTAAACACAATTCTCCCATATATTGCTCACACCACTAGTTTAATTAGTTTATTTTCATTTTTATTATTTTATTTTGATTGCATCTTTATTTATTGGGTTAGTTGGCTAGCAACTAATTCCGCCCACTCTTCCAAAACCCGAGATTTTTACTTGCTTTTATAAAATATAAAAATACCAAAACAATCATCCCTCACCTCTAGACCTAGTTTTTAGGCTTTCTAATCCTAGCGACACTATTCCTGAGTTGAACGATCAATCCCCCGGTACTTGTCACTATACTATACAACAATGATCAGGTACACTACCTGGTGGGGGTTATAAGCTTCTCGAGATCCCTTGAGAGGTAAAGCCTGGTGCAATTCCCACGCATCAAGTTTTTGGCGCCGTTGCCGGGGAATAATTATTGTCTAGGTTAGGATTTCTTTTTATTAGGTCTACTTGCTAGATTCTTTTCTAGTAAGATTTTATTTTTATTTTTAGGTTTTCTTTAGTCTATCTTATTTCTTTGTTTCCTTTGTTCGTAAACTATCTCGATGGATAATAATAACATTGATCGTTTGATTCCTGTTATTCGTGTTTTTCGTCGTAGGATTTCCAAATGCCCGCCCCAATCCCTTTAGTGGAAAATGAGAACCCACCTAACCTATCGCCTAACCACCACTTTGACAATAATTCTGAAATGGACGAGTCTGACCATGATGATGACCATAGGGCTAGTCCTTGTAAGATTGGATTTAGGAGCTTTGATGCCTACTTTAACTCATCTCTCCCAATGAACATAATCTCGCGTAGTGAATATAATAAAATCATGGTAGATGAGTTAGAATACAAAGGAGATAATATTATTGCTAGGGCAATGGCATTGCATATGTTTGTAGGAAGCTTTGTTTATCTTGTTGAGTTCATGGTTATGGAGAATCTAAGAGAATTTATTGATAGTAAGTTAACCCAAGTTGTGTTTGGGAGACCTTTCAAAAGGTTGACCAACCTTGATGAAAAACTTATGGAAGGGTTAATTACATTCTCGAATGGGGATGAAGATTCTGTCTACCAAATGCCTCGTGCACACCCTAGGTTCAAGGATTTCTCCATGGAGAAGTGTAGTAGGTATCCGCCCTTAGAAATGCTAAGTGTGAATGATAAAAGAAAAGGGCTTAAATATCCCCATGAAAAAAATAAAAGATACTATCATAGATGTTTAGAGTTAAGTGATGATTATAAGAAAGATGAGGCGGCTATTAGATGGCTCACCCTTGGATATGTGAGCATAAGCGACACACGATAGCCCATGACCTTGAGTCTACCTACAAGACTCGTAAATAAAGAAAAGCGCTTCTTGGGAGGCAACCCATGTTTTGTGTGACTTTTAATTGTTTGATTGTTATTTGTTTTCGTATGCATGCTTTTTTATTGTTGGTAGATCATGTTTCAAAACTAAAATGGTGAAAATACTTTATTTTGTTGTTTAGCTTAGTCTTAACTTTATCCAAAGGTATTTCGCAAAAGATAAGTGTAAGGGAAAACCCCAAATATGTTTTTAAGAAACAAACTCGATCATGATTCTCCACAATATTAAATGAACATGTATATTCGTATATGTTAGAGTCAAATGCTTGTATCGAGTCATAATGATGTTTTGCAGGATTTTCTAGGAAGTAAGATAAGGTTTTTCCAGAAATTTTCCGGAAACTTAACATAAGAATTTCTGCAGGTTACTTCTGACGGCGTCAGGAAGAAATTCCTGACGGCGTCACGTGTAAAAATCTGGAAATTTTGCCAGTTTTGTTTTTCTAACGGAGTCTTAAAGTTTTTGATGAATCTTTAGTTTTAAATCTCCAGGAAATCTGCAAACATCATTCCACAAGCATTATATCTTACATTGTTTTCTAGGATTTGTAGCATATATAGATTGCCGCTGATTTTACGCGAGGTTGCCTTGTTTGTTTTCTCAGGTTTAACATGTTATGGTTGACAAGAAGATGATTTATATTCTGGAGGGGAAGCTTTGATTGTTCATTCTCTTGGAGGAAGATCTAACCTTGTTACCATATTATCCATACCGAGCGAATCAGGGGAGTATTTGATTTCATTCTTTTACCTGTTTCACTTTTACATTCTTTAATTGAACATTGGGGACAATGTTCATCCTAAGTGTAAGGGGAGGGTAAAATGATGATACCTCTTAGGATACAATTGTGCTTGAGTTTGTTTGTTTGATGGTAGGTGTGTAATAAAACTATGAGAAATACTTGTTAGTGTAATTTTAGCGCCAAATTTAAAATTTTTAACAACATTTAGGAGTGAAACTTTAGCCTTAGCAAGCGTCTCATGGATAGGAGATCGTATGACTAGCACAAAACCGTATCATTCAGAAAAATTTTCCACCCAAATATGTGAGGTTCACCTTTAGATTTGATAGGAAAATCATTTACTATTAGTGCTTATGAGTGTACCGGTAGCATTTTGATTCTAGAACTTGCGTTAGTGATGCATCCCGAGACCGCTAGTGAGACTATATTCGTGTAGTAGGATTTACTACATGATAAGAGGCATTAGGATCACCCTTGCGTTAAACCCGTATCATAATTAATTGACCATTTAAGTCATATTACTTGGCAAGTTAAGTGAATTAATTTTTCCCACACCTTAGCGTTGTACTCATTTTTAGTACACAAAACCCTTAGTACACCCCTCCGAACCTATCTTTTCGTTTCTAACTTTAAGCATCTTACTTAAAGGAAGAATTTGTTACACCCCACTTAAATGTACAACCAAATTGCCTTAGCCTTCCGTGTATGCACTCATCTTTAGTGCATTATTGTTATTTGATTAAACCCTTAGTTAATTTTCTAATTGATTACATGGTTGCTAAGTCGAGTCATATCATTGTACATATTGTTTTGGGACGATTGGGACTCATGGGTAAAGTACTTATGTTATGGAGTAATGGGGAAGAACATCATTTATTACCCCCATATGTACGGTAATCTAAAAAGTACTCCAAGTGTTTTGATTATCTTGATTCGAGTCATTAGACTAGCTTATTGTAAAGTATGTAAAAATTCAAGTGTAAGGGGAATATTCATTCCCTATGATGTGTTATTTTAGATGGTAGGGTAAAAGTGTATGCAAAAAAAAAAAAAAAAAAAAAAAAAAAAAAAAAAAAAAAAAAAGTCAAAAAAAGAAAGAAAGAAAGAAAAAAAAATAGAAAAAAAAAGAAAAGAGAAAAAACATACGGACTACCATCCCGCTTCATTCTATGTTTATTTTATGTTATTGTTATTTTTATTTATTAGTTAAGTAGAGTCTAGTCTTGGCTTAGCAACGCCATATTGTACATGTAATTGACCAAGATTATTAACTCGCCACCAGTAAAGATTGCTTATATCCAACAAAACCGTGTATTCCATATCCCTCCACCTAACGTTACAACCCTTTAAAAGACCTCTTTGATAGTTTATCCTAGGTGCTTACGCCATGTGGTGGAGGTTTGATCCTTTCCCAAGCCTATGGTAATCTATTTTGCTGTGACAGGTAGTGAGAGATGTTTTTTCCAATTCCATATTGTGATATTACTTTATTACACCTGAGAGATGTGAGTATCTAAACACTATTTGTGAGGTGCTAGTATATAACCTCCGTGCTTGTCTTTGGTCTTTAGTGGAATGATTATTTGTTGTAATTACTTTTATATTAGTGTTAAATGACCCCTAACTTGTATTTTGATTAGAATAAAAGCGCATTTGTTTGAGGACAAGCAAATCTCAAGTGTAAGGGTATATGATGAGGTGAAAAATGAACCGTTTTTAAAGGGTCATTTAAGCCGGAATTGGAATTTATTTGATCAAATATTGCCCTAAATCGTTCCTTTTGTGATTTTAGGTACTTTGGGAGTGAATTCTAGAATAGGAAGCATTTTGGACGTTTTTGGAGCATAAAAGTGAAGAAAACGGCAAAGTCTTGATTTTCCTTGCTGGGAACAGTACCTGACAGCGTCAAGAAGAATTTTATGACGGCGTCAGGAGCAAAATGGATGACGGCCCAGAGAAAACGTGACGGCGTCAGAACAAGGGCGTCAAGAGTTAATTTGGTGATGGCCTGAAACAAGATTACACATGACGGCGTCAGATCTAGATCTAGGCAGTCCGAGAACTTTATTGGCGGCGAGATGACGGCGTCATAATTTTACTCTTGACGCCGTCACCTCACAAAATCTATATATACTTTTCTATTTTTAAATTCGTTCAATACGTATGTGTGTTGTTTGAATATATCTTACGCTTGTCTTGATTTTAACATGCTAGGCTAGATCTTTTGTGTGTTTACTTAGATGTAATGAAACCTAGATGTTGATTATAGGTTGATTGCTTGTTTATAATTGTAATGGATGAATGATTTCAATGTTAGGCTTAAGAAAACTAGCAGATCTCCATTGTGTAACTTGCTTGAATTTCTTAAAAAACATGAACCGATGTGTACTAGGTTTTTATGGTTATATTTAATGCATGAGCGAATTCTAGTGATCCCATGTTAGGAGCTTCTTAGCCAGCTCGTCATAGGAGTGAAGTAGGAGCTTATAGAATTGGGGAAGTAAGTACGCCACCCCATGATTGGTATTAAGAAATATAACCTGCCATCCACGCAATTATAACAAGTAATTAACCTGTAAAAGGTATCTAGGTAGTAGTAAATCTAAGTAAACACAATTCTCCCATATATTGCTCACACCACTAGTTTAATTAGTTTATTTTCATTTTTATTATTTTATTTTGATTGCATCTTTAGTTATTGGGTTAGTTGACTAGCAACTAATTCCGCCCACTCTTCCAAAACCCGAGATTTTTACTTGCTTTTATAAAATATAAAAATACAAAAAGAATCATCCCTCACCTCTAGACCTAGTTTTTAGGCTTTCTAATCCTAGCGACACTATTCCTGAGTTGAACGATCAATCCCCCGGTACTTGTCACTATACTATACTACAACGATCAGGTACACTGCCTGGTTGGGGTTGTAAGCTTCTCGAGATCCCTTGAGAGGTAAAGCCTGGTGCAATTCCCACGCATCATAAAGTATGTATCACAATATGAAAATGGAAAATATCTCTCACTACCTGTCATAGCCAATAGATTACCATATGCTTGGGAATGGATCAAACACGGTTTTGTTGGATAAAGGCAATCTTTACTGGTGGCGAGTTAATCATCTTGGTCAATTACATGTACGATGTGGTGTTGCTAAGCCAAGACTCGACTTGACTTAAGCTAATCAAAGAGCTATTCAAAAACATAAAATAAACATAAAAGGAAACGGGATGGTAGTCTGTAAGGTTTTTTTTTATCTTTTTATCTTTTTCTATTTTTTTTCTTTTTTTTGATTTTTCGATATTTTTTTTCGCATACACTCTTGCCCTACCATCCAAAATAATAAATCATAGGGAATTTGCATTTCCCTTACACTTGAACTTTTACATACTTTACAATCAACTATTCTAATGACTCGAATTAAGATAATCAAAACACTTGGAGTACTTTTTAAATATTAACGCACATATGGGGGTAATAATTGACGTCTTCCCCACTACTCCATAACAATAGTACTTTACCCATGACTCCCAACCGTCCAAAAACAATATGTACAAGATATGACTCGACTTAGCAACCATGTAATCAATTAGACAATTAACGAAGGGTTTAAACATGTAACAATAATGCACTAAAGATGAGTGCATACAAGGAAGGCTAAGGCGATTTGGGTGTACATTTGGGGTGGATTGCAAACAAATGTCTTTCTTTAAGTAAAATGCTTAAAGTTAGAAATGAAAAAGATATGCTCGGAGGGTTGTACTAGAGGTATCGTATACTAAAAATGAGTACAACACAAAGGTGTGGGAAAATTAATTGACTTTACTAGTCAAGTAATTATGACTTCATTGGTCAAGTAATTATGATACAGGTTTAACACAAGGGTTATCCTAATGCCTCTTATCATGTAGTAAATCCTACTACACGAATGTAGTCTCACTAGCGGTCTCGGGATGCATCACTAACGCAAGTTCTAGAATCTAAGTACTACCGGTACACTCATAAGCATCTTTTCCTAACAAATCTAGGGGCGAACCTCACATATTTGGGGTGGAAAATTTTGAGTGGTACGACTTTTCGTACTAGTCATACAACTCCTATCCATGAGACGCTCATTAGGGCTAAAGCTTCACTCCTATATGTTGTAAAATTTTTTAAATTTGGCGCTAAAATTACCCTAACAAGTATTTCTCTTAGTTTTATTACACACCTACTTTTGAACAAATAAACTCCAGTGCAATTGCATTCTCTAAGGTATCATCATTTACCCTCCCTTACACTTAGGCTAAACATTGTCCCAATGTTCAATAAAGGTAAAAGAATGTAACAAATACTCCCCTGATTCGTTCGGTGTGGATAATGTGGTAACATGGTTAGATCTTCCTCCAAGAAAATGAACGTTGAAAGTTTCCCTCCAGAAATATAAATCTTCTTGTCCAATATAACCTGTAATCAACAAACACAAAAACCAATGTATCAAACCGAACAAAGAAAGACCACAACTAGATGTAATTTCAGACTTAGAAATAAAAACAAAATAAAATAATAAAAGGATAGGATACTTATGGAATGAATTACAAATAGGAACTCATAAAACATATCCACTAGTATTGACACACAAACAAGATAGAATATATGCTAATCATGAATTGTGAATTTTTCATGTTCGAATTTCATTCTTTTTAACAAAATATAAACTTCCCTACACTTATCTTTTTGTAAAATACCTTTATATGCAACTAAGACGAGGTTAAAAACAAAATAAAGCATTTTCACAAATTATTCGAAACATGAAAATTTAACAATTATGATTAAGCATATATGACACAAACAAACAAATAAAGTAAAGACATCAAACAATTAAAAACATGGGTTGGGTTGCCTCCCAAGAAGCGTTTGTTTTTGTTCGAGTCACGAGCCTCACTCTACCCTTATTTAACGAAAATATGGGAGGTTTTCCCTACACTTAGGATTCAGTGCGGGTGGAAGTAGCGATACACACCCTTAGGGTGGAAATATGCCACGTGAGGTGAAGGGGGTGAGTGAATGGCTTCCTTTATCCTAAATCTAAGGATGGAAAGGTGTGTAAAGATTGAGGTTCCGGTTCATTAACACTAGGAAATTCCCTAGAACTAAGAGTAAGGTTATCACTACAAGTATTCAAACCTATATTCTCTAGTTGTGTTTGGTTCAAAGGTTTCACCTCCATCGAGATTCCTAAAGTCTCTTCTACTTCTTCCGGGTAAGTCACGTGCAGTGTGTATGCCTCAAATGATGGTGGGACTTGTGGAGTACTTAGTGGGCTTGCGCTGTTTTCCTCATCATTCCTCTTATCAAGATCGCCTATATGTTCATCCTGTGTTATGGTAGTGCCTAACCATGACATGCACTTAGGTGGCTCAACCCTACCCTCATGTGTGTTGTATGTTTTGGTGAAATCTATCCCGCTCATGCAACTAGGTAGTTCAACACTAACCATCTCAGAATCTTGGTTTGATTCTAAGTTCATGTTCTTAGAAACTAGCTCATCTTGCTCATATGAATCCACAAATTCGTTGAACTTATGGGTCATGGTTAGGGAGCTTTCCTCAAAATTTATCCAACGGGTCTCACTAAAAGGAATTGATCCTGATAATGATCGTCTAATAGAAATCACACATGCATAGAATTCATCAAACCCATCTAACTTTACCCCCAACTCCTCTTGGATGTCACTAAGATCACACAAAAATTCATTGGAATGATATGAAGCAAATTTATTAGTGAAATATAATTGTTCCTCTATTGTCAATGATATAAATGGAATTTCATCCGCCATAGTGACAAGTGAAAATGATTTTACAAACAAAGGGCACAAAGAAAAGATAGACTACAAGAAAGCTAATAAAAAGAAAATAAAAATCTCACTTGATATGAATCTAATGAGTAGACCTAATCAAAATAAATTTAAACCTAAACAATAACTATTCCCCGGGCTGCGGCGCCAAAAACTTGATGCGTGGTTTTGCAACCTTGCAAAAGGTTTTACCTCTCAAGGGATCTTGAAAAGCTTGCAATCCCCAGGCAGTTTACCTGACCGATGTAGTATAGTGTAGTGGCAAGTACTGGGGGATTGATCGTTCAACTCAAAGAATAGTGTTCGCTAGGGTTAAAACTTAATTAAACTAGGTCTAAAGGTGAGGGATGATTCTTTTTGTATTTTTATATTTTATGAAAAGCAAGTAAAAATATCGGGTTTTGGAAGAATGGGCGGAATTAGTTGCTAGTCAACTAACCCAAATAACTACAAATGCAATAACAATAAAATAAAATGACACGAAAGTAAATATGGAGAAAAACAATAATAAGAAAAACGTGTTTACTTAGATTTCACTACTCCCTAGCTATCTTTTACTAGTTGATTAGTTTGTTACAATTGCATGGATGACGGGTTATATTCCTTAATACCATTCGTAGGGCCGTGTACGATCTTCCCTAACTCTATAAGCTTCTACCTCTTCCTATGTCGAGCCGGCAATTAGCTCCTAACATGGCCTCCTTAGTAGTTACTTATGCATTAAATACAACAAATTAATCGTAGTACACATCCGATTCATGTTTCTTAAGACGTTCAAGCATGTTACCAATTGGAAGTCTGCCAGTTTTCCTAAGCCTAACATCGATATCATTCATCCACAACAATTATAAACAAACAACCAACCAATAATGAATAACTATGTTTCATTATATCTAAGCAAACTCAAAGAAAACCTATCCTAGCATGTTAAAGTGAAGACAAGCATAAGATAGAATCAAACAACACATAGACATATTGAATGATTATTGGAAAATTTATCTTCAATCAAACAAGGATGAAACAAGGGTTTGGAACCCTTAAAAGTAAGGTAAAATTCGTGCTAGGGTTTCTTGTAACACCCCCAAAATTTGATACAGCGGAAGGCTTAACAAGCTTTCGGGGTGCTACGAGGATTGGTATCCATTCAAAGTCATGAAACAACAAGATAAAGTAAACATAAGAAAAACACAACCAAAACGGGTTTTAAAGTTTACATTTATTCCAAGAATTATCCAAAGTAAGGCCCAATAGAAATAAACATAAGTCCGCAATAGTTTATCAGAGTTTTAGAAAATAGATCCATAATCGGGTGCCATAGCCAAGCCTCCAATCCAAGCATCCAAGGGCATCACTTAATTACCTAAGAAAAAGTGCTAAAAGTCAGCTTTCGCTGGTGAGATCATATGTTTAAATTCATAATTCAATATAGTGGACATATACGTAAAACGCTTGCTAGCTAGACTAGGCCTCAATCATCCAACCAAAATATCCAACCAAAATAATCCAACCAAATCAAATCAACCCTATAGGTGCACGCTATAGCTCAAACCAATCCAATCAATAGCTTACGTAGCTCAAGTCTAGGCCTCGCTCTATAATCAATCCAATAGCTTACCTAGTTCGGGACTAGGCCTCGCTCATTAACCAAATCAATAGCTTACCTAGTTCGGGACTAGGCCTCGCTTAATCCTACCTAGTTCTATAAGCATAGCAAGTTTTAAATAGAATATAAAAGCGATAATAGTCCACATAAAATAATTTGCACCTTTCTCACCCCAAGTATTGAAAACATAGTTCAAGAGTAAAAAGTGGGGCAATGACTCACCTCAAATCAAGAAAATCCTCAAAAGAAATCGATAGAAGAACGACGTAAGCAAACTCAAGCAACTCACGTAACGGAAACTACAGACTCGGCACTTCCTAACAATATCAAGCTCGTTCAGAAATCATTTCCTCAAAAATCAAATATTCCCATTCCCGAACGTATTCCGTTTTTACTTTCCGAAAATATCCATTTCTCGAATTATCTTCATATATTAATTTGAAATTCGACGTTTGGTATCCATATGGGTGAAGGGTCGACACAACTCAAACCAAGAAGTCACAACGAAAAGAAATAATAAACCATCTATAGGTCTAATATTAGCCCAATATATTATTTAAATAATCATCGAAGTTTATCAAATCCGTCGATTTGGTAATCCCCCATATTTATTTACGTAATATATCATTCCAAAATTATACCCAACCTAAAGCACATAGCACAAAGAATTCTATTTGGTATATATCGTAGTCCAATAAATTCCCTATATATATCGTCAAATCGACCAAATTCCACGAGATACATAGTAATTTATTATCCTAATACATATACCACAACCTATGGACGTCGTGGGATACGATGCCCATTAATATACTCATTTTATATAGCCAAATAACTCGATCTAATCCGTCGATTAAATAAGTCACTTGTTATAGAAAATGTTTATATTAATCGTCATATATCCGTGACAACACAAAAGTCACATAATAAAGCCCACTTGGACTTTAAATAACCACAACTCGTATAACTCGATAAGTTTTTTCTAAATTTATAAAAATCATCATGTTTTTATTTATTACTCACCCGATACATTAGTTCTCGACATTATTTCAAGTTATTTACTTATAATAATATTCCGACATTTATTGCACTATTTGCATAGTATAATACTTATCGTTATATTATTATAACGTTTACTCGTGATTGTTTTATTACTAATATACGCATTTATATATATATGTACATTTATCACGTCTATATACGTATATAAACGATTATGTTATCAATAATATTATTACGAGTAATGTTTTTAATGTTTGATTTTTAAATATCTATCGAGTCATAAGAATTTGGTCACATGTCCGAGTCATCACTCTCGGCTCATAGTCCAAGTCCAAAATAATAACCAAGTCAAAATAAATAAATCAACTCCGTCCAAATCAAACCCATAACCACGTGCTACAACATGAGGGTCCGACTACGGCACCCGACTAACCTATCTCCGTCATTCTAGTGACCGACTCACAATCGGTCCCCAAATCCACACTCGTCAACACAACTCCATAATCCAAATCACAAGTACCATGTCGAGACCACAAAGTGTCTCGACCTATCCAAAAGCTTCGGTCCAAATAATGCCACAACAATAATAATAACCACAAAAAAAACAACAACAAGAAAACATCCAAGATACATATTATATGGTTTGGTTTACCACGCCAAACCCGAGCCAAACGACCCACTTGGGTCTCGGCTAGAACCATGAGTCACAAGGAATCAAAACCAAGGCCACTAGGCCACGACATAGGCTCAAACGAGCCGTACCAAAACGGCCAAACGGACCATACGAGGTCGCGGCATACCCAAGACAATCACAACATCAAATCGGCTAACCAAATACAACCAAGTATCAATAATATCGGACCATGAGTCTTCTTGGACTCCCAACGAGCCAAGAAAAGGGTCTCACTGAGACCTTAAGTCTCGGCCGTGCTCCATACGAGCCAACAACCAAAACCAAACGCGACCCAAACATAAGTCGAGTATCAAACTCGCGTCAAAACCAAAACCCAAGATACCATACGGATTTTAAATGACAAAATATCATTTCCTCATCATTTTTAGTCAAGATTTCATCAAAACCCAACAAGAAAAATCCATATACCCACGGATTGGGTAATAATCGAGGCGTACGAATAAGATTCGTAGCCACTCACCTTCAATAAAGCTCCAAAACTCGATTTATTCAAAAACCCAAAAAGAAAAGATGACAAAGGTGGTGTTAAAGTGGTGGCATTAATTCGTACGGGATGTTAAGGTGGCTCAAATCGCGCGTGGTTTATACCAATAGATAGATAGGGAAAAGATGGTTAAGATGGTGGTGTTAGTTTTGGTGTGAGGGTGGCGGTGGTGGTGCTATTGGGGGTTTAAGGTGGCGGTGGTGTTGGTATATTAAAAGAGAGAGAGAGAGAGAGAGTGAGTTGTGTTGGTGAAGGTGTTGGTGTTGTGTTGTTATACCAGATCCACAAGGACGATTTTTCAATTTACTCTTATAAAAAAATGACCTTTTTATTAATATTAATAATAATATTAAGGGGTAAAGGGGGTTAAGTAGCCCGGTGTAAATACACGGACTAAACCCGAAACCTCTTAAAACGAATCAACTATCTCGAACCGAAATCATTCCAAATAATCAAAAATCTCGCAATACGTTCCAAAAATATATATATCCGAACCAATATTAAAATAATTAAAAATTGTTAGGTTATCCTAGTGCCGGAGTCAATGTAGTGCCAAAATAATGATCTCAAAAATAAATCATCACGAATGAACCAAACCAAACCATTAATAAATAATCAAATCCCATAAATAACGTACGATTAAAATCGCATTCCAACGTTCATAAAATATCTCGTCACCATAAACTTTTCAAATATTCCAAAATTATAATTTTTAAAGTAATGCGGGTTTTCAAAATGACTCCCTAATTTGCCAGTTGTCACATCCTCCCAGCCTCAGAAGAAACCCGTCCCGGGTTTCTCTCGGAACAAACCATCTACGAAGTAAAAAGCTTCAGATATCTCTTTCGAAACTCATCCTCACGTTCCCACGTGAATTCCGGTCCATGCCGCGAATTCCAACAAACTTTGATGAGCGGAATACGACTTCTCTTAAGTCGTTTAATCTCTCTATCCAGTATCTCAATCGGCTCTTCCACAAAATTCAAACTCTCATCCACACGAATATCCTTAATTGGTATAACCGGCGTTTCATCCGAAAGACACTTCTTCAAATTGCTAACATGGAATACATCATGAACTTTACTCAATTCCGGTGGTAATTCCAACCGATAAGCCACGGGCCCAATTCTTTCCAAAATGAGAAATGGTCCAATGTAGCGGGGATTAAGTTTCCCACGTTTCCCAAAATGTATCACACCCTTCCAAGGCGAGACTTTCAGCATCACTTTGTCTCCAACCTGGAATTCTAGGGGTTTACGTCTCTGATCGGCGTAACTTTTATGCCTATCTCTAGCTGCTTGCAATCGATCTCGAATTTGCGTTACTTTCTCAGTAGTTTCCAAAATAAGTTCAGGGCCTGTGAGTTGGCTATCTCCAACTTCTCCCCAACCAATAGGTGAACGACATTTACGACCATATAAAGCTTCAAACGGTGCAGCTTTAAGACTTGTGTGGTAGCTATTGTTGTAGGAGAACTCCGCAAGGGGTAGATATTTCTCCCAACCTTTACCAAAGTCTATTATGCATGCACGAAGCATATCCTCCAAAGTCTGAATAGTTCTCTCACTTTGACCATCGGTTTGGGGGTGATATGCAGTACTCATATCAAGTCTCGTCCCCAAAGCGGTTTGAAGAGATCGCCACAACGCTGACGTAAAGCGGCTGTCGCGATTAGAAATATTCGATATCGGAACTTCATGACGAGAAACAATCTCCTTCACATACAACCTCGGAAGTTTGTCAACACTATCATCTTCACTAATTGCCAGGAAATGAGCAGACTTAGTCAATCGATCCACAATTACCCAGATAGCGTCACAACCGCTAGCTGTCTTTGGTAATTTGGTAATAAAATCCATTGTGATCCGCTCCCACTTCCAAACCGGGAGTTCTAGCTGCGTCAATAATCCTGACGGTCTTTGATGTTCTGCCTTAACCTTAGAGCAAGTCAAACACTTACTAACATACAATGCTATATCTGCCTTCATATTTGGCCACCAATATAACTTTTTCAAATCCTGGTACATCTTGTCAGACCCAGGATGAATAGAGTATCTTGACTTATGTGACTCATGCATAATCAACTCTCGAATTCCTCCATACAATGGTACCCAACTTCGCTCTCCAAAACATAATACTCCATCAGAACGCTTAACAAATCCCTTCTCATTTTCTGCCATCCCAAATATGTTCTCAGCAGAACGATTTTCTGCTTTCAACGCTTCTGTTTGAGCTTCTAATATTTGAGACGGTAATGGCGATACGATAGTCATTCCTAATGACCTAACTCGTAACGGTGGAATTCTCTCCTTTCGACTAAGAGCATCAGCAACAACGTTTGCTTTACCAGGATGGTAGCGAATTTTAGAATCGTAATCGCTTAGCAACTCAATCCAACGTCGTTGTCTCATGTTGAGCTCTTTTTGATTCAAGATGTGTTGTAGACTTTCATGATCAGTAAACACTACACACTTGGTTCCATACAAGCAATGTCTCCATATCCTCAAGGCAAAAACCACAACACCTAACTCCAAATCATGGGTGGTGTAGTTCTTCTCGTGCTTCTTGAGCTGTCGGGAAGCATAAGCTATCACTTTCTCTCGTTGCATTAACACAGCTCCTAAACCTTTATGAGAAGCGTCACAATAGACGACGAAGTCCTCGTTACCCTCAGGTAACAGCAAGATAAGAGCACTACACAACATCTCCTTAAGTAACTGAAATGCTTCCTCTTCCTTATCTCCCCATTCATATTTAACACTCCTTTGTGTCAATTTGGTCAACGGTTTTGCTATCTACGAAAATCCCTCAATGAATCTTCGGTTATAACCGGCTAATCCCAAAAATTGATGAACCTCTGTTGGGGTCGTAGGTGCAGCCCAATCTTTAATCGCTTCAATCTGAGCAGGATCTACATGAACTCCTTGTCTATCAATCACATGACCCAGAAATTGTACCGTCGGAATCCAAAATTCACATTTAGAAAACTTGGCATACAGTTTCTCCTTCCTGACTAATTCTAAAATAAGCCTTAGATGCTCCTCATGCTCTTTCTCACTCTTCGAATAAATTAGAATGTCATCGATGAACACAATCACAAACTTATCTAAGTAAGGTTTACACACCCGATTCATGAGGTCCATGAATACCGCCGGTGCGTTAGTCAACCCAAACGGCATCACCTGAAACTCGTAATGCCCGTAACGGGTTCTGAAAGCCATTTTCGGAATATCTTCCTCGCGAACTCGAAGCTGATGATATCCCGATCTCAAATCGATCTTCGAATACACACTCGATCCTTGAAGCTGATCGAACAAATCATCGATCCTCGGTAACGGGTATCTATTCTTCACCGTTAACTTGTTCAACTCTCGATAATCAATACACATGCGAAACGATCCATCCTTCTTCTTCACAAATAAGACCGGGGCTCCCCAAGGCGAAGAACTTGGTCTTATAAATCCTTTTTCGGCTAACTCCACTAATTGTTTCGACAACTCTTCCAGTTCAGTAGATGCAAGACGATAAGGCGCTCGTGCTACAGGTGCATCACCAGGTATCAACTCAATCTGAAATTCCACTTGTCTAGTAGGCGGAATTCCCGGCAAATCATCGGGAAACACATCCGAAAAATCATGAACTATAGGCACGTCTCCAATGTACCTTTCCTTCTTCTCCTTCCCTCCTTTCTCAGAAATTTGAGCTAAGAAAAGGCAACATCCTTTTTCCATTAGCTTCGGCAATTTAGTGCAAGATACGACCGCTAATCTAGATGGGCCTCTCAAATCCTTTCTATCTCCTGGTATGTTCAGAATCTCCTTGCCGTAAGGCACACGCACGATCTTCTCATCGCAAAGTATATGAGCACGATACTTCGACAACCAATCCATACCAATAATGACATCAAAACTTCCTAACGTGAAGGGTAGAAGATCTATGTTGAAAGGACGATTCAGAAAGTTTAACGTGCAACCGCGAATGATAGTCCTAATCCTCTCTATGTTCCCATTAGCTAACTCTACATCATAACCAATTCCTAAGGCCATCGGGGGTTTCTCTAGTAAGGGTGCAAACTTAGTGGACACAAAACTCTTATCGGCACCAGTATCAAATAGTATGGAAGCATAACAATTATTGAGAAGGAACGTACCAGTAACGACGTTCGGATCTTCTCCTCTCTCGTTCCCAAGTGCATACACTCTTCCATGAGCAGCTCCAGCTTCCACACGTTGGTCCCCATTATCTTGTCGTCCACGGTTTCCTCCAGCTCCACGGTTTCCATTATTGTACCCATTACCACCCGATCCTTGATTTCCTCGGTTCCACGATTCCCTACACTCATTCCTATAATGTCCCTTCTTTCCACATCCATAACAAGTAACATTTGCCTTACTCATAGTTTCAGGAGTAGCTTGAACCATAGCAAGTGGTCGAGCTCTACAATCCTTAGCTATGTGTCCCATCCTAGAGCAATTCTTGCACATCACAGTACATCATCCAGAATGATTCTTATAACATCGGTTACACTTGGGTGCATCTCCATTGTAGTTCTTCTTGTCTCCATCTCCCATAGCATAAGCTCTAGTAGTTGTTTGTCGCTTGTTTCGATGATCATTACCCTTAGAGTGATTATCTCTCTTCCTCTTTCCATTCTTGTCTTTCTCAGCTTCTTCCAATGCCAACGAGTCCATCAATTGTTGAGCAATAGTGATAGCCTCATGAATGTTTGCAGGCTTAGCAGAAATCACGTCGTTCCTTGTAGCTACCGGCAACCTATCGGTATACCTCTCAATCTTTTGAGTCTCAGTCTTAACCATATCGGGACAAAGTAAGGCTAACTCTCGATAACGGCGATTGTAAGTTGCCATATTGGTACCTTTCACCTTATGGTTCCAGAACTCAATCTCCAGCTTCTTATTCTCATTTCTTGGGCAGTAAGTCTGAATCAGCAAAGACTTAAATTGCTCCCAAGTCATAGCATAAGCCACATCACTCCCAACCGAGTTACGAGAATTGTTCCACCAAGTTAAAGCTTCATCCTTGAAGGTAAAAGAAGCAAACTTTACCTTCGCATTCTTCGCACAACCACTGACATTAAACACTGACTCAGTCTTCTCTATCCACCTGACCAAGTAGACCACTCCTTCAGTTCTACCAAACTCAACGGGTCCATAAATTTTAAACTCCTTGTAGTTACATCCATTAGCACGAACAGGTGGGAATGTTCCAGCAGAATTGTTGGAATGATTTGACTCAGCTAGTAGCTCAGCAACTCGTTGCTCCACAAGTTGATTGATCATTGCTTGATCCACCGTAGGTGCGTTAAGTGGAACATGAGCATTGTCTCCCTGAACATCAACATTTTGATTCCTGTTGTTGCGGTTAGTAGTGTCCAGGTTATCAGGAGTAGGGGTCTTAACATTTCAAGTAGGACGGCGTCCTCGACGACCAGGGGTAGTCGTTGTAGGACCAGTTCTGGTAGCTCTAACAGGGTTTCGTCGTGGGGCCATTGATCTAAAACATCATACAAGTTCATGAGTCTCCGATAGAACTTATCATATGCTCAACAAGAATTAAATCAACGAAGCCGAGTTATGGAAAGAATATCAACAATACACCACAAGACATCAATAAGGCGAATAGGAACTCAATTTCCACAATATCCAAAAACCACATAATACCATATAATAATAATAACCATCAACCATACAATAAAGATCCAACATCGTTCCAACTACCAAAAAACACAAAAGATAATAATCGTTCCAAACGAGACGAATAATCAACGGAAAATACATCAAAATAGGATAACTAGCTTTTCTAACCGAACACTCCTCGGTGTAGAAAGCAACAAGATAACACAACCCAAACATCTAGCCACGCTGCTGGCGGAGGTTCCTCAACTCCTGCCTCAAGCCCTCAAGCTCTCTCCATAGTGATCCTAACTCCACACCATGGGTGTCGTTGTCTCTCTTGAGGTCAGCCACCTCCTTCTCCAGCTCGGCATTCCTTTGCCATAACTTGCGGTCGGCCTCTCGAGCTGTAATAAAACCTCTCTGTAAACTCTCAATATGCTCGTGAACCTCCATCAAAACTCTCCTCATCTCAGTCGTCCTGCCCACAACCACAGTCATATCAACTCTCAGATCCGCTATAAACTCTCCAATAACCCTCTCAAGTCGATCAGATAACCACGAGATCCTCTCGCCCTGTGCAGTTATCTGAGCCCACATCCTACCAGTCTCACCTAACTCTGCATGCTCAGTAGAAACCTCAGAAGGTGCATCCGACTCAACGGGACTACCAGGTGGCAACTCAAATAAAAATGGATGATCAGGTGAAACAGGCTCTATCGGATGTATAGGTGAATCAGGCTCCTCAGCCTGAGCTGGCGGTACTAACAAATCATCATCATCAGGCATCTCCTCCTCCTGAGGGTCATCCTCCTCCTCAAGGTCATCATCATCACCCTGCTCAGCCTCCTGAGGGTCATCAGCCTCATCCTCACCCTCGTACTCCTCCTCCTCCTCATCGGAAGAGTACGACATCAATCGTCGTCTCCTAATAGGTGAACCATGTGGTGAAGGGGTAGGTGATCCATGACGACGACGCAATGATGCGGGTGGTGCATCTGACAGGAGAGAGTGAGCATCCAACTGTAAAGGTGGTGAAGTAGGTCGTACCGACATACGTGCCATAGCTCGGTGGGCAAGACGTGGAGCCACACGAGCCAAAGCCTGATGAAGAGTAAGCTACCTCGATGTACCAGGGAGCCCTAGAGAAGATGAGGGTCCCTGCGTAGATGCAGCAGGCGGTGCTGAAGTAGAAGCTGTCGGTGACATGGTAACCCTGTAAGGATCATCAGGAGCCATGGTGATCTGTGCTGGGTGTACAGGTGTAGTAAGAATATCCTCAACAACGTCAAACATACGGGAGGCCATAGTCTGTGACAACGGCGTAGGGTAGGTGTAAGTGTTTCAAAACAACTAAACCGCGAACTCAAAATACCATATCAAAATCATCATATAATTCCCAATCATATATAATCAAGAAAGATTTAAAATACCGCATTACTAAAATCGTTCGTAAAACAATTAAGCCATATAATTCCTCAAAACGCATATAATTCCTCAAAACGCCATCATATCACTAAATCAATAAACCTCAAATCCTCAAATCATCTCAAGAATCTCAAATCTAATAATCATCTCAATATACCTCAATAATAATAATGATGCTTCGGCTTGGCGGGCTGGCGGGCAATGGTCGAGGATCGTTTTCTATAAAAATCGGTTATAGTTTAGGTGTCTATTTACCTAGTTCTCTATAACCTTGGCTCTGATACCAATCTGTAACACCCCCAAATTTTGATACAGCGGAAGACTCAACAAGCTTTCGGGGTGCTACGGGGATTGGTATCCATTCAAAGTCATGAAAGAAAGAGATAAAGTAAACATAAGAAAAACACAACCAAAACGGGTTTTAAAGTTTACATTTATCCCAAGAATTATCCAAAGTAAGGCCCAATAGAAATAAACATAGGTCCACAATAGTTTATCAGAGTTTTAGAAAATAGATCCATAACCGGGTGCCATAGCCAAGCCTCCAATCCAAGCATCCAAGGGCATCACTTAATTACCTGAGAAAACGTGCTAAAAGTCAGCTTTCACTGGTGAGATCATAGGTTTAAATTCATAATTCAATATAGTGGACATATACGCAAAACGCTTGCTAGCTAGACTAGGCCTCAATCATCCAACCAAAATATCCAACCAAAATAATCCAACCAAATCGAATCAACCCTATAGGTGCACGCTATAGCTCAAACCAATCCAATCAATAGCTTACCTAGCTCAAGTCTAGGCCTCGCTCTATAATCAATCCAATAGCTTACCTAGTTCGGCACTAGGCCTCGCTCATTAACTAAATCAATAGCTTACCTAGTTCGGGACTAGGCCTCGCTTAATCCTACCTAGTTCTATAAGCATAGCAAGTTTTAAATATAATATAAAAGCGATAATAGTCTACATAAAATAATTTGCACGTTTCTCACCCCAATTATTGAAAACATAGTTCAAGAGTAAAAAGTGGGGCTATGACTCACCTCAAGTCCAGAAAATCCTCAAAAGAAATCGATAGAAGAAAGACGTGAGCAAACTCAAGCAACTCACATAACGGAAACTACAGACTCGGCACTTCCTAACAATATCAAGCTCGTTCAGAAATCATTTCCTCAAAAATTAAAATATTCCCATTCCCGAACGTATTCCATTTTTACTTTCCGAAAATATTCATTTCTCGAATTATCTTCATATATTAATTTGAAATTCGACGTTTGGTATCCATATGGGTGAAGGGTCGACACAACTCAAACCAAGAAGTCACAACGAAAAGAAATAATAAACCATCTATAGGTCTAATATTAGCCCAATATATTATTTAAATAAATCATCGAAGTTTATCAAATCCGTCGATTTGGTAATCCCCCATATTTATTTACGTAATATATCGTTCCAAAATTATATCCAACCTAAAGCACATAGCACAAAGAATTCTAATTGGTATATATCTTAGTCCAATAAATTCCCTAGATATATCGTCAAATCGGCCAAATTCCACGAGATACATAGTAATTTATTATCCTAATACATATACCACAACCTATGGGCGTCGTGGGATACGATGCCCATTAATATACTCATTTTATATAGCCAAATAACTCGATCTAATCCGTCGATTAAATAAGTCACTTGTTATAGAAAATGTTTATATTAATCATCATATATCCGTGACAACACAAAAGTCACATAATAAAGCCCACTTGGACTTTAAATAACCACAACTCGTATAACTCGATAAGTTTTTCTAAATTTATAAAAATCATCATGTTTTTATTTATTACTCACCTGATACATTAGTTCTCGACATTATTTCAAGTTATTTACTTATAATAATATTCCGACATTTATTGCACTATTTGCATAGTATAATAATTATCGTTATATTATTATAACGTTTACTCGTGATTGTTTTATTACTAATACACGCACTGTTATATATATATATATATATATATATATATATATATATATATATATATATATATATATATATATATATATATATATATATATATATATGTGTGTGTGTGTGTGTGTGTGTACGTTTATCACGTCTATATACGTATATAAACGATTATATTATCAATAATATTATTACGAGTATTGTTTTTAATGTTTGATTTTTAAATATCTATCGAGTCATAAGAATTTGGTCACATGTCCGAGTCATCACTCTCGGCTCATAGTCCAAGTCCAAAATAATAACCAAGTCAAAATAAATAAATCAACTCCGTCCAAATCAAACCAATAACCACGTGCTACAACATGAGGGTCCGACTACGGCACACGACTAACCTATCTCCGTCATTCTAGTGACCGTCTCACAATCGGTCCCCAAATCCACACTCGTCAACACAACTCCATAATCCAAATCATAAGTACCATGTCGAGACCACAAAGTGTCTCGACCCATCCAAAAGCTTCGGTCCAAATAATGCCACAACAATAATAATAACCACAATAAAAACAACAACAAGAAAACATCCAAGATACATATTATATGGTTTGGTTTACCACGCCAAACCCGAGCCAAACGACCCACTTGGGTCTCGGCTAGAACCATGAGTCACAAGGACTCAAAACCAAGGCCACTAGGCCACGACATAGGCTCAAACGAGCCGTACCAAAACTGCCAAACGGACCATACGAGGTCGCGGCATACCCAAGACAATCACAACATCAAATCGGCTAACCAAATACAACCAAGTATCAATAATATCGGACCATGAGTCTTCTTGGACTCCCAACGAGCCAAGAAAAGGGTCTCACCGAGACCTTAAGTCTCGGCCATGCTCCATACGAGCCAACAATCAAAAGCAAACGCTACCCAAACATAAGTCGAGTATCAGACTCGCGTCAAAACCAAAACCCAAGATACCAAACGGATTTTAAATGACAAAATATCATTTCCCCATCATTTTTAGTCAAGATGTCATCAAAACCCAACAAGAAAAATCCATATACCTACGGATTGGGTAATAATCGAGGCGCACGAATAAGATTCGTGGCCACTCACCTTCAATAAAGCTCCAAAACTCGATTTCTTCAAAAACCCAAAAAGAAAAGATGACAAAGGTGGTGTTAAAGTGGTGGTATTAATTCGTATGGGATGTTAAGGTGGTCCAAATCGCGCGTGGTTTATACCAATAGATAGATCGGGAAAAGATGGTTAAGATGGTGGTGTTAGTTTTGGTGTGAGGGTGGCGGTGGTGGTGCTATTGGGGGTTTAAGGTGGCGGTGGTGTTGATATATTAAAAGAGAGAGAGAGAGAGAGAGAGAGTGAGTTGTGTTGGTGAAGGTGTTGGTGTTGTGTTGTAATACCAGATCCACAAGGACGATTTTTCAATTTACTCTTATAAAAAAATGACCTTTTTTATTAATATTAATAATAATATTAAGGGGTAAAGGGGGTTAAGTAGCCCGGTGTAAATACACGGACCAAACCCGAAACCTCTTAAAACGAATCAACTATCTTGAACCAAAATCATTCCAAATAATCAAAAATCTCGTGATACGCTCCAAAAATATATATATCCGAACCAATATTAAAATAATTAAAAATTGTTAGGTTATCCAAGTGCCGGAGTTAGTGTAGTGCCAAAATAATGATCTCAAAAATAAATCATCACGAATGAACCAAACCAAACCATTAATAAATAATCAAATCCCATAAATAACGTACGATTAAAATCGCATTTCAACGTTCATAAAATATCTCGTCACCATAAACTTTTCAAATATTCCAAAATTATAATTTTTAAAGTAATGCGGGTTTTTAAAATGACTCCCTAATTTGCCAGTTGTCACATTTCTCCAAAACTATCCCAAAGTTCTCCTCCCTTAACAAATGAAAAATAGAAAACTATATATAGATTTTTTGGGTCTGATGGCATCACGTTATATGTCTGACGCCGTCAACTCGCCACCAAAGAAACTCTCGTATTGCCTAGATCCAGATCTGACGCCGTCCCTTGTTATCCACCTCTTGCCCGTCTCTTGTAATTTGAACGTGACGGCAATGGTGACGCTGTAATACTCCGTAAAATCCCAGATCATTTATTAATGCTAATTATCGACACTATTCTTAATAATTTGAAATTTTTTTATATGAGACACCGTTTGTTTAACACCCAATTGTTTTGGATCACCGTTTGTTTGACACCCGATTATGTTTTGTCACCTGATATCACCCGATTGTCACTCTTGGATGTCACCCAATGAGGTTAACACCGGTAACTCCCACTTGCGACCTGACACCCTAACTGGACACCGAGATATTATTAATATATATAACGATATATATATTAACTATTACAAATCATCATCACTATATATACATATAAGAGTATATATATACGTATGACGACACCGTTTATATTTTTATGGTTTTCACGAACCGACACCAACACCGAAACTAAAGTCACGATTATCCTAATCACCGATACCCCGTTATATTTTTGGGCCGGACGTCACCCTTAGCCCAAAGCTACTTTTTCGTTTGCCCTACTATTGGGCCGAACACAACTACAAGCCCACCACACCATTTCATTGTATTTGGGCCGAGTTTTTGCACAAGCCCAGTGGCTATGGTTTTATTTGCGATGCATGCTACTCAAATGAAACCCAATTTCCTTTGCAAACATGATATACACACGTTTTTATTTTTGGTTCCCCTCAAGCTCGACATCAAACATATCACCTCCCCTTTGACTTTGTTTCTTGCGACATCGAGCCACCCTTGGAGCCGTCCGACCCTTGGTTAACCACATTACACACTAAAACACTTTAACCACTGGATCATGTGTTACTTAAACTCCTAACACAAACATTAAACTAAGTTATATATATACCACATGCCTAAAACTCTCTAAGCCCTAGCATTATAATATGGTTATAGCCTTCAAACTCTTGCAACCCGATTTGACAATACCCATGGAAGCTAGACAACTTTGTCGAGAGAGGAAGCGACCACACGGTTGGTGTTGTGTCTCTAGGGACATTCGAACCACCCAAAACTACCCTATATAAGTTACATTGAATGCAAGATTTCACACACTCTCAACTTCACCAAATTCTCAAAATCACAAACACTCTATTTCTTTCTTTCCTGTCGCTGTCAAGAGGAATCTAGGGCACGAGTAAGGTTTTTGATCAAGAAGACTAGTTGGGTAACTCTTGTGGAATAAGGGATCGTTAGACGAGAAGGGTACCACGTTTGCTAGTTCTCGTTTGCTCACATCACACGAACTCTTCACCACCATTTGGTGTTGTAAGTTGTTATTCACCCTTTTCATATTCTACTTTTACTCGTTTCATACATATCACAATTGATTTTATCACACGACACACGTTATTTACTAAGTATCACTTTCATAACACTTGTGACCATTATTTTACACGCCTCGACACCCGTAGGAATGGTCACGCCATTTCATTTTTATACGTACGACCTACCTATATTGTTCGACACTCTAATTTATCAACTCACACTTAATCAAACTAACGTAACATGCAAACCCTACTCGATCGTATACTATGAAAATGAAGCCAAAACCAAATCCTAGTCGAAGCTATGTTTTTAAACAAGAAAACCCATTATGGGCCTTAACCGGGCTAACGAGCCCAACACATTCTTCTTATGAAATTTTTGATTAGAAAATTTAAAGATTTTCGAATGATATTTGATTTATAAAAACTGATTTTTATAAATGTTAGAAGATAAAAGTGATAACTTTTATAAAAATAAAAGTTGACTTTTCAAAAATTAGATTTTTGGTCTATTTTTGCAAAAGTCCCACGTTAAGAGACTAAAAGTGTTAAAATCACAAACTTTTGGACCACTTTGTAAAACTGTCGATTTTGAATAAGAACGAGGGGTAGAAACTGTAATATTTTCAAAGTTTGAGGAATAAAGTGTAAAAGTTTTGCCAAGGACTAAAATGTAATTATTTTTGACCAAAGGGTAAAAAGTGTAACTTTAATAAAGTTAAGGGTCAAATATGACAAACGTATTTTATTAATTAATTGTTTTGTATAATTTTATATATGAATATGTACATATCTTGTAACTTTAAAGTAAATATATAATTTTACTAAAAATATTTAATTATAAATATTTTTACTAAGTGTTATTATTATTACCAACGAGTTAATATTTAATAGACATCGTTTTCAAACAACGTTACAAGTAACTACGTGAAGTTATTTTTGAATATATTAAGACACCCGAACGGATATCACCGTACACGAGACATATCACATGCCATTTACGAAACGAATCTAAAACACCGATGACAATGTATTATTTAGGTCGCAAGTCGGAGGAATTTCATTGCTAGTCGTAGCGGTACACCATCACTTTTGAGCACCGTTGTGATTCACACACACCTGTCAGGTGAGTTCATGGTCCCACATTTTTAATTGTTTTTAAACCCCGTGGGGAGATGCATGCTATAAATCGAACACAAGTATTTTTCTGTATGTTGTTATCACCTGATATTGCCTAAGTTGACACCTGTGCTACAAGTCCCTCATATCACGAACCTTAATCACTTGCGAGTGAGCGCGAATATAGTTGATAGATCTATTGGAATGGCAGCCCGCCTCTATCAAGGTGATCACTTGGCAGGAGGTGTGCTATATTCGAGGTATTATGGAAATTTGGCACATTTGCTGTCACCGAGGGCCCCTTGTCATTTACATCTGCTGTGGTGTAGGTGATTGTTATTATCTTTATGATATGTCAAATCAATGTTAAGGCTTGCGTTTCGTGAGGCTTAGGAGCAATATTTCATCAGTTTAGTCAAGACCTGTCTATCTTGGCTTGTTTATTTCAAATGCTTGACTTGTGTTCACACTATTACTATTTAAACTACTATGGATTCACTCAACCTTTGTGTTGACTTTTTAAGCATGTTTATCTCAGGAATTAGCAGGCATGGTGGCACGGAGCTGGCAAAAGGGCACACAGGACCTCCCTTTTTATTTCAATAATGATATCGTTCTTTACAAACTCATCACTTCTTTTGCGAAACAATTAACATTTTGGAAAAATGTTTGTAACTATGACTATTTGAGTTTTCATGGAATGGTATTGACTATCGTTTGAATTGTTTTCTATGAGTATGACTGTGTACTAAACTGTAATGACCCCGATTAGACTTCCGCTGCTTATCAAATTTTCGGGGTGTTATAGATTGGCATCAGAGCCATGGTTATGGAGAACCAAATGATTTTTCAAAACATTGGACTATAACCTCACCAGATTTTTAAACAAACTATTTATCACCTAAGTGCCCTCCGTGCCAGCGCTTGCCAACGTCATGTTTTAAGGTTTGATTTTAGCACCCATTGCATTTAGCTCACTATGTCACCATGATCACTGTGCATGTAGCATTATGTAGACTAAATGACTTATATCATTGCTATTTTTGGGATATTACAGTACTATGTCGCCCCCGGTTATTATTTTGTCCAACAGTGACGACGTCGTGCCGTCATCATCCACCTACCCTACTATTGACCTATCTGACTATGACACCCATGACACCCGAGACACCCATGATTCTGACCATGACACCCAACCTGTATCACCTGCCATACCATCTCCTGTTCCATCTGGAGACCCATCTGCTGATACTGAGCCCTTTGAGGAGGGTGAGGTTGCTTCTACACCCATTGATTCTTTTGCTATTCAGCCTCTTTTTTTGTCCTGTCTGTGGACCTATGACACAGGGACAGTACCTATATGATCAGTACCTGACGTCTCAGCAGTTTCTTGCGGCTGATGACCGTCCTACACCACCTGCTAGTCACCACACCGGTTCAGATGTTGATGACGAGTCTTCTGAATCCGACACTTCTGACACTGCTGCTTCTATCCCACCACCATCCCCGCCTGCATGAATTCGTCGGCGCAAGCGAGTGAGGATTCTTGAGCCCTATGAGCCTGAGCCTTTCAGAGAGTTGTTTCGATATCATGAGGGAGACTATACCCGCAAATGCACGGCTCGAAAACGAGTCTGTATTTTGCCTGCTTCTACTGTTACACCACCTGTACCTGCACCTGTACCATCACCCACATCTATACTACCACCTATTTCAATGCCAGATCTGACACCTGTGGCATCACCAGCACCTCCACCATCACCCGTATCACCCCCACTTGAGCCACATCCGTACATGTTACATACTTACACCGCACCGCACACCTCTAATATTTTGCCACCCATGCCACCACCTACAGTTTTCTACTCTCAGACTACTACCGTACCGATACCATCACCTACTACATCACCTGTTCCATCACCATCATCTGTTCCCACTGAGACCCCCACCTCACCCGGCATTCATATATTGGTTGATGCTCGCCGATGGTCGTTTTTGTTGGATTACATTCATAGATAAAGGTTGGTTGAGGGATCGCCTAGGGCTGCTGAGCTTGGAGATGGCTCTTCAGCGGTGTTACCGGTCACTGGGGAGCCGATACACCATACTGTCCCTCTTTTGGCTGCTAGATTAGTTAGACATGATGATCGTCTTGATGAGCTGTTGAGCGTTATTGAGGATATATCCTTGGAGAGGATAGAGGGTATGCAGGAGGAGGTCGAAAACCTCGTGGTACATAGGACAGCTTTAGAGATGGTATTTGAGATGATGGGGATAGAGATCGAGGAGGCACAGGCTACCATCACTGAGTTTGGTCATCGACTAGATGTTCAGAGGCATGAGATGGAGGATTTGAGAGCGATAGCGATCATCACGCAGGAGATGCTGGAGCATCAGACACAGGAGTTAGCCGCATCTAGTTCTACCATCCACACACTTTCAACAACTATTGAGGAGATTCAGGCCCGTGTGAGATCCAGGGATTTGGAGATGTTAGAGATGATCAGGATCATAAGAGAGCTGGAGAGGAGATTAGGAGGCGCACCTGGACCTTCATAGATCTATGACATATCATTACATTCAGAGACATCTTAACTTGCCGCCTGTGGCATTAATAATGTTGTATCTTATTGTTTCGTAACAATGAATTCAAAATTATTAAAACTTTATGTTGGTTATGATTGTACTGTATTGATATTGATTTATGATGTTCTAGTTGTCTGATCTTTTATTATGCTCCCATATTGAGATTCATATTATGTGTGTTGTTACATGTCGTGATGATTATTTATGAATGATATGGTTTATGTTGATGTATGTATTCATGGTGTGGTTGTGATATGTACTATGTGATGATCTCGATTATTATGAGTTTGGTTGTATTATTTCTCTTATTAATGATCGATGTTTGGGATATGTACTTATACACTTGTGATTTTATAGAGTTATGGCCCCAAGGAAAACCACTACTGCTACTTCGTCACCTGCTATAACCCAGGCTGCTATCAGAAAGTTGGTTGCCGACAGTGTTGCTGCAGCTTTGGAAGAGCAGGCTGCTGCAACGACACGAACTAGTAGCAATAACCGAGCCACTGCTGAGAGCGAGTCTGCTGCGACTCGGAAGTGTACCTATAAGGACTTCATAGCTTGTAAACCATCTCACTTCAAAGGGACTGAAGGAGTGACAGAGCTTGCTCAATGGTTTGAGCGAACTGAGACTGTGTTTGTGAGGAGCGGTTGTGCCGCTGAGAGCAGAGTCTCGTTTGCTACTGGAACATTGTTGGAAGACGCGTTGTCTTGGTGGAATGCAACTGCTCAGAAGATAGGTGTGGAAGAGGCCTATCAGATCACCTGGGCTGACTTTAAGGAGAAGATGCTGAAGAATTTCTGCCCTAGAGGCGAGATCAAGAAGTTAGAAGATGAGTTTCACACGTTGGTTGTGAAAGGAAATGATCTCAGGGCTTATGATAGGAGATTTCAGGAGCTTGCCACACTTTTCCCTTCAAAGGTTCCCGATTTGGAAAAGTTGTTGGAAAGATACATTGAGGGATTACCCAGGAGCATTGAGGGAAACGTCACCTCGTCGAAGCCTCAATCTTTGGAAGAAGCAATGACTATTGCCCAAAGACTGCTAGACCGGGAGATTAAGCGTAACTCTGCTCAGGGGAACAACGATCACAAAAGGAAGTTTGATGATCGAAGGACAAACAACAACAACAGCAACAAGAACAACAACAACAACAACAACAACAACAACAACAACAACAACAACAACAACAACAACAACAACAACAACAACAACAAAAACAACAACAACAACAACAACAACAACAACAACAACAACAACAACAACAACAACAACAACAACAACAACCGTAACCCCAACCGTAACTATCACCATGACAGAAACACCCACCACAATCAATAGAACCGACGACAGGAAGCTGTTAGAGCTTATGTCGCCGCACCAGTTAAGGATGCTAGGTATGCTGGACCTCTTCCATTCTGTGACAAGTGTAAGATGCATCACACTGGACCCTGCTATGCTAAGTGTCGGAAATGTTCAAGGACTGGACATAAGACACAAGATTGCAAGGCTACAGGAGCTAACTTGCAACCCGTGGCTGTAGTATGCCATGCTTGTGGAGAGAAAGGACACTACAGGCGTCAGTGCCCAAATAAGGACAACAATGCACGTGGGAGAGCATACGTGCTGGGAGATGGAAATGTCCAGCAGGATCCAAACGTAGTCATGGGTACGTTTTTTCTAAACAACCGCCTCGTTAAAGTTTTATTTGATTTCGGAGCCGATCAAAGTTTCATATCTATTTCTCTTGCACCCCTACTTAATATTACACCGACCAAACTAGACACCACATACGAGATTGAACTAGCTGATGGAAGGCTAGTGAGTACTAACACTATACTCTGAGGTTGCACCCTACGACTACTAGACACCCCATTTGACATTGACCTTATGCCTATTAGACTTGGTAGTTTCGACGTTGTTGTAGGAATGGATTGGTTATCCGAGAACCGCGCTAAGATCATTTGTGACGAAAAGGTCGTTCACATTCCTCTAAATGACGAAACCCTGATTGTTCGCGGAGAGCAAAGTAAGACACGTCTGAGCATCGTTTCATGCATCAAGGTTGTGAAGTACATCAAACGAGGATGTCAAGTCTTTTTGGCTCAAGTCACTGAGAAGAAGTTGGAAGAGAAGCGACTCGAGGATGTACCGGTAGTCGGAAACTTTCCAGAAGTTTTTCCTGAGGACTTGCCTGGCCTTCCGCCGACTCGTCAAGTAGAATTTCAAATTGACTTGATGCCAGGAGCAGCACCCGTAGCACGAGCACCCTATAGGCTAGCGCCGTCAGAAATGAAGGAGTTATCTGAGCAATTACAGGAATTATCAGATAAAGGATTTATTCGTCCAAGTTCATCACCGTGGGGAGCCCCTATGTTGTTTGTGAAGAAGAAGGATGGAACCTTCAGGATGTGTATCGATTATCGTGAGTTGAACAAACTTATGGTGAAGAATCGATATCCGTTGCCAAGGATTGACGATTTGTTTGATCAACTGCAAGGATCGAGTGTCTACTCGAAGATTGATTTGAGATCGGGTTATCACCAACTGAGAGTTAGGGAAGAAGACATCCCTAAGATGGCTTTCAGGACAAGATACAGTCACTACGAATTCTGAGTAATGCCATTCGGTCTAGCAAATGCACCCGCTGTATTTATGGACTTAATGAACCGAGTGTGTAAACCCTATTTGGATAAGTTCGTGATTGTATTCATCGATGATATCCTTATTTATTCACGTAGTAAGGAAGAGCAAGCAGAACACTTGAAGGCTATACTAGCACTGCTCAGAGAAGAGAAATTATACGCCAAATTTTCCAAGTGTGATTTTTGGATTGAGAAGGTACAATTTCTTGGGCATGTTATTGACAGTAAGGGTATTCATGTTGATCCCGCCAAGATCGAAGCTGTTAAAAATTGGGCGTCACCAACGAGTCCAACCGAGATACGCCAATTTTTAGGTCTTGCCAGATACTATCGAAGGTTTATTGAAGGTTTTTCAAGGATTGCTAAACCTTTGACTGAGTTAACACAGAAGAAGAAGATGTTTGACTGGGGAGAGGAACAAGAATCGGCATTTCAATTCTTGAAGCAGAAGCTTTATGAAGCACCGATATTAGCACTACCCGAAGGAAGTGAGGACTTCGTGGTATATTGTGACGCATCAATCCAAGGTTTGGGTGCCGTATTTATGCAAAGACTTAAAGGAATCGGTTACGCTTCTAGACAACTTAAACCCCACGAGGAGAACTACACAACTCATGATCTAGAATTAGGAGCGGTGGTATTCACTCTTAAGATCTGGAGACACTACCTATATGGAACCAAGTGTACGGTTTTCACTGATCACAAGAGTCTTCAGCACATTTTAGATCAAAAGGAGTTGAACATGAGACAACGTTGATGGCTAGAGTTACTAAGTGACTATGATTGTGAGATTCGTTATCACCCGGGGAAGGCAAACGTTGTAGCAGATGCCTTGAGTCGAAAGGAACGACTTAGACCCCTCAGAGTTAGATCATTGGGTATGACAATTAGATCACCACTTCCGTCTCAAATTCTTGAAGTTCAAGCTGAGGCCCTTAAGGAAGAGAATAGACCGTACGAGAAGATTTACGGCATGCCAGAAAGCACGAATGGATTTGTCAAGAAACCAGATGGAAGGTTGTGTTTCAAGGACAGAAGTTGGATTCCATTGTATGGAGGAATACGAGACCTCATCATGCATGAGTCTCATAAGTCTAAATATTCCATTCATCCTGGTTCGGACAAGATGTATCACGATCTAAAGAAGTTGTATTGGTGGCCAAGCATGAAAGCTGACATTGCAGAGTATGTCGGTAAGTGTTTGACCTGCTCAAGAGTAAAGGCTGAACATCAAAAACCATCTGGTCTTTTGATTTAACCCGAGCCCAATGTGGAAATGGGAAAGGATTACAATGTATTTCATTACAAAATTACCCAAGACATCGAGTGGGTTGGACACTATTTGTGTTATTGTCGATCGTCTCACGAAGTCAGCGCACTTCTTGCCAATCAAAGAGACTGATGATATAGACGTTCTTGCATGTTTGTACCTAAAGGAGATAGTTTCCCGGCATGGAGTGCCGATTTCTATTATATCCGACCGAGACAGCCGTTTCACGTCTAACTTTTGGCGATCTTTACAGAAAGCCTTGGGAACTAAGTCAGATATGAGTACAACTTACCATCTACAGACCGATGGTCAAAGTGAAAGGACTATACAGACCCTGGAAGACAGCTTAGGGCATGTGTGATTGATTTTGGAAAAGGCTGGGATAAACACCTACCATTAGCGGAATTCTCATATAACAACATTTATCACGCTAGCATTAAGGCTGCACCATTTGAGGCACTTTATGGAAGAAAGTGTAGATCACCAGTTTGTTGGGCTGAGATTGGAGATGTACAACTCTCAGGTCCCGAGTTGATTCTTGAAACCACTGAGAAAATAGTAAAGATTAGGCAACGATTACAAGCCGCCAGGGATCGGCAAAAGAGTTATGCCGATGTGCGAAGGAAACCAATAGAGTTTCAAGTTGGGGACAAGGTCATGATTAAGGTATCACCTAGGAAATGGATGATTAGGTTTGGAAAACGTGGAAAGCTAAACCCAAGATACGTTGTACCCATCAAGATCATTGAAAGGATCGGTCCCGTGGCATACAAACTTGAACTACTTGAGGAACTCAGTAGAGTACACGACACCTTCCACGTGTCAAATTTGAAAAAGTGTTTATCAGATGAAACCCTTGTGATTCCGTTGAAGGAGATCAGAATCAATGATAAGTTGAATTTTATTAAGGAACCCGTTGAGATTATGGATAGGGAGGTCAAACGACTTAAGCATAGTCGCATTCCCATTGTTAAGGTCAGATGGAACTCTAAGAGAGGACCCGAGTACACCTGGGAGTGCGAAGATCAAATGCGTGCCAAATACCCACAACTATTTGAAGAGACAACCCCGAGCACCGATTCAACTTTGGATTCCGGGACGAATCCAATCTAACGGGTGGGTACTGTAATACTCCGTAAAATCCCAGGTCATTTATTAATGCTAATTATCGACACTATTCTTAACTAAGCCATTTTTGCGGGCTAATTTGAAATTTTTTTATATGAGACACCGTTTGTTAAATACCCGATTGTTTTTTATCACCGTTTGTTTGACACCCGATTATGTTTTGTCACCTGATATCACCCGATTGTCACTCTTGGATGTCATCCAATGAGGTTAACACCGGTAACTCCCACTTGCGACCTGGCACCCTAACTGGACACCGAGATATTATTAGTATATATAATGATATATAGATTAACTATTACAAATTATCATCACTATATATACATATAAGAGTATATATATACGTATGACGACACCGTTTATATTTTTATGGTTTTCACGAACCGACACCGACACCAAAACTAAAGTCACGATTATACAAATCACCGATACCCCGTTATATTTTTGGGCCGGACGTCACCCTTAGCCCAAAGCTACTTTTTCTTTTGCCCTACTGTTGGGCCGAACACAACCACAAGCCCACCACTCCATTTCATTGTATTTGGGCCGAGTTTTTGCACAAGCCCAGTGGCTATGGTTTTATTTACGATGCATGCTACTCAAATGAAACCCAATTTCCTTTGCAAACATGATATACACACGTTTCTATTTTTGGTTCCCCTCAAGCTCGACATCAAACATATCAACTCCCCTTTGACTTTGTTTCTTGCGACATCGAGCCACCCTTGGAGCCGTCCGACCCTTGGTTAACCACATTACACACTAAAACACTTTAACCACTAGATCATGTGTTACTTAAACTCCTAACACAAACATTAAACTAAGTTATATATATACCACATGCCTAAAACTCTCTAAGCCCTAGCATTATAATATGGTTATAGCCTTCAAACTCTTGCAACCCGATTTGACAATACCCATGGAAGCTAGACAACTTTGTCGAGAGAGGAAGCGACCACACGGTTGGTGTTGTGTCTCTAGGGACATTCGAACCACCCAAAACTACCCTATATAAGTCACATTGAATGCAATATTTCACACACTCTCAAGTTCACCAAATTCTCAAAATCACAAACACTCTATTTCTTTCTTTCTTGTTGCTGTCGAGAGGAATCTAGGGCACGAGTAAGGTTTTTGATCAAGAAGACTAGTTGGGTAACTCTTGTGGAATAAGGGATCGTTAGACGAGGAGGGTACCACGTTTGCTAGTTCTCGTTTGCTCACATCACACGAACTCTTCACCACCATTTGGTGTTGTAAGTTGTTATTCACCCTTTTCATATTCTACTTTTACTCGTTTCATGCATATCACGATTGATTTTATCACACGACACACGTTATTTACTAAGTATCACTTTCATAACACTTGTGACCATTATTTTACACGCCTCGACACCCCTAGGAATGGTCACGCCATTTCATTTTTATACGTACAACCTACCTATATTGTTCGACACTCTAATTTACCAACTCACACTTAATCAAACTAACATAACATGCAAACCCTACTCGATCGTATACTATGAAAATGAAGCCAAAACCAAATCCTAGTCGAAGCTATGTTTTTAAACAAGAAAACCCATTATGGGCGTTAACCGGGCTAACGAGCCCAACACATTCTTCTTATGAAATTTTTGATTAGAAAATTTAAAGATTTTCGAATGATATTTGATTTATAAAAACTGATTTTTATAAATGTTAGAAGATAAAAGTGATAACTTTTATAAAAATAAAAGTTGACTTTTCAAAAACTAGATTTTTGGACTATTTTTGCAAAGTCCCACGTTAAGGGACTAAAAGTGTTAAAATCACAAACTTTTGGACCACTTTGTAAAACTGTCGATTTTGAATAAGAACGAGGGGTAGAAACTGTAATTTTTCCAAAGTTTGAGGAATAAAGTGTAAAAGTTATGCCAAGGACTAAAATGTAATTATTTTTGACCAAAGGGTAAAAAGTGTAACTTTAATAAAGTTAAGGGTCAAATATGACAAAGGTATTTTATTAATTAATTGTTTTGTATAATTTTATATATGAATATGTACATATCTTGTAACTTTAAAGTAAATATATAATTTTACTAAAAATATTTAATTATAAATATTTTTACTAAGTGTTATTATTATTACCAACGAGTTAATATTTAATAGACACCGTTTTGAAACAACGTTACAAATAACTACGTGAAGTTATTTTGGAATATATTAAGACACCCGAACGGATATCACCATACACGAGACATATCACATGTCATTTACGAAACGAATCTAAAACACCGATGACAATGTATTATTTAGGTCGCAAGTCGGAGGAATTTAATTGCTAGTCGTAGCGGTACACCATCACTTTTGAGCACCGTTGTGATTCACACACACCTGTCAGGTGAGTTCATGGTCCCACATTTTTAATTGTTTTTAAACCCCGTGGGGAGATGCATGCTATAAATCGAACACAAGTATTTTTCTGTATGCTGTTATCACCTAATATTGCCTAAGTTGACACCTGTGCTACAAGTCCCTCATATCACGAACCTTAATCACTTGCGGGTGAGCGCGAATATAGTTGATAGATCTATTGGAATGGCAGCCCGCTTCTGTCAAGGTGATCACTTGGCAGGAGGTGTGCTATATTCGAGGTATTATGGAAATTTGGCACATTTCCTGTCACCGAGGGCCCCTTGTCATTTACATCTCCTGTGGTGTAGGTGATTGTTATTATCTTTGTGATATGTCAAATCAATGTTAAGGCTTGCGTTTCGTGAGGCTTAGGAGCAATATTTCACCAGTTTAGTCAAGACCTGTCTATCTTGGCTTGTTTATTTCAAATGCTTGACTTGTGTTCACACTATTACTATTTAAACTACTATGGATTCACTTAACCTTTGTGTTGACTTTTTAAGCATGTTTATCTAAGGAAATTAGCAGGCATGGTGGCACGGAGCTGGCAAAAGGGCACACAGGACCTCTCATTTTATTTCAATAGTGATATCATTCTTTACAAACTCATCACTTCTTTTGCAAAAAAATTAACATTTTGGAAAAATGTTTTTAACTCTGACTATTTTAGTTTTCATGGAATGGTATTGACTATCGTTTGAATTGTTTTCTATGAGTATGACTGTGTACTAAACTGTAATGACCTCGATTAGACTTCCGCTGCTTATCAAATTTTCGGGGTGTTACAGACGCTGTCACGTGTTAAATCTCCAAAACATTCTGGCGCATCTCGTGTATTTATTTATCCACCTCTTTGTCCATGAGTGACGGCGTCAGACACAATTCCTGACGCCGTCAGATACCAATTTCAACATGATTTGGAGACTTTGTCATTTTCTTCACTTTTCGCTCCCAAAACGTCCAAAATGCTTCCTTTTCCAGATTTCTTCTCCAAAGTACCTAAAATGACAAAAGGAATGATTTAGGGCAATATTTGACCAAATAATCACGACTTTGGGCTTAAATGACCCCCTAAAAGCGGTACACCTTTTGTCTCATCAGGTACTTAATACATGAATGAACATGCAGGACTAAGGATTAAAGGAAAGATACGAGGAAGACGTTAAACTAATGACTTTGAGGAACTTAAGAGAATAACACATAGTTTGGACAAAAGCACGCCAATCTTATGGAAGAAGCGCGCCACTTACGGGCACCCTTGGTCAACTATGTAACTACGAGTCTAACATTAAAGTACCCCGGTTGTATGTTACAAGAACGCCGGTTACATGAAGAGAAGCCAGCTGGTTTTATATCGGTTGTGCGGCGTAGTTCCCCTGGCAGTTATACTTCTTTAATGACATACATCAATGATGAGGCTGATCATTTGCTTATCATAACTTACCAGGGACATGCTAGGGCTACATTTTCACTATAAATAGGAGCTCAATTCGGAGTCTAAACACACAACAATCAAGAATAACTTTCTTGATCACAAAGGAAGATTAGGGGTGGTTTCTAACCAAGAACCACTTGCTAAGGAGAATTAGGAGCAGAAATACCAGTGGAGGATCATTGTGAAGGTAGACATACTTGTAACTTCGGTATAAACTAGTTTAAATATGATTGCAACACTTGTTTACTTTGATTACTTTGTTATGAATATGGAGTAGTACCTTTATGTTTGTTGAAGGCATTGATGCCATGAGTTAACAAGAGATTCGCATTATGAATTCTGAATCTATTACATGTGTATTTGATATGTTATTGTTTAGTCTATTACCATGTGTCTTGATTGGTCATTACAATTGTTTAAAGGTTAAAAGATGCAATTGTGTTAATTACATTCTTATGAATTATGAATCTATTACATGTGTATTTGATATGTTATTGTTTAGTCTATTACCATGTATTTGATATGAATCGTCTGTCTATAACGAGTCATTGCTATTCTTGTGAGAATTGAATAGTAAAGCAAATGTTAACCTGGACTATAACATGTTTAAGGGCTAGTCTCACGTCTAACGACTTGACTAGAGGAAATACATACTTAATACTTCATACATGCACCATATTTTATACACTTTATGTATGTAGAATCATAGGCCGAAAGGAGATCTTTTTACATGAGGTAGATATACTAGTTTACATGATCATCCGTCATGCTTTACTTCTATGCCTTGTCCATGCACTTTCTATGTTGCAAATACTTGTATATCTTATGTGTTCAGCCTTGGACAAACATACTTTTAAATTAATTTGGCAAAACATTTCAAAAGTCTTAACTCCAACAAAAATGGTTTTAGTGATAAGTGACAATCATTTGAATATAATTTTGTTATTCAAAACTGATAAAAGAAACAATCACCTCCCTTGGGATGACCTGGTCTTACCTAAAACCTTTACTATAAATGGGGGTTATACTTTTACCTATGTGTTTTGTGTATTAAGGATTCGATAGAACTTGTTATATAAATCTAAAGCTTTTGAAACACATCATTCATCAAGATGTATTTCTTTCGACTCCAAACAACGACCATCTTCGTAGCCCCTAATCATAGCTACATAAATGTGTTAAAGCAAATTACTCGCATTTAATGAGCGTAATCATTATGCCATTGACTCTTGATCTCCATTTGCGACGGGACTAGGTAGACATTTAAGCCTATATTCATGCTTGCATCGATTTGTGTAACTGTGAAACCCTTTTTGAATTTCAATTTGTAGTCCATTATTTATCCCTATCTTACTACATGTACAATCTAAAATAATTCATGCAGAGATAAAAAATACTTGTCTTCTTATCAAACCCTTTTATATCACTATTCTCTACTTCACACCAAGCTACAATAACCATTTTCCATTTCCTCCGAAAGGTAAGTTCCCGCGATTTTTTGTCATTTTCTTTACTTATGGTCGTGAAAGGCAACATAAAAAAATCCTAAAATGTCACCTTAATAAATCTGAATTGACCAAACTATTGGTTGATTTCAACATTCCTGCTGACATTAAAGTTATGTTACCGTAATGCCTATTTGATGCTCCTAAGAGCTTCATAGCCTTATACACTCATTGTTTTACCATTCCAACCTTAGGATTCCCCTTCCTAAGTTCTTTTGTGAAGTTCTTAGTTACTATGAGTGCCATATATCCAGACAAAACCTATTTGGCTTAGCCCAACTCACCGCATTTGTGGTAATGTGTAAAGCTTATGGTGGTGAACCCACACTTAAGCTTTATAGGGGTTTTCTGCACCTAGGTCCCGCTTGGATTTGGCTAACCTTCCAGAAAAGAAGTGAAGCTGATGTTGTTGAGATTTTAAAACCATTTACCAATATCCGAGATAGAAAAATATAAGTTTTTCTATATCGATGATAAGATTGTTCCTGAAAATTACCCTCAACTTCTATTGTCTCAAAGCAAACTTGACAAAATGTTTTTCAAAGATCCACTACCCCTTCCTATTCAACAAGACTATTTGCATCAGTGCTTGGCTAGACATCTTGTATGTAATACCCACAAAATTTCATTACAACAGCGGAAGACTAATTTTGGTGTTACGTAAAGGATCACAGTCATAATCATAGAAAACGACTCAAAAGAGACGTTTTGAGAGTCATTTTATTGAATTCAAAATGCGAGTATGTTTCAGTAGTTTAATATATCACAATGACATAAGTGTTTGAAAATGACTGTTTAAATTTATTATTACACCACTAACTCAATGTCAAATGCCCACTCCATGCCTTCACTGCTTGCTTCAATTACCTAAGATAAAACATGCTAAAAAGTCAACAAAATTGTTGATTGAATCCATAGTGTTTGTGTTTTATAAATCTTTTGAACACAAGATAAGTATTTCAGTAATCTATCAGGTGTGTGTGTGTGTGTTTTTGTATGCCTTTTTACCATAAGTCTCATGAATGCAACTTTAACGTGTGGTGTCAAAAATTGACATAAATATAATATAGGGGCCCTTGGGATAAGAATATTCCCATTTTTCCTATTATACTCAAATAATGTGCACCTAGCTATCTATCCGACTATCATGAAGGAAATCTCTCGGACTAACACAAGTGGGTTGTCAACCAAATAGATCTATTCACAGTATTCGCATTCACTTACAACTTAGTAAGTGACTAAGGTTCATGATATAAGGGACTTTCATATAAATAAAGGGACAATTAGAGTGTCTTATGCGATAGGTGTTAATAGTAGCATACGTAAGAATAAAAATACTCGTGTTTTAGGTGTAGCATGTATCACCCCATATAATTGTAAAACATTGTAAAAAGTGGGACTATGAACTCACATTAGTTGAGTGTGTGCGTAGGAAAATAAGTAATATCAAATGCAGCTGGTGAATGGCTCCAACACGCAACCTGAATAATATGGGAAATCTCAGTACTTGTTGGTGTGGGTGGTTTTTGTTTATGTATAATGCTTAAAGTTCAAGAACAATATTATATATGATATATTCTGCCCTTATGTATGTTGTGCTTTACCTATAGGGATGGTGACCAATTTATAACTTTTAAGGTTGAGTGTTCTAGTTGGGTGGTAGCTTATCATACCTCAGTGTATTTATTAAAGTTATTTAATAAACCTTCAAGTTTCCAGAAATTTACCTTTTAGACATTTATAGTGAAATTTTACATTTCCAATCCCTGTACTTTGTAATAATTACATTTTAGGTACAATATATTAAATGTGAACTATTATTATCAATATTTTCCAAATATTCAATTCTGGTCCTTATAGTTATCAAAATAACCATTTTTACACAGGTTTGTAGAAATTACAACTTTAGTCCTTTAACTTTGTAAAGTTTACATTTATAGCTTATACGTTACAGTCTTACAGAAATGACATTTTAACACCCTGGTGATGCGTAGGGATTGCACCAGGCTTTACCTCTCAAGGGATCTCGAGAAGCTTACAACCCCTACCAGGCAGTGTACCTGATCGTTGTAGTATAGTATAGTGACAAGTACCGGGGGATTGATTGTTCAGCTAGGAATAGTGTCGCTAGGATTAGAAAACCTAAATACTAGTTCTAGAGATGATGGATGATTATTTTTGTATTTTTATATTTTTTTAGAAAGCAAGTAAAAATCTCGGGTTTGAAGGATTTGGGCGGAATTAGTTGCTAGTCAACTAACCAAATACTAAAGATGCAATTAAAATAAAATACTAAAAATGAAAATAAACTAAATTAAACTAAGGTTGTGAGCAATAAGTGGAGAAATTGTGTTTACTTATATTTCGCTACTCCCTAGATATCTTTTACACGTTAATTACTTGTTATAGTTGCGTGGATGACGGATTGTATTCCTTAATACCATTCATGGGGTGGCGCACTTAATTCCCCAATCCTATGAGTGCCTACTTCACTCCTATGTCGAGCCGGCTAAGAAGCTCCTAACATGGGATCATTAGAATTTACTCATGCATTAAATACAACCAATAAAACCTAGTGCACGTCAGTTCATGTTTTCTAAGACGTTCAAGCATGTTACCATTTGGAGATCTGCCAGTTTTCTTAAGCCTAACATCGAAATCATTCATCCAATACAACCATAAACAAGTAATCAACACATAATTAACATCTAGGTTTCATTAGATCTAAGTAAACACAAGATAGATCTAGCCTAGCATGATGGAATTAAGACAAGTACAAGATATAGACAACCAACACATAGACATATTAATTGAATTAAAAGAATACTTATCTCAATTACACATGAAAGGGTTCAAGGGCTGAAAACCCTTGAAAAACATGTAAAATTCGTAATAGGTTCGGCCTTAGGGTTTCTCCAAAACGTCTCTTTTTTTAATGAATGAAAATTAGAAAACTATATATAGGAAATTGAGGCTGACGACGTCAAGACCAAATAGGTGACGCCATCATCTCGCCGCCAAAATACTTCTCGGACTGCCTAGATCTACATCGGACGCCCTCATGTGTTAGGGTCTTCCAGGCCATAACGTCTTTTACTCTTGACGCTCTACTTGTGACGCCTTCACGTTTGTACAGGGCCGTCATGCAATTTCCTCTTGACGCCGTCACCTACTGTTCCCAGGAAGGAAAATTAAGACTTTGGCGTTTTCTTCACTTTTATGCTCCAAAAACGTCCGAATTGCTTCCTTTTCCAGATTTCTCTCCCCAAGTACCTAAAATCACAAAAGGAACGATTTAGGGCAATATTTGATCAAATAAATTCAATTCCGGGCTTAAATGACCCCCTAAAAGTGGTTCATTTTTTGCCTCATCATATACCCTTACACTTGAGATTTGCTTGTCCTCAAGCAAATGCGCTTTTATTCTAGTCAAAATACAAGTTAGGGGTCATTTAACACTAATATAAAAGTAATTACAACAAATAATCGTTCCACTAAAGACCAATAGACAAGCACGGAGGTCATACACAAGCACCTCACAAACAGTGTTTAGATACTCACATCTCTCGGGTGTAATAAATTATAAATTACAGTATGGAAACAGAAGATATCTCTCACTACCTGTCATAGCAAAATAGATTACCATAGGCTTGGGAAAGGATCAAACCTCCACCACATGGCGTAAGCACCTAGGATAAACTATCAAAGAGGTCTTTTAAAGGGTTGTAACGTTAGGTGTAAGGATATGAAATACACAGTTTTGTTGGATAAAGGAAGTTTTTACTGGTGGCGAGTTAACAATCTTGGTTAATTACATGTATAATATGGCGTTGCTAAGCCAGACTAGACTCGACTTAAGCTAATAAATAAAAAATAACAAAAACATAAAATGAATATAGAATAGAAAGGGATGGTAGTCCGTATGTTTTTTCTCTTTTCTTTTTTCTATTTTTTTTCTTTTTCTTACTTTTTTCGATTTTTTTTTTTTTTTTTTTTTTTTTTTTTTTTTTTTTTGCATACACTCTTACCCTACCATCCAAAATAATACATCATAGGGAATGGAAAATTCCCCTTACACTTGAATCTTTACATACTTTACAATAAATTAATCTAATGACTCGAATTAAGAAAATCAAAACACTTGGAGTACTTTTAAGATTAACGCACATATGGGGGTAATAATATGATGTTCTTCCCCATTACTCCATAAATAAGTACTTTACCCATGAGTCCCAATCGTCCCAAAACAATATGTACAAGGATATGACTCGACTTAGCAACCATGTGATCAATTAGATAGTTAACTTAGGGTTTAACAAATAACAATAATGCACTAAAAATGAGTGCATACACAGGAGGCTAAGGCGATTTGGGTGTACATTTAAGTGGGATGTAACAGATTCTTCCTTTAAGTAAAAAGTTAGAAACGAAAAGATAGGCTCGGAGGGGTGTACTAGGGGTTTCGTGTACAAAAAATGAGTACAATGCTAAGGGTGTGGGAAAAATTAGTTGACTTAACTAGCCAAGTAATATGACTTAAATGGTCAAGTAATTATAATACGGGTTTAACACAAGGGTGATCCTAATGCCTCTTATCATGTAGTAAATCCTACTACACGAATGTAGTCTCACTAGCGGTCTCGTGATGCATCACTAACGCAAGTTCTAGAATCTAAATGCTACCGGTACACTCATAAGCACTAATAGTAAATGCTTTTCCTATCAAATCTAAAGGCGAACCTCACATATTTGGGTGGAAAATTTTTCTGAATATACGGTTTTGTGCTAGTCATACAATCTCATATCCATGAGACGCTTGCTATGGCTAAAGTTTCACTCCTAAATGTTGTAAAAAATTTTAAATTTGGCGCTAAAATTGCACTAACAAGTATTTATCATAGTTTTATTACACATCTACTATCAAACAAACAAACTCAAGCGAAAGTGTACATGTAAGGTATCATCATTTTACCCTCCCCTTACACTTAAGATGAACATTGTACCCAATGTTCAAGTAAAGAATGTAAAAGTGAAATAAGTAAAAAGAATGAAATCAAATACTCCCCTGATTCGCTCGGTATAGATAATAAGGTGGCTAGGTTAAATCTTCCACCAAGAAAATGAATAATCAAAGCTGCCCTTCCAGAATAAAAATCATCTTCTTGTCACACATAACCTATAAATTCTGAGAAAACAAACCAAGCAACCTCGCATAAAATCGGCGGCAATCTATATAAGTTACTAAATCCTAGAAAACAAAGTAAGATATAATGCTTGTGGAATGAAGTTTGCAGATTTCGTGGAGATTATAAAACTTAATAATTCAACAAAAACCGTAAGATTCCATTAGAAAAACAAAACCGGTAAAATTTCCAGATTTTTACACGTGACGCCGTCAAGAGTAATCTCGTGACGCCGTCAGAAGTGACCTACAGAAATTCTGATTTTAAGTTTCCGGAAAATTTCTGGAAAAACTTGGTCCTACTTCCTGGAAAATCCTGCAAAACTTCATTATGACTCAATACAAGCATTTGACTCTAACAAATACGAATATACATGTTCACTTAATATTGTGGAGAATCATGATCGGTTTGTTTCTTAAAAACATATTTGGGGTTTCCCTTTACACTTATCTTTTGCAAAAATACTTTTAGGTGGAGTTAAGACTAGGCCAAAACAACAAAGTAAAGTATTTCCACTATTTAATTTAGAAACGTGATCTACCAACAATAAAAATAAAGCATGCATACGGAAGCAAATAACAAACAAACAAAATAAAATCACACAAAGCATGGGTTGCCTCCCAAGAAGCGCTTTTCTTTATTTACGAGTCTCGTAGCTAGACTCAAGGTCATGGGTTACTATGTGACCTCATCGTTGGTTTCACTCTCTAGGTCGTCTTCTAAACCAGTTTTGTATTCCGGACCTAGTTGCAAGAATTCTTTGTAGAAACCAAGCATCCTATTCTTCACATACTCTACTCCTCTACGTCTATCCTCATCATTCCTATAATAAGCCGCTTGCTTGTGTTCCTTTTCTAAATTAGAGAGGAGGCGGTATTGCTCAATCTTGTAGGGCATTTGGTAGGCAACCTCATCATTCTCTTCCTTGAATCTAACTATCCCTAGATTCGGATCATAACTCATCCTAGTGGCCTCAACAAATGGTTTTCCAAATATTATTTGGCTTAGGCAAGCATCTATCACCGGACGAGTGTCTTCTACTATCATAAAATCGATCTCATAAGTGAGATTGCCTATAATCACATGTAATCCCTTCACTCTTCCTACAAAATTACTTATCAGATTCTTATTGGGCATCATCCTAAAATCGAGTTGTTTCTTCATCACCCAATTGTAATAAGTCCTAGTCATGATGTTAACAGGAGATCTAGGATCGATCTAAGCTTTCCACATATGCATATGCCCGATGTTGCATGGTATGTTAATGTTAGAGGGGTCTCCCATTTTGATAAGGGGTGTGCCAAGGATATATGGTCTCTCGGGACTATCAAATAAATCCTTATGGTATTCCCGTTCTTCCTTGGTGGGCGTCTTATCAAAGTACTTCTCTATAGTTTCTACTCTCTTTAACCCCTTTTCCTTATTAACCTCAACTCCCCTACTCTCATCCCTAGTTTCGGTTTCTATTCCAACTTCATCCTTGTCACTTTCTTCTATCTCCTTATCTATTGGCTTAATGGTGATAACATTGACAAAGTGGACATGTTTAGATGATGAGGGGTCCTTAATTTGGATTCCGTTATTGGTGTCCCTAGTATCCTTCCTAGGTGTAGTTAACGCTTAGTTGTTGAGGGCTTTCAACAAGTTGTCTATCTTGTTGGTCATCTCCGTTTGTTGTTGGTTGAATTCGGTTTCAAACCTAGCTATGCGAGCTTCTTGAGATGCCATGAACTTAGACATCAATCCTTCAAGATTGTTGGTACTACCATAGTTGTTAGAAGGATTATTGTTGAAAGTACAGTTGGAGGGTGGACCGTTTGGTTGGTAACGATTAGGCGGATTGGAAGAATTGGGTTGATTTTATTTCCACCTAAGGTTTGGGTTTTTTTTCCAAGAGGGGTTGTATGAATCACCGTAAGGGTTTGGCTCGGGCTTGAAAGTGTACCACTTATCTCCTGCTTCGTCGGTACGCGTGGATGCGTAGTCCGCAAAAGCTGTTCCGGGGAGTTCCACACAATCACGAGTGTCATGGGGACCACTGCATAATTCGCATGAAGAAGTGATTCTGTTCACTTGGCTTGAAGGCTTAGGAGCTTCGTAGGATTTCATGAGAAACTTGACTTGGTCCTCAAGTTCCATGATCCTACGGTCGGGAGTGCTAGAGTTGTTCAAAGGCAAAGATATTGCCTTGACCGTTTTGTTCAAATCACGGGGATCATTCCAACTTTCGTTGCCATAGAGAGCAAGATCTTCTATGAGTTCCCATGATTGTTCCGCACTTAGATCATGTAGCTTACCACCGGCCGATTGGTCAATGGCTCGCCTCGTGGAGAGATCGATATGGTCATAAAAGATTTGGACTTGGAGCCAAAGATCTAAGCCATGATGAGGGACTTTTTAGAGTAAGTCTTTGAAACGAGTCCATGCTTCATAAAGAGATTCATTTTGACGTTGTTGGAACATCAAGATGTCATTTCTAAGCTTAGTAGTTCTCCCCGGTGGGAAAAATTAAGCAAGGAAACGAGTGGTGAGATCATCCCATGTGGTGATGGATCCCGCGGGTAAACGCTCAAGCCATTGACTAGCTTGATCCCGTAGAGAGAATTGGAATAGGCGTAATCGGGTTGTCTCTCTAGTTTCAACATCTAGGTCTATGGAGTCTACGATTTTAAGGAAGTCCTTAAGATGTTGGTTTGGATCTTCAGAACGAAGTCCATGGAATGCACATCCGCTTTGCACCAACCGGATGGTGTCGGATCGCAAGGGGGTCACATTGGCTCTGGTGAGCTCAATGGTGTTTCGGTAGCCTTGGTGGCTAGGTCGGGAATACTCTCCTAAGGTTCGGGGCCTAAGAGGTTCTAGTGGTGGGTTTTGTTGTGGTGGGATGATGGGTTCAAAGATATTCCCATCGTCCATGATGTCGGGTGGTGAAAAGTTACGAACAAAAACACAAAGAAATAAGATAGACTAAAGAAAACCTAAAAATAAAAATAAAATCTTACTAGAAAGGAATCTAGCAAGTAGACCTAATAAAAAGAGATTCTAACCTAGACAATAACTATTCCCCGGGCTGCGGCGCCAAAAACTTGATGCGTAGGGATTGCACCAGGCTTTACCTCTCAAGGGATCTCGAGAAGCTTACAACCCCCACCAGGCATTGTACCTGATCGTTGTAGTATAGTATAGTGACAAGTACCGGGGGATTGATCGTTCAGCTAGGAATAGTGTCGCTAGGATTAGAAAACCTAAATACTAGTTCTAGAGATGATGGATGATTATTTTTGTATTTTTATATTTTTTTAGAAGGCAAGTAAAAATCTCGGGTTTGAAGGATTTGGGCGGAATTAGTTGCTAGTCAACTAACCCAATACTAAAGATGCAATCAAAATAAAATACTAAAAATGAAAATAAACTAAATTAAACTAAGGTTGAGAGCAATAAGTGGAGAAATAGTGTTTACTTAGATTTCACTACTCCCTAGTTATCTTTTACACGTTAATTACTTGTTATAGTTGCGTGGATGACGGATTGTATTCCTTAATACCATTCATGGGGTGGCGCACTTAATTCCCCAATCCTATGAGTGCCTACTTCACTCCTATGTCGAGCCGGCTAAGAAGCTCCTAACATGGGATCATTAGAATTTACTCATGCATTAAATACAACCAGTAAAACCTAGTGCACATCAGTTCATGTTTCCTAAGACGTTCAAGCATGTTACCATTTGTAGATCTGCCAATTTTCTTAAGCCTAACATCGAAATCATTCATCCAATACAACCATAAACAAGTAATCAACACATAATTAACATCTAGGTTTCATTAGATCTAAGCAAACACAAGATAGATCTAGCCTAGCATGATGGAATTAAGACAAGTACAAGATATAGACAACCAACACATAGACATATTGATTGAATTAAAAGAACACTTATCTCAATTACACATGAAAGGGTTCAAGGGCTGAAAACCCTTGAAAAACTAGTAAAATTCGTAATAGGTTCGGCCTTAGGGTTTCTCCAAAACTTCTCTTTTTTTAATGAATGAAATTTAGAAAACTATATATAGGAAATTGAGGCTAACGGCGTCAAGACCAAATAGGTGACGCCGTCATCTCGCCGCCAAAATACTTCTCGGACTGCCTAGATCTACATCTGACGCCGTCATGTGTTAGGTTCTTCCAGGCCGTCACGTATTTTACTCTTGACGCTCTACTTGTGACGCCTTCACGTTTGTACTGGGCCGTCATGCAATTTCCTCTTGATGCTGTCAGGATGTTGCTCTTGACGCCGTCACCTACTGTTCCCAGTAAGGAAAATTAAGGCTTTGGCGTTTTCTTTACTTTTATGCTCCAAAAACGTTCGAATTGCTTCCTTTTCCAGATTTTTCTCCCAAAGTACCTAAAATCATAAAAGGAACGATTTAGGGCAATATTTGATCAAATAAATTCAATTTCGGGCTTAAATGACCCCCTAATAGTGGTTCATTTTTCGCCTCATCACCTGGGTTTGTAATTATTCCATTTCCAACTTTATTTTACCAAAATGACAGTTTTGGTACCCTTTCTCCAATAATTACACTTTTAGTCCTTGTACTTTCAAAAGTGACATTTTTAGTCCTTGTGAAATAAATGTTTAACCATTTTGTGTTTATATTATCCAAATTGTAAATGAATACCCTTAATACTCTGAATATACTTTTTGGACACATAGTTTACTATTTTGGCAGTTTTAGTCCTTGTTAGTTAAATAATTTGCAAAGTTAGTCCTTTTTTAATAAAAATGTTCATTCTAAGTCCATATACTTCCAAATTTACACAAATAACTCAAAATCATTTATATTAACAGTTTGTAACCTCAAATTATAGTTTTGGCAGTTTGAACCCATGTTTCCAATATTGGCAGATTTAGTCCTCCTAGTTAAAATATATTGCCTTTTTAGTCCAAAATACATTTTTAGCTTATGTTTCCAATTATTTTAGCTTATTATACCCTCAGAAGCTTAGGAAAGCTTGGGTGAGCTTATTTGGCAGCTTATAGAAGCTTAAAGCTTATTTTTGAGATAAATGTGCCTTAGTGATCTTTTAAGGCCAATTGCTATGTGTGAGGGTCCAGCGAGCCTGAGGCCTTGGGGAGTGCTTCATGGGCTTGTTGTGGACCTATTTCAATTTATAGATAAGCTGGTGGGTGGCTTATTGGTGAAGTGCTTATTTAAGCTTAATGGGCTTTAAGCCCATTGACGGTGTTTGTGATACGGGCGAGAAGCTCAAGTTTTGAGCTTGTGTGAGTGAGAAAATGAGCTTGTAAGGGTGTAAAGTAAGTGTAGCTTGTTTTTCTAGTGTATAGAGAATTAGATTAAGCCTTTTAGTTTGTAGGTTATACGTATAAAAATACAAATTTGTGAGCCATTCCTAACGAGCATAGGAACAAATAGGTGATAGCTTGTGTGATTGGAGTGAGTGAGTTTGTTATTAGCTTAACAAGAAATAGGAACAAATAGGTGATTGCTTGTGTGATTTGATACGAATGGAAATGATAGAAATGATCAAAATAAATTAAGTGAGAGATTAGACTTACAACGCCTATAAAGGTGGGTTGATTGTGAACTGTGAGATCGAGGAGAGGGCAAGAGGGCTTGCGACTTGATTCTTTGCACACCAAGGACTTGAGAAACGCTCTTGGTTGGCCTGAGTGAGCTTGAAATCACCTAGAGTCTTCTGTTTTTCTTCTCGGTACAAGGTAGTGAGCAAGAGTGAGTTTGTTTGTAAGACTTTTGAGTTGTACGTGAAGTATACATGCATGGAAGTATCATAACGAAGGATAAGGGCAAATTGGAGGGATAAAGGGAATAAACAAAGGTGATAAGGGTGAAGCTAGGCCTAGGGATACTTGAGTGAGATTGCAAGTAGGATATACAGTGTAGCGGGTTTAGGAGGTGATGAGGCTTTGGCCTTGCAGAACTTCATTTTATTTCGAGTCTTTGTGTACTAAGGTGAATAACGAGAGGTGGTGTGTTATGTGAGGTCTTGGTGATCATAAGTGATCAAACGTGATGCAGGTTTTACTGACCATGTTTTAATCTTTATAAAGTCTCATTTACCTAAGGTCTATGATACGTGGGAATTGCGACCTCGCAACAGGTTTTACCTCTCAAGGGATCTTGAGAAGCTTGCAACTCCCACCAGGCAGTGTACCTGATCGTTGTAGTATAGTATAGTGACAAATACCGGGAGATTGATCGTTCAACTCAGGAATAGTGTCGCTAGGATTAGAAAGCCTACTAAACTAGGTCTAGAGGTGAGGGGTGATTCTTTTTGTATTTTTTATTTTTTATGGAAAGCAAGTAAAATCTCGGGTTTTAAAGGAGTGGGCGGAATTAGTTGCAAGCCAACTAATCCAATTAACTAAAGATGCAATTAAAATAAAATAAAAGAAATGAAAATAAAACTAATATACTAATGTGGTGGAAACAATAATGAGAAAAGTTGTGTTTACTTAAATTTCATTACTCCCTAGATATCTTTTACCGGTTGATTAGATTGTTACAATTGCATAGATGACGGGTTATATTCCTTAATACTAGTCGTAGGGCCGTGTACAATATTCCCTAACTCTATAAGATCCTACTTCACTCCTATGTTGAGCCGACTAAAAGCTCCTAACATGGGATCATTATAATTCACTTATGCATTAAATACAACAAAAAATCATAGTACACCTCCGATCATGTTTCTTAAGACGTTCAAGCAAGTTACGAATGGAAGTCTGCCAGTTTTCTTAAGCCTAACATCGAATACAATCATCCGTAACAACTATAGACAAACAATCAACCAATAATCAACATCTAGGTTTCACTACATCTAAGCAAACACAATAAAAGCCTAGCCTAACATGTTAAAAGAAAGAAAAGCATAAGATAGAATCAAACAATACATAGACATATTGAATGATTATTGGAGTACTTATCTTTATTAAAACATGGAAGAAAGAAGGGTTTGAAACCCCTTCAATATGCAGGAAACTCGACCTAGGGTTTGTGTGTGATATTCCACAACTTGTTCCACACTTTACAATGAAAAATTGGAAAAATATATATAGACTAAGCATCCTGACGGCGTCATGTATTAGCCTCTGACGCCGTCAACTCGCCACCAAGTTGAAATTCGTATTGCCTAGATCCAGTCTTGACGCCTTCATGTGCAAATCTACTTTGGGCCGTCAGTTGTATTTGGACCCTGGCGGCCTTGGTGATGCCGTCAGGCCATTAACAAAGAAAATGTTCTAGGTCGTCACGTTATAAGTTCCACATCCACCTCTTTTGTCACTCTTGACGCCGTCATGTGTTAAGGCTTGACGTCGTCAGGTACTGTTCCGAGCAAGGAATTTGAGACTTTGCCATTTTCTTCACTTTTATGCTCAAAAAACGTCCAAAACACTTCATTTTCCAGATTTCTCTCCAAAAGTACCTAAAATGACAAAAGGAACGATTTAGGGCAATAATTGATCAAATAATCACGAATTTGGCCTTAAATGACCCCTTAAAAGCGGTACACTTTTCGCCTCATCAAATACCCTTACACTTGAGATTTGCTTGTCCTCAAGCAAATGCACTTTTATTCTAATCAAAATACAAGTTATGGGTCATTTAACACTAATATAAAAGTAAGTACAACAAATAATCATTCCACTAAAAACCAAAAACAAGGATGGAGGTCATACACTAGCACCTCACAAATAGTGTTTAGATACTCACATCTCTCGGGTGTAATAAAGTATATATCACAATATGGAAATGGAAAACATCTCTCACTACCTGTCATAGCAAATAGATTACCATAGGCTTGGGAAATGATCAAACCTCCACCACTTGGCGTAAGCACCTAGGATAAACTATCAAAGAGGTCTTTTAAAGGGTTATAACGTTAGGTATAGGGATATGGAAACACGGTTTTGTTGGATAAAGACAATATTTACTGGTGGCGAGTTAATCATCTTGGTTAATTATATGTACAATATGGCGTTGCTAAGCCAAGACTCGACTCAACTTAAGCTTATTAAATAAAAAATAACAAAAACTTAAAACAAATATAGAATGAAACGGGATGGTAGTCTGTATGTTTTTTCCTCTTTTCTTTTTCTATTTTTTTTCTTTTTCTTCCTTTTTTTGATTATTTATTTATTTATTTATTTATTTTTTGCATACACTTTTATCCTACCATCCAAAATAATATATCATAGGGAATGTACATTCCCCTTACACTTGAACTTTTACATACTTTACAAACAACTATTCTAATGACTCGAATCAAGATAATCAAAACACTTGGAGTACTTTTTAAGATTAATGCACATATGGGGGAAATAATTTGATGTTCTTCCTCATTACTCCATAACACTAGTACTTTACCCATGAGTACCAATCGTCCCAAAACAATATGTACAAGATATGACTCGACTTAGCAACCATGCAATCAATTAGATAATTAACTAAGGGTTTAAACATGTGACAATAATGCACTAAAGATGAGTGCATACACGAAAGGGTAAGGCGATTTGGTTGCATATTTGGGTGGATTGTAACAAATTCTTCCTTTAAGTAAGATGCTTAAAGTTAGAAATGAAAGGATAGGCTCGGAGGGGTGTACTAGGGGTATCGTGTACTAAAAATGAGTACAACGCTAAGGTGTGGGAAAAATTAATTGACTTTATTAGTCAAGTAATATGACTTAAATGGTCAAGTAATTATGATACGGGTTTAAACACAAGGGTGATCCTAATGCCTCTTATCATGTAGTAAATCCTACTACACGAATGTAGTCTCACTAGCGGTCTCGGGATGCATCACTAACGCAAGTTCTAGAATCTAAATACTACCGATACACTCATAAGCGCTAATAATGAATGCTTTTCCTATCAAATCTAAAGGCGAACCTCACATATTTGGGTGGAAATTTTTTCTGAATGGTACGGTTTTGTGCTAGTCATACAACTCCTATCCATGAGACACTTGTTAAGGCTAAAGTTTCACTCCTAAATGTTGTAAAAAATTTTAAATTTGGTGCTAAAATTACACTAACAAGTATTTCTCTTAGTTTTATTACACACCTAACATCAAACAAACAAACTCAAGTGCAAATGTATCCTATAAGGTATCATCATTTACCCTCCCCTTACACTTAGGATGACCATTGTCCCCAATCACTTAGGATGACCATTGTCCCCAATGTTCAATTAAAGGATGTAAAAGTAAAACAGGTAAAAGAATGAAAATAAATACTCCCCTGATTCGTTCGGTGTGGATAGTGTGTCAACAAGGTTAGATCTTCCTCCATGAAAATGAACGTTGAAAGCTTCTCTCCAGAAATAGAAATCATCTTCTTGTCATATATAAACTGTTAAACCTGAGAAAACAATCAAGGCAACCTTGCATAAAATCGGCGGCAATCTATATATACTAACAAATCCTAGAAAGCAATTTAATATATAATGCTTTTGGAATGAATGTTTGTAGATTTCATGGAGTTTATAAAACTAAAGAATCAACAAAAACTTTACGACTCTGGTATAAACAAAACTCGCAAAAATTTTCAGAATTTTGGTACCTGACGCCGTCAGGTTGTAACTCCTGACGCCGTCAGAATGTTCTTGGAAAAATCTTATGTTAAGTTTCCTGAAAATTTCTGGGAAAACTCATGCCTTATTTCCTGGAAAATCCTGCAAAACATCATTATGACTCGATACAAGCATTTGACTCAAACAAATACTAATACACATGCTCATTTAATAATGTGGCGAATCATGATCATTTTCATTCTCATAAACAAGTTTTGATTTCCCCTTACACTTAGCTTTTGCAAAATACCTTTATATGTAATTTAGACGAAGTTAAAAACAAAATAAAGCATTTTCACAATTTAGTTTGAAACATGATCTACCAACAATAAAAATAAAACATGCATACGGAAACAAATAAAATCAAACAAAGCATGGGTTGCCTCCCAAGAAGCGCTTTTCTTTATTTACAAGTCTTGTAGCTAGACTCAAGGTCATGGGCTATCCTATATGTGTGAGCTCCTCGTCGAGGACATCCTTGGGATCTAACTTAGGTTTCAATTTCCTATCGGTTTTCTTGGTACGGTATGACTTCTCAAACTTTTCTCCATCCGGATCATAAAGAATCATCTTCATATGCCATGATCCGTCACCTTCCTTAGGTGGCTTGTCCCAATTCCATTTACACTTATTCCCTTCCCTTTTCCACTTGTTCATCTCTAGGTTGATAGGAATTATGCTTAAGAACTCAATCATTTTCCTAAAGACTAGGGGATCCTCAAAAGGGTTTTGTTCCTTATCTCTAGCTATGAGTTGTTACACCGAATGTGTCTTATCAATGAAATCTTTTTCTAGATAGAATGGCCGTTGAGGTCCTATAAAGTTCCTTTCTATCAAAGGTCCATATCTAGATGCTATCCTATTCATCTCTACCCAATGTGGTGTCAGTTCGTCCTCACAATCGTAGCTATGCTTCTTAACATCATAAACCGACCAAGTCTCACCATTTCTTACCGCTATCTTAGACTCTTTACAATCTATCATGGCACTAGCGGTTGCTAAAAATCCTCTTTCTACTAACAATGGGCATGTAGTATCACTAACCATATCTAGGACGTGAAAATCCGCTAAGATAGTCAATCTTCCTATGTGAACTACTACATCCTTGATCATTCCAACCGGGTGGGCAAAATTTCCATCCGCTAGACCAATTATTATTTCCGTCTCCTCTAACTTTCCTAGCTTAAGAGTGGTGAAAAGGGATAAGGGAATCAAGTTAAGGCTTGATCCTAAGTCGGCTAGTGTGTCAAAAGCTTCAGATTTTCCTATCTTACAAGGCAAAAAAATATACCCGGATAATCAAGCTTCTTAGGCAAATTGTTTTGAATGAAGGCGGTCCCATTTTTACCCAATTTAAGTTTCTCATATTTTTCTAGGAGGGCACTATAGTAGGGGGCACGGGCTAAGACATCAATGATGGGGCGTTCAAGGTGGAGCTCCTTGAATTCATCGTCAAGGTGTTGTGTAGGAGGTGTTTCTATTATGTTATTGACCGGTTTAATATCGGATGTTTTATTCAATTGGTCCTTTTGAAGAATTTGGGTTTTCTTGTAACACGTGTTCATTGCTTTGACCGAATAGTATTGTGGACAAGAAGTAGGTGGCGAAACCAATGATATGGCACTAACGTTTAGTTTTGGGTTCTTGACCGTGTCGCTTGGGAGTGCACCCATTTCTCGGTCATTTAGAACTTTCAACAATGTGTCAATTTTATTGGTCATCTCACTTTGCTTTTGTTTGAAATCGGCTTCAAACTTAGATATGCGAGCTTCTTGAGATGCCATAAACTTGGACATCAATCCTTCAAGATTATTGATACTACCATAGTTATTAGAAGGATTGTTGATGAAAGTACGGTTAGAGGGTGGACCGTTTGGTTGGTAACGATTAGGTGGATTGGAAGAATTGTTTTAGGGCATTTTTTGGTTTTCTTTCCACCTAAGGTTCGGGTGATTTTTCCAAAAAGGTTTGTAGGAATCACCATAAGGGTTTGGCTCAGGTTTGAAAGTGTACCACTTGTCTCCCGCTTCGTCGGTACACGAGGATGCGTAATCTGCAAAAGCTTGTCCGGGGAATTCCACACAATCACGAGTGTCATGGGGACCACTACATAATTTGCATGAAGAAGTGATTTTGTTCACTTGGCTTGAAGGCTTAGGAGCTTCGTAGGATTTCATGAGAAACTTGACTTGGTCCTCAAGTTCCATGATCCTACGGTCGGGAGTGCTAGAATTTTTTGAAGGCAAAGATATTGCCTTGACCATTTTTTTCAAATCACGGGGATCATTCCAACTTTCGTTGTCATAGAGAGCAAGATCTTCTATGAGTTCCCTTGATTCTTCCGCACTTAGATCACGTAGCTTGCCACCGGCCAATTGGTCAATGGTTCGCCTTGTGGAGAGATCAATATGGTCATAGAAGATTTGGACTTGGAGCCAAAGATCTGTAACAATTCGCATTTTCAGATTACTATTCATTTTTACTATTCACTTTTACTATTCACTTTCACTATTCACTCCCTGTTGGGAATTATATTTATTGATTTGATGATACAAAACAAGAAGAATGAAACATGAAGGGCTTGAAGTGACAAGAAGGAATTCTACAAAAGATGGGGAAGGACTTGCTTGCAAAAGAAGTTTTATTTATTAGTCCTTCATAGTATCTTGTAAACCCTAATCCTCTAGTATATAAAGAGGACATGGGTCATTAAATTAATTCAAGTCTTCCATAATGTAGTCGACTAAAGGTGTGTGTGTCTAATCTAGACGTAAGTTATAAACGTCTAGGGTTTGTTAGTTAGTAGTTGTTAAAGTTAATGATAATGAAAAACCTTGTTCATGATAACGTTAATTCATTGTTTGAATATTCTGCTTTCGTTATTATGTGTTCCTAGATATAGATAATATTAGACGTATAGAGTCTAGAGCCCGTAACGATCAAGGAGTGTTGGGTTCCTACATGTGGTATCAGAGCCTGGGGCTCGTGATATCTGGGATTTACAAGGTTTATAGTCGAAGAAAACTGTTGTCGAAGAAAAGCAGTTTCGAAGAAATCAGATTCGAAAAAGTCGACAGAAGCAGATTTGAAGAAACATTGGTCAACTTTTAAGTCAATTACATGGTTCCTCGTACTGCAATAATTAATTAATGGATAGGATATGACAAATATATTTAAAGAATATATCGGATCTGTCGTCTTGCGGTTTCTTGAATCATATTCAGGTTTGTGAGATGAATTTAATAACCTCGTTCTATATATCTTTAATAATTGTTCTCGGTGGTAATTTATTACGTATTATCATAAAAGTGATACATCGATGCTGATTGGTCAATCATCACAGCAACTGAACATGATAATTCTTTTATTATTCTAATCGGTTGGGGGATAATTTAATTGTGCGTGATATGTGATACGAAGTGCTGCTGTTGAATATTTTTGTCGAGGTTTGTCGTCTGGTGCAAGGTAACCTCCAAGTTTTATCTCGTATTTCATAAATTGGTTGAATCGATTATTCATCATTGTTATATTATTAGCAAAGATTGCTCATGGGTTGGTGATGGTTGAAGAGTGTTTAATGTGTCGACTTCGTAAAGTATTGCTCGTATATCTTGAAAGTACTCCTCCTCGCTTCAACGTACTGCTACTTCAACAACGTACTGCTCCAAAGTACTGTTCTTCTCAAAGTACTTCTCCATTGATTCAAAGTACTGCGGCTCGACTGAAGTACTGCTGCTCGTATATTGAAAGTACTGCTCGCTATGTTCAACGTACTGCTTTAAGGTAACATTTATTTCAAAGTACTGCTCGTTCATTGAAAGTACTGCTGCGTTTGTTCAAAGTACTGCTACAAGTTTTATTGGTGATCATGATTCACGAGCAGTAAGGGGAAGTACATATGCTTAGATCGAGATGAGTTTGAATGGTTTTGGATTACACACACAGAGTTGTTCGTTCACACACAGGAAGAAGTTTATGTTCTTAAAAAGTTTTAAGAGGCTCGTATTTGTTCGTATTGGAATAATTGATTACGAAGAAGATTGTTTATCACTTATTTGAAGGTGAAGTGGAGTTTCTTGGATGAGTGTTCTTATCATACCTTATAGCAAGAGGTAACTTGTTCGTGCTTTATTGTTGTGACAAAGACTTGATGAATCTAGCAAATTGGTGTATTATCTACAAACTGAAGGTGTTTAAAGTCACGTTTGCTATCACTTTAAGGAGTTACATTGTAGTGCTCAGTGTCTCATCTTAGTTGAGGATTTCGTCAAGAGGTTGCGGTCTATTCATATTTTTTGTCCTTGGTATGAGTTTGGAGTCACATGGTTAGTACAAGGCATAAGACACAAGTTTGAGTTGTTCTACTTCTTCATCAAATTCGTTATACTTAATTTTCTTCATCAGTGATCATTACAAGGAGCTTACAGATTTGAAGAATCATGAAGATGGTTAACACATTAATTTCAGGGGGAAGTATCTTATCATGTGTTTTAATCATTTGATGTACATGCACCACTCATGGGGAAGTTTCTATTGCTTATATGTTCCCTATTTGTTGATAACAAAAAGGGGAAGAGATGTTAGAGTGGTATGGCATGGCTTAAGGGGAAGACAAGATTGTTTCATTCATGGCGAGATTGAATTATCTCAACTTTTCTACTTCGTCTAGGGAAGTTCGTACAAGAAGGTGTTTGTTTTGTCATCATCAAATAGGGGAAGATTGTTGGGAATTATATTTATTGATTTGATGATACAAAACAAGAAGAATGAAACATGAAGGGCTTGAAGTGACAAGAAGGAATTCTACAAAAGATGGGGAAGGACTTGCTTGCAAAAGAAGTTTTATTTATTAGTCCTTCGTAGTATCTTGTAAACCCTAATCCTCTAGTATATAAAGAGGACATGGGTCATTAAATTAATTCAAGTCTTCCATAATGTAGTCAACTAAAGGTGTGTGTGTCTAATCTAGACGTAAGTTATAAACGTCTAGGGTTTGTTAGTTAGTAGTTGTTAAAGTTAATGATAATGAAAAACCTTGTTCATGTTAACGTTAATTCATTGTTTGAATATTCCGCTTTCGTTATTATGTGTTCCTAGATATAGATAATATTAGACGTATAGAGTCTAGAGCCCGTAACGATCAAGGAGTGTTGGGTTCCTACACTCCCGAAATTTTTATTTCATATTCTCGTAAGTTAAACTATTTTAATGATAATCCGAGAGTTTGACACTCGTCGGATCATTTCTGCAAAAATCACGAAACCGTGTCTGAGATTTACTTTTAGGTTTAAACATCATTCCAGCATCCCGATATGTCCATAAAACACTATAAACAATAGAAATATGATTTTCTCTCATTTTACGACAATCCCAATAGTTTTGGAATTTTACGTTTTCCAGTTCAGCGTTTTACGCGAATTACGCGTTTTAGACCCGCGTTTCAGTTTTAACAGAGTTTAAGCAACCTGATAGAACTTATCACTCATTAAATATGCTAAGATAGGTTATATTGATAAGTTTAATCTTTTTTATAAGTTTCATATTTTGAGGATACTCGATTTTAAGTTTCATGACTTAACGACTTACCGTTAGCGATTACCAGGAGAAAACTCACTCCGTAAAAGCAAGATAACATCAAAACTTCATCTAGTCATCCTAGATAAGACCATGAACGAAATTTTAGACCACATGGGGTGTTTGTATATGTGTCATATAGATAAGACTAGAAACTTACAAAGGAAGACTTATACATGTATCAAGAGTTTGTTTGGTGATTCCATGGTTGAATTAGGAGCTACACAAGGTTTTAGGGGCTGAGGTTAAATGGAATTCACAAGGGTTATGTAAAGATTATCAAGGGTTTACAAGAGTTGTGGTGAACGGCTTGCAAGCATAGGTTTAGTGTCCTAGTTCATACTTCACTTCCTTTCTTAATAGAAAGCCAAAGTTGTAAGCAAACTCTAATACACTTCCTTGCTTAAATATCATTTTCATGCTATTTGTATTTCCTTCATACTATATATTGTCTTGTTATTAAGTTCATGATGTATAAAAATGGGTAAAACAAACTATGATATATATATATATATATATATATATATATATATATATATATATATATATATATATATATATATATATATATATATATATATATATATATGTGTGTGTGTGTTAACTTATGATAAGTAAACAAGCAAACTAGTGATTTTTATGGAGAACTCTGATCAAAACAGTATATAAATGATAATCGGACAATTACATATTGTAGTAGAGGACTTAACAAGGAAAACATAGCAATTTAAACCACCTAAAACGAGTACACGAGTCAAAAGTTATGACCATTTGAAGTTACCAAAACTTTACGGCAAAACTAACTAATTACTTTCTATGACAGAACCTTAAACAGGCAAAAAGAGGCCCTTCTGGTCCGTTTCATGAAAAAGTTAAAACACGAAAGTTGTCCGGAATCACGTTTTCTTCAAAAACCAATGGGCACGTATCCAGAAAACCAATAACGAATGAGATTTTTCTCAGTTTCTTAACAGATATTTTATATATCAAAGTCACTATATACTAGTTGTGGTTTAATAAGACCAGGAGGTCTAATGACCTAGATTCAAGTCCACAACCATGGCTAAAGCCAAGGTTGAGTCTCAAGACCATGGAACAATGACCAAAGGTCATGGCAAGGCCATGACTAAATGACTATATAAACTTACTTAGGCGAAAACATGAGCTAAAAAGTTGGCGATAACTTAAACGTACAATTTGGATCTACTTCATCTAAAGAACCATGAAATCTTACAAGTAATTGTCATACAAGACTTAAGAAACTTATCCTAATAACAATCTTCATGTAAAAATAAACTTTCCTAAGTTTATTCAAATATTGGATATGTAACTTTTCGGATCAAAACTTATATATATATATATATATATATATATATATATATATATATATATATATATATATATATACATACATACATATATATATATATATATATATATATATATATATATATATATATATATATATATATATATATATATATATATATATATATATATATATATATATATATATATATATATAGAATCTAGATCAAATAAGATCAATCTTAAAGTTTTAAAAATAAGATCAAACTAAAATTTGACAAGTGACACTATCGTTAAAGTAAAATTAAATTTTTTATTGAGTAAAACTAAAATTGTTAAAGTTTCGATGATTTTTTTTTTTTAAATTGACGAAACTAAGGTGATACACTTTGATTCAACATGTAATGTATCAAGTTAAGGTGATACACTTTGATTCGACATTTAATTTATAGTTGTATATCACTAATCCAAACTGATGTATCAGTTGGTTATTAGTTGCTAAAATGTTAATTCGAATTAATACGTTATTTTTTGTGTATTATTGCTAGTATGGTTATTTATAAAATGGTTTTAGTGGTTGTTTAGACTAGATCTTATTTTTACAACTTTAAGTTTGATCTTACATTAACCTTCCCCTATATATATATATATATATATATATATATATATATATATATATATATATATATATATATATATATATATATATATATATATATATATATATATTCTATCAAATACTACAATAGTAGGGAGCCTCATGTGAGGAGTTCATTAAGTAAGCCGTCGAGATGAGTTGTGGATTTACGAATTAGAGTGTCCTGGCTCCTCGAACGTTTACTACATGACTTCTGAATTATGTCGGCCCGAACGGTAGTAAACGATATATAAACTATACATGTTTCATGAACCATTTCTTTTCAAAGACTTACACTATACTAAGTACTACATCATGGACTAAATGTAAGACATATATAGGCAATTCTTCATATTCTTTACTCCAATCCTAAGTCGCAACATTCTATTATAGGTTGCTTGTAGAAACCTTCACGATTCGACCATCACATTCACTACTTGCTATATAACCTAAGGTGAGTTCATAGCCCCACTTTCCATTAATTAATTGTTTTACAAACCCTTGGGGGGAATACATGCTATTATTTTTCAACCGAACACAATGCTTTGAAATTGTATGCTACCTGATTGTTTTATTATTACTAAGTACCATCCTTGCTAAATCCAATATCCCTTATTATGAACATTTAATCACTAGTAATACTGAGCGCGAATATTGTGAATAGGCCTATTGGGATTGACGAATCCCATTTGTATTGACTAAGTTCAAACAAATGCACTAATATTTGAGATTTAGGTATGTTAGCAAAGTACCTACCGGGATAACTCCGCCGATTGATATTGGTACCCGTTAACGTTTTGGTGTCATAAGCTTAGTGTATAATACATTTTATGGGCGTATTATAACGTAGCCTACCTGTTTTGTTTTCCAACCATGAGTATGAGTCTAATTAACTCATACTACCAACATATTGTGTTCAACCATTAAACAAACTCTATGAATATCACTCAACCTTTGTGTTGACCTCTTAAGCATGTATTTCAGGTCCATGATGATCAAGGATGGCACGGAAGGGCACGGATATTCAAGATGGCAATAAAATTTATTATCATTCAAAAACTCGTTTAATGTAATTTGTAAACATGGAACCATCTGGGACCTCATTTTGTAATCTCTGATATTTATGTAATTTGAATGATAAATCCTTTAAAACGACTCAATTAGAGATCATTTTCTATTATTATGACTGTTGTGCCGTCGAGTAACACCCAGTTTGAATTCCGCTGCATCCATGAATTGGGGGTGTTATAGATTGGTACTAGAGCCATGGTTATAGAGAAACGGGTCTAATTGAGACCTAAACTATAACCACACTTACAAGCAAAAATATTTTATAGCCTTCCATCCTCCAGACGATTATGGACTTATTAAGCATTTTATATTACACAAACATAATTGCATATTGATATATACCCCTTTTTATATTTTGAGAATTTCCCCTTAGACATTTTTATGCTACACAAACATGTTAGCATATGGATATATGTACCCTTAGCATAATTGAGCATTTCCCCGTAAGCATTTTATACTACATGAACATATTAGTATATTAATATATACACACTTGTCATATTTTGAGCACTTCCCATAAACATTTGAATTGTTTTAACATAGTAATTCTTCTCATAAAAATCATGTGCGTACCCACTTCTCCCGATTATGTTCCCACTCTACCTAATAACTTCCAAGTCTTACCACCCTCACCCGAGTTCGGATTTGACTTCGTGAATGCCTTCGCTTCTGATGAAGAAGAAGAACCTTTCGAAGATTCAACCGACGAAGAAGAGGAGGAACCAACACCAACTAATTTTGCGTCGAATACTTCTAATTATTTTGAACAAAATTGGGTTGAGGCAGACTCCGAGGAGGATAATGAGTATGAATATGTACTAGCACCATTACCACCACCACTATCACTTCCCTTTGATATCCCTACATGTGATGAATTGGATCACTCATTATGGATCGTATCACGACCACCATTGATCCAACAAGAAAGTCAGCATGGAAACCACAGCCCCTCAAACTTCATTGACTCGTACCCCTATGACACACTAAATCAAGAAGTTGCCGATCAATCAAAGCTGCTCGGACCTTCTAACCCACAATAGACTAGTGTGATGATACTAGTTATCTTTTGTACTACTAACTGATTAGACTCAGTTAGTAAATGTTATGAAATCCATTGAATAACTAGCGATAGTAAAAACGTTGTAGTTACTAAACTGAAAGTATCAGTTAGTAAATTTTGAAGAAGCTTGTAATAAGTTTCGATTTTGTAAATCATCCAACGTTGTATGAATAAAACTCTTGTTTTATACTATCATGTGTTATGCCTTTAAATCTTCAACGTAATTATTCTATCATTTCCCATCAAAAATCATGCTTATTTCACAACTCTCTACTCACGACATATCTTTTATATAATAGAATCATGGCGCCAACGAAGAAGACACCACCAGCAATGACTCAAACTGCTCTTCGCAAACTAGTTAAAGATAGTGTAAATGCAGCAATAGCAACTGAACGAGCAGCCATAGCTACAAAGGCCGCAACAGCCGCTAAAGCTACTAGAACTGCTGAAGCTGCTAGAACTGCTAAAACTGCTGAAACTACTAGAACTGCTGAAGCTGTTTAAATTGCTACAACTACCATCAATACTAGAGGACCGAACCCAGCCGGTCCTCCAGTAATAATTATTGATCCGGTAAGTAAGAGCTGCACATTCAAGGGTTATTTAAATTGCCAACCCACCAATTGCAAAGGTACTAATGGAGCTGTAATTTTTAACCCCTGGTTTAAAAAAGCGGAGTCAGTATTTTTGATCAACAAATGCACCGAGAATGATAAAGTTCAATTTGCCACCGGTCCACTATTGGAAGAGGCATTATCATGGTGGAATTTAGTATCTCAACCAGTGGGCATCGAAAATGATTATAAGCTTTCTGGGGATAATATGAAGAAAGAGTATTGCCCTCACAGTGAAATGCGGAAATTAGAAGTAGAATTCTGGAACCATGTTGTTAAAGGAACCGACATCCTGACTTACAACCGTCGATTCCATGAATTGAGGATACTATGCCCAACAATGGTTTCAACAAATGAGAAACTGTTGGAAGAGTATATATGGGGACTCCCACCAAGCATACAAGGGAACATGATTACATCTGGTCCCAAAACACTTGATGAGGCTATGCGGATGTCTCGCAGCCTCATGGATCAGGTGGTGCGTACAGCGGAAACCCAAAGACAAAACTTCAACAACAACACCAACAACTCCAACTACCGTAACAACAATAACAATAGGAACAACAACAACAAGCGACCATGGGATGGTAACCGTGGAAGTAACAACAACAACAACCCAAATCAAAACAACAATCATCATAACCAGCAAAACAAAAGACAAGAAGCCACAACGGCTTATGTTACTGCACAAGCCGGAGGCAAATACATTGGGACTCTACCACAGTTTACTAAGTGCAATTACCATCACTCAGGTCCCTGCCCGGCCAAGTGCAACAATTGCCAAAAGCCAGGGCATCTTGCCAAGGATTGTAGAAACAATACTGTAACTACCGGTAGCGATACACAGCCGATAGTTATATGCTTCGGGTGTGGAGAAAGTGGACATTACAAGAATGGATGTCCCCAAAAACCAAGGCTAACAAGTTGAAGACAACCAGGGGAAAGCATATATGTTAGGAGGAGAAGGAGTTTATCAGAATCACGACGACAATGTAGAACAATGAAGTTTAGAACTTAGCAGTCATATTTATTTATGCACTATGTTGTACTACGTGTATGTCATCCCTAGTAATGGGAGTTTTTACGACTTAAGAATATTTGCTGATCAATAAACAACTCTTTGTGATAATTCTCATCTATTGTACTTTCTATCTTCAAACCAATTTGACTAATTAGTAGACTATTACAATTCTATAAGATTTACCCAGTTATCCTATAAACCATTCAACAAATTTTACTTCAAGCTATTTTGTTACCACTTTATTATTTCACATCATTTTACTCCAAGATATTCTACCACCATCTTAGAAAAATTTCTTCGTTGATACCACCCTATAAATTGATATCATATCTTCTTTACCCAGCTCCATCTCAAACCACTAAAACTCATCAAACCAAAATGAAGGACACAAGCCTCGTTCATCTTTTCACCATCATTATCTTCACAACCATTGCAACCACAAGCTCATTAACCGATCTTGATGCACTTTTAAAGCTCAAATCATCCTTAGTTACACCACAAGCACCCTCATCAGCTTTACAAGATTGAATACCATCTAAAACTTTTAAGAAACACAATACTACGTGACTAAACCGAACATCACATTATCGGTCCTAAATTATACATAGCCTGATCACCTATGTCTAATTCAGGAGGCATCATGTTATGCTGGGAGCATTCACCTGTATATTTTCTTAGAAACAAACTTCTCACTTATAATCTTAAAACAAATTTCGTGTGAGTATAGGAAATTCATAAAGTATTCATACGATAGAGTACGACAATTAATCACTCTTACTCTACCTTTTCCACATAAAAGTAAACCTCATCCTACGCCATACACTGAAACGACAAATCAAACTACATCACTTTAGTCCTCATAAGTAACCACACCTCTTCATCGACACCACTCCAACATATAACACACATAGAAATTCGGGACGAAGTTCCCTTAAGGGGTAGAGACTGTAACAATTCGTATTTTCAGATTACTATTCATTTTCACTATTCACTATTACTATTCACTTTTTACTATACACTTTCACTATTCACTCCCGAAATTTTTATTTCATATTCTCGTAAGTTAAATTATTTGATAATCCGAGAGTTTGACACTCGTCGGATCATTTCTGCAAAAATCACGAAACCGTGTCTGAGATTTACTTTTAGGTTTAAACGTCATTCCAGCATCCCGATATGTCCATAAAACACTATAAACAATAGAAATATGATTTTCTCTCATTTTACGACAATTCCAAAAGTTTTGGAATTTTACGTTTTCCAGTTTAGCGTTTTACGTGAATTACGCGTTTTAGACCCGCGTTTCCAGTTTTAACAGAGTTTAAGCAACCCGATAGAACTTATCACTGATTAAATATGCTAAGATAGGTTATATTGATAAGTTTAATCATTTTTATAAGTTTCATATTTTTAGGATACCCGATTTTAAGTTTCATGACTTAACGACTTACCGTTTGCGATTACCGGGACAAAACTCACTCCGTAAAAGCAAGATAACATCAAAACTTCATCTAGTCATCCTAGATAAGACCATGAACGAAATTTTAGACCACATGGGGTGTTTGTATATGTGTCATCTAGATAAGACTAGGAAACTTACAAAGGAAGACTAATACATGTTTAAGTAAACTTAGGCTCCAAGTAAAACTTGCTCACCAAGTTTAGGAAATTTCCTAGGAGCTTTCCTAACCTCCTCATCTTCACTATAAATAGCAAGCTCATCCTCTTCCTTTCTCTTCTTTCCAAACACTCAACAATAAATCCATAAACCATGATCCTTTGATTTCTAAGTTATAAGTTACATACCAAAGTTGAAGGCATAGTTAGTCTCTACATGAATCAAGAGTTTGTTTGGTAATTCCATGGTTGAATTAGGAGCTACACAAGGTTTTAGGGGCTGAGGTTAAATGGTATTCACAAGGGTTATGTAAAGATTAGCAAGGGTTTACAAGAGTTGTGGTGAAGGGTTTGCAAGCATAGGTTTAGTGTCCTAGTTCATACTTGACTTGCTTTCTTAATAGAAAGCCAAAATTGTAAGCAAACTCTAATAAACTTCCTTGCTTAAATATCATTTTCATGCTATTTGTATTTCCTTCATACTATATATTGTCTTGTTATTAAGTTCATGATGTATAAAAATGGGTAAAACAAACTATGATATATATATATATATATATATATATATGCTAACTTATGATAAGTAAACAAGCAAACTAGTGATTTTTATGGAGAACTCTGATCAAAACAGTATATAAATGATATTAGACAATTACATATTGTAGTAGAGGACTTAACAAGGAAAATATCGCAATTTGAACCACCTAAAACGAGTACACGAGTCAAAAGTTATGACCATTTGAAGTTACCAAAACTTTACGGCAAAACTGCCTAAATACTTTCTGTGACAGAACCTTAAACACGCAAAAAGAGGCCCTTCTGGTCCGTTTCATGAAAAAGTTAAAACACGAAAGTTGTCCGGAATCATGTTTTCTTCTAAAACTCAGGAGCACGTATCCAGAAAACCAATAACGAATGAGATTTTTCTCAGTTTCTTAACAGCTATTTTATATATCAAAGTCACTATATAATAGTTGTGGTTTAATAAGACCAAGAGGTCTAATGACCTAGATTCAAGACCACAGCCATGGCTAAAGCCAAGGTTGAGTCTCAAGACCATGGAATAATGACCAAAGGTCATGGCAAGGCCATGACTAAATGACCATATAAACTTTCTTAGGCGAAAACATGAGCTAAAAAGTTGGCGATAACTTAAACAAACAATTTGGATCTACTTCATCTAAAGAACCATGAAATCTTAAAAGTAATTGTCATACAAGACTTAAGAAACTTATCCTAATAACAATCTTCATGTAAAAATAAACTTTCCTAAGTTTATTCAAATATTGGATATGTAACTTTTCGGATCAAAACTTATATATATATATATATATATATATATATATATATATATATATATATATATATATATATATATATATATATATATATATATATGTGTGTGTGTGTAACTTTTCGGATCAAAACTTATATATATATATATATATATATATATATATATATATATATATATATATATATATATATATATATATATATATATATATATATATATATATATATATATATAAATATATATTTTATCAAATACTACAATAGTAGGGAGCCTCATGTGAGGAGTTCATTAAGTAAGCCGTCGAGATGAGTTATGGATTTACGAATTAAAGTGTCCTGGCTTCTCAAACGTTTACTACATGACTTCTGAATTATGTCGGCCCGAACGGTAGTAAACGATATATAAACTATACATGTTTCATGAACCATTTCTTTTCAAAGACTTACACTATACTAAGTACTACATCATGCACTAAATGTAAGACATATATAGGCAATTCTTCATATTCTTTACTCCAATCCTAAGTCGCACCATTCTATTATAGGTTGCTCGTAGAAACCTTTGCGATTCGACCATGACATTCACTACTTGCTATATAACCTAAGGTGAGTTCATAGCCCCACTTTCCATTACTTAATTGTTTTACAAACCCTTGGGGGGAATACATGCTATTATTTTTCAACCGAACACAATGCTTTGAAATTGTATGCTACCTGATTGTTTTATTATTACTAAGTATCATCCTTGCTAAATCCAATATCCCTTATTATGAACCATTTAATCACTAGTAATAGTGAGCACGAATATCGTGAATAGGCCTATTGGGATTGACGAATCCCATTTGTATTGACTAAGTTCAAACAAATGCACTAATATTTGAGATTTAGGTATGTTAGCAAAGTACCTACCGGGATAACTCCGCCGATTGATATTGGTACCCGTTAACGTTTTGGTGTCATAAGCTTAGTGTATAATACATTTTATGGGCGTATTATAACATAGCCTACCTGTTTTGTTTTCCAACCATGAGTATGAGTCTAATTAACTCATACTACCAACATATTGTGTTCAACCATTAAACAAACTCTATGAATATCACTCAACCTTTGTGTTGACCTCTTAAGCATGTATTTCAGGTCCATGATGATCAAGTATGGCACGGAAGGGCACGTATATTCAAGATGGCTATAAAATTTATTATCATTCAAAAACTCATTTAATATAATTTGTAAACATGGAACCATCTGGGACCTCATTTTGTAATCTCTGATATTTATATAATTTGAATGATAAATCCTTTAAAACGACTCAATTAGAGATCGTTTTCTATTATTATGACTGTTGTGCCGTCGAGTAACACCCAGTTTGAATTCTGCTGCATCCATGAATTGGGGGTGTTACAAGATCTATGCCATGATGAGGGACTTTTTGGAGTAAGTCCTTGAAACGAGTCCATGCTTCATATAGATTTTCACCTTGACGTTGTTGGAACATCAAGATATCATTTCTAAGCTTAGTAGTTATCCCCGGTGGGAAAAATTGAGCAAGGAAACGAGAAGTGAAATCATCCCAAGAGGTGATGGATCCCGCGGGTAAACGTTCAAGCCATTGGCTAGCTTGGTCACGTAGAGAGAATTGGAATAGATGTTGACGGGTCGACTCTCTAGTTGCAACATCAAGGTCTATGGAATCTACGATTTTTAAGAAATCCTTGAGATGTTATTTAGGATCTTCGGAACGAAGTCCATGGAATGCACATCCGCTTTGCACTAACCGGATGGTGTCAGATCACAAGGGGGACACATTGGCTCCTTGAGTGAGCTCAATGGTGTTTTGATAGCCTTGGTGGCTAGGACGGGAATACTCTCCCAAAGTTCGGGGTCTAGGAGGTTGGTTTGCTAGTGGTGGTTTTTGTGGGTGGTTTTGTTGTGGTGTGTTGATGGCTCCAAAGATATTACCACCTTCCATGATGGTGGATGGTAATGGTTACAAACAAAGAAACGAAGAAATAAGATAGACATAAGAAAACCTAAAAATAAAAATAAAAATCTTACTAGAAAGGAATCTAGTAACTAGACCTAATAAAAAGAAATTCTAACCTAGACAATAACTATTCCCCGGGCTGCGGCACCAAAAACTTGATACGTGGGAATTGGACCCTCGCAACAGGTTTTACCTCTCAAGGGATCTTGAGAAACTTGCAACCCCCACCAGGCAGTGTACCTGATCGTTGTAGTATAGTATAGTGACAAGTACTGGGGGATTGATCGTTGAACTCATAAATAGTGTCGCTAGGATTAGAAAGCCTACTAAACTAGGTCTAGAGGTGAGGGGTGATTCTTTTTGTATTTTTTATATTTTATGGAAAGCAAGTAAAATCTCAGGTTTTGAAGGAGTGGGCGGAATTAGTTACTAGCCAACTAACCCAATTAACTAAAGATGCAATCAAAATAAAATAAAAGAAATGAAAATAAAACTGATATACTAATGTGGTGGAAACAATAATGAGAAAAGTTGTGTTTACTTAGATTGCATTACTCTCTAGATATCTTTTACCGGTTGATTAGATTGTTACAATTGCATGGGTGACGGGTTATATTCCTTAATACTAGTTGTAGGGCCATGTACAATATTCCCTAACTCTATAAGATCCTACTGCACTCCTATGTCGAGCCGACTAAAAGCTCCTAACATGGGATCATTAGAACTCACTTATGCATTAAATACAACCAAAAATTGTAGTACACCTCTGATCATGTTTCTTAAGACGTTCAAGCAAGTTACCAATGGAAGTCTGCCAGTTTTCTTAAGCCTAACATCGAATACAATCATCCATAACAATTATAGACAAACAATCAACCAATAATCAACATCTAGGTTTCACTACATCTAAGCAAACACAATAAAAGCCTAGCCTAACATGTTAAAAGAAAGAAAAGCATAAGATAGAATCAACAATACATAGAAATATTGAATGATTATTGTAGAACTTATCTTTATTAAAACATGGAAGAAAGAAGGGTTTGAAACCCCTTCAATATGCAGGAAATTCGACCTAGGGTTTGTGTGTGATATTCCACAACTTGTTCCACACTTTACAATGAAAAATTGGAAAAATATATATAGACTAAGCATCCTGACGGCGTCATGTGTTAGCCTCTGACGCCGTCAACTCGCTGCCAAGTTGAAATTCTTATTGCCTAGATCTAGTCTTGACACCTTCATGTGCAAATCTACTCTGGGCCGTCACTTGTATTTGGATCCTGACGGCCTTGGTGACGCCGTCAGGCCATTAACAAAGAAAATGTTCTGGGCCGTCACGTTATAAGTTCCACATCCACCTCTTTTGTCACTCTTGACGCCATCATGTGTTAAGGCTTGACGTCGTCAGGTACTGTTCCCAGAAAGGAATTTGAGACTTTACCATTTTCTTCACTTTTATGCTCAAAAAACGTCCAGATAGCTTCCTTTTCCAGATTTCTCTCTAAAAGTACCTAAAATGACAAAAGGAACGATTTAGGGAAATAATTGATCAAATAATCATGAATTCGGGCTTAAATGACCCCTTAAAAGCGGTACACTTTTCGCCTCATCAGTCTACCTTTTACGCACTAACGGACAGTGTATCCAGTCGTGTGTGGTATAGTCAAATGGTAAAGCCAAGGTCATCCCAAAATCTAAGGTGCGGAAATTATCTAAGTCGTGTGACGTATAAAAGGGGGTTTTGAGTTAAAAGATTAATTAAACTAATTAAAAGTAATAACAAGACAATAAAGTAATAGAAGGAAATCAGTAAAGAGAAGTAGTGTTAACCTAATTGTTAATACAAATATCTCCTGAAAACGTTATTTATATTTTACGATCTTCGCTAAGTTTTGTTAACGACAAAATGTAAACTTTAGTTTCTAAGCAAAACATAATCTTAGTTTTTAAGACTTGCATAAACTAGACTTTTGCTACATTTTACATTTCATAAAACACAACACAAGTTTATTTCTTAAATTAGAAATTGTCACATCACATTTATGGCAAGTTTTCTCATCATGTATTTATGGAAAGAAATGTGTTTGACTAACTTTGTTGTTGCTTACAAGTTTCATGTTTGAATTGATTTAAGTGATGTGACATTGTTTGGTTGCTAGGAGTTATGAGACAAGACCTTGTTTGGTTTGAAGAGTTATTGCAAAAACCTACTGCAGACCCGGCGGTACCCTGGGGGTACACGGGCGGAACCCATCTGAGGGTTCCGCCTGATCCGCCAAGCATGCAGTTTGATGTGCTATAAATACCAAGCCATAACTTGATTTTTGGCTAACCTCTTGAGATCATATTTTACACACACACTCATCTTTTCTTCTAACCTCTTAACATTGTTAATGTGAAGTTTCTCTTTGTAGCAAAAAATCTCACAAGGTCATCAAAAGTTACAAGTTTCCAACACAACGTTGCAAGACTTGTTAGCACGTCTTTTGTTTACACGTCTTATTGTTTACACGTCTTTTGTTTGTGTATATTCTGAAGTGAGTGGTTAGTATTTTAGTCCTCAAAATACAAAGAGTGTTGGGAGTTGTTGTACCCTAGTAAAAGAACTAACGGGAGTGGTTGTGCCCTTGTAAAAGAACTCGACATTTAGCTTTGTGTCGGTAAAAGTATAAGCTACGTGTAAGGTTTTCTCCGCCGGTGAAAGGAGCTTGTTGACTAGTGAAAGAAACTCTCGAGTTGGATACTCGGGGCGTGGACGTAGGGCAAGGAAAAAGAGTCCTTGTAGCCGAACCACGATACATACTCGTGTTGTGGTTTGATCGTTTCTTTCATTTACTTACTTGTTATATATTGTGTTTGTGCATATATCTTTGATCAAACGGAAAGTTTCAAAGCTAACTTAACAAGTATAAAAAGATTTTAATCGGTAAACTATTCAACCCCCCTTCTAGTTTTCCACAATTGGTATCAAGAGCTACGTTACTCAAGCTTTTAAAATATATTGTGTTTTAATACTTGAAACGATCCATAGATTTTGAAAATTACAAAGAAGGGCAATCTATGCAAAGACCACCACTCTTTGAAGCAAATGGTTTTATATATTGGAAAAACCGTTTTGAAACTTACGTGAAATCTAAAGATATAGATTTGTGGTATATAATTATTGATGGTGATAACGTAGTTACTAACATCAAAGATGATGATCAAAAGACATTAATAGGTAAAAATAATGAAGCTAAAATGATGCTTTATAATGCTTTGCCTAAGAAAGAATATGAAAGAGTCTTTTTGTGTAAAACCGCCAAAGATATTTGGCAATCTTTAATTGTCACTCATCAAGGAAACTCACAAGTTAAAGATAACAAAATTGATCTTCTTGTTCAACAATATGAACAATTTGTTATTTCCGAAGATGAGATTATTGATAATGCCTTTGCTAGGTTTAACACTATTATTACTTCACTTAAAGCACTTGATGAATCTTTTTGTAGTAAGAACTTTGTCAGGAAATTTCTTAGAGCACTCCATCCGAAGTGGAGAGCAAAAGTGACGGCAATTGAAGAATCCAAAGATCTTTCAAGCATGTCACTTGATGAGCTTATTGGAAACCTCAAAGTTCATGAAATGGTAATGGAAAAAGATTCGGAACTAGTTAGAGGCAAGAAAGAAAAAGTTAAGTCCATTGCCTTGAAAGCTAGAGTCCAATCAAGTGATGATGAAGAATCTACTTCGGATAGTGATGATGAGGAATATGCTATGGCCGTGAGAGACTTCAAGAAGTTCTTTCGTAGGCGAGGAAAGTTTGTAAGGCAACCTAAAGATGACAAGAAAACCTTCCGGAAAGATCGTGATGATCGAAAAGGAAAAGTTGAAAGAAAATGTTATAGGTGTGGAGACACAAGTCATCTTGTAGGAGAATGTCCAAAACCACCCAAGAGCAAACCTCAACAAGCTTTTGTGGGTGGTGCTTGGAGTGACTATGAAGGAGATGATGATGAGCCAAAGAATGATGATATTGCTCTCATGGCTCACAACTCAAATGAGGTGTGCCTCAAAGTTTGTTTGGATCCGGATGAATGGATTAAAGATAGCGGTTGTTCAAGGCACATGACGGGTAATAAAAGCCTCTTCTCAACATATCACAAATGTGATGGAGGTAATGTTACGTTTGGTAGTAATGCTAAGAGAAAAATCATCGGAAAAGGTACAATCTCTCATGACTCCCTTTCTATAGATGATGTTGCTCATGTTGATAACTTAGGATTTAATCTTCTTAGTATTAGTCAACTTTGTCGTAATAAGTATAATGTCCTTTTTAGTGAAAACGGTAGTAAAATCCTTAAAGATGGTATAACCGTAGCAAAAGGTGTCCTTAAGAACAACGTATACGTCATGAAGTTGGATTCAACATCTAGAGACAAACTTTGTCTTACCTCATTAGATGAATCTTCAACTTTATGGCATAGACGTTTAGGACATGCTAACATGAGACTAATCCAAAACCTCTCCTCCAAAGACTTAGTTCGAAACCTAACCAAGTTGAAATATGACCAACACTTTTGTGATGCTTGCAAAATCGGTAAACAAGTCCATAGTAGCCATAAGGCTAAAAACATGGTGTCTACATCTAGGTGTCTAGAACTTTTGCATATGGATTTGTTTGGTCCATCCGCTATACAAAGTTATGGAGGTAACTTCTATACTTTGGTCATAGTAGATGATTACTCACGTTATACTTGGACAAAGTTTTTGAAAAGTAAAAATGAAGCTTTTGATAAATTTGAGATTCTAAGTAAGAAAATTCAAAATCAAGTAGGGTCTAATATAGTGTCTATTAGAACGGATCACGGTCGCGAATTTGATAATGAATTTCAATTTGGAAACTTTTGTGATAAAAATGGAATTATTCATAACTTTTCGGCTCCACGTACTCCTCAATCTAATGGTGTAGTAGAACGTAAAAACCGGACATTACAAGAGATGAGTAGAACAATGCTTAATGAACAAACTATTCCACAAAAGTTTTGGTGTAATGCCGTTGACACATCAACGTACATTCTTAATCGAGTCCTAATTAGACGATTTTTGAATAAAACTCCTTATGAACTTTATAGAGGTAAAAAGCCTACATTAGGATACTTTAGAGTGTTTGGGAGTAAATGCTTCATTCTTAACACCAAGGATTATCTCACCAAATTTGACCCAAAGTCTTGTGAAGGTGTATTTCTTGGATATTCACAGAATAGTAAAGCTTACATTGTTTTGAACAAAGAAACCTTAAGAGTCGAGGAATCGTTAAATGTAACATTTGACGAAAGTCCACCTCCCTCTAAGACATCACCTTTGGTAGATGATGACTTAGTTGAAAGCCAAGCAATTGAATGTCAAGAAATCTTAGGTAATGACAAGGAAGATGAACTATTAAACAAGGAACTTGTCAATGTCAAAGAATCTAAAAGTCACCCATTAGACGGTGTCATAGGCAACATTAACGAAAGAACACTTAGATCAAAAGTTCAAAATGAAAGCAACTACTTTTGTTTCATGTCAACCATTGAACCGAAAAACATTAATGAAACCATTAAAGATGAATCTTGGGTAATTGCAATGCAAGAAGAATTAAACCAATTTGTTAGGAATGATGTATGGACATTAGTTCCTCAACCAAAGAGTCAAACAATAATTGGAACAAAATGGGTCTTTCGTAATAAAATGGATGAAAATGGAATTGTGTCTAGAAACAAAGCTAGGCTAGTAGCACAAGGATATAATCAACAAGAACGCATTGATTACGATGAAACTTTTGCTCCGGTAGCTAGGCTCGAGTCAATTAGAATATTACTTGCTTATGCGTGTGCACATAATTTTAAACTCTTTCAAATGGACGTCAAAAGTGCATTTCTAAACGGAGTCATTAATGAAGAAGTATATGTGGCTCAACCACCGGGCTTCATCGATTTTGAAAAACCTAATTATGTTTACAAACTTAAAAAGGCTCTTTACGGACTTAAGCAAGCTCCAAAAGCATGGTATGATCGACTTAAAACATTCCTAGTTGACCATAAGTATACCATGGGCTTAGTTGATAATACTCTCTTCACTAAGAAGAAAGATTCACATATTATCATAGTCCAAATCTATGTTGATGACATTATATTCGGATCAACTTGTCAAGAATTATGTGTGGATTTCTCAAAAATCATGCATGACGAGTTTGAAATGAGTATGATGGGAGAACTCAACTTTTTCTTAGGACTCCAAATCAAACAACTTGAAGATGGTATCTTCTTTAACCAATCTAAATATATTAAGGACATGCTTAAGAAATTTGGACTAAAAGATTCGAAACCTATCAAAACTCCCATGTCCACGGAAACTAAACTCACCAAGGATGAGGAAAGTGAATCCGTAGATAGCACTAAATATAGAGGTATGATTGGTAGTCTACTTTACCTAACGGCTAGTAGACCCGACATTATGTTTAGTGTTTGTCTATGTGCTCGTTTTCAAGAAGATCCTAAAACTACCCATCTCGAAGCCGTTAAAAGAATTTTTAGGTATATTAAGGGCACTACACATTTAGGTTTATGGTATCCCAAAGGAACGGGAATAGACACCATAGTGTATGCCGACTCGGATCATGCCGGTGACTATGTCGATAGAAAAAGCACAAGTGGTATTTGTACTTTTGTTGGATATTGTCTCACCTTATGGTTCTCTAAGAAGCAAACGGCTCTTGATATCTCAACAACGGAAGCCGAGTACGTTTCGGCCGGAAAGGCATGTCAACAAGCTCTTTGGATGAAGCAAGCTCTTGTCGACTACGGAATTCAACTCAACGACATCACAATTCTTTGTGACAACAAAGGTGCCATTGATCTTAGCAAAAACCCGGTTCAACATGCTCGTACCAAACATATTGAAATCCGTCATCATTTCCTTCGTGACAACGTCCAAAAAGGAAATATCTCAATTGAGAAAGTTTCTTCCGAAGATAACATAGCCGACATTCTCACAAAACCTCTTAAACGTGAACCTTTTAATCTTCTTAGGATAGGCTTAGGACTCATGGAACCTACATTGTAGTTCTGGACATTAGACAAAAATCACAAAAATCAAACACCCACTATCTCATACCACCACTTCCAAAACTATTACTATTCACCATTCCTATCATCCATACCTACGAAATTTTGGCCTTCCATTCAATCACATTACTAATCCATAATCATTGTAAGTATTCTAAACATGATTACAATCCTGATCTGAGTCTATGAATTCTATTTCTTGCACAAAAACAAAAACTTGGGGTTATGCATTAACTTAAGAAATTCATGCATGAGATTAGGTAATTAATAAAACTAATCATGTTTCCCATAGTTAGGAATTGCATCTTTAATTAGTATAAACATGTTTGCTAAAACACCCCATGTCAAATCCTTTCAAAAATTTCTCACAAGTAGGACAAATATTTTTTCGTCTCACATTGAGAATACAAAATCAAAACGTTATGTTTAAAACATCACTTGCATAATGTCTCTTGAATGCTAAAGGGAATACATAACCAATATGTATTTTCGGGTACATTCAAACGAAGCTACATTGAACTAGGAGCGTTTGGGTTATCTTTTGTTTTATAACAAAACTTGCATAAAACGATTTTGAAGCATCAAAATGAGTCAAGATAACCGCACCTCCACATTGTTTTCATATAGGCACACACTAGAACTTCCACATTATAATAGTGGTTTACGTAAACTAAAATGTGAAATTTTGTTGTTCTAGGAATCATCATGCCTCCTCTAACCCACTACGATCACAAGGACACCATTAAGTACCTACCAAAACACCACAAAACCAAAGGCCTTACTGCAAATCAAGTAAACGTTTTCAAAGCCCTAGAAAAACACTATGTCCATGAGGGTAGAACCATAGACCCATCTTTCCTAGAAGGCACAAACCTTTACGCCGATTTTGCCACAATAAACTTTGAGTGTCTTTTGAATATCGACGAGCCTATTTGTCCTAGGTTCATTCTAGAGTTCTATGCATCATACGTCCTCTCAACGGATGATTATGGTCATATGTCTATCCACGTTAGGGTTAGCGGTCACCAATACTCCTTCACTCTTGAGGAGTTTGCTCAAATCCTAGGTGTTCCAAACCGTGGTACTTGCCTCTATTCCGACTTGCACTCCCTCTCAACTCTTGACAACCTCCAAGACCGTATCCATCCTTATGACACACCCCTTGTCTCAAAAGACATACTCCGTGACCACCTCTTTGTTAGGACCACCACCACTAGGAGAACCCGTTCGGGGAATGAGGTCGATAAGGACCCATATGGAATGGAAATGAACGAACTCAAACCCCAATTCAAGAAATGGGAGGAAGTCCTTAGAGCAAATGTCATTAGCACAATAGGGAACTGTGACCATATCAACCTTTGCCTTTGCTACATGCTCTACTCCTTGTCCGTTAGGCAACCCTTCAACCTTGCCTACTACATGGCAAAGAGAATGGCCGACATTCCTGTGCATGGCACAACGGCTATGCCATATGGAATGCTCTTGACCCGTCTCTTTAGGTTCATCTCACCCATTCCACCAACTTTAAATGGTCTTCGTCTTGACTACACTCTCATTCCACACACCTTTGTTCCACTTAGTGATAAGAGAGTTTACAAAGCCCAAGGAAAATGTCCACATCCTCCTACCTCATCTTCATCTTCCTCAATGAGTGAAGATGACAATTTGCCAAACTCTAGGCTCCCACCTCTAGAATACCTTTCCCAACTTCCGGATATTCCAAATGAGTCAGAGGAGTTCAAGCAAACAAAGGGGATGTTCAAAAACATCGGGAGATTCCTCGGGAAGATGAAGAAGAAAATGGATCGTCAATGAGTGCGGGTGTGTTAGGAGTGTTTGGCACAAGGTGCTATTGAAACAATTTGGTCGTTTAAACAATATTTGTGATGTATTTGTGTGTTAGTACAATGTTTGATACACTTTGGAACATGTTTCAACTAACAATGTTGCAGGAAGACAACTTTTGGCGAGTTGTCAAATTTTCATGGTTATGGAATTTTCACTAAGTATGGTGAAATTCTCGACCTCAAGGTCAAACTCCTATGATATGTGTGTTTAGGTGTCTAATTTTTGCATTGCCTAACCAGAAATGAAGTATCTCTTTGATTTTAGGAGTTTTCGAAAATTTTGAAAATCGTTTTGCGGGTCAAAAACGCGGACTGTGAAGTTTTTCAGGCCTGGCGGATCCGACGGATCCCAAATTTGGGTTCCGCCAGTACAAATTCTGGGTAACCCAGATTTTGCCCAACGGACCAGACGGAACCTTCACTTGGGTTCCGCCTGTGTCATCTGAGGGTGCCGCCAGTAGCCTGCAGATTTTTTTTTTCTTTTCCGCCAATTCAACATTGAAACACCAAAATCCAATCCTTAAAGGTAGAAATCCATTACTTGCAATGTGTTTAGCATAATAGGATACTCCTTCTTCCATGAACTTAACCAAAACCAATTCCCGCCAAAATTCAAATTTAACCATAACAACCTCAAGGACCCCTCAAACATAAAGGAAGGAACCCTTTTATGGGATCCTTGAAATCCCTGAGATTTATACAACCAAAAATCCACCAAAACCACTATGCATTTAGTGCAAAACTTGTCTTCTCACTTCACCATTTTCATTGGATTGACTTCCATGACATGACAACCCACAATTAAGTTTTCCAAATCATTAGGAACCACCATTTTTGTATGGACTAACATCAAATCCAAACACTCCTTACCACAAATCTTCATCACTATAAATTAAACAATCCTAAACACTATCAAATCACACCTTCTTCATCACCATTTCTGAAACTTAAAACCATTTTAACCATGACAAAGTCAACAAACACCTCTCAACCATCACGACCCATCGGGAGAACCACCCGGATAAGTGTCAAACCACTATGGTCAAACCAATCCATCAACCTTAGCTCCTCATCTTCGGATGAATTCACGTCACCCATAAAAAATGAACATTTTTTGAACCTTGCATCTCCATCTCCATCACCCAAACAACCAAATGAGCTTACTCCACCACCAACTAAATCACCCATTGACCCAACTCCACCAAGTGCTCCAACCCAACCATCCAAAACTCCATCACCATCACCATTACCCAAAATTGAACCTATGGAGCTTTTCGGGTCTCCTCCAACATCACCACACCCGTATGTCCAAGATTTGAATGATCTTCCACCAAGACATACTCAACCACCACCTTTTGCAAATCAATCACCAAGGTCAATTCTTGACCTTGATGAAGATCTTGAACTTACCCAACCACCACAACAAGTATACCAATCACCCAAACCGTTGTTATTTCACCCAATCTACCGTGAAATCCATGGTCCTCTTTATGGAGAATCGAATTTTGAACAACATGATCACCCAACTCCACCACCTTTTCAAACCCAAACCTATGAGTCTTTCTTTCCCTCTTATGAGGAAATACAAAGCATGGTTGACAACCACCTTCATCAAGCAATGGAATTGCAAACCACCTTGCTTGATTCAATCCCAAATCCATCCTCCACCCAAGAACCAAAACCAAACCAACCCCTAAGCCAAGAAACAAAAACCAACCCATTTTCACCCACCCATCCACATGTTTGCTCAAATTATGAGCAAATGGGTGAAAGCATCAAAACCTTGCTTCACCAATTCCAAAATGAAACCCGGTTTGCATTCCAACATGTCATTGAACGTTTGGATGCACTTTCCCACCCCAACAAATCCTAGACAACCCTTGGAGGACGTTTGCCCCAATTTAGGAATGTAGGATTTTATTTTATTTTCTTGGTTATTTTCTTAGTTTTTGGTTACTAAGTAGTAGAATAGTTAACATTTCTTGTCTTTTGACTTTTATAAGTCAAAATTTTACTTGGAATGAAATTTCTTTCTACTTACTTTTGTGCATTGTTGGTTGATCGTTGTTGTGTTGTCATTGTGGTTGCAATGTGTGTGGTAACTACAAGCTTGACTATATATATCACCAACTAACCATTTTTTTTGTAGGTCTCAAAATCCATGTTTCCCATATTGGTACTCCATTTAGGGGGAGTATCGATCAAGGGGGAGTATGGCCATTATTCCGCTTCGCTACTCTACTTTTTGTTTCGACAAAAAGGGGGAGAAATATATTAAACCTTCAAATACTTGATATGCTTTTTCGTCTCTTATGTAAAACAAGGTTAATATAATATTTTTTTAAGTCTTGAAAACCAAGATTTTGTGTGTTACTTAAAAACAAAGTTTATGTTTTGTCATCAACAAAAAGGGGGAGATTGTTAATACAAATATCGCCTAAAAACGTTATTTATATTTTACGATCTTCGCTAAGTTTTGTTAACGACAAAATGTAAACTTTAGTTTCTAAGCAAAACATAATCTTAGTTTTTAAGACTTGCATAAACTAGACTTTTGCTACATTTTAAATTTCATAAAACACAACACAAGTTTATTTCTTAAATTAGAAATCGTCACATCACATTTATGGCAAGTTTTGTCATCATGTATTTATGGAAAGAAATGTGTTTGACTAACTTTGTTGTTGCTTACAAGTTTCATGTTTGACTTGATTTAAGTGATGTGACATTGTTTGGTTGCTAGGAGTTATGAGACAAGACCTTGTTTGGTTTGAAGAGTTATTGCAAAACCTACTGCAGACCCGGCGGTACCCTGGGGGTACATGGGCGGAACCCATCTGAGGGTTCCGCCTGATCCGCCAAGCATGCAGTTTGATGTGCTATAAATACCAAGCCATAACTTGATTTTTGGCTAACCTCTTGAGATCATATTTTACACACACACTCATCTTTTCTTCTAACCTCTTAACATTGTTAATGTGAAGTTTCTCTTTGTAGCAAAGAAGCTCACAAGGTCATCAAAAGTTACAAGTTCCCAACACAACGTTGCAAGACTTGTTAGCTTAGTATTGTGTAAACTCTTATTGTTTACACGTCTTTTGTTTGTGTATATTCTGAAGTGAGTGGTTAGTATTTTAGTCCTCAAAATACAAAGAGTGTTGGGAGTTGTTGTACCCTAGTAAAAGAACTAACGGGAGTGGTTGTGCCCTTGTAAAAGAACTCGACATTTAGCTTTGTGTCGGTAAAAGTATAAGCTACGTGTAAGGTTTTCTCCGCCGGTGAAAGGAGCTTGTTGACTAGTGAAAGAAACTCTCGAGTTGGATACTCGGGGCGTGGACGTAGGGCAAGGAAAAAGAGTCCTTGTAGCCGAACCACGATAAATACTCGTGTTGTGGTTTGATCGTTTCCTTCAGTTACTTACTTGTTATATATTGTGTTTGTGCATATATCTTTGATCAAATGGAAAGTTTCAAAGATAACTTAACAAGTATAAAAAGATTTTAATCAGTAAACTATTCAACCCCCCTTCTAGTTTTCCACACTAATTACTACTCTTGTTATGATCATGACTAGTTTTCCTATAGGTGCATCCTATCATATCGTTCGGTGATTCAATAATCATTTCGGGTCAGATGGTCAAATTTGCCTAGATTTATCTTATACCTTGTCCTATCCAAAGCTATTGTAAAGCCTTGGGATCATCTGTACGAAGACATAAGAGTCATTAAGTGCCTCTACTAACATGGACAAGGCTAACGAATGCGGCAGGGTCAGATCTTACACCCCTCTAACTCCGTTAAGTGTCTAACATTGGTAGGTGGTCCTAGGGTTAATTCGCACGTGTATGGCGATTTTGGTATCACCAAGTCACATCCCTAGGGACTTGCTTCCTAGGGTTAATTCCACAAGTATCTAGAGAACAACCAACGCTAATCACTATGGGAACTAGAGTGTCCCAAGCCTCGCCATGAAAGTAAACAAACAATAGATAATAGATGCATGGAAAACTAAATCAATAACATAACAATTTCATAACCAGGCTAATACCAAAAGGTATTTAGCCACTCATGTTCATAATTACAGTAAAACAATGTTGAGTTAAAACAAATCTAAGCATGAATCGAATACAATGTAACGGAATGAAAACACTTATGATCGGTGTGTGATTCATCCCTTGGAAATGACTTGGATGTGGCTAGAACTTCGTTCTCCCTCCTTCCTGAGCTTTTCCCAACGTTGTTGTGGTGAAGAGATGGGAAGTGATATGAAAAACTCGGAATTAGGGTTGGTATTTATAGGCCCCGACTATGTTACGGCATAGCGTATTAGAGTTGCTACGCCGTAACCTTTGCAAATTGTGTTACGCCGTAACTTGATCAAGTGTTACGGGCGTAAAGTCTTGATGATAAGCATCCTACGACATAGTAGATAAGGTGGCTACGCCATAGCTTCTTCCTTGGCCTCGTTAGTTCTTTACTACCTCAAATGAGATCCTACGTCGTAGCTTGGAAAGTTGCCTACTCCGTAGTGTTCTTTAGTGGACTTCTACGCCGTAGCCTGTTGTTGGGCTACGCCGTAGTCTTCATAACTTCTTCATTACGCCGTAGGTAGGAGAGCTTCTACGGCGTAGTCTTCGTGAAGCCTTGCTACGGTGTAGGTAGATGAACCTCTACGCCGTAGTTAGTGCAGAATCCATAATTTCTACATATTTGCTCCAAAGTCCTTCCATTTCTGCGTAAGTTTGTTTTTTTACTCATCTTTACCCTGAAACCAAAATAGGAAGAAATAAGAGTATATATTCTTCATAAAAGTAGAAAAGATGAGTATTTTAAGGGGGAAATTAACACTTAGATTGGGGGTAAATTTGATGTTATCAAATATCCCCCCACTTGAACTCTACTTGCCCTCAAGTAGACCTTATAAGAATGATTTTCATAAAGATATCCCCCAAGAAACTGGAGAATATGAATTAAAAACTCCCTATGCTAGAATTTATCAAAGCCGAACACCTCACAAAATTGGAAAAAATACTCACATCTCTCTCCTAATCTAAGTGTTAATTATGGGGTAATCACTCAACGCACAGTCATAGAATGTATTCTATCATAGGCTTGGCAGTTACACAAATCTCTACCACTAGAGCTAAGGTCAAAACAATTCTTAAAGGCAATATTGGGTGAACACATATAAGGCTATTTGGGTGTAGCGTTGTTACTAACATACTACGACAAGGGCGACAAAGGCAATGGTACATGACCAGAACGTCGGGCAAGACACCAATGACTGCTCAAATCCCTCACCTAAGCATGATTCATAACTAAAGGGTAGGATAAGACATGGGATGCACAATAATGGTGTAAAATGAAAAAGAAAACAAATAGTCTTAGCCTATAACCGAGTTGCTACCACTTGCCGTTCATCCAAAGTCCAAGTTTCAAAATGCGAGAATTGGATCATGTAACAAGTGTGTGCCATTAGAGGACGTCATGATGGGCACCACACTTGGTCTTCATGTTGGTGATTAAGAACCAACAGCTTCATTCTTCAAATATGACCGAAGTAGCCTCTTCGATGCTAAATCTTTCAAAGCTCTTATTACGGTGCTATACAAGGGTGCACCAAAGTTAACATATCTACATACGGAAAGTCACATTTTTTTTCAATAACATAACATATCCCCCCACTTGGGATGAACAATACATGTACAATAGTGGGTTTTCTCATGATCTTCAATGATGAGTCTTCAACGTAGGTGTGATTCTTGAACCTCTTGACTTGGACCTCAAATTAGAACAAGTGGCAACTTCCCAATCATAAACAAAGACTACATGGTAGGCTAAGGTGTATAGGTGTATCGAAACAATAATATGGGTAAGAAATGAAAGGATAGGCTCAAAAGGGTGTATCTAAGGGTATCTTGCACTAAAGGTGAGTGCAACAAAGGGTTTTAATATGGGGGGTCGAATAGTCGATGTGACTAATCGATAAACACACACATAAAGGTTATTTGGGTGATAATCCTAAAATATTACATTCTTAAAAAGTTTCTTCCAAATGTATTAAGAAATCTCAATACACTGCTCGTACACGGTTTCAAAATGATGTAAAAGCCAAGTTCTAAAGTTTACAAACTACCGGCACACTCATATTTTTGGTGGATTTGGGGTAAAACAGGGTGAAACTGAAATAGGCTAAACCTCACCATGGTATTAAGGGTTAATGTGCTCGGCTAAGGTCCATTCTAGTTAGGTTCGGAAAAATATGTCAAAAGTTTTAAAAGTGGCATAATTTTAAAAAATAAACTAGAAAATTAAGGGCAAAACAAAGTTCAAGTAAATAATTCTACTCCCGTCCCCCCACTTGAGTTGTACACATGTCCCTTTTGTTCATAAAATAAAAAATAAGGAGGAAAAGTAGAATTAGAACGAGAACTTCCCAGAAACTCACTCTTGAAAATAGAAGGATCATGTTGAGAAACGTGCCTTCACTACACCTTATGAGCAAATTCCAATTCCCTGGAATCACACAACTACCAAAAGCATAAAACCTAAAAAGAAAAAGAAAAATAAAAAGAAAAACCTAACTCACTTTCGTAGGAATCACGGTTGCATTTAGCATATGCAACAAGCCTTTTAAACCACTTGGTGTCCCAAGTGGACGAGTGAAGTCTCGTGAGGGTTTACAGGGAACACACCCACAAAGTTCATTTAAAAGCTAATATAAGTTTAAAGAATGATTTGTAAAATAAAAAGCATTTTTAAGGTTCAGAAGGTAGCTACGGCGTAGCTTAAATGGGGTGCTACGCCGTAGTTGCTGAATAAATCCAGTATGAAACCTGGAGGGTGCTACGGCGTAGTCGATGGTAGAGCTACGCCGTAGCAAGGCCCTGGAGAATATTTCTTGGAGTAAAAGTTCAAAAATTTGTTCCCCATCGCAATACTTCCTTTAGTACCTACAAAATATTAGTACAAAACATACCAAACCAATAAGATATAGAAAATAAAAGGAAAAGGATAATTCGGGTTGTCTCCCGAAAGAGCACTTTTTTTTTATTATCGAGTCTTTAAGTTAGACTCCCTGTGCATTTCTTCTCTTATCAAACCCTTAAATTTTTCACTATTCCTCCTTCCTACTAGTAGAAGCTTATCAATTGGTTTATCGATACTAATGAAACTTCCTACACCGTCAAGAGTGTATTTTCGAACTTCAAAAGTTTTGACTTTTATTTCCATAGGATCATACCTTCGTCCTTCTAATTGGCATTCGTGAACTTCCATTGCTTTTAATTCAACCTCATTCCAGAACTTCCGTCCATTTTTGAAAGTTCTTTTACATTTTTCCCATATATCCTGGAGCATGTACCCTTTTATTCCTATCTTAAGTTCATATTCGTCAAGGAGTTGCAATACCTCTCTTTCAAATTCTAACTTAAATTTTTTGAAACTTCTTTCGAGAGGGTCGTCTTATTCCTTTGACTCGACGGATTCATCAGAATAACTATCGATCATCCATTCCACAAATGCTTTTAATCTAGTTTCCTTTTCGATATTTGCACTGCCGAACATTTTCGTAATCCATTCATCAAACCAGTAATCGTCCCCTTTTAGTTTACCTTTCGGATCAATGAAATTTATCTTGAATTTCTGACTATCTTTCTCAGGGGTGATGTCTTTAGAGCAATTTCCTGTTTCTGCTGAGTAAACCTTTTCGGGTAAATCACTTTCGTCTTCATTACAAGAAAGGTTCGATCGATAGTAGTCGTAATCCCGTTGGAACACTTTTATCACATGCTCGTTAATAATAGCCTTCCCAAACCTGACTTTATACCAATCATGAAATGACAAGTTTCTGAAATCAATGTCATGCCTCTCGATTTCATTAAAACATGTCCACTCCAAATTTGCTCGTTGATTTTGATCTAATTCTCCGTTATCTCCCCAATTGCAAACGTAATGGAAGGGGTCGCAGGATGGCCAAGCTTGTTCAGATCCATTGCTTACCATGATTATTGGGTTACAATAATGGTTTTTTAATGTGTGGGTTCTTTCATCCATGACCCTGCTCATAATGTTATCATGCCTGTTCTGTGTCTGCTTAGAGTAACTAACACGTTCTTCAAAATGGTTAGTATTACAATTCTCACAAGATTCAGAATCACATAAGACGGGATTAGTGTAAATATCTAAATTTGTGGGGGTACCAGTATCTTCGGTATTCATAATCATGCAGACTTCTTCTAGACTAGTGTTAACAGATTTCAAGGATCCATTATGATTGAATGTAATTCTCTCCTTCCCATTTTCGAAAGTTATTTCTTTTTCAAAAACCTTTATATTAGCATGAGAAGTTGCCAAAAATGGTCGTCCAAGGATTAGGTTATTATTGCATTCATCAATCATGTCTATAACTAAAAAATTGCCCGGGAATATAAACCTATTTACTCGAAGTAAAATGTTATCCACTGTTCCTTTAGGTGTTGTTCTAGACATATCTTCCATTTCGACCATTGATGTTGTCTTCTTAAGGTTCGTGAGTTTTAATTTTTTAAACAGTGAAAAAGACATCATGTTAACACTGGCTCCTAAATCGGCTAGAGCTAACATATCAAAATTACCAACAGTGCACGGAAGTAAGAACTTTCCTGGATTAGGTTCTTCATCTGGAAATTGGCTGGGAATCCTTCCGTAAGCAACATTGTTTTCCCGCAGGTAGCTAACTTCACAAAAATTATTCTCGGAACCAGTATTCCTTTTGGTTTCTCCACTCTCTTCATTTAAGGAGAGAACCTTACACTCCTCAAGCTCAGCTTCGTGTGTCTTAATTCGGATATTCTTTTCCAATTACCCGATTTGAGTCTTAAGGTTTTTGATTGCAGCGCTCTGATTCCGTAAATTCCTTTCTGTGTCAACTTTCATCTCGTTCATCCATTCTTGAAATTTTGCATTCTTCTTTGAGGATTCCTCGATGTGATTATCTACCATTTCTTCTAGGCTAATTTTTCTGTCTTCATAGGGTGGCCTTTTTTCAACCTTAGTGTACCACCCCTGAGGTCCCACACGATATTTGGCTCCATTTCCTGGCCCTATGTGTGTTTTGTTAGCTCCTATGGTTTCTTCTATTCTCTTGCTTCTTCCTTTATCACTTCTTTTTCGTTTCTGCGTTCACGTTCAGATCTTATGGCATGCACATTTTCCTTAAGTTTCCTAATGTCACGTCCTAAGCTTTCGATTTTATTAGTGATAAGGGTGATTCCTTCTGAGTTTCCAGCAATGCTCCTACTACTTCCACCTTCGTGCCACTTCTGTGAGTGGTCCACCATATCTTCAATAGCTTTTAAAGCTTGAGCCGGAGTCATGCTAGGGATTGGTCCCTGAGAATCTAGCATTTGGCGGGTTGAGATGTTGATCCCCTTGTAAAAAAATTTGACCATTTGTTGCTTGTTGAGATCATGAGTAGGGCACTTGTACAAAAGATCATTGTACCTATCCCAAGCTTGGTACAATGTTTCATCCCCATCTTGCTTGAAGTTGTGAATATCTTCAAGCTGTTTTGCCATCCTTGAAGGAGGGCAATACCATTGGATGAAATGCTTCTTCAAAAGAGCCCAAGTGTTCACTGTCCCTACTGGTAGTCTATCGATCCATCTCTTTGCAGCTCCAGTCAATGTCATCGGGAATACCCTGAGCATTATCACATCATGAGATACTCCCGAAATGTTGAACAAACAGACAATGTAGAGAACATTGTCAATGTGCTCGTGAGCATCTTCCGTCTTGCTTCCTGAAAATGGGTCTTTACGCAAGTTCCCTTATGAATTGATTTTTAATTTCGAACAGCACATCATCCCCAATAGCCGGCCTAACCAAACCAGGCCCTTGCTCTTCTCGTGTAAGAGCCAAGTATTCTTCAAAAGTGAGGTTGTTAATGTCAATTGCTGCTATAACACCTGAAACTTGAAAATAACCGTGAGTACTGAAAAGAAAATAAAACAAAATTTTAAAACTCATATAAAATCCTAATAGCTCCCCGACAACGGCGCCAAAAACTTGATGCAGGTTTTACTGACCAGGTTTTAATATTTATAAAGTCTCGTTTACCTAAGGTCTACCTTTTACGCACTAACGGACAGTGTATCCGGTCGTGTGTGGTATAGTCAAATGGTAAAGCCGAGGTCGTCCCAAGAGCTAAGGTGCGGAAATTATCTAAGTCGTGTCTCGTTTAAAAGGGCGTTTTGAGTTGAAAGATTAATTAAACTAATTAAAAGTAATAACAAGACAGTAAAGTAAATAGAAGGAAATCAGTAAAGAGAAGTAGTGTTAACCTAATTACTACTCTTGTTGTGATCATGACTAGTTTTCCTATAGGTGCATCCTATCATATCGTTCGGGGATTCAATAATCATTTCGGGTCAGATGGTCAAATTCGCCTAGATCTATCTTATACATTGTCCTATCCAAACCTATTGTAAAGCCTTGGGATCATCGGTATGAAGACATAAGAGTCATTAAGTGCCTCTACTAACATGGACAAGGCTAACGAATGCGGCTGGGTCAGATCTTACACCCCTCTAACTCCGTTAAGTGTCTAGCATTGGTAGGTGGTCCTAGGGTTAATTCGCACATGTATGGTGATATTGCTATCACCAAGTCACATCCCTAGCGACTTGCTTCCTAGGGTTAATTCCACAAGTATCTAGAGAACAACCAACGCTAATCACTACGGGAACTAGAGTGTCCCAAGCCTCGCCATGAAAGTAAACAAACAATAGATAATAGATGCGTGGAAAACTAAATCAATAACATAACAATTTCATAACTAGGCTAACACCAAAAGGTGTTTAGCCACTCATGTTCATAATTGCAGTAAAACAATGTTGAGTTAATACGAATCTAAGCACGAATCGAATACAAAGTAAAGGAATGAAAACACTTATGATCGGTGTGTGATTCCTCCCTTGCAAATGACTTGGATGTGGCTAGAACTTCGTTCTCCCTCCTTCCTGAGTTTTTCCCAACGTTGCTGTGGTGAAGAGATGGGAAGTGATATGAAAAACTCGGAATTAGGGTTGGTATTTATAGGCCTCGACTATGTTATGGCGTAGTGTATTAGAGTTGCTACGCCGTAACCTTTGCAAATTGTGTTACGCCGTAACTTGATCATGTGTTACGAGCGTAAAGTCTTGATGATAAGCATCCTACGGCATAGTAGATAAGGTGGCTACGCCGTAGCTTCTTCCTTGGCCTCGTTAGTTCTTTACTGCCTCAAATGAGATCCTACGTCGTAGCTTGGAAAGTTGCCTACCCCTTAGTGTTCTTTAGTGGACTTCTACGTTGTAGCCTGTTGTTGGGCACGCCGTAGTCTTCATAAATTCTTCATTACGCCGTAGGAGAGCTTCTACGGCGTAGTCTTCGTGAAGCCTTGCTACGGCGTAGGTAGATGAACCTCTACGCCGTAGTTAGTGTAGAATCCATAATTTCCACGTATTTGCTCCAAAGTCCTTCCATTTCCACGTAAGTTCGTTCTTTTACTCATCTTTACCCTGAAACAAAAATAGGAAGAAATAAGAGTATATATTCTTCATAAAATAGAAAAGATGAGTATTTTAAGGGGAAAATTAACACTTAGATTACGGGTAAATTTGATGTTATCAAAAGGATCAAGTGGAGAGGCTATACAAGGGCACATTTGGTAATAGAAATATCAAAGGGTCCGTTTGAAGTTGTAACGCGACCAAAACATGAGTGAGTGATCGAATTGGGTGTTAAGGGTGTTGTGAGAGTCTAGAGACGGTATTACATGGTCCTTAGAAGCTTTTGTGAGGTTTGTGAGAGTTGAGAAATCCTTTGGTGTCCAAATGAACTCAAACATGACAAAAAATAATCACGTACGGGCCGAATTTCTTGTTGTGATGTATTGGGAGTTTAGAAATGGATTTGGTCAAGATCATTTGGGTTATAATAGATAATAATGAGTTTCTAATAGTCTTTGATGTTCTCATGCACGCTTGGGCACGTTTGTGTGATTTGTTGGGTACGTTTTCCATAATAACGAAACAAAAGGGAAACGTTAGGGCACGTTTTAGAGTTAGGTGACTTGTGAGTTATTTGGGAGTGCTTAGGAACTCATTTGAGGGGATTTGGAATGCAATAGAATCAATAAGAACACGTTTAACACATATTAACCAAAGTTGGGTATGTTGGGAAGTCGTGTGGTCTCGTTAAGCTTTGCATTATTCTTACTATTCATATATATGTATTTTTTCAGTGTATTAGTTGATCTCGATTCTTTTGAAGGTGACAAATGAGGTGATCCATTTTATTACATAGGTCGTGTGTATGGATTTCAAATAAATCGACCAACGTAAACACGTATGTGTGTGTACGTGTATAACATATATGTGTTTGGATTGGGCTTTAGAGTTGGGCTCATGAATAGTGAGCCCATGTGATGTGTAATAAGGAACCGTTTTGTTTGTTTTGGGTTTAATTTCATGGGCTTAAGTGTTTGTGGGGCCCATTGAGTGTAATTAACTTAAATTGGTAGTATGGGGCCCACTGTGAGAAAAGTGGGACCCGAGGGCGGTTTTATGAGTGTGTTGTAGTGTGTGTGATATCAAAACTTATCCAGGGTTTGATTTGTACATAATCCAAGATATTGTGATTTGCGTGTGAGCTAGTTTCAGTGATAAATGTAAATCACATAACATATACATATTTATAGTTGCATAGTGTAAACAAAAGTTTTAAATTTAACCTAAAAATGGGTGTGTGAACAGTAATTCATAATTAACTTGTGATTAATGTTTATAAATGATTGCAGATTTTTACAGGATATTACATTGTACATGTTCAGACCTTCCTAGACCCCATCTTGTATTTGGCTGGGTTAAAGCCCTCTTGGAAGCATAGCCCTACGGAGCCTCTTATACTCCAGTATGGGAAAGTTATATGTCTTTCCCATCTCCTCATTTCCTTATTCGTTTCTGCTGATATCATATATTTGCTTTCTTTGTGTTGCAGTGATGGTGTTTAGAAACTTTGTTGTGGCGGGGAATGAGAAGGACTTGAGCTTCATGACAAGAGCTATTGGGTCTGTTAAAACCCAAACTCCTTAAACTAGGATTTGAACATAAAATATCCTAAGTGTTTAATAACCGTAAACACTCAACAAGTCACTGAACGTATAGTCTTTCAGTGAGTCATCCTTGAAAAGCTCAGGACGAACCTATGAAGAAAGGTTCACCACTCAGTGAGGCGGTTCTCAGTGAATGCTACCTGAGCCAAAGAAGAAGATGATGGACTCAGTGAGTGATGACAATAGCTCACTGAATCCCCTTAAATCCTCACCAACTAAAGACTGAGTGAACAAAGACTGAAGTAAAGGCAAGATTAGGCGGGATAAGTTTGAATTGATAAGGAAGTGTCCTTATCAAGCAAAGGTCAACTTTCCCTGAATGGGTATAAAACCATGAGTGTTGTCAACACTAAAGATCTGAAAGTAACCTTGTCCTTTACTAGTTATAGCCAATTGTAACAGTGACAAAATACCTATGTATTTTGTCTAATATAGGCACATGTGATCTTTGTCTTTTAGGCTTTGTCTCTTAGGTAACTGTTAGGATTTACTTGTGTATAAATAGAGAATAAGAGAGATGTAAAGATTAAGTTTGTGCACTAAATGCTTTGACATTCACAAACAAAATCTTTACTCTCTCCAAATAGCAACAGTCCACTGAGATAGCTCAGATTGGTCATTAGTTGGTACTTAAGTTTAGTGAGGAGTAAACACGCCATAATTGTCATTCAATCCCAAGTGTTGTTCCGCAAACACTTGGGTATAATTCTTTTTGATTAATTTCTAATAAATAGTTAAACGTTGAAAAGTATTGTTCTTATCTTTTACGTTTATTTACTTTAAGTTGTTAATCATTACATTGCTATACCATGGAACTTGGTTAGATTAACTTTGCAGTTAAGATTAACCAAGTAAAAGGGTCCAACAAGAGGACCGAATGACAACTTTGGTGTCAGATCCCCCTCTGTCTATATAATCAACGAGCCCATTGATGGAGCAGCAGCAAAACTCATCAACTTTGTAGATCCCACCCAAATCATTGAGAACACTGCTAATTTTGAGGATGTTTCAAGTGAAGATAAAGCTCTTGTACCCGTGACCACCTCTAGCATTGTAGATCGACTGAAATCTCAAAGGCTTCAAAGCAATCTATTAAGAGGAAACTCATGACTCCTACTCTTACCCCAGGGTAACCCGTTGAAAGGCAGAGAGAACTCCTGCAAAAGCATATTTAGAAGCTTCAGAGCCTCTTGAGGTTTCAGATGACAAACAACCAAATCTTCATGATACTCTCCTACTCTTTTGTAGTATCACATTTATGCCTTTGTTCCAATACACATGACAAAGTTGTTCAGCTTCTCCTCCTAGGTTTTCCAACTATCAAAATGCCCAAGAATACAGAGGCTTGTCATGGGCTTGTGTCGAAGGTTATGTACAATGATTAGAAGGAATACTTTAAGGGTTTGAGCATCTAGGAACTCTGCGATTTTCATGACTGATCTTACACGAGACAATCCATGCTCAACAATGCCTTCAATCAATGCAGTCGAGAGCTACTAAAGACTGTGAAGCAATTATATGATGAGATCGATGTCCTACGCAAGAGAGAGATAGCCAGGAACAAGAGGATGGCTGCTTTAGAGGCCAAGTCATGATTCCATGGAGGATTTTGACAAGAATCTCCAAGTCATCGAGTTGCGTGCCTAGGTTAAAACTCTTGAGGGTAATATGTCGAAGCTCTAAGCAGAGTATGGCAAACTTGTCTTAGAAGAGAAGAAGTTTACCGGAGCTAGGGAGAAGGTGGCAGCCCTTGAGGCTAAGGTGGATCGGTGGAGAAAGACAATGATGCTTCTTAAGAGGTTCGAGGCTAAATTTTTAAGGAACTTGAGGATTTGAAGCTTCTTCACAATCTCCTAAAGCATCTATGATGGGCATGGAGAATGGCCGTCATATATGCTTTAGGATATTGTTGTTGTATGATGGGGTAGGTATCACGGAAATAGTACATACCCGAGATCATAAACCGAACTTTGTATTGTGACTGCATTTGGTTTGATAAGAAGAAAGAGTTGTGTAAGAGAAAGTGTTTGGTTTGTGAGTGTAAACAAAGTGTTGTTGCGTTTTTTTCTTTTGAGAGGAAAATTAGGGTTGGATAGTGAGAAATATTAAGGTATTGGTACCTATATAAGGGGTAAGGGGTGTTAGAATTAGGTTTAAGTCTTGTGGGCTATTTTTTGTTATCTCTTCTTGGGCCAATTTGTTATAAGATTAGTTGTTAGGTTGAATTTATAAATCTCTATGTTTGTTATAGATTAGTTGTTAGGTTTAACATTGTTGACATGCGTAAAGTTAGCATCATGAAAAACATATGATCGAAAAAATATCGGTCACCAAAAATTTTGATTACAAGGTGTCCGCTGCCGCAACGCGCGGGTACCCTGCTAGTCTATACTACATATAAAAGAGGGATGCCATTCTCTCTTCATTTAATGCAAAAATCTTAATTTTTAGCAATACAAGACTTAAAGCAAAAGATACAATCAATTTATGCACAACATATGTAATTAACTACCTCAATTAATGTCTTTTATAAAATACCCTTTTAATAAAAAAATACAATTAACTAAAACTATTATACAAACCAATCTAGCTAAAAAATATATATACATTTGACGCTTGTATTAAAATAATACAATGCTCCATAACCAATGTTATACACAAAGTGTCAAAGTTTCTACACGCTTTATCGCAATAAAATAGTGCAGTAATATAATAGTACCGTTTTCATATAGTCATTGCATCGCGATGCACTGATCTTACCATATTTATATGAGATACTAGTATGCGATAAAGTTATTCTTAAAAATTCGCGCTATGCGTAAAGTTATTACTACAAAAAATATATAATCAAGTAATATTGTTTAGGGTACCCGTCGCTGCAATGCATGAATACCTTGCTAGTAATATACGATGCAAATTAGTTTAAAAAGCATTTATTCATGCAATTTTTATGCAAATTCTTCTTCAATCAAATATTCGTAGTAAAGTTGACATATATGAGGCCTAAGATTGTTAATACAAACACGATATGACCGGTAAGTTTACCAAGACGATTCCTAATTTCATATAATAAAAGAAAATCAATTGAACAAAAGATCATTAGAATATAGACGTTATTCTAAACGTTAGATGATATGATAATAAATAGTCACACACTCATACATTAACAAAATTTTGAAGGCCTTGAGCAATCATCTATCTCATCCACAAAGATGGCACTACCTGCTGCGCTATGGCCCATTAATCTCAAGTCAAATATACACAATGATAAGTTTATTAAAATGTGTAAAGGCAAGGTATACACAATTGTGTTGTATTTCACTTATTTTCTATAAACATAGTACTAGTACTTGTAATCGATAGTTACGTAATATTTTAATGGAACTCAAAACACGTAAGAGTTGAGATCCATGAAGAACCCATACATGTCATAGAACCTATCAATCAATCATAGTTACCCATTTATATTTTTCAACTTTTTTTTCAAAACAACATATCTTGCAAACGGTAAATCTTCAAGCTACAAAAAAAATACATCGCGACGAGAATTAAATGATCTTTCTATAAATATGCATTGTTATATACTTTCGACGAATTTTTTTTTCGCCCAGAAAGAATCATATATGATTCGTAAAATCATATATGATTCGTAAAAAATCATATATGATTCGATTCTTCGAATCATATATGATTCTTACGAATCATATATAATTTTTCCAGGCGAAAAAAAAGTTCGTCGAAAGTATATAACAATGCATGTCTATAGAAAGATAATTTAATTCTCGTCGCAATGGTATTTTTTTATAGCTTGATGATTTACGGTTTGCGAAATATTTAAGTTTTAAAAAAATTATGAAAGTTTATTTTTTTATTTTGATAAAAAAAAAATGAGTCGCTAAGATTGCTTGATGGGTTATATAGTAAAAGTTAAATCTATAAAAAACTTTTAGCTAGATGTATATACGAAAATAGATATAGATGCATCTTCTCATTTAAAATATGTGACTATAAATTCTTTCACTTTTCTTAATTAAAATTTTTTCTTTCCCACTTGATAACTTTCCTACTTTGGCATGTAAGAACCAATCAGTAAGGATCGGTCTATAGTGGTAAAAAAACCCTTTAATTGTTCTTACTAAATTTGTGAGAGGTGTCAAATTTAATTTATGCTTTGAGCAAATAACCACTAATGTGGTCAAGCAAACTTCTAGAACTTTACCATGTTTGTGTTTGCGTGATGATGGGTTTAATCACCGTCAGTCAGTCGGTCAAAATATCAAAAACTGTGATTAGGAAGTAGGGCTGAGCAAACGGACCGGCCGGACCGGACCGACCGACAAAACCGACCGGACCGAGACCGACCGGACCGGACCGACCACATTCGGTCCGGTCCTCGGTCTAAGCTTTTTGCCAAATTCGGTCTCGGTCCGGTCGGTCCGGTCCGGTCCGGTCCGGACCGACCAAAAACCCGAAAAAACTTGCCTAATTGGACCGGACCGACCGAAGACCGACCGGACCGAGACCGGACCGACCATATTCGGTCCGGTCTCGGTCTATGGTTTTCCGGTTCTCGGTCCTCGGTCCGGTCCGGTCTTGGTCGGTCCGGTCCGGTTTTCGCCCGATGCTCAGCCCTATTAGGAAGTTGACATTTAAGTGTTCAGTGACAAATCAAAGTAGCGTCACAATATCTTACTTCTAACTAAACATTAGAAAGCGGCGGCGTATAAATGTTAATCAAACGTTTCATAGACGACACAATAAGTTACAAGATATATTCCCATCATTTTTTTTGTTTCACTGGATGTTGTTATTTATTTATTTATGAGTAAAGATCATTTGAGGATCAAACTTTTTTTACATATCAAGGGATTAATCTCCACCCTCTATCTTTTCTCCATCTTTATTTGATCTAATTGATGAGATTAATCCCAACAATTTAAAAAACCCACTTTCATCCTTTTTTTTTTCAAATATTAATATCTTTCAAACCGTTAATCGTTAAGCGAAAAAAAATATACCGTTACGACGAGCATTTAATTATCTTTCTATAGATATGCTAATTGATATATTTTCGACAAAAAAATTTTTTTTCGTGGCCGAAAAAATCATATATGATATTACATATAATATCATATATGATATTACATATCATATATGATATATAATATCATATATGATATCATATATGATATTATATGTAATAATATCATATATGATATGTAATATCATATATGATATTATATGTAATATCATATATGATATTGCATATCATATATGATATGCAATATCATATATGATTTTTTTTTCGGCCAGGAACAAAAAAACGTGAAAAAAACGATTTTTTTTTTCTGAAAGTATATCAAAGTGCCCGTCTATAGAAAGATAATTAAATGCCCGTCGCGATGGTGTAATTATTTTCGCTTAACGATTAACGGTTTAAGATATATTAAAATTATAAAAAATGGGTGAAATAATAAAATCCTTTTAATCTCAACCATTGATTTCCTTTTTAGATAGATGGTGGGGATGAGTCCCTTGGTATGTGAGGAATGTTTGGTTTGTAATATAACTCGACTCTTTATTTATTTATGTATTTATTTTACTAATAGCATCTTTTATATAATAAAACAAAACCCTTACTAGGAATTTTGCATTTCAAAAAAATCAATTCATACTTGATTTAGTAATAATTTTATTTAAAAAAAATTATTTTCTTATTAGGTAATATTTTATATTTATTCATAGCACAAGTAGAATATAAATACAAAAAATATAGATAAGATATTTAAAAAAAAAGATTATTTATTTTATATTTATCCATAACACAAGTAGAAGATAAATACAAAAAATATAGATAAGATGCAATTAACAATAGGATTAAAATTTTTAAATAATTATTTCAAAAAATTTAAAAAAAACCCGCGCGTGCGCGGGTATTATAACTAGTAAATAAAATAATATCATCCTTCTTTTCGAACTTTTTCCATTTAACCCTTCCAACACAAAATTTTAGTACAATTTAATCTTTTATATAATAAAACAAAACCCCAGAACTTTTCCATTTTCAAAAAACTAAATCATACCTTATTTAGTAATAATATTATTTAAAAAAAAAGATTATTTAACATTTTATATTTATCTATAACACAAGTAGAAGATAAATACAAAAAATATATATAAAATGCAATTAACAATAAGATTAAAATTTTTAAATAATTATCTTTAATAATAAAAAATATAATTAAAAATCATAAATCAAATAAAACAAAGATTAAATTATTAGTTTTTTAATAAATAAAAATATATGATTAAATTTTTTTTAAAAAAAAAAACCCGTGCGTGCGCGGGTATTATAACTAGTTTTTACCTACAATTACTTAGGTTTGCGCTAAAAAATTGATAGACATACTAAAATTAGTTGTTACAAAAATATTGAAAAAGTGTCGCACACTAAAAAATGTAGCTATACATCATTTTGGTATCTACCTATAATTATAAGAAAGAAACATTGCATTAGTCTTTAGACACCGGATCCCTTGCAAAGTGAGTAAAATTAAAAAGTGTAGAAAGCCATTCATAGTGTGACAAGTGTCCTCCACTTTAAATTATACATAAAATCCGCCTAGGGGTAATATGGTCATTTGACTCGTTTTTTCTTTTTCACCTCAATTTTCAAATGCATATATCTCTTAAACGACAAACTTTTAGAAAAAACCGATATCACCAAAATTTTTAAAATTTGATTCTCTTTAATTTGGTATAAATCTTTTTAATTTTTTCGAAACTTTTTTTTTGACATATTCATTGGGTCATGATTTTCTTGATGTTTTTGCTATTTTCGACCATATTTTTTACCTTGAAAATTGCCGAATCATAAAATACTTAAAACATGAAAGTTGTAGATTTTGATTCACTCTTTACCCAAAAATTTGAATCACTCAAATCTGATATGATATGAGTGAGATATCGCACGTTAAAGATGATGTTTTAGTCATATTTGTTGCACACAAGGTGTTTGATGAAATGTCTAACTTATATTTTTAGTATTAAAATTGCGTTAAATGCTCTAATTTTTGTCCCACAACGCATTATTAATAATTTTATTAATGTAACATTCAAAAAGTTATGTTTTTTAATCATTATTATTTTTAAATATACATTTAGTTCATCAGTTACGTTATTAGGTTCATCAGTTAGGTTATTAGGTTCATCATTTAGATTATGTTTTGTTCATTAGTTAAATTATGCATTGTTCATCAGTTAGGTTATAGGTTCATCAGTTATAGGTTCATTAGTTAGATTATGTTTTGTTCATCAATTAGATTATGTTTTGTTTATCAATTAAATTATTTATCGTTCATCAGTTACGTTATAGGTTCATCATTTATAGGTTCATCAGTTAGGTTATAGGTTCATCAGTTAGATTATGTTTTGTTTATCAATTAAATTATTTATCGTTCATCAGTTAGGTTATAGGTTCATCAGTTAGATTATGTTTTGTTTATCAATTAAATTATTTATCGTTCATCAGTTACGTTATAGGTTCATTATTTATAGGTTCATCAGTTAGGTTATAGGTTCATCAGTTAGGTTATGAACAATACATAATTTAACTGATGAACAAAACATAATCTAACTGATGAACCTATAACCTAACTGATGAACCTATAAATGATGAACCTATAACGTAACTGATGAACGATAAGTAATTTAATTGATAAACAAAACATAGTCTAACTGATGAACCTATAACCTAACTGATGAACAATACATAATTTAACTGATGAACAAAACATAATCTAGCTGATGAACCTGTAACCTAACTAATGAACCTATAACCTATAACCTAACTGATGAACAATGCATAATTTAACTGATGAACAAAACATAATCTAACTGATGAACCTAATAACCTAACTGATGAATCTAATAACGTAACTGATGAACTAAATATATCTTTAAAAATAATAATGATTAAAAAACATCACTTTTTGAATGTTACATTAATAAAATTATTAATAATGCGTTGTGGGACAAAAATTAGAGCATTTAGCTCAATTTTAACACTAAAAATCTAAGCTAGACATTTCATCAAACACCTTGTGTGCAATAAATATGAGTAAAACACCATATTTAACATGTGATATCTTACTCATATGACATCGGATTTGAGTGATTCAAATTTCTGGGTAAAGAGTGAATCAAAATCTACAACTTTCGTGTTTTAAGTATTTTATGATTCGGCAATTTTCAAGGTAAAAAAAAGGATCGAAAATAGAAAAAATATCAAGAAAATCATAACCCAATAAATATGTCAAAAAAAAAAGTTTCAAAAAAATTAAAAAGGTTTATACCAAATTAAAAAGGATCAAATTTTAAAATTTTTGGTGAAATTGGTTTTTTCTAAAAGTTTGTCGTTTGAGAGTAATGTGCGTTTGAAATTTAAGGTGGAATTAAAAAAACGAGTCAAATGACCATATTACCCCTGAGCGGATTTTATGTATAATTTAAAGTGGTGGACACTTGTCACACTATGAATGGCTTTCTAGACTTTTTAATCTTTTTCACTTTTTAAGGGATCGCAACTCTCTTTAATTTTTAACCCTTAAAGTGACACGTATACACTTTTAAGAGTGACAAGTGTTCTAACCATGAATTATAATAGAGTGACAAGTGTGCTGACTTGTGAACATATACTAATTAGTAAATTTGAGTCGAAGTGATTAGTGTTCTTACTATATGATCTATTAGAGTGACAAGTGTATTTACATATGTACTTACATTACTATATAAGAGTGATTTTTACGACTCACTTTCTCAATTTAGCTACTTGCACAACATTTTTCTTATTCTACATTATTTTGTTTTTGTATTTCACCTTTTATAATGGATCCGAGAGGTTTTGTATGTACATAGATTTCTTATTATCGTTTGATGATAACTTTAGATATTTGATCTTTTTGTGTTTGGTTTGCATTCTTGACAGGGTTGATGCTGAGACGAATATACGGATGACAAAGATAGTTGAGACGAAGAAATACATGTATCACTTTAACATCCATTTTATTGTTTTCAACATTTAAATGTGGGGCATATATTTTTAGCATAGTAGCCAAAGTATTTGTGTTTCTAAAATATATTAAATTGAGATTTTTAGTTATCATTTAATTTGTTAGTTGTATTAGGGAAAGCTCATGTGTGCATGGAGCAACTTTGAAGAGCTCAGTCAAACAAAGTGCAAGTCAAACAAAGTGCAAATAAGAGTAGAATAACTTATACTTTGAAGAGCTAATTTGTTAGTTGAAGTAGCCGATAACATCGTAAAGATATTTGTGTCAATAACTTATATTTTGTATTTGTAGATCTAATAGTTTGTAGTCTTTGTACGAATAGTGAATTCAAATTGGGAACTTTGTAGCGAAAGGTTTAGAGATAGCTAACGTGTGAAACTTTTAGACTACTATTTTCTATGATTACATAAGTTCTACGTATATTTGTAGATTGGTTAGTTTTGTATAAAAGTTAGGGTTTTATCTATTTGCAATACTGAACATTTATGATATTGTAAATTTGAAATTTTACATGTCATGTGAAAGTGCAATGTTGAATCTTGTATCTCATTTTTCGGGCATGAGAAAAACGAGCCAGACATTAAACACTAAGATGTATAATTCGCTCAATAACATAAATGAGAAATTGAAATATTAAATCTTATTAAATCTCTATTAAATCTATCTCTGTTTTATTCGTTACGATTATATCAATCCTCATGGGTCCTTATAATCAACAAGGGGAAAGAAAAGCTAGGCACCTCATCCACAATCAACAAGCCCACTGCGGCTGTTATAATCATTAAATGTCAAGGTAACACACGTAGCCTAAAAATTAAATATGAACCCAAGTGGGCCGTGTGTTCCACGGCCAAAAAGAATACCTAGTATCTAGATATAGTGATGCAAAAGAGTGCGGGTATATATGTTTAGTTTTGTAATATATATATATATATATATATATATATATATATATATATATATATATATATATATATATATAATTGAGATCAAATGAGAACTATCTTAAAGTTGTAAAAATAAGAACCAACCAAAAAATCTTACAAATGACACTCAATTTAAAAGAAAATAAAAACATAATTAATTACAACTAAAATTGTTAAAGATTTGATGGGTTTTCTTATGAAAATTGACGTAAACTAAGTGATACACTTTGATTCAACGTGTAATGTGTATCTAGGTTTAGTATTGTGATCAAATTTTTAGTGGTTGTTGTGTATTAGGTGTATCAATTTATATATAAGAAATTAGTTTTTTGAGATTTTAATATATATGTATCAAAAATTTAATTGTGTATCAGTCATCCGGTTTTCATATATGAGTTGGTTATTAGTTGATTTAATGTTAACTTGTATTAATATATAATATTTTGGTGCATTTTTGCTAAAATGGTTATGTATCAATGTTTTAATGGTATTTTAGAATAGTTCTCATTTTTACAACTTTAAAAAAATTCTCACATTATCTTTTTCTTATATAGAATTGAGATCAAATGAGAACTTTACACAATTACACTTAATAAAAGTGTCAAAAAAAAACTTAGATTTTGTGACATTTATCGTGTCACTACCCTTTTAACACCTTGATACTTATGTAACTATCTGACTATCTGCTACTATAGTGACGCCTACTAAACTAACGACGCATTTTGGCTTCTACTGAAACTTTTTCTGTTGTCACTGACATTAATTTTCTTGCAGTTCCTTTTAATAATATTGTATTACAACGACTTAGCAAAAGCAAAGCCAAAACAAACAAGAGGTTACAACGTGGAGTTTGAACCATTATATATAACTTCTAAAATCCAGGCAAGTCACCACAAAATGACACGTGTCAAAACACTGTAGCAATTACAGTGCTACAGTAATTTTTTTGCGTTTCTATAGTACTCGGTACATTTTTTTTTTTTTTTTTTTTACATAAATTTCCTTAAGAAAATTTGTTTTAAAAAAAAAATAAATAAAAAAATACAAAAAATAATACTTTTTTTTGTGTCGCTACAGTCCTCGGTACAGATTTTTTTTTTCTTTTTTTTTTAACATAAATTTCCTTACGAAAATTTGTTTTTAAAAAAAAATACAAAAAATAAAAATAAATTTCTTATACAAATTTGTTTATTTTTTTTTAAAAAAAAACAAAACAAAACAAAAAAACATACCGAGAAAACAAACAAACAAAAAAAATTTCAACTGCAACGCCAAAAAAAAAAAAAAAAAAAAAAAAAAAAAAAATCCGTAAATATAAACAAATTATGCTTCCAAGTAAACATATGCATACTTCAAATAACAAAATTATTAATTATACCGTACAACCGACAAAATACAAAACACAAAACACATCCGCTGCAAACGCGCGGGCAACCCCGCTAGTTTAATCTAAGTTAAAGGTTGTTTTTAGTTATACTGTGGATCCACTAGAAACTAAGAAGCTTGATATATCAAGCCTAATATAAGATTGAGCACCCTTATAAATGTGGAGGCTCCAAGAATGCATAGTGTACAAGCTCTCTAATGGACGAAATATATTGCAGAAATATGAAGAGGCTTTATTTTTTGGGCCGAATTAATTGAAAAAAATGTGTAGAAAATCGCAAAAAAAAAAGTCCAGAAAATACAAAAAATAGCAAAAAATGTGCAGAAAATATGAAGAGGCTGCATTTTTAGCATCTTTTAATGCAACTTTTATGTCCATCAATGTAGCTTTCATTGCAAAATATATGAAGAGGCTGCATTAATGTGCAGAAAATTGCAAAAAATATCCACAAAATATATGAAGAGGCTGAATTTTTAGCATGCTTTCATTTCCATCGATGTAGCTTTCATTGCAAAATATATGAAGAGGCTGCATTTTTAGTATCTTTGAATGCAGCTTTCATGTCCTTCAATATAGCTCTCATTGTAGAATTCAATTATGCAATACATAACCTGCAATTATAGCTCAATAAATAATTGCTTCTCGGAATACAAATCATGCAGTTATAATCCAAAGGTTTCTGAGTGTATAAATACCATGTTTGGTGTTACAATTTCACATATTCTCTTCTCCCTCCTTAATTACACAAGCAAAGCTAAGATAGCATGTCTAAGGCAATCATAAAGTCCAAAAATAGCATGTCTAAGGCAATCACCCAGCCCAAGGCTCAACTTTTCTTGAATCAATTGGATTGGAATGTTTCAGGTCTCATTGTTGCCATGATTTACCGAAAGTGGGATGTCAATTCTACTACTGGCTGCTACGTTAGCACCGATTTCCTAATATCTGATATTAATGTCGGATGAAAGTTAAATGTTGTAAATGTGAACATTCATTTATAAAATTTCTTGTTGTATAGTGATAATAAGCTAATGTACCTTTTTGTTGCAGGGTAATCTCATGCATTGTACCGCAAAGTCCAAGACATCACTCAATTTTGTTGATAGGTTGAAAAAAGGTCTAATATACACCATTAATGATTTTGCTGTTGTGCACAACATAGAAGAGTACCGGATTATGAGAGAGATTCGTTACATGATTGAATTCCATGGTGGCACTACCATTCGAATATCTTTATCGAAGCCAGATGGTTTTATCAGGCATCCTTTTGTGTGATCACCCGTAAAATTTCCCTATGAATAGTAAAGTTAATAAAAAATTAATATATCATTACGTTAATTTATAACGTTTTTACCGATAACAATTTTTTTTTTAATTTATTTAAATATCCTATGATTACTCGAAATCACTACGATACTTAAAACCTTTTTTCTTCAGAACGATGCTCACATACCTACCACTATAGTCTAATAATCGCGAGAGTATTAAATTTTACCACTTACGAACTTACGTAACATATTTTTAATAAAACGCGTCCGACAACGTAAAAGTCTCACTAATTAAATACTAAAATATTCACTAATTATAATTAACAAATTTTACTAATCCTAATTAACACTAAACCGGACCCTTAATTACCCTAAGCCCAAACAAAGCTCGGCCTGTTACTATTCATAAGCCCAAAACCAAATCAAGCCCAAGTTCCTTTTATTTTGTTTCATTTCATTCGACTAGGACTATTAGAAACGAGCATGGTACGTTCAAATCCTCCACACGACACCTTTATATTTTTACACGTACTCATTCCTCCCCTAGCAAACAATTAGGATGTCGAGTTTTAGCTTTTCACGTTGAGTCTAGGCACGCTTTTACGAGGCAAAATAAATGTCCCCAAACCGATTAAAATGTCAACATGTTCAAAACTCAACCATTTTGAACCACGATTGTTTCTAAAACCTCCTAAACTCATTTTAAACTCAAATTAGGATCTAAGTTTTGCCAAATTACCAAAACCCCACAAGCCACGACCAATATACAAATCGGTTCACTAGAAAATGTGTAGTCGACATGCATGTATAAGCCAAACAAGTACTCCCTTGAATTAAGCACACACAATTCCTTATTTTACTCCCTAGTGAAAGTACCTTGGTCCTTTTATACTATACATCTCTAGTACCATTCGTGTATAAGTTTTCAAAGCCCACGTTTTCTTTCTTTGATGATTGAAAGGTCGACACAAGAAACCAAAACCTTGAGTGTTTAGTACCACTCTTACAAGTTAGACTTTTTGAAAACACGTAACCATCCAATCACTTTAAAATTTGGATACTAGAACACCCTTAGAACCCTTTATATACCGCATCCATGCATGCTACGTTTTCCACTTCCATGCAAACTAAAAACTTCACCAAATAATTCTAAGCAAGTAAAATCTCGGGTATTTGGAAGGATGGGCGGAATTAGTTGCTAATCATCTAACCCAAATAACTACTAATGCAATAAAAATAAAATGACAATAAAATAAAATGTGTAAACTATAAATGGAGAAAACGTGTTTACTTAGATTTCATTACTCCCTAGTTATCTTTTATTGATTGATAAGCTTGTTACAATTGCGTAGGTGACGGGTTGTATTTCCTAATACCATTTGTGGGGTCATGTACGATCTTCCCCAACTCTATAAGCTTCTATCTCTTCCTATGGCGACACGTTAAGTATCCTTACCATGGCCTCCTTAATAGTTACTTATGCATTAAATACAACCATTAAAATCATAGTACATATCCGATTCATGTTTCTTAAGACGTTCAAGCAAGTTACCGAATAGGAGATTAACCAGTTTTCTTAAGCCTAACATCGATTATCAATCACCCAACAACAACCAATAACAAACCATCAATCAATAATCAATAACTAGGTTTCATTACTTCTAAGCAAACACAAATAAACCTAGCCTAGCATGTAACAATTCGCATTTTCAGGTTAACTTTTATTCCCGAAAATTTTACTATTCACTTTTTACTATTCACTTTTACTATTCACATCAAAAATTTTTATTTCATATTCTCGTAAGTTAAACTATTTTAATGATAATCCGAGAATTTCACACTCGTCGGATCATTTCTGCAAAAATCACGAAGCCGTGTCCGAGATTTACTTTTAGGTTTAAACGTCATTCTAGTATCCCGATATGTCCATAAAACATTATAAACAATAGAAATATGATTTTCTCTCATTTTAGGACAATTCCAAAAGTTTTGGAATTTTACGTTTTTCAGTTCAGCGTTTTACGCGAATTACGCGTTTTAGACCCGTGTTTCTAGTTTTTAGCAGGGTTTTAGCACCCGATAGAACCTACCACTCATTTTATATTTTATTATAGAGTATATTGATAAGTTCTAGCATATTTATAAGTTTCATATTTTTAAGATACCCGGTTTTACGTTTCGTGGCCTAAAAACTTACGGTTAGCAATTTACGGAGTCAAAACTAGCTACATACTTAGGATATTATCATCCAAAGACCATGACTACTCATCTAGTCACCCTTATCCATTCCAAACCGACTTAGGGGTGGGGGGAGTCACCATGTGTGGTTAAATCTTGACCATTGATTCTTTAGATCATTACAAGTGTCTTAAACTAACCATGGTTAAATTCTAACCCAATATATGGTTAACTATTTTTCCTACCCTATAAATACCAAGCTAAAACACATAGAAAACTTGCACCACACCTTCTTATAACCTTCAAGTCCTAAAACCTAAGGCACTTTTCTTATATTTTGTAAGAAAGTTAACTAGTTTTTGAAAGAAAACTAGTGTTTGATCTTCAATCTTGGAAATTTTCTAAGAAAAGTTGTTATAACTCTAAAGTCTCCAAAAAGACGTAGTTATAATCTTCAAATAGCTTTGGACTTTCAAGAAGGTGTCGTTATAATCTTCAAATAACCACGGTTTATCATAGATTGCAAAGAGTGAAGCTTAAGTCTATCAAAGTCCGTACCTTACTAGTTACTTACCTTTCTTTTAGAAAGCCTCAAGTTGTAAGCAAACCCTAACATACTCCTTGCTTAATTATCATTTTCATGCTCTTTGTGTTCCTTTCATGCTATATATGTTCTTGTTATTGTGTTCATGATGTTTAAAAATGGATAAAACAAGTATTGGTATACATATGTTAACTTATGACAAGTAAACAAGCAAACTAGTGATTTTTATGGAGAACCACGACCAAAATAGTACAACTATGATATTTGACACTTACTTACTATTAAAGATGACTTAACAAGGAAAACATAGCAATTTGAATCACCCAAAACGAGTACATGAGTCAAAAGATACGGCCATAAGAAGTTAGCGACACCAAAACGCCGAAACTGCCTATACCCTACTGTTTTGCATTCTGCGAATTTGAAAGTCACTCTTCTGGTCCGATTCATCAAAACGTTTAAACACGAAAGTTGTCCAGAACGACGTTTTCGTTCAGGATTAAAGAAGCTCGAGCCCTGAAAACGCTTTCCGAGTGATAATTTCTTCAAATTCTTAACAGTCCATTTTTAGACCAAAGTAACTATATAATGGTTATAATTAGATGAGACCAAGAGGTCTAATGACCTAAAGCCAAGACCACAACCATGGCTAAAGCCAAGGTTGAGTCTCAAGACCATGGTAACAATGACCAAGGTCACGGCAAAGCCACGGCTAAAGACCATATAACTTTTAAAGATCAAAACTTATATATATATATGTTATCAAATACTACAATAGTAGGGAGCCTCATGTGAGGAGTTTATTAAGTAAGCCGTCGAGATGAGTTGTGGATTTACGAATTAAAGTGTCCTGGCTCCTCGAACGTTTACTCCATGACTTCTGAATTATGTCGGCCCGAACGGTAGTAAGAGATATACAACCTATACATGTTTCATAAACCACTTATATTTAAAGACTTACACTATATACTAAGTACTACATCATGAACATTATGCAAGACATATATAGGCAATTCTTCGTATTCTTAGACGTTACTCCAAACCTAAGTCGCAACGTTCTATTATAGGCTGTTCTTAGAGACTTTCGAGATTCAACTACCACTTTCATTTCACATCACTTAAGCTTAAGGTGAGTCATAGCCCCTACTTTTTCATACTTGTTTTAACTCTTTGGGGGGGATACATGCACAACTACTTGCTTACTTGCACAAATACTCAAAACATTTATACTTGATTATTTTATACTTGATTGTCTTATACTTGATCGCATTATACTTGATGTCATATATACATGATTGCATTGTACTTGATTGTGAGACTTCCAGTGGCTCCAGATTAAGTTGCTGGATGACCATTGAGACTTCCGGTGGCTCCAAATTAAGTTGTTGGATGACCATTGAGGCTATTGATACATCCTAACATTTGCGAATGTTGGATACATCATAAACGTGAGGTCTTCGGAGATGAAGAGTAGACTCACGACTAATTGCTTAATTGTTTTGATGAACTTATACATGTCTTAATCATACTATATTGTAGCAGTGGGTTGTGAACACACAGGTTACAAGTCTCTTATGGCGGGACTTGTAACTGAGTGGATTCACGATGCCTTTGCTGTGTGATCATTCTTTAAGGCTTTTTCAACTGTTTTAAGACAAACTCTATGAACTCACCAACCATTGTGTTGACACTTTAGCATGTTTATCTCAGGTTAGTAAGGCGATAGCTAGTGCGTGGAACTTAGAGTCAAGCTGCATATTCTGAAGACTTACGCTTTTATCATTTACCATTCAAAACATTTTGTATACATTTATGTATCATACTTTGGAATCTCATGTTTGTAACTTTGAATTCATTAATCGAATGGTAACTTTTCAAAACGTCTCATTTAGAGTTTGTTTTCTATAACTTGTACTTTGTATTATGAAGTAGCACCCCTATGACACAGTCTTCCGCTGCGGTATTTTGGGGGTGTTATAGATTGGTACCAGAGCCTTGGTTATACAGAACTAGGTTGCATTTAGTGCCTAGACTATAACTGCTATATACGTTAAGACTCTCCTCTTTATTTGCCTTACACACACTACATACATATACGCTTTTTGGTAGTTGTTGGTTTAGTTCCACGCTGTTAGATGATGTGACTTTAGTATTATAAGGAGCCCCAGAGATTCGTCGAGTCATTCAAAACATGGAGCTCAGTAATAACTAATTAGTTAACTTGATCTTGTGACAGTTCTTGTTTGATGAGACACAAGATTTGAGTTAAATAATATTATTGCTTAGCTTTAGGGATTTGATGACTTGATTATCTTACTATCGGCCTCAGAAGGCGGATTTTTGTGTCGTAAATTCTTAAGTAGGATGATTTAGAATCTCCTTATTTAAATGAATTGGGACGCCTCTTCATTTAAATAAAGAAATTGTAAATCACCGAACCATAAGTTTATGAGACCTTACTTACATAAATTTGGACGCTTCTTTATGTAAGTAATGTGTTATAAATAAGTGGGCTTAATTGTAGCCGATACGACTCCTTAACCACAACCTTAGATGAATCAGAGTGAACACCACTATTTTAGAGATCCTGAAATCCCGAATTCTCTTAGACACACCGTAAGTAGTTAACATCAACTGAACTTCGGGACGAAGTTCTCCTTAAGGGGTAGAGACTGTAACAATTCGCATTTTCAGGTTAACTTTTATTCCCGAAAATTTTACTATTCACTTTTTACTATTTACTTTTTACTATTCACTTTTACTATTCACATCAAAAATTTTTATTTCATATTCTCGTAAGTTAAACTATTTTAATGATAATCCGAGAATTTCACACTCGTCGGATCATTTCTGCAAAAATCACGAAGCCGTGTCCGAGATTTACTTTTAGGTTTAAACGTCATTCTAGTATCCCGATATGTCCATAAAACATTATAAACAATAGAAATATGATTTTCTCTCATTTTAGGACAATTCCAAAAGTTTTGGAATTTTACGTTTTTCAGTTCAGCGTTTTACGCGAATTACGCGTTTTAGACCCGTGTTTCTAGTTTTTAGCAGGGTTTTAGCACCCGATAGAACCTACCACTCATTTTATATTTTATTATGGAGTATATTGATAAGTTCTAGCATATTTATAAGTTTCATATTTTTAAGATACCCGGTTTTACGTTTCGTGGCCTAAAAACTTACGGTTAGCAATTTACGGAGTCAAAACTAGCTACATACTTAGGATATTATCATCCAAAGACCATGACTACTCATCTAGTCACCCTTATCCATTCCAAACCGACTTAGGGGTGGGGGGAGTCACCATGTGTGGTTAAATCTTGACCATTGATTCTTTAGATCATTACAAGTGTCTTAAACTAACCATGGTTAAATTCTAACCCAATATATGGTTAACTATTTTTCCTACCCTATAAATACCAAGCTAAAACACATAGAAAACTTGCACCACACCTTCTTATAACCTTCAAGTCCTAAAACCTAAGGCACTTTTCTTATATTTTGTAAGAAAGTTAACTAGTTTTTGAAAGAAAACTAGTGTTTGATCTTCAATCTTGGAAATTTTCTAAGAAAAGTTGTTATAACTCTAAAGTCTCCAAAAAGACGTAGTTATAATCTTCAAATAGCTTTGGACTTTCAAGAAGGCGTCGTTATAATTTTCAAATAACCACGGTTTATCATAGATTGCAAAGAGTGAAGCTTAAGTCTATCAAAGTCCGTACCTTACTAGTTACTTACCTTTCTTTTAGAAAGCCTCAAGTTGTAAGCAAACCCTAACATACTCCTTGCTTAATTATCATTTTCATGCTCTTTGTGTTCCTTTCATGCTATATATGTTCTTGTTATTGTGTTCATGATGTTTAAAAATGGATAAAACAAGTATTGGTATACATATGTTAACTTATGACAAGTAAACAAGCAAACTAGTGATTTTTATGGAGAACCACGACCAAAATAGTACAACTATGATATTTGACACTTACTTACTGTTAAAGATGACTTAACAAGGAAAACATAGCAATTTGAATCACCCAAAACGAGTACACGAGTCAAAAGATACGGCCATAAGAAGTTAGCGACACCAAAACGCCGAAACTGCCTATACCCTACTGTTTTGCATTCTGCCAATTTGAAAGTCACTCTTCTGGTCCGATTCATCAAAACGTTTAAACACAAAAGTTTTCCGGAACGACGTTTTCGTTTAGGGTTAAAGAAGCTCGAGCCCTGAAAACGCTTTCCGAGTGATAATTTCTTCAAATTCTTAACAGTCCATTTTTAGACCAAAGTAACTATATAATGGTTATAATTAGATGAGACCAAGAGGTCTAATGACCTAAAGCCAAGACCACAACCATGGCTAAAGCCAAGGTTGAGTCTCAAGACCATGGTAACAATGACCAAGGTCACGGCAAAGCCACGGCTAAAGACCATATAACTTTTAAAGATCAAAACTTATATATATATGTTATCAAATACTACAATAGTAGGGAGCCTCATGTGAGGAGTTCATTAAGTAAGCCGTCGAGATGAGTTGTGGATTTACGAATTAAAGTGTCCTGGCTCCTCGAACGTTTACTCCATGACTTCTGAATTATGTCGGCCCGAACGGTAGTAAGAGATATACAACCTATACATGTTTCATAAACCACTTATATTTAAAGACTTACACTATATACTAAGTACTACATCATGAACATTATGCAAGACATATATAGGCAATTCTTCGTATTCTTAGACGTTACTCCAAACCTAAGTCGCAACGTTCTATTATAGGCTGTTCTTAGAGACTTTCGAGATTCAACTACCACTTTCATTTCACATCACTTAAGCTTAAGGTGAGTCATAGCCCCTACTTTTTCATACTTGTTTTAACTCTTTGGGGGGGATACATGCACAACTACTTGCTTACTTGCACAAATACTCAAAACATTTATACTTGATTGTTTTATACTTGATTGTCTTATACTTGATCGCATTATACTTGATGTCATATATACATGATTGCATTATACTTGATTGTGAGACTTCCAGTGGCTCCAGATTAAGTTGCTGGATGACCATTGAGACTTCCGGTGGCTCCAAATTAAGTTGTTGGATGACCATTGAGGCTATTGATACATCCTAACATTTGCGAATGTTGGATACATCATAAACGTGAGGTCTTCGGAGATGAAGAGTAGACTCACGACTAATTGCTTAATTATTTTGATGAACTTATACATGTCTTAATCATACTATATTGTAGCAGTGGGTTGTGAACACACAGGTTACAAGTCTCTTATGGCGGGACTTGTAACTGAGTGGATTCACGATGCCTTTGCTGTGTGATCATTCTTTAAGGCTTTTTCAACTGTTTTAAGACAAACTCTATGAACTCACCAACCATTGTGTTGACACTTTAGCATGTTTATCTCAGGTTAGTAAGGCGATAGCTAGTGCGTGGAACTTAGAGTCAAGCTGCATATTCTGAAGACTTACGCTTTTATCATTTACCATTCAAAACATTTTGTATACATTTATGTATCATACTTTGGAATCTCATGTTTGTAACTTTGAATTCATTAATCGAATGGTAACTTTTCAAAACGTCTCATTTAGAGTTCGTTTTCTATAACTTGTACTTTGTATTATGAAGTAGCACCCCTATGACACTGTCTTCCGCTGCGGTATTTTGGGGGTGTTACACAGCATGTTAAAAGAAAGACAAGCATAAGTTAGAATCAAACAACACATAGAAATATTGAATGATTGATGGATTACTTATCTTTAATTGAACATGGAAGAGACAAGGGTATAAAACCCTTAAAAACCTCTGAAATTCGTGCTAGGGTTTGTGTGAGTATTCCACCAAAAGTTCCCCTCCAAAGTTACACACTAATGAATGAAAAATCAAAAACTATATATAGATTTACAAGGGTGACGGCATCACCTTTTGATGGTTGCCGCCGTCATCTCGCCGCGGCTAGAGTTTCTTGTCGCCCAATCCAACTTCTTGACGCCATCACTTTGTGGAAGTTCTGGGCCATCACGCTTTAGAGAATACACGTGACGGCCTACTTCAGGTAAAGGGTGATGCCGTCACGTGCAAATACCCAAATTGTCTTCTGGCGCGTTGATACGTGGGAATCGCACCAGGCTTTACCTCTCAAGGGATCTTGAGAAGCTTACAACCCCCACCAGGCAGTGTACCTGATCGTTGTAGTATAGTATAGTGACAAGTACCGGGGGATTGATCGTTCAGCTAGGAATAGTGTCGCTAGGATTAGAAAACCTAAATACTAGTTCTAAAGGTGAGGGATGATTATTTTTGTATTTTTATATTTTTTTTAGAAAAGCAAGTAAAAATCTCGGGTTTGAAGGATTTGGGCGGAATTAGTTGCTAGTCAACTAACCCAATACTAAAGATGCAATCAAAATAAAATACAAGAAATGAAAATAAACTAAATTAACTAAGGTTGTGAGCAATAAGTGGAGAAAATGTGTTTACTTAGATTTCACTACTCCCTAGATATCTTTTACACATTAATTACTTGTTATAGTTGCGTGGATGACGGATTGTATTCCTTAATACCATTCATGGGGTGGCGCACTTAATTCCCCAATCCTATGAGTGCCTACTTCACTCTTATGTCAAGCCGGCTAAGAAGCTCCTAACATGGGATCATTATAATTTACTCATGCATTAAATACAACCAATAAAACCTAGTGCACGTCAGTTCATGTTTCCTAAGACGTTCAAGCATGTTACCATTTGGAAGTCTGCCAGTTTTCTTAAGCCTAACATCGAAATCATTCATCCAATACAACCATAAACAAGTAATCAACACATAATTAACATCTAGGTTTCATTAGATTCAAGCAAACACAAGATAGATCTAGCCTAGCATGATGGAATTAAGACAAGAACAAGATATAGACAACCAATACATAGACATATTGATTGAATTAAAAGAATACTTATCTCAATTAAACATGAAAGGTATCAAGGGCTTAGAACCCTTGAAAAACCTGTAAAATTCGTACCAAGTTCGTACTTAGGGTTTCTCCAAAACTTCTCTCTTTTTAATGTGAAAATTAGAAAACTATATATAGGAAATAGGGTCTGACGGCGTCAAGACAAATTTTGTGACGCCGTCATCTCGCCGCCAAAATAAATCTCGGACTGCCTTGATCCAGATCTGACGCCGTCAAGTGTTATATGTTTCCAGGCCGTCATGCATTTTCCTCTTGACGCCCTACTTCGTGACGCCTTCAAATCTGTACTGGATCGTCATGGAAATTACTCTTGACGCCGTCAAGATTTTCTTCTTGACGCCGTCACCTACTGTTCCCAGCAAGGAAAATTAAGAATTTGGCGTTTTCTTCACTTTTATGCTCCAAAAACGTCCGAATTGCTTTCTTTTCCAGATTTCTCTCCCAAAGTACCTAAAATCACAAAAGGAACGATTTAGGGCAATATTTGATCAAATAAATTCAATTCCGGGCTTAAATGACCCCCTAAAAGTTGTTCATTTTTCGCCTTATCATATACCCTTACACTTGAGATTTGCTTGTCCTCAAGCAAATGCGCTTTTATTCTAGTCAAAATACAAGTTAGGGGTCATTTAACACTAATATAAAAGTAATTACAACAAATAATCATTCCACTAAAGACCAATAGACAAGCACAGAGGTCATACACTAGCACCTGACAAATAGTGTTTAGATACTCACATCTCTCGGGTGTAATAAAGTATAAATTACAATATGGAAACGGAAGATATCTCTCACTACCTGTCATAGCAAAATAGATTACCATAGGCTTGGGAAAGGATCAAACCTCCACCACATGGCGTAAGCACCTAGGATAAACTATCAAAGAGGTCTTTTAAAGGGTTGTAACGTTAGGTGTAGTGATATAAAATACACGGTTTTGTTGGATAAAGGAAGTTTTACTGGTGGCGAGCTAACAATCTTGGTTAATTACATGTACAATGTGGCGTTGCTAAGCCAAGACTAGACTCGACTTAAGCTAATAATGAAAAATAATAAAAACATAAAATAAACATATAATGAAAAGGGATGGTAGTCCGTATGTTTATTCTCTTTTTCTTTTTTATTTTTTTCTTTCTTTTTCTTTCTTTTTCGACTTTTTTTTTTTTTTTTTTTTTTTTTTTTTTTTTTTTTTTTTTGCATACACTCTTACCCTACCATCCAAAATAATACATCATAGGGAATAAACGTTCCCCTTACACTTGAATTTTTACATACTTTACAATAAACTAATCTAATGACTCGAATTAAGAAAATCAAAACACTTGGAGTACTTCTAAGATTAACGCACATACGGGGGTAATAAATGATGTTCTTCCCCATTACTCCATAAAATAAGTACGTACCCATGAGTCCCAATCGTCCCAAAATAATATGTACAAGGATATGACTCGACTTAGCAACCATGTAATCAATTAGATAGTTAACTTAGGGTTTAACAAATAACAATAATGCACTAAAGATGAGCGCATACACGGAAGGCTAAGGCGATTTGGGTGTACATTTAAGTGGGGTGTAACAAATTCTTCCTTTAAGTAAAATGCTTAAAGTTAGAAACGAAGAGATAGGCTCGGAGGGGTGTACTAGGGGTTTCGTGTACTAAAAATGAGTACAACGCTAAGGTGTGGGAAAATTAGTTGACTTTACTAGTTAAGTAATATGACTTAAATGGTCAAGTAATTATGATACGGGTTTAACACAAGGGTGATCCTAATGCCTCTTATCATGTAGTAAATCCTACCACACGAATGTAGTCTCACTAGCGGTCTCGGGATGCATCACTAACGCAAGTTTTAGAATCTAAATGCTACCGGTACACTCATAAGCACTAATAGTAAATGCTTTTCCTATCAAATCTAAAGGCGAACCTCACATATTTAGGTGGAAAATTTTTCTGAAAGTACGGTTATGTGCTAGTCATACAATCTCCTATCCATGAGACGCTTGCTATGGCTAAAGTTTCACTCCTAAATGTTGTAAAAAATTTTAAATTTGGCGCTAAAATTGCGCTAACAAGTATTTCTCATAGTTTATTACACATCTACCATTAAACAAAACAAACTCAAGCGAAAGTGCATATGTAAGGTATCATCTTTTTACCCTCCCCTTACACTTAAGATGAACATTGTCCCCAATGTTCAAGTAAAGAATGTAAAAGTTAAAAAGTAAAAAGAATGAAATCAAATACTCCCCTGATTCGCTCGGTATGGATAATAAGGTGGCCAGGTCAAATCTTCCTCCAAGAAAATGAACAATCAAAGCTTCCCTTCCAGAATATAAATCATCTTCTTGTCATACATAACCTGTAAATCCTGATAAAACAGACAAAAACAACCTCGCGTAAAATCGGCGGCATCCTATATAAGTTACTAAATCCTAGAAAATAAAATAAGATATAATGCTTGTGGAATGAAGTTTGCAGATTTCCTGGAGATTCTAAAACTTAATAATTCACAAAAAACATAAGACTCCGTTAGAAAAACAAAACTGGTAAACTTTCCAGATTTTTACACGTGACGCCGTCAAGAATTAATTCATGACGCCGTCAGAAGTGACCTGCAGAAATTCTTATGTTAAGTTTCCGGAAAATTTCTGGAAAAACTTGGTCCTACTTCCTGGAAAATCCTGCAAAACTTCATTATGACTCAATACAAGCATTTGACTCTAACAAATACGAATATACATGTTCATTTAATATTGTGGAGAATCATGATCGGTTTGTTTCTTAAAAACATATTTGGGGTTTCCCCTTACACTTATCTTTTGCAAAAATACTTTTAGGTGGAGTTAAGACTAGGCCAAAACAACAAAGTAAAGTATTTCCACTATTTAGTTTAGAAACACGATCAACCAACAATAAAAATAAAGCATGCATACGGAAGCAAATAACAAACAAACAAAATAAAATCACACAAAACATGGGTTGCCTCCCAGGAAGCGCTTTTCTTTATTTACGAGTCTTGTAGCTAGACTCAAGGTCATGGGTTAACGTGTATCGCTTATGCTCACATAACCAAGTGTGAACCATCTAATAGTCGCCTCATCTTTCTTATAATCATATCCTAACTCTAAGCATCCGCGATAGTATCTTTTATTCTTTTCATGAGTATACTTAAGTCCTTTTCTCTTATCATTCTCACTTAACATTTCTATGGGCGGATACCTACTACACTTTTCCATGGAAAAATCTTTGAACCTAGGGTGTGTGCGGGGCATTTAATAGACAAAATCTTCATCCCCATCCGAGAATGTAATTAACCCTTCTATGAGTTTTTCATCGAGGTTGGTCAACCGTTTGAAAGGTTTTCCAAACACAACTTGGGTCAACTTATCATCAATAAACTCTCCTAGATTCTCCATAACCATGAACTCAACAAGATAAACCAAGCTTCCTACAAACACGTGCAATGGTATTGCCCTAGCAATAATGTTTTCTCCTTTGTATTCTAACTCATCTACCATGATTTTATTATATTCATTACGCGAGATTATGTTCATTGGGAGAGATGAGTTAAGATAGGCGTTAAAGCTCTTAAATCCGATCTTACAAGGAAATTGCATGTTAAACGAACTATCACACTCAATCTTGGTTCTAGGGTCGACATACCTAAGAGGATTTATTTCTTCTTCCATCCTATTCTCATTAATCACATCACCATCATCAAGATCCTCATTGGAGTCTGAATAGTAAAAAGGACTAGCCCTACGGTCATCATCATGATCAGACTCTTCTAACTCAGAATTATTATCAAAGTGGTGGTTGGGTGAGAGGTTAGGTGGGTTCTCATTCTCCACTAAACGGAGTGGGGCTGGCATTTGGAAAATCCCACGATGAAAAACACGAATAACAGGAATCAAATGATCAATGTTATTGTTATCCATCGAAATAGTTTACGAACAAAGGACACAAAGAAATAAGATAGACTAAAGAAAACCTAAAAATAAAAATAAAATCTCACTAGAAAGGAATCTAGCAAGTAGACCTAATAAAAAGAGATTCTAACCTAGACAATAACTATTCCCCAGGCTGCGGCGCCAAAAACTTGATACGTGGGAATCGCACCAGGCTTTACCTCTCAAGGGATCTTGAGAAGCTTACAACCCCCACCAGGCAGTGTACCTGATCGTTGTAGTATAGTATAGTGACAAGTACTGGGGGATTGATCGTTCAGCTAAGAATAGTGTCGCTAGGATTAGAAAACCTAAATACTAGTTCTAAAGGTGAGGGATGATTATTTTTGTATTTTTATATTTTTTTAGAAAAGCAAGTAAAAATCTCGGGTTTGAAGGATTTGGGCGGAATTAGTTGCTAGTCAACTAACCCAATACTAAAGATGCAATCAAAATAAAATACAAGAAATGAAAAAAAAACTAAATTAACTAAGGTTGTGAGCAATAAGTGGAGAAAATGTGTTTACTTAGATTTCACTACTCCCTAGATATCTTTTACACGTTAATTACTTGTTATAGTTGCGTGGATGACGGATTGTATTCCTTAATACCATTCATGGGGTGGCGCACTTAATTCCCCAATCCTATGAGTGCCTACTTCACTCCTATGTCGAGCCGGCTAAGAAGCTCCTAACATGGGATCATTAGAATTTACTCATGCATTAAATACAACCAATAAAACCTAGTGCACGTCAGTTCATGTTTCCTAAGACGTTCAAGCATGTTACTATTTGGAAGTCTGCCAGTTTTCTTAAGCTTAACATCGAAATCATTCATCCAATACAACCATAAACAAGTAATCAACACATAATTAACATCTAGGTTTCATTAGATCCAAGCAAACACAAGATAGATCTAGCCTAGCATGATGGAATTAAGACACGAACAAGATATAGACAACCAACACATAGACATATTGATTGAATTAAAAGAATACTTATCTCAATTACACATGAAAGGTATCAAGGGCTTAGAACCCTTGAAAAACCTGTAAAATTCGTACCAAGTTCGTACTTAGGGTTTCTCCAAAACTTCTCTCTTTTTTATGTGAAAATTAGAAAACTATATATAGGAAATAGGGTCTGACGGCGTCAAGACAAATTTTGTGACGCCGTCATCTCGCCGCCAAAATAAATCTCGGACTGCCTTGATCCAGATCTGATGCCGTCAAGTGTTATATGTTTCCAGGCCTTCATGCATTTTCCTATTGACGCCCTACTTCGTGACGCCTTCAAATCTGTACTGGATCGTCATGGAAATTACTCTTGACGCCGTCACCTACTGTTCCCAGCAGGGAAAATTAAGACTTTGGCGTTTTCTTCACTTTTATGCTCCAAAAACGTCCGAATTGCTTCCTTTTCCAGATTTCTCTCCCAAAGTACCTAAAATCACAAAAGGAACGATTTAGGGCAATATTAATCAAATAAATTCAATTCTGGGCTTAAATGACCCCCTAAAAGTGGTTCATTTTTCGCCTCATCACGCGTCAAGTGTAAAAGTGATATCCACCTCTTGTAACAAAAGCTGACGCCGTCCCTTTGGAATAGGTGATGCCGTCAGGTGAAATTTCCAGCTTAGATTCATGACTTTGTCGTTTTCTTCACTTTTTGCTCCAAAGAGTCCAAAATGCTTTGTTTTCCAGAACTCTCTTCAAAAGTACCTAAAATGACAAAAGGAACGATTTAGAATAATAATTGATCATATTATCACGACTTAAGGCTAAAATGACCCCTTAAAAGCGTAACAAATTTCGCCTCATCAAAAGGAGACGGGGATGTAACTGGATAAAATATTATCTATCAAAGACTTAATTAACACCCAAATATTTGTGATTTAAATAGTCGGCTTATATAAGAAATCATAAGCTATTGGGTAACTGATGCGTGGGAATTGCACCAGGCTTTAACTCTCGAGGGATCTCGAGAAGCTTACACCAGGCAGTGTACCTGATTGTTGTATTATAGTATAGTGACAAGTACCGGGGGATTGATCGTTCAACTCAGGAATAGTGTCGTTAGGATTGAAATTAATCTAACTAGGTCTAAAGGTGAAGGATGATTCTTTTTGTATTTTTATATTTTATTAAAAGCAAGTAAAAATCTCGGGTATTGGAAGGAGGGGCAGAATTAGTTGCTAATCAACTAACCAAAAAGCTACTAATCAAACTAATGTGCAAGAAAAATAAACTAAGGTTCTACAAGATAAGTGAAGCATGTCTACCTATGATATGTTACTCCTTGCTAGCTATCCAATTCTACCTTTTGAATTGTCACACCTTGTTTTAATTGATGGGCTGTATTCCTTAATACTATTCGTGGGGTGGCGTACGTACTTCCCTAACTCTATAAGCTCCTACTTCACTCCTATCTCGAGCCTACAAGAAGCTCCTAACATGGGATCATTAGAATTCGCTCATGCATTAAATACAACCATAATAACCTAGTACGCATTGGTTCATGTTTCTTAAGACGTTCAAGCATTTTACCCTATGGAAGTCTGCCAGTTTTCTTAAGCCTAACATCGAATACAATCAACCAAACAAGAGACAATAGGAATCAAGAATTATAAGCTAAATCAACTAGACCTATCGAAGTGTCACACCCTAATTGATGAAGATAGACACAAACATCAACAAGGAATCAGTAAGATCTAATCAATTATATACAAGTTTCACACAATCATAAGTAGACATAAGGTGAATTAGCAAATCATCATCAAAGAAGAGCAAACAACAATGATAATGGAAAACATAATTAAGATAGAATCAACAAACCATTACAAGATGTTTATGGAGTGATTGAAACACTCTAAGTTGCTGGAAAAACACCTACCTAAACCCAGGAATCGACCTTAAGGTTTTGGGCTTACAAAAAGTGAAGTTATGATGTTATATTTATAGGCTATTTTCTGCCCGGCCCAATCGTGACGGCGTCAAACCAACCATGATAGCGTCATGACCAACTTTTCTTAACCAAATTGTAGATCTCTTCGTCCTATTCGCGTGGGCTTTTGAATCACCTAAATCCGAGTTTGTATGCAAAAGTTATGACAAAAACAATATCAGCTACTTCGCGCGCAAGTTTTGACAAGTTAACACGTGACGGCCTACGTGACGCCTTCAGGAAATTTTCTAGGCCATCACTCTTTAATTTTACACGTGACGACCTTGGGTGACGCCGTCATCTCCAATGCACAAAACTTTCTGGACCGTCACGGACTTTATCCACTTCCACCTCTTGTATTACTCTTGACGCCGTCATGAAGAAGCTTGTGACGCCGTCAGGTACTGTTCCCGGTAAGAAAAATTAAGACTTTGCCGTTTTCTTCACTTTTATAATTTAAAAACGTCCAAAATGCTTCCTTTTTCAGATTTCACTCCAAAAGTACCTAAAATCACAAAAGGAACGATTTAGGGAAATATTTGATCAAATAAATTCAATTCAGGACTTAAATGACCCCCTAAAAACGGATCATTTTTCGCCTCATCATATACCCTTACAGTTGAGATTTGCTTGTCCTCAAGCAAATGCGCTTTTATTCTAATCAAAATACAAGTTAGGGGTCATTTAACACTAATATAAAAGTAATTACAACAAATAATCGTTCCACTAAAGACCAAAGACAAGCACGGAGGTCATACATTAGCACCTCACAAATAGTGTTTAGATACTCACATCTCTCGGGTGTAATAAAGTATATATCTCAATAAGGAAATGGAAAACATATCTCAATACCTGTCATAGCAAAATAGATTACCATAGGCTTGGGAAAGGATCAAACCTCCACCACATGGCGTAATCTAATGACTCGAATCAAGATAATCAAAACACTTGGAGTACTTTTAAGATTAACGTACATATGGGGTAATATATGATGTTCTTCCCCATTACTCCATAACATTAGTACTTTACCCATGATTCCCAATCGTCCCAAAATAATATGTACAAGGATATGACTCGACTTAGCAACCATGTAATCAATTAGATAATTAACTAAGGGTTTAAACATGTAACAATAATGCACTAAAGACGAGTGCATACACGGAAGGCTAAGGAAATTTGGGTGTACATTTAAGTGGGTTGTAACAAATTCTTCCTTTAAGTAAGATAATTAAAGTTAGAAATGAAAAGATAGGCTCGGAGGGGTGTACTAGGGGTTTCGTGTACTAAAAATGGGTACAACGCTAAGGTGCGGGAAAAGTTAATTGACTTTACTAGCCAAATAATATGACTTTAATGGTCAAGTAATTATGATACGGGTTTAACACATGGGTGATCCTAATGCCTTTTATCATGTAGTAAATCCTACTACACGAATGTAGTCTCACTAGCGGTCTCGGGATGCATCGCTAACGCAAGTTCTAGAATCTAAATGCTACTAGTACACTCATAAGCACTAATAGTAAATACTTTCCTATCAAATCTAAAGGCGAAGCTCACATATTTGGGTGGAAAATTTTTCTGAATGGTACGGTTTTGTGCTAGTCATACGACTCCTATCCATGAGACGCTTGCTAAGGCTAAAGTTTCACTCCTAAATGTTGTAAAAAAATTTAAATTTGGCGCTAAAATTACACTAACAAGTATTTCTTAGTTTTATTACACACCTACCATCAAACAAACAAACTCAAGTGAAAGTGTATCCTATAAGGTATCATCATTTACCCTCCCCTTACACTTAGGATGAACGTTGTCCCCGATGTTCAATTAAAGAATGTAAAAGTGAAATAGGTAAAAGAATGAAATCAAATACTCCCTTGATTCATTCGGTGTGGATAGTGTGGTAACAAGGTTAGATCTTTCTCCAAGAAAATGAGCAATCAAAGCTTCCCTTCCAGAAAAATAAATCATCTTCTTGTCATACATAACCTGTTAAACCTGAGAAAACAATCACAAAAACCCGAAGCATCAATCCGAACAAAGAAAACTCACAACTAGATGTAATTCCAGACATAGGAATAGAAACAAAATAATTAAAGATATAATGCTTGTGGAATGAATGTTTGCAGATTTCCTGGAGTTTATAAAACTAAAGAATCAACAAAAACTTTAATACTCCGGTATAAACAAAACTCGCAAAATTTTTCAGAATTATACACATGACGCCGTTAGGAATTAATTCCTGACGCCGTCAGAAGTGACCTGCAGAGATCTTTATGTTAAGTTTCCGGAAAATTTCTGGAAAAAAACTTATGTCCTACTTCCTGGAAAATCCTGCAAAATATTATTATGACTCGATACAAGCATTTGACTCAAACAATTACTAATATACATGTTCATTTAATATTGTTGTGGATCATGCTCAATTTCGTTCTTATAAACAAATTTGGATCTCCCTTACACTTATCTTTTTGAAAAATACCTTTATATGAAATTAAGACGAAGTTAAAAACAAAATAAAGCATTTTCACAATTCACTTTGAAACATGAGCCATAAACAACAAAAATAAAACATGCATACGGAAACAAATAAAAACAAACAAACAAATAAATAAATAAAGCTTGGGTTGCCTCCCAATAAGCGCTTGTTTTTGTTCGAGTCACGAGCCTGACTCTACCCTTATTTAACGGAAATAGGAGAGGTTTTCCCTACACTTTGAATTAAGTGCGGGTGGAAGTAGCGATACACACCCTTAGGGTGGAAATATGCCACGTGAGGTGAAGGGGGTGAGTGAATGGCTTCCTTCATCCTAAAACTACCCAGATAATATTGGTTGATGGGTGGGTCGGTTCCTCTTTTGTCTCCTAGAAATATATCTAAGGATGAAAAGGTGTGTAAAGATTGAGGTTCCAGTTCATCAACACTAGGAAATTCCCTAGAACGAGGAGTAAGGTTATCACTACAAGTATTCAAACCTATATCCTCGAGTGGTGCCTGGTCCAAAGGTTCTACCTCCATCGAAATTCCTAAAGTTTCTTCTACTTCTTCCGGGTAAGTCACGGGCGGTGTGTGTGCATCAAATGATGGTTGAGTATTTTGTGGGCTTATGTTATTGACCTCATCGTTCCATGTGTCAAGATCACCTATATCCTCATCATGTGTTTTGGTAGAATCTATCCTAAGCCTTCTCCTAAGTATCTCACGTGCTTCTCTAGGCATCTCAACTTCTACGTCCGAATCATAAGGATCATCCTCAATAATCTTATATTCAATTTTCCTAAAGGATTCATCATGTGTTCCTTGAGATTCAAAGTCATTGGTCATAAAACCTAGGTCTTTTTGATCAATGTGGTCATGCTCGGCTAAATCCTCCTTAATTGTTTTCTTAGGTAGTGATAATAGCAAACCTAGTGCTTCATCTAACTTATGGTTTGTTGCAACGGCTCTCTCCATAATTCCTTGGCAAACTAGGTCGCTTTCCTATTGGCCTCACTAAAACGAGATCCTAAACATGGAGGTTGTTCATAAGAATCTATCCAAGATGAAGGCTCATATGATTCATAGGTGTCTCTAAGTGAGGTATTTTGAACTCTTTGGTGTTCTAGACACTCAACCTTATCTTGCAATCTTAGAAGTCTAAGTGTGAAGTCCATTTGAAGCAAATTACAAACAAAATCACAAAGAAAAGCTAGACTACGAGAAAGCTACAAAATAAAAAGAAAAAATCTCACTTGATAGGAATCTATCGAGTAGACCTAATCAAAATAAATTTCAACCTAAACAATAACTATTCCCTTTGCTGCGGCGGCAAAAACTTGATGCATGGGAATTGCACCAGGCTTTACCTCTCAAGGGATCTCGAGAAGCTTACAACCCCCACCAGGCAGTGTACCTGATCGTTGTAGTATAGTATAGTGACAAGTACCGGGGGATTGATCGTTCAACTCAGGAATAGTGTCGTTAGGATTGAAATTAATCTAACTAGGTCTAAAGGTGAAGGATGATTCTTTTTGTATTTTTATATTTTATGAAAAGCAAGTAAAAATCTGGGGTATTGGAAGGAGGGGCGGAATTAGTTGCTAATCAACTAACCCAAAAGCTACTAATCAAACTAATGTGCAAGAAAAATAAACTAAGGTTCCACAAGATAAGTGAAGCATGTCTACCTATGATATGTTACTCCTTTCTAGCTATCCAATTCTACCTATTGAATTGTCACACCTTGTTTTAATTGACGGGCTGTATTCTTTAATACCATTCGTGGGGTGGCGTACGTACTTCCCTAACTCTATAAGCTCCTACTTCACTCCTATCTCGAGCCTACAAGAAGCTCCTAACATGGGATCATTAGAATTCGCTCATGCATTAAATACAACCATAATAACCTAGTACGCATTGGTTCATGTTTCTTAAGACGTTCAAGCATGTTACCCTATGGAAGTCTGCCAGTTTTCTTAAGCCTAACATCGAATACAATCAACCAAACAAGAGACAATAGGAATCAAGAATTATAAGCGAAATCAACTAGACCTATCGAAGTGTCACACCCTAATTGATGAAGATAGACACAAACATCAACAAGGAATCAATAAGATCTAATCAATTATATACAAGTTTCACACAATCATAAGTAGACACAAGGTGAATTAGCAAGTCATCATCAAAGAAGAGCAAACAACAATGATAATGGAAAACATAATTAAGATAGAATCAACAAACCATTACAAGATGTTTATGGAGTGATTGAAACACTCTAAGTTGCTGCAAAAAAACACCTACCTAAACTCAGGAATCGACCTTAGGGTTTTGGGCTTACAAAAAGTGAAGTTATGATGTTATATTTATAGGCTATTTTTTGCCCGGCCTGATCATGACGGCGTCACGACCAACTTTTCTTTACCAAATTGTAGATCTCTTCGTCCTCTTCGCGTGGGCTTTTGAATAACCAAAATCCGAGTTCATATGCAAAAGTTATGACCAAAACAATATCAGCTACTTCGCGCGCAAGTTTTGACAAGTTAACACGTGATGGCCTACGTGACGCCTTCAGGAAATTTTCGAGGCCATCACTCTTTAATTTTACACGTGACGGCCTTGGGTGATGCCGTCATCTCCAATGCACAAAACTTTCGGGACCGTCACGGACTTTATCCACTTCCACCTCTTGTATTGCTCTTGACGCCGTCATGAAGAAGCTTGTGACGCCGTCAGGTACTGTTCCCAGCAAGGAAAATTAAGACTTTGCCGTTTTCTTCACTTTTATGCTTCAAAAACGTCCAAAATGCTTCCTTTTCCAGATTTCACTCCAAAAGTACCTAAAATCGAGAAAGGAACAATGTAGGGCAATATTTGATCAAATAAATTCAATTCCGGGCTTAAATGAACCCCTAAAAATGGATCATTTTTCGCCTCATCAGTAACATAAGCTAATTATAGCATAGTTTTGGACATATTCTACGGATACTAAAAGAGTTGCAAGACCTACCAATCATAAAAACAAAACCGACTTGAAACCAATCAGATCATCAAAATACCTATTAGAACTAAAAAATGTTGGCAATGCTGTTGTCGCAATACATTCACTTAACTCAATATCATAGTTGATTTCATTATAATAATTTCATTTGTATAAATACAATTTATACACTTTTCCCATATTTCACTTTCTTAAGATCATATAAAACCTATTTGTACCAGTAAGTCTTCATTTAACTATCCATATTACTGCAATTGTTGTTTGTCATGTATATCAAAGTATGTTTTTAAACATTGATTTTATTCAGGTAAAATAGTTTATGTAAAAAGAAATTTGTGTATAAAGTTTTTCAATGACTAATCAGGGATCAACAACACCAGATATACAATTCACAGACATCTAACCTAACCATAGATGTTGATATGTTACAAATCACTAGGGTTCAAGATAAACAGATATACAACATACCTTTCAATACTTGCTATATGCAAACAAATTCAGTTACTAAACTTATTTTGAAAATCTAATAAAATGCCTTTATGAGTTAGTAAATTAACTTTATGACTAAGTAAATGATGTAAATTACACTAGAGTCATCAAACCTTTATCAGTTTTACCATTATTAATTTAAAACTGTCAACAGTCATCACCAACTCACCATTGTTTTTCATTTGCTTACCGATAAATGCTTCAGCTCATTAACCCTTCTATAGCTTACTATAAATTACAAACTACTATCTATACACCTAAAAATTCAAACAGTATGTCACAACATGTAGAAATTCAGCAAATGCCATCTCACTTACTAAAGCTAAAAAAAGACCGACGAGCTATGCTCATAAGAAATGTTAATCCAACCTAAGGTTTATGCAATGGCACCCACCTTATTATCAAGCATCTCGGAAGATTGGTTATTCATGCAGAAATCATCACCTGTTCAAATATAGGAGCCATGGTTCTACTACCGAGAATTACGTTCACATCAACCTTATCTAAATGGCCATTAAAAATGAAGTACCAACAATTTCCTATAAGAAGATGCCATGCAAAGATAATTAATAAAACACAAGGTGGATCACTTAACCATGCTAAAGAACATGATGATTGAAGAGCTCTACAAATAGAAAGTTAGGAAAAAAGTAATAAGATGAATCACAAGTGTTGTTAGGATCCTGTTCTATATGTAACAACGGTTTATCAATACCCCGTGTGTCGCTTTGTCATGATTTTGCTGCAAGTATGGTTCAGGGTTTGTGTTCAATCAATCTAAAATTAAACAAACATCAATAAAGTACGTTGCATACATAATCTAACAAAGGACATTGATACTTTGCTGATATGGATTAATAATGCAGTCATGGATTTGTTGGTATTAGCCTATCACTGCCTTATGACTCTATCACTGCCTTATGACTGCCATATTAGTCCCATTAATTACACTATTTTTTTCTCCTATAGCACTGCACATTGACTGCCTTTTGACTCTTGCACCACCCAGCCTTAACATATTTGTTAATACAAATATCGCCTAAAAATGTTATTTATATTTTACGATCTTTGCTAAGTTTTGTTAACGACAAAGTGTAAACTTTAGTTTTTAGTAAAACATGATTTTAGTTTTAGTCTTGCATAACTAGACTTTACTTGCTACATTTACATTTCACATTTAACATAAAATTTTCATAATTCTAAATATAGAAAATGTAATATGTGCATTTATGGAAAAATTAAGTGCTTGACTTTCCATAAGACTTCTTACACATTGTTCTTACACATTATGGATGGTCTCTTACTCTATCTATTGTGTGTTGACTTGAAGAAGCTTGATTTGACATTTCTAGATATGGAAAGATTTCTTGAAGGCTTTGACTGTGAGACATTGGCGGAACCCTGGGGTTACAAGGGCGGAACCCTTGTTTGGGTTCTGCCGGATCCGCCAGTGGTCTGGTTTGTTTGGCTATAAATACCAAGCCACTTGCAAGATATCTTTCATCACTTCTCATATATACTTTGCACATACATATTCATATCATTCATCTAACTCATTAACATTTCATTTGTGTGAAGTTCTCTTGTAGCAAAGAAGTTCACAAGTTTATATCAAAGTTACAAGTATTCAACACAACGTTGCAAGACTTGTTAGCTTAGCATTGTGTAGACTTCGTGTAGTCTATACTTCATTTGATTACATAGTGTGACGAGAGTAGTTGTACCCTTGTAAAAGAACTCGGCATCTAGCTTTGTGTCAGTAATTTTGTGTACGCGACGTAAGGTTTTCTCCGCCGGTGAAAGGAGCTTGTTGACTAGTGAAAGAAACTCTCGAGTTGGATACTCAAGGCGCGGAGTAGGGCAAGGAAAAAGAGTCCTTGTAGCCGAACCACTATAAACTATCGTGTTGTGGTTTGATTGTTTCTTTCATTACTCTTGCATATTATATATTGTCTTGTAGTTTAGATCTTTGATTAAACGTAAAGTTTCACAAGATAATTAACTTAAAAACCGGTAAACTATTCAACCCCCCTTCTCGTTTTCCACAATTGGTATCAGAGCCACGTTGCTCAAGCTTTTAAAATGTATTGTGTTTTAAAACTTGAAACGATCAATGGATTTTGAAAATTACAAAGAAGGGCAATCTATGCAAAGACCACCACTTTCTTAAGCAAACGGTTTTATATATTGGAAAAACCGATTTGAAACTTACGTGAAATCTAAAGATATAGATCTATGGTATATAATAATTGATGGTGATAATATAGCCACTTTTAAGGATACTTCAAGTAGTAAAGATGAGGATAGTTCAATTACTAAACATAATGAATATCAAAAGAAACTAATTGACAAAAATAATGAAGTTAAAATGATGCTTTACAATGCTTTACCAAAGAAAGAATTTGAAAGAGTTTTTATGTGCAAAACCGCTAAAGAAATTTGGCAATCTTTAATAGTGTTAGCATTAAAAATATATATATAGAAGTGATGGTCATTCTCATATTATAACTTTGTGTCGTTTGTTAAGATTAGTAATAGTTTAGTCATTGGGCTTTGTACTTGGCAAGCTAATATGTTATGTGCTATGTTACATAAGCCTTGTTATCTAATCATGTAACCAAGTCCAAGCCCAAGCCCATAGAAAGCCTTAGGGCATCTCATGTAACTTACTATTTAAACACCTCAAAGGCTCATTTGAGGTGTGTGCTTGTGTGTGTATTGTGTGTGTTTTCTTTAATAAAAGCTCTCATTTCCATCTCTCTCTCTCTACTCATACGAAATACATATACATACATATCAAGTCACCATCTTTCCATCTCTACTTCATATAGTGCTTATAATGGTGTGATAAAGTTGTGTTATTTAAGGTCCTACAAGTGGTATCAATCGCCTAATAATGATTTAGGAGGGTTAAGAGTTTGTGTATTTCGTATTTCGCAAGCTTTATTCACGAGTTTTTATAAAAAGATTCTTACTTTTCTTGTTTTTCTTGGTTTTTAACACTATTTTGCTTACAAACTAGTGTTACAAACCTTCTCTAACAAGAAAGTTTCAATCTTTTTGAAGTTTCATAGCTTAAAAAATTCGATTTGGGTTTTTGTACTTGTTTTCTAGATCTCGAAAAAGTTTCATAAAAATCATCAAGTTTGCAGCTTTTTTAAAGTTTTGGTGTTTTTTAGCCTAGAAGTACAAGAATCTTGGATTGCAAACGTCATTTGGGTGTGCTTTAAGCTTATTCAAAAAACTGTCAAAATTTCGAAATCCCTTATCTAATTTCGAAATCCCTTTTGACTGTTTTTCGAGAACACAAGAAAAGGTTTCGTTCGTGCTCACAGTTGGATACTCGGTATTTTCTCTCTTGTATAAGAAAGAAATTACTTCGACTTTTGACTAAATTTCGAAATTGTATAATTTTGAAATTTCTTTGTGTGATTGGGTTTTTGAAAAAATCAAAATTTTCGAGAACACTGCAAAATTTTCGAAAAAATCAAAATTTTCGAGAACACTGCAAAATTTTCGAGATCACTCGAAAATTTTTCGAAATCACTCAGAGTTTCGCAATCTGTCAAAGTTTTCGAGAACACAAGTTTCGAAATCACCTAAGTTTCGCAATCAAGAAAAGTTTCGCAATCCCAAAGTTCGAGAACACAGCAAAGTTTCGAGAATTTTGACAAAAGTGAGGTTTTTGACGATCAAACTTCAAACGGTCATAACTTTTGAACCGTAACTCTGTTTTCGACGAATCAGCTGTCAAAACGACCGTGAGACAGAGGAGAACAACACACTGAATGATTTATCAATGCAAGCGAAGTTTCGAGGCCTAAAAACCCTCCGAGAAGAAGTTATTGAGGTTTTAAGGTTTTAGGTCAAAATTTTCACCATAAAAACTTGCATCAACTTACTATAAACTCTACTCCTATTTCGTTGGAACGATCCAAGAATCAACTTTATCCATCTACACTTCATCAATGGCAACTCAGCAAGACATTCATGCAGCCGGTGCGGAACACCGACCTCCAATGCTTGAAAAAGGTGGATATCTCCCATGGACAAGCCGCATGCTTCGTTACATCAAAACAAAGGATAACGGTCACCTTATGATCAAATCCATAGAAAACGGTCCATTTAAGCCAAGACAAGTTCAAATTCAAGGTAATCCAAATACAACACCTCCTACTGAACCATTCGTGCGTATACAAACAGAAGCAGATTACACTGATGAAGACAAGACGCAGATCAAAGCTGATGATATGGCAATGCATTTAATCCAACTTGGATTACCACGGGAGATCTTTGCTGCGGTCGACAGCTGTGAAACTGCTTATGCTATGTGGGAACGTGTTAGAAGAATATGTCATGGAACAGAAATTGGACAATAAGACATTGAGAACAAACTTCTTACTGAATGAGAGAACTTTCCATCCACTAAAGGTGAACATATTGAATCTTACTACACAAGGTTTTGCACTTTGATGAATGAGTTAATCAGAAACAAGTTGACACCACGCACAATTGCAACAAACATCAAATTCCTCAATAACCTTCCAGAAGAATGGGGTCGTTATGTTACAATTGTCAATCAAACAAAGGATTTACATAATGTGAATTATGATCAACTCTATGATTTTCTGAAACAAAACCAAGCTGAGGCTAATGAAGTTAGGAAAGAAAGATTGGCAAAGAATCATGATCCTCTCGCATTAATTGCTAATACACCAACACCATTACCAGTGAACACTCAACAACCATCATCATCTTCCATTCACAACTACATGCAACCATCATGCATTCAACAACCAACACCGGTCTACCAACAACAGCGATACCCACACTTCCAAGAACCAGAATTCACTGACAATGATGAAGCTGCTGCAGCATTGACACAAGCGTTTGCTTTTCTGTCAAAGGCATTCCAAGCACGCTATTCTACACCAACAAACAACAACCAAAGGATTTCATCGAATACTCGCAACAGGCAGATCGCTCAGCCGAGTTTCAATATGGGCAATGGAGGCCAAATGGTTGGAGTTTATGGGAATCAGCAAGGATATGCTACTGGATTTAATATGGGCAATCAGAATACGCAGAATGTAGGTCAGTATGCAGGGAATCAGTATGGTCAGAATGCAGGGAATCAGTTGGGCCAGTTTGTTGGAAATCAGAGGGGTTAGAATGTTGGTAATCAGGCAATGGGTAATCAAAATAGAAATGTTGCAGCTCCAGTAGTTGGGAATTTGGGAAATGTGAATCAGGGTAATCTGGTAAAGTGTTTCAACTGTCAGGGTGTAGGTCATATGGCAAGGAACTGTCCTACTAAGCCAAACAAGAAAGATCTAGTGTACTTGCAGAAAGCAGTGCTGTTGGCACAAAAGAATGATGCAGGATTTCAGTTCAACGCAGAGGAGAATGACTTTATGGCTCTTATGGATGACATGGAAGACAGAGAGGATATCGATACGAACTGCATATTCATGGCGAATCTTCAGGAAGCTAAGTATGACATGGATTCTGACACACTTCTTGTTTATGACACCAATGCACCATCTGAGGTATCAAATTTCAACACATGTTACAATAATGATATATTTGATATGTCTCCTCATGAGGAACAACATTTTGAGAAGCAAGCATCCACTTATGATACATTCCTGGACACGCCAAGTAGTAGCAATACTCCTTCAGCGACTCCAGACATGAATCATAATGGAGGCTTCGTTTCACAGCATGCTGAGAATGATGAGGAAACACGTGCTTTGTTTGAATCATTATTGAATAATTGTCGTATTAAAATTGAGAATGTGAAAAAGGTCAATCGCGAAGTTAAGGCCATGAATGTTAAATTGACCGCTGAGCTTGAGAGTTACAAAGCAAACGTTAAAGCTTTTGAATTTCATAACAAAAGATTGTCTGAATTAGAAACTGGTTATCAAAATTCCATTTCAAGGGAACAACAATTGCAACTCAAGTTGGATACACTTGATGTTAATTCTTTCAAAAAGATAAAATCTTTAAACGCGGAAATTTCTGATTTACAAAACCAATTTTCTAAACAAAAAACAGCTTATACCAATCTTGAAAAAGAAAGGGATGAGTTGAAAAAGAACTTTGCAAAGAAAGAAAACAAACTTTTGGAAGAAACAGTAGAGTCAGAACACATGATTGCACATTTAGAAGAATTAGTGGTTAAGTCAGGTCAGTCAAGTCAAACAATGAAAATGATTTCAAATCAAACTAATCCAATTTACCATACGAAACATAAAATGGCTCTTGGTAACAACACCCCTTGTAATCTCAAGAAAGCTCAGCAAGAACAGAATGTTTTGTACAATGGTAATGTGATTTACACCAAACATGATCCTCCCGTCATTCGGGATTCTGTGCAAACGATAGAACATGTAGAAGAGAGCATAAATAAAATGAAACAGAAGGATTTGAAACCCATTGATTACAACAAATTGAACAAACTTTCGGGAATTACTTTTGTTCCACAAACAGAACCATCCGTGTTTTCCATAAAATGACCATTCGCGAGATTCTTGTCTAAAAAGAAAGTAATTGCTTCAAAATCTCTTTCAAAAATATAACAAATGTCTTCTAACAACACTTTTAATACAAGTGAGGCTAGAGACATTCTGGATGACGTTAAAAAGAGAATTCAAGAACTTCAAAATATTGTTGCTTCTAAAACTACAATCAATACTAACAACTGGCATTCCAGTTTTCATATTGAGCAGAAAAAAGTTTTTGAAAACGAAATTACTATCCCACTGAATAACATCAGTGCGAGGGTAATCCATTTTTAACAAGCTTTCTTAAAAGAAACGGCCGACTTTGTCAAGGACCACAAATCCCTGGTAAACGAAGCTAATGATACTCGTGAAAACATGAATGTTTTGGAAAACCTAAATGATTTTCTCTTCGAAGCTGTTATGACCACTGTCATTATGTCCATCATTTTACAAACATATTCTGTTCAAGACGATGAACGACTAAGAGCTGAGACCTTCGCAATTGTTTCAAAATATGAAAATGCTCTTATAAAGCTTGAAAAAGAAAATGTGTCATATTTTAAACAACTTGATCGAAAAAAGGAAGAATGCAAGTATGACAAATTGTCATATGAGCGTGACTTAAAGAACCTGAAAGAGCAAAATGATCTTTTGAGGGCTCAGCTTGAAAGTCAAAAAGGAAAGGGTGAGGAAACTAAGTTTGCAAAACCATTGACTTCGGAGAAACCAAATGTTTCAAACACGGTTCAAAAACCAAAACTGTCAATTTCACGGTTTGCTCCAAAAGTCGATGAGAAAAAGGATTTGACAAAACCAGTCACTCCAACACCCTTGCCTAAGAAAAGAGAAAATGTTAAGATTGTTGATAAAGGAAAAGCGGTTGTCGAAACACCAAAAGTGATAGCACCTGGCCTTTTTAGGATTAGTCCCACTAGTGCGTATGCCTCAACATCTAAGACAAATGACAAGTGCATAAAGGCTAATTCTAAAGAATCTAGGGATGCTAAAAAGGACAACAATATAAATCCTAATGTGTGTGCCTTACCTTCTACAGGATTAGAAAGCACCTCTAGGAGCAGCAGACTAAAGCCTAGAAGCAATACAAGGAACAATAGAGTCTCGCCTGTCTCTACGAGTAGTAGCAAGAATAAAGTTGAAGAAGTAGAAGAACACCCTAGGAATTTATCGTTTTTTAATAAAAAACATGATTCATTTGAATGTAATGTCGAAAGTATTGGTTCTAATGCATGTAATGACTCTGTTTGTTTAATATGCAAGAAATGTTTAATTAATGATGTTCATGATGAATGTGTTTCTAAGAATGTGAATGTTACGCCTGAACAGAAGAATGCTCTAAAAAGACCTAGTGATAGATCTAGATCTATAGAAAGATTAGTTGCACAATTTAGGACTACCACTATTAGTCGAATGCCTAGGAACTACCTTAAGTTTTGTATGTGGATTCCAACGGGTAGAGAGTTCACTCTTAAGAACGGCAAATTAGAAATAACTCAAGCTAAACAAGTAGCAACTGTCTGTGAGTGTGATTCTGATTTTACTCCAAACCCACGGAACCAAATTCAAAACGGTTTCCAAATACAAACTCTTCTGTTCTTGGCAGGTTATCGAAATATGTCTTTGGATCGTCGACTCTGGTTGCTCCAAGCACATGACCGGGAATTTAAAGCTGCTGATCAATTTCGTCTGGAAATTCATGGGAATTGTACGATTTGGAAATGATCATGTAGCAGCTATTCAGGGTTATGGAGATCTTCGGTTTGAGAATTTTTTAATCACTCGAGTTTACTACGTCGAATGGTTGGGACACAACTTGTTTTCAGTTGGGCAGTTTTGTGATGCAGATTTAGAAGTTGCATTAAGGAGAAACACGGTTTTTATTAGAAATTTGGTTGGTGATGATCTCTTAACTGGTAATCGTGATACAAACTTGTACGCTATCGACATCAACCAAATGGCTTCTACATCACCAATTTGTCTTTTGACAAGGGCAACCAAAACTAAGTCCTGGCTGTGGCATATACGTTTATCCCATCTCAATTTCGACACCATCAACAAGTTAGCCAAAGACAACATCGTCACCGGACTTCCTAAATTCAAATACACCAAGGAACACCTATGTCCATCATGCGAACAAGGAAAAAGTAAAAGAGCATCATATAAACCCATAACCGTATCGAGTTCGGAAGCAAGGTTACATATGTTGCACATGGACTTATGTGGCCCAATGAGAGTTGAAAGCATTAATGGGAAGAAGTATATTCTCGTTATTGTTGATGATTATTCAAGATATACTTGGGTAAAGTTTTTGAGATCAAAAGACGAAGTACCAGGCATCATCATCACCTTTCTGAAGCGTATTCAAGTTCTACTTCAAGCTCCAGTAAGGATTATAAGAACAGACAATGGCACAGAATTTACTAACCAGGAGTTAAGAACTTACCTTGAAGATGTTGGAATCACACACCAAACATCAGTTGTTAGAACTCCACAGCAGAATGGGGTAATTGAAAGACGAAATCGAACACTTGTGAAAGCTGCTCGCACAATGCTAATTTATTCTAGTGCACCTCTATTCTTATGGGCTGATGTTGTTGCCACTACTTGTTTTACTCAAAACCGATCCCTAGTCCATCCGAGATTCAATAAAACCCCATATGAGCTAGTGACTAACCGTAAACCTGACATCTCTTACCTTCACGTGTTTGGCACTTTGTGCTATCCGACGAATGACAGAGAAGATCTAGGGAAGTTAAAAGCTAAGGGTGATATTGGAATCTTCATTGGACATTCAGAAAACTCGAGGGCATTCAGGGTGTATAATAGACGAACAAAAAGGATAATGGAGACGATGAATGTGAAGTTTGACGAGATTTCACAAATGGCTTCTGAGAGAAACGCTCTAGAACCCACGCTTAATCCGATGGCTTCTAATCAAAACGGATTAGGACCCGCACCAAACCATCAGACTTCAGGACACATCAGTTCAGGACTCGTGCTTCAAGGAGCTCATTCAACAAACACGGATAAACCTTCAGAACAAGAACTGGAAAATTTCTTCGAGTTAATGTTTGATGAATACTATGGTGGAACTTCGACTAATGCATCTCATCAACACTCCGCTGCACCCGCTCAAAACCATCAACCACCACCATCACAAGATGCATCTACTACAATCGAAGCTGAAGCGCCAACTACATCAACATCATCTACATCTACTCAAGCAACTCCAGTACTTGAAACTGTTCAACCAAGAGTTGATGAGCAAAACCAAAACACAAATTTTCAAGAAGAACCAACAAATAATTCAAACGATGTTGCGTTAGAAGAAGAAGAAGTATTTTAAAACCCATTTGCAACAGACTCCGCTGAATCTTCTTCTAGGTTACAAGAACCATCTACCACACATTCGTTACACCCAAGGTACCCTTCTACGTTTCAATGGACAAAAGACCATCCAATAGAACATGTTATTGGTGAACCTTCAAAGCCAGTTCAGACAAGGAGACAACTTGCCACCGATCTCGAATTGTGCATTTACATTTGCTCAATCAGCCTCAAAGAACCAAAGAACATTCGGGAAGCAATGGCAGAAAACCCTTGGATTGAAGCGATGTAGGAGGAATTTCTTCAATACCTGTTACATGATAGTTGGGAACTTGTTGAACGACCACTTGATAAACGTGTTCTTGATCTCAAGTGGTTGTGGAAGAACAAACTGGATGAGGAAATGACTGTAATTCGCAACAAAGCTCATCTCGTGGCTAAAGGTTATCCACAAGAGGAAGGGATAGATTTCGAGGAATCATTCGCGCCTGTAGCTAGACTTGAAGCAGTCCGGATTTTCTTAGCCTATGCAGCTCACAAAAATATCACAGTCTATCAGATGGACATTAAAACAGCCTTCTTAAATGGAACTCTGAAAGAATAAGTGTATGTGAGTCAGCCAGAGGGATCATCGACAAAGATCATCCAGACTACGTCTACAAGCTTAAGAAAGCAATTTATGGTTTAAAACAAGCTCTAAGAGCGTGGTATGACGAACTATCATCTTTCTTGCTAAAAAACAATTTCACAAAAGGAACGGTTGATGACACCTTGTTTATCAAAAAATTCAAAGATGACATTTTGATCATTCAAATTTATGTGGACGACTTTATTTTTGGATCAACCAATCCTAACCATTCAAAACATTTTGAAAATCTCATGAAAAGCAAATTTGAAATGTCCATGATGGGGGAACTAAAATTCTTTCTTGGTTTACAAATACATCAATCCCCTCGTGGTATTTTTATCAATCAAGCTAAATATACAATAGAGATTTTGAAAAAACATGGAATGGAAAACTGTGATTCTGTTGGTACACCAATGGTCACTTCACTAAAAATAGGTGCTGATTTGTTTGGGAAACCCATCGATCCGAAAAAATATCGGAGCATGATCGGTTCTCTCATGTACCTAACTGCTAGTCGACCTGATATTCAATTTGCTGTATGTTTATTAGCACAGTTTCAGGCAAAGCCTACCGAACTTCACCTCAAAGAGGTTAAACGGATCTTTCGGTACCTACAAAGCACCATTAACATGGGACTTTGGTATCCGAAGGATTTGGGGTTTCATCTAACAGCATTTTCAGATGCAGACCATGCTGGTGATCAAGTTACAGCAAAGAGTACATCAGGTGGAGCACAATTTTTGGGTGAAAAGCATGCTGGTCGTCAAAGAAACAGGATTGTACTGCGCTATCAACCGCCGAAGCCGAGTATGTGTCTCTATCTGCGTGTTGTGCCCAAGTTCTTTGGATGTGGACACAACTCACAGATTATGGCTTTACTTTTGACAGAATACCTATGTATTGTGACTCAAAAAGTGCCATAGCCATCTCGTGCAATCCCGTACATCACTCTAAGACGAAGCATATCAAAGTTCGCTACCATTTCATCAAAGAACACGTGGAAGAGGGTACTGTTGAATTATTTTTCGTTAAGACTGATTACCAACTCGCCGATCTATTTACTAAAGCCCTTCCAAAAGAACGGTTTGACTATTTAGTTCGACGAATTGGCCTGCGAAGCCTAACTCCTGAGGAGCTAGAACGTCTTCTCGAATCTTCTTGAAAAAAGTTTTCAAAATCGCTTCGCTGTAAATATTTTTGAAAAAACAAAATACAAAAATATAAAATTTTCAAAAAATACAAACATATAAACTTTTCAAAAAATACAAAAACAATATAAAATCAAAAAATCCAAAATATTCTTCTCACGACATGTCTCTCGTATAAATCAATATTCTGTACGTTTCTAGAAATGTCATTCAACAATTATACGGACATGTACAGATGCTTAAACGGGAGTTCTTTAAAATGTTTTTCCAAAACATGTCGTTTCTCAAAAAGTTTCTTCACAATGGCTTTCGTATACTTCAGTACGAAACCCGTACTTAAACGATGACTTCTGATTATTTTTCAAATCAAGCACTCGTACGTTCAATGATGAACTCTTTTTCAAAAAGTTCGAGTCTAAACAAACGAAAAAGATTTCAAGCTTAAACTCGTTTTCAAACAGAATTCTTGAGCACTTTTTCAAGATTGATCAAAAGATTTCTCAAAATCACTCAAAATTAGTGCTCAAGATAACTCCCTCTAAACCCTTAAGTTGATTTTAAATGAGCTATCATTAAGGGGGAGTATAAACAAAAAACTAAAATGTTCCGATTTCATGCAAAATCAAATCTGTCTTTCTCTCCTAAAAGCTTTTTATTAAATAGTTGATATCAAAAATATCACGCTATGCTATTTTTGAGGGGGAGAAGACACGATTAAAATATGATCAAAGATGTTTAAAGTTTGTGGCTGTATCTCAAAAGAGCTCGACTCAGTAAGTACGAATGAATTGACGAAGCTTAAAATGTCAGTAATCGAAAAGACTTGTCCTGGATGGGTAATAATTTCAAGCTAGTCTAACTAGTGATGTAAGCGTGTCTCGAATAGGACTTGTCCGAGTAGAGTGTACCGTATCGAGAGACTTTCTTTGAATTTGACCAGGACGGGTAATAATTTCAAGCTAGTCTAACTAGTGATGTAAGCGTGTCTCGAATCGGTCATGTTTACTGAAATTGGATCAATTCAAAAAGTGCAAAACTCCTCTCGCATGTGCAAATTTATTAAAAAACACATGAGCACATGTGAAAGGGGAGTCCTTCAAAAGAATGCAAAACTCTCGAAATGTTAACAAAGTATGTTTTATTATCATAAACACTTTGAGAGATTTTCTATAAATGGTTTCATGGCAATTATAGGATAGTCATTGAGTTATAAGGTGACTAAGGTTAGGAAAATCCGTCTTATGATCCGCCAGAGCCGGAGGGATCTACCCAACGACAAATCCAATAGATTAGAATTAGAAGTCCTTAGGTATGATTGAAAAAAAGGAGAAAGAAGGGGTTGAAGAATTAAAAAGAAAAGTTATGATAAAGGGTGAAAAGAAATAGCCCTCCAAATGTTAAACCTTAGGGCAGACACCGGGTACAATTTGTATGCTAATGGTTGTTACTAAGGTGACACCGGTATTGAAGACAAAGACGTCATGGACCCAGTGACGCACAGCACTAAACCTTCTTAACTACTCAAGTTCTCTTAAAAGAGCTTGTTTCATTCTCACGGGGAACCCGTGTAATCTATCGACCTGTCTCTTAGAGATGGTTGATATTGAAGCAGGAGACCTCTCCCTAATCTCCGCATAGGAAACCATATGTGCACTTATCGAGTCTAGAGCCCCGAGATTCATCAAAAGATCTCATAGGAACACATGATATTTCTGCACTGGTTGTTCATCATTAAGGACGCCAGATGTAAACTTAAGAGTCCTACGTAGATCTTAGCAATCTGCCAGAACATTTATGAGAGGATTCACATTTGTGATTCTCAATGATTGAATGGAAATTCCTGCCAGGGTCAACATCAAGCAGCCCTGACAGCAGGTCACTTCGGTAATTCTTTATGGGTTACGCTTAGTGTTCGCGGTGGTTTCAAACGGTCTACAGTCATGGAGTGATCCCCAGCGACTCACCCAATCATTGAGCTACTAAGTTGGTCTTGTAAGCTCCCTCGGGAGTATCTGACATGGGAACGGCCTTGGTAAGGATTAGAAGGAGTCTTCACACTATGCTGTTGATGATCTCTAATTCCTTATCTGTAAGTACCAGTTGATTTATTGCTAACTGTTTACCTGCAGCTATACATCATCTCCATGGCGAAGGATTCCACATGCTCATACATGCATCTCGAAGTCAAAGGAAAGTTCTCACAAAGATCAAAGCAAAGAAAGGTTCAAAGAAAGATTCTACGCAATGTGAAAGAATCTACTGAAGTAAAGTGACAAAGATCTGGGTGAACGAACGGAAGAAAAAATGCATGTATCTCAAAGACTAAAGATGTATGAGCATGTTGGAATGGCAGACAACCACCACTGACACAGAAGTGACGAAAGGCAGATTGCTCCACAACACAAATGAACAAAGAACGATGAAAAGTCAGTCATCAAAGATCACAAAGCATGAAGGAACGCCGACTAAAGACTATTCTACAACAACACACAAAGTTAAAGACAAAGAACACGGAAGACCCAATCACGTGGAGCATCATTCGAATGACCACCCCTCAGGGGGAGATTGTTAGCATTAAAAATATGTATATAGAAGTGATGGTCATTCTCATATTATAACTTTGTGTCGTTTGTTAAGATTAGTAATAGTTTAGTCATTGGGCTTTGGACTTGGCAAGCTAATATGTTATGTGCTATGTTACATAAGCCTTGTTATCTAATCATGTAACCAAGTCCAAGCCCAAGCCCAAGCCCATAGAAAGCCTTAGGGCATCTCATGTAACTTACTATTTAAACACATCAAAGGCTCATTTGAGGTGTGTGCTTGTGTGTGTATTGTGTGTGTTTTCTTTAATAAAAGCTCTCATTTCCATCTCTCTCTCTCTACTCATACGAAATACATATACATACATATCAAGTCACCATCTTTCCATCTCTACTTCATATAGTGCTTATAATGGTGTGATAAAGTTGTGTTATTTAAGGTCCTACAAATAGTCACTCATCAAGGAAACTCACAAGTAAAGAATAACAAAATTTATCTTCTTATTCAACAATATGAACAATTTTCTATTCCCGAAGATGAGATTATTGATTGTGCATTTGCTAGGTTTAACACTATTATTACTTCACTTAAAGCACTTGATGAATCTTTTTGTAGCAAGAATTTTGTCAGTATATTCCTTAGAGCACTCCATCCGAAGTGGAGAGCCAAACTGACGGCGATTGAAGAATCTAAAGATCTTTCAAGCATGTCACTTGATGAGCTAATTGGAAACCTCAAAGTTCATGAAATGGTTATGGAAAAAGATTCGGAAATATTCAAAGGAAAGAAAGAAAAGGTCAAGTCCATCGCCTTGAAGGCTAGAGTTCAATCAAGTGATGATGAATCTAGTTCGGATATTGACGATGAAGAATATGCCATGGCCGTTAGAGGCTTTAAGAAGTTCTTTCAAAGATGAGGGAAGTTTATAAGGCAACCTAAAGATGACAAGAAAGCCTTCCGAAAAGATCGTGATGACAAGAAAGGAAAGGTTGAAAGGAAATGCTTTAGGTGTGGAGACACAAGTCATCTCATAGGAGAATGTCAAAAACCACCCAAAAGTAAATCTCAAAAAGCTTTTGTAAGTGGTGCTTGGAGCGATAGTGAAGATGATGACGAGGAGCCAAAGAATGACGAAATTGCTCTCATGGCTCATGACTCAAATGAGGTGTGTTTCAAAGTGAATTTGGAACCGGATGAATGGATCAAAGATAGTGGTTGCTCAAGGCACATGACGGGGAACAAAAGTCTCTTCTCATCTTATCAAAAATGTGATGGAGGTAATGTCACATTTGGTAGCAAGGCTAAAAGCAAAATCAGGGGAAAAGGTACAATCTCTCATGAATCTCTCTCTATAGATGATGTAGCGCATGTTGATAACTTAGGATTTAATCTCCTTAGTATTAGTCAACTTTGCTGGAATAAGTATAACGTCCTTTTTAGTGAAAACAAAAGTAAAATACTTAAAGATGGCATAACTATAGCTAGAGGTGTTCTTAAGAACAACGTGCATGTCATGAAAATGGTTCAAACATCTAGAGAAAAACTTTGTCTCACCTCATTAGATGAATCTTCAACTTTATGGCATAGACGCTTAGGACACGCTAATATGAGACTTATTCAAAATCTCTCCTCCAAAGACCTAGTTCGAAACCTACCCAAGTTGAAATACGACCAACACTTTTGTGATGCTTGCAAAGTTGGTAAACAAGTTCATAGTAGCCATAAGGCTAAAAATGTAGTATCTACATCTAGATGTCTAGAACTTTTTCATATGTATTTGTTTGGTCCATCTGCTACACAAAGTTATGGAGGTAATTTCTACACTTTGGTTATAGTAGATGATTACTCAAGGTATACTTGGACAAAATTTTTGAAAAGTAAAAATGAAGCTTTTGACAAATTTGAAATTCTAAGTAAGAAAATTCAAAATCAACTAGGAACATGCATTATGTCTATTAGAACGGACCATGGTCGTGAGTTTGACAATGAAATACAATTTGGAAACTTTTGTGATAAAAATGGTATAACACATAACTTCTCGGCACCACGCACTCCTCATTCTAACGGTTTAGTAGAATGTAAAAACCGGACTTTGCAACAGATGAGTAGAACAATGCTTAATGAACAAAACATTCCTCAAAAGTTTTGGTGTAACGCCGTTGACACGTCAGCCTACATTTTAAATCGTGTCTTAATTAGACCATTTTTGAACAAAACTCTATATGAACTATATAAAGGTAAAAAGCCTATATTACAATATTTTAGAGTGTTTGGGAGTAAACTTTATTCTTAACACCAAGGATTATCTCACCAAATTCGACCCAAAGTCTTATGAAGGTGTGTTTCTTGGATATTCACAAAGTAGTAAATCTTACATTGTTCTTAATAAAGAATCCTTAAGAATCGAGGAATCGTTAAACGTAACATTTGACGAAAGTCCACCTCCCTCTAAGACATCACCTTTGGTAGATGATGACTTAGTTAAAGACCAAGCAATGGAAAATCAAGAAGAAAATGATAACAAGGAAGATGAACTATTAAACAAAGAAATTGTCAATGTCAAAGAATCCAAAAGTCATCCATTGGATTGTGTCATAGGAAATATTAATGAAAGAACACTAAGATCAAAAGTCCAAAATGAAAGTAACTTCTTTTGTTTCGTGTCAACTCTTGAACCGAAAAATATAAACGAAGCTATAAAAGATGAATCATGGGTAATAGCTATGCAAGAAGAATTAAAACAATTTATTAGAAATGATGTTTGGACATTAGTTCCTCAACCAAAAGGTCAAACAATAATTGGAACAAATTGGGTTTTTCGTAATAAAATGGATGAAAACGGTGTGGTGTCTAGAAACAAAGCTAGGCTAGTAGCACAAGGATATAATCAACAAAAAGGCATTGGCTATGATGAAACCTTTGCTCCGGTTGCTAGGCTCGAGTCAATTAGGATTTTACTTGCATATGCATGCGCACACAATTTTTAACTCTTTCAAATGGACGTCAAAAGTGCATTCCTAAATGGGTTTATTAATGAAGAAGTGTATGTTTCTCAACCACCGGGCTTCATCGATTTTGAAAAACCTAATCATGTTTTCAAACTTAAAAAGGCTTTATACGGACTTAAGCAAGCTCCAAAAGCATGGTATGATCGACTTAAAAACCTCCTGGTTGACCATAGGTATACCATGGGCTTAGTTGATAATACTCTCTTCACTAAGAAGAAAGGTTCACATATTATCATAGTCCAAATCTATGTTGATGATGTTATATTCGGATCAACTTGTCAAGAATTATGTGACAATTTCTCAAAAATCATGCATGACAAGTTTGAAATGAGTATGATGGGAGAACTCAACTTTTTCCTAAGATTCAAATGAAACAACTAGAATATGGTATCTTCTTTAACCAATCCAAATATATTAAGGGCGTGCTTATGAAATTTGGCTTAGAAGACTCAAAAACCAATCAAAACGCCTATGTCTACGAAAATCAAACTAACCAAGGATGAGGAAAGTGAATCCGTAGATAGCACTAAATATAGAAGTATGATGGGAAGTTTACTTTACTTAACGGCTAGTAGACCCGACATTGTGTTTAGTGTTTGTCTATGTGCTCATTTTCAAGAAGATCCTAAAACAATTCATCTTGAAGTCGTAAAAAGAATTTTCAGATATATTAAGGGTACTACACGTTTAGGATTATGGTATCCCAAAGGAACGGGAGTAGACACCATAGTGTATGCCGACTCGGACCATGCCGGTGACTATGTTGATAGAAAAAGTACAAGTGGTATTTCTACTTTTGTTGGACATTGTCTCACCTCATGGTTCTCTAAGAAGCAAACGGCTCTCGCTATTTCAACAACGGAAGCCGAATATGTATCGGCCGAAAAAGCATGTCAACAAGCTCTTTGGATGAAGCAAGCTCTTGTAGACTACAGAATTCAACTCAACAACATCTCCATTCTTTGCGAACCATAGATCTTAGCAAAAATACAGTTCAGCATGCTTGTCACACCTTGCCACGGCGGAAACGCGAGAGTGTAACTTCATGGATATCATCACAACACCTGGTGTCTATATAGAGAACAACTACATGCACATAAATAGAGCAAAGTACGAACACAAAGTGTTGTAACAATACCCCAAACAAAACAACCAAAACAAAATCGAAAAGGTATTTTCAATAAATGTGAAAGTACCAAATGAAAACATAAAAGTATCAAAATCCAATTCAACCATAAATAAAACTAAACATAAAGTCAAGTCTCCTCAAATGCAACTAAGTCTCGCCTAATTTCCGCTCTCAACTTTGGCCTTAGAATGCTCACCTAAAAATGATGCTTAAAACGTCAACATAATGTTGGTGAGATTCATAGGTTTAAGACTCATACACACTAGGCAACCAACACACATAAGGCAACCATTAGGACGACACGTGTCCCCCGATCCAATCTTATCATCAATTAGGTCGCATGCGCGAGCAACAGGATAAGCATCCTCCCAATTGAATCCCATTTAAACCACACAACATTATATCAGGAGTTATTACTCTCCAATTGGATACTCCCCCCCCCCCCCAAATTGGACCACACAGCATTATCATCACATTATCCAATCCACATAACATTATCATCAGATATAGCATTTGTACAATAACATTATAAGTCCAAGCTTTTTAAACCACACATAATCACAGTAACTCAAAACAATTATCACAAGCATCATTCCCATCCCAAGTTTAAAACAAAGTAAAAAGTGGGACTATGAACTCATCTCAAACTTTGCAGCTTCCACAAAACCAAATCACAATCTATAACAAAAAATAAATTCACATTACACATGGCCAAGCTAAAAGCTATAACCCATGTAATACACATATGATGGATGTCTAAGATACATATGACCCACCATGGATCTCCTAGACCCCATGCTAATCATCACCATAACCTAATACTCACTAAATCACTTGCACTTTTAAAATCAGAAAACGCCGAATTTTAGGGTACATTCGCCCACATGAAATAATAACAATTAAAGCTCAACAACTCACACCAAAAATTCACCATGGTCTCTCATAAGCATACAAGCTAATCCTAGAAGGCCATAGTCTGATAACACACACAAGTAGCCACAAGAAAATCAAACTTGTCAACTATCCAAATTCAGATATGAAAGCACACCAAAAAGTTTTAATTGAAATAAAATACTTCTACAAGTTTTTATCGCGAATCCTTTTCGTGGTAGTCTAAGATAACCAAAAACTCAACTCTTCCAGAAGGACTAACCTTAATATCACTTTTTCACCCACAATTCATTATCAAACGTTTACCCAAATTCTTTCCCGGTTTAACTGCTTTGACACCTTGTCAAAGAAAAATCAAAAGACTAAATTCCTGACCTTGAAATCAATCGTGGCTGGACTTTTCGGAAAGATTTTTCCTTAAACTTCAATCTAGACCAAAAATTCGTGACCTAACTTGATGAGGCGAAAAATGATCCGTTTTTAGGGGGTCATTTAAGCCCGGAATTGACTTTATTTGATCAAATATTGCCCTAAATCGTTTCATTTGTGATTTTAGGTACTTTTGGAGTGAATTCTGGAAAAGGAAGCATTTTGGACGTTTTTGGAGCATAAAAGTGAAGAAAACAGCAAAGTCTTAATTTTCCTTGCTGGGAACAGTACCTGACGGCGTCACCAATTTCTTAATGACGGCGTCAAGAGGAAAAACAAGAGGTGAAGAAGATGGAGTCCATGACGGTCCAGAAAGATTTTGCACTAGGGCATGACGGCGTCACCATAGGCCGTCATGGTCCCTTTATACGTGACGGCCTAGAGAAAAATCACTCTTGACAGAATCAGATCTGGATCTAGGCAATTCGAATTTGTTATGGGCGGCGGATTGACGGCGTCAGAATTTTCTTCTTGACGCCGTCACCTTGGAAAATCTATATATACTTTTGTAATTTTCATTCATTAGGGAGGACAATTTTAGGGACGACTTGGAGAAACCCTAGCACGATTTTAATAGTATTTTCAAGGGTTTTCACCCCTTGAAACCTTTCATGTTCAATTATGATAAGTATCTTTTCAATTCATTCAATATGTCTATGTGTTGTTTGAATATATCTTACGCTTGTCTTGATTTCAACATGCTAGGCTAGATCTCTTGTGTGTTTGCTTAGACGTAATGAAACCTAGATGTTGATTATGGGTTGATTGCTTGTTTATAGTTGTAATGGATGAATGATTTCGATGTTAGGCTTAAGAAAACTAGCAGACTTCCATAGTGCAACTTGCTTGAACATCTTAAGAAGCATGAACCAATGCGTACTAGGTTTTTATGGTTGTATTTAATGCATGAGCGAATTCTAATGATCCCATGTTAGGAGCTTCTTGCAGGCTCAACATAGGAGTGAAGTAGGAGCTTATAGAGTTGGGGAAGTACGTATGCCACCCCACGATTGGTATTAAGGAATATAACCCGTCATCCACGCAACTGTAACAAACTATCAACCTGTAAAAGATATCTAGGGAGTAATGAAATCTAAGTAAACACAATTTTCCCATTTATTGTTCACACCACTAGTTTAATTAGCTTTATTTATATTTCTGTTATTTTATTTTGATTGCATCTTTAGTTATTCGGTTAGTTGATTAGCAACTAATTCCGCCCACTCTTCAAAAACCCGAGATTTTATTTGCTTTTATAAAATATAAAAATACAAAAAGAATCATCCCTCACCTCTAGACCTAGTTTTTAGGCTTTCTAATCCTAGCGACACTATTCCTGAGTTGAACAATCAATCCCCCGGTACTTGTCACTATACTATACTACAACGATCAGGCACACTGCCTGGTGGGGGTTGTAAGCTTCTCGAGATCCCTCGAGAGGTAAAGCCTGGTGCAATTCCCACGCATCAAGTTTTTGGCGCCGCAGCCCGGGGAATAGTTATTGTCTAGGTTAGGATTTCTTTTTATTAGGTCTATTTGCTAGATTCATTTCTAGTAAGATTTTATTTTTATTTTTAGGTTTTCTTTAGTCTATCTATTTCTTCGTGCCTTTGTTTTTGTAAAATAAATTCATTGACTATTCCGTTGACTATTATGGAAAACGCGAATCCACCCCTTTCCCCTAGAGAAGTGGCTTTGTTACGTGAACGAATTGAGAGTGAGATTAGGGAACTTAGGGAGCTTAATAGGTTGATTAATGTTGAACTCGACCATGCATTTAGTGACCTAGTGACCGCCTTGTATTCAAATAAGGACCTAGGTACTAAAGATTTTGAGGATGTTGTTGAGGAACTTGAAGAAGGGGAGATTGATCCAAAGCTAGATGATTATTTTAATCTATACCTCGCTAAGGAGGAGATTGCGTACTATAATAATCTTATTGATAATCCTCGACCTCCTTTCACTATAATCGAACCTAGGATAAAGAGAGGCGACCCTAAGAATGCTAAGATACCATGTATGATTGGGTATAAATACATTGACAATGCTTACATTGATTTTAAATCCTCAATCAACATTATGTCCTCAAGTGTCTAGAATGATATTGTGAAAACAAGACTTGGACCTAGAAGAGATCCCAAATACCCCGGTGGAGTTTGTAACTTTGTCGGGAGGATTAAAGGTCTACATGTCTTTGTTGGGAACTTTACTTATATCACTGACTTTATGGTTGTTGAAGACCTAGCTAGTGTTATTGACTGTTGCTTATCCCATGTTGTGTTTGGTAAACCATTTGTTGAAGATTCCAAGTTAGAATATGATGAGATAGAAGGGACAATCCGATTTGCTAGTGACACCGATAGGATCACTTATAGGATGCCTAATAGAATGAAAGAATTTCGTTTTGTGCCTTGATTTGACATGGGATAACATTGGTGCTTTCGAGGACATCAATGAAGAGGATAAGAAAAAGGGCATGGACTATGTATGGGAGAAGAAGAGCCTTTTCTATAAGGATTGCTTGACTATAGGACCAAAATATAAAGTTGATAAGGAATTTGCCAATAGAATCATAGGAGCAATTAAGCAGAAGGTGTTTGGTCTCTATAAAGAACATTTACAATCGGTTGATGAGACCAAGGACGAGGTCACGTAATAGCCCATGACCTTGAGTCTAGCTACAAGACTCGTAAATAAAGAAAAGCGCTTCTTGGGAGGCAACCCATGCTTTGTGTGATTTTTAATTGTTTGATTGTTATTTGTTTCCGTATGCATGCTTTATTTTTATTGTTGGTAGATCATGTTTCAAAAATAAAATGGTGAAAATACTTTATTTTGTCGTTTAACTTTGTCTTAACTTCATCCAAAGGTATTTCGCAAAAGATAACTGTAAGGGGAAACCCCAAATATGTTTTTAAGAAACAAAATTGATCATGATTCTCCACAATATTAAATGGACATGTGTATTAGTATTTGTTAGAGTCAAATGCTTGTATCGAGTCATAATGATGTTTTTGCAGGATTTTCCAGGAAGTAGGACATAAGTTTTTCCAGAAATTTTCCGAAAACTTAACGTAAGGATTTCTGCAGATCACTTCTGACGGCATCAGGAATTAATTCCTGACGGCGTCATGTGTAAAATTCTGGAAATTTTGCTAGTTTTGTTTTTCTAACGGAGTCTTAAAGTTTTTGTTAATTCTTTAGTTTTATAAACTCCAGGAAATCTGCAAACATTCATTCCACAAGCATTATATCTTACATTGTTTTCTAGGATTTGTTAGCATATATAGATTGCCGCCGATTTTACGCGAGGTTGCCTTGTTTGTTTGTTTTCTCAGGTTTAACAGGTTATGTATGACAAGAAGATGATTTATATTTCTGGAAGGGAAGCTTTGATTGTTCATTTTCTTGGAGGAAGATCTAACCTTGTTACCACACTATCCACACCGAGCGAATTAGGGGAGTATTTGATTTCATTCTTTTACCTATTTCACTTTTACATTCTTTAATTGAATATTGGGGACAATGTTCATCCTAAGTGTAAGGGGAGGGTAAATGATGACACCTTATAGGATACACTTTCACTTGAGTTTGTTTGTTTGATGGTGGGTGTGTAATAAAACTATGAGAAGTACTTGTAGTGTAATTTTAGCGCCAAATTTAAAATTTTTTTTACAACATTTAGGAGTGAAACTTTAGCCTTAGCAAGCGTCTCATGGATAGGAGATTGTATGACTAGCACAAAACCGTACCATTCAGAAAAATTTTCCATCCAAATATGTGAGGTTCACCTTTAGATTTGATAGGAAAAGCATTTACTATTAGTGCTTATGAGTGTACCGGTAGCATTTAGATTCTAGAACTTGCGTTAGTGATGCATCCCGAGACCGCTATTGAGACTACATTCGTGTAGTAGGATTTACTAAATGATAAGAGGCATTAGGATCACCCTTGTGTTAAACCCGTATCATAATTACTTGACCATTTAAGTCATATTACTTGGCTAGTAAAGTCAATTAATTATCCCCACACCTTAGCGTTGTACTCATTTTTATTACACAAAACCCCTAGTACACCCCTCCGAGCCTATCTTTTCGTTTCTAACTTTAAGCATCTTACTTATAGGAAGAATTTGTTACACCCTGATAACGCTCAAAGTTAACATGTTTTTATAAGCATTATTAGTGTTTTTGTGTATGTTATTTGGTTGTTTTTATATGCTTTTGCCACTAAATCGTATCAAAGTATGTTTTTGTAGCATATGTAGCCAAATGTAGGAAAAATGGAGAAAAAGTGAAGAGAATGAAGTATACGCGATTACACGAAGATTCCTGAGCTCAAAAGTCCAATCTATGAAGTAATTCATATGAGAACCTAAGTTTTGTCATCTCAAAGTTCCAAGTTCAGAAGTTAATCAAGTTTGGATAGTACATAAAGAACTACACAAGTCAAAGTCAAAGTCCAAAACTGCCAGGAATTACCATCCGATCGGTTGGTGTGAAACCGATCGGATTATCATAATGACTTTTTCTCCATCCGATCGGTACCAACCCGCAACCGATCGGATGGCCAATACTGCATGTTTTTGCCAACTTTTGTGCACTAATCTTGGTCTTTTGTCCTATGGTTCTAGGCCCTTTTTTGTGTCTTATTGTCCAAGTTCAAGCATTTAAGTTCCTATTTATTACCAAGAGTGTTGGACAAGCATATAAGGGACCTCAAAAGTGCATAACTCAAGACACAATTGAAGATACCATTTACTCTCATTACTACACACAATTGTTATCATCTTCTAGCTCTCTAAGGAGGAAAATTCGTGCAGAAAGAACCAGGAACTTTGGAGGTCCAAGGAAGCAACATCTGGAATCCGAAAATCTCAAGAAATCATCACCAACTCTTAGGTTATCAATACCTAGTCATTTTCAAAGCACTGTAAGACTTATAACCATGGATTCTTATGTTAAATATTCTGAGTTTATTTGCATGTTTGCCATGAGTGGCTAGTAATCTTTTTACACTTGTTTTGATGATGTTTTATACTTAGTGATAGTGATGATTGTGATAACATGTTTTAATTCAATTTCAAGTCAATCCTAAGAACCAATTGTACCTTAAGTTTCATCGTGACATTTGTTTAGCCAAGGTTAACTAATTGATAATAGTTTCAAAGGTCGAAAGATTTGTTATTACTCAACTAGTTATAATCATTTGTCTATGAATGATTGTTTTTCACCATAATTATTCTTGACTAAACAAAGAAACAAGAAGTATGATTGTAATGAGAATTCTTTTATAACATCAAATTGGATTGTTTGTAAACCTTTAGTAGGACGAAAGTTTAAATGTTTATAAACGATTGTGACCTTTTTGTCTATGAAGAGGTTACCTTTTGTATTGACCATTTCCTAAGAGTATTTGATTGGTAATAAAAGTTTGTCTTGTGTTTAAGATATCCACCATACCTTATGAACCTTGGATAGATCTTGAATTGATTGGTTTACACCTAAAGCTTGTTTTTATGAACTAAAATCTTGACGAAGGTTTAAATTGTAGAAACAATAGATTAGATCACCATCTAATTATCTTAACCAACATGTTATCAAAAGTTATCACAATCATGTGTGTCATTAAGTAGAAAACTAGTCTAAACAAGTGTAGTTTTTAATTCATTGAATTTGCTTATTATCTTATTTGCGTACATTAGAGATTTACTTTTAGACTTATATTCCGATTCACTCACAAATCCCTGCGAATGATCCCGACTTACCATCATATCTTGCTATAACGGACGAGTACACTTGCTCGTATGTGTTGTTTCTAGATTTGGTAACTCATCCTTATAAATTTAAAACTTGCACTAACAAATAGCAAATCAAGTTTTTGGTGCCGCTGCCGGGGATTTTGATCGTGTTTCTTTTAGTTTTAAATGTCCGTTTCTTTTCGTGTTCGTTTTCTAAAAAAAAAAAAAAAAAAAAAAAAGAGAAAAAAAAAATTCCGTAGCAACCAACCGATCGGATTCACTTCCAACCGATCGGTTTCCCACATTTTAGTTTTTACCGTAGCGTCCAACCGATCGGTTTGGTTCCCAACCGATTCGGATTGAATTTTTCTGTTTTTATTTTTTTTATTTTTCTTCTTCTTTTGTTTAGGTAATTGACTCGATTCTCTTGATAGTTATATGAACACTCGTTCTACTACTAAAAAGCTTAGTACACCTTTATCCGATCCCGAAAGTTTGTTTCGTAAGAAAAGATCTTCAACTATTCTTAATTGGTTTGATAATCTTTCCGAAGAACACCCAATTTCTAATCTTTTTGAACCAATACCCATGGCTGACGATTTACCCATGTGGGCCGCCAATAGAACCGTAGCACCCACTCCTGGAGCTGCTATTGTTGTCCCCGACCTTGGTGAAAACTTTACCGTTAAAGGTCACCATCTTTCTATGATCAAAGACCGTCAATTCGATGGCCATTCGCGGGCTGATCCGCATAAACACATTGCCGAATTCATTGAAATTTGTGGCATGTTTCGTTATGGAGACACTAATGTCGATGCTATCAAGCTCAAACTTTTTCCATCATCACTCGCCGGAGATGCCAAAGTATGGTATAACGAATTAACCCCAGGAACTATTAATACTTGGGAGGAGATGAGGCAAGCTTTTGTAAGCCGATTCTTTCCACCTGCCATGTATGATAGATTAATGGGAGAAATCCATGCTTTTTCACAAAATCCCAATGAATCTCTTGTTGAAGCTTGGCTTCGCATGAAAGATTTGCTTCGAAGTTGTCATGGTCATAATTTAGGACAAGGAACAATAATCCAAATCTTTTATCATGGTCTTGATGAAGCATCTCAAGCAATCCTTGATGCCGGAGGAATTTTCCTTTACAAAACACCAAATGAGGCATATCAACTTCTTGAAGATCGAGTACTTCTTAAACTCGATTGGTCAAAAGATTCCAAAACCAAACCCTTACGAAAAACCGTTGCTTTTGCTGAAAGTTCAGATAATTCAAAACTCATGGACAAAATAGAAGCCTTGTCTTCTAAAATGGACTCGCAATACAAAGATATAAAAGGAGAAATGAAGGAAATGCGAGATGGCTGTAATAATTGTGGAGGAAATCACACATCATCCGAGTGTGATGACCAACCTATGAATGGACCCAACGAAGGGGAAGCCAATTAAGTCCAAGGAGGATATCGTGGAGGAGGTTTTCATTGTAATACTCCATAAAATCCCAAGTCATTTATTAATGCTAATTTTGACACTATTCTAAACTAAGCCATTTTTGCGGGCAAATTTGAAATTTTTATATGAGACACCGTTTATTTAACACCCGATTATTTTTGTCACCGTTTGTTTGACACCCGATTATGTTTTGTCACCCGATTGTCACTCTTGGATGTCACCCAATGAGGTTAACACCATTAACTCCCACTTGCAACCTGACATCCTAATTGGACACCGATATGTTATTAATATATATATAACGATATGTATATATTAATTATTACAAATTACTACTACTATATATATATATATATATAAGAGTATATATATATATATACGTATGACGACACCGTTTATATTTTTATGGTTTTCATGAACCGATACCGAAACTAAAGTTACGAACGATCTAGTCACCGACACCCTAATCTTTGTTTGGGCCGTATATCACCCTAAGCCCAAATGCTATTTCTTTTCTTTTGCCCCACTGCAGGGCCGAGCACCCTTCTAAGCCCATCACACCATTTTCCTTCTTATTTCTTTCTTTTTGGACCGAGATTTGCACAAGCCCATGTGGCTGATTATTTCTTTGCGTTTCATGAGAACCAAACGAACCAGAGGTTGTGGGCAATGTGAATTGCACACGTTTTATTTTCATTGTTTCCTACTCACACGACACAAATAAACCACCTTTCTATTGACTTTGTATCACACGGCAAGAAGCCACCATTTTGAGCCGTCAAACCAACGGTCAATCGTAATATACACCAAGAGTTCTAATACCCCATGGATCGTATGTCTCAAGTTCCCCAACAAGATTACCACATGTGCTCTAAATCTCTATTGTTTAATACCCTACTAACCTAAACTACACTTTAATTACTCCAAAGAAAACCATTGTTGCTCCCTTAAACACCCCTACTCAACATGACAAGAACACAAGCCAAGGGACAAGCTTGTCTACCCTCGAACGACAACATAGAGATGTGTCTCACCATGTCAAACACACAACTACCTTTGCCTTTCCTATATAAACCCATATTAAATGCACTTTTGCCTCACACTTGCAAGAGTTCACAAGATTCAAATCATAAACACTCTCTATTCTTTTTGGTTACTGTCGAAGAACACAAGGAGCACACAAGCGAGGTGTTGGGTTGGAACGAGTTGGATAACTCTTGAGGGTAAGGGATCATTTGAACGAGGAGGGTACCACGTTTGCTAGTTCTCGTTGCTCACATCACATGACATCATCACCACCATATTTGGTGTTGTAAGTTAACTATCACCTTTTTCATTTTCTACTTTTACTCGTATCATGCATACCACATTTACTTAGCATACAACACACACCATTTTAGTAAGCATAACACTCGTTGCTTTGGTGAAGTTATATATGTCCACACCTCGACACCCTTAGGAAAAGGGCTCACCATTTCTTATTTTTGCGTACAATATATATATTTTGTTCGACACACTAACACATCGACTCACCCTTAACTAAACCCACGTAACATGCAAATCATACTTGATCGTATACTATGAAATCAAAGCTAAAACCAAATTCTAGTCGAGTACAAATTTTGGACAAGAAAACCCACATTGGGCCTTAAACCGGGCTAACGAGCCCAATACATTTTCGTATAAGATTTTCGATTTGGAAATTAAAATTTTCAAAATGATAATTAAATTTATAAAAACTGATTTTTATAAATTTTAGAAGATAAAAATAGTGACTTTTATAAAAATAAAAGTTAAGTATTCAAAAACTAGATTTTTGGACTATTTTTGCAAAAGTCCCACGTTAAGGGACTAAAAGTGACAAAATCGTAAACTTTTGGACCACTTTGTAAAACTGTCAATTTTGTATAAGAACGAGGGGTAGAAACTGTAATTTTTCCAAAGTTTAAGGAATAAAGTATAAAAGTTATGACAAGGACCAAAATGTAATTATTTTTTACCAAAGGGTAAAAGATGTAACTTTAATAAAGTTAAGGGTCAAATATGACAAAGGTATTTTATTAACTAATTGTTTTGTATAATTTGATTTTTTATATATATATATGTATATACTTTGTAACTTAAAAATAATTTGATTTTTAATAAAGTTAAAGGTCAAATAATTTGATTTTTAATTAATTTTCAGAAACTAATTAACATTTATTGAACACCGGTTCGTAAGAACGATACAAATAACCACGTGAAGTTATTTTAGACGATATTAAGACACCCGAATGGATATCACCGTACACGAGACATATCACATGTCAATTACGAAACGAATCTAAAACACCAATGACTATGTATTATTTAGGTCGCAAGTCGGAGGGATTTCATTGCTAGTCGTAGCAGTACACCATCACTTTTGAGCACCGTTGTGATTCACACCCACCTGTTAGGTGAGTTCATGGTCCCACATTTTTAATTGTTTATAAACCCCGTGGGGAGATACATGCTATAAATCGAACACAAGTATTTTTCTGTATGTTGTTATCACCAGATATTGCCTAAGTTGACACATGTGCTACAAGTCCCTCATATCACGAACCTTAATCACTTGCGAGTGAGCGCGAATATAGTTGATATATCTATTGGAATGGCAGCCCACCTCTGTCAAGGTGATCACTTGGCAGGAGGTGTGCTATATTCGAGGTATTATGGAAATTTGGCACATTTCCAGTCACCGAGGGCCCCTTGTCATTTACATCCGCTGTGGTGTAGGTGATTGTCATTATCTTTATGATATGTCAAATCAATGTTAAGGCTTGCGTTTCATGAGGCTTAGGTGCAATATTACACCAGTTTAGTCAAGACCTGTCTATCTTGGCTTGTTTATTTCAAATGCTTGATTTGTGTTCACACTATTACTATTTAAACTACTATGGATTCACTCAACCTTTGTGTTGACTTTTTAAGCATGTTTATCTTAGGAAATTAGCAAGCATGGCGGCACGGAGCTGGCAAAGGGCACACATGACCTCCCTTTTATTTCAATGATTATATCATTCTTTACAAACTCATCACTTCTTTTGCGAAACAATCAACATTTTGGAAAAATGTTTGTAACTCTGAATATTTGAGTTTTCATGGAATGATATTGACTATCTTTTGAATTGTTTTCTATGAGTATGACTGTGTACTAAACTGTAATGACCTCGATTAGACTTCCGCTGCTTATCAAATTTTCGGGGTGTTACAGATTGGCATCAGAGCCATGGTTATCGAGAACCAAATGATTTTTCAAAACATTGGACTATAACTTCACCTGATTTCTAAACAAACTATTTATCACCGAAGTGCCCTCCGTGCCAGCGCTTGCCAACGTCATGTTTTAAGGTTTGATTTTTAGCACCCATTGCATTTAGCTCACTATGACACTATGATCACTGTGCATGTAGCATTATGTAGACTAAATGACTTATATTACTGCTATTTTTGGGATATTACAGTACCATGTCGCCCCCGGTTATTATTTTGTCCGACAGTGACGACGTCGTGCCGGCATCATCCACTCACCCTACTATTGACCTATCTGACTATGACAACCATAACACCCGAGACACCCATGATTCTGACCATGACACCCAACCTGTATCACCTGCTATACCATCTCCTGTTCCATCTGGAGACCCATCTGCTGATACTGAGCCCTTTGAGGAGGGTGAGGTTGCTTCTACACCTATTGATTCTTTTGCTATTCAGCCTCTTTTTCGTCCTGTCTGTGGACCTATGACACAGGGATAGTACCTTTATGATCAGTACCTGACATCTCACCAGTTTCTTGCGGCTGATGATTGTCCTACACCACCTGCTAGTCACCACACCGGTTCAGATGCTGATGACGAGTCTTCTGACTCCGATACTTCTGACACTGCTGCTTCTATTCCACCACCATCCCCGCCGGCACCGATTCGTCGGCGCAAGCGAGTGAGGATTCTTGAGCCCTATGAGTCTGAGCCTTTCAGAGAGTTGTTTCGATATCATGAGGGAGACTATACCCGCAAATGCACGGCTCGGAAATGAGTCTGTATTTTGCCTGCTTCTACTGTTACACCACCTGTACCTACACCTGTACCATCACCCATATCTGTACTACCACCTGTTTCTATGCCAGATCTGACACCTGTGGCATCACCAGCACCTCCAACATCACCTGTATCACCCCCACCTGAGCTACATCCTTACATGTTACCTACTTATACCGCACCCCACACCTCTGAGGTTTTGCCACCCATGCCACCACCTACAGTTTTCTACTCACAGACTACTACCGTACCGATACCATTACCTGTACCATCACCAGTTCCCACTGAGACCCCCACCTCACCCGGCATTCATAGATTGGTTGATGCTCGCCAATGGTCGTTTTTGTTAGACAACATTCATAGATGGAGATTGGTTGAGGGATCGCCTAGGGCTTCTGAGCTTGGAGATGGCTCTTCAGCGGTGTTACCGGTCACTGTGGAGCCGACACACCATACTATCCCTCTTTTGGATGCTAGATTGGTGAGACATGAGGATCGTCTTGATGAGTTGTTGAGCGTTATTGATGATATATCCTTGGAGAGGATAGAGGGTATGCAGGAGGAGGTCGAGAACCTCGTGGTTCATAGGACAGCTTTAGAGATGGTATTTGAGATGATGGGGGCAGAGATCGAGGAGGCACAGGCTACCATCACTGAGTTTGGTCACCGACTAGATGTTCAGAGGCATGAGATAGAGGATTTGAGAGCGATAGCGATCATCACGCAGGAGATGCTGGAGCATCAGACACAGGAGTTAGTCGCATCTAGTTCTACCATCCACACACTTTCAGCCACTATTGAGGAGATTCAGGCCCGTGAGAGATCCAGGGATTTGGAGATGTTAGAGATGATCAGGATCATCAGAGAGTTGGAGAGGAGATCAGGAGGCGCACCTGGACCTTCATAGATCTATGACATGTCATTACATACTGAGACATCTTAACTTGCCGCCTGTGGCATTAATAATGTTGTATCTTATTGTTTTGTAACAATGAATTCAAAATTATTAAAACTTTATGTTGGTTATGATTGTACTGTAGTGATATTGATTTATGATGTTCTAGTTGTCTGATCTTTTATTATGCTCCCATATTGAGATTCATATTATAAATTCTGTGTGTGTTGTTACATTTCGTGATGATTATTTATGAATGATATGGTTTATGTTGATGTATGTATTCATGGTGTGGCGGTGATATGTACTTTGTGATGATCTCGACTATTATGAGTTTGGTTACATTATTTCTCTTGTTATTGATTGATGTTTGGGATTTGTATTTATGCACTTGCGATTTTATAGAGTTATGGCCCCAAGGAAAACTGCTACTGCTACCTCGTCACCCGCTATGACCCAGGCTGGTATCAGAAAGTTGGTTGCCGACAGTGTTGCTGCAGCTTTGGAAGACCAGGCTGCTGCAATGGCACGAACTAGTAGCAATAACCGAGCCACTGCTGAAAGCGAGTCCGCTGCGACTCGGAAGTGCACTTATAAGGACTTCATACCTTGCAAACCATCTCACTTCAAAGGGACTGAAGGAGTGACAGAGCTTGCTCGATGGTTTGAGCGAACTGAGACTGTGTTTGTAAGGAGCGGTTGTGCCGCTGAAAGCAGAGTCTCGTTTGCTACTGGAACATTGTTGGAAGACGCGTTGTCTTGGTGGAATGCAACTGCTCAGAAGATAGGTGTGGAAGAGGCCTATCAGATCACCTGGGCTGACTTTAAGGAGAAGATGTTGAAGAAGTTCTGCCCTAGAGGCGAGATCAAGAAGTTAGAAGATGAGTTTCACACGTTGGTTGTGAAAGGAAATGATCTCAGGGCTTATGATAGGAGGTTTCAGGGGCTTGCCACACTTTGCCCTTCAAAGGTTCCCGATTTGGAAAAGTTGTTGGAAAGATACATTGAGGGATTACCTAGGAGCATTGAGGGAAACGTCACCTCGTCGAAGCCTCAATCTTTGGATGAAGCAATGACTATTGCCCAAAGACTACTAGACCGGGAGATTAAGCGTAACTCTGCTCAGGGGAACAACGATCACAAAAGGAAGTTTGATGATCGGAAGACAAACAACAACAACAACAACAACAACAACAACAACAACAACAACAACAACAACAACAACAACAACAACAACAACAACAACAACAACAACAACAACAACAACAACAGCAACAGCAACAACAACCGTAACCCCAACCGTAACTACCACCATGACAGAAACACCCACGACAATCAACAAAACCGACGACAGGAAGCTGTCAGAGCTTATGTCGCCGCACCAGTTACGGATGCTAGGTATGCTGGACCTCTTTCATTATGTAACAAGTGTAAGATGCATCACATTGTTATGCTAAGTGTGGGAAATGTTCAAGGACTGGACATAAGACACAAGATTGCAAGGCTACAGGAGCTAACTTGCAACCCGTGGCTGTAATATGCCACGCTTGTGGGGAGAAAGGACACTACAGGCGTCAGTGCCCAAATAAGGATAACAATGCATGTGGGAGAGCATACGTGCTGGGAGATGGAAATGTCCAGCAAGATCTGAACGTAGTCACAGGTACGTTCTTTCTAAACAACCGCCTCGTTAAAGTTTTATTTGATTCCGGAGCCGACCAAAGTTTCGTATCTATTTCTCTTGCACCCCTACTTAATATTACACCGACCAAATTAGACACCACGTATGAGATTGAACTAGCCGATGGAAAGCTAGTAAGTACTAACACTATACTCCGAGGTTGCACCCTACGACTACTAGACACCCCATTTGCCATTGACCTTATGCCTATTAGACTTGGTAGTTTCGATGTCGTTGTAGGAAAGGATTGGTTATCTGAGAACCGCGCTAAGATCATTTGTGACGAAAAGGTCGTTCACATCCCTTTGAATGACGAAACCTTGATTGTTCACGGAGAGCAAAGTAAGACACGTCTGAAGATCGTTTCTTGCGTCAAAGTTGTGAAGTATATCGAATGAGGTTGTCAAGTCTTTTTGGCTCAAGTCACCGAGAAGAAGTCGGAAGAGAAGCGACTCGAGGATGTGCCAGTAGTCGGAAACTTTCCAGAAGTTTTTCCTGAGGACTTGCCTGGCCTTCCGCCGACTCGACAAGTGGAATTTCAAATTGACTTGATGCCAAGAGCAGCACCCGTAGCACGAGCACCCTTTAGGCTAGCACCGTCGGAAATGAAGGAGTTATCTGAGCAATTACCGGAATTATCAGATAAAGGATTTATTCGTCCAAGTTCATCACCGTGGGGAGCCCCGGTGTTGTTTGTGAAGAAGAAGGATGGAACCTTCAGGATGTGTATCGATTATCATTAGTTGAACAAACTTACTGTGAAGAATCGATACCCGTTGCCAAGGATTGATGATTTGTTTGATCAACTACAAGGATCGAGTGTCTACTAGAAGATTGATTTGAGATCAGGTTATCACCAACTGAGAGTTAGGGAAGAAGACATCCCTAAGACGGCTTTCAGGACAAGATACGGCCACTACGAATTCCAAGTAATGCCATTCGGTCTAACAAATGCACCCGCTGTATTTATGGACTTAATGAACCGAGTGTGCAAACCCTATTTGGATAAGTTTGTGATTGTATTCATCGATGATATCCTTATTTATTCACGTAGTAAGGAAGAGCACGCAGAACACTTGAAGGCTATACTAACACTGCTCAGAGAAGAGAAATTATACGCCAAATTTTCCAAGTGTGATTTTTGGATTGAGAAGGTACTATTTCTTGGGCATGTTATTGACAGTAAGGGTATTCATGTTGATCCCGCCAAGATCGAAGCTGTTAAAAATTGGGCGTTACCTACGAGTCCTACCGAGATACGCCAATTTTTAGGTCTTGCCGGATACTATCGAAGGTTTATTGAAGGTTTTTCAAGGATTGCTAAACCTTTGACTGAGTTAACACAGAAGAAGAAGAAGTTTGACTGAGGAGAGGAACAAGAATCGGCATTTCAGTTTTTGAAGCAGAAGCTTTGTGAAGCACCGATATTAGCATTACCCGAAGGAAGTGAGGACTTCGTGGTATATTGTGACGCATCAATCCAAGGTTTGGGTGCCGTATTGATGCAAAGACTTAAAGTAATCGCTTACGATTCTAGACAACTTAAACCCCACGAGGAGAACTACACTACTCATGATCTAGAATTAGGAGCAGTGGTATTCGCTCTTAAGATCTGGAGACACTACCTAGATGGAACCAAGTGTACGGTTTTCACCGATCACAAGAGTCTTCAGCACATTTTAAATCAAAAGGAGTTGCACATGAGACAACGTCGATGGCTAGAGTTACTAAGTGACTATGATTGTGAGATTCGTTATCACTCGGGGAAGGCGAACGTTGTAGCAGATGCCTTGAGTCGAAAGGAATGACTCAGACCCCTCAGAGTTAGATCATTGGGTATGACAATTAGATCACCACTGCCATCTCAAATTCATGAAGTTCAAGCTGAGGCCCTTAAGGAAGAGAATAGACCGCACGAGAAGATTTACGGCATGCTAGAAAGCACGAATGGATTTGTCAAGAAACCAGATGGAAGGCTGTGTTTCAAGGACAGAAGTTGGATTCCATTGTATGGAGGAATACGAGACCTCATCTTGCATGAGTCTCATAAGTCTAAATATTCAATTCATCCTGGTTCGGATAAGATGTATCATGATCTAAAGAAGTTGTATTGGTGGCCAAATATGAAAGCTGACATCGCAGAGTATGTCGGTAAATGTTTGACCTGCTCAAGAGTAAAGGCTGAACATCAAAAACCATCCGGTCTTTTGATTCAACTCGAGCTACCAATGTGGAAATGGGAAAGGATTACAATGGACTTCATTACGAAATTACCCAAGACATCGAGTGGGTTGGACACTTTTTGGGTTATTGTCGACCGTCTCACAAAGTCAGCGCACTTTTTACCAATCAATGAGACTGATGATATAGATGTTCTTGCACGTTTATACCTAAAGGAGATAGTTTCCCGGCATGGAGTGCCGATTTCTATTATCTCCGACCGAGACAGCCGTTTCACGTCTAACTTTTGGCGATCTTTACAGAAAGCCTTGGGAACTAAGTTAGACATGAGTACCGCTTACCATCCACAAACTGATGGTCAAAGTGAAAGGACTATACAGACCCTAGAGGATATGCTTAGGGCATGTGTGATTGATTTTGGAAAAGGCTGGGATAAACACCTACCATTAGCGGAATTCTCATATAACAACAGTTATCACGCTAGCATTAAGGCTGCACCATTTGAAGCACTTTACGGAAGAAAGTGTCGATCACCAGTTTGTTGGGCTGAGATTGGAGATGTACAACTCTCAGGTCCCGAATTGATTCTTGAAACCACTGAGAAAATAGTAAAGATTAGGCAACGATTACAAGCCGCCAGGGATCGGCAAAAGAGTTATGCTGATATGCGAAGGAAACCAATAGAGTTTCAAGTTGGAGACAAGGTCATGCTTAGAGCACTAGGTATCGTGGTGTTGTCCCGCTAGTGTCGTCGGGAAAAGTGGTGCCACATAAGCACATTTTCCCATAACACCAGAATTCATCATAACACTAAAAACCCCCTCCCTCCTATAACACCAATTTCTGGTGCTATCATGCACCCTTTGACCCCACATATATATCTTTTTCTTTTTTTCATTTATTTAAATAAACTAACACATTTAATTAAAATTAAAATCAAGCTTTTTAAAATACTACCTATATGATAATTAAAATTAAAATTTCAAGCTTTTTAAAATACTACCTAATATGATAAAGTAAATGGGACTGTATATCTATGTATACCTATTTCCTATACCTATTTACAAATGCACGCCTCATCTTTGCTAAAAAAAAATCATCCGGTCATCACCTACCTTCCTCTGTAAATCCTCTATATTTGATTTCGAAAAATACACAACAAAGAAATTCCAAAAATACACATCTTCACTATCTTTGATTTCGAAAAATACACAACAAACAAATCGTCCCTTTCTTTTATCTCATCTCATAAACTGTAAATCCTCTCAACCACAACTGAAAAAATTCATACAAACTGAAAGAAAAAACATGATAACGCCAAAAAAGAAAGGGAAAACGCGAGTCTCGGTACCGTTCTTGCGCCGTCACGTCGCGTTTTCCGGGACCATTTGGGCTGGTCGTGACGACTCAAGACACGATAACGCGAGCCACGGTGTGGAGCTCGGCGCCGTCCGGTTGCGTTTTGCCGGAAAACACAAGTGTTGGCGCAGGGTACCCGAGGCTCTTAAGGTATCACCTTGGAAAGGGATGATTAGGTTTGGAAAACGTGAAAAGCTAAACCCAAGATACGTTGGACCCTTCGAGATCATTGAAAGGATCGGTCCCGTGGCATACAAACTTGAATTACCTGAGGAATTCAGTAGAGTACACAACACCTTCCACGTGTCAAATTAGAAAAAGTGTTTATCGGATGAAACACTCGTGATTCCGTTGAAAGAGATCAGAATCGACGATAAGTGGAACTTTATTGAGGAACCCGTTGAGATTATGGATAGGGAGGTCAAACGACTTAAGCACAGTCACATTCCCATTGTTAAGGTCAGATGGAACTCCAAGAGAGGACCCGAGTTCACCTGGGAGCGCGGGGATCAAATGCGTGCCAAATACCCACAACTATTTGATGAGACAACCCCGAGCACCGATTCAACTTTGGATTCTGGGACGAATCCAATCTAACGGGTGGGTGCTGTAATACTCCGTAAAATCCCAAGTCATTTATTAATGCTAATTTTGACACTATTCTAAACTAAGCCATTTTTGCGGGCAAATTTGAAATTTTTATATGAGACACCGTTTATTTAACACCCGATTATTTTTGTCACCGTTTGTTTGACACTCGATTATGTTTTGTCACCCGATATCACCCGATTGTCACTCTTGGATGTCACCCAATGAGGTTAACACCTGTAACTCCCACTTGCGACCTGACACCCTAATTGGACACCAATATATTATTAATATATATATATATATATATATATATATATATATATAACGATATGTATATATTAATTATTACAAATTACTACCACTATAAATATATGAGTATATATATATATATATATATATATATATATATATATATATATATATATATATATATATATATATATATATATATACGTATGACGACACCGTTTATATTTTTATAGTTTTCACGAACCGACACCGAAACTAAAGTTACGAACGATCTAGTCACCGACACCCTAATCTTTGTTTGGGCCGTATATCACCCTAAGCCCAAATGCTACTTCTTTTCTTTTGCCCCACTGCTGGGCCGAGCACCCTTCAAAGCCCATCACACCATTTTCCTTCTTATTTCTTTTTTTGGGCCGAGATTTGCACAAGCCCATGTGGCTGATTATTTCTTTGCGTTTCATGAGAACCAAATGAGCCAGAGGTTGTGGGCAATGTGAATTCCACACGTTTTATTTTCATTGTTTCCTACTCACACGACACAAATAAACCACCTCTCTATTGACTTTGTATCACACGACAAGAAGCCACCATTTTGAGCTGTCAAACCAATGGTCAATCGTAATATACACCAAGAGTTCTAATACCCCATGGATCGTATGTCTCATGTTCCCCAACAAGATTACCACATGTGCTCTAAATCTCTATTGTTTAATACCCTACTAACCTAAACTACACTTAAATTACTCCGAAAAAAACCATTGTTGCTCCCTTAAACACCCCTACTCGACATGACAAGAACACAAGCCAAGGGACAAGCTTGTATACCGTCGAATGACAACATAGAGATGTGTCTCACCATGTCAAACACACAACTACCTTTGCCTCTCCTATATAAACCTATATTAAATGCACTTTTGCCTCACACTTGCAAGAGTTCACAAGATTCAAATCATAAACACTCTCTATTCTTTTTGGTTACTGTCGAAGAACACAAGGAGCACACAAGCGAGGTGTTGGGTTGGAACGCGTTGGATAACTCTTGAGGGTAAGGGATCGTTTGAACGAGGAGGGTACGACGTTTGCTAGTTCTCGTTGCTCACATCACTCGACATCATCACCACCATATTTGGTGTTGTAAGTTAACTATCACCTTTTTCATATTCTACTTTTACTCGTATCATGCATACCACACTTACTTAGCATACGACACACACCATTTTACTAAGCATAACATGCATTGCTTTGGTGAAGTTATATATGTCCACAGCTCGACACCCTTAGGAGAAGGGCTCACCATTTCTTATTTTTGCGTACAATATATATATTTTGTTCGACACACTAACACATCGACTCACCCTTAACTAAACCCACGTAACATGCAAAGCATACTTGATCGTATACTATGAAATCAAAGCTAAAACCAAATTCTAGTCGAGTACAAATTTTGGGCAAGAAAACGCACATTGGGCCTTAAACCGGGCTAACGAGCCCAATACATTTTCGTATAAGATTTTCGATTTGGAAATTAAGATTTTCAAAATGATAATTAAATATATTGATTTTTATAAATTTTAGAAGATAAAAATAGGGACTTTTATAAAAATAAAAGTTAACTTTTCAAAAACTAGATTTTTGGACTATTTTTGCAAAAGTCCCACGTTAAGGGACTAAAAGTGACAAAATCACAAACTTTCGGACCACTTTGTAAAACTGTCAATTTTGTATAAGAACGAGGGGTAGAAACTGTAATTTTTCCAAAGTTTAAGGAATAAAGTATAAAAGTTATGACAAGGACCAAAATGTAATTATTTTTTACCAAAGGGTAAAAGATGTAACTTTAATAAAGTTAAGGGTCAAATATGACAAAGGTATTTTATTAATTAATTGTTTTGTATAATTTGATTTTTTTATATATGTATATATATGTATATAATTTGTAACTTAAAAATAAATATATAACTTTACTAAAAATATTTAATTATAAATATTTTTAACGATAGTATTTTCACAAACTAATTAACATTTATTGAACACCGGTTCGTAAGAACGATACAAATAACCACGTGCAGTTATTTTGGAAGATATTATGACACCCGAACGGATATCACCATACACGAGACATATCACATGTCAATTACGAAGCGAATCTAAAACACCAATGACTATGTATTATTTATGTCGCAAGTCAGAGGGATTTCATTGCTAGTCGTAGTAGTACACCATCACTTTTGAGCACCGTTGTGATTCACACCCACCTGTCAGGTGAGTTCATTGTCCCACATTTTTAATTGTTTATAAACCCCGTGGGGAGATACATGCTATAAATCGAACACAAGTATTTTTCTGTATGCTGTTATTACCTGATATTGCCTAAATTGACACCTGTGCTACAACTCCCTCATATCACGAAACTTAATCACTTGCGAGTGAGCGCGAATATAGTTGATAAATCTATTGGAATGGCAGCCCACCTCTGTCAAGGTGATCACTTGGCAGGAGGTGTGCTATATTCGAGGTATTATGGAAATTTGGCACATTTCCTGTCACCGAGGGCCCTTTGTCATTTACATCCGTTGTGGTGTAGGTGATTTTTATTATCTTTATGATATGTCAAATCAATGTTAAGGCTTGTGTTTCGTGAGGCTTAGGTGCAATATTACACCAGTTTAGTCGAGACCTGTCTATCTTGGCTTGTTTATTTCAAATGCTTGACTTGTGTTCACACTATTACTATTTAAACTACTATGGATTCACTCAACCTTTGTGTTGACTTTTTAAGCATGTTTATCTCAGGAAATTAGCAAGCATGGCGGCACGGAGCTGGCAAAGGGCACACAGGACCTCCCTTTTATTTCAATGATTATATCATTCTTTACAAACTCATCACTTCTTTTGCGAAACAATTAACATTTTGGAAAAATGTTTGTAACTCTGAATATTTGAGTTTTCATGGAATGATATTGACTATCTTTTGAATTGTTTTCTATGAGTATGACTGTGTACGAAACTGTAATGACCCCGATTAGACTTCCGTTGCTTATCAAATTTTTGGGGTGTTACATTCGTGGTAATTATTACGGAAGAAGTTCTGGAAATTGGCAAGATCGCCAACAAAGGGATAACAACCGTGATTTTCAACCTCGAACAGAAAATTCAAACCCAACAAATTCAGATAAAAAGGAAGAATCTGATTTCGAAAAAAGGATGCGAGAATTCGTAAATGCTAAAAGAACCACAAATGAGTTTGTAAAAAATCAATTTTTCAATCTCAAAACCAAAGTTGAGCAAGGTCAGAAAAATCATCAAGCTTCTATTCAGGATCTTGAACAAAAATTTGGTAGACTTTCTGATCAATTTTCTTCTCGAATTCCTGGTACATTACCAAGTAACACCCAATCCAATCCAAAACCATCTGGATCAAACGATAAGAATTATCGTCGACCACACAATAGAAATGAGCATACCAATGCTGTATTCACTCGAAGTGGTCTCTCATATGATCCACCACCCATTCCTACTGATAATACTCTTATTCAAGAAGAGGAGGAAGAAGCTGAGGAAGAAGCAATTGAAGAAGAACCAACAAAAAAACCAACCGTTCCACCAATAAAGCCTTATACACCAAAAATACCATATCCACAAGCCCTAAGAAAAGAGAAAAGAGAGGAGCGAAATAAGAAGTTTTTAGAGATGATCAAAGAAGTTAGAATTAACGTACCCCTCATTGATGTTCTAGCTGGAATGCCCAATTATGGGAAATTTTTGAAAGAACTTCTTAATAATTGAAACAAGTTAGAACAAATTTCCGCTACCGTTCTTAATGAAGAATGCTCTGCTATTATTCAAAACAAAATTCCACCAAAACTTGGAGATCCCGGAAGTTTTCTTATACCATGTACATTAGGAAACAACATTACATGTGATGCTTTAGCCGATTTTGGTGCAAGTATCAATTTGATGCCGTATTCGTTGTATTCTAAACTTTCCATTAATACATTGAAACCTACTAAGATGAGTGTACGATTAGCCAACCATACATACCAATATCCTGTTAGGGTTGCTGAAAATATGCTTGTTCAAGTTGGTAAATTTGTTTTTCCTGTGGATTTTGTCATCTTAGAAATGGAAGAAGATAGTCGAGTACCCTTAATCTTAGGAAGACCTTTCTTAAACACTGCTAATGCAATGATTAAAGTTAAAGGTAAAGAACTAAATCTTGGAGTAGGAGAAGATCGAATCACATTCTTAATCGACAAAGCAATGAAATATCCAAATTCCAGTGATGACACATGCTATAACATCGATGTAATTGATGAAGTCACTAAAGAAGAATTGGATGCATTACTTATACTTCAGAAAAGATTAGTGAAACAGATTCTGATAAAGAATTTGAGGAATTCATGGAAATTAAATTAGAAGAAGAGGAAGAAGAGAAATTTGAAGATATCACTGAGAAAGATCAATTGAAAATCAAATCATCTCTAGAAGAGCCACCCACTGATTTAAACCCTTCCCAATAATCTCGAATATGCTTACTTAGAAGAAAATTCACTTCTTCCAGTAGTCATATCGTTGTTGCTCGAAACAAATCAAAAAGAAAGACTCGTTTCTGTTCTTAGGAAGCATAAACGCGCTTTTGCGTGGAAAACTTCTGATATTCCAGGAATTAGTCCAGATTTTTGCAAACACAAAATCAATTGTGAAGAAGGTTCTAAACCCGTTGTAGAAAGACAACGTCGACTCAACCCTAATATGAAAGAGGTTGTTAAGAAGGAAATCATTAAACTTCTTGATGCAGGAATTATTTATCCTATCGAGGATAGCCCATGGGTGAGTCCAGTTCATTGTGTTCCAAAGAAAGGAGGAATGACTGTAGTGACAAACGAAAGGAATGATTTAGTTCCTACTAGAACTGTCACTGAACGGCGAGTATGTATTGATTACAGAAAACTAAACAAAGCCACCAGGAAAGATCATTTTCCTTTACCCTTCATGGATCAGATGCTCGAAAGATTAGCAGGAAACAAATACTTTTGCTTCCTTGATGGTTTTTCGGGATATTTCCAAATTCCTATCGATCCAGCCGATCAAGAGAAAACCACATTTACATGTGCTTATGGAACCTACGCTTACCGGCGTATGCCTTTTGGTCTATGTAATGCACCTGCAACTTTTAAAAGGTGTATGATCGCAATATTTCAAGACATGCTTGAAACATCTATGGAAGTTTTCATGGATGACTTTTCAGTTTTTGGTGATTCTTTTGAAACTTGTCTTTCCAATCTCGATAAAATGCTTGAAAGATGTGAAGCTGCACATCTAGTTCTTAATTGGGAAAAATGTCATTTCATGGTAACTGAAAGAATTGTGTTAGGACACAAGATATTAAGTTCAGGGATGGAAGTAGACAAAGCTTAAATAGATGTTATCACCAAATTACCACCACCAACTAACGTTAAAGCCGTTAGAAGTTTTCTAGGACATGCCGGTTTTTACCGCCGATTTATCAAAGATTTTTCAAAAATATCACGTCCTATGACTAAACTTTTAGAAAAGGATTCTGTATTTGATTTCAATGCTTACTGCATTAAAGCTTTCGAAATATTGAAAAGTCAATTGACTAGTGCCCCAATTATGGTTGCACCTAATTGGTCACTACCATTTGAGATCATGTGTGATGCAAGCGATTTCGCTGTTGGAGCTGTTTTAGGACAACGTGAAGGAAAACATTTTCGTCCTATTTACTTTGCCAGTAAAACACTCAACAATGCTCAACAAAACTATACGGTTACGGAGAAAGAATTATTAGCCGTAGTTTTTGCATTCGACAAATTCAGATCTTATCTTGTGCTTTCAAAAACGATAGTTTTTACCGATCATTCCGCACTCAAATATTTGTTTACCAAACAAGATGCAAAACCACGTCTTATCAGATGGATTTTATTACTGCAAGAATTTGATATCGAAATAAAAGACAAGAAAGGAGCAGAAAATCTTGCAGCTGATCATCTATCACGTCTCGAGAATCCAAATTTGGAAGAATTAAAAGAAAATGAAATTAATGATTATTTTCCAGAAGAAACTCTCATGACGATAGATAAAGATGATGATGAGGAAATACCATGGTTTGCAAATTTTGTAAATTATCTTGCAGGAGATATTCTTAAAAAAGGGATGAGTCACTACCAACGTAGTAAGTTCTTTTCAGAACTAAAACACTATTATTGGGAGAAACCTTACCTTTTTAAGATGTGCAAGGATGGAATGATACGAAGATGTGTTTTGGGTGCCGAAACAAGAAAAATTCTTGATGAATGTCATCATGGCCCAACTGGGGGACATTATGGTCCTTCCACTACAGCTTGAAAAGTTTTTGATGCTGGATTCTATTGGCCTACAATTTTCAAAGAAGCGTATACTCTTGTTCAAAACTGTGATGCGTGCCAAAAATCCGGTAACCTTTCTCGAAGAGACGAAATGCCTCAAAAGATCATTCAAGTCTGCGAAATATTCGACATTTGGGGAATTGATTTTATGGGACCCTTCCCTAAATCACACAAATACGAATATATCCTCATTGCAATCGATTATGTTTCCAAATGGGTTGAAGCTGAAACTCTTCCTACTAACGATGCACGAGTTGTTGTCAACTTTCTCAAAAAGCTTTTTGCTCGCTATGGAATTCCTAAAGCTTTAATAAGTGATAGAGGATCCCATTTCTGTAATAAACAAATGGAGAAAGTAATGAAACGATATGGAGTTCATCATCGTTTTGCTACAGCTTATCATCCACAAACTAGTGGTCAAGTCGAAAATACCAATAGAGCTATAAAAAGAATACTTGAAAAAAAGGTAAAAGAAAATCCTTTCGTTTGGTCAAGGAAATTAGATGACGCTCTATGGGTATTTCGTACGGCATATAAGACACCAATTGGTACGACACCGTACAGACTCTTGTATGGGAAAACATGTCATCTACCGTTCGAACATGAACACCGTGCTTACTGGGCGTTAAGAAACTGTAATCCTGGTTTAAAAATAGCTGGAGAAAAGAGATTTTTGCAATTACATGAACTTGTTGAATTAAGACTTCAAGCTTATGAAAACTCCAAGCTATATAAAGCAGGAACCAAAGCATATCACGATAGAAAGCTGAGAATTCAAAAACAATTCAAAGCTAGAGATAAAGTTCTGCTTTTTAATATGAAATACAAGTTTAAAGCTCCGAAACTCAAGCCAAAATGGTTTGGACCATATGTAGTGAAACATGGATTTCCATCAGGTTATGTTGAACTTTATGACAAACATGGTGGAAGTTTCATTGTAAATGGGCACCGAATTAAACTCTATTATGATAAGGAGCAATTAAACATGATTTCTAATGAGGAAATTTCATCAGAATTTGAATATGAAGCTATCACATTCATGGCTCCACACAAGGAGATAGTTCCTTGGGCACACAGTAATGGTTTTATCTATGATGCTCTTCCTAGAGCATGGGAAAATGTTAAATTGGAAAACATAGATGAAACAGGAAAGGGAATTGTGATAGGGAATGTGTTGTATATCCCTAAAAGGAAACATAACACTAAAACTTCATAATCTATTTCGAAGTTTGAGTCCGGCTGAGGACTCGTTAATAAAACAAGCATTTCTCAGGAGGTAACCCGTGTGTTTTATTTTTATTTTTATTTTTGTTTTTGATTTTCAGTGTTTATACCCCAAAGTTTTACTACTTGGTCGAACTTAAGTTTGGGGGTGTGCCACTAATTTGAATAAAACTGCAATGCTTTTTGTTTGTTTGTTTTTGTTTCTAAATAATACAGGTGTTGACTACAAGAAACAGAAGATTGGATAACACCGGATATCATGGTTTATTTTCTCATTTTCCCTACTTTCATGCTTTTTCGTTTATCACATTGAGGACAATGTTTAACTTAAGTGTGGGGGGGGGGGGGGGGGGGTGAGTAGGTAAAATAAGAAATTAAGTCTAATATCGATTTAATTTTTAAATTTTGTTTGTCCATGTGATCTAGTTGTTTTCACGCTTTTAGGAATAATGTATTAGAATAACTGGATCTATCCACTGGTGAAATTAGTAATTTTTGAAAATTTTGAGATGTGTCCCGATTAATATTGCAATCCATTTCTGGGATTGATAACATTTGCTAGCACATATTATAACCCTTTCCACTAAATTGTGAGGATTTGAGCCTATTTCATATCTAGCATACATCTTTTATGCTTGAATCGTTTGTTATGAGTGTGCCGGTGATTTTATTTATTCTAGAACTTGTACTTGTAAATCATTACGAGACCGTTGTGAGATTACATTTTTGTAATATAAGTATACATAAGTGATAAGAGGCAACCTTAGGATTTTAACCAAATAGCCTTCATTATTGATTTTTAGCTAGTCACATTGATTAGTTGATTTCCAATTTTTAACCCTTTTTTTAGCGTTCATTTTTAACGCTAGATACCCTTAGTTACACCCTTCGAGCCATCCTTTTCGTTTTTGATAAATCCAGAAAAATACAAAAATATTTTACACTTTAAACCTTAGCCTAACCCTTGTCAAAGTCTAAATGGTGGGTTGCTAGTTGCTTGGTTGTTGGATAGTTTCTGATGATTATTAGTTAGCCACACTTCACCAATTATGTGTGTGCCATTCCGACAAAGACGGAGGCTGCAGCTTCTTATTTGTATTGTTGTGGTGATGCTTATGCGAAGTGTGGGGTAGTTTACAATATATATATATATATATATATATATATATATATATATATATATATATATATATATATATATATATATATATATATAGGTATGGGTTAAAATAAAAAAGGCCTTATAATAAAAAGTATAAGAAGGATTGTGAGGGCGACATGTGTCACCCCTATGCCACATCATATGACACATGTCACCCCCCCCCCCCCCCCCCCCCCCCCCCCCGCAAAAAAAAAAAAAAAAATTCCCCGCCAAAAAAAAAAAATTTTTGGGCAAAAAAAAAAATTCCCGCTAAAATATTTTAGTGCATCACAGTTATAAAGTTACTGCATCACAATTATAAAAGTTACTGCATCACAGTTTCAAATTTTAGTGCATTGAGGTTATAAGTTACTGCAACATAGTTGATGCACTAAACTATTAACTATGATGCAGTAACTTATAAGATGCACCAAAACTTAAAAAAGAATCGTATTTTAATTGTGATGCAGTTACATACATATATGATGCAGAAAACTTATGATAATTCAGTTTCTTTATAACCATGATGCAATAACTTTATAACCATGATGCAGTAACATTAAAACCATGAATGCAGTAACCGTGATGCAGTAAACGTGATGCAGTAACTTTATAACCGTGATGCAGTAAATTTATAACAGTGATGCAGTAAATTTTTTTGGCGGGAAAAAAAATTTTTTTGCCTAAAAAAAAAATTTTTTTTGGCGGGAATTTTTTTTTTCGACGGAGGGGGGGGGGGGGGTGGGGTGGTGGTGGGGGTGACACGTGTCATATGATGTGGCAAGGGGGTGACACATGTCACTCCCACAATCCTTCCTACACTTTTTATTATAAGGCCCTTTTTAGAATAACTCCACTCTATATATATATATATATATATATATATAATAAGTCATCGTAACTATAAGGTGACAATTATAGCAAAAGTGCTATATATGTGAATAAAGGAAATTTTGTGATATATTGTTAGCCGATGTGCTACGTATGAAGAATATTGTTATGGCGAATCGATGTATCGTTATTTGAAGAAGGGGAAAATTGTAACTATAATCATTTACGGGTTCGTGGTTAGTTTGGTGACTAGCAACAATGGGACTTAGACTTTATTTTATTTTTCTTTAAAACCAATTTCATAAATATTCCCATGCCTTATCCCTACCCTTACCAAATTACTTTATATCTATCCGGATATTGTAATAGCTTGGTGAGAATGTCAAATGCAAGAATATTGTAGTGACCATCCGGTTTTTCAGTAATCAAGAACTCGAGCCAGTAATCTACTGTGTTTTTGTATGAGATGTTTAAACATAAGCCTGGTACAACCCATAGCCTTACATTACAACCCGAATAAAAGACCTCTTTGATATGTAGACTTGGTGCTTACGCCATTGCGGTGTAGTTTTGTTTCTTGTACAAGCTTATGGTAATAATTAGATCATGACTGAGCAATGAGTGTGATTTCTCTTATATACACTCCACTTCTTAAATAAATGAGTGATTGAGTGAATTATACTTTGTTCCTTTTTCGTGAGGTGTTTAGAAATGTTAATCAAGCAAGAAAATCATTGGGTATTGTCAAACATCTCAAATTTTCACCATTCAAGCTTAAAAAGGATGAATCTCATCTTGCACTTGTACTTGGTGGATTTGCATCACATTTTTCTAATCATTTTTTGTTACCATGTGGATATTTAGTTTTCTTCTAGATTTGCTTGAGGACAAGCAAAGTTTAAGTGTAGCGGATTTTATAACGCTCAAAGTTAACATGTTTTTATAAGCGTTATTAGTGTTTTTGTGTATGTTATTTGGTTGTTTTTATATGCTTTTGCCACTAAATCGTATCAAAGTATGTTTTTGTAGCATATGTAGCCAAATGCAGGAAAAATGGAGAAAAAGTGAAGAGAATGAAGTATACGCGATTACACGAAGATTCCCGAGCTCAAAAGTCCAATCTATGAAGTAATTCATATGAGAACCCAAGTTTTGTCATCTCATAGTTCCAAGTTCAGAAGTTAATCAAGTTTGGATAGTACATAAAGAACTACACAAGTCAAAGTCAAAGTCCAAAACTGCCAGGAATTACCATCCGATCGGTTGGTGTGAAACCGATCGGATTGTCATAATGACTTTTTCTCCATCTGATCGGTACCAACCCGCAACCGATCGGAAGTCCAATACTGCATGTTCTTGCCAACTTTTGTGCATGAATCTTGGTCTTTTGTCCTATGGTTCTAGGCCCTTTTTAGTGTCTTATTGTCCAAGTTCAAGCATTTAAGTTCCTATTTATTACCAAGAGTGTTGGACAAGCATATAAGGGACCTCAAAAGTGCATAACTCAAGACACAATTGAAGATACCATTTACTCTCATTACTACACACAATTATTATCATCTTCTAGCTCTCTAAGGAGGAAAATTCGTGCAGAAAGAACCAGGAACTTTGGAGGTCCAAGGAAGCAACATTTGGAATCCGAAAATCTCAAGAAATCATCACCAACTCTTAGGTTATCAATACCTTGTCATTTTCAAAGCATTGTAAGACTTATAACCATAGATTCTTATGTTAAATATTCTGAGTTTATTTGCATGTTTGCCATGAGTGGCTAGTAATCTTTTTACACTTGTTTTGATGATGTTTTATACTTAGTGATAGTGATGATTGTGATAACATGTTTTAATTCAATTTCAAGTCAATCCTAAGAACCGATTGTACCTTAAGTTTCATCGTGACATTTTTTTAACCAAGGTTAACTAATTGATAATAGTTTCAAAGGTCGAAAGGTTTGTTATTACTCAACTAGTTATAATCATTTGTCTATGAATGATTGTTTTGCACCATAATTATTCTTGACTAAACAAAGAAACAAGAAGTATGATTGTAATGAGAATTCTTTTATAACATCAAATCGGATTGTTTGTAAACCTTTAGTAGGACGAAAGTTTAAATGTTTATAAACGATTGTGACCTTTTTGTCTATGAAGAGGTTACCTTTTGTATTGACCATTTCTTAAGAGTATTTGATTGGTAATAAAAGTTTGTCTTGTGTATAAGATATCCACCATACCGTATGAACCTTGGATAGATCTTGAATTGATTGGTTTACACCTAAAGCTTGTTTTTATGAACTAAAATCTTGACGAAGGTTTAACTTGTAGAAACAATAGATTAGATCACCATCTAATTATCTTAACCAACATTTTATCAAAAGTTATCACAATCATGTGTGTCATTAAGTAGAAAACTAGTCTAAACAAGTGTAGTTTTTAATTTATTGAATTTGCTTATTATCTTATTTGCGTACATTAAAGATTTCTTTTAGACTTATATTCCGATTCACTCACAAATCCCTGCGAACGATCCCGACTTACCATCATATCTTGCTATAACGGACGAGTACACTTGCTCGTATGTGTTGTTTCTAGATTTGGTAACTCATCCTCATAAATTTAAAACTTGCGCTAACAAATAGCACATCACACCCCACTTAAATGTACACCCAAATTGCCTTAGCCTTCCGTGTATGTACTCATCTTTAGTGCATTATTGTTTCATCTTAAACCTTTAGTTAATTATCTAATTGATTACATGGTTGCTAAGTCGAGTCATATCCTTGTACATATTGTTTTGGGACTCATGGGTAAAGTACTTGTGTTGTGGAGTAATAGGGAAGAACATCATATATTACCCCCATATGTGCGTTAATCTTAAAAGTACTCCAAGTGTTTTGATTATCTTGATTCGAGTCATTAGATTAGTTTATTGTAAAGTATGTAAAAATTCAAGTGTAAGGGGAATGTTCATTCCCTATGATGTATTATTTTGGATGGTAGGGTAAGAGTGTATGCACACAAAAAAATAATAATAAAAAAAAAAAAAAATCGAAAAAATCAAGAAAAAGAAAAAAAAAATAGAAAAAGAGAAAAAAGAAAAAACATACGGACTACCATCCCGTTTCATTCTATGTTTATTTTATGTTTTTGTTATTTTTCATTTATTAGCTTAAGTTAAGTCTAGTCTTTGCTTAGCAACGCTATATTGTACACGTAATTAACCAAGATTATTAACTCGCCACCAGTAAAGATTGCCTTTATCCAACAAAACCGTGTTTCCATTTCCCTACACCTAACGTTATAACCCTTTGAAAGACTTCTTTGATAGTTTATCATACGTGCTTACGCCATGTGGTGGAGGTTTGATCCTTTCCCAAGCCTATGGTAATCTATTTTGCTATGACAGGTAGTGAGAGATGTTTTCCATTTCCATATTGTGATATATACGTTATTACACCCGAGAGATGTGAGTATCCAAACACTATTTGTGAGGTGCTAGTGTATGACCTCCGTGCTTGTCTTTGGTCTTTAGTGGAACGATTATTTGTTGTAATTACTTTTATATTAGTGTTAAATGACCCCTAACTTGTATTTTGACTAGAATAAAAGCGAATTTGCTTGAGGACAAGCAAATCTCAAGTGTAAGGGTATATGATGAGGCGAAAAATGACCCATTTTTAGGGGGTCATTTAAGCCCGGAATTGACTTTATTTGATCAAATATTGCCCTAAATCGTTCCTTTTGTGATTTTAGGTACTTTTGGAGTGAATTCTGGAAAAGGAAGCATTTTGGAAGTTTTTGGAGCATAAAAGTGAAGAAAACAGCAAAGTCTTAATTTTCCTTGCTGGGAATAGTACCTGACGGCGTCACCAATTTCTTAATGACGACGACAAGAGGAAAAACAAGAGGTGAAGAGGATGGAGTCCATGATGGTCCAGAAAGATTTTGCACTAGGGCATGACGGCGTCACCATAGGCCGTCATGGTCCCTTTATACGTGACGGCCCAGAGAAAAATCACTCTTGACGGAATCATATCTGGATCTAGGCAATCTGATTTTATTATGGGCGGCGGATTGACGGCGTCAGAATTTTCTTCTTGACGCCGTCACCTTGGAAAATCTATATATACTTTTGTAATTTTCATTCATTAGGGAGGACAATTTTAGGGACAACTTGGAGAAACCCTAGCACAATTTTAATAGTATTTTCAAGGGTTTTCACCCCTTGAAACCTTTCATGTTCAATTAAGATAAGTATCCTTTCAATTCATTCAATATGTCTATGTGTTGTTTGACTATATCTTACGCTTGTCTTGATTTCAACATGCTAGGCTAGATCTCTTGTGTGTTTGCTTAGATGTAATGAAACCTAGATGTTGATTATGGGTTGATTGCTTGTTTATAGTTGTAATGGATGAATGATTTCGATGTTAGGCTTAAGAAAACTAGCAGACTTCCATAGTGTAACTTACTTGAACGTCTTAAGAAGCATGAACCAATGCGTACTAGGTTTTTATCATTGTATTTAATGCATGAGCGAATTCTAATGATCCCATGTTAGGAGCTTCTTGCAGGCTCGACATAGGAGTGAAGTAGGAGCTTATAGACTTGGGGAAGTACGTACGCCACCCCACGATTGGTATTAAGGAATATAACCCGTCATCCACGCAACTGTAACAAACTATCAACGTGTAAAAGATATCTAGGGAGTAATGAAATCTAATTAAACAAAATTTTCCCATTTATTGTTCAGACCACTAGTTTAATTAGCTTTATTTACATTTCTGTTATTTTATTTTGATTGCATCTTTAGTTATTGGGTTAGTTGATTAGCAACTAAATCCGCCCACTCTTCCAAAACCCGAGATTTTATTTGCTTTCATAAAATATAAAAATACAAAAAGAATCATCCCTCACCTCTAGACCTAGTTTTTAGGCTTTCTAATACTGGCGACATTATTCCTGAGTTGAACGATCAATCCCCCGGTACTTGTCATTATACTACACTACTACGATCAGGTACACTGCCTGGTGGGGGTTGTAAGCTTCTCGAGATCCCTCGAGAGGTAAAGCCTGGTGCAATTCCCACGCATCATAACTCCTAACCATCTGTTAGATACACTCACATCTTTATAGCCCTAGTTTTCTGTCCAAACCCTAACGCATAAACTAACGCGTTTTACACTCAATTCTCTTAACCAATCACCATACTATTATCAATTGATGATTCTAACATGTTTTACTTCATTAATTTACAGAAGTATATAAACCCTAGATTCCATCATAATTAATATTACATGAATTAACGCAATAACTAATTAATTAAACATAAGGTTTAAGGATTTTACCTTGATTCTTGATTATTGCTTGAAAACTATAAACCCTAAATTTTTCTCCTTCTTTTCTCCTTGTGGTCGACTCAAATTTATAGGAAAAGAGATTTGGGAGCTTTGGTTTTGTATTTATAATTATATTGGATAACCTTTAAGGCTTAGAGTTGTATTTGGTATCAAATTTGGTTTCCTTTTTCCCCCTTATCCCTTATTCGGCCGCCCCTATATATATATATATATATATATATATATATATATATATATATATATATATATATATATATATATACTAGTTTTCGAAGCCCGCCCGATGGGCGGGCATGACTTATAATTTTACTTTTTAATTTGATCTTGTATGAATATCAGTGATCTTTTATAATTATTTATTATGTATTCACCCGACGTGGCCATGGCTTGTATTTTTACATTTTAATTCATTGATGTTAGGATATCAATGACTTTTATAGTTTTTTTTGTTTATCGAATATGAGAAGAAAAAAAAAATTCAAAGTGGTACGCAATAACAAAGTATGAAAGCATAGCCTGTCCGATGGGCGAGCATGCTTTATGAATATTATTAAAAAACTTAAGTTAACGACACATGAGGTTTGTACACAAAACCAAACATGCCAAAGATTAGTCCTCCAAGAACAAAGCCACTAACAAAGGCACTCCCGTGGCTCGATCTATCATCGTCACTGAAAATTATTATAACAATAATTATGATAGATTATGATATTACAAAGAGCGACAAATAATCATACACACTCGAAGAATCAGGTTGAAACAGACCATAGTGTGAAAATGGTTGGAAAGTGTACATGTTGAAAGAAATGGTTGTACATAAAAACTTTTAGGTTTACTTAGGGCTTGTTTGTTAATGTATTAAACATGAAAATTAGTTTGACCGTTATTAATTATTAAACAAATTGACAAAAAACAATTTTCAATTTGGGTAGTTTGACTGGATACCACAATGCAGATTCCACTTGGGTACTCATTTAAATCTTACACCTTGATGCACAAGATGAAGAAACTTATGTTGAGATTTAAATTTTCATATCGAACAAAACTACATAATATGCCATAAAGAAACTTATGTTGAGATTTAAATTTTCATATCGAACAAAACTACATAATATGCCATCCGTCCAATCGCCTGGCATCAACTCTTTCAAGCATTCCCATATGTAAGGAATTAAGAAAACTGTGATCAAAACCTTTATTATTATTGCAAGCTTGGAACATTACAAAGACCCCCCTAATAATAATATACTTACTCTTAAATTTGAATGCTAAAAAACTTGTAACCTTAAAGCAATCAATACAACGGTAATCAAAAACTAAAAATACAAAGTATCATTGTTTTGCTCATTGGGTTTTATCTAAGATGTCATCTAGGATGAAGTCAACCATTCCTTTTTGGCAAGAGGGGTTCCCCTTAATTGCTTGTATTTCAGGTGTGATTTGATGAGGAGCGTGGCAATGGCTTCAAAAAAATACGTGTACACGTTATAAACACCAGCCGTATTTTGGAAAACGACCCATAAATTTGATTATTTTAATCATTTATCAAAAGTTTAATGTTCTGATTTATCTTTAGAGTCGAACTGTTGAATATTGTTGTACAGATCGCTCACTTTTGTGAAGTGCTCTTATTTAGTCGAACCGATCAAGGAAAGAGAACTTAATGCTTCGTCTCTTTTTTCAATTAAATTTTATAATTATATACCCCTTATCAGTAACAAAGGTTAAAAAGTAGTATGGACCCATTATTTTTTTTTTCCAATGTTGCATCCGTATATTCATAGTAAATAATTAAGGTATGATATATTTGAATAAGAAGTTTATCAATTTAGATTCCCCAAAAATAACCGTACATCTAAAACCACTAAAGTATGAATTATCTATACTGACCGTGTATATTTTTTATTTTGCGGGGCGTTCAACATGGTTAGTCGTCTTGACGTACAATATTTATATCCAATTCCTACACAATCCAAATCAAATAAAATAAATTAACATCAACCAAATTGCATTCACTATTTCAACTTCTAAACTAAATTCCAAAAAAAAATAATAATAATAATAATAAATAAAAAAAATTAAAAAAAAAAAAAATTAGAAATGTATACCTTGTAATCACTACTAACTTTCGCTAAGGTAACTGTCGTGCTATCTTTAATCACACACATGAGAAGGTGATTTATGTAAAACCTGAACATAATTTGCTCGATTATTCTTGTCTTTTAGAATCTACAAAGGGAAAGATGAGAATAAGTATTTGATCTTCTCCATCCAGGTTTCTGAAGATCATCATTTGTAAAACAAATACTGTAGCTTGTGAATCTCAAATAAAAGTCGACATACTATCAAATTATTATTGTAACTTGAAACTTGATATAAAAAAATAATACAAATAAGAGACCTAAAATGTAGAGTTGACACTAAATGCATCTTATATGAGAAGGTGATTATGTTAACATGATCATAGGAAAGCTTTTAAGAATACGCTGAAAGATCTTAAACAATGGGCATGCTCTAGAAGTTTTGGTCTTGGGACCCGTATTCCATGGGACGAAGAGTTCCTAGTGGAATCATTGTCTGAATCTACAATCTACATGGCATACTAAAGGGTCTATCAAATGAAAGTTAATGAGAGTATGTGAAAGACAAAAATGAGCTTATATATAGAATACTCAACAATTTGTTCATAGAAGTGTGCAACTATGCTCAGAAATGCAAGTGTTTATTTGCAAAGTCTTGCATAACATGTCTAGGAGTTCACATGACAAAGGATCGTGTAACATCTCCAAATATGACAAACTAATATCTTCAAAGTTCAAAAAAACCCCACGTGCTTATAAGGCCTCAAACCTTTCTTGTTATATTACTGGAGTAGGAAATGGTGCAAAAAAGGTCTCACCTTCCTTCAGACTCTAGCGTCATTCAAACATGACATGAGTCGCATCTTTTTGTCATTTAATACTATAACAGCTCCTGGAGCTCAAAATTCATCATCGCCAATGCAGCTTTCCTACAAAATGTAAATGCATGAAATCTGAATAAATATTCTAACCATGCATGATTGCACATTAAGGACATTTGTTTATTAATCAGAATTCATAAGTAGAATAAATGCACGAAACTGCTGATTGTAGCCTTTCTGCAGAAGTAGAATAAACCTAGAAAAATCCATTTTAAGACCAATAAGCATATTCAAATATCATATTTAAGCTACTCCATCTTAATAGCCAGAAACAATACTTGATTGCAACTGGCTTGTGAAGTCCTGACTCATGTGCAACAAATGCGAGTAACTCTTTCAAGGACATGTAGTGAACTGCTGATTCTATATCATCATGAATAAGTCATCTCTTTGAACCACCTTATGTTATGTACTTAAAGGTCAAAACACGAACCTGCACAATAGACGAAATACCGAAGCCACATCAACAGACTCTCTCGATATAGCAAGTGAATGTAGGGTCCAATAACATAACCACGGCCGGTTGTAAAACATCAAAAACAACCATTACAAACCAATATATCCTAATTCCTAACAACGCGTACCAATTAAATCATAACAACTTATATGTGTATTTGAGTGTGTGGGAGAGAAAGAACAACATACTTAGCATCCAGCACAACGGTCGCAGGACTTAAAATTCCTTAAACCTTTCATCAAATACTCAATATGATTATCTCGTTGTACCTCTTACATTAAAAAAATCAAATAAATCAATTAATGATAGCAACAACTAAAACATGAGTTTTTACATGCATTAGCTGGTCACGAACCCTCTTTAATCATGCAGTTGGTCATGGTCTTCCGGTATTTTGATGTGAAGTGTAACAATTCGTCAATCTTTGTCCACGCGCACCTACAATGATAGCAGTCATCATTGAGTTAATATAAGGTATTCAAAAGCAGCAGCGATATTTAAAAGGACGCAGTGGTGAGTAAATGTAACAGCAACATGATAGCCATAACATATTACAAAATAGTAGTTGCATAACCTGGTGCGATCGGGTTCACGTGTCCAGTATTCGGGAGTGAGTTGGAACAACTTGACATTCTCTGGCTATTTGCACCTACAATGGCAGCAAGTATGACTAACTTACAGTAAAGTATATGAAGTTAAAGTAATTGGCCACTTGCATGTGACCGAGGATTGTATAGAGTTATTATGAGCATACGAATATATGCATACATTTTGCGTATGTTATATTCACTGAAGACTCTATACAAATAAGATAAAGGAGAAATGTTGTTAAATAAGTGTTCAAACGCATTTTCCAAATCAAAGTAGAAATAAGTATTTGATAACTGAAGGGATTACAGTTGCATGTGTCCTAGAACCATATGAGGTAAATCTGTTTACTGGCGGTTGGGTGCTCATACCTAAAAGGGTACAACCATCAATAAAATAATATAGTGTATTGTACTGGATTAGGGCTTTTAAGGAGTTACGAAGATTAAATGGTTACATAGATAAGCTTTTGGTTTATCACAATCTGAGTTAATGAGATCTTTTTAAAGTTTAAAAACCAAATTATGTTATATGACTGGCTTCTGCATTTCTATTTATTTGTTGATTTTAAAATTCTCAGCTGTCATGTTCCATAGTGTGAAGGTAACCGTAATGTCGTCTGAAAATTTATGTAAAGATATATGCACTTCACATTTTCATCTCAATGTTGGGCATTGATGTGTGGAGAAACCGGATCAGCTGTATCCCTGCGCCCACATCTGCAGTGCGAGTTTCTGCTAAACCAACAACAGGGAAAAGGTCAAAGAAATTGAGTAGGAGAATACACGTACTACAGTTATATTATTCAAATTAAGTTAATTAAGCGAAACAATACCCGTACGCGTACCTGGCCTACAATCAACTGCTGAACCCGAGCATCTTCTCCTGTTTGTATGTCTAGTAGCTGCAACCATAAAAGAATGAGAAACATGTGTAAATATAAACATACAGTTGCGCAAATATAATAATGCCAATAATTTTACCGGGGTGAATAAACCCTTTTACCCAAAAAAATATAATAATGCCAAACATTAGTAGTGGCCATTTGTTTTGGGCTAATTAACCAATAATGTCATAATAACCTGACCATCTCACTTTATGCTTTAAACCCTTCGATTACCATTTGTTTTGGACTAATTTAGTCAACTGTAGCAGACCACTGGATCAAGATGCTCTCCTGTACGGTAGGTAGAAGACCAGAGGATTATATCAACATAAAATCAAAAAAAATAGAGAAATGCAATAGGAAAAGAGGACATACCAAAAACGGTGTTGGTAGGATTCATAGCAACCTGGTTCTTAGTAACATCACCGATCAATCAAGAACAAATGTGAATAATCTTCAAACACTAAATCCTAATGTGGATAATCTTGTTAGAAGGTCAATGTAAATCAACGTGTCACCATCTTCATGCAAATACAAATTCTCACTCTCTCCACCTTCCAACCTATAAAATTCCTCAAATCTCTCATTCGGTGCAATTGTATTCGAAAGTTTAAAAAGGAGAACCAATTCTAAACCAGGTACAACTTGTAGAATAAAAGACAACAAAATACGTTTTTTTACCTCTTCGGAAGCCTTAATAAGATCCGCTATTTTCTGGTGGTGTGTTAGGACTAACCTTCCACACATGCTTCAATATAGTTGGTTTGGGCAATTTACTTTCAAATTCTGTATGTTGGGTACCAATGCCGCCCCAAGTCTTAAGACGCACGTCTCTCATTTGGTGAACTGTGTTCCCAATGTTTTTCCTTCTTTTGAACCTATCTTGGCTTGTTTGACTGATGTGACTTGCTTACCTTTAGTATTGAATTTTTGTTCAATATCAGTTAGAAATGGATCAATGAAATTCTCATTATCTAATAAGCCACATGCCCCAAGCTGTCATTTTGGAACAATGTGATCAGAGTAGCAAAGGTGCACCAGAATGAAGAGGCTAATTATCTGGCCAATGGGGCATGAAATACTCATCTGGAACAATGTGATCAGAGTAGCGAGAGTATGTACATGTACCATCCAAATTGACGGAACAAATTGTTTTAACCTGCTTAGTGCAATATTGTTCAAGATTGCTAAAACATCCTTCACATGATATGCATCATCCCACAAAGTACCTGACCCAACTTTGTTACCAATATTAAATTTCTCATCTTTGCTGCATACTTGTGTCGTACGTACGTAATACTTATTTAATTATTATCTCATAACAGAACAATGGTAAAAATGAGGGATAATGGAAACCTGAAGTGTTTGGATTTTTACCCATGACATTGGCCATTTATTGTCTGTTTTCAACAATTCACATTGCTCGCGAATTTGAGAATCAGTTGCTGCAAAAAGAGAACTCCTAGAAAGGGTCGATTTCAACCTCTTTACTTAGAAAACAAAATTTAATATGTACTTGCCTTCTTCAGCATTGAAAATTAAATGACTTATTTTCATTTTTCGGAAGATCTCTAGCTTGCAATCAGTTGCTTATGCTAATTAGCTTAGAAGCTTATGGGCTAAATATCAAACACTCTTATAACTAAAAAAAATGCACTTGGCAATGATGATGAATAATATATTACCTTTCTTTTTTCATTTGCTCCCTTATTTATCATTGTTATATATGAAACTTTTTTTTTCCAAAATAAGAGCGTAATTATTCTTGTTTTTATATAACCTGGTAATGTGGTTTTACACTGAATAAACAGAAAAGGTATCTACTTGTCAAATTGCTTGTTATATGATCGTCAAGCACTTACTGCTAATTGTATTAAACTGTATATTCCTCTGCACATTGAATATATGATCCTTGAAAATAATATCATTTTCATCAATGCAAAATAAAGATCGAGTCAAATCATAAATTATAGGGAAGGACAGAGAATGATAATCTGATCAAATAATTAGTGAATTTACAAACTGGATGGTGGAAAATGAGTTACTTACCAATCAATAAGTGATCATGCAGATCACGAACTACAACTCTTGTAATTGATGATTAACAAAACTAAAAGGGATGTGATTTTGTTTTGGTGAGGCTAGGTTTCTTTTGAGTTGCATAGAATAGAATCCTACCGGAGTGAGAACCTAAACCAAAGTATCCTGAGCCTAAATCCCACCCTATTATTTGGTAAGAAACATGGCAAACTCTAATTTTAGGTTAATGAATCTTATCCTTACAGTTTGTGCTTTTAATGAGCTCATTCGACATATTTTGAATGAGCATTATTCTCCTATCAGTAGCATAGTTATTGTCCGAAACACTTCGATTCACAATAATTCTAAGCTATGAGCCCAACGCCTATAGCCTCGTCAAGTTATCCCAAGAACTTAACAATCAGATAACTATAAGTATAAAAGCTTGTCAAGGGGGTGCAATGGTACCTCATGTACTACACCAGCTGTTACTGTCACGAATGCACTGCACCTCATGTAGCACAGTTCCAGTTCGATTCTATCCATGTGGAAGCAAATACTATAACATAATTAGCCTCCCCTACTCATGATGGAAAACTTGCTCCATTATTAATTGTTAAAGTGTGAATGCATATATGCATAATTACCTTGGAACCTCCTGACAGAAAATATATAAACCTGTAATTACCTTGGTTGGCTTTGCTGATCATGTTCTTCTAAAAGAAATTAGGGTTTTGAGAAAAAAATAGAGAAGGTGGACATTAGGATTCTGAGTAAAAAAAAAAGATATAACGACTAACCTTCAAAGAAGATGTCTAACCTGCAAAAACATGCATACACAGTAACAAAGATTCATCATTAGGGTTTTGAGGTAAAAGAGGGGTACATTTTTTTCTTCACGTGATCATCAAACAAAAACCCTATAAAAGCTGTGAAACTAAATTTAAGGAAAAGATATGCATGATAATGGTAGGGTTATCAGTTTTGATTTTGCTAAGCCAATCACAAATATTGAATTAGTCCAATGGTTGGGCTCTTTCTGTATTTGTTTGAAAGGATCCACGGTTCAATCCTTGTGGGTTGCATTTTTTATTCGGATTTTTAATACTAAGCCGAATTTAATTAAAAAAATAAATAAATAGTGATGACATGGACATTAATGCGATGACATGGACATATTACAATTACATGGCATTGAGGTGGCATTAATGACGTCATACGCCTCCTGTTATATATAATGTATATATATATATATATATATATATATATATATATATATATATATATATATATATATATATATATATTATTAAATTTATTTATTACACTCAAAACCTCATATTTTTCATATTTTATGTATTCCCATAATGAGACCTAACGTCTTTCGCGATAAACCTTAATTTTACGACAAACAGGAAAAATAATCTTTTTCAAAATAAAGTTTTCAAAAATAGAATTTCACACACTCTATAAACATATCCCATTAAAACAACCTTCTCGTAACTTTCTAACGCTCAAATACTTGAACGAAGACTCGTTACGCAAAAACCACAAAACACCAAAAACTTCACAAGTCATTTCTACACCACAAAGGCGATCAAAATGAACTTTCCCAAATTCCATACTTTCCAAATCATAATAACAACCATTTACGCAAAGGGATTTAATGCTAACTCAAGTACTAATCACACAATAACACGCAATAACACACATATACTCATGTATCCACCCAAATCACACCAAACAAAGTTAGATAAATCGAGACTGTTAGTCTAACTAACCTGTTAAAACCACGGTTGTTACATCATCCCCCACTTAGGGAAATCTCATCCCGAGATTTGACAGTTCGTCTCATCAGACTTCTCAGCAAACAACTTAGGATACTTAGCTCTCATTTGATCCTCACGCTCCCAAGTAAACTCAGGACCACGTTTGGAATTCCATCGCACTTTACCAATGCAATCTTACTACGCTTCATGCTCTTGACTTCGCGGTCCATAATCTCAACAGGCTCCTCCACAAAGTGAAGTGTTCTGTTAACCTTAATCTCATCTAGTGGCACATGAAAACTAGCATCCGCCAAACATTTCTTCAAATTAGATACATGAAACGTATCATGCACACCAATCAGCTCCTCAAGCAATCTCAACCGATATGCCACAAGCCCAATCCTTTCCGTAATCTCAAATGGCCCAACATATCTAGGTGCTAACTTGCCTTTCTTATTGAAACGTACAACACCTTTCCAAGGTGACACTTTCATCATCACAAAATCCCCAACACTAAACTCCAAAGGTTTACGGCGATTATCCGCATAACTCTTTTGACGATCTCTTGCAACCTTGAGTCTCTCCTTATTCCGAAAGACCATATCCGTAGTCTCTTGTACCAGTTTAGGACCAATTAATTGACTCGTCCCAACCTCTTCCCATAACACAGGTGATCTACACTACCTTCCATACAACATCTCAAACGGTGCACATCTAATGCTTGCATGATAGCTATTATTATAGGAAAACTAAGCTAAAGGCAAATGAGTATCCCAGCTTCCTCCAAAATCAATAGCACATGCCTGAAGCAAATCCTCAAGTCTGATTCGTCCACTTACTTTGCCCATTGGTCTGTGGATGATAAGCAGTGCTCATATCCAACCGTGTATCCAAAGCCTTTTGCAACGATTTCCAGAACCGCGAAGTAAACCTACTATCCCGATCTGAAATGATAGACACAGGCACACCATGCCTTGCCACAATCTCATTAATATAGATCCTTGCCAGCTTTTCCATCTTGTAATCCTCACGAATGGCCAGAAAATGTGCAAACTTCATCAATCTGTCCACAATGACCCATATCGTGTCATGTCCATTACTTGAGCGAGGCAATTTAGTAATGAAATCGATGGTTATATTATCCTATTTCCATTGAGGAATCGGCGGTTGCTGCAACAATCCAAAGGGTTTCTGATGTTCAGCCTTAACTTTCAAGCAAGTAAACATTGAATAACATACTCAGCTATCTCCCTCTTCATTCCCCGCCACCAGTAAGCATCTCTAAGATCATAGTACATTTTATCAGACCCTGGATGAATCGAGTATATCGTCGTATGAGCCTCATCCATGATCAACTTTCTCACATCTCCCACTAGTGGAACCCATATTCAATCCAAGAAATATAGTACACCATCTTCCTTTCTTTCCATCTGCTGATCTAACCCACCCAACATTTCAGCTACAGCGTTCTCATCCTTGAGAGCTTCCTCTTGTGCCGCCAATATCTTACTCTTAATTCCCGACTACAATGTTATGCTCATAACTCGCACACGTCTAGGCTTAATTCTTTCTTTTCTACTCAACGCATGAGCCACCACATTCGCTTTTCCAGGATGATAGCGAATGTCGCAATCATAATCACTTAACAGATCCATCCATCTTCTTTGGCGCATATTCAGCTCCTTCTGAGTAAAAATATGCTGAAGACTCTTATGATCGGTGTAAACTATACTCTTCGTATCATACAAATAATGTCTCCAATTCTTGAGAGCAAATACCACCGCACCAAGCTCTAGATCATGAGTGGTATAATTCTTCTCATGAATCTTGAGTTGTCGGGATGCATAAGCTATCACTTTCCCTCTTTGCATTAACACACACCCAAAACCTTGATTCGATGCATCACAATATACAACAAAATCATCTGGCCCGTCAGGTAACGTCAGAATAGGTGCATTACACAAACTATCCTTTAGTGTCTGAACAACCATCTCTTGATCATCTCCCCACTCATACTTCTTATTCTTCTGAGTCTGCATAGTGAGAGGCTTAGCAATCCTTGAAAAGTTTGCTATAAATCTTCTGTAGTATCCTGCCAATCCTAAGAAAGAGCGTATCTCAGAAGGTGTCATAGGAGCCTTCCAATTCTTGACCGCTTCAATCTTACTAGGATCCACATGTATGCCTTCACTATTCACTACATGACCAAGAGAACGCACTTCTAGCAGCCAAAACTCACATTTAGAGAACTTAGCGTACAACCTCTTGCTCTCCAATAAACCAAGTATCAACCTCAAATGTTTCCCATGCTCTTCCTTTGTCTTGGAATAAATTAATATGTCGTCAATGAACACAATTACGAATTTGTCCAAATAGGGCCTACACACACGATTAATTAAATCCATGAATACCGCACGTGCATTAGTCAACCCAAATGGCATAACCGTGAACTCAAAGTGTCCATAACGAGTTCTAAAAGCTGTTTTGGGAATATCCTCTTCATGCACTCTCAGCTGATGATAACCAGAACGCAGATCTATCTTTAAGAAAAATCTAGCACCCTGCAACTGGTCGAAAAGATCATCAATTCTAGGTAGATGATACCGATTCTTCACCGTTAACTTGTTCAACTCTCGATAATCAATATACATTCTAAATGAATCATCCTTCTTCTTAACGAACAAAACAGGTGCTCCCCACGGGGAATGACTAGGTCGAATAAACCCCTTACCTTGGAGCTCTTTCAACTGTGCAGCTAACTCCTGCATCTCCATAGGTGCTAACCGATACAGGGATTTCGCCACAGGTGTCGCCCCCGGTATTAATTCAATTCGAAACTCAACCTGACATATCGGTGGTAGTCCTGACAAATCCTCAGGAAAAACCCCTGGAAACTCATACACTACAGGGATATCTCTGATTTTAAGTTCTTTGGACTTCGTACTCATAAGAGTCTTCGAATCCTTCTCCACACTCTCCCCTTGCACCCGAAGTACATTGCCATTTTCCAAAGGGATACGTACTACCTTTTCATGGCAAACCACCTCAGTCTTATGCTTAGCTAACCAATTCATTCCTACTACCACATCAAAACTTCCGTGTCTGAAAGGTATTAATTCAATATTGAATGAAACACCTTCCAACACAATGACACACTCACGAATAACCTTATCCACTTCTATCTCTCTACCACTAGCTATTTCAATCAAAATACTAGGTCTAATTCACTAAACTCAACACCCAACATTGCAAATTCGATTGACACAAAACAATAATCTGCAGCCGTATCAAATAAAGTGGTAGCAAAACGACCATTCAGAGAGAATGTACCAGTGACGACGTTCGGGTCTTGGCGAGCCTCATTTGCATTCATAGTAAACGCCTTCCCCTTTGATGCATTCCTGATAAACCCTTGCCCTTGCCCTCCTTCAATGGCCAACTGAATTCCCCTTTGCTGCATTCCTGATAAACCCCTGTCCAGGCGTCTTATTAAACTTTGGACACCAATTGCGTAGATGATTAGTACTACCACACCCATAGCATGCCTTACAAATAAACCTTACGCCAACCGAGTTGATTGGAGTCGCTTGAGTAATCACCGCGCGACAGTCCTTAGCAAAGTGTCCAGATTTGCCACACCTGAAACACATACGACATGGAACGTTCTCGAGATGAAAGTAACCACACTTAGCACATCTAGGGGCATTACCAGCATATCCCCTCTTCTCATTATTACCAGGCATAGCTGTAGAAACTGCTCCTACATAACCTGCTGCCATTTCAGGATTCGTTGCTACGAACCCCTTCCATTTTCTCGCTTTCTTATTTTTACCACTAAAACCAACTGTCTTAGTAGTATCAACCTCCTCTCGCTTCTTCTCGCTTGACTTTGCAAGTGTTCCACTCCTAACCGCTTCATCTGTCAGTGCTCCAGCCTTTTGAATGTCACTTAAAAGCGTCATCGGCTCAGTAGCCTTAACCATCGCGTGAATCTGTGGAACCAACCCACGGATATACCTATCAATACGCTTCGATTCAGGAGTTACCAGATGAGGAACCATCCTAGCTAACTCATGAAACTTGTCAGTGTACCCCATATGGTTAGCTCCAACCATAGTATGATTCCACAGCTCTTCTTCCAATTTCTGCATTTCATTGCTTGGACAAACTCCTCCACCATTATGGCTTTAAAGTCCTCCCAAGTCATACCCAAAGCCGTAACTCTACCTCTAGCTTGAAGTTGCGTATTCCACCAAGTCAACGCCTTGTTATCCAAAGAACTAACCGCATACTTAACTTTTTGGCCTTCACTACATCAACTTATATCCATCACCGACTCCATTTTCTCTATCCATCGAGTGAGTGCAATCGCACCACCCTTTCCATCATATTCATTGGGCATACAAGCCATAAACTCCTTATAAGTACACCCATTATTTCCACTTCCTCCACTTCCAGAACCATCAGGATGAGCCCCACTGCCCATCTGCGCACTCAATTGAGTCACAAGCTCGGGCATTAAAGCTTCTAGCTGTTGATTAATCATTTGCTGGAAGATAGTTGCTATCCCCAATAACGGGTGTCGACTTCTTGGGCTTCTTCGGTGTTCGATAAACTCCACTCATAGGTGACTTAGTGATAGGTCATCTTGGTTTCCTTGGCGCAATTTCCTAAACACGCAGGACAATAGAACCATTAGAGACCGTTCACAAGATTCCGCAATTTCCGTAATCATACTTAACCATTTACTTCCCATCACACGGAACACCCATAACACACAACGAAAATAAACTCAATACTACCACGCATAAGCATATCACCATTGATTCAATGTAACATTGGCCATAAGTCCACATGTGTTGTGATACATTTATAATTGTGTTGGCCACCCACAATTTTAGATGTATCCTTCCACATGTGTACTCGCTTCCAATGCCACACCTAGCAATAGTAACATCTTACAACAAATAACACACAATCAATACTAACCAAATTATACTCCTATAATACACATAATATACACACCAAAATATTCAAACTTGCCCAAGCCTTACCATTAAAAACGTTGGATAAATCCCAAAATCCATAGGAATTCACATTCCAACATACAATCAACGTCAAAAATCAACAAAACAATAAAAACATTTAAAACATAACATTGAAAAGAAAGTCGCACGCTGCTCGGGTTCTATCTTAAACTTAAAACGGTGTACGTGTGATGCATAGGGATAGCACCAGGCTTTACCTCTCGAGAAGCTTACAACCCCCACCAGGCAGTGTACCTGATCGATGTAGTATAGGATAGTGACAAGTACCGGGGGATTGATCGTTCAGCTAGGAATAGTGTCGCTCGGATTAGAAAACCTAAATACTAGTTCTAGAGATGAGAGATGATTCTTTTTGTATTTTTATATTTTTTAGAAAGCAATTAAATATCTCGGGTTTGAAGGATTTGGGCGGAATTAGTTGCTAATCAACTAACCCAATACTAAGATGCAGTTAAAATAAAATACTAAAAATGAAAATAAAACTAAATTAAACTAAGGTTGTGAGCAATAAGTGGAGAAATGTGTTTACTTAGATGTCACTACTCCCTAGATATCTTTTACACGTTAATTACTTGTTATAGTTACGTGGATGACGGGTTGTATTCCTTAAAACCATTAATGGGGTGGCGTACTTACTTCCCCAATCCTATGAGTGCCTACTTCACTCCTATGTCGAGCCGGCTAAGAAGCTCCTAACATGGGATCAATAGAATTTACTCATGCATTAAATACAACCAATAAAACCTAGTACACATCGGTTCATGTTTCCTAAGACGTTCAAGCATGTTACCAATTGGAGATCTGCCAGTTTTCTTAAGCCTGACATTGAAATCATTCATCCAATACAACCATAAACAAGTAATCAACACATAATCAACATCTAGGTTTCATTAGATCTAAGCAAACACAAGATAAATCTTGCCTAGCATGGTGAAATCAAGACAAGCACAAGATATAGACAACCAACACATAGACATATTGATTGAATTAAAAGAATACTTATCTCAATAGCACATGTAAGGGTTCAAGGGCTGAAAACCCTTGAAAAAGTTGTAAAATACGTATATGGTTCGGCCTTAGGGTTTCTCCAAACTTGTCCCTCTCTAATGAATGAAAATTAGAAAACTATATATAGATATAAGAGGCTGACGGCATCAAGAACAACCTTGTGACGCCGTCATCTCGCCACCAAAATAATTCTCGAACTGCCTCGATCTACATCTGACGCCGTCATGTTATCCACTTTTGCAGGCCGTCACATATTTAACTCTTGACGCTCTACTTTGTGACGCCTTCATTTCTGTACTGGGTCGTCATGATCTTTACTCTTGACGCCGTCAGGAAAGTACTCTTGGAGCCGTCACACACTGTTCCCAGCTTGGAAAATTAAGTCTTTGGCGTTTTCTTCACTTTTATGCTCCAAAAATGTCCGAATTGCTTCCTTTTCCAGATTTCACTCCCAAAGTACCTAAAATCACAAAAGGAACGATTTTGGGCAATATTTGATCAAATAAATTCAATTCCGGGATTAAATGACTACATAAAAGTGGTTCATTTTTCGCCTCATCATATACCCTTACACTTGAGATTTGCTTGTCCTCAAGCAAATGCGCTTTTATTCTAGTCAAAATACAAGTTAGGGGTCATTTAACACTAATATAAAAGTAATTACAACAAATAATCGTACCACTAAAGACCAAAGACAAGCACGGAGGTCATACACATGCACCTCACAAATAGTGTTTAGATACTCACATCTCTCGGGTGTAATAATGTATAAATTACAATATGGAAATGGAAGATATCTCTCACTACCTGTCATAGCAAAATAGATTACCATAGGCTTGGGAAAGGATCAAACCTCCACCACATGGCGTAAGCACCTAGGATAAACTATCAAAGAGGTCTTTTAAAGGGTTGTAACGTTAGATGTAGGGATATGAAATACACGGTTTTGTTGGATATAGGCAGTCTTTACTGGAGCCGAGTTAACAATCTTGGTTAATTACATGTACAATATGGCGTTGCTAAGCCAAGACTAGACTCGACTTAAGCTAATAAATAGAAAATAACAAAAACATAAAATAAACATAGAATGAAACGGGATGGTAGTCCGTATGTTTTTTCTCTTTTCTTTTTCTATTTTTTTTTTTCTTTTTCTTAATTTTTTTCGATTTTTTTTTTTTTTTTTTTTTTTTTTTTTTTTTTTTTTTGCATACACTCTTACCCTACCATCCAAAATAATACATCATAGAGAATGAAAATTCCCCTTACACTTGAATTTTTACATACTTTACAATAAACTAATCTAATGACTCGAATTAAGAAAATCAGAACACTTGGAGCAGTTTTAAGATTAACGTACATATGGGGGTAATAAATGATGTTCTTCCCCATTACTCCATAAATAAGTACTTTACCCATGAGTCTCAATCGTCCCAAAACAATATGTACAAAGATATTATTCGACTTAGCAACCATGTAATCAATTAGATAGTTAACTTAGGGTTTAACAAATAACAATAATGCACTAAAAATGAGCGCATACGCGGAAGGCTAAGGCGATTTGGGTATATATTTAAGTGGGGTGTAACAAATTCTTCCTTTAAGTAAGATGCTTAAAGTTAGAAACGAAAAGATAGGCTCGGAGGGGTGTACTAGGGGTTTCATGTATTAAAATGAGTACAACGCTAAGGGTGTGGGAAAAATTAGTTGACTTAACTAGCCAAGTAATATGACTTAAATGGTCAAGTAATTATGATACAGGTTTAACACAAGGGTGATCCTAATGCCTCTTATCATGTAGTAAATCCTACTACACGAATGTAGTCTCACTAGCGGTCTCGGGATGCATCACTAACGCAAGTTCTAGAATCTAAATGCTACCGGTACACTCATAAGCACTAATAGTAAATGCTTTTCCTATCAAATATAAAGGCGAACCTCACATATTTTGGTGGAAAATTTTTCTGAAAGTATGGTTATGTGCTAGTCATACAATCTCCTATCCATAAGACGCTTGCTATGGCTAAAGTTTCACTCCTAAATGTTGTAAAAAATTTTAAATTTGGCGCTAAAATTGCACTAACAAGTATTTCTTATAGTTTCATTACACATCTACCATTAAACAAAACAAACTCAAGCGAAAGTGTATTTGTAAGGTATCATCATTTTACCCTCCCCTTACACTTAAGATGAACATTGTCCCCAATGTTCAGGTAAAGAATGTAAAAGTGTAATAAGTAAAACAAATGAAATCAAATACTCCCCTGATTCGCTCGGTATGGATAATAAGGTGGCCAGGTTAAATCTTCCTCCAAGAAAATGAACAATCAAAGCATCCCTTCCAGAAAAATAAATCATCTTCTTGTCATACATAACCTGTAAATCCTGAGAAAACAAACAAAGCAACCTCGCATAAAATCGGCGGCAACCTACATAAGTTACTAAATCCTAGAAAACAAAATAAGATATAATGCTTGTGGAATGAAGTTTGCAGATTTCCTGGAGATTATAAAACTTAATAATTCAACAAAAACTTTAAGACTCCGTTAGAAAAACAAAACTGGTAAAATTTCCAGATTTTTACACATGATGCCGTCAAGAGTAAACTCGTGACGCCGTCAGAAGTGACCTGCACAAATCCTTATGTTAAGTTTCCGGAAAACTTCAGGAAAAACTTGGTTCTACTTCCTGGAAAATCCTGCAAAACTTCATTATGACTCGATACAAGCATTTGACTCTAACAAATAGGAATATACATGTTCACTTAATATTGTGGAGAATCATGATAGGTTTGTTTCTTAAAAACATATTTGGGGTTTCCCTTACACTTATCTTTTGCAAAAATACCTTTAGGTGGAGTTAAGACTAGGCCAAAACAACAAAGTAAAGTATTTCCACTTTTTAGTTTAGAAACATGATCTACCAACAATAAAAATAAAGCATGCATACGGAAGCAAATAACAAACAAACAAAATAAAATCACACAAAGCATGGGTTGCCTCCCAAGAAGCGCTTTTCTTTATTTACGAGTCTTGTAGCTAGACTCAAGGTCATGGGTTACTACGTGACCTCATCGTTGGTTTCACTCTCTGATTGTAAATGATCTTTGTAGAAACCAATCACCTTTTTCTCAATCGCTCCTATAATCCTATGGGCAAATTCCTTATCGACTTTATACCTTGGTCCTAGAGCCAAACAATCTTTGTAGAAAAGACTCATCCTTTCCCATACATAATCCATGCCCTTTTTCTTATCCTCTTCATTGATGTCCTCAAAAGCACCAACGTTATCTTTATCAAATGGGGATATAAAGTGAAATTCTTTCATTCTATTAGGCATCCTATAAGTGATTCTATCGGTGTTACTTGCAAATCGGATTGTCCCTTCTATCTCATCATATTCTAACTTGGACTCCTCAACAAACGGTTTACCAAACACAACATTGGACAATCGATAATCAATAACATTAGCAAGATCTTCCACAATCATAAAGTCGGTGACAAAAGTGAAATTCCCAACAAAGACATGTAGACCTTTAACTCTCCCGACAAAGTTACAAACTCCACCGGGGTATTTGGGATCTCTTCTAGGTTCAAGTCTTGTTTTCACTATATCATTATAAACACTTGAGGACATAATGTTGATTGGGGATTTGAAGTCAATGTAAGCGTTGTCAACGTGTCTATACCCAATCATACATGGTTTCTTAACATACTTAGGATCGCCTCTCTTTATCTTAGGTTCGATTCTAGTAAAAGGAGATCAAGGGTCATCAATAAGATTATTATAATATGCAATCTCCTCCTTAGTGGGGTATAGATTAAAGTAATCATTTAGCTTCGGATCTATTTCCCCCTCTTCTAGTTCCTCAATAGCATTCACAAAATCATTAGGCCCTAGGTCCTCATTTGAATACAAGGCGGTCGCTAGGTCACTAAATGCATGGTCGAGCTCAACCTTAATCAACCTATTAAGCTCCCTAAGTTCCCTAATATCACTCTCAATTTGTTCACGTAACACAGCCACTTCTCTAGGGGAAAGGGGTGGATTCGCGTTTTTCATAATGGTCAACGGAATAGTCAATGAATCTAATTTCCAAACAAAAGCACGAAGAAAAAGATAGACTAAAGAGAACCTAAAAATAAAAATAAAATCTTACTAGAAAGGAATCTAGCAAGTAGACCTAATAAAAAGAGATTCTAACCTAGACAATAACTATTCCCCGGGCTGCGGCGCCAAAAACTTGATGCGTAGGGATTGCACCAGGCTTTACCTCTCGAGGGATCTCGAGAAGCTTACAACCCCCACCAGGCAGTGTACCTGATCGATGTAGTATAGTATAATGACAAGTACCGGGGGATTGATCGTTCAGCTAGGAATAGTGTCGCTAGGATTAGAAAACCTAAATACTAGTTCTAGAGATGAGAGATGATTCTTTTTGTATTTTTATATTTTTTTGAAAGCAATTAAATATCTCGGGTTTGAAGGATTTGGGCGGAATTAGTTGCTAATCAACTAACCCAATACTAAGATGCAGTCAAAATAAAATACTAAAAATGAAAATAAAACTAAATTAAACTAAGGTTGTAAGCAATAAGCGAAGAAATGTGTTTACTTAGATTTCACTACTCCTTAGATATCTTTTACACATTAATTACTTGTTATAGCTGTGTGGATGATGGATTGTATTCCTTAATACCATTCATGGGGTGGCGTACTTACTTCCCCAATCCTATGAGTGCCTACTTCACTCCTATGTCGAGCCGGCTAAGAAGCTCCTAACATGGGTTCATTAGAATTTACTCATGCATTAAATACAACCAATAAAACCTAGTACACATCGGTTCATGTTTCCTAAGACGTTCAAGCATGTTACCAATTGGAGATCTGCCAGTTTTCTTAAGCCTAAAATTGAAATCATTCATCCAATACAACCATAAACAAGTAATCAACACATAATCAACATCCAGGTTTCATTAGATCTAAGCAAACACAAGATAAATCTAGCCTAGCATGGTGGAATCAAGACAAGCACAAGATATAGACAACCAACACATAGACATATTGATTGAATTAAAAGAATACTTATCTCAATAGCACATGTAAGGGTTCAAGGGCTGAAAACCCTTGAAAAAGCTGTAAAATACGTATATGGTTCGGCCTTAGGGTTTCTCCAAACTTGTCCCTCTCTAATGAATGAAAATTAGAAAACTATATATAGATGTAAGAGGCTGACGGCGTCAAGAACAACCTTGTGACGCCGTCATCTCGCCGCCAAAATAATTCTCGGACTGCCTTGATCTACATCTGACGCCGTCATGTTATCCACTTTTGCAGGCCGTCACATATTTAACTCTTGACGCTCTACTTTGTGACGCCTTCATTTCTGTACTGGGTTGTCATGATCTTTACTCTTGACGCCGTCAGGAAAGTACTCTTGACGCCGTCACACACTGTTCCCAGTTTGGAAAATTAAGTCTTTGGCGTTTTCTTCACTTTTATGCTCCAAAAATGTCCAAATTGCTTCCTTTTCCAGATTTCACTCCCAAAGTACCTAAAATCACAAAAGGAACGATTTAGGGCAATATTTGATCAAATAAATTCAATTCCGGGCTTAAATGACCCCCTAAAAGTGGTTCATTTTTCGCCTCATCAACGCGCAGTGGACTCCAAATTCGAATCCACTTCCTCCTCCTCACTCAACCATCCATTCCTATTCCCCTGAATCTGTGGTAGAGGATGTCTTGCAAAATCATCTCTACGATTGCTTAACTCTTCATCCACCCGATCCACAAAATCATACAAACCTCAGGGTCTAGCGCAAACTACCCCGTTATCTTCTAAAAACTGAGGACACCTACCCGGGTACTTGGTGGTGAAGCCTTCTTTATCCGCTACCTTCGTCTCATACTTCTTCACCATTTCCCCATTCACATTCTCTAGCGTCAGCTTCTCTTCAATCACACATGGTAACATGCTAGCAGGGACCAACATCCTTCTGTTGGTTCTCTTCATCTTACCAACTCTCTTACATCCCGTAGCCACTACTGTGGTCCACCGTAGTGTCTTTCACGCAGGAGGTGCCATGCTATAAATGACACACACACGATTCTAAGTACAGGGTTCGATAGACGTCCAAAAACTCGATAAAATAACTCATAAGTTAGGAAAAATAGACATGTAAAGTATTATACTTACACATAGGTCCTAAATGCAACTATATGAGGGACTCCTAAGTTTTAGTCTAGGTTCAACCACCTAATTCTCTATAATCAAGGCTCTGATACCAATCTGTCACACCTCGCCATGGCGGAAACGCGAGAGTGTAACTTCATGGATATCATCACAACACCTGGTGTCTATATAGAGAACAACTACATGCACATAAATAGAGCAAAGTACGAACACAAAGTGTTGTGATACGTGGGGATCACACCCCTCGCAACAGGTTTTACCTCTCAAGGGATCTGGAGAAGCTTACAACCCCCACCAGGCAGTGTACCCGATCGTTGTAGTATAGTATAGTGACAAGTACCGGGGGATTGATCGTTCAACTCAGGAATAGTGTCGCTAGGATTAGAAAGCCTAATAAACTAGGTCTAGAGGTGAGGGATGATTCTTTTTGTATTTTTATATTTTATGGAAAGTAAATAAAATCTCGGGTTTTGGAAGAGTGGGCGGAATTAGTTGCTAGCTAACTAACCCAATTAATCTAAGATGCAATCAAAATAAAATAACAGAAATGAAAATTAAGCTAATTATACTAGTGGTGGAAACAATAATGAGGAAAGTTGTGTTTACTTAGGTTTCATTACTCCCTAGATGTCTTTTACAGGTTGATAGCTTGTTACAATTGCATGGATGATGAGTCATATTCCTTAATAATAGTCGTAGGGCCATGTACAATATTCCCTAACTCTATAGGATCCTACTTCACTCCTATGTCGAGCCATTAGAAACTCCAAACATGGGGCCATTAGAATTCTCCTGCGCATTAAATACAACCAAAAAGCGTAGTACACCTCCAATCATGTTTCTTAAGACATTCAAGCAAGTTACAAATGGAAGTCTGCCAGTTTCCTTAAGCCTAACATCAAATACAATCATCTGTAACAACTATAAACAAACAATCAACCCATAATTAACATCTAGGTTTCACTACATCTAAGAAAACACAAGAGAAATCTAGCCTAGCATGTTAAATATAGACAAGCGTAAGATATAATCAAACAACACATAGACATATTGAATGATTTGAAAGAGTACTTATCTTTAATTGAACATGAAAGATTCAAGGGGTTGAAACCCTTGAAAAGCTGATAAAATTCGGACTAGGGTTTATTCCCTCAAAGTTGCACACTAATGAATGAAATTTGGAAAACTGTATATAGATTACATAGCATGACGGCGTCATGTATTGGATTGTGACGCCGTCAACTCGTCGCCATAATAAAATCGTATTGCCTAGATCTACTTGTGATGTCGTCATGCGTAGAATTACTCTGGGCCGTCACTAGTAACTGGACCATGACGGCCTTGGGTGACGCCGTCATCTCCTATGCTTAAAAACTCTCTGGATTGTCACGTGTATTTTCCACATCACCTCTTTTGTAACTCTTGACGCCATCATGTGGAGAGTCTTGACACCGTCAGGTATTGTTCCCAACAAGGAAAATTGAGACTTTGTCGTTTTCTTCACTTTTATGCTCCCAAAACGTCCAAAATGCTTCCTTTTCCAGATTTCTCTCCAAAAGTACCTAAAATGACGAACGGAACGAGTTAGGGCAATATTTGATCAAATAATCTCGAATTCGGGCTTAAATGACCCCTTAAAAGTGGTTCACTTTTCGCCTCATCAAATACCCTTACACTTGATATTTCCTTGTCCTCAAGCAAATGCGCTTTTATTCTAGTCAAAATACAAATTAAGGGTCATTTAACACTAATATAAAAGTAATTACAACAAATAATCGTTCCACTAAAAACCAAAGACAAGCATGGAGGTCATACACTAGCACCTCACAAATAGTGTTTAGATACTCTCATCTCTCGGGTGTAATAAAGTATATATCACAATAAGGAAATGGAAAACATCTCTCACTACCTGTCATAGGAAAATAGATTACCATAGGCTTGGGAAAGGATCAAACCTCCACCACTTGGCGTAAGCACATAGGATAAACTATCAAAGAGTTCTTTCAAAGGGTTATAACGTTAGGTGTAGGGATATGGAAAAACACGGTTTTGTTGGATAAAGGCAATATTTACTGGTGCCGAGTTAATCATCTTGGTTAATTACATGTACAATATGGCGTTGCTAAATCAAGACAAGACTTGGCTTAAGCTAATGAATCAAAAATAACAAAAACATAAAATAAACATAGAATGAAACGGGATGGTAGTCCGTATGTTTTTTTTTATTTTTTTTTTTATTTTTTTTTTTTTTTTTGCATACATTCTTACCCTACCATCCAAAATTATACATCATAGGGGATGTACATTCCCCTTACACTTGAATTTTTACATACTTTACAATAAACTAATCTAATGACTCGAATTAAGATAATCAAAACACTTGGAGTACTTTTAAGACTATCACGCATACGGGGTAATATATGATGTTCTTCCCCATTAATCCATAACACAAGTACTTTAACCATGAGTCCCAATCATCCCAAAACAATATGTACAAGATATGACTCGACTTAGCAACTATGTAATCAATTAGATAATTAACTAACGGTTTAAACAAATAACAATAATGCACTAAAGATGAGTGCATACACGGAAGGCTAAGGCGATTTGGTTGCCCTTTTGGGTGGGTTGTAACAAATTCTTCCTTTAAGTAAGATGCTTAAAGTTAGAAACGAAAAGATAGGCTTGGAGAGGTGTACTAGGGGTTTCATGTATTAAAAATGAGTACAACGCTAAGGTGTGGGAAAAATTAATTGACTTTACTAGCCAAGTAATATGACTTAAATGGTCAAGTAATTATGATACGGGTTTAACACAAGGGTGATCCTAATGCCTCTTATCATGTAGTAAATCCTACTACACGAATGTAGTCTCACTAGCGGTCTCGGGATGCATCACTAACGCAAGTTCTAGAATCTAAGTGCTACCGGTACACTCATAAGCACCAATAATGAATGTTTTTCCTATCAAATCTAAAGGCGAACCTCACATATTTGGGTGGAAAATTTTTTTGAATGGTACGATTTTGTGCTAGTCATACAACTCCTATCCATGAGACGCTTGTTAAGGCTAAAGTTTCACTCCTAAATGTTGTAATAAAATTTAAATTTGGTGCTAAAATTACACTAACATGTATTTCTCATAGTTTTATTAAACACCTACCATCAAACAAACAAACTCAAGTGCAATTGTATCCTATAAAGTATCATCATTTACCCTCCCCTTACACTTAGGATGAACATTGTCCCCAATGTTCAATTAAAGAATGTAAAAGTAGAATAGGTAAAAGAATGAAAGCAAATACTCGCTTGATTTGTTCGGTGTGGATAGTGTGTCAACCAGGTTAGATCTTCCTCCAAGAAAATGAACCTTCAAAGCTTCCCTTCTAGAAATATAAATCATCTTCTTGTCATATATAACCTGTTAAACCTGAGAAAACAAACAAGGCAACCTCGCATAAAATCAAAGGCAATCTATATATACTAACAAATCCTAGAAAGCAAATTAAGATATAATGCTTGTAGAATGAATGTTTGCAGATTTCCTGGAGTTTATAAAACTAAAGAATTAAGAAAAACTTTAAGACTCCGTTAGAAAAACAAAACTCGCAAAATTTCCAAGATTTTACACATGACGCCGTCAGGTGTTAACTCCTAACGCCGTCAAAAGTAACATACAGAAATCTTTACGTTAAGTTTTTGGAAAATTTCTGGGAAAACTTATGTCCAACTTCCTGGAAAATCCTGCAAAACATCATTATGACTCGATACAAGCATTTGACTCTAACAAATACTAATACACATGTCCATTTAATATTGTGGCGAATCAAGATCAATTTCATTCTTAGAAACAAATTTGGGGTTTCCCCTTACACTTAACTTTTGCAAAATACCTTTATATGAAGTTAAGACGAAGTTAAACAACAAAATAAAGCATTTTCACAATTTTAGTTTGAAACATGATCTACCAACAATAAAAATAAAGCATGCATACGGAAGCAAATAACAATCAAATAAATATAAAATCACACAAAACATGGGTTGCCTCCCAAGAAGCGCTTTTCTTTATTTACGAGTCTTGTAGCTAGACTCAAGGTCATAGGTTATCCTATATGTGTGAGCTCCTCGTTGAGGACATCTTTAGGATCAAGCTTGGGTTTCAACTTCCTATCGGTTTTCTTGGTACGGTATGACCTCTCAAACTTTTCTCCATCCGGATCATATAAAATCATCTTCATATGCCATGATCCGTCACCTTCCTTAGGTGGCTTGTCCCACTTCCATTTACACTTATCCCCTTCCCTTTTCCATTTGTTCATCTCTAGGTTAATAGGCATTACGCTTAAGAACTCAATCATTTTCCTAAAGACTAGGGGATCCTCAAAAAGGTCTAGTTCCTCATCTCTAGCTATGAGTTGTTCCACCGAATGTGTTTTATCGATGAAATCTTTTTCTAGATAAAATGGGTGTTGAGGACCTATAAAGTTTCTTTCTATCCAAGGCCCATATCTAGATGGTCTCCTATTCATCTGTACCCAATGTTGTGTCGGTTCGTCCTCACAATCGTAGCTATGCTTCTTAACATCATAAAACGACCAAGTCTCACCCTCTCCTACCGCTATCTTAGACTCCTTACAATCTATCATGGCACTAGCGGTTGCTAAAAATCCTCTTCCTACTAACAATGGCATGTAGTATCACTAACCATATCTAGGACGTGAAAATCCGCTAAAATAGTTAACTTTCCTACGTGAACAACTACATCCTTGATCATTCCAACCGGGTGGGCAATACTTCCATCGCTAGACCAATTAGTACTTCTGTCTCCTCTAACTTTCCTAGCTTAAGAGTGGTGAAAAGGGATAAGGAAATCAAGTTGAGGCTTGATCCTAAGTCGGCTAGTGTGTCAAAAGCTTCGGATTTTCCTATCTTACAAGGCAAAATAAATATAGCCGGATCATCAAGCTTCTTAGGCAACTTTTTTTGAACGAAGGCGGTCCCATTTTTACCCAATTTAAATTTCTCATATTTTTCTAGTAGGGCACTATAGTAGGGAGCACGGGCTAAGACATCAATGACGGGGCGTTAGAGGTGGAGCTCCTTGAATTCATCATTAAGGTCTTGTGTAGGAGGTGTTTCAACTATGTTATTGACTGGTTTGATATCAGATGTTTTATTCAATTGGTCCTTTTGAAGAATTTGGGTTTGCTTGAAACACGTGCTCATTGCTTTGACCGAATAGTATTGTGGACAAGAAGTCGGTGACGAAACCAATGATATGGCATTAACATTTAGTTTCGGGTTCTTGACCGTGTCGCTTGGGAGTGCTCCCATTTCTCGGTCATTGAGAACTTTCAACAATGTGTCTATTTTAGTGGTCATCTCGCTTTGCTTTTGTTTGAAATCGGCTTCAAACTTAGATATGCGAGCTTCTTGACATGCCATAAACTTGGACATCAACCCTTCAAAATTGTTGGTACTACCATAGTTATTGGAAGGATTGTTGTTGAAAGTACGGTTAGAGGGTGGACCGTTGGGTTGGTGACGATTAGATGGATTGGAAGAATTGTTTTGGGACATGTTTTGGTTTTATTTCCACCTAAGGTTCGGGTGACTTTTCCAAGAAGGATTGTATGAATCACCGTAAGGGTTTGGCTCGGGTTTGAAAGTGTACCACTTATCTACCGCTTCGTCGGTACGCGAGGATGCGTAATCCGCAAAAGCTTGTCCGGGGAGTTCCACGCAATCACGAGTGTCATGGGGACTACTAGATAATTCGCAAGAAGAAGTGATTTTGTTCACTTGGCTTGAAGGCTTAGGAGCTTCGTAGGATTTCATGATAAACTTGACTTGGTCCTCAAGTTCCATGATCCTACGGTCGGGAGTACTAGAATTGTTCGAAGGCAAAGATATTGCCTTGACCGTTTTGTTCAAATCACAGGGATCATTCCAACTTTCGTTGTCATAGAGAGCAAGATCTTCTATGAGTTCCCATGATTCTTCCACACTTAGATCACGTAGCTTGCCACCGGCCGATTGGTCAATGGTTCGCCTTGCAGAGAGATTGATATGGTCATAGAAGATTTGGACTTGGAGCCAAAGATCTATGCCATGATGAGGGACTTTTTGGAGTAAGTCCTTGAAACGAGTCTATGCTTCATATAGAGTTTCACCTTGACGTTGTTGAAACATCAAGATATCATTTCTAAGCTTGGTAGTTCTCCTCGGTGGGAAAAATTGAGCAAGGAAACGAGTGGTGAGATCATCCCATGAGGTGATGGATCCCGCAGGTAAACGTTCAAGCCATTGACTAGCTTGATCACGTAGAGAGAATTGGAATAGGCGTAATCGGGTTGACTCTCTAGTTGTAACATCAAGGTCTATGGAATCTATGATTTTAAGGAAATCCTTGAGATGTTGATTAGGATCTTCGGAACGAAGTCCATTGAAGGCACATCCGCTTTGCACGAACCAGATGGTGTCGGATCGCAAGGGGGGACACATTGGCTCCTTGAGTGAGCTCAATAGTGTTTCGATAGCCTTGGTGGCTAGGACGGGAGTACTCTCCTAAGGTTCGGGGCCTAAGAGGTCGGTTTGCTAGTGGTGGGTTTTGTGGGTGGTTTTGTTGTGGTGAGTTGATGGGTTCAAAGAGGTTACCACCTTCCATGATGTCGGATGGTAAAGGTTACGAACAAAGACACGAAGAAATAATATAGACTAAAGAAAACCTAAAAATAAAAATAAAATCTAACTAGAAAGGAATCTAGCAAGTAGACCTAATAAAAAGAAATCCTAACCTAGACAATAACTATTCCCCGGGCTGCGGCGCCAAAAACTTGATACGTGGGGATTGCACCAGGCTTTACCTCTCAAGGGATCTCGAGAAGCTTACAACCCCCACCAGGCAGTGTACCTGATCATTGTAGTATAGTATAGTGACAAGTACCGGGGGATTGATCGTTCAACTCAGGAATAGTGTCGCTAGGATTAGAAAGCCTAATAAACTAGGTCTAGAGGTGAGGGATGATTCTTTTTGTATTTTTATATTTTATGGAAAGCAAATAAAATCTCAGGTTTTGGAAGAGTGGGCGGAATTAGTTACTAGCCAACTAACCCAATTAATCTAAGATGCAATCAAAATAAAATAACAGAAATGAAAATTAAGCTAATTATACTAGTGGTGGAAACAATAATGAGGAAAGTTGTGTTTACATAGGTTTCTGATGAGGCAAAAAATGAACCACTTTTAGGGGGTCATTTAAGCCCGGAATTGAATTTATTTGATCAAATATTGCCCTAAATCGTTCCTTTTGTGATTTTAGGTACTTTGGGAGAGAAATCTGGAAAAGAAAGCAATTCGGACGTTTTTGGAGCATAAAAGTGAAGAAAACGCCAAAGTCTTAATTTTCCTTGCTGGGAACAGTGGGTGACGGCGTCAAGAAGAAAATTCTGACGGCGTCAAGAGTAATTTCCATGACGACCCAGTACAGAATTGACGGCGTCACAAGGTAGGGCGTCAAGAGTAAAATGCATGATGGCCTGGAAACACATAACACATGACGGCGTCAAAAGTAGATCAAGGCAGTCCGAGAAGTATTTTGGCGGCGAGATGACGGCGTCACAAATTTGTTCTTGACGCCGTCAAAGCCTATTTCCTATATATAGTTTTCTAATTTTCACACATAAAGAGAGAAGTTTTGGAGAAACCCTAAGGCCGAATTTAGTACGAATTTTACAGGTTTTTCAAGGGTTCTCAGCCTTTGAACCCTTTCATGTGTAATTGAGATAAGTATTCTTTTAATTCAATCAGTATGTCTATGTGTTGGTTGTCTATATCTTGTTCTTGTCTTAATTCCATCATGCTAGGCTAGATCTATCTTGTGTTTGCTTGGATCTAATGAAACCTAGATGTTAATTATGTGTTGATTACTTGTTTATGGTTGTATTGGATGAATGATTTCGATGTTAGGCTTAAGAAAACTGGCAGATCTCCATATGGTAACATGCTTGAACGTCTTAGGAAACATGAACTGACGTGCACTAGGTTTTATTGGTTGTATTTAATGCATGAGTAAATTCTAATGATCCCATGTTAGGAGCTTCTTAGCCGGCTCGACATAGGAGTAAAGTAGGCACTCATAGGATTGGGGAATTAAGTGCGCCACCCCATGAATGGTATTAAGGAATACAATCCGTCATCCACGCAACTATAACAAGTAATTAACATGTAAAAGATATCTAGGGAGTAGTAAAATCTAAGTAAACACATTTTCTCCACTTATTGCTCACAAACCTTAGTATAATTTAGTTTATTTTCATTTTAATATTTTTTTTGATTGCATCTTTAGTAGTGGGTTAGTTGACTAGCAACTAATTCCGCCCAAATCCTTCAAACCCGAGATTTTTACTTGCTTTCTAAAAAATATAAAAATACAAAAATAATCATCCCTCATCTTTAGAACTAGTATTTAGGTTTTCTAATCCTAGCGACACTATTCCTAGCTGAACGATCAATCCCCCGGTACTTGTCACTATACTATACTACAACGATCAGGTACACTGCCTGGTGGGGGTTGTAAGCTTCTCAAGATCCCTTGAGAGGTAAAGCCTGGTGCGATTCCCACGTATCAAGTTTTTGGCGCCGTTGCCGGGGAATAGTTATTGTCTAGGTTAGAATATTTTTTTATTAGGTCTACTTGCTAGATTCCTTTCTAGTAAGATTTTATTTTTATTTTTTTAGGTTTTCTTTAGTCTATCTTATTTCTTTGTGTCCTTTTTTCGTAAACTATTTCGATGGATAACAATAACATTGATCGTTTGATTCCTGTTATTCGTGTTTTTCGTCGTAGGATTTTCCAAATGCCCGCCCCACTCCCTTTAGTGGAGAATGAGAACCCACCAAACCTCTCGCCCAACCACCACTTTGACAATAATTCTGAGTTAGAGGAGTCTGATCATGATGATGACCGTAGGGCTAGCCCCTTTTACTATTCAGACTCCGACGAGGATCTTGATGATGGTGATGTGATTAATGAGGATAGAATGGAAGAGGAAATAAACCCTCTTAGGTATGTCGACCCTAGAACTAGGATTGAGTGTGATAGTTCATTTAACATGCAATTTCCTTGTAAGATCGGATTTAAGAGCTTTAACGCCTATCTTAACTCATCTCTTCCAATGAACGTAATCTCGCGTAATGAATACAATAAAATCATGGTAGATGAGTTAGAATACAAAGGAGAAAACATTATTGCTAGGGCAATACCATTGCATGTGTTTGTAGGAAGCTTGGTTTATCTTGTTGAGTTCATGGTTATGGAGAATCTAGGAGAGTTTATTGATAATAAGTTGACCCAAGTTGTGTTTGGAAAACCTTTCAAACAGTTGACCAACCTTGATGAAAAACTCATAGAAGGGTTAATTACATTCTCGGATGGGGAAGAAGATTTTGTCTATCAAATGCCCCGCACACACTCTAGGTTCAAGGATTTTTCCATGGAAAAGTGTAGTAGGTATCCGCCCATAGAGATGCTAAGTGAGAATGATAAGAAAAAAGGACTTAAGTATACTCATGAAAAGAATAAAAGATACTATCGCGGATGCTTAGAGTTAGGAGATGATTATAAGAAAGATGAGGCGACTATTAGATGGCTCACACTTGGTTATGTGAGCATAAGCGATACACGTTAACCCATGACCTTGAGTCTAGCTACAAGACTCGTAAATAAAGAAAAGCGCTTCTTGGGAGGCAACCCATGTTTTGTGTGATTTTATTTTTTTTGTTTGTTATTTGCTTCAGTATGCATGCATTATTTTTATTGTTGGTTAATCATGTTTCTCAATTAAATAGTGGAAATACTTTACTTTGTTGTTTTGGCCTAGTCTTAACTCCACCTAAAGGTATTTTTGCAAAAGATAAGTGTAAGGGGAAACCCCAAATATGTTTTTAAGAAACAAACCGATCATGATTCTCCACAATATTAAGTGAACATGTATATTCGTATTTGTTAGAGTCAAATGCTTGTAATCATCAAAAAGGGGGAGATTGTTGACATAAATAATGTCTTAAAACATTGTTAGCATATTAACAATGTCTCTATGTTTTGATAATTACAAAGCATAAACTCATTAATCTAAAACTTATGACCTAAACAAGTTTTAGTGCTTAATATTTGTCTTTGCTTCCATATCACTTAAGGCATGAATAAACAAAGGGTTTATTACATTTCATGATCAAAGGAAATTTTTCTAATCACTAGAATTTTTATAAAATGTATTAAACATCTTATATCTTTTACAAAATTACTTTTGGAATTAAAAGAATATGTTTAATTCATTATAAATATATGATTTTAAATTTCCAACCAAAAATGGCAAATTTTATCCAGAAAAATATTCCCCACTAAAAGACAAGAAAAACTAACGTTCTGAAGGGGCGGCCTCCTTAATTCCTTAGGCGGCCCCCTTAATCATTAAGAGGACTGGCCACTAATTAAGGGGACCGGCCACGCTCCAGAATAGTATTTTTCTCCCCTATAAATACTGGTTCTCTCCTCAGAATTTTCTTACCTTTTGCACTTCTAAACTTCCAGATCTAGATCCAATTCTCTATTCTCTTATCCTTTGATCATAAGTGTATAATTCTTTGTTTCAAAGTGATCCAACCTTCATCCTCTCAAGTGCAAGAGAAGAATAATTCTATCCCTCAAGACAAGAAGTATTACAACTTGTTATGATCTCCACATCCAAGTTGTTGGTCCATCATCAAAGATCATTTACATTATTCTTTGCTAAGTTGTGAATATTTGATTGTAGATAGTTGTGCTAGATATAGATTGTGTGATTAGTTAGTAGCTTGGTGTGAAAAAGTTAGGAACTAGATTGGTGTGAAGAAGATAGGTGTGGAGTAGTTAGTTGTGAAGTAGATTGATTTGAAGAAGTTGTGTATAAGTTGTGACTTAGGTGTGACGAAGTTGTGGGGTGAAAAGTGGTGTGTAAATTGGTGTGTACGGTTTTCTCCGCCATAAGGGAGCTTGTTGATATAGTGAAGAAAACTCTCGAGTTAGGTGCTCGGGGAGTGGAGTAGGGCAAGGAAGGTGTCCTTGTAGCCGAACCACTATAAATCTCTTGTCTCGCGGTTCGATCTTTCCATCTCTTACTTATTTCATTACTTATCATTGTTATACATTGTGTAGTATTATTTATTTATATTGTACAAGACTTGAGATCACATATTATCGAATCTAAGTTTTCAAAAGCTAAGTAAACTCTAAAACTATCTTTTATAACGAATTAAAAAGACGTAAAACTATTCAACCCCCCTTCTAGTTTTCCACATACCGGTAGCAGTTAGATTCTAGAACTTGCGTTAGTGATGCATCCCGAGACCGCTAGTGAGACTACATTCGTGTAGTAGGATTTACTACATGATAAGAGGCATTAGGATCACCCTTGTGTTAAACCTGTATCATAATTACTTGACCATTTAAGTCATATTACTTGGCTAGTTAAGTCAACTAATTTTTCCCACACCCTTAGCGTTGTACTCATTTTTAGTACACGAAACCCCTAGTACACCCCTCCAAGCCTATCTTTTCGTTTCTAACTTTAAGCATCTTACTTAAAGGAAGAATTTGTTACACCCCACTTAAATGTACAACCAAATCGCCTTTGCCTTCCGTGTATGCACTCATTTTTAGTGCATTATTGTTATTTGTTAAACCCTAAGTTAACTTTCTAATTGATTACATGGTTGCTAAGTCGAGTCATATCCTTGTACATATTGTTTTGGGACGATTGGGACTCATGGGTAAAGTACTTATTTTATGGAGTAATGGGGAAGAACATCATTTATTACCCCCATATGTGCGTTAATCTTAAAAGTGCTCCAAGTGTTTTGATTTTCTTAATTCGAGTCATTAGTTTAGTTATTGTAAAGTATGTAAAAATTCAAGTGTAAGGGGAATGTTCATTCCCTATGATGTATTATTTTGGATGGTAGACCAAGAGTGTATGCAAAAAAGAAAAAAAAAAAAAAAAAAAAAAAAAAAAAAAAAAAAAAAAAATCGAAAAAACAAGATAAAGAAAAAGAAAAAAAATATATAAAAAGAAAAGAGAAAAAAAAAACATACGGACTACCAACCCGTTTCATTCTATGTTCATTTTATGTTTTTGTTATTTTTCATTTATTAGCTTAAGTCGAGTCTAGTCTTGGCTTAGCAACGCCACATTGTACATGTAATTAACCAAGATTGTTAAATCGCCACCAGTAAAACTTCCTTTATCCAACAAAACCGTGTATTTCATATCCCTACACCTAACGTTACAACCCTTTAAAAGACCTCTTTGATAGTTTATCCTAGGTGCTTACGCCTTGTGGTGGAGGTTTGATCCTTTCCCAAGCCTATGGTAATCTATTTTGCTATGACAGGTAGTGAGAGATATCTTCCGTTTCCATATTGTAATTTATACTTTATTACACCTGAGAGATGTGAGTATCTAAACACTATTTGTGAGGTGCTAGTGTATGACCTCCGTGCTTGTCTTTGGTCTTTAGTGGAACGATTATTTGTTGTAATTACTTTTATATTAGTGTTAAATGACCCCTAACTTGTATTTTGACTAGAATAAAAGCGCATTTGCTTGAGGACAAGCAAATCTCAAGTGTAAGGGTATATGATGAGGCGAAAAATGAACCACTTTTAGGGGGTCATTTAAGCCCAGAATTGAATTTATTTGATCAAATATTGTCCTACATCGTTCCTTTTGTGATTTTAGGTACTTTGGGAGACAAATCTGGAAAAGGAAGCAATTCGGACGTTTTTGGAGCATAAAAGTGAAGAAAACGCCAAAGTCTTAATTTTCCTTGCTGGGAACAGTAGGTGACGGTGTCAAGAAGAAAATTCTGACGGCGTCAAGAGTAATTTCCATGACGACCCTGTACAGAATTGACGGCGTCACAAGGTAGGGCGTCAAGAGTAAAATGCATGACGGCCTGGAAACACATAACACATGACGGCGTCAAAAGTAGATCAAGGCAGTCCGAGAAGTATTTTGGCGGCGAGATGACGGCGTCACAAATTTGTTCTTGACGCCGTCAGACCCTATTTCCTATATATAGTTTTCTAATTTTCACACATAAAGAGAGAAGTTTTGGAGAAACCCTAAGGCCGAATTTAGTACGAATTTTACAGGTTTTTCAAGGGTTCTCAGCCCTTGAACCCTAAAACTCAACTTTTCTAAAAGGGCTAACCTTAATATCACTTTTTCACCCACAATTCACTATCAAACCTTTACCCAAATTCTGTCCCGGTTTAACAGCTTTGAAACCTTATCAAAGAAAAATCAAAAGACTAACTTCCTTACCTTGAAATCAATCGTGGAAGGACTTTTTGGAAAGCTCTTTCATTAAACTTCAATTTAGACCTAAAATTCGTGACCTAACCCCTAACCATCTGTTAAATACACTCACATCTTTACAGCCCTATTTTTCTGTCCAAACCCTAACGCATAAACTAACGCGTTTTACACTCAATTCTCTTAACCAATCACCATACTATTATAAACTAATGATTCTAACATGTTTTACTTCATTAATTTACAGAAGTATATAAACCCTAGATTCTATCATAATTAATATTACATGAGTTAACGCAATAACTAATTAATTAAACATAGGGTTTAAGGATTTTACCTTGATTCTTGATTATTGCTTGAAAACTATAAACCTTAAATTTTTCTCCTTCTTTTCTCCTTGTGGTCGACTCAAATTTGCAAGAAAAGAGATTTGGGAGCTTTGGTTTTGTATTTATAATTATATTGGATAACCCTTATGGCTTAGAGTTGTATTTGGTATCAAATTTGGTTTCCTTTTTCTCCCTTATCCCTTATTCGGCCACCCCTATTATTATATATTTTTTTATTTTTATTTTATTAAATTTATTTATTAAACTCAAAACCTCATACTTTTCATATTTTATGTATTCCCATAACGAAACCTAACGTCTTTCGCGATAAACCTTAATTTTACGACAAACCGGAAAAATAATTATTTTCAAAATAAAGTTTCCAAAAATAGAATTTCACACACTTTATAGACATATCCCATTAAAACAACCTTCTCGTAACTTTCTAACGCTCAAATACTTGAACGAAGACTCGTTACCCAAAAACCACAAAACACCAAAAACTTCACAAGTCATTTCTACACCACAAAGGCGATCAAAATGAACTTTCCCAAATTCCATACTTTCCAAATCACAATAACAACCATTTACGCAAAGGGATTTACTGCTAACTCAAGTACTAATCACACAATAACACGCAATAACACACATATACTCATATATCCAACCAAATCACACCAAAAAAAGTTAGATAAATTGAGACTGTTAGTCTAACTAACCTATTAAAACCACAGTTATTACAATGCTCATACCAAACATATTGAAATCCGTCATCATTTCCTTCGTGATAATATTCAAAAAGGGAACATCTCAATTGAGAAAGTTTCTTCTGAAGACAACATTGCCGACATTCTCACAAAACCTCTTAAACGAGAACCATTTAACCTTCTTAGACTTGGCTTAGGACTCATGGAACCTACATTCTAGATCTGTACATTAGAATAAAATCACAAAAATCAAAACAATTTTTCTTCTCTGCTGATGCGGCGGAACCCTGCGACATAAAGGGCGGAACCCAATATTTTGTTCCGCCGTATCCGCTGACCCACAAAATTGTTTTTCACTTTATATTAAACCAAACACCCATTATCTCATACCACAACTCCCAAGCTGATACTATTCACTTCATCACTTATCCACACCAACAAAATTTTGAGTCTTCCTTCATACACATTGCTCTCTAATCATCATTGTAAGTATTCTAAACATAATCATATTTCTGATCTGTGTCTAGGAATTCTATTTTTGCACAAAAACAAAAACTTGGGGTTATGCATTAGCTTGAGAAATTCATGTAGAAAATTAGATGTTCAACAAAACTAAGCATGTTTCCCATAGTTAGGAATTGCATCTTTATAAGTCATTAACATGTTTGCTAAAACACCCCATGTCAATTGCTTGCAAAAATTTCTCACAAATAGGACAAATATCTTTTCATCTCACATTGTGAATACAAAATAAAAACGTTATGTTTTAAACATCACTTGCATAATGTCTCTTGAATGCTAAAGGGAATACATAACCAATATGCATTTTCAGGTACATTCAAACGAAGCTACATTAAATTAGGAGCATTTGGGTTATCTTTTGTTTTATAACAAAACTTTCATTATAAAATGTTTTAAGCATCAAAATGAGTCAAGATAACCGCACCTCCACATTGTTTTCATATAGGCACACACTAGAACATCCACATTACAATAGTTGCTAACTTAGAATAAAATGTGAAATTTTATTTTTCTAGGAATCATCATGCCTCCTGTGACTCATTACGACCACAAGGACACTGTTAAGTACCTACCCAGACACCATAAAACCAAAGGTCTTACCGAAACTCAAATCAACATTTTCAAAGCCTTAGAAAAACGTTATGTTCACGAGGGTAGAACCATTGACCCATCCTTCCTAGCCGGTACAAACCTCCATACGGAAATTGCTGCCATCAACTTTGATTGTCTCTAGGAAATCGACGAGCCTAGTTGTCCTAGGTTCATTCTAGAATTCTATGCATCCGTCAGTCTTTCCACCGATGAGTATGGTCGCATGTCTATCAACTTCATAATTAGTAGTCACCAATACTCCTTCACTCTCAATGACTTTGATCAAATCCCAGGTGTTCCAAACCGTGGTACTTGCATCTACACCGACAAACATACCCTCTCAACTCTTGACACCCTCTATGACTGCATTCATCCATATGATACTCCTCTTGTATCCAAGGATGTACTTCGTGATCACCTTTTCATTAGGACCTCCGACACTAGGAGAACTCGTTCCAGAAATGAGGTCAACAAGGATCCTTATGGTATGGAACTCAATGAGCTCAAGCCTCAATTCAAGAAATGGAAAGAACTGCTTAGAGCCAATGTCATTAGCACCATAGGAAACCGGGATCATATCAATGTTTGCCTTTGCTACATGCTCTACTCTTTGTCCATTAGGGAACCCTTCAACTTGGCCAACTACATGTCCAAAAGAATGGTTGACATTCCCGTGTAAGGCACAACGGCTATGCCATATGGAATGCTCTTGACCCGTCTCTATAGGCACCTTGCTCCTATTCCTCCAACTCCTAGAGATCTTCACCTAGACTACTCTCTCATCCCATAAACATTTGTCCCACTAAGTGATAAGAGGGTCTACAAACCCTAAGGGAAATGTCCTCATCCTCCTACTTCCTCATCGCATCTTCAATGAGTGAAGATGATACGTTACCCAACTCTAGGCTCCCACCTCTTGAATACCTTCCACAACTTCCAAATATTCCGAATGAGTCAGAGGAATTTAAGCAAACTAAGGGGATGTTCAAATGTCTCGGGAGGTTCCTTGGAAAGCTCAAGAAGAAGGTCGATCGCCAATGAGAGCGTGTGTGAAGTAGTGTTTGGCACTACGTGTCATCTGAACAATTTGGATGTTTAATACTTTGTTTAATGGATTGATGTATTTGTAGGGATATTTGGTTATGTCTAGAACATGTTTGTGCTAACGAATATGCGGGATGACAACATTTGGCATGTTGTCAAATTTTCATATCTATGAAAAATTTCACTAAGTATAGTGAAATTCGCTAGCCCCCGGTAAATGTCCAATGGTAAGAGTTTCTATATCTAATTTTTGCATTTCCTAATCAGATTTAAATTTAAGTTTATGTTTAAGGAATTTTTGGAAAAACTGGAAATCGTCTCGACGACAAAAAACGCGTTCTGTCCAGTTTTTGGGGTCTGGCGGAACCAAAAACAGGGTTCTGCCAATGTAAATTTCTGTGTTACTGTTGGGATATGAAGTCAAAGTACTGCTATGTTAAAGTACTGCTCATAGTCAACATGTTGATCAAGGTCCAAGTACCGCTACTTATTGAAGATTATTCAAAGTACTTCGAAGAACAAGGACTTAAGTGCAATATTGTTTAAAGGATTATTATGTAATATTGTATGAATATTCTAGAATTAGTTAGGGATAATTACTTGTCGTTCAAGTAGATAATGTAACTGACGTAAGGTTATCTATATAAGGAGCCTTATGATGGTGTTAGGAATATAAGTTTTAGACAAAGTCATACAAGGTTTCTAAGAGTCTTAGAGTTTCGATTTTAGAGAAAGTTAGGGATTGTTAGTAAACCTGTAATTGGAGAGGCAGGTTTAAGAGTTGTTTTAATATTAACAAAGTTCTTCTTAGCTTTGTGTTAGTAGATTCTGCATACTTTACAAAGTAATATCATTGTTTCAATATTAACTGTTTTGAGTTATTCAAGATTGTTAAAACCTTACAAGCTACAAAGTAGTTTGGTCAGAGTATATCGATCAAACAAGTGGTATCAGAGCTTGTGTTGGAAACTCTGATTAAGAAGAAAACCTATTAAACCGATTCTACAACAAACCCTTAAAGATGTCAACAAATGTTGCACCTACTCCATCCATCACTGCTGTCAAAATTCCTATTGTCAAGAAGGGAGAATATGATTTATGGGCCATGAATATGAGGCAGTACATTGCCATCACAGACCATGAACTATGGGATGTGATTGTCAATGGTAACATGTAAATTGAAGAACCATTGGAGATCCCTGGACAACCAACACCACCTAAGCCAACCATACCAGCTGCTACCAAAAGAAATCAAGACAAGGCTCTCAACATACTGCTCTCTGCTATTCCTGATGGTCACTTATTGAAGTTTCATGATGCCAAGGATGCAAAACAACTATGGGCTGCTATTAAAACAAGATTTGGAGGTAATGATGCTTCCAAGAAAATGCATAGGAACCTGTTGAAGCAGCAGTTTGAAACCTTCACTGTTGGTGAAAGAGAAAGTCTTGACTCTGCTTATGATAGATTTCAAAATCTACTCAGCATGCTAGAGTTATATGGAGCTAAAGCAACAGTTGAAGATGCTAATTTGAAGTTCTTGAGGAGTTTGCCTTCTGCATGGCATGTGGTTGCTACAATGATTAGAGGACAACCTGTTTTGGACACTATGGACTTTGATGATCTTTACAATAACCTAAAGGTGTATGAGCATGAGATGAAGGGAAATAAAGGTTCAAGTTCTCACAACATTGCTTTTGTTTCTTCAGAAAATAGAAGCAGTACTTTCACTAAAAGTAATGCTCATCCTGTCCAAAGTACTGTTGTGGAAACATAGAATCCATGTACAACTTTGATAACTACCACTTCATCACATACCCCCAATTCAGATGATGTTCTGTGTTCATTCTTTGCTCAACAAGCTACTCTACCTGTTACTTACCAAGAAGATCTTTTGCAAATTGATGATGATGATATGGAAGAAATTGACATAAGATGACAGGTTGCCATGATTGCTGCAAGGATCAAGAAGTTTATGAACTAGACAGGAAGAGGTATTGATTTCAAGGCTAAGCAAGGTATAGCATTTGACAAGTCCAAGATTGAATGCTTTAATTGTCAAAAGACTGGTCACTTTGCAAGGGAATGCAAGTTTGCAAAGTATCAAGCAAACAGGATGATTGAACAACCTAACCCAAGGTTGAAAGAAAAGAAGTCCCTATTGTTGAGCCAATGTCACAAGCTTTGGTTGCTCAAGAAGATCTGTCAGAAGTTGATTGGAGTAAAGAATTTGATGATGAACCAGTAACCTACTCTATGGTTGCACTGGAAGAGATTGATTGGAGCACAGCTTTTGATGAGGAACCTGGATATGAAGCTTTGGAATCAAGAGATGGTCTAGGAAGCTTTGATTAGAGCATGGAATGTGAAGAAGAAACTATTCAGCTTGCTATGATGGCTACTTCACCAAGTTCATCCACTATCTCTGAGGTATGTTCCAAATGTAGTAACTCTTATCAAAAGATGCTTAAAGAATATGAAAGGCTAGGTCTGAGATACTTGGTTACCAATTGACTTTAGAATCCATGGAAGCTAAGATAATCACACATGAGAATAATGAAGTAGCTTGGGCTGAAAAATATGAACAACAAGATTATCAATTAAAGCTAAGTGAGTGGAAGCTAGGATGTAAAGTTTCTTAATTAGAAAAGGTCACTAAAGAAATAGATAAGTTGCTAGAAAAACTTGCTGTTTGGAAAGAATCAGGTCTGTCACATGTTAGTTTTGTCGAAAAACAGAGAAAAGCAAACGTTAAAACTGGCCTAGGTTATGATTCAGAAGTACTTTCATCTAGGAACCAAGAATTAAATCTTTCTCAGGAAACCTCTACTAGTGATGAAGAATTCATAAGTTTAGAAGGAAACACATCTAGTGATGAGGAAACACCTTGTTCAACACCTCCTGAGTTTAAGAAAAACAAAAGTTACAATGAAGTTCCTCCACCCCCAGGCAGTTTTCAAACACCTAGGACAGATGTCTCTAGTTATGGGGTAGATAACCTAGAGTTTAGGAAAACGCTTAAAGGTCAATCAAATCCTGAGCCTTTAGGAGAATCTGTTGAAGCACCTAGGGTTGATAATAAGGTTTCTGAATGTGAAAAAGATTTTTCAAAACAAGCAGTTCTTCCAAAAACTTCTCAAAGTACTGCTGATCATTCAGCATTACCTACAAGAAACTCTTTTCAAAATACTGCTTATCATAGAAAACCTTTTGGGAATAGATTTGGGATAATGGGTCCAAAGTTATGCTTTGTATGTTATAGTCCTCATCATTTGATCAAGGACTGTGATTATCACTCAGAATACTTAAGCAAATATCCAAAGACCACATCTACAAACCATAAGCACAGAGAGAATAAACCAAGGGAAAATAAACCAGTTTGGAATTACACAAATAGGGTTAACCATAGTAATTTCTCAAAAGATTATAGGTAACCTCATCAGTAAAGACCATTCTCCAAACCCACAGTATCTTCACAAAGCACTGGTCAAGCAGTACTTCCTCAAAGTACTGTTAGGAAGTTTCCCAATCAAGGTACTGCTAGGACAGACTCAAGTGTAAGACCTAAGAGATTCAATTCTTACAAACCTAGAAGGCCTTTCAACCAAAGGAAAGCTGCTAGAACACAGAACCCAACACCAAAAGTTACAACTAAGTGGGTTAAGAAAGAAAGTACTGCTGAGACTGACAAAGTACTTTCAGATAATAAGGGTGAAAAAGGGGTTGTTGATAACAATTCAACACAAGTTTTGGAATCAAAAAAGTATTTCTTGATAGTATTTTCAAAAACAGTGGTAATTACATACTCAAAAAAATTGAGTATGTTACTCCACAAGGGGAACACTAGTCAGTAATGGCTTGGGTTCCTAAAAGAAACTAACCCTTTTCATTTTTATGCAGGGCAACCCAGCAGAGGAGCTTAAAGATCATCTTATTGTGGATAGTGGTTGCTCTGGGAGTATGACAGGAGAAAAGGAGCTCTTGCCAGATTTTAAGGCTTATTTTGGAGGAAGAGTTGCATTTGGGAATGATCCTGATGGAGGGAGAATCACTGGCAAAGGAACCATTAAGGCAAGATCTATTGATTTTGAGAATGTCAGATATGTGAAGGAGCTTAAATTCAACCTTTTGTCAGTCTCTCAGATCTGTGACAAGAAGTACCCTGTGTTGTTTCTTGACACAGAATGTCTTATTCTCTCCCCTGAGTTTAGATTAGAAGATGAAAACTTGGTGATGCTGAGAGCACCAAGAACCAATGATGTGTATAGCATTGATTTGAAGAACATCAATTCTTCTGAAAGAGTAACATGTTTGATTGCAAGGGCAACAATGGAGGAAGCACATCTATGGCACAGAAGACTAGGGCATGTTAATTTCAAAAACATCAATAAGTTGGTCAAAGGAAATTTAGTTAGAGGTTTACCTTCTAAAACATTCAAACTTGATCATTCATGTTTGGCTTTCAAGAAGGGTAAACAACACAAGGCTTCATGTAAGAAGATTGAAGAAAGAACAATTAGGGAGCCTTTGGAATTGCTGCATATGGATCTGTTTGGACCTGTTTTAGTTGTTAGCTTAAACAAGAAGAAGTACTATTTGGTTATAACAGATGATTGTAGCAGATTTAGCTGGGTCTTTTTCTTGGGATTTAAAGATGAAACTTTTGATGCTATTCATGAACTTATAATAGCACTTGAAAATCAGTTAAGACTCAAGGTTAGAGGAATTAGATGTGATAATGGGACTAAATTCAAGAATCAGCTTATGGATGACTTTTGTGCTAAGAAAGGAATTAAAAGAGAATTCAGTATTGCTAGAACTCCTCAGCAAAATGGAGTTGCAGAAAGGAAGAACAGAACTTTGATAGAAGCAGCAAGGACAATGCTTGCAGACTCCCAATTACCTGTTCCATTTTGGGCTGAAGCTGTAAGTGTTGCATGTTATGTGCTAAATAGAGTATCAGTGACAAAACCTTAGATAAAGACACCTTATGAGTTACTCATAGGAAAGAAGCCAAACATTAAGTTTATGAAGCCTTTTGGATGTCCCCTGACTATCTTGAACATTGCTGATAATTTAGGAAAATTTGATGGTAAATCTGATGAAGGATACTTATTAGGTTATTGTACCAGTAGAAAAGGATTCAGGGTGTACAACAGGGCTAACAAGAAGGTTCAAGAATGTCTTCATGTTGAATTTCTAGAAGAACAAGAAAATCAAAAAGGTAAAGGTCCTGATTGGATGTTTGATCTTGATTTAATGGCCTCATCCATGAACTATATACCTGTCAGAGAAGAAAATCAAGTTGTTCTTAATGAAGAAGAGTTACAATACATTGTTCATGAGGTTAACATAAGATCTGAAGATGATTCTGATGAAGCACCCAATGATGAGAAGAAAAGTACTGCTGCACCTCAAGGTAATGTTGATCCACAAAGTACTGTTCCACCAAAGACTGCAGTATCTGATGAAGACCAAGCTATCCAAGATGAACTTAATAGAATGCTTCTTTAAGAAACAATTGCAAAATCCTATGAAGATGATCAAAGGAGAGCTTATGAAGCAGAAAAGAAGAAGGCTAAAGGCACTGAAAGTACTTTTCCCAAAAGTACTGCTGATCCATTTGAAAGTACTTCTCAAATTTTAGTTACTTCAAATTGGAAGAATGCTGATGATTTACATGATCCAACCATGCCTGCCTTAGAAGATACTGATGATGAATTGGAACAAGAAGGCATTTTCTTAGATTCTAATGAAGACCCTGACCTCACAAATTTGGAAGATAATCTTGAAGTTCCACCAACTCCTACTCTAAGAATTCACAAAGATCATCCTGTCAATAAGATAATTGGACCTTCTGGTTCAGGAGTACTTACAAGAACTAAAGCTAATAATATGTCTCAACAACATACTTCTTTACTTAGCTTTATATATAAACAAAACATGGTGAATCACAAGGATCAGAAATTGTGTTTATTTGCTTGCTTTCTGTCTTAAGAAGAACCTAAGACAGTCAAACAAGCATTAGCCAAAGAGAGTTGGGTTGAAGCTATGCAAGAAGAACTCTTACAGTTTAAACTTCAAGAAGTATGGGTACTATATGATTTACCTGATGGTAAAAGGTTAATTGGAACAAAATGGGTTTTCAGAGTGAAAAGAGATAAAAGAGGGAATGTAATCAAGAATAAAGCAAGGTTAGTAGCTCAAGGATATAGACAAGAAGAAGGAGTAGACTATGATGAAGTATTTGCTCCTGTGGCAAGGATTGAAGCCATAAGGCTATTTTTGGCTTTTGTAGCTTATATGGGATTTCCTGTATATCAGATGGATGTTAAAAGTGCTTTTCTATATGGCACCATCACAGAGGAAGTTTATGTTAAACAACCTCCTGGTTTTGAAGATCCTGCACATCCAAACAAAGTCTACAAGGTTATCAAGGCTTTGTATGGCCTTCATCAAGCCCCAAGAGCATGGTATGAAAGACTCTCAAATTTTCTATTACAACATGGTTACAGGAGAGGTGCTATTGACAAGACTTTGTTTATCAAAAGAGATAAGCAGGATATCATGCTTGTCCAAGTTTATGTAGATGATATTATTTTTGGTGCTACTAAGCAATCTATGGTGAAGGAATTTAAAGATCTTATGCAAAAAGAATTTCAGATGAGTTCAATGGGAGAATTAACATTCTTCTTGGGACTTCAAGTGCAACAATCTAGCAGTGGAATATTTATCAGTCAAGATAAGTATGTTGCAGATATTCTTAAGAGATTCAACTTCACAACTGTCAAGCCAGCTTCTACACTTGTTGATGCTAACAAGCCTTTGGGAAAAGATGAAGAAGGAGAAGATGTTGATGTCAAATTATACAGGTCTATGATTCTAATGTGCTTAACTGCATCTAGGCCTAACATTACTTTTGCTGTGCATTTATGTACAAGACATCAAGTTCAACCCAAGGTATCACATTTGAATGTTTTCAAGAGGATCTTTAGGTACCTTAGGCAACAACCTAAGCGAGGATTGTGGTATCCTAGGGAGTCACCTTTTCATCTACAGGCCTTTTCAGATAGTGATTATGCTGGTGATAACTATGACAAAAGATCTACAACTGGAGGGTGTCAGTATCTTGGAAGTAGATTAGTCTCATGGCAATGCAAAAAGCAAACAATTGCAGCAACATCTTCCACATAAGGAGAGTATGTAGCTGCTGCAAGTTGTTGTGCACAAGTACTTTGGTTGCAGAATCAGCTTTTGGATTATGGATTCAACTTCAAGAATACTCCTATCAACATTGATAATGAGAGTACCATTTGTATTGTGAAAAATCCGGTCTATCATTCCAAAACAAAGCACATTCAAATCAGACATCATTTTATCAGAGATTGCTATGAGCATCGGCTTATCAATGTGGTTAAAGTCCACACAGATGATAATGTAGCAGATCTACTCACAAAGGGCTTTGATGTTTCAAGATTCACCTTTTTAGTTGTGAGTATTGGTATGATTAATAATTAAGCTATTATTGAGGGGAGGCATTAGTAGTTAGTCATTAGTTAAGGGGAGGCTACATGTATCATTCAAACAGATAAGATTTTTATTCATTATTCTCAAAGGGCTACATTCATTCTTCTAAAAGATACAGACAACTATAACAAAGACATAAACAGGAAACACAGAGAACTACTACAAGCATCCTACATCAAACCTACCTATCCTACCCAACACACCCTACTCCATTGGCCTTTTTCCTTTACCCTGATAACTCTGCTTTCCCTTTTGAGCAGTCTTTCTTTTGTCATCAAAAGAAGCTTGCTTCCTTGGGCAAGCTAGGCCAAGAACTTGTTTGGGAGGTCTCTCTTTTCTTGGAGCAGGCCACTTCATATTCTTTATGGCTGATTCAAGGGTTTGGGTCAAAGCATGTGGAAGTTCATTTGCCAAAGATGAACCAGGAGCAGGGACAGACACTTTCTTCTTGGGTTTTGGATTGGTAGTGCTTACTGCATCTGTAGTGGTAGAGGTTGATACATCAGGAGGAAAGCACCCACTCCATCCTGCATCATCATCAAAGTCAGAGTCAGAATAGTAGATGATCTCTGAGTCTATGGAGCCATCTGAATCAGAAGAGATGTACACTAATGGGAAGTGACTCATGTTGTTCACTAGGGTTTTTGTGACTGTATTGAAAGTGTTGATGAAAGAGAAGTGTTGGTGGAAAGTTACTTTTATAGGCAAGAAAAGTTATAAGGGTAATTAATGAAGTTCATTGAATTCTACTTGCCTTGGTAGCTTTGTGCATTAATTTGAAAAGGTATTAATTATCTCGAGTTGATTTTCAAAGATATTTTGGTCAAACAGTCAACACTAAAGATATTTTGATTGGAAAGTACTTTGTCTAACGTACTGCTTTATTTTACAACTGAAAGTACTACTCCATGTTATAAGGAACGTACGGCTTGGTGTTCTGAAGGGTAAGCTGATGTGTCAGGATACTGCTCCAACGGTCAAAATGCGGGTAACAAACTTTCGAAAGATATGGGGAAGATAACTTCCAAAAATAACGGTAAAATAATTAATTCGCCGAGATTCTTTGTATATTATCCCTTTTTACTCATATATTTTTCATATTTATACACCCGTATTCATACACGACTCTCATTCATCAAAACCACCAAGTTCATCAATGATTACCATTCTTCTTTTAAATCATAATCGCAATGGCACACCGACCCACCATCACCAAACACAACATGATTGATATCAGAAATTTGCCAAGCGATGGCACTTTTATGCTTCCTGAGCACATCTAAGAGACGTTTCTTCTCCTCATCTTTAAGTTCTTTTGAAATTATGACGGGAAGTTTGTCGGTTCCTTCCAAAAATGCGTATTCGAGATGAGGAGGTAAATCCTCGAGCTCGGGCTCCGGAGGATTCTTAGTAGACGGCTTAACTTCTTTTACGTCGGCCATTTTAAGGTCAAGCGGAGGGAGGGATGGGTTGGGATCTTCATTTAATAATTTCTCAATCAAAAGAACATCTCCCTCCGGGTCACAATCTGAATGATCAATTTCCGGTGAAATCGAATCATTAGCAAGAAAAGCCTCGATCTCTTCCAAGATGAAATCACTTCCCTCAAACGGAGTAAGGGAAGGGGAAGGATCGGAAATTATCGGTTCAGAAGAATGAGTGGGATTGCCACTCGAAGCATGTTTGGTAAAACCAAGTAACTCTTGAGCGTACTCCTTCGTAACTTCGTCGATAACGTCGACTCAGTTAACGGAATATTTGTCAGACTCGGAGGAGTACCTCGCGGTTTGATCCAAATTAAAAGTTACGGCTTCGGTACCAACGCGTAGGGTAATTTCTTCATCGAAAACATCAATTAAAGCACGGCCAGTCCTTAGGAAACCTCTCCCGAGAATGAGAGGTACCCGCGGATTAGCATCAAAATCAACAACGACAAAATCGGCAGGGAAATGGAATTTTCCCACATTAACAAAGACATCCTCGGCTATTCCCATTGGGCGGGAAGTAGTTCGGTAGGCTAGCTCGAGGGTCATGCAAGTCAGAGTTAATTCGGGTAAAGACAACTTCTTCCAAATAGATAACGGCATTAGGTTAATGCTAGCACCGAGATCGGCCAAGGTGAAGCATTGAACCATCCCAGGAAAATTACACGGAATGAGAAATCGACCGGGCTCTTCAAGCTTTTTGGGAAGCTTTTTGAGGATAACCGCCGAGCAATTTTCATTCATCTGGGTTCGTGATATTTCAAACAATTTTTCCTTATTATTCAAAAGACCTTTTAGCATAGAAGCAAATTTAGGCATCAAAAGTATAGCATCCGCGAGACTTATGTCAAAGTGTAATTCTTGAAAAATCTGATAAAGTTTTTCCATCTGGTTTTTATCTTTCTCACGGTGCTTTTGTTCGTTTAAGCGTGACGGATAAGGCAAATTTGTTTTGACGGGAGTTTCTTTCTCAGTTTCGTTAACAACTTTATCTTTTCCTTTGGACGTTGGGACCACCGGAGGTTGGATGTTCTCGGTCCTTCCATTATTACTAGGAATTTCCGTATCCGTTGTCGCCTCGGTTTCACGGATGACTACCTTGGGAGACGAAGGAGAAGAAGGGGTAGTCGGAGCCGTTGGTCCATCGATTATAACTGTTGACATAAATAATGTGTGAAAACGTTATTCATATCTTTCGATATCTCTATATTTTGACGATCACAAAATGTAAAATCGTCAATCGTATAATTACTACGTAAACAAGTATTAAGCTAGTTTATATCACTATATCCAACTTAATCACTTAAGGTATGGATAAACAAGTGCTTAATACATCTCATGATCAAAGGGGTATTTAATTAACTAACACAAAGTTTATTTAATTATATAAACGTATTATATATTTTTGAAAAACACTTTTGGTAATTAAGAAAAATGTTTTATTCATACGAAATATATGAATTCAAATTTTTAACCAAAATCAGTTAGTTTTTCACCAAATAAACTTTCCCCACTAAAAGACAAAGATTCTGGCCGTTTCAGCTGGGCGGCCCACTTAATTATAAGGGGCGGTCCCCTTAAAATTAAGGGGACCGGCCTTGATTTAAGGGGACCGGCCACGCTCCTCTGTCAGAATCTTTTGCCTATAAATACCACCTTAAACCTGGATTTTTGCCTCACCTTTTGCACGAAATTTTCAGATCTATAACTCTCTAAACATCCTCTAAAACCCTTTGATCATTTGTATATTAATCCTTGTTTCAAGTGATTCAATCTCTCATCATCCATTCTCATCCAAAGTGCAAAAGAAGAACACTCTTTCTACAACCAAGTTCAAGAAGTGTTGAAGTGTAGTTCTGCATAGTGTATATGTACATTCATTTGTGAATATTGTGTTGTGCTTGTTATATATTGTTTAGAAGATATAGAAGTTGTGTAGGAAGTAGAAGTTGATTAGTAGTGAAGTAGGTTAGTTGTGAAGATTGGTGTGAAGTAGAAGATTGGTGTGTAGAAGATTGGTGTGTAGAAGATAGGTGTGAAGAAGATTGGTGTGTAGTATATTGGTGTGAAGAAGTTGTGCAGAAGTTGTGAAGTTGTTGTGGTGTGTAAATTGGTGTGTAAGGTTTTCTCCGCCAAAAGGGAGTTTGTTGACATAGTGAAGAAAACTCTCGAGTAGGTGACTCGGGGAGTGGAGTAGGAACAAGGAAGGTGTCCTTGTAGCCGAACCACTATAAATCCTTGTGTTGTGGTTTGATCTTTCTAACTCTTCTCATTACCTATTTACTTACCTTTACTATATTAGCTTTGTTAGTTAGTTACCATACAATTGTTCATATAGTGCAAGTATTGAATTCACATAAACTAGAATCGAAGTTTTTAAAACAAACTTGTGTTTTTAAAATTAAAAGGACGTAAAACTATTCAACCCCCCCCCCTTCTAGTTTTCCACAATTGGTATCGGGAGCCAGGTCTAGCAAGATTTTTAAAATATATTGTATTTTAAAACTTGTAACGATCTATGGAATCTGAAAAATATTTAGAAGGGCAATCTATGCAAAGACCACCACTATTTGAAAGTGATGGATTTTTATATTGGAAAAATCGATTCGAAACTTATGTGAAATCAAAAGATCTAGATCTTTGGCATATTATTACCAATGGTGATTTTTTTACCTATTCAAAATAACCCCGAAACTAAGAAAGATGAAATCGTACCTTTTGAAAAACAAAATGATGATTTAAAAAGAAAACTTGCTAAAAATAATGAAGCAAAAATGGTTATTTACAATGCGCTACCACGTAAAGAGTACGAAAGGATCTTTATGTGTGAAACCGCAAAAGAAATTTGGAACTCTTTGTTAATAACCCACCAAGGTAATAATCAAGTCAAAGATAACAAAATAGATCTACTTGTTCAACAATATGAGCAATTCACGATTCCGGAAGAGGAATCAATTGATAATGATTTTGCTAGATTTAACACTATAATCACAAGTTTAAAAGCACTTGATGAGAATTTCTCTAGTAAGAATTTTGTTAGGAAGTTTCTTAGAGCTCTTCACCCAAAATGGCGAGCTAAAGTGACGGCTATTGAAGAATCAAAGAATTTGTCAACGCTACAACTTGATGAATTAATTGGTAATTTAAAAGTCTACGAAGCAATAATAAAGAAGGACTCCGAAATGGTTAAAGGGAAACGAGAGCAAAGCAAGTCAATCGCCTTGAAAGCTAGAAAGGAATCCAACAACGAAGATAGCTCATCTTCCGAAAGCAAAGACGAAGAATATGCCATGGCCGTAAGAGATTTCAAGAAATTCTTCAAAAGGCGAGGAAGATTCGTTAGACAACCACACGATGAAAGAAGAACATCTCAAAAGAATAATGATGACAAGTATAGCAAGAATGAGAGAAAATGTTTCAAGTGTGGTGATCCGAATCACCTTATTGGAAAATGTTCAATGATGACAAGAGATCAAAATCAAAGAGCGTTTGTTAGAGGTGCTTGGAGTGATAGCGATGAAGATGAGAAAGAAACAACAAAGGAAGAAAAGTGTCTCATGGCTAAAACATCAAGTAAGGTACGTTCCGAAACCGAATATTTTAGTGATGAAAATCTATCATTAGATGAAAAAGACTTAGATAGTGAATACAATAGATTATGCAAACTAGGACAACAAGTTATGGATAAAAACAAATCACTAAAATACATAAATAACGAATTAGAAAATGAAGTACTTGAACTAAAAATTAAAATACATCAACTTGAGAAAGGTAAAGAAACTTTTGAAGAATGTAAATCATGTCAAGATCTTAGAAGTGAAAACAACAAACTTAAGGAAGAAATTTGTAAACTTGATAAATTTGAAAGTAGTAGTAACTCACTTGGTAAAATTATAAGTATTCAAAGAATATCCGGAGATAAAACCGGTCTAGGTTTTAACTCAACAGAAGCCTCAACAAGTGAAGTTAAAAATGTTAAATTTGAAAGCGAACTCAAGGAACTAAAACCTTCAAAATCTAATCCTGAGTATATACTCATAAATGATAAGAAAATACATCTAGCTAGTAATGAAGAAATAAAACCGTTTTATAAACCATCTTTAAAAACTGAAGTAGGATCGTCCAAAACTAAAACAATATCTAAAACTCCACCACCTAGGAAACCGAATAATTCTTAACCTAGACCTAAAACACCTCAACCAAGAGTAAACCAAAATAGACGAAACTTTAACAATAATCAACAAATGTGGAACTTCAATCCATGGGGAATGTTTCCACCATATATGCACCCAAGTCAAATACAAAACATGTTCGGGACAAACAACTTTGGTCAAATGAGACAATGGGGACCAATGTAAAAACTTTCGCCATTCATACATGGAAATCTTTGATGTCACCCCGTGTTCGGACTTTCCCTTGAAGATTTTGAAGTTAAACGCATTGAAGACAAAAGGTACACATTTCCTTTTATTTCCTTGTAAACAAATGCATGCTTAGTTTAGTATCTAGCTTTTATGTGATTTTGATTGGTTCATTATTCTCTCTAGTTTTTATTTCTATACATATATATACTTATTTACTTATACTATATCTAAATATATATATATATATATATATATATATATATATATATATATATATATACATATATATACACTTAGCTATATCTAGGATCTTATAACCTAGAAAATTCATTTGTTGATTTTCTAGAACTAGAAATTGTTCGTTTACGAACCTTTTCTTTTCCCCATTTGCCTTATTGAACTTTAATGTTCAACAACACTCATGCTGATGAAGAGAGATGAGTCGAAAAATCTATGGATGAAACAAACTCTCGGCTTCCGTTGCATTCGTCTCCTTCCTTTATTCTCGTCTTATAAGCCCATACTATATATATATATATATATATATATATATATATATATATATATATATATATATATATATATATATATATATATATATATATATATATACACACACATATACATATGAACCCTCCACAACGTTCTCGTATACTTGACAACTTGATAAATTTCATCCGAAATGGTCAAGAAAACTTAATTAGCAAATTGTCAAGTAAAAGTGTCAAGTAATTCCTTTCGTGCGAATACCCTCCAACGTATTTTTGATAAAATATAAATCTAATACATACATATAAATATTTTCTTGTTCTTTCCAGAAACCAAAATCAAAAATATCAAATTTTGGAGGGCGGCCCCCTTAATGTTTAAGGGGACCGGCAGCCAAATAAAGGGCGGCCCCCTTAATGTTTAAGGGGGGCGGCCATCTGATAACTCAAACTCGTTTTTCTCCTTCTTCCTTTTGCCAAACACTCCACTTTTTCATACTCCCCTTCCCCTGCTTCTGCTGTGACGAAAACCAAAACCCAAAAACCTCTCAAATCACTTCCAAATCACATAATTTGGGTTAATTCGCAAAGGGCAAATTCATCTAACACAATCACCATTACATATTGTAAGTTTTTCATAACACATTTCATCTAATTTCATCTTATTTGGTCATACTCATGATTATGCATGTTTTATAAAATTCTTCAATTTCACAATTTCTTTCGAATTAAGTCCTAAAACTCCATAACCGAATGCTTCCCCTATGTTTAGAATGATCAATCAACACTAAAAACTAGTAATTATAAACTATCATGTCGAAAATTTTTGAAAAACTTCATACACTCCTTTTCAAAATTTTTAGTAAACTCATTGTTGAATAATGATTTGAAAACGTGTTAAAACTAATCACATTATACTTTTGTAACTTGTAAAACTTGAAATTACATTTTTCGACCAAGAAAAAATATATCGGTTCACGATATAGGGGTGTTTGGATTATGTCCAAATAATATCGAAACCTAGACATTATAATTTTTATAAAACCTTGTTACAATTATAAACCTAAAAATTGCTAATCGGACTCGTCAAGATATATAATTCATATATATATTGACATACTAGGGGTATAAGTCAATAGTTAAGGAAGCGTTTGGTTTATTACTAAAAATGACATTTTTAAGTAAAAATACAAACCATCTTTTTCAAAAACATATCACATGCATAAGAAACTCGCAAAAATTAGCTAGTTTTACAATCTAATGTAAATCTAGTAAATTACATGATATATTAAGATGTTTAAAAGGGCGTTTGGATTTGACCATAACTACTTATTAAACATCTTAAAGTATATCTAGAACGAGTTAAAAACAATATTAAGGAACATGGTAATCTACTTCTTAGGATTAGTAACGAAGTACGTTTACGTTCCAACATAAGCCTTAACAATATACATATACTTTTATCTTTCTTTATATTTATTTTGGTCTTTTTGTATTGTTGATGTGTTTAGATGAAAATGCCAAAAGCAACTACCGAAGATCTTTCTCACACTAAAAATTACATTCCTAAAGTTTCCCAACTCCCTACCACATCTCCTTCCATTGGACTTATATATCGTCAAATTGAAGATAGAAATGTTCATGAAGGACGTGTAGTAGATCTTGCTTTTGCTCAATCCGACTACATAAATCGCGTGTTTACAAGCATCAACTTCAATTGTCTTTATGAAATAAATGAACCTATCATTCCTCGCTTCATAATGGATTTCTATAGCCAAGTCACCGTCCAAGACAATGATCTTGGTTTCATCACCATCTCTTTCATGATTCAAAATGAATTTATCACCCTCACTCTCGAACAATTTGGTCATATCCTCCAAATTCCTTTTAGAGGTCAAGCCGTTTTCACAAACGAGTGGGACCTCGAATCTCTTAATCGCTATTGACCAACCTTCGGTCCCTATTTCGACGAAATTCCTCATCCCGACAAAATTCGTCAAATCCTTGGTGTGGAACGTGCCACCACAAGCCAAAAAATAAAATCCAAAAACGTTCAAATCTCTCCATACCAACTTCTCCTCAAAGAATTAAGCCCCCACATGAAGCGTTGGGAAGAACTCATTCGTGAGAATGCGTTTGGTACCAGAGGTCACCGGGACCATCTCCCGGCGTGCCTTGCTCACATGTTGTATTGTATAGCTGTCGAAAAGCCGTACAATTTGGCCTACTTCTTCATCAAACGGATTGAGTGTGCTAGAAAAACTCCCAAAGCCAATCTTCCATATGGAATGTTCCTCACTCGTCTCTATCGTCATGTTATCGAGTACTACCCCGATCTTCACAATAGTATCTATGAGTCCATCTACCCCACTCTACGTCCTCTCGCTCTAAAACAAGCTCGACGAACTCGAAGTGATAAGGGTAAACCTCGTCTTCATAGCTTTCATGGATCATCCTCAAGGCAAGACGATGACGATGAGGAGGAAAACATCCATGATGCTAGTACCCCTTCGTTTTTTGAGTTCGTTGACAATTTAGAGGATCTTGACTATCCCGAGTATTCTACCCCATCTCCTAGTGATCAAACCGAAGAAGTGCTTCATGAACGAACTACCGAGATGCTTAGAAGACAAAAGAGTTTGCATGAAGAAGTTAGAGGTGGCTTCAAATCTATCGGGAAGACATTGAAGGGCATATTTGGGAAGAAAAAGTGATGATGTGCTTGGATTATATTTGTTGAACAATACTTATTTTTATGTCTTGTGTGCTATTTGTCCGACGTATATTCGGAAGTACTTGTTATTTGGATATTTGTTTAGGATGCTAACTTGATGGTTTTTAATATATGCTTTTTAATGCATGCTTCTCTTAATCTATATATATGTTTGCATGATTAGTTAATGTTTATATAAATATATGGCATGTATGCTTTCTAATAGATCAAAACAAATGTGAAATGTCCAAATAGAGCTTGCTGCACATACAAAACAGAACATAACATTTTTCCAGAAAATTTTTGAAAATTTTTGATTTCTGGGTCGTCAAATGGGCGGCCCCCTTAAATTTAAGGGGACCGGCCATCTGGAACAGTTTTTACACTGTTCTCTTTTGCATCTTGTGATCCCTTTTGCTAGTCCCAGCTACCATTTCCCTTAAAAACTAAACTGATTTTGGAATATAACATTACAATTTCAAATTAATTCCACTTCTAAACATGTTTTCCCACTATATAATCCCCATGCATGTTTAATTCACATTCCATCATCCTCAAACAATCATCAAACATGATCATGTCATCACCAAGAACCACCTATTCAAACAATGCCAAGAAACAAAAACTTGTCATCATTCCACCCAAACAACTCTTCATTGATCTTACAAATGAAGACAACACCACTCCATCTCCACCACCTCAATGTTCATCTCCTAGTGCACCAAATGCACCCTCCAAAACACCTTCAACAAATGGAAACTCCACTTCCTCCATACCATCCACTTCATCCATTAATGACTACATCAACACCCACTTATCTCCTCCAACAATTGATCAACCATCACAACCTACCAATGAAAACACAACTCTTGCACTCACTCTCTCATTATCACCATTAACACCTCTTGATACACATTTCTCATCATTTCCTATCAATCCACCAACCTATAACTCCGTCCCATGGAGCTTACTAGAAGCTCATGGAGACACTTGCCTTTGTTGCATTCACAACCGAACAATTGTGTTCGGATTAAGAGATGAGATCCAATACATGTTTTCTCCTATTGAAAACTTGTTGCATCAACCACCAACAACAAACACAACACCTCCACCACCATCAACAAACACACCTCCACCATCACCATCTCCATGTTCACCATCCATTCCTCCTAATTAAACATGCTTGGTGTTTTACAAATAAAATTGTGTTAAACCTTTTTGGATAGCAAGCTCTAAAGAGGACTCTCATGTTTGAGCCTTTTTTTTTTTTAGTGATGATTCTAAGCCTTTAAGGCTTTTGTTAGTTGCATTACTTGTTATGGTTGTTAATGTAATGCTTGATATATCTTTCTCGTATTAGTAATGTTATGGTTATGTTTAGTCTCTACTCTTGCATGCTATATACATATATTTGTTGCTTGCCACTAAATATTTTTGCAAGATATCCATATCTGGATTCCTTTTGGCCTCAAAACGAGGGGGAGTATACTTCGAGGGGGAGCTTACATTAACATGGGATAACCTTTTTGATGCTAACAAAAAGGGGGAGAAGTGATATAAACTCACAATAATACTTGAATATATACTAATTTTTGATTAATGAGTTTAAATTTTGTAATCATCAAAAAGGGGGAGATTGTTGACATAAATAATGTGTGAAAACGTTATTCATATCTTTCGATATCTCTATATTTTGACGATCACAAAATGTAAAATCGTCAATCGTATAATTACTACGTAAACAAGTATTAAGCTAGTTTATATCACTATATCCAACTTAATCACTTAAGGTATGGATAAACAAGTGCTTAATACATCTCATGATCAAAGGGGTATTTAATTAACTAACACAAAGTTTATTTAATTATATAAACATATTATATATTTTTGAAAAACACTTTTGGTAATTAAGAAAAATGTTTTATTCATACTAAATATATGAATTCAAATTTTTAACCAAAATCAGTTAGTTTTTCACCAAATAAACTTTCCCCACTAAAAGACAAAGATTCTGGCCGTTTCAGCTGGGCAGCCCCCTTAATTATAAGGGGTGGTCCCCTTAAAATTAAGGGGACCGGCCTTGATTTAAGGGGACCGGCCACACTCCTCTGTCAGAATCTTTTGCCTATAAATACCACCTTAAACCTGGATTTTTGCCTCACCTTTTGCACGAAATTTTCAGATCTAGGGATGGCACCCGTGGGCAATGGGCACGGGTACCTCTAACCCGTCACCCACCCACGTAGTTTTTTTCTCACCCATCACCCACCCGTCACCCACCAATGGGTAAAAATTTATACCCATGCCCTTGCCCGCGGGTATTTGTTGCCCATGGGTTAGTGTTATGCAACAAAATTACAAAACGATGATATGAAAACTAACTATGAAACTGCGTAATAAGAAACCAATCAATTTGCCAAATATAACTTTGATTATTTGATCTTTCATACTCTTTTTTTAGTCTTGAAACTCAAACAAACTTTTAGGTTAATGTATTTTTTTTAGACTTGGTAGCAACTGATAAATGTATACATGCAACATCATAAATATTTTAATTAGTATAATTAATTTTAACATGGGTTTATGGGTACACCCACGGTTATTTTGACGGGTATACCCATGGGTATTTTAAATGGGTGTCATGGGTTTACCCGCGATGGGTATGCCTTACCCGTCACCCACCCGCCACCCACTAATGGGTAAAGATTTTCACCCACGACCCACCCGTGGGTGAAAATTGACGCGTTTACCCACCCATTTATGGCGGGTACCCGTGGGTTGTGGGTTTTTCTCGCCCATTGCCATCCCTATTCAGATCTATAACTCTCCAAACATCCTCTAAAACCCTTTGATCATTTGTATATTAATCCTTGTTTCAAGTGATTCAATCCCTCATCATCCATTCTCATCCAAAGTGCAAAAGAAGAACACTCTTTCTACAACCAAGTTCAAGAAGTGTTGAAGTGTAGTTGTGCATAGTGTATATGTACATTCATTTGTGAATATTGTGTTGTGCTTGTTATATATTGTTTAGAAGATATAGAAGTTGTGTAGGAAGTAGAAGTTGATTAGTAGTGAAGTAGGTTAGTTGTGAAGATTGGTGTGAAGTAGAAGATTGGTGTGTAGAAGATTGGTGTGTAGAAGATAGGTGTGAAGAAGATTGGTGTGTAGTATATTGGTGTGAAGAAGTTGTGCAGAAGTTGTGAAGTTGTTGTGGTGTGTAAATTGGTGTGTAAGGTTTTCTCCGCCAAAAGGGAGTTTGTTGACATAGTGAAGAAAACTCTCGAGTAGGTGACTCGGGGAGTGGAGTAGGAACAAGGAAGGTTTCCTTGTAGCCGAACCACTATAAATCCTTGTGTTGTGGTTTGATCTTTCTAACTCTTCTCATTACCTATTTACTTACCTTTACTATATTAGCTTTGTTAGTTAGTTACCATACAATTGTTCATATAGTGCAAGTATTGAGTTCACATAAACTAGAATCGAAGTTTTTAAAACAAACTTATGTTTTTAAAATTAAAAGGACGTAAAACTATTCAACCCCCCCTTCTAGTTTTCCACAATACCACCACTCCTAGTCGTGATCGCCTTAGCATCGCCCCTCGGGTTAGCGATCGTGTTGCTTGAAAGAGTACCCGAGCCCGAGGGTCGATCATTTAAAGACTTCTTCAATTCGGACATTTGATTGATTAACATTTTATTCATTTCCTCTTGACTTTTCATAAACTGCTTAAGTAATTCATCCGAAGACGACTAATTCACAACTGGATTTTGAAAATTTTGACCACGATTGTTGTTATTGAAACCTTGATTCTGAAAATTCTGATTTCCATGATTATAATTCCCATAATTAACATTTTGAAAATTTCCATGAAAATTCCCTTGATTCGGGCCTTGATTATAATTTCCCTGATTTTGATTTTTAAAACCATGATTTTGACTTGGAAAACCATTGTTCATCCGATTTTGATTAGCATTGTGATTGAATTGATGATTTCGGTTTTGCACATTTTGATTAACTTGATTGACTTGATTAACTTGAGTCGGTTGATTGAAACCGGGTGGTCCAACATAATGGTTTGAACGGTAGCTAAGAAGATTTCAGTCACCCTGTGGTTGGTATCCGTTACCGCCCATATTGTAGGTTCCCGAAGTAGCATACACATTCTCGTGAGTGAAGCCACCGGTGGCTGGGCACTCAAAATACGAATGAGGACCACCAAAAGTCTCACAAACATTGTTGACCATATTGACTTGATGGTTTTTGACTTGATTTTGATTCTGAGACGTTTGGTGCATTCGTAAAACAACAGTTGACAAATCATCGAGTTTCTTAGTAATTGCGGCTATTTCAGAATTAGACGTAGAAGAATTTTGAGCAACGGTTGTTCTTGACTCATTCCTCTCGGCAGAGGAATCCCAGTAATTGCAATGAGCAGTCATATTCTCAATAAGTTCGTAACAATCTTCAGGACGTCGTTTCATAAAAGTTCCACCCGCAGCTGCATTGATCGTGTCCCGATGTCGCAAAGTCAAACCATTGTAAAACGTATCAATTATCGTAACAAGAAGCATGTTATGGTTTGGACACCGATCAATAGCAAGCTTATAGCGTTCCCAAGCTTCGAATAAAGATTCATCGGGAAGTTGACGGAAATTGCTAATATCGTTTCGAAGTTTCGTTACCATCGATGGTGGAAAATATTTCGCCAAGAACTTCGATACCATTTCTTCGAAGGTATGAATCGAGTTCTTGGGAAGACGATCAAACCAAGCGGTGGCATGATGTGTAAGAGAATAGGGGAAGAGAGAAAGACGAAGGGCGTCATCGGAGACTCCATGTTGTTTCATACTTTGGGTGACGGTTAAAAATTTGTCGAGATGCTTGTTGGCATCGTCACCCGGTAATCCGTGAAATTGGCATGAATTCTGGACTTGTTGAATCATGTGGCCAAAATCCGTAGCCTCAATATTGAGAGGGGCAATCGGACCGCCTCTACCGTGCATTGTCGGTTGACACAGCTCCTCCATCGTTCGGAGATCGGGAGCTGGTGCATTTTGAACAACACCCACCGGAGGGTGTTGATTGTTGTGGTTATTTTGTTCCATTTCCGTAATGTTTGGGAAACGAACTTTGTGTGTGTGACGTATCAAACTCTCGGGGTTCGATAATGGAGAAATAAGACGTTTAGAAGATGAACGGGTGTTCATACACCACAAAAACTCAAATTTTGAAAAATAAAAGGAAAATCAATTTTGAAAAGGAAAATCTTTTTGTATTTTTGTTTTTATAAAGCAAAATTCAAAAACTTATACTTTTGTTTTTTTCTTTTTCAACCGTTACGTTAATCGTAAACCGTTTCCTCTAAATCTACTCGCGACGGAACGGGAGAGAAGAATGGATCTCTCTTCAACTTGCAATTTAATGTCAAAGCTTCCATATTTTCCGCTTATTCGGTCGTAGAATTCAAAGTAATTCGATTAGCAACTAATTTCACCTTTTAGTTATATTGGGAGACTTATTTGGTTTACAATGCTCTTCCTTTCGGTCGAGTCGAGGCTGTAACTTTATTATTTTTTTTGGTATTTTTGAAAACACTTTAGGAAAAGTGTTTTTGATTTTTCAAATTTTTTTTTTTTTTTTGGTTTTTATAGAAAATATATACAAGGAAGGTTTTCAAAACACAATTTCGAAAAACAAAAAAAACGAAAAATTCACTTCAACCTTCCCCGGCAGCGGCGCCAAAATTTTGATTCGTTGAAAATCAAGTTATATATAGTATAGTATACTCAAGAGATCCGCAAAGAAATACGGATAACCCGAGGTCGTAGTCCGTGTGAAGGATGAATGAAATTTCAAATTTCCGATTCGTGAAACGGGTCGTGAAAGTGGTAAAAAGTGATTTATATGAAATTACACTAATGAAATAGTAAATGAAGCACAAATAATCAACTAAACACGTAATTCAAGTAAGGCAACTAGAAACGTAACGTAGAAACGAAAGCGTAAGCTAAACCGTAAAATAAACGTAACCGTACGAAATAAAACGCGACTTTTAAGCTACGCTACTCCTACGTACTTGGAAATAATTTTCAAAAGTTAAAAATGATAAAAGAAAATTTTGAGAAAAAGAAAAATATTTTTTTGACTTTTTATTTATTTTTTATGAATTAAAAACTATTTAACTAATTAAAAATCAAAAGAAAATGCAAATAAATTGAGAAAAATGCAAAATAAATTTCTAAAATTTTAAATAACTAAAAATAATTTTCTAATATTTTTTTTTTTTGATTTTTCTGGGGTATTTCTGATTTTTTGTATTTTTCAGTAATTAAAAAGGAATTGAAAATGATTAAAAATGAAAATTTAATAGGAAAAATAGCAAATTAACTCAGAAAAATATGAAAATTTCAGGAAAAATCTAAAATAATATTTTGAAACTAGGAAAAATATAAAAAGTGGAAAATAAGCACTGGAATTACTGAATGGGCAAAAACAGCTTATTTAAAGTGCTTATTAATAAGCAATGATTGACCAATTGACCTGAAACTTTGACCAAATGCTTTAATGACTCAAATAAGCTTATAGGAACAGTAGTTAAGCCAAAAGATGCTCAGAAACACAGAAAGATGCCAAAACAGGTTCAAATAAGCAAATGAGAATAAGCAATAAGCTCAACAGATAAGTAGCAAGCAAGATTCCAATGGAAAAAGCAACTACTAGCACTAAAGAACTTAAATGAACAATAAAACTCAGGTTATGAACCAAGGAACACAAATGCAGCCCTAAATACCAAACAGATTCTAGGTTCTATGCACTCACTTGATGAGCCCAATGAGCTGATCAAATAAGCTGTTAAGATAAATCTTATGGGTGCAAACTACTGACTGACCACCAGAGATTATAGAAACACCAATAAAGCTTATTCACAATCCAATTTACTCACCTAAAATATGTCTAGAAAACTTGAATAAACCTGATGCACATGGGAATTTAGGCTCAATCAGTCACCTTACAACCAAAGTTTCAATAAGCAAATGGTTTCCAAACTTAAATTTTCTTTTTGAAATAATTTCCCTTACTGCTATTCTTCTCAAATCAGCAATCAAAAGTTATTTCCAATGATTGTTGAATCCAATAAGTGAACCAAAAAAATCTTGACCAAAACTGAGTTTCAAATCTGTTTTGACTTTTTAAACACAAAGGAACTTTGACTAATTTTGATTTTCAAAGCTAATTTCTTACTGCAAATGTTTTTATAATCCAAATTGTGATTAAAATAAGTTGAAACTAACACTAATATAACTACTAATATTAAGATGCAACTTATAAATTTAAACAGCTATGAATATATGAAGTAGGACAAGTGATTTTGACTTTTTAATAATAACCTACTGAATTTTATGCAAGTTCTAGTCTAACTCAACCTAAGTGTGCAATCTAAACTACTATCAACCTCTGAGACACACCCTAAACCAGCAAACTGCTTAAATCCAAACACCCCTTCAATGACTGATCTCAACCAAGTTCACCACAGATCCAATTAATGCTGATCCAAAATTCAATTCAAATCAACTAAAATGATTACAATATTATTCAAATGAACCAGAGAAACAGATCTTGGATGCTCTATAAATCCAACACACTAACAACTCAGATCAACAGATATGAAATGAATGAAACAGTATATTATCAAAAGTGATTAAATGAACAAGTAACAAGCAACTAGCAGACTAAATAAGCAACAACAAACTAAATCAGATCTAAACTACTTATACTATTTTTAAGAGGAATTTAAAATTTGCAAAACACTTACTAAACCACCTCAGCCAAACAGAGGTGGTCTCCCACACAGCCTATCTTTAGATAGGCTAACTGCTCCTTGTTAGCTACCTTTAATCTCCAAATAAGCTAAGCTTTTGAAATAAGCTGAGAGTTGACTTTGTTTGACTTTGGTATTTTTGAAAAAAAACTATGAAACAGTACTTGTATTAAGTTGTAAAAATAGAAACAATTTAAATGAAACTAAATTTAACTGTAAAAACTAAATTGAAATGTATTTATTTATTTTTTTTTTTCTTATTTTTTTTTTTTTAAATAGACAAAGACTGAATTGGAAAGTAATTTAACAAATTCAAAACTAAAAAGCAGTAGTAACAATAATAATAAGATAAAAGAGACAATAAGGTGAGATTTCTAATAAACTTGTATTCTATTAATAGCAATAAAAAACATACAATATAATTGGAAAATGGAAATTACAATAAAACTTTTAAAATAGAAGACTAAAATTAAAACAAAACCTACATATGCTATACATGAAGGAGGGGGGGTATATATAGTTGCTGAGGAGAGCTTGGAAGATGCTTCTGGATTGCCATGTCACTGATCCTCGCAACTTTTGTGTTTCTTTTGAGTTAATGTAAGCCCTTGATCTCTCCTTGGTCCCTAAGCTTGTGATATCAACCCTTGGATTAAATGATGTGACAACCTCAATCCTGCGTGTGTATTCCTATTGGTCCACGTACCATTCCCTGACTCTCTCTGACATGTGACTGACCTTCTAGAGACCTCATGATTGGGTAATTGTTTATTAATCGAGGTAATTGGGCATGTGGTGAGGCTAGGGTTCATAGGAACAGTGAAATACTGGGTTGGGGGTAAGATTTGGGGGGCGGTAAATTTAATTGGGGGTTTTTATTTATTGTAGGGTTGACCGGGTATAACTCAAGGGTTGACATGGGTATTGGGTAGCAGGCCGGGTAAAGGAGTTGGGTGGTGGGCTTATCAATATTTTGGGCTTAAGGGAATGTATAGCTTAGGTGGATCCGGTTTAAGTTCTTAGGAGTAGGATTTAGTAAAATTACAAGGACCAAAGTTGTATAATTGCAAACCATAAGGACCAAATCTGTAATTATACCAAACTTTTATCCAAGGGTATAAATTGTAATTTCCTGAATATTGGAGGACCACTGATGATTTTCTTCTAAAATTCATTAAAGGACCATATTTGCCAAGATTTAAAACTGCAGGGACTGATGTTGCCAATTTCTCAAAACTTTGTCCAGGGACTTTTCTTGTAACTTTAAGAATCTCTGAGGACTTAAATTGATAATTTGAGCTTTCCTTGATCATTTTGCTTCCCCGGCTCCGGCTTTTGACCTTTTGCCTATCTCGTGCTCGTTTTTGTTGGTTTTGTCTTGTTTTTGTTCATTTTTCACATATTCGTACCTGCACATACACAAATACAAAAACATGCATTCTCTTGGCATTTTTGGTTAGTATTTGGTACATTTGGTCTGATTTTGGGTATAAAAAGGATGAGTGATTAAGCACTCATCAATTGCAAACCTTGAGAAAACACGGAGGAACATTGACTTTCATGGAATCATTGATTTTCTCACTGGAACCACCATCAATTACTCACTCTTAGTAAACCCAGAGATTATTGGACCTTGGATACAGGCGTTTTGGGCCACGGCTAGGGTTGAGATAGAAGATGGATAGGATGTTATTCATGCTACAGTTGCTGGGAGAGCCATCCGTGTTACTGAGGCAACAATCAGGAAGTTTTGCTATTTGATGATGAGGGAGGCTCTGTTTTGTTTGCTAAACAAGAAGTTTAGGATGCACTGAGAGATATTGGGTATGAAGGTCCTTTGAACAGGATTACTTTTCAGAAAGCAATGGTAAGTCCTCATTAGAAGTATCTTATTCATGTTTTACTTCATTGCTTAAGTCCAAAAAGTACTGCTTGGGATCAATTTGGACATGCCATAGCTTCTACATTAGTTGGACTAGTTATCAATCAGCCATTCAACTTTTCTTACATGATCCTTGATGGTATGATTGCCCATAATAAGGCTGGATCACCTTTTCTGATGTATCCTAGATTTGTTCAACTTATCTTAGAGAATCCACTTGATGGGATACCCAAACCTCAGGATTATGTACCTACTATTAGGATGTCACCAAAGGTGTTTACCTTTATGTCTCACAGGGGAGTTAATTTTTCGGGTAACAATACACCTCTTAATGCTTATATGTAAGAGGTAGCACAGGCTGTTAGGGATGATGTTGATAATGCTAGTGGTTCTGCTAATTCTGATAATGCTGATCAATCTGATCATTCTGAGCATTCTGCATCAGTATACACACCTACACCACCAATTGCTTCACCACAGCCTGATGACTTAAGTGAAAGAACTCCCTCAGTCTCTGTTTCTAGGGAAAAACCTATTTCTGCTGAAGGTACTTCTCCACAAATTACTTCTCTACAAGGTTCTGCTTCAGAGCATACTCCAGTACCTTCTCCCCATGATTATACTTCCACAGGTGGGTTTCAAACACCTGGAGGAGATGAGGGAATTAAGGGTCCTTTGGATAATTATGCTTTGACTAGAGAGTTATGGAGAATGAAGAAAGATATGGTTACTTAGACTGCAGAAATTAAAAGGTTAAGAAACAAGTTTAGAAGGTTAAAGAGGTTTGTGTGGCCTCTTGTACAGAATTTTAGGCTTTATGTGAAAGAAAAGAAACAATCTCAAAAGAAAAAGTCTAAATCAGCCAAGAAAGCTTCTAAGTCCAAGAAGAGGCATAAGAAGTCATCATCTTTCAAATTAGGGAGGAATCAAGATGATAATTTGAATGAAGATGATGATGGGGTTCAATATTCAGAAGATGCTCATCTTTGGCATTATCCAGAAGAACCTTTGAATTTTGTGCCAGAGAAAAAGATCGAAGAAGATGAGAATATTGTACAAGAAGAAGCTGTTGAGCAAGACGCTGAAGAACAAAATATTCAAAGCACTCACAATCAAAGTACTAATGCTCAAAGTACTGTTGATGAAAGTACTGGTCTGCAAGGTACTAATGTGCAAGGTACTGCTGCTATGGATATTGATGGAATTGGAACCTCTACAGCTGGACCTTCTACAAAGAATTTTGAAGATGAAGCTGGTCCTTCTAATCCTATACAGCAAGAAGAAGTCAAGGAGCATACAACAAGTGATGATGAGACTATAGCTCAGATTATGCTAAATTTGGATAGACCTTAAGGAGGTATACATATTTCTGAGCCTGCACAACAAATTTCTGAATCTTCTTCTGAATCTGAAGAATTAGATCCCAAAGACAAAGGTAAAGGGATCATGAAGCAAAAGAAGATTAAGAAGAAAAAGAAGAAGTTTACTCTTGCACAGCTGAGAGAAATAGAAGTAGCAAAGAATGAAGAAATTACTAGACAACAACAAGCTGTGTATGATGCAGAATACTTGGAAGAAGTAAAGAAATCAGTTGCTGTGGCAAGAAAACCTATGACTATTGCTCAAGAAAGAAATTAGATGATTAGTTTCTTGAAAGGAAGAGGATTCAAGAATCTACAAAAATTAAGATATCCAGAAGTGAAATCTCTATGGGAAGAAGTACAAGAGTCTATTAAGAAAGATTTAGAAAGTTTTGTACCCATGGATGTCGATAAGTAAAAGAAATTAGAAGATATAAGAAAAGAACAAGCTGAGAAAAGGAAGTTGAAAAGGAAGAAAGCAGTTCAAGATGATCAATTGTCAAAGAGACTTAAGATGATACATGAAGACACAATTGATGAACTGAAGAATTATTTCAGAGTGGTTGATTTTGAGAATAAGAAAATAGAAGACTCTGGAAAGAAATCGAAGATTATCTCATTCTCTGTGGTTGAATCAAAAGAAGGGAATTATCTTATGTTCAACAGAGAAGATGAAAGCTTCACAGTGTTTAATATGTAATGAGATGTTCTGCATTTAATTGACAGAGAATATCTACACAATTTATACTTGCAAGTGCAGACATACTATGAGAATATTGAAGCAATAGGAGTGGGATTAATCTTACTTGGAGATTTGATAACCATCTGGGAAACAGAAGAAACAAGTGTTGATACTCTGTGGAATGATCAAGAAAATTGGGAAATAACAAGATGGAGATTCTTTGAGTCATCAGGAGTTCATTCACTTGAGATGGAAGATGGTACCATGATTCACATGCTTGCTAAAAGAAGATATCCTCTGATAAGAGAAATTATGCTCAGGATGTTGGATCATGGAATGGAGCTTGAAGATGAAACTGAAGTAGCTTTTATGGTGATTAAGCTATTTATCAGATGGACTAAATCAGAAGAATAATATTGCAAAGTACTGGTATGATTTGTTTTGAATAAAAAGTATTTTTCTCAAAGTACTACAAGACAAACAGTACTTTATCAAAGTACTGCTTGCTGCATAAAAACCAGTATAAGTCCTTTAAAAATTAAAAATAAATGTTTTTGATGTTTATGATGAAGTAAATAAAAAGGATTTGAAGAGAAAAACATGGTGTTAGTACTTGTACTGCACAACAAATGGTAATCAACTCACCATGTTTAACAGACAAGAAAAAGTTTGACTCATTATGAGGGTACGGCTCTGATGTGATAATCAAATCCGTTTTTAGTTGACAATTTACTAAAAATTGTATGGTATTCAACTCACCATATCTGTAAAAGTGAAGAGTTGGCTAGCCCATAAGAGAATGGCTTGTGGTAAAGGCTGTGGAAAAACCATTTATGGTAATTAGCTCACCATGGTTAAGATCAAAGAACTAACTAGTCCAAAAGCAAACGGCTATTGGTAAAGACTACTCAAATCCGTTGATAGCTGATGATTTGCTAAAAATCATATGGTTAACAATGTACCATGCTTGTTCTAACCGAAACATTGGCTACTCCAGAGTTAATGGCTTTGGTAAAGAGACATCAAATTCCATTAAAAGTTCAATGATTCACCTCTCACAGAAGTTAACACATCTGGAAGTGATGAGAACAGTATGAAACTTTAAAAAGATTTGATGTACACTTTGTCAAAATTTTTGTTGAGTTGTTGAGAAGATGATGATCAAGAGCACTTTGACATACATGATTCAAAAGAGATAAAGAAACAATTTTCCTGAATAATAATGATTTTGAAGATTCAAGAAAGTAAAGAAACTTGAAATCAAGCAAGTGGAGTTCAAGTTAGGGGAGGATTGTTGGGATATGAAGTCAAAGTACTGCTATGTCAAAGTACTGCTCGATAGTCAACATGCTAATCAAGGTCAAAGTACTGCTACTTATTGAAGATTATTCAAAGTACTTCGAAGAATAAGGACTTAAGTGCAATATTGTTTAAAGGATTATTATGTAATATTGTATGAATATTCTAGAATTAGTTAGGGATAATTACTTGTCGTTCAAGTAGATAATGTAAACCGACTTAAGGTTATCTATATAAGGAGCCTTAAGATGGTGTTAGGGATATAAGTTTTAGACAAAGTCATACAAAGTTTCTAAGAGTCTTAGAGTTTCGATTTTAGAGAAAGCTAGGGATTGTTAGTAAACCTATAATTAGAGAGGCAGGTTTAAGAGTTGTTTTAATATTAACAAAGTTCTTTTTAGCTTTGTGTTAGTAAATTCCGCATACTTTACAAAGTAATATCATTGTTTCAATATTAACTGTTTTGAGTTATTCAAGATTGTTAAAACCTTACAAGCTACAAAGTAGTTTGGTCAGAGTATATCGATCCAACAGTTACCCAGATTAGGCCCAACGGATCTGACGGAACCCAAAACAGGGTTCCGCCTATGATAACGCAGGGTTCCGCCAGACAACCTACAAATTTTCTTAACTTTTCGAAATTCCATATTTCCCACAACTCTTATTCATAATTTTTAGTTAGGAAATCCTTTCTCATTACTTGATAAGTACATTAGGATCAATCTCAGCTATGGAAAACTAGAAGGGGGGGTTGAATAGTTTTATGTCAATTTATATTTTAAAAACTTTGTTTTCAAAAAGTTCGATTCTTGTTTAAGTGAAATTCAACAATTGCATAATGTAAACAATTTAATTTAACTAAACAATTATAATGTAAATATGAAAGTAAAGAAAAGATCAAGATAGAAAGATCAAACCACAACACAAGGATTTATAGTGGTTCGGCTACGAAGCACCTCTTGGCCCTACTCCACTCCCCGAGTCACGTACTTGAGAGTTTTCTTCACTATGTCAACAAACTCCCTTGTGGCGGAGAAACCTTATACAACTTTTGCTTACACCAATTTACGACACTAAACTAAATGTCGAGTTCTAATAGTAGCTAGAAAAAATCTCACGACTTCTTCACGACTTGGCACACATTCTTCACAACTTGTACACACCACTACTACTTCACAACTTCACACTACTTTACTACTTCTTCTTCACACCACTACTTCTACTATACTAGATTTACAAACCCACCTAGATCAACTTATTACAATCACTACACAACTTTACAATTTATATATACAAACTACACAACTAATCTTCAATACTTCTTGATTTGATATGAAAGGAGTATTCTTCTCTTGCACTTTGAATGATAAGGGAATTGATCACTTGAAACAAAAACTAATAAGTTTATGATCAAAGGTTTTAGAAAAATGATTTGAGTGGATTTGGACAGAAAGTTTTAGTGCAAAAGGTGAGAAAAAATTACAGATTTGAACCAGTATTTATAGGCAAAAGTTTCTGACACAGGAACGTGTGTCGGCCCCCTTAAAATTAAGGGGGCCGCCCCTTATAATTAAGGGGGCCGCCCACCTGTAACGGCCAGGAGCTTTTGTCTTTTTTGAGGAAAGTTTATTTGGTGAAGATTTAACTAATTTTGGTTAAAAATTTGAATTCATATATTTATTATGAATTAAACATTTTCCCTTAATTACCAAAAGTGTTTTTCTAAATATATAAAATGTTTATACCATTTTATATAATTTGTAATTATTAAATAAACCTTTCTTTGATCATAAAATGTATTAGGCAATTGTTTATTCATACCTTAAGTGATTTAGTTGGATGTAATGATATTTTGTCACTAAATACTTGTTTACGTAATGATTTTACGTTTAATGATTTTACATTTTGTGATCGTCAAAACATAGGGATATCGAGAAATATTAATAACGTTTTTACGCATTATTTATATCAATATCAGCCTCTAGAGCCACTATAAACCCCTTTCCCGCCAAAAATCAAATTTAATCATAACCAACCCAAGGAACCTTTGGCCATAAGGCAAGGAACCCTCTTAAAGGTTCCTTGGTATCCGTGGGACATCTGATCCAAAGCACTATGACAAGACCACTAAGCATTTAGTGCAAATCTTTGTCTTCTTACTCCACCATTTTCATTGGATTGACTTCCAATGATTTGACAACCTTCATAACTCTTCAAAATCATTAGAAACCTCAACTTTTGTATGGTAGAACATCAAATCCAAACACTCCTTTCCACAATTCTTCAACTCTATAAATTTGACCATCTTAGAACACTTCCAAATCACACCATCACCATCTTATCTCTGCATCTAATCTTCTACACCACCATTTTGACAATGACAAAGTCAACAATCACGTCTCCACCATCACGACCCATTAGGAGAACCGCACGAATAAGTGTAAAACCATTTTGTTGCGACATCACCATCAACCTTAGCTCCTCATCTTCGGATGGATCACCACTCATCATTTCCTCACCTATCAAAGACGAAAACTTTATTAATCTTGCAACTCCCACACCATCACCAAAATTCAATCAATTTATCACCACTCCACCACCAACAAAGACACCCATTGATCCAAGTCCACCACCAGCTCCAACTCAACCATCCAAGTCTCCATCACCACCTAAATCACCAAAACTTGAACCAATGGAACTCTTTGGAACTCCACCAACATCACCAAATCCTTTCCTAGAAAATCTTAAGGATATTCCACCTAGATCACAAAATCCATCACCCTTGCCTTCGTTTGCTTCTATCGAACGAATGGCACATGAACAAACACGGGCATTCTTTGAGCCCAATGTCCCATTTGAATAAGAACCACCACCACAAGAACAACCTTCACAACCTAAACCGTTGTTGTTTCACCCCATCTACAAAGACATCCATGGACCCCTCTATGAAGATCCTCACCTAGAACAACACCAACCACCACACCTCAAGTATCACAACCACAATCCCATTCCGACCACTTTAAGTCCCTATTTCCTTCATATGAGGAAATTGAGGCGTCATTATGGAACAAACCTCCAAACTCCCACGAGGAAATCAACGACCGCCTTTATAACCTCTATGCTTTCAAAAGCATGGTGGATAATCATCTCCATCAAGCCATGGAGTTTCAAACCACCTTGCTTGCATCCATTGTAAACCCTTCCTCCTCCAAAGAAACTGCCACCATTCCACCACCTCAACCATCATCCCATGATCAAATTCTACCCAATCCCCGCCATGGTTGCTCACATTGTGAGCGGGCAGCTAAAATAAGTGAGAGCATAAAAATCATGCTCCACCAAGTCCAAGATGAAACCCGATTTGCTCTACAACACATTCTTGAATGTTTGGATGCTCTCTCACACCCAAACGACTCTTAGAGCGTACTATGGAGGCTTTGCCCCATTTAGGAAAATGTTGGGAGACATCCACTTATAGAAGTAGGATTTTATTTCTTTGTTATTTTTACTTTATGTTTTTTTTATTTCTAAAAGTAGGAAGATATTTTTCATTTCTTGTCTTTGACTTTTAAAAAGTCAAATTTTACTTGGAATGACATCTTTTCTACTATCATGATTGCATTGTTGGTTGACCTTATATGAGTTGTGATTGTGATTGCTTCTATTCTCATATTATGATGTGACTACACAATTTGTCGTGTGTAATTATCACCAACTAACTCTTTTGTTGTAGGTTCAAAATCCATGTTTCCTAACTTGGCACTCCATTTAGGGGGAGTATTATCCAAGTGGGAGCACTTGCATTTTTTTTCCGCTTCGCGACTCTTCTTTTTGTTTCAACAAAAAGGGGGAGAAAATATATTTAAACTTATATTCTTAAATGGTTTTCATCAAATAAGTAAAACAACTTTAAATACAAAACTTTTAAAGACTTAACACTATAATTAGTGATTTACTTAAAAATAAAGTTTATGTTTTGTCATCAACAAAAAGGGGGGGAGATTGTTAATACAAATATGGCCTAAAAACGTTATTTATATTTTATGATCTTTGCTAAGTTTTGTTAACGACAAAGTGTAAACTTTAGTTTTTAGTAAAACATGATTTTAGTTTTAGTCTTGCATAACTAGACTTTACTTGCTACATTTACATTTCACATTTAACATAACATTTTCATATTTCTAAATATAGAAAATGTAACATGTGCATTTATGGAAAGATTGAGTGTTTGACTTTCCATAAGACTTCTTACACATTGTTCTTACACATTATGGATGGTCTCTTACTCTATCCATTGTGTGTTGACTTGAAGAAGCTTAATTTGACATTGCCAGATATGGAAAGATTTCTTGAAGGCTTTGACTGTCAGAAACTGGCGGAACCCTAGGGTTACAAGGGCAGAACCCTTGTTTGGGTTCCGCCGGATCCGCCAGTGGTCTGGTTTGTTTGGCTATAAATACCAAGCCACTTGCAAGAAATCTTTCATCACTTCTCATATATAGTTTGCACATACATATTCATATCATTCATCTAACTCATTAATATTTCATTTGTGTGAAGTTCTCTTGTAGAAAAGAAGTTCACAAGTTCATATCAAAGTTACAAGTATTCAACACAACGTTCCAAGACTTGTTAGCTTAGCATTGTGTAGAATTCATGTAGTCTATACTTCATTTGATTGTGTATATTCAGTAGTGATCGGTTAGTATTTTAGGCCTTAAAATACTTAGTGTGACGGGAGTGGTTGTACCCTTATAAAAGAACTCGACATCTAGCTTTGTGTCGGTAATCTTGTGTAAGCGGCGTGTAAGGTTTTGTCCGCCGGTGAAAGGAGCTTGTTGACTAGTGAAAGAAACTCTCGAGTTGGATACTTGAGGCGTGGAGTAGGGCAAGGAAAAAGAGTCCTTGTAGCCGAACCACGATAAACTATCGTGTTGTGGTTTCATTGTTTCTTTCGTTACTCTTCTTGCATATTATATATTGTCTTGTAGTTTAGATCTTTGATTAAACGTAAAGTTTCACAATATAATTAACTTAAAAACCGGTAAACTATTCAACCCCATGATGAGTGTGTAAATACTCATCATTTTTATCGTATCTGAACTGCCAAAACATCCAAAAACACTCAAAAATGCATCAAAATACAGAAATTATCCCAAAAGTGTGTTTTATATGTTTTAGATGCAAAATTTTTAAAAACAACTGAAAACCGAACAAAGTTTGCATAATTGGCAGTTTCAGTCCCTCAAGTTTCATAAATTGACAAAACTAGTCCCTGAAGGTTTGAAATAAAAGAAAAGTCAACCCAAGTCCTTTGGAATTCAATAATTGTCAAAACAAGTCCTTGGGTGAAAAGTTTGAGAAAATTACACAATTGGTCCCTACAGTTTCAAAAATGGCAAAACAAACCCTCGGGAATTTAAAAATTGGAATTTATCAAATATTTCCTTGTACTAATGTTATATGGCAGGTTTGGCCCCTTGAAGTTACTTTGGAACATTGGCAAATCAGACCCTTAAAGAATTCAAATGGTACAATTTTAGTCCTTGGGTTTTACAATTACTAAACCAAATGGACCTTTGTATTTTACTAATCCAAAATCCACTTCCAAACCCAAACAAAAATATGATCCACCAGGCCCACAACCCCAAAGCCGAATCCCACATATAATAAAACACTACCCCGTTTTATTTATTGCCCCAGGGTCAAACCCTCACAACCCCGGTCAAACTCCACCTCGCTCCCAATAATACCAACCCGTGACTCTATAGCCCCCAACACCATCATCACACCCCCTGCTCCTCTACCACCCCTACCCACTCCTTTATCTACTTTCCTCCACAAAACACCAAACTTTGCCCCCTGCAACAAGAAATAGGCCTCAACTTGTGTATTCACTCTTTCCCGCCAAAACAATTGAAGGGACAGGATCATATCTAGCTAATCTAAAGGTCACAAACAGAGGTGGGAAAAGCTACAGGGAACTCTCAGAAACCCTAGAGGATGAGTATAAAAAGAAAAAAAGAAAGAAGCAGTGGAGGGTAGTATCTTTTAGGGTTAAAGTAGATTTTAGTGTAATTTAGTTTTAATTAGTGTAAGCTTTATCATTTTCAGTTTTACTTTCACTAATGTACTCCTTGATTTGAAATTAATACAATTTAAGATTTCCATTTAGTATCTTTCAAACTGCTTATTTAATTTTTGGTTATTGCAACTGCTTGTTTTTCAGTTCATTCATGTTTATCGATACCTAATGTGGTTAGTCTCAGGTTACTTTTCAGATTTTAGCATGTAAAAACTCCCTATCCTTTGTAAAATCCAAAACAGTCACACTTAAGGGAGTGTTTGGGTTAAGTTTATTTTTTTAGCTTGGGTCATTATTGTTCATTGAACTACTTTGCATCAGCTTAGATTTAGTGTTAAAATCAGTTTAAAAGTTAAATTTATTGTTTTGTAGTAGCGTGGCTGATTTTATAACAATGTTTCCTCAAGTTTGCCATTTCAAGTAGCCTAGGCTGAGATTTAGATTAGGCCATGTTTAGTTGTAGAATATGCTTGGAACTAGCTCAATATAGGATAATACACAAGTCTTAAATATGGTTGTGGTAGGTGGTAGGTCAAAACTTGCCATTCTCACCCACTTTCACCCATCAGGCCTGCAGCAGACCTATCCCAACAGCCCTCATACAAACATTTTTAAATTGTTCAAATCTTAGTGTTTAGGTCTGCAAATTAATTTGTAGCTTCTCTGGCAGCTTATTTTCAAGCTAATATTTTTATTTTATTTTTTATAATTTTTTATGTTAGCTTATTTTGCCCTAAAATTGACCCCCTTGGCCTGTTACCCATATGCAGCATAGGTTGAGATTGTTACTTATTAGTTTTTAGGTTTTCTTAACAGCTTATTGCTATGCTCCCTTAGCTTATTTAGGATATCCCTAGTTACCTGTTGCCTATTTCCCCCTCCTAGTCAGCTTAGTATAGCTTTTTGTGGATTGCAAAACCCCCCACTCAGCCCCCTTGTCTGCTGATGCAACTCAGTAGTAACTGACGTTGTGTGATTTGTACCTCTGATTGATCCTTTGCAATTGTGAATGATATTTTAAGCTCAGTTAAGCTGCTACTGTTAGTAAGTGCTAGTATTTGTTTTGGTTTTAGCTTATACCCATCTTTGGTTTAACTACTTAGTTCATTCCTCACTTTGGCTTCTATTTTTGAACCTGTTGGATTTCATAAGCTCATTTGAGCCCCTCAGTATCTCAAAATTGGTTCAAGTGATGGGTGATTGTTTGGTTTTGAGATTTGTGAAACGTGTTGTATTAGCTTTTATTTCAGGCATCAGCTTGTTTATGCTATAGTGAACCTAATATGCCCTGCTCTTGGGAAATTGACCATACTTTACAAGCTCCTCAAAAGTTTATTAGTGGGTCTCACTTTAAGCTCTTTAGCATTTTGGGAAGGTCTGTAGTTAAGCTTGCTAGATCAAGGGTTGGTTTTGGCTTATGAGCTTATTTGATAAGCTCAAGCTTGGCCTGCAAGTGGTCCATTGGCCTGTTTGGATAGGTAACTTGGAATTGCTTATTTTCTTGCTAATGAACTTATTCAGTGCTTGTTTCTTGTTCCATTTGTTCATTTCCAGTTCCTATAACATAGTTGCATTATATTTACCCTTGGTTTCCAGTTTCATAGCTCATTTGAGCTTTTGAGCTTCATTTGAGCCAAAAGCTCATCTGCTTGTTCCATAAGCTCACAGTTTGCTTATTTTTTATTTTCAAAACTTTTGTTTTCATTAAAGTTGCATTTTTCCAGTAGTTTAATAGTTCCATAAAAAGAAAATCACAAAAAACATCAATTTAAATAGAAGTGATAGCTTCTATTTAAGAAGCTTGAGCTTATTAGCTTATTTTCAGCTTTTTCAAAAAGCAAATCTCATTTTTATAATTTTCCTAGGTTCCTGTAGCTATAAAATAATTTCTGTAATTTTTTCATATTTTTCTCTTTTCATTTAGTATTTTTAATAATTAATGTTAGTTTAAATTAATTAATAATTAGTTTTTAATTAGTAATAATTATTTAAAAAGTCTTAAAAATATATTTTCTGTTTTAAAATTAGTTTTATATTACTTTAGATTTTCTAAGTTTTAATTTTATTTTTCTAAGCTTATTTTACATTTTCTTATTATTTAGTGTATTTTTAAATAGTTATAATTAGTTTTTAATTAATAGTACTTATTTAAAAAGTAGGAAAAATATATTTTTAGTTTTAAAATTACTATTATATTATTTTAGAATTTTTAGAATTAAATTTTCATTTTTCTAGCTTAATTTCATAATTAGTCTAATTTAAATATTATTAATTAGTTATTAAATAGTAATTAATTATTAGTAATTAATTAAATAGTGTAAAAATTAATTTTAATTTTCTTAAAATTTTCTTTTATCATTAGGATTGTAAAAATGTAATTTTCAAATTCATAGGTATTTTATTTCTTTAAAACTCGTGTTTTATTTCGTACGTCTACGTAGAATTAAATCAAACGAACGCGTTTTTAGACTTATCTCACGTTTTTAGTGTATCTGATCGTTAGTAATTGTTTATATAGTGTTTCTAAGTTATTTTCATTCCTCATAACTTAGTGTAATCAATCACTCACTCAAACCCTTATTCCTGTCCAAATTCACCCGATCACAAACCCGTTTTCGTACCATCACACCTCGTCGGGACATAACGACCCGGGGAAGCCACTATACTTCAACGGAGATTGACTCTGAGCAGTTTGACTTGGTTGACCATTCACCTGGTCAATTAGGTTGACCGTTTGGAGCCAATCAAATTTTGGCGCCGCTGCCTGGGAGGTCGTGCGCGTTATTCTAAAACGGTTTTCAGATTAGTGAATCTAGGTATACACTCATTGTATATTTACCATCCTTTGTTCATATTTTCTTATTATCAAAACAAAACAGTTCACGAAAACTTTTTAAAATTAGTTTTCAACGAACACAAAAAACACAAAAAGATTTTCTTTATCATTTGTACAAAATGTCTTTCCAAAAATCCAAAAATATTCACCTTTACCCTCCTACCCTTTTGATTCTTCATTCCTTACCCTCCCAAACCTTTTGATTCTTTTTATATCTCATCCACACCTTCTAATTTGTGAATGGTGTAGTAGTCTTCATAATGGTGGTAATTGCCCCAGTTGTGGCATGGTAGAGTCAGGAAACGGGTCTGTCTATAACCAAGATCCCTATTCCTACCATGACACGATTGATTTATTCCATCAGCTACCACACCATGAGACTCAGCAGTTTTACAGCTGTGGTGGTTCACATTACAGTTCTGATTGTCAATCGGGAAACACGCTTGTCTATGAGCAGTTTCCTGATAACAATTATGACTCTAGCACATACAACCCACAGCTACATCAGTTTCACTGTTGTGATTACTGTGGAGGTCCACACTTCAGTTCGGATTGTCAAACAAGGAATCCATTTCCTTGTAACAATTACGACTATTCGTTTTTAGACCCACCTCCACAGTACCAAATGATCCAAGCAACTCCTCATGATACTGAGCAAGACCTTTTACTAGAGGCTCTTGAGATATTAAAAGAACTTAAGGAGGAGTTGGCTACTACATCGTTTCAAAACTCTCGTGAGAAATCTATGGCAGAATTACTTGCCGAAGAACGAGATGCTAGAAACTAATTGAGCAAGGAAGAATTGCTAGTCTTAGAACAAGCAGCTAAAACACGTGCCATATTTCGCCATGTTGCTCTTCTCGACGATGATGATGATGATGATGAAGTTACCCTTGATATTTCTCAATTTTGTAAGGGTTCATCAAGTTCATCTGTTGTGATTCCTTCCTCGGAAAATCAGGGAGAAAAGACTATGATAGAATTACTAGCAGAAGAACAAATAAAATTTATAAAACCCATGTCTGCTAGTCCTCCTCAACTCCCTCAGTCTGTTGCTATCACACCCGAAGTTCACACTCACTCTCTGAACATGGGGGATGAGCATCTTGACACTGTTCCTGATAAGGAATCGGACGAATTCATAAAGTCTAGTGTTGAGAACCTTGTCCCAATCCCAAAAGAGTCACAGGGAACTTTTGATCATATGTGTGATTTACCTTCCCCTCTTGAGTGTTCAAACGATCATTTTGAGACTTTCTCAGATTTTAATGATGATTGTACATCTCATGGAGACATCGAGTATGTTGAGGCATCACTCCCACAGTCTGATGCTGATCCTCTTCTTGAGGAGTTCGCCGATGAACTTACTCACATCAATCCACTTTCATTGGAAAGTGATGATGGTCTCCTCGACTTTGAAGCCGATCTTAGAGAAATTGAAAGTCTCCTATATCATGATCCATCACTCACTTCTGATCCCAACAGTCCAATTGATAATGTTAATCATTTTGTTCCCGAAGCATTCAATACTACTCTCACCAATCCTCTATTTGAATTCGAATCTGAATTCACTTTGATTTTTGATAATCCAATCTTTGGCATTCGGAATGAGGATTGTGATGAGTCTATTTCGGAACATGAATTCACAGATTCACATCTTGTGAATAATTCTCTTCATGAGGAGTTCTCCGGTGAACTCACTCATCATATCATGACTCCTCTAGAGTATGATAGCCCGGGGGAGATGCACTCAATCATGAGGATTTGCAAATTCCCACCCACCCTCCCGGGATATTTTTGAGCTTAACCCTTGAAATCCAAAATCAGGCTAATGAGCCTGCTCTCGAGGAAGAAGATCAAATCATGATTTTCATCATGGTTTTCTTCCTTTTCTTCACCTATAGGGTGACTTCTCCTGTTCTTCACTCCTTCGGGAATGAAGACATTATCTTTGATCCCGGCATTTTCATTTACCATTCTCTTGAGCCGGGATTATATCTCATCGGTGTGGAACTTTCACGTGCTTCAAATGTTTGTCCAAACATCATGAATGAAAGTCCGATGGAGATTGTTTCTTCCACATCATGATTCCCCAAGAACCAATGAATTCGGGGTCGAGTCAAGCTAGCGACTCGGTAAACAAAAACAGTAGCATTTACTTAGGGTTTTCACCCTAAGTATGGGGGAGTTACCCCTACTTTGGTTACTTATAAAGTGAAAAAAAAAATGGTGTTTTCCACATTTAGCTTGCAATGTTGCCCTTTTCCGTTCAAAGAATCGGCATATTAGTCGGGACTTTGAATATTGAGGACAATATTCATTCTAAGTGTGGGGGGTATTTTGCTATTCTAGCGAATTTTATCACATTTTACTATCTAATACCCCCGTTTTTGGCAAAAATTTTAAAAATTTTTCACTTGAGTTTCAAAATTTTTGTGGTTATCAGTCCGCCATGTCTAACCGACAAAAGGATTGGCTAATCCAGGAGCAAACGGCTCTTGGTAAAGATATCTCAAATCCGTTGATGGCTTGCAATTTGCCCAAAATTGTATGGTAAATCAACTCGCCATATCCAAAAAAGTGAATGAGTTGGCTAGCCCGCAAGATTATGGCTTGTGGTAAAGGCAGTGGAAAAACCATAATTGGTAATCAGCTCACCAAGATGTTGACTATTCCATCAAGAGTTGGCTAGTCCAGAAGCAAACGGCTTTTGGTAAAGGCAAATCAAACCCGTTGAAAGCTGGTGGTTTGCTCAAAATCACATGGTTATCAGGTGGACCATAGTTCTTACTTGAATCGATACATCTAGCTACTCCAGAAGTGATGGCTTTTGGTAAAGAGTTTCAAATCCATTAAGTTTTTCGCAAAAGATTGCTAGGGACTAGCAATAGTTTAGTGTGGGGGATTGATGAGTGTGTAAATACTCATCATTTTTATCGTATCTGAACTGCCAAAACATCCAAAAACACTCAAAAATGCATCAAAATACAAAAATTATCCCAAAAGTATGTTTTATATGTTTTAGATGCAAAATGTTTAAAAACAAATGAAAAACGAACAAAGTTTGCATAATTGGCAGTTTCAGTCCCTCAAGTTTCATAAATTGATAAAACTAGTCCCTGGAGGTTTGAAATGAAAGAAAAGTCAACCCAAGTCCTTTGGAATTCAATAATTGTCAAAACAAGTCCTTGTGTGAAAAGTTTGAGAAAATTACACAATTGGTCCCTACAGTTTCAAAAATGGCAAAACAAACCCTCGGGAATTTAAAAATTGGAATTCATCAAATATTTTCCTTGTACTAATGTTATATGGCAGGTTTAGCCTCTTGAAGTTACTTTGGAACATTGGCAAATCAGACCCTTAAAGAATTGAAATTGTACAATTTTAGTCCTTGGGTTTTACAATTACTAAACCAAACGGACCTTTGTATTTTACTAATCCAAAATCCACTTCCAAACCCAAACAACAATCTGATCCACCAGACCCACAACCCCAAAGCCCAATCCCACATATAATAAAACACTACACCATTTTATTTATTGCCCCAGGGTCAAACCCTCACAACCCCGGTCAAACTCCACCTCCTTCCCAATAATACCAACCCGTGACTCCATAGCCCCCAACACCATCATTACACCCCCTGCTCCTCTACCACCCCTACCCACTCCTTTATCTACTTTCCTCCACTAAACACCAAACTTTGCCCCCTGCAACAAGAAACAGGCCCCAACTTGTGTATTCACTCTTTCCCGCCAAAACAATTGAAGGGACAGGATCATATCTAGCTAATCCAAACGTCACAAACAGAGGTGGGAAAAGCTACAGGGAACTCTCAGAAACCCTAGAGGATGAGTATAAAAAGAAAAAAAAGAAAGAAGCAGTGGAGGGTAGTATCTTTTAGGGTTAAAGTAGATTTTAGTGTAATTTAGTTTTAATTAGTGTAAGCTTTATCATTTTCAGTTTTACTTACACTAATGTACTCCTTGATTTGAAATTAATACAATTTAAGATTTTCATTTAGTATCTTTCAAACTGCTTATTTAATTTTTGGTTATTGCAACTGCTTGTTTTTCAGTTCATTCATGTTTATTGATACCTAATGTGGTTAGTCTCAGGTTACTTTTCAGATTTTAGCATGTAAAAACTCCCTATCCTTTGTATAATCCAAAACAGTCACACTTAAGGGAGTGTTTGGGTTAAGTTTATTTTTTTAGCTTGGGTCATTATTGTTCATTGAACTACTTTGCATCAGCTTAGATTTAGTGTTAAAAGCAGTTTAAAAGTTAAATTTATTGTTTTGTAGTAGTGATTGAGCCCCAACCACCTAACTTATATTGACCAAGGAATGGTCAACAAAGTCAGATAGTCTAGATCAATGCTCCGCGGAATATAGTGGTTTCCCCGGGTCGTTATGTCCCGACGAGGTGTGAATTGTAAACAAATGGTTCCGTGATCGGGTGAATTTGGACGGGAAAACGTTTGTGAGATTGATTACACTACTGAATTCACAAAGAAATAGCTTAAATAAGCTATATAAACAAGACTGGAAAGTTTGAAAACCCAGAAACGTTTAAAACTTAAAAACGCGTACGTTACGTTTAAATAAAACGTAAACGTACAAAATAAAACGCGAGTTTTGGTAAAATAAAATACTTACAAAAGTGAAAATCACATTTTTACAAACCTAATAATAAAAGAAACTATTTAGAAAATTAAAATTACTTTTTACACTATTTAATTATTTAATATTAATTAAAAACTATTTAATACTTATTATTAATACTTAAATAACTAAAATACAATATAATATTATTTAAATACTAAAAAGGTGAAAATAAAATTTCTAAAACTATAAAATAACTAAAAACAACTTTTAAAATTAAAAATAAGTGTTTTTGTCTTTTTGTGGTTTTTCTATTAATTAATTACTAGTTAAATACTAATTATCTAATTAACTATTTTAAATTAAGAAAAATAGAAAATGAACAGTAAAAATTCTAATAAAATTTCTAAAATTATTTTACAACATATAAAAGCTATAAAAAAAATAAAAACTTGATTTTACTAAATAAAAACTAATTATGCTATTTAATACTTAATATTAATTAATTACTAATAAAACTAAGATTAATTCTAATTAATACTAAATGATGAAATAAAAATCTGAGAAAATTAATATAAATACTTCAATATAAGAAATAATTAATAGAAATATAAAAATGACAAGTATTTAATTAAAATTTAAAAATGAAAAATAAGATTTAAATAAAATTAAATAGAAACTATCACTTAAAAATTACATTATCTTTTCTGGATTTTCTTTTTGGAAACTAAACTTACACCTAAAAATAGAAACTTTTTGTGAAAACAACTTTAATGGAACTCAAAAATAAGCAAATTACAAGCTTGTATGGTCAACAGTTGACTTTTGTTGACCAAGGGGTGAAATAAGCTCAAATGAGATTTGGTGGGGTCCACAATGGTTAAAACAGATGTAAATAAGTTAGATGAACAAGTTTAAGCCAGAAAATACAGGTGGGGCCCACAGATTAAGCAATAAGCTATGAATAAGCACTTGGAAAGTTGTGTGAACTCAGAAAAATGGGACAAGATATATGGCTTGATTTAGATGGGACCCAGGGGTATCTAGGTCAACCCAATGGTCAAAACATGCACCCTGTTAGGAGGGGGGTTGGGAGGAACAATATTGATGGCCTGGGGCCCACTGGTTTGGCTGGAAAACCACCACCAAGTGGTGGTGGTGGTGGTGTAACTGCTGAGACAGAGCAGTACACAGCCCTGCAGCTCACTTTGGAGAGCTGTGGGGCCCACCAAAAATTTCACAAAAATAAAGGAAAGGTAGGAGCTCAAAGATGAGCTGGTAGACAATGAATAGAAACAAATTTCACCTTCTAACTCATCACACAAAAATCAAAACAAATGCTCAAACTTTTGGAAAAATCTGATAGAACAACTTTGACTATTTTACTAAAACTAACCAATTGACTCTTTTGAACTTTTGATTTGATTTTACTGACTGAAAATGCAATTATAAACTATATTAAGTTGACCTAAAGTTACCTAAACACTTAATGAACCAATGGAGATGATCTTGGATCCTACTGTGTAACAGTTAACTCAGAAATTAAATCAAAGGTGAGCTTTGACTTTATTTATAAAAGAACCTTGGTTTGTAGACTACACTAGACCTAAACTGACCAGGGACTACTCATAACAAGAAACTAAAACAGCAATGGACCACTAAGACTCTCAACACAGCCTGTACCAAACACCCCTAATGCAACTAGAAATTGAAGATTAGTGAAGGAAATGATGACTTAAAACAATCTAACTAACACTAATCTATAATATAAGCTATAGGAACTAGATAAAAGCTATAATGAACAAGAGATAAACTCAATAACAAACACAAGCAAAGATGAGTATTAGAAACTGCTAAGTCACCACAAGAGGAAATTGAGACAGAATTCAGGGGAGTATACCTCAAGTCACAATCAAAAGCTCATGAGAGCTTATCAACAAGCTTTTTAACCAGAAACCACAGACAACTCACCCCTCTGCATCACCTTTCCAAAATCCTAACCTCAGTTGACTTTTGTTGACCTGAGGAGAATTTTTATCTAAAACCTTGTCTAAACCTTTCTGAGCTGATGCAAGCTTATAAGTTACTTAATTAAACCTTTTGAAACATTTACCAACCACTTTTAACAAGTTTTAAAGTAAAATGGTAATTACAATGACAATTTGCAATAAACTTTGAACTTGAGAATTGGCACTGAGAAACTATTGAGATACTTTCATTAACATAAAAAAACTTGATACAACTTGAATTTAAAACTGAATTTTAAAGGTTTACAACATAAAAATAAAGTTTACACTACGAAATGGTCTAAAACATGTGACAACTGTAAACTTCTCTTTTTCTTTTCTTTTATAGCTCCTGGAGGTCCACTGAATCTTTCCCACTTGCTTTGAGCCGTTGGATGAGCTTGGTTGATCATGGCCGTTCAAATTGGTATTTGGCGGGAAATAAGGAAAAGTGGGTTTGGTTTGTGCATTTATGAGGAGGGGGGTTTGGTGTGGCAGATGAGAGGTTGGTGAGGTATTAATGGGGTAGCATGGAGGGGGGGGGGGGAACATGAACCTGGTAATTAGGGAGATGGTTAGGGACGATGAACAGTACATGGCTTGGGGGTTTGACTTGGTCAATGACCAGGGGTAGAAGTATTATCAAAAGGGTAATGGGCTTGGTGGGCTGTGGGGTTATGGGTTTGGGTAGGGGTGTTGGATCAGACTTATTGTTTGGTTTTGGATTTGGATTAGTTATCAAAAGGGTCCATTTGGTAAGCATGATAAATCACAAGGACCATTTTTGTAGTTTTCCAAAAGTGAGGGACTTGTTTTGCCATAATTCCAAAGTATTCACAAGGACAAATTTTTGACAACATAAAAATATTACAAGGATGAAAATTAACATTTTCCAAAATAAAATACCCGGGGATTAATTTTGCAAATTTCTAAACTCCGGGGACTAAACTTGTGATTTTCTCAAAATTTTCATCCAGGGATTAAAAGTGATTTTTGTGAATTCCCAAGGACCAAAATTGATTTTTCATTCAAAATTATCCCACCAGGGACCTTTTCTGCCAATATTTGAAACTCCAGGGACTAATTTTGTAAATTTCCAAAACTTTCCAATTTTTCACCAAAGGACTAAATGTGACATTTTATGATTTCAAAATGACCTTTGGTGATAATTTTCCATATTTTGAATATCCAGGGACTAGATTTGTAATTTTTTGAAAGTTGAGGGACTGAAACTGCCAGTTTTGCAAACTTTGTGCGTTTTTCATTTGTTTTTGCTCATTTTGCATCTAAAACATATAAAACACAATTTTGAAATATTTTTAGTATTTTGATGCATTACTGAGTGTTTTTGTATGTTTTGCAGTTCAGATTAGACAAAAAATGATGAGTGTTTGAGCACTCATCAATCCCCCACACTAAACTATTGCTAGTCCCTAGCAATACTGTTTTGAAAACTTGATGGATTTGAAAAACTCTTTACCAAAAGCCATCACTTCTGGAGTAGCCAGGTGTAAGAACTGTGGCACACCTGATAACCGTGTGATTTTGAGCAAACCACCAGCTGTCAACGGATTTGAGTAGTCTTTACCACAAGCCGTTTGCTTCTGGACTAGCCAGCTCTTGATAGAATAGTCAACATCTTGGTGAGCTGATTACCAATTATGGATTTTCCACGGCCTTTACCACAAGCCATAATCTTGCGGGCTAGCCAACTCATTTGTTTTCGGGGAGTTGAGGAACCATACAATTTTGGGCAAATTGCAAGCCGTAAACGGATTTGATATGTCTTTACCAAGAGCCGTTTGCTCCTGGACTAGCCAATCCCTTTTTTCGCTTAGACAAGGCGGACTGATTACCACAAAAATTTTGAAGCACCAGTGAAAAATTTTTAAAATTTTTGAAATTTTGGCTAAAACGGGGGTATTATATAGTAAATGTGATAAAATTCGCTAGAATAGCGAATACCCCCCCCACACTTAGCATGAATATTGTCCTCAATATTCAAAATCCTGGCTATTATGCCGATATTTTGAACGTAAAAGGGCAACATTACAAGCTAAGCGTGGAAAACACCATTTTGTTTTTTCACGTCATAAGTAACCATAGCATGGGGGACTCCCCCACACTTAGGGTGAAAACCCTATATGCCTGCTACTGTTTTTGTTTACCGAGTCGCTAGCTTGACTCGACCCCTAATTCATTTGTCATTGGGGAATGTGGAAGAAGTGATCTCCATCGGACTTTCATTCAAAATGTTTGGACAAACATATGAAGCACGTGAAAGTTCCACACCGATGAGATAAGTACCCGGCTCAAGATAATGATACATGAAAATGCCGGGATCAAATATAGTGTCCTCACTCCCGAAGGAGTGAAGAAGAGAAGAAGTCACCGTATAGATGAAGAAAAGGAAGAAAATCATGATAAAAAGCATGATTTGATCTTCTTCCTCAAGAGGAGGCTCAATAGCCTGAGTTTGGATTTCAAAGGGTAAGCTCGTAAACAACCCGGGAGGGTGGGTGGGAATTTGCAAATTCTCATAATTGAGAGCATCTCCCCCCGGGCTATCAAACTCCGGAGGAGTTATGACATGATGAGCGAGTTCACCGGAGAACTCCTCATGAAGAGAATTATTCACAAGATGTGAATCTGTGAACTCATGTTCCATTGTGGACTCATCACAATCCTCGTCAAAGATTGGATTGTTAGAAATCATAGTGAATTCAGATTCGAATTCAAATAGAGGATTGGTGAGAGTCGTATTGAATGCTTCAGGAACAAAGTGATTATTATTCTCTATTGGACTGCTGGGATCAGAAGTGAGTGACGGATCATGATATAGGAGACTTTCAATTTCTCCCAGATCGGCTTGGAAATCAAGGAGACCATCATCACTTTCCAATGAAAGTGGATCGATGTGAGCAAGTTCATCAGCGAACTCCTCAAGAAGAGGATCAACATCAGAATGAGGCAGTGATGCCTCGATATACTCAATGTCTCCATGAGATGTACAATCATCATTAAAATCTGAGAAAGTCTCAAAATGATCGTTTGAACACTCAAGAGGTGAAGGGATATCACACATATCATCCAAAGTTCCCTGTGACTCTCCTGGGATTGGGACAAGGATCTCAACACTAGACTTTATTAATTCGTCCGATTCCTTATTAGGAACAGTGTCGAGATGCTCATCCCCCATGTTAAGAGTGTGAGTGTGAACTTCAGGTGTGATAATAGACTGAGGGAGATTAGAAAGACTAGCACACATAGATTTTATATTTTTCATGTGTTCTTCTGCTAGCAATTCTTGCATACTCTTATCTCCTTGTGCTTCCATGGAAGGAATCTCAACTGATGAACTGGATGAATCTTTGTAATATTCCTTCATTTGAATAGAATCCTCATCATCATCGTCATCATGAAGAGCAGCATAGCGAAGATTGGCACGTATATTAGCCGTTCTTTGCTCAGCAAGTAATTCTTCCATGCTCTTTTCGTTTCTAGCTTCTCGTTCTTTGGCAAATAATTCTGCCACGGATTTTTGACGAGAATCTTGAAACGATGAAGTAGCCAACTCCTCCTTAAGATCTTTCAATATCTTAAGAGTCTCTATTAAAATGTCTTGCTCAGTAACAAGAGGAGTTGCTTGGGACATCTGGTATTGTGGAGGTTGGTCTGAAAACGAATAGTCGTAATTGTTACAAGGAAACGGATTCCTTGTTTGACAATCAGAGCTAGTGTGTGGACCTCCACAATACTCACAACAGTAAAACTGATGTGGCTGTGAGTCGTGTGTGCTGTAGTCATAATTGTTATCAGGAAACTGCTCATAGACAAGCGTGTTTCCCGATTGACAATCAAAACTGTAGAGTGGACCACCACAGTACTCACAACAGTAAAACTGTTGAGTCTGGCTTGGTGTAACTTGATACGAAGCATCATTGAAGTTTGGATAATATGATTCTTGCTCGTATGAATGTGATGGGTAATCGGAAAAATTTGAAGAGTCGTTGAATGAGTCTTGATTAGGGTCATAAGCAAATGAATTACTCGACCCACAAAACAAACAACTCCCGTTTTGAATATCGTTACCACATTGTACACATGTACACCAACGACATGGAAAACCGAAAAGTGGCTCACCACAACCGACACAAGGAACAAAATCTGGAGGTGGGACAAGTGGTGTGCTCTTAGAGCTAGCAATTTCCACCACTTCCGTTATGGTCTCGGGTTTTGGTTCTTGATAAACGTGAAGATTGGGCAAGTCGTTCTTTTCAGTCTCTGCCCTAAGCTCAGCACGTATGCTTGACAAACTTTTGACCATAAACCGTGAAAGGTTAGAATCAATTTTTGAAGGTTTAGGAGCAATTGTGAGCTTAGGTTCTTGGACAACCGTAGGTTGGACGTATTTAGCACTTCCATCGTCAGAGGGAAGTACAGGGTCCTTTGTCACCTCGGTTTCTTGATTCATTTCCCTCACCGGAGAGGGAATAGGAATCGAAGGTCCATCATAATCACTACGACATCTCGATATTTTTGACAAGGCCATAAGTTTTTCAATTTTGCTTTGAAAGGCCCATTGTTCAAAGAAATCGTCATCGAGAGATGTCATTCAGAATTATACATGAGAGGGGTATAAGAAGGTAGAATCAAACTGATAGAGGGTAAGGAAAAATATTTTTGGGTTTTTATGAAAAGATATGAACAAGGGTGGATAAATGTACAATGGAACGAATTCCAAGATCACTAATCAGCAAACCGTTTAGAAAACGCGCACGACCTCCCCGGCAGCGGCGCCAAAAGTTGATTGAGCCCGAACCACCTAACTTATATTGACCAAGGAATGGTCAACAAAGTCAGATAGCCTAGATCAATGCTCCGCGGAATATAGTGGTTTCCCCGGGTCGTTATGTCCCGACGAGGTGTGAATTGTAAACAAACGGTTCCGTGATCGGGTGAATTTGGACGGGAAAACGTTTGTGAGATTGATTACACTACTGAATTCACAAAGAAATAGCTTAAATAAGCTATATAAACAAGACTGGAAAGTTTGAAAACCCAGAAACGTTTAAAACTTAAAAACGCGTACGTTACGTTTAAATAAAACGTAAACGTACAAAATAAAACGCGAGTTTTGGTAAAATAAAATACTTACAAAAGTGAAAATCACATTTTTACAAACCTAATAATAAAAGAAACTATTTAGAAAATTAAAATTACTTTTTACACTATTTAATTATTTAATATTAATTAAAAACTATTTAATACTTATTATTAATACTTAAATAACTAAAATACAATATAATATTATTTAAATACTAAAAAGGTGAAAATAAAATTTCTAAAACTATAAAATAACTAAAAACAACTTTTAAAATTAAAAATAAGTGTTTTTGTCTTTTTGTGGTTTTTCTATTAATTAATTACTAGTTAAATACTAATTATCTAATTAACTATTTTAAATTAAGAAAAATAGAAAATGAACAGTAAAAATTCTAATAAAATTTCTAAAATTATTTTACAACATATAAAAGCTATAAAAAAAAATAAAAACTTGATTTTACTAAATAAAAACTAATTATGCTATTTAATACTTAATATTAATTAATTACTAATAAAACTAAGATTAATTCTAATTAATACTAAATGATGAAATAAAAATCTGAGAAAATTAATATAAATACTTCAATATAAGAAATAATTAATAGAAATATAAAAATGACAAGTACTTAATTAAAATTTAAAAATGAAAAATAAGATTTAAATAAAATTAAATAGAAACTATCACTTAAAAATTACATTATCTTTTCTGGATTTTCTTTTTGGAAACTAAACTTACACCTAAAAACAGAAACTTTTTGTGAAAACAACTTTAATGGAACTCAAAAATAAGCAAATTACAAGCTTGTATGGTCAACAGTTGACTTTTGTTGACCAAGGGGTGAAATAAGCTCAAATGAGATTTGGTGGGGTCCACAATGGTTAAAACAGATGTAAATAAGTTAGATGAACAAGTTTAAGCCAGAAAATACAGGTCGGGCCCACAGATTAAGCAATAAGCTATGAATAAGCACTTGGAAAGTTGTGTGAACTCAGAAAAATGGGACAAGATATATCGCTTGATTTAGGTGGGACCCAGGGGTATCTAGGTCAACCCAATGGTCAAACCATGCACCCTGGTAGGAGGGGGTTGGGAGGAACAATATTGATGGCCTGGGGCCCACTGGTTTGGCTGGAAAACCACCACCAAGTGGTGGTGGTGGTGGTGGTGTAACTGCTGAGACAGAGCAGTACACAGCCCTGCAGCTCACTTTGGAGAGCTGTGGGGCCCACCAAAAATTTCACAAAAATAAAAGAAAGGTAGGAGCTCAAAGATGAGCTGGTAGACAATAAATAGAAACAAATTTCACCTTCTAACTCATCACACAAAAATCAAAACAAATGCTCAAACTTTTGGAAAAATCTGATAGAACAACTTTGACTATTTTACTAAAACTAACCAATTGACTTTTTTGAACTTTTGATTTGATTTTACTAACTGAAAATGCAATTATAATCTATATTAAGTTGACCTAAAGTTACCTAAACACTTAATGAACCAATGGAGATGATCTTGGATCCTACTGTGTAACAGTTAACTCAGAAATTAAATCAAAGGTGAGCTTTGACTTTATTTATAAAAGAACCTTGGTTTGTAGACTACACTAGACCTAAACTGACCAGGGACTACTCATAACAAGAAACTAAAACAGCAATGGACCACTAAGACTCTCAACACAGCCTGTACCAAACACCCCTAATGCAACTAGAAATTGAAGATTAGTGAAGGAAATGATGACTTAAAACAATCTAACTAACACTAATCTATAATATAAGCTATAGGAACTAGATAAAAGCTATAATGAACAAGAGATAAACTCAATAACAAACACAAGCAAAGATGAGTATTAGAAACTGCTAAGTCACCACAAGAGGGAATTGAGACAAAATTCAGGGGAGTATACCTCAAGTCACAATCAAAAGCTCATGAGAGCTTATCAACAAGCTTTTTAACCAGAAACCACAGACAACTCACCCCTCTGCATCACCTTTCCAAAATCCTAACCTCAGTTGACTTTTGTTGACCTGAGGAGAATTTTTATCTAAAACCTTGTCTAAACCTTTCTGAGCTGATGCAAGCTTATAAGTTACTTAATTAAACCTTTTGAAACATTTACCAACCACTTTTAACAAGTTTTAAAGTAAAATGGTAATTACAATGACAATTTGCAATAAACTGAATTTGAACTTGAGAATTGGCACTGAGAAACTATTGAGATACTTTCATTAACATAAAAAAACTTGATACAACTTGAATTTAAAACTGAATTTTAAAGGTTTACAACATAAAAATAAAGTTTACACTACGAAATGGTCTAAAACATGTGACAACTGTAAACTTCTCTTTTTCTTTTCTTTTATAGCTCCTGGAGGTCCACTGAATCTTTCCCACTTGCTTTGAGCCGTTGGATGAGCTTGGTTGATCATGGCCGTTCAAATTGGTATTTGGCGGGAAATAAGGAAAAGTGTAACAATTCGCAATTTCAGGTTAACTTTTATTCCCGAAAATTTCACTATTCACTTTTTACTATTCACTTTTACTATTCACTTTTTACTATTCACTTTTCACTATTCATCTCAGAAATTTTTATTTCATATTCTCGTAAGTTAAACTATTTTAACGATAATCCGAGAGTTTGACGCTCGTCGGATCATTTCTGCAAAAATCACAAAGCCGTGTCCGAGATTTACTTTTAGGTTTAAACGTCCTTCTAGCATCCCGATATGTCCATAAAACATTATAAACAATAGAAATATGATTTTCTCTCATTTTAGGACAATTCCAAAAGTTTCGGAATTTTACGTTTTTCAGTTCAGCGTTTTACGCGAATTGCGCGTTTTAGACCCGTGTTTCCAGTTCTTAGCAGGGTTTTCGCACCCGATAGAACCTACCACTCATTTTATATTTTATTATGGACTATATTGACATGTTTAACCATATTTATAAGTTTCATATTTTTAGGATACCCGGTTTTACGTTTTGAGGCTTAATCATTTACGGTTAGCAATTAACGGGACCAAAACTCACTACGTAACTTATATAAGGCCAAGATTCATCCACCTAGTCCCTTCCCCTTGTCCATGAACGTGTATATGGTGGCCTTGGTGGCTTGATAATGAGCCTAGGAAAGTATATGGTCTAAGAACAACCAAGTATGCATAGATGTGTTTAGTTTTTAACCGTTAGTTCATTATACTTCATGTGTTCCAATTTTAACCACAAGTAAGTACTGGCTAACCTCCTCACTTGCACTATAAAAGGAAACTCATCTCTTCATTCTTTTCATCACCATTTAAAACTTCCCAACATAATTCCATAGCTTCATCATCTTTGATCTTCAAGTTACAAATTACATACCAAAGTTCAAGGTCTTAGTATTCTCTACCTAGTTCTTAAGTTTGTTTGGTGATTCCATGGTTGAATGAGGAGCTACAAAAGGGTACTAGGGCTGAAGTTAAATGGTTTTCACAAGGGTTAGATCAAGGCTAGCAAGGGTTACAAGAGTTATGGTGAAGGGTTTACAAGATTAGGTTTAGTGTCCTAGTTCTATACTTGACTTCCTTTCTTTAGAAAGCCAAAAGTTGTAAGCAAACCCTTATACACTTTCTTGCTCAATATCATTTCATGCTTATTATGTTTCATTCATGCTATATATGGTCTTTGTATTGTGTTCATGATGAATAAAAACTAGTAAAACGAGTATTGGTATACATATGTTAACTTATGACAAGCAAACAAGCAAACTAGTGATTTTTATGGAAAACCACGACCACAATAGTATAACTTTGATATTTGACACTTACTTACTGTTAAAGAGGACTTATCAAGGAAAACATAGCAATTTGAATCACCCAAAACAAGTACACGAGTCAAAAGTTATGACCGTTTGAAGTTAGCGAAACCAAAATGGCAAAACTGCCTAAATAGCATTCTGATCAAATTATGATTTTGAAAGTCCCACTTCTGGTCCGATTCATCAAAAAGTTAAAACACGAAAGTTGTCCGGAACGACGTTTTCGTTCAGGAACAAAGAAGCTCGAGCCCTGAAAACGCTTTCTGAGTGATAAATTTCTTCAAATTCTTAACAGCCCATTTTTAGACCAAAGTTACTATATAATCATTATAATTAGATGAGACCAAGAGGTCTAATGACCTAAAGCCAAGACCACAACCATGGCTAAAGCCAAGGTTGAGTCTTAAGACCATGGTAACAATGACCAAGGTCACGGCAAAGCCACGGCTAAAGACCATATAACTTCTAAAGATCAAAAAGCTTATATATATATATGTTATCAAATACTACAATAGTAGGGAGCCTCATGTGAGGAGTTCATTAAGTAAGCCGTCGAGACGAGTTGTGGATTTACGAGTTAAAGTGTCCTGGCTCCTCGAACGTTTACTCCATGACTTCTGAATTATGTCGGCCCGAACGGTAGTAAGAGATGTACAAACTATACATGTTTCATAAACGACTTATATTCAAAGACTTACACATTATACTAAAGTACTACATCATGAACATTATGCAAGATATATATAGGCAATTCTTCGTGTTCTTAGACATTACTCCAAACCTAAGTTGCAACGTTCTATTATAGGCTGCTCTTAGAGGCTTTCGCGATTCGACTACCACTTTCATTTTTCATTACATAAGCTTAAGGTGAGTCATAGCCCCTACTCTTTTCGTACTTGTTTTAACTATTGGGGGGGATACATGCTCAACTACTTGCTTACTTGTACAAATACTCAAAACGTTTATACGTGACTGTGTTATACTTGATTGTCTTATACTTGATGGCATTATACTTGATTTCATACATACATGACTGTCTTTTATCTTTGGGAAGTGGCTCCCAGTTGTCTTTGGGAATTGGCTCCCAGTTGTCTTTGGGAATTGACTCCCAGTTGTCTTTGATACATCCTAACATTTGCGAATGTTGGATACATCATAAACGTGAGGTCTTCGGAGATGAAGAGTAGACTCACGACTAATTGCTTAATTGTCTTGATGAACTTATACATGTCTTTATCATACTATATATTGTAGCAGTGGGTTGTGAACACACAGGTTACAAGTCTCTTATGGCGGGACTTGTAACTGAGTGGATTCACGATGCCTTTGCTGTGTGAACATTCTTTTAAGGCTTTTCAACTATTTTAAGACAAACTCTATGAACTCACCAACCATTGTGTTGACACTTTAGCATGTTTATCTCAGGTTAGTAAGGCGATAGCTAGTGCGTAGAACTTAGAGTCAAGCTGCATATTCTGAAGACTTATGCTTTTATCATTTACCATTCAAAACACTTTGTATACATTTATGTATCATACTTTGGAATCTCATGTTTGTAACTTTGAATTCATTAATCGAATGGTAACTTTTCAAAACGTCTCATTTAGAGTTCGTTTTCTATACCTTGTACTTTGTATTATGAAGTAGCACCCCTGTGACACAGTCTTCCGCTGCGGTATTTTGGGGGTGTTACAGATTGGTACCAGAGCCTTGGTTATAGAGAACTAGGTTGCATTTAGTGCCTAGACTATAACTGCTATATACGTTGGGACCTTCCTCTTTATTTGCCTTACACACACTACATACACATACGCTTTTTGGTAGTTGTTGGTTTAGTTCCACGCTATTAGATGATGTGACTTTAGTATTATAAGGAGCCTCAGAGATTCGTCGAGTCATTAAAAACATGGAGCTCAGTAATAACTAATTAGTTAACTTGATCTTGTGACAGTTCTTGTTTGATTAGACACAAGATTTGAGTTAAATAATATTATTGCTTAGCTTTAGGGATTTGATGACTTGATTATCTTACTATCGGCCTCAGAAGGCAGATTTTGTGTCGGAAATTCTTAAGTAGGATGATTTAGAATCTCCTTATTTAAATGGATTGGGACGCCTCTTCAGTTAAATAAAGAAATTGTAAATCACCGAACCATAAGTTTATGAGACCTTACTTACATAAATTTGGACGCTTCTTTATGTAAGTAATGTGTTATAAATAAGTGGGCTTAATTGTAGCCGATACAACTCCTTAACCAGAATCTTAGACGAATCAGAGTGAACACCACTATATTAGAGATCCCGAATTCTCTTAGACACATCGTAAGTAGTTAACATCAACAGAACTTCGGGGCGAAGTTCTCCTTAAGGGGTAGAGACTGTAACAATTCGCAATTTCAGGTTAACTTTTATTCCCGAAAATTTCACTATTCACTTTTTACTATTCACTTTTACTATTCACTTTTTACTATTCACTTTTCACTATTCATCTCAGAAATTTTTATTTCATATTCTCGTAAGTTAAACTATTTTAACGATAATCCGAGAGTTTGACGCTCGTCGGATCATTTCTGCAAAAATCACAAAGCCGTGTCCGAGATTTACTTTTAGGTTTAAACGTCCTTCTAGCATCCCGATATGTCCATAAAACATTATAAACAATAGAAATATGATTTTCTCTCATTTTAGGACAATTCCAAAAGTTTCGGAATTTTACGTTTTTCAGTTCAGCGTTTTACGCGAATTGCGCGTTTTAGACCCGTGTTTCCAGTTCTTAGCAGGGTTTTCGCACCCGATAGAACCTACCACTCATTTTATATTTTATTATGGACTATATTGACATGTTTAACCATATTTATAAGTTTCATATTTTTAGGATACCCGGTTTTACGTTTTGAGGCTTAATCATTTACGGTTAGCAATTAACGGGACCAAAACTCACTACGTAACTTATATAAGGCCAAGATTCATCCACCTAGTCCCTTCCCCTTGTCCATGAACGTGTATATGGTGGCCTTGGTGGCTTGATAATGAGCCTAGGAAAGTATATGGTCTAAGAACAACCAAGTATGCATAGATGTGTTTAGTTTTTAACCGTTAGTTCATTATACTTCATGTGTTCCAATTTTAACCACAAGTAAGTACTAGCTAACCTCCTCACTTGCACTATAAAAGGAAACTCATCTCTTCATTCTTTTCATCACCATTTAAAACTTCCCAACATAATTCCATAGCTTCATCATCTTTGATCTTCAAGTTACAAATTACATACCAAAGTTCAAGGTCTTAGTATTCTCTACCTAGTTCTTAAGTTTGTTTGGTGATTCCATGGTTGAATGAGGAGCTACAAAAGGGTACTAGGGCTGAAGTTAAATGGTTTTCACAAGGGTTAGATCAAGGCTAGCAAGGGTTACAAGAGTTATGGTGAAGGGTTTACAAGATTAGGTTTAGTGTCCTAGTTCTATACTTGACTTCCTTTCTTTAGAAAGCCAAAAGTTGTAAGCAAACCCTTATACACTTTCTTGCTCAATATCATTTCATGCTTATTATGTTTCATTCATGCTATATATGGTCTTTGTATTGTGTTCATGATGAATAAAAACTAGTAAAACGAGTATTGGTATACATATGTTAACTTATGACAAGCAAACAAGCAAACTAGTGATTTTTATGGAAAACCACGACCACAATAGTATAACTTTGATATTTGACACTTACTTACTGTTAAAGAGGACTTATCAAGGAAAACATAGCAATTTGAATCACCCAAAACAAGTACACGAGTCAAAAGTTATGACCGTTTGAAGTTAGCGAAACCAAAATGGCAAAACTGCCTAAATAGCATTCTGATCAAATTATGATTTTGAAAGTCCCACTTCTGGTCCGATTCATCAAAAAGTTAAAACACGAAAGTTGTCCGGAACGACGTTTTCGTTCAGGAACAAAGAAGCTCGAGCCCTGAAAACGCTTTCTGAGTGATAAATTTCTTCAAATTCTTAACAGCCCATTTTTAGACCAAAGTTACTATATAATCATTATAATTAGATGAGACCAAGAGGTCTAATGACCTAAAGCCAAGACCACAACCATGGCTAAAGCCAAGGTTGAGTCTTAAGACCATGGTAACAATGACCAAGGTCACGGCAAAGCCACGGCTAAAGACCATATAACTTCTAAAGATCAAAAAGCTTATATATATATATGTTATCAAATACTACAATAGTAGGGAGCCTCATGTGAGGAGTTCATTAAGTAAGCCGTCGAGACGAGTTGTGGATTTACGAGTTAAAGTGTCCTGGCTCCTCGAACGTTTACTCCATGACTTCTGAATTATGTCGGCCCGAACGGTAGTAAGAGATGTACAAACTATACATGTTTCATAAACGACTTATATTCAAAGACTTACACATTATACTAAAGTACTACATCATGAACATTATGCAAGATATATATAGGCAATTCTTCGTGTTCTTAGACATTACTCCAAACCTAAGTTGCAACGTTCTATTATAGGCTGCTCTTAGAGGCTTTCGCGATTCGACTACCACTTTCATTTTTCATTACATAAGCTTAAGGTGAGTCATAGCCCCTACTCTTTTCGTACTTGTTTTAACTATTGGGGGGGATACATGCTCAACTACTTGCTTACTTGTACAAATACTCAAAACGTTTATACGTGACTGTGTTATACTTGATTGTCTTATACTTGATGGCATTATACTTGATTTCATACATACATGACTGTCTTTTATCTTTGGGAAGTGGCTCCCAGTTGTCTTTGGGAATTGGCTCCCAGTTGTCTTTGGGAATTGACTCCCAGTTGTCTTTGATACATCCTAACATTTGCGAATGTTGGATACATCATAAACGTGAGGTCTTCGGAGATGAAGAGTAGACTCACGACTAATTGCTTAATTGTCTTGATGAACTTATACATGTCTTTATCATACTATATATTGTAGCAGTGGGTTGTGAACACACAGGTTACAAGTCTCTTATGGCGGGACTTGTAACTGAGTGGATTCACGATGCCTTTGCTGTGTGAACATTCTTTTAAGGCTTTTCAACTATTTTAAGACAAACTCTATGAACTCACCAACCATTGTGTTGACACTTTAGCATGTTTATCTCAGGTTAGTAAGGCGATAGCTAGTGCGTAGAACTTAGAGTCAAGCTGCATATTCTGAAGACTTATGCTTTTATCATTTACCATTCAAAACACTTTGTATACATTTATGTATCATACTTTGGAATCTCATGTTTGTAACTTTGAATTCATTAATCGAATGGTAACTTTTCAAAACGTCTCATTTAGAGTTCGTTTTCTATACCTTGTACTTTGTATTATGAAGTAGCACCCCTGTGACACAGTCTTCCGCTGCGGTATTTTGGGGGTGTTACAAAAAGTGGGTTTGGTTTGTGCATTTATGAGGAGGGGGTTTGGTGTGGCAGATGAGAGGTTGGTGAGGTATTAATGGGGTAGCATGGAGGGGGGGGGGGGGAACATGAACCTGGTAATTAGGGAGATGGTTAGGGACGATGAACAGTACATGACTTGGGGGTTTGACTTGGTCAATGACCAGGGGTAGAAGTATTATCAAAAGGGTAATGGGCTTGGTGGGCTGTGGGGTGATGGGTTTGGGTAGGGGTGTTGGATCAGACTTATTGTTTGGTTTTGGATTTGGATTAGTTATCAAAAGGGTCCATTTGGTAAGCATGATAAATCACAAGGACCATTTTTGTAGTTTTCCAAAAGTGAGGGACTTGTTTTGCCATAATTCCAAAGTATTCACAAGGACAAATTTTTGACAACATAAAAATATTACAAGGATGAAAATTAACATTTTCCAAAATAAAATACCCGGGGATTAATTTTGCAAATTTCTAAACTCCGGGGACTAAACTTGTGATTTTCTCAAAATTTTCATCCAAGGATTAAAAGTGATTTTTGTGAATTCCCAAGGACCAAAATTGATTTTTCATTCAAAATTATCCCACCAGGGACCTTTTCTGCCAATATTTGAAACTCCAGGGACTAATTTTGTAAATTTCCAAAATTTTCCAATTTTTCACCAAAGGACTAAATGTGACATTTTATGATTTCAAAATGACCTTTGGTGATAATTTTCCATATTTTGAATGTCCAGGGACTAGATTTGTAATTTTTTGAAAGTTGAGGGACTGAAACTGCCAGTTTTGCAAACTTTGTGCGTTTTTCATTTGTTTTTGCTCATTTTGCATCTAAAACATATAAAACACAATTTTGAAATATTTTTAGTATTTTGATGCATTACTGAGTGTTTTTGTATGTTTTGCAGTTCAGATTAGACAAAAAATGATGAGTGTTTGAGCACTCATCAAGTAGCGTGGCTGATTTTATAACAATGTTTCCTCAAGTCTGCCATTTCAAGTAGCCTAGGCTGAGATTTAGATTAGGCCATGTTTAGTTGTAGAATATGCTTGGAACTAGCTCAATATAGGATAATACACAAGTCTTAAATATGGTTATGGTAGGTGGTAGGTCAAAACTTGCAATTCTCACCCACTTTCACCCATCAGGCCTGCAGCAGACCTGTCCCAACAGCCCTCATACAAACATTTTTAAATTGTTCAAATCTTAGTGTTTAGGTCTGCAAATTAATTTGTAGCTTCTCTGGCAGCTTATTTTCAAGCTAATATTTTTATTTTATTTTTTATAATTTTTTATGTTAGCTTATTTTGCCCTAAAATTGACCCCCTTGGCCTGTTACCCATTTGCAGCATAGGTTGAGATTGTTACTTATTAGTTTTTAGGTTTTCTTAACAGCTTATTGCTATGCTCCCTTAGCTTATTTAGGATATCCCAAGTTACCTGTTGCTTATTTCCCCCTCCTAGTCAGCTTAGTATAGCTTTTTGTGGATTGCAAAACCCCCCACTCAGCCCCCTTGTCTGCTGATGCAACTCAGTAGTAACTGAGGTTGTGTGATTTGTACCTCTGATTGATCCTTTGAAATTGTGAATGATATTTTAAGCTCATTTAAGCTGCTAGTGTTGGTAAGTGCTAGTATTTGTTTTGGTTTTAGCTTATACGCATCTTTGGTTTAACTGCTTAGTTCATTCCTCACTTTGGCTTCTATTTTTGAACCTGTTGGATTTCATAAGCTCATTTGAGCCCCTCAGTATCTCAAAATTGGTTCAAGTGATGGGTGATTGTTTAGTTTTGAGATTTGTGAAACCTGTTGTATTAGCTTTTATTTCAGGCATCAGCTTGTTTATGCTTTAGTGAACCTAATATGCCCTGCTCTTGGGAAATTGACCATACTTTACAAGCTCCTCAAAAGTTTATTAGTGGGTCTCACTTTAAGCTCTTTAGCATTTTGGGAAGGTCTGTAGTTAAGCTTACTAGATCAAGGGTTGGTTTTGGCTTATGAGCTTATTTGATAAGCTCAAGCTTGGCCTGCAAGTAGTCTATTGGCCTGTTTGGACAGGTAACTTGGAATTGCTTATTTTCTTGCTTGTGAGCTTATTCAGTGCTTGTTTCTTGTTCCATTTGTTCATTTCCAGTTCCTATAACATAGTTGCATTATATTTACCCTTGGTTTCTAGTTTCATAGCTCATTTGAGCTTTTGAGCTTCATGTGAGCCAAAAGCTCATCTGCTTGTTCCATAAGCTCACAGTTTGCTTATTTTTTATTTTCAAAACTTTTGTTTTCATTAAAGTTGCATTTTTCCAGTAGTTTAATAGTTCCATAAAAAGAAAATCACAAAAACCATCAATTTAAATAGAGGTGATAGCTTCTATTTAAGAAGCTTGAGCTTATTAGCTTATTTTCAGCTTTTTCAAAAAGCAAATCTCATTTTTAATATTTTCCTAGGTTCCTGTAGCTATAAAATAATTTTTGTAATTTTTTCATATTTTTCTCTTTTCTTTAGTATTTTTAATAATTAATGTTAATTTAAATTAATTAATAATTAGTTTTTAATTAGTAATAATTATTTAAAAAGTCTTAAAAATATATTTTCTGTTTTAAAATTAGTTTTATATCTTTAGATTTTTCTAAGTTTTAATTTTATTTTTCTAAGCTTATTTTACATTTTCTTATTATTTAGTGTATTTTTAAATAGTTATAATTAGTTTTTAATTAATAGCAATTATTTAAAAAGTAGGAAAAATATATTTTTAGTTTTAAAATTACTTTTATATTATTTTAGAATTTTTAGAATTACATTTTCATTTTTCTAGCTTAATTTCATAATTAGGGTAATTTAAATATTATTAATTGGTTATTTAATAGTAATTAATTATTAGTAATTAATTAAATAGTGTAAAAATTAATTTTAATTTTCTTAAAATTATCATTAGGATTGTAAAAATATAATTTTCATATTCGTAGGTATTTTATTTCTTTAAAACTCGCGTTTTATTTCGTACGTCTACGTAGAATTAAATCAAACGAACGCGTTTTTAGACTTAGCTCACGTTTTTAGTGTATCTGATCGTCAGTAATTGTTTATATAGTGTTTCTAAGTTATTTTCATTCCTCATAATTTAGTGTAATCAATCACTCACTCAAACCCTTATTCCTGTCCAAATTCACCCGATCACAAACCCGTTTTCGTACCATCACACCTCGTCGGGACATAACGACCCGGGGAAGCCACTATACTTCAACGGAGATTGACTCTGAGCAGTTTGACTTGGTTGACCATTCACCTGGTCAATTAGGTTGACCGTTTGGAGCCAATCACCCCCTTCTAGTTTTTCACAATATTTTTTTGTATAAAAGCATGAGCAAAACCTCATTTTCATATCACATTTCTAACAAAACTTACAACTACTAAGAATGAGCAAAAACAAGAAGCGAGGTATTGTGTTCAACTGCATAGCCTCACATCTCATATCTTTAACTTACAATTTATTTATTTATTTATTTATTTATTTATTTATTTATTATTATTATTATTATTATTATTATTATTATTATTATTATTATTATTATTATTATTATTATTATTATTATTATTATTATTATTATTATTTTTTATTTTTTTTATTATAAACATCACTTTTATTAGAAACTCATAGGGTTTACAAGAAATTAGTGAGAAGCCGAGAAACAATCTGAGCCCTCACTCCTCTAGCTATAGCGAAGCTAACCCTACTTAAAATATGAGCAGCAGCTCGTGCTCCAATATCTTGAGACGCCGAGAATCTATGAATATGTTTTAGTAAGGTTGTCGCATCCTTCTCAAGTTCTCCAAAAGAAGAGAATGAAAAGGGGAGAAACCCATATCCCATATCCGAGCATTTGGGCTCGTACTTGACGCATTTACGTTGTGCGGCTTCAATCACCGCACGTCCCGGCACAAAATCAACCATGTTAGTTTGCGTCAAAGGCGAAGACCCTGTCAAATCAACACTTACATCAAGTCCGCCATCCCATGAATAAAGTAACATATCAGCTGGCCGTAGAGGTTTGTCCCTATCCCCAATAAGCCCAATATCAACCTCCTTACGTGCCGAAATCCCGGACCGAGAACAAATGTCAACAAGAACATCACGCACAACATGAATAAAGTTATTATTATTATTATTATTATTATTATTATTATTATTATTATTATTATTATTATTATTATTATTATTATTATTATTATTATTATTATTATTTGCAGAAATCATAACGATAAGTAGTGATTCTTCCATAACCATAAACAGTGATTCTTCTGAACCATCCTACCTAATGCCATGGTCTAAATATTTTCCAAAGCAAGATGAAGATTCAAGCAGTGATTCAGCATATGCTGAACTACAAAAGTATCAACAAAAAAAGGGTTCAAGCTCCAACATGGCTGATGCTAGCATGAATCCAACCACCAACCATTTTGCAAAACAAGCTTTTGCGGATAGGGTTAAAATGCTAAGTCTACCGAATAAGGAAAGTTGTGATTTACTTAAAATCAAGTCATTTGCTCCCAAATATCTCAGAGATGCAAGTACCAGTCGAAAAGGGAAGGGAAAAAATAGATGGTTTTTTGTTTATGATTTAGTTTCATGGGTTATTATATATCGCTTAAGTATGGCTTAAACGCCCCTAAATAAATTTGTTGTAACCTGCTACATCTATTATGAATGCAATGCTTATTTAACTTTAAAAAATAATCTAAAATAAAAAGCGGACCACATGACCTTATAGCTAGAATCAATTGCATCTTTCATCAGGCTATCCAAATCCTACAAATCAAATAATAACAACCATTAAGAAATTAATTAATCCATGGTTTTAGTCATGAGTTTATTTATTTGCATTACACAATTTAAAAGTTACCTTAACAGTAACCAAAACTTACAAATATGCAAGTTTTCACTAATCCCAAACACCCCTTTAAAAATATAGACATCAATGCAGCTTTCATATCCATCAAATCAGCTTTCATTATAGAATTCAATTACACATTCAATTACACAACTTTCATATGCAGAAAGCTAACCATTTTTTCTTGAAAGAATGATGAAAGAAGAAGATGAATAATGAGAGTTTTTAATAGGTGGTGATGAATATGTTTGCTTGAATCTACACTACCACATGTAAAATCCCAAAAAATGAAATAAAAATTATCCAACAACTAAAATGTTGTGACAAATAACTAGCTCATATCTTCATGTATTCAAGTCACAAAACTATCCTTATTCCGTAATGGTTGCAAACAAACACGGTTGCATAGTACGTATTTAAACTAAGGCATCCGGTTGTTGCCCCGCCAACTTACGGTTAGATCATTCAAGACACAGTTTATTTGTGTTAGATTACAGATATCATCATTGCCTTATGTGAAATATTATAAAGAGACAGGGATGTAATCGGATAAAAGAGTGCAGAAAATTGTAAAAACATGTCCTGAAAATATGAAGAGGCTGCATTTTTAGCATCCTTCAATGCAGCTTTCATGTCCATCAAAAGCAGCTTTCACTGCTACAAACAAACACAGTTTCATAGCAAGTATTTAAACTATGACATCCGGTAGTTGCCATCACCATTGCCTTATGGGAAACATTATAAAGGAGACGGGGATGTAACCGGATAAAAGAGTTTGTGAACCTGCCATGGCTGCAAACACGAACATGATCGTGATGCCCTGCCAAGATACAGGCCGCTTTCACCCACCATGTTACACCTCCACATAAGCCAACATATATCATCAATATGAAGAGGCTGCATTTTTAGCATCCTTCAATGCAGCTTTCATGTCCATCAAAAGTAGCTTTCATTGCTGCAAACAAACACGGTTGCATAGTAAGTATTTAAACTACGCCATCCGGTTGTTGCCATCATCATTGCCTTATGGGAAACATTATAAAGGATATGGGGATGTAACCGGATAAAAGGGTTTACGAACCTGCCATGGCTGCAAACACGAACATGATCGTGATGCCCTGCCAAGATACCGGCTGCTTTCACCTACCATGTTACACCTCCACATAAGCCAACAGATATCATTATAGCCTTATGGGAAACATTATAAAGGAGATGGGGATGTAACCGGATAAAAGAGTTTGCGAACCTGCCATGGCTGCAAACACGAACATGATCGTGATGCCCTGCCAAGATGCAGGCCGCTTTCACCCACCATGTTGCAGCTCCACATAAGCCACACAATCCTGAGGACCTACAAAAAAAACACTTATATTCATATTGTACTTCACAGACAATCACCGTTCTTGAATCACTAAACAAAATCCATATCCAAACACTCCTTAACCCATCATTCAGTCCTATGGGGGTGATAGTCAACTTAAGCCTAAGAATGAATAGCCCTACAGGGGTATTTAGGTTAATTTAATTTGTGATCTTATCATCTTTTTGAGATTTGGGAATACCAACAAGCCTATTTTATTTAAACTTTACGGCCTTATCAATTTGAGCCTATGACTTAAACAAGTCATTATATTAAGTGGATAAGCTAATAAGCCAACAAACAATGAGTTTATTAACTTTCATAAATCTCAATAAGCCAATAACCCCAAAAAATAAGCTAATCCAAACAGGCAAACATTCCTTAATATCTATTTTGCTCTATTTATTTGCCAAAACAACACAACATAAATTTCATCCATAAAGTAACAAGTTTTTAATAAATGCAAAACAAAAACGACTAAATTCATCAAATAAACATAAAGTCCAACAAATTAATATAATAGTGTATACTTAAAATACAAACCTGATAACAAATTGGATTTTAATTATCTTCACTACTTATTTCAATCAAAACCTAAAACAATTAAAGAATCCCAAAATCAAATAGAGTATTATATTCTATTTGCTCAATTATATTTGATTTCACTCAAACACTAAAAGGGTCAAAAACCTTAGAAACTGAGAACAAATAGGATTTTCATTATCTTCAATTTATATTTCAATCAAACCCTAAGACGATTAAAGAATCCCCAAATCAGTTACATTGAATAACATGAAAGCTGCATTCAAGGATCATAACAGATTTCACCCAAACCTTAAAAGGATCAAAACCCTAGATCCTGTCAATCGTTACCAATACACTTTGAGTGTGTAATATGTGAATGACTGAGAAGTCAAAGTACCAAAGACCCACATTGTATAAGGAAAAAGGAAAAAAATGAATAAGTAAAAAAGGAAAAAATAAATAAATAACACAACTACAAAGTTAATACTAATATTTTTACTAATAGATTTATAATATAAATACATATACAATAATAATTATTCAAAGACAAGCCAACCATGACTCACCATTCACAAAAACGTTATCAACAAACAGATGAAACAACCAAAAGAAGCTCCACAAGCACTACCCACCAACACCTAATCATACCAGTCCATAAGGTCCATGTCTTCCTCCTTCTCGGTCAAGCCAGCACAGACCTCAATCAGGACGGAGGTAAGTGCCTCCAACCTCCTACTCTCCCTGATCTGAACCATACGTAGGCTTTCATAAACATCACCACCAGCTTCTTCATCATCGTGGTTGAGAGAAAAAACCTCTACCATTCTTGCATTTCTTTTTTCAATCTTCACTTCCAACTCATGGCATCGCTCCCCAAGCCATCTTAGGAATGGTTCATCTTCAGTATGTTCATGACCATAAAGAAACTTGAGTGCTTTATGTAGCATCTCTTTGAGTTAATTAATGAGCGGAGTTTCAGATCGAGCAGCCATTGATAGATTACTTAGAAGACAAATGGTTTTCTAGTTAGGTTGAGTTTTTTTTTTTTTTTTTTTTTTTTTTTTTTTTTTTTTTAATCTAGTAGTAATCAAACTAAATTGGAACTGAGCGGAACTCATGATTACAAAAATTAACTCTTTCATTAATGTAGACAATCGACTTAGTTTCCCATGCAGAATATCAAATCAGTTTCAGACATAAATTTTGCAATGACCCATTCAGCCCTTCAACTTATAATAAAGATGACTAAAAATTAAAAAGAATAATGGCATTACTACATTAACCAATCCTCAAAATGTGCAAATTATGATAAAAGATGCCTAAAACACACTACAAATAACATTATCATACCAAAACATCTTAATTTATATATAAAAATCTAAAAAACTGAAAATAAATATCTAATCTTCATTGCCTCCAACTTCTCGATAAAAGATAACAATGCACGAAGAGCATCATGTTTTTGAGTTACAACAAAAATCAACCTATCAACTGCATCCAAATCGTCCTGTTGCATTCTCCTCAAATCCACAATGAATTGAACCGAACAATCATAAGTATACCAATAAGCTACAAGTTTTAAAAAAAAAAAAAAAAAAAAAAAAAAAAAAAAAAAAAAAAAAACCTAATAAATTATAAACTAATAAAATTTAGAAATGTTACAATCTTGAGAATAAATAAAAATATGTCAACTTTATAAATAAGTCCTAATAAGTTCATATAATAAACAATTGAATAAATATCAAAATGGATACTTATATTTATTTTCAACATCATAAAAACATAAACAAACAAAGCTCAAAGTCTAAACATAAAAGTTTATCTAAGAACTAACTAAACTCATTCATTTTAATAGCATTAGTTTCTTCCTCACGAACACCTGCTTTCACTTGAAAAACAACCCTCCCAACTTTTCAAGTAATACTCGATGCCTTTCTTGATTCTTTTTCAAAACAAATAACGACTCAAGACAAACAGCATGAGGAGCTAATGCTTCCATGTTCGTTATCATGTTTTGATTTTTCAGCATTACCCGCTTCAAATGTTAACAACAACCAATAAGCAATTTGGACAAAGCATCATCTTCACCTGCCTGTTGCACAAACCAGAAACGCATGCAATCATGCAAATTACAAGATCCCATAACATTAATTAAGTTCTTTAACAATTGAAAATGTGCCATTGAAAAAAAAAATACCAAAGTACAAATGGTTTATAACTAACTTTAAAAAAGATATCAAATAAATAGGCAAAATATAATTCGTGTAACTTATCCATATTAAAAGATTACATTTAAAGAGACTATTTTAAATGTAACCACTTGCAAAAAGTCTCTTCAAATATACTCTTTTAATATTCTCATTGTAATTTGCTTTTAGTTTTTAAAAGATTATAAACATATTAAGCACAATCTTTTGCATAAGCATATTTTTGGTGATTGAAAAAATAAAATAAATTACTCCTTAATAACAATATAATATGATGACTACTACTTTTAATGATTATAAAATCATTTTGCGTTTTTGTGATAAACAATAACGAAAATTAGTGCTTACAAATATGCTAGAGAATAACAAAATAGACACTATCATTAGAATACACTTTATTCGACAATTATATGATTTTATATTGACCAACAAAAACCGATTATGAACAAAATGATTTTGAGTATTTGTGATAATAAAATCACAACTGATGAACTTATTGACGAACAAAATGATAAAAATTGATACTGAGCAATACGCTATAAACAATTAGAACAAGCACGAATGCATAGCACGGGTCGGAAGGCCTCGTATAGTTGAAGATTAAGTCTTCCTTGGCTTTTGGAGAATATAAATCAACAATAAACTTATATAGTGGTTTGAACCACAGCATCAATTTTCTTGTAGTAAGTAAAGCATTTCTTCGTAATAATTCTTTTCAAGCCACTAAATTTGAGTTTTGCTTTATTACTCATAACACAGAGTATATATTTTTTAATCGTAATTGAGCCATATCCATCTTGAGCCTAATGGAACTTAAATTCAGAAATTAAACTTGCTAAGTTATCGAGTTGAGTTCATTGATACTATTTTGTCCTAACATTGTTGATGTCGACCTCAGGATCAATTCAGCATCTTCTCTCCCTACTATGTGTAAGAAAATGAAACTGTTAATCTTTATTAATCATCCACTATTTACAATAGTGAAACTCTAATACTCTATCCTTATCCCTTAATACTCCCCCGCAATACGAGCGGCGAAATAGCGGAAGCTCGGGCTAAAGAAGAAAATTAAGAAAGCAAAATAAAACAATAAACCAAAGTAAAATGGGATCTCCTATTCTAATTTTTGTTTATTTATAACCAAAATATCCAAAGGATAAACCAAAGTATCCAAAACATTCGTCTTCGGAATAAGAACTCTAGATTTGACACCAACAGAAGTCGTCTTAGGAATAAAGAACCCTAAATTCGACATCAACAAAAATAGTCTCGGGAATAAGAACCCTAGATTCGACATCAACAAAATTTGAGAATTGATACCATGGATTCGAATGAAAAAAAAAAAAAAAAAAAAAAAAAAAAAAAAAAACTATAACTTTCTTTTTTTTTTTTTTTTTTTTTTAATGAAACATTGCCATTTTATTATGTAGCCAACACTGATGGATTAATGAAACGGGTGAATTATTTAGACAAACAAGCAACCAAGCACCTTATTAAATAATACATCGGTTGATGATTTGGGGATGAGAATTGATGATGAAAAGGAGAATAAAGTGACGACAGTGGCTATGAATTGATGCACCAATTGACGAAAATATGGAGAATAAAGTAACGGCAGTTTAGGCTAATTACGCTAGGTATCCCTTCAAATCATCGGCGAGTTGCCGATGTCCGGACAATAACTATTTTATACTGAAGGTTAGCATTTTCTAGCGGAAGATATGTGATTAGGTTTTAGGATCTTAATGGCTGATATTATGTTAGACAATGAAAACCGTTCGTATAACTTTATAATGGTAAAATCCTAATTCCCAAAACCCACAAACCGAGCTTTGGCCTAATTATCTACTAATATGTTAAGGGATAAGGATAAGCCCACGATTTATTGGTTTAGCTTATTAGGGTTTCACAATTATAAATAGTGAATGATTAATAAAGATTAACCTACGGGTTTCATTGTCTTACATGATATCAGTGCGGGTCTGATCTTAGACCTAAGTGGGCTATGTTGAGCCACCCCCGTCAAACCCTAATATCCTAAACCCACAAACCGGACTTAGGCTACCCTTATCCCTTAACACTATGATCAAACATATATTATAAATTCAGATAAGTAGGTCACTATATAAAGAGCATACACCAAAATTCAATTTACCCATTGACCAATCCACATGTTTACCACTTTTTTCCAACCAAAATGAGCTTCTTTTCCGTAGTTTCTCACAAAGTATCTTTTGGTGCATGCCTTCCAAAGTTCCAATTCCTACCATTTCTTTAATGCATAAAACATGGGGTTTTTTTACTACCTGTTTGTCAAGTCAATTCAGTGTTTCTAGTTTATAAGTTGCATCAAGAATTCGCCCTGGGGGACCCATTTACCGTGGTCACACGCATGGCTAATTTGGTCCCATTAAGTACTTTAGCCAACCTTTATAGGGTTTTGTCATTTCAATTATTTGAATATACACGTTAATTTCATATATACCAACTTACAAAACCTCAAAGCTTTCTATTTGTATTCTTATGCTTATAATCTATGTTGTTTTCTTTGAGAGGTAGTTCAGTGGCGGCGATTAAGGTGTGCAAGTGGTACCAATTTAGTATATATCTATTAATATTTATAGTTTTACACATAAATGTTTTGAATTTTTAGTGTATTTGTTAAATATTTCGTGGAAGAAAACAATTTGATGAGAATTCAGATAGTCAAGATGCTTTGCTTTTCGCAGAGGAGTCATTCAAGGTAAACTATTTCTTGTACATTGTTGACCAAGCAATTGCTTCACTTACAACAAGGTTCGAACAATACCAAGAATATGAGAACATCTTTGGTTTCTTGTTTACTTCGGACAAGTTGAAGTCCTATGATGACGACAGTCTTAAGTCTTGTTGCAGTCGTCTTGAAGCTGCATTGAAGAATAACGATAAATCTGATATCGATGTAGATGAGCTATACATGGAGTTAAGGCTGTTAAAGAATGTTTTTCCTAACAGCATGGGGCCAACTGAAGTTCTAAGATATCTGAAGAAGGTAGATTGTTTTCTTAATGCAATAATCGCATATAGAGTATTATTGACTATTCCGGTCACTGTAGCATCTGTAGAAAGAAGTTTCTCAAAATTAAAATTGTTGAAGTCTTACTTGAGGTCTATAATGTCATAAGAGAGACTTAATGGATTGGCATTGATAGCTATTGAGAATGATATATTAGAAAGTGTTAATTATGAAATGTTGATCGAACTTTGCTACGAAAAATGCTAAAAGAATGACACTCTTCAAGAAATAAGTATTTTGCATCTATTGTAGAGTAAAGCTATATTTGTGCTTTAGTAGCACTCTAAATATTTGTAGTTTTTTTGGTAGCGTTGAATTTGACTTTTGTTAATGTTTTGCGCGATGTCAAAAAACTTTTAATTTTCTATAATAATTAATTTTTCGTGATTTATGAGGGCCCTATTTGTGATTTCGCACCGGGTCACCCCAAATCAATGTAACGGCCCTGAGATAGTTAATTAATAGATGAAAACTAGCAAGAACCTAATAACTACAAACGAATTAAATGACAATTGCAACCAACAGGACTCTAAAATTAACTACAACGACTCTATCAATATAACTTTAGATGACAATTCCAACGACTCTGAACGACCCTTAAATCTACAACAACTACTCTCCGGTATATTCCAACCAGAAAACCGTAAAAAGCTAACAACCCTATAATGTATGTTGTTATCAACCCGTTCGACATTCAACTCATCTTACAAATCACTAAAAGATAGGAAACATAATTTTGAAGTGATTCATCAATTACTTGAGGAAATCCAGTTAAGTAATTATTTTTGTAACGTCTTTATTTATTTTTGGGCAACTTGAACTGTAAACACTAAAAGATAGAATATTTAAGCAACGTCTTTATTTATTTTTGTAAATGACAAAACTTAGTAAAGTTCACAAAAAGTTGGGCAACTTGAACTGTAAACAAAAAAACATAATTGTGCTTGATTATTATTATCCAAATTCATTCAGGTTCCTTTAAAAAAGGCAATGTTCTTTTTAGATTTTAACAAAAAAGAATTTGACTGGTTTGTAAACCATCAACAACAATTGCAAAGATCAGACTCTCGAACTTTGTAACTTTAAATATATATTCAAAGATTAAATGATTTCATTTTGATAAAGTGTATATATGTAAATATCATAAGGCATGGAGGGCAAAACCAATGCAAAGATAACCGTCATTTTGGGACACATATGTCACAAACCTAAGAAGTGTCACTATACAGGTATAAAAAAGAAATTAAAAAAAAAAAAAATGCATCCAATTCGATATATTTTTCTTTTGCATGCAGTCAACTTCTAATTTTCCAATTGAATTCACATACTTTTAATAATTTTTATTGTGCATATCATAACCAGTGTTATGACTTGACCATACAAAACTGTCAAAATAGTGTTTACATGTTTTAACCGGCCCATAAAAAAGTGTAAGTAAAGGTGCAATCGGTTAACATCTACAGATAGTAGGGGTGGCAATCGAGTCAGTTCGAGTTGACCTATTCGAGTTCACGAGTTGGCAGGTTGGTATAACCTCTATACTCAAACATGACCCGTGTATTAATCGTGTCAAGAAACTTAATCATAACCTAGACATGCATAACACGTGTAACCCATTTCTGACTTGTTTAATCTATTTAATTAAATAGGTTAAGCAGTGAGGGAACTTGTTGATTCTTCGATTCGAATAGTTTGGGACAAATTCATTTTGTATTTCATAAATCTTAATTAGTCTCATCGACGGACCCGCATGAGAGCCAGTTGTGGCATGGGCTACACCTTATTTTGGGCTATGAAGTGCAATTTTTTCAAAAAATGTTACTACCTCCGTCCCATATTAATTGTCCACTTTCATAATGCACAAAGTTTTAGGAGATTCCACTAACTAAACTCTCCACCAATCAAATATTACTTTTACCCACTAAACTCTCATCTTATTTGTTGAAAGATACAAGCGGACACTTAATTTGGGACATCCAAAGATTACATTGTGAACACTATGGAACTGAGGGAGTACTTTTTTAGTTTGTGCAAAACCCAAAAATATATTTGTTACTTCAGTTTAACCTAAAAATTATTTAAGGTGCAAGTTTTATTGTTTATGATAAAGAAAATTATATGCAACACCCAACCAAACGAAATTGTGCAACACCCGAAGAAAAATCCTAGGTTTGTCCCTGATTAGTCTTAGGTCGTCTGTGAATTACTTACTTTTGTAGACTATATTATTATTTTTTAAGGAAACTAATGATAACGATAGTTTATAGCATCAAAACAAGTACTGTACAATAATACACAAAACAAAGTCTGGTCATTGTAGTGCAAGGTTTGTATACCGTGTACTTGTTGACAGGTCTCACTGAATTTATTTGTCTCTGTTCAAATAGACAATCATTGTAAATTATAAATTTCTCGGTGGTATTATTTTTTTACAAGTTTACTCCGTATAATTTTATTTTTGTTCGACGTTTTGATGCCTAGAACTTCCACGCTTGTATTCGAAAAGGTTTTCCAATAAAAGAAGTACGTACTGCTAGTTTGAAAATAAGGCTGGTGGTAATAAGGAGTCACCACAACCATGCAACTTCTTCAACGCCACTTCAGGGCCATATCATTTTCTCTCTCCACAACCAAGTTCAGCGCCAACTTAGTGTAATGAGACAACCAACTTCACCACCCAAAAATACCCCACTTATACACCTATACAACATTTATAAACAAATTAGTCAACTTCGCAACTCACCATTTGCTCCTCCACAACTCCGTCTTGGGGACGACTGGGTCCTTCATTTTATGGCGTAAAACGCATCTTCACTGGGCCACGGTAACAAGGAGGACGCGTCCTCCTTGGCTCTTCGACACATGTTATACCTCTTATTACCACTAGTCCAAGATACTTATGAGAATATGATGTAAATAGCATAAACCTTGAAATACTAGAGGTGCTTTATTTTCAATACCCAAAAAATATGCATACCAAGGGACAAGATCTAACCCTTGGATGAAAAAAAAAAAAAAAAAAAAAAAAAAAAAAAAAGCATTTTTAAGATTAAAAAATACGGAATGACCACTTTTGCCGATTCAGCAAAGTTACCCCACTCCGACCTCTCACTTTCCACACAATCGCAATCACAAAATATCCCACTTTCTCTCTCTAACCGCCATTAAAAACTGCCAAGAAAATTCAAAATCAACCGATTTTAACCGTTAAAATCATCAAAAAAAAACATAAAAATCGAAGAACCATCAAGTCCACAAGCAGATCCACATAAAAAATCCGATTCAAAATGAACCTACTGAATCTCGAGATGAAGGTACGATGCTTTCGACTAGGTATTTACTTGTTTTATTAGTATCTCTAGTGATTTGTACTTATTTATGAATATTATTGCTATTTATGAAGATTTTTGTGTATTTTTTGTTATTTTTTATGTGATACTGTGATGCATGTGATGATTATGAACTTATTTGAGTTTTATAAGAAATTATTTATTTAGATTTTACAGTTTTTGTTGATTTTATATCTTTATTGAGAGATTTTTATAATAATGTGATGAATATTGTGATTTTCTTCACTTTTTGGTAGAATATCACTTGTGATAAAATAGTTGTAGTTATGTTATTCAATTTTTTGTAGTAAAACATATGTGATGATGATGAACAGTTGTAGTGGCTTCCTTCAACTTCTGGTACTATATCACCAGTGATAAAACAGTTGTAGTGGTTTTATTCAGTTTTTGGTAATATAACATCTATGATGAAGAACAATTGTAGCGGTTTTATTCAGTTTTTGTAGTATATCACTTATGATAACGAGCACTAGTACTGATAACTAGTAGATATTATTAGAGATCAAGTTTTTGCTTTTTGAAAAAATGTAGATGCTCATATTTTTGCACAACTGTCCACGAAAGAAGCTTTAAACAGTTAGTTTATGTTAATAAAGTTTTACAAATACAAATTGCATACATTGTGTTACTAAAAAAAATTGTAAATACAGTTCTGTCGACAAGCGCATTTTTGCAACTATCTACAGGGATTGACAAAAGTAAAGGTATATTGTAAACATAAGCACGTCTACTCTAGAAGAATTAATTGTGATAAAAACCTGAATGTATGTAACGTACTTGATTTTGACATTTAGCTCCTATATATCACCTGAGATACATACACATTCGGTAGAATGTGTATGTATAATTGCAGTAGAATGTTATAAATTATATGACGCACACACATTCAGAGTTTATTTCACATATCGTATTCATAAAACTTAATTGGGAAATGTTTTGTGCTGGTATGACAGAAATAATACAAAGAAGAACAAAGAAACAAGCCCCTCAAACGAAAACTCTAATGAGCCTCACAAAAAAGAAAAATACATATACAACTGAAACATCAACAACCTCGCCACTAATAACAACACCAACAAGGGTCAACACATCATCACCCTCGACACGAACACCAACCACAAAATCGACAAGGACAATTGCAAGAAAATCAACAAGGACATCAGAAGAAACAACAACTAAGATATACTTTTCAAAAGTATAACTCTAGAAACCCAAAAAACCGATCCACCAGGAGTATGGATAAAATCATGATGAATAAAAGATTGACACCACACATATATCATCAAAAAGCATAACACAGCAGCTTATCAAACATATCACTGGTGATACCACACATATATCATCAACAGCTAAACTAAAATAAGCAAAATAATATATTCAACTTTAAATATCACTGGTGATACTACACATAATTATGACCAGATTCTGCACAATCAGTGGCGGAACTAGAACATTTTTTTTTTGGGGGGGGGGGGGGGCGAATTTATTTTGGGAGGGCCGAATCGGAGATTTGTTTATAACCTCAACAAGTTACCTATAAAAACTATAATATTTACACTAGGTGCCGTAAATTTTGGGGGGGCCGGGACCCTCCCCTGCCCCTTCATAGGACCGCCCTTGCGCACAATTAACAGCTTGAATTATCAAACAATTCAAAACAATTAAAACAGCACAAATGTAATATCATAAATTGACAATATCACAGGTGATATTATACATGAAAATATAAAAAAGCTTAACCAGTAAAGTACGTAGTAGCAGTTTAACTAATAAGCAAAAATATACACAGACTAAACTGACAATATCACAAGTGATAATACAAAGCTTATCATCAACAAAAAGCACGATTATCATAATGTTAAATTTGTTTAAACTAACGGCGTAACTACTAAGCAATAAAACACTATAATCAACAAGCTTGATTAATAAGCAAAAATACACAGCTTATCACAGGTGATAATACACAGCTTATCATCAACAAAAAAGCACAATTATAATCATGTTTAAGCTGCTTAAACTAACGGCGTAACAAATAAGCAATATAACACAATAATCAACAGCTTATCAAAAACAAAAAGCACAATTATCATAAAAAAAAAAAAAAAAAAAAAAACAAAAAAAAACAAAAAAAAAAAAAAAAAAAAAAAAAAACAAACAAACTTATAAATCAAAATTAAAATCACATTATGCATTAGCATCATGAACATGATTAGAAGCACAATCAGTGTAACTGCTACCAAATGCATCATCAGAATTATCACAAACTGCAATAGCTAAACAATCGGCAGCTATATCCGCATAACTGCTAGCAGATACATCACCAGAATTATCCACAACAGCTAAACAATCCGCTGAATTACTAGAAAATTCAGAAACTGAAACAGCAAGTTCATTAAGATCAAAAATAACCATTAGCAAATTAATCATGATAATGAACAATCAATTCGCAGTGGAATGCGGTGGTGTTGTGATGGAATAGTGGAAAAGTCGCGGTGGTGTTGTGGAGGAGTTACAGTGGTGTTCCGATGGTGTTGCGGTGGTGTTGTGGTGGTGTTGCGGTGGTGGAGGAAAAAAGTAACTAATTATGGAGGGAAGCGGTTGAGGGAAAACACACACAAACTATGTGTGAAAAAAAAAAGAGTGAATGGGGAAAAATAAAATAAAATAAAACTTTATATAGTTGGATGAAAATTAGGTTTAAAAAATTAAATCTTATATTAATCTAAACCATTAGATCAAAATGGATGAAATGTGAGAATTTATCTTTTGGTAAACACCAAAATAAAGGTAAGAAATACTAATGATGAGATTATATGTGTTTTGGCTTTCATGTTTCAAGGGATTGATCATACCTACACCACTAGTTAAAGAATGGGGTTGATGATAGCATCAGACAGACGTTGTAATGACGAAGTTTGTTCCCCAAGGCTTAATAATGAGATGTTTTTTTAATACTTGGAAATAAATAGTAACAACCTTTACACTCATGCTTCCATACTTCAATCTCACCGCCAAAAGACATGATTGCTTTCCCTAGTACTATGTCATCTTCACTCTTCTACACACACGTTAAAGGAAAAAAAAATGCTAAAACCTCCTCAACTTCTTCCTACAAAACATCCGGACAAATGTCAGATCCGAAGGTTTTGATACAAAAAGAGAATGAGTGGAAAAAAAAAATATATATATATATATAATATTATTGTGTGAGAAAGAGTGAAAAAAAATATATATAATATTTTTATGTGTGTAAGAGGATTTGTAGGATAAAATAATAGGAGGTTGTAGAGCGGGAAGAAGATAAGAAAAGGCCAAGCTTTCTCTTGGTTTCCCAACCAGTTGCTTCTAAACTGAAAAAAAGCTTATAAGGTAAGCCCTTGCTTGTTCTTGTGCTTCTGTTCAAGATCTCCCCTCTCCATTCTTTGAATTCGCATTGAACTAGAAGCCACAACTCGAAGGCTAATTCATGCTTTGCCAATGAGTGATGTTATTTTACTTAATATCCCAAGTTAGGAATAAGATCACAGCAAAGCTTTTCTAGTCATTTTTTTATAAATGAACGCAAAAAGGAATTTTACATGCTAACGCTGCGTTCTCGAGTTTTTCTAGGTGGGAATAGAAATGATGTGAAAAGAAGAGAAAAGAAATGAAAAGGAAAGGAAAGAAAGTTGATTTTATATTTCGTGTTCTTGAGTTGAAATGAAAGGAAAGGAAATGAAATAATGTTGTGTTCTCGAGTTGGGAAGAAAAGAAAGAAAAAGAGACATAATTACATTTATGCACTTTTAGATATGTTCATTTTATCATAAGAGTCGAATATGAGTAAATATTGAAAGTTATATTGGTCATTATATACTAAATAGTGCGAGTGTAAAATACTTTCCGTCCAAATCCGCTCATATTTGGGCGGAAAATTCTTATAGGAAAATCACTAGAATTTTCCTATCATTTCCTTCCTGTTTCCTTTCCTTTCTGTCCAAAAAAAACTCGAGAACACAATAAAATTTCAATTTCCTATCATTTCCTTTCCTTTCCTTTTAAAAACTAACTCGAGAACGGAGCGTAAAAGTTGAGACAGATAATCATCTTGCCCAGTGTGTTTTTGTTAGAATGTTACATGATACATTCATGACCAATGTTCTAAAAGGCGTGAGGCGTGGCGTGGCAGCATAGCAACGCCTCAAGCCTTACGCGTCTTTGCGAAGCCTTGGCGTTTCTTAAGGCGTGCTTAAGGCGGCAACAAAATATTTATAAATTTATGTATTTATAATTTTATATCATTTTATAAGAGCAATTTCAAATACTAAAGCCCAAATCCCAAATAGTCAGGCCCAAATACGAGGCCCAAGTAGGAATTAAGTTTTGAAATTACGAGGCCCAAGAAAGAAATAACCCAAATACTTGAAATTCAAGCTCAAATCCATAAATCCCTTAAATGCTTCTAAAAATGGCGCCACACCTTACAAAAAGGCGCGCCTTTGCACGCCTTTTCGCGCCTTATTCCACGCCTTTTCACATGACGCCTAGACCTCACGCCTTGGTCCATTTCGTGGCGCCGAGGCCACGCCTCACACCTTGGCGACACCTTGGCGCGCCTTTTAGAACACTGGTCATGACACATAAAGTTGCCTCTTTGGCAAACAGCTAATTCTTATCATTTTCTGTTTCACAGTTCCGAATTTTCAGCTCACAACCAAATATAACCACCAATTTTGACATGTATACAAAAGAACATCAAATTTATACTCTTTATAAAATATACAAAAGCAGAAAACCATACAGCATTACATATCAGATTAAAGCAAGCAAACGGCTGGCAAATTCAAACACACACTCTAGAGTCACTCAAGTGGTAATTCTAACACCTGTTCTTTCGTGCTGAAGATCCAGCACCTGTTGACCATGAAGACGGCTTAAATCCACCAGTTAGCAACTTAGATGCTGATGCAGCATTTATTCTTCTTCTCTTCGTCTCAAGTTCCATTCTTTTTGAACCGGATGAATAAGACGAATCTGAGAAGATGGACGCTGATTTGATCAATGCTCGTTTATCGTCCCTGTTCTTATTAAACTTTGAAGAAAACTTTACACGTTTAGCAGCCGCCAAATCTTCTTTAGATGCTGGGAGTAGTCTTACCCCAAGTCCCATTTTTCTTGCAGTCACTTCTTCTTCAGCAACTCTTTTCTTTTGTTCCTATTGTTTAAAGCGACATATGAGTAAGAAGCCTAAAAAGTATAAGGAGTATATTAAAGGGTTTAAGTCAGATAGTAGCAAGCTACTTTTTTCAAAGGCTCATTTTGGTGATTATACTTCTTTTGTCCCGTTTTGGTATTTATACTTAATTCGGGGTTAATTTGGTAATTTTGTGTCCGGCTAATCGGTTTAGCCAGCAAATAAGCACCCAATGAAAGCACAGAGCGCAAAACGGGACAAAAATGAAAGCATTTTTTGCTGACATGGCCAGATTATTTACCACATCATCATTTTCACTGGTGTTTTAGGTAGCCCGTAGCCCAATGCCTAAATGACCAATGAACCCATCAAGTGCAAGTATAAATACTAAACTGGAACAAAATAAGCGGGCTATTACCAAATGGCCAATTGAAAAAGTAGGTAGCAATTTCATGACAAAACCCCTATACAAAGGCACCGGAATTATTAAGCATTTAAATTATAAGTCTGAGTGGAAGAAGTATGTACCCTAAGTCTGGCACGAAGGGACTTGTTTAAAGAGTAATCATCCAAATGTCTGTCATCAGATACTCGTTGAAGCCGCACAAGCAATGGTTCCGCTTCTTTCTTTTTCTTTAAATCCTGTTCTTGATGTTCAAGACGATAGAATGGATCGGCTAACTTACTTTTCTCTGCAAAAACATACATTTCAGTAACGTTTTGATGTTTAATTATCCATCCATATTTGACTATACACAAATGGTCAACTATTGGTGAAATACTTAAAGTGGTGTTTGAGATTATATTTTGATAATGATTATCTGATTTTCTAGTCACAGATAATCATTTTTTAGTGTTGATAATAGGAAACTGATTATGATAATCCAATCAGTTTTGTACAATCAAATCAAGAATAGCTGTTTAAAGAAAATGATACTGATGGTCTGTGAATTTAATAGTCGTATTACCAAGAGATCCTTGGATATCAAAATTTGTCAAACACACAAACAACTGTTTATCAGAACATTGCAACTTCATATAGCAAAAGCACATCCAAACATTACCTCATGCGACCAGTTTTGTTACAACTTCTTTTTTTCATGGTACTTTTGTTACAACTCATTAGATCATTTTGTCATTTGGAGTAATTATGACATTACTACTTTCAGGACGCAAAGCCTAACAACACTTAAAATACTCATCAATAATGAGACAATAAGGCAGAAGACCCTTTGGACCATAATCAAATGCTCACTATTTTGAAACGCGGACTAGAGAGAAAATAGTTAATACTGGCTTTAGGTTCATCATAAAAGAGAAACCTCGCACTTTGGTCTTTGGGACATCCAAAAATATAATTGTGACGTTAATTTGGAAAGGAGCAAGCAACATCAATTTATAAAGCATAAACAGTTACCGTCTGAGGGTTACATTATGAAAAAGCAACGAATAAGAATGAATGGTATGCTCACCTTCCTCAACAGGGAGTGCCATAGTTTCTGCATCTTCGGTATCGAAGTCTTCGACCTTCTTTTGGGCCCCACTAATAACCAGATACTCACAGTTCTTTGGATCTGTTTGAATGACAATCAGCTGTTGGCAGCATGCAGCTTTCATTGAGAAGCTCCATATCTGAGTAAAGAGAGCAAGAATTGCTATGAGAAATCCAGAAGAAAAAAAAGGCGAAGTAGTGAACTGATCGGTATGTCATATAATATGACTCATATTATCCTTAAGTATTAAAATACAGCTTACCTTTGTAGAATAGTAATTCCCCACTTGCTTCTTCTCGGCATTAAACCTGACACCCTTTGCAATCATAGAATTGCAACCACCACACCAGATATTGTAAGGCATCTCAAACCTGGATATTATCCAAAAGAAATTGTCATATAAAACCTATAATTCCGTATGTTTGGTTCCATTTCAGTCTTTTTAGGTTAAAATCCAGTAACTTTGGGAACTTCTATCTAAAGTTAACAAAGTGCTTGTAAGAGCTAAGAAGATTTACCTTATGACTAAGATACCCTGATCTATTTTTTTTGCTCTCTCCCTCAACGCATGCTGCCCATTGAACTTGTTCAAACCACCCTATAAACAAAATAATAGACGTTTATGATATCATAACGGCAAGCCCTGGTTTTAGGCATTAACGCACGGATAATTAAAAAGAAAACATGACATACCTTTTTTGGCTCCCATTCTGGGGGGTAGTAGAAATTGTCTGCCCTAGCAGCTGCAAGTGTCGACTACAGAAAATAAAATAGTGTCATTATTTCACTCTTCAGATGAACGCCAAATATATAATAATTCAGGTAGACTCCAACACGGAAGAGTCAAAATTGAAGTTTAGAAATGATAAATAAGAACTGACGTTACTCGAAGATGAAAAGGTTATGCATCCAAACCAAGTACAAACAACAGTTTCAAGCTCATAGATATGCTTGTGTAAAATGAAAAAGGAAAACCATATAACCGGAGGTACAATCCAACCTTCAGCCCTAATCTAGTGTAGGGCACAAAAACTCGTGGGCTTTCCTTCTACAGACAACTACCCTAGAAAGTGTAAAATTCGTACTATTTTTTATTCAGACACATGAAGCAAATGACACAATCACTATTGTATCAATTCGCACTACTATACATATGTTGAACAAATTATTTCTAGAGTTTGCTCATGTTATACTGTGGATACAGGTCTAGGGCTTATAACTCAAAATTCCCAAAACCTATTAGTTGCCACTGGCGTCTATTATTGAATTCACCCCAACTGACAGTACTCGAATCTAGTGAATATGCATATATTGGTTCAAAGTTCAAACGTCATTGGCTTCTGTGTATATTTAAAACCATACACAAATCCATTTAAGGTTCAAATCATACACAAATTATTAATTTAATTTAGCGATTCCCAATTCAATTCACAAACAAAAACCGAAAGAAATGGTATAAAATACAAGGGTTTTTTTAAACAACAAAGTTGAACCTTAAAACTCTATGAAGCACCTCCTTTTTCTTCAAATGACATAACGTGCGACTTACATTCCTGAATCCTAATACTCTAATAACAATTCTACTTTCCATCGTTCAATCTATTGCAGTCCATCCAGATTTCGGCATCATACCATCGGCGCATTGACCAGTCAAGGAGGGCTTTAAGGAAACAGGTCGTCTCTTCAATCCCAACTCGAGAGGTGTTCATTGCTTGGGGCTAGGTCCTAGGGGAAGTGTCATTTAAAACCTAAAAGGAGTGCACAAGTTTCCGCGTCAATTTAAACCTATGTTCTTTTGAATTGGTCACATCATAACTTAATAAGCAATGCCAAACACTCCCTAATAATTGATCTTTCTTCATCTTTTTAAATTAGATCATAACATAGCTACAGAATTATCTAGTTTCATGAAATAATCACAAGCCCTAATATTAAAACTAAACATATGAAACAAATTCCAAATCCCTAATTCAATTAAAAAAAAATAGATAACAATAATTAAGCATATGTAAAAAGAAAAAACACGATCTATATAGCAAACTTTATATATAATACGTACCATTTTGGATTAATTTCTGATTTTCTGATCAGTGGATCGAAGATGAGCTTTTTTGTTGTGAATATATTTGTGCGAAAAAAAAAAATTAGTTACCCACAACGCGTTTATTAATGTTGAATGAAGAAGGTTTGATGTGCTGTTTTTTTATACGGTGTCGTTTTGCTGGCTGGGTGCCTGGGTTAAGGCGGTGAATGGACCAGTTATTTGCTTTAGGCCCATTTAGTTATGTATAGTACTATAGTTTTAGAATTTAGATTTATCACCCAGGCCCAGGTAGTAGTATTTAAGGTTAAGGGTGTGTTCCACAAAAATAGCAATAGCAATAAGTACTAAATAGTAGCAGTGTGCAATAGTTGTAAGCAGTAATTATGAGCAATATCAGCTTTTCTAATAAAAGCGTTTGATAGCATTGCTGTCTGTGTAATCATAATATGTAAAACAGCTAATAAATGTTCAATGCTCTTAAATACTACTTTACGGAGCGTTGAAAAATGAGCATTACGATAATAATAATAATAATAATAATAATAAAGCTAAAAGTGTTGGTTTAAAAAAAAAAAATAATAATAATAATAATAATAATAATAATAATAATAATAATAATAATAAAGCTATTTGTACTTGCCAAACAAGCATAAAAAATCATAACGCTCACCACTCCTAGATATTTGCGCCAACACACCCATGGTTTCAGCTTCATTTTAGTGTTGACTTTGAAATTTCAATTTCTACGCTCTAAGTTATCCCTAACTTTATTATTCGTCTTTCGATTTATACAAACTACATTTTTATACATAATATTGATGTAATCGCGTAACTAAACCTTATTTACATCAATACTAAATTAATTGTTCTGTTCCTAAGCTTTGAGTAGAATTAGTGGTTAGTATACGTTGAAACAACACCAACAATGCTCAATTGCGTCGGAGTTGAGTATGGCCGTATGAGGCAAGTAAAAAGTAGAGAATTATATCACTACTACCCGAAGGTAGGGCAAAACATTCAACACTAATATTCATTGAAACAACTTTAAAATTATCCTTTCGTGTTTCGGATCATCTTATAATAAGTTGAGTCATATACCCTCAAGAGTTGGGGGTAAAAGACTTGAAAGTCTCGTAAGTGACCCAAGTCCAAATCGTGAGCTGCAACTTCATAAGTCATCGGCTCTTGCATTATAATCTGAAATCATGATGAGACAGTGATTTATAATGTTGTACGTGTCGGAAGTGGAGCTAGTAAGGTGACTACTAAGTCTGAGTGTTATATCACCTCTAATAAATCCATTTCAATAAGTAATTATTCAGCCCGTAAGAAACTTTTTTTTTTTTTTTTTTTTTTTTTTTTTTTTGCATTTAGCCACCCCTATTACTATTGAATTCTAATAAAAATTGAGATAAAAATAAATTAACTAGTTCAATATAACACAAAACAAAATTACTTTTCAAACTATTATTTTCTAGTTTAACTTAGTTCCTAATTATTATGTTTTTCATATCATGGTAAGATAGATTTTTTACGAGATATTTATTGTTATGATTTACGTTAGTTCAGCCCCTCTCAACATAAATCCTGGCTCCGCCCAAAGTACGTGACTTGCAGGTATTTTGTGAAGTCCATAATTTATATGTCAGTTCATCAAAGATACTTATAATAGGTCTTCTTCTAATCGAAAGAAACACCCAGAGTCAAATACAACAAGCATTATAACTTATAAGTAATTTTGTTGTAACCAAAGAAGCCAAGAGTTGCTATGATGGAAATTAAAAATATGTTTCCATTAAATAGAGTCGTTTGCAATAGCAAGTAATGTTTCAATGCATGTCGATGCGGCATATGATGCGGCATATATCACAACACCATGAATAGAACCATGGTGGGTTTCTGGGCGCTCATGAAATTTTGCAGCGTAGTATTAACTAGTTTGGTACCCGCGCGTTGCTACGGGAATGTTGTGTTTAATCTAAACTCGAAACGAAACGGTCAATTTTTTTTTTTTTTTTTTTTTTGAAGGACTAACTATGCAAAAGATCGATAACCGCGAGTACTATTTTTATAAATAATTTCTGGAAATAGTATAGTTTTTTACATAAAAGCCCCTAAAGTTATCGGAATTTTGCAAAGTTAGTCCTTAGAGACTAACTGTGTAATTTATCGCTAATGCAGGGACTATTTTTTAAATTTGGTAAGGAAGTCTGTACTGTAAATAATACAATGTCCCTGAAATTATTGGGTCGTTGCAAATTTAATCCATAACTGTTAGGTAACGACCGTTAAAGACTAACTTTGCAATTGATCTATAACGTCAGGGGCTAAAAGTGTCAAAAAAGAGTGTTACTGTAGAAACAACTGTAGCAGCTACAGTGTTTGCTACAGTAACCTCTTATCCTTTAGTGTGTGTGTATATATATATATATATATATATATATATATATATATATATATATATATATATATATATATATATATATATATATATATGTATATATATATAATTTTTGTAAAAACCTTGATTTTTCCTAAATGCTTCTGGTGCAAAAAAATTATTTTTCTCGTTTTGTATAATTTTTCGTAAATGTACCTGGTTAAATCGTACCCTGGTTACGTCCATGAAAACACAGGTGATCGTGTATAACCATATATAACGTGAATGTTGTGATGCTTGTGTTGTTTTTGTTTAATGTGTATGCGAGTGTATGTGAAGAACTTCAGAACTTACAATAAAACGTAGTCACTAGGAAATACTCACGGTGCTTTTCAATCATGAGAAAGTTGGCTAAACATCATGTTGATTCTGCTAATTATTTGCAAACTAAAGCATTTAACCACAAGTAATAAAAACAGAAAAATTGATGTAAACTTGTAGCCAACATATCTACCAAATATTTTTCAATGTGTATGAAGCATGTTTCTAAAAAGCTCGCAAAGGCCCCGCAAAACCCTCGCAAAGACGTGAGGCTTGATCATGCCGCCACACCGCTTTATCCTACATCGTTGTAAACTCCGATATATATAAAATATGATATAAATATATAAATATTTTCATATTTTATGCCGCTTTATGTCACGCCTTATAAACGCAAAAGTTTCGCCTTAACCGCAAAAACGTGAGGCTTGGTTATGCCGCCACGTCACACCTCGCGCTATTTATAACCTTGGTATGAACACTCAATTCTTATTTTAAATTACCTCTACTTATAAAATATCCAGAATCCCTAAAACTTAAAACCTAATGTTAAAACTTAAAATTTGAAAAACTTAAATATTTAGATTACCTCTACTTATAAAATATCCAGAAGCAAGTGTAGTTCACCGGTTCCACCGAATGCTCCTATGTGTCGGCAAAGATCGTGTGAGTGTGCAGTTATGATTTTGATGCTTCGACACAGAATAGATTGACCCAGTTCTCGTTCTTTTCCAACAAAATCTATAAAATATTTAAATACCCTAATTACAATTTAAACCACTAACTGTTTTCACTTTCACGTATTATAATTATAACTATTATACATTTAGCGTGGATTCCCCTATATCTTTAACTATACCCTTTTGTGGCCCAACGGGGTTTTTTAAGCCCAAATCCGCCTAAATTAGGTTGCCCCGAAGTCCGGATTATACCCTACGCCTCTCACATCTCTCTCACCCCTTCTCTCATTAACTGGAGGTCCGGCAGACCAGACCGGCAATATGAAATCGGAGCATCTATAGTGATTTATGTGAGTGTAGCTACAGGAACATCTACATGAGCATATTATTTTAATGGGACTATAGTGTTTTTGTGAGACAAACCATGCTTTGTGGTTGTTTTTTAGCCATTTGTTACCAAGTACAATCCCCCTTTTTTCCCAGCCACATATTGCTTCTTTGTTATGGGTTAAAGCATTTTCTAGATCATTCAGTTGCGCTAGGGTTTTTGATCATCTGGATTTTGCGTGTTTGATCAGATAATAGCTGTTACTAGGTCTCTAATCGTTAATTTTTTTTATTAGGCTTTCTGATGTTTGGATCACATGTTTGGTATATAAATTAGGATTTCATATATGTGGTTATCGCGATTATGCGTTCTATGATTTTATTTGATTATAAATTTAACAATTATTATGACTTATCATATATAAGAATTGCAATTTTAAATTAGGGTTTTGACATAATTTGGGGTTTTTTTCTAAATTCGGGAGTTTTTCTTTTTCTTTTCTTTTTTTTTTTAATAAATTTTGTGTTTTTGTTTGTTGTTAAGCTGGTAAGTTAGTTCTTGCCTTATGGGGTAGCTTGGGATTAGCTTATTTTTGCAGTTTATAGCCTCCTCTTATCACTACTAATATGTCTATGTTAGGCTAAATTATGTAAGAAGTAGCTACATAAAACAATATGCGAAGTTGGTAGGGTAGCTATTTATATTTACTTGAAATTATGAATGGATTAGCTTATTTTGTGACCTTATGAGCTAATGCTGAGGTTGTTTGCATTGTGGCAGGGAGATATTTATAGGGTTATTTGGTTTAGCTTATTTTGTTTTTAGCGGGTCAACCATGTCTGGAAGGTGGTTGCAGCCATGGTAGCATAAATATTTATATGCAGTTCCAACTTTTATTTATGGTCTACCCGTACAGGCTTTTCCCACCCACTTCAACTTTATTGAATAGCTTACCTTTTTTTTTTTTTTTTTTTTTTTTCCTTATGAGGTGTTTGTAAGTATACGAGGACATGTTTCTATGATATCAAGGCTTAAACATGATAATGTGGTTGGGCTACTTGGGTATTATGTTGATGTTGGATTAACGGTGCTCGCATATTAGTATGATTCCAACGGATCTCGAAGCACTTCTAAGGCTCTTGCAGTGCGGAGCCTGCTCGGTTTTCACCTGCCTCTTCATGCCTGGCTAGCAAGTGTTGATATTTCAGTAATGGAGAATATGTCAAGGCAGGGTTGTCTGAATTGGGAAATTGGTGCTACAAAGCTACTAAAGACGTGAGACTTCTTGGTCCTCTTTTATTATTTATTTTTCATGTTGTCTGTTTCTTAATCTCACTTTCGAAATTAAACTTCAGTATGTACCTTCGGCTTCGAAAGAGCTGAAAAACACACAAGGCGAGCCACCGGATCCTGGTACTAAAACTATTATTTAATGGTTTATAAAATTTTGATATCAAATTTGTCGTCTTCCGCTTTTTAGTGTGAAATTGATTTTCATTTGTTGCTTTTAGGGTACACATCAAAGGCCAAACAAGACGGTCGATGAAATAATTCATGATCTGTGCCCAGTAAGTCTTAGCTCAAAATATTTCACTAGAGACAAATTATAATCCTGATATATATTCAACTGAATGTAAACTTTGACACGTAGCTTTTACCCAGAAAATGATAATTAGTACTCCTGTTGAAGCATCCGGTTCTCATATGACAAAGGGTAAGCAAGTGTAAATTGTTAATTACAGATTTACCTTTTAGGTAGGCAGATGAATAAATAACTTACCTACCTTTAACTGGTCACACCAGCAGGTGCATGTAGTAGTGCTGAATCACATTCTAGGAGGACCAAAAGACCTGCACAACGGAAACAACGAACAAGGAAACCGGCATCTGATGTCAAAACACAGTAAAGAAGCCTGTACTTTTGTAAACGTGAGTGTGATACTGTACGTAACGATTACATAACCATGTGTGTCGAAGTATTATTATAACTGTTACTGTTGTGTACTTTGTTATCATCCTTTGCTCATGTTATAGTCCCGCTTGCAGCCGAAAAGTGATAATGAACAACATAACCCATTTTCGGTGTGATTTGTGTGTGTTCGCCAGGGTTTTTTTTCTTCCTTAATCAGCTCTACCAATTTATTCTATTGCCTCAGTTATTGTAAAGCACTGATGATAATCGTTTGCAATTATATGTGTTATGGCCATAATGTACTTCCCAAGGTGAAACAATGTTGTTTTGACCGAGCCATAATATATATAGTCACTTTAGTGATGTGGGTACCTGAGCCTCATGAGTATCGACAGAAAAGGCATTATAATTCAGCCGATGGTATGAGTTTGTGGTTGATTAGGGAAAAAAGAAGGTCCGCACATGCTATTGTTTGTATTTCTCCGCTCTTATAAATGTTCACATTATCGAAAGGTTAAAAGTGCAAAAATTTTCAGATAAGCTTTCATATTTTGAATATTCAAAATTTTTTGTTCCTTTCAGTAATGAATATTCGACATTACCCTAATCAGCCACAAACTCATACCATCGCCTCAATTATAATGCCTTTTTATAACTTATCTGAAAAGTTCATTTCGGCTTATTCCTGCGCTATGAATATTAGACATTTTCTGTTCTTTTGACCTATGTGACACTAACCTTTGGTATTCTATTAGTTTGGCTGTTATAAATCAGCCTGTGGGGAATTTGCATTATAACTTGCGTATTATTTTCTCCTTCAAACAGCACGCCAGCTCTGGCTATACGTGTGTTGGAACTGGATTGGAAGGCCAGGCGGCTCTAGATTCAGGGACTCTTGCTATATACTGACGCATGGTGTTGTTTTAGGTATGAATGGACCCATGGGAGTTGTAGCAGGTTGCACAAAAAATGAAACTAAAAAACGTTCCAAGCCTCGAGGTTATTTAATTGTTTGTTTCGGATACATCAGTGTTAGGCTGTCAAGTTCATCAATTGTCCTCATATTTTGTGTCTGAAGTTGGATATTGACCACCTTTTTTTAGCAGGCAAGTTTTGATCTTTTAATTCAGATGTTGCAGCTCAATATAAATATCTTAGGTGTTTTCATGTTTGTATTTTTAGTCTTTATTAAAAGAATGAGACTTAAATAACTACATAAGATGCAAAATTCACTGAAGGATTAGTTACAACTTGCAAATCAGATTCAGGGAATGCAATACTGGCGAACTGAGTTGGAGTAAAATGGGTCAATATGTGCTAAAAGTATAGAATATAGTAAGGTGTTAAAACATCATGTGCAAAGAAACAAGTAAATGATAAAATTGGTAGGGTGGGTTACGGGTCAAAATCGGTACATTATTACTCCAAGCAGAAACAGGACAACCCAGAGTGGGTTTAGATGAACACATTTTTTAGGTCTGAATTTTCATAAATAACTGGTGTGTTGTATATTATATAATTACAAAATTTGCGGTGTTAAATATTTGAAAGAAACAATGTAAAAGATTGTATGCATTAATTATTCACAATTTGTGGTTGTAGTAGCTACTAGCGACGACATACAAAATAGTGGTTATAGCCGTCACAGTTTATTGCGTTTTAATCTTCTTTAGTCATAGGTTATTGTTTGCATTTCAAATAAGCCGTTGGGTACAATATGTGAAAGTAGATACGGAATATTGGAACATATTTTTTTGCCTAACTTACGTATAGAAACACCCCGCGGCAACGCGCGGGTTTAAAACCTCGTTTCACACACACACACACACACACACACATACACACACACACATATACATATACATATACATATACATATACATATACATATATATATATATATATATATATATATATATATATATATATATATATATATATATATATATATATATATATATATACACATAAAAAAACACACATAATGCTACTATAACCCATAAATTTTGCATCAACGGTTACGCTAGGACCACGAGTTTGTAAGTATAATTATTTGTCGCTATACACCGTCGCTTTACACAGGTATTTCTCTTGCAATAACTAAAAGATGTACGTAATAAGTTCTTAGGCTACCCAATGGTCCCACCAAAACACCTTCCACCTCTGTGTCATTTCAGTTTTCTCTCTTCATTTACATCCCTTCACTTCCTCTCATTTTTCACCCTCAATGGTTACCTACTCTTTCACCTTTTATTAAAATACACATTTTTATACAAACATACTTCACAAAATATCACACACACATTCACAAACCAGATTATTAATAATAAAAACATTTAAAGGATGCCCACTTTTACACAATGCCCAAGTAGAGAGAGGTTCACCTTGGTCTCGGTTTTTGACTCACGAACCAAAAGCCCCCCCCCCCCCCCCCCCCCCCAATGGGGTCACTCATGACATGACATGCATACAAAACTCCCGATGTGTGTTACCATTAGGAGCAACCTTAGAGTTCATGGTATCATGACATTGAGGGTACGTTATTGCTTACGTGGAATGGCCTTAACTCAAGCTATGCTTGAGTTATGATACCGTATGTCTGAGTTATGTTATTGCGTTAAACCCCACGTTACCATGGCAACCTTGCGTTAAGATGCAAACTTGAATTTAATAATAATAATAATAATAATAATAATAATAATAATAATAATAATAATAATAATAATAATAATAATAATAATAATAATAAATAAATAAATAAATCCGGCCCAAAATGTAGTGCTAAAGTTAAAATGTTAAAGCTGGCGTGACGCTGAGTTATGGCATGACTAAATGTCATGATACCAAGTGCTCTTAGAAGTTAAAGAAAAAAAGCTCTCGCAAGATGCTATAGGAAAGGGATTACGTACGATTAGTTCTTAGAAGCTAAAATTGGATCATTGATCGCCTCGGTCTATTGACTCCATTTTTTTAACTCACGGACAATCCAGAAATGAGAAATTAAAACACTTTAGGTGTCATTTAGTTGTAGAAATATTTATCTTTTTTTCCGTTATTAAATTCCTAGAAAAGAGAATGATTTTTCTTTTCTATAGAAGAGTTGAGAATTTTGAAACCCGTTTAGTTAGAGTTATATTTTTCTTTTTTTTTTTTAATGATAAGAAGATTACCTCAAATTGCGACGGTAGCAGCGACGGTGAGCGGTGGAGGATGACACGAGAGATTAGGGGTAGTTTTTTTTTTTTTTTTTTTTTTTTTTTTTTTTTTTTTTTTTGAGTGGAGAAAAAATATAAGAAAGAAAAAACTTAGGAAATAAGAATTTCACTTTTTTTATTATAAAAAAAAAATTGTTGGAAAAAAGTATTACCAAACGGATTTTCCATTTTTTTTCATTTTCATATGAAAAACTTCCTTAAATGAGTTATTTTTTTACCAACTAAACGCACACTTAATATCTTCCTCGAACGTCTTTTCTTGGACCCGATTCCTAAATCTCCAAGTAACAACCAAGTGGTGGTTTGTATAATTACATCAAAGCAAATATTTGCTCGACTGTTAATAATGTCACTTTCTTTCATAACTTGATCGCAATCGAGAAATCAACCAACAAGTGTTGAAGAGTCACTAAGTCATCATCACAAAACTTGTACGTGCACGTATTTTAGGTGTTTTTGAAAAGGTTATATATTCTTAATAACAACCGCATTAACCAGAAAGCCAAAGAATTGCTTCATATGAAGACAAGGTTTTAAATATATACGCTAGTTTTCTCCTAGACGACATAAATTCATTTGTAATCGTGATTTAGACAAAACTTCTATGTCGATCAAAAATCATGAACCTTTTTTGCCTTTTGCAAATGAACATCAATATGACTGAACCTTTCTATAATGGATGAAGGTTTGTTGTACATTCTGACATGTCATATATTAAACTGCTAACTTTTTTATACTATGAACATTAATCTATTACATTTACAATATTTTCCTATTATTCTCCGGGATGAAATTTATATTGTTCGGTTCAAAGAAGTGCAACTTACTCAAACCTTTCTAGAAATGTGTTCCCATGATGATTATTTATTTCAAATGTTGAAGTAAAATATATTCTGATACTAACAATTGAACTTTTAATTACGCACTTATTAGGGTTATAATGTTTCTAAATAAAGACAATATGCAAGCATTCTATGAATCGTTATCAGTGTTACTAAGATTTTGTATTGATTATGAAAGTGATGTAGGGCATGTTCGAGATTCAGCTTGTCTGGTTTAGTCGCCGGTTCTTCGATTAGTATACGAAGTTATGTGTTTGATTAGTTCGAAGAGATTGAAAGGTAAAAACGACAATTTATAATTGTCTTGGACTCTTGGTCTATCATTTTCATATTACTATTCAAGTATTCATGTTATTTATATTAATGATATGTTTAGATTTTAAGAATAATGTTTTGTGATTTGTTTATTTATTTAAAGTTTACTAGTGATTCTTAGCTTTCTCTCACTTTTAGACTATAACTAAATTTAATAGGCAACCCCAAAAAAAATATGTAGTAATAAGTTTAGGTCTTAAGACGGTTATGATAAGTTATTAAGAAAAGAGTTCTTCTTGAAGTCTCGGTTTGATACCCTTTGAGAGTTTACCGAAATACTTTTTACTTTGTTATTTATGTGGTTTCTTTCATTCACAACGGCAGCCGCCATTATTTGGTATCAAAGCATAGGTTCGGGAAAAGAAATCACGCAACTTGGAGAAGCCAAATCGAAAGAAACAAAAACATTTGTTTCACTTCATCATGTTCTCCGTAGTCGTAAAATTATTGGCGCCACGCATTCGTTCACCGTGGGATTTGTGTGATTTTTGGGCGTGATGTTCAGGACACCTAAATCTATGATCTCACAATTCGGATTCGTGATTGGTGATTTATACAAGGGGCTATAGCTGTTCAAAGTGTTCAAAGTTGTTTTTCTATTATATTTTACGGATAATGGCTTTATTTATCCCACAATTCTGTGGACGTGGACAACCATTTGGTTATGTGGCTCGTAAATTCGCCGGACGAGGCAACATTACAAGTGATCAATAAGGACCACGTGTTGTAAAGAATGGAAACCTCCTTAAACAAGTGAAGTTACTTCAAATGGATTCCGAAATCAAGCTAAACGTAGAGTCGCTGAACGAGGCAATGATCACGTAAGTGAGGATGATGTCACTTCACTGGATGATATTATTGAATGGTTAGCATTATGGAACATGATTCTCTATAGAGAAGCCGTGTTAAGAAAACGAGGAGGGGTTAGAAAGTTTTAGAGTTTAAGACTTGGGAAGACAAGACTCGATGACAAGTCTTTTCCAAGAGGAGGAAAGTGATACAGGGCATGTTTGAGTTCCAACTTCTCTGGCTTAGCCGCCTGTTATTCGGTCAACATGTGAAGTCATGTGTTTGATTGGTCGAATAAATTGAAGGTTAAAAACGACAATTTATAATCGTCGTGCTCTGTCATTTCATATTAGCATTTATGTTATTTATTGAAGATATGTTTAGATTTTAAGAGCTATGATTTGGTTTTTTATTTAAAGTTTACTAGTGATTATTGACTTTTTCTTCAAAACATTTTTAGACGTAATAAGTTTAGGTTTTAAGACAGTTATGTTAGGATATTAAGGAAAGAGAGTTTCTCTTGAAGTACTGACACCTTTGAAAGTTTACGGTAATATTTGTTTACTTTGTTATTTAAGTGGTTTCTTTCATTCACACCGGTACTCGCAATAAGAAAGAATAGCTTCACAAATTGCTTTTGGAAGCGGCAATGATATACAAAACTATTACGTACGAGTACGCAAAATTATATTATTAGAACCAATGTAAAAGTGCGTACATTCCTTGTATTCTAAGGGACTTTTATGGGGAAAAGGGTCCACATACTCTTCACACGCACACTAATAAATTCCATATCATAAATTCAACACCCTGAATTTCAACATTCTTCTTGTATATATTTCATTCCTTATTTTTCAACTTATCAACCCTCAAAACCATGTTTTCTCTTCACATTCACCATGCACTTCAAAATCTATCACTTCTTATATCTCATTCTTAGCCTCTCCATCTTCATACTATACCATGAATTCGCCACAACTAGCTTCGTCATCCATTGTCACCTTTCCAATAATCGTAAGATGCTATCATCCAAATTCGACTTCACTCCATTTCTCAATCACCATCATCATCATCACGACCATTACGAGAACGGGCTAGAGGTTAGTGGAACAAGTAATGCTATTGATCCACATTATGGTGTCGAGAAACGACTTGTACCATCTGGACCGAACCCATTGCATCACTAAAAGAAGTGGTTTTGAGTTCATACGTATAGTATACTAATGTTTTTGAACCTCTAGTTCAATTATTGTATGGTGTAGCCGTGTAGTATGTTTTGAGTTTGTATAAATGGTTTAATGAGTAGTAATATTTCTAGATTTTTCATTATATTTTGCTTTGGTGGGTGGGTGTTTGAGAAATTATTATAGTAATGTTTATGTGATCATTTTTAATTATTACTACAGTACTTTATTAATTATAATAAACATGAGTAACTACTACGGCACGGCACAATCATAAATTCAGCTAACTTCCTTTTGAATATTGCTCATTGCTAATGATGGTATAATTACAGCTAATTATATAACTTCACATTAAAATAATCATTAAATTTTGTACAAGAAAATTAAGTAGGTCGTGATATATTATACTTCATCATAACATACTCACTAGTGTAATATATACAACATTACAACACCACACTCATACTTCACGTACTATATTTTTCTGGAATCAGACTCGTTACATTTAAGTAAAAGTATGACCATCTACATCATGATTCACCAAACCATGCTTTAACGCGATTGAATACTGTTTTTGTTGTATAAAAAATTTTATAAAGTTGTTTTCACAGATTTATTTGGATACAAAAGCTGATTAATTACTAAAAACTTTTTTATTGTGAAAATGAAATATTAAAACAGTATATTTGATGGATAGTTTTTTTGCTGAAAGTGTGAAGAATATATTAGCACAAAACTTATAATGGTTACAATGCATCAATAAGAGTTCATGGACAAACTCCTGAATCTCAGAAACAATATTTGATGGATATATATAGTTCTTCTGTTCTTGTATGATATTTGTTGAAAACGTTAAAATGGAAATTTCATATTCAAATTCTCATGTTCTCGGTTTTCCGTCCAACTTATAATTCTTTGCATTCTGAAATTTGACGGTATTGAACACGCACGAACATTCTGCCTTACGGCCAAGACTTCAGAACAAGAACATATATACTTTGTAGTTTGTAATGTCATCAAACCTTCAAGTCTTCAAGATTTACGTTTGAAGTATTTGATATTTTTATTTAAAGTATCTTTCCTACATAACAAATCAAACCTAAAATTTTATACTTACGAGTAGATAATTTAAGCCAAAAGAATGTATGAACGTAAAACACAATTCTCAAAGAGTTGACTTGTTAAAATCTTTAAATATTGTTGAAATCAATAACTACAAATGATGGCAATGATTTTTAGGCAACTCAAAGTGCTTTATAGTGGTTTATAACTTTATTGGCTTATAATATGTCTAATGTGATCTTTTAACTTGAAAAATCGAGGACATGTTAGTCAAAAACCCCCAAACAAGAAAGTCGAAGTCTATAATATTTAAGCAGATAATATATGTTATTCACATACCACCATCTCAAGATCACTAGATTGCATAAATACATATTGCACTTTTATAGCTTAATGATTTTGCTTCATTATCATCGGCCTCACATACTCTTATAATATACAAAAAAAATCTTTATACAATGATTAGTTATATCTTTTTCTGTTAATAATCTTCTTTGGGTTCCATATTGTTATCTGTAAGAGCTCGAAACTAATATAGTTAAACTGTGGTCATGTATCGATCTGTAGATGCATGTTATAGATTACGTATTATTCTTGTGACGTATTGGAAGCGTTTGCGATTTGTTGTGTGATAGAAGCTGTTATTAACAAGTGTTGGCACGTGTGGTGCACGTGCTTTACTCCACACATGTGACTAACAGAAATTGGCGCCTTTCCTTTAGTTTAAATAGTCCACAGCTTTGTCATTTACAAGTTAGCTTTTGATAATACATTTTCTCTCAACTCTCTTGTATCTCATTGTAACAAATACACTTCCATAATCAATGTAACTTTCGACTATCAATTCTCTCTTCTTGATTGTCCAAGTCTTTGACCCATTAACGAATCTTAACTGATTCCTAGTGGCATCTATCAAGTGGTATCAGAGACCTTTCCTGGTGAGGTCTCAGTTATCAGTAAATTCAGTTGTAACAAATTCAGTTACATTTTCCCGCCAAAAAAATCAAGATTGTTACGCTGACAATCTTGAATCTGGTTGTCTTCTCCGGTCAATTTCCGGCAACAAAACAGAGATTTCCAGCCAAGAATCAGTCACCACTGATTCACTTGTTCTAATACACTAGACTAGTGCCAATCAACTGTATGATCACGAGGCTAACAGATATTCTCATTAAATTTTTTAGCTTCGAACAAGCTGATCAGCAGCAGTTGGATTGGGTGGTCAAGAACAAGTGCAAGTAGTTGTTGTCCCATAGTTGATGAGTGATAACAATACAGTTGCTTTGGTGAAAACGATAAACAATTAGTAACAAGAACCACAATCAAGATCTTGGATTCAATGGCACCAACAACAAGAACAGTTGGTACAAGTGGTGGGGAAGGTGGTCTTGATGATAGTACAAGGAGGTATATTGATGAATCAATGGCTGCATCCATGGCTGCGTTCAGGCAAAGCATGGAGCAGATGATGTCTCAATTCTTGCAAAGTCAAAGTCAACCAAACACTGGTATGGTGGAAAGAACACAACATCAGGGGCAAAATGGTCAAATTTCAATCAGCAGAATGACAAAGGTGGAATTCCCAAAGTTCTCAGGAGATGATGTCAGGGGTTGGATGTTTAGGTGTGAGCAATTCTTTGCAATTGACAACATTCCAGATGATCAAAAGGTGAGACTCATCTCTGTGCATCTTTTTTATAAAGCATTATTGTGGCATAGGCAGTTCATTAGATTGCATGGTGAATTGGTGTTATGGAATGTGTATAGAGATGCCATTATTCAGAGATTTGATAGTTTGTTTGATGATCCAATGTCTGAAATCAAGAATGTCAAATATGAGACTAATTCAAAGGATTACCAAGATGTGTTTGATACTTTGTTAAGTAGGGTGCATATAAGTGAAGATCATGCAATTAGTTTTTATCTTGGTGGATTACCTACTGAATTAGAGATGGCTGTGAGAATGTTCAAGCCAAAATCATTGGCTGATGCCTATTCATTGACCAATTTGCAAAAAGCCACACTGAATGCTATTAAGAAGAAGAATAGATTTCAGGCTAATGTGAATACTGGAAGATTTGGTGTAAATAATGGAGGAGTTAATAATTTTGCTAAGTGATGCGTGGGAATCGCAACAGGCTTTACCTCTCGAGGGATCTCGAGAAGCTTACAACCCCCACCAGGCAGTGTACCTGATCGTTGTAGTATAGTATAGTGACAAGTACCGAGGGATTGATCGTTCAGCTTAGGAATAGTGTCGCTAGGATTAGAAAGCCTAAATTACTAATTCTAAAGATGAGGGATGATTATTTTTGTGTTTTTATATTTTTATGAAAGCAATTAAAATCTCGGGTTTTGAAAGAGTGGGCGGAATTAGTTGCTATTCAACTAACCCAAAACTAAGATGCAAACAAAATAAAATACTAAAAATGAAAATAAACTAATTATTACAAAGTTGTGAGCAGTAATGGAGAAAATTGTGTTTACTTAGACTTCACTACTCCCTAGATATCTTTTACACGTTAATTACTTGTTATAATTGTATGGATGACGGATTGTATTCCTTAATATCATTCATGGGGTGGCATACATAACTCCCCAATTCTATGAGCTCTTATCTCCTCCTACACCATGACCCAGCACAACTATAGGGATTGTAAACAGTGGCTCATGCATTAAATACAACCAATAAAGACCTAGTACGCCTCGGTTCATGTTTCTTAAGACGTTCAAGCATGTTACCATTTGGAGATCTGCCAGTTTTCTTAAGCCTAACATATAAATCATTCATCCAAGAACAAGAATAAACAAGTAATCAACACATAATCAATATCTAGGTTTCATTAGATCTAAGCAAACACAAGAGAGATCTAGCCTAGCATAATTGAATTGAGACAAGAACAAGATATAGACAACCAACACATAGACATATTGATTGAATTAGAAGAACACTTATCTCAATTACAATGCAAGGTATCAAGGGTTTGGAACCCTTGAAAAACCTGTAAAAGATGCACCAAATTCGTCTTTAGGGTTTCACCAAAACTTCTCTTCCTTTTTAATGTAAAAACTAGAAAACTATATATAGGAAAACTGGGCTGACGGCGTCAAGACAACATTGTGACGCCGTCATCTCGCCGCCAAATACTTCCTCGGACGGCCTTGATCTACTTATGACGGCCTATGTGACGCCGTCACCAACCACGGTATTTTATTCTTGGGACTTTGACGCCGTCAGAATGACTTTTGACGCCGTCATCAGCTACGGTAATTTATTCTTGATGTCTGATGCCGTCAGGGTGTAACTCTTGACGCCGTCACCTAGTGTTTCCAGCATGGAAAATTGATACTTTGCCGTTTTCTTCACTTTTATGCTCCAAAAACGTCCAAAATGGCTTCTTTTCCAGAATTCACTCTCCAAGTACCTAAAATCACAAAAGGAACGATTTAGGGCAATATTTGATCAAATAAAGTCGGATTCGGGCTTAAATGACCCCCTAAAAACGGATCATTTTTCGCCTCATCATATACCCTTACACTTGAGATTTGCTTGTCCTAAAGCAAATGGGCTTTTATTCTACTCAAAAGACAAGTTAGGGGTCATTTAACACTAATATAAAAGTAATTACAACAAATAATCGTTCCACTAAAGACCAATAGGCAAGCACGGAGATCATACACAAGCACCTCACAAATAGTGTTTAGATACTCACATCTCTCGGGTGTAATAAAGTAATATAACATTATGGAAATGGAAGATATCTCTCACTACCTGTCATAGCAAAATAGATTACCATAGGCTTGGGAAAGGATCAAACCTCCACCACATGGCGTAAGCACCTAGGATAAACTATCAAAGAGGTCTTTTAAAGGGTTGTAACGTTAGGTATAGGGATATGAATTACACGGTTTTGTTGGATAAAGGAAGTTTTACTGGTGGCGAGTTAACAATCTTGGTTAATTACATGTACAATATGGCGTTGCTAAGCCAAGACTAGACTCGACTTAAGCTAATAAATAAAAAATAACAAAAACATAAAATAAACATAGAATGAAACGGGATGGTAGTCTGTATGTTTTTTTTTTCTCTTTTTCTTTTTTTTTTCTTTTTCTTGTTTTTTCGATTTTTTTTTTTTTTTTTTTTTTTTTTTTTTTTTTTGCATACACTCTTACCCTACCATCCGAAATAATACATCTTAGGGGATGAGAATTCCCCTTACACTTGAATCTTTACATACTTTACAATTAACTAATCTAATGACTCGAATTAAGAAAATTAAAACACTTGAAGCACTTTTAAGATTAACGTACATATGGGGGTAATAAGTGATGTTCTTCCCCATTACTCCATAAAATAAGTACTTACCCATGAGTCCCAATCGTCCCAAAACAATATGTACAAGGATATGACTCGACTTAGCAACCATGTAATCAATTAGAAAGTTAACTTAGGGTTCAACAAATAACAATAATGCACTAAAAATGAGCGCATACACGGAAGGCTAAGGCAATTTGGTTGTACATTTAAGTGGGGTGTAACAAATTCTTCCTTTAATTAAAATGCTTAAAGTTAGAAACGAAAAAATAGGCTCGGAGGGGTGTACTAGGGGTATCGTGTACTAAAAATGAGTACAACGCTAAGGGTGTGGGGAAAAATTAGTTGACTTAACTAGCCAAGTAATATGACTTAAATGGTCAAGTAATTATAATACGGGTTTAACACAAGGGTGATCCTAATGCCTCTTATCATGTAGTAAATCCTACCACACGAATGTAGTCTCACTAGCGGTCTCGGGATGCATCACTAACGCAAGTTCTAGAATCTAAATGCTACCGGTACACTCATAAGCACTAATAGTAAATGCTTTTCCTATCAAATCTAAAGGCGAACCTCACATTTTTTGGTGGAAAATTTTTCTAAATATACGGTTATGTGCTAGTCATACAATCTCCTATCCATGAGACGCTTGCTATGGCTAAAGTTTCACTCCTAAATGTTGTAAAAAAATTTAAATTTGGCGCTAAAATTGCACTAACAAGTATTTCTCGTAGTTTTATTACACATCTACCATTAAACAAAACAAACTCAAGCGAAAGTGCATATGTAAGGTATCATCTTTTTACCCTCCCCTTACACTTAGGATGAACATTGTCCCCAATGTTCAAGTAAATAATGTAAAAGTGAAAAAGTAAAGAGAATGAAATCGAATACTCCCCTGATTTGCTCGGTATGGATTTTAGGTTGGCCAGGTTAAATCTTCTTCCAAGAAAACGAACAATCAAAGCTTCCCTTCCAGAATATAAATCATCTCCTTGTCGAACATAACCTGTGAAACCTGACAAAATAGACAAGACAACCTCGCGTAAAATCGGCGGCATCCTATATAAGTTACTAAATCCTAGAAAACAAAGTAAGATATAATGCTTGTGGAATGAAGTTTGCAGATCTCCTGGAGATTATAAAACTTAATAATTCACAAAAACCATAAGACTCCGTTAGAAAAACAAAACTGGTAAAATTTCCAGATTTTTAACTCCTGACGCCGTCAAGAGTAATACTCTGACGCCGTCAGAATGGACCTGCAGAAATTCTTATGTTAAGTTTCCGGAAAATTTCTGGAAAAACTTCGTCCTACTTCCTAGAAAATCCTGTAAAACTTCATTATGACTCAATACAAGTATTTGACTCTAACAAATACGAATATACATGTTCATTTAATATTGTGGAGAATCATGATCGGTTTGTTTCTTGAAAACATATTTGGGGTTTCCTCTTACACTTATCTTTTGCAAAAATACTTTTAGGTTGGAGTTAAGACTAGGCCAAACAACATAGTAAAGTATTTCCACATTTTAATTGAGAAACATAATCTACCAACAATAAAAACAAAGCATGCATACGGAAGCAAATAACAATCAAACAAATAAAATCACACAAAACATGGGTTGCCTCCCAAGAAGCGCTTTTCTTTATTTACGAGTCTTGTAGCTAGACTCAAAGTCATGGGCTATCACGTGATCTCATCATTGGTTCCACTCTCTAGGTCGTCTTCTAAACCAGTTTTGTATTCCGGACCTAGTTGCAAGCACTCTTTGTAGAAACCAAGCATCCTATTTCTAACATACTCTACTCCTCTACGTCTATCCTCCTCATTCCTATAATAAGCCGCTTGCTTGCGTTCCTTTTCGAAATTAGAGAGAAGGCGGTATTGCTCAATCTTGTAGGGCATTTGATAAGCAACCTCATCATTCTCTTCCTTGAATCTAACTATCCCTAAAGTCGGATCATAACTCATCCTAGTGGCCTCAACAAATGGTTTCCCAAATATTATTTGACTTAGGCAAACATCTATCACCGGACGAGTGTCTTCCACTATCATAAAATCAATCTCATAGGTGAGATTCCCTATAATCACATGTACTCCCTTAACTCTTCCTGCAAAATTACTTATCCAATTTTTACCAGGCATCATCCTAAAATTGAGTTGCTTCTTCATCACCCAATTGTAAAAAGTCCTAGTCATGATGTTCACGGGGGATCTAAGGTCGATGTAAGCTTTCCATATATGCATGTGCCCGATATTGCATGGGATGTTAATGTTAGAGGGGTCTCCCATTTTGATAAGGGGGTCGCCAAAGATATATGTTTTCTCGGGACTATCGAATAAATCCTTATGGTATTCCCGTTCTTCCTTGGTTGGCAACTTATCAAAGTATTCCTCTATAGGTTCTACCTCCTCAAATTCCTCATCCTTATTAACCTCAACTTCCCTACTCTCATCCTTACTATCGGCTTCTACTCTAGCTTCATCCTTGTCACTCTCCTCTATCTCCTTATCTATCGGCTTAATAGTGACAACATTGACAAAGTGGACATGTTTGGATGATGAGGGGTCCTTAATTTGGATTCCACTATTGGTGTCCCTAGTGTCCTTCCTAGGTGTGATTAATGTTTGGTTGTTGAGGGCTTTCAACAAGTTGTCAATCTTGTTGGTCATCTCCGTTTGTTGTTGGTTGAATTCGGTTTCGAACCTAGCTATGCGGGCTTCTTGAGATGCCATGAACTTTGACATCAATCCTTCAAGATTGTTGGTACTACCATAGTTGTTAGAAGGATTGTTGTTGAAAGTACGGTTGGATGGTGGACCGTTTGGTTGATAACGATTAGGCGGATTGGAAGAATTGGGTTGGTTTTGTCTCCACCTAAGGTTTGGGTGATTTTTCCATGAGGGGTTGTATGAATCACCGTATATGTTTGGCTCGGGCTTGAAAGTGTACCACTTATCTCCCGCTTCGTCGGTACGCGTGGATGCGTAATCCGCAAAAGCTGTTCCGGGGAGTTCCACACAATCACGAGTGTCATGGGGACCACTACATAATTCGCATGAAGAAGTGATTTTGTTCACTTGGCTTGAATGCTTCGGAGCTTCGTAAGATTTCATGAGAAACTTGACTTGGTCCTCAAGTTCCATGATCCTACGGTCGGGAGTGCTAGAATTGTTCGAAGGCAAAGATATTGCCTTGACCATTTTGTTCAAGTCACGGGGATCATTCCAACTTTCGTTGTCATAGAGAGCAAGATCTTCTATGAGTTCCCATGATTGTTCCGCACTAAGATCACGTAGCTTACCACCGGACGATTGGTCAATGGTTCGCCTCGTGGAGATGTCGATACGGTCATAAAAAATTTGGACTTGGAGCCAAAGATCTATGCCATGATGAGGGACTTTTTGGAGTAAATCCTTGAAACGAGTCCATGCTTCATAAAGAGATTCATTTTGACGTTGTTGAAACATCAAGATGTCATTCCTAAGCTTAGTAGTTCTCCCCGGTGGGAAAAATTGAGCAAGGAAACGAGTGGTGAGATCATCCCATGTGGTGATGGATCCCGCGGGTAAACGCTCAAGCCATTGACAAGCTTGATCCCGTAGAGAGAATTGGAATAGGCGTAAACGGGTAGTCTCTCTAGTCTCAACACCTAGGTCTATGGAATCTACGATTTTAAGGAAGTCCTTAAGGTGTTGGTTTGGATCTTCGGAACGAAGTCCATGGAATGCACATCCGCTTTGCACCAACCGGATGGTGTCGGATCGCATGGGGGTCACATTGGCTCCGGTGAGCTCAATGGTGTTTCGGTAGCCTTGATGGCTAGGTCGGGAGTACTCTCCTAAGGTTCGGGGCCTAAGGGGTTCTAGTGGTGGGTTTTGTTGTGGTGGGATGACGGGTTCAAAGATGTTACCACCTTCCATGATGTCGGATGGTAAGGAGTTACGAACAAAGGCACGAAGAAATAAGATAGACTAAAGAAGACCTAAAAAAAATAAAAATAAAAATCTTACTAGAAAGGAATCTAGCAAGTAGATCTAATAAAAAGAAATCCTAACCTAGACAATAACTATTCCCCAGGCTGCGGCGCCAAAAACTTGATGCGTGGGAATCGCAACAGGCTTTACCTCTCGAGGGATCTCGAGAAGCTTACAACCCCCACCAGGCAGTGTACCTGATCGTTGTAGTATAGTATAGTGACAAGTACCGGGGGATTGATCGTTCAGCTTAGGAATAGTGTCGCTAGGATTAGAAAGCCTAAATTACTAGTTCTAAAGATGAGGGATGATTATTTTTGTGTTTTTATATTTTTATGAAAGCAATTAAAATCTCGGGTTTTGAAAGAGTGGGCGGAATTAGTTGCTATTCAACTAACCCAAAACTAAGATGCAAACAAAATAAAATACTAAAAATGAAAATAAACTAATTATTACAAAGTTGTGAGCAGTAATGGAGAAAATTGTGTTTACTTAGACTTCACTACTCCCTAGATATCTTTTACACGTTAATTACTTGTTATAATTGTATGGATGACGGATTGTATTCCTTAATACCATTCATGGGGTGGCATACATAACTCCCCAATTCTATGAGCTCTTATCTCCTCCTACACCATGACCCAGCACAACTATAGGGATTGTAAACAGTGGCTCATGCATTAAATACAACCAATAAAGACCTAGTACGCCTCGGTTCATGTTTCTTAAGACGTTCAAGCATGTTACCATTTGGAGATCTGCCAGTTTTCTTAAGCCTAACATATAAATCATTCATCCAAGAACAAGAATAAACAAGTAATCAACACATAATCAATATCTAGGTTTCATTAGATCTAAGCAAACACAAGAGAGATCTAGCCTAGCATAATTGAATTGAGACAAGAACAAGATATAGACAACCAACACATAGACATATTGATTGAATTAGAAGAACACTTATCTCAATTACAATGCAAGGTATCAAGGGTTTGGAACCCTTGAAAAACCTGTAAAAGATGCACTAAATTCGTCTTTAGGGTTTCACCAAAACTTCTCTTCCTTTTTAATGTAAAAACTAGAAAACTATATATAGGAAAACTAGGTTGACGGCGTCAAGACAACATTGTGACGCCGTCACCTCGCCGCCAAATACTTCCTCGGACGGCCTTGATCTACTTATGACGGCCTATGTGACGCCGTCACCAACCACGGTATTTTATTCTTGGGACTTTGACGCCGTCAGAATGACTTTTGACGCCGTCATCAGCTACGGTAATTTATTCTTGATGTCTGACGCCGTCAGGGTGTAACTCTTGACGCCGTCACCTAGTGTTTCCAGCATGAAAAATTGATACTTTGCCGTTTTCTTCACTTTTATGCTCCAAAAACGTCCAAAATGGCTTCTTTTCCAGAATTCACTCTCCAAGTACCTAAAATCACAAAAGGAACGATTTAGGGCAATATTTGATCAAATAAAGTCGGATTCGGGCTTAAATGACCCCCTAAAAACGGATCATTTTTCGCCTCATCACTAAGCCTTTGTTACCTCTGCCAAATGCTAATAGGAATTGGAACAATAGGCCACAAAATGTACAACCTAGGAGACAATTGACACAGAAGGAGTATGAGGAGAAAAGAGCCAAGAATTTGTGCTTTTACTGTGATAAAAAGTTTGTTCCAGGTCACAAATGTGAGGGTCAATTGTATAGCTTAGTTGTATTGGCTGAAGATGAAGAAGTGGAAGAAGAGTATGTGGATGCAGTTGGTGAAATAGAGGAAGATGAGATGCATCCACAAATTTCTCTTAATGCACTTAATGGTCAAAGTTCTTATAAGACATTGAGAGTAGTAGGATTTTTTAGAGATAAGCATAAGTTGCACATCTTGGTTGACTCAGGGTCTACTCACAACTTCTTGGAGATCAATGTGGCTAAAAGATTGGGTTGTCATATTAGGCAAATATGTCCATTGTCAGTTGCAGTGGCTGGGGGTAGACAATTGATAAGTGTTAGTGAGTGTAAGGGGTTTATCTGGATGATTGGGGGTGAAACATTTGTTACTGATGTGATATTATTACCATTGGGTGGTTGTGATATGGTGTTAGGCATTCAATGGCTTTCTACTTTGGGAACCATTAAGTGCGATTTTAAGGAATTGAAGATGCAATTCAAGTACAATGGGAAAAAGATAGCTATCAGAGGTACCACAAAGTCTGTAGTTCAATGGATGGAAGGGAAGAAGCAATTGAAAGTGATGCATGGTGGACCACAGGCTGAAATGTTCATGTTATCTGTCTATCCAAACACTGGGGTAACTTTGATGACAATGGAAGAAAAACAAGATGCAGGGGAAGAAGAGCCTGAATTAGCACAAGTGGTGGATCAGTTTAAAGGAGTGTTTGAAGAGCCTAAGGAGTTGCCACCAAGGAGAGCTCATGATCATAGAATTCCACTGATTGAAGGTACACAACCAGTTAATATAAGACCATACAGGCATCCTCTTATGCAAAAAGATGCCATTGAAACCATGGTTAAAGAGCTTCTAGCCTCAGGTGTGATTAAACCAAGTCAAAGTCCTTTTGCTTCACCAATTGTTATGGTCAAAAAGAAAGATAACAGTTGGAGGATGTGCATTGATTATAGGCAACTCAACAAGAACACTGTGAAGGATAAGTTCCCAATACCAATCATAGATGAGCTGATTGATGAGTTACATGGTGCTGTAGTATTTTCTAAGTTGGACCTCAGGTCAGGATATCATCAAATAAGAATGTATGAAGATGACATAGCCAAAACTGCATTCAAGACTCATGAAGATCACTATGAATTCTTGGTTATGCCTTTTGGCTTAACTAATGCACCATCTACCTTCCAAGCACTCATGAATGATGTTTTTAAGCCTTACTTAAGTAAGTTTGTCCTGGTCTTCTTTGATGACATTCTGGTTTACTCAAAGAGTTTATCTGAGCATATTGGTCACTAAACTTTGATTTTGGAAACAATGAGGCAGCAACAGTTGTATGCTAAGAGGTCTAAATGTGTGTTTGGGACAACTCATGTAGAGTACTTGGGGCATGTGATTTCTGCACAAGGAGTGTCTACTGAACCTACAAAGATAATTGCTATGCAAAAGTGGCCTGTACCTACCAATATCAAGCAATTGAGAGGATTCTTGGGTCTCACAGGCTATTATAGGAAGTTCATCAACGACTTTGCTAGCCTGAGCAGACCATTAACTCAGTTGTTGAAGAAGAATGCTTTCAAATGGTCAGATGAAGCACAAAGATCTTTTGAGGTGTTGAAAGAAGCTATGGTTGAGGCACCTGTGTTAGCTTTACCTGACTTTAGTATTCCTTTTAAGGTTGAGACAGATGCTTCAGGGGTGGGTATTGGTGCAGTTTTACAACAAAATGGCCACCCTATTGCTTATCTAAGCAAAACATTAGCACCCAAGCACCAGTCACTCTCCACATATGAGAAGGAATTTTTGGCTGTGATGATGACTTTAGAAAGATGGAGAGGATACTTATTGGATAGGCATTTCATCATCAAAACTGACCACTACAATTTGAAGTACCTATTGGATCAAAGAATTTCTACACCAGCTCAAATGAAATGGTTACCAAAGTTAATGGGGTTTGATTATGAGGTCAAGTATAAAAAAGGAGTGGAAAATGCTGCTGCTGATGCTTTGTCAAGAATGCAAGATGATGGCATTCTAATGACAACTATGGTGGTTACTATGCCAGCAGGTTTAAGTGAAAGAATAGCAGGTAGCTGGGAGCAAGATGTGACATTAAAGCAGTTGTTGACAGAATTGCAAGCTGGAAGTTGTACTAAGAAACACTATACTTGGTCCAATAATCAACTTTTCAGAAAAAATAAGTTGGTAGTGGGTAAAGACATCCAGCTAAGACAAGATTTGTTAGCTCACTTCCATGATAGCTCCATTGGTGGCCACTCTGGGGTCAAAGTTACAACACATAAGATGAGTTCTGTTTTGTACTGGAAGGGTATGAGAAAGGATATTAAGAAATATGTGAAAGAATGCATCACTTGTCAGAGGTGTAAACCAGACTTAGCAGCTTATCCTGGACTATTGCAACCCTTACCCATACCTAATAGAATTTGGGAAAGCATCTCTATGGATTTTATTGAAGGTCTTCCTAAATCCCAGGGGTACAATGTGATCTTTGTGGTGGTGGATAGGCTCACAAAGTATGCTCATTTCATGCCTTTAACACACCCTTTCTCAGCCAGTCAAGTAGCGCAGTTGTTCTTGGATACAGTGTACAAATTACATGGTCTCCCACTTACCATTGTTTCAGATAGGGACAAGATTTTCCTGAGTAATTTCTGGACAGAGTTGTTCAAAATGTTGCAAGTTAAGCTGCTGAAATCCACAGCCTATCATCCACAAACAGATGGCCAGACAGAAGTGGTGAATAGGTGTTTGGAAGGGTACCTGAGATGTATGACTGGGGAGAAACCTAAAGAGTGGGCCAAGTGGTTATCATTAGCTGAATTATGGTACAATTCTAATTTTCATACTTCCACTCTTACAACACCATTTGAAGCAGTTTATGGTCAGAGTCCACCATCACATGTGCCATATATGGGGGGTTTAAGTAAGGTGGATGCAGTGGACAGAACACTTTTGGCAAGAGAACAAGCAATTGAGGTGTTGAAGTTTCATTTGTCAAGATCACAGAATAGGATGAAGCAGCAGGCTGATAAGAAGAGGTCTGAAAGAGTGTTTGCTGTGGGAGATTGGGTGTTTCTAAAGTTGCAGCCTCATAGACAAGTTTCCATTAGGCAAGGAAAGCAAAACAAGTTTTCTCCCAAAAGTTTTGGACCTTTCCAAGTGGTTGAAAGAATTGGCCAAGTTGCTTATAAACTGGAATTGCCTGCTTATGCTCAGATCCACAATGTGTTCCATGTCAGCCAATTAAAACTCTGCAAGGGCACTCCACAACCTTCACAGGTAGCTAAGTTGCCCAGTTGTGATAAGGATGGGGTGATTGAAGTACAACCTACAGCTATTTTGGACAGAAAAATGCTTAAGAAGAAGAATGTTGATGTGGTATATGGCTTGGTGCAGTGGACTAATGTTACAGTAGAGGATGCTACTTGGGAGCCATTAGCAGAATTATTTGAGAGGTTTCCTGAATTTGCTGCACAAGCTTGAGGACAAGCTTGTTTTTAAGGAGGGTGGACTGATAGAAGCTGTTATTAACAAGTGTTGGCACGTGTGGTGCACGTGCTTTACTCCACACATGTGACTAACAGAAATTGGCGCCTTTCCTTTAGTTTAAATAGTCCACAGCTTTGTCATTTACAAGTTAGCTTTTGATAATACATTTTCTCTCAACTCTCTTGTATCTCATTGTAACAAATACACTTCCATAATCAAAGTAACTTTCGACTATCAATTCTCTCTTCTTGATTGTCCAAGTCTTTGACCCATTAACGAATCTTAACTGATTCCTAGTGGCATCTATCATTGTGGTCTCTCAATGCACTTGTGTTTGAATTCGTTCTCACTATAGCAGAAATGATAATATTGCAAAGTAAAATATCAACTCATACTTCAACATGGTGGCAGAGCAAACACAGTCCCGTACTCCCGTTACATAATACAGTAAAACCTCTATAAATTAATACTCGATAAATTAATAACCTCGATAAAATTAATAATTTGTCCGGTCCCAACTTGAGACCAGTACAAATCTGGACCTCAATCGATAAAATAATAAGATAATAATTTTTTAGAAACCCCATTGTATATATATTAGTCCCAACGAAACTATAAATTAATAATTACTAACATTTCATATATATGTATGTATGTGTGTGAGAAAAATACACTTCAAAATCCTAAGATTGTTTAATAAAAAATAAAATTCATTGTCATTTGTTATTTTTTGTTGAACTTCAAATCTATATTGAGTTTATCTCAAAATTTCCTTGTTGCTGTAAAATGTTAGTGTGTTGTCTTCTCGTATTGCAACAAAAGTGTTAATTTTATTTTCATAAAGTGTGAATATGAATTCATAAAATTTTAATTGGAACTTGTTTTTCAAATTTATTTTTCATCTCTATGGATATACATTGTAACTTGTATATTACATTTGAAAATTTAATGGCCATAATAAAACCTTTTTAAATTAATAAATTATCAATTTATTGATATAATAATATCTCGTTAAATTAATAAAATATCTCGGTCCCAACACTATTAATTTATAGAGGTTTTACTGTATACTACGTATTTTTTTCTATGCGCTGCATTGAAGAAATTAATTGACAGTTAATACAGACAATATTTCTATGTTCTCAGTATCTGTACTGTCAATTGCTAGGTATATCACTTTCAATTACCTTGCAGACCTCATCGTATACATGTTGTATGGAGTTGCTTTCGATCTGCCGACAAATGTAAAAGCTATGTTTCTAATAATAGCCAAATGATATGTCAAAACATTTTTATTATAGGTTGGTGAGAAATATGAAAGTTAATTAAGTTGATGTTGAAAAAAATTATTCATGTTGATTAAGACTTAAGAATGTGTTGATGTCGATGATGATTTGACAAATCAACGACAGAATATAGCCACAACGAGCATGTAAACCCGCGCGTTGCCGCGAGAATGTCTTGATTGATATTAATTTTGTTATATAAGTGTTTGAGGCATGTCATTTGTTTTTCGTTAAATAAATGTATATTTTTTTTTTTTTTTTTTTTTTTTTTTTTTTTTTTTTTTTTAAGTAGAATGTGTTATACATATTGGAATTTGAATAAATTTTAGTTGTTAGCTGTTTTCATTATGTTGTTGGATTTTTATTTTTGTTTATATTTATTAGTATTATTTTTTTTGTACATAATTTTGATTTTAATATGAAAGTGTGTAATTAGAAGTGTATGTTTTTTTGGCTATTTGTATTTTGTTTGGGCCTACACAGCCCAACTCTAATCTCTAACACATAAGCCCAAGTCCAATAACATCTTACCTAATTTTTTGGTATAAAACACTCCCAATAGTTCATAACCTACCTTTTTTTGAACCCTAATCCTAAAAAGAGGCAGCCACACTCACTTTTCTCTCAAGACAAACCCGTATTAAAAAATCAATTCGCCCCTTTCTTGATTTAATCCGAACACAAAACAATCAATATCACCTTAGTTTGTTTCTCCTACATGTTGTGCCACACACAAACACATTATCCTTTACTATCTTGTTGTTCAATAGTGAAAACAAAGACGAAGACACGGCTTCAAGATCTTGCGAAAGTTTTTTTTTTTTTTTTTAATTGAATGAAAAGGAAGATGAAACATATTTGTTTTTATCTTTCTTTTGATTTTTCGTATAGAAATAGAAGCAAGAGCTTCAACACGGATTAGTGAAGATTATTATTTCGTATGATGGATCTTGATGGTAAATTGAATTCCACGAAATAACTAATTGAGATCCGATTTAATTTTCGTTTCTTGTTATTGTCTTAATGGAATAAAAGGAGTTATTCTTCAAAAAAAAAAAAAAAAAAAAAAAAAAAAAAAAAAAAAAAAAAAAAAAAAATCTATGATGTGTTAATATTTTCTTGAACTGATCTTTGCAGATCTTTGAGTTTGATTTACCACACGAAAATTTAAACTGAGATCTTTGATTTTTATTTGTTGTTCGAAGTTTGTTAGCATTAGATGTGATTTAGGATTTTTATTTGTTGTTCGAAGATTGTTTGTATTAGATGGGATTTAGGATATAGTATAATGTTGACTGATGTTGTGGTTTAACGAAAGTAGTGAGGTTTGATGGGATTAGTTTAGTAGTATGAAGTTGTTGTTTGGATTTGATTTTATATTGTTTGAGACTTTTCGTCTTTTTTTTTTTTTTTTTTTTTTAAAGAGGAATGAAACCGGTCTGACTTTCTTTAAAAAAAAAAAAAAAAAAAAAAAAAAAAAAAAAAAAAAACTGTTATTAAGGATTAAATTTGCAAAAGATCGCTAACGGGGGACTAACGGTGTGATTTGTAATTAACATGAGGGACCATTTCTGTAAATTTCTTAGTAACAGTAAACGTACTATTCCCGACTGGCTTTTACTGTAGCAACTACTGTTACACACTGTTTGGTACTGTAGCAGTGATATTTTCTTTTTTAGACCCTGAAAGTAACGGTTTGTTGCAAAGTTAGTCCTTAGGGACTAACGGTGGAAATAAAAGTTAACCTTAGGGGCTGTTTCTGCTTAATATTCGGACAGAAATAGCCCTTGAAGTTATTGGTTCGTTGCAAATTTAATTCATAACTGTTAGGTAACGGCCGTTAAGGGCTAACTTTGTAATGAATCAATAACCTCAGGGACTAAAATAGGCCTAAAGTGAAAATTACGTTCGTACTGTAGCTACAGTGTACGGGACGGTTTTTAGTATATATTATAATATAATATATACTAACAATTTTTTATTTTATTTATTTATTTATTATTATTATTATTATTATTATTATTTTGAGACGTCTCTATTCTCACTTTTTAGCTATTTTTTGTGTTTTCGTACCCTCTTAATATTACTTGACATTCTCTAGTTAACCTTCATTATCAGCAAAGACCATGTAACGATGCAATCTTGATTTGAATTTATGAAGGCTTTCTTCTTGTATCCGAAAACGGACGACTTGGAAACTAGTAATGAGTAACTACTAGTGTAAAAGCTTCAAACATAGATATAAAACCGGCATCATCAATTATATATACTAAAACCATATTGTCTGTTACATAGTTCATGTTACCAAGCCTAAATTACAATTGTACCTATGGGTGTCATTTTGGTTAGGTTAGTCCAATTTCAGGTTGTTAAAGTCGGGTTAATCAGGTTTTACACAGAAAAAAGCTGAATTTAGTAAACATTATATGAGTTATTTGAGTTTGAGAAATTTTAAGTTATTACACCCCGTGTAAAAGGCATAGAAGAGCCAAATTATGAGGCCCAAATGCACCATAAGACACCTATATTTTAGCCTAATAACAATTGCAGCCCAAACACATTAGAATTAGTGCAACACGTGTGGTACGTTTATGAGCATTTATAAGCAGTGAGCAGTGAGCGTTTAGCGTATGCGATTTTAATGTTCGTTTGACAAACATAAGTAAGCTTATCTTTTCTTTCGGAATGTTCATATTCCAACGCTCCATGAAATAGCATTTAGGATCGTTGAACATTTAATTTTACACATTACAATTACAGCTACAACTACATTACCAAACAGTTTTTTATAGAAAAAAAGCTACTACTCACTGTTACTTCTTATTGCTAGTTTGCTACCACTCACTGCTAGAGCTACTTTTGCGAAACACACCCGTAAATTCCAAAATTAAAAGCTTAAATTGTTAAACAAAGTTTAATACTTGCGTTCGGTAATTTTCTGGTCTACTCGACCAAGTTATTTAAACCATAATTAATTACGGTTGTTTAATTAAATAAGTTAATGCTGATATACAACTAATGTATGTGATAGATGGTTTGCAAGTTCTGTCCTTAAGTGGGCATGGTACAGGCTTATGTGACACTCGCCATTCGCCCAACTCAAAACCAATAACACGCCATTTCCACACCATGCATGATGCCATTCGTCAGCCAAAGGTATCCTCGCCAATACAATGACTTACGACATTTTTTTTTTTAAGTGAGTGGGTATATTTAGTAGGGTATTTTGTGAGACCCAATGTTATTGGTGTGTTATGTAGGAGGGGTGTTTTAGTTATTAGTGTATTATTGAAAGGGGATGATGTGACGCTAATGTGGCACACCAATGCCTAGTGATGATACCTTCTCTACTCTAACAATGAAATTACCATAAAACATTCATTCGGAACATGTTATTTGTTATCCATGTTCCGGGACAAAATCAGAGCTAAAAGTTTTATATAAGGATTAGTGACACATCATTAAGAAACTAAGATATAGTATCAAATTTATACTAGGTTACTTTTTATATAATTAACATTTAAAAAGACCTTTGTTTTTAGTGAAAACTAAATCACTTTTCCCTATTGATAAACTAAATAAATAATAGCTAGAAACATAATGTGCTGAAACAGAGTTCATTTTAGAAAATTGAGTATTTTTACGAAAACTAGAACTACGAAGAATATTTTATCAGGGTCTCGTGACACCGTGAGACCATCTCTAGTTCCTTCTGTGTACGTTTTTATTATAAAACTTTTATGAGAAAAAAAAAATCTCAAATTTTCAAAACTAAGCATTACGGTTATAACGGGAAATATATTTTAGTGTTTAAAGACCTACATCTAACTCTTTCTGGTAACATTTTAACATAACTTTAACACCATCTTCCTTATGGTGTGCGTATTCACGCGTGGTTGGGTGAGGTGGCACCACCGTCACGCGTCGACAACCATAACTTTAACATCATGATCCTGCTCCTTATGGTGTACACATTCACCGGTTGAGGTGGCATCGGCATCACGCTTCGACAACCACTACACCGTAATAACGCATGGTCGAGCAATTTTGGAGTTGGTTTAGTCATTAACGTTATCGAACCAAATTTTAGTTATTTTGTGTATGAGAATGTACCGTGAAACATGCTTTTGTTTAAATGAGATATTTTCTTATATAGTTAATTGATGGTAATCATTACAGTTGTTTGGTTATATAAGTTAATGCTGATCTAGCAGAGATGAAATTATTGAGGATCGGGCGGGGCGCCCCTTTCCCTTCTCAAAATCTTTTTACTCACAAGTACATTTTAATTCTTACACTTTATAATGGTAGCCATTATTAGTATGAATGTTAAATAAAAGATATAAATTAACCCCTTCAAACAAATAAATTATAGTTTAGCTTTTCTAATTAAACTTGTCAAGTTTCGGTTATAACGTAATTAATTTTTAAAAAAAAAAAAAAAAAAAAAAATTCTTTGCCCCTCTCCTAGACATGCTAACTACATGTCTACAAACCAACCTATTCATCTCATCAAATCTAACCAAAATCCCCCCAAATCACTTCCTTACCAAAATGGGTCTCCACAATCTTTCATCACCATTAACATTATCATCATCATCATCATCATCATCTTTACCATTGCAATTTCACTCCAACTTCAATAATACACTTATCCCACAAACACCCACAAGAAAATTTCTCACCATAAGAATGGCCCAGAATTCACCAACACAAAATGACACAAAATTTGTCACCTTTTTGGGTAAAGGTGGCTCTGGTAAAACATTTTCTGCTGTTTTTGCTGCCCAGGTTTGGTTTTTATCACTTAACTTTAAATTAACAATGTGATTTATAAATTTATTAGGCAGTATGTGTTTATTTAAAGAATCTATTATAGGGTTTTGCATATTTTTTGGTTAGTGACAAGAAATTTGTATTGGGTTTAATTTGTTTGACTTTTTGGGGTCAAAGTTGCAAGCTTGTGACTTGAGTTTCAGAAATAGAGTAGGGGTTTGATCAGAACTTGTAGTATTTGACTTGAAATTCCAAAAAGTCAAACTTGAAGTTAACCTTTTGACTTGGAAATTGATATTAAAAATGTACATTGCAAAAAGCTACTTACAATCTACTTTGCATATGAAGCAGGCAGGCCTGTTTGGCAGGGTCTTTTTGGAGGAGCTATTAGCTTTTTGTTACAAAAATAATCTCTTCTAAAATAATAGCTCCGTTTGGATACATTGAGTACGTTTGGCAAAATTAGCTGTAAACTGTAAGCTGTAAGCCTGTAAACTGCAAAGCTGTTAACATGAGCTACAAGCTGAATCATTTTTTAAATAAAAGTGTTTGGTAAGTTAGCTGTTAAAAGTAATTATAAGATGTAAAATGACATAAAAGGACATATATATTATCATAAATAAATGTTTGGAGGGTATATCAGTAATTTAAAGTTTTAACAGCTCCGATATGTTTAAAAAACTTCATGGATCAGCTTTTCATTTAGGAGCTATTTGTTTGAAATAAAAGCTCGAAGTTAATGTATCCAAACGGAGCTATTATTTTAGAAGAGATTATTTTTATAACAAAAAGCTAACAGCTCCTCCAAAAAGCCCCTGCCAAACAGGCCCCTAGTAACTTTCCATAACAAAATTTATATAACTTTTGAACTTAAAAAGTTACATAAAAAGAGTAAGCTTCTTCCCCCCCCTATTGGTCGGAAATGGTATTTTAACAACGAAAATGATTAAATCTAGGATATTAGACTAACAATGATTGATGATTCAGAGTATTATTTTAAGTCTAGTATGGAAGAAGTTATCGTTAGATTGGAATAAGAATAACGAATTCAAATAATGTGGTTGGAATTAGTTAGATTTTTGTTCAAAGATTCTTACAAGCTCATCTCTACAGCATTATGCAATGGCTGGGCTTAAAACGTGTTTGGTCATACATTCACAAGATCCGACCGCAGATTATATGCTTAACTGTAAGATTGGAACGACTCCTGTCACTTGCAATGAGAATCTTGCGGCTGTTAGATTGGAAACTACTAAAGTACGTTATTGGATTTATTCTTTTGATCTTGCTTTTTGTGATTTTCCATTCTGTAGCTATTGACCATTGATGAAATGTATTATGATGACAATAGATGATTCTCGACCCGCTTAGTAAGTTGAAGCAAGCTGATGCCCGCCTCAATCTGACACAAGGAGTCCTTGAAGCGGTAGGTATGTGACCATTATCATTTTCGTCATAGATTACCTTATTTTTTGCATGCCATTGTAACCATTATGCTTGGCTTTATATTTCAACCTAACCGTCATTACCACAAAAGAAACCATAAAGCACATAATTTGCAATACTGAATGGTTTTGGTAAAATTTGTAAAAGTAGATGCAAAAAAGAATGAAGGTTTGTTTGCAACAAAAAGCTGACCATGATGGTGCAAAAAATGAATTACAAAATTTACCCTTTTTCCTATAGTTATACTAAGATTTATCTAAACGATATTTCATGCACCATTGTGGAGTAGGTGGTGGGAGGAGAGCTCGGTGTACTTCCTGGAATGGATACTATATTTTCAGCCTTAGAACTTGAAAAGTTCGTAGGATTTTTAAATAACAAAAATCAAAAGAATAACCCAAAATATAACTTTGATATCATTGTTTATGATGGGTTAAGCACAGAAGAAACGATAAGGCTGATAGGTGCAACTGGTAAATCAAGGTTTCAACTCTCTCTCAGTAATTGTGTACACCCACACACATATGTGCATGCACGAGCATATATAAATATACGGTGACATAATCTCATGTTTGTACCAGATTGTACTTGAAATACATGCGGATGTTGGCTGAAAAGACTGATATGGGACGGTTGGCTGGACCGTCACTGTTGAGACTTGTAGATGAGTCTTTAAATACAGGCGTTAGTAGTTCTGGTCTTAATGGCAAACTCACTGGTGAAATATGGAACAAATTAGATCATATGTTAGAGGTATGAGTTACAATCACATCTTTTGATTTGACTTATGCTTCACTTATAAATAGGGAAATTGGCCCATCGTAAGCTTAAAAAAGTTTTTATTTTGGCTGTTGTTTGGGGTCAAATAACGACTTCTAAAATGTTCAAAAAATAAAACGTTTGTACGTATGCTGCAGAAAGGATCATCTTTTATTACAAAACCTGAGTTATTTGGGTGTTATCTTGTGATGGATTTGAGCGATCCAATGTCTATAAACTCTGCATTACGTTACTGGGGGTGTGCTGTACAAGCTGGTGCTCTCGTTTCTGGTGCATTTGGTGTGACACGTTCAGGTTATGACCAAGATCATCTAGAAACAGCTAAGAAGACATTTTCGCCCTTGCCTTTTGCATCATATCCTTCTGTATCATTTAGTGATCCTTTAAAATGGGAAGATATCATGCACAATGGTCACTGTAATGACGCACAAGAACTTCTCAATGCATCAAAAAGTGGTTCAGGTGAGTATATGCAGTCGGTGACATTCGATCCAGTGAACAAAACTGTGACCCTTCTCATGCCTGGTTTTGATAAGTCGGAAATCAAGTTATATCAAGTAAGCCAACATAATTCAAACCAAATTATCATGTTGATTTTAAAGATCTAAGTCGTTTGTCTAACTATTGAGTCTTTCAGTATCGGGGAGGATCAGAGTTATTGATCGAAGCTGGGGATCAAAGACGGGTTGTTTTTCTACCATCTCAGATTCAAGGAAAGGTTGGGGGTGCCAAATTTATAGACAGAAAGCTTATAATCACCATGCGGTAGTCTACAGCTGTTTTTGCTTGTAAGTCTTTAGTGAAAACTTTAATTCACTTATGTGACTCTGTTAGTTAATTTCAGGAAATTATATAGAACTGCCAATGAAGAGATATATACAAATTATATAAGATCTTTTTTTATTATAAACAGTATCGTTTGTTACAATCTCCTAGTGTCGGGCTTTTTAGTTTGTTTCGTTGGAATGGTGGATACATTGTTCATCCCGTTTCATTTGGCTTGTTTTATGAATCCAACTTTTAGGGCTACAGCCACAACCATCGGTTGAGAACTTGATGACAATTCAGTAGAGGCTACACTGATGTAAAATAGTAACAGACGCACAATGTATGAACACTCATTTCGAGAGTAACTTATGTACTAACACAGAAAAAATCTCAAACTTATCCTTATCAGTTCGGTCCTATTTTTGACAGGTTAGGTCAAGTAAGTCGAAGCCTAAATTAGTGAAAGTTATTACTTAATAAACATGAGCGATATATATATTAAATGGAATTAAAAATGAAAAATTTTTAGGAAAAACCAAAAATGCTGAATCTTAAATTTGATCAGTATCATACATTTGCTGGTTTAGAGACTCTGAGTTTGTGTGAACATATGGAAAGGCCGCTGCTTATAGGTCAAGACGTCTAGTGCGCTAGTTTCATCAAAAGTAATTGAAAACAGATACCTAGAAAACTAAAGAACAAACTAAAGCCATTTTTAACTCATTAAAATACATATGTACATGAGCACTCGCTGTCGAAATATGATCAATACAAATTGACTAAGAAGTCAAACACTTGCTATCTGAATACACAACCTTTGTTGTGGGAATACTTTGGTATTGCTTGGGTGAGACTGCAGTAAGTATCACTAGTCCGCAAAGCATGGCCAGCCCCAACCCTAAGCCGTTAACAATCATTGACTCACTGCACCGCTTTAAAACAACTCCCTTCGCCTGCAAGAGAGTCAACTTCTCAAGTAGCCCGGTTTCAGCTGTTACTACTGCTAATCCATATGTATAAAGACCAAGAAAAACATGCCAAGGTAAAACTCGTATTCTAGTCATTCGCATCTCTCCTCTATGCCAAAAGCTTAAGAATCCCATCAACCACTGCATCAACAACAATATAAAGATTGTACATATGTATCAGTAAAACATATACCAATTTTTATTCTTTTATTTTCTGTTAGTATATCATTTTCAAGTCTTTACACCGTATATAATAAAAGCAATAATGGAGTGTTGGTTCACTTATGGAGAGGGACCATATGAGCATTGCTTATTGGCTTATTGCTTGTCATAATTATCTGTAATAGTTTTTTGTTACTTTCTTCCAAAAAATAAAAAAACTCCACATCTGAAATGCACATGTAGCCTTCAAGTCACTTTTATATGATGACATACAATTAGAAAAACACTTTAATCAGCTTTAAGGAAAGCAATAATTGTTTAAGGACTTCTAATCAAAAAGGACAAATTAAGCTAAAAGCTTTTATTAAACTACTTTTGTTATTGATTAATTAAAAACTGTTTTCTTTACTAGTATAAAATATACAACTAATCATGTATCATCCAAAAACTTAAAATTCCTTATAAACTCTATAACACGCAACAAACACATATCACTTGAATAAGCAAGCACAAACACTCCACCATTTGAATATCGTAAGTCTGTGATGCTGACATATGGGGTTTACCAATTTACTTCAATAAGTATTGACTAAAATCAGCAAAATAATCTTTACCAAAACAGAAATGGAGAAGAAAACTAGTATATACTTTTTGTAATAGTTGTCAACACAGAAAAATATGTATTTTTTATTTATTTATTTATTATTTTTGCTTTTGATTGTTACTAAAAAGAGCATAACAAAGTTTATATGAGAGAATAAAAAATATAGAGATGCATGAAAATTGAGAAATACCTGAGCTCCAAATAAGGAAATACAAAGGAGACCCATCCAAGAATGTAAACTGTAAAAATTAGCCACAACACCATCTTGCCCTTGAAACTTAGTCCAAATCCCAAATATCCCACTTGCCAATGCTACTCCTTGAAGCCACAAATGCACCCTTTTCTTGCTCTTTCTTGAACCAGGCAACCATCTATGCACCAATATTGCTACAAAAAATTAAGAGAAACAACATATTTATTTTTTCAAGAAAAAACATTGGTTTTTCTCACCTCAAATCCAAGAAAAAAGGGTTGTAAAAAAAATCACCATCTTTAAAATAATCAGAATGTATCAAACACTCAAATAATGACTATGTGTTTTTTCTTCTTTCTTTTGGCAGTAATCAAATAGTTACTATATGGCCACAACTTCAAAAAATATTACTATTCAAATATCATATAGAAATTTTTTAAGGTTAAATACATACCTTCTCCACTTATGAGAATAAAACCAATGACCATTAATAAAGGATGCAACACCTGTTAATCAACATGAAAAAAACATAGTACCATCAATTCTTGTTACAGAAATAATCAAAGTATTTAGTGAAGGCAGTAGAAGGTTTGTGCATACAGAATAAATGAGGTCTCTTTGAGAGAGTGTTTGAGGAACAAAGCTTGTGGTGAAGTAAACAGCCCAAGTGAGAACAAGAATGGTGACAAGAGTAGCAATGAGTCTGGCTACAAAGATGAGTGACAATGTTGGTTTAGCAGCCATGGCTGATGGCTGATGGTACCACCGACAGACAACTATGAAGTTTAGTGTAATGAATGAGAGCTATAGTGGCATATACAAAGGGACCCATATACATTTTTTATTACATATAATTTCATATGAGCTATAGTGCTCTACTCCATTATTAAATTAAATATTTAGCTAGGTCTTTGGATATCAATGATTAATTAGCTAGAGTTGAAGTAATTAGACAAAAGTAAAAGCTAAGATGATCTATTTATAAGGGAGCTGTTAACCCGAGCTGTTAACCCCACGGGGGTCACAAACCCTCCTTAGTGGGGCCCACCTAGTGCAGCTTCTTTTTTTTTTTTTTTTTTTTTTTTTTTTTTTTTTTTTTTTTTTTTTTGCTGTTTGCTGTCCAAGTCCTATTTTTTTGGCAAAGTCCTATTTTTTTTGTCAAAGCACAAAAGTGAAATATTTTGTTTTGTCCAAAATGATCAAGTCCAAAGTGCAAACAAAACAAAAACACAACTGCAGGCTCGGATCATTGTTAAATTCGTCATTGCCAAGTCCTATTTTTTTTGTCAAAGCACAAGTGCAGTAACCACAACAAAGTGATCAAGTCCAAAGTGCAAACATTACACAATTGCAGGTTCACACAAAGACAACACAACTGCAGGTTCACACAAAGACAACACAAAACACAACTGCAGGCTTGGATGAAATGTTACATTCGTCATCGCCTTATAGGCTCAGATTTTTAGAAGGCTCGGATTTGAAGGTTGCGAAAGTCATAAAAATATCACTCTGCCATACCATTCGGTTTTAAAAACCATTCGTCATCGCCTTGGTTTTAAAAACCATTTTTTTAACAGCTCAACAGCAGATTCCACAATATCACTAAAAAGCAATATCTCAACACAACAAGGGCTGTCAAAACAGGAATGTCACAAGCTCAACAGTAAGGATTCCACAAACAGCAAAGCTCAACAGCTCAACAGCAGATTCCACACTCAAGTATCACTAAAAAGGAGACCAACCCACAACAAGGCTGTAAAAAACAGGCATGTCACAAGCCCAAACAGTAAGGATTCCACAAACTGCAAAGCTCAACAGTAAGATTCCACAAATTGCAACTTTGGTGGATTATAAACAAAGCTCAATCAACCAACCAGTATCACAACAAACACAACCATTACAGCAAACACTACAAGCATTGCAACAAACAGTACAACCAACCATATCAAGAAACACTATACCACATAACCACCAACCAAAGAAACAGAGAATCATCACAAGGTAACCAATTCTTAGCTACACAAGTCTCACAAAGAAGCAGAGTATCACAAGAAGGTAACCAATTCTGAGCAACCAAAGTCTCACAAAGAAGCAGAGTATCACAACAAGGTAACCAATTCTGAGCAACCAAAGTCTCACAAAGAAGCAGAGCATCATAAAAGGCAACAATATTGTAACAAGGGTTGGGGCAGAGTAGCACAAAAAAGGCAACAACATTGTAACAAGGCTGCCGAAATTTCTAGTTCACGATTTTACACACAAGAGGTACTAATAAGCTTTACGCTTTTTCAATATTACATCAAGATATCAATTGGCTCAGATTATAAGCAGTTTGACATAATAAAGTCTTATGATATATGGCTGCAACATCAAATGTTGCAAAGTTTTTATTGCCATCCATTTGGAAATGCCACGCCAAAATCATTTTTTTTAAATCATCATTGCCGTATCTCGGTATTTTTTAATAAAAAAACCAAGTTTCAAATATGCTTTTAAAACAACAAACTGCTTATCAAGTTTCATCACAAACTGCTTAAGCAATTTCATCACAAAATTATGCTTATAGCTAGAGCCTGTGGACTGGGGGTAGGCCAGAGCAGGTATTCATACCACTCAAAGGTGGCAGATCAAGGTGTTAACCTACCCACAGCCACAGAACCATAAGAACCAGCACCACAGAACCAGCACTATTATCACCACAGCTGTCTTACACACAAATCACATAAGAACCAACACTATAAGTGTTTCTTAAAATAAATCTAGATATGATAAAGGCCGGTGTTGACCACACCCTCCCCTACTTTTTACCCAAACCCTCCCTAAATTAAGATCTATCACAGAACCACCATTAAGCACCACAAAACCACCAATTAAGCACCAATCTAGATAAGAACACACAATTAAGCACCACAAAACCACCATTAAGAACCACCAATTAAGCACCAATCTAGATAAGAACACACAATTAAGCACCACAGAACCACCACTAAGAACCACCATTAAGAACCACCAATCTAGATAAGAACACACGATTAAGCACCACCAATCTAGATAAATTAAGATCTATCACAGAACCACCATTAAGAACCACCAATCTAGATAAGAACACACAATTAAGAACCACAGAACCACCACCACAGAACCAGCCACCACGAAACCATAAATTTCAAAAAATTAGGGTTTCTTTAAAAAATCTAGATCTGATAAATTAACATATACATCTTTCAATTAACACACTTTATATGAAGTAAACCAAAACAGATTGAAAACCCCCCAAATATTTTTGAAACCCTAATTTTTGAATAAAAATTAAGATCTATCACAGAACCAGCAAATCACATAAGAACACATAATTAAGCACCACAGAAACCCCCCCCCCCCCCCCCCCCCCCCCACAGAACCAGCCACCACGAAACCTTAAATTTCAAAAAATTAGGGTTTCCTAAAAAAATCTAGATCTGATAAATTAACATATACATCTTTCAATAAACACACTTTATATGAAGTAAATCAAAACAGATTGAAAAACCCCTCAAATATTTTTGAAACCCTAATTTTTGAATAAAAATTAAGATCTATCACATAAGCAGCAAATCACATAAGAACACACAATTAAGCACCACAGAACCAACACCACAGAAAAACCCCCAAATTACTTTTACAAAACCCTAATTTTTGAATAACCCCCAATCAGGGAGAAACCCCAAACACAGATCACCTACAACATCACCACACACTCACAAACTCTCTCACAAATCACCAACAACATCACAATATTAGTGATTTTAGATCTAAAAATAGAGAGACAAAAAGAGAGCAAATCACTTAGAGAGAGAGAGTTTGTGAGACAGCTGTGGTGATAATAGTACTGTGGGTGTGAGACAGCTGTCCAACCCGCGTACCCTTTTTAATTTTTTTTTAAATGTAAAATTTGTAAAAAAAAAGTACTGTTTATATAAAAAAAAAAGTATTGTAAAAAAAAGTTTTTTGTAAAAAAAAAGTATTGTTTATTAAAAAAAAGGTATTGTAAAAAAAGTTATTTGTAAAAATTGTTTATGTAAAAAAAAGTATTTGTTAAAAAAAAAGTTATTTGTAAAAAAAAGACGTTGGAGATGGAGTTATAATTGGCAAGGAATCCTGAGGATCACGCTTGTCAGTCGGGTGCAAGGCTCCATGATCTTTTAACCGAAATGAATAATCTTCATATGTCGTAGATATTGTTGTTTTTAAATAATATGTTAACGTTGACGTTTAATTTTATAATAATAGTTGTTATTTTTAAATAATTTAAGTTTAGGTGTAAACACTGATCTTGTAGTAGTTTATAAATGCAAATGAGCCAACGTCATCTTTTTTTATAACATCATATATGCAATTATTAATTAAGTATACACAACACAAAAAAATTACAAACATTAGTTTATAAATACAAATGAGTCAACATCATCTTTTTTTATAACATTATAGTTTTTTATAACGTCATATAGACAATTATTAACATTACAAAAAAATATACAAAATAAAAAATATTACAATACAATACTTAAACATTACAAACTTAAATAAAATAAAAACTACAAAAAAAGTACCAAAAAGGTACACCCTCCCATTTAGGGAGGGTTTGGGTAAAATGTAGGGAGAATGTGGTCAACACCGGCCATTTATAACTTTTAAGCACCTTGCTAGATTTTTAACCATGAATTTTAAAATTGTTATAATTCAGCTGAAAACGTAGGTCAATACACCATATAATAGGACTTTTTATCCTGATAAAGATATATGCTTGTCATTCTTTATATAAGTTATATAAGAAAAAAGTGAGAGAATAGACATGCACCAATATTTATGCTTAGAATTGTTATGTATAATTTATCAAAAAATAAAAGCAAAAAGCCAAAAGCACTTCATTAGAAAAGGTTTATCCAAAATCGATGTTTATGAATCATAATTACTTGTTTATTTGATATATTTTTTGTGAAAGTAAAGGATACTTTAGTCAACTTTATAAGTTTAGGGACTGAAACTGTCTAGTTGAAAACTTTGTCTGTCATTTTATTCTCTTTATATTTGTAATTCTGTTACACAATTTGGCACTCAATGAAATGAAATCATTTTATCTCCTTTCATCTTCTCTCATTGTTTAGAACTTCACATGGTATCAAAGCTCCATCCATGGAGTTATAACCATTTTCTAACTTTTTTCTAACTAATTTTCAACTGTAATCATCACACTTGTGTGTTCTCTGTGTGTGATACTCTGTTTCTACACTTTTTCCGCACAATCTTGTTCAAATCTTCTTGTTTCTTGATACATCAACAATGGTGGCATCTAATTCAGATCAAACACGACCTGCACTCTTTCAAAACCCTCTTTATCTTCATCCTTCTGATGGACCTAGTTCTTTGATTGTTCAAGAGAAGTTGATTGGTTCTCAGAACTATCGTGCATGGAGAAGGGCTATTGAGATTGGTTTCTCCACAAAGAGGAAGCTAGGGTTCATCAAAGGTACTGTCACAAGATCAACAACTGATCCAAACCTTGCTGAACTGTGGGATACTTGTAATAATATGGTGATTTGTTGGATTATGGGTTCTGTGAGTGATTCAATTGCTAGATCCATCATGTTTGTGGGTACTGCAACAGAAATATGGCAACAGTTGGAAAGAAGGTTCTCTTTAAGTGATGGCTCTAGAAAATACAAATTGAATAAGTTCACATATGAGATCACACAGTCAGGAAGTTCAATTGGAGAGTATTACACTAAGATGAAATGTGTTTGGGAAGAATTAGATAGCATGAATGTATTGCCAGTGTTGAGTAATGTTACTCCTGAGATTTCTATGTTCTTGGCTAGTTTGATTAAGCAAAAAGAGGAGCAAAGACTTTTTCAGTTTCTTAATGTGTTGGAGGATCATTACAGTCACCAAAGAAGTCAAATCTTGATGATTGATCCTTTACCTATGTGGAAAGTTCTTGTTCTTTGCTACAACAAGAGGAGTCACAAAGAATGTTGTTTGGTTCTTCTTCTATTGGTGTTGATTCAACTTCTTTGTACAGCAAAGGAAATGTAAAAGACAAGTGTTCAATTTGTGGATTCAAATGGCATCCTCCTGAGAGGTGTTGGGAAAAGGTGGGGTATCCTGCTTGGCATCCAAAACATAAAGGGTCACAGTTGAAGCAAAACAAACCAAGAACTGTAGCACATGTGGAAACTGGTAACATAAGCTTCACTCCTCAACAATTTGAGCAGTTACTGAAAAGTATGCAACAGATGAATGTGTTTAACAATACAGAGGAGTTTGATCATCAGTTTACTGCAGGTATAGCATGTCTTATGAGTTCTTTAGATATGCTAGATGTGTTGGAGAATCGGATCTATGATATTGGTGCATCTGACCACATGACACCAGTAGATGATAATGTTTTTGACCTATATTTGTTGAAAATTAAACCACAAACTAAATTGCCAAATGGGAAACCTCAGTAATATCACATGTGGGTAAAGTGAAGCTTAAAAATGGTATATTACTAAAGGATGTATTAGCGGTACCATCTTTTAAGTTTAGCTTGTTATATGTTCCTAAATTGAAAGAAGACTCACAATGTGTTGTGCCCTTTTATCCACAATTCTGTGTTGTTCAGGACTTGACAACAAGGAAGGTGACAGGATTGGGTAAGAAGAAGAATGGTCTTTATCATCTTGTGAATCTCTCATCTGATAAGGTTGATAGTGTTCTCTCTGCTTTGGTAAAGTCAACAATGCAAAAGTTCTCTTTGTCTGCATTAGGTAGTGTGAATAAAAATGAATCAGACTTGTATGGTTTGTGGAACCATAGATTAGGACATGTGTCTGATTCAAAGTTGAAATGTATGAAGGATTTGCCAGTTTCTGTGTCTAAGTCTTGTTTGGATACTTGCTTATCTTGTCCTATGGCAAAGTTCAGTAAACTACCATATTCTCTAAGTGATTCTCATAGTACTTGTGTATTTGAGCTGATTCACATAGATATATGGGGTCCATATAAGGTTCCAACAGATGGAAAATTCAGGTACTTCTTAACAATTGTTGATGATTGTCGTAGGGTAACTTGGACTTACTTGTTGAAGCAAAAGTCAGATTCATTTACTGCCTTAAAGTCATTCATTAAAATGGTGCATACTCAGTTTGAAAAGCAAGTAAAGGTGGTGAGATCAGATAATGCCCTAGAGTTTATACAAGGACAATGTGGACCATACTTGCAAAGTCAGGGTATAGTGCATCAAACATCTTGTGTTGATAGACCACAATAGAATGGCAGGGTTGAAAGAAAGCATAGACACATACTTGATACAGTAAGAGCACTCAGGTTTCATTCTAATTTGCCTTTGAAATTTTGGGGAGATTGTGTTACAACAGCTACATATTTGATAAAAAGGCTGCCTTCTTCTGTTCTAAATAACATGACTCCTTATGAAGCTTTGTTAAACAAGAAACCTGAGTATAGTCACTTAAGAGTGTTTGGATGCTTTGCTACTGTGAGTAATCCTTCTAGAAGTACTGATAAATTTGATCCAAGAGGTGTTCCAAGTGTGTTCTTAGGCTACCCTCCAAATCAAAAAGGATACAAGTTTTATAACCTTGCTACTCATACAACCTTTGTGTCAAGAGATGCTGCTTTTCATGAGCACATTTTCCATTATGCAGCAGATAGTATCCAAAAGTTTTTGAGTCCATTACCTACTACATTGCTTTGTGATTGGTGCTAAACCGTCAGATAATTATTGGTCAACCACTTGTGAATGGTCAATTATACTAGTCAAACAGCTTAAACCAATGCTCCGTGGAATATAGGGTTTCCCCGGGTCGTTATGTCCCGACGAGGTATGGATTGTAATCAAAACGGTTTCGTGATCGGGTGAATTTGGACAGGAAAAGGGTTTGTGTGTGATTAAGCTAAGGAATATACGAAGAAATAGCTTAAAGAAGCTATATGAATAAGACGGGAAGCTAAGAAAAACCAGAAACGATTTAAACCTAAAAACGCGTATGTTAACGTTTAAATAAAACGTTAACGTACAAAATAAAAAGTGAAAACGGAAATCTGAAAACACCCAGGGGGTGAAAATGACTTTTTTACAAACTAAAAGGTAAAAGAAAAATTTTAGAAAAAGAAAATAAATTTTTACCCTAATTAATTATTTAATATTAATTAATTACTAATTAAAACTAATTATTAATATTTAAAATACTTAAATACAATATAATATTAATTAAATACTAAAAAGGTGAAAATAAAATTTGGAAAAATCTAAAATATTATAAAACTAATTTTAAAATTAAAATTATATTTTTCTAACTTTTTATCTAATTATTATTAATTAATTACTAGTTACTAATTAAATTAATTTAAATTAAAATAAATACTAATTGAATAGTAGAAATTATGAAACTATTTTTCAAAATTACTTTATGACTAATAAATCCTAGGAAAAATATAAAAAGTACTGTTTCTTAATAAAAACTAATTAAACTATTTAAAATACTAATATTAATTAATTATTGATTAAACTATTATTAATTATAAATAATACTAAATGACAAAGGAAAAATCTGAGAAAATTCCAATAAATACTTTAATATGCTAGGAATTTAAGAAAAATATAAAAACAAATAAGTACTTAACAAAAATTTAAAAAGAAAAATTAAAAAGCTAAGTTATATTAAATAGAAGCTATCACTAAAAGTTAAATTTGGTTTTTTTTTTCTATTTTTCTTTTTTCAAAACTAATTAACTACTGATAATAAGTAACTTTAATGAAGACAAAAAGTTTGTAACATGAGAATAAGCTCAGTGAGAGCTTAAGAGCTTATCAGCTTGAGCTTTTGGCTCAACTTGATGTTTTAAACTCAATTAAGCAGTCAAACAAGCTTACAAACTTGAAACAGAAGTGTAATAAAATGCAAATAAGCTAGAGACACCAGGAATAAGCTAAAGGAACAATAGACTTGGGCTGATAAGTATGAAACAAGCAAATAAGCAATCCAAGCCTAACTGAGGTACAAACAGACCTGCAGGCCAAGCTTGAGCTTATCAAATAAGCTGTAAAACCTGAGATAAGCTTGGAACTATAAACCTAGATATGTGGGCTACAAATTGAGCCAAGTCCCAGATCTTGGGGCTCACAGGCTAGCTTACAAATGGCTTATGAAGTTGAGCTCATGCACTGAATCAGAGAAAGTGTGGAAAGGGACAAAGTGCAGGGTCCAATTTAACTTATCAAATAAGCTGAGAAGCCAAAGATGAACCCTGATCCCACAAATTAGGCATGTGGGCTTTTCAAAAATCCAACAAGCTAAAGCTGAACTTGGCTAATGAACAAGTTAGAGGCTTGGGAAATTGCTCTATAGGCCACTGATGTTGATAAACCCCAGGATAAGCACAACAGCTCAAAAGCTCATTTTGAAAGCTGAAAGCTGAAAATAAAAACTAACTAAGCTACTAAAGGCTTAAAGCAACCTAAATAATCTAAAATGAACCAAATGAAAAGGACAACTAAGCTACAAAGGTGACAAGGTCAGAAAAGCAACAATGAGATGCTTGAAAACCAAGCAGTCAAATTTGCTCACTACAAGCTGGTGCACAAGCTAATTAGCTACAAGCTATGATCTACAAATTATACAAACCTAAAAATGAACTAGCAAGGAACATCTAAACCAAATCTCAGATCAAATGGAGCTTGAATAGGCTAAAAGATGAGCTTGTGAAACAAGCTCATTTGCCTGGTGCAGGGCATGTGCATGCCTACTGAGAGCTTTTCAAAGCCATTTTTAAGCTAGTGAGCAATGAGCTTATGATGTGAAAATAAGTTCCATAAGTTAACAAGCAACCAAAGATTGTATAAAAACAAATTTCAATAGCTTCCAATCAATATTAAACCTTAAATAAGATCTGGTGCTAGGAGTATTTGAAAACTGATATGGTTTTTTGACTTTTTCAGTTTTTGCCAAACGTTGACCAAATCCAATTTTATTTGCTTAGATCTCAACTTAGATGTAATATGAAAGTGTTTAAACATAATCATCACTAAGATAAACTCCAAATGCAATAACTCAAGCAAGTAGCAGGTTCAAATTGAAGATCATGCAGGCAGACATGACATTGCTAACCAATTTTGACTATTCAATGTGAAGACCTGTATTAAATGACTTGAATATGCTACTTTAACCTGAACTGAGATGTTACAAACAAGTTTAACAACAAACATCAGCCAGAGCACCCTAAAACCTACTGAACCAAACACTCTCATATGAAACTGTTTCACTAATTTAGAACGCCATTTTGCAAATTCAAACCGGAAACTATTAAATTAACTTATACTAACAATAAACAAGTTTAAATTAGCAGAAATAGATAACAAAATAGAGCTTGTACAGTAAATTGCTAAAAATTATGAGTTGAGCTTACAAATGCTTCAAGCTGAGGACAAGAACTCAAACAACACTCCTATGGTTTCCCTTGAAACACTATACCATGCCACATCCACTCTTATTTCTTCTGCTTCAATACTGGAGATCATCAAACTTTTTTATTTTATTTGTTTTTCTTTATATTTTTCTATTTTTGATTAAACTGAAAATTAAACTGGAACTTGAATTCTGTTGAACTGGAAATTAGATTAATTGAGAATGCACAAATTACAACTGAAGTACTTAACATGAAATTAAAAATTACAATAAATTTTAAAGTAACTAAATTAAACTACAAAACTATACTACTCTACTAGCTAACACACTTTCTCCACTGCTTCCCTTCCATTTATATCACCCAATTAGGGTTTCTCAGAAGATTTTTGTCCTTTCCCAGCAGAGATAAGGACCATAGGATCCTTATGCTTCAATCTTGACCATTTAAAAATCTTTGCCGCCAAAACCATTTTGGCTCTTTCTTCTGATTTATTGATGCCAGTTGGTATGATTTGGAATTTAGTGTTTGTTTGAGGTGCTTAGGAGGGGGTGGAGTGTTGGAGAGGTGAAACAGTAGGGGTGATGATGAGGGAGCTTGGCTGGTAGCAGATGAGGTGGAAGGGGTGGGGGGTCAACGAAGGTCAAGGCTAAGGGTGGGAGTAGTTTTATTATTAAACGGATGGGATTTTGGTTGTGGTGTGGGCTGAGGGTGAAAATGGGCCAAGGAAGGGTAATGGATTGGGTTTTTATTTGGGTTTGGATTAAGGGATTATGGAGTAATAATATTGGGTGTCCGTTTGGTTTGTTTGAAATATCACAAGGACCAAAAATGTATTTTGGTGAAAGGTGAGGGGTTGAAGCTGGCATTTTTCCAAAATTATTCAAAAGGGTTTATTTTGTCAAACTTCAATAACCCAAGGACCATTTGTGAAATTTTTCAATATTTAAAACCCCAGGGACTAAAATTGACATTTTCCAAAGTTTAGGGGTTAAACGTGAAATTTTGCCAAAGTTATCAAAAAGGGTCTAAATTGTCACATGTGAATAGTACAAGGGTAATATTTGATATTTTCCAATTTTTAAAACCCGGGGACTAGTTCTGCCATTTTTGAAACTTTAAGGACCAAACGTGTAATTTTCTCAAAGTTTTCACCCAAGGGTCGTTTTTGATAATTTTTGACTTTAGAAAACCTTGGGTTGACTTTTCTTTCGTTTTAAACTTCCAGGGACTAGTTTCGTCAATTTTTGAAACTTGAGGGACTGAAACTGCCAATTATGCAAACTTTGTTCGTTTTTCATTTGTTTTTAAACATTTTGCATCTAAAACATATAAAACACACTTTTGGAATAATTTCTGTATTTTGATGCGTATTTGAGTATTTTTGGATGTTTTGGCAGTTCAGATACGATAAAAATGATGAGTATTTACACACTCATCACCTTGTAACTTTGAGTCTCAAAACTTTTGTGATGACTTTGGTTTCACATCAATACCATCTGCTACAAAACCACAAACAACTTCTGAATCTGTATCACAGTCACCTAATGTTACTCAACCTCCTATTTTGAATGTCCCAAACACTACAACTTCATCATCAGTACCAGCTCAACCTTCTTTACCATCAAGAAAGTCAACTAGAACCACTAATGTGCCTTCTAAGCTCAAAGATTTTGTCTTAAGTCATGTTCCTAAGGAAAATCAAGTATCTAAAACACATCTTGTACCTGTATTTCAAGATCTTGTGACTGCATTGTTAGCTCAAAAAGACCCTACAAATTTTAAAGAAGTTGTAGTGGATCAAGGGTGGTGTAAAGCTATGGATTATGAAATAAGTGCATTGGATGAGAAAGGTACATGGGAAGCAACAGAATTGACACCTGGAAAAAAGGCCATTGGTAGTCACTGGTTGTTCAAAACAAAGCTCAAAGGTGATGGTAGTGTAGATAGGAAGAAAGCTAGGCTTGTGGTACAGGGGAATTGGCAGAGACATGGTGTTGACTATAAAGAAACTTTTGCTCCTGTAGCAAAGATGGTAACTGTAAGATCTTTACTTGTTGTGGCTGCACTTAAAGGTTGGCACACTTGTCAAATGGATGTGTCAAATGCTTTCGTACATGGAGATTTGGAAGAAGAAGTGTACATGAAAATTCCTTTGGGCTATGAAGGTAAAGGTAAACCTGTTTCAGCTAATGCATCTCATCCTCCAAACTTGGTATATAAACTTAAAAAGTCCTTGTATGGTCTTAAACAAGCACCTAGGCAGCGGTTTTCTCAAATTTGCAAGCTCAAATCTCAGCTCAATACTTTTCACATGAAGGATTTGGGTGAATTGAGTTATTTCTTGGGTTTGGAAGTCTGCAAGTCAGCTCAGGGTATCTTTATTTCTCAGCAAAAGTACACAAGAGAACTTCTACAAGAAGGGGGAGTTCTAAATCATAAACCTTATAAGTTGCCCATGGATCCAAACTTGAAGTTCCAGGCTGATGTTGGAACACCTGTGGCTGATCCAAAGGTCTATAGAAGATTTATTGGAAAGCTTATCTATTTGACTATGACAAGACCAGACATATGCTACACAGTTCAACTATTAAGCCAATTTATGCAAGCTCCAATATCTGTGCATATGCAGGTTGTGAAACACTTATTGAGGTATTTGTTAAACTCACCAAGTCAAGATATATTGCTTGCAAGTGATTCAACTATTCAATTGAAGGCCTATTGTGATTTTGATTAGGCCAGTTGTCCAATGACTAGGAGATCTACTACAGGGTATTGTGTGTTACTAGGTGACTCTCCTATCTTTTGGAAATCAAAGAAACAAGCTGTTATGTCTAGGTCCTCAGCTGAGGCAGAGGGCCATGGTTCTAACCTGTTATGAAGTAACTTGGCTGGTTAGTTTGTTGAAAGATCTTGGAATAACTGAGTTGAAGCCTGTTGATCTTTACTGTGATAATCAAACTGCTCTGCAAATCCAGTCTTCCATGCTAGAACCAATCATATTGAAGTGGATTGCCACTATGTAAGAGATCAATTAAAGGCAAGCATCATCAACCCATCTTATGTTCCTACTAAAGCTCAAATAGCAGATGTCTTTACCAAGGTAGTAACAGTGGATCAGCATCATAAACTTCTGTCCAAGTTGGGTGTTTCAGAGCCTAACAACATCCAACTTGAGGGGGAGTGTGAAAGTAAATGATAACTTTAGTCAACTTTATAAGTTTAGGGACTGAAACTGTCTAGTTGAAAACTTTGTTTGTTATTTCATTCTCTTTATATTTGTAATTTTGTTACACAATTTGGCACTCAATGAAATGAAATCATTTTATCTCCTTTCATCTTCTCTCATTGTTTAGAACTTCACAATTTTTTTAGACTTAAAGTTACAATACAATGATTGGTTTAATGAAATGGATCACCATATGTGATTGATTGACTATCATCTTTAATCTAGGTTGGTCAATGCATCAATGTATAATTTGTGAAATCAATCTATCAATAAACTAGTATGAATAACCCATGTTCAAGCTATGACAAGTTTAGTAAGTTTTACCTAAATAATTAAATTCTATCTAAAGCATGAGTAACAAATAGTTTAGCTATTTTTATACTCATGGTTGACACTTCTTTACTCACAAATACGTCGAATCTATATATAGAATTACAGTATACATATTTTGATTCATCCGAGGCTTGAAAACGTTGTGATGGAATCTTCTCTAATACACGTGTCACATAATTTCAGGAACATTTTAAGAAAGGAAATTTATAAAACACAATTTTCGATGATGAAGCAGGCCCTTGACCATTTCTCGCAGATTCCTTTCTTGTTGTGTTCGTTATGAATAAAATGCACAAAGTCAAATTCAACTATGATTAGCCTAGATTAGTACGTGAATATACTTAAATTTATGAAAAATGGCAGAAGTACATTTGATCGAATGTCATTTTCAACCAAGCAACATTTTTAAGCAAAAAAAAAAAAAAAAAAAAAAAAAAAAAAACACCACCAAACTTAGAACATCTAGGAGTGCAATATCTTAGAACATCCTTAGTGAGTAATTAGCTAATTATTAACCCACCTCATCGATATCGGCCATTAAAAATTCCTATGCCATTGCTATCCTAAATCTCATAAGTTCCATAAAATTCTTTGCTAGAGATGATGATTTTATGTCGAGACAAAATTGCATTGGCGACATTCAAAGCCGACAAGATGAAAGAGACGACTAAGAAAAGCATTTTTAGTGTCACAGAAAAGCCAGGGGATCGATCAAAGAATAAAAACAATGAAGTTTAAATCTAGAATCTGATATATAACAGATCAAAACAAAAACATCAACTAGCTTGTCATTTTAGTCCATTCACGGATCATATCGTGTTAGTACGATAAATTTCAGCATGTTACGCATATATACCGTACGTAATTACGTTCAACCATACAAATGATGAAAACCATGATACCAGTTGGCACCTGTATAACTTGTCCATGTTATTGCATACTTGAAACCAAAAACCTTATTACGTTGACAACAAATATCTCAGAGATCTTTATAAGATGTGTACTATAGCTTATCTAAAAGATCAATTCGTAGTTCAAGCTTAGTGCATAAATCTCATACTTAATAATTGGATACCAAACACACCATGCTTCTTTATTCATTTTTTCCATTATTTTCACGTTTTGTTTGCTACGCAAAACTATTTGCAAGTAGCAACCAAGACTCTTCTTGGAGCAGAAGATGGTCTTCTTCCATGAAGCGTAGCGTAATTATCAAGGAACAACACATCTCCTTTCTGCCACTTAAACTGGATGCTTTCTTCCTCAATTATTTCTTCACATCGCTTCACTATGTTTGCTGGTATCTCAGTCCCATCGGCCATCATGGCAGAGCTAAGTTCCTTCCCGTACATCCCAACCAATGTGTTGAACCACATTCTTCTCCCTTTTCTACCCTCAAACACTCTTGTCAATGGTCTTGGACCCAAAATGGTCTTCACACCACCATTTTCTAGCCATTCAACATCCATTCCAAGTGCCCTTGCCCTATTACATCACAATGTTTAGATTATTAATAAAGGATGCAATGAGTATCGGCGGGGACATGTCCCGCCAAAAGTATCGGCGGGAAAAATACCCTGGAACAATTAAGAGCAACTATTTTTGTCAAACTTGCAAAATATCAAAAATACTTTCGGCGGGTACATGCCCCGCCAAAAGTATGCATTGAAAATTAGTGGACAGTCAGCGAGATTGTGTGCCAGCTCAGCGTCGTTTTTGTCGTTTAGCGACTTTCGGCGGGGACAAGGGCGTCCCCGCCAAAAGTGTCATTGCCCGTCCTCCTGATTGTTGTAGTATACTATGCATATTCTCTTGTCACAAATGATTTAGTAATTATGAAACTATTCACATATATGATTTTAATTATCTTTGTTACCTTTTCTCAGCTTCTTGTTTGTCATTTGTTGCAAAAGCATCTTGCCAACCGCGACCTCTCATGGAGGTGGTGTTGTCATTGCTTAGCGCCGTGAAGGTGTATTTCAGCCCCTTGGCCTCAACTTCCTCAACAAATTCTGGGAACTCTTCAAGCATCTTTTCAGTGACCTTAAAGCTTGGCACAAATGGTGTCTCTCCACCCTCCGGTGGTGGAATTTCACAGAAAAGTATCACCTTCTTTGGAAATTCTTTGATCTATTCATAGAATCAATAATGATCGACAGCACCAACATAAATTAAATTTGGATCTATATAAATTCTATGAATAAGTTTAAGAACAATATTACATGTTAAGAACTTAAGATCAACAATATGATTAATATCATATAAGCATAGCCTTTCTTTTAAAAAAAGAAAAAATAAATAAAAAATAAAAAATAAAAAAAAATAATAAAAAAATAAAAAATCATTTAAGCATATATGTATTTGACTTACCAAAACCATTTCATGATGGTAGTAAATGAATTCGGAAAGAGGACCTTCATTGGCAGTCCAAATCCTACCATGAATGTGCGTTCGTGGGGCAGGCCCCACGTAACGGATATCCTCCCAGTCAAAAGCCTCCACAATGTCATTGAACTCAACTGCATTCTTCACATCAAATCCTCGCAGAAGAACCGCACTATTCTTTGTCACCATATCATCAAACCATTCCTTGTTGTTCTTCAATGTCTCTAGTAACGACTCTATCCCGTTCTTGCTCGGCTCAGGTGGCGTAAGCACTAGTGGCAAAGTTTCACCATCCACCAACTTCTCACCTTCACATTTCCCTACCTTAAACTCCTTACAATTGTACTCCATTTTTTACACACTATTGATGGTTCTGTGCTACTTTTGAATGAGTAAGATATGAGAGTAGGAAAGAGTATATATAGCCATAGCCATAATAGCCGGCGGATCAACTTATGGGCTTATGGCAGTTTGTAGCCAAGTCCTTCCAAAAACTAAATCCAAAATTATATTACTTGGTTACAAATTGGAACCATCTACTCCCTCCATCTCATATCATATTAATGGGAATTGATTGGCACACATTGATTTTTGATTGCGACACTCCAATTAACGCATCAGACAGTTGTACCATATTGACAGCATGCTTTGATTATTTGTACCGTGAGTGTGCAAATAAAAAAGAGGAGTGTGCAAATCACCTCCCCATATTAATAGTCCACATTTCTTTTATAGATGTTCAAATTTAATTTCCACCGTTAAAAATAGATAAAAAAGTTTGATCGGGTTTACCATATTCCCCTTTCTTAAAATTAATATTACAAAATTTTAATAATAATAATAATAATAATAATAATAATAATAATAATAATAATAATGCTAAAAGTGGTATTTTTATTTTTCATAGAATAAGTTTCTGTATACAGAAAAGGGTGGGAGCCCAACTTGTGTCTAGACTCACATCCAATTTTATGTAAAATTCTATGAATCAATAATAAATTTTATTAATAATAATAATAATAATAATAATAATAATAATAATAATAATAATAATAATTATTATTATTATTATGTCTTTTTAAACTCGTGTGTTTTTTTTCAATGTACAATTATATTTCAACCGAGGGAGTATTAGAAATTGATGATCATATCAAAGATACTCATTTGTTTTTAGTGTATGAAGACAATCACAATATAAAGAGACACATATAGCATTGTTTTTTACCGTCTAATTTCATTGGTTTATGCTTTGACTTTGCGTTGGTGGATTTTCTGTCAAAGAGAATTTTGTGTAGAATTAATCTTAGATTGTTGTTATAAAAACACTTCATGGTATATTTCAAAGAAAGAGTACAAAATAGATTCATATCTTAACGTTTTATATGATAACTTTTGTGCACTAACAAAAGTTTCCCCAGTTTGATGATTATGTACAGTTTATATCGATTGGATTGTGTACTAAAATGTCCCATCTAATTAACATATTTATCTTGTCAAATTATTAAAGAAGAGTGAAGCTTATGTATGTCTTTCCACAAACATATGGACAATGTACCTGCAATTATTTTCTTTATGCAAAGAAGAATAATAATCATCATTCAAGCTTAATCCAGTTTCTATCTTAAATAGGAACAAAACTAGTTCCACAAGTCCAGAAAAATGATGAAACTTTCATACCTCTGGGCACGGAGGTTTACCTGCACCGACTACACGCTATCCAAAAAGGTAGTCGCTCTGGGATTAGTCGTCTCGCAATACCGAGTCGGACACCCAAGTCACTACAACAGTACCCACTTTTGGCGGGGACAAAACCCCACCTTTCTACGGGGACTTCTCCCTGCCAAAGACTTTCCGCGGGGACATGTCCTCGCCGAAAGCTCCCCGCCAAAACCCCATCGCTGTTAATTTTCGACGGGGACAGATTGGTTTTTTGGCGGGGACACGTGGGACCCACAGTGCCAGCGTGGACATTTTGGTCAGGTCAAACGTAGCCAGCGTGGCACACATTTTAACGGGAACATGTCCCCGCCAAAAGGGGTTTACACTAATATAATTAATGTCTTAATCACTAATTTAATTAATAAAAAGCACCCTTTTGGATGGGACATGTCCCCGCTAAAAAGTGTGGCACCAGTACTCTGGCCACTCTTTTGGCGGGGACATGTCCCCGCTAAATCTTGTGACACTAGCACTCTGACCAGGTTTTTGGCGGGGACATGTCCCCGCTAAAAAGTGTGACACTAGTTGTCTGGCCATACTTTTGGCAGGGACATGTCCTCGCTAAAAGCATTTGACAGGCAGCATATTGCTGCAAAATGGGTAATTTTCAGATTTTTTCCGGTATTTTTTTAAAAAAAATCCACAACATTACAACCTGTATATAATCATGCTACAACACCACAAAAGACACTCACATCACAAATTCGCCAAACATAATATTATACATATCCAAATTCGCTAAAAGTTTACATAATTATGCATTTGTATCCAAATTCGCCAAAAATGGTTCAAAAACCGTTATCACATGATCATGTACAAAACTATACCTAAGTTAGCTATCCGCCATACGCTACAAAACTATACGTGGGAACAATGTAGCGGGAATCCTAACATGTTAAACTACATAAACACATAATAATCTGTGAAACTATCCAAACATTTGTCTATAACCCCAAAACAAATATAAATCAACCCAAACAACCCATACGCTACTCCTGAGCCCCCCCCCCCCCCCCCCCCCCACTCCCCCTACTAGCCCCACTCCCCTCCTATGTATCTCTAGACTCACCTTCTTTAGCCTCGTGGGATCCCGATGTTGTCGCCAGAGTCGCTAGCTCCTGGGGGAAACCCGGCTGTGTCTTAGCCCACCCCACCAACATATCAAGGATGGTCCTTTGCTGGGACACCTCCTCAGTTTCGTGGAGCGAGGATGCTGAGGCTTCTTCACAAGCTCGTTCGGCGCTGAGGGTCGTCTAAGGACCACCGCCGGGTAAGACTGGACCTACGCCAGGAATGTGACCTTGCTCCTTAACCATACCAGAATCCGGTCTCTCTGCCATGATGCACAATTCGCATACGAACCATATTCATCAAAAATTTCCCAGCTCCAATGATTTATAATTTCATTATACAGGAGCTCGTGTGATAAAGCATTTCCCCACTCCTGTTCCAGTGTTAAACCATCCATTGTTATGTGTAGGGATGAGCATTTCGACCCAAATTCCAGAACCGAACCGGAACCGTACCGAAACGGTACCGTTCCTAATATACGGTACGGTACCAGGACTAAGAAATAAGGTGAAAAAAAAATCGGGACCACTAATTCGGTACGGGACCGGTACCAAATCGGGAAATTCCCGAAATGAAACGGGAAAAACCCGATTTCCCGGTACCGGTATCCGAATCCCGTTAGGTACGGTACCGGTACCACTATTTATGCTCGGGAAAAATTCGGTACCACTAATTCGGTACGGGACCGATACCGTGTTCATCTCTAGTTATGTGTGCTTTGTATTTTTTGCCGAATTTATGATAGTTAATATGTGTTATGTGTATGTTATAATATATATTAAAAGTTTGGGGAAAAAAGTTGCAGGTTGAGGGGGAAATTTGGCATCAAAACTTTTAGCGGGGACATGTCCCCGCCAAAAGTTTGTGTTCTACCCCGGTAAGAGTTAGGCGGGAATAATACGCGGGAACAATTAAGCGCAACTATTTTAGTAAAAAGTTGCAAAATTCCAAAAATACATGTCCCCGCCAAAAGTAAGCGTTGAAAATGTAGTAAATGGTCAGCGAGATCGTGTGCCAGCTCAGCATATTTTTTGTCGTTTAGCGACTTTCGGCGGGGACAAAGGCGTCCCCGCCAAAAGTCTCCTCGCCCGTCGTCCTATTTGTTGTAGTGATAAAAAAAAAAAAAAAAAAAAAAAAAAAAAAAAAAAAAACTATTAAAGACGCGTATGTGCATCTGCAGTAGCGGATCCAAAAATCTATCAAAGAGCATCCACCTTTTCAAAATATTGGCAAAGTGTTTCGTGTTAAAATCTCAAATTATATTATATAAAAGAACATTTTACGCTACATATATTATTCACAAAAGATATGCACGTGTATATTCTCTAACTACCTATCTCCACAATTTGCATTTAATATTCTAATTAAACAATACCACCTTTCCCTCTTCACTTACCGACACCAACCCCACTTTCTAGACAGCCACCGGAGTACACACGCGCCCGCACGCGCCACCCACGCGCCTCCATCTCGTTGGTGGTTTTCATGTTTTTTCGGCGATTTCCGGCTTCCTCGACCACCACCGCCCGCGAGTAGAGGCTCCCCGCCCTTTTCCGAGGCGGACCCAAGTGCTCCACCACCACTGTCACCAACGGACGCCGGTTTCCGCCATCACTGCCGCCGGCGACCACCCTCCGACCACCGGAAATTTATTTTTCCGGCTGAGCTGAGTTCCTTTTTAATTTCCTACTTATCCTCCTCCTCTTATATTTCTGTTGCTTTTCTGTAGCCACTTTTTCTGTTGCTCCCTATTATTATTATTATTATTATTATTATTATTATTATTATTATTATTATTATTATTATTATTATTATTATTATTTGTGTGATTTCCGGAGGGTAGGATAGACGTTATAGTTGGTGATGGTCACCTGAGGTCATGTCTTGCCGGCGCGGGTGGGGTAGGGGTAGGGGTAGGGGTAGCCGTAGGGATAGGCGGGTCTAGGGTGCTTAGGGGTGTTGGTAGTGTAGCGGGTTCGCGTAGGATCAGAGTGGGCAGCTGGAACGTAGGGTCTTTGACCGGTAAGCTCTTTGAGCTTGCTGACGCCTTGGGGAGACATAAGGTTGATATAGCGTGTTTCCAAGAGACTAAATGGAAGGGGTCTAGCTCGAGGGAGGGAAACGGCTACAAGCTTTGGTACTCGGGCTCTAGGTCAGCAAGAAACGGAGTTGGAGTCATTATAGCGGCGGATCTTAAGGATAATGTAGTGCAAGTGATCAGGAAGGGCGATAGAACCATGAAGATTACTTTGGTTATTGATGGAGAAACCGTTAACGTGATCAGCGCCTACACACCGCAGGTGGGTCGCAGTGACGTAGAGAAGAGGTGTTTCTGGGATTCCCTCGACGAGCTCGTGAGGGAGTGCCCGACAGACCAACGATTGTTTATAGGTGGTGACTTGAACAGTCATATAGGAGCTACTGCAGATGGATACGCGGAGGTTCATGGAGGTTTCGGGTATGGAGGTAGGAATGATGAAGGATGCTCGATACTAGAATTTGCTACTGCTCACAACTTAGTGGTTGCAAACTCTTTCTTCAAGAAGAGAGACGTCCACTTAATTACCTTCCAGAGCGGGGGTCACAGCACCCAGATTGATTATCTGTTGGTGCGCAGAGATGACCTTAGGGCATGTAAAGACTGTAGAGTTTTCCCTGGCGAGACATGCGCATCCCAACACAGATTGGTTGCCTTAGATACTCTTTTCCAGATGAGTCGACACAGGAGAGAGGCGACAAGGATGCAAAGGATTTTGTGGAAGAATCTTAGCGGAGATGCGGTGGAGGCGTTTAGAGCGAAAGTCTCAGAGGGTCTTTCGGCTCGGGCAGAGGACTTAACTACTAGGGATGCGGATCAGATGTGGAACATCCTTGCTGGCACCATCAGAGACGTAGCAAAGTTTTCCCTAGGCGTGACTAGTATGTCAGCGAGAACCCAGTCAACCCGAAGGGAATCTTGGTGGTTCAGTGAGGAGGTGCAGATCAAAGTAGCAGAGAAACAGGCTCGGTTCAAAGAGTTTCTTTTGAGTAGAGAGAGCCACCAAGCGGATAGGGCAGCTGCGGAAGAGAGGTATAAAGTGGCTAAAAGGGAAGCAAAAAAGGCGGTAGCAGAGGCGAAGGACAAGGCGTACGAAGATTTGTATAAGAAATTGGATTCAAAAGAGGGAGCAAACGATATCTTCAGAATTGCTAAAGCCCGTGAGAGAAGAAGAAGGGATTTAGGAAACATTAAATACATCAAAGATGAAGGAGGACGTACCATCGTGAGTGAAGAAGGTATTAGAAAGAGATGGGGAGAGTATTTTTCCTCTCTCTTCAACGAGGGGAACACTGAAGGAAGGGGGGAAGGAGAGAACCCTAGCCAGCATTTGTTACCAGAATGCTACTACTCGAGGAGCAGCCAAGAAGAAGTGAAGGTTGCATTACAGAAGATGGGTAGAAACAAAGCTGTAGGCCCGGACCAAATACCCATAGAAGCTTGGAGGAGCCTAGGAGATGAAGGGGTGAATTGGTTGACTTGCCTTTTCAACAAGATATTCTCTAGCGCCAAGATGCCAGAAGAATGGAGACTCAGCGTAGTCATCCCCATCTTCAAGAACAAAGGAGACGCACAGGTGTGTAGCAACTATAGGGGTATTAAGCTACTTGGTCACACCATAAAGCTGTGGGAGAGAGTTATTGAGAGGAGGTTAAGAAGGGAGACAAGGGTGTCAGAGAACCAATTCGGATTTATGCCAGGGAGGTCCTCGGTCGAGGCTATCCACCTCCTCAGAAGTCTTATGGAGAAGTATAGAGAAAGACAGAGAGATTTGCATATGGCTTTCCTGGACCTAGAAAAGGCATACGATAGTGTCCCACGAGAGTTGATTTGGAGGACTCTAATAGAAAAAGGAACCCCAAAGAGATACTTAAGAGTCATTAGGGATATGTACGAGGGGGCGAAGACCCGCGTACATTGCACGGTGGGGTGCACTGAGTTTTTCCCGGTGGAAGTTGGACTTCACCAAGGATCAGCCATTAGCCCGTACCTCTTCGCCCTGATTATCGATGAGATAACAAGAGGGATACAAGAGGGCATTCCTTGGAGTATGATTTTCGCTGACGATATTGTGTTGGTAGCAGAATCGGCCGAAGGGCTAAACTACAGACTGGAGCACTGGCGAGAGGCATTGGAAGAAAATGGCCTTCGGGTAAGCAGAGAGAAGACTGAATACATGAGATGCGATTTTGGTAGCAATGAGATCGGCCACAACGAGGAGGAAGTTCGTATCGACAACCAGATTCTTCAACCTAAGGAGTTTTTAGATATCTTGGTTCAGTGATACACAAATCAGGAAGGATAGACGATGACGTTACCCATCGTATTAGAGCAGGATGGGCTAAATGGAGGGCGTCGTCAGGTGTGCTCTGTGATAAGAAAGTCCCCTTGAAGCTTAAGGGAAAATTTTATAGGGTGGCGATCAGACCAGCTATCTTGTACGGGTCAGAGTGTTGGCCTATCACGAAAGCCCAAGCTAACAGAGTGGAAGTGGCAGAACTGAGAATGCTAAGGTGGATTTGTGGTAAGACCATGCTTGACATGATACCGAACGGAGTTTTCAGAGCAGAACTTGAAGTTGAAACTATAATCTCGAAGATGCGAGAAGGAAGGTTGAGGTGGTTCGGTCATGTCAGGAGAAGGCCACAGACGGCGCCAGTAAGGAGAGTCGAAGAGCTGAGGGTCGACGGTTTGAGAAGGAGGGGAAGACCTAAGCTCAGGTGGGAGGATAGACTTAGGCTAGACATGAAGGAGCTTCTCTTGACCGAGGACATGATCTCAGATAGGAACGAGTGGAGAGCTAGGATTAGAACATGCGGGTAGTTTAGGTCGTGTGGTAGGTTGTCTTTGCCTTGCCCCGTTGCGTTTTAGGTTTGGTAGGCCCTTTTGCACTTTAGGCGTTTTGGTCTCTTGGCTTGTCCCCTTTTAGGCTTTTGTAGGCTAGTGGTGTTTCTTTTCCCTTTGCCTTAGCTTTTTCCCCTGGCCTTTGCTTTTGCCCCCTTGCCTTAGCTTTTGCCTTTTGCTTTGCCTTTGCTTTTGCCCCCTTGCGTTGCTTTGCTTGGTTTTTGTGTTGTCTTCGTGCTTGGTGCCTGCTTGCCTTTGCGTTCTTGCTTGTGTTTGTTTTGCCTTTTCGTTCCTTGTTTTTCTTGCGTTCCTCTTTGCTTTGTTTGCTTGCTTTTATTGCTTTGCTCCTTGTTCTTTGTTTGGTACTATGTGCTTTGTTTGTCTTGTTGCTCTTTTGCTCCTTGTACTTTGGGTTTCTATATCACTCACACTTGTGCACGTGCCGGAGATCTCCCTGGAAGCAGTCTCTCTACTCCTAGGCTTTGCCTGGGGTAGGGGTAGGATCTGTCTACACTTCTACCTCCCCATACCCCCGCTCTTGCGGGATTGGGTATGTTGTTGTTGTTGTTGATATTCTCTAACTACCTGAGTATGTGTGTCTCGACGTGCATAGTATAGATAGTTTTTCATAACATGCATCACATGTAAGGTAGTTAGTAGTTACAGAGGTGGGTGCAGTTTGGCTCCATAAATTTTATAGGGCATGTTACCTCATCATATATTTATAGCATCACTGTAACATAAACACCTTCCTTAGTTATAAGTATTTAGGTGCAAGTGGTTCTCATTTTTTTCTTTTATTAGAACATACACATTTTAAATTAAAATGCAAATACAATATATTGAAAATACGATACGACAAATACATAAACACTAAAAATATTTAGCTCGGATGTTGTCTTTGATTTTTTTTTATAGCAGCCGCATCTTCCTCCGTCATCTCCGCGAGGCTAGCAGCAAGAAACCTTAATTCCTCAAATTTCTTTTGAGTCGTGATAAAATCATCTTTTTTAACACGATCTTGTCGCAACTCTTCTTGGATTATTTCCTTGAAAGCTTCTCTACTTGACGAGGATCACGCCGTTGCTGTAGAGTCCGATTTTTGACTCTTGGAAGGCCTTAGCTTGCCGGGAGGACGTGGTTGTGGATCATATCGAAATAGCTCGTTCGGTTCTTCAACGTCATCAACCGTACGAGCGCGTCTTCCGGAAACAACGGCTTTGGCACCACGCCATTTCAAGTGATTTTCAAGACATCCCATGCTTCATAGTGGACAAACGTAAACCCCCAAGTTTCTTGGATTTTTTTATGCACGTCGAATCATTTTCACCACTAAGACGTTCATATTCGGTGACAATCCCAGAGAACTTGTTGCAATAACGTGTCAACGTTGTCTACTTTCTCATGATCATAACCTTGGTACGTTGGAAGGATGCATGGCGGTTGTATTCACTGTAAACTTTTTGCCAAAATGTTTTTGAATGTTAGTTCGTACCAAGTCTTTCGTCCTTGGATATTTGTATGTAAGTTTCGGCCAAAAGTCTTTCTTCCTCTTGTTACCCAATCGTTGTGTTGCCCGTTTGATTCCTACCGTTACCCAATGTTCAATTTTTTTTTTCTTTACAAGGGACGGAAAACGCCCGTAAGCCGGATGGCTATGGGGCGGATAACAGTACTATGGCGCCAACCATGGTGCAGTTTGGCGGCGCCATAGGGCAAAAAAAGGCATGTGACGTGTAATATGCCACTGCACCGGGCAGTCTTAATGTTTTAAAAAGTGGTTTCCTTCTACATTTTTTTTTTTTTTTTTTTTTTAAGAAAACAAGACAGAATGACAGATGAACAAACATATCTCTGGTTTTAATTAAGTTCTTTTTCTAATGGTGTAACTACAAACATAAGTATCATTTTTGCATTGCATTGTTAAAGTCATACAATACGAGACCAAGAGTAATAAAGTCGAATAATGGTAGTATATTCGGAGACACCAGTACATTGTATACATAAACAATGACTTTCCTAAATAGATATAAACAATATGTAATTATGTATGTCTCCACACCATTGATTTGATAATCACTAATCATACAAAGTTTTATTCTTACCATTAGGAATTGCATTTGTTTAAAGATACATATGTATACCCCTAAAGTTCCTTCAAATTATATATATAAAACATTGATTATCGACAACACGCAGAGTCGCAGACACTGTTTCTTCCCATTCCTACTGGATCTTCTTCGATGCAGGAAAATATATGTTGTCACTGAGAAGACTTCAGTTATGTTGGTGATTTTACATCACCAATATGATTTAAGTGTAATGGATTGACCTAGTTGACCAATGTGTAATCATGATAAATGTTCAACAAGTCGGGATTGTGCGGAGTGCACACTTGTATGACGTTATTGTGATTATCGGCCCGTATCACGGGAGTCCAGGGGCAGCGCCCCCGGTAGCGGGGTTCCAGGGGCGGCAGCCCCTGGTAGCAGGGTCCAAGGGGAAATTTTTTATTTGGTATAAAGTGCTATGTTAAAAACGCACTTAAAAAATAAAATTCCCGGTTTTGGACATTTATTTTTACCCATAAAATTTAACCATTCGGCAGTTAAATAACTGCCAAGGGCAGTTACAACTGAATTGGGTTTGATGTCATATTTTTGCATCTGCATTCTGGTTCGGTTTGATAACAATCGATAACACATTCTCTGTTTAAATATGAGTTTTATCCGATTAGAGATTTCGATAGAACCATCAAAATACTTCGATCTGATAGTGTTCACACGACTCTCAGATTACTGTGATCCAATAATTCTAACAAGTTATAATTATGTACATCAACCCAAATTGAGATTCTGGTGTTGCAAACACTTACTGATGATCGATAGACATCTGTTTTGGATCCTTTTCTTTGGAATACCATAGTGTTTTTAAACTATTATAAGATCCTTTGGGCATGGTTGGTTTTTACTTTGTTTATCAACTATATAGACAAAATCGAGGCTTAAACTAAGACAGTAGAAACCAATATCAAGTGTTTTCAACTGGGAATTGTCCTCGCCTTTAAGGCATAAGCAGACAAAGCAACATCTACATTCCAGTATCTATATATCCTTAACTTAGACGTCCATAAGACGACACATCTCATCTAGCGTTATCAAACTTATAAGCTGAAACATTGGAGGCATCATCGTCTTATCAGACGACATCTTATCTAATGTCATCAATGATCTCACACTTTTACCTTGGTCACCATTTGATCTACTTGTCCTAGATATACACGATAACTACTACATGTCTAGCCTCGAGGCTATAATCAGCATGTGTGTGAATTATTACCACAAGCGTACTGCATAAAAGATACACACATGTCGATTTGTGTGTGTTTCCTAGATTGACATCTACATAATCCATTGCTAAATGTCTCGGTAGTTATTTTCAGCTTTAATGTACATTTGCTAAAATTGAGTGTTTCATACTTTCATATATAAACCAATGTAATAAGTTGATGAACAACAACAAAAACTGTGAACTCCTAATGGAGATCAGTTTTCATATTACGGTCAGTTTCGTTTGTTTGTTCGACCATATATTTAGCTTAGGTAATTAATGATACAACTGCGTTTATGTTTCTTTACAAGAAAATGGTTAAACTAATAGGCATCTTAGGTGATTGTATTAAGAAACTACAAAATAAAAATACCAAGTAATGCAAATACTCAAGTCAAAACAACATATTACTGATCATACGATACAACTTTTTGAGTCCTCAAGTCTACAAATACACTCGGATTGACCAACAAACAAAACCATACCAGAATTAAGGAAGATGGGAACATACATTCATCTACTTTTATTTCCCTTACAAAGAAAAAGAAAAAATCACCATAACCTTCCTATTTGGTATGTGTACAACCAGTCAAACTTCAATAATCATTGTTTGCATTTGGAGTTTGAGTTCTCCCACCACGACCCCTCCCGGAATACCCATAACCTCCTCCTCCTCTTCCATAATAACCGCCACCTCGAGACCGCCCTCCACCCCGGTAGGGCCCACGACCACCCCTACCACCCCCTCTGTACCTAGAGAATTCTCCAAATGTCTGCACATATGCACCAACATAACACATGAGTTAAAAGGAAGGAAACAAACCCTACAACCTAGGACAACAAACTCGAGTTGATGGTCTCACCTCTGTATCTAGTTTCATCTGTTCAGAAAACCTAGCCCGTCCATAATTTGATTGACGATCAAGGGCATTGGAAGATAAGGAATCGAAAAAGTCATCCTTACTGTAAACAGGCTGCACGTTGCAAGGCATATTGTTTTAATGCATTCTGATAATTCTAATGCTAATTCTAGGTAAATGCACATCAAAGCTTTCTAAACAAGGGAATGTAACAACTTTAAGAAGGCAAAGCAGTTGTATTTTTTCATAAGAATTTCACCTTGGTATCAACTTTGGGTAGGTTTGGATCCTTTTCCTCTTCCGATTCATCTTCATCAGTAGCATTTTCGTCTTTTTCCTTTGAACCAGACCTGTTACTTTTTCCTAAAGTACCCCAGACTTCATCCTTGTTGAATTTCTCATTCATAGCATTAAAATCAAACTCCTCAGTAAATTTTGCCACTGGGCGTGACACCTGAATCGTATAAAGAGTAGAATAATTAATACACAGGTCATAGCACAATGTTTTCAAAATATAAATTGGTGGTGAAGCGTACTAACATATTGATTATACAAGGTAAACTAGATATAAAGATTTCTAAACTGACCAATAACACAGCAAAATCATTGTTTATTTGATGTCAAACTGATATACACATGGACAAAGAAAAAGAATTACCCCAGATCCTCTGCCTCTTTCACGCCCTCTGTAACTGTAATTTGGGCGATTCTGGTAATTGGCTCCATTGGTCTGATGAACAAAAACAAACATCAGAAACAGTACAAATACATTCTAGCAAGTACAAAATCAAACATATGTGATATACACATATGAATCAAGTAGGCTTGAACGTTAAATTATGGTTGGAGTAACAAGTTATCCTTATTTCACATTGATGAACATAAATTCAGCAATACCACAACCTAGAAAATCAAACTTAAACATATACATAACGAAGAATAACTTTAATATATATAATCTTAAGAGTATAAGTGCAACTGTGGAGAGCGTTACCTTTGGAGCAATACGTGTCTGAGTTGGTAAGGGCAATAATGGAGGCTGAGCTTCTGTTGGCACTGGAACAGGAACAGACGGTGGTGATGATGTCACTGGTGTTACTTGAACCACTTCCACATCATTCTGAACAGCAGGCACAGATTGCAGCAGCTGTCCTGGAGTTACAAGCAAAGGTGTGGGTGGTTCAGTCGAGATCAAAGGTGGCATGCCAACAGATGATATAGGCTGGGACGTGCCCTGATAAGTAAACCTTGCACCAGAAAGCACATCAGAAGTAACAGAAGTAGGCGGTGCTTGCAAGCTACCACTTTGTGTAGGGACCACAGGGTTAGGAGCATTATTATTCATCATAGTTGGCAAAGAAGGCAGTGATGATCCCAGTAAAGAGTTAGATTCTAAAGTAGCTGAACTAGAGGATGTCGGCAATAAAGGAGATTGATATTCAGGCATGTTCAGTGTAGATGAATTTGGTGGTGGCCCACTTGACAAGGAAGAAGCATTGAAATTAGGATACTGCATAGGTTGTTGTTGAAATGAAGGCGGCATTCCTAACCCCTGTGGTGGTCGAGGCAATGATTGTTGTTGCATTTGTGGAAGTGCATTTGGTGGGGGATAGTATCCTGGCCAATACATGGGCATTCCAAGCCCATTACTGTTTGTATTAGGAGGTGGTGGTGACGGCCCCCATGGCCCAACATTCCCGCCAGGTTGATATAAAGGAGGACCCCCTTGAAAAGTTGGCCCAGGTTGGCCCAGCTGCGGATTAAATGTATTAGCACCAGGCGAAGAGTCACTGGCAGCAGGAGGTAAGTTCGAAGATGTTGTAGGTGGTGGAGGATAATGAGACTGCATAGAAATGAAGTGTTCAGACTATCTTACACAGTCAAAGGTGTTGTAGATATGTTACTGTTAATTATCTATAATCAGCTAGATATTACCTGTATTATGGCAGGATCACTGTTTATGGGTTGTGTGGGTTGAGCAGGTGGGGATGATTTCACCTGAAGATCCTGCAAAATAGGAAAATAACGTCAGCATCTTCGCAGTCTTCAAGTTATAATATAACATTCATGTAGCTATTGGCCATATGCATGAACAGTCATATTGAAAACTGAATGTCAACAGTAATTTAATTTCCAAGTTTGCACACAAGCTGCATTGCACCTTATATGTTACTTTTTCACGTGCCAGTATGGCCATAATTGCAGGAGTAGAACTTTCCAAAAATACCTTAAACATAGATTTACTTTACTTCCCTTGGACACGCAACATGTTTGTCTCGTGTGTTTATTAGATAAAACAATAGAATATGTAATCCTAAAATACGACAGAATGTTTTCTTCCTTCCAAGCAATCATAATGAAATTTTATTTGTTGAATATATCAACTTCTTATACATGTATTAGATGATGCAAAACTATACTAAAATATCAACTACTGTTAGTTTACGTCGTATTCAAAACAGCACTAACTAAGAGCAAACAAAAAGATCGGTCTGACATTTAAGAGGCTGCCTGTTTCTCCCGAATATTCTTACTTTAACCAAGAAATTATATAAAACCTAATCAAAAACACACATGTCGAAGATGGCCTTCCGACTATTACTCCATTAGCATCTAATAGTTTCCATAAGTGCATATCATAATAAAGTACAACTATCTGCCGGAAAATACATCTAAAGTTCTATCTATGTCTTAAACTAATTTCTTTCAAAAAAGCTTTTATAAAAAGCAATCCCATGCAACGATCACGACATATGCACGGCTAGACGCAAACAAGCAAAAAAAAAAAAAAACCTTCCGGTTTAGGTACCTTGATATCACTTCCACGAAAGAGTATGTACTCGTAAACCTTGTCACTAGGCATGACCTGTGGACCATCTTTTTTTCGTCCTTCAGTTCCAAACGATCTAACTGCAGAGTTTTCATTATCAAGTTAATTACTAAATAATTAGCAAGTTTCAAAAGAATGAACGATATATAATAATATAACACAAAAGACCGACCTAACAGTAACATAACAAACCAAGCACTAGTCAAAACAGACAAGCATCTTATCACTATAGACTATATTAAGCATGATCTCCAGTACTAATCTACACGAACTCGTTAACTGTAATGCTATACTATATTGCAACTTAACCTTACTAATTCTGTCATATAGAGCTTTTCTGCAGCTTCACCAGAGCAATCACAGTGTTCTAAAAAGCACTACGCAAATCTAGTAATCTACACACACAAGCGACTTAACATAAAGATTAAACGGTAATTCCACAAAAGTTTGCTTAATTCTTTTAAAAGCGGTAATTCAAATATTAGTCATGTACACTTAACCTCGTTATAAATCGCATTCACCATTACTCAATTCACGTCACTCCTATCCTAAAACTAGTATACTATCACATATTCACACAAAATTCCCAATATTTTATAAATTTAGTTTAAAATACGAAAACTAAAAGAATAGAATATACCGTTGGTTAATCCGATAGAGGATTCCTCGGTGTTGATATTATACAAAATGCCTTCATATCTAATTTCACTTTTTGATGTCAAACTAATTAAGCTTCCGATATACGAATCAGCCGATGATGAGGCTGGCTTTGAACCTCCTTCACTCGCCATAGATTTATAATTCACTATGTTGAGTGAGGTTGACTGTGATTTGATAGTAGAGTTTAGGGTTTGTAATAAACTGAATTTGGGGATCCGTTTTTGTTTATCCAATTTTAAACACCTCACCGATAACACTTATGACTCTCTTGTTCTTTTTGGGTTTGACCCTTGAGTTGAGAGGGTACTTTTGTCAAATCAAACTAAATATCGTGATATTTTTAACATGACTAATTAGAGCTGGCATAACAGGTAGAGCTGGCAATTTTGACACGAAACCTGTTAACACGACACGACACGACCTGTTCTTAACAGGTTTCGTGTCAGGTCTTAACAGGTTTCGTGTCTTAACAGGTCCGGACTTGTTAAGACACGAATGAAATTAACAGGTTTCGTGTCTTAACAGGTCCGGACCTGTTAAGACACGAATGAGACCTGTTACTGTTACAATGTCAGCCAAGCGGCCCAAGCCCAAACAAAAGGATACACCGGTTCTCCACAGCCCAAACAATTATTCACTCAAGTGGCCCAACCCTTATCCCATTGACTAAACCTAAATACACATTCATAAAAAAAGAACGCAGTTTTCTTTCACCAAACACACATCCACCTTCAAACTATCTCAATAAAAAATCCATCTCTTATTATCATCAACACTCATCTCATTCATCTCAGCATATCACAATCAAGTATCAAGCTTACATCTTCTTCGATATACAAACACAAACAACAATCGCAACGACCACCATCCCACGTGACCACCAATCGTCTTCCATGGTTAAATTAAAACAGTTCAAGACTCAACGTGACCACCAATCGTCTTCGTAAAAGAGGTCTATGTTTTTGTGGGTTTCGAGACTCAACCGAGAGCACAAGGTCTTGGCTTCGATGTGATGTTCTTGAGGGTGTTAGGATTAGTTTATTTGACCTCGATGTGATTTGGTATAAATGTGGGTTTACATGTAAAACGAGGTTTGAAACAAGATTTGGTATCCGGGTGATGTTCTTGAGGGTGCTAGCTCTAGTTACAGGTCCAAATCATGTGTATTCGTGTTCGTGTCGTGTAACCTGTTAACTTATCGTGTCGTGTTCGTGTTCGAAAAAAGTGACACGATTTGTTATCGTGTCGTGTTTGTGTTTAGGTCTTATCGTGTTCGTGTCTTATCGTGTTCGTGTCTTATCGTGTCGTGTCAACACGATATGCCAGCTCTAATAACAGGTCCCACGAACTTGTTAAGACACGAACCTGTTAAGGTCAAACACGAACACGACCTGTTAGCTTATCGTGTCACTTTTCTCAAACACGAACACGACACGAAAATAAACAGGTTAATCTGTTAAGAACCTGTTAACACTTAACATGCCACAGAACAGGAAACATTATCTATTAGATTCAACCACAACAACCAAAATAAAAATTACAACTTCAATATTCAGTACACAATGATTAAAATTATAACACTATTAAAATTGTAACATTATCTCTTAACGAGAACAACAACAAAAACATTACAACAACTTCAATAAAAATTACAAATCCAGAACAACAACAAAAATACGACAACAAAAACATCAAGAATTACAACAACCACAATCTTGATCCACAATCTCGAATGAACAAGGTCAGTCGAACCCACCTTGGGGTGAGTCGAACCCAGCCTGTTGCAATCCTTAACAAGGTCTTCAGGTTAGTCGAACCCACCTTGGTCTTCGGGTGAGTCGAACACAAGAACGAGGTGACAAGGGTTGTGGATTCGATCCACAATCTCGAATGAACAAGGTGTTATTGACGGTCAAAAGGTGCGTATGATAGCTCAAAATGACGGGGAGGAAAAATGGTGAATGATGGTGGTGGAGGTGTAGATGGACGCGCGGTGGTGGAGGAGTAACGGCCGGAAAAGTGGCCGGTTTTTAGTGTGTGTGTTTGTCGGCGAAGAGAGAGAGAGAGATGAGAGAATGACCTAAAAATTATTAGTGTAGTAGTGACTTTATATATATAGTATAATATTAACAGGTCTGACCTGTTAAGACACGAATATTAACAGGTCTTAACATGTCTGACCTGTTAAGACACGAAACATGTTAAGGTCAAACACGAAACCTGTTAAGAATAGGTCGTGTCGTGTCGTGTTAACAGGTTTCGTGTCAAAATTGCCAGCCCTATGACTAATCATGTTGTCTTATATACCAACTAAGGGGTGTTTTTTTTTTTTTTCCTTGTTAGCTAAAAGAAGTGTGGGGGTCAATCAATTTAATATTATTTATTTTGTAAATGGAGTTCATTTGAGCCTTTGTTTCCTCTATCCCTTATATGAGTAATATAAGGGGACTCTCCCGACCCACTAACAGCCATAGTTCTCACATGGGCCCCCAGCCCCCAACCATCCCTTAGCTAACAAAAAAATAAATAAACACCCCCTAAGCTTGAGACATACATAGATGCGGAGATAAGTTATTGGTTTGTGAAGAAGCGGGTCTCTCTGCTGTCACCAACAAGATGATGACATATAAGTTTAGGCATATAATTAGTAATACTAGTTAAACATGCTAATCAATGCTTAAAAAAGATAATGGTCCTCTTATTTTAGATCTAAAGTAGATCATCTTGTGAGGACCACAATTTCTTACTTTTAGAATAGATTAAGATCCTTTAAAATAGGATTTAACTTGATAGGTCATGTGGATCAATTATTAACAAGTAAAATGTATAAATGTTTTTCTTTTAATTGAAATTAGAGACCCACTTATATTTCTCTTCTCACATTACTCACAACATGACCTATCATTTTGATAAACTAGAACGGTACCCGCGCAATATGGCGGCAAATACCATGTGACTATATTTTGCGATCAGTTACCTGTTTAATTATCTTCATGCTTTATAAGTAGACATTTTCAGCTTTTCTGCTTTTACTTTTTTATGTTTGTTTTCAGTTTTCAATTTTCTGTTTTTCAGGTTTTCAAGTTTTTAGTTTTTCATTTTTTTTTTTCTAGTTTTCAATTTTTAGTTTTTCAGTTTTTCTGTTTTCTAGTTTTCAGCTTTATAAGTAGAGATTTTCTGCTCTTCTGCTTTTAATTTTTTGTTTTTTGTTTTCAATTTTATGTTTTTCAGTTTTTCAGTTTTTTGTTTTCTAGTTTTCAGTTTTTAGTTTTTCAGCTTTATAAGTAGAGATTTTCTGTTTTTCTACTTTTACTTTTTTGTTTTTTGTTTTTTGTTTTTTGTTTTTTGTTTTTTGTTTTTTGTTTTTTGTTTTCAGTTTTCAGTTTTTCAGTTTTCAGTTTTTCAGTTTTCAGGTTTTCAAGTTTTCAGTTTTTCAGTTTTCGATTTTTATTTTTTCAGTTTTCATTTTTTTTGTTTTTCTAGTTTTCAGTTTTTAGTTTTTGAGTTTTCCAGTTTTTCAATTTTCCAGTTTTTAGTTTTTAGTTTTCAGTTTTCCAGTTTTGCAGTTTCTAGGTTTCAGTTTTCAATTTTCTAGTTTTCAGATTTTCAGGTTTTCTGCTTTTCAGTTTTCAGTTTTATACAACTTAGGTTTGAAATCCTTCTTCAATCAATATTTGAAATCTTTCCATAATAAGAAATAAAAGGTCTGAATTTTTAAGTATTTCTAATTATAGATGTATTAAATGCTTTATAATATTGTATAGATAATTTGAGATGATCTTTATCCTTTTAGAATACATGAAATAATGGTATTTTAAGTATGGTTATCAATATCTTGATCTTGATGATCCGACTTTAAGAAAACATGCCGAATCGGAATAGGATCTTAGATAACATAAGTTCAGAGTAGGATCGATGGTGGAATCATAGGATTGTTATCAGAGGCGGCTCAAGCTTTCTGGAGGCCTAAAGCGAAATTTAAAATGAGGCCTTTTTGATATTTTTTTCTTCTTCTTAATATTAGTTTTTCAATTTATTCGATTAATAGAACATCCAACTATCAAACCAAGAACACAATGAAAATCTAAAAGTTGATTAAAAATAGAGAAAAAAAAATAACATAAAAAAGAGAAAATAAAAAACGAAACAAAAGGAACGAGTTATTCATATTCTTAATTTTAAGTTTAACTTAACAAAGTAATGTGAACATTTTAATAAATAGACACTAGGGGTTCATGTTTGTTCGTTGAGAAATAGCTTATTTTTTTCGTTTATTAAGACAATATTTGTAAGTGATTCTTGAAAAGAGTGACATGTTTTCAATATTGGGTAAAAATCATTACAGTTAACATTAAGTGAGCTTAATTCATCATTTTGAAATAATAAAAAGATGGACCTAGTTGTATTTCTTAAACTCAAACATGGACTTAGTTGTATTGACTTAAAATATAAACATAAACAAGTCAAATATCCCTAAAAAAATTTCAATGTTAGTAATTGGGGGCTTTTATATATTTCGAGACTTCAAGATGATACCCAAGAAAATATGTGACCGACTATATATTCATGAATGGCGTTTCAAAATCGGGTGCCTTAGATATTCAGGGGCCTAAAGCGGTGGCTTTAGTAGCTTTACCTTTAAGCCACCACCGATCGTTATCACAAATTACTTCATTTCCTTTGCCACGCTTTTATAAATTCCTTGTATTATGAATTTATGATTTTATCATCGGTTCTATAAAATTTTCCAATAAATATGCAACATGCACATACACATACACACCCATGTCAATCAGCATGGGCACCATGATCCTTGACATCACCCACGCTGGCTAGCAATCAGTTTGACAATCAAATCAATGAAAAAACTTGGAAAGATCCTGCACATAATAGAGATATTTTATGTTGGCATAATCTTTTTAAGAAAATAGACACAATTGATGTGGTTTAGTTTACTTTTTGAGCATTGCTATAACCTCCTACAATATATTGATGCTAATCCTCTTACATACAACAATATTATATATTTTTTTTCTCCACTCATTCTCTTTCTGCATCAAAACCGTCAGTTCTGACACTTGTTAGGTTCATGTGAGTAAGAGGATTTGTAAAAACATGAAGTAAGAGGATTTATCATTTTCCTTACTTTTTCATTCAAGGTAGTCACAAAAGGAGGAGAAAATTCTTTGAATATAACTTTGACACATCATAATACGGAGTATGAATTTTTTTTGTGAAAGTTTTGTAAATATAATATGTTGAGATTCCAAAAGGGTTTCGGCTATAAGATAGAAATTAACTTTTTCTACTTCTCATTTTGATACGTAATCTTCAAAAAATATGAGTAAATATAACAAACTTTTTTAAGATGTTGAAACATATATGTACTATTTTAAAGGTGACAACACATCAAAATATACATATTTAAACACTTTATGAAAGTTTGTTACACTTATATTTTTTGATGTTTACGTAACAAAACGGAGCATCAAAGAAAGTCTATTGTTATTTTATAGCCTAAACCCATTCCAGAAAGGGTTTACTAGTAAGCACGCTATGGAAATTCTTCGAGGTAACCCTTTAACCAAAAATAAAAAACATTATGACCATTTACTTACTTTCCTAGTGAGAATCATATGTCATGAACAACAACCAATTTGTTTACAATGTTAGCAAGAGTCCCAGTAGATCACTTAACCAGCCATGTAATTTGAGATCATTCTCTTCAGCCGTTCAATAAGCATCACTCCGCGCATGGATAAATTATCACAACATGATCTATGAATAGTATCTAATAAAAATAATTAGTTACAGTACACAAATAAGTAGATTTCCAGTTCTGTAAACAGAAAACTTTCACCTGGAATGACAAGTGACCTTTTTAAAGATGTAAATTGCCAAATCTGCATGAAACAATGGCTCTTGGTAACAAAAGAACGTTCCGATGGTTCCCACATTCAGAAAGAAAAAACTGAAACTACTCATAGAGTCACTAAATCAACATATTTCTAATCTTCAAATCACAACTTTTTGAGACCTCTAGTCTACATATGCTAGTCTGCAAACATAATCATACCACAAGGAAGCCGGGAACAAACATTCATCTACTCCACATTCTCTCTCTAAAAAGAAGAAAAAAAAAATGAAAAAGTCCACCATATCTTTCCCATTTGGTATGTACACCACTAACGCTTTAATAATCATTGGTCGCATTTTGATTTTGATTTCTCCCTCCACGACCCCTCCCCGAATACCCATATCCTCCACCTCTTCCATAATAACCACCACCTCGAGACCGCCCTCCACCACGGTAGGGCACACGCCCACCCCTACCACCTCCTCTGTACCTAGAAAATTCTCCAAATGTCTGCAACAGTAGCGCAACATTACACATGAGCATGGCTAAAAAGGAAGATAACAAAACCAAATACCAGGATAACCTTGAGTAGATGATCTCACCTCTGTATCTAGTTTCATCTGTTCAGAGAATCTAGTCCGTCCATAATTTGATTGACGATCAAGGGCATTGGATGATAACGAATCAAAAAAGTCGTCCTTACTGTAAACAGGCTGTTGATTGCAGGACAATTAATAAAACATATCACCGACGATAATGGTCAAATAGGTGAAATATACATGAAAATTATCAGGAAAGAGAAAAGTAGCAACTTTTATAATGCGACTAAATGCAATTTTTCATTGTTATTCTCACCTTGACATCAGCTTTGGGTAAGCTGGAATCATTTTCCTCTTCTGGTTCATCCTCATCAGTAGCATTTTCATCTTTTTCCTTTGAACCAGACCTGTTACTTTTTCCTAAGGTACCCCAGACTTCATCCTTGTTAAATTTCTCATTCATCGCAAAATCAAACTCCTCAGTAAATTTCGTCACTGATCGTGAAACCTGAATCAATTAACGAAAAGACAATTAGTACACACAATTAGATCATACTATAATAGTACACACCAGCATAGAGTATAGAAAATTACCCCAGATCCTCTGCCTCTTTCACGCCCTCTGTAATTGTAATTTTGGCGGTTGTGGTATGTAGCTCCATTGGACTAAGATAAAACAGAAAAAGTAACTAATCAGAGACAAAATCAAGCATCTGACATATTAACCAAGCAGGCTAGGATAATAAAAAATTCAGCTACACTTGCATCCTTTATATATACAACCGTATTAATGTATAATTTTATCTACGTGTATCAAAACTAAACCGACTTCGATAATAATAATAAATCCCCATTTCTTGGAATAAAGGGTCATATGTGAAGAGCCATACCTTTGGAACCATTTTTGTTTGAGTTGGTAACGGCAATATCGGAGGCTGAGATTCCGCCGGTACTGGAACGGGCACAGACGATGCTGACAATGATACTGGTGAAACTTGAACCACATCCACATCATTCTGAACAGGTTGTGGGGATTGGGATGAAACAATGGTAGCTGGCACAGACTGCAGCAGCTGCCCTGGGGTGACAAGTGATGGTGTGGGTGATTCAGTTGGGACCAACGGTGCACTGCCAACAGACGTTATTGGCTGAGATGTGCCTTGAAAAGGATACCTTGCACCAGAAATCACATTGGGTGTAATGGGAGAATTGGTAACATTTACATCAGTAGTAACAGAAGTCTGTGGTGGTTGGAAGCTACTAACTGGTGGTGTTAGAGCCCCCGAGTTTGTAGGTTTGCTTTGCATCATAGTTGGCAAAGAAGGAAGTGTTGAACTCAATAAAGAGTTAGATGGTAAAGTGGGTGAACTGGTGGATGTCGGCAATAAAGGAGATTGATATTCAGGTAAGTTTGGAGCTGATGAACTTGGTGGTGGTCCAGTTGACAAGGAAGAAGCATTGAAGCTAGGATACTGCATAGGTTGTTGTTGTAATGAAGGGGGCATTCCTAATCCTTGTGGTGGTCGAGGCAATGATTGTTGATGCATCTGTGGAAGTGCATTTGGAGGGGGATAGTATCCGGGCCAATACATCGGCATTGCACTGTTTGTATTTGGAGGCGGTGGCGATGGCCCCCATTGCCCAACATTCCCACCAGGTTGATATAAAGGCAGCCCACCTTGAAAAGTTGACCCGGGGTGGCCCAGTTGTGGGTTGTAGGTACTAGGACCAGAAGAAGGGTCACTAGCAGCAGCAGGAGGCAAGTTTGAAGATACTGTAGGTGGTCTAGGATAATGAGACTGCAAAAAAAGAATGTGTTTATATCATTACACAATTGGAGGTTTTGCAAATACATCACCAATTAACTATTAGTTGCTACCTGAATTATGGCAGGATCATTGTTTATAGGTTGTGTAGGTTGAACAGGCTGAGAAGATTTAACCTGAAGATCCTGCAAAATAGAAAATAACGCATTAATTTTTATGTAGTCATATCTCATTAAGAAGTACTGACACGTTATCTTCTCGTATATATGGAATATATATTGCATAGTACCATGCAAAATGACACAATCTACACCACCACAGAAATGAGACGAACAAACAAAGAAAAAGAATCTGAAAAGCGCTAATACTAACTCCCCTCTGAAAGAATCTATTTCCTAATCCAGGTCTTAATATCTCGTAACATCAGCATTTATAGTGCTCAGTTATGCATGGTAAATGAGAACTATAATTGGATGTGTAGTTTTAGTTATAAGCCATCTATCTTTAAGCAAACATGATACATTGACATTGCTTAATTCTAATCCCATATGTCACTTTTTTGTGGTTTTCCAAACTTATTATAATACCTACCAAAGTTTTAGACTTGGTTTTGAAGATATTCAACACATCACCTATCCTTACTGTATTACTTCTGAGCAAAATACTAGGCGACAAACGACATGCAAAATAAGATGTTTCCCTAGCCAAAAATCAATATTAATGTTGCTGGTTAGGCCAACGCACACAAGAGCAAAGGGAATCATGAAACAAGAACTCTGCATCAATGGTTTAGTTTCTGTTCAAACTTTCAAGAGACACAACTCTAAGAATGGCTTAGATGGAAAATTACCCTAACCGATACGGAACATCTTGATATATTTCCTTATCTAATCATCATTACTATTATAGCACCCTTCAAATCTCAAACTCCTTTTAATCCAATTCACACAGGATACAAACGGTAGCTCTCATTTAAAGATCTTCATATCCCTTGCCTCCATTTTACACACTTCAAAATTCTGTATACTCTTTTTGTCAAGTTTGGGTAATAAAGTTTTGTGGCTTTCAAAAAAAAAAAAAAAAAAAACAGTTTAAAAGGCCATTGCTTCTGGGCCCTAGGTTAGCTTAAGTAACTGATCATAAACATAGATCTTCACTCAAAAAGCAAGATCATGCGAAAGTTGCATCTGCAGGAGTTTCACAATCAAATCCAAACTATATTGAGTTACTTTGATCTCTCCAAATAGTCATTGGGAACTTATCTAAAGGGACAGTTCAAACATTGGGTGGAATATAAAATCTATAATGGGTTGAAGGACAAGTGTAATTTGATCAGATGTCAGCACTTCTGGGTTAGCAGAAGATGAAACAGATAAACAGAAAACAATCACAGGAAAGCGCCACAATGCAAGACAAATATTTAAAAACAACCACATGCAATTATCATAATATCGCACACCTAAAAACAACGAGCAAGTAGAGAGACAAAAGTCAAACATCTTCCAGTTTAGGTACCTTAATATCACTTCCACGAAATAATATGTATTCGTAAACCTTGTCACTAGGCATGACTTGTGGGCCATCTTTTTTTCGCCCTTCAGTTCCAAACGATCTTACTGCAAGGTTACAGGTACGAATCAGTCAATAACATAACCAGCAAAGCTTTATATCAACGTAAACAAGCATAGTCATTATATAACAATTGGTTTCATATATTTTATTTTTCAGGCCTAACATAATGTCAAACCGAACGATCTTTTAAAAACTTTTAAGCAAAGCTAGAAAGTCAAACGAAGTAAGATTATTCGCCTACACGAGCACTAAGCAGGACCACACGTAGTATAGCATATCTTAAAAGGTCGTAAAATTTCCATTTGAGGAACACTTAACACCAACGCCACTGCTTAACGCCTAAACGGAGCAAGTGAATTGGACATAAAACGCGTTCTCATTCAATAGACATCACTCTTATCCTACATTCCTATCTAAACAGAAAAGGCACTATCCCTAAACGGCTCAAGACGCTGAATTCGCGTAAATATTTATCGAATCATCAAACAAATCACTAGTGTAACAACTTGTAACAATATAACAATACATTAATTTAAAAATTAACAAAAAAACAAAAAGAAGTGAATATACCGTTGGTTAATCCGATGGAAGATTCCTCGGTGTTGATATTATACAAAATGCCTTCATATCTAATCTCACTTTTTGATGTTAAACTAATTAAGCTTCCAATATACGAATCGGCGGATGATGATGAGGATGGTTTTGTAACTGTTTCACTCGCCATAGTTTTAAAATATTCACTATGTTGAGTGATGATGCTGGTGAATTGGGGTTTGAATTAGTTGTTTGTTGTAATTAGGAGGAACCCTAATTTTAAGTTTGGGATTTTGAGATTGGGATGGGATGATGAATGTGTAACTCAATTATTTTGCATTATAAAAAGGCTTTGATTATATAAGTGGTTACAAGTTACAACCCCCAACGGCCCATCTTTTAGCTAAAACTACTTAGGAGTGTTTTAGGCATAGCTGTTAAGATCTCGATCTAGCTCTTAAGATCTTCCGATCTTACGATCCCGTTAAGAAAAAATGAGTCGATCCTTCGTAGGATCTTAAATAGCATAGGATCTTAAGTATGATCTCGATCTTACCATAAGATCGTGAGATCTCGATCCGATTCGATCCTACTTCCCTTAATTTAACTAACTAATAAACTATAAATGAATGAATTTTGTTAAATTAAAACAATATAGCAAGCGTTAATTACTGCAAATGTCTAATAAGATCAAGATATTAGATTTTTTGATTAAAAGATTCAGCGTTCTTAATTAACGATTAGATATTTTTATATTTTAGAGTATTACGCGTCGCATTCTCATATTACTATAACTTTCAGAACTCTTTTTTCTTTTATAATTTGTTATACAAACATCTTTGAAAACGAGTTACTAGAAAAATAAGATTTTTAGACATTTAAGTAGGATCGTAGGATCTCGATCCGATCCTACGATCTCGATCTTTCAAAGACAAAAACGATCTCACGTGAGATCGCGATCTTGACAACCTTGGTTTTAGGGCTTTTTTATGTTAATGAGTCTTAATGGGAAAATAGTAGTGGGACCACACATATAATATGTTTCTTTTTTTGTTAAATGGTCCTCCCTATTAAGACTCATTAAGAGAAAGGGGCCCACCCACTTAATCTAGAAATAAAAAGAAACAAGCCCAAGCCACATTATAAAGCCCAGGTTGTGACGAGAGACCGAGGTGTTAGAAAACCAACTCGATTTTATGCCGGGGCGGTCTTCGAATGAGGTAATACACATTATTAGAAGCCTGGAGAAGTAGAGAGAGAGAGAGAGAGAGAGAGAGAGAGAGAGAGAGAGAGAGAGAGAGAGACAAAAAGACTTCCATGTGGCTTTTTTAGATCTGGAGAAGGCCTATGGCAGCGTCCCACGGGAGTTGATTTGAAAGACCTTAAGAGATAAAGGAATCCTAGTGAGGTACATAAAAGTTATTCAGGATATGAATAATGAGATGAGGACTTGTATGACGAGGTGAGGACTTGTGTGCGGATCCCAATGGGAAACACAAAGTGTTTTCATGTGGAAGTAGGTCTACACTAACGCTCAACTATTAGCCTGTACCTTTTTGCCTTGATTCTAGATGAGTTATCATGGGGATACATGGGAGCATCCCCTTGTTCTTGATATCCGTCGATGATACTGTGTTAGTTTTGGAAACGTTAGAGGGGCTACGTGGTAGTTTGTGTTGTATATATTACGTGTATTGCTATTAGAGACAAATAAACAGTGACATGAAAACATAAAAGTGTAGAAAGTGATACCGTAAATTTTTTGATCGTCAAGCTAGAATCACAACACAAATAAGAAAAATGTTGAGGCCTGTGATGAACACAGTTTCCTTAACACAGATTCGTCCTCTCCACGGTGCTTGAGAATCATGAACGTCTATCTCCCAGGATACAACAACAACGGATAACTCCGTTAGCACAAACGGGTTATCAAGACGAACTAAAATCGTGTCTTCCCTTTATTACAAAATGGATACACAAGAATAATGCATGGTAACACAAAAAGGAGAGGAGTGATAATTTTGTATTTTTCGGTGTATCTAGACAAATGAGAAAAGCTTTCATTTATAGGAAGAGGGGATCAAAAAAAATTGTCACATTAATTAACAAAATTAATCTTACTAATGTCTCATAAATAAAAAAATTAACCATACATTAATTTTATTCTTAATTCACATTAGTATTTTTTAAATGACACGATCAATTGTCATTCAAACATTTGACCAATATTTCCAACAGTTTGGAGCAATGAAGGGAGGTACTAGAAGACAAAGGCCTATGAGTCAGCAGGGAGAAGATGGAATACATACGGTGCGACTTCAACAGAACGTCAACGTCCAGCACGAGGAAGTGAAAATACGCATTGGCAAACAGATGTTACAACCAAATGAGTACTTTTGATAACAAATCCTGAAGGATAAAGGATTATGTAACACACCGTATACAAGCAGCATGGTTGAAGTGGAGAGCGGCCACAAGAATCTTTTGTGACAAGAACGTCCCTTTAAAGCTGAAAGAAAATTTTTATAGGGTGGTCATTGGACCAGTTATGTTGTACGAGTCGTAGTGTTGAACGTTAACGAAGACTTAAGCAAATAGGATGGTAGTGGCAAAAATGAAGATGCTAAGGTGGACTTGTGGTAAAACTATGTTAGACATGATCCTGAATGTTACATAAGATAACTTAATAATTAGCAAGTTTTGAAAGGACAAATGATACATAACTACTACATAAGATAAGAGAACCTAAATCTAACAATAGCATAACCAACCAAACATATATGGACATAGACAGGCATCGTCATCGTATAATGTTTGGTCTCAAATATTTCCTAACCTAAACATAACTCTTGATGCTAAAGTTTAATTTCTTGAAACTAAACATTTCTATAAAAGCACATTTGTCTTTTTCAGGCCTAGCATACTGTCATGACTCGTAGCATGACTTACCACAGTAATATAAAGCTTATCTAGCATCTTTAACGGAACATCTTAAATCAAATGATGTTTTTAAAAACCATTAGGCAAACCTAAAATGTCATGGCCATTATTTTAGCTTTATCACAATTGGCCGACACTCTTAATAATTATTTCACACATGAAAGGGACCTTTGAAGACTTTTGCACATCAAGACAATTCTCCTTTTGAAAACCCGTGATATGTGAAATAATTAGGTGGAATAATTTCACATGCTGGCCCTTCTTGCTTTTGGATAAAGATGTTGATCCATGGGACGATTCAATTTTAAAGTATTCAGGCAATAATCATCCCACCATTAGTCGACTATAAGTGGAGTAAGCAGAACCATAAGCGGTTTATATCACTCTATAAACAATAATTACTTTTAGATACTAAATTACTTCCATACCCAAACTGTCAGAAGAATTCGAGTCAAGTTGATATAAGTCAAACACGTAGCAAGTTAACTAATAGATCGATGTGACAAAGTATTACTTAAGTCAAACATTAATTACTTGTTGGGCCTAACAGCAACGCAAAGCCGCCCTTATAAGCTCGCAATCATTCAATTGGCATCATATCACTCGCCATGATGTTAGTACTTAAGTCAAATGTTTCTAATTTCTATTGTACTTAAAATCCAAATGCTTAATAAAGTTAACCCTATATTGTCAAGAAATGACCATGTCACAAATAAATGTATGTCCATAAATTACGTGAGCCTATGGGGTTACACGTGTTACCACGTAGAAACAATTAATGTAATTAATATATTAAAGTATTATATTAATTATATTTAACGATGAGTATATATAATGGTCGTGTCACACCTCGCCAAGGCGGAAACGCGAATGTGTAACTTCATGGATATCATCACAACACATGGTGTCTATATAGAGAATAACTACATGCAATAAAATGGCAAGGTAAAGTGTCATAACAATACCCGAAAAGAAACAACATGATAAACTCCAAACGCACAGATAAACCACTTCCAATGCAACTAAGGTCTCGTCTAATCAATTCCTTCTATCATAGCCTTAGAATGCTCACCTGAAAATGATGCTTAAAACTTCAACATAATGTTGGTGAGATTCATAGGTTTAGACACACTTACACTCACAAGGCAACCAGTTTACTGTGATCATAAAACATAGCTGGACAAATAAATTACAGTTATCAATTTATCATATAACTACATGTATTTGCAAGTCAATAATCACACACAAAGGCAACAACAGGACGGCTCGTGTCCTCCGATCCCACAATGATTACAACAGGACGGCTCGTGTCCTCCGATCCCACAATGATTACTATCTCTTTTGAACATCATTGCTACTTTACAACGTCAGTAAAGAGAGGTTTTGAAATTATTTATCTCTTAAAGCGTGAGGTGATGACATTGCGTGAGGGCACGGCAATACCTTAGTCTGGGGGATTTTGATGAGTGCTTAATCACTCATCCTTTTTAGGCCTTATTTCAGACCAAAAATACCAAATACTAACCAAAAATGTCAAGAGAATGCATGTTTTTGTATTTGTGTATGTGCAGGAACGGATATGAGAAAAATGAACAAAAACGATGCCAAAACCGACAAAAACGAGCACGAGAATGGAAAAAGGTCAAAAGCCGGAGCCGGGGAAGCAAAATGATCAAGGAAAGCTCAAATTATCAATTTAAGTCCTCAGAGATTCTTAAAGTTACAAGAAAAATCCCTGGACAAAGTTTTGAGAAATTGGCAACATCAGTCCCTGCAGTTTCAGAAATTGGCAAATATGGTCCTTTAATGAAATTTTGAAGAAAAGTCAAAGTCAACCCTCCAAGAATTCACCAAAGTCAAATAATACCCTTGAAAAATACTTTTGATAAATACCATATTTGGTCCCTTAGTTTTGAAAAATTACAACATTGGTCCTTTGATAAATCTTATTACTACTAAATAAATAAAAACCTGATAACCCAAAATCTAATCCAATATCCCACCTTGGCCCAAATTATACTCAGCCCACTCACTCACTCCATTTTACCCGATCCATCACCTACCCCAATACCCGGTCAAATCCCTTTATACCGGTCAACCCCCAACCTATTAATAAAAAAACCCCCAAATCCCATTCTCGCCCCCCAATTTCACATCTTACCCAGAAAAGTAACTGTACGTGGAACCCTAATTTACCCTCCCCACAAATTACCCCGATTCAATAATAATTACCTACTCATGGGATCTTCTAGAAGGAGCAGGGGATGTCAGGGAATGTTTTGGACACGTGGACCAATAGGACAACACACGGAGGATACATCAAATCACATCAATCAATCATACGGTGGAAATTGAAACTTGGGGACCAAGGAGAGATCAAGGGCTCATAATCGTCCAAACAAACACAAAAGTGGCGCGGATCAGTGACATGGCAATCTAGAAGCATCCTCCAAGCTCTCCTCAGCAACTATATAAACCCCCTTCTTCAGTCATGAAAGTGTGTAGGTTTTTGAGAATTGTTTTAGCTTTCTATTTTTAATTTTCATTGTAATTTCCTTTTAAAAAGCATTGTACTAATTTCATTTTTAATATAATCAAAGTTTTATTTTCAGCTTATTGCTTTAAGTTTCTTTTTAGCTTAATTTCTTTAATTACTTATTGCTAGTTTAAATCAGTAATAGTAGTTTGCATTGAATCTCTATTTTATATTCCTGTTTCATATATAAAAAAAATTAAAAAATAAATAAAAAATAAAAAATATTTCAAAGTAATTTTTATTGATTCAAATTAAGTTTTATATATTTGTTATTTGTTTTTATCAGCTTATATAAACATTGTCTTACTGTTTCATTAAAATTTTGTCAAAATACAAAAGTCAAACTCAAGTCAAACTGTTGAGCTTATTTAGATAAGCTGAAGCTTATATTGGAGTTGAGGCAACCATAAAGGAGCTTGTGGCCTGTCTAAGAGACAGGCTAGCTAAGTGAACCCCCTCTGTTCTGCTGAGGGGGATTTGGATTGTAAGTTTTTCATTACTGTTACATTAGTAGAGTAGTTATAATTTGGACTGCTTATTAGTTTTGTTTGGTTTCTTAGTACTGTTTTATCATAGTTATATATATCCATTTCATTTATCTGTTTTCATTGGGATTTAAATTCTGATTCTAAGTTGATCTGTCATAACTGTTTTGTATCTGAGTTATATTGAATTTGTGAATCTGTTTTTCTGAGTGGTTGTGGATTTGAGATTTATTTTTCTAAGTTCATTTGAGTTGAGTGAATCATATTCAGTTAAGAGTTTGAGGTCTGGATGGTATTTTGTTTGATTTGTAGTGGTATTGAGTATTGACAGCTACATTAAAGGGTGTTTGGATAATAGCAGTTTGCTAATATTAGGTTGAGTCAGAGGTTGTTTTAAGGTTTATACAATTTACCTAGGCTGCATTTAGGATTAATATAGCATAAGTTAGTGTTCATATTTACAATAAGTCAATTTGGATTGTCATTTACACATCAGTTAAAATATCAGGTAGATAATCATTTAAGTAGTGGATTAATACAATAATTTAGCTTAAGTCAGCTTAAAATTAGATTAGCATAACATAATCTAGTAGTTAGAGTAGGGTAAAATTCAATTAAGTCAAAGCTGTTGTTTTATAAAAAAGTCAAATCCATTTAGAAACTCAGATTTGGTCATCAATTTTTGCAAACTGTTTGGTGTTTAAATAAGTATTGGAAACTTTTTGAAAAAGCATTTTTGTGGAGATTGGCAGTTAATAAATCATTTGCAAAAAGAAATTTGTGGTTTGGATGTCTTTTGCTTGTCGAAACAGTTACTTGAAGTGAGCTATTTGAACCTGAGGTACCCCTGCACCACAGGTTTTGCTTTACTTTCTAGGCATCATTAGAAGTAGTATATAGAATCTAGAACCTGTTTTCTTGGTGATTTTAAGACCTCAGCTGGTTAGTTGGTTGATTGCCCCCCCTAAGTTTACTTTCTTAAGCTCATCTCATCTGCTTATTTGCCTGTCTTGCTTTGTGGTTTAGCATAGGGACTGTTTCTAGTTTTTAGGGCTGCTATTGTTAGTAACTGATTGGAACCTGAGATTTGTTGGTCATTTGAGCTTTAAATCACATCTAGCTGCTTAATTCTTTGAGTTTGTACCATTTGCTTGCACTGCTTGGCTTATTGCTTATCCACTATTGCTTATTTGAGCTGTTTTGGTCATAAACCTTGCTTCTGAGTTCATTTTGGTTTCAAAACTGTTCATATAAGCATTTTTGAGTCAAAAACACTTCTGGTCAAAGTTGGGTACTGATTGGTCAAGTTTTGCTTATTAATAAGCATTCTCAAATAAGCTGTTTTGGTCATTAAGCACTTCTAATGCTTATTTTTCAAATTTTATATTTTTCCTAGTTTCAAAATATTATTTTAGATTTTCCCTGAAATTTTCATATTTTTCTGAGTTCATTTACTAATTTTCCTATTTTATTTTCATTTTTAATCATCTTTAATTACTTTTTAATTACTAAAAAATCCAAAAAAATAAGAAAAAGCCAGGAAAAATCCAAAAATATTTTTAAAAATTATTTTCATTTATTTTAGAATTTTAGAAATTTATTTTGCATTTTTCTCATTTATTTTGAATTTATTTTGAATTTTTAATTAGATTTAATAGTTTTAAATTTCCAAAAATTACATAAAAAACCAAAAAAATTAGTTTTTAGGTTTAAAATTACTTTTTAGTTATTTTATAATTTTCAAAATTTATTTTTCATTTTTCTCAATTTATTTACATTTTCTTCTAATTTTTAATTAGTAAAATTAGTTTTTAATTCATAAAAAATAAACAAAAAGTCAAAAAAAATATTTTTCTTTTTCTTAAAATTTTCTTTTATCATTTTTAACTTTTGAAAATTATTTCCAAGTCCGTAGGAGTAGCGTAGCTTTAAAAGTCGCGTTTTATTTCGTACGTTTACGTTTTAATTACGTTTTAGCGTACGTTTTCGATTTTAAGTTGCGTTTCTAGTTGCCTTACTTGAATTACGTGCTTAGTTGATTATTTGTGCTTCATTTACTATTTCATTAGTGTATTCCCATAAAAATCACTTTTTACCACTTTCACGACACGTTTCACGAATCGGGAATTCGAAATTCCATTCATCCTTGACACGGACTACGACCTCGGGTTATCCGTATTTCCTTGCGGATCTCTTGAGTAATACTACACTTATACTATAACTTGATTTTCACACGAATCAATGCCTTGGTCTTGCAAGAAGCTCTACGTTGCTTGCCCTTAAGACAGGCAACACAGGTTTGGTCTTTCTCAAATCTCTTCTCTGGTAACCCTCTGACTAATCCATCTTTCATAATCTTGTTGATGGTCTTAAAGTTAACATGACCAAGTCTTTTGTGCCAAAGCATAGATTCATCCAAAGTGGCCTTTTCAAGCAAACACGTAACATCATCTTTGGCCACTATATTCTTCATGTCAATGCTATATAGATTGCCTTTTCTAGGAATTTTAAATAAAACCTCACTTTCATCAGGTAACTTATAATCCTTAGATAAGACAAAGCATTCATCTTCTGAGAAAAGAACTCTATATTTCTTGTCACACATGTGTGACACACTTAAGAGATCATATTTGAGTTCCTTCACATAGTAGACATTCTCAAAATCCATGTTTCCAGCTTTGATAGTGCCTTTGCCAGAAACTTTACCACCAATTCCTCCTCCAAAGCTGACAAATTGTCCATCATAAGGTTTGAAATCCGTAAGATAGGACTTGTTGCTAGTCATGTGCCTAGAACATCCACTATCTGAATAGCCTTGATCTTCTTTAATCTTTGAATGTTCCTGCACATTAAATAAAGAAATTAGTTCCTTTTGGAGACCCAAGCCACAATTGACTTGGATCTGCCTCGTGTATCAATATAGTTGTATCTGTCAAAGGTCATTGATACACCGTTAGGATTGTTTGAGGTGTTAATTCCTTTAGGTTTCCATTCCCAACGTGCTGAGGCCTTCACAGCATTTCCCAATTTTACCCCTTTATTGTTTAAAGAACCGCCAGTGGAAACTTTTGGTCTAGAAGTGGCAACTACTGGCTTAGTAGTGGCAACTGCTAGCTTTGAAATTTTTGCTTTTGGTACCCACTTGTGGTTGTAGAAAACCTTCTTTTCATAAAAGGTCTTATTACCCGTTTGTGCAGATTTAACAAAAGTTGTAATTGGTTTTGCACTTTTAACAGGTGACTTTGGGTAAGCACTGTTCACTTTTCTAAGAGTTTTGATTCCAGATTTTAGTTGAACAGCCCTGGGAATCATTTTACTTAGTGGATTGGGGTGAGTAAATTTTTGAAACTTGTTTTCATTCACCCTTGTGTTCCCAAAAACTTCCCTTCTTCGCTTATGGTAGTTACAGTTAGCATGAAGATGGTCAAAACTACCACATATATGACATGCTTTGTTGTTAAACACAAAATCACTACCAAATTGTTGAGATTTAAGATTATTCCATTTCCTCTGGTTTCCCCTAGGAGCTGGTGACCTATTTCTATACATCTCAGCATATTTAATAGTTGGCCTAGTTTGGTTAGCTTGTTTCCTAGGCTCTTTCTTTTCAACTTTAACAACTTCAGGAACACTTGTTTTAACTTCAACCTTAACACATTCATCCACAAGAGATGAATCACTAGCACTTTTAAATGCATCAGTCTCCTTAACCTTTTCAAATGCTTTAACCTTTTCATCACTAGCTTCTTTCACAATTTGGGGGCCATAAGATCTAATTAGGTCTTGGAATTCTTCTAACCCTGTATGTGCTAAGTCTATACCAGGAGGTGATGGAACACCTCTTAGGGGTGGTGGAACAGACTTGTATTCTACATTAGATTTGACCTTATTGACTACTTGTGCCTCCCAAATTTTATCAATGCACTTAGACTGATAAGCTAATGTATCACAAGTTATTTGTACATTATCATTAGCCTTTTTAAGTTTTTCTAATTCTTCTCTAAGTGTCTCATTAATAGCAATCTTATAGTCTAAGTCCCTTCTTAATACAGCAATATAATCATTAAACTTAGACTCATTCTCTCTATAATGCAAAATCTGTTCTTCAAGCACAGCAAGACCTCTTTTATGATTAGCTAGATTATAACTAGTTTGATTTAGCTTTAACCTCTGCTCATCATATTGCTCTTTAAGTTTTTCATATTCTTTTAAAGCTTTACATGATCTAGAAGAACTATAATTAGAGTGTACCTCAGAATTAGAGAAAGACATAAGAGCAAGTTCTGTTGCTATCATTGCAGATTCTGGAGATACTTCTTCTTCATCAGCCATATAACTCCAGTCATAGCTGACACCATCAATGGCCAATAATACCTTTGGTTCTTCCATAGTAGGCTCCTTCTTCTTTTCTTGCTTATACCAAGTGGATCTATTATCTGGCTATCTTTGGTTTCCTGCATTCCCTGGCAAAGTGTCCCATCTTGTGACAGTTGTAACACTCCCCACCTTTTTCTTGTCAAGACCAGCAGTCTCATTATCATTAATAACAATCATCCTTCCTGTTCTTTGCCAGAATTTCTTTGCCTTCGTGCTCAGCAGAGCAACCTGCCAGTTTATGTCCATCTCTTCCAAGTCATTTTCATCCACTTGATCCAAATCTTCATGTGTTAGAATTGAGCCACTTGCTTGACTTGAGAGATAAGCATAGAAGGTAGGATCCCTAAGGCCAGCAATATGCTTTTTAGAACTAGCAGTGGAAACACTTGCACTACCAGTGGAAACAACAATATGAGTAGCATTTTCTTCATCAGAACTATCATCTACAGATGATGATATAAGAGCTAAGTTCCCTGAGCTTGTACTTAGCTTCCCAGCCTTCTTCAATCTTTGTTCAATAACTTTAAAGTTATTGTAAAGATCATTCAATTTCATTGTTTCAAGTTCAGGCTTGTCTTCCCAAACTGCAACATTTGTATGAAACTCAAAAGATAGACTTCTTAAAAATTTCAAGTTGAGGTCTTCCCTTTCTACCTCAATTCCAAACACAGTAAGTTGTGTTACAATCTTCTGAAGTCGAGTGAAGATGCTATCAATTGACTCATTACTTATTGAAGAGAAGTTTTCATAGGTTTGCTTCAACAAGGTCTTTTGAGTCTTTTTAGTAGAGTCATTGCCACCAAAAACTGAACAAATCTCTTCAAACAAGGTTTTAGCAGTCTTGTACTTGCTAAAGGCTAAGATTTGATCCCTTGGAAGGGTCATCAGCAGCAAACTTCTTGCCTTCAGATCATTCTTCTTTTGGAGCCTCTCTTCATTAGTAACTGGTCCAGAATTTAAGGTCTGAACTATTTTTCCATCAATTGTCTCTGAAGTAGTACCTGGTTTGAAAGAATCACCATACACGATGATTTCCCAGAGAGCATAATCTTGCACCAAAAAGAACTGCTCAATCATTATCCTCCACATCTCGTAGTCATTGAGTTTAAGCTTAGGAAGCTTAGCAGCTATGTTGGACTGACTGTTCTCCATCTCCATTGGACTTTGCAAAAGTGAGAAACTTCGGATCTTCTAAATCAAAGTATCAATGCAACTTGGCTCTTATACCACTTGATGGATCTTGAACACACACCTTGTGTTGGATTAATATTTGAGTGTATAGTTAATAACACGCGGAATTTACTATCAAGTACTTTAGAAGATATGTTTTAAGTGTTGTATATGGTTTGTATGTATGTATGACAGAATGAACAAAGAGTTTAAACAAACGGTTAGCTTCAATATTATTCAAGACAATAATACGAGTGATCTTTGCTTATCACTAGGGTTACAACCTTGAAGCTTTGCTAATGAATGCGTATATAAACCTAAACCTAGGACGTCCTTTTATAGGACACCAGGAGTCCTATACAAGATAAGTATTATACTAAACAAATAAGATATTCACTAAATCTTTTTTATACTTATCTACAAAACGTATACTTAACAGATACACTAAGCAGTGGTAATATATTGTGCTAGCAGTGGTAATACGTTTCCACTGTTAGTACAATTCTTCAGCAGTTGTCTTTGCTTAGCTTGTCAGTGGAAATGAGTTTCCACTGATGGTTTATTTCCCAACACTAAACATGTAAACGTTAAACCTTAGAATGATGTGATTCTCATTCATAGATCCACAAAGATACCTGAAACACTTGACTGATATATTTCATATTGATGCTGAGGAATATGAGTCACAGGAACATAGTGAACCTGTTAACCATAAAGTGGTTTGATTCTTGTGTCGAGCTCATAAGGACAATATTGTACACATACTTAATGTATGCCTTGTGACAAGATTATTAATCATACTCAAGCAATTGACTGTGATTGAATATTTTTTTTCTACGCACATTAAATATGTAAAGATGAATAATTGTCATACTTGTTTTCATTAGTATGAAATATGACAATGGAATATCAAAACTCTTTAACTTCTTGAATGATTAATATTGCGAGGACGGTGAGTAATCAAAGGAGTTTGTGAAGTCATATAATCTTTATGAAGTGTACAAAAGGCAAGAATCCAAGCTTGGATCATTGCAAGTATCTAGGAGCTGAAGCTTATGTTTAATTATTAAATCCATGTTTTGATTTTGAATTAAAACTAAGATAACTCATGAGTATTCCTAAAAGCTAGCTAGGGGGAGCATTATGTTTATTTTTTTATTAACTAGTATCTCTTGTACAACATTTGGGTAGTAACATGCTATCTAATCTAGATGTTAATCCTTAGCTTAGAATGAAACTTCACTTAAAAGATTTAAGAAATAAAACATACAACCTTGGAATATATGTTTATTGTTGTAAACATATACGGTAAATACGTCTAACACAACCGGACATACTATTTAGCAAGTCTCAATGGATACATATCTTTTGATAAGATAGAACATGAATGAAATTCTAAGTCTGACTAAAGGATTCATTATGTACATCATATTGTGTAGAGGAATAGTTGTATCATGCATAAGTGCAAGATGATTTGACAACATTGATATCTAATTGAAAATCATATTGGAATAAATATTCTAATAGAATATGTTTGGATTTGGAAATTTGTCCCTGAGCTTAGAGTCATTCCCAGTAATGAAGATTCTATGGATGTACAATGCGGAAATTGTTGCGCAGCTGTCATATTAAACAAACTTAGAGTTTATGAATACACTGATGCTAGTTTAATTGAGATGACACTCAATACTAGTTATGGTTGGATTTCATCTTTGATGACAACCATGTGGACTAGATGGGCTCGGCTGAGAGCATAGTTGCATTATACATTAATGAATAAAAATGCTTTACACTTTTAGAAGCTAGTAATAGATGTTTGTCTCTAATAGGTGTTTGTTGATGTCACTCACCTTATAGAATATATTGTGTCAATATCGAGATACTTGTATGCACACGTATAGATAATCATCATATATGTTCAAGAACTTCACTAATTGAATTCTTGAAATAAGCATTCTCAAATTTCCAAAAGTGTCACACCTCGCCAAGGTGGAAATGCGAGGCCTAACAAGAGAGGCATCGTCCTGAACACATTGATATATAAATAGAAATTTACTAAATGAAATCAAAATCAAAATCAAAAAGTAATGACGACACCTGACACAAGAGGGGACTTGTATCAAGGTTAATCGTACCATAACAATACATAGTCATAAAATATTAAGTCCAAAATGTCACAACAAAAACATCAAAAAATAATATTTAGAGCTTCAGGTATCTATGAGCAAAGCATTCAGAGCCAAAATCTAAAGCTGAAAGAGAAGTTGCAGGTGACCACACACTGCAGTATGCAGTGCTTAGAGACTATATTGGTGAATTGAAGTCTACAAACCCTAATACCACTATAAAGCTTACAATTGATAGGGATACTGATCCTGAGTTGTCTACAAGGGTGTTTAAAAGAGTATATGTTTGTTTAGGAGCGTTGAACGCTAGGTACAGGGTTTGCGAAAGATAATTGTTGGGGCTAGATGGTGCTTTCATGAAAGGCCCATTTCCATGCCAAGTGTAGGTTGCTATTGGACTTAATCCAAACAATGGAATTTACCCATTGGCTTATGCCTTGGTAGAAGGTGAAAGTAAGATTTCATGGGCTTGGTTCTTAATGTGCTTGGGTAATGACATAGATCTAAACCCTATTTCAAATTTCACATTTATCAGTGATAGACAAAAGGTTAGTAACATGATTCGCTAGTTGAATTCTTAAATACAACATAATATAAGTTATTATTTGCTTAGTGATTTGGTTTATGCAGGGACTCATTCCAACCATAAAATCTATGTTCCCAAATGCAAAACACAGATTTTGATTGAGGCACATTCATGAAAATATGAAGCAGTCTTGGAGTGGACAATTATATAAGGATGCTTTGCACATAATATTCTCTTCATGCAGTATTCCCTTGTACTCTAAAAGTGTAATGACTGGCTTGTCCCTAGCTCCAACTATTTTACCATTAAAGACCTCACAAATGTTGTTGAGCAATAAATTTGTAAATGCTCTACCTATAACACGTAAATATGAAAGCATTAAATGATATACATGTCTAACTATTGTACATTTTTTCAGTCAAATAATAACAAAAATAAATAAATAAATAAATAAAACCCAGAAAAATGAGATCTTGCCCAATGTTCAGCTGGTATCTTGTTCAACCATTCATGTACTTGAGGATTCAAAGTCTTCAAATGTTGCGTACATCTTTGAAATTCTCTAACAGTTGTAACAGATGCACATCTCCAGTAGGGAACTCAAAAAACGAACATCCTCGTCACATGACAATGCACACAACCCATCATCTAGACTACCCATTGGTCTTAAATAATGATAAAACAGATGCTCATTCTTACCTGTGTAGCCTAGTTGTGTAACCATCTTGTCTAGGTCAAACACTGAGAAAACTTCAGCATCTACCCTATCGAATATATCTTCATCACCACCAACGTATTGTCTATCAGGAAAACTCATGAATGACTCACCATGGTGTATTCGTATGCTGAATAAATGCCATGCATATTCTGCAATAAAAAGCTAGTTACTTTGTAAATCAACATATATTAACACAAGTTCATATCAAAGTATATCTCAAAGCAACATGATTTCAAGTCATTACCATATTCCTTTTCACACTCCATTTCCAACTGTTCAGTTGTAACCCTTGCTCCTTTTTTCCGCATCTTCCATGTTGGTAACGACATTGTTGACACAGATTTGTTTCACCTTTTACTCAAATTGCAAATTTAGGGACGAGACTTGAGAGTTTTGAGATGCAATGGGTGATGTGATTGGGCGGAAAAGTGGGAAGGAGTATGGGAACTATAAATGTCAGGTACAATTGGAAAGGGTTTGTGGTACAAAGTGGTGAAAAGACAAAAAATATCCAGCCATGCCACATCAGCTAATGAGCCAAGATAACGAGCGTTATCCATAACGGGGCTCCAGAGACCAAATGCGTACCGTTGGTGAACTTCAGGTACCCTGTTCGCCAGTAAACCAAAACAGGAGACTACACGGCAAAATGAGGTAAACTTTAGGGACTAACGTTCGTAAAAAAAAAAAAAAAAAAGTTTCAAATTTACTTTCTGATTAATCCACATCAAATACTATCTACTTTGACAATTAGCAGACCACTTTGATTATTTTAAGAGAGAGCCAGATATTTAATTATCTACTGTGACAATTAGCAGCCAACTGTTTAATTTCGAGAGCGAAAGGCTACAATAGTTCACATCAATCTTAATTATTAGTGAATTGATTTGCACACCAATTTTTTTTATTTATACACACCTATCAGTGCATTAGACAGTTGTACTGTATATACATCAAACGCTACCTGCTTGTACGTATTGGTGTGCAAATCAAATGCAAATCACTCCCCTAATTATTATAAAGAAAGAAATATTACGTCTTTTCATTTAATGACATTTGGGTTGGCAAGTTCCTGTCTATGATGTAAGATAGTGTTTTAATTTCAGAATAAAAAATGTGTGGGTTGTTTAAATAAACATATGCGACTATGTGAGTCATATCTTCTTTTATTTTTATTCTTGGCCTGTATAATGTTATGTCATTGATCAACGGATATAACAGCGATAGTTAAATTGCTCAAAAAAATATCCCAAGATCTTATGAAGTGTTGTGGTATTTAGCAAGGACGATGGATTCTACAAGAAGACCAGGAGATTTTAGGCTTCCAAAAAATTGAAGGCTCCAATTTCCTTTTATAACAAACAATATGTTAGCGTAAAATGGTCTGCTAGAACATTTAACTTTGTTTCAAAACAAAATTCAAAATTAGAACTAACGAAAGTTAGAAAGATAATTTGCAAGGTTGTCAGGATCATATGATCTTACAATCTCATGTATAAAAAGCAAGTGGGATCGTAGTAGAATCTCAATTCGAGGAGGATCGGTTTAGGTTCGTAGAAACATAAACGATATCTGCTAAAAGTCTATGGGTTCGTTTGGTAGGAAAAAATGAAATATCAAATGAATGGAATAAATGATGTAATGGAATGAATGACGCAATGTAATTATTCATTACCGTTTTTAATCATGTTTGATTTGTAAGATATGACGCAATGGAATCGATAAAAAAAGACTAAAATGGCCATTGGTCATAAGAAGTTTATTTAATGTGGTTAGTTAATTATGGACTTTTATGTAATTTTCATTCCATTACAAGATGTAATGAAAAAAAAAAAAAAAAAAAAAAAAAAAAAAAAAAAGGGACCCCTAACTCCTAAGGAATGAAAATGGTGTAATGAGTCATTCCTTGCAATGAATCATTACATTGTAAATGTGTAAACAAACAAGATTTTTTCATTCTATCGTAATAACCTTTTTCATTCCCATTTTGATTACAACATACCAAACGCTATGTATGTTTCTTATCTCAATTCGAGCAAGTTTGGTGTATGCTCGTAGGATCGCATGTAAGATCGTCGGATCGTAAAGGACCCGATCTTACTAAAAGCCATGTTTCGTAAAGGATAAGATCGTCGGACCATCAAGTGATGGCGTCATGTTGTAGCTTGTGACGCCATCACAAGTCCTTCTTGTGACGTCTTTGTCGTTTTCTTCATTTTTCCATCCAATCGAGCTCAAAACGCGTCCTTTTTTAGCAAATGCATCACAAGTACCTAAAAATAAAATAGAACGATTTAGGGCAATAAATGATCAATAAGCCACTGTCAACCAATTTGACCTCATATCTTTACAATATTAGTAGCTACCGCCTCCGTCTTTGCAATATTAAGGGGTAATTTACAGTTTTTATATAAGTTAGTTTATTATTAATCTCTCCGTCCTAAAATAAGTGCTCAGTTTTGACTTTTTAAAATATTTGTTTTTCAGCTTTGACCTTAAATATATTTTTTGTGTCATATAGTACTTGTAGCAAAATATATAAATATATTGAGTTTTAAGTGTATTTTCATTGATATAAGTTTTATTAATTATTATATAACACAAACACAAATATTTAAAGTCAAAGTTAAAAAAATAAAGACTTTAAAATGTTAAAACAAGACACTTATTTTGAGACAAAGTGAGTACTTATTTTTAACATCAGGGGTAATCTACAATTTTTATATAATTTAGTTTAATACTACTTATTTTCATTCAAACATAAAAAAATTGTTGTTATCTCTAAACTTATTTTATCATAAAAATAAAATTGAAAAATTTTCAACGGAAATTTTAGTTGCAGGATACCCGCCGCAGAAACGTGTAAGTACCCCGCTAATCTTATCTAATGTGTGTAGTATTGAGGTAAAAAGTTGAAAAATACAAAATTTATGAAAAGTTGTAGAATCATAACAATCTTTGAAATATTTTTTGAGCAGTTCTAAAACAGTAAAACTTTACAACAATTGGAATATACTTCTGTGATTTTGTCTATAGCCGACGAAAGATTTCACCACTATTTTGCCGCCACATACAACAAAATTTATGTATCTTTATAGCGTCTTAGACTTTTAGAGTTTAAAGCCGCCTATAAACACGGCCATCGCATTCAATAGATTTGGGACCATATATATATATTTGGTTTCTTGAAGATTAGCACAAAGGATTTTCAAGACGGTGATGGCTTCCTTGTTTAAATTAAGATATAATGTGTAACATTAAGTCAGATATCATGTTTACAAGTTTAAGTGCAAGTGAACAATTTGGTATATGTTCAAAACAAAAGAACCTTTGGTATAAAGAAAATTGCTTAATACAACTGCTATAAGAAATTAAATCATTCAAGCCCAATGAAAACATTTCTCTTAATCACAATTTTTATGTTTTGCCATCAACAAAACTCCTTTCAGAAATACAGTACAATTGTTATCAAAAATTATATAATTAACGGGTTATTTTCATTTTTAGTGTACAAAAAGTCGGGAAAGAAAATCCAGTCTAGTTAGTGGCCCCATTAAACAAGTCAAAGATGTTATAAGCCGGAAATCGTGGCCATTTTTCCATTTTGAATTAATTTCTTCTACATTAGCACATTTGATTAAAAAATGATGTTCAATAAAAGGGAACATATGATCAATTTCAAGTACCATCAAATTTAGCAATTTGTTTTGTGTTATACATAAGTTCCTATCTAAAAAATATTGCAAACATTTTAAACAATAAATTTAAAATTCATTACAAATAAAAACATTACAATACCAAATCAGATAAACATTAAAAACATTACGTAAATTATTGAAATAACATTAAAAAGATCACATAAATTCTTCATCGTTATTATCAATACCGTCTTCGTATTTATTCTCTTGATTGACTTGATGATTTCTACGATTTCTCCAAATGTGTTCGATCAAATCAGATTTTAAGTGTAGATGAGTTGATGTGTTCTGGATCTCTTGAGCAACTACTAAAGATTCTTTAAATGTTCTTAAGGGATCGTGTGGTTGGTGGCCCTCATTTCGAACCATGTATGACATATCGCCCGCTGCTTGTGTTGAATGATCAATTATGTAATATGATACATGTATATATAATATCTTGGAGATCCTTTTTATATAGCACTCGAGCTGGAAATTTAAGCATTTACCATTTCTTCTTCAACACACCAAAAGCCCGTTCCACATCTTTCCTTGCTGCTTCGTGCTTGCTCTTTTACAATATTCTTTTTTATCACCCGTGTGAGGATTTGAAATGGACTTAATAAGAACGGACCGTTGTGGATATATCTCGTCAGTAAGATAATATCCCCTTTTATATTGTACATCGTTAGCCTCGAATTCAAGGTCTGGTGCTCTACCAGTTTTGATATCACTGAAAATAGGGAAACGACGTAAAACGTTTACGTCGTTATTCATCCCGGAGACACCAAAGAATGCATGCCAAATCCATATCTTAGGAGGCGACCGCTTCCAATAAAATAAATGGATGTGGCCCATGATCACCCCTAGCATGTTGACCTCTCAAACCATTTGGGCAATTCTCCCATTCCCAACTTGTACAATCAATGCTTCCCATCATCCCAGGAAACCCATGCTTGTGCTCGTGATGAGCATATAATCTTTCAAGGTCATAATACGTGTGAATAGTTCTCAGCTCTTTCGGAATCGCCGACAGAATGTTCTTTCGTCGAACTACGAAGTATGCCGCCATTAAACGATTATGAGCACCCTCATGATCCCTAGGTATGTACCTTCGTGGAACTTTTGGCTGTGATACTTGATAAGCGTTCCAAGCAAACTCCGTAAACTCAATCAAAACTTCATCTTCGTCGGAAGACGAAGAACCAAACAATAACTCGTGAGACATGGTGAATATGGATGAGAAGTTGTTTGAAATGTTGTTTGAAATTGTGTATTTAGAAGTGTGTTTGATGTTTGTATTTATAGGATGTAAAGTGATAAAACTTAAAAAAAAAAGTTTTTTCATTTTTATTTTTTATTTAATTTTTATTTAGTAAATGTCAAACAAATAGTTTTTTGGAGTGTTGTGTTGTTTAAAGCCGGTTGGAAATGCAGCCGATAGTTGTATTCCACATGACTCGACCAATGTTCGACCGGAGTGGCACATTGGGGACAACCGATTTAGAAATTGGTCGAGTGGGTCGACCAATTGAAGTTTTCAGATGCGCGTTTAGCCTTAGTTTATGGTTTTTGGGAGTGGGTATTAGGCTTAGGATTTTATAGTGTTGATTGGTTGATGAGATTACTTTTAAAAATGGGTTTCATTCCCACTAAACTAAAACCCAACCTGCTATGTAGTATTTCTTTCTCTTTATTATGAGTCTCATTTTACCACTCACATTTTTTTTATATATTTTTCTAATATTTTATAATTCAAATTTAGATTTATTAAACTAAAATCTATTTTATGATATATTTTCTCTTTGTTACATTAAATATAAATCAAAATCCAAATGCTAATCCTAAACCTAACTACAAACCAAATGGGCCGTTAGGATAGCCAATTTGTTACGATCATATGAGACTGTTGTATGTGTTAAAAAAAGTAAAAAAAATAAAAAAATAAAAAAATGAGATTGTTGCAGGTTGAAAGGTCGTTGTAATTTTGAGCCTCGTTATAGTTTCAGAGTTATTTCGTCAAAGTATGAAAGTTGTAAGTCAAAATTATCATGTAGGAATCGGATGGTTGTAATTTCTAGAATTTTGCTAATAATTAATTATCAATATCACGATCGTCCCATGAATTTTGAAGGCCATTTACAGAGAAGTAGGGCCCTCAATTTGAACGATTTAACATATATGTGAAAATGCTAGTCAACATCCCAAAATGAATTACAAGCATTTTTTTTAAAGAACAATGGCAACACGTCAAAAGGTATATGCTCTAAAGTTGTCTCTTCTTCCTTCGATCCATTCCCTGTTTCCACCATTTTTGTTATAGTACTTCAAACAAATCGCTATTAAGTTATATTTAATAAAATTCAAATTTAAGACATTATAGAAAACTTTATCATCGATTATAAGCTAACCCAGTTAATATAACTCGGTGCCTAAAATTTTGGTGCCCTAAAAATTTGGAGGCTCTGAGTGGTCGAACATTTCGCACATGCTCAGATCCGGGACAGATCTATATATTTATGACTTTGAGAAAAAGAAAAGATTATCAAAAATGGCCCATGGCGATATTTATCGAGAGTGGAGTTATTTTAGGTGCTCATCTTGTAGGTTGGTATTCTAGTTTGGCTAGACACTTTCCATTTTGCACCTCATTGCAAATATCATTAGTAGAAAAAAAGTTAACGCTCAAAAAGCATATTGCTACGCAATTCAAAACTTGGCCATTGTAGACTTACAATATGTTTGGCGAAATCAGTTGTAGCTTGGGTTGGGGTTGGTGTTGGTGTTGGTGTTGGTGTTGGGGCTGGGGAGAGGCTGAAGCTAAAACTTATATTATAAGCTTAAAGTTGGAGTTTATATTTTTATAAAATTGTTTGATGAATTAGTTGAAGTTGAAGCTTGTAAATAAACTCAAGTATAAATACATCAAATTAAATTCACGTGCATTTCAAACTTTTGCATGTTGACCCATTATATTTGAAATGTATTTAAGTAATTTGACTAACTATAAGTCTTACTCATTTTTAAAAGCTCTTTTCAGTTTTGACCCCGGTAGATCTATTGGTCAAAAACTAAGTCTCGTTTTTTCTACAGACCTATTCAAAGCACGACTACAAGGAAGACGAATAATAATCAGGCCAAACCAAATGATACGAGTTTTAATATGGTTGGGGATAATAATAAGTCTGGTTCGAAACCTATGGTTGAGATGGCTAGCTCAAGTGGTTTGAAAATTGTGACTTCAAATCCGTTTGATGTTCTTAATATGGTTGAAAAGAATGTTGGTGTAGTATTGCATGCTCAACAAAATTAAATATTGCCGTTAATAGATCTACTGGGGTCGCACACAATAGCTCGAGATTGTAGCTTTATATATTTATCATGAATATATAAATAATCTAATTATACGAAATAGCATTGGACTAATTAATTTTTTTTGGAACAACGAATTTTATTAAAGAGCCTATCAAGACGCTAAAGCTCAAAAAGGAATAATTACAATAACATTGTCATAGGGCTTTTAAGCCAACCTAGCCAATCAATTTTTCTCCTAGCTCTAGCATTACACCAAACATAAGAATGGTACACAACAAGATCAAATAACGCCGCTTTTGATGGGAGTTCCGAAGAGAAGATCAACTTATTTCGAAAGCTCCAAATGATCCACCATAAAACGAACATCGTAACTTCCAAATATTCTTTCACCTCCTTCCTTAACCTCAAACCTTCTAGCCAGATTTCCCATCCATGATACAAATGAAAACACATATCCGGCAGCTCCCACCATCTAAAAAACCTGGAAATAATGGCATATGACATGAACAAGAAAATAACAAATGATCAGAAGTTTTGATCCCTTCACGACAAACCGGACATTCCATATTTGACACTTCCATCCCTCTCAAAGATAAATTAAATCTAGTCGGGAGCTTATTCAAAGCAACCCGCCAAGCAAAAATATTAGCTTTTATAGGAATTAGTTTTAACCATTTAGTAGGTGACCCGTCAAGAACACATATCCCATCATCTATGAATCTCCTAGCCGAAGAAACCGAGAATGCCCCTTCACTATTCAGATTCCAAGACCAACTATCTTGGTCATCTGCAAGCTTTAAAGCATTTAACTTGTTGGATAAATCTTCCAACTGTATACTTTCTGCTCCCCCCTTGGTAATCGTCTAAAAGCAAAAAGCATACCATTGCTAACTTTAACACCAACTGAAACCTCTTTGTTCCCCTCTAGAGCAAATAAACGCGGGTATTTAACTTTCAAAACACTGTCCCCCATCCAATTCTCTAACCAAAATAAAGTGTCATTTCCATTACTTACCTTCTTATGCATACACGAAAGTAAATCCACCCCTCTTCCTTTGAGTTGAGAGAGACCTCGAACATAATCAAGCCAAACTGAATACTTCCCCAAGGGAATATCCAGATCCAGGTTACCACAAGGACCATGGGTAGCCTTGATAACTGACACCCACAAAGCTATAGGAAGCGCCTTGAATCTCCATATCCATTTGAACAACAAAGACCGGTTCGTAGCGAAAAAACTAGACATCCTAAACGTCCAACTTCTTTACTATCAACAACCTTATCCCAACTAAACAAAGAACCCTTTCGACCACCAGGGACCAAACCTCTTAAAAAACTACTTCTAACTGATTCAAGACGTTTAAGCACACCAATAGGGAATTTGAAAATCGAAAAATAATACAAAGGAATAGAACTTAGCACTGCTTTAGTAAGGGCAAATCTACCACGAATAGAAAGTGTCTTCGCCTTCCATTTAGATAGTCTCGACATCACTTTATCAATAATCACATCCCAAGATTGGATTTGGTTCATTTTGTTGCCCACCATTACCCCTAGATATCTAAAAGGAGTTTTGGAGGCTTCACATCCAAACATGTTCGCGCCTCTAACAACCTCAACATGCGACACCCCTCCAACTCCCATAATACTACATTTTTGAATATTAATCTGAAGACCTGAAGCAAGATACAAACATTGCAAAATACTTACTAGATGGTGCAGATTCTCTTTTTTCCATTCCCCAATAAAAATCGCATCGTCAGCATAAAAGAGGTGAGATATATGTATCGACTCAAAGGAACCTACTTGGATTCCTTTAAAAAATCCTCCTTCCATGGCACGAACAAAAGAGATATGTAACGATTCCATAACCAACAAAAATAAGAAAGGGGAAAGCGGATCCCCTTGGCGTAAGCCTTTCTGGAAAGAAAATTCTTGAGTCGGACTTCCATTTACAAGAATAGAAGAAGTAGAAGAGACAAGACACCCTTTAATCCAACCCCTCCAAGTATCACCAAAACCAAACCGAGATAGGATCAAATCAAGAAAGTGCCACCGCACCGAATCATAAGCTTTTTGAAAATCAACTTTAAAAATCATAGTCTTCCTCTTTTTCTGATCACACCAATCTATCACCTCACTAAGAATCATGGGACCGTCAAGAATTTGACGACCACGAATAAAGGCAGATTGTTCTTTATTAACCAAGCTATCAATGACCAAACTTAATCTATTCGCAAGGACCTTACCCAAAATCTTATATTGACATCCTGTAAGACTGATGGGATGAAAATCCTTCACGAATTTGGCATCATCAACTTTAGGAATCAAGGCTATAAAGGATGTATTGCATCCTTTAGGAAACGAACCTGACCGAAAAAAACATCTCACTGCCCGAAACACGTCACCACCAATCACATCCTAAAACTTCTTTATAAACTTAAAAGTGAAACCATTTGGCCCCGGAGATTTGTCACTACCACAATCCCACACTGTTGTTTTTATCTCCACATCAGTGACATCTTCTTCAACGTAACCTGTTGATGTTGGTTTAGATAAACAGGAAACGCCTCATCATTAAGAAAACGAATCATATAGCACGAATCACTAGAAAATCTATTGGCAAAGTGTTGGAAAAATTCTTGCTTGACCTTAGAAGGATCCATAATCCACTCTCCATCAACCAAAATACCTCTAATAGCCATTTGGTGTCTTTTTTTTGTTAATAATACCATGGAAATACTTTAAATTTTCGTCGCCGTCTTTAGCCCATTTCACCTTAGCCTTTTGAACCAAATCTTTTTCCCTCAAAGAATCCAAATCTCGCAATTCCTTCCAGAAATCCCTTCTAGAATTCAGCAAATCTTCTTGAGCACCCTTCTGATCAATTAGTTTATCAATAGATTTGATGAGGCGAAAAATGAACCATTTTTAAGGGGGTCATTTAAGCCCGGATTTGAATTTATTTGATCAAATATTACCCTAAATCGTTCCTTTTGTGATTTTAGGAACTTTTGGAGTGAATTCTGGAAAAGGAATCATTTTGACGTTTTTGGAGCATAAAAGTGAAGAAAACGGCAAAGTCTTAATTTTCCTTGCAGGGAACAGTACCTGACGGCGTCAAGAGTCTTCATATGACGGCGTCAAGAGTTAGAAATGGTGAAAGTCGAGAGAAAACATGACGGCGTCACATGCGGCCGTCAAGGTTCAAGATATGGTGACGGCCCAGAGTTATATTACATATGACGGCGTCAAATTTGGATCTAGGCAATCCGATCTCATTATGGGCGGCGAGTTGACGGCGTCTGACATTTCTTCTTGACGCCGTCACCTTGTATAATCTATATATAGTTTTGCAATTTTCATTCATTAGAGTGTAACTTTTAGAGGGATAACTTTGGAAAAACCCTAGCACGAATTTTACTGCTCTTTCAAGTGTTTTTACCCTTTGAAACCTTTCATGTTCAATTGAGATAAGTATCCTTTCAATTCATTCAATATGTCTATGTGTTGTTTGAATATATCTTACGCTTGTCTTGAATTTAACATGCTAGGCTAGATCTCTTGTGTGTTTGCTTAGATGTAGTGAAACCTAGATGTTGATTATGGGTTGATTGTTTGTTTATAGTTGTTACGGATGAATGATTTCGATGTTAGCCTTAAGAAAACTGGCAGACTTCCATAAGGTAACATGCTTGAACGTCTTAAGAAACATGAATCAATGCGTACTAGGTTATTATGGTTGTATTTAATGCATGAGCGAATTCTAATGATCCCATGTTAGGAGCTTCTTGCAGGCTCGACATAGGAGTGAAGTAGTAGCTTATAGAGTTGGGGAAGTACGTACGCCACCCCACGAATGGTATTAAGGAATATAACCCGTCATCCACGCAATTATAACAAACTATCAACATGTAAAAGATATCTTGGGAGTAATAAAACCTAAGTAAACACAATTTTCCCCATTACTGTTCACACCATACTAGTTTAATTAGATTTATTTTCATTTTTGTTATTTTATTTTGATAGCATCTTTAGTTATTGGGTTAGTTGATTAGCAACTAATTCCGCCCACTCTTCTAAAAACCGGGATTTTTAATTGCTTTTATAAAAATATAAAAATACAAAAAGAATCATCCCTCACTTCTAGACCTAGTTTTTAGGCTTTCTAATGCTAGCGACACTATTCCTGAGTTGAACGATTAATCCCCCGGTACTTGTCACTATACTATACTACACGATCAGGTACACTGCCTGGTGGGGGTTGTAAGCTTCTCGAGATCCCTCGAGAGGTAAAGCCTGGTGCAATTCTCACGCATCAAGATTGCAAGTTCTCATGAATTACTTTCCTCTTGTCATTGGCTTTAACTCTATATTGATGTACCAAAATCTTTATCTTCTTTTTCAACATTTGGAATTTCTTCTTCAAATATGACATCTCATTAAGGTCCACAACCACATCCTTATGCCAAGATTCCTTCACCACCTGATCAAAACCTTCAATAGAAAACCATCAATGAAATGTCTTAAAAGGGATAGGCCCATAATCAACATCACATTCTCTAAGGAAAATTGACCTATGATCTGATAGATGTGTTGCTAGAATAAGGCCCGAAAAGGCTTGAAATTGGCATAAGAGACCATCCGATACAAGAAATCTATCCAGCTTACTCATCTTCGAAGAATCTCTAACAGCCCACGTAAAAGTAAAACCACCAAGAGGAATATCTCTCAAATTAGAAGACTCAATAAACGAGTTAATCAACATTGCCCCTTGCTTATTAAAAATAGAACCATGTATTTCTAAACGATATCGAACCTCATTAAAATATCCCATAATAGTTACCTCTCCTTGCCATCTGACTAACACCCCAGGCAAATAATTCCAAAGCATTCTTTTTTCTGATAACTCTTGAGGAGCATAAACACCGATCATTAGAAGATTAGTACCTGTCGCCTTCCAAACTCCCTCAACTAACACAAAATAATCTAAAACATAAACATTTGTTTTAGTAAGAAAAGAACGATCCCAAACACATAGAATCCCACTCGAGTTATCTGCTGAAGAGCTATAACGATAGTCAAAATCCATGTTACCCCAAACAGAACGGACAACCATATCATTCATCTCCTCCATTTTAGTTTCCTGTAAAGAAAGAAAACTGATTTTATTTTTACAACAAAGCTCCTTAACCCAGTCTTTTTTCGCTATTGGTCCAAGACCTTGAATATTCAATGATAAGACGTTCATTGATAACATGTTCCATCTCCTTGCCGTGAAATTAACTTCTCAATATCATTAACACACCCATCCATAGAGAATCCCATAGCTTATCCAATCTCTACAAACTAGTCAAATTGGTTGGACTAATTAATTAAGACTAGATTGGGCTTAAGGGGCGAAATCCCCTTATGGGAGCAACTAGGCGGGCGGTCACCTAAGAGGTGGGTCGGGCCGGGCTTTGATCTTTGACTTGTATAAAAAGAAAGAGATACTATAAGATAATGTAAAATCTTTTAAAACTAAGTAATCATTCCTTTATTTAATTAGGTAATTATCTTGTTTTTTAATTTGCTTATTATCTTGTTAGCATTATAATAGAAGAGGCAATTATTAAGTCAAAAAAGTTTTTACAAACCCTTCTATCCCTCCCCATTTGCTCTCGTCAGCTATATACCAACCAAGATGCACGAACAGTTTTGTTAGTGTGTTTCTAAGATGCTGCTGTCTGGATGAACAGCTAGCACGCTGCTGCAATCACTGGAGGGCTAGTATGCTAAACCATAAGGAATCTTGCATTAGGTTCTTTGATATGTGTTGATCTCCCACTGTAAACAAACAGGTACAGAAGTGTTGTGTTTTTATTTTATTGGTTATAAATTGTATCTAGACCACTGGCTCTTGGAAAATCGTTGTAGGGCTGCCAAGAGAGGCTATGTGTCCGGATTTGCTGGCGGCGGGAGTGGTGCGGGGTGATGGGGTACATGACATATTGTGACTGAAAAATGACCGAAATAAAGAACGCTAAGAGAAATAGTGTAATATAATAAGACAAAGCATGGCAAAAACAAATGCATACGTAGTAACTAATAGTGGAAGTATAAATGTCTACAGTAAGTAATGCACATGCGCTATAGTATGCTTTTTAGGAATTTAAGTGGAAAGTTGCTTTAAGAAAAATACAAGGGTAACTAATCACAGCTTCACATGATCCTTCCCAAATTAGACATAGTTGATCAGGCTATGTATAATTGAGGATAAATGATGCAATGCATGGTTTAGTCAAACTAGTATCATGTTCAATGTTTTATAAAAATATTATTTTGGTTATAGTAGAGGTTTTTGTTTGGAAAACTGGTATTCTCTATAACCTTAGCTCTGATAAAAAATTTGTTACACCCCGCTAAAGCGGAAACACGAGGTGCAACAACGCAAGGCACAACACATAAGATATAGGTAAAACCATACATGAATTGATAAAAAAATATTACATGATTATAATAGTTTGAAATACATAAGTTCCCAAAAGAAAAGTCATAATAAAGTTTAAACATAAGTTTCAACGATAAAGCAATTGTTTTTAAGACAACAACATTTAAAGAAATGTCCGTGTAATGCATTTATAAAAATATACACTTACTAACGATTACCTGAAAAGCATGATAAAAACGGATCAACTATGACAATAGTTGGTGAGTTCATAAGATTAAGTATGCCAAGTAGTTCAAAACAATGAGAAATCAATTGGTTGTATAAGTTGCAAAATGGTCTGCTATGTATACACAAATGTTTACGCAATAAGGTCACTGCTTAACCGCTTTAGCCGCGAGACTTTTTCCCCCTAATGTCACGTGCTCTAACACTAACACGGATTGGTGATACTATGCACTCCCGTTGAAGTGGGAGTGTGGAGATGGCTCTACCCCTAAATAGCGGTATCTATAAATATCTATGGCTCATAAATGAGTTAAAAAGTAGTGTAGTTGAAACGGGGTCTTAATGATAGAACTCAAGCATCAAACAAGCATACATACCATTTGCATAAGTTGTGAAACAAAATTTCAATCAGCTCAAAAAGCTCGTATAAGTATAACTAATTCAGTTTAAGTAATCGTGTCATGCTTTTCACCCCAAAACAAGTAAAGAGTAAAACGAGATTGTGAAAACTCACCTTAACAAATAAGAGCGTGAATGTAAGAGCAGTACAACAATAATCACTAGGGCAACCCTCGAACATATACCTTCCTAAATGCCACCAAAAGTAAGTAAACTACTTATTAATAACTAAATGACATGCTCGGACAAAAAGAATGTCAACTAGTTAGGTCACCTATTTAGACTCGTAAAAATGCGTTACTTTAACAAAAAAACATAAATCTGTCCAGAACTTATGGTAAATTTGAGTGATCATTTCACCAAGAATAAATATGCTACTGACCAAATCACTTACATACCTAAAAATATCATGTCTTAAGAATACTCAGGAATTTTTGGTTAATTTTTCAATAAGTATAAGTCCATCAAAAAGAATTTACAAGCCAAACTACCACTGAAATCAAAACTGTTTGCACTTGATTTTTGTCAACTTTTTGGTTGTATTATACCTTGAGTCTTTTAGCAAGACCATCTTTATTTGAAAGATAATACATAAAATAATGTTCCAGTAGTGGAACCAATGATTTTTACCAAATTTTGAGGAAGATATGGTCATGCAAAGGTTGGCTAAACAAATTTGCCAAAATAGGTCAGTTTTACAACAAGTCTTGTGACGACTTTTTCGGGGTTAAAATCCTTGAGTCATGAAGAAAGACTACTTGAACTTTAAAGCTAACACATACAATGAAATCCCAGAAATGGAACCAATCATTTTTACCACTTAATGGGAAAGATATGACCAATCAAAGTGAGGCTATGAAACCTATTCATACCTGACAGTTTAACACCTTAACTTCTAACCAATGTTTGAAGGCTCAAATCCTCATAAATTTCTCCATGAAATCACATGGGTTTTAAAGATAAAATGTAAAACTAACTTCCAAAATAAAAACAATGAATTTTAATAAAAAAAAAATGAGAAAGTTATGACCTTGCAAAGTCTAGTCAAGAAATCTTTCTAAAAATGGCAGATTTACACATTGGCTTGTAACCACAGTTTTGACGACCAAAACTTCATATTTTTCAACAAGACCATTTAGTTTTGAAAGAAAACTCAAAAAAAAAAAAAAAAAAAAAAAAAAGATCTCAATATAAAGAACAAGATTCGTGGTTGAGTAATGAGTGAGATATTGTCTTCCAAAATCAACCATATCTTCATGACAACAAACTGTCCCAAAAATCTTACTCTTTCACAAGCATTTTTTTTATGCCAGTCACCACAAATGACAAAAACAAAGACCTTAAATGATACGTGGGAATCGCAACAGGCTTTACCTCTCGAGGGATCTCGAGAAGCTTACAACCCCCATCAGGCAGTGTACCTGATCGTTGTAGTATAGTATAGTGACAAGTACCGGGGGATTGATCGTTCAGCTTAGGAATAGTGTCGCTAGGATTAGAAAGCCTAAATACTAGTTCTAAAGGTGAGGGATGATTATTTTTGTATTTTTATATTTTTTAGAAAGCAATTAAAAATCTCGGGTTTTGAAGGATTTGGGCGGAATTAGTTGCTAATCAACTAACCCAATACTAAGATGTAATCAAAATAAAATATTAAAAATGAAAATAAACTGAATTATACTAAAGTTGTGAGCAGTAATTAGAGAAAATGTGTTTACTTAGATTTCATTACTCCCTAGACATCTTTTACACGTTAATTACTTGTTATAATTGTATGGATGACGGATCGTATTCCTTAATACCATTCATGGGGTGGCACACTTAACTCCCCAATTCTATGAGCTCTTATCTCCTCCTACACCATGCCCAGCACAACTATAGGGATTGTAAACAGTGGCTCATGCATTAAATACAACCAATAAAGACCTAGTACGCGTCGGTTCATGTTTCTTAAGACGTTCAAGCATGTTACCAATTGGAGATCTGCCAGTTTTCTTAAGCCTAACATATAAATCATTCATCCAAGACAAGAATAAACAAGTAATCAACACACAATCAACATCTAGGTTTTATTAGATCTAAGCAAACACAAGATAGATCTAGCCTAGCATGATGGAATTAAGACAAGAACAAGATATAGACAACCAACACATAGACATATTGATTGAATTAAAGGAACACTTATCTTGATTACACATGCAAGGTATCAAGGGGTTGAAACCCTTGAAAAACCTGTAAAGTTACACCAAAATCGTACTTAGGGTTTCTCCCAAAACTTCTCTCTCTTAAATGTGAAAAATTAGAAAACTATATATAGAAAAAGGGGGCTGACGGCGTCAAGACAAATCTTGTGACACCGTCACCTCGCCGCCAAAACTATTCTCTGACTGCCTTGATCTACATTTGATGCCGTCAAGACTTAATCATTTCCAGGCCGTCATGACTTTTACTCTTGACGCCCTACCTTCATGACGTCGTCAAATCTCTTCTGGACCGTCATGGAATTTTGCTCTTGACGCCGTCAGGAAATTACTCTTGACGTCGTCACCTACTGTTCCCAGCATGGAAAATTAAGACTTTGGCGTTTTCTTCACTTTTATGCTCCAAAAACGTCCGAATTGCTTCCTTTTCCAGATTTCACTCCCAAAGTACCTAAAATCACAAAAGGAACGATTTAGGGCAATATTTGATCAAATAAATTCGAATTCGGGCTTAAATGACCCCCTAAAAATGGACCATTTTTTGCCTCATCATATACCCTTACACTTGAGATTTGCTTGTCTTCAAGCAAATGCGCTTTTATTCTACTCAAAAGACAAGTTAGGGGTCATTTAACACTAATATAAAAGTAATTACAACAAATAATCGTTCCACTAAAGACCAATAGACAAGCACGGAGGTCATACACTAGCACCTCACAAATAGTGTTTAGATACTCACATCTCTCGGGTGTAATAAAGTGTAAATTACAAAATGGAAACGGAAGATATCTCTCACTACCTGTCATAGCAAAATAGATTACCATAGGCTTGGGAAAGGATCAAACCTCCACCACATGGCGTAAGCACCTAGGATAAACTATCAAAGAGGTATTTTAAAGGGTTGTAACGTTAGGTGTAGGGATATGAAATACACGGTTTTGTTGGATAAAGGAAGTTTTACTGGTGGCGAGTTAACAATCTTGGTTAATTACATGTACAATGTGGTGTTGCTAAGCCAAGACTAGACTTGACTTAAGCTAATAAATGAAAAATAACAAAAACACAAAATGAACATAGAATGAAATGGGATGGTAGTCCGTATGTTTTTTCTTTTTTTTTTCTTTATCTATTTTTTATTTTTTATTTTTTTTTGTGTGCATACACTCTTACCCTACCATCCAAAATAATACATCATAGGGGATGAGAATTCCCCTTACACTTGAATTTTTATATACTTTACAATTAACTAATCTAATGACTCGAATTAAGAAAATCAAAACACTTGGAGCACTTTTAAGATTAACGTACATATGGGGGTAATATATGATGTTCTTCCCCATTACTCCATAAAATAAGTACTTACCCATGAGTCCCAATCGTCCCAAAACAATATGTACAAGGATATGACTCGACTTAGCAACCATGTAATCAATTAGAAAGTTAACTTAGGGTTTAACAAATAACAATAATGCACTAAAAATGAGCGCATACACAGAAGGCTAAGGCGATTTGGTTGTACATTTAAGTGGGGTGTAACAAATTCTTCCTTTAAGTAAGATGCTTAAAGTTAGAAACGAAAAGATAGGCTCGGAGGGGTGTACTAGGGGTTTCGTGTACTAAAAATAAGTACAACGCTAAGGGTGTGGAAAAAATTAGTTGACTTAACTAGCCAAGTAATATGACTTAAATGGTCAAGTAATTATAATATGGGTTTAACACAAGGGTGATCCTAATGCCTCTTATCATGTAGTAAATCCTACTACACGAATGTAGTCTCACTAGCGGTCTCGGGATGCATCACTAACGCAAGTTCTAGAATCTAAATGCTACCGGTACACTCATAAGCACTAATAGTAAATGCTTTTCCTATCAAATCTAAAGGCGAACCTCACATATTTGGGTGGAAAATTTTTCTGAATATACGGTTATGTGCTAGTCATACAATCTCCTATCCATGAGACGCTTGCTATGGCTAAAGTTTCACTCCTAAATGTTGTAAAAAATTTTAAATTTGGCGCTAAAATTGCACTAACAATTATTTCTCATAGTTTTATTACACATCTACCATTAAACAAAACAAACTCAAGCAAAAGTGCATATGTAAGGTATCATCTTTTTACCCTCCCCTTACACTTAAGATGAACATTGTCCCCAATGTTCAAGTAAAGAATGTAAAAGTGAAAAAGTAAAGAGAATGAAATCAAATACTCCCCTGATTCGCTCGGTATGGATAATAAGGTGGCCAGGTTAAATCTTCCTCCAAGAAAATGAACAATCAAAGCTTCCCTTCCAGAATATAAATCATCTTCTTGTCATACATAACCTGTAAAACCTGACAAAATAGACAAGACAACCTCGCGTAAAATCGGCGGCATCCTACATAAGTTACTAAATCCTAGAAAACAAAATAAGATATAATGCTTGTGGAATGAAGTTTGCAGATCTCCTGGAGATTATAAAACTTAATAATTCACAAAAACCATAAGACTCCGTTAGAAAAACAAAACCGGTAAAATTTCCAGATTTTTACACCTGAAGCCGTCAAGAGTAAACTCCTGACGCCGTCAGAATTGACCTGCAGAAATTCTTATGTTAAGTTTCCGGAAAATTTCTGGAAAAACTTGGTCCTACTTCCTGGAAAATCCTGCAAAACTTCATCATGACTCAATACAAGCATTTGATTCTAACAAATACGAATATACATGTTCAATTAATATTGTGGAGAATCATGATCGGTTTGTTTCTTGAAAACATATTTGGGGTTTCCCCTTACACTTATCTTTTACAAAAATTCTTTTAGGTGGAGTTAAGACTAGGCCAAAACAACAAAGTAAAGTATTTCCACTTTTTAGTTTAGAAACATGATCAACCAACAATAAAAATTAAGCATGCATACGGAAGCAAATAACAAACAAACAAATAAAATCACACAAAACATGGGTTGCCTCCCAAGAAGCGCTTTTCTTTATTTACGAGTCTTGTAGCTAGACTCAAGGTCATGGGTTACTACGTGATCTCATCATTTGAAATGATATACCCCATATAGTTGCGATCATTATTGTTCTGGTGGTAGTGCCACAATCTGTCGATACTCGCAATCACCATCCCACCTAATTTGCTTCTCAAGTAAGCTACCCCATCTTTGCTTACACCTTCGATTGTGAATGGCCCATACCACCAAGGACTTGGTTTATCGGGTGGTATTGTTGTTTCCAAGTGCCTCAAGAGTACCAAGTTCCCTTCCTCAAATGGTATATGATTTTCTGCGGGTCGAGTATGTTCGAGTTAGACCTGAACCTTATTGTTTTTTCTTCTTTCATTTTTGGCTTTCTTATAGCTTTTGATTCTTGCCTCCCATGCAAGAATTTTATTCTGAACACGAATGGGTGTCGTGCCAATGTTGTTTTTGATCTTTCTCCAACTCAAATTCTCATGCTCACTTCGCGGGGTCATGGGGAAGCTAATCTTTCTTTTTCCAGATTTAAGCTCAATCTTCCTACCTTCATACTTAATGACAGCCCTAGCGGTGGCGAGGAATGGTGCCCCAAGGATTATTGGCATGCATCCGTCTCCTTTATCAACGATGATCATAAAATCAACGGGGTACATGAATCCTGCGACATTAACTAATACATCTTCAGCGATTCCTAGGGGGTATACGTACGAGTGTCCAACAAGAGATAACCTAACACGAGTAGGCGCTGGCATTTTTGATGTTAGTTGGATGTAAATGGTTAGGGGCATAAGATTTACTTCCGATCCTTGGTCGGCGAAAGCACTAAGATGTTTCAAGTCCCCGATGCTCGTTGGTATCTCAAAGTTCCCACATGCTACCTGCTTAATAGCCACTTTTTGCACCAATAGCTTCTCGAATACTGATCCTCCAGGAAGCGTATCATACTCATCTTTCACTTCTTCCTCTTTCTCAGAAACCTGTCTGGAAGGTTGGTTACGCCCATCACCCTTAATCCAATTTGTTATGGTGTTTTTATTTACATCATGTTTTAGGTAGTAGCTTGATTCGTGAAAATCAAGTTATAGTATAGTATAGATAGTAAGCTCAAAGAAATCCGCAAAGAAATACGGATAATCCGAGGTCGTATTCCGTGTGAAGGGTGAATGGAATTTCGAATTTCCGATTCGGAAAACGCGTCGTGAAAAGTGGTAAAAAGAGATGTGAATGAGATTATACTAATGAAATAGTAAATGAAGCACAAATAATCAATTAAGCACGTAATTCAACTAAACAAAACAAAAACGTAACGTAGAATCGAAAACCGTAAATTAAAACGTGAAATAAACGTCAACGCGCAAAATAAAACGCGACTTTTAAACTACGCGACTCCTACGGACTTGAAAATAATTTCTAAAAATCAAAAACGATAAAAGAAAATTTTGAGAAAAAGAAAAATATTTTTTTGACTTTTTATTAATTTTTTATGAATTAAAAACTAATTATCTAATTTAAAAATTAAAAGAAAATGAAAATAAAGTGAGAAAAATGCAAAATAAATTTCTAAAATTCTAAAATAACTAAAAACTATTTTCTAATATTTTTTTTTGGATTTTTCTGGGGTTTTTCTGATTTTTTTGTATTTTTTAGTAATTAAAAAGTAATTAAAAATGATTATAATTGAAAATTAAATAAGAAAAATAGCAAATGAACTTGGAAAAATCTGAAAATTTCAGGAAAATTCTAAAATACTAAAATAAGCTTGAGAAAAAATTTTGAAAGAAAAATAAGCTAGAAAAGTGCTGAAAAGCTTGAAAACAGCTGATTTGGAGTGCTTATTTATAAGCACTCCTGACCAAAATGTCCCTAAACTTTACACAGATGATATTTGAACTTATTTAAGCTTATTGGAACAGTTGAGAATCAATTTGAAGCACAGAAACACAGATATGAGCACAAATAGCTCAAATAAGCAAAGTGTGATAAGCTATAAGCTGAAACAGTGAAGGTAATGACCAAAAATCAATGCACACAGCAACTTAAGGTACAAATAAGCTCAAATGACCAATAATATCACACTTATAACCAACACAATCAAATAGCAGCCCTATTGAATATTCAGGTTACTAGTCTCATCCTCCCAACTTGATAAGCTGTATAAGCAGTGTAAATAAGTTGATAAGTGGCAACTTTTGGGTGTTATCTAACCACTAGCAACCAGTAATCACAAAACTACTCAGAAATGGGACTTCCAATCACCTTAATACCTACAAATCAACCTAGGATTGTGGGTTCACACTGAGTGCACAGGGCATTAGCAAGCTGAAACAGTCAACTTAAGTGAGCTTATTTGATGAGCAAATAAGCTCCAATTCACAAAATTCCTTTTGAAACTAGTAAACCTACTACCAAATTTCACAAAGTAGCTTTTGAAAGATATTTTAAACCAATTATGAGGACTGTGCACTTGTTTGAAGTTGTGACCAAAACAGATGACAAAAACCTTTGTTGACTTTTATTATGAACACAAATGTTGACTAAATTGAACTTTGATGCTACTTATCTAACCACTGAGATTGTATTTAGCTAATATGCTATTGCTAAAAGCTACAGCTACTCATTTACTACTAATCTTATAAGCTAATTTAACCTAAAACCTCTAATCACTTAACTGTTTTTGAATTTACCTAATGTTTTGACTTTTAAACTAATGAACTGTTGTTTTTATGCTACTACTACTACTACTCTACCTATAGTGATAGATGAGGACCAAAAGAAACCTCTAATACTTACTTATCAATAGCAAACTAAACCTAGCCAAACACCCCTTAACTTCTGTCTACAACTACAAAGTACCACAGATGTGTGCAAACTAGATCCAAACCTATACTATTGAACTAACAATGATCAATGAACTATGAAATAAGTCCAAAAACACAGATCTCAGATGCAAGTTCTACTCAGAATATAGATCCACAAGATATGACAGATATGAAACTAATATGAGTCTCAAACAACAGCTTATTACTCAAATAGCAAAACAGATAAACAACTACTATCAATATCAAATGTAATAACACAAACTCAAGTAATATCAACCAATTATAACAACTAACACAGATCTATGCTACTATAAGCCAACAGATGAGACAGTACATGAAATGGAATGGTACTTACAACTCCAATACCCCCTCAGCTCAAACAGAGGGGGTTTCACTGAGCTAGCCTGTCTTTAAGACAGGCCTTGGGACTCCTTAAGGCTGCCTTTCACCACCAAATAAGCTGAGCTTATTGAGAATAAGCTGATGTTGACTTTTTATTGACTTTTAGTATTTGAGTGTTTGGTGCCAATTTAAGCTTCACAAAAGCTATAAGTAGCTTAGATGAAGCTGTATAAACAATAAGAAAGCTTATTGAAGCTTTAGATAATAAGACTTACTGATTTTTTTTTTATTATTTTCTGTTTTTTATTTTTTTTTATTTTTTCTTTTTATGCAAACTTGAAATAACAAATAAGTAATAACTAAAAAGTAGAACTGAATTGAAAAGACAATAAGTAAATGATAACAATAAGCAGAGAACAATAAGTAAATAAGCAATAAGCTGAAAATTAAGAAATAAGACAAACTGAATTTAAATTTTATTAATAAAAATGATTCAATACAGAATAGCAATTGACAGCATAACAATATATTGAAAAAGGCACACCTACAACAATGAAATAAGGGGGGTATTTATAAGTGAGGTGAGGTATGAGCTAGGGTTGAGTCCTCTGTGTCCACATCATCAATCCGTGTGAGGATTGTGCTTGTTTGGTCCCCTCCTGAGCCGTTTGATTTGGTTCTAGATGCTTCCCACGATTTCTGACCCTTGATTGATTGATGTGACATAAGTGAATCCTCCGTGTGAGAGCTGATTGGGCCACGTATCATTCCCTGACCATACTGACTTGTCAGACCTTCTAGAACACCCCAATCATTGGGTAATTATTAAGGGTACGAGGTAATTTGGGAGGGGTAAGGGTGAATAGTAATTTAGGGTTCATCCTGGTAAAATTAGGGGGCGGGTTTTTTTGAAAGTTATTAAATGTTGGAGTTGGGTCGGGTTTAAGTGGTAGGCCGGGTCTAGGTTATTATTGGTAGTGGGCTGGGTAGGATTAGGTGTTGGGCTAGGTAAGGTTGGTTTTGGGTTGTTTGATGTGGATCCGGTTTAGGACTATAGTTTAGTACTAGTATTTTCACAAGGATCAAAAGTGTACAAACTCCAAGTTAAGGGACTGAATTTGATATTTTTCCAAAGTTATTTCCCAAGGGTATTTATTGACAACCTTCAAATCATGGAGGACCAATGTAGCTGTTTCTTTGAATATTTCTTTGAAGGACCATTGTTGCCAAATACTGAAACTGCGGGACTAAAACTGCCAATTCTTCAAACTTTTGCCCAGGGACCAAATATGTAACAAGATGAATCTCTGAGGACTTCTAATCACATTTTGAGCTTTTCTTTGTCATTTTGCTTCCCCGGCTCCGGCTTTTGACCTTTTTCCATTCTCGTGCTCGTTTTTGTCGGTTTTGGCTTTGTTTTCGTTCATTTTTCACATATCCGTACCTGCACATACACAAATACAAAAACATACATTCTCTTGGCATTTTTGGTTAGTATTTGGTGTATTTGGTCTGATTTTGGGTCTAAAAAGTATGTGTGAATAAGCACACATCAAAATCCCCCAGACTAAGGTATTGCCGTGCCCTCACGCAATGTCATCACCTCACGCTTAAAAGATAAATAATTTTCAAAGCCTCTCTTTACTGACGTTGTAAAGTAGCAATGATGTTCAAAAGAGATAGTAAAATCATTTATTCTCAAAAACGCCCCGTTTTCCGATTTTCATGAATAACAACTACTACTACTCTTTTTGTGCTTTTTCATTTTTATATAGGTGACGGTTTGCTTTGACTTTCATTATCAATTCTTATCTGTCGATAACTTTCAGGGTCTACGAGTAGAAACACTTCTCACAGAGAAGAGACCATACGGATAAAAATCGTCATCCTTGATTTTTCACAAGCTCCCAAACTAAGCGTAAAATCGAAATCATTGTTTATCAGAAGTTAGATGCTAACACTGCCCACAAAAGTTACTTGTGTATTACCTCTTGTCCCCAGGTCCTAAGTTTTGTATCTAAAGATTTTAATTTGTGAGAAATGAATTGCTTCATATTTTCTCGTTTCGATATTTGTTAGTCCGATAAGAGCACAAATTTTGAACGCTAAGTAGTTTCCAAACTTTCCCTCGAAAATCCCTGCATACAGAAATCGGGTCCACATGAAGGTCTCTGATTTAACACGATTTGTGGAGGCTCCCTTTTTATTTACGACCGAGACATACCATGTTTGATACCCGAAACGGAAGCTTTTTATTAGGGAAACCCCCGGAGTCGAAGCTTGGCATTTTTGGTTAGTATTTGGTGTATTTGGTCTGATTTTGGGTCTAAAAAGTATGTGTGAATAAGCACACATCAAAATCCCCCAGACTAAAGTGAAACATTGTCCTCAATGTTTTAAGGGTACGGGTAATCCTACGTAAAATCTAAGGCCGTTTATTAAGTATGCCAAGAGATAAACGTTAGTCGATAAGATTTTGGATATGGTGAATTTCCAATAGAGCAGCGAAGGATGAGACTCGAGTGGAGAGAACGACAAACCACGAGCACGAGAGTCCTCAAACTTCGGGGAAATTCCTGAACATTCATAAACAACAACAACGAAAACACGAGTTTGGAAAGGGTCGCCCCCCTCACGTCACGTTATTAAAGAAAATAGAAATAAAGAAAATGAAAATGGATAAGCATGGGGTGCCTCCCACGAAGCGCTTGTTTTTGTTCACCGAGTCACATGAGCTTGACTCGATCCCCGAATTTAATCGTCCTTGGGGAGAGCAAATGGAAAATAATCTCTATCGGGCTTTCATTCAAAATATTTTGAAAAACATAAGACTTAATTGAAAGTTCCATCCCGAAGAGATAACCACTGGTATTTTAATTTTGAAAACGTTTAGAAACGATACCCGGATCAAATACAACATCCTCACTTCCCACGGAGTGAAGGATAAGAGAAATCACACCAAACGTTATAAACGGCAAGAACGTTATGATAACAATCTTGAAAAACTCCTCATCTTCAAAAGAAAACTTCATAATTGTGGAATTATGAATCTTATCATTCAAACTCATTTTAAAATCTTTTCCGGGTGGGAGGGTTGGGAAAAACTTTTCTTTAAAATTCTCATTCTTAAGAACTCCACCCGGATCATGATCAACTTCAAGATCAAAACTGAAACTTTCATATTCCGGATTAGAAAACTTTTCAATTTTACATTCAATTTTATCAAAGCAAAATGACTCATATTCCGGAAGAGAGATAAAAGCATGAGAAGTGGTACTGCCACGACTCGTCTCCTCCGAGTGATTGAAATGAAAAGCTTCAAACGTCGGATCATAAAAATCAGGACGATAAGTGGGATTGCCACTTATTTTCTCAGTCGTATCAAAGAAGAAACTCTCAAAGTCGGGTAAAAATTCCTCGAGCTCGGGCTCAAGAGGATTATCAATTATAAGCTCAATCTTCGTCTTAACTTTATCCGGAGGGATTGACGGTTCATCATTCAACAAATTGTTAAGAAAAATAGTATCTCCCTCCGAATCAAAGTAAGAATCGTCAATCTCAGAAAACGGAATCGTATCAATAGCAAGAAATTCATCGACCTCTTCCCAAAAAGAATCATGTTCCTTAGTCCTAGGAAATGATGGGGAAGAGTCGGAGACGAACGTTTTCACAAAATCATCAAATGAATAATCGCAAACATCAACACTTTTGACGGAGAACTTCTTTGATTTCGAATCATCGGCTTTAAAAATCATAATATCATCATCATGTCGTAAAGTTAGAGTATCCTCAAAATGATCGACTAGGGCTTTTGCGGTTCGTAAAAATGGTCGCCCTAGTATAAGAGGAACTCTCGAATCGGGTTCGAAATTAACAACGACAAAGTCGGCCGGGAAAGTACACGAGTTCACTTGAACAAAAACATCTTCCGCAATTCCAACCGGATGAGTAATTGAACGGTTAGCAAGCTCTAACGTCATTCGGGTTGGTTTAAGTTCCCCCATCCCAAGTTGTTTATAGATTGACAAAGGCATAAGGTTAATGCTTGCACCTGAATCGGCCAGGGCTTTGCAAACCTCTTGATCTTTCAACGAACAAGGAATGAGAAACTTTCCCGAATCTCCAAGCTTCTCGGGAAGCTTCTTGAGAAGAATAGCGGAGCATTGAACATTTATCGGTGTTTCGGCTAATTCGAGCAATTTCTCTTTGTTACTTATTAGATTTTTAAACGTTGAGGCAAATTTCAGCATGTAAACAAGAGCATCCATGAAACTGATATCAAAGTGCAACTTTTGAAAAATATCAAGATACTTTTCCATTTGTTTTTTAGATTTTGCACGGAGCTCTTCATCATTAAATCGTGACGGATATGGTAATTTAGACTTGTATTTCACATTGTTCTAAAAAACGACTTTTTCCTTTTCTTTAGACGTTTGAACAACCGGAGGTTGGACGTTTTCAGCACCTCCGTTATTAGTAGGAGGTACCGGGTCCTTTGTCACCTCGGTCTCACGGTCCACTACCTTTGGTGGAAGAGAAGAAGAGGTAGTCGGAACCGTGGGTTCATATAAAGCACCACTGCGAGTCGTAATCGCCTTAAGCTCGCCCCTCGGGTTTGGAATCGTATTACTTGGAAGAGTACCAGATGTCGACGCTTGATTCATTTGCATAAAACTGCTCATCATTTGCTTAAGCTCATTTGTTTGTCGAGTTATAGATGTGTCGATCTCTTTCTTAAATTCAACCCTCAAGTTATTGATTTGATTTTGCATTGCTCGTATGCTAACATCGTTCGTTTTCATATAATTAGCAAGCTCAGGAGAAGGTTGTACTTGTTGTGGTGGTTGATAAACTTGTTGGGGTGGAGGTACTTGATAATTTTGAGCTTGATTGAAATTGGTTCCACGGTTTTGATTGTAACCTTGGTTTTGATTACCTTGGTTATTTTGAGGATAACGGTTTTGATGATTTTGCACGGGTGGAAACCCAGGTGGAGTTGTTTGGTTAGCACGAAAATCTTGGTTTTGATTGTAGTTTACGGCTGCAACGTTAGCATTATAAACTTGGCCATCGGTGGCTTGACAATCATAATACGGATGCGGTCCACCACAAATCACACATTTTTCATTAACGGCTTTAACGGGCTCGGGTTTTTGGTTCTGCGACTTAAACTCTTTCATCATACAACGGATAGCGTCGGTAAGTTCGGCCAATTCCGATGATTGGACCGACGAAGGTGAAGGAGGAGTAAAAGAAGTCACTTTCGAAACATTCGGTTTGTTACGAGAAGTCGGAACCTTTGATTTGTTCTCGATAATCGTCAAAATATCCCTAGGTGTACGATTCAAGATATTGCCACCGGCGGCCGCGTTTAAAGAATCTTGATCGTTTTGCGTCAAAGCATTATAAAACGTGTCGATTTGGTGTAACTCGGAGAAACCATGGTGAGGACATTTTCGAAGAAGATCCTTAAAGCGTTCCCAAGCCTCACCAAAGTTCTCATCAAAACGTTGTTGAAAATTAGTTATATCATTCTTAAGGTTAGTAGTTTTGGACGGCGGAAAGAAATGATTAACAAATTTCGAGACGAGTTCTTCCCATGTGTGAATCGAACGAGGGGGTTCTTTTTCGAGCCAAATCCGGGCTGAACCCTCGAGTGAAAATGGAAACAACATCAATTTGATAGCATCGTGAGGAACATCCTTAAATTTCAAAGTCGAAGTTAACTTGTTAAACCATCGGATGTGTGCGTGAGGATCGTCCCTCTCAAAACCGTGAAATTGTTTTGACGTAACAAGTTGAATCAATCCAGTTTTAAGTTCAAAATTATCGGAAAGGATTGGTGGTAAAACAATTGCATCCCCGTATCCCTCGGTGGGACACTGGAGCAATTCTTGCATAGTACGTTGATCGTAAACCGGTTGTGGTCCCATTGGCGGGATCACATTGTTTTGGATACCACCCATCGGCGGGGGTCCCAAGTGTTGTTCGTTCGGGTTCATTTCCTCCGTATTAGGAAATAGAACTCGGTGTGTGTGATGAAACAAACTTTCCGGATTTGAAAGTGGTGAAACAAGTCGTTTAGACGTAGAACGTGTGTTCATACACCACAAAAATCAAAATTTTGAAAAATAAAAGGAAAAACAAATTTGAAAAGGAAAATCTTTTTGTGTTTTTTTTTTATAAAGCAAAATTTAAACTTAAACTTTTGTTTTTTTTTTCTTTTTCTAACGTTACGTTAATCGTAAACCGTTTCCCTTAATCTACTCGCGACGGAACGGGAGAGAAGAATGGATCTCTCTTCAGCTTGCAATTTAATGTCAAAGCTTCCGTATTTTCCGCTTATTCGGTCGTAGAATCAAAGTAATCCGTCTAGCAACTAATTTCACGCGTAGTTATATTGGGAGACTTATTTGGTTTACAACGCCCTTTCTTTCGATCGGAACGAGGCTGTAACTTTATTATTTTTTTGGTATTTTTGTGAAAACACTTTAGGAAAAGTGTTTTTGATTTTTCGATATTTATATAATATATACAAAATAGAGGAAGGCTTATCAAAACACAATTTTTCAAAAACGAAATTTCAAAAATTCACTTCAACCTTCCCCAGCAGCGGCGCCAAAATTGATTCGTGAAAATCAAGTTATAGTATAGTATAGATAGTAAGCTCAAAGAAATCCGCAAAGAAATACGGATAATCCGAGGTCGTATTCCGTGTGAAGGGTGAATGGAATTTCGAATTTCCGATTCGGAAAACGCGTCGTGAAAAGTGGTAAAAAGAGATGTGAATGAGATTATACTAATGAAATAGTAAATGAAGCACAAATAATCAATTAAGCACGTAATTCAACTAAACAAAACAAAAACGTAACGTAGAATCGAAAACCGTAAATTAAAACGTGAAATAAACGTCAACGCGCAAAATAAAACGCGACTTTTAAACTACGCGACTCCTACGGACTTGAAAATAATTTCTAAAAATCAAAAATGATAAAAGAAAATTTTGAGAAAAAGAAAAATATTTTTTTGACTTTTTATTAATTTTTTATGAATTAAAAACTAATTATCTAATTTAAAAATTAAAAGAAAATGAAAATAAAGTGAAAAATGCAAAATAAATTTCTAAAATTCTAAAATAACTAAAAACTATTTTCTAATATTTTTTTTTGGATTTTTCTGGGGTTTTTCTGATTTTTTTGTATTTTTTAGTAATTAAAAAGTAATTAAAAATGATTATAATTGAAAATTAAATAAGAAAAATAGCAAATGAACTTGGAAAAATCTGAAAATTTCAGGAAAATTCTAAAATACTAAAATAAGCTTGAGAAAAAATTTTGAAAGAAAAATAAGCTAGAAAAGTGCTGAAAAGCTTGAAAACAGCTGATTTGGAGTGCTTATTTATAAGCACTCCTGACCAAAATGTCCCTAAACTTTACACAGATGATATTTGAACTTATTTAAGCTTATTGGAACAGTTGAGAATCAATTTGAAGCACAGAAACACAGATATGAGCACAAATAGCTCAAATAAGCAAAGTGTGATAAGCTATAAGCTGAAACAGTGAAGGTAATGACCAAAAATCAATGCACACAGCAACTTAAGGTACAAATAAGCTCAAATGACCAATAATATCACACTTATAACCAACACAATCAAATAGCAGCCCTATTGAATATTCAGGTTACTAGTCTCATCCTCCCAACTTGATAAGCTGTATAAGCAGTGTAAATAAGCTGATAAGTGGCAACTTTTGGGTGTTATCTAACCACTAGCAACCAGTAATCACAAAACTACTCAGAAATGGGACTTCCAATCACCTTAATACCTACAAATCAACCTAGGATTGTGGGTTCACACTGAGTGCACAGGGCATTAGCAAGCTGAAACAGTCAACTTAAGTGAGCTTATTTGATGAGCAAATAAGCTCCAATTCACAAAATTCCTTTTGAAACTAGTAAACCTACTACCAAATTTCACAAAGCAGCTTTTGAAAGATATTTTAAACCAATTATGAGGACTGTGCACTTGTTTGAAGTTGTGACCAAAACAGATGACAAAAACCTTTGTTGACTTTTATTATGAACACAAATGTTGACTAAATTGAACTTTGATGCTACTTATCTAACCACTGAGATTGTATTTAGCTAATATGCTATTGCTAAAAGCTACAGCTACTCATTTACTACTAATCTTATAAGCTAATTTAACCTAAAACCTCTAATCACTTAACTGTTTTTGAATTTACCTAATGTTTTGACTTTTAAACTAATGAACTGTTGTTTTTATGCTACTACTACTACTACTCTACCTATAGTGACAGATGAGGACCAAAAGAAACCTCTAATACTTACTTATCAATAGCAAACTAAACCTAGCCAAACACCCCTTAACTTCTGTCTACAACTACAAAGTACCACAGATGTGTGCAAACTAGATCCAAACCTATACTATTGAACTAACAATGATCAATGAACTATGAAATAAGTCCAAAAACACAGATCTCAGATGCAAGTTCTACTCAGAATATAGATCCACAAGATATGACAGATATGAAACTAATATGAGTCTCAAACAACAGCTTATTACTCAAATAGCAAAACAGATAAACAACTACTATCAATATCAAATGTAATAACACAAACTCAAGTAATATCAACCAATTATAACAACTAACACAGATCTATGCTACTATAAGCCAACAGATGAGACAGTACATGAAATGGAATGGTACTTACAACTCCAATACCCCCTCAGCTCAAACAGAGGGGGTTTCACTGAGCTAGCCTGTCTTTAAGACAGGCCTTGGGACTCCTTAAGGCTGCCTTTCACCACCAAATAAGCTGAGCTTATTGAGAATAAGCTGATGTTGACTTTTTATTGACTTTTAGTATTTGAGTGTTTGGTGCCAATTTAAGCTTCACAAAAGCTATAAGTAGCTTAGATGAAGCTGTATAAACAATAAGAAAGCTTATTGAAGCTTTAGATAATAAGACTTACTGATTTTTTTTTATTATTTTCTGTTTTTTATTTTTTTTTTATTTTTTCTTTTTATGCAAACTTGAAATAACAAATAAGTAATAACTAAAAAGTAGAACTGAATTGAAAAGACAATAAGTAAATGATAACAATAAGCAGAGAACAATAAGTAAATAAGCAATAAGCTGAAAATTAAGAAATAAGACAAACTGAATTTAAATTTTATTAATAAAAATGATTCAATACAGAATAGCAATTGACAGCATAACAATATATTGAAAAAGGCACACCTACAACAATGAAATAAGGGGGGTATTTATAAGTGAGGTGAGGTATGAGCTAGGGTTGAGTCCTCTGTGTCCACATCATCAATCCGTGTGAGGATTGTGCTTGTTTGGTCCCCTCCTGAGCCGTTTGATTTGGTTCTAGATGCTTCCCACGATTTCTGACCCTTGATTGATTGATGTGACATAAGTGAATCCTCCGTGTGAGAGCTGATTGGGCCACGTATCATTCCCTGACCATACTGACTTGTCAGACCTTCTAGAACACCCCAATCATTGGGTAATTATTAAGGGTACGAGGTAATTTGGGAGGGGTAAGGGTGAATAGTAATTTAGGGTTCATCCTGGTAAAATTAGGGGGCGGGTTTTTTTGAAAGTTATTAAATGTTGGAGTTGGGTCGGGTTTAAGTGGTAGGCCGGGTCTAGGTTATTATTGGTAGTGGGCTGGGTAGGATTAGGTGTTGGGCTAGGTAAGGTTGGTTTTGGGTTGTTTGATGTGGATCCGGTTTAGGACTATAGTTTAGTACTAGTATTTTCACAAGGATCAAAAGTGTACAAACTCCAAGTTAAGGGACTGAATTTGATATTTTTCCAAAGTTATTTCCCAAGGGTATTTATTGACAACCTTCAAATCATGGAGGACCAATGTAGCTGTTTCTTTGAATATTTCTTTGAGGGACCATTGTTGCCAAATACTGAAACTGCGGGACTAAAACTGCCAATTCTTCAAACTTTTGCCCAGGGACCAAATATGTAACAAGATGAATCTCTGAGGACTTCTAATCACATTTTGAGCTTTTCTTTGTCATTTTGCTTCCCCGGCTCCGGCTTTTGACCTTTTTCCATTCTCGTGCTCGTTTTTGTCGGTTTTGGCTTTGTTTTCGTTCATTTTTCACATATCCGTACCTGCACATACACAAATACAAAAACATACATTCTCTTGGCATTTTTGGTTAGTATTTGGTGTATTTGGTCTGATTTTGGGTCTAAAAAGTATGTGTGAATAAGCACACATCATAGCTCAAAGGTTGGGATTCTGGTGGTTTTTCTAAGGTCCGTTTAGCAGGAGTTTCTACCTTCTCGTTATCCTTTTGGATAATGGTGATGGAGTTAACAAATTGGGTAGTGGGAGTGGCATTTTCATTCCTTAGTAGTATTCTTTCGGGGGTTTTCTTGTTGGCATACTCCTTTAACAGACTCATCATCTCGTTCATTTTCTCCTGCATCTCCTCTCTTTGCATATAAACTGTTTCCTCGAATCTAGCAAGCCGATCTGAGTGAGTTGCCATATATTCTCTCATCCTAGCTTCAAACTCCGAGCTAAGTTCCTTGGGAGGGGAACAAGGTGGGGCATAGTTCTGGAAAGTCTCAACATTTTCTCTAGAGGGCGACTCAGATAATGGTGCCGAAGTTGGTTTTGAGACAGAATTGACAGTGGCTCGTTTAGGACTTAAAGGCCTCCTTTGCCTTTCCTCAAAATAGTCAACCTTGGCCTCGAGTTTGCATAGGAGTTCATCGGGGATTTCGGTGGTCCCTCCAGATGTTGAGACTGCATTGATAGCCGCTTTTACAGTATGATTAAACTCCCACATCTCCTGATTATCAGTGGCGAGCTCCTCGATAACTGCCCAAGACTCCTCGGTGTTCTTATCACGCAGTTTACCTCCCGCGGCCCTATCAATTGTGCGCTTAGTGTGATAGTCAACATGGTCGTAGAAAATCTGGACTAATAACCAACGGTTTATACCATGATGAGGGACCTTATGGAGGAGATCCTTAAAACGGGCCCAAGCTTCGTAAAAAGTTTCACCCTGCTGCTGTTCAAACATCAGGATGTCATTTCTAAGCATTGCGGTCTTCCCCGGTGGGAAGAATTGAGTAAGGAAGCGATTGGTGAGGTTATCCCATGTGGTGATGGATCCCGCGGGTAAACGCTCAAGCCATTGACTAGCTTGATCCCGTAGAGAGAATTGGAATAGGCGTAAACGGGTAGTCTCTCTAGTTTCAACACCTAGGTCTATGGAATCTACGATTTTGAGAAAGTCCTTCAGATGTTGGTTTGGATCTTCGGAACGAAGTCCATGGAATGCACATCCGCTTTGCACCAATCGGATGGTGTCGGATCGCAAGGGGGTCACATTGGCTCCGGTGAACTCAACGGTGTTTCGGTAGCCTTGGTGGCTAGGTCGGGAATACTCTCCTAAGGTTCGGGGCCTAAGGGGTTCTAATGGTGGGTTTTGTTGTGGTGGGATGACGGGTTCAAAGATGTTACCACCTTCCATGATGTTGGGTGGTGAAGAGTTACGAACAAAGACACAAAGAAATGAGATAGACTAAAGAAAACCTAAAAATAAAAATAAAATCTTACTAGAAAGGAATCTAGCAAGTAGACCTAATAAAAAGAAATTCTAACCTAGACAATAACTATTCCTCAGGCTGCGGCGCCAAAAAACTTGATACGTGGGAATCGCAACAGGCTTTACCTCTCGAGGGATCTCGAGAAGCTTACAACCCCCACCAGATAGTGTACCTGATCGTTGTAGTATAGTATAGTGACAAGTACCGGGGGATTGATCGTTCAGCTTAGGAATAGTGTCGCTAGGATTAGAAAGCCTAAATACTAGTTCTAAAGGTGAGAGATGATTATTTTTGTATTTTTATATTTTTTAGAAAGCAATTAAAAATCTCGGGTTTTGAAGGATTTGGGCGGAATTAGTTGCTAATCGACTAACCCAATAATCAAAATAAAATATTAAAAATGAAAATAAACTGAATTATACTAAAGTTGTGAGCAGTAATTGGAGAAAATGTGTTTACTTAGATTTCATTACTCCCTAGACATCTTTTACACGTTAATTATTTGTTATAATTGTATGGATGACGAATCGTATTCCTTAATACCATTCATGGGGTGGCACACTTAACTCCCCAATTCTATGAGCTCTTATCTCCTCCTACACCATGCCCAGCACAACTATAGGGATTGTAAACAGTGGCTCATGCATTAAATACAACCAATAAAGACCTAGTGCGCGTCGGTTCATGTTTCTTAAGACGTTCAAGCATGTTACCAATTGGAGATCTGCCAGTTTTCTTAAGCCTAACATATAAATCATTCATCCAAGACAAGAATAAACATGTAATCAACACATAATCAACATCTAGGTTTCATTAGATCTAAGCAAACACAAGATAGATCTAGCCTAGCATGATGGAATTAAGACAAGAACAAGATATAGACAACCAACACATAGACATATTGATTGAATTAAAGGAACACTTATCTTGATTACACATGCAAGGTATCAAGGGGTTGGAACCCTTGAAAAACCTGTAAAGTTACACCAAAATCGTACTTAGGGTGTCTCCCAAAACTTCTCTCTCTTAAATGTGAAAAATTAGAAAACTATATATAGAAAAAGGGGGCTGACGGCGTCAAGACAAATCTTGTGACGCCGTCACCTCGCCGCCAAAACTATTCTCGGACTGCCTTGATCTACATTTGACGCAGTCAAGACTTAATCATTTCCAGGCCGTCATGACTTTTACTCTTGACGCCCTACCTTCATGACGCCATCAAATCTCTTCTGGACCGTCATGGAATTTTGCTCTTGACGCCGTCAGGAAATTACTCTTGACGCCGTCACCTACTGTTCCCAGCATGGAAAATTAAGACTTTGGCGTTTTCTTCACTTTTATGCTCCAAAAACGTCCGAATTGCTTCCTTTTCTAGATTTCACTCCCAAAGTACCTAAAATCACAAAAGGAACGATTTAGGGCAATATTTGATCAAATAAATTTGAATTCGGGCTTAAATGACCCCCTAAAAACGGACCATTTTTCGCCTCATCATTAAACCATTATAACAATCTTTTAGAGTATTTTTAAGTTCCTATCAATAAATATTCAATATGTCTACTTATGTATTTAGCTACATGTTAATAGAGACTCAAACTTATACAAAACAAGAATTTATGGTGCAAGATTTGGTGTAGTATCTTCTTACACCTAAACATACCTTTTTAACTTGGAATATGAGATATGTTAGCTACTGTGGTTTAGTATGGTGGTAGTGAGGTCCTTTGGTGGTTAAATGACATGTGATTGTTATAGAGGTGAATATGATGTAAATAGAGATGGTGTTTATCTTGAGTTTGGTGATGGACGACATTCAAGAAGGAGAAGGAGGAGAGATTCTGAATATCTTATGTGTGAAAGTGAAGTGAGTGTGTGAGGAAGAGTGTTGAGTGTTTAGGTTAGAAAGGGTAGAGTATGAGAGTGGGTTTTGGGGAAGAGGAGGGTGATGATGGTGTTTTGCATATGAATTGTGATTGAGTGTGTGGGGTGGTGCTGTTTTTTGGGAGGAAAAAGGAGGGGGAGATTTAATTTGTTGGTTATTTTTTATATAATGTCTTAAACGTGTAAGTCGGGTTTCATTTTGAAAGATGTAAACACCTAAAATATACTACGTTTTCAAGTACGGGCGACGCTAACTATTTTAAAACATCTAAGCATATCATAGACCCTTTATTGACGTTTAACTAAAATTGTAGGTGGAAGGTATGTTCGTAACGCGAGGGTGCCTAAGGAAAGTGAACACAAAGGAAAATGACATGGCTAACACAAAACTAGCTTAACAAGCATAGATTTAATCAAAGATGTTATGAGTTACTATCAGTTGCTAACATGAGTTTAGACGGCTGTCACATATACCTATACAATGACACACACACCCTCTTCATGAGATGGAGAAAAGTTTATATTTAGTCACCATAAGTGGCCTGTTGGGCCCTTAAAAATGGGCTTGACATGGACCTGGTCCATTACTTACGTTAACATGTTACCTAATACATACGAAAGCCTAATAGACTATTACAAATCTATTACAACTAGTAAAAGTCCTATAAACTCTATAAGGATCGCCACTTCAAATGCTCACAAGCTGTTAAAGTAAGTTATCCAAACAACCCCTAATAACAACATGGGAAGGTTAAAATAGCTGCTGAAATAAGCTATCCACCCATAATTAGAACGAATCAAGGTTAATTAGTTGCTGCAATAAGTTATCCAAACAACTCCTAATCAAGTTTTTATGTCATTATTACGGATATTTTTCAAACAACCCATAATAAGAGATGTTTTACAAATAATTGGGTGAATTTAGATACTTTTGACCCAATAGACTCTTTATAGATAAAAGATCACATCTATCAACCCATTCATAGATAAATGGGTTGAAATTTCCTTTTTTGATTCTCAAGATTGGAACAAACTTTATCTGTCAATATATCAATGAGTAGTGCATTTGAGTAGTGTGCAAAAGAGCCTTGATTCTTTGAGCAACCATCCGATAGCAGGCCTTAGGTAAAATAATACTTCACTAATTGCTTATTTGAGGTGGTGGTACTTGAATGTTATCAAGTTTACGTAGACCAAATCAGCTGAATCCATAGCTATTTACTAATTACTGCTTTTACTTATAATCATAACTCCTTAAGCACAAAACTTTTAAAAAACCAATCCCAAACACCCCCTTACACACTTATTCAAAAAGATGCACCTACAATTGAATTAAAAGGACTGCAGAATAGTAGAATGTTGAATTAATGGATAATCCTTACCTTGTTTCAGGTCGGTTATTTCAGCTTCAAAATCTTTATGCTTGAAACCCCCTATAGACATTAAACACCATGTTATTAGTTTTAACAAATGATTTTATAGTATTACGAAAATTTATTAAGCTCCACAACTTTTAATTGAGTCCTAAATTTTGTATTAATAAAATTTATAGGATTAAAGGCAAGTTTATGAAGAAAAAATATATGCCAAAAGTCATGCTTTATAGTCACCAACCTTACATCAATTGCTCTCAAAAGTTCTCTTTGTACAACAAACTAATAAAGCATGAATTCATACATAAAATGCCACACATTTACATCATATCAGATGTTGTTAGATGGACATGAACCATAAGTATAAAACAACTATTTTTTTTAAACATAGGACTTTAACCAGAATTTGGTTGATAAAATTGACTATCAAAACATCGATTCCTGAAACACCTATTATTTAGACCCCCTCTTTAGATTCTCTTCGTATGTAAGTGAACAAAACCCATACTCTAAACCATATATAACTGACTCGTGAATAACAATCCAGGATCATCATTACTAACAAAAATACAAACAGACCTAATGAACATAAGTCTCGTAGTAACAATATTCCTCAATGTGCAATGAAAACCCAATTTCAAAATTATCAAATTAAACCATAAATCATCATAACAAGATGTATGTTCTTATCATCAAAGAACTATTGAGCTCTAATAAATCCCCAATTTGAGGTGGAAAGAAACTTAAACCAAAATCAAGAATCAATCAAGCATTTATAAATCAAATTTAAACCGTTATTGGAAATCATATTTCAAGATTTAATGAATCACACACACACACACACACACACACACACACACACACACACATATATATATATATATATATATATATATTTGATTGGAAATTAAACATATTTGATTGAAAATTAAACATATTTGATTGGAAATTAAAGATTCAATTTTATCCTAAGAACCCTAATACTTTCAATTGTGACATTCATGTGTGTGTGTCATTAGTAATTGCGGCATGTAACCCTAATAAACGAGCACAAAACAAAACAAAAAATCGATTAAATGTGCATGCTCACATTATTTTTTAATCAAAATCCAACAATATCAAACAAAATCACACTTGCATGTTGTAAAATTTATTGATTAATCCTTCTTGTTTGAATAATTTGATTGCTGGAAATTAGGATGATTTATTTAGATTGCAGATAAGTTTTCAATTTGGTTAAGATTATGTTTGATTTTTGTAATAAGGCGAACCCTACATGTTTTCCTTTTAATGTGCAGATGTGGCATGTGAATCATCAGTGAGTCATCATTGAAGTGACATTCTTTTGACGACATGGAATTAGTGACTGGACATGTTCTCCTTCCTTATATAGAGTGGGGATGTTATAAAAATTTTGTGTCCTAACATAGTATTTTCAATCATATATGATTGTTAAAAATACAACATTTTATTTAAATCAATAACTAAAAAAAAAATAATTCATGCCATCCTTAAGAAGCAAGACATGAGTTGACTTTGAAAAGCACACATAGTCATAGTCATTGGCGTGCCATATACACTTTCTCTCGCTCTTTGGCCTTTGCTTCCAAAACCCTTTGCATCTTTTACACATATATACTACACATTAATTAACACCTTCATGTGTGTGTTTATGCCAAAAAAACCCCATTATACTAGCTCCAAACCCTACAAAACTATCGTCATCTCATTATGGCCTTTTCATCTACAATAACTCCATGGAAGAAGCTCTTCATTTTTATACTAGCCATCCTCCTCATCATCCCAACCTTTTCGACTAGTCGTGGAGACATGACAACAATGCCAACACAACCAAAGCCAAGAAAACCAGTTGCCACGGGCTCATCACAAGATCGGCTCGGAATATGGCTCAGTATGCTTCCTAAAGGGAAACCAGTACCTCCTTCCGCTCCCTCGAAGAGACACAACTCGGTGATCGGTTCGAAACGTCATAACTGAAAAAATTTCAGTTTTCTTGATATTTTTTTGTTTGTTTTGACAAAGGGGTTAAAGCTAAAGGAGATAAGAGCTACAAAGAGTTGACCTACATTTTTGTTTTATATTGTGCCATGCATACTGTTTTTGATGATAAAGTTTACTAGATGAGGGTTAACATTTCAACATTATTGAATGTTTCTTTATAAAGATTAGATTATCTACAAACCTGATCGATCAATATCGTTTGGGTATTAGCGGAATGATAATTGATTATACTGTATAGATAAAGATTTCTTTTATCAATGTAGAAAGGAATAACTTTTATACTTTAATTTATTAGAGTTTGAAGTTTGATTAATAAAAGTATAAGTTCATTTCTAGCTTTTCCTCTATAAGTTCTCAAACATGGACTTTGGAAATCTTCATACTCTTTTCAATGTAATGATTTAGAGATAAGATTTGTGAGGCATGCATGTGAAATTCAATGAATTTGTACAAGTCAGTCGATGGACGTGACCGAACTTTCATCTTTAAATTCGATGGTGTGTATTACGCGATTTATTATTTGTCTTTCTAGGAACTTTCTTTTTAAAATGATTATCATATTACCTCTTTTTCATAATTGTAATCAATAAAAGGAATATCAAATTTGTACAAATAATTATTTCTATATGCAAGAATGAGCTTTTTGGTTAATTATACTGCTATCAATACGTATGATTTACAATAGATACACATAAGCATGCCCATTGACCAGGGTATCTCCGGTTGATAGAATGTCCCTGTCATTTCGATGGCTTTTACAATGTCACATTCGTCGGCTACCCGATTTACCACTTTTTTCTTGGAAAGCAATATATTCCAACACATTACCAGTTAAAACTGAGAGAGCAAAAGAAAATTACACACCAAGCCAACAGAAAACAACGAAATTCATCAAAACAAAACATCCTACAATCAGCAACTACATAACATTATACAAGGATTCATCCTCCAAATTCTTAAGGAAAATTTAAATTTAGAACACCTAGAAGAGAGCCATAGGTAAGTCAAGATACGTACTTGCACTAAAACATCTTCTTCTAAAATAGATGAATGTAGCTCCTGTGATCAAGATACGTACTTGCACCCAATTTACCATTTATATTGTTCACCAAAGTTAAGTATTTCACCTTTTACATAAACTACTGATATATATTTTGTCATCCATTCGCCTTATCGCCTATTTATGTATCATTATCGACTAATCACCCATGGTTACGAAATAAAAGAAGCCAACTTCAAAGGACTAATCATGCTCTTCTAAATATAAAAGGAACGTAGGTACGAGTTGGTTAATTTTGTTGGAACAAGATAGGAAAAGTTTTAGAATAGATTTTCCTATGATTATTTTAATACACCAAGAAATATTTCACATGGAGCTTGTAGCGAAATTTATTGCTTAAAACATGATAGATTTACTTCGGTTTTCTAAATTTTATAAAACATTCTCACATGGAGATTTGTAAATTATGTTTTCTTAACCAAGCAATTTGTAATTTAGGTAATATATACAATATAAAGTTAATTTGATTCACAAGATTATTTCATACTCATACCAAGATTGTTTCATTTTGCAAATGCATATAAAAACAACCTTTTGACTTTTCTGCCTGAGGTTACGGGATAGATAAAATAATGTAAAACTGGAGGAAAACATTACATTAAGATTTATAATTTATTCAAAAAAATTGAACCATCATTTTCTCAAAGTTAAAAAAGGAGCACGGGATGCGTATAAAAATTGTCTGCCTTAGCATGCAAATTATCTCTTTACGGAATGAAGCCTAAGATTAAGGTAACTTTGTGTCTATTCAAAGGGTAATTTTACTGAATTTTGAATTTAGTAAGAAAGAACTTTACTTTTTCATCTGCACAATAGGTAAAAGATCCCAACTTGTGCAAACCTTGTTGACGTTGTATAAATCTCGGTTTTCCTTAAGGTTTCTAGCGGTGGCCGGCAATTTCAACGGCGGACAATGATCTTTGACTATGGTGGTGTAAGCGACGAGATATTTTTTCGTTTTCTTGTCCAAAGTAATTACTTGTTAAAATAAATAAAGCTCATCTTCTGAATAAAATTATATATATATATATATATATATATATATATATATATATATATATATATATATATATATATATATATATATATATATATATATAGGCACTTTCAAATGAGAACCATTTTAACTGCAGGAACTGCGAAAACCACCCTTTTACAACTAATAATACATAATGTACATCATTTAATGCTCCATAGCATTTTGTTATTTTCATTTAATTCAAAAGGGTATAATAGTAAAAGACATTTCATATTATTTTTGTTTTTTAGTTATTTCCGTTTTTTTAACACCTGATTTTCGGGCCTTTTTTTTTTTTTTTTTTTTTTGCATTTTTGAATTATTCGATGCATATGTGTTTTTTTTGCAACTAATTATTTTATTTTAATTTTTGAAATAATGTTTTTAACATGTATGTTTTTCAAATTGTAAGGTGTATTTATTATTTTTTAAAGAATGTAAATTTATAACAAAGTAAAAACACAACTAATATACACAAAATTCAATATTAATTTAAATACAATCAAAAAATACAAATAAAAAATATGGACCTTCGTAAAAAAATGAGATGCTTGTACTCATATTTTTACATTTCGTGAATTACAAATACAAAAAACACATATGCAACAATCGCATCGCTTCAAAAATCGCAAATTATCCTCATGTATATATGTGTTCATCAACTTCTAGGTCTTCAATGGTTATCATCTTCGTCAATCTGAAAAAAGTATACACAAAATCAATTAAACAACAAATAAATAGGAAACTAAATTTAATCACAATAACTAGGATAATACATATGCACAATATAATATGCATAGGCACAATTTAAAACATCCATGTCCTTCTTCAAAAACATACATGTCTGATTTAAAAAACATACATGTCCTTCTTAAAAAACATACATGTCCGCCTTCAAAAAACACATGTGTACTTTGAGATTCTTATCAAATTCTTTAAAACACATATACACAGCACTTTTCTTAAAACACATATGCACGCTACTAGAAATATACCACTTTTCTTAAAATACACATCGACCTTAAAACACAAGATGGTGTTAGGATGGAAAAGAGCAATTGCAATACTCCTATTACAACTCCTAAATCCAATTTGTACATTAATCCCTCGAGAACAAGCAGATTCAACAAATATCGAAGATAGCCTTGATAATTCAATTTTATAAGCCTTGATAAAGTTAGAAATTGAAACCAAAGTCAACCTCATAATCTGACAATCTTGTGTATATTAAACTAATGATGTAAACATGTTTTTTAATCTTAAACACCGAACATATATGTTTTATAATTCAAAACACAAAAACATACATGTCCGCCTTCAAAATAATACATGTATACTTATAACGTAACATTGCATATAAACAAAATAAAGTAATATTCCGTACTAGCCTACTGGTTTTTATGAGATTGGGCCTACTAGTTCCATAGTAGCCTACTGATTCGAGTAGTTCCAACAAAATGATTAACAAACAATTCTATTATAATATCAGTAACCCTTTCACACTTTCAATATAATCAAAACTGTAGATATAAAAACTTCTAAAAAGTGGAAACACATTAAATTGACCGTATGAATATTTCCTTTCCAAATTTCACCCAATACTTAAACTTCTTTTTACAAGAACGGAACACCACACAAACCTTTCTTATCCTTTTTTTTAATCTTCTCCAAACACACAAAAGTGTAACAATACATGTATGTTTGTATGTGGAAAAACATATATGTCCTCACCGAGGAAGAAGTGGTGCTGCACATTTTAAGCGAATCGTCGATAAGTAAATAAATGAAGCAATAGATCTAAAACCTAACCCGACGACGACAAAAATGACCACCACTCACACATCACGTCGGAGACAAAGAAAAAAGAAAAAAAAAACTCACACATAGAACCTGTTATTGACTTCGCTAAAAACACGACCACCACTCACAAATCCGGTCGGCAACAAAAACGCAACCACCACAACGGCACAACTTGAAAAAGCGTTTTATGATAAGATCGAATGTTTTGGAATTTTTCTCAATCGAACAATTGATGAGAGAAAGAGGGTGAGGGATAAGAGAGGCGGCAGTTAGGGGAGAAGAATGAACTGTATAATTTTTTTTGACCTAGTTATGATTATTAATTCCTTAATTTGTGGGATATATAAGATTACTATAATACCCTTTTTTACTTTTATCAGATTTTTCTTTTTTTCTCTTTATTTACAAAACTGCCATCTTTAATTTTGACCATTGATCAACAAATCTAATGGCTAAAAGGTGGTTTTCGCAGTTCTTGCAGTTAAAATAGTTCTCGTTTGAAAGTTACACTATATATATATATATATATATATATATATATATATATATATATATATATATACACACACACACTAAAAGGCACTTTTTTGTTGCATCAAAATAGTGTACGCAACAGTGATAATAACAGTACCATGGCTTCAAAATATTGTACAGAACAGTGATAATAACAGTATCATGACAGTATCGTTCTAAATATTGTTGTTCATATCAGTTTCTCTTGATCTTTGCAAACCTAGAACCTTCCCCAATTTTATCCACTTTTCCTTCATTCTTTCTCGCACTTTCCCGTCTCTTTTTGAAACTGTTATTCATCTTCTCGGTCTCAGACTCCATCTACTCATCATCATCATTATATGACTATCATCATCTTGAATATCTTCATTTACAGGTAACTTATTATACTTAAATCTATTTTGTATTTATTTAAATTTAAGATTAAAGATCTGAAGCAAAGGTTGAAACAGATCCACAAATCAAGATGGAGAAGAAGAATCATGGTAAATGGTTTCAATAATATGGTAAACGGTTTCAAGATGGAGAAGAAAAAGAACAACAAATTGTGCCTGCTAGGTGTTTGATGAAATTCCTGAGAGACTTTGGATTCTGGTACTTTTTCTGATGTTTCTTTGGTGTTCAACTTAATTAGTTTGATGTGCTCTACTTTTATGGGGTTGACGGTATAACATATATTAAGGGCGAACCAAATCAGTATGTTTCAATTTGTAGTTTTTAGGTGTAAATTGTGCTTTTTTCAATGTTTAAAATAAGCACTTATGAGATTTTTTTAGGTTTTGTACTAAACTTAGGTTTTGTACTAAACTTAGTGTTTTGTACTAAACGGTATAACATATATTAAGGGCGAACCAAATCAGTATGTTTCAATTTGTAGTTTTTATGGGGTTGACGGTGTAACATATATTAAGGGCGAACCAAATCAGTATCCAATATATGACTTTGTTCCAGGTCCCAATTATCCAGTTGTCAACCTCCTTTCACAACCAATTCACTGAATAATTGGGACCTGGAACAAACTCATATACGTCCATCAGATTCTCATTTAAAGTGCTTTCCACTGCAACTTTTAATCTCATTGCAGAATCATGAATTACAGAGTCATTGTGACTATCAAATTAATGATCTTGACTAACAAACCAGAGGTATGTATCTGATAAATTTTGATTACCAGAGGTATGTATCTGATAAATTTTGATTTAATATTCGACGTATATACTTTTTAACAGCCATAAAAATCGACCCCCTTTGCGATTGCTGTTCGTTTTAGCCATTTGGACAGCAAGTATACAAGTTTTACCTACCTTTTAAAATAGTACAGTAAAAATTATATGCATTTTTTTTGGCTAGATTATGATATTGTCATATACAGACCTGAAATATGCTATTTTAGAGGTCATAAGATACGCTTTAAAAATCTGGGCTACCATTAATTATTTAATGATCATGTTTTACGTTAGTCACATCAAATGCCCGCCATTATATAGGTTGTTGATAGTGATTTAAGAAAATGAAAAAAAAAAAAAATTGCAATTTTTTTTTCTTTCTTTTTTATTTATTTATTATTTTTTTTAAAATTTTTTTTTGAATGGGCTGAACGTGAAAGATTTCACAAACTGCCCCTTTTTAGCATTTTCTCAACTCCTACCGATTACTACCTTTAGTGTGTAAAAAAATGCGAATTTTGGAATGCATGAGTGCACATATTCATTGTAAGTTTAAGCTACCATTTTATAAACAATCTCACAAAATACCATTGTAATACAAATAGGGATCTAATAAGGGTGTTTGAAACAGCTTATATCAATGCTTATCTAACATGTGTAAATATACGAACCTCTGGCGTACATGACTAAACGGTTTTAGACAATGATATACCAAGTGCACTAGATGCAGGTTTATTCAAACCATTTTATTTGAACAGAATGATGTTACACTTAAATTCGTGGGCCATACGCCTTTCTTAATAATGGGGTAATTCAAGACATGATGTACTTGACCATGATCCGTTAGTATTTAACCTGCTTTTGAGATAAAAACAAATCTCAAATGGTCCCATTTTTAAGTCAACGGGTCAAAAGTTACAGCCCTAACTATGAATAAACAAGAGCTAAATGATGATTTATGCACATATGAGGTATACACATAATTGCTTGCTGAAAAGATTGCACTAATTGCTTTGAAAAAAAACCAAAGGTTTAGCAAACAAAATAAGTTTAGAATTTACAATGAAATTAATTGTAACACGCCATTCATTGTTTATTTTGCAGGGCTGCTACATGTGCTGATAAGAAAGAGTAATCTTTATATTCTCTTCAATAGAATAGCAGTTTTAAATGTTCACTTTCAAAGTTGAGCATGCGAGTGATTTAGATGACAAACTTCAGAAACTAGGAAGAAAATTTAAATAACAAGAGTGGCGAGACCATGTTGTTTTGTGGATTATTTTAAGGTGATAACAGCGACGAGTTGACAAGAAACATTTAGCTAAAAGGCAAGTTTGCATACTTATTAGTTTCACTTGCGCTAACATTTACTTTATAGATGGTGAGATGACTGGGTTGTGTCAGTTGGGTAACATGTCAAAAGGGGGTTGGGTCACAATGGGTCATTTGGATTTTTTTCCTTGACAAAACTGAGATAATGAAATCTCATATCATAATTTGTTTTTTGTAGGCTGTCGTTACAATGTATAATTTCTAGCAATACCGTTGCATCTCGCCTCCTGGATGGACCTTAGGTTGGACATGGGCTAAGAGAAAGGTGATATGGAGCATGATAGGGGCTTAAACAATGGAGCAAGAAGACTGTTGAAGATATAGAAGTTCATAACCAGTTCACCACATTTCTGCAAGAAAACCCCAATAGTTGTTGATTTACTACCCGGAACACCTTACAATCAGCAGCTTGGAAATTGTTGCAAGGGAGGTGTTAAGGCCCAAAGCTCATTCCAAGTTGGTGTTGGTGCAACTGGAAACACTAAAAAAAGTCAAAACTACCCGTGATGACCTGCTGTCATTGGTAAACCAACAAAGTCCCTACTCCATCTGGATGTAGAGTAACCCTACCTGTGAGTAATTATTACTAAAATCACTTTTATACTATCTAACTCTATAATCTTTAAAAGGTTCTAACCCCCTAAATCTGTTTTTGCCAGTGACATGGAATGTTAAATGTACATATAAAGGAAAAAAGGCTCATGACGAATGAGAAGGAAAAGCAAAGGTTAGAGTGCAGAGTGAATACTCTACATACGTCTGCTTTGTTTTTTTTGCTCAATAATACTTATTACTTCATAGAATGTCTGTTCTATATAAAAACTATGAATGTACATCAAAACTGAGAAGCAAGGAAAACTCAGTTGAGTTAATACTTTTATATATCTTTTATGTTAATGAATGCAGGCAGAGGGATGTGGTTGGAGTATTACCAGCTGCAGTGATTGACATTGTTGCTCATTCAGATTCATTGCAGCGTCTGTATATCCAAGAAGAAGTCTAAGTAATTAACATGTATGCCACTCCACGAATGGTATTAAGGAATACAACCCGTCATTCATACAAGTGTAACAAGTAATTAACATGTAAAAGATATCTAGGGAGTAATGAAGTCTAAGTAAACACAATTTCTCCAACCACTGTTCACAACCTTAGTTTAATATTAGTTTAATTTCATTTTCGTTAGTTAATTAGTTATAAAGTAGTTTTTGGGTTAGTTGATTAGCAACTAATTCCGCCCACTCCTTCAAAACCCGAGATTTTACTTGCTTTCATAAAATATAAAAACACAAAAATAATCATCTTCCACTTCTAGAACTATTAATTAGGCTTTCTAATCCTAGCGACACTATTCCTAAGCTGAACGATCAATCCCCCGGTACTTGTCACTATACTATACTACAACGATCAGGTACACTGCCTGGTGGGGGTTGTAAGCCTCGCGAGATCCCTCAAGAGGTAAAGCAAGGTGCGATTCCCACGCATCAGAATACTTCCACCATACATGCATCCTAGTCAAGTACAAACTATGTTTTGTTCAAACAACTTTGGACCAATGAGACCATGGGAACCAAGTAGCTAAGTTGTCACTTTTTGAAAGTATTGGAATCTCATCTAGAAATGACTTCTATTAGTCAACATGGAAACTTGAAGTGTTTGAAGAAAATTTATTGAAGACTAAAAGGTACGCGTTTCTTTTAAGTTCATTGATGCGTGGGAATCGCACCTTGCTTTACCTCTCGAGGGATCTCGAGAAGCTTACAACCCCCACCAGGCAGTGTACCTGATCGTTGTAGTATAGTATAGTGACAAGTACCGGGGGATTGATCGTTCAGCTTAGGAATAGTGTCGCTAGGATTAGAAAACCTAATTAATAGTTCTAAAGGTGAGAGATGATTATTTTTGTATTTTTATATTTTTATGAAAGCAAGTAAAATCTCGGGTTTTGGAAGAGTGGGCGGAATTAGTTGCTATTCAACTAACCCAAAGCTAAGATGCAATCAAAATAAAATAATAAAAATGAAAATAAACTAATTATACTAAGGTTGTGAGCAGTAATTGGAGAAATTGTGTTTACTTAGACTTCACTACTCCTTAGATATCTTTTACACGTTAATTACTTGTTACACTTGTATGGATGACGGATTGTATTCCTTAATACCATTCGTGGGGTGGCATACATAACTCCCCAACTCTATGAGCTCTTATCTTCTCATACACCATAACCCAGCACAACTATAGGGATTGTAAACAGTGGCTCATGCATTAAATACAACCAATAAAGACCTAGTACGCCTCGGTTCATGTTTCTTAAGACGTTCAAGCATGTTACCATTTGGAGATCTGCCAGTTTTCTTAAGCCTAACATATAATATCATTCATCCAAAACAAGAATAGACAAGTAATCAACACATAATCAACATCTAGGTTTCATTAGATCTAAGCAAACACAAAAGAGATCTAGCCTAGCATAGTAGAATGTCTGTTCTATATAAAAACTATGAATGTACATCAAAACTGAGAAGCAAGGAAAACTCAGTTGAGTTAATACTTTTATATATCTTTTATGTTAATGAATGCAGGCAGAGGGATGTGGTTGGAGTATTACCAGCTGCAGTGATTGACATTGTTGCTCATTCAGATTCATTGCAGCGTCTGTATATCCAAGAAGATTACAGGACAATGTATTTGGAAGACTTGCTTAAACGTTTGTAATGTGTTACATTTGTTAGATTTAAGTTAAATAGTTTTTAGTGGGTAGAAATTACTAATGTTTATAAGAGATCAACTTATGACAATGTCATTATCATTTGTTTCATACAAACAGGCTTCACAAGATGCCTTAATCATAGCATCCCCACAGCATCGCGCGGGTTACCCCACTCGTTTCATACAAACACTAGGAATCTTGCATAGTTTCAACAGGAGTTTCTTGGACGGGTTCCACATTTAACGGATCGATTTGGTTTGAAAGCATCGTGCAACGTCTTATTTGTAGATTTCAATACCATTCGACATCTATAACAACTAGAAATATAAATGTTACGTTTTAACACTTTCAAAGAAAGGTTCTTCTCACTACTACTAAAAAAATAATAAAATAAAATAAAAAAAGAAGCTAATGCAACGAAAATTTGCAACGGTAAATTTCCGTCACAATTTGCAACCGTAATGCAATGAAATACCAACCGAATAGCAACGACAAAGAGAATGGTTGCAAATCCATTGAAAAATATAAACTATTTCTTTTACATTCATTTTTATTTTTTCTATTGCAAATGATAAAAATTTGCAACGAAAGACAAAAAGTAAATATAAAGAAATTGTAATTTATTTTCCGTTGCAATTTTCATAATATGCAGCGAAATAGCAATCGAAGATAAAATTTAAATCTAAAAGAAATTCTCATTTATTTTCCATTGCATTCAGGTTGCAAAGTTTCAAAATTAGCAACAGAGGACAAAAATTAATCTAAAACAAATTATAACTTATTCATAGTTGTAATTTCCTTCCATTCCGATCAACAACATGGAGGTATGGCTGAGCGGCTTAAGGCATTGGTTTGCTAAATCGACATACAAGAAGATTGTAAATTAATCTAAAACAAATTATCACTTATTCATAGTTGTAATTCCCTTGCAAAAATTTAAGCGAAATAGCAACGAGAGACATAATTTAAATGAAAAAGAAATTATAATTTTTTTCCATTGCAATTTTGTTGCAAATTTGAAAATTTTGCATGCAATTTGCAATAGAAGATTACAATCAAATGTAAGAAGAATTACTTTTTATTGTCCTTGCAAATCCATTGCATTTATTTTTTCCTATTAATCCACTAGAAAATGCGTAAAAAATGATCCTCGTAACATGGGTAATGCTCACATAGACCAAATAAGTGTACGTGTATATAGTGTGTAAAATGATGAAGATTACTACACGTTCTTATGAACAAGCATATCTAGTCACCATGGGGACATTAATCTTTTGGATAATGATAGCGTATCAAGATTAACGTCCTAAGTCCATTAATTACACGCCAAGTCAGGCAAGTATAAACAACTAATAAGACCATTATCAACACTTGCTAAGCCTAAACACAATTTCAGGCTACACGTAGCCTAGAAAGGCTTATCAGGCCATGTCAACTGCACGCATGAGACACTTGTCTCCCAACTATCACTAACGGTTAAGATGTATCATCTGACATATGGTAATGAGAGACACACGAGCAAGAAGAGAGGAGGAAGGTACAACCTAGTACAAGCCAAAGAGGGTTGCCATATGTTATTTTTGTTGATCTAGGAGTCATAACATTACTATGCATAACTTATTGGAATCTTATTGAGGAGCTCCAATATCTTAGGTGCAAGGAAACCAAAAGTATCAAACGCGAAAGTAATAAAAACATGTTGATTTCCAATTACGCTTTCTCGTGTTTTGTCATTTTGCAAGAGGCGGCTTTTAAAGCAGCATGTCCCACTGTAAAACCCCGACTACTCAAAATTACAAGAGGAGAAACCTTGGTTAGATCCACACACGCATGTTTTCCTCCAACCCATCCAAAAACCAATATGTCTGCCGGTCTGAGTATGGATCTTCCATCCAACGAGCCAGTCAAAAAGTTCGCAAGTGCTTTTTTCTTGACGGAGATCCCCGCATGCCTAAATACATAAAAAAGGACGTCCCTAACCATATCATGGTGGTGCTTGAAACACATGAGCTCTTTACAATAAACCGCATGTTCCCCAAAGGAATCCAAACATGCCCTTGATAAAAATTGGGTATATCTCATCAACCGAAAACGATAGAATCATGAGGCGAGAGACTCCATCATCTTTCCATATCTAACATAATTTTAACTAACGTTGTAATAGCATCATTTTCCCCCATGTAGCCAGAGACTCCAAGATATAACTTTGTTGCAAGTATTTTCTATTCCCGGAACTACGTTCTTGTCTATTCTTGGGCCTACACAAATGTTGCGTACAACATGGAAATAGTAACAACCTAACATGGAAATGGTAACAACCTAACCCACGCATCAACAGAGCCAAGCTGGGGAACAACCTTGTAAAGAACTGTTAGCGAGACGACAACCATGAGGGATATATTTGACTCTAGTAATAGGCACATTAAAAACACAATCAAGAAGCTCAGCTGTTGATATAAATAATGTATAAAAACGTTATTCATATTTTTCGATATCCCTAAGTTTTGACAATCACAAAATGTAAAAACATTAAATGCAAAATTAATACGTAAACAAGTATTTAGCAACTAATACCAATTCATCCAACAAAATCACTTAAGGTATGAATAAACAAGTGTCTAATACATTTTATGATCAAAGGGATTTTTATTTAAACATTACAAAGTTTATAAAATTATATATACACTTTATATTTCTTTGAAAAACATATTTGGTAATAAAGGAAAATGTTTAATTCATAATAAATATATGAATTCAAATTTTTAACCAAAATCAGTTAGTTTTACACCAAATAAACTTTTCCCAGAAAAAGACAAGAAAACTGCCCATTTCAGGAGGGCGGCCCCCTTAATTATAAGGGGGCCGGCACGCTCCTCTTGTCAGAAACTTTTGCCTATAAATACCCTCTCAAACCTGGTATTTTTCCCCACTTTTTGCACGAAAATTTTCAGATCCAATTCTCTCTAAACATCCTTCTAAGACCCTTTGATCATAAGATTATTAATCCTTGTTTCAAGTGATCCAATCTTTTCATTCGCTCATCTCTCTAAGTGCAAAAGAAGAATACTCCTTCAACAATCAAGTTAAGAAGTATTGTACATTTGTATATATTGTCTAGTAGTTGTGTATATTACTTGTAAAGGTGTAGAAGGATTTTAATTAGATAGATCTAGGTGTGTTAGTTGTGAGTAGAAGTAGTGAAGAAGAAGTAGAGTTGTGAAGAGCAAGAAGTAGTGAAGTAGTGAAGGTGTGTAGTAGTTGTGGAGTGTACAAGTTGTGTAGAAGTCGTGCTAAGTTGTGTAGTGGTGTGAGATTGGTTCTAGCTACAATTAGAACCCGTGATACATAGGAATTGCGCCCTCGCAACAGATTTTACCTCTCAAGGGATCTTGAGAAGCTTACAACCCCCACCAGGCAGTGTACCTGATCGTTGTAGTATAGTATAGTGACAAGTACCGGGGGATTGATCGTTCAACTCAGGAATAGTGTCGTTATGATTGAAATTAATCTAACTAGGTCTAAAGGTGAAGGATGATTCTTTTTGTGCTTTTATATTTTATGAAAAACAGGTAAAAATCTCAAGTATTGGAAGAGTAGGCGGAATTAGTTGCTAATCAACTAACCCAAAAGCTACTAACTAAACTAATGTGCAAGAAAAGTAAATTAAGATTCTACAAGGGAAGTGAAGCGTATCTACATATGATGTATTACTCCTTGCTAGCTATCCAATTCTACTTGAATTATCACATCCTTGTTTTAATTGACGGGTTGTATTCCTTAATACTATTCGTAGGGCCATGTATGATCTTCCCTAACTCTATAAGCTCCTACTTCACTCCTATGTCGAGCCGTTAAAAGCTCCTAACATGGGATTACTAGAATTCGCTTATGGATTAAATACAACCATATAATCGTAGTACACCTCCGATCATGTTTCTTAAGACGTTCAAGCAGTTTACCAATTGGAAGTCTGCCAGTGTTCTTAATCCTAACATCGACATCATTCAATTAAACAAGAGACAATAGGAAACAAGAATTATAAGCTAAACCAATTTGACCTATCAAAGTTTCACACCCTAATTGATGAAGATAGACACAAACATCAACAAAGAATCAATAAGATCTAATCAATTTTATACAAGTTTCACACAATCATAAGTAGACACAAGGTGAATTAGCAAAACATCATCAAAGAAGAACAAGCAACAATGATAATGGTAAACACAATTAAGATAGAATCAACAAACCAATATATGATGTTTATGGAGTGATTGAAACCCTCTAAGTTGCTGTAAAAATAATTACCTAAACCCAGGAATCGACCTTAGGGTTTAGGGCTTACAAAAAGTGAAGTTATGATGTTATATTTATAGGCTATTTTCTGCTCGGCCCGATCTTGACGGCGCCAGACCAACCTTGACGAAGTCATGACCAAATTTTCTTCACCAAATTGTATATCTTTTCGTCCCGATCGTTTCCTTTTTTGAATCGCTTAAATCTGAGTTCGTATGCAAAAGTTATGGCAAAAACAGTAACAGCTACCGCGCGCACAAGTTGTGACAAGTTAACACGTGATGGCCTACGTGACGCCTTCAGGAAGTCTTCTGGGCCATCACTCTTTAATTTAACATGTGATGGTCTACCTCCATTAACACGTGACGCCGTCACTCTTTAATCCTGATGGCCATCACTCCTTGCATTTACACGTGACGGCCTTGATTACTTTAAAGGGTGACGCCGTCACGAACTCCTTCAAAAACCTTCTGGATTGTCACGTGTATTTTATTTATCCAAGTCATTTCCAAGTTGTGACGCCGTCAAGAGCAATTCTTGACGCCTCCAGGTACTGTTTTCAGCATATTTTGGAGACTTTGCCGTTTTCTTCACTTTTTGCTCCAAAAATGTCCAAAATGCTTATTTTTCCAGATTTCTTCTCCAAAGTACCTAAAATGACAAAAGGAACGATTTGGGGCAATATTTGATCAAATAATCTTGAATTAGGGCTTAAATGACCCCCTAAAAGCGGTACACTTTTCGCTTCATCAAATATCGCTACACTTGAGATTTGCCTGTCCTAAAGCAAATGAGCTTTTCCATCAATAAAATTACAAGTTATGGGTCATTTAACACTAATATAAAAGTAATTACAACAAATGATCATTCCACCTTAATCAAAACAAGCACAGAAATCATACACTAGCACCTCTCATTAAGAATTGGATACTCTCATCTCTCGGGTGTTGCAAATTTATATATCATAATTGGAAATGGAGAAATATCACTCATTACCTGTCATAGCAAATAGATTACCATAGGCTTGGGAAAGGATCAAAAACCTCCACCACTTGGCGTAAGCACCTAGGATAAACTTTCAAAGAGGTCTTTTAAAGGGTTATAACGTTAGGTGTAGGGGATATGGAAAACACGGTTTTGTTGGATAAACGGATATTTTACTGGTGGCAAGTCAATTGTCTTAGTTAACTAAGTGTACAATGAGGCTTTGCTAAGCCAAGACTCGACTCAACTTGAACTAATTACGACTCTTTTTGGATTTTTTTTCAAGACACTTTTTGACTTAAACATAAATAAAAGAAACGGATGGTAGCCCGTATGTTTTTCTCTTTTCCTTTTTCGATATATTTTTTTTCTTTTTTTAGTTTTTTTTTTCGTTTTTCACTTTTTTTTTTCATACACTTTTACTCTACCATCCAACATAATACATCAAAGGGAGTTCGTTTCCTCCCTACACTTGAAGTTTTACATACTTTACAATCAACTATTCTAATGACTCGAATCAAGATAATCAAAACACTTGGAGTACTTTTAGATATTAACGCACACATGGGGGTAATAATTGACGTCTTCCCCATTACTCCATTACAATAGTACTTTACCCATGAGTCCCAATCGTCCCAAAATAATATGTACAAGATATGACTCGACTTAGCAACCATGTAGTCAATCAGACAACTAACTAAGGGTTTAAACAAATAACAATAATGCACTAAAGATGAGTGCATACACGGAAGGCTAAGGCGATTTGGTTGCACATTTGGGGTGGATTGTAAACAAATTCTATCTTTAAGTAAGATGCTTAAAGTTAGAAACGAAAAAGATAGGCTCGGAGGGGTGTACTAGGGGTATCGTGTACTAAAAATGAGTACAACGCAAAGGTGTGGGAGAACTACTTGACAAATAAAGTCAATGTAATTATATAAAACACAGGTGTAAAAACATGGGTTATCCTAATGCCACTTATCATGTTGTAAATCCTAACTACACGAATGTAGTCTCACTAGCGGTCTCGGGATGCATCGCTATCACAAGTTCTAGAATCTAAATACTACCGGTACACTCACAAGCATTAAGAATGAATGCTTTTTCCTAAAGATCTAAAGGCGAACCTCACATTTTTGGGGTGGAAATTTTTGAGTGTTATGGTTTTTTGTGCTAGTCATACAATTCCTATCCATGAGACGGTTATTAAGACTAAAGTTTCACTCCTATATGTTGCAAAAAATTTTAAATTTGGTGCTAAAATTGCCCTAACAAATATTTCTCTCAGTTTTATTACATCTTCACTATCAAACAAAACAAAAATCAAGTGGAGTTATAGTTTCTAATATACCCTCCCTACACTTAAACCGAACATTGTCCCCAATGTTCTAAGTAAAAGATGTAAAAGTAAAAATAAATAAGAATGAAAGAAACTAATACTCCCCTGATTCGTTTGGTGTGGATAATGTGACAACATGGTCAAATCTTCCTCCAAGAAAATGAACGTTGAAAGCTTCCCTCCAGAAATGTAATCATCTTCTTGGCCAGTATAACCTGTAATCAACAAACACAAAAACCAAAGCATCAAACCGAACAAAGAAAAACCACAACTAGATGTAATTCCAGACTTGGAAATAAAAACAAAACAAAACAATAAAAGGATAGGATACTTATGGAATGAATTACAAATATGAACTCATAAAACATATCCACAAGTATTGACACACAAACAAGATAGAATATATGCTAATCATGAATTGTAAATTTTTCATGTTCGAATTTTGTTCTTTTTAACAAAATATAAACTTCCCTACACTTATCTTTTTGTAAAATACCTTTATATGTAATTAAGACGAGGTTAAAAACAAAATAAAGCATTTTTACAAATTGTTCGAAACATGAAAATTAAACAATTATAATTGAGCATATATGACACAAACAAACAAATAAAATAAAAACATCAAACAATTAAAAACATGGGTTGCCTCCTAAGAAGCGCTTGTTTTTGTTCGAGTCACGAGCCTGACTCTACCCTTATTTAATGAAAATAGGGGAGGTTTTCCCTACACTTAGGATTAAGTGCGGGTGAAAGTAGCGATACACACCCTTAGGGTGGAAATATGCCACGTTAGGTGAAGGGGGTGAGTGAATGGGGAAAGAGTCTACCACCTTCATTGTTAGGTTACCCGAATCCTTTAGTTTGATGGGTGGATTTGAAGTTAGAAGAGTTTTATGACAAAGATTTGAGCTCTTGCCATTTTCATAAATATTATGCTCTAACTGTTCTTCATCCATTCTGGTTCCCATCTTTTTTATTTCAACTTCATCTTCATCTTCGTACTCAAACTTGCTTTCATCAAAGAAGTAGAGTGTTGGCGTTTTGAAGTTGGAATGTTGGAAAGAGGTTTTATGGGTAATGGGTTTGGTTTGAGAAATCATCGAGACCCTATGCATCAAGATTGGTTTGAATGATTTAGAGGTTATGGTATAGGCGTGAGAGTTCCCTTTCTCAAAAGGAAGCTTATGAGAATAGAAGTTATTATGGGTTGAACTCACAGAGAGAGGTGTTTCATTGTGCCCATCGCTACTTGTTTCACTAGGGATTGAGAGTTCAAAAATCTTTTCGATCTTCTTGGGTATAGCTTCTTCCCTAATTTTCTCCTTAATCCTAGATATAAACTTATCATTCAAGTCCATGAAAACACTTCGGGTGTATTCCATGCGGGCTTCTAATTGTTGGATTTGCCTATCTTGGTTGTTTACAAAAGTCAGCATTATCCCTTCGAATTCTTCTTGTCGTGAATATTGAGGAAACGTATATTTACTGTCTGCATTCACATATCCAAAGGGATTAGCCATGGGCATCTCGGATCTCATCAATTCCTCAACCTGCCTTTCGATGTTCTCAAATAACTGTTCTTGGGTTGCATTCATGTAATCTAAACTTCCTTCCTCCAAGAACATTGGATCCTCCCATTCTTCTTCTTCGTATTGTGCTAAGTCCTCAATGACCTCCCAGCACTTATCAACATTGAGCTTGCTCCGTCTACCATTGGCAGCGTGATCTATAGCTTTTCTAGTTAGGTGATTAACTCCATCATAAAAGATTTGGATTTGAAACCAAAGATCGAGGCCATGATGGGGGACTTTGTGGAGTAGTTCCTTGAAACGAGTCCATGCTTCATAAAGAGTTTCACCTTGACGTTGTTGGAACATCAAGATGTCATTCCTTAGCTTGGTAGTTCTCCCCGGTGGGAAAAATTTAGCAATGAAACGAGTGGTGAGATTATCCCAAGTCGAGATAGATCCCGCGGGTAGACGATCAAGCCAATGGATAGCTTGGTCACGAAGAGAGAAATGGAAGAGATGCAATCCGGTAGTATCTCTAGTAGCACCGTTAAGGTCAATGGCATCTACAATTTTAAGAAAGTCCTTAAGGTGTTGAATTGGGTCTTCGAACATATGTCCGTGGAATGCACATCCGTTTTGCACCAACCGGATGGTGTCGGGTCGCAGGTGGGCTACAATGGCTTCTTTGGGAAGCTCAATGGCATTTTGGTAACTTTTGTGGCTTGGTTGGGAGTACTCTCCTTGGGTGCGGGCTCTAGGAGGTTGGTTTGGTTGTTGTGGGTTTGGTTGTGGTGGGTTGATGGGATCTAAGATATTACCACCTTCCATGATGGCGGATGGTAATGGTTACGAACAAAGAAACGAAGAAATAAGATAGACTAAAGAAAACCTAGAAAAATAAAATAAAAAAAAAATCTCACTAGAAAGGAACCTAATGAGTAGACCTAATAAAATTAAAATTTTAACCGAAGCAATAACTATTCCCCGGGCTGCGGTGCCAAAAACGTGATACGTGGGAATTGCGCCCTCCCAACAGGTTTTACCTCTCAAGGGATCTCGAGAAGCTTACAACCCCCACCAGGCAGTGTACCTGATCGTTGTAGTATAGTATAGTGACAAGTACCCGGGGATTGATCGTTCAACTCAGGAATAGTGTCGTTAGGATTGAAATTAATCTAACTAGGTCTAAAGGTGAAGGATGATTCTTTTTATGTTTTTATATTTTATGAAAAGCAGGTAAAAATCTCGGGTATTGGAAGAGTGGGCGGAATTAGTTGCTAATCAACTAACCCAAAAGCTACTAACGAAACTAATGTGCAAGAAAAGTAAATTAAGATTCTACAAGAGAAGTGAAGCGTATCTACCTATGATGTATTACTCCTTGCTAGCTATCCAATTCTACCTATTGAATTATCACATCCTTGTTTTAATTGACGGGTTGTATTCCTTAATACTATTCGTAGGGCCGTGTACGATCTTCCCTAACTCTATAAGCTCCTACCTCCTATGTCGAGCCGTTAAAAGCTCCTAACATGGGATCACTAGAATTCGCTTATGCATTAAATACAATCATATAATCATAGTACACCTCCGATCGTGTTTCTTAAGACGTTCAAGCAAGTTACCAATTGGAAGTCTGCCAGTTTTCTTAAGCCTAACATCGATATCATTTAATTAAACAAGAGACAATAGGAAACAAGAATTATAAGCTAAACCAATTAGACCTATCCAAGTGTCACACCCTAATTGATGAAGATAGACATAAACATCAACAAGGAATCAATAAGACCTAATCAATTATATACAAGTTTCACACAATCATAAGTAGACACAAGGTGAATTAGCAAAACATCATCAAAGAAGAACAAGCAACAATGATAATGGTAAACATAATTAAGATAGAATCAACAAACCAATATATGATGTTTATGGAGTGATTGAAACCCTCTAAGTTGCTGAAAAAACACCTACCTAAACCCATGAATCGACTTTAGGGTTTAGGGCTTACTATGATGTTATATTTATAGGCAATTTTCTGCCCGGCCCAATCTTGATGGCGTCAGACCAACCTTGATGGCGTCAAGACCAAATTTTCTTCACCAAATTGTAGATCTTTTCATCCCGATCGTTTTCTTTTTTGAATCGCTCAAATTTGAGTTCGTATGCAAAAGTTATGGCCAAAACAGTAATAACTACCCCGTGCACAAGTTGTGACAAGTTAACACGTGATGGCCTATGTGACGCCTTCAGGAAGTCTTCTGGGCCATTACTCTTTAATTTAATACGTAATGGCCTACCTCCATTAACACGTGACGCCGTCACTCTTTAATCCTGATGGCCATCACTCCTTGCATTTACACGTGACGACCTTGATCACCTTAAAGGGTGACGCCATCACGAACTCCTTCAAAAACCTTCTGGATCGTCACGTGTATTTTATTTATCCAACCAATTTCCAAGTCATGACGCCGTCAAGAGCAATTCTTGACGCCTTCAGGTACTGTTTTCAGCATATTTTGGAGACTTTGCCGTTTTCTTCATTTTTTGCTCCAAAAACATCCAAAATACTTCCTTTTTCCAGATTTCTTCTCCAAAGTACCTAAAATGACAAAAGGAATGATTTAGGGCAATATTTGATCAAATAATCTCAAATTAGGGCTTAATTGACCCCCTAAAAGTTGTACACTTTTCGCTTTATCAACCTGACATTTAGCTTAGTGTCGTTAATTGGTGTAAGCAACAGTTGTGTAAGGTTTTCTCCGCCATAAGGGAGCTTGTTGACATAGTGAAGAAAACTCTCAAGTAGGTGACTCGGGGAGTAGAGTAGGGCAAGGAAGGTGTCCTTGTAGCCGAACCACTATAAATCCTTTGTCTCGCGGTTAGATCTTTCCAACTCTAACTTATTACTTAGCTTACTTACTTACATCTCGTATATAGCTATAATTGTCTATATTATGCATGTGTTGATTTTACATACTTAGCTTACATCGTTATTATTTTTCAAACCACGATATAGTTATTCATATTGTTCAAGACTTGAGTTCACATAAGATCGAATCAAAGTTTTAAGAGTAAACAAGGCTTTAAAACTAAACTAAGTTTTCATAAATAAAAAGGGATGTAAAAATACTTGTCTATATTGTTATTGTTTACTTGCGTAGATATAAGTTCTTATAAGTCATACTCATCCATATTGTTATTATTTACTTGCGTAGATATAAGTACTTATAATTATACAAGTATTGATCTCACATAAAATAGAAACGAAGTTTTGCTTTAAACAACTAAGTTTTCATAAAATTAAAAAGACGTAAAACTATTTAACCCCCCCTTCTAGTTTTTGACAATTGGTATCAAGAGCCACGTCAAACAAGATTTTTAAAATAAATTGTATTTTAAAACTTGAATTGATCTATGGAATCGGAAAAATATTTAGAAGGGCAATCTATGCAAAGACCACCACTATTTGAAAGTGATGGTTTTCTTTATTGGAAAAATAGATTCGAAACTTATGTGAATTCAAAAGATCTTGATCTTTGGCATGTCATTACCTTTGGTGACTTTTCCCCTATTCAATATAATTTTGAAACTAAAAATGATGAAATTGTATCTCTTGAAAAACAAAATGATGATTTGAAAAAGAAACTAGCCAAAAATAATGAGGTTAAAATGGTTATTTATAATTCGTTACCACGCAAAGAATATGAAAGAATTTTTATGTGTAAAACCGCAAAAGATATTTGGGATTCTTTATTAATCACTCACCAATGTAATAGTCAAGTCAAAGATAATAAAATAGATCTTCTTATTCAACAATATGAACAATTTATCATTCTGGAAGAGGAATCAATAGATAATGCATTTGCTTGGTTTAACGCTATCATCACAAGTTTAAAAGCACTTGATGAGAATTTTTCTAGTAAGAATTTTGTTAGGAAATTTCATAGGGCTCTTCATCCAAAATGACGAGCTAAAGTTACGGCGATTGAAGAATCGAAGAACTTGTCAACTCTTCAACTTGACGAGTTGATCGGCAACTTGAATGTCTACGAAGAAATAATAAAGAAAGACTCCGAGATGGTCAAAGGAAAAAGGGAGCAAAGCAAATCAATTGTGTTGAAAGCTAAAAAGGACTCAGTGATGAAGAATGCTCAACCTCCGAAAGCGACGATGAAGTGTATGCTATGGCCGTAAGAGATTTCAATAAATTCTTTAAAAGACGAGGAAGATATGTTAGACAACCATATGATGAAAGAAAAACATCCCAAATAAACAAGGACGACAAGAATAGCAAGAATGAAAGAAAGTGTTTCAAGTGCGGAGATCCAAATCATCTTATTGGAGAATGTCCGAAATTGTCAAGAAGTCAAAACCACAAGGCCTTTGTAGGAGGAGCATGGAGCGATAGTGACAATGATGAAAAAGAGACAACAAGAGAAGAAAAGTGTCTCATGGCAAAGACATCCGATGAGGTACGTTCCGAAACCGAATACTATAGTGATGAAAATTTATCTTTAGATGAAAAAGACTTAGATAGCGAATATAGTAGATTGTGTAAATTAGGTCAAAAGGTCATAACTAAAAATAAGTCACTAAACCATATTAATAATTGATTAGAAAATGAAGTACTCGAACTAAAAATTAAACTTCAACATTTGGAAAAATAAAAAGGAGTTTTTATAGAATGTAAAACATATTTAGAGGTCAAAAATGAAATCGAAAAACTTAAAAATGAAAATTTCAAACTTGACAAGTTTAAAAATTGTAGTAACTCACTTAAGAAAATAATAAGTGTTCTAGAAACTTCGGGAGATAAAACCGGTTTAGGATTCACCTCAACTAATGTTTCAACTAGCAAAAATAAAAATGTAAAGTTTGAATGTGAATCTAGTACACAAAAACCATTAGAGTCAAACCCTAAGTATGTAATTATAAAAGATAGAAAAATACCTATTGCAAGTGATGAGGATGTAAAAAGTTTTTATAAATCATCATTAAAAGCCAAAACCGGATTTTCTAAACCCAAATTAAGATCTAAAACTCCACCGCCAAATAGACCAAATAATCCTCATCCTCGGTCTAAAACCCCTCAACATAGGAGAAATCAAGGTAGACAAAACTTTTCTAATAATAGTCACCCAATGTGGAATTATCCACATCAACCAAGCTTTAACCCATGGGGAATATGATGAGGCGAAAAATGATCCGTTTTTAGGGGGTCATTTAAGCCCGAATCCGAATTTATTTGATCAAATATTGCCCTAAATCGTTCCTTTTGTGATTTTAGGTGTTTGGAGAGTGAATTCTGGAAAAGAGGCTATTTTGGACGTTTTTGGAGCATAAAGTGAAGAAAACAACAAAGTACCAAATCCAAGCTGGAATTACAAGGTGACGGCGTCAAGGATTTACTCTTGACGGCGTCAGAAAGGATGAATATTTTACCGAAGGTTGTGAAGGCGTCAGATGAAGAGATGACGGCGTCAAAATGACCAAGATTAATTTACCGAGGGTGGTGACGGCGTCACATAGGCCGTCACGATTGGATCTAGGGCGTCCGAGGAAGTATATGGCGGCGAGTTGACGGCGTCAGATTTTACTCTTGACGCCGTCAGGACGATTTTCCTATATATAGTTTTCTAGTTTTTTCATTAAAGGGAGAAGTTTTGGTGAAACCCTAAAGACGATTTTGGTGCCTCTTTTACAGGTTTTTCAAGGGTTCCAAACCCTTGAGACCTTGCATTGTAATTGAGATAAGTATACTCTTAATTCAATCAATATGTCTATGTGTTGGTTGTCTATCTTTTGTTCTTATCTTAATTCTACTATGCTAGGCTAAATTTCCTTTGTGTTTGCTTAGATCTAATGAAACCTAGATGTTGATTATGTGTTGATTACTTGTCTATTCTTGTTTTGAATGAATGATATTATATGTTAGGCTTAAGAAAACTGGCAGATCTCCAAATGGTAACATGCTTGAACGTCTTAAGAAACATGAACCGAGGCGTACTAGGTCTTTATTGGTTGTATTTAATGCATGAGCCACTGTTTACAATCCCTATAGTTATGCTGGGTCATGGTGTAGGAGGAGATAAGAGCTCATAGAGTTGGGGAGTTATGTATGCCACTCCACGAATGGTATTAAGGAATACAACCCGTCATTCATACAAGTGTAACAAGTAATTAACATGTAAAAGATATCTAGGGAGTAATGAAGTCTAAGTAAACACAATTTCTCCAACCACTGTTCACAACCTTAGTTTAATATTAGTTTAATTTCATTTTCGTTAGTTAATTAGTTATAAAGTAGTTTTTGGGTTAGTTGATTAGCAACTAATTCCGCCCACTCCTTCAAAACCCGAGATTTTACTTGCTTTCATAAAATATAAAAACACAAAAATAATCATCTTCCACTTCTAGAACTATTAATTAGGCTTTCTAATCCTAGCGACACTATTCCTAAGCTGAACGATCAATCCCCCGGTACTTGTCACTATACTATACTACAACGATCAGGTACACTGCCTGGTGGGGGTTGTAAGCCTCGCGAGATCCCTCAAGAGGTAAAGCAAGGTGCGATTCCCACGCATCAAGTTTTTGGCGCCGCAGCCCGGGGAATAGTTATTGTCTAGGTTAGGATTTCTTTTTATTAGGTCTACTTGCTAGATTCCTTTCTAGTAAGATTTTATTTTTATTTTTAGGTCTTCTTTAGTCTATCTTATTTCTTTGTGCATTTGTTAGTAAATTAAACTCATTGACTATTCCGTTGACCATTATGGAAAACGCGAATCCACCCCTTTCCCCTAGTGAAGTAGCTGTGTTACGTGAATAAATTGAGAGTGAGATTAGGGAGCTTAGAGAGCTTAATAGGTTGATCAAGATTGAACTCGAACATACGTTTAGCGACCTAGCAACCGTCTTGTATTCAAATAAGGACCTAGGGCCTGATGACTTTGTGAGTGTTATTAAGAAACCAGAAGAGGAAATGGATCCGAGGCTTAACGACCACTTTAACCTATACCCCACTAAGGAGGAGATTGCATACTATAATAACCTTATTGATAACCCGCGATCTCCCTTCACCATAATTGAACCTAAGATCAAGAGAGGCGATCCTAAGAGCGCTAAGATACCATGTATGATTGGATATAAGCACATTAGCAATGCTTACATTGACTTTAAATCTCCAATCAACATTATGTCCTCAACGATTTATAATGATATAGTGAACATAAGACTTGAACCTAGAAGGGATCCCAAGTACCCTGGTGGAGTTTGTAACTTTGTCGGGAGAGTCAAAGGTTTATGTGTCTTTGTTGGTAATTTCACTTTTGTCACCGACTTTATGGTTGTGGAGGATCTTGCTAATGTTATTGATTGTCGATTATCCAATGTTGTGTTTGGCAAACCATTTGTTGAGGAGTCTAAGTTAGAATATGATGAGGTAGAGGGCACGATTCGATTTGCAAGCAACACCGATAGTATCACTTATAGGATGCCCAATAAGATGAAAGAATTCCGCTTTATATCTCGTTTTGATCAGGATAATGTTGGTGCTTTTGAGGATATTGATAAGGAGGATAAGAAAAAGGGCATGGACTATGTATGGGAAAAAAGGAGTCTTTACTACAAAAATTGCTTGGCCCTTGGACCAAGGTATAAAGTTGATGAAGAGTTTGCCCGAGCAATGATGGGGGCGATAGAGAAAAAGGTGATTGGTTTCTACAAGGAATATTTACAATCGGAGAATGGAACCAATGATGAAATCACGTAGTAACCCACAACTTTGAGTCTAGCTACAAGACTCGTAAATAAAGAAAAGCGCTTCTTGGGAGGCAACCCATGTTTTGTGTGATTTTAATTGTTTGATTGTTATTTGCTTCCGTATGCATGCTTTATTTTTATTGTTGGTTGATCATGTTTCTCAATTAAAATGTGGAAATACTTTATTATGTTGTTTAGCCTAGTCTTAACTTCAACCTAAAGGTATTTTTGCAAAAGATAAGTGTAAGGGGAAACCCCAAATATGTTTTTTAAGAAACAAACCGATCATGATTCTCCACAATATTTAATGAACATGTGTATTCGTATTGTTAGAGTCAAATGCTTGTATTGAGTCATGATGTAGTTTTGCAGGATTTTCCAGGAAGTAGGACAAAGTTTTTCCAGAAATTTTCCGGAAACTTAACATAAAGATTTCTACAGGTTCATTCTGACGGCGTCAGGCAATTGCTCTTGACGGCGTCAGGAGTCAAAAATCTGGAAATTTTACCAGTTTTGTTTTTCTAACGGAGTCTTATAAGTTTTTGTGAATTATTAAGTTTTATAATCTCCAGGAAATCTGCAAACTTCATTCCACAAGCATTATATCTTACTTTGTTTTCTAGGATTTAGTAACTTATATAGGATGCCGCCGATTTTATGCGAGGTTGCCTTGTCTACTTTTGTCAGGATTTACAGGTTATTTGAGACAAGAAGATGATTTATATTCTGGAAGGGAAGCTTTGATTGTTCGTTTTCTTGGAGGAAGATTTAACCTGGCCAACCTAAAATCCATACCGAGCGAATCAGGGGAGTATTTGAATTCATTCTCTTTACTTTTAACTTTTACATTCTTTACTTGAACATTGGGGACAATGTTCATCTTAAGTGTAAGGGGAGGGTAAAAAGATGATACCTTACATATGCACTTTCGCTTGAGTTTGTTTTGTTTGATAGTAGATGAGTAATAAAACTATGAGAAATACTTGTTAGTGCAATTTTAGCGCCAAATTTAAAATTTTTTACAACATTTAGGAGTGAAACTTTAGCCATAGCAAGCGTCTCATGGATAGGAGGTTGTATGACTAGCACATAACCGTATATTCAGAAAAATTTTCCACCAAAAAATGTGAGGTTCGCCTTTAGTTTTGATAGGAAAAGCATTTATTATTGGTGCTTATGAGTGTACCGGTAGCATTTAGATTCTAGAACTTGCGTTAGTGATGCATCCCGAGACCGCTAGTGAGACTACATTCGTGTAGTAGGATTTACTACATGATAAGAGGCATTAGGATCACCCTTGTGTTAAACCCGTATTACGATTACTTGACCATTTAAGTCATATTACTTGGCTAGTTAAGTCAACTAATTTTTCCCACACCCTTAGCGTTGTACTCATTTTTAGTACACGATACCCCTAGTACACCCCTCCGAGCCTATCTTTTCGTTTCTAACTTTAAGCATTTTACTTAAAGGAAGAATTTGTTACACCCCACTTAAATGTACACCCAAATCGCCTTAGCCTTCCGTGTATGCGCTCATTTTTAGTGCATTATTGTTATTTGTTAAACCCTAAGTTAACTTTCTAATTGATTACATGGTTGCTAAGTCGAGTCATATCCTTGTACATATTGTTTTGGGACGATTGGGACTCATGGGTAAGTACTTATTTTATGGAGTAATGGGGAAGAACAACACTTATTACCCCCATATGTACGTTAATCTTAAAAGTGCTCCAAGTGTTTTGATTTTCTTAATTCGAGTCATTAGAATAGTTTAATGTAAAGTATGTAAAGATTCAAGTGTAAGGGGAATTCTCATCCCCTATGATGTATTATTTTTTTGGATGGTAGGGTAAGAGTGTATGCAAAAAAAAAAAAAAAAAAAAAAAAAAAAAAAAAAAAAAAATCGAAAAAATCAAGAAGAAGAAAAAAAAAAAAAAAAAAAAATAGAAAAGAAAGAGAGAAAAAACATACGGACTACCATCCCGTTTTCATTCTATGTTCATTTTATGTTTTTAGTTATTTTTCATTTATTAGCTTAAGTCGAGTCTAGTCTTGGCTTAGCAACGCCATCTTGTACATGTAATTAACTAAGATTGTTAACTCGCCACCAGTGAAATCCCCTTTATCCAACAAAACCGTGTAATTCATATCCCTACACCTAACGTTATAACCCTTTAAAAAGACCTCTTTGATAGTTTATCCTAGGTGCTTACGCCATGTGGTGGAGGTTTGATCCTTTCCCAAGCCTATGGTAATCTATTTTGCTATGACAGGTAGTGAGAGATATCTTCCATTTCCATAATGTTATATTACTTTATTACACCCGAGAGATGTGAGTATCTAAACACTATTTGTGAGGTGCTTGTGTATGACCTCCGTGCTTGTCTATTGGTCTTTAGTGGAACGATTATTTGTTGTAATTACTTTTATATTAGTGTTAAATGACCCCTAACTTGTCTTTTGAGTAGAATAAAAGCGCATTTGCTTGAGGACAAGCAAATCTCAAGTGTAAGGGTATATGATGAGGCGAAAAATGATCCGTTTTTAGGGGGTCATTTAAGCCCGAATCCGAATTTATTTGATCAAATATTGCCCTAAATCGTTCCTTTTGTGATTTTAGGTGTTTGGAGAGTGAATTCTGGAAAAGAGGCTATTTTGGACGTTTTTGGAGCATAAAGTGAAGAAAACAACAAAGTACCAAATCCAAGCTGGAATTACAAGGTGACGGCGTCAAGGATTTACTCTTGACGGCGTCAGAAAGGATGAATATTTTACCGAAGGTTGTGAAGGCGTCAGATGAAGAGATGACGGCGTCAAAATGACCAAGATTAATTTACCGAGGGTGGTGACGGCGTCACATAGGCCGTCACGATTGGATCTAGGGCGTCCGAGGAAGTATATGGCGGCGAGTTGACGGCGTCAGATTTTACTCTTGACGCCGTCAGGACGATTTTCCTATATATAGTTTTCTAGTTTTTTCATTAAAGGGAGAAGTTTTGGTGAAACCCTAAAGACGATTTTGGTGCCTCTTTTACAGGTTTTTCAAGGGTTCCAAACCCTTGAGACCTTGCATTGTAATTGAGATAAGTATACTCTTAATTCAATCAATATGTCTATGTGTTGGTTGTCTATCTTTTGTTCTTATCTTAATTCTACTATGCTAGGCTAAATTTCCTTTGTGTTTGCTTAGATCTAATGAAACCTAGATGTTGATTATGTGTTGATTACTTGTCTATTCTTGTTTTGAATGAATGATATTATATGTTAGGCTTAAGAAAACTGGCAGATCTCCAAATGGTAACATGCTTGAACGTCTTAAGAAACATGAACCGAGGCGTACTAGGTCTTTATTGGTTGTATTTAATGCATGAGCCACTGTTTACAATCCCTATAGTTGTGCTGGGTCATGGTGTAGGAGGAGATAAGAGCTCATAGAGTTGGGGAGTTATGTATGCCACTCCACGAATGGTATTAAGGAATACAACCCGTCATTCATACAAGTGTAACAAGTAATTAACATGTAAAAGATATCTAGGGAGTAATGAAGTCTAAGTAAACACAATTTCTCCAACCACTGTTCACAACCTTAGTTTAATATTAGTTTAATTTCATTTTCGTTAGTTAATTAGTTATAAAGTAGTTTTTGGGTTAGTTGATTAGCAACTAATTCCGCCCACTCCTTCAAAACCCGAGATTTTACTTGCTTTCATAAAATATAAAAACACAAAAATAATCATCTTCCACTTCTAGAACTATTAATTAGGCTTTCTAATCCTAGCGACACTATTCCTAAGCTGAACGATCAATCCCCCGGTACTTGTCACTATACTATACTACAACGATCAGGTACACTGCCTGGTGGGGGTTGTAAGCCTCGCGAGATCCCTCAAGAGGTAAAGCAAGGTGCGATTCCCACGCATCAGAATACTTCCACCATACATGCATCCTAGTCAAGTACAAACTATGTTTTGTTCAAACAACTTTGGACCAATGAGACCATGGGAACCAAGTAGCTAAGTTGTCACTTTTTGAAAGTATTGGAATCTCATCTAGAAATGACTTCTATTAGTCAACATGGAAACTTGAAGTGTTTGAAGAAAATTTATTGAAGACTAAAAGGTACGCGTTTCTTTTAAGTTCATTGATGCGTGGGAATCGCACCTTGCTTTACCTCTCGAGGGATCTCGAGAAGCTTACAACCCCCACCAGGCAGTGTACCTGATCGTTGTAGTATAGTATAGTGACAAGTACCGGGGGATTGATCGTTCAGCTTAGGAATAGTGTCGCTAGGATTAGAAAACCTAATTAATAGTTCTAAAGGTGAGAGATGATTATTTTTGTATTTTTATATTTTTATGAAAGCAAGTAAAATCTCGGGTTTTGGAAGAGTGGGCGGAATTAGTTGCTATTCAACTAACCCAAAGCTAAGATGCAATCAAAATAAAATAATAAAAATGAAAATAAACTAATTATACTAAGGTTGTGAGCAGTAATTGGAGAAATTGTGTTTACTTAGACTTCACTACTCCTTAGATATCTTTTACACGTTAATTACTTGTTACACTTGTATGGATGACGGATTGTATTCCTTAATACCATTCGTGGGGTGGCATACATAACTCCCCAACTCTATGAGCTCTTATCTTCTCATACACCATAACCCAGCACAACTATAGGGATTGTAAACAGTGGCTCATGCATTAAATACAACCAATAAAGACCTAGTACGCCTCGGTTCATGTTTCTTAAGACGTTCAAGCATGTTACCATTTGGAGATCTGCCAGTTTTCTTAAGCCTAACATATAATATCATTCATCCAAAACAAGAATAGACAAGTAATCAACACATAATCAACATCTAGGTTTCATTAGATCTAAGCAAACACAAAAGAGATCTAGCCTAGCATAGTAGAATGTCTGTTCTATATAAAAACTATGAATGTACATCAAAACTGAGAAGCAAGGAAAACTCAGTTGAGTTAATACTTTTATATATCTTTTATGTTAATGAATGCAGGCAGAGGGATGTGGTTGGAGTATTACCAGCTGCAGTGATTGACATTGTTGCTCATTCAGATTCATTGCAGCGTCTGTATATCCAAGAAGATTACAGGACAATGTATTTGGAAGACTTGCTTAAACGTTTGTAATGTGTTACATTTGTTAGATTTAAGTTAAATAGTTTTTAGTGGGTAGAAATTACTAATGTTTATAAGAGATCAACTTATGACAATGTCATTATCATTTGTTTCATACAAACAGGCTTCACAAGATGCCTTAATCATAGCATCCCCACAGCATCGCGCGGGTTACCCCACTCGTTTCATACAAACACTAGGAATCTTGCATAGTTTCAACAGGAGTTTCTTGGACGGGTTCCACATTTAACGGATCGATTTGGTTTGAAAGCATCGTGCAACGTCTTATTTGTAGATTTCAATACCATTCGACATCTATAACAACTAGAAATATAAATGTTACGTTTTAACACTTTCAAAGAAAGGTTCTTCTCACTACTACTAAAAAAATAATAAAATAAAATAAAAAAAGAAGCTAATGCAACGAAAATTTGCAACGGTAAATTTCCGTCACAATTTGCAACCGTAATGCAATGAAATACCAACCGAATAGCAACGACAAAGAGAATGGTTGCAAATCCATTGAAAAATATAAACTATTTCTTTTACATTCATTTTTATTTTTTCTATTGCAAATGATAAAAATTTGCAACGAAAGACAAAAAGTAAATATAAAGAAATTGTAATTTATTTTCCGTTGCAATTTTCATAATATGCAGCGAAATAGCAACCGAAGATAAAATTTAAATCTAAAAGAAATTCTCATTTATTTTCCATTGCATTCAGGTTGCAAAGTTTCAAAATTAGCAACAGAGGACAAAAATTAATCTAAAACAAATTATAACTTATTCATAGTTGTAATTTCCTTCCATTCCGATCAACAACATGGAGGTATGGCTGAGCGGCTTAAGGCATTGGTTTGCTAAATCGACATACAAGAAGATTGTAAATTAATCTAAAACAAATTATCACTTATTCATAGTTGTAATTCCCTTGCAAAAATTTAAGCGAAATAGCAACGAGAGACATAATTTAAATGAAAAAGAAATTATAATTTTTTTCCATTGCAATTTTGTTGCAAATTTGAAAATTTTGCATGCAATTTGCAATAGAAGATTACAATCAAATGTAAGAAGAATTACTTTTTATTGTCCTTGCAAATCCATTGCATTTATTTTTTCCTATTAATCCACTAGAAAATGCGTAAAAAATGATCCTCGTAACATGGGTAATGCTCACATAGACCAAATAAGTGTACGTGTATATAGTGTGTAAAATGATGAAGATTACTACACGTTCTTATGAACAAGCATATCTAGTCACCATGGGGACATTAATCTTTTGGATAATGATAGCGTATCAAGATTAACGTCCTAAGTCCATTAATTACACGCCAAGTCAGGCAAGTATAAACAACTAATAAGACCATTATCAACACTTGCTAAGCCTAAACACAATTTCAGGCTACACGTAGCCTAGAAAGGCTTATCAGGCCATGTCAACTGCACGCATGAGACACTTGTCTCCCAACTATCACTAACGGTTAAGATGTATCATCTGACATATGGTAATGAGAGACACACGAGCAAGAAGAGAGGAGGAAGGTACAACCTAGTACAAGCCAAAGAGGGTTGCCATATGTTATTTTTGTTGATCTAGGAGTCATAACATTACTATGCATAACTTATTGGAATCTTATTGAGGAGCTCCAATATCTTAGGTGCAAGGAAACCAAAAGTATCAAACGCGAAAGTAATAAAAACATGTTGATTTCCAATTACGCTTTCTCGTGTTTTGTCATTTTGCAAGAGGCGGCTTTTAAAGCAGCATGTCCCACTGTAAAACCCCGACTACTCAAAATTACAAGAGGAGAAACCTTGGTTAGATCCACACACGCATGTTTTCCTCCAACCCATCCAAAAACCAATATGTCTGCCGGTCTGAGTATGGATCTTCCATCCAACGAGCCAGTCAAAAAGTTCGCAAGTGCTTTTTTCTTGACGGAGATCCCCGCATGCCTAAATACATAAAAAAGGACGTCCCTAACCATATCATGGTGGTGCTTGAAACACATGAGCTCTTTACAATAAACCGCATGTTCCCCAAAGGAATCCAAACATGCCCTTGATAAAAATTGGGTATATCTCATCAACCGAAAACGATAGAATCATGAGGCGAGAGACTCCATCATCTTTCCATATCTAACATAATTTTAACTAACGTTGTAATAGCATCATTTTCCCCCATGTAGCCAGAGACTCCAAGATATAACTTTGTTGCAAGTATTTTCTATTCCCGGAACTACGTTCTTGTCTATTCTTGGGCCTACACAAATGTTGCGTACAACATGGAAATAGTAACAACCTAACATGGAAATGGTAACAACCTAACCCACGCATCAACAGAGCCAAGCTGGGGAACAACCTTGTAAAGAACTGTTAGCGAGACGACAACCATGAGGGATATATTTGACTCTAGTAATAGGCACATTAAAAACACAATCAAGAAGCTCAGCTGTTGATATAAATAATGTATAAAAACGTTATTCATATTTTTCGATATCCCTAAGTTTTGACAATCACAAAATGTAAAAACATTAAATGCAAAATTAATACGTAAACAAGTATTTAGCAACTAATACCAATTCATCCAACAAAATCACTTAAGGTATGAATAAACAAGTGTCTAATACATTTTATGATCAAAGGGATTTTTATTTAAACATTACAAAGTTTATAAAATTATATATACACTTTATATTTCTTTGAAAAACATATTTGGTAATAAAGGAAAATGTTTAATTCATAATAAATATATGAATTCAAATTTTTAACCAAAATCAGTTAGTTTTACACCAAATAAACTTTTCCCAGAAAAAGACAAGAAAACTGCCCATTTCAGGAGGGCGGCCCCCTTAATTATAAGGGGGCCGGCACGCTCCTCTTGTCAGAAACTTTTGCCTATAAATACCCTCTCAAACCTGGTATTTTTCCCCACTTTTTGCACGAAAATTTTCAGATCCAATTCTCTCTAAACATCCTTCTAAGACCCTTTGATCATAAGATTATTAATCCTTGTTTCAAGTGATCCAATCTTTTCATTCGCTCATCTCTCTAAGTGCAAAAGAAGAATACTCCTTCAACAATCAAGTTAAGAAGTATTGTACATTTGTATATATTGTCTAGTAGTTGTGTATATTACTTGTAAAGGTGTAGAAGGATTTTAATTAGATAGATCTAGGTGTGTTAGTTGTGAGTAGAAGTAGTGAAGAAGAAGTAGAGTTGTGAAGAGCAAGAAGTAGTGAAGTAGTGAAGGTGTGTAGTAGTTGTGGAGTGTACAAGTTGTGTAGAAGTCGTGCTAAGTTGTGTAGTGGTGTGAGATTGGTTCTAGCTACAATTAGAACCCGTGATACATAGGAATTGCGCCCTCGCAACAGATTTTACCTCTCAAGGGATCTTGAGAAGCTTACAACCCCCACCAGGCAGTGTACCTGATCGTTGTAGTATAGTATAGTGACAAGTACCGGGGGATTGATCGTTCAACTCAGGAATAGTGTCGTTATGATTGAAATTAATCTAACTAGGTCTAAAGGTGAAGGATGATTCTTTTTGTGCTTTTATATTTTATGAAAAACAGGTAAAAATCTCAAGTATTGGAAGAGTAGGCGGAATTAGTTGCTAATCAACTAACCCAAAAGCTACTAACTAAACTAATGTGCAAGAAAAGTAAATTAAGATTCTACAAGGGAAGTGAAGCGTATCTACATATGATGTATTACTCCTTGCTAGCTATCCAATTCTACTTGAATTATCACATCCTTGTTTTAATTGACGGGTTGTATTCCTTAATACTATTCGTAGGGCCGTGTATGATCTTCCCTAACTCTATAAGCTCCTACTTCACTCCTATGTCGAGCCGTTAAAAGCTCCTAACATGGGATTACTAGAATTCGCTTATGGATTAAATACAACCATATAATCGTAGTACACCTCCGATCATGTTTCTTAAGACGTTCAAGCAGTTTACCAATTGGAAGTCTGCCAGTGTTCTTAATCCTAACATCGATATCATTCAATTAAACAAGAGACAATAGGAAACAAGAATTATAAGCTAAACCAATTTGACCTATCAAAGTTTCACACCCTAATTGATGAAGATAGACACAAACATCAACAAAGAATCAATAAGATCTAATCAATTTTATACAAGTTTCACACAATCATAAGTAGACACAAGGTGAATTAGCAAAACATCATCAAAGAAGAACAAGCAACAATGATAATGGTAAACACAATTAAGATAGAATCAACAAACCAATATATGATGTTTATGGAGTGATTGAAACCCTCTAAGTTGCTGTAAAAATAATTACCTAAACCCAGGAATCGACCTTAGGGTTTAGGGCTTACAAAAAGTGAAGTTATGATGTTATATTTATAGGCTATTTTCTGCTCGGCCCGATCTTGACGGCGCCAGACCAACCTTGACGAAGTCATGACCAAATTTTCTTCACCAAATTGTATATCTTTTCGTCCCGATCGTTTCCTTTTTTGAATCGCTTAAATCTGAGTTCGTATGCAAAAGTTATGGCAAAAACAGTAACAGCTACCGCGCGCACAAGTTGTGACAAGTTAACACGTGATGGCCTACGTGACGCCTTCAGGAAGTCTTCTGGGCCATCACTCTTTAATTTAACATGTGATGGTCTACCTCCATTAACACGTGACGCCGTCACTCTTTAATCCTGATGGCCATCACTCCTTGCATTTACACGTGACGGCCTTGATTACTTTAAAGGGTGACGCCGTCACGAACTCCTTCAAAAACCTTCTGGATTGTCACGTGTATTTTATTTATCCAAGTCATTTCCAAGTTGTGACGCCGTCAAGAGCAATTCTTGACGCCTCCAGGTACTGTTTTCAGCATATTTTGGAGACTTTGCCGTTTTCTTCACTTTTTGCTCCAAAAATGTCCAAAATGCTTATTTTTCCAGATTTCTTCTCCAAAGTACCTAAAATGACAAAAGGAACGATTTGGGGCAATATTTGATCAAATAATCTTGAATTAGGGCTTAAATGACCCCCTAAAAGCGGTACACTTTTCGCTTCATCAAATATCGCTACACTTGAGATTTGCCTGTCCTAAAGCAAATGAGCTTTTCCATCAATAAAATTACAAGTTATGGGTCATTTAACACTAATATAAAAGTAATTACAACAAATGATCATTCCACCTTAATCAAAACAAGCACAGAAATCATACACTAGCACCTCTCATTAAGAATTGGATACTCTCATCTCTCGGGTGTTGCAAATTTATATATCATAATTGGAAATGGAGAAATATCACTCATTACCTGTCATAGCAAATAGATTACCATAGGCTTGGGAAAGGATCAAAAACCTCCACCACTTGGCGTAAGCACCTAGGATAAACTTTCAAAGAGGTCTTTTAAAGGGTTATAACGTTAGGTGTAGGGGATATGGAAAACACGGTTTTGTTGGATAAACGGATATTTTACTGGTGGCAAGTCAATTGTCTTAGTTAACTAAGTGTACAATGAGGCTTTGCTAAGCCAAGACTCGACTCAACTTGAACTAATTACGACTCTTTTTGGATTTTTTTTCAAGACACTTTTTGACTTAAACATAAATAAAAGAAACGGATGGTAGCCCGTATGTTTTTCTCTTTTCCTTTTTCGATATATTTTTTTTCTTTTTTTAGTTTTTTTTTTCGTTTTTCACTTTTTTTTTTCATACACTTTTACTCTACCATCCAACATAATACATCAAAGGGAGTTCGTTTCCTCCCTACACTTGAAGTTTTACATACTTTACAATCAACTATTCTAATGACTCGAATCAAGATAATCAAAACACTTGGAGTACTTTTAGATATTAACGCACACATGGGGGTAATAATTGACGTCTTCCCCATTACTCCATTACAATAGTACTTTACCCATGAGTCCCAATCGTCCCAAAATAATATGTACAAGATATGACTCGACTTAGCAACCATGTAGTCAATCAGACAACTAACTAAGGGTTTAAACAAATAACAATAATGCACTAAAGATGAGTGCATACACGGAAGGCTAAGGCGATTTGGTTGCACATTTGGGGTGGATTGTAAACAAATTCTATCTTTAAGTAAGATGCTTAAAGTTAGAAACGAAAAAGATAGGCTCGGAGGGGTGTACTAGGGGTATCGTGTACTAAAAATGAGTACAACGCAAAGGTGTGGGAGAACTACTTGACAAATAAAGTCAATGTAATTATATAAAACACAGGTGTAAAAACATGGGTTATCCTAATGCCACTTATCATGTTGTAAATCCTAACTACACGAATGTAGTCTCACTAGCGGTCTCGGGATGCATCGCTATCACAAGTTCTAGAATCTAAATACTACCGGTACACTCACAAGCATTAAGAATGAATGCTTTTTCCTAAAGATCTAAAGGCGAACCTCACATTTTTGGGGTGGAAATTTTTGAGTGTTATGGTTTTTTGTGCTAGTCATACAATTCCTATCCATGAGACGGTTATTAAGACTAAAGTTTCACTCCTATATGTTGCAAAAAATTTTAAATTTGGTGCTAAAATTGCCCTAACAAATATTTCTCTCAGTTTTATTACATCTTCACTATCAAACAAAACAAAAATCAAGTGGAGTTATAGTTTCTAATATACCCTCCCTACACTTAAACCGAACATTGTCCCCAATGTTCTAAGTAAAAGATGTAAAAGTAAAAATAAATAAGAATGAAAGAAACTAATACTCCCCTGATTCGTTTGGTGTGGATAATGTGACAACATGGTCAAATCTTCCTCCAAGAAAATGAACGTTGAAAGCTTCCCTCCAGAAATGTAATCATCTTCTTGGCCAGTATAACCTGTAATCAACAAACACAAAAACCAAAGCATCAAACCGAACAAAGAAAAACCACAACTAGATGTAATTCCAGACTTGGAAATAAAAACAAAACAAAACAATAAAAGGATAGGATACTTATGGAATGAATTACAAATATGAACTCATAAAACATATCCACAAGTATTGACACACAAACAAGATAGAATATATGCTAATCATGAATTGTAAATTTTTCATGTTCGAATTTTGTTCTTTTTAACAAAATATAAACTTCCCTACACTTATCTTTTTGTAAAATACCTTTATATGTAATTAAGACGAGGTTAAAAACAAAATAAAGCATTTTTACAAATTGTTCGAAACATGAAAATTAAACAATTATAATTGAGCATATATGACACAAACAAACAAATAAAATAAAAACATCAAACAATTAAAAACATGGGTTGCCTCCTAAGAAGCGCTTGTTTTTGTTCGAGTCACGAGCCTGACTCTACCCTTATTTAATGAAAATAGGGGAGGTTTTCCCTACACTTAGGATTAAGTGCGGGTGAAAGTAGCGATACACACCCTTAGGGTGGAAATATGCCACGTTAGGTGAAGGGGGTGAGTGAATGGGGAAAGAGTCTACCACCTTCATTGTTAGGTTACCCGAATCCTTTAGTTTGATGGGTGGATTTGAAGTTAGAAGAGTTTTATGACAAAGATTTGAGCTCTTGCCATTTTCATAAATATTATGCTCTAACTGTTCTTCATCCATTCTGGTTCCCATCTTTTTTATTTCAACTTCATCTTCATCTTCGTACTCAAACTTGCTTTCATCAAAGAAGTAGAGTGTTGGCGTTTTGAAGTTGGAATGTTGGAAAGAGGTTTTATGGGTAATGGGTTTGGTTTGAGAAATCATCGAGACCCTATGCATCAAGATTGGTTTGAATGATTTAGAGGTTATGGTATAGGCGTGAGAGTTCCCTTTCTCAAAAGGAAGCTTATGAGAATAGAAGTTATTATGGGTTGAACTCACAGAGAGAGGTGTTTCATTGTGCCCATCGCTACTTGTTTCACTAGGGATTGAGAGTTCAAAAATCTTTTCGATCTTCTTGGGTATAGCTTCTTCCCTAATTTTCTCCTTAATCCTAGATATAAACTTATCATTCAAGTCCATGAAAACACTTCAGGTGTATTCCATGCGGGCTTCTAATTGTTGGATTTGCCTATCTTGGTTGTTTACAAAAGTCAGCATTATCCCTTCGAATTCTTCTTGTCGTGAATATTGAGGAAACGTATATTTACTGTCTGCATTCACATATCCAAAGGGATTAGCCATGGGCATCTCGGATCTCATCAATTCCTCAACCTGCCTTTCGATGTTCTCAAATAACTGTTCTTGGGTTGCATTCATGTAATCTAAACTTCCTTCCTCCAAGAACATTGGATCCTCCCATTCTTCTTCTTCGTATTGTGCTAAGTCCTCAATGACCTCCCAGCACTTATCAACATTGAGCTTGCTCCGTCTACCATTGGCAGCGTGATCTATAGCTTTTCTAGTTAGGTGATTAACTCCATCATAAAAGATTTGGATTTGAAACCAAAGATCGAGGCCATGATGGGGGACTTTGTGGAGTAGTTCCTTGAAACGAGTCCATGCTTCATAAAGAGTTTCACCTTGACGTTGTTGGAACATCAAGATGTCATTCCTTAGCTTGGTAGTTCTCCCCGGTGGGAAAAATTTAGCAATGAAACGAGTGGTGAGATTATCCCAAGTCGAGATAGATCCCGCGGGTAGACGATCAAGCCAATGGATAGCTTGGTCACGAAGAGAGAAATGGAAGAGATGCAATCCGGTAGTATCTCTAGTAGCACCGTTAAGGTCAATGGCATCTACAATTTTAAGAAAGTCCTTAAGGTGTTGAATTGGGTCTTCGAACATATGTCCGTGGAATGCACATCCGTTTTGCACCAACCGGATGGTGTCGGGTCGCAGGTGGGCTACAATGGCTTCTTTGGGAAGCTCAATGGCATTTTGGTAACTTTTGTGGCTTGGTTGGGAGTACTCTCCTTGGGTGCGGGCTCTAGGAGGTTGGTTTGGTTGTTGTGGGTTTGGTTGTGGTGGGTTGATGGGATCTAAGATATTACCACCTTCCATGATGGCGGATGGTAATGGTTACGAACAAAGAAACGAAGAAATAAGATAGACTAAAGAAAACCTAGAAAAATAAAATAAAAAAAAAATCTCACTAGAAAGGAACCTAATGAGTAGACCTAATAAAATTAAAATTTTAACCGAAGCAATAACTATTCCCCGGGCTGCGGTGCCAAAAACGTGATACGTGGGAATTGCGCCCTCCCAACAGGTTTTACCTCTCAAGGGATCTCGAGAAGCTTACAACCCCCACCAGGCAGTGTACCTGATCGTTGTAGTATAGTATAGTGACAAGTACCCGGGGATTGATCGTTCAACTCAGGAATAGTGTCGTTAGGATTGAAATTAATCTAACTAGGTCTAAAGGTGAAGGATGATTCTTTTTATGTTTTTATATTTTATGAAAAGCAGGTAAAAATCTCGGGTATTGGAAGAGTGGGCGGAATTAGTTGCTAATCAACTAACCCAAAAGCTACTAACGAAACTAATGTGCAAGAAAAGTAAATTAAGATTCTACAAGAGAAGTGAAGCGTATCTACCTATGATGTATTACTCCTTGCTAGCTATCCAATTCTACCTATTGAATTATCACATCCTTGTTTTAATTGACGGGTTGTATTCCTTAATACTATTCGTAGGGCCGTGTACGATCTTCCCTAACTCTATAAGCTCCTACCTCCTATGTCGAGCCGTTAAAAGCTCCTAACATGGGATCACTAGAATTCGCTTATGCATTAAATACAATCATATAATCATAGTACACCTCCGATCGTGTTTCTTAAGACGTTCAAGCAAGTTACCAATTGGAAGTCTGCCAGTTTTCTTAAGCCTAACATCGATATCATTTAATTAAACAAGAGACAATAGGAAACAAGAATTATAAGCTAAACCAATTAGACCTATCCAAGTGTCACACCCTAATTGATGAAGATAGACATAAACATCAACAAGGAATCAATAAGACCTAATCAATTATATACAAGTTTCACACAATCATAAGTAGACACAAGGTGAATTAGCAAAACATCATCAAAGAAGAACAAGCAACAATGATAATGGTAAACATAATTAAGATAGAATCAACAAACCAATATATGATGTTTATGGAGTGATTGAAACCCTCTAAGTTGCTGAAAAAACACCTACCTAAACCCATGAATCGACTTTAGGGTTTAGGGCTTACTATGATGTTATATTTATAGGCAATTTTCTGCCCGGCCCAATCTTGATGGCGTCAGACCAACCTTGATGGCGTCAAGACCAAATTTTCTTCACCAAATTGTAGATCTTTTCATCCCGATCGTTTTCTTTTTTGAATCGCTCAAATTTGAGTTCGTATGCAAAAGTTATGGCCAAAACAGTAATAACTACCCCGTGCACAAGTTGTGACAAGTTAACACGTGATGGCCTATGTGACGCCTTCAGGAAGTCTTCTGGGCCATTACTCTTTAATTTAATACGTAATGGCCTACCTCCATTAACACGTGACGCCGTCACTCTTTAATCCTGATGGCCATCACTCCTTGCATTTACACGTGACGACCTTGATCACCTTAAAGGGTGACGCCATCACGAACTCCTTCAAAAACCTTCTGGATCGTCACGTGTATTTTATTTATCCAACCAATTTCCAAGTCATGACGCCGTCAAGAGCAATTCTTGACGCCTTCAGGTACTGTTTTCAGCATATTTTGGAGACTTTGCCGTTTTCTTCATTTTTTGCTCCAAAAACATCCAAAATACTTCCTTTTTCCAGATTTCTTCTCCAAAGTACCTAAAATGACAAAAGGAATGATTTAGGGCAATATTTGATCAAATAATCTCAAATTAGGGCTTAATTGACCCCCTAAAAGTTGTACACTTTTCGCTTTATCAACCTGACATTTAGCTTAGTGTCGTTAATTGGTGTAAGCAACAGTTGTGTAAGGTTTTCTCCGCCATAAGGGAGCTTGTTGACATAGTGAAGAAAACTCTCAAGTAGGTGACTCGGGGAGTAGAGTAGGGCAAGGAAGGTGTCCTTGTAGCCGAACCACTATAAATCCTTTGTCTCGCGGTTAGATCTTTCCAACTCTAACTTATTACTTAGCTTACTTACTTACATCTCGTATATAGCTATAATTGTCTATATTATGCATGTGTTGATTTTACATACTTAGCTTACATCGTTATTATTTTTCAAACCACGATATAGTTATTCATATTGTTCAAGACTTGAGTTCACATAAGATCGAATCAAAGTTTTAAGAGTAAACAAGGCTTTAAAACTAAACTAAGTTTTCATAAATAAAAAGGGATGTAAAAATACTTGTCTATATTGTTATTGTTTACTTGCGTAGATATAAGTTCTTATAAGTCATACTCATCCATATTGTTATTATTTACTTGCGTAGATATAAGTACTTATAATTATACAAGTATTGATCTCACATAAAATAGAAACGAAGTTTTGCTTTAAACAACTAAGTTTTCATAAAATTAAAAAGACGTAAAACTATTTAACCCCCCCTTCTAGTTTTTGACAATTGGTATCAAGAGCCACGTCAAACAAGATTTTTAAAATAAATTGTATTTTAAAACTTGAATTGATCTATGGAATCGGAAAAATATTTAGAAGGGCAATCTATGCAAAGACCACCACTATTTGAAAGTGATGGTTTTCTTTATTGGAAAAATAGATTCGAAACTTATGTGAATTCAAAAGATCTTGATCTTTGGCATGTCATTACCTTTGGTGACTTTTCCCCTATTCAATATAATTTTGAAACTAAAAATGATGAAATTGTATCTCTTGAAAAACAAAATGATGATTTGAAAAAGAAACTAGCCAAAAATAATGAGGTTAAAATGGTTATTTATAATTCGTTACCACGCAAAGAATATGAAAGAATTTTTATGTGTAAAACCGCAAAAGATATTTGGGATTCTTTATTAATCACTCACCAATGTAATAGTCAAGTCAAAGATAATAAAATAGATCTTCTTATTCAACAATATGAACAATTTATCATTCTGGAAGAGGAATCAATAGATAATGCATTTGCTTGGTTTAACGCTATCATCACAAGTTTAAAAGCACTTGATGAGAATTTTTCTAGTAAGAATTTTGTTAGGAAATTTCATAGGGCTCTTCATCCAAAATGACGAGCTAAAGTTACGGCGATTGAAGAATCGAAGAACTTGTCAACTCTTCAACTTGACGAGTTGATCGGCAACTTGAATGTCTACGAAGAAATAATAAAGAAAGACTCCGAGATGGTCAAAGGAAAAAGGGAGCAAAGCAAATCAATTGTGTTGAAAGCTAAAAAGGACTCAGTGATGAAGAATGCTCAACCTCCGAAAGCGACGATGAAGTGTATGCTATGGCCGTAAGAGATTTCAATAAATTCTTTAAAAGACGAGGAAGATATGTTAGACAACCATATGATGAAAGAAAAACATCCCAAATAAACAAGGACGACAAGAATAGCAAGAATGAAAGAAAGTGTTTCAAGTGCGGAGATCCAAATCATCTTATTGGAGAATGTCCGAAATTGTCAAGAAGTCAAAACCACAAGGCCTTTGTAGGAGGAGCATGGAGCGATAGTGACAATGATGAAAAAGAGACAACAAGAGAAGAAAAGTGTCTCATGGCAAAGACATCCGATGAGGTACGTTCCGAAACCGAATACTATAGTGATGAAAATTTATCTTTAGATGAAAAAGACTTAGATAGCGAATATAGTAGATTGTGTAAATTAGGTCAAAAGGTCATAACTAAAAATAAGTCACTAAACCATATTAATAATTGATTAGAAAATGAAGTACTCGAACTAAAAATTAAACTTCAACATTTGGAAAAATAAAAAGGAGTTTTTATAGAATGTAAAACATATTTAGAGGTCAAAAATGAAATCGAAAAACTTAAAAATGAAAATTTCAAACTTGACAAGTTTAAAAATTGTAGTAACTCACTTAAGAAAATAATAAGTGTTCTAGAAACTTCGGGAGATAAAACCGGTTTAGGATTCACCTCAACTAATGTTTCAACTAGCAAAAATAAAAATGTAAAGTTTGAATGTGAATCTAGTACACAAAAACCATTAGAGTCAAACCCTAAGTATGTAATTATAAAAGATAGAAAAATACCTATTGCAAGTGATGAGGATGTAAAAAGTTTTTATAAATCATCATTAAAAGCCAAAACCGGATTTTCTAAACCCAAATTAAGATCTAAAACTCCACCGCCAAATAGACCAAATAATCCTCATCCTCGGTCTAAAACCCCTCAACATAGGAGAAATCAAGGTAGACAAAACTTTTCTAATAATAGTCACCCAATGTGGAATTATCCACATCAACCAAGCTTTAACCCATGGGGAATATGATGAGGCGAAAAATGATCCGTCTTTAGGGGGTCATTTAAGCCCGAATCCGAATTTATTTGATCAAATATTGCCCTAAATCGTTCCTTTTGTGATTTTAGGTGTTTGGAGAGTGAATTCTGGAAAAGAGGCTATTTTGGACGTTTTTGGAGCATAAAGTGAAGAAAACAACAAAGTACCAAATCCAAGCTGGAATTACAAGGTGACGGCGTCAAGGATTTACTCTTGACGGCGTCAGAAAGGATGAATATTTTACCGAAGGTTGTGAAGGCGTCAGATGAAGAGATGACGGCGTCAAAATGACCAAGATTAATTTACCGAGGGTGGTGACGGCGTCACATAGGCCGTCACGATTGGATCTAGGGCGTCCGAGGAAGTATATGGCGGCGAGTTGACGGCGTCAGATTTTACTCTTGACGCCGTCAGGACGATTTTCCTATATATAGTTTTCTAGTTTTTTCATTAAAGGGAGAAGTTTTGGTGAAACCCTAAAGACGATTTTGGTGCCTCTTTTACAGGTTTTTCAAGGGTTCCAAACCCTTGAGACCTTGCATTGTAATTGAGATAAGTATACTCTTAATTCAATCAATATGTCTATGTGTTGGTTGTCTATCTTTTGTTCTTATCTTAATTCTACTATGCTAGGCTAAATTTCCTTTGTGTTTGCTTAGATCTAATGAAACCTAGATGTTGATTATGTGTTGATTACTTGTCTATTCTTGTTTTGAATGAATGATATTATATGTTAGGCTTAAGAAAACTGGCAGATCTCCAAATGGTAACATGCTTGAACGTCTTAAGAAACATGAACCGAGGCGTACTAGGTCTTTATTGGTTGTATTTAATGCATGAGCCACTGTTTACAATCCCTATAGTTATGCTGGGTCATGGTGTAGGAGGAGATAAGAGCTCATAGAGTTGGGGAGTTATGTATGCCACTCCACGAATGGTATTAAGGAATACAACCCGTCATTCATACAAGTGTAACAAGTAATTAACATGTAAAAGATATCTAGGGAGTAATGAAGTCTAAGTAAACACAATTTCTCCAACCACTGTTCACAACCTTAGTTTAATATTAGTTTAATTTCATTTTCGTTAGTTAATTAGTTATAAAGTAGTTTTTGGGTTAGTTGATTAGCAACTAATTCCGCCCACTCCTTCAAAACCCGAGATTTTACTTGCTTTCATAAAATATAAAAACACAAAAATAATCATCTTCCACTTCTAGAACTATTAATTAGGCTTTCTAATCCTAGCGACACTATTCCTAAGCTGAACGATCAATCCCCCGGTACTTGTCACTATACTATACTACAACGATCAGGTACACTGCCTGGTGGGGGTTGTAAGCCTCGCGAGATCCCTCAAGAGGTAAAGCAAGGTGCGATTCCCACGCATCAAGTTTTTGGCGCCGCAGCCCGGGGAATAGTTATTGTCTAGGTTAGGATTTCTTTTTATTAGGTCTACTTGCTAGATTCCTTTCTAGTAAGATTTTATTTTTATTTTTAGGTCTTCTTTAGTCTATCTTATTTCTTTGTGCATTTGTTAGTAAATTAAACTCATTGACTATTCCGTTGACCATTATGGAAAACGCGAATCCACCCCTTTCCCCTAGTGAAGTAGCTGTGTTACGTGAATAAATTGAGAGTGAGATTAGGGAGCTTAGAGAGCTTAATAGGTTGATCAAGATTGAACTCGAACATACGTTTAGCGACCTAGCAACCGTCTTGTATTCAAATAAGGACCTAGGGCCTGATGACTTTGTGAGTGTTATTAAGAAACCAGAAGAGGAAATGGATCCGAGGCTTAACGACCACTTTAACCTATACCCCACTAAGGAGGAGATTGCATACTATAATAACCTTATTGATAACCCGCGATCTCCCTTCACCATAATTGAACCTAAGATCAAGAGAGGCGATCCTAAGAGCGCTAAGATACCATGTATGATTGGATATAAGCACATTAGCAATGCTTACATTGACTTTAAATCTCCAATCAACATTATGTCCTCAACGATTTATAATGATATAGTGAACATAAGACTTGAACCTAGAAGGGATCCCAAGTACCCTGGTGGAGTTTGTAACTTTGTCGGGAGAGTCAAAGGTTTATGTGTCTTTGTTGGTAATTTCACTTTTGTCACCGACTTTATGGTTGTGGAGGATCTTGCTAATGTTATTGATTGTCGATTATCCAATGTTGTGTTTGGCAAACCATTTGTTGAGGAGTCTAAGTTAGAATATGATGAGGTAGAGGGCACGATTCGATTTGCAAGCAACACCGATAGTATCACTTATAGGATGCCCAATAAGATGAAAGAATTCCGCTTTATATCTCGTTTTGATCAGGATAATGTTGGTGCTTTTGAGGATATTGATAAGGAGGATAAGAAAAAGGGCATGGACTATGTATGGGAAAAAAGGAGTCTTTACTACAAAAATTGCTTGGCCCTTGGACCAAGGTATAAAGTTGATGAAGAGTTTGCCCGAGCAATGATGGGGGCGATAGAGAAAAAGGTGATTGGTTTCTACAAGGAATATTTACAATCGGAGAATGGAACCAATGATGAAATCACGTAGTAACCCACAACTTTGAGTCTAGCTACAAGACTCGTAAATAAAGAAAAGCGCTTCTTGGGAGGCAACCCATGTTTTGTGTGATTTTAATTGTTTGATTGTTATTTGCTTCCGTATGCATGCTTTATTTTTATTGTTGGTTGATCATGTTTCTCAATTAAAATGTGGAAATACTTTATTATGTTGTTTAGCCTAGTCTTAACTTCAACCTAAAGGTATTTTTGCAAAAGATAAGTGTAAGGGGAAACCCCAAATATGTTTTTTAAGAAACAAACCGATCATGATTCTCCACAATATTTAATGAACATGTGTATTCGTATTGTTAGAGTCAAATGCTTGTATTGAGTCATGATGTAGTTTTGCAGGATTTTCCAGGAAGTAGGACAAAGTTTTTCCAGAAATTTTCCGGAAACTTAACATAAAGATTTCTACAGGTTCATTCTGACGGCGTCAGGCAATTGCTCTTGACGGCGTCAGGAGTCAAAAATCTGGAAATTTTACCAGTTTTGTTTTTCTAACGGAGTCTTATAAGTTTTTGTGAATTATTAAGTTTTATAATCTCCAGGAAATCTGCAAACTTCATTCCACAAGCATTATATCTTACTTTGTTTTCTAGGATTTAGTAACTTATATAGGATGCCGCCGATTTTATGCGAGGTTGCCTTGTCTACTTTTGTCAGGATTTACAGGTTATTTGAGACAAGAAGATGATTTATATTCTGGAAGGGAAGCTTTGATTGTTCGTTTTCTTGGAGGAAGATTTAACCTGGCCAACCTAAAATCCATACCGAGCGAATCAGGGGAGTATTTGAATTCATTCTCTTTACTTTTAACTTTTACATTCTTTACTTGAACATTGGGGACAATGTTCATCTTAAGTGTAAGGGGAGGGTAAAAAGATGATACCTTACATATGCACTTTCGCTTGAGTTTGTTTTGTTTGATAGTAGATGAGTAATAAAACTATGAGAAATACTTGTTAGTGCAATTTTAGCGCCAAATTTAAAATTTTTTACAACATTTAGGAGTGAAACTTTAGCCATAGCAAGCGTCTCATGGATAGGAGGTTGTATGACTAGCACATAACCGTATATTCAGAAAAATTTTCCACCAAAAAATGTGAGGTTCGCCTTTAGTTTTGATAGGAAAAGCATTTATTATTGGTGCTTATGAGTGTACCGGTAGCATTTAGATTCTAGAACTTGCGTTAGTGATGCATCCCGAGACCGCTAGTGAGACTACATTCGTGTAGTAGGATTTACTACATGATAAGAGGCATTAGGATCACCCTTGTGTTAAACCCGTATTACGATTACTTGACCATTTAAGTCATATTACTTGGCTAGTTAAGTCAACTAATTTTTCCCACACCCTTAGCGTTGTACTCATTTTTAGTACACGATACCCCTAGTACACCCCTCCGAGCCTATCTTTTCGTTTCTAACTTTAAGCATTTTACTTAAAGGAAGAATTTGTTACACCCCACTTAAATGTACACCCAAATCGCCTTAGCCTTCCGTGTATGCGCTCATTTTTAGTGCATTATTGTTATTTGTTAAACCCTAAGTTAACTTTCTAATTGATTACATGGTTGCTAAGTCGAGTCATATCCTTGTACATATTGTTTTGGGACGATTGGGACTCATGGGTAAGTACTTATTTTATGGAGTAATGGGGAAGAACAACACTTATTACCCCCATATGTACGTTAATCTTAAAAGTGCTCCAAGTGTTTTGATTTTCTTAATTCGAGTCATTAGAATAGTTTAATGTAAAGTATGTAAAGATTCAAGTGTAAGGGGAATTCTCATCCCCTATGATGTATTATTTTTTTGGATGGTAGGGAAAGAGTGTATGCAAAAAAAAAAAAAAAAAAAAAAAAAAAAAAAAAAAAAAAAAAATCGAAAAAATCAAGAAGAAGAAAAAAAAAAAAAAAAAAAAAAATAGAAAAGAAAGAGAGAAAAAACATACGGACTACCATCCCGTTTTCATTCTATGTTCATTTTATGTTTTTAGTTATTTTTCATTTATTAGCTTAAGTCGAGTCTAGTCTTGGCTTAGCAACGCCATCTTGTACATGTAATTAACTAAGATTGTTAACTCGCCACCAGTGAAATCCCCTTTATCCAACAAAACCGTGTAATTCATATCCCTACACCTAACGTTATAACCCTTTAAAAAGACCTCTTTGATAGTTTATCCTAGGTGCTTACGCCATGTGGTGGAGGTTTGATCCTTTCCCAAGCCTATGGTAATCTATTTTGCTATGACAGGTAGTGAGAGATATCTTCCATTTCCATAATGTTATATTACTTTATTACACCCGAGAGATGTGAGTATCTAAACACTATTTGTGAGGTGCTTGTGTATGACCTCCGTGCTTGTCTATTGGTCTTTAGTGGAACGATTATTTGTTGTAATTACTTTTATATTAGTGTTAAATGACCCCTAACTTGTCTTTTGAGTAGAATAAAAGCGCATTTGCTTGAGGACAAGCAAATCTCAAGTGTAAGGGTATATGATGAGGCGAAAAATGATCCGTTTTTAGGGGGTCATTTAAGCCCGAATCCGAATTTATTTGATCAAATATTGCCCTAAATCGTTCCTTTTGTGATTTTAGGTGTTTGGAGAGTGAATTCTGGAAAAGAGGCTATTTTGGACGTTTTTGGAGCATAAAGTGAAGAAAACAACAAAGTACCAAATCCAAGCTGGAATTACAAGGTGACGGCGTCAAGGATTTACTCTTGACGGCGTCAGAAAGGATGAATATTTTACCGAAGGTTGTGAAGGCGTCAGATGAAGAGATGACGGCGTCAAAATGACCAAGATTAATTTACCGAGGGTGGTGACGGCGTCACATAGGCCGTCACGATTGGATCTAGGGCGTCCGAGGAAGTATATGGCGGCGAGTTGACGGCGTCAGATTTTACTCTTGACGCCGTCAGGACGATTTTCCTATATATAGTTTTCTAGTTTTTTCATTAAAGGGAGAAGTTTTGGTGAAACCCTAAAGACGATTTTGGTGCCTCTTTTACAGGTTTTTCAAGGGTTCCAAACCCTTGAGACCTTGCATTGTAATTGAGATAAGTATACTCTTAATTCAATCAATATGTCTATGTGTTGGTTGTCTATCTTTTGTTCTTATCTTAATTCTACTATGCTAGGCTAAATTTCCTTTGTGTTTGCTTAGATCTAATGAAACCTAGATGTTGATTATGTGTTGATTACTTGTCTATTCTTGTTTTGAATGAATGATATTATATGTTAGGCTTAAGAAAACTGGCAGATCTCCAAATGGTAACATGCTTGAACGTCTTAAGAAACATGAACCGAGGCGTACTAGGTCTTTATTGGTTGTATTTAATGCATGAGCCACTGTTTACAATCCCTATAGTTGTGCTGGGTCATGGTGTAGGAGGAGATAAGAGCTCATAGAGTTGGGGAGTTATGTATGCCACTCCACGAATGGTATTAAGGAATACAACCCGTCATTCATACAAGTGTAACAAGTAATTAACATGTAAAAGATATCTAGGGAGTAATGAAGTCTAAGTAAACACAATTTCTCCAACCACTGTTCACAACCTTAGTTTAATATTAGTTTAATTTCATTTTCGTTAGTTAATTAGTTATAAAGTAGTTTTTGGGTTAGTTGATTAGCAACTAATTCCGCCCACTCCTTCAAAACCCGAGATTTTACTTGCTTTCATAAAATATAAAAACACAAAAATAATCATCTTCCACTTCTAGAACTATTAATTAGGCTTTCTAATCCTAGCGACACTATTCCTAAGCTGAACGATCAATCCCCCGGTACTTGTCACTATACTATACTACAACGATCAGGTACACTGCCTGGTGGGGGTTGTAAGCCTCGCGAGATCCCTCAAGAGGTAAAGCAAGGTGCGATTCCCACGCATCAGAATACTTCCACCATACATGCATCCTAGTCAAGTACAAACTATGTTTTGTTCAAACAACTTTGGACCAATGAGACCATGGGAACCAAGTAGCTAAGTTGTCACTTTTTGAAAGTATTGGAATCTCATCTAGAAATGACTTCTATTAGTCAACATGGAAACTTGAAGTGTTTGAAGAAAATTTATTGAAGACTAAAAGGTACGCGTTTCTTTTAAGTTCATTGATGCGTGGGAATCGCACCTTGCTTTACCTCTCGAGGGATCTCGAGAAGCTTACAACCCCCACCAGGCAGTGTACCTGATCGTTGTAGTATAGTATAGTGACAAGTACCGGGGGATTGATCGTTCAGCTTAGGAATAGTGTCGCTAGGATTAGAAAACCTAATTAATAGTTCTAAAGGTGAGAGATGATTATTTTTGTATTTTTATATTTTTATGAAAGCAAGTAAAATCTCGGGTTTTGGAAGAGTGGGCGGAATTAGTTGCTATTCAACTAACCCAAAGCTAAGATGCAATCAAAATAAAATAATAAAAATGAAAATAAACTAATTATACTAAGGTTGTGAGCAGTAATTGGAGAAATTGTGTTTACTTAGACTTCACTACTCCTTAGATATCTTTTACACGTTAATTACTTGTTACACTTGTATGGATGACGGATTGTATTCCTTAATACCATTCGTGGGGTGGCATACATAACTCCCCAACTCTATGAGCTCTTATCTTCTCATACACCATAACCCAGCACAACTATAGGGATTGTAAACAGTGGCTCATGCATTAAATACAACCAATAAAGACCTAGTACGCCTCGGTTCATGTTTCTTAAGACGTTCAAGCATGTTACCATTTGGAGATCTGCCAGTTTTCTTAAGCCTAACATATAATATCATTCATCCAAAACAAGAATAGACAAGTAATCAACACATAATCAACATCTAGGTTTCATTAGATCTAAGCAAACACAAAAGAGATCTAGCCTAGCATAGTAGAATTGAGACAAGAACAAGATATAAACAACCAACACATAGACATATTGATTGAATTGGAAGAACACTTATCTCAATTACAATGCAAGGTCTCAAGGGTTTGGAACCTTTGAAAAACCTGTAAAAGATACACCAAATTCGTCTTTAGGGTTTCACCAAAACTTCTCTCTCTTTTAATGAAAAAACTAGAAAACTATATATAGGAAAAGTAGGCTGACAGCGTCAAGAGTTACTTGTGACGCCGTCACCTCGCCGCCATATACTTCTTCGGACGGCCTTGATCTACTTATGACGGCCTATGTGACGCCGTCACTGACCACGGTATTTTATTCTTGCCACTTTGACGCTGTCATGAAGGCATTTGACGCCGTCACCACCTTCGGTATTTTAATCTTCATGTCTGACGCCGTCAAGGTATTACTCTTGACGCCGTCACCTTGTATCTTCAGCATGGAAATTTGGTACTTTGCCGTTTTCTTTACCATCTTTCTCATCAAGGATTGCTCCTGATTCATTGATTGGTGAAAGGGTTCACGTCATCAACCACGGTGAGGTCAGTATTGTAATCAAGCTCTCCAATCCTGATTGATAAATTCTCTATTACTTTCTTGCACGCAATGTGCTCAGGGAAGGTTTTGTGGTATAGGGAGAGGGGGATTATGTTAATTGGGGAGCTAGGATCTACATGACTATCGGTTAAGAGCTTTTCCTCAATGGTACAGGGGATCTTAAAAACCTTATGGTCACTTTCCTTAGTCTGATTGTTACCCATACTAATAACATCCTCTATTTTTCTCTCGGGTTCTTCTATAATAGATTTACCCAAAATGGTTGGATCTTTCTCATGCTCTTCCGATTTCTTTTTCCTTTCATCTGGTTTGTCGTATTCTAGCGCGGTGTATTGCTCGGGTGAGTCGGTAGGTTTTCTCGCCAAATTATGGTCAACCCTTGAGGTCTCGTCTTTCGCTGTCTGACTGAATTTGTTGGTTTGTTGTTGGGTTGGGTCGGGTGCTGAAGCAGATATTGTGGTGATGGTGTTTACAAAGTGGATTGGTCCAGGGGGGTTGACAGGTTCTTTTCCGTTAGGAGACAGATGTTTGAATAACTTACTAGGACTTTTTATTTTTACCGGGGAGGTTGGTGGACTCATGATGGTAGCAGATTTAACCTCATTAACGGGAATGGGCTTATTATCAATATGCTCTTTGATAGCAGTCAACAGATTACAAATCTTGTTGTTTACATCATCCTGCTGTTGTTTAAATTTGGCCTCGAGCGTAGCGAGCTGTAGTTCTTGAGAGAGAATGAATTTCTTTAAAGTATCTTCACAGCTTTGCCTAGGAATGCCTTGTGATGGAAAATGCTCGGACCAAGTGAGTGGTGAAGAGTCATTGAAGGACACGCTTCGCGTTTGGTACCTTCTAAAATCAGGTTTATCCTTCCATGCCTCATAGGCTTCAGCAGAAGTTCGAGGACCCTGACCTATGTGCGATGATGTGAATTTGTTATAAGCATGCCTTGGAAGTTCCATGCAGTTATGAGTCTCATGAGGGCCATTGCATAGTTTGCATGTAGAAGCGATTCTGCTTACTTGGCATGAAGGTTTTTTAGCTTCGTAAGATTTCATAAGAGACTTGACTCGACCTTCAAGTTCCATGATCCTACGGTCGGGAGTGCTAGAATTGTTCGAAGGCAAAGATATTTCCTTGACCGTTTTGTTCAAATCACGGGGATCATTCCAACTTTCATTGTCATAGAGAGCAAGATCTTCTATGAGTTCCCATGATTGTTCCGCACTAAGATCACGTAGCTTACCACCGGCCGATTGGTCAATGGTTCGCCTCGTGGAGATGTCGATATGGTCATAGAAGATTTGGACTTGGAGCCAAAGATCTATGCCATGATGAGGGACTTTTTGGAGTAAGTCCTTGAAACGAGTCCATGCTTCATAAAGAGATTCATTTTGACGTTGTTGGAACATCAAGATGTCATTCCTAAGCTTAGTAGTTCTCCCCGGTGGGAAAAATTGAGCAAGGAAACGAGTGGTGAGATCATCCCATGTGGTGATGGATTCCGCGGGTAAACGCTCAAGCCATTGACTAGCTTGATCCCGTAGAGAGAATTGGAATAGGCGTAAACGGGTAGTCTCTCTAGTTTCAACACCTAGGTCTATGGAATCTACGATTTTGAGGAAGTCCTTAAGATGTTGGTTTGGATCTTCGGAACGAAGTCCATGGAATGCACATCCGCTTTGCACCAACCGGATGGTGTCGGATCGCAAGGGGGTCACATTGTCTCCAGTGAGCTCAATGGTGTTTCGGTAGCCTTGGTGGCAAGGTCGGGAATACTCTCCTAAGGTTCGGGGCCTAAGGGGTTCCAATGGTGGGTTTTGTTGTGGTGGGATGATGGGTTCAAAGATGTTACCACCTTCCATGATGTCGGATGGTAAAGAGTTACGAACAAAGGCACGAAGAAATAAGATAGACTAAAGAAGACCTAAAAATAAAAATAAAAAATCTTACTAGAAAGGAATCTAGTAAGTAGACCTAATAAAAAGAAATCCTAACCTAGACAATAACTATTCCCCGGCAGCGGCGCCAAAAACTTGATGCGTGGGAATCGCACCTTGCTTTACCTCTCGAGGGATCTCGAGAAGCTTACAACCCCCACCAGGCAGTGTACCTGATCGTTGTAGTATAGTATAGTGACAAGTACCGGGGGATTGATCGTTCAGCTTAGGAATAGTGTCGTTAGGATTAGAAAACCTAATTAATAGTTCTAAAGGTGAGAGATGATTATTTTTGTATTTTTATATTTTTATGAAAGCAAGTAAAATCTCGGGTTTTGGAAGAGTGGGCGGAATTAGTTGCTATTCAACTAACCCAAAGCTAAGATGCAATCAAAATAAAATAATAAAAATGAAAATAAACTAATTATACTAAGGTTGTGAGCAGTAATTGGAGAAATTGTGTTTACTTAGACTTCACTACTCCCTAGATATCTTTTACACGTTAATTACTTGTTACACTTGTATGGATGACGGATTGTATTCCTTAATACCATTCGTGGGGTGGCATACATAACTCCCCAACTCTATGAGCTCTTATCTCCTCCTACACCATGATCCAGCACAACTATAGGAATTGTAAACAGTGGCTCATGCATTAAATACAACCAATAAAGACCTAGTACGCCTCGGTTCATGTTTCTTAAGACGTTCAAGCATGTTACCATTTGGAGATCTGCCAGTTTTCTTAAGCCTAACATATAATATCATTCATCCAAAACAAGAATAGACAAGTAATCAACACATAATCAACATCTAGGTTTCATTAGATCTAAGCAAACACAAAAGAGATCTAGCCTAGCATAGTAGAATTGAGACAAGAACAAGATATAAACAACCAACACATAGACATATTGATTGAATTGGAAGAACACTTATCTCAATTACAATGCAAGGTCTCAAGGGTTTGGAACCCTTGAAAAACCTGTAAAAGATACACCAAATTCGTCTTTAGGGTTTCACCAAAACTTCTCTCTCTTTTAATGAAAAAACTAGAAAACTATATATAGGAAAAGTAGGCTGACGGCGTCAAGAGTTACTTGTGACGCCGTCACCTCGCCGCCATATACTTCCTCGGACGGCCTTGATCTACTTATGACGGCCTATGTGACGCCGTCACTGACCACGGTATTTTATTCTTGCCACTTTGACGCCGTCATGAAGGCGTTTGACGCCGTCACCACCTTCGGTATTTTAATCTTCATGTCTGACGCCGTCAAGGTATTACTCTTGACGCCGTCACCTTGTATCTTCAGCATGGAAATTTGGTACTTTGCCGTTTTCTTCACTTTTATGCTCCAAAAACGTCCAAAATGGCTTCTTTTCCAGAATTCACTCTCCAAACACCTAAAATCACAAAAGGAACGATTTAGGGCAATATTTGATCAAATAAATTCGGATTCGGGCTTAAATGACCCCCTAAAAACGGATCATTTTTCGCCTCATCATTCATCATTAAAATTTATATTCTTAGATTAATAACTAGTTAGATTAATGCTTAGTTATATAGCTAGTAATAGTTACTTACTCACGCATTATGAACCCCTCTTAGTTGGATTTCTAGGATTAAAATAAAATTGCTTGCTGTCTAACAAAATAGAAAATGGAAATCTTCTATATCTACTATTAGCCAACTCATGGTGATGAAGTGAAATGAGTTAAGTGGATTAATCGCTAATATAGAAGTAGGACTAGATCTCTCGCGTAAGAAAACTATGAATGAAACAAGCTCTCGTAGACTATGGCATTAAGTTAGATAAGTGTGCGATAACAAAGGAGCCATAGACTTAAGTAAGAATCCCGTTCAACACTATAGGATTAAACATATAGAAATACGTCACCATTTCCTTTGTGATAATGTTCAAAAAGGAAATATAACCATAGAAAAAGTTGCATCGGAAGAAAATGTTGCGGACATATTTACTGAACCTCTTAAGCGTGAATTATTTAACCACTTGCATTTAGGATTAGGAATGATGAAGCAAATTGATTGATTCTTAGGAATGCTTAAAACTTTTTGAAATATCAAGGTTCTGGAAAAAAAATTTTGTCTCAGATGGGCGGACCCCTTAAAGTTATAAGGGTGTCCCCCTTAAACATTAAGGGGACCGGCCTTATTTAAGAGGGCCGGCCATCTGTGCTTGAAAGTTTCAGTTTTCTTTTCTTTCCCTCTCAATCTGAGTCTAGAATTCTATTTTGCACTAAACCAAGAATTGGGACATTTTGCTTTTGCATAAACATACTCATAAGAAAAACCCCAATTCACTTTTGAAAATCATTCTTACATTTAGGAAAACTCATTGTTGAATAATGATAAAAACGTCTTTATTCTAATCATGCATAATAGTCTCACTCTCGTTATTTATATGTATATAATCAAATATATATATATATATATATATATATATATATATATATTGATATATTGATGACGTATAGTCTATATATGGGCCACGAGCCCAAATGATAAACATTACTCGGCCCAAACCCACCATGAGTGGGCTATCATAACGAATGACTCGGGCCATAATAATAACGGCTTGGGCTCACGAAGCCCAAAGCCCAACCAAACTAACCGGGCATGCGATAAGGATCTTCTATTCATGGAATAGATATCCTTACCCCGGATAAGCACTACGCGTGCGAAGAGTAAGGAGCAAGAAACCTACACGGTTTCAGCCCCTATATAAGGAATGATATATTCTCATTCAAAGGTACGATTTACACAATCCCTAACTCTTCAACTAAACCCTAAATCGATTACTTACTCTCACGCCGGATTCTAATCGTGGGAGACAATCCCACGATAAGTCTAACGGTGTTGTTTATTTTCTTAGTGCGCAGGTTACAAGTGCTAAGAAGCGAATTGGTACGAGAGCAAGAACCCATAATCAGGAACGCCCAACTTTTGTATCAACAAGTGGCGCCATCCGTGGGACCCTACTAAGAACTAAAGACTAGAATGACAAAGAATAAGAATTCAAGCCAGCGGACTCCGCAGTCGGAAAAACGTGACCATCAGAGGAAGAATCAACAAGATTCGACCTCTAGACAGGTTGTTGGGACAACCAGCGCACCTGGTCACCAAGAGGCGGGAACAACCCAACCTCTTCCAGAGGTAGGACTACCAGTAAGTACTACCCAAGTCATCCCTGTGGTCCCGAGCGCTGAGGAACTTCAGCGCACCCTCTTCACCACTCCTCACCAAACTGTACCCGTAGTGAACAACACTGTGCCACCAAGCGCGCCTAACCGAGATAGGGTGCCTAATACTGAGACAGGCATTCTTGCAACAACTGAGGACGCACCCAACCCAACTTTGGGAAATTTTGTATCCCAAAACTATCAAACTTTAACCGCCCTCATGCAGGAAGAAGCAAGGAGAAGGGCAAGTACGAGCCTACAAGCTCGACTGAATTTTGGTCCTGAACGCGAACCATCACCACTACGCCACCCACGAGGAAAACGCGCAGATCGTACCACTATCCATGATAGGCTGGGTACGATATCTGATTCGCAATACTCAGAAGATAGCGAGAGGCGCACTAATGTTCACTCCAGACTTGGCAGTCGGGGGATACAAGACCGATTAGGACCTCAACATTCGCCAAGCCAAGGGTCCTCCAAACCTGCAAGGAAGAGGGTCCAAGACAGATTGGGGAAAAGAAGATCCCCAAGTAGAGATCCCTCAAGCTCTTCTTCTGAAAGAAGTCGGCGCAAGCGCCGAAAAAGAGACTACCCTTATTCCAGTGACTCCTCGGACAACGAGGATAGAGAGACAGGACACTGGAAGTCAAGAGGAAGGCGTCGCGACGAAGAGAACGAAGATATGTCTCTTCCATGCCATCGCCAGAAAGTTGATGCGTTTACACGGCGCATCAGCGATTACTCAGACCGCAAACGCAGGCGCATGCCCACTAACGTGAAAACATATGATGGAACAGGTGATTCGGATGATCACCTAAAAGTTTTTGAATCAGCCGCCACTATCGAAAACTGGCCACAGCCAGTGTGGTGCCACATGTTCAATTCTACGTTAGTAGGGAACTCGCGCACATGGTTTAGCAAACTCCCACGTAGGAGCATCGATGGGTTCGAGGAATTACGGAAATCATTCCGTCTCAACTTCACCCGGCGAAAGAAGTGCGCTAAAAACCCTGTTGAGCTAGCAAGAGTGAAACAGCGCCAAGGAGAATCAACCAGCGCTTTTATGGAACGCTTCAAGGATGAGTGTATACAAGTTAAAGCATGTCCTGAAATCCTAAAAATTTCAGGGTTCATGAATGGAATTAATAACCCAGAAGTCATCCGAAAGCTAAACGACAAAGTTCCACAAACTTTCGATGAGCTAACAAAGCGCACTAGATCCTTTATACAAGGAGAGGCAGCTGCTGCGGACAGCAAAAAGGGTTATTCGAACTATAGGCAGCAAGAGCAGCCTCGGAGACAATCCAATGATCAGAATAACAACCGCAGCAGGAATTACCGCAGTGGAAGGGACAATGACAAATATACCCCTCTTACAAAAACCCCGAGGGAAATATTTGTAACAGAAGGTGCAAACTTCCCAAAACCACCACCAATGTGCACTGCAGAGGAAAAGCGCATAGGAAACGGATATTGCGAGTATCATGGTCAAAAAGGCCATACAACTAACGAGTGCGTCCAGCTAAAACAACTAATTGAAAAGTTAGTAAGAGAAGGCAGAATGGACCACCTTGTAAAAAACATCAAAGAAGGGAAAGACAAACAAAGGGGTGGAGGTAAGAAAGAGCCCCCCCAAAGAAAAAGCTGATACCATATACATGATACAATCATGGCAGCTCAAGATAAAGCAAAAGGTCAGCCAGAAATTCTCTCCCGAGAAAGAGATATCTTTCCCTACTCTAGCTGCGGACAACACAGTGGTGGAACCTCTGACTATTGAAATACACACGGGAGGACATGATATCCACCGCATGTACATTGACGGAGGAGCATCTGCAGACATCTTGTACGACCATTGTTTCAAGAGACTGCGACCTGAAATCAAAAATCAATTGATACCAGCAACAACGTCATTGACTGGATTCACAGGAGAAAAAATCTGGCCCATGGGGCAATTACGCTTGCTGGTGGTCGTAGGAGATGAACAACACTCAACCGCAACATGGATAAATTTCATGGTAATAAAATCTCCCTCACCATATAATGGTATCATCGGGAGACCTGGAATATCATCCATGCGCGCTGTACCATCCACGGCGCACGGAATGCTCAAGTTTCCAGTAGAAGGAGGAGTTGTCACCCTCTATAACACAACAGTACCACCAAGAGAATGCAATGCTGTAACAACTGAAGTAGAGAATACTCCAGAGCAATGCGCAGGAAAAACACCAAACCTAAAGGTCGCCATTCATCCCGATTACCCGGAACAACAAGTTTCGATTGGTGGATCTTTATCTGACAAAGGTAAAGCAACTGTATGCGCACTCTTGCAGAAGAACCTGGACATCTTCGCATGGGAACCAAAACACATGACAGGAGTGCCACGCTTATTACAGAGCATAAACTACAGATCCGACAAGGATACCCCCCAATACGACAAAAGAAGCGCGACCAGGCCACAGATCGTGCAAAGGCTATTCTGGAAGAAGTACACAAGCTTGTAAACGCATGCATCATGCGCGAAGTGTACTACCACGATTGGCTCTCTAACCCAGTTGTGGTAAAGAAGAGCGACGGCAGTTGGAGAATGTGCGTGGACTTCACGGACCTTAACAAAGCATGTCGACATGACTGCTACCCACTGCCAGAAATAGACTGGAAGGTAGAATCCCTGTGCGGATACCCTTTCAAATGCTTCCTAGACGCATACAAAGGGTATCATCAAATTCAGATGGCAGTCGAAGATGAAGAAAAAACAGCTTTCCACACCAGTCAAGGAGTGTACTGCTACACAAAAATGCCTTTTGGCTTAAAAAATGCAGGCGCGACATACCAACGATTGGTGGACACAGCTTTCGAGAAACAAGTAGGCCGCAACTTGGAGGTCTACGTTGATGACCTTGTCATCAAAAGCCACACAGAGGATGAATTGGTGCGCGACATAGAGGAAACGTTCAGAACATTGGGACGAATAAATATGAAATTAAATCCCAAGAAGTGCACCTTTAGCGCAACCGAAGGTATGCTCCTTGGATACTTAATAGAACCCGATGGAATCAAGCCTTGTCCTGAAAAAACAAAGGCTGTTATTGATCTTCCCTCACCGCGCACACTCAAAAAAGTCCAGTCATTGAATGGAAAGTTAGCAGGGCTAAGCCGTTTCTTATCCAAATCAGCAGACAAATCCCTTCCTTTCTTTAAAACACTCACGAAGTGCACTAAAAAGGGAGATTTTCGGTGGACCGAAGAAGCAGAGGAAGCTTTCCAACAACTAAAACACCATCTGGCATCTCTTCCCAAACTTGTCGCACCGCGACCAGGGGAAGAGCTAATCATGTACTTATCGACAACCCATGGAGCAGTTAGCGCAATGCTATTGACAGATAGGAACTCCGTCCAGACACCCATATACTTTGTAAGCAAAGCCCTGAAGAAGACAGAGACTAACTACAGCGCTATGGAAAAGCTGGTCTTAGCCCTCGTATTCGCAGCCAAAAGGTTGCGCAGATACTTTCAAGCGCATCCAATAGCTGTAATCACTGATCAGCCAATCAAACAAGTTATCTCTAAACCTGACGCATCAGGACGCTTACAGAAGTGGAGTGTACTGTTAAGTGAATATAACATCTCTTATAGACCGCGCACTGCAATCAAAGGACAAATCTTAGCCGATTTCATTGTGGAGAAGCCAGATAATGACAGTCCAACACCTGCAACCAAAACAGATCTACATGAACCCTGGATTCTATTCACAGATGGGTCCTCATGTGTAGATGGATCAGGCGCGGGCCTTATTCTTACAAGTCCAGAAGGTATGGAATTCACCTACGCGCTGGGCTTTGAGTTCACAGCCACAAACAATGAGGCAGAATACGAAGCCCTACTAGCCGGACTACGCATCGCAATCCAAATGGGTGTACGCAACCTAGAAGCGAATGTAGATTCTCGGCTAGTCGCTAACCATGTGCTAGGTGAATATGAAGCCAAGGATGAACACATGATCCAATACCTAGAAAAGACCAAGTCCTTAATCAAAAACTTTGACAGGTTCACGATAAAACAGGTACCCAGAGGAGATAACAGGAAAGCGGATGCGCTCAGCAAAATCGCATCCACAAGCTTTGCGCACCTCTCAAAACAGGTATTGGTAGAAACCCTAAAAAACAAGTCAATCTTGAAAATGGAGATATCCACAGTGATAGAAGAACAAGACCCTACATGGATGACACCTATCATTGAATTCATCAGCAAGGGAATCCTACCACACGATCATAAGGACGCTCGAAGAGTGCGGCGCACAGAGCAACGGTTTGAACTACGAGACAACATACTCTATCGACGCTCTTTTTTACAACCCTGGCTCAGATGTATTGGACCTCTTCAAGTAGACTACGTACTCAGAGAAATCCACGCTGGATCATGCAGTATGCACTCAGGGCCGCGATCAGTGGTGGCAAGCGCTCTAAGGGCAGGGTATTATTGGCCAACTATGCATCGCGACACGCGCAATCTAATAAAGAAATGCAGCAATTGTCAAGTACATAGGCCAATCCCAGGCCGACCACAACAAGAGCTAACACCTATCGCCTCACCATGGCCATTTTATAAATGGGGCGTTGACATCGCAGGACCCTTCCCTGTAGCAGCAGGAGGAGTAAAGTTCCTCATCGTAGCCATAGACTACTTTACGAAGTGGATTGAAGCAAAGGCGGTGGTGAGCATCACAAGAAACCAAGTCAAACGCTTTGTCTGGGACAACATTGTCTGTCGCTTCGGACTACCGGGAGAGATTATATCAGACAACAGAAAATAATTCTGTGATAACCCATTCAAAGATTGGTGCGCGCAATTGAACATCACGCAACACTTCGCTTCAGTAAAACACCCACAAACCAATGGCCTAGTTGAGCGCGCAAACCGCAGCCTAGGTGAAGGAATAAAAGCGCGCCTCGACAGACATAAAGGAAGATGGGTGGATGAGCTCTCGCATGTCTTATGGGCGCATCGCACAACAATCAAAACTAATACTGGCGACACACCATTCTCCCTAGTCTATAGAACAGAAGCCGTCATACCAGCTGAGATAGGAATGCCAACTATACGCACAGCAGAGGTCAACGTCACAACAAACGACGAGGAACGGCGCATGGACTTAGACTTATTGGAAGAAAGGCGTGAACGCGCAGCTATACGCGAAGCAAAGGCTAAGGCAAAAATGAAGAAGTATTATGATGCCAAGGTCAAACACACTTCATTCAGACCAGGTGACTTTGTTTACCGCGCTAATGATGCAAGCCACGTAGAAGACACAGGCAAGCTCGGACCAAAATGGGAAGGACCTTACGAGGTCACAGATGCGCTTGGCAACGGCGCATACAGATTGCGTGACATGGAAGGTCACGACCTAGCGCGCACTTAGAACATCTGCAACCTCAAAAGATGTTACTTTTAGGCTACGGCCACTACACAGACACCTTTGCATCTTACGAGATGCCCAATAAGTGTTTGCTTTTCTTTACTTTCCTAGGAATTGTATTTTTCTTTTTTCAAAAACTTGCAAGTATCAATAAAATGTTATGGTTTCTAGCTAACTCCATAGCATACTTCACTTTATTACATACATACTTATATATGTCAATATTGTTATCTTATATTTTTTGCCTACATGGCGTGCATGCACTAATTAAAGACCCACGAAGGCATAAAGGATGAGTTAACCTACTAATTCACTCATTGAGTAAGAGGGTTGCAAACCCATCAACATTGGATCACGCATCCTTGCTAAGCACCTTACTTTTGAGACGTCGAAGTAAGTTTCACATGCGCATCTCACGACGGGTGCGCAAATATTAAGTACACCGTACAAGCTTAGCAAATAACGAGCCAATACACTTTGTCAAATAATAAAACTTGGCAAACATTGCAAGTATATTTCTTAAAGTCACGCACTTAACGGAGCCAATACATTTGGTCAAATAAAAAAAAAAAAAAAAAAAAAAAAAAAAAAAAAAAAAAAACTAGCAAATAATGCAAGTATAATAACGCAGCCAATATACTTGGTCATAAATAATAAAACTTCGCAAACAATGCAAGTACATTTCTTAAGTGACACACTTATTTAACAAAAAAGTATCTTATTACAAGGAAAGATATTATTTACATGATAAATATACAAGCAACCTATATGCTATGGCGATGCTCAGGGCTCTCCTCCGGAGCAGCAGATCTCCCCGCCTCTTGAAGCTTCCTCAGAGTCAAAGCGTCCTTAGGAGATACGGTAGGAACACTTACGGGCACACCATCAGACCTGGGGATGTGTGCAGCGCCCACGCCACACAACACTGCCTTGCCCTTGATGCCCTTCTTCAGAGCAGCCCTCTGTTCGTGACGCTCCAAAACCTCTTTCAAGGAGATTTCCCTTTCAAGAGCAAAGGGGTTAAGGATGTCACGAGGCTGCGCGAACACATGAATCTGCAGCTGCGACACATCAGGCTCCAGAAAATAATCTGATTGCCCCTCTGCATTCTCTCCAAGGTGACGCTCCAACGTCAACCCCGCCATAAGTACATCTATGGGGTTGTCTTGGTCGCGCTCCAACCTCCCAATGTGCGGCAGCTCAAGGACCTTTAATCCCGCCATAACCTGCATCAGCTCATCGTAGGTAGCTGCATTATAACCAGGGACCTCTGCTAAGTCCTTGGTCAGCAGCTTGGCCTCGTGGAGATCCTCCATAGCCTGCGACTTACTGATGAGTGTCTAAATACTCATCATTTTATACCAATCTGAGCTGCCAAAACATACAAAAACACTCAAATATGTATCAAAATACTTAAAATATCTTAAAGGTGTGTTTTATATGTTTCAAATGCAAAATATGCAAAAACAGATGAAAAACATATAAAGTTTGCATAATTGGCAGTTTCAGTCCCTCAAGTTTCATAAATTTGCAAAACTAGTCCCTGGTTATTCTAAAAACATGAAAAAGTCATCAAAGGTCCTTTTTAATCATAAAGTTACATATTTAGTCCTTTGGTGCAAAGTTTTACAAAATTACAAGTTTAGTCCCTGTACTTTGGAAATTGACAGAAATGGTCCCTGGGATGTAAAAACTTTGAGAAAATCAATTTTGGTCCTTATACTAATAATCTTTTGCAGGAATGGTCCTTGGTGTGAAGTTTGGTGAATTTACATGATTGGTCCCTAAAGTTTCACAGTTTGGCAAAACAGGTCCCTCAAAGTTTCAAACTTGACAGTTTTAGTCCCTGGGTGTTCAAAATGGGAAAATTATCATTAAGGGTCCTAGGGAAATCATAATTGTCACTATTAGTCCCTGGATGAAAAGTTTGGAGAAATTGCAAAAAGGCCCCTCAACTTTGCAAGTTTGGCAAAAATAGTCCCCGGTATTTAAAAAAATGAAAAACATAAAAAATCCCCTTGTACTATTCATCCTTGTCAAATCTGGTCCTTGTGAGAATTTTGGTTAACTTACAAAACCAGTCCCTTAACTTTGCATAAATTAAAAAATTGGTCCTTGTTAGTTACTAATACAAACGGACCCTTAGTATTTCTATAAACCAAACAAACAAACCCAACACTTACCAACAGCCCACCCCACCTTTTCTTTTTGTCCAGCCCAACTCTTAGCCCAGTCCAACCCCCACTTTAATATAAAACGGGGTCAACCCATTGGTCAAACCATCAAACCAAACCACCCAGTCACCCCCTTTTCCCTCCCAATACCACCACCACTGCTGCTACCAAAACCACCATCCACCTGGCCTTCCACCTCATCACCCACCTATCCACGCAAACCCTCCACCTCCACAAGCTCCCAAGCCCCATTAATTACCTAAAAAACCTCTCCACGCAACAAACAGTCCCCCAAGACTTTTTGGCGCGAAAACGTGAAATCAAAGGTTCAGAGTGATTCAGCCAACCAATGGTTCAGATTAGAAGTGGGAATTGGTCCAGTGGGTCCCACTAACCTCAGAAGTCTCTACAAATGGAAGAAAAAGCTGAGGAGAAGATTATTAGTTTTAGCCTTAGTGTAATGTAGTCGTAGTTAGTGTAAATTTCATTTTCCTTTGTAACTTTCAATTCAATCAGTGAAACTCAGTTTATTTTATGTGTTGTAAACTTTATTTGATCATTAATTAAAGTTTTGTTAGTTAAATTCAGTTTTGGCATTTTTGAGCAAATTTGACAATTTTGCTTAAAGCTTGTTAAACATTGTTAAAACCTGATCTATCTAAGTTCATTTAAGTCCAATTATAAGTTTTCTTAAGTTTCTGAGTTGTGTTGCTCAGCTTAGATCATACTTGCAATAAATACCAAAAATTCCAAAGAAAAAAATATAGAAAATAAAAAATCAAAGAAAGAGCAGTTTGGAAGCAAGGAGCAGGGTGTTATTTGGATAAACATGGTTTAGAATCCTATGGGGGATATTAGGTTATGATATGATTCACTGTTCTTGGTTTCTCAGTCACATACCATTTGTAAGTGATATTTCAATCTTATGCTTTTTAGTTTGGTAATGCTTATTACTGTTTGATCAGTGTTCTTAAGTGTTTATTAGATACTTGTTAGTTATAATATCAACTAACATCAGTTACTTGTTCTTAGGATTCATTTGTTCAAAAAAATCAAAAATCTCACAGTGGAAAACTCACATGTGACAAATCTGAGTTATAAGCTTGTGTTGTGATTGATTCATGTTCATTTGATCTTTATTAGTCATATTACAGTATTTAGAATCTGTTTCATGGATTAAAACTTTGTTTAGCTTTGGAAATCATCAAATCTGTTTTATAAAGGAGTGTTTGGATTATTTGTTTTAGCCACATTCATAGCTGTTATTATTGTTGATTGTTATTGCAAGATTTTAGTTTAGGTCTTAATAGGTTTAGAAAGTCATAAAATTAGTGTCTCATTAGGTACAAAGTCAAAATCCAAATTTACAAACCATAACAGTTGACTGATTGGGTTTGACATCCCCTAATCAGCCATACTTGCTTATCTTTTGTTATAATAGCTTAATTAAGTCCTAATATATCATATTACATCATAATTAGTAGCTAGATTAAGATAGAAGTTCATAAAAGTCAACTAGTTCAAGTTTCTTAAAAAGTCAAATTACACTTCTCAGATTTTTACAAAACTTTAAAGATTTGTTTAGAATTTAGGATTTGGTTCTAGGACTTGATATTTGTTGTGATCATACTCTACCAGCTCATTTTTGATTTCCCACAATTGTTATATTTTTAGCAATTTTGTACTGGGCCCCACATACCCCCAAACACAACTGCAGGGCTGCAAAGTCCCCTGCATCAACAGCTCAGTCCTACACCACCAACTTTGGTGGTGTTTTGTGACCACCACAGTGGGTCCCACACCACAAAATCAGGTTTTCCCAACCCCCTCCTAGTAGGCTATCTATATTGACCACTTGTTTGACCTGCATCACTGTGGACCCCACCTAGAATAAGCCCTTAAGTTTGTCCCCTTTCTGTGTTGTAATTGGTTTTTGGATTAGCTTATTTTGGCTTATTAGCTTATCTACTGAGCTTATTTGGCCAAATTGAGCTTATACAAGTCCAACTCACTTATTAGTACCAGAATAAACCAATGTGGGCCCCACATAAGTCAGTTTTAGCTAATTAGCTTGTTCAGTCAACAAAAGTCAACTGTGGAAGTAATAAGCTTCCACAGTGCTTATTATTAAGCTAGAAATTAGTTGTTTTTAAAAAAGTTGCTTATTTTTATATATAATATAGTTTTGTAAAATAAAAATCCAGAAAAGACAACATAAAAATAAGTGATAGTTTCTATTTAATATAATTTAATTTTAATTTTCATTTTTATATTTTTATTAAGTAATTTGTGTTTTTATATTTTTATAAATTTCCTTTTAAGTTAAAGTAATTTTCATAATTTTCTCAGATTTTTGTTTTGTAATTTAGTATTTATTATAATTAATATTAGTTTATTTAATAATTAATTAATAAGTAAGTTATAAATATCATAATTAATTTTTATAAGGTAATACCTAGTTTTTATATTTTTTATAGCTTTTATAAGTTATAAAATAATTTTAGGAATTTTTTCATAATTTTCTAAGTTGATTTAGTATTATTTGTAATTTAAAATAGTTTAATTAGTTTAATTAATATAAATAGTTTTTAATTAATAGAAAATCTTTATAAAGACAAAAACATTTATTTTTATTTTTTTATACTTTCTTCAAGTTCATTTTTAAGTTTAGAAATTATTTTTACAAGTTTTTAGTTTAATTTGTAGTATTTATAATTTTTAGTTTGATATAAATTAGTTTTAATTAAATAGTTAAATAGTTATTAATTAAATAATTAATAATAAATAATATAATAATCTAAAAAATAGTTTTCTTTTTAATTTAATTTTATTTTAAGTTTAAGTTTATAGAATTTTTCAATTTTAACCCTTGTACTTTATTTTTCCCTAAAACTCACATTTTTCTCAGTACGCAGTCGCGTCTGATTTTAAATTGGTGTACGTTTAAACGTTTTAGATACCTAGCTTTTACGTAATCACTCTTATAGTTTAATTAAGCCATTTTACTTTATAAACCCTAGTCTAATCACACTCACACACTTTTATACCATTCCCTGTTCAGATTCACTCGATCACAGATTCGTTTTTAATACCATCACAACCTCGTTGGGACATTACGACCCGGGAAAACACTGTATTTCACGGAAGCATTTGCCTCAGCTGTTTGACTATTATAGTTGGCCATTCACAAGTGGCTGATCAATAATTATCTGACCGTTTGAGGCGAATCAAAATTTGGCGCCGCTGCCGGGGATGTTGTGCGCATATTCTAAACGATTTTGCGTATTTGTGATTCTGGATATACATCCATTGTATATTTACCATCTTTTATCCATATTTTTATAAAACAAAACACAAAAATATTCACCTTTACACCCCTACCTATTTGATTCTTCATTTCTCATCCCCAAAACCCTTTGATTCTACCTTCTTCCACTTGTCCCATAATTGATTTTAACGGCATCTCTCAATGACAATTTCTTTAAACAAAGGACCTTTAAAAGTGAAGTTGAAAAACTTATGGCCTTGTCAAAAATGTCGAGATGTCATGTTGATTATGATGGACCTTCGATTCCTATTCCCTCTCCGGTAAGGGAAAGAGATCATGAAACCAAGGTGACAAAGGACCTTGTACTTTCCTCTGACGATGGAGGTACTAAATACGTCCAAACCACGGTTGTACAAAAACCTGAGCTCACAAATGCTCCTAAACCTTCAAGAATCAATCCTGATCTTTCACGGTTTACGGTTAAAAGTTTGTCAAGCAAACGTACAGAGCTTAGGGCAATTACTGAAAAGAACGATTTGCCTAATCTTCACAATTATCAAAAACAAAAACCCGAGACCATAACGGAAGTGGTGGAAATTGCTAGCTCTCAGAGCACACCACTTGTCCCACCTCCAGATTTTGTCCCTTGTGACGGTTGTGGTGAGCCTCTTTTCGGTTTTCCATGTCGTTGGTGTACATGTGTACAATGTGGTAATGATATTCAAAACGGGAGTTGTTTGTTTTGTGGGTCGAGTAATTCATTTGCTTATGATCCTAATCAAAACTCATTCAACAACTCCTCAAATTTTTCCAACTACCCATCACATTCATACGAGCAAGAATCATATTATCCAAATCTCAATGATGCTTCGTATCAAAATACACCAAGCCAGACTCAACAGTTTTACTGTTGTGAGTACTGTGGAGGTCCACATTTTAGCTCTGATTGTCAAACAAGGAGTCCATTTCCTTGTAACAATTACGACTATTCGTTTCAAGACCCACCTCCACAATACCAAATGAACCAAGCAACTCCTCAAAACCAGCAAGACCCTTGTCTAGAGGTTCTTGAAAAACTTAAAAACATTAGGGAGGAGTTAGCTAATATGTCGCTTCGCCATGATCCAAGTTCTTCTTGTGTATATTGTGGGGGTCCTCATAATGATGATCAATGTCAACCTTCCGGTTTTGACACATCCACACCTCCACAATTTCCACTCATTCAAAATTCTCGTGATAAGTCTATCGCAGAATTACTTGCTGAAGAACGAGATTCTGGGAAAAGCATGGAAGATTTAATTGCTGAGCAAAGAGTAGCCAAAATACGTGCCAATATTCGCTATGCTGCTTTTTATGAGGACGATGATGACAATGATGACGATGATAACATTGTTATCATTCAAAAAGAATCATCAAGTTCATCAGTTGAGACTTCTTCCATGGAGATACAGGGAGAAAAGAATATAACTGAATCACTAGCAGTAGAAAAAATGGAACTTGTAGAATCCATAACTGCTAGTCCTTCTCAGTTCCCTCTGTATGATGTTATCACACCCGAGGTTCCCACTCACTCTCTGAGCATGGGGGACGAGCATCTTGACACAATTCCTGCAAAGGAATCTGACGAATTCATAAAGTCTAGTGTTGAGAACCTTGTCTCAATCCCAAGAGAATCACAGGGAATTTTTGATCATATGTGTGATATTCCTACCCCCCTGATAATCCAAATGATCAAATTGAGAATGTCTCTAATTCCAGTAATGATTATATATCTTATGGAGACATTGAGTATGTTGAGGCATCACTGCCTCATTCTGATGTTAATCCTCTTCTTGAGGATTTCACAGAGGAACTCACTCACATCATTCCACTACTATCTGGAAGTAATGATGATATTCTTGATTTTGAAACCGATATGGGAGAAAATAAAAATATTTTAAAATCTAATCCCAACATCGAGATTAGTACTTCACATACTGATGACAATTCTTTATCTTCTGGAGACATCAGTTATGTGGAGGAATTACCTTCTGAGCTTGTCAACTCAGAAGAAGAGAATGCTAATCACTTTGTTCCCGAAGCAGTCAAGACTACTCTCACCAATCCTCTATATGAATTCGAATCCGAATTCACTTTGATTTATGATAATCCACTCTTTGATATTCAGAATGAGGATTGTGATGAGTTCACAACGGAACATGAGTTCACGGATTTACATCTTGTGAATGATTCTCTTTACGAGGAGTTCTCCTTTGAACTCACTCATATCATATCTCCACCAGAGTATGATACTTTCTATTTTGATTTAGACATACCCATAATATATCTTGATCAAACGAGCTTAAAAGAGGAGATTCATGAAACAATGAATTCTCCTATTGATGATGAGGAGTTAGTTATGATTTTCATCATGATTTTTTTTCTTTTCTTCATATATTTTGTTCCTTATCCTGTTCTTCACTCCTTCGGGAATGAAGACATAATCTTTGACCCCGGCATTCTCATTTATAAATTATGAGCCGGGTGTCATTATATCTCATCGGTGTGGAACTTTCACGTGCTTCAAATGTTTATCCAAACGTCTTGAATGAAAGTCCGATTGAGATTGTCTCTTCCACTTACTTCCCCATGAACAAATGAATTCGGGGTCGAGTCAAGTTAGTGACTCGGTAATCAAAAACATTAGCATGTATATAGGTTTACACCCGTGTACCACCCTAGTGTGGGGGAGATGCCCCACATGTTGTATATATATATATATATATATATCCTCTAAAAAAAAATTGTAAATATAGTGATAGCTTCTATTTAAGTTTTATCTAAAAAAATAATTGTATGTATATACATCTTAAATAATAGCTAGTTATATTTCCTTTTTACGTTCTAAAGTTCGGTTTAACACCCGGTACTTTAAATATTGAGGACAATATTCAGTTCTAAGTGTGGGGGGGAGATTCGTTATTCTAACGAATTTAAACACATGTTCCATCAAGAACCCCCATTTTAGCCAAAATTTTAAAATTTTTTCTCACTTAGAACGCAATAAATGGTTATCAGTCCGCCATGTCTAACCCACATAAGGATTGGCTAATCCAGGAGCAAACGGTTCTTGGTAAAGATAACTCAAACCCGTTGATGGCTTGCAATTTGCCAAAAATTGTATGGTTCCTCAACTTCCCATTATCCTCAAAAGCTAATAAGTTGGCTAGCCCGCAAGATTATGGCTTGTGGTAAAGGCCGTGGAAAAACCATAATTGGTAATCAGCTCACCAAGATGTTGACTATTCCATCAAGAGTTGGCTAGTCCAGAAGCAAACGGCTTTTGGTAAAGACTAATCAAATCCGTTGACAGCTGGTGATTTGCTCAAAATCACACGGTTATCAGGTGTGCCACAGTTCTTACACCTGGCTACTCCAGAAGTGATGGCTTTTGGTAAAGAGATGAAATCCATTAAGTTTTTCTCAAAAGATTGCTAGGGACTAACAATGTTTTAGTGAGGGGGATTGATGAGTGTCTAAATACTCATCATTTTAAACCAATCTGAGCTGCCAAAACATACAAAAACACTCAAATATGTATCAAAATACTTAAAATATCTTAAAGGTATGTTTTATATGTTTCAAATGCAAAATATGCAAAAACAGATGAAAAACGTACAAAGTTTGCATAATTGGCAGTTTCAGTCCCTCAAGTTTCATAAATTTGCAAAACTAGTCCCTGGTTATTCTAAAAACATGAAAAAGTCATCAAAGGTCCTTTTTAATCATAAAGTTACATATTTAGTGTAACAACCCGATATTTTCCACGTCTACGTTTATTTTTTTTTCCAACTTTGGAAATTCACTATTCATCGATTACTATTCATCAAAACACTATTCATTATTTTACTATTCATCGTTTTTGATGTCCGTTTGATATTCTGAGAAACATTTGAAAATTTTACTATTCACAGAACACTATTCATTCCGGAAGAAATTCCACTATTCACGTGCATTATCAGTAAGGACCTCTCATACGGACTAGAATAGTCTGCATATCATCATAATGTCATTTACATGCTATACCACTCTTAGGATTCTCAAATTAATATATTTAGTATATTTAACGTTTTACGTGTAAGTATTTATAATTAAACGTTAACACCCGGTTTATACACGACGAATATATCTAAATATTCCCACAATGGTCCCGACATATTTTTATATCCATTTTAACATCATAAAAGTTATAACATTCAGTTACCCAGTATTTTGGAAATTTATTTTATTTAGAACGTACGCGTATGAATATAACGACGGTTTTCGTGAAGACTAAACAATAATCACCCGATCACTCAGTAAATGTACCCAACATATTTTTAATATGTTTTTAACATTATTATGACTTTTATTTCATCCCGGTTAACTTCGTGAACGTTTATTGCTATTAAAACCGGTACCCCGATTTTAACGAATAACGCGTAATAACACTTAACGCTACACTATATTTTCTAAGTGATCAAAACCGTTTTGGCTACTCCTTTTCACACCCAAAACCAGCCATGAAACACCCCTTTAACCATGTGCATTGATTTCCTATATTATACTAATAAACCTCTAAAATCATTTCATTTACCAAAAACATAAATCATAATCTAACTTTTTAGCTAAGATCAAAGTTCTTCTCACCCTTTTCCTTTCTTCAACCCACGACCAAACTCATCCTCCATGATCAAGTGATCATTTTTCAAAAGCTAAAGCACTAAACTTGTTCCTTTTACTTGCCTAATCAAGAATCAATCAAGAAAAACACAAGAAATCCAAGCATAATCATCATCTAATCATCTCATTTTATCAAGTAAGTTATCAAATTTATTTTTACATGAAACATCTTATATTTACTTGTATTACATGATTTCCATGCTAAAAACCATGTACAACTAGCTATACCACCATTTATTTTGTCAAAAATGGAACATACAAACCCTAACTTTTTATTTATGAATCCCCTTGCTATAATAACTTGGTTAGGATCCCATGGCACCCTAAGAAGGTGTATGGTAAGATTAGATTAGTCATGTGGTGATTACAAGAGGTTTGGTGATGGTAGAAATTAGTTTTTAACCTTGAAAACTTGATTTGGAACCTATTTTAGACATGCTGTCCCGTTTTGTAAAAATCTGGAAAATCAGTAAACACCAAGGAAACTTTGGTAAAATTTTTAGAAAATACTTTCAAAAACGAATCCGTAGGCGAAAGAACGGATTAAAAAGAGTCTATAACGAAGGAGTTATGATTTTTGCAAGATTGTTGACGAAAAGTATTTTCTGGAAATTAGTTGCTGTTGGACGTTTTTCGTCGGTCAAAAAGAGGCTTTAGACGTAACCCGGAGGAGCCGAGCTTTCCAAAATATATTACTACATACTAAGACGTAACCGTGGACATAAAGAACAAGTAAAACGGACAAGTAACGACAAAGATATACACGTTTGAATATCGGCTAAAACCACTTTATATTTGACAGCTTTTATTAAATTTTGGCGCAAAAACTACGAAGTACATTTTCAAGCTAGAAGTAATATTAAGTACCAAGCTTTATAACTAATGTAGTATTAGTTATCACGAGTATGTTTTCATCATTTCAAAGATTACAATCCGAGTATTTCAACACTAACATGGAAACATACGATATATATATATATATATATATATATATATATATAAGTATATATATATTACAACTAGCTTATTATATTTTCTAATAGCAATATTTTTCCAAATTCTTGGATTATATATTTTGATAACACAAGTGTTTTTACAAAGAGTAGAGTGGTATAGGGAACATGTGCATGTACATTCCTTTCATCATTTCATGATCTAAAGTAGATCATATCATTCATTTAGGTTGCGGATAGAGTGCGCGCCTTACTTTAGTTCATACCTTTTTGTTATCATATCGCTTATATCAGGTGAGTATTCACGAACCCCCTTTTCTAACTATTTTAATCGTTTTGGGGTGGATGCATGAATAATACTGTGTACTCTTATATGAACTTAAAAGACTCTTGTTTCACTATTTATGCTCGTAAGCAAAACGTACTTAAACAAACTTGTTTACTATTTACGAACACTATTATCTGAACTTTTTGACTTGTCTTGACATTATAACTTGTTTGCACTCTTGAACCGTTTGACTTGAACTTTTAGACTTATTGTGCCGTACGTTCTAAGACTTAAAGTCTCCCTTGTTCGGAGCAACGTTATAAAGTCTCTCATGTTCAGAGCATCCTTAATAAATCTCGCCATGGTGGAGTGACTAATAAATCTTTGCCAAGTCGGTAAAGTGACTAATAAATCTCGCCTAGGTGGTGGAGTGACTTCAAGTCTCCCATGTTCGGAGCAACATTATAAAGTCTCCATTGTTCGGAGCGGCCTTGACTTATTATATACTTTGTGCCCTTACTGTGAACTATATTGACCTTATGTACTTGAAAATCAAACGTAATACTTTATATGCAAAGGGGTTGTGAACACATAGGTTGTAAGTCTTGTTATGGCCAAGACTTGCAACTGAGTGGATTCACAATGCCTTTGCCTGGCGAACTTTCTCAAATGGTTTTCTTATTATTTAAAACGTTTATACTCACCAACTATTTTTATAGTTGACCGTTTTCTCTCATGCATTTCAGGTGATCGTCAGTAAGCTTGTCATCAAGGTCTTGCATAATGAAGTTTTCACATGTCACTTCTTTTCATTATGTATTAAAATACCATCTTTTGGGAATCAAACTTATGTCTTTTATTTGCCAAAGTCGGCAATAACAACGTTGTAATGTTATATTTTTCCTTAATGTAAATTATGGTATTGTCTTATTTCTCTTTGGTGATGTATATCGATTTCGTTACACCTCGTGTTTCCGCCTTCGGCGAGGGTGTGACAGATTGGCATCAGAGCCAGAGGTTATAGAGAATGCCGATTTTTCTAAAATAAAAATCGCAACTATAACCAAAGTAACATTTTTCTTAAATACCAAAAATGATACGAGTCGACTAGTCTTAGCATTGCATTATTAATCCTCAAGTATGCATAGCCTGATCACCTATGTATAATTCAGGAAGAATCATGCAATGAAGGGAGTAGTAGTCAAAGATCATGTTTGGTCGGGTCTAGAGAGTCTGGTCACCTGAAGTTGCATTGGTCGGGTGGGTATGCATAACCTGTTTATATGTTTCAGTTTCTGTTACCGTACCTTATATATGCCTTCATGTATATACTTTCTCCTTGCTACCTTATGCCCCGTTAGATTAAGCATGCCTTTGTTTCCATCATTCTGCGATCTTCATGTCACGACTGTTATTGTACCGTACATCCTCCGTCATCTTTCATGTGTCGCTCACTCAACCAACTATTTTTGTCTATCGCAGAGACATGGCCGCAATAAACCCTCCGAATGACACTGCTGCTGGATTAGCAGACCTCCTCACTCAGATTGTTGCGCACATTGATGCTGGACGGACTAATAATGGAGCAGGTGCCTCGAACAACGGTCAGGGATGCAACTATAAGACTTTCATGACGTGCAAACCAATGGAATTTTATGGCACTGAGGGTGCCATTGGACTGCTATCATGGTTTGAGAATGTTGAGTCGAAACTCAGCATCACTAAATGTGCTGAAGGAGATAAGGTTGAGTTCTCTGCGGGTCTGCTTCAAGGTCGAGCATTGACTTGGTGGAACAACCAGCTACAGACTCAAGGAAGAGAGGCTGCAAATGGATTATCTTGGAAAGCATTTAAGAAACTACTAACTGACGAGTACTGCAGAAAAGATGAAGTGGAGAAGCTGGAAGTGGAATTTTGGAACCACTTGATGGTAGGAGTAGAAGTTGACAAGTACACGGCCCGTTTCCATGAGCTAACTAAGATGGTTCCTCATATGGTCTCCACTGTGGAGAAGCTGATTGATCGATATGTTTGGGGGTTGATTCCTGAAATCAGGAGGGATGTCACTTCATCAAACCCAACCACTCTACAAGCCGCTGTGGGCATGGCATACCGCTTGACAAATGATGTGATCAGATCTGGTGAACTAACAAAAGGAAATAATGAAGGGCGAAAGAGACAGGAAGATCAGCAAGGAAGCCGTCATCAAAATCAACAGGACAAGAGACAGCGAGTAGCTGGAAACTACGGAGCAATAACTCAGGGGCCCGGAGGATATGCAGGCACACATCCTAAATGTACCCGATGTAACCTACACCACTCAGGAGATTGCCCAAGGTGCAGCAGCTGCGGAAAGACAGGCCATCTTGTTCGATATTGCAAAGGAAATCAAGTACGAAGGTCAGCATGTTACGAGTGTGGAAGCTTGGATCATCTCAGGAATACCTGTCCAAAGTTGAAAAGGACTCCCAACCAAGGACCGAATCGTCCAAACCTGGCGGCGGCAATTGAAGGGCCACAAGATGAGGCCGTTGAGATTCCACCCGCGCGTGGCAGAGCTTACTTCCTAGGAAATCCTATCACCCAACATGTCCACGATAGCATAACGGGTACATTCTCTTGAACAACTATATTATTTTCCTAGCACTTAAGTCTTAGTATAGAACTTATACACAACACCGACTAATCCGAGACCTAGCGTTTTCGACCTTAGTTGCTTCATCAAATTTAACAGCGAGCACATACACCTATAGAATGGATGAATTGAATCTCGAGGACGAGATTCCTTTTAAGGTTGGTAGAATGTAACAACCCGATATTTTCCACGTCTACGTTTATTTTTTTTTCCAACTTTGGAAATTCACTATTCATCGATTACTATTCATCAAAACACTATTCATTATTTTACTATTCATCGTTTTTGATGTCCGTTTGATATTCTGAGAAACATTTGAAAATTTTACTATTCACAGAACACTATTCATTCCGGAAGAAATTCCACTATTCACGTGCATTATCAGTAAGGACCTCTCATACGGACTAGAATAGTCTGCATATCATCATAATGTCATTTACATGCTATACCACTCTTAGGATTCTCAAATTAATATATTTAGTATATTTAACGTTTTACGTGTAAGTATTTATAATTAAACGTTAACACCCGGTTTATACACGACGAATATATCTAAATATTCCCACAATGGTCCCGACATATTTTTATATCCATTTTAACATCATAAAAGTTATAACATTCAGTTACCCAGTATTTTGGAAATTTATTTTATTTAGAACGTACGCGTATGAATATAACGACGGTTTTCGTGAAGACTAAACAATAATCACCCGATCACTCAGTAAATGTACCCAACATATTTTTAATATGTTTTTAACATTATTATGACTTTTATTTCATCCCGGTTAACTTCGTGAACGTTTATTGCTATTAAAACCGGTACCCGATTTTAACGAATAACGCGTAATAACACTTAACGCTACACTATATTTTCTAAGTGATCAAAACCGTTTTGGCTACTCCTTTTCACACCCAAAACCAGCCATGAAACACCCCTTTAACCATGTGCATTGATTTCCTATATTATACTAATAAACCTCTAAAATCATTTCATTTACCAAAAACATAAATCATAATCTAACTTTTTAGCTAAGATCAAAGTTCTTCTCACCCTTTTCCTTTCTTCAACCCACGACCAAACTCATCCTCCATGATCAAGTGATCATTTTTCAAAAGCTAAAGCACTAAACTTGTTCCTTTTACTTGCCTAATCAAGAATCAATCAAGAAAAACACAAGAAATCCAAGCATAATCATCATCTAATCATCTCATTTTATCAAGTAAGTTATCAAATTTATTTTTACATGAAACATCTTATATTTACTTGTATTACATGATTTCCATGCTAAAAACCATGTACAACTAGCTATACCACCATTTATTTTGTCAAAAATGGAACATACAAACCCTAACTTTTTATTTATGAATCCCCTTGCTATAATAACTTGGTTAGGATCCCATGGCACCCTAAGAAGGTGTATGGTAAGATTAGATTAGTCATGTGGTGATTACAAGAGGTTTGGTGATGGTAGAAATTAGTTTTTAACCTTGAAAACTTGATTTGGAACCTATTTTAGACATGCTGTCCCGTTTTGTAAAAATCTGGAAAATCAGTAAACACCAAGGAAACTTTGGCAAAATTTTTAGAAAATACTTTCAAAAACGAATCCGTAGGCGAAAGAACGGATTAAAAAGAGTCTATAACGAAGGAGTTATGATTTTTGCAAGATTGTTGACGAAAAGTATTTTCTGGAAATTAGTTGCTGTTGGACGTTTTTCGTCGGTCAAAAAGAGGCTTTAGACGTAACCCGGAGGAGCCGAGCTTTCCAAAATATATTACTACATACTAAGACGTAACCGTGGACATAAAGAACAAGTAAAACGGACAAGTAACGACAAAGATATACACGTTTGAATATCGGCTAAAACCACTTTATATTTGACAGCTTTTATTAAATTTTGGCGCAAAAACTACGAAGTACATTTTCAAGCTAGAAGTAATATTAAGTACCAAGCTTTATAACTAATGTAGTATTAGTTATCACGAGTATGTTTTCATCATTTCAAAGATTACAATCCGAGTATTTCAACACTAACATGGAAACATACGATATATATATATATATATATATATATATATATATATATATATATATATATATATATATAAGTATATATATATTACAACTAGCTTATTATATTTTCTAATAGCAATATTTTTCCAAATTCTTGGATTATATATTTTGATAACACAAGTGTTTTTACAAAGAGTAGAGTGGTATAGGGAACATGTGCATGTACATTCCTTTCATCATTTCATGATCTAAAGTAGATCATATCATTCATTTAGGTTGCGGATAGAGTGCGCGCCTTACTTTAGTTCATACCTTTTTGTTATCATATCGCTTATATCAGGTGAGTATTCACGAACCCCCTTTTCTAACTATTTTAATCGTTTTGGGGTGGATGCATGAATAATACTGTGTACTCTTATATGAACTTAAAAGACTCTTGTTTCACTATTTATGCTCGTAAGCAAAACGTACTTAAACAAACTTGTTTACTATTTACGAACACTATTATCTGAACTTTTTGACTTGTCTTGACATTATAACTTGTTTGCACTCTTGAACCGTTTGACTTGAACTTTTAGACTTATTGTGCCGTACGTTCTAAGACTTAAAGTCTCCCTTGTTCGGAGCAACGTTATAAAGTCTCTCATGTTCAGAGCATCCTTAATAAATCTCGCCATGGTGGAGTGACTAATAAATCTTTGCCAAGTCGGTAAAGTGACTAATAAATCTCGCCTAGGTGGTGGAGTGACTTCAAGTCTCCCATGTTCGGAGCAACATTATAAAGTCTCCATTGTTCGGAGCGGCCTTGACTTATTATATACTTTGTGCCCTTACTGTGAACTATATTGACCTTATGTACTTGAAAATCAAACGTAATACTTTATATGCAAAGGGGTTGTGAACACATAGGTTGTAAGTCTTGTTATGGCCAAGACTTGCAACTGAGTGGATTCACAATGCCTTTGCCTGGCGAACTTTCTCAAATGGTTTTCTTATTATTTAAAACGTTTATACTCACCAACTATTTTTATAGTTGACCGTTTTCTCTCATGCATTTCAGGTGATCGTCAGTAAGCTTGTCATCAAGGTCTTGCATAATGAAGTTTTCACATGTCACTTCTTTTCATTATGTATTAAAATACCATCTTTTGGGAATCAAACTTATGTCTTTTATTTGCCAAAGTCGGCAATAACAACGTTGTAATGTTATATTTTTCCTTAATGTAAATTATGGTATTGTCTTATTTCTCTTTGGTGATGTATATCGATTTCGTTACACCTCGTGTTTCCGCCTTCGGCGAGGGTGTGACATTTAGTCCTTTGGTGCAAAGTTTCACAAAATTACAAGTTTAGTCCCTGTACTTTGGAAATTGACAGAAATGGTCCCTTGGATGTAAAAACTTTGAGAAAATCAATTTTGGTCCTTATACTAATAATCTTTTGCAGGAATGGTCCTTGGTGTGAAGTTTGGTGAATTTACATGATTGGTCCCTAAAGTTTCACAGTTTGGCAAAACAGGTCCCTCAAAGTTTCAAACTTGACAGTTTTAGTCCCTGGGTGTTCAAAATGGGAAAATTATCATTAAGTTTCCTAGGGAAATCATAATTGTCACTATTAGTCCCTGGATGAAAAGTTTGGAGAAATTGCAAAAAGGCCCCTCAACTTTGCAAGTTTGGCAAAAATAGTCCCCGGTATTTAAAAAAATGAAAAACATAAAAAATCCCCTTGTACTATTCATCCTTGTCAAATCTGGTCCCTGTGAGAATTTTGGTTAACTTACAAAACCAGTCCCTTAACTTTGCATAAATTACAAAATTGGTCCTTGTTAGTTACTAATACAAACGGACCCTTAGTATTTCTATAAACCAAACAAACAAACCCAACACTTACCAACAGCCCACCCCACCTTTTCTTTTTGTCCAGCCCAACTCTTAGCCCAGTCCAACCCCCACTTTAATATAAAACGGGGTCAACCCATTGGTCAAACCCACAAACCAAACCACCCAGTCACCCCCTTTTCCCTCCCAATACCACCACCACCGCTGCTACCAAAACCACCCTCCACCTGGCCTTCCACCTCATCACCCACCTCTCCACGCAAACCCTCCACCTCCACAAGCTCCCAAGCCCCATTAATTACCTAAAAAACCTCTCCACGCAACAAACAGTCCCCCAAGACTTTTTGGCGCGAAAAAGTGAAATCAAAGGTTCAGAGTGATTCAGCCAACCAATGGTTCAGATTAGAAGTGGGAATTGGTCCAGTGGGTCCCACTAACCTCAGAAGTCTCTACAAATGGAAGAAAAAGCTGAGGAGAAGATTATTAGTTTTAGCCTTAGTGTAATGTAGTCGTAGTTAGTGTAAATTTCATTTTCCTTTGTAACTTTCAATTCAATCAGTGAAACTCAGTTTATTTTATGTGTTGTAAACTTTATTTGATCATTAATTAAAGTTTTGTTAGTTAAATTCAGTTTTGGCATTTTTGAGCAAATTTGACAATTTTGCTTAAAGCTTGTTAAACATTGTTAAAACCTGATCTATCTAAGTTCATTTAAGTCCAATTATAAGTTTTCTTAAGTTTCTGAGTTGTGTTGCTCAGCTTAGATCATACTTGCAATAAATACCAAAAATTCCAAAGAAAAAAATATAGAAAATAAAAAATCAAAGAAAGAGCAGTTTGGAAGCAAGGAGCAGGGTGTTATTTGGATAAACATGGTTTAGAATCCTATGGGGGATACTAGGTTATGATATGATTCACTGTTCTTGGTTTCTCAGTCACATACCATTTGTAAGTGATATTTCAATCTTATGCTTTTTAGTTTGGTAATGCTTATTACTGTTTGATCAGTGTTCTTAAGTGTTTATTAGATACTTGTTAGTTATAATATCAACTAACATCAGTTACTTGTTCTTAGGATTCATTTGTTCAAAAAAATCAAAAATCTCACAGTGGAAAACTCACATGTGACAAATCTGAGTTATAAGCTTGTGTTGTGATTGATTCATGTTCATTTGATCTTTATTAGTCATATTACAGTATTTAGAATCTGTTTCATGGATTAAAACTTTGTTTAGCTTTGGAAATCATCAAATCTATTTTATAAAGGAGTGTTTGGATTATTTGTTTTAGCCACATTCATAGCTGTTATTGTTGTTGATTGTTATTGCAAGATGTTAGTTTAGGTCTTAATAGGTTTAGAAAGTCATAAAATTAGTGTCTCATTAGGTACAAAGTCAAAATCCAAATTTACAAACCATAACAGTTGACTGATTGGGTTTGACATCCCCTAATCAGCCATACTTGCTTATCTTTTGTTATAATAGCTTAATTAAGTCCTAATATATCATATTACATCATAATCAGTAGCTAGATTAAGATAGAAGTTCATAAAAGTCAACTAGTTCAAGTTTCTTAAAAAGTCAAATTACACTTCTCAGATTTTTACAAAACTTTAAAGATTTGTTTAGAATTTAGGATTTGGTTCTAGGACTTGATATTTGTTGTGATCATACTCTACCAGCTCATTTTTGATTTCCCACAATTGTTATATTTTTAGCAATTTTGTACTGGGCCCAACATACCCCCAAACACAACTGCAGGGCTGCAAAGTCCCCTGCATCAGCAGCTCAGTCCTACACCACCAACTTTGGTGGTGTTTTGTGACCACCACAGTGGGTCCCACACCACAAAATCAGGTTTTCCCAACCCCCCTCCTAGTAGGCTATCTATATTGACCACTTGTTTGACCTGCATCACTGTGGACCCCACCTAGAATAAGCCCTTAAGTTTGTCCCCTTTTTGTGTTGTAATTGGTTTTTGGATTAGCTTATTTTGGCTTATTAGCTTATCTACTGAGCTTATTTGGCCAAATTGAGCTTAGAAAAGTCCAACTCACTTATTAGTACCAAAATAAACCAAGGTGGGCCCCACATAAGTTAGTTTTAGCTAATTAGCTTGTTCAGTCAACAAAAGTCAACTGTGGAAGTAATAAGCTTCCACAGTGCTTATTATTAAGCTAGAAATTAGTTGTTTTTACAAAAGTTGCTTATTTTTATATATAATATAGTTTTGTAAAATAAAAATCCAGAAAAGACAACATAAAAATAAGTGATAGTTTCTATTTAATATAATTTAATTTTAATTTTCATTTTTATATTTTTATTAAGTAATTTGTGTTTTTATATTTTTATAAATTTCCTTTTAAGTTAAAGTAATTTTCATAATTTTCTCAGATTTTTGTTTTGTAATTTAGTATTTATTATAATTAATATTAGTTTATTTAATAATTAATTAATAAGTAAGTTATAAATATCATAATTAATTTTTATAAGGTAATACCTAGTTTTTATATTTTTTATAGCTTTTATAAGTTATAAAATAATTTTAGGAATTTTTTCATAATTTTCTAAGTTGATTAAGTATTATTTGTAATTTAAAATAGTTTAATTAGTTTAATTAATATAAATAGTTTTTAATTAATAGAAAATCTTTAAAAAGACAAAAACATTTATTTTTATTTTTTTATACTTTCTTCAAGTTCATTTTTAAGTTTAGAAATTATTTTTACAAGTTTTTAGTTTAATTTGTAGTATTTATAATTTTTAGTTTGATATAAATTAGTTTTAATTAAATATTTAAATAGATATTAATTAAATAATTAATAATAAATAATATAATAATCTAAAAAATAGTTTTCTTTTTAATTTAATTTTATTTTAAGTTTAAGTTTATAGAATTTTCAATTTTAACCCTTGTACTTTATTTTTCCCTAAAACTCACCTTTTTCTCAGTACGCAGTCGCGTCTGATTTTAAATTGGTGTATGTTTAAACGTTTTAGATACCTAGCTTTTACGTAATCACTCTTATAGTTTAATTAAGCCATTTTACTTTATAAACCCTAGTCTAATCACACTCACACACTTTTATACCATTCCCTGTTCAGATTCACTCGATCACAGATTCGTTTTTAATACCATCACAACCTCGTTGGGACATTACGACCCGGGAAAACACTGTATTTCACGGAAGCATTTGCCTCAGCTGTTTGACTATTATAGTTGGCCATTCATAAGTGGCTGATCAATAATTATCTGACCGTTTGAGGCGAATCACTTACCCCGCGCCATCGCACAGTGCACCACCTTCCCAAAGGCGTCCAATACCTCTTGGGACTCCAGCGTGCCCATAGTTGCCAAGCGCAGCCCGTGGCTAATCAACCACCTACGTCCACAAAGACAACTTGTGTTAATAAACAGCACAACAACAAAAATTATTATGAAGGAAAGTATAAAAATGATACCTGCGCTCAGCGATGGTCGACATCAAATGAGGATATAACTCCTCATCATATTCGATGCTCAGGCCACGCAGCTTGTCCTCCTGCGCTTGGATGATCTTCATCATATCCTCCTTAAACTTGGTAATATTAGCAAAATGCTCCACCTTCTTCTCCTCCAAGAAGCGCACAGCCCAAGTCAGGTCGGACTTATAATGATGGAGCTCCCCGCGCGCTTTCTCCACCTCAGCCAAGGCATATAGCTTCTCATGGGTGATCTTCTCAGTATACACTCGCGAAGCCTCCAAATCCACCTGCGCATCAGCCAACTGCACACGGAGCTTCGCTAGCTCCTCATCCTTCTGGGCGAGAGTACTGCTCTCCCCAACATACTTCTCCTTCAACTGAGCCACCAGCTCAGCCTGGCGCGCAGCAGTCGAAGCCAACTCATCCATCAACTGCTGCGCCCCCTACCCTCATCAACCTTGGCTTTCCCCTCCTTGTTTTTATTCTGTGGAGAGGAAACCACATCCACGAAGACCCCATCATTCTTCGCGGCATCATCCCTACAAGACATAAAAGAACGTAGTTAGTATTGCGACAAGTAGTATACAAGAAATATAGTATAGACGCAGACACTTACAGAAAGGGAGAAGCCTCAGCAACCTTCTTATCCGTGCCAGAAGCGGATGTCTCCTCCGCGGACGACTCCGCATCCTCAATGAGGTAGCGACGTCTCTTCTTAGGGCCACTGGTCCCAGCCTCTCCCTTGCGCTTAATATTGCTCGCCACCTCCTCCTTCAGCACCTCTTCGGGCTTCAGGATCTCAATGCTGTCAGATGACTCAGCACGCGCCTCCTCTTGCACCACCTCCACATCTGGAGCCACACTCTGCACGGGCGCCACTTGGAGCGGCGGCGTGTTCTCGGGGAGAACCTCGGGTAGCACAGTCACGCGACCCTCAGTTGCCTCCAGCAGGGGCTGCTCACCCTCCCTCAAAGGGCGCACCCCTATCGTCACCTGCTTCGGCTTATCCAGCTTCACAATGGCGAACAGATCCATCTCTGCGCACATAAACAAAAACAAGACAGACAAAAGGGTTAGTTATTAAAAGTGCGCATACGAAAAAACTTACGAAACTTGAAGAAGACGGGACGAACACCCACCCCGGCCATCCTCACTTATGAAAGTGGGCACCTCGTCAGCAGCGCCGAAATAATTGCGACTCAACCCCATATACACCAAAAACTCCTCCGGGTAAGGGTTAATGGCTAGGCGGTTGGCATCAAGAGTCTGCGCATCAGCCAGCCTATAGGAACCGGGTGCGGGGCGCCCATCCCTTGGCAACGTATCCTGAGTATAAAACTTGTAGGGCGATGGAAAGACTACATCATCAACCCAGAAAAAATGCTCCCTCCAATTTCTGAGGGAGTCTACTTTGTCAGTGTAACACTGAAGCGCCCACGGGCGCTTCGCAAAAGATACCTACCCATTTGACCACGTCGTATGGTAAAAGAAGCGGAATAAGGATATGGTTGGTTCTATCGCAAGTAAACGGCAGTTTACTTCAAAATTTGACACCTTAGCCGCACCTATACAGTGCAGCTTTGAGATATGGAGGCGATAGTGGTTGAGCAAATCGCTCAGAAAAATAGAAATTGGTACGGGGTAATTCGCGTACTCAAAGAATTTCGTGTATAAACCTATTTTCCCTTCGGGGAAATCAGCTATACACGCGTTAACGTCTGGAGCCTCTGGACGCACGTCCAGAGGAATAAAATAGTCGGATGAAAACTCAGTGACATCATCAACCGTCATCGCAGAGCGAAAGTCCCCTAATTGAGCAACCATTTTCATTTATTCACTAGAGAAACGCACTCAAAAGATTACCTAAGGAAATGCTTATTTGCAAAAGATAGCTTTCAAGAAGATGAACAATGGTGAGTGTGTGTTTTACTGTGTGTGTGGTTGTAAAAGTGGGGCGGTAACTATTAAATAGGGAGGAAGAAAACCCTAAATTATCCCCACGTGGATCCCACTCACAAAAACGTATGGCTAGAACCGAACCGGTACATGCACTTTTTCCTGATTTACGAGGGCCACGTGGACACAACCCCCATTTTTCGAGGTATCCTTTTTGAGATATTCATGACTCGGTGCATTGCACTTTCAAATGGGCGGCAATATTTCAAATGATATCCCGCCACGCTTACCGCTGTTACTATTAGTCTAGCATCCGCGGCTACGAGCCACGCACACTAGACTGGGGGGACATGATGACGTATAGTCTATATATGGGCCACGAGCCCAAATGATAAACATTACTCGGCCCAAACCCACCACGAGTGGGCTATCATAACGAATGACTCGGGCCATAATAATAACGGCTTGGGCTCACGAAGCCCAAAGCCCAACCAAACTAACCGGGCATGCGATAAGGATCTTCTATTCATGGAATAGATATCCTTACCCCGGATAAGCACTACGCGTGCGAAGAGTAAGGAGCAAGAAACCTACACGGTTTCAGCCCCTATATAAGGAATGATATATTCTCATTCAAAGGTACGATTTACACAATCCCTAACTCTTCAACTAAACCCTAAATCGATTACTTACTCTCACGCCGGAGTCTAATCGTGGGAGACAATCCCACGATAAGTCTTGTTGACATAAATAATGTATGAAAACGTTATTTATATTTTTCAATATCTCTATATTTTGACGATCACAAAATGTAAACTCGTCAATCGTTTGATTACTACGTAAACAAGTATTAAGCTAGTCTATATCATTATATCCAACTTAATCACTTAAGGTATGGATAAACAAGTGCTTAATACATCTCATGATCAAAGGGGTATTTAATTAACTAATACAAAGTTTATTTAATTATATAATCTTATTATATATTTTTGAAAAACACTTTTGGTAATAAGAAAAAATGTTTTAATCATACTAAATATATGATTTCAAATATTTAACCAAAATCAGTTAGTTTTTCACCAAATAAACTTTCCCCACTAAAAGACAAGTTTTCTGGCCGTTACAGTTGGGCGGCCCCCTTAATTATAAGGGGCGGTCCCCTTAATTTTAAGGGGGCCGGCCATGCTTTAAGGGGACCGGCCAGGCTCCCCTGTCAGAAACTGTCAGATTTCTTCCCCTATAAACACCACCTTAATTCTGGAATTTTTTCTCACCTTTTGCACGAAATTTTCAGATCTACAATCATCTAAAACCCATCAAAAACCCTTTGATCATTTGTATATTAATCCTTGTTTCAAGTGATTCAATCCCTCATCATCCATTCTCATTCTAAGTGCAAAAGAAGAACTCTCTACAACCAAGTTCAAGAAGTGTTGAAGAGTTGTTGTGCATAGTGTATATATATTCATTTGTGAATATTGTGTTGTGCTTGTTATTATTTGTTTAGAAGATATAGAAGTTGTGTAGATAGTAGAAGTTGATTAGTAGTGAAGTAGGATAGTTGTGAAGATTGGTGTGTAGAAGGTGTGAAGAAGATTGGCGTGTAGATTGGTGTGAAGATTGGCGTGTAGATTGGTGTGAAGATTGGTGTGTAGATTGGTGTGTAGATTGGTGTGTAAATTGGTGTGTATATTGGTGTGTAAGGTTTTCTCCGCCATAAGGGAGTTTGTTGACATAGTGAAGAAAACTCTCGAGTAGGTGACTCGGGGAGTGGAGTAGGAACAAGGAAGGTGTCCTTGTAGCCGAACCACTATAAATCCTTGTGTTGTGGTTTGATCTTTCTAACTCTTCTCATTACTTATTTATTTACCTTTACTATATTAGTTTTGTTAGTTAGTTATTTTACAATAGTTCATATAGTGCAAGTATTGAATTCACATAAACCAGAATCGAAGTTTTTAAAACAAACTTGTGCTTATAAATTTTAAAAGGACGTAAAACTATTCAACCCCCCCTTCTAGTTTTCCACAATTGGTACCAGAGCCACGTCTAGCAAGATTTTTAAAATATATTGTATTTTAAAACTTGTAACGATCTATGGAATCTGAAAAATATTTAGAAGGGCAATCTATGCAAAGACCACCACTATTTGAAAGTGATGGATTTTTATATTGGAAAAATCGATTCGAAACTTATGTGAAATCAAAAGATCTAGATCTTTGGCATGTTATTACCAATGGTGATTTTTTACCTATTCAAAATAACCCCGAAACTAAGAAAGATGAAATCGTACCTTTTGAAAAACAAAATGATGATTTAAAAAGAAAACTTGCTAAAAATAATGAAGCAAAAATGGTTATTTATAATGCGCTACCACGTAAAGAGTACGAAAGGATCTTTATGTGTGAAACCGCAAAAGAAATTTGGAACTCTTTATTAATAACTCACCAAGGTAATAATCAAGTCAAAGATAACAAAATAGATCTACTTGTTCAACAATATGAGCAATTCACGATTCCGGAAGAGGAATCAATTGATAATGCTTTTGCTAGATTTAACACTATCATCACAAGTTTAAAAGCACTTGATGAGAATTTCTCTAGTAAGAATTTTGTTAGGAAATTTCTTAGAGCTCTTCACCCAAAATGGCGAGCTAAAGTGACGGCTATTGAAGAATCAAAGAATTTGTCAACACTACAACTTGATGAATTAATTGGAAATCTGAAAGTCTACGAAGCAATTATAAAGAAGGACTCTGAAATGGTTAAAGGAAAACGTGAGCAAAGCAAGTCAATCGCCTTGAAAGCTAGAAAGGAATCCAACAACGAAGATAGCTCATCTTCCGAAAGCGATGACGAAGAATATGCCATGGCCGTAAGAGACTTCAAGAAATTCTTCAAAAGGCGAGGAAGATTCGTTAGACAACCACACGATGAAAGAAGAACATCTCAAAAGAATAATGATGACAAGTATAGCAAGAATGAGAGAAAGTGTTTCAAGTGTGGTGATCCGAATCACCTCATTGGAAAATGTCCAATGATGACAAGAGATCAAAATCAAAGAGCATTCGTTGGAGGTGCTTGGAGTGATAGTGATGAAGATGAGAATGAAACAACAAAGGATGAAAAGTGTCTCATGGCCAAATCATCAAGTGAGGTACGTTCCGAATCCGAATACTTTAGTGATGAAAATCTATCATTAGATGAAAAAGATTTAGATAGTGAATACAATAGATTATGTAAAATAGGACAACTGGTTATGGCTAAAAATAAATCACTAAAATACATAAACAACCAACTAGAAAATGAAGTGCTTGAACTAAAAATTAAAATACGTCAACTTGAAAAAGGAAAAGAAATTGTTGAAGAATGTAAAACATGTCAAGAGCTTAAAAGTGAAAACAACATACTTAAGGATGAAATCTGCAAACTTGATAAATTTGAAAATAGTAGTAACTCACTTAGTAAAATAATAAGTATTCAAAGAATATCAGGAGATAAAACCGGACTAGGATTTAACTCAACTGAATCTTCAACAAGTGGAGCTAAAAACGTTAAATTTGAAAATGAACCAAAACCTTCAATACTTAATCCTAAACATTTACTCATAAAAAATAAAACAATACCTATCGCTAGTAATGAAGAAATAAAGCCATTTTATAAACCATCTTTAAAAACCGAAGTTGGATCATCTAAATCTAAAACAAGATCTAAAACTCCACCACCTAGGAAACCAAATAATTCTTATCCTAGACCTAAAACACCTCAACCAAGAACAAACCATAATAGACGAAACTTTAACTATAATCAACAAATGTGGAACTTCAATCCTTGGGGAATGTTTCCACCTTATATGCATCCAAGTCAAATACAAAACATGTTCGGACCAAATGACTTTGGACAAATGAAACAATGGGCACCAACGTAAATAATATTCGCCATCCAAACATGGAACTTTTCATTGTCACCTCTTGTCCGATTTACTTCTTGAAGACCCTGAAGATTAACGTATTAAAGACAAAAGGTACACATTTCCTTTTAAGTTCCTTGTCTAGAAATGCATGCTTAGTTTAGTATGTTATATTTATGTGGCTTTACTTGACTTATTAATCTCTATTTTTTTTAAAAAACTATATTATATCTAAATATACATATATACATATATATATATATATATATATATATATATATATATATATATATATATATATATATATATATATATATATATATATATATATATATATATATATATATATATATTTATATACTTAGCTATATTTAGGATCTTATAACCTAGGAAATTCATTTGTTGATTTTCTAGAACTAGAGATTGTTCGTTTACGAACATTTCTTTTCCCCATTTGCCTTATTGAACTTTAATGTTCAATCAACACTCATGCTGATGAAGTGAGATGAGTCGAAAAATCTATGGATGAAACAAACTCCCGGCTTCCGTTGCATACGTCTCCCTCCTATGTTCTCGTCTTATAAGCCCATACTATATAAAATATATATATATATATATATATGTATATATATATATATATATATATATATATATATATATATATATATATATATATACTTATAAACCTTCCACAACTTTCTCGTGTGCTTGACAACTTGATGAATTTCATCCGAAACGATCAAGAAAATTTTATTGACAAAATGTCAAGTAAAAATGTCAAGTAATTCCTCTCGTGCGTATACTCTTCAACGTATTTTTGATTAAATATAAATCTAGTATATATATATAAATATTTTCTTGTTTGTTCCAGAAACCAAAACTTGAAATATCAAATTTTTTAAGGGCGGACCCCTTAATGTTTAAGGGGACCGGCAGCAAATACAAGGGCGGCCCCCTTAATGTTTAAGGGGACCGGCCCTCTGAGAGCTCAAACCCGTTTTTCCCTTTCTTCCTTTTGCCAAACACTCCATTTTTTCATCCCTCTCTTTCCCTGCTCCTGCTGTGACGAAAACCAAAACCCAAAAACCTCTCAAATCAATTCCAAATCACATAATTCGGGTTAATTCGCAAAGGGCAAATTCATCTAACATAATCACCATTACTTATTGTAAGTTTTTCATAACACATTTCATCTAATTTCATCTTATTTGATCATACTCATGATTATGCATGTTTTATAAAATTCGTCAAATTTCATAATTTCTTTCGAATTAAGCCTTAAAACTCCATAACCAAATGCTTCCCCTAGGATTAGGATGATTAATCAACACTAGATACTAGTTATTATAAACTATCATGTCGAAAATTTTTGAAAAATTTCATACACTCCTTTTCAAAAATTTTAGTAAGCTCATTGTTGAATAATGATTTGAAAACGTGTTAAAACTAATCACATTATACTTTTGTAACTTATAAAACTTGAAATTACATTTTTCGACTAAGAAAAATTATATTGGTTCACAATATAGGGGTGTTTGGATTATGTCCAAATAATATCAAAACATAGTTTTTATAATTTTTATAAAACTTCATTATAATTATAAACCTTAAAATTGTTTATCGAACTCGTCAAGATATATAATTCATATGTATATTGACGCACTTGAGTTATAAGTCACTAGTTAAGGAAGCGTTTGGTTTATTACTAAAAATGACACTTTTATTAAAAATACAAACCATTTTTTTTCAAAAACAAATTACATGCATAAGAAACTCGCAAGAAATAGCTAGTTTTACAATCTAATGTAAATCTAGTAAATTTCATGATGTATTAAGATGTTTAAAGGGGTGTTTGGATTTGTCCATAACTACTAATTAAACATCGTAAAGTATATCTAGAACGAGTTAAAAACAATATTAAGGAACATGGTAATCTACTTCTTAGGATTAGTAACGAAGTATGTTTACGTTCCAACATAAGCCTTGACAATAAACATATATTTTTATCTTTCTTTATATTTATTTTGGTCTTTTTGAATTGTTGATGTGTTTAGGTGAAAATGCCCAAAGCAATTACCGAAGATCTTTCTCACACTAAAAACTACATTCCCAAAGTTTCTCAACTCCCTACCACATCTCCTTCCATTGGACTTATCTATCGTCAAATTGAAGATAGAAATATTCATGAGGGACGTGTAGTAGATCTTGCTTTTGCTCAATCCGACTACATAAATCGCGTGTTTACAAGCATCAACTTCAATTGTATTTATGAAATAAATGAACCTATCATTCCTCGTTTCATAATGGATTTCTATAGCCAAGTCACCGTCCAAACCAATGATCTTGGTTTCATCACCATCTCCTTCATGATTCAAAATGAATTTATCACCCTCACTCTCGAACAATTTGGTCATATCCTTCAAATTCCTTTTAGAGGTCAAGCCGTTTTCACAAACGAGTGGGACCTCGAATCTCTTAATCGCTATCGACCAACCTTCGGTCCTTATTTCGACGAAATTCCTCATCCCGACGAAATTCGTCAAATCCTTGGTATAGATCGTGCCACCACAAGTCGAAAAATAAAATCCAAAAACGTTCAAATTTCTCCATACCAACTTCTCCTCAAAGAATTAAGCCCACACATGAAGCGTTGGGAAGAACTCATTCGTGAGAATGCGTTTGGTACTGGAGGTCACCGGGACCATCTCCCGGCTAGCCTTGCTCACATGTTGTATTGTATAGCTGTCGAAAAGCCGTACAATTTGGCCTACTTCTTTATCAAACGGATTGAGTGTGCTAGAAAAACTCCCAAAGCCAACCTTCCATATGGAATGTTCCTTACTCGTATCTATCGTCATGTTATCGAGTACTACCCCGATCTTGACAATAGTATTTATGAGTCCATCTACCCCACTCTACGTACTCTCGCTCTAAAACAAGCTCGACGAACTCGAAGTGACAAGGGTAAACCTCGTCGTCATAGCTTTCATGGATCATCCTCAAGGCAAGATGATGACGATGAGGAGGAAAACATCGACGATGCTAGTACCCCTTCGTTTTCTGAGTTCGTTGACAATTTAGAGGATCTTGATTATCCCAACTATTCTACTCCATCTCCAAGTGATCAAACTGAAGAAGTGCTTCTTGAACGAACTACCGAGATGCTTAGAAGACAAAAGAGCTTGCACGAAGAAGTTAGAGGTGGCTTCAAATCTATTGGGAAGACTTTGAAGGGTATCTTCGGGAAGAAAAAGAAATGATATGGTCGGATTATGCTTGTTTAACAATGTTTTATTTTTATGTCTTGTGTGCTATTTGTCCGAAGTTTATTCGGAAATACTTGTTATTTGAATATGTGTTTAGGATGATAACTTGATTGTCTTTGATATTTTTATGCATGTTTCTCTTGAACTATATATATGTTTGCATGATTAGTTAATGGTTATATAACTATATGACATATATGCTTTCTAATAAACCAAAACAAATGTGAAATGTCCAAATTGAGCTTGCTGCACATTCAAACCAGAACATAACATCTTTCCAGAAAATTTTTGAAAATTTTTGATTTCTGGGTCGTCAGATGGGCGGCCCCCTTAAATCATAAAGGGCGGCCCCCTTAAAATTAAGGGGACCGGCCACCATTTAAGGGGACCGGCCATCTGAAACAGTTTTTACACTGTTTTCTTTTGCATCATGTGATCCCTTTTGCTAGTCCCAGCTATCATTACTCTTAAAAACCAAACTGATTTTGGAATATAACATTACAATTTCAAAATAATTCCACTTCTAAACATGTTTTCCCACTATATAATCCCCATGCATGTTTAATTCATCATTCATCATCCTCATCACTCATAAACCATCATCATGTCATCACCAAGAACCACCCATTCAAACAATGCCAAGAAACAAAAACTTGTCATTATACCACCCAAACAACTCTTCATTGATCTTACAAATGAAGACAACACCACCCCATCACCACAACCTCAATGTTCATCTCCTAGTGCACCAAATGCACCCTCCAAAACACCCTCAACAAATGGACATTCTACTTCCTCCATACCATCCACTTCATCCATTAATGACTACATAAACACCCACTTATCCTCTCCACCAATGGTTCAACCATCACAACCTACCAATGAACACTCCACCCTTGCACTCACTCTCTCATTATCACCATTAACACCTCTTGATGCACATTTCTCATCATCTCCTATCAACCCACCAACCTATAACCCCGTCCCATGGAGCTTACTTGAAGCTCATGGAGACACATGCCTTTGTTGCATTCACAACCGAACAATTGTGTTCGGATTAAGAGATGAGATCCAATACATGTTTTCTCATATTGAAAACATGTTGCATCAACCACCAACAACAAACACAACACCCCCACCACCATCAACAAACACACCTCCACCATCACCATCCCCATGTTCACCATCAATTCCTCCCAATTAAACATGCTTGGTGTTTCACAAATAAAATTATGTTAAACCTTTTGGATGGCAAGCTCTAGAGAGGACTCTCATGTTTGAGACTTGGTTTATTATTTCTATGATGATTGTAAACCTTTAAAGGCTTTTGTTGGTTGTAGCATTACTTGTTTCCTTTGTTGATGTAATGCTTGATGTATTATTTTCACTTGATTAATGATATGGTTATGGTTAGTCTATATTTTTGCATGCTATATACATATATATGTTGCTTGCTACTAAATATTTTTGCAAGATATCCATTTCTCGATTCCTTTTGGCCTCAAAACGAGGGGGAGCTTACATCAAGGGGGAGCTTCCATTAAAACGGGGTAACCTTTTTGATGCTCACAAAAAGGGGGAGAAGTGATATAAACTCACTCTAATACTTGTATATAGACTAATTTTCGACTAATGAGTTTAAATTTTGTAATCATCAAAAAGGGGGAGATTGTTGACATAAATAATGTATGAAAACGTTATTTATATTTTTCAATATCTCTATATTTTGACGATCACAAAATGTAAACTCGTCAATCGTTTGATTACTACGTAAACAAGTATTAAGCTAGTCTATATCATTATATCCAACTTAATCACTTAAGGTATGGATAAACAAGTGCTTAATACATCTCATGATCAAAGGGGTATTTAATTAACTAATACAAAGTTTATTTAATTATATAATCTTATTATATATTTTTGAAAAACACTTTTGGTAATAAGAAAAAATGTTTTAATCATACTAAATATATGATTTCAAATATTTAACCAAAATCAGTTAGTTTTTCACCAAATAAACTTTCCCCACTAAAAGACAAGTTTTCTGGCCGTTACAGTTGGGCGGCCCCCTTAATTATAAGGGGCGGTCCCCTTAATTTTAAGGGGGCCGGCCATGCTTTAAGGGGACCGGCCAGGCTCCCCTGTCAGAAACTGTCAGATTTCTTCCCCTATAAATACCACCTTAATTCTGGAATTTTTTCTCACCTTTTGCACGAAATTTTCAGATCTACAATCATCTAAAACCCATCAAAAACCCTTTGATCATTTGTATATTAATCCTTGTTTCAAGTGATTCAATCCCTCATCATCCATTCTCATTCTAAGTGCAAAAGAAGAACTCTCTACAACCAAGTTCAAGAAGTGTTGAAGAGTTGTTGTGCATAGTGTATATATATTCATTTGTGAATATTGTGTTGTGCTTGTTATTATTTGTTTAGAAGATATAGAAGTTGTGTAGATAGTAGAAGTTGATTAGTAGTGAAGTAGGATAGTTGTGAAGATTGGTGTGTAGAAGGTGTGAAGAAGATTGGCGTGTAGATTGGTGTGAAGATTGGCGTGTAGATTGGTGTGAAGATTGGCGTGTAGATTGGTGTGAAGATTGGTGTGTAGATTGGTGTGTATATTGGTGTGTAAATTGGTGTGTATATTGGTGTGTAAGGTTTTCTCCGCCATAAGGGAGTTTGTTGACATAGTGAAGAAAACTCTCGAGTAGGTGACTCGGGGAGTGGAGTAGGAACAAGGAAGGTGTCCTTGTAGCAGAACCACTATAAATCCTTGTGTTGTGGTTTGATCTTTCTAACTCTTCTCATTACTTATTTATTTACCTTTACTATATTAGTTTTGTTAGTTAGTTATTTTACAATAGTTCATATAGTGCAAGTATTGAATTCACATAAACCAGAATCGAAGTTTTTAAAACAAACTTGTGCTTATAAATTTTAAAAGGACGTAAAACTATTCAACCCCCCCCCCCCCCTTCTAGTTTTCCACAAGTCTAACGGTGTTGTTTATTTTCTTAGTGCGCAGGTTACAAGTGCTAAGAAGCGAATTGGTACGAAAGCAAGAACCCATAATCAGGAACGCCCAACTTTTGTATCAACATATATATATATATATATATATATATATATATATATATATATATATATATATATATATATATATATATATATATATATATATATATATATAACACTTAGAAGTGAGCAAAGCTAAATCAAGGAGGTCAAATATTGTTTCTTAGGAAAATTTGTTTTCTTTTTATAGGAGTCGAAACGATCTTAACTTCACTTTTGTTTATTATAGGCATACACTAGTACAAGGTCAAGAATTACATTGTCACATTTGCTCCATCACTAGTTTAACACTCACTAGTTGCCTTTGGCCTTACACTATGATATTTGTTTTAGGTAGAATGACTTGCCTATTTGCTTTATTGCTTTATTGGTTTTGCATGCATGCTTAGTTGTGATTATATTACATGCTAATTTGCCTACCTATATACTTTTCATGCATACTTCATTAAGAAAATACATGCATAGTTGCCTAAAGAGATGGACTTGCCTAAAATCAAACCTCATAACCTTTACTCATCTCAACCTCTAATATCATCCCCTAGTGCACCTAATGCACCATCTAAAACACCCTCCTACTAAGAAATTCCTTCCATGAACATCGCTCATTTACTCTCACTAATCACACCACTTGATACTCATCACCCTATTTTGATTATCCACTTTCCCAAATACACAAACACATCTTGTCTAGCCAATCCAACACCAAATTCCTTCTATATCTCCAACCATACACACAACCCTCAAGCTCACTCAAAATAACTCTTTCTCAACCCTCATAATAGTCAAGCATCCACCTAAGCTCCCAACTACATACCTACATTTCATCTATCTCCTCCAAACAATCCTTTTATTGAAAAATCTCAACCTCCAAACAATAATCAATATTACACCTCACTCTATTTTTCACCAACATTACAAAATTCCTTCATCATCATCCTCCTTGGAAACCTTGAAGTTTCGTGAAGAACTTGACAAACTCTTAAATCTTCGTGATCCCAATACTATGCACCTTGCACAGCGTAATTTGCATCACACACCTTCCTCTCCATACTCAAATGGCTTACTTCACTCATCCTCACACAATTACTCCATCCACATTTGTTTCCATCCTTACACCCAAAAATACACTTTCATCTCACCCATACAATTCATATGAAGAGCATGCTCAATCTCAAAACAACAATCCCAATCTCATTCCCAACACCTGACATTTTGGTCAAACTACCAATCCACCATCCAAAACATCCTCCACTCATAAAACATCCTCTACTTCCATACCTTCTTCCTCATCCATACATATCTCCACCACCAAGAGTATCACCACCACCTCCTACCAACACACATGCTATTCCCATGTTACATGACCAATCATCCATAACAAATGCACTCCACCATTATCACCTTCCTCCGAACATAAAAAGTTCGTTGAAGAGCTCTAAGAAGCTCATGAGCTAAGTGCTCTTCTTGTAATGTATCTTGCTCAACGCAACTTGGACCAACCAACTTCATCACCCTACTCAAATTGTCTCCCTCACTCTCTCCACTTAGAGCAAGTTGAGCAACATACACACTTTTGTCCTGGTTGCATTTACCTTCAAAAACAAACCATTCTCTCGGATTGAGTATCTCCTCACTAGGTCTTTTCCAACACCCTCACTAACACAAAAATCCGACCCTCAAACAAACTCTTCCTTTCCAAACTCACCACCACCAAACACTTCATATCCCTCACCAATCAACCCACCAAACTTCAATCCCTGTTGGGATATAAAAGATCAAGGTACTTCTGTATGTCAAAGTACTGCTGCATGAAGAAGAAAGTCAAAGTACTGCTGAAGATAAAAGTCAAAGTACTGCTGTTTACTGAAGAATGTTCAAAGTACTTCGAAGGAAACAAGGACTTATGTGCAATGTTAGTTAAAGGATTAATGAGTAATATTGAACGAATATTCTAGAAATAGTTAGGGATAATGACTTATCATTCAAGTTATATGTTGTAAACCGACTTAAGGTTATCTATATAAAGAGCCTTAAGAGGTATTAGTCGATATATGTTTTAGAGTTGTTCAAAGTCGATATTAGTTAGGGATTGTTAGTGAATCTGTGTAACAAAGCAGGTTCAAAGTTTGGTTAATATAAAAGTTCTTCTTAAGCTTTGTTTTAAGTAGATTTCGCATACTTTATAAGGTTAAACAGTGTTTCAATATTAATAGTGTTAAGTTTACTTAATATTATTAAACCTTTACAAGCTACAAAGTAGTTTGATCAGAGTACATTCGATCCAACAAGTGGTATCAGAGCTTGTGTTGGAAACTCTGATTAAGAAGAAAAACCTTTAAACCAATTTTACTACAAACCCTTCAAGATGTCGACAGAGGCTGCACCTGCTCCATCAATCACTGCTGTTAGAATTCTAATTGTTAAGAAGGGAGAATATGACTTATGGGCCATGAAGATGAGGCAGTACATTGCCATCACAGACCATGCACTATGGGATGTGATTGTCAGTGGTAACATGCAACTTGAAGAACCAGTGGAGATTCCTGGACAACCAACACCACCTAAACCAACCATACCAGCTGCTACTAAAAGAAATCAAGACAAAGCTCTCAACATACTGCTCTCTGCTATTCCTGATGGTCACTTATTAAAGTTTCATGATGCCAAGGATGCCAAACAACTATGGGCTGCTATTAAGAAGAAGTTTGGAGGTAATGATGCTTCCAAGAAGATGCACAAGAATTTGCTGAAGCAACAATTTGAAACTTTCACTGTTGGTGAAAGAGAAGGTCTTGATTCTGCTTATGAACGATTCCAAAATCTTCTGAGTATGCTAGAACTATATGATGCTGAGGCATCAGTTGAAGATGCTAATTTGAAGTTCTTGAGAAGTTTGCCATCAGCATGGCATGTAGTTGCTACTATGATCAGAGGACAACCAGGGTTGGATACAATGGACTTTGATGATCTCTACAATAATCTGAAGGTGTATGAGCATGAGATGAATGGTACTACAGGTTCAAGCACACATCAGAAACCTCAAAACATTGCTTTTGTCTCTTCTGAAAACAGAAGCAGTACTTCCAACAAAGGTACTGCTTATCCTGTCCAAAGTACTGTGACTGAAACACAGGTTCCATGTACAACAATGGTCAATACCACTTTATCACAATCAATTACCCCCACCTCAGATGAAGTTCTATGTTCATTCTTTGATCAAAAAGCATCTCTACCTGTAACCTATCAAGAGGATGTATTGCAAATAGATGATGATGCTTTGGAAGAAATTGATATCAGATGGCAAGTTGCCATGCTCACTGCAAGGATCAAGAAGTATGTGAATAAGACTGAAAAAGGCATCAATTTCAGAGCTAAACAGGGAATAACATTTGATAAGTCCAAGATTGAGTGCTTCAACTGTCTAAGGACTGTTCACTTTGCAAGGGAATGGAAATTTGCAAAGTATCAAGCAAAAAAGATGATTGAACCACCCAAGCCTGAAAGAAAAGAGATTCCAATTACTGAACCAAAACCAAAAGCTTTGGTTGCTCAAGAGAATCTATCAGAGATTGATTGGTCCAATGAATTTGATGATGAACCTGTAACCTATTCAATGGTTGCATTGGAAGACTGGAGCACAGCATTTGATGAAGAGCCTGGATATGCTGCTTTGGAGTCAAGAGATGGTCTAGGAAGCTTTGATTGGAGCATGGAGTTTGAAGAAGCACCTGTTCAGCTTGCTATGGTAGCTACTTCACCAAGTTCATCCACTAGCTCTGAGGTATGCTCTAAGTGCAATGATATGTATCAAAAGTTACTTAGTGAATATGTAGCTGAAAGAGATAAATTTCAAAAGGCTAGGGCTGAGATAACTGGCTATCAATTGACTTTAGAGTCAATGGAGGCCAGAATAATTACACATGAAAACAATGAAGTAGCATGGGCTGAAACATATAAGCAACAGGAATACCTAGTTAAGTTGAGTGAAGGAAACTAGGATGTAAGGTGTCTGAACTAGAGAAAGTGACTGCGGAGAGAGATAAGTTATTACAAAAACTTGTTGTTTGGAATGAATCAGGTCTGTCACATGTTCAATTTGTTGAAAAGCAAAGAACATCAAACATTAAAACTGGCCTAGGTTATGATAATGATAGCAATGATGGTATTCCATTTAAGAGTAAGGAACTAAATCTTACAGTAGATACCTCCACTAGTGATGAAGATTTCATAAGTTTAGATGAAAACACTACTAGTGATGAGGAATACCCTAGTCCAACACCTCCTGAATTTAAGAAAGACAAGGGATATAATGCAGTTCCTAATCCCCCAGGTAGCTTTCAACCACCTAGAAAAGATGTTTCTTGTTTTGGGGTAGATAATCTAGAGTTTAGGAAAAAGCTTAAAAGTCAATCTAATCCTGAAACTTTAGAAAAATCTGTTGAAACACCTAAGGTTGATGAGAAAAAGTTTTCAAAACAAGCAGTACCTTCAAACACTTTTCAAAGTACTGCTGATCACTCAGCAGTACCTCCAAGAAAATACTTTCAAAATACTGCAAATTTTAGAAAACCTTATGGAAAGGGATTTGGGGATTTTGGTCCAAAAGTCTGTTATGTATGTTATAGTCCTCATCATTTGATTAAGGACTGCGATTATCATTCAGAATACTTAAGTAAATATCCAAAGACCAGAACTGCACAACCAAGTCATAGGGAGAATAAGCCAAGGGACAACAAACCAGTTTGGAATTATACAAATAGGGTTAACCATAGTAATTTCTCAAAAGACTATAGGTACCCTCATCAGAAAAGATCATACTCCAAACCCTCAGTACCTTCACAAAGTACTGATAGAAAGTTCCCTAACCAAGATGCTCCTAGCAAGCACTCAAGTGTAAGACCAAGGAGATTCAACTACTACAAACCTAGAAGGCCTTACAACACAAGAAAAGATGCTAGAACACAGACCCCAACTCCAAAAGTTACACCCAAATGGGTTAAGAAAGAAAGTACTGCTGGGGAAGAACCAGTACTTTCAGAGGTTAAGGGTGAAAAGGGGAAAATTGATCATGATAAACCAACAGTTTTGGAAACAAAAACCTTAATTCTTGATCATGTTTTCAAAGACAGTGGTGATTACATACTCAAAGAATTTGAGTATGTCACTCCACAAGGGGAACACAAGTCAGTAATGGCTTGGGTTCCTAAAATTAACTAACCTTTTTCATGTGTATGCAGGGCAACCCAGTAGAGGAGCTTAAAGATCATCTTATTGTACATAGTGGTTGCTGATGCGTAGGGATTGCACCAGGCTTTACCTCTCGAGGGATCTCGAGAAACTTACAACCCCCACCAGGCAGTGTACCTGATCGTTGTAGTTTAGTATAGTGACAAGTACCGGAGGATTGATCGTTCAGCTTGGAATAGTGTCGTTAGGATTGAAATTAATCTAACTAGGTCTAAAGGTGAAGGATGATTCTTTTTATGTTTTTATATTTTATGAAAAGCAAGTAAAAATCTCAGGTATTGGGAGAGTGGGTGGAATTAGTTACTAATCAACTAACCCAAAAGCTACTAATTTATCAAATAAACAAGAAAATAAACTGAGGTTCTACAAGATAACTGAAGCATGTCTACCTATGATATGTTACTCCTTGCTAGCTATCCAATTCTACCTATTGAATTGTCATACCTTGTTTTAATTGACGGGTTGTATTCCTTAATACCATTCATGGGGTGCGTACTTACTTACCCACCTATAAGCTCCTACTTCACTTCTATGTCGAGCCGGCTAAGAAGCTCCTAACATGGGATCACTAGAATTCGCTCATGCATTAAATACAACCATAAAAACCTAGTACACATCGGTTCATGTTTCCTAAGACGTTCAAGCATGTTACACAATGGAGATCTGCCATTTTTCTTAAGCCTAACATTGAAATCATTCAATCAAAACAAGAATCAATAGGAAACAAGAATTATAAACTAAACCAACTATATCTATTGAAGTTGTCACGCCTTAATTGATGGAGATAGACACACACATCAACAAGCCCTCAATGATGGAGATAGACACAAACATCAACAAGAAATCAATGAGATCTAATTAATTATACACAAGTTTCACACAATCATAAGTAGACACAAGGTGAATTAGCAAAACATAATCAAAGAAGGACAATCAACAATAATAATGAAAGACATAATTGAGATAGAATCATCAAACCAATACATGATGTTTATGGAGTGATTGAAACCCTCTAAGTTGCTGGAAAAACACCCACCTAAACCCAGGAATCGACCTTAGGGTTTAGGGCTTACAAAAAGTGAAGTTATGATGTTTTATTTATAGGCATGTTTTCTGTTGGCCCTTCTTGATGGCTTCAGCTCGTTCTCTTGATGCCGTTACGACAATTTCTTCACCAAATTGTAGATCTCTTCGTCCTCTTCACGTGGGGTTTTGAATCACCTAAATCCGAGTTCGTATGCAAAAGTTATGACCAAAACAATATCAGCTACTCCGCGCGCAAGTTTTGACAAGTTAACACGTGACGGCCTTGGGTGACGCCTTCACGTTTCTTCTGGGCCGTCACCACTTTTACTCTTGACGCCGTCATGAAAAGCCTCTTGACGCCGTCAGGTACTATTCCCAGCAAGGAAAATTAAGACTTTGCCGTTTTCTTCACTTTTATGCTCCAAAAACGTCCAAAATGCTTCCTTTTCCAGAATTCACTCCAAAAGTAGCTAAAATCACAAAAGGAACGATTTAGGGCAATATTTGATCAAATAAATTCAATTCCGGGCTTAAATGACCCCCTAAAAGTGGTTCATTTTTCGCCTCATCGGTTGCTCTGGAAGCATGACAAGAGAAAAGGAGCTCTTGTCAGATTTTAAAGCTTATTTTAGAGGAAAAGTTGCATTTGGGAATGATCCTGATGGAGGAAGAATAACTGGCAAAGGAACTATCAAGGCAGGAAACATTGATTTTGAGGATGTTAGATATGTGAAGGAGCTCAAATTCAATCTTTTGTCAGTCTCTCAGATTTGTGATAAGAAGTACCCTGTGTTATTCTTTGACACAGAATGTCTTATACTTTCTCCTGATTTTAAGTTAGAAGATAGAAACTTGGTGATGCTGAGAGCACCAAGAACTAATGATGTGTATAACATAGATTTAAAGAATGTCAATTCTGCTGAAAGAGCAACATGTTTGATTGCAAGAGCAACAATGGAAGAAGCACATCAATGGCACAGAAGATTGGGGCATGTAAATTTCAAGAACATCAATAAGCTGGTCAAAGGAAATTTAGTTAGAGGTTTACCTTCTAAGACATTCAAGAATGATCATTCATGTCTTGCTTGTAAGAAGGGTAAACAGCACAAGGCTTCCTGTAAGAAGATTGATGAGAAAACCATTAGAGAGCCTTTGGAATTGCTGCACATGGATCTGTTTGGACCTGTTTCAGTTGCTAGTCTGAACAAGAAGAAGTACTGCTTGGTTGTAACAGATGACTGTAGCAGATTTAGTTGGGTCTTTTTCTTATGCTTCAAAGATGAAACTTTTGATGCTATTCATGATCTTATAATAGCACTTGAAAATCAGTTAAGACTCAAGGTTAGAGGCATTAGATGTGATAATGGGACTGAGTTCAAGAATCAGCTAATGGATGACTTTTGTGCCAAGAAAGGAATTAAAAGAGAGTTCAGTATTGCTAGAACTCCTCAGCAAAATGGAGTTGCAGAAAGAAAGAATAGAACTCTTATAGAAGCAACAAGGACAATGCTTGCACACTCTCAATTACCTATTCCATTCTAGGCTGAAGCTGTAAGTGCTGCTTGTTATGTGTTGAACAGAGTCTCAGTGACAAAACCTTAAATGAAGACACCTTATGAGTTACTCATGGGAAAGAAGCCTAGCATCAAGTTTATGAAACCTTTTGGATGTCCCCTAACCATTTTAAACACTGCTGATAATTGGGGAAAATTTGATGGGAAGTCAGATTAAGGATATTTATTGGGATATTGTACCAATAGCAAAGGATTCAGAGTGTACAACAGAACTACCAAAAAGGTTCAAGAATGTCTTCATGTTGGTTTTCTAGAAGAGCAAGAAAATTCTAAAGGTAAAGGTCCTGATTGGATGTTTGATCTTGGTTTAATGTCTTCATCTATGAATTATGTACCTGTAAGGGAAGAAAATCAAGTTGCTCCCGCTGAAGAAGAAGCACAGTACATTGTTCATGATGTTAATTTAAGATCTGAAGTTGAGCCAAATGATAATGCCAATGATGAGAAGAAGAGTACTTCTAAGCCACAAGGTACTGCTGAACCTAACAGTACTGTTGATCCTCAAAGTACTGTTCCACCACAGATACCAGTATCTGATGAAGATCAAGCCATTCAAGATGAACTTAGTAGGATGCTTTTTCAAGAAACAATGGCTAAGTCTTATGAAGATGAACAAAGGAGAGCTTATGAAGCAGAAAAGAAGAAGGCTAAAGGCACTGACAGTACTTTACCCCAAAGTGTTGCTAATCCATTTGAAAGTACTTTTCAACCTTTAGATACTTCAAATTGAATAAATACTGATGCTGTGAATGATTCTAATATGCCTGACTTAGAAGATACTGATGATTTGAATGATCCAAACAAGATTACCTTAGAAGATACTGATGATAAATTGGATCAAGAAGGCATTTTCTCAGATTCTAATGAAGATCCTGATTTAACTAATTTGGAAGATAATCTTGAAGTCTCACCAACTCCTACTCTCAGAATTCACAAAACTCATCCTGTTACCAACATAATTGGACCCTCAGCTTCAGGAGTGCTCACAAGAACTAAGGCTAAGAATATGTCTCAACAACATACTTCTTTACTTAGTTTTATCTACAAACAGAACAGGGTGAATCACAAGGATCATAAGTTGTGTTTATTTGCTTGTTTTCTATCTCAAGAAGAGCCAAAGAATATCAAACAAGCATTAAGCAAGGAGAGTTGGGTGGAAGCTATGCAAGAAGAACTGTTACAGTTTAAACTTCAAGAAGTATGGGTATTATGTGATTTACCTGATGGTAAGAGACTGATTGGAACAAAATGGGTCTTCAGGGTAAAAAGAGATCAAAGAGGGAATGTGTAGGAACATAAAGATGATAACTTTATCATACACAATAGCCTTGGTGACTTGATATGTGAAGTATGTTAGAGAGAGAAAGTAGAGAATGTAGAGAAAGAAAGAAGAGAGAATATTATTAGAGAAACACACACTTACACACTCAAGCACACACCTCAAATGAGCCTTTGAGGTGTTTATATAGTAAGATAGATGAGATGCCCTAAGGCTTTCTATGGGCTTGGGCTTGGACTTGGTTACATGATTAGATAATAAGGCTTATGTAACATAGCACATAACATATTAGCTTGCCAAGTCCAAAGCCCAATGACTAAACTATCACTAATCTTAACAAATGACACAAAGTTATAATATGAGAATGACCATCACTTCTATATATATTTTTTTAATGCTAACAATATCCCCCTAAGGGGTGGTCATTCGAATGATGCTCCACGTGATTAGGTCTTCCGTGTTCTTTGTCTTTAACTTTGTGTGTCGTTGTAGAATAGTCTTTAGTCTTTGTTCCTTCATGCATAGTGATCTTTGATAACTGATTTTTCATCGTTCTTTGTTCTTTTGTGTTGTGGAGCAATCTGCCTTTTGTCACTTCTGTGTCTGTGGTGGTTGTCCGCCATTCCAACATGCTCATACGTCTTTAGTCTTTGTGATACATGCAATTGTTATTCCCGTTCTTTCACACAGATCTTTTTCATTTTACTTCTGTAGATTCTTTCACATTGCGTAGAATCTTTCTTTGAACCTTTCTTTGCTTTGATCTTTGTGAGTACTTTTCTTTGACTTCGAGATGCATGTATGAGCATGTGGAATCCTTCGCCATGGAGATGATGTATAGCTGCATGAAAACAGTTAGCAACAAATCAACCGGTACTTACAGGTTCGAATTAGAGATCGTCAACAGCATAGTGTGAAGACTCTTTCTAATCCTTACCAAGGCCGTTCCCATGTCAGATACTCCTGAGGGAGCTTACAAGACCTACTTAGTAGCTCAATGACTGGGTGAGTCGCTGGGGATCACTCCACGACTGTAGACCGTTTGAAACCACTGCGAACACTAAGCGTAACCCATAAAGAATTACCGAAGTGACCTGCTCTTAGGGCTACTTGATGTTGACCCTGGAAGTAATTTCCATTCAATCATTGAGAATCACTTGTGTAAATCCTCTCATAAATGTTCTGGCAGATTGCTAAGATCTGCGTAGGACTCTAAAGTTTACATCTGGCGTCCTTAATGATGAACTACTAGTGTAGAAATATCATGTGTTCCTATGAGATCTTTTAATGAATCTCATGGCTCTAGACTCGATAAGTGCACATTTAGTTTCCTATGCGGAGATTAGGGAGAGGTCTCATGCTTCAATATCAACCATCTCTAAGAGACAGGTTGACAGATTACACCGGTTCCCCGTGAGAATGAAACAATTATCTTTTAAGAGATACCTGAGTGGTTAAGAAGGTTTAGTGCAGTGCATCACTGGGTCCATGACGTCTTTGTCTTCAATACCGGTGTCACCTTAGTAACAACCAGTAGCATACGAATTGTACCCGGTGTCTGCCCTAAGGTTGAACATATGGAGGGCTATTTCTTTTCACCCTTTTTCATACTTTTCTTTTTAATTCTTCAACCCCTTCTTTCTCCTTTCTCATTTTCTCCTTTTTTTCAATCATACCTAAGGACTTCTAATTCTAATCTATTGGATTTGTCCTTGGGTAGATCCCTTCGGCTCTGGCGGATCATAGGACGGTTTTTCCTAACCTTAGTCACCTTATAACTCCATAACTATCATATTGTTGCCACGAAACCATTTATGAAAATCTCTCAAAGTGTTTATAATAATAAAACACATTGTTGACACTTCGAGAGGAGTTTGCACATGCGGGAGGAGTTTGCACTTTTGAATTGATCCACTTTCAGTGAACATGACCGATTCGAGACACGCTTACATCACTAGTTAGACTAGCTTGAAATTATTACCCGTCCTGGTTAAGTCCAAAGAAAGTCTCTCGATACGGTACATTCTACTCAGACAAGTCCTATTCGAGACAGGCTTACATAACTAGTTGGACTAGCTTGAAATTATTACCCGTCCAGGACAAGTCTTTTCGATTACTGACATTTTAAGCTTCGTCAATTCATTGGTACTTACTGAGTCGAGCTCTTTAGAGATTCAGCCACGATCTTTACACATTTTAATCACGTCTTCTCCCCCTCAAAAATAGCATATCATGATATTTTTGATATCAACTGATTAAGAAAAAGCTTTTTGGAGAGATAGACAGATTCGATTTTGCATGAAATCGGAAATTTTTTGTTTTAATGAAATACTCCCCCTCAAAACTCGCATATGTTTTTGAGAATGTCAAACTTTTTAAAGTTTAGAGGGAAGGAGTCTTCTCGAAGCAAAATTCGGAAAGAGAAAAAAGTTTCAGATTTGTTGAATTTTGCATCAAGGTTTTTTTTTTTTTTTTGAAAAACAAAGACTTCTCTTTGTTTGAATAGGAATGTCGCACTGAGGCGTACAGCAGTGTCCATTTTTAGGATAAGTGCACTTTGTTGATGAAAATCATTTTTGCATAGCACTTTCCTTTCTTTGAAAAATTGAGTTGTGCACTGTAAGGTGTACACAAGTCATTTTGATGATGAGCACCGATTTGGATAGATTCTGAAAATCTTTTTGAAAAATCTTGAAAAGGTGGTGCTCAGAATGTAGGAGAATTTTGAAAATCTAATTTTAACATTTGATCAACAATCATGGTCTTGAGCTTAAAGATTTTAAAAGTTTTTCTAAAGAAAACTCAAGCCAGATAAGAGTTTGGTTCTCATTTTAGGATAAGTGCTCGAAAAAATATTTAAAACCTTTCTTTTGATTGAGCACTTTCCTTTCTTTGAAGCGCGGGTCCTGAACTGATGTGTCCAGAAGCCATTCGATTAAGTTCGGGTTTCGTACTGAAGTATACGAAAGCCATTTTATTAAGTCCCTATTTGAAATCTTTTCGAGTTGTTATACCCGGACTTAAGTTTTGAAAAGATTTCACTTTGAAGCACGGGTTGTAAGCTGAAGTACTTACAAGCCATAGTGAAGAAACTTTTGAGAAACGACATGTTTTAGAAAAACATTTTAAAGAACTCCCGCTCAAGCATCTGTACATGTCTGTATCATTGTTGAATGACATTTCTAGAAACGTACAGAATATTGATTTATACAAGAGACATGTCGTGAGAAGAATATTTTTGTATTTTTTGATTTTATATTGTTTTTGGATTTTTGAAATTTTATATTTTTGTATTTTGTTTTTGTTGGTTTTTCAAATTTTGTATTTTGTTTTTTTTTTTTTTTTTTTTTTTTTTTTTTTTTTTTTTTTTTAAATTTACAGAGAGAATTTGAAGATAGAAAAATTAAGTTTGGACAAGTAAAAGTGGAGTTAAGAGCGGAGTTAGAAAAGGATTTCCACATGCGAAGTTGGCATAAAATTCTTCTTTTCCACAACGGGTGTATGAACTTTCATCACTTTCACAAGTACCTGCATCCACAGAAGAAGAATTTGCACAAATAACAGTGTTAGAAGTACATGTTTCCTCACATTGAGGGTGTTCACTTTCAATGGTTGTAATGGTTTCTACTTCCTTATCCTGATGATTATCACTATTATTTGGCTTGCTGCAACTATCAAAAATCTTCCCTATGGGAATCCATCTAAGACCAACTGTTTTAAAAACTTTTCCCGTGGGAATCCACCTAAGGTAAGATCTAGACATAGTTTTCTTATCAGATGCAGCGGAAGTCTCAGTCTTGGAAAAACTACATCCTTTCGGTATCCACCTATTAGGTTTCTTAACCTCTTACTTGTTATCAACGGGTTTGTTTCGATTTGGTGTCTCAGTGGATTGTGTCGTGACACATGACTTTCTTTTCTTGATAAATTGTGCAATACATGCATCATGATTAGCTGAAAAAACACATTTTTAACATGTAGGACAGACAAATTCAACATCCTTGTTAAACACAGCAACTTTAACTTTGTCACGACAGTCATTTGGAAATTGTTTGTTGTTCGATGAGACTTTGGAATTCTTTGTGTTGCATTCTACGTTCCTAGCATTCACTTTTGTGCCACTACTCTTAGATGCAAGCCAATCCCTAGTAGTTTGAAGATAGTTCCTAGGTAATGGTTTACTACTACTAGCAGTGCTTTGGAATCTTGTAGAATTCATCACACTAGGTTTTGCGCCTAAAATTCTATTTTTACGATGTTGTGCCTTTTTCCTAGCTTCTTCTAGATGGTGATTTTGGACCATGTCATAAGAACCAACAGATTCCTTTACAGATTTTGTAGTCACATTAGTTGTACTATTCCTAGAAGAGCCAGGTGCACTCACATTTGTGTTTCTTTCAACAACCAATTTTCATTTTTCAACAATCTTTTCCATTTCCTTTTTCTTGAGCAAGGGTTGTGGAGTGACTGGTTTTGACAAATCCTTTTTCTCATCGACTTTTGGAGCAAACCATGAAATTGACATTTTTGGTTTTTGAACCGTGTTTGAAACATTTGGTTTCTCCGAAGTCGATGGTTTTGCAAACTTAGTTTCCACACCCTTCCCCTTTATACTTACAAGCTGAGCTCTCAAAAGATCATTTTGCTCTTTCATGTCCTTGTAGGCATGCTCATACGACAATTTGTCATACTTGCATTCCTCTGATTTTCGATCAAGTTGTTTGAAAACTGACATGTTTTCTTTTTCAAGTTTTACAAGAGCATTTTCATATTTGGAAACAATTTCAGACGTCTCAGCTCGCAGTCTTTCATCGTCTTGAACCGAATATGTTTGTAAAATGATGGACATTATATCAGTAGTCATGACAGCTTCAAAGAGAGAATCATTTAACCTTTCCAAAACATTCATGTTTTCATGAGTATCATTAGCTTCGTTTACCAGGGATTTATGGTCCTTGACAAAGTCGGCCGTTTCTTTTAAGAAAGCTTGTTCAAAATGGATTACCCTCGCACTGATGTTATTCAGTGGGATAGTAATTTCATTTTCAAAAACTTTTTTCTGCTCAATATGAAAACTGGAATGCCAGTTGTTAATATTGATTGTAGTTTTAGAAGTAACAATATTTTGAAGTTCTTGAATTCTCTTTTTAACGTCATCCAGAATTTCTCTAGCCTCACTTGTATTAAAAGTGTTGTTAGAAGACATTTGTTCTATTTTTGAAAGAGATTTGGAAGCAATTATGTGGAAAACTAGAAGGGGGGGTTGAATAGTTTTACGTCTTTTTAATTTTATTTTGAAAACTTAGTTTAGTTTTAAAACCTTGTTTGCTTTTAAAACTTTGATTCAATCTTATGTGAACTCAAATCTTGAACAATATGAACAAGTATATCTAAGTATAAACAATAATAATAATGTATGCTAAGTATGTGAAATCAACACATGCATAATATAAACAATTGTAGGTATATACGAGAGATAAGTACGTAATCGTTTATTTTATAATCCTTAGTTATATTTTGTATGAAAACTATACTTGATCGAAATGATCAATTATATGTATGTAACCTTTTTAGTTTGATTGTAAAAACTTTGTTTTGTGAATAAAACTTTCGTTTGATCTTTAAGTAAAATCAATACTAGCACTATATGAGCAACTATATATATACGTCTACGTCTACAAAATTAATAACGATATAAGCAAGATAATAAGTAAGATATGGAAAGATCTAACCGCGAGACAAAGGATTTATAGTGGTTCGGCTACAAGGACACCTTCCTTGCCCTACTCCACTCCTCGAGTCACCTACTCGAGAGTTTTCTTCACTATATCAACAAGCTCCCTTATGGCGGAGAAAACCTTACACACCAATTACACACCACAATATCTTCACACCTAGATCACAACTACTACACACCAATTCACTACTTAATCACACCACTTCTTTCACACCTATCTTCTACACACCATTAATCTACACACCAATCTTCTACACACCAATACTCCTACACACCAATCTTCTACACACCAATACTCCTACACACCAATTCTTCTACACACCAATCTTCTTCCTAACTTATCTTTTTCACAACTATTCTCTAACAAATATTCACAACTAATCACACTATGAAATAATAATCAATGATGATGCTCAAACAACTTAGATGTGGAGATCACAACTAGTTGTAATACTTCTTGTCTTGAGGGATAGAAGTATTCTTCTCTTGCACTTGAATGGATTATGTATGGATCACTTTGAAACAAAGATTTAAGAATGTATGATCAAAGGATTTATAGATTGGAAATGGAGATCTAGAACAGATAGTTCTGGAGTGCAAAAGGTAGGGAAAAAATCCAGGTTTAAGGTGGTATTTATAGGCAAAAGTTTCTGACAGAGGAGCGTGGCCGGTCCCCTTAAAGCATGGCCGGCCCCCTTAAAATTAAGGGGGCCGCCCCTTATAATTAAGGGGGCCGCCCAACTGTAACGGCCAGAAACTTTGTCTTTTAGTGGGGAAAGTTTATTTGGTGAAAAACTAACTGATTTTGGTTAAATATTTGAAATCATATATTTAGTATGATTAAAACATTTTTCCTTATTACCAAAAGTGTTTTTCAAAAATATATAATAAGATTATATAATTAAATAAACTTTGTATTAGTTAATTAAATACCCCTTTGATCATACATTGCACTAAACACTTTGTTTATTCATACCTTAAGTGATTTGGATGTAAAGAGAAATATTAATCACCAAATACTTGTTTATGTCATAAGTTTTAGTTCTTTGAGGTTATATTTTGTAATGATCAAAACATAAAGATATTGATAAAAACTTAATAATGTAATGCCAACAATCTCCCCCTTTTTGATTATTACAAAACCTTAAACTCAAAAGATTTAAAACTTGTTATTAGACAAGTATTATAGAGTTTACCATTTCTCTTCTCCCCCTTTTTGTAAAATCAAAAAGGTTATGCCGACTAGCTTCATAAATGAAGTTAGACGGGATGAAAGCTCCCCCTTGATGTGTGCTCCCCCTCGTTCGATGGCACCAAGGAATCGAGATATGGAAAGCACGCAAGAAAAATAGCAGAAGCACAAGCATATATAGAAGAATATGCAATATACAAATAACAAGCATAGCAAACAAATATTAAGGATACATAACAATTAATTCAAAGAGATTATGTTAAAGATTCTAATTTGCCAAAGAGAGCCATCGGACTTGCTTGTAACAAAAGGTTGGTTGATTCGTATTTGAAAGTGAAAATCATAAGCATATAGTATGCTTAGATGGTTGATGATGGAGTGTTTGGAATGAAGATGGTTGAGTTAGGATAAGGTTGTTGGATTAATGGAGGTATATGTTTGGGTCATGAATGTTGGAGAGTTTGGTTGTGGAGAGTTTGTAGCGGAAGAGGTTGATTGAGGTTTTGGATGTTGTTCAAGTGATGGTATTGGATGTGATCTAGTGAGAAGATATTCAATCCAAGTGTTCATTGAATGCAATGGTTTTTAGGAGAAAGATGCAACAAGGTCAATTGTTGACATGCTTCTCAAGTTGATTTAAGTTGTATGGTGATGAGGGTGATCTAGATGAAGGTGGATCCAAATTGCGTTGAGCAAGATGTAAGGCTAAAAGAGCACTAAGCTCATGGGCTTCTTTTAGCGCCTCAACGAACTTCAAGTGTTCGGAGGAATGTGATGGTGGTGGAGCATGATAGTTGTCTTGGGTGATGGTTTGAACATGCAACATGGGAATGGCATGTGAAGTTGTAGGATGTGGTGGTGATACTCTTGGTGGTGGAGACATGTTTGAGCTTGGGTAATCATGAAAACATGATATGGGTGGAAAAGATCCTTCATGAGTGGATGGTGTTTTTGTTGAATGAGCAACATGTAAAGTGTTGGTAATGAGGTTGGGATTATTGTTTTGGGATTGTGCATGCTCATCATAAGAAGGAGCATTAGTCGAAGCACGAATGGATGATTTGTTGTTAAATGGATCATTTGTGTGAGAGTGAGGTTTAGGTGTTGGTTGATTATGAACAACATCGCTTGAGTTGTGAAAAGATTATGAGGTTTGAGTGTAATGTAGAAGGATATGGGTGAGTAAAGGTTTTTGATATGTAATGTTGGTGAGAAGGAAAGTGAGGTGTTAGGTAAGTAATGTTTGAAAACATAGGAGGAATTTGGTGTTGGATGTTTGACAACGTCATTTGATTTGACGAAATTTTAAAGGAAGTTAGGCTTTCTTCTCCAAACAAGTTTCTTGGTGGTTTTGGTTTAATGGGAGATGAAATGATGAGATGAGTGTAGATTGAGAGGAATGAGAGTGTTTATAATGTAGGATTGGTGGGATCAAGGATGGATAAACATTGATGGAAGGTTTAGGATAAAATAGGTTTGTGAATTTTGGGAAGTGTAGGATGAAATGGGCTAAAAAATAGAAAAGGGAAACAACACCTTCGACCATCAGATGGCCGGTCCCCTTAATTGGAGGCCGGTCCCCTTAATAATTAAGGGGGCCGCCTTATGATTTAAGGGGGCCGCCCATCTGGTGATTCCCAGATTGCCAGAAAAGGGTTTTTGGTAGTGAATTGCAGAAAGGTTGTGTTTTTGGTTTCAAACAAGTCCAACTCTTTGAGGCAATCAAGCATATACTAATTATGTAGCCAAAGCATGTTAACCAAAGAGATTAAGTAAACAAGCAATTTCATCTAGCATGCAAACATACTCATGAAGCAAGTAAAATATAAGTGCTAGGAAACAATAAGCAACATCAAGTATTTCATAACTACATAACAATGAGGATTAATTCTAATGTGTATCAATGTGCAATAAGTGGGTAGTTATGATAGCATGTATTTCTAGACTTGTTACAAACAAAGTCTTAATGAACAAACCATGGTCCTCTTGATTTGATTTAGTTCACTTATAAGTGTCATTTATATAAATATAGATGACAAATATGAGATCATCATGCATGATTTTAAAAGAGACGTTTTTAGCATTATTCAACAATGTTTGAAAGTAAGTTTTCACTTGGAAGTGAGAGTTATTTGAATAAAATAGATTGGGTTTTTATTTCAAAATGTGTGAATGAACGGTAAAGAATATTTTCCCAATCTTTAGTTTTGATCAAAACAAAATTGTGAATATTGATGGTGAAAACATGTTATTTAAAAGTGGGATAGTTATTTGAAAGACTATTTTCCAAAATGTGAGGTTTTTGCATATTTTTAGAGATATTAGATTTTAAACAACAAATATCATAAATCAAATATTTTAAAAAATGTTTATTAAAGATCTCATGCTCAAGAGGATTGGTTAAGCCTATTATTATCTCATGCTATCGTTTCTACATATCCTATGATCCTAAAGGAAATGAAGACGATAATTTATATGTTAGATGCGAGAGTGTTGAATGGGGTATAACCTAACATCTATAGTTCCTTTGTTTTCGCACGCTTATCTGACTTAATGCCATAGTCTACGAGAGCTTGTTTCATCCATAGTTTTCTTACGCGAGGGATCTAATTCTACTTCTATATTTACGATTGATCCACTTAACTCATTTCACTTCATCACCATGAGTTTCCTAATAGTGGATATAGAAGATTTCCATTTTCTATTTTGTTCGGCAATGAACAATTTTATCTTATTCCTAGGAAAGTCAACCAATGATGTTTCTAGGTTATAAGGATATAAGCAATTATGTACTAAGCATTAATCTAACTAATCATTTATCTAAGCATGCAAATTATAGTGATGAACTTAAAAGAAACGCGTACCTTTTAGTCTTCAATGGAATATCTTCAAGCACTTCAAGTGACCATGTTGACTTATAGAAGTCATTTGTAGATGATATTCCAACTTCTTCCAAGATTGACAACTTAGCCACTTGGTCCCCATTGTCTAATTGGTCCAAAGTTGTTTGGTCCAAACATATTTAACATTTGGCTAGGATGCATGTATGGTGGTAATATTTCCCATTGTCTCATTGGTCCAAAGTTGTTTGGTCCAAAGTTGTTTGGTCCAAACATATTTAACATTTGGCTAGGATGCATGTATGATGGTAATATTTCCCAAGGATTGTTACTTGGTTGATAATTCCACATTTGATTTCTAGTGTTATTGTAATATTGTCTATTTTGATTTCTTCTAGGTTGAGATGTTTTAGATCTTGGATGATGATTTTTAGTTTTTCTTGGTGGTGGAGTTTTAGATCTAAATTTAGGTTTAGAGGATCCTACTTCGGTCTTTAAGGATGGTTTATAAAAAGTTTTTACTTTTTCATCATTCGCAATGGGTATTTTTCTATCTTTTGTAAGTATATACTTAGGATTTGATTCTAATAATTTTTGTTTACTAGATTCACATTCAAACTTTATACTTTTATTTTCACTAGTTGAAACATTAGTTGAAGTTAATCCTAGACCGGTTTTATCTCCCGAAGTTTCTTGAGCACTTAGTATTTTCTTAAGTGGGTTATTACTATTTTTAAACCTGTCAAGTTTGAAAATTTCATCTTTAAGTTTTTCGTTTTCATTTTTAACCTCTAAGCAAGTTTTACATTTTACAAAAACTTCTTTTCCTTTTTCCAAATGTTGTAGTTTAATTTTTAATTCGAGTACTTCATTTTCTAATTGATTATTAATATGTTTTAGTGACTTATTTTTAGCTATAACCTTTTGACCTAATTTGCATAACCTATTATATTCACTATCTAGGTCTTTTTCGTCTAATGATAAATTTTTGTCACTAAAGTATTTGGTTTCGAAACGTACCTCGCTTGATGTCTTAGGCATAAGACACTTTTCTTCATTTGTGGTTTCTTTCTTGTCCTCATCGCTATCACTCCAAGCACCTCCGATAAACGCCTTTTGATTTTGATCTCTTGACATCATTGGACACTTTCCGATGAGATGATTTGGATTGCCACATTTAAAACACTTCCTTTCATTATATGGTTGCCTAACATATCTTCCTCGTCTTTTGAAGTATTTCTTGAAGTCTCGTACGGCCATAGCATACTCTTCATCGTCACTTTTGGAGGTTGAGCATTCTTCGTCACTAGAGTCCTTTTTAGCTTTCAACGCAATTGATTTGCTTTGCTCCCTTTTTCCATTGAGAATCTCGGAGTCTTTCTTTATTATTGCTTCGTAGACTTTCAGGTTGCCGATCAACTCATCAAGTTGAAGAGTTAACAAGTTCTTCGATTCTTCAATCGCCGTAACTTTAGCTCGCCATTTTGGATGAAGAGCCCTAAGAAATTTCCTAACAAAATTCTTACTAGAAAAATTCTCATCAAGTGCTTTTAAACTTGTGATAATAGTGTTAAATCTAGCAAAAGCATTATCTATTGATTCCTCCTCCGGAATCGTAAATTGTTCATATTGTTGAACAAGAAGATCTATTTTGTTATCTTTAACTTGACTATTACCTTGGTGAGTGATTAGTAAAGAATCCCAAATTTCCTTTGCGGTTTTACACATAAAAATTCTTTCGTATTCTTTACGTGGTAACGCATTGTAAATAACCATTTTTGCTTCATTGTTTTTAGAAAGTCTTCTTTTTAAATCATCATTTTGTTTTTCAAAAGGTACTATTTCATCTTTATTTGTTTCGGGATTATTTTGAGTAGGTAAAAAATCACCATTAGTAATAACATGCCAAAGATCTAGATCCTTTGATTTCACATAAGTTTCGAATCGATTTTTCCAATATAAAAATCCATCACTTTCAAATAGTGGTGGTCTTTGCATAGATTGCCCTTCTAAATATTTTTCAGATTCCATAGATCGTTACAAGTTTTAAAATACAATATATTTTAAAAAACTTGCTAGACGTGGCTCTGGTACCAATTGTGGAAAACTAGAAGGGGGGGTTGAATAGTTTTACGTCTTTTTAATTTTATTTTGAAAATTTAGTTTAGTTTTAAAACCTTGTTTGCTTTTAAAACTTTGATTCAATCTTATCTGAACTCAAATCTTGAACAATATGAACAAGTATATCTAAGTATAAACAATAATAATAATGTATGCTAAGTATGTGAAATCAACACATGCATAATATAAACAATTGTAGGTATATACGAGAGATAAGTACGTAATCGTTTATTTTATAATCCTTAGTTATATTTTGTATGAAAACTATACTTGATCGAAATGATCAATTATATGTATGTAACCTTTTTAGTTTGATTGTAAAAACTTTGTTTTGTGAATAAAACTTTCGTTTGATCTTTAAGTAAAATCAATACTAGCACTATATGAGCAACTATATATATACGTCTACGTCTACAAAATTAATAACGATATAAGCAAGATAATAAGTAAGATATGGAAAGATCTAACCGCGAGACAAAGGATTTATAGTGGTTCGGCTACAAGGACACCTTCCTTGCCCTACTCCACTCCTCGAGTCACCTACTCGAGAGTTTTCTTCACTATATCAACAAGCTCCCTTATGGCGGAGAAAACCTTACACACCAATTACACACCACAATATCTTCACACCAAGATCACAACTACTACACACCAATTCACTACTTAATCACACCACTTCTTTCACACCTATCTTCTACACACCATTAATCTACACACCAATCTTCTACACACCAATACTCCTACACACCAATCTTCTACACACCAATACTCCTACACACCAATTCTTCTACACACCAATCTCCTTCCTAACTTATCTTTTTCACAACTATTCTCTAACAAATATTCACAACTAATCACACTATGAAATAATAATCAATGATGATGCTCAAACAACTTAGATGTGGAGATCACAACTAGTTGTAATACTTCTTGTCTTGAGGGATAGAAGTATTCTTCTCTTGCACTTGAATGGATTATGTATGGATCACTTTGAAACAAAGATTTAAGAATGTATGATCAAAGGATTTATAGATTGGAAATGGAGATCTAGAACAGAAAGTTCTGGAGTGCAAAAGGTAGGGAAAAAATCCAGGTTTAAGGTGGTATTTATAGGCAAAAGTTTCTGACAGAGGAGCGTGGCCGGTCCCCTTAAAGCATGGCCGGCCCCCTTAAAATTAAGGGGGCCGCCCCTTATAATTAAGGGGGCCGCCCAACTGTAACGGCCAGAAACTTTGTCTTTTAGTGGGGAAAGTTTATTTGGTGAAAAACTAACTGATTTTGGTTAAATATTTGAAATCATATATTTAGTATGATTAAAACATTTTTCCTTATTACCAAAAGTGTTTTTCAAAAATATATAATAAGATTATATAATTAAATAAACTTTGTATTAGTTAATTAAATACCCCTTTGATCATACATTGCACTAAACACTTTGTTTATTCATACCTTAAGTGATTTGGATGTAAAGAGAAATATTAATCACCAAATACTTGTTTATGTCATAAGTTTTAGTTCTTTGAGGTTATATTTTGTAATGATCAAAACATAGAGATATTGATAAAAACTTAATAATGTAATGCCAACAAATTACTTTCTTAGAAAACATTTTTGAAAATGGTCGTTTTATGGAAAACACAGATGGTTCTTTTTGTGGAACAAAAGTAATTCCCGAAAGTTTGTTCAATTTGTTGTAATCAATGGGTTTCAAATCCTTTTGTTTCATTTTATTTATGCTCTCTTCGACATGTTCTATCGTTTGCACAGAATCCCGAACGACGGGAGGATCATGTTTGGTGTAAATCACATTACCATTGTACAAAACATTCTGTTCTTGCTGAGCTTTCTTGAGATTACAAGGGGTCTTGTTACCAAGAGCCATTTTATGTTTCGTATGGTAAATCGGATTAGTTTGATTTGAAATCATTTTCATTGTTTGCAATCTAGTATTTATGGTCGTTATGTTACAATTGTCAATCAAACAAAGGATTTACATAATGTGAATTATGATCAACTCTATGATTTTCTGAAACAAAACCAAGCTGAGGCTAATGAAGTAAGGAAAGAAAGATTAGCAAAGAATCATGATCCTCTCGCATTAATTGCTAATACACCAACACCATTACCAGTGAACACTCAACAACCATCATCATCTTCCATTCACAACTACATTCAACAACCAACACCGGTCTACCAACAACAGTTCTACCCACAACAACAACAAGTTATTCCACAACAGCAATACCCACACTTCCAAGAACCAGAATTCACTGACAATGATGAAGCTGCTGCTGCATTGACACAAGCGTTTGCTTTTCTGTCAAAAGCATTCCAAGGACGCTATTCTACACCAACAAACAACAACCAAAGGATTTCATCGAATACTCGCAACAGGCAGATCGCTCAGCCGAGTTTCAATATGGGCAACGGAGGCCAAATGGTTGGAGTTTATGGGAATCAGCAAGGATATGCTATTGGATTTGGTATGGGCAATCAGAATATGCAGAATGCAGGTCAGTATGCAGGGAATCAGTATGGTCAGAATGCAGGGAATCAGTTGGGTCAGTTTGTTGGAAATCAGAGGGGTCAGAATGTTGGTAATCAGGCAATGGGTAATCAGAATAGAAAATATTATTGATCACTTTGGGGAGAGATTGTTAGCCTTAAAGTTATGTCATTGTTGGGAATTGCAATAGTATTTATGTTCGAGGACTAGTCTTGCCATTAGAGTATAGATTAGCTAGTATTCTTGTATAAATACACCTCCTAGTCACAACTAGGAGGGTGGATGTCTCATTTGTATTCATAGGTGTGTGTGTGTGTGTTTCTTCCTTCTTCTCTCTAAAATACACACACACCTTCCCCTTTCTTAATCTAATAATATCATGTTTACTCTTTACTTTGAGCTTCCCCGACCCCCCGAACCACATGAATCAATAATATTTTTGGTCCTACAGAATGTTGTCAAGAATAAGGCAAGGTTAGTGGCTCAAGGGTATAGACAGGAAGAAGGAGTAGACTATGATGAAGTCTTTGCTCATGTGGCAAGAATTGAAGCCATAAGGCTATTTTTGGCCTTTGCATCCTATATGGGATTTCTTGTATACCAAATGGATGTTAAAAGTGCTTTTCTATATGGCAAAATTACAGAAGAAGTTTATGTCAAACAACCTCCTGGTTTTGAAGATCCTGCACACCCAAACAAAGTCTACAAGGTTATCAAGACTCTGTATGGCCTTCATCAAGCTCCAAGAGCCTGGTATGAAAGACTTCCCAACTTTCTATTACAACATGGTTATAGGAGAGGAGCTATTGACAAGACTCTGTTTATCAAGAGAGATAAGAAGGATATCATGCTTGTCCAAGTGTATGTAGATGATATTATTTTTGGTGCTACTAAGCAAACTATGGTGAAGGAATTTGAAGATCTTATGCAGAAAGAGTTTCAGATGAGTTCATTGGGAGAATTAACATTCTTCTTGGGACTTCAAGTGCAACAGTCAAGCAGTGGAATATATATTTGTCAACATAAGTATGTCGCAAATATTCTTAAGAGATTCAATTTCACAACTGTTAAGCCTACATCTACACCAGTGGATACTAACAAACCTTTGGGAAAAGATGAAGAAGGAGAAGATGTTGATGTCACACTATACAGGTCTATGATTGGCTGTCTCATGTATTTAACTGCATCAAGACCTGATATTACTTTTGCTGTGTGTTTATGTGCAAGACATCAAGTTCATCCAAAGGTATCACACTTGAATGCTGTCAAAAGGATTTTCAGGTACCTTAGGCAACAACCTAAGCTAGGATTATGGTATCCTAGGGATTCACCTTTCCATCTACAAGCCTTTTCAGACAGTGATTATGCTGGTGAAAACTATGATAGAAGATCCACAACTGGTGGATGCCAGTACCTTGGAAGCAGATTAGTCTCATGGCAATGTAAGAAGCAAACAATTGCAGCAACTTCTTCCACAGAAGCAGAGTATGTAGCTGCTGCAAGTTGTTGTGCACAAGTACTTTGGTTGCAAAATCAGCTTTTGGATTATGGATTCAACTTCAAGAATACTCCTATCAACATTGATAATGAGAGTACTATCTGTATTGTGAAGAATCCAGTTTATCATTCCAAGACCAAGCACATTCAGATTAGGCATCATTTTATTAGAGATTGCTATGAACACAGGCTTATCAATGTGGTTAAAGTTCATACTGATGATAATGTAGTAGATTTACTCACAAAGGGCTTTGATGTTTCAAGATTTACCTTTTTATGTTGTGAGTATTGGCATGATTAATATGTAAGCTATTTTTGAGGGGAGGCATTAGTAGTTAGTAGTTAGTCATTATTTGAGGGGAAGCTACATGTATCATTCAAAAGACAAGTTTCTTATTCATCATTCAGAAAGGAGTTACATCAACCATTCCATAAGATCCATCATAACTACGTTGATACACAGACACAGACACAAACAAGACAAGACAAACAAACAACTACTACAACCTACTATCAAGCTCCACATAACCTACTCCATAGGCCTTTTTCCCTTGCCCTCATAGCTCTGCTTTCCCTTCTGAGCAGTCTTTCTTTTGTCATCAAAAGAAGCTTGCTTTCTTGGGCAATCTAGGCCAAGAACTTGCATGGGTGGTTTCTCTTTCTTTGGAGCAGGCCACTTCATGTTCTGTATTGCTGATTCCAGGGCTTGAGTTAAAGCATGTGGAAGCTCATTAGCTAAAGATGAACCAGGAACAGACTTTATCTTCTTGGGATTTTTGTTGGTAGTACTGGCTGCATCAGTTATGGAAGAGTTTGCAACACTCACTGATGAGGATGATTCATGGGGTCTCACAAACTCTACATTGGGAGGAAAGTAATCCAACCATCCTGGATCTTCATACTCAGAGTCAGAGTAGTAGCTTATTTCTGAATCAGAGTCAGAAGAGATGTTCACAACAGGAATATGACTCATTGTTTTCACTAGTTTTTGTGTTCTGATAATGAAGGAAGAGATGAATGCATTTTGTTGTTGGTAAAGTTGCTTTTATAGGCAAAGTAAAGGCATATGGTCATTAAATGAAGTGTATTGAAGTTCACTTACCATGGTAGCTTTGGGAATTAATTTGGGGAGATAGCCATTACTCAGGGTTGACTTTCAAAGATATTTTGGTCAAACAGTCAACTCTCAAGATATTTTGCTTTGGAAGTACTTTGGTCAACATACGGTTTGGGTTTATAACTGAAGGTACTGTTCCATATTTTATGGAACGTACTGCTTGGTGATATAAAGGGTACGCTGACGTATCAGATACTGCTCCAACGGTCAGATTTGTGGGTAACAAACTTTCGAAGATATGGGGATAATCACTTCCAAAAATAACGGTAAAATTATTTATTAACCGTGATTTTTTGTATCTTATCCTTATATACCTCATATCTTTTCTTATTTATTCACTCGTACTCATTCATCATTCTTGTTCACCAAACTCATTCATATTATTCACCGATTACAACTATTCTCTTTAAACCTAATCACAATGGCACATCGACCAACCAACACCAAACACAACATGATAGCCAATCTTGAGAAAACACAACATAACCTTGATTTTCATGGGATTATTGACTTTCTCACTAGAACCACCATCTGTTACTCAATCTTAGTCAACCCAGAGATTATTGGACCTTGGATACAAGAGTTTTGGGATACAGCAAGGTCAGAGGTTGAAGATGGGGAAGATGTGATACATGCTACAGTTGCTGGGAGAGCTATTCGTGTCACAGAAGCAACAATTAGAGAGGCTCTGTTGTTTAAAGATGAAGGAGGCTCTGTTTTATTTGGTAAACAAGAGATTTGGAGCACACTTAGAGACATTGGGTATGAAGGACCATTGAATAAGCTTACTTTTCAGAAAGCCATGGTTAGTCCTCATTGGAAGTTTCTTATACATGTTTTACTTCATTGTTTGAGTCCAAAGAGTACTGCTTGGGATCAATTTACCCATTCCATAGCTTCTGCATTTGTTAGCCTTATTACCAATCAACCCTTCAATTTCTCATACATGATCCTTGAAGGTATGCTCACACATATTAAGGCTGGCAAACCTTTTCTAATGTATCCTAGATTTGTTCAACTTCTCTTAGAGAATCCATTAGATGGGATACCAAAACCTCAGGATTATGTACTCACAATTAGGATGCCACCTAAAGTGTTCACTTTTATGTCTTATAAGGGAGTAAATTTTTCGGGAAGGAATACACCTCTCAATGCTTATATGTTAGAGGTAGCTCAAGCTGTTAGGGATGAAGAAAACAATAGTGGTTCTACACATTCTAATAATGCTGATCAATCTGATTCTGCTGAGCATTCTGCATCAGTACATACTCCTACACCACCTATTGTTTCACCTCAGCATGATGTTTCTAGTGAAAGGACTCCCTTAGTGTCAGCTTCCTTGGATAAATCTGTTTCTGCTAAAAATACTTCTCCACAAAGTACTTCTGCTAAAGGTACTGCTTCAGAGCATACACATGTACCTACTCCCAATGATTATACTTCCACAGGTGGGATTCAAACACCTGGAGGAGATGAGGGAATTGAAGGTGCTATGAGTATTTATGCTTTGACTAAAGAATTGGAGAATATGAAGACAACTGTTAATGCTCAAGCTACAGAAATCAAGCAGTTAAGGAAGTTCAGAAGATTGTAGAAATTTGTTTGGCCTCTTGTTCAGAATTTTAGGCTTTATGTGAAAGAAAAGAAACAGTCTCAGAAGTCAAAGTCTATATCTTCAAAGAGGACTTCTAAATCCAAGAGGAGGCATAGCAGATCATCATCTATCAAATTGGGGAGGAATCAAGATGATAATTTGGATAGAGATGATGCTGAGATTAAATATTCAGAAGATGCTCATCTTTGGCAATATCCAAAAAGTCCAAAGTCTCCAAGACTTTTATGCCAGAGAAACAAGTTGAAGAAGATGCAAATATTGTTGAGCAAGAAATTGTTGAGCAGGATGTTGATGCATAGAATATTCAAAGTACTCAAGCTCAAAGTGCTGCTGTTCAAAGTACTGCTGCAGAAAACATAGGTCTGCAATGTACTGCTGAGCAAGGTACTTCTACTATGAATATTGATGAAAGTGGAGTTACTGCAGCTGGACCTTCTACAATTAATTATGAAGATGAAGCTGGTCCTTCTACTTTTATACAGCAAGAAGAAGTTAAGGTGCATACTGCAAGTGATGATGAAACAATTGCTCAGATTATGATGAATTTAAATTGATCTACTGGAGGAATACATATTTCTGAGCCTGCACAACAAGTTGCTGAAAGTACTTCTTAATCTGAAGAGTTAGATCCCAAAGACAAAGGTAAAGGGATCATAAAGCAGAAAGATATTAAGAAGAAAAAGAAGAAATTTACTCTTGCTCAGATCAGAGAATTAAAGATTGTAGAGGATGCAGAGGTTGCTAGAAAGCAACAAGCTGAGTATGATGCTGAGTATTTGGCAGAAGTTAGTAGGCCAATTACAAAGAAGCCAATGACTATTGCTCAGGAAAGGAACTGGATGATAAGTTTCCTGAAAAGAAGAGGATACAAGAATTTACACAAAATGAGGTATCCATAAGTGAAAGCTCTGTAGGATAAAGTACAAGAGGATATCAGGAAAGAAGTAGAAAACTTTGTACCCATGGAAGTTGAAAGAAATAAGAAGTTAGAAGATATTAGAAAGGAACAGGCTGAGGAAAGAAGATTGAAAAGAAAGAAAGTAGTTCAAGATGATCAATTGTCAAAAAGACTGAAGATGATTCATGAAGATACAGTTGATGAACTCAGAAACTATTTCAGAGTTGTAGATTTTGAAAATAAGAAGACTGAAGATTCCAGAAAGAAGTCCAAGATAATCTCATTCTCTGTGGTTGAATCAAAAGAAGGAAACTATCTTATGTTTAACAAGGAAGATGAAAGCTTCACAGTATTCAACATGTTATGGGATGTTTTACATTTTATCACAAGAGCAGATCTCTATGACTTATATATGCAAGTGCAGACATACTATGCAGAGATTGAAGCATCAGGAGTGGGATTAATTTTGCTTGGAGACTTAATTACCATTTGGGAAACTGAAGAAACTAATGTTGATCCTCTGTGGAATGATCAAGAGAATTGGGAAATCACAAGATGGATTGAGTCATCAGGAGTTCATGCACTAGAGATGGAAGATGGTACCATGATTCATATGCTTGCTGAGAGGAGATATCCATTGATTAGAGAAATTATGCTCAGAATGCTGGATCATTGAATGGAACTTGAAGATGAATTTGTGGTAGCTTTGGATGTTATCAAGCTATTTATCAGATGGACCAAGTCTGAAGAGTAATATTGCAAAATACTGGTATGATTTGTTTTGTATAATAAGTATTTTTTCAAAGTACTGCAAAGACAAACAGTACTTTAACAAAGTACTGCTTGCTGATATAAACCAGTATAAGTCCTTTAAAATAAAATAAAAAGTTTTGATGTTTAAAAGATAAGTAAAAGGATTTGAAAAGAAACACATGGTGTTAGTATTTATACTGCACAACAAATGGTAATCAGCTCACCATATTTAACAGACAAGAAAGAGTTTGACTCATCATGAGGGTACGGCTTTGATGTGATAATCAAATCCATTTTTAGTTGACAATTTACTAAAAATTGTATGGTTTCAACTCACCATATCTGTATAAGTGAAGAGTTGGCTAGCCCACAAGGAAAAATGGCTTGTGGTAAAGGCTGTGGAAAATCCATTTCTGGTAATTAGTTCACCATGGTTGATATCAAAGAACTAACTAGTCCAAAAACAAACGGCTATTGGTAAATACTACTCAAATCCGTTGATAGCTGATGATTTGCTAAAAACCATAAGGTTATTAATGTACCATGGTTGTTCTAACCTAAAACATTGGCTACTCCAGAGTTAATGGCTTTGGTAAAGAGACATCAAAATCCATTAATTTTCAATGATTCACCTCTCACAGGAGTTAACACACCTGAAAGTGATGAGAATAGTATGAAACTTTCAAAGATTTGATGACTATTGTACCAGAATGTTGCTGAGTAGCTGAGAAGATTTATTGCAAGAGAAGATGCTGATAAAGAGTACTTTGACACATGACAGGTAGAAGATAAAGAGATAAAGAAACAATCTTTCTGAAATGATTAAAGATTTTGAAGATCAAAGACAACAAAGAAACTTGAAATCAAGCAAGTGGAGTTCAAGTTAGGGGAGGATTGTTGGGATATAAAAGACCAAGGTACTTCTATATGTCAAAGTACTGCTGCATGAAGAAGAAAGTCAAAGTACTGCTGAAGATAAAAGTCAAAGTACTGCTGTTTACTGAAGAATGTTCAAAGTACTTCGAAGGAAACAAGGACTTATGTGCAATATTAGTTAAAGGATTAATGAGTAATATTGAACGAATATTCTAGAAATAGTTAGGGATAATGACTTATCGTTCAAGTTATATGTTGTAATCCGACTTAAGGTTATTTATATAAAGAGCCTTAAGAGGTATTAGTCGATATATGTTTTAGAGTTGTTCAAAGTCGATATTAGTTAGGGATTGTTAGTGAATCTGTGTAACAAAGCAGGTTCAAAGTTTGGTTAATATTAAAGTTCTTCTTAAGCTTTATTTTAAGTAGATTCCGCATACTTTACAAGGTTAAACAGTGTTTCAATATTAATAGTGTTAAGTTTACTTAATATTATTAAACCTTTACAAGCTACAAAGTAGTTTGATCAGAGTACATTCGATCCAACAATCCCATCCCATGGAGCTTACTTGAAGCCCATGGTGATACTTGTTTTTGTTGCATCCATAACTAAACCATCATCTTCGGCCTAAGAGATGAGTTACAATATATGTTTTCATATATTGAGAATTTGTTCCAACAACAACCACCAAAATATCCAAACTATCCAAACACCATTCCCACAAAAATCTATCTCCACTAAATCCAACTACCATGCTTCCCATCTTCAAATAAAATCACCACAAACCTTTTGTGTTCCAAGCAAGTCCAAGAGACCTCAAGTTGGCAACTTAGTATTATCTAGTGTTATTCAAATGGTTCTATTAATGAATGCTTCTTATTAAATGCACTCTTATTAGTTCTCTTATATTTGTTCTATGCATCATATATATATATATATATATATATATATATATATATATATATATATATATATATATATATATATATATATATATATTGGTTGTGCTCTAAATATTTTTGCAAGCATTCCATATCTCGATTTTTTTATGACCTCAAAACGAGGGGGAGTATACGTCAAGGGGGAGCACTACATTCGTCGGGGTATCCTTTTTGATGCTAACAAAAAGGGGGAGAAGTGATATAAACTCATACTAAAAACTTGTATATATATTAATTATTAGTTTAATGAGTTTAGATTTTGTAATTATCAAAAAGGGGAAGATTGTTGATATAAATAATGTATAAAAACGTTATTCATATTTTTCGATATCCCTAAGTTTTGACGATCACAAAATGTAAAAACATTAAACGCAAAATTAATACGTAAACAAGTATTTAGCAATTAATATCACTTCATCCAACAAAATCACTTAAGGTATGAATAAACAAGTGTCTAATACATTTTATGATCAAAGGGATTTTTATTTAAACATTACAAAGTTTATAAAATTATATATACACTTTATATTTCTTTGAAAAACATATTTGGTAATAAAGGAAAAATTTTTAATTCATAATAAATACATGAATTCAAATTTTTAACCAAAATCAGTTAGTTTTTCACCAAATAAACTTTCCCCAGAAAAAGACAAGAAAACTGCCCGTTTCAGGAGGGCGGCCCCCTTAATTATAAGGGTCGGGCCCCCTTAATTTTAAGGGGGCGGCCACCATTTAAGGGGGCCGGCGCGCTCCTCTTGTCAGAAACTTTTGCCTATAAATACCCTCTCAAACCTGGTATTTTTCCCCACCTTTTGCACAAAAATTTTCAGATCCAATTCTCTCTAAACAACCTTCTAAAACCCTTTGATCATAAGATTATTAATCCTTGTTTCAAGTGATCCAATCTTTTCATTCCCTCATCTCTCTAAGTGCAAAAGAAGAATACTCCTTCAACAATCAAGTTAAGAAGTATTGTACATTTGTATATATTGTCTAGTAGTTGTGTATGTTACTTGTAAAGGTGTAGAAGGCTTTTAATTAGATAGATCTAGGAGTGTTAGTTGTGAGTAGAAGTAGTGAAGAAGAAGTAGAGTTGTGAAGAGCAAGAAGTAGTGAAGTAGTGAAGGTGTGTAGTAGTTGTGGAGTGTACAAGTTGTGTAGAAGTCGTGCTAAGTTGTGTAGTGGTGTGAGATTGGTTCTAGCTACAATTAGAACCCGACATTTAGTTTAGTGTCATTAATTGGTGTAAGCAAAAGTTGTGTTAGGTTTTCTTCGCCATAAGGGAGCTTGTTGACATAGTGAAGAAAACTCTCGAGTAGGTGACTCGGGGAGTGGAGTAGGGCAAGGAAGATGTCCTTGTAGCCGAACCACTATAAATCCTTTGTCTCGCGGTTAGATCTTTACAACTCTAACTTATTTCTTAGCTTACTTACTTACATCTCGTATATAGCTACAATTATCTATATTATGCATGTGTTGATTTTACATACTAAACTTACATCGTTATTATTTTTCATACCTCGAAATAGTTATTCATATTGTTCAAGACATGAGTTCACATAAGATCGAATCAAAGTTTTAAGAGTAAACAAGGCTTTAAAACTAAACTAAGTTTTCATAAATAAAAAGGGACGTAAAAATACTTGTCTATATTGTTATTGTTTACTTGTGTAGATATAACTTCTTATAAGTCATACTCATCCATATTGTTATTATTTACTTGCGTAGATATAAGTACTTATAAGTATACAAGTATTGATCTCACATAAAATAGAAACGAAGTTTTGCTTTAAACAACTAAGTTTTCATAAAATTAAAAAGACGTAAAACTATTCAACCCCCCCCCCCCCCCTTCTAGTTTTCCACATCAGCATCAAAAACCAACCCCTCAGTTGCTTTTGTCCCGGAATCCTTATTAGACGACTTTGAAATACCAACAATGTATATATCCACTCATGTTGTTGGACCCCGATTGGCTCCAAACGGTCAACTTAAATCAACCACAGATGTGGTCAACTAAAGTCAAACCTATGGTGCCAATTCTCCGCGGAATATAGGGGTTTCCCCGGGTCGTTATGTCCTGACGAGGTGTTGATGGTATCCAAACGGGTTTGTGATCGGGTGAATTTGGACATAAAGAGGTTGTGAATGATTATACTACTGATTTATACCAAGAAATAACTTAAATAAGCTATGTGAATGGTTACGTGAAAGTTAGATACTTAAAAACGTTTAATATCTAAAAACGCGTACGTTTACATTTAAAATAACGTAAACGTACAAAATAAAAGGTGAAAACTGAAATCTGAAAACCCTCAGGGGTTGAAAATGACATTTTTACAAACCTAAGGATGAAAGAAAATTTTTAGAAAAAGAAAATGAATTTTTACACTAATTAATTATTTATTATTAATTAAATACTATTTAATACGAATTATTAATATTTAAATAACTTAAATACAATATAATATTATTTTAATACTAGAAAAGTGAAAATTCAATTTCTAAAATTATAAAATAACTAAAAACAAATTTTAAAATTAAAAATATACTTTTTTGTCTTTTTGTGAATTTTCTATTAATTAATTACTAATTTAATGTTAATTATCTAATTAAAATTGTTAAAAATACTAAAAAGACTTAGATAATTAAGAAAAATTTTATAAATCTAATTAACCATCACAGGAATCCTAAAAAATTATAAAAAGTTGGTTTTATATGTTTTTACACTATTTTACTAATTATTATATTAAATATTAATTAATTACTAATTAAAATAATTAAATTCAAAAAAATAGAAAAAGAACAGTAGAAATTCTAGAAAAATTCCTAAAATTATTTTATAACTTATAAAAGCTATGAAAAATATAAAAACTAGGTGTTACTTAATCAAATCTAATTTTTTTTATTTAATACTTTAATATTAATTAATAATTAATATAACTAATATTAAATCTAATAAATAGTAAATGACAATATAAAAATTTGGAAAAATTACTGAAAGTACTTTAATATAAAAGAAAATTAAAAAAAAATATAAAAATGCAAGTTACTTAATAAAAAACTAAAAAGGAAAATTAAAAACATAAATAATATTAAATAGAAACTATCACTTAATTTAAATTTTGAGTTTTCTGGATTTTCTTTTTGCAAAACTATATAAATACTAAAAACAAACAACTTTAAAAAAGGAACTTAGGCTAAATATTAAAAATAAGCAATGTGAAAAGCTAAATGATTGGCAGATTTGCTTATAAGCTTATTAGGACTTGGAATCTTTGAAAAAGCTAACCATAAGCTGCCATAGAGGTGAAATAAGCTAAAATAGATATGAGGTAACTTGAAATAAGCTAAGTGAATCAGAAAAAGCAAAAGAATTAAGCCAATATAAGCAATGAGCAATCCCAAACTCACCACAGTCCACTTAGGCCAAAATGGGGCTTTTGCAGCCCTGTGTGGGACCCACAGGGGTGATTGGAAGTCCAAATCAAAGGTTGCTCTAAAAATCCAAGCTGGGGGACTTTCCAAAGAGCCAAGAATCAGGGCTTAAGGTCTACTAATAAGCTAGTTGTGGGCTATTGAAGTTGGATGAAAACTGTGGTGCAGGGGAGGTGACTCCCCCTGAAGGTATGTTTGGGCAAAGGTGGGGCCCACATAAAAAATGGAAAAAATAAAGTAAGAGTGGGATTCAATAGATTAGCTAAGGGACTATCAATCCTGAAAGTTTCAAGCCCTAAATCAACACAAAAAATTATAAACAATTCATGTCATTTTTGGTTTTCTGCATAGACTTTTAATTTTGACTTTTGAACATAAACTACTAAGTTGACTTTGGTGAGTTTGTGTTGATCATAGATGACTGAAAAAGCTATGATAAGAAAAAATGAAGCCAAATTACACTAGAACAGAAGCTTATTCAAGGTTATGAAGATTATTGGATCCTAAATCCTACACAGTTAACTGTGTAGGTGTTTAATATGAGATTTTGACTTTTTTGTTAATGACCCATAGTTTTTATGTTCTAACTAACCTACCATAACTTATTCTAACCTATCTTGACCACTAGCAGCCAATGAAACTTACTGGATTCAGTGAAGATCCCTAAACCAAACACTCCCTATATACTAACTGTTTTGGCTTTTTGAAGTAACTAGTGGATTTAAACATGACCAATGAACAACAATCAATGACAGAGGTGTGACAACATGAAATAAGCATAAAGCATGCATAGATGAGCCATGAACAATGAGTAACTACCAAATAGCATCATGAGATAATTATGACAGTTAATATGAGACTTGGATTCAAAAGCTTACACAACCATATCTAACTATTTAAATTAATTAAAATACACTATAAATACCACAATTTAAGCAAGATAAGCAGGTTTAAACAAGCATTAAGCCTTACTAAGAAAAACTACAGATTTAAGCTAAAATGATAAAATTCTTACAATTGGGTCCTGAGCAAGAACAAAGATACCAAGGATCAATACCACCTTCCTATGACCCCCCAAGGAGTTCTAAACCTTTAGCAATCCAAAGTACACAATACTCAGCTTTCTTGCATCATTCCACAGGTTTTTTTTTCTATTATTTATTTGTATTTTTGATATTTTATAGCTAAACTTGGTTTAAATGAATTCTAAGCTTGGAAAAGCTTATGTTAAACTGAGCTTGTGAGAAAGTTGAGAACACCAAATGAGCATAAATAAAGAATGTGCTAAAAACCTTAAACTTATGATGAAACTGAAAATTGAATTAACACTTGAAATTGTGGAATGAAAACTTATATTATCTTAAAGAAAACAAGTTACAAGCTAAAGTTTTGAACAGAAATGTAAAGTTACAATAAATTTGACAAAAGCTAAATTAAGCTAAATTCTACTATTAACTACTTACTGCTTCCTTCTTTGTTTTTCTTCATTTTTATAGAACAGGAACTGTTCCTCTAACTTTCCCCATCATATCTTGAGCCATTGGATGGCTTGGAATTGATCCTGGCCCTTTAAATCATTTTGGCGGAAAAAAGACTTTTTGTCCGTTTGGGTTTGCTTGTGAGGGTTTTGTTTGCATTAATTGCAATTGGATGTATTGGTAAGTTGGGGGGGACAAAGGATGTGGATGGTGAGCTGGAGGTGAGGAGGGGGGATGGGTTTGCAGTGTTTACAGGCTAAAAGTGGGAAGGATAAGAGGTGGTCAAACAAAAGTTTGACCGGGGTTTTGATATCTCAGGGAGTTTGGGATGTTTTGTTTGGGCCTGGTAATGGTTGGGCCAAGGGAGTGATGGATCAGGGAATTGGATTGGGTAGTGGGTGGATTTGGTGTTGGGCTGTTTTTATTATAAAGGGTCCGTTTGGTAACTTAGTGAAAAACAACAAGGACCATTTATGTAATTACTGAAAATTGAGGGGTAGGTTTTGCAACTTATCCAAACTTATCCAAGGATAAAACTTGCCATGTATCAATATCCCAAGGACCATAAAGTAAATTTTCCAAAAAATGAGATTTTCGGGGACTTGTTTTGCCAATTTTCAAAGTTGAGGGGCCGTTTTTGCCAATTTGTGAAAACTTTACTCCAAGGACCGTTTGTGATAAATTGTGATTTCCCAAGGACCAAAGTTGACTTTTTATCCAAAAATATTTTCCAGGGACCAAATCTGTCAATTTTGAAACTCCAAGGACTAAATTGCAAATTCTCAAAACTTTTGAAATTTATCACCAAAGGACTAAATATGACAACTTATGATTTCAAAAGGACATTTGGTGACTTTTCTTTTAAAATAAGTGCTCAGGGACTACTTTTGCCAATTTTTAAAAGTTGGAGGACTGAAACTGCCAATTATGCAAACTTTCTACGTTTTTCATCTGTTTTTACTCATTTTGCATCTGAAACATATAAAACACAATTTTGGAATATTTTCAGTATTTTGATGCATTTTTTAGTGTTTTTAAATGTTTCGCAGCTCAGATTGACCAAAAATGATGAGTGTTTGAGCACTCATCAGACCCTTTATAAAAACGGACAAGACCATCCGGTGATGACAAACACGACTCACAACATGTAAAGTCATACACTTTTCACACAACCTCTGACCTTAATGGTTTATTAGGTGTATTCAATCCTAAAAAACAATCTACAAGGTGGTCGACCGCCCGACTACCGATTGGCATTTTTGGCAAATTTTGGGTATTTTCGCCAAGTTTTGTGTATTTTTAGCGAGTTTTATGTATTTTTGGTAAGATATTTTTTAAAAAACAACTTGTAATAGATTTAAACAGTTACTATAAGTGATCAAAATAAGTTTACGATGAGTTTTAAGTACTTCCGGCAAGATTTGTAGGTTTCCGGTAAGTTTCACCACCATTAACCGCAGTTTATCGCCGTGTTGATCATGGTTGACCTATTTGTTTGACTCAGTTTCATAAATCGGCAAGGTTGGTGGCCCTGTAGCGCCTAGGCGACGATTAATCGGCCTTGTAGACTATTTTTTGCAACACTGATAAGTTTACTAATATTTGTTTACTACTACATATACCACTATGTTTTCATGATGATCCGCACACAATGACGATGACGAAGCTTTATGGAATTAAGGGTGAGCAAACGACCAGAACGGACCAGACCGACCGAGACCGAACTGGACCGACCACATTCGGTCCGGTCCTCAGTCTGTCTTTTTGGCTAATTCGGTTGTCGGTCCGGTCCGGTCCGATCAAAAAACCAAAAATCTTGCCAAAATCTTGCCTTTTTGGACCGGACCGACCGAACACCGGACCGGGCCAAAACTGACCGACCATATTCGGTCTCGGTCTCGGTCCCGGTTTTTACCTTAATTCGGTCTTGGTTTTTAGCGGTCCGGTCCTGTCCCGGACCGATGCTCACCCTTATATGGAATTACATGTTAAACATATATGCATAGGTGAACATTGAATGTAATATGTTTTAGAGAAATACTACAAACATTTTACAAAAAGATATCCACACAATGACATGGAATGTTCATATCAAAAGTTAGAGGACATTTTTTTTTTTTTTTTTTTTTTTTTTTTTTTTTTTTTTTTAGGTTTATTAATTGTGATGCCTATAATGCATTTGATTCACAATCTTTTATATTATCCTAGACGAATATCCGCGTAAAGCGACGGTGTATAGCGGCAAATAATAATACAGTAAAATCGTTATTCTTGTTCAACCCTTGATGTAAAGCGTGTGTTTTTAAAAGAATATATTGCGTGGTTTTGAAAAGTTGTCAAGCGTAGAACTGATCAAGAAAAGACATAATTTAAAGGGTAATTTAGGCAAACTATATTAATTTAAGTTTCAAGTTTCAAGATTTTAAGATTTAAGAAAATACATGCACTTTTTATAAGTAATATAGATAATAAAGGAAAGGGATTTTGCTAACAACAGCCCTTAGGGTTGTCATTAAAAACAAACTTTTCACAAAAATAATGCATTGTCCAAACAAAATCATCATGAATTAGTTATTGGCTCCTATTATTTTTCAAACACATTTGTAATTTATTTCATTCATTAGTTGTATAAGCGAAAAAGCTGACACGTGTTTTTGTTCATGTCTTAATGTTAGTATTATTTTGAAACAAAAAAAAGTGGAGTTTGTTGTTAATGACAACCCTTAAAGTTGTCGTTAACATTTCCCTAAAGGAACCCAAAATTGGGGGTTATGACATTTTTAAAAAATAAATCATTTCTTATTAGGTTTAACAATATTTTTTATGTACGCTTACTTAAAAAGGTTAAATATTTCTTTATTTGTCAATAATGTTTATAAATTCATTTTTGATAGAATTTGAGTACAAAACTATATGTGTCAAAATTATGAAAAAGATAACTTTAAAAAACACAACCTGTTTAAAGGTCAAAACTAAAATTAAAATAATAATAATAATAATAATAATAATAATAATAATAATAATAATAATAATAATAATTAAAAAAAAAAAAAAAAAAAAAAAAAAAAAAAAAAACAATAATTTGATTGCGCAACCATAGTTCCAATCCAAATTTCTTTCAACCCAATGCTCCAATTAGAACCCTTAAAAATTTGGCCGCTCTCAAAGTAGACTGAAGAAAATATGTTCCAAATTTATTGTGGTCGCAATGAGTCAAAAGATTGCTTTGATGATTTATTTATAAAAGTACAAAAACTCTTTCAAAGAGGCCTGAAGTTATGATTTTAATGTCTGATTTCTTGATTTTGTTTAAAATTGATACATGGCCTTTAGTTATATTCTAAAAGGGTTTTTGCTTTTGCTGTTATGTTTGTTTCAATTTCGGAAATAAATTAGGGTTTGAGACAGAGCATGAAATAAAAGACAAATTGGATACTAACGATTGATTTAGCATTTAATAGGTGTTCAAAATATTTGTTTAATCAAACCTCATAAGGGGTTCAAGGGGGTTTGTGATGAGCAAAAAATACAAGTAGAGGGCAACTATTTCTTTTAATGACATGTTTTTTGTGCCTTTTTAAGCTTCCATATAGATTTTTTTTTTTTTTTTTATACAAACAATATCACATTTTCCATCTCTCTTTTGTAGGCTACTAATGATAGGATTACACGCCATCTTTTCTGCATGAAAACAAACACATGATTGAAAGAGAGCATGGAATAAAAGACAAAATGCATACTAGCCATTGATATACAAGTATCAGTCATATGTAAAAATAAAATTAAACCTTAGATACCAACTAAAATTACGGTATACATCCTTATATTTTGAGACTAAACAAGGTGGCAAATAACCAATTTAAAGAAAAGAAATCTAAAAAGAAAATAAACAGTATGATGCTTAGCTTAATATCTGGTTTTATATTTGTAACCATTGACCACACATGTTGATTTACTTATTTTATAAATGATTTATAAATTAAATAGTATCTCGTCAGAATTAGATGCCAAACAACATCCAAACTGTAAGACTAATGGATGTGGTAAGGGGTGGCAATAATGATGTAAAAAACATGTGGTCAACACATTTTTAACCAATCAAATGTCAACAACACATTTCATAATTCACCATGACTTTCTTTCATTTTTTAGTGGCAATGATGATGCAAAAACAATTCAAATTATATTATTTTATTTATTTTATTCTTAATTATATTAAACAAACTAAAGAAAAACATTAAATTTTATTAATAATTCAAATAAAAGGACAATGCTTATGAAAAAAAAAAACATAATAATATCTAAAAATTGCAAGACCATTCATATTTCGCCGCGTACTCACGTTTTGTGGCAATAGCAATTTCTCGCATAGCCGGATCAGCTATTTGATCGTGCAGGTTGTTGAAGAACTTCATCGCTCGTAAAAAAGCCTTTTCTTCAACACCTTTGAGTTGTGCGGACATCAACTTTTCGGCCAACTCATCATTTGCACGTTTTTTCTCCACCGCCTCATCCATTAATTGTGATTTCATTGCCGCATAACTTTCTAAGGTCGTAGCAACACTATTCATTGACGATAGTGCTAACGGTCTTTTTGCCCTTTTTTTTTCCTTGTAGGAGTTGTGTCGTCATTCAAATTCGGAAGAATAGTCTCAACATTTTCATTTTCATTGCTAGATTCCGACGACTTTCTCCGTTTATCGGAATTAGACGAAGATGTTTGAACCACACATGGTTGTTTTAACCTTTTGTCTGCTTTCTTAAGGATCTCCCATGATTCCGTATGAGTAAAAGTCTTGCCTTTTGATTTCCTTTTATAATCGGCCATGGCATTTTTCATCACGTCAAGATCATCACAACCACTATCACGAACACGGTTCTACAAATATAAAAGTAACAAGTATAAATTAGTACAACTATATCAAATACAAAGTATAAAAAAGCATATGGTGGAAAAACATACCGATTGGATCCATAGACCGTTAAAAGTATTCACTTCGGTATTCATATGTTTCCACTTTGTGTTCAAGCTATGGTGTGTTCGATTAGTACTTCCCATATTTATCGTGAAATGCTCTAGAATTTTTCCCCAAAAGCTTACACTCTTTTGTTCATTCCCGACTTTTGGGCATGTCGAGATATGAACCCAAACTTTTGCCAAAGCGACCTCTTCGTCAGTCGACCAAGGTTCTTTTTTTGCTTTACCCAGGTTTTTAATTTCTTCAACTACTTCAACATCATCATCATTTTCCTGACCACCTAAAAAAAAAAAAAAAAAAAAAAAAAAAAAAAAAAAAAAAAAGAAAAACGATTAAAACAAATAATATATTTAACAAAAAAATTTAACGGTTAAAAAAAATTAACGATTATAACAAAAAAATTATTGTACCGATTAAAAAAAATAGATTATAACAAAAAAAATTGTACCGATTATAACAAAAATAAAATGTACCGATTATAACAAAAATAAAAATTGTAACGATTTTGAAACACGTTTTGATTGATTTGGATCCATTCTTTTTGTATGGAAAAAGAGTTGGAAGAGAGGATTAGTGGAATAATTAGTAATTTTTAATTGAATGTGTGAAGAGATTAGTGGAATAATTAGTAATATTTAAAGGGAATTTTTTTTTGTAAAAGCCTCAAACGGTCGAATCATTAAATGACCAACGTTCGAATCATTAAATGGGAGCCTCATACCGAATCGGTATCACATACCAATTTCCATGCCGAATTCACGATGCCGAGGAGGTGGTTTTGGGTGATGCCGAGCGGCATCCTATGCCGAGCCCGTTGCCAGTGCCCTAATCATGGTCAATCCCTCTCATTTTCTCGGCCACATTATTTTTTCTCTCCATCGACTTTCAGGCGATTGGGTGCCCCAGTAAGAGCGGCCTTCATCCATTTTTAGAAAAACATTTTTAACAACAAACTTAAATTTTATTAATAATTAAAACCTTACATAATAATTCAAATAAAATTCAAACATTACAATAAAATTCAAATAACTTTCAAACATTACGATAATAAAACGACTAAACTAGTTTTGATTTTAACGATGTCAAATGTCTTCCACCAAATCGGCTTTGAGGCTAAAATGAGTTTTTTTTGTTGACTATCTCCCTGGTAATTTCCAACGATTCCGCATGCGTTCTTATGGGATCATAAGAACGGTGCTGCTCCGCTGAAAAAAATATGGGAGATATCGCCCGCTCTTCGTCCTAGATTATTATATTATGTAATATGATGGATGTTTATTTGATAGACGCTCGTTGTCAAACCCTTTAGCTGGATGTTTAATCATTAGCCACTTCTTCTTTAGTACACCAAAAGTACGTTCCACATCTTTCCTTGCTGCTTCGTGCATCGTCTTATACAATATTCGTTTCTCATCACTTGTCCCTGGATTTTTAATGGACTTCATAATAATGGACCATTCCGAATATATCCCATCAACAAGATAATATCCCCGTTTATAAAGCATGCCGTTAACAACAGATTCCATATCCGGTGCTCTCTCCGTTTTGATATCATTGACAAGATGCGATTTACGTAAAACATTTACGTCGTTATTCTCCTCGTTTAAAAGAATTTTTATTTATTTATTTATTTATTTATTTATTTATTTATTTATTTATTATTTTATTTTTTAGTTTACAACGTTCAGAATGTAGCAAGGGAAAAAACATGCAAACTATTTGATCGCATATGCGACCCTAATCCACCAAAAAACCAAACGATCGACTCACTCACAGAAGAGGTGATCGATCACGATCGATCGATTGACCTTACTGCAAGTAGTCTAAAGGAAGTGGTGGTGACTGGGTCACCCCACATCAACTTTCTCTTTCCTCTTACTTCCCCTCACTCATTCTCACTATTCATTTGTTTTTGTCATATCCCCTCACCTTTTATTAAATTACCCACTTTATACAAGTATATTACAATAAATACCTTACATAAACTCACAAACAAAATAAAAAATTTTAAAACAAAAGGTGAGGCCCACAAAAATAAGCTGCTCAATATAGGGCTGAGCATAGGTTCGGAACCGACCCGAACCGAAAAAACCGAGAACCGAATTTCATGAAAAACCGGAACCGAAACCGAACCGACGGACCGTCGGTTCGGTTCGGTTTTCGTCGGTTCGGTTCGGTTTGTCGGTCTAAGTGTATTTTGGTATGATTTTGTCGGTTTTGGGCCGAACCGGACCGAACCGAACCGACCCGAAACCGAAATCATGTAAAACATGAAACCGAAACCGAACCGACGGGCCGTCGGTCCGGTTCGGTTTTTATCGGTTCGGTCCGATTCGTCGGTTCGGTTCGGTTTTGAACCTTCGGTGCTCAGCCCTAGCTCAATATGGTGAGCCGGTCACCATTAGTAACACAAAATTGCCGTGACTCGGGCTTTTGTTTTGGATCTCACGCATGACCATGCATGTCACGATCACACCATTCAACCTATGGAAAACATCAAATGGATAAGAATTTATCAAGCCCTAATTTTCTTTGTCACGTGGATTTTTTGATTTTCTTGAACAATGTAGACTCAATCAAAATAAAAGAAATTAGAGTTCAAGTGAATTACCTTGTTGGTTGGGAGATAGTCCAGTAGTTGTTGCGTCGTTGTTGAACTATATTGTGGTGACTAAAGATGGAATGAAGCTTCATACCCTTTGTGTTCTTGCCTATATGAGAAAAAAATAACGAAGACAAGAATAAAAGACGGAGAATGAGATTGAATAGGTACCTCACTTGCTTAATATGGGGAAGCCCAAATATCAAGTTTTGATTACGTGTTTGAATTCTACATTAATGCACCAAGCATCATTTATCATTCTAATAATCATTCCTTCATTCCCATTACCCTGTACCAAACGCACCCTTAAGTAACCTCTAAATGAAGAATGGCAGTGATGTCCTCCAAACCACTGAATCTCATTTAGAATTGGGCTTGAAGGTTTTGTAGCTTTTGTGGGCTTAATAAATATCAAGAGGCCTACCTATTAACAATATTTCTTTGATCAATACAAATTATCTAAACGAATGTCGTAAATTATTGGTTCAGTTTAACTATCAATTGATGTGGCAACAACTTTTGACTTTCAAGCCATCTCATGGATGGTGACATGATAGAGCAACATGAATTTAAGAAAACAAACGGTACAATGGTACTGTGCAGGGCCCGATTCTTGTTAGCTTCAACTATTTGGAGTTTGGACCACACAAATTTCTTGTAGGGGTATACTTGTTCTTTACATGAGTTTATATGATATGCTTGCATCCCCGAGTGACAAAGTTAGCAATCAATGAACATCATATTACCCAAGCGAAATTGACATTTCTGTGTTTCTATTCAAGGCCGGACCTAGGGCTTCATGTGACTAGATGCAAAAAAATAATTTGTAACGTAAATTTTAAAAAAAATATATATAGATGAACCAAAAAGTTAACAGATGCATTTTGTAAACATCAGGAGTTTTTAACGAAATTTACGGTAAGTAGGGGAAAATCAATGAGGTTCCAGTGAACCCACGAAACCCACTAGTTCCGCCCCACCCCTGTTTCTATCATAAGTCAAACCATGCTAGCTAGAGATCATTTTTCTCCAAGTTCCAACAAACAAATGAAATTTGAGCTTTCAACGTTTAAGTTGCCGTGATAATAGTCAAATCGTGCTAGCTAACGATCATTGAAAGTCAAACCGTGCTACCTAAAGAAAGATCACCAGGAGTAAACCACTTCCATCATTTATTCTAGTTATGCTTCTCCAAGATAAGAAATTAAGAACCATGATTTTATTAGATGATAAATTAGCCTAGGTCCAAGCCTGTCTGTGGGCTTGGACATAGCTTAATCTATCATCTAATAGATTTGACTAGTTTTAGTTAACTATTGTATGGCATTGTGATTAATCAATACATCATGCATACGTATAATTCGGCTAATATCGATGTTTATAAACACGTAGACGTAGAATATTTTTATAATTGCACAGCACATAAATAATTACGTTGGTAACGTTACTACCCTGCTACCCAAATACTCATATAGGCAAACCAACTTAAAAATTAATATATATATATATATATATATATATATATATATATATATATATATATATATATATATATATATATATATATATATATATATATATGATGATGATGATGATGATGATAATAGACGTTTAAAGAATTTTTAAAACGATAATTTATGTATGATTGTGGAATGAGTGAAACGAATATTTTGTTTTACATTCTCTGTCATTGATGCATTCGTTGTCTGCGACGATTCCCCATAACTTATTCCCTTTTATTTTTTGTTTTGCCGTGTGGATATGTGTGAATGTCGATCCGCGTTATCTAAAACAAAATTAACGATTTCAAGTAACATTTTATATTTTAAATAGATGCTACACTTCATTAATCCCATTGTTGGTACTACTTCACAGAGTAAGGATCAAATGAGAAATAAAAGTAAAATGAGAAGAATGAGAAGTAACAACAACCGCATATTTCAGATGCATGTACAATAAAAGATGCAACTCCCATGAATTTCTCCTTACTCAATTGAAATGTGTGGCTAAAATTATTTCTCATTCTTCTTATTATATTTTCTCTTCTCACTAGATCTCTTCCCCTACTCCATATGTTATTTGTTTCGCGTTGAAAAAGGTTATCACATTTCTTTTTCTTATAATAAGTGTTAATTTTGTAAGGAACAAAGTCTTAAAAATTCTCAATAACTACATTCTCAACCAGCCAAATATCCTATCTACGCACTAACGTCTATTTTTATTGGTTGAAGTATAAAATAAACACTTACTTTGGGACATCCTAAAATAATAATGTTATTATAAGATAAGGGAGTCAACATTTTCTAAAACTTGTTATTTTAGGGTTAGCAAAAAGCACACATCCTCCCCCTACAACGCGTCGACCTTAAAACACCACCACCACCACCACCAATACGCGTGGTGATGTGTATTTGTGGAGACAGTCGTCATCACCACCGACTTGTACGTGAAACTCATAAATTAATTAATGGGGGTGTTTGGTGGTGATCATAATTAGTACGGGTGTTTGATGCTGTAGTAAACGGACTTTTGTGACCCTTACTAGTAGTCTCATAATTGTTCAATGTCTAGAAATCCTTTTTAAAAATTGGAAGGTGCAGATTGAAGTTTTCTAAACTCTAGCTGTAAATGGTTAAAAACGTATTCACTTTGTGAATACGTTTCGAATACACATACTTGTCCATAAGTGTCTGTTTGACTTTAGCGAGATTAACATCATAATAAATTGATAATGAACCCAACAAATGTTGCACTAAAACTTTAACCTCAAAACCTTTCATTATTTTGTTCGTTAAAATCAAGACAAGGAAACAAGTCGGCCATACTATGTTCAGCCGACGAAACTATTGATTTTAGTGGTGTTATTGCGTTTTTGACAATTATATCACACGATTGGATCTTAATGATGATTTATCATTTATTTGTAAGTGTCCACAAAAACGGGTTTTGGGGGCAAGCGTGCGTTGCTACACTAACTTCCAAATGAATGCAAGGAAACACATGCACATATGATTATAATTAAAGTAGTGATTGATTGTCCAATTTTGCGTCTCATGAACGCTCATCATTCATATCTCCCAAGTTCATAAAGTCAAAATATAAAATGATTGTAGTCGGTAATATGATTTAATTGTAAATTAAATCGCAAGTGGAAAACTTTACTGTAGTTTTCAAGAAATAAAACATCATATTGTTAAGAGTTAAGACTTTTTTCTCTGTTATGTACATGTGTGACAATAAACCTAGCTATCATGAATCTTAAAAGTGGATAGAAACTAATCCATAAAGTTCACCTATATACAAAGCAATTCGATTTAGTATTGATAAATTTCTAATGATCCAAATGAATACATACATTGATACATAGAAACTAGTCCCTAAAGTTCACAAATACATGATTAAGTACTAGAACGGTACCCGCGTAATGCGGCGGCAGGTACCGTGTGATTATATTTTGTGTTATTTAGTTAAACGTTTAGTTGTCATCATGCTTTATAAGTAGAGATATTATAGATGGTTAATTCAAATAATTTTAGTTTGAACAACTAACCGCTTATTAACAAACTTCCTAACCAACTTTCCTAACAAATTAATTTTGAAATCTTTCCATAATAAAGAAGAAAAAAGTATGAATTTTAAGCCTTTCTAATTACAGAATAGTCTCAAATGCTTTATAATGTAATATAGATAAGTGCAAATTATCTATCAAGTTCATTTAAACAAAAGAATCATTAATTTGGGATAAGCAAGAAAGAAAGATATGGACAAATAAATTGAGACGAAAGAAATACTACATTAGCCGTTTATCTTTACACATTTTAGTGTGAAAACACAAGATCTCTATAATGAGGAGCTATTTTAAGATGCCGTCGTCTGAGTCTATTAAGTAGAAGTGTAGAACTATTTTAGTTACATCAATTTTTATGTTTATACACTATAATTTAATTTCCATATATTTTACTTAAGTAACTACGATACAAAAATGACCAGATTTCATTCATACTTGATGTTTCTCACTACTTGTTATCGTTTATCTTTCAAGCATAAGCATCTTATCAAACAGCCAATACATACAAACTTTTCTTAAATTTGAAGTGTATAGTATATAACTATATATATCATTAAAAAAAAAAAAAAAAAAAAAAAAAAAAAAGTAGTAGAAGAGGAAATCCCAGTTTTCATAAACCAAGTGATAGATAGGCAAAAACCACATGAAGAACCAAACCTTGATGAGATGATATCAAAGGCCAAGTAAACTTACATTAACTGATACATCAAACATTCAAACCTCAAACTCTAATAAGATAAATACTAAGTTCAGGTCCACCGTTGCTATCAGGATTCATCATGTAAAATGCTTCAGAATCTTTTGATCCAGCAATCCTTTCAAACCTTGCTCTCATATACATCAACTCCCCTTGATCACCACTATCACCATCACCACCACCCTCTGGCAACACTCCAGCCCCCATAGTAATCTGTCCAACTGAGTTAAACACCTTCCATTCATCTGGTCCACAAGTACGTCTCATAGCATACCCACATTTCTTGCCATTACAATATGTCCTCCAAAGTGGCTCATCCAAAAGCTTAAAGCACTTTTTCGCCTTTTTATCGCACTCTAGAGCGATACGAACTAGACCCGAAGCCATTTCGCGAACTAGGAAGCTAGTTGGAGTGGCTAGCTCGACTAGGAAAGCGGGGCCTAATTTGGGATCCTCTTGAAAGGCAATATGGACATGTCCACGTCTGTATCCGAAAAGGGTACCTACGATCTTGGTACTTTTACCTAGACCAGAACCGGAAGATACTCGGCTCTTACTACCAAAAGTAAGGGCCGACTTGATTTTAGATACAGACATGAGTGTCTGTTTTTTTCTTTGGGGTGCAGTTTGGTGCACCCCGAGGTTACGGTTGTTTTTGTCAAGATTAAGGTCGTCCTCGGTTACAGCACAACCGAGTGACGATGAACGGAAATTGAGGATTTCTTCTTGATCATCATTATCATCGTCTTCAACTTTCTTTTTCCAATGGAAGTATCTTCTTGAGAAGGAAAAGGAAGAATCTTGAGGGTTTTTCGCATCCATGATTGACCTCATATTTAGCAACAAAAGCTAGAGAACAACTGGGGTATGAAAGGAAATGATAAAGAAATTGGAAAGCTTGTTGAAAAGATTTTCTCTTCTATTTTTAAGGAGTTTGTGACACTTTGAGAGTTAAAAGGGTGAAAGTGCTGACAAAAGAAGGTGAGCAGTCCCCACCTAACTATTGCAAGACTTTGATTATACAATAAGGGGTCTTTAATATTCTGTTTTTTTACTCATTATTATCATGTGATATAGAAAAATTTGGAAGGTAGGAAATAGTTTTTGAATGACTTCTTGCGTTGTTTGAAGAAGCGACACCAAGATAGTAAAAATTTAGGTAGAAAGCTTATACTCCATTGGCAAAAAATTATTTAGAGCATACGATAAGTTAACGTGCAACTCAATGTTATTGCTTAATTTGGCGCGTTAAAGGCCAAGTTATTATACCGTCCTTCAAGTTAAGTTAAGCTTTAACTCCGAATGTTAAAGTCTTAACGTAGCGTTAAAGGGGGAGGTTTTTGGTGAGTTAAGTTTTAACTCAGAAAGTTATTATACCGCCCCCCAAGTTAAGCTTTAACTCAGTTTTTTTTTTGTTTAATTATAATGAAAGTGCGGCTCAAAATGTTAAGTTAAGCTATAACGCAAAAAAGTTAACACATCGGTTTTTTTTTTTTTTTTTTTTTTTTTTTTTTTTTTTTTTTTTTTAAATGTGAAATGGTTAAAGCTGATGTGGCGGTGTGTTAAGTTATAATTATGGGTTATTATACCTTATGCTTTAAGAGTAACATGTAGATTATCACTTAATAATCACACTATCATAATTTGTTTTGTTTTTTTTTGGTAAAAGGTCAACGACCCGGTAAATATATTACTTCAAAAAAGCGTTTAAGTACAACGGATATGGGTGAATCCCATATCTCAGCCCGTTACATAGGCGAGAAGCTTACATAACAAGATACTTCCTATTATCTAAACAAGAAAACAAAACCACTACCACATGATATTGAAAGACTCTGACAAAATATAAACTACTTCCTACGACCTTGGAGATTAAAGCCATAAATGGCATTAAGAGCATCCAATTCCCCTGGAAGATCATAAATTTGCTTCGAGTAATTATCATAGTTATCAAACTCATCTTCACGCTCATGACCACCACCAAAAAGATTTGCTGATTCATCAAACGTGTTAAGAACCTCCTCCTCCTCACTATCAGAAACCACAACCTCACCCACCTTATAAAATGGGTTAGCCCTCTTAGTGACAGAGGTAGACGGAATAGGATGACCTTCATCATCCACAAGAGTAGCTTTCCCATCAATAAGTAGCTTTTCAAGCTTACTAATTTTCTCAATTATAGGAGTAGAACCAACTTCCTTAGTTCCCATTGACTCACTCACAAGCGGTTCTTGTGATATAGTACCAGTCTTAACCGACTCATCCTCATTAACTTCCATTGTACATCCAGCATCCACATCCTTGTTGGTGTCATAAGTAGGAATACCAAACGCATCCGTATCATCCATATTAAGAGCATCAAATTGGTTAGATGTAGAAATCGTTGTTCCACTAGAACTAGCCACATCAGAAGTCTTCTTCTTAGTGCCACCAACATTCTTAGGTTCAGGAGGAGTCTTTTTGGGTTGATACTGAAACTGCTTACCCACAACAGGTTTAGTAAACCCTCCTTTACCCGGAATTGTAGGACCACCTTGTTTTCATTTCTTCCTGTTATTGACAGTCTTGAAACTATCATTAACAGGCTTAGTAGGCTGAACAGGAGGTATAACAACTTTAGGACAATCAGTCAGAGTATGACCAAATATCTTACACTTGTCACAACGAGGTGGTTGCCACTCGTATTCAACCCGTATCATCTCAATAGTCGAGCCCGAACCATCAAGTAATGGTATCTCAACAGTGAGGCAGTCCAGAAGCACCTCATCCGACTTCACTTCTATCATGCATCTAGCAAAACTACTACGGCCCCACGATTCCTTGCACATTTGGCTTGTAAAAGCATCTAACCTTTTGGGCGTGCCAATCAGTGTGGCAAGAAGACTGAGGCCATCATCAGAAAACATTGCAAGGGGGACATCATGGAATTTAACCAGCACCGGGATGTTAGTCAAATCCTCTTTAAGTAGATTAGTGTTCAAAGTCCATGGTTTAAGAATAATAGGAACATTTCTGATCAACCAAGGACCGTTTTCAAGCACATCATCAACACCTTTCTTCGAATTAAACTTAAAGAAGAAGAACCCCTTTGCATTCATCATTAACTTTTGCACACCAAACTTAGCCCATGCATTGCGTACATAGTAATCAACAACAGGGAAAGCAAGGCGTTGGCCAAGGAAATAACCGTAGAGAGTATTCTCAAACCTCGTGTTTACCTCTTCCACTACTTTTAATGGAACTGAAAGGTCAACATCATCCTTCTTATTGCAACATTCCAACCTCCGAAAATTAGACACGTGTTTCTGAGGTTCATTAGATGTAGCACCCGTGTAGGAAACCGACTTCACTCCAGTACCACTAGTAGTATCATCCTTAGAAGCATTAGGACCAGAATCTTTCGAATTAGAATTCTGCCCAATACCACTCGAATTGTGCAAATCAGAAGAGGAAGCCTTATTAGTAACAATCTCACGTTGAATATTATTCATGGCTTCATCAAAATTCTTATGCGCATTAGATAGCAAGTGCTTCACAGTATCAGCACTTGTAGCCGGCTCCAAGTCGTCACCATGTGATGTATCTTTCGTAAGTGGAATCGGCTCCACTTTCTCTCCCAACTCACGTAGAGGTGATGAGACATCATCACCTAAACCAACCTTTTCCGCCTCAATCGAACCTCCTTGAGAATTACCATCATCTTGTAACATGGTTATACTTGGTGCAGAAACCGAATCCCCAACAACATCACTACCCTTAGAGGCAGCACCCATCAAGCTAGTAGAACCATCCGATGTGTTCTTGTTCTTGTGATTCAGAAACCCATGCTTAATCATCTCTCAAACCCACAACTCCACAACAAAGAAAAAACGAAACCCTACCTAAACAGTAATCACCACGACCCACAACACACAACCAGTTATCACCACGAAACCCTAACTAACCAGTTAGGGTTTAAACGAACTCGCACCAAGACCTAACCGCCAGCCATGATGAAGCAATCAATGGAATTTAGTGCTGATCGGTTTAGTAATAAAAGGTTAAATCGAATGATATAGATATGATTGATAGACAATCGATGTAACCTTAGTAACAGAAACGCGATTCAAAGAAAAACCCTAAGGGAACAATCACACAAGGATCAGGAATCCAAGATCGTATGAAAGAAGAATCGATAAAGGGATGTTAGGGTTTTTTTTTTGAGTCGCCAGAGAGAGAGTCGACAAAGGGTTTTTTCATAATTTGTTTTGTTGCAACTATGGTTATTGGATTTATAAGTAGTCATATTAATACAATTAATTTCAGTAAACATAAATACGTTAAATGGTTAGGTTAAGTGTCAAGCTTAATCAAAAGAAACACAATATACACATTTTCAAATAAATGTTATAGATACCTAACCCTCTTAGATACACATATAGATGGGAACCCCTATAAGAACGGGGTCTACTACCCCTTCTGCAAACCCTCCCTATGGGTAGGGTACTGTTCATGTACCATTTTTGCAGTTTTTTTTTTTTTTTTTTTTTTGTCTGTTTGTTGTTTTTTTTTCTTTGTCCATGTTTTTAACTTTTTGTCCATGTTTTGTTTTGAAGTCATGTTACTACACAACCTTGTCCCATGTTTTTTTTGTTCCAAGTGCATGCACATATGCAGTATTGCACACAAGCAGATATAGGCTCAGATTAACACAATCATCATCGCCAATTTTTTTGTCCAAGTGCATAAGCACATATGCAGTATTACACAAGCAATATTACATAAGCTTGCACACAAGTATTTAGCACACAATAGACTCAGATTAAGACAATCATCATCGCCGATTTAGAATTTTTTTGTCCAAGTGCATAAGCACACAAGCAGATTGCACAGTGATAAAATATCAACAAGTGTTTATAAACAAGTGTTTGGCTCGGATATGAAGGTTGCAAAGTGATAAAATATCACTTTGCCATGCCTTTCGGTTTTTAGAAAACCATTCGTCATCGCCTTTTTTGAAACAGATAACTATGCAAGTGCACAAATTGCACACAAGTGAAACAGATAACTATGCAAGTGCTCAGATTGCACCCAAGTGCACATATTTGCCCCCAAGTGCACAGATTGCACACAAATTGCACCCAAATGTGCACAGATTGCACCCAAACCAAGTGAACCAAAAGTGAAACACAAGTCTCACATTCTACACATGTTACTGGAGGTGGTTCAAACAGCCACTTGCAAACGAATGGGATACAATATATAACCATCGATGTATTTTGTAAATGTTGTAAATGATTATTCATTTATTTAAATGTAAATTGTTTGTAAATGTTGTAAATGATTATTCATTTATTTAAATGTAAATTGTTTGAAAATGTTGTAAATGATTATTCAACATCGTTTAAATGTTAATTGTTTGAAACATCGTTTAAACATTATTGATTGCTGATGTAAATTATTATGCAAATTCTTTGGTCAGATGAGCCAAAGAAATCTTTTCTGGTGCCGATGTAATAGAGGATTTATTGTAGAACGGAAATCCTGGCAAGATTGTAGTAGTGGGCGACTGTTTTATGCATGTCCTCTTTCAGTGGTAAATAATCATACGTTTGCTTAGTTATGTAAATAATTTGTTTGTTAAAAATACATTTCTTATTATTTTCTTAACATGTAACAGCCAGGTACAAAAGACTATGGGTGTCGATACTTCGCGTGGAAAGATGAATTTGAAGCAGAGCACTTTAATCAACCCTCTTCTTCAACGCATTGCTCAAACTGCGTTGCTACAAAAAAATGAGAACAAGTTGTTGAAGGCAAGAATAAAGGCGCTGTAAATGGAGTTAGAAATGACAAGGAATACTGAGGATCACGCTTGTCAGTCAAGTGCCCGGCTCCATGATCTTTTAAATGAGATGAATAATCTTCATATGTCGTAGATGTTGTTGTTTTTAAATAATATGTATAACGTTGTCGTTTAATTTAATAATAAAAGTTTTTGTTGCAGTTATTTAACGTGGTAATATTTAACGTGCTATTATACAAACAAAATAATTATACAAAACAGTATACATATACAAAACATTATTAAACACAAATATATAAAATATTATACATATACAATACATTTACTTTAAACAATACATTTACTTTATACAAATATACAAAACATTACTTTAAAAAAAAAAAAAAAAAAAAAAAAAAAAAAAAAAAAAAAAAAAAAGGCTAAACGACAAAATAGGGAAAAGACAAAAAAAAAATATATATATATAAACTAGTACTCCCTACACAATGTAGAGAGGGTTAATCTAACTAAATAGCCCCCGTGATTTTAACCCGGGGTAGGTTATTCTCACGGGCCCTATTTCTATTAACCAAACCCTCTCTATACTTTAGCTCACATTTTTTTTTTACTTGTTTTGTCGTTTTTTTTTTTTTTTTTTTTTTTTTTTTTTTTGTTTAAATAGAAAGGAGTATATGTATATGTATAATAATGTAATGTATATGTATAATGTTTGATATATTTGTGTTTAATAATGTTTTGTATGATATCACGTTAAATATTACCACATTAAATAACTGCAACAACAACTGTTATTATTAAATTAAACGACAACGTTATACATATTATTTAAAAACAACAACATCTACGACATATGAAGATTATTCATCTCATTTAAAAGATCATGGAGCCGGGCACTTGACTGACAAGCGTGATCCTCAGGATTCCTTGCCATTTCTAACTCCATCTCCAGCGCCTTTATTCTTGCCTTCAACAACTTGTTCTCATTTTTTGTAGCAACGCAGTTTGAGCAATGCGTTGAAGAAGATGGTTGATTAAAGTGCTCTGCTTCAAATTCATCTTTCCACGCGAAGTATCGACACCCAAAGTCTTTTGTACTTGGCTGTTACATGTTAAAAAAATAATAAGAAATGTATTTTTAACAAACAAATTATTTACATAACTAAGCAAACATATGATTATTTACCACTGAAAGAGGACATGCATAAAACAGTCGCCCACGACTACCATCTTGCCAGGATTTTCGTTCTACAATAAATCCTCTATTACATCGGCACCAGAAAGGATTTCTTTGGCTCATCTGACCAAAGAATTTGCATAATAATTTACATCAGCAATCAATAATGTTATTACTAATTTAAACAAAGTAATAATAACTGGTGCAGAACTAACACTCTACAAAAAAGCAGACTTTTAAGTTTCAAACAATTAACATTTAAACGATGTTGAATAACTGGTTCTCCACGGAACAGATAGGGTTCTCCAAAAAATAGGAATTTCATCCAGTGGAATGGGGCGTCCTGAATTCAGTAAAAGCGACTTATGTAAATTACTGATAATAGTGGGGGAAACAACTTGATAGTTATAAATTTAATATACTTACCATGATATACATAGTATTGCATGATGTGAAAGCATGGTAGTCCGTGAATTGACAGCAACTTATGGCTACATTTGTCTGGTGTGATCGACAGTTGGAGTTCTCTGTACATGAGAGTGAAAGCATGTTTGGAAACTTTATACCACAATTCTTCAAATATATCAACATTACAATGATTTAGTCTCTCGTTCATGCTTCTATTAAAACTCTCTTTTATCCCAGTTTCTTGTGAAATGAGAATCTTATCAATTGACCATAACAACCTGTCTAATTTGGATTATGTGCCGTCCAAATATAATTTCAACAACGCGTGGTGAGCCTCAACTCTGCACGTTGTTGACTGGCCGTAAGAGCGATATTGGTCGGTAATATACGAGACAAACTTGGGTGCGTATTGTCGCAGCCACGTGTTATACAGATACTCAGCGACATCTGCAAAAAAACCATGAATTAATAAAAGGTCATTCGGGTGCTTTTTTATTAAAATAATTAATAATTAATAATTAAGTACCCGGATGGTTGACCAATTTCTGTTGTAGGCGTTGATAATGTTGCCTGAACGATTCGAATGTCGGAGCTTTAACCATCCAATCCCATCGGTTTTTAACGGACTCATACTCTTTTGGGTCACTGAATTTATTTTTGCAAAACTTAGCTAGATTTTGCTGTATATGCCATCGACAGAGTAAATGGTGAGCGTCAGGAAATTATGCTTCGCATGCGCCAACCAACGCTAAATCTCTGTCAGTGACGATAACACGTGGGTAATATCGTTCGTCTATGACATCCTTCACACGTTGCAATACCCATTGAAATTTATGCCCTTGTTCATTGTTTAAAAAGCTATATGCCATTGAAAATGTTTTGTTTGTTGAAGTTACTCCAACAATTTCCAACAACGGCAATTTAAACATAGTGGTATTGTATGTGGAGTCCATCAACATGATTTCAGGGAATGTACACCATATAGCATACGACGTGGGGTGCACAAAAAATAGCTCCTTAAGCTCGTTTGTATGCTCATTTACCCTCGGGTACCAAGTATACCCTGATTCCATCAAATGCTCGTAAAGGACTTGAATTGGAGTTCTACCACCTTCTCTGGCTATCCGGATCTTATTTCGTGCGTTATATGTAGTTCTAACGCTAGACACGTTATCCGGATTACGACCCTGTATTGTCGAAAGTATAATACGTGGTTTCACGGTATAATCTGTCAATTCTTTAACCAAACCGAACTCATCATCCTTTAATCGCATTGCATATGGCAAACCATGCAACGACTCTAGCAAATCATGATTATCCGTATCATCCTTCACCCTCAGAGTCCAAATTTTTTTTGTATATTGATATTTCGCCGCCAATTTGAATGGACAATTTGTTTTAAAGGTACTGGTTTTCCGTTTTCCGGTACCTTCAGGTTTATAATTCCCACCCTTTGAACACCTATAATTGATTTCGTACAAATAACCCTTGTCTGCTTTGGTTCTGTCTTTAGCAATGACAAAACCGAGCCCCCGAGCTATATTTTGCACCCATTCCGTTACTTGCTCTTCAGAACCGAATTCCTGAAAGTATATTGTCGAAAGTATACAACTTTATTTTTAGAAATGATACTTTTTTTTACAAATGATACATTTTTTTTTACAAATGATACCTTTTTTTTTTTTTTTATTCTTTTTTTTTTACATATGATACTTTTTAAAAGTATCATTTATAAAAAAATGTATCATTTGTAAAAAAAAAGGTATCATTTTTAAAAGTAATAATACTCTTCAAATGATACTTTTTTTGTTGTAAAAAGTATACTTTTTTTTTTATTACAAATGATACTTTTTTTTTTTTTTTTTTTTTTTTTTTTTTTTTTTTTTTTTTTTGTAAAAAGTATACTTTTTTTTTTATTACAAATGATACTTTTTATAAATACCAAAAAAAAAAAAAAAAGTAATAATACTCTTCAAAACCGCTCCACCCACCCACGGTTTTTAACACTGCTCTCTCACTCACTCAATCCACTATCTCTCTCACTCACTCAATCAATCCACTCTCTCTCTCTCTATCACTAATAACACACAACTCTCTTTTTAGATCTAAAAACTGAGATCTAAAAAGTTGTTAACGTGATGTTGTAAGTGTTAGTGGTGGTTTGATGGTGATGTTTATAGGATAAAACTGTGGGTGAAACGCGGTTTTGAAGAGTATTATTACTTTTTTAGCGGTTAGATCTGTTTAGATCTAAAACTGTGGTGGTTTGATGGTGATTTTATGGTGATTGTTGGTTTAGATCTGTTTAGATCTAAAACTGTGGTGGTTTGATGGTGATGTTTATGGTGATTGTTGGTTTAGGGAGGGTTCGGTTAATAGAAATAGGGCCCGTGAGAATAACCTACCCCTTGGTTTATTGTGATGTTTTACTGGTGGTTTGAAGGTGGTTTCTTGTGATGTTTTATTTGTGATTGATCGTTGGTAAGAACTCTGTATTATTTTGATCTATGTTTTTTAGATCTAAAGTAAGAACTTGTTATATTTTTTAGATCTAAAGTAAGAACTTGTTGGTGGGGTTATTCTGCTTAGTTGCTAAAAACTTGAATATTGGTGATGGCTCATATTGGCTTGTTACTGCTTAGTTGCTAAAAACTTGGCTTGTTGGTGATGTGAATATTGGCTTAGTTGCTAAAAACTTGGCTTAGTTGCTAAAAACTTGGCTTGTTACTGCTTAGTTGCTAAAAACTTGGCTTGTTGGTAGGGTTATTCTTACGGCCCTATTTCTATTAGTCCAACCCTCTCTACTTGGCTTGTTGCTAAAACATTAACTTGGCTTGTTGGGCAACATTAAACGAGATAGGGCGATGATGATTTAAAAAAAAAATGATTTTGGCATGGCAAAGTGATATTTTTATCACTTTGCAGCCATATATGATAGAATAGAATAGATATTTTATCACTTTGTGACTTTCATATCCGAGCCTAACATATTTTTGGCATGACAAAGTGATATTTTCAAAGGAGCTTTAACCAACCTTCACTTTGCATGGCAAAGTGATATTTTTATCACTTTGCATGCCATTCACTTTGCAGCCATATATGATATATCTTGGTAATGTGAAACTATTATAATCTGAGCCTACTCTTATCTCGATGCCTTTTTAATATATAAAATGGAGATTACCTCTCGTGTGTAAAATTGTGATTGAGACATTTCTGCAGTTTTGTGTATAATCTGAGCCTACTATTGATGCTTGCTTTGTTTCACTTGGCTTTGTTGTTTTGCTTAGTTTCACTTGGCTGCTTCGTTGTGAAGCTATGACCTTGTGAGAATGTGACCTTTGAGCTGCTTTGTTTCACTTGACTGCTTCGTTGTGAAGCTGTGACCTTGTGAGAATGTGACCTTTGAGCTGCTTTGTTTCACTTGGCTGCTTCGTTGTGAAGCTGTGACCTTGTGAGAATGTGACCTTGTGAGAATCTTACTTTTGAGCTGCTTTGTTTCACTTGGCTGCTTTGTTTCACTTGCAGTTTATAATGGGGACCTTTGAGTATAACACCTCCCTTATACTGTTGAGCTTGTGACCTTGTGAGAATCTTACTTTTGAGCTTTGTGTCCAATCTTGTGATACTGCTTTGTTGTGAAATCTTCTTACTGTGGCACTTTTGAGCTTGTGACCTTGTTACCTTGTGTCGGATCTTATTTTGTGCTGCCTTTAAGAATCTTACTGTGGCACTTTTGACCTTGTGACCTTGTGTCGGATCTTATTATGTGCAATCTTGAGAATCTTACTGTGAGCTTGTGACCTTGTTACCTTGAGAATCTTACTGTTGATGATTATGTGACCTTGTTACCTTTTGAGCTTGAGACTATAAGGCGATGATGATTACTTGTTAATCTGAGCCTTTGTGTGGAATAACCTGCTTGTGTTTGCTGTGTTTGCACTTGGACAAAAATATTGTTGTGTTTACACTTGGACCTGCTGTGTTAGCACTTGTGCACTTGTTTGCACTTGGACCTGCTGTGTATCTGCACTTGTGCACTTGGACCTGCTGTGTATCTGCACTTGTGCACTTGGTTGTGTATCTGCAGTTGGACCCATGGTTTTGTATCTGCACTTGGTTGTGTATCTGCACTTGGACAAATAGTTTACTAATAGGCGATGACGAATGGTTTTTAAAACCGAATGGCATGGCAAAGTGATATTTTTATCACTTTGCAACCTTCATATCCGAGCCTAACATATTTTTAAAAACCGAATAAGGCGATGACGATTACGTGTTAGTCCGAGCCTTTGTGTGGAATAACCTGCTTGTGTTTGCAACTTGGAAAAAAAAATGTGTCATCTTGCTATGTTTGCACTTGGACAAAAATATTGGGATGTTTTTGCACTTGGAACTGCTGTATTAGCAGTTGGACAATTGGACAAAAATATGTATAATAACTTTTGAAAAAAAAAAGTAAATATGTAAAAAAAAAAAAAAAAAAAAAAAGGGCTAAAAGACAAATTTGTCAGATTTTTGTCAGCTACTTTGACCGGGCTAGGCATAGAGCCCGCCCGGTTAACCCATATAGATATAGGGAGAATCTATGGAGACAAAGTTTTGCGATGCATCTTTTCGGTTGGGGTATGAAAGCAATAGTTGACTGACTAACTGCTGACTCTAATTGGAAAAGAGGTAGAGAAGGTAAAAAAGCCAACACCAAACAATACCAACCAAGACCATTTCCCACTTTTGACTTTTGATTGCTTTTTCTGACTTCATGCTACACTAACAGCCAAACTATGTTTGCTCTATTCGGGTTCTTCTGTTATAGTTTTTACATTCAGATCACATTATTATTGGATCATTATTGTACTTTTGCAACATAATGTTTGTGCAAAAGTTGATATTCATAGACACAACTTACAAGAACTGATTAGCACATTTGACAAGCAACACAATGTTGAATATCCATTCACAACAAAAATAGTACTCTCAACATATATAACATAGTGAACTAAACGTACCTTAGCCTAAAGTTATCCATGTATAGTTCTCCTCAACCGAGCGCGTGAGTTTGATGTTCAAATATATAACATATACATACGTAAAAATCAAGATATTAACTTCAAATAACACACCAAGCTTGAAAAGTTGTGAGGAATTATTACAATTCCATGAAAATATTTAATGACATGCATGCTAGAGTAGAACGGTTTTCTATCAAATGTCTTGTTTCTCAATTATACACTCCATGCGTGAGAATGTTCCGATCCCAATTAAATGATTATATATGTGTTCAAGTTCTATTTATAATATTGTGAGATTGATTTGTTATGTATATATTGTGAGATAATTGGTGGTTGTTCAATAATAATATGGATCATTTACGTTTGTAATTTATTTATCGACCTATCTATTAGAGATCCCTCATTTTTTATAAGTTTATATTAATAGATGCATTCCAAGGGCTTTAACATTGAACTGTTGATGATGACAAATATAACTTTTTTAGGGGAATGAATGGCGTCTTAAAGAATTCGATAGGTGCCATATATGTTAGGTGATTTTTCAACAAAAAAAAAAAAAAAAAAAAAAAAAAAAAAAAAAAAAAAAAAATCTGCTTCTTAGTTGGAAAAGCTTTAGGTGATTGCTTCATATGTATATTGGGCGATTTTTCACATAAAAGATCGTCTTCTTAGCAGGAATGGCTTTGGTGATTGCTTCATATAAATCATATGCATAACATGCTAGAGGCTTAGAGGTTAGAACTCAAGGCCAAAGTTTATGTCCATTTCACATATGGACTCTTGTTTTCTCGTAAATCAATACAATGTTAATATGGAGTACATGCATTTTTTAAAGTATGCATGGGTATTTGTGTTTGTGTTAGACCATCTCATTTTGGCGTGATGATTAGGGGCTTGGCAACGCATGCGGGGAGGCACGGCACGGTAGCCCTACCGCACGGGAACACCGCCGCCGGTGCCTCCTTACCGCACGGGAGGTTGATTTGCGGTAAAGTTTACCGTGTGAAACTATCCGTTGCAAAGTCAAATAATTGGAACGTTGGGAGTGAATTAATGGACCAACGGTTACTTTTTTTTTTTTTTTTTTTTTTTTTTTTTTTTTTTTTTTTTTTTTGTATATATACTTGCATAAACAAATACACAACATTTAAAAAAAAAAAGCCGATTCAAAAAAAAAAAAAAAAAAAACATCTGATCCAAAAAAAAATCCGATTCAACCGCAAGTATATGGCGCATAAAAAAATTGGTTCGACTTTATTTCTAGATTAGCCGTTCGAGTGGTCTAACGATACTAGTCTCGATATTTTTGCTGACGCGATTGACGAAGATGAAGAAGATACGGCTGGGTCGACACGAAAATCAGTGAAACGCAATCGGATCTCTGCTACACAAAGATTGCATCGTGATTATTTTTGTGAAGATCCAAAATTCGACGATGAATTTTTTGAAGATAGGTATCTTATGCCTAAAAGTTTATTTTTAAAAATAACGCGAGCTATTGAGGCTAGATTCGAGTATTTTCAGGAAGGTTATGATGCTAGAATGAAAAAAAGTTTCACAGCCATACAAAAATGTTCGTCTGCCATTAAACAACTCGCAACCGGTGCACCACCGGATGAGTTCGACGAATATTTGGAAATGGCACAAAGAACTTCACGTGAATGCCTTCAATTTTTTTGTGATGCTATTATTGAGTTATATGCTCGAGATTTTCTACGTAGGCCAACAAGTCATGATGTTGCATGTTTGTACGAAGCGCACGAAGCCCGACATCACATTCCGGGTATGATCGGTAGCCTAGATTGCACACATTTTGTTTGGAGGAATTGTCCAATGGAATTGAGGGGTCAATATAAAAGGGGTGACCATCAATACCCCACGATTATGATGAAGGCAGTGGCGTCTCAAGATTTGTGGATATGGCACGCGTTCTTTGGACCGCCGGGTTCAAACAACGATGTGAATGTTGTGATGCAATCTCCGCTATTCCTCACCGAGCGTAATGGTACGGCACCTAAGTGCCCATTTGTTGTGAACGGCCATACGTACAAGCGTGGCTACTATCTTTGTGATGGCATATATCCGGCATGGTCTACTTTTGTTAAAGCTTTCAAATATCCAACCGACCCGAAGGAAAAAAAGTTCAAGAAAGTACAAGAGTCGGCTCGAAAGGATGTTGAACGGGCATTTGGTGTTCTCAAGGATAAATGGGGTATACTGAATCGACCCTTACGGCCACACACGATAGAAAGAATTAGAAAAATAGTTTATACGTGTGTCATATTGCATAACATGATTATACATGACGCCGGTAACGCAATCTCGCCGGTTCATATTCGGGATCCTTCGATTGAACCGGTGTTTGACGAAGCAGCCTTAGCCGAGATACGAGATGAGGATACACATTTTCATGTCAGATTTGATCTTATGGAGCATATTCACGCTCAACAATTACCATACCTCGAGGTGGACGATGAAGATTAGTTTTTTAGTATTATGTAATGGTATTTTATGTTTTTTAATAATATTATGTAATATTTATTTTAATTTTAATGAATTTTAGTTTTTAATAAATTTTAATAGAATTTAAAAAAGAAAAAGAAAAAAAAAAAAGTGAGTGAAGGGTGAGTGATGTGATGCCAACAAAAAGTGAGTGAGTGAAGGGAAAAGTGAAGGATGATGTGACATAAGGGGATTGGTTGTTTGTAAGTGAAGGGTGATGGAGTGAATGATGCATTGACAAACCCCTTATGAATAATGTATAATAAAACAAATATGAACACAAATCAAGGGGAACAAAAATATGAAAGTGGAGAAGGTAAAATATCAAAAAGTTTGTGGTTAATCATGACTAATAACATATAGCCAACAAATTTTCGCCACAATAGGCTCTCTCTCTTTTTCTGAAGTTGAAATTTACAAGCCAAAAAACAAGCATTGTTCTTGTAACCCATACCACAATTAAAACTATTCAGATGTTAGCTTGCTTAGAGGAATGCATCTTAATAATTTTGTGCACACATACCCTATATATGTGCTAAAAAGCTCATATATTCATAATTCCAAAGGCCAATCTCTCCTATGTACAGAAACACTACAAAAGCTAATTTTCTTAAAATAATGTTGCAGCGTATTCATTTGGTAGCTATACAATTAAATCATATATATGCTTGTATAACAATTAAAAAAATAATTTGACTGACTTCACCCCATCAGCAAGGTACAACACAAACAATACATAAATCCTCGATTAAAATTGTCCATTCAAGCTTATCAAAAAGCCAAAGTCAAAGCATGATACAAATCTACGATGAAGCATTAATGATATTGAATAATTTTTTTTTTTTTTTTGAAAGGCAACATAACATTGAACCTCGAAAGAGACTAAAATACAGTACAAGGCGCCCCACTTAATAATCAAGATAATTAAAAGAGTGTGAGGCCCAAAAGAGAATTGACAATACAAACCAAAAACAAAAACAAAGACAACTCCTACCATAGCGATACAAAGTAGCTAGCTCGAATAAAACATAAACTAAATTACTGACTCACAATATATAGACCAACCCATTGCCTCTTGAAAGTAACTCTAAATAATGTTGTCCACAGTTGGAGCGTGAAGACTAGAATCCTATCTTTGACAGCAAAAAAGCCACCATATGCAGCCACCAACACATGTTCCCATTTACCCACAAAAAACCATGTTCCCATTTTCCAAAAAAACCACCTGTTCCCATTTTTCCTATTAGATTACTATATCAACCTTCCAAGAACTGATCCCAGAAGCGCATATATGACAGCAAAACAATGACAGTATGTAGTATCCCACAACACAAATGAAAACCATGAAATCAGCCCCACTAACACAGAACCAATCAAGAGCACCGGACAGACATAAAAACATCCGAAAAAGGTCGGACGAACCCACTAACCAATGTAGATACCTCAAGACCCACAGCGACCCAAGACCACCCATTACATTTTAACTTGAACAGAAGTCACTATATCACTGTCGCAAACCGAAACATATTGCCATGAAATTACCTGGGCTGCACAATGTATACTGAGCCCACTGTTGATGTCTAAATACTATGCCGAACTCAAAGAACGTATCAATCAGACTCGAGGAACTGCGACTGCTCAAAAGACAACAAATTATTAATGCAGATGAATATTTCGAGGATCACGAAGCCATTGTTGCCAATTTATTGCTTTATATTTCTTTGATCGTCTAACTATCCATTCGAAGCTTTTGATTTGAATATCTTGTACGATCTTATTAACACTTGAGACTTTATTGCCGAACACACGAGCATTTCTCTCTTTCCAAATGAAGTAACTGGAAGTCCAAATTACCGCTTGCCAAATAGACGATAGAAAGGTAGGAACATTAACATATCCACTATGAGATAAAATATCATCAATAGTAAAAATGTTAGCATTCCCCGCCTTCCACCAATTGAATACTTTGGACCACACGCTCATTGCTAAATCACAAGTGACTAAGCAATGAGCACATGACTCCACACTATCGTTGCAAGATGCACAAAGAATCGAATCCAAGTCAATGCCTCTTCTATCAAGTTCCACACGTACCGGAAGTCTCCCTTTGCGAGCTCTCCACACGAAAACATTGACCTTTTTAGGCACTAAATTGTTCCAAAGTGTCTCGTGACCGCCCCTATCCACTTGAAGAGTTTTCTCCTCAATCAAACTCGTAAGCGTTTTGACTTTGAACTCGCCATCATCATCGAGTGCCCACCTCCATCTATCCCTACAAGTGTTAGAAACAACAACATTCCGCAAAACATCGATTAAATTGTCATATTCCCTACAAACCCTACCCCTAATAATCCTATTCCACTCCCACGCCCAAGTCCACCCATTATTGTCCCAATAACCCTTGTCCATTACACTACCCTCTTTTCTACTATCCATATGATACAATCTTGGAAATCTATCTCGAAGTCTTCTATGGTCCACCCATCTATCCTCCCAAAACCTTATGTCCCTCCCATTACCTAGCACCCCCAAACACGAAGATGTGAAATCTACCTCAATCCGGTCAATCTCTACACCAATGTTCATAATATCGGTCCAAACTCCCCTTCCCCCCCTCGTCACCTCCCCATGGCCCACGTGAAGATCACCTAGACCTCCACAAACCCCATGAATACTTTTAATAACCCTAGCCCATAGCCCCCCACCCTCCGTCTTAAATCTCCACCACCATTTACCCAACAACGCCAAATTTTTTGCCCTAAGAGAACCCACATTTAATCCCCCGTCCCCAAAAGGAGCAAGAATCGAATCCCATTTGACCCATGAAATTTTATTACCCTCCCCATTCCCACCCCAAAAAAAGTTTTTTCTAATACACTCAAGTGATTTTATAACACTCGTAGGCACGCGGAACATAGAGAAATAGTACAATGGCAAGCTACCGAGGACTGATTTTACCAGTGTTAGACGACCCCCGAACGACATCGTTTTCGCTTTCCAATCGGCTAACCGATTTTTGAATTTGTCCACGACGGGTTTCCAGGCATTCACCCGACTCATGTTTTCACCAATTGGTAAGCCCAAATACGTAAAAGGAAATTCTCCGGTATCACAACCCATCCAATTAGCCATAATTCTCAATTCCTCATCACTAACGCCCAAACCGTATATTTTACTTTTATTATAGTTCACCCGTAATCCCGATACTTCTTCGAAACATCTAAGTATACACATAAGAGATCTAGCATTCTCTTTATTCCATTCTCCGAAAAAAATGGTATCATCCGCGTATTGTAAATGAGAAACCGTGACTTGATCCGAGCCGACCTTAACTCCTCTAAAAATGTCTTTTTCCACTGACCTAACACAAATGTAACTTAGTAGGGCCTAATCATATTTATAGATCAACAAATCCATGACATTTGACCAACAACTTGACTAAAGTATACCAAATATAAAGTATCCCCATACATATTATATTATTTGCTGCATCACCAACGACCTAAGTAGAAATTGAGGTAAGTTATAGACAACCTAACACAGTTCGAAGGTTCAATTTTAGATACAATGTCAAGCAATTTAATAGGACAGAAACATATAGAAAGATCCACGCATGTAATTGACGGCAATCACAAGTTTATTTAAATGTATTTGTACTATTTTCAACTATTAAAAGCCAACAACATAAAATAATCACCATGCAATACATCAGCATTTCTCTATTTGGCTACAATCAATGAAGTTTATGTCAACAAAATTTTATTATTTGACTCTTTTATTACCAAATGCATGAAATATAATTGCTAAAAGTCTAAAACTACTTGTAAAAGTGTGTACGAATAATTGTACGTGACCTTATAAATTAATTTTCAAATTATATTGTCCTATTTGTTATTCGAACGGAAATACTTTTTACTATTTTTGTGTTTGCAGTAAGCACAAAGAGTTGACATATTTGTTGTAGATAATATATGGACACGAAGTATCGATAATGAGTTTTTGGTAACCTGATAGCAATTTGCAGCATAAATTTTGTCTGTCATTGTCCTTGAATGTATAGGATTAGAGTTTTCGTAAAGTTATACTCCGAAACAACCAAGAATTGCGTCTCTTGTAAGTTCAGATAGATCTACAAGCTATATATACCGGCCGGAGACAGCCTGAGTGATATTACAACTGTCAAGAAATTGCATGTGTTCGAAACTTTTATTTCAAGATTGCCAATGAATTTTGTTGTTGGTAATTCCGTTGGTAATTGATGCCCGCTATAATAGTTTTCATAGATCTGCCGGTTGAAAGTTGGCTCTAAGAAAAAATGAAAATAAAAGTTTCTCAAAGATAGCACGACATCGGTAACTATTGTACTCGGGAAAATTCCAGTGTGCGAGAGAACCAACTTGACATTGTTTGGAAATTAACCACAAATACGAGGGCTTGTCTTGTTCTTGAATCGAGGCACAAATAGTTTAGTTGCACCTTAGTCAACAACCCAGTTGAGATTTTCTTTGATGGAGGACAATGATGTTTAACTAACATACTTTCGATGAGATCCCTTGATTTACGTATAATTGATTTTTAAGTTGATCCATGATGTTAGTAGCAATGTTTTAAAACCGGGTTCGAAATCGACCCGGTCGAGTCATCGGGCACCGGGTTAACCGGTTCGACCGCCTGCTCAACCGCTAGCTCAACCCGGTTTTCAATTTATTATTTTTTTATTTTTTTGACCGGGTCAACCGGTTCGACCGCCGGGTCAACCCGGGTTTTTCTTTTAATTTTTTGAAAAAATGAAACCCGCCCGGGTTTTGAGAACCAGGTTGACCCGGGTCACTCAAAACCCGACGGGTCTAACCGGTTAACCCGGTTTTTGAAACCCGGGTTTTTTTGACCCGTTTTCTTGGCCGGAAACGGTCGAACCGGTTAACCCGGCAAGGTCGACCCGGGTTTCAAAACACATGTCAGTAGTGGCACTAAACGATATACTTTCTTCCTCCTTAATATTTGCTTGTGTTTTAGCCTCAGGTAATGGCTTTTTTTATTATTATTTTTTTATTTTTTTGTATCGAACTGCAAATTATATAAATACGACCTAGCAAGGAGCTAAGGAACAAAGTCTTTTAGGCTACTAGCAGTGGCGACCTATATTGCATCATCTTTCCGGCTGCCACCTCAGTATTCTCTCTCCTCAACCCATATTCACCTCTCTCATCACAGTAGCAACCCATATTGCATCATCTTCCTTTATTTTTTATTTTATTTAAAAAAAACATTTTTTAACACAAACACAAATTTTATTAATAAAACGTAAACATTACATAAACGAAACAATACGGAATTAAAGCATCACAATACTAAATTAAATGTAAATATAACTAAACATCACATAAATTCTTCATCGTTTTCGTCCTCATCGTCCTCATCTTCGTCTTCATTGTCATGAGGGAGACGATGATGTCTACGATTTCTCCAAATGTGCTCGACGAAATCAGATTTTAAGTTTTGATGAGTTGCTGCGTTCTCGAGCGCCAGAGAAATTGCTAAAGATTCTTCAAATGTATTTAAGGGATCATGTGGTTGGTGGACCTCCTCTTCGAACCATGTAAGACATATCACCCGCTAGTCATATTTTATGATCATATTATGTAATATGATACATGTATATATAATATCTTTGATATTTCTTTTAAAAAACCCTCGAGCCGGAATTTTAAGCATTTTCCACTTCCTCTTCAACACACCAAAAGCCCGTTCCACATCTTTCCTTGCTGCTTCGTACTTCCTCTTGTACAATAGTCTTTTATGATCATCCGTGGGAGGATTTAAAATGGACTTAATAAGAACGGACCATTGTGGATACATCCCGTCAGTAAGATAATATCCCCTTTTGTATTGTACATCGTTTGCTTCGAATTCAAGGTCTGCTGCTCTCCCAAATCTGATATCATTGAAGACAGGTGAACGACGTAAAACGTTTACATCGTTATTTGCACTGGAAACACCAAAGAACGCATGCCAAATCCATAAATCTTGGGAAGCGACCGCCTCCAATAAAATGAATGGATGTGGCCCATGATCACCTCTAGCATATTGACCTCTCAAACCGTTCGGGCAATTCTCCCACTCCAAACTTGTACAATTAATGCTTCCCATCATCCCAGGAAACCCATGCTTATGCTCGTGATGAGCATATATATAGTCTTTCAAGGTCAGAATACGTAGGCTTTCGCATATACTTAGGACCATATAACTCCATGATAACTTTGCAAAACTTACGAAGATATTGACGGGATGTTGTTTCGGCTATTGCCAGATTCTCGTCAAGAGAATCTGGAACGGCCGCGTATCCCAATTGACGAATGGCCGCAGTACCCTTCACCAATAGGCTAATACCAGGTACGCCCCTACAATCATTAGTTTGTTCAAAATAAGTAGAATGATCGGTTAGCTCTCGAACAATTCGTGTGAACAGTTCTCGGCTTATTCGGAAACGTCGACGGAATGTTATTTCATCGTGCAGCGGGTTTTCGCCGAAGTATGCATTCACTAACCGATTGTGTGCAGCAACATGATCTCTAGGTATGTACCTTCTTGTAGGTTTTGGCTGATGTGCTTGATACGCATTCCAAGCAAACTCCGCAAACTTCACAAACTCACTAAAAACTTCTTCGTCATCGTTGGAAGACGGAAAACCAAACAAATACTCGTAGGACGACATGGACATGGTGAATGAATATTGATGATAATTTGTTTGAATTGTGTGTTTGAATGTGGGTTTAATGTTGGTATTTATAGGATGAAAAGTGGTAATTTTTTCAGTGTTTTTTTTTTTTTTTTTTTTTTTTTTTTTTTTTTTTTTTTAATATACAAACGGTTACATTTTAAATACAAGTGGGAAAGTGTTTGTAAAAATCGATCGAGTAAACGAACGATTTGCACTTTGCAATGCCCGGCGATCGATATTGAGGTTTGTCCCACAATGGGACGATCGATTTCCAAGATCGATCGATCGATCCTCTCGACCGATTAATTACGATCCACTGCTAGTAGCCTTATATAATAAAACAAAACCCCAAGTGAGATTTTTGTATTTCAAAAAATATCTTTATTAGATAATATTTTAATTATTATTTTTTAAGTTATAAATTTTATAAATTCGTTTTGATATACTACACAGGTAGAAGATAAATAAAAAAAAATATGAATAAGATGCAACTAACAATACGATTAAAATTTTAAATGATTTTCTTTAATAATAAAAAACTATAATTAAACATCTTAAATCAAATAAAACAAAAATTAAATCTTTTATATAATATAAAATAAAACCTCAAGTGGAAACTTTCGTATTTCAAAATATATATATTGTGATTCTGACCCATTCCCTAGAACACATTTCACTTATCGTGATTCTGACCATACTTTATTTTTTAACGCCCCCCCCCCCCCCCCCCCCACATAAAAAGCAATGTTTTCAAGATCGAGATCCTACCCATGATTGTTTTCGTCTTGGCAAGATCGTGATCGTAAGATCGGATCAGGATCTTAAGATCCTACTCTAATGTTATTTCTTAATACTTTTTGTAATATTATACAAATCTACAAATTATTATACATTATAAACACAAAATATTATGAATGTTTCATAGAAATATTATCCTGAATTATGAAATGTTTAAAAAGATTAACATGTTGTTTTTTGAATTCTACAAAATAAAAACCCATAAATTTATTTTAATCCGAGAAAAATAAGATCGGATTGGATTAGATCTTAAGATCGTATGGTTATGACCGGGATCATATAAGATCTTAAGCTTGCAAAGATCTTATGTAGGATCCGGGTCGTTTTTTCTTTGCAATATCGTAAAATCGTAAGATCCTAAGATCAGAATCGGGATCCTGACAACTATGATAAAAAGTTTCATGTCAAAAGGTGTTTGATAATTCAAATGGTGAATTACACCGTTAGCCCCTAAGATCTGAGTTGACTGTGAATATAGTCATTAGGTTTTCAAGATTACTCATACAGTCCCCCCCCAAAAAAAAGAGTTTAGAGATTCCAATAACCATAGCCCAAAACTAGGAAGAGGCCTACGCTATACATGCCTTATCCACATCGTTCACATATGGAGGAGATGTTGGATATTTAAAGTATATGAACTTAACCATGAATTGATAGATGCGTTTTAGTATAATGTATGGGCATTATATTAAGAATACAACCGTGAGACAGAGATATCAGAGCAAATAATATCTACGATAATGGGCTGATTCCTACCAAGATTTTCGATTTATTCATTTCCCAAGTTATTTATAGAAAATATTAGATTTTTTTTCTCATTTATTAAGCAATTTTTGAAACAATATCTAACAATTGGCATTATAGCAACCTCTAATTAGTCACATTGCGAGAGACAACTCAATAGGCCATACTTCGTGGACAAAGAATCTCTCCTAAGGGTGGGGATGTTTTTAATACATGCATTTCTCACATCATTCACGAATAGAGAAGATGTTGGCTATTTAATGTACATGAACCTAACCTTGAATTGTTAGACGTATGAGCATTATATTAAGAACAAAACTGCGAGACAGAGATGTCAAAGCAGACAATATCTACCATAATGTGTTGGTCTGTACCAAGCTTGTCGATCCATTCTTTATTTCTTAAGTGATTTATAGAATAGATTAGAATCGTTTTTTATTTATTAAGTGAGTTCTGAAACAGAATCTAATACCACAATATTATCCATTTCATTCACTATTCAAAAGCGCTTGTTATGTGGGTTTTGAACCAATATGTCTAAGTCTTAAGTTATGTAGTTTGAGTAAGTGATTTGAAATTCAAGAGATGTAAAAGACAAGATATATGGATTTTGTGAGTTTGTGTTATTACATCGTTGACGCACATTTATTGTGATATCATTTCTTCTCTCTTACGTACACACTCTTATACCTCTAATTTGTTAACCAATTAAATTATGAAACTAACAATTTTATTTATTTTGACAATAGATCCGGTAAAAAGAAAACTTACAGTTGACTCACAAGGAACGAAAAATATAATGGATTCACCTAACTTGATGAAATGCATTTAATATACGTATGTGCATCTAATTTTGAGCTAGAAAATATATTATGGTTCATCTACATCTAATTTAAGCCGATGCATCTCTAAAGTGTGGTTATAGTTGTTTAGCATCCTTTTCATTTTAAGATTTTTTTCTCATTTAATCCTAAGTCTTATTTAATAGATATAATTTTTTTATACTTGTCTTAAAAAAGGTACGAAATAGCAATAGCTTAAAGCCTCAAATGAAACAAACTGGTGTAGTTAGACTTAGTTACCTTACAAAAGTAAACAAAATGCAGTAGGCTCGGCCCACTAACACAAAGATAGCAACAACAGTAGAATGATGTCCTGGTCCATTTTTACTAGCCCATAAATTTTAATAGAAATTTGAACTTGCTGCATTTTTCTTATTTTCCTTTTGCTCAGGGTGTTGATCGATTCTGTTCGGTCAATTTGGTTCGATTAGTTCGGTTAAAATTTTTTGTTTAACCCGAAAATCGAACCGAACCAAAACTCGAATTCGAATTCGAATTCGGTTCTATTTTTGGGTTGACCCCGAATAACCTAAATTTCTCTATTTACTTTTAAAAAATTGATAATTATATAGATATTTAGCAAAAAAAAAAAAATTATTTCAAGCATAAAAAGTGTTATTTTTATTTTAAGATAACATTTTAAAAGTGTATATATATATATATATATATATATATATATATATATATATATATATATATATATATATATGAATTCGGTTTTCGGTTCAGACTCTCAAACTCATATCTAACCCAAGAACCGAATTAGTAGTTCGGTTGTTAGTTTGATTTTCGATTTATTCGGTCTTTTCGGTTTTTTTTTCTCACCCTTACTTTTGCTAGTCACTCACGTCTTAAGCTCGATTTTGTTTATTTCAAGCTGTTTTTCTTAACATAAGATTTAGCCGTTTTTCACTATTTTTTTTTTCCTTCTCCGTGTAGGAATATTTTTAACACTATAATTTTCAACTTTTAATAATTGCTAGCTCTAATCAGATTCATAAAATATATATATATATATATATATATATATATATATATATATATATATATATATATATATATATATATATATATATATATATATATATATATATACATATATTGTTTTAACATAGATTTCATTTCACGCCTCACAGATGGAGGAAATTTGAACACAACAAGTTAAATTGAACATAACAAGTTAAGCCAAAACAAGACATACACCAAAATAGTTGTGACCACCTACAACAACACCATTGAAGGTTGGGGGAAATCACCAGAGTGAGCTTTTGGTAGACACAACATATGAAAGTGTAGCTTGACAAAAATACATAAAGTACATAAAGCTTACAAAGAAGATAAAACTAAGCATTTATAAAGGAGCCAGACTTAAACCATATAAAGCCAAAACCCAAGACAGCATCAAGCCATCGATGGCGGACCGCAACAGATCTGAGCAGAGGAGTCCAGGAGACAGCGGCAGCAGCAGTGAACGGCGAGTGAACGGCGGCAGTGGGCGGTGACAGATCTGTGGTTAAAGATTTTTATTGAAAGAAGGTATATTAGTACAATGTATCAATCTTTAACTGTGACACGGTTAAACCATCCTGATTAATGAGAATAGTCCCTTTAGTTTTATGCAAGTATGGTCGTGATAGACTTGTCAATCACATGTTTATAGATATTTTACCAGTTACATTTTCATCTAAACTCAATTAAATTGACTAAAAACTTACTAAAATTAAATTAACTATCTAATATTAAAATTATAAAATAAAAACATACAATGATTCAACCACTCAACCATTGACCAAATTTGTCCCAAAATCTACATCTGGATAATAAAGTTATATTAATTTATGAGCATACATTTCTTCACTTGCGGAACTTTCAGTATCAAAGTATGATTTATTTTGGGTCAAATAATAAAAAAAAGGTAATATACTTGACACAATTTCATCGAATGAGTAGTGAATTATTATTTTTTTTTTTTTATTTTGAGGGTAATTTTCTTTCAAAATCATCATCTTTAGGGTATTTTGTAAAAATTTTGGACAATTTTACCCCTCATAGCTAATACAAAATTTTTTTCTCGAAGGGTAAAATTGTCCAAAATTTTTGCAAAATACCCTAAAGATGATGAATTTGAAAGAAAATTACCCTCAAAATGAAAAAAAATAGTTCACTACCCATTCGATGAATTTGTGGCAAGTATATTACCTTTTAATATCATTTGCCCTTTATTTTGGCGTAAGTTCTACTTATTTGAATTGTCAATACCAGTGAATATGGTTCATGATTCTTCTTAATGTCTGCATACTTTCGGTACGTTCTTTTTGAGGATTACAGTAAGATTTTTTAGGAATAGGACTTTAATACTTGACAAAGTTAGATTATCTCGTCGATTATTTTATTACTAGACGAATACCTGCGCAAAACGATGGTGTATGATGGCGAATAATTATACTTGCGAACTTGTTGTTCTAATATAACTCTTGATGCAACACTTACAGGTTCAATTTGTAGTTCTTGCGAGAAAATAGTTGATGACGAAAAATGATAAAAATTTAAAGACAATGTTTAATATATTAATTCAGTGGTTGATATTTTTACCATTTTTAATCAAGAGTATATTAGAGGGTGTGACAACCGGCAATTTAGGGAGCTATTTTGAAAACCCGCATTACGTTAAAGTTCGTTTATAATTTTTATTTGGAATTTTTATTCGCAACGAACTTGTAAGACCAATTTTATGGATAATTATATTTTATGTCGTTATGGGATTCGAGAATTATTTTAATAATTCATTATGGAATTTACTTGATGATGTATTTTTAAAATTCTCACTGGCACTACGTTGACTTCGGCACTAGGTTTACCTAACGGGAAATTGTATGATTCGTTTTACGAGTCCGACTACATTTAATTATTTTCGGGATGTTTTCGTGGGATATTGAAAGTTTGAAATGAGTTCGGGTCTCGGGCCGTATGTTTTACATTTACCCATTTGTACCCACTCAAAACTACTAGTAATATTATTATTACTATTATTATTATTATTATTATTATTATTATTATTATTTAAATCTTAAAATATATATATATATATATATATATATATATATATATATATATATATATATATATATATATATATAAAAGAGTGAACCACAAAGGGTCCTTGTTTGGTTCGGTTTTCACACAAACACAACACCCTCACTCACACATCTCTCTCTCCCTCATTTCCTCTTCTTATCAAACCCTAGCCGCCCCAACTAAGAACCGGCCGCCACCACTGCACCGTCGGCCACCACTAAACACCACCACCATTTTCTTAATCCCCATCACCTAATCTCTTAGATCCACCCCTACACGCGCCCTATAACATCATTTTTCATCACGAATCACCACCATCTTTCACCACCAATCGTTTATTTTCGAAGGGTTTCACGGTTTGAAGGTTTTAGATCGAAGGTGAGGCGAGTGTTACTCGTATTTTTGATAAAACGTGACCCTTGGTCATGACATGTTTAGATCTGAATGGGTTTTCATATTAAAAACGGGAAATACTTATGGGTTTATGATGGAAACTCGTTTTCTTCAAATGTTTGGTATCCGGGTTGTTTTCTTGTGGGTTCGGTTCGAACCGTGAGTCCATGACTCACGGCTTGGGTGTTAACCCGAGCCATGGTGCTCGATTTCTTGTTTATTGTGAGCCTTGATTATGGCTCTTGATTCTTGCTCGCGTTGGTTTTACTTGGTTCGACTCATGGGAGTCGCGGCTCGATGCCGTGTAATGGTTATTGTTGCCGAGACCCGTGTGGTCAAGTTGGCATTCGGAGTGCTCCTTGGAGCCGTATATGTGAACTTTGATGCTTGGTTCGAGCCACTTTTGGCTCGTGGTGTGTACCGCGACTCAATCGAGTCGAGTGGACTCGGGTTTGGCTTGGTAAACCAACCCGAATGTGACCTTAGTTATATTTGTTTCTTTATTGTTAACTTTGTTTGGAATTGGTTTGGTTGTTTATTCTTGGCCGAATACTTGTGGGTCGAGACCACGTTTGGTCTCGACAATGGATATTGGTATTGAGAAGTGTTGACGAAATGTGTTATTGGGGACCGATTGTGAGACGGTCACTTAGAATGACGGAGATAGGTTAGTCGGGTGCCGTAGTCGGACCCTATTGTTGTAGCACGTGGATTGGGATTGTTTTGGACGGAGATATATTGATTCTTATGACATTTGCTTATTACTTTGGACTTGGACAATGAGCCGAGAGTCATGACTCGGACATGTGACCATTTCGTATGACTCGATAACTATTTACAATTTAAAACATAAATAATAAAACTCGTAATAATAGTTATTGGTAATATAAACGTTTATATAAATATATAGACGTGAATAACGTATATATAATTGTATAAATGCGTATATTAATAATAATAAAAATCATGAGTCATATTATAAATAATACGACTAAATATATTAGGCTACGAGAGTAGCGTAATATTATTGGAAGTATTATCATAAAAATGTGTTATAAAACGAGAAACTCTCGACAATTACTAAATATTAAATAAAATGTCATTTTATATATATAACGAGTAAACCTATCGAGTTATGCGGAGTCGTGGTCACTCGAGTTCAGGTAAGTTTTGTTTGTGACTTTCGTGTTGTCACGGATATATGACGATTAATATAAGCGTTTTCTATAACTAAATAACTACTTAACCGAAAGGTTGAACCGGGTTATTTGGCTATACGAAATGAGTATATTAATGGGCATCGTATCCTACGACGCCCATAGGTTGTGGTATATGTAAAGGGTAATAAATTGCGAATATATATATATATATATATATATATATATATATATATATATATATATATATATATATATATATATATATATATATATATATATATATATATATATATATCGGGAAATCTGGCCAATTTGACGATGTATATAAGGAGTTTATTAAACTACGATATATACCATATAGTATTTATGTGCTATGTGCTTTAGGATTGGGTGTAATCTTGGAACGGTATGTTACGTAAATAAATATGAGGATTATCAAATCGACGGATTTGGTAAACTTCGGCGATTTATTTAAATGATATATTGGGTTAATATTAGATCTATAGTTTATTTATTATTCTTTTGTGTGACTTTTTGGTTTGTTTGTGTCGACCCACCACCCGTATGGATACCAAACGTAAATACACCAAACTACTACGAAATGAATTTTTGAAAAATAAAACGGAATTACGTCCGGGTTTGGGAATATTTTGAATTTGAGGAGATGAATTTCTGAACGAGTTGATATTGTTAGGTCGTGCCGAGTCCGTAGTTGCCGTCTTGTGGGTTACTATACATCTTACTTCTACCGATTTCTTCTTGCTGTTTTCTGGACTTGAGGTGAGTCATAGCCCCACTTTTAATCTTGAACTATGTTTTCAATACTTGGGATGAGAAACGTGCAAATTATTTTATGTGGACTATTATCGCTACTATATTCTTTCTAAATCTTGTTATGCGTATGGACTAGGATGTATTGTCAACTTTAGTCACATATTTTGTGTGTACTATTCAAGGTTGGCTTATTTGGAATTGTCAGCTTTAGTCACATGGTTTCGTGTGTACTATTCAATGTTGGCTTATTTAGATACTGTAGTGTGCACCTATAGGTTATTAATACTTCGGAGGTTATCCGAGTATTTATTGGTATTGCGGGGGTTACCCGAATATCTATGTTAGAACGGAGGGTATCCGTGTGTTATGTTGGAGCGGAGGGTATCCGCAGGCTTTTAGCGAAGATCCTTAGTCTAGCTAGCAAGCGTTTTGCGTATATGTCCACTATATTGTTAGATGAATTTAAACCTATGATCTCACCAGCGAAAGCTGACTTTTAGCACGTTTTCTCAGGTAATTAAGAGATGATATAGATGCATGGATTGGATGGCTCGGCTAAGGCTCCTGGTTTATGGATCTATTTTTCTAAACTTTGATATTGAATTATGGACCTACTTTTATTTTCTTTTGGGCCTGACTCTGAATGATGTTGGGATAAATGTAAACTTTAAAACCCTGTTTTGGTTATGTTTTTATTTTGTTTACTTTATCTCATTCTATTATGTCTTGTGTTGGATACCAATCCCCGTAGCACCTCGAAAGCTTGTTGAGTCTTCCGCTGTATCAAATTTTGGGGGTGTTACAGAGGGTTTACACATTACTCAAATTTAAAAATTTTTAAGTTTAAGTAAAATTCATGCATACATTATAAGTAGTATAAATAAGCATGCAAATGGCCTAAAAAACTTCAATTGGTTTTAGTTAATTTGGCTAAATTCCAATTTTGTGTTTAGGGGTCCATTAAGATAATACCGTCTAATAGCCCTGAGATACACTGTACTATTAAATTCTGGACTTATAACATGGTAGGAGCATCCACTGAAAATGGTGATTCCATGATCATATTGTATGTTAACATCCTACATATTAGGTTCAGATTTTCAAAAAGACAGCTTGTAATGCAAGAATCATAGCTTATATTCCATTGCTATTTAACCTATCCCACTAATGATAACTTGATAATGTCCACATCCTAAAGACTTTTTGCATGATATGTTCATGGCCTCTGAAGTCGATGAAAGATGGACATATGTATCTTATGCTCATTTGAAAGCATTTGAAAGCCGTATAGTGATAGACATGCGTTTTAATATAAGGACTTGGTAGTTGCAATCAGTGGCAGATCTAGATATTTTAAACATGTGTGGTACAATCAACATTTTTTTTTCTTTACATATCAAGTTCTAACTAATACGAAGTATAAATAAAAAGTGTGTATTACAAAAATTATATACAAGTTAATAGACTTACTTCAATCACCCTATAACAAATTATATATATTGTTCAATTTGACAAACTCTTTAATTCAAAACCTAATAAAAACACAAAAAAGTTAAAATAATGTATTTACCAAACAAGCTCAACAATATTCGTCCACTAAATACCTTTAATTCATAGTCTCAATGAGCAATTTGGCTAACTGTGTTGCGGCGAAGCCCTTGAAATGCCATCTATAAATATATGATAATTACGAGCAAATCTATGTCAAATTCTGAACACAAACAAGAAAATAGGTAAAAAATAATTGTAACAAATAAAATTATACAATTTTAAAAACTAAACAAATAGATTAAGTTTAATAGCTTAAATTCCACTCATTTTCACTGTTATACTTGAAAATGTTAATTAAATCTAAGAATTCTTAAAAACTGTTAGAGTGTGCTCGATATAATCTTAAAGCATTACGCTGTGAAGCTTAAGATTATAACAAACATCTCACCACTTCGTAAAAATTTGTAGATTAAATTAATATTTTCAAGTACAATAATGAAAATTCACCAAAGGCTAGCACAGCCACAGATAGCGAATACCACCAAAGAATTCAAACCTAGCTAGTATGAATCAATGGGAGGAAACCTAAGAGGTTATAAGTAGGGTTTAATGGAACTCTTAATCATAACTCTATGGTTGTGTTTGATAAAAGTAAAAGTGAGCAGTGAGCAATAGTTGTGAGCAGTGAGCAATAGCTGTGAGCAGTAGCCACAGCTCACCGCTCACACCTTCTTAAAGAAGTATTGAAAAAATGAGTTTTCCTAAAAAATAGCAAAACTCGCCGCTCCTTTGCCAAACGAACAATAAAAATCAAAAAGCTCATTGCTCATCGCCCCAAAAAACTCCAAAAAGCTCCACGTCAAACATAGCCTATATAATGAACGTATTGGGGTTATGGTTCCTAATATACCAAAATCGTATTTGTGGATCTCTATACTCATCAGAGATTTTGTGTTGAGGAAAAGCATAACCAGTTGTCTTTAATTCATTCATTCAGATATTGTTCAATCTAATGGAGTCAGGTACTGAGGTACATATATTCTATTTTATATATTTTTAATAATTCGGTGTGTTAATCATAAAGATCCAACAGATTATGCTCTATTTTGTTATGAGTTTCACTTTACAATTTAAAGGTGAATGATTGATATAAATTAGCAGTGTTTGGAGTTAGTTGCGTTGACTAAGGTTTAAGGTTTAGAGAGGTATAACATGTTATAGGGTCGCCACTTCATAACATATTCAACTATGGAATATGGAAATTAAGCATCTATAATAAAGGTTTTATAGTTTGAATGAAACTAAAATTGGAAAAGGCAGACACGCTTCCACAATAAATAAGTGGAATCAGATTTGATAGTCCAAACCAGTACAATATAGCTATAAAAAAATATTAGATGCCATTTCATCTTTAAAGGAAAGATGTTGTTCTGCAAATATGCTAGTGATGTTAGATCATATGTGTGTGTACTTTCTCAGTGCTTACAATTATGTTTACCAGTGGTGTCCAGGCATTTCTTTAATTCATGCGAGAGCTGATTCCTTCCAAAGAATTATGTGTCCTTTGTTGATAAGGAGACTAGTACTCTATTTAATGTATGTACCTAAGAGGCTCGATCATAGTCAATTTAATTTGTGTTGATCATGAATGCATATCACATTCGCATCTAAACCCTTTTGGAGTTGCTCGTATGAGGAGGTATACTTGTTGGAACTATGTTATCTCACATTAAAGAATGCTATTTCTACGAGTCACATCTATTCACACTCGAGTGGTCAAGTTTCTGTTTAGCCTTAATGCCATTATTCCTTGGGGGGTTCACACAAAATTCTCCTAAGAACTTTTTCCTACTTCAAGAATATTTTGCCTGTGAACTTGTAGCCTATGGACTTAGTCGAGTAGTCAGCAAAAGATGGGTACTTCTGCAGGAAAACTTGGAATGTTCATGTTGTATGCTAAATGGGAAGTCATTTCATATATTCATCTTGTAGATTCACAAACAATTGTAAACATGGACTTTAAATTATTGATCAGTAATGGTTACCTGGTATTAGAGGTGGTAAAAAAAACGAAACCAGAACTAAAAAAAAAAAAAAAAAAAAAAAAAAAAAAAAAAAAAAAAAAAATCCGAAACCAAAATGATCAACACCGGTTTTTGGCCTGCACGTTTTTTGAAACCGGACCAGTTTTTTGACCTTTTTTAAACGGCTAGAATGTCGATCTAGCCCCATTTAACCCTTCTAACATCCCTATAAATACCAAGGTTGAGTTTGGTTTAGTCACAACATTCAAATACTCTCAAAACACTAAAAAACCACTCACAAAGGCTCACAAAAACGCTCACGATGTCCAAAAACCTATCTTCTCATACTTCAAGTACTTTATGTGTGATGTTTATGAGTTTATTGAATACAAGTTGAACTGTTGAAGTTTACTGAGTTTATTGTGTTGAAAACATGAACGAAAAAAAAAAAAAAAAAAAAAAAAACCCGAAATCGACCTGAAAATAGCCCACTGTCTCTAAAATGCACCGGTTTGAACTGGTTTTTCCCCCAAACTGGTTTGGAACCGGCCAGAAACCGGTTCTATAGGTTCCGGATTTTTTACCCTAAAAATCTATAAAAACCGGTTCGGTTTAAATCGGAACCGTTTTTTTTTTTTTTTTTTTTTTTTTTTTACCAAAATTTGGAACCGGTTTTGGTCAAATTCGGTCAATGTCCACCTCTACCTGGTACTAGTGATGATGCTTCCAGTGGTCCCTCATTCTCAGTACTTTTATCGTTTTCTTGAAACGAATGTAAAGATGCAAAGAGCTAAAACTAGAGCGAGCATCCCCTAGTTGTCACTAGCAATGTTTTGAAAACCGGGTTCAAAATCGACCCGGTCGAGTCACCGAGCACCGGGTCAACCGGTTCGACCGGTTGGACTGCCGGGTCAACCCGGTTTTCGATTTATTATTTTTTTGACCGGGTCAACCGGTTCGACCGCCGGGTCAACCACCGGGTCAACCCGGGTTTTTATTTAAATATTTTGAAAAAATGAAACTCGGCCGGGTTTCGAGAACCGGGTTGACCCGGGTCACTCAAAACCCGGCGGGTCAAACCGGTTAACCCGGTTTTAGAAACCTGGGTTGTTTTGACCCGTTTTTTGGGCCGGAACCGGTCGAACCGGTTAACCCGGCCGGGTCGACCCAGGTTTCAAAACCTTGGTCACTAGTTCACATATTTTTTAAAAGGGTTTTGCTAAAAGTTCTTAGGATACCAATGAAAGGGTTTTGATAACTTGTGCCATATGAGTACTTATATATATATATATATATATATATATATATATATATATATATATATATATATATATATATATATATATATATATATATATATGTTGTTAATTTATATCAAACTTATGATTAATTACGATAATTTTAAAGATCAATAAATGTTAATCAAATGCAATTTTTGATTTAAAAATAAATTTTGTCTTTACTAATTGCGCTCAATCGTGTACCCAGTGAGCACACATTAGGATACCAAGAAAAGTCATATTTGCACATTTTCTACGGGCTTTTAGAAAGTGTAAAATCTTTTGAGTTTATTGACATTTATATACAAATATCTAAAAAATACTACATTTATAAACGTAAACATTTTAATTCTATATAGCACTTGTATTTGTATAAAAAGAGTTCACACTCATAAACTTAAAGAGCGTTGCATATTGTTCATATTTAAAAATGTTTGTCACGCCTAATTTTCCCGTGCAAGAGGAAGTGTAGAGATCAAATTAGAGTTACAAATTGATGTGTGCAATTATAACTTTGGATAAATTTTAAATTTCTCCACGCTTAAGTTGTGTGTAAACGAGCCTGCTTGTTTATAATTATGTTTGTCAAAGCTCGAGCTTAGGCTTGACCTCGTTTCGAGCCATGAATTGTTAGCTCTATCTTGGCTCGTGTCAAATTTCACTAGCTAGGGCTCGACTTAGTTTTATGATGAGTCAAACATATTAGAGATCGAACTAAACCATGGCTTGTTAAGCACATTAGGCTCGAGCTCATATATTTCGGTTCGTTTGATCACAAGAAGAGGGAGATGGATAAGTTTCAATTTAGCGACCTGACTTCAACTATGGAATATGGGAATTAAGCATCAATTATAAAGGTCATATTTTTTTTAATGAAACTAAAAATGGAAAAGGCAGACACGCTTCCACAATCAGATTTCATTTGATAGAATAAACAAGTACGATGTAGCTTTAAATAAAAGATTAGATGCCATTTCCTGTTCTAAAAAAAGATGCAATTCTGCATATATGAGAGTGATGTTCTATCGTATGTGTGTGCTTCGTCAGTGGTCACAATCTTGTTGTCTAATGGTGTCCAGCCATTACAAAAGAGAGTTGATTCCTCTAGGTTGAATTATGTGTCCTTGTTGATAAGGAGACTAGCACTGTATATATACGTGCCTAAGAGACTGAAATATATTCGCTCGATCATAGTCAACTTAACTTTTAATAATCAAGAGAGCATGTTCGAATCTTAAGCCTTTGGAGGTTGCTCATATGCACATCAAGATAGGTATTTTTATCCGTGTCACATCTACTCACACCCAAGTGATTTTGGATATATTGTAGTAAGAGCATCTCCAATATTAACACTAAAAGTTTACACTATAATAGTAGTGCAAAAAGGTACCGTATCAAATTGGAATATGATTGCACCAAGTAAAATGTGTTTTAAGTTCAAAAAATAAAAATAAAATGTGTTTTAATGTATACACTATGGGCATGTTTAGTGCAATGAGCAGGGCTTGAGCTTATATTATAAGTCGAAAATTGAAGTTTATCTATAATACTAAAAGATTCAAGCCCCATAGAAAACGTCGAATTATGGTACAAAGCTTGGGAGAAATCAAAAGGTGTGAGTGAGGGTAGTTTATATAATCGGATTGTTGAAGGCAAGTTTTATATTGGATTTCAATAGGTGTAGAATATTCTAGTTAGGATGAGATACCTGGTTAGCAAGCCAATCTTGTCTTGTAATTATTGACACTCCTCTCTGTAACTTCATGTGTATCCCTTCAACTCCTCGCGAAAACAGTTTACTAATATGTCCATACACGGAACTTGAATCAGCAATACTAGCTTTACATGGCTTAGTGGTTTCAGTGTTATGAAATCACGAGGTCGCGTGTATGTTCCAGGCTGGTGAGCGTTTGTGTATGCGAAAGTTTTTCTATTCAATTCCCAAGTTGAAATCAGTTATGTCACAATACCATGATACATAGATAGATAAACCATGTTACTAAAAGTCAACTAGAGGTTGCCGCTAACTCCACCAGCCAGGTTACATATCTATGCCACTATGCGTGCCCTTTTTACCATAGAATAAACAATAATCATATTATTATTCAATATATAGTGCATCTTTCTATGGTTTATATATATGAAAGTTTTTTTCTAAGAAAAATTGTCCACATCTATGTTGCTGCATTGTTGCATATAGTTATGATTTCATATCTTTTTCGGTTAAGGTGATCTAACAACCTAAATACACATTAAAATGGAAAAGCAAAAGATTCATATAAGTTAGTCAAGAAAGATATATAGTATTATATGCTTATGCTATGACCATACGCGTGTCTTGAGATGATCCGAGATAAAAGGAAGTGATACTATAGAAAAGAAAAAGATATATAGTATATGCTTATGCTATGACCATACGCGTGTCTTGAGATGATCCAAGATAAAAGGATGTGAGTACCACTTCAAAGTTCAAACCCTATAAAGCATAGCATCAAATAAATAAAACATGATATAGTGTTATCACTTTATTCAATTTGTTTTTTCTCATGATTTACAAAATGGGGTCACAAATTACCGGCCAGCCATTTACTTCACTTCACTTAATAATTAGTACTAGGATTTTAAATTTTGTTTATGGAATTAGTCGGTTAAGTTGGTCTATTTTCTTGTAGTGGTATTACAAAAAGTTAAAATTGCAGTTAAAAACAATTTGACTTCTCATGGTCTTTATTATAAGATGATTAGAGTGAAGATAAGGTTTAGTGTGTTCAATGTAAGTGGACACATCTAGGAAAAGAAAAGAAATGAAAGATAGTGAGGTGTAAACCTATGAAGAAATAAACATGAACAAGTGAAGGGTGATAGATGGTGATACCTACCAAAAAGAATGCACACCACAGATGGCGCTGGGATGGATCAACAGGAATTATGAATTGACGGCTATATATACATAGCACCAAAATGTTGGGAAAATTCGAATCCAAAGTTGAACTAGACAAGTAGTAAATACGACGAATACATAGAAATCATAAAGAAAATAAACAACTGTATTGATCAGATCCATTGAATTTATAAATCATTAAACATAAATAGAAAATCTAACTCTAAGTGCTAGTCGAACCTAAAGTAATGGGCCAGGCAAAGCCTTTATTAGCTAACATCCCCTCAAACTCACAATGTTGCAACATAGATATTGAGAGTTTGTCAAACAAAGATTAAACTAAAACCCAAAAACAAATGTAAAATGGAGTGTCACAAAGTGTGAATTCAGTGCTATACGAAGTCTCAATCTGACGCAATCCAAAATGTAACAAGACGAACTCAAACATGTTTGAAATAAGCATAACAAAGTCGATGCAAAACCAAAAATCCAAACTTAGAACATAACAACACATATACGGAGATAAATGAGAGTAGAACAAATAGAACCCGATATCAATGTCCGATTGTGTTAAAAGACGTGGACCTTGATTTTGGCCCAAAACCATTTCGCGTGTTCAATGTTTGGTTTGAAGAACCAGATTTCTATCATGTGGTTGAGGAGGCGTGGAAGAAAGAGGTTAGGAGTTTTCGACTGGATTGTGTTTTCCGGGACAAATTAAAAAATGTCAAAGCAAGCCTTAGAGTGTGGAGTAAGGAAAGGTTTGGTGGGAATAAAGTGAAAATTGAAATGTTAAGGAGTGAAGCAATGAGATGGGAGTTAGAAGCGGAAAAGAGAGCTCTTAGCGATAGTGAGAGGGGCGTATGGTTCGAGGTGAGGAAGAGTTGGGAGGATAAAGAGAAGGAATATTGCAATATGCTTCGACAAAAAACTAGAATACGGTGGGACGCGGAAGGTGATGAAAACTCAAAGTTTTTCCATGCTTTTGTGAAAAGAAGGAATAATAAATGTAATTTAAGAGGGCTTATGGTTGACGGGATGTGGTGTGAAGATCCTAAAATAATCAAAGCGGAGATGGCTAGACATTATAAAAAGTTATTTTCCGAAGGGGTGTTGAATCGCCCGGTTTTTTGTAACAATAGAATTGAGAAAATTTCAAGGGAAGATGCTAGGTGGTTAGAGAGATCTTTTGACGAAAAGGAGATATGGGATGCTATTAAAGGGTGTGGTGGGGATAAAGCCCCGGGGCCTGACGGTTTTAATTTCAAGTTCATTCGAAAAGTATGGGAGATTATTAAACCGGAGGTACTAGGAGCGATCGAGTGGTTTTGGAATAAAATGGAAATATCGAAGGGATGTAATGCCTCTTTTGTGACCATTATTCCTAAGGTAGCGGACCCAATCGGTCTTGGAGACTTTCGACCCATCAGTCTTATTGGATGCTACTATAAAATTATCGCAAAAATGTTAGCAGAAAGGGTTAAACGGGTGGTAAGAATTGTGGTTGGGGAAGCTCAAAACGCGTTTATTAAAGGGAGATTTATTCTTGATGGGGTTTTAATCGCGAATGAAACTATGGATTACTTGAAGAAAATGAAATCTAAGAGCTTAATTTTTAAAGTTGATTTTGAGAAGGCATATGATAGCATCAATTGGAGATTTCTAATCGACATCATGAAGAAAATGGGATTCGGGGATAAATGGTGTAAATGGGTTGATTCGTGTCTTAGATCTTCTTCTATGTCCATTCTTGTTAACGGTTCGCCATCAGAAGAATTTGGATTAGAGAGGGGTGTTAGACAAGGTGACCCGTTATCGCCTTTTTTATTTATTTTGGCGGTGGAGGGGCTAAATGTGATTGTGAATGAAGCAGTGGAAAAAGGCATATTTAGAGGGGTGGCGGTTGGTGGGGATAATGTTACAGTTTCTCACCTTCAATATGCGGACGATACCATTTTTTTTTTTGGAGAATGGAATAAAGAGAACGCTAAATCTCTTATGTGTATCCTTAAATGTTTTGAAGAAGTTTCTAGGTTAAAGGTTAATTATAATAAAAGTAAGCTTTATGGCATAGGAGTTAGCGAGGATGAAATGTCGAATATGGCGAGATGGATGGGGTGTGATATTGGGGAATTTCCGTTTACGTATTTGGGGTTACCAATTGGGGAGAACATGAGGAGGGTTAATGCTTGGAATCCGGTGGTGGAAAAATTTAAAAAGAGGTTATCAGACTGGAAAGCCAAAACAATGTCGTTCGGGGGTCGTTTAACATTGGTTAAATCAGTTCTTGGTTGCTTGCCTTTGTATTATTTTTCGATGTTTCGCGTGCCTTTGAGTGTCATCAAAACTCTTGAGAGCATTAGGAAAAATTTCTTTTGGGGAGGGTCGGGTGAGGGCAAAAAGCTCTCGTGGGTCAAATGGGGTGCGGTCATGTCTTCATTTGGGTTGGGGGGGGGGGGGGGGGCTTAATGTTGGGTCTTTACGGGCAAAAAACCTGGCTTTGTTGGGTAAATGGTGGTGGAGATTTAGGAAGGAGGGTGGTAGCTTATGGGTTAGGGTGATCAAAAGTATTTATGGGGATAGTGGGGGTTTGGGGGATGTTAGGGCTTTGGGGGGGGGGGGGGGGGTTGAAGGGGGGTCGGGTGTGGGGCGACATTATGAAGATTGGTGAGGATATTGATGGTTTGGGGATAGAGTTCACTTCTTCGTGCGTGGGGGTGTTGGGGGATGGGAGGGATATTAGGTTTTGGGTAGATAGGTGGGTGGACAAGCAAAGACTTTGTGATAGATTTCCTAGGCTATATCATTTAGATAGGAGAAAGGAGGTTAGTGTATGGGTAGATAATAGGTGGGTTTGGGAATGGGATTGGGTAAGAAGTATTAGAGGTAGAGTTAGTAAGGAGTTGGAGGATCTTATAGGCGTTTTGCAACATGTTGTGGTTTCTAATAATTGTAGGGATCGTTGGAGATGGTCGCTTGATGAAGACGGCGTGTTTACGGTCAAAGAGCTATCGAGAATGATCGAGGAAAAGGTTATAGTTTTGGACAACGGAGCACAAGAAACGCTTTGGAACAAGTTGGTGCCTAAGAAAGTAAACATTTTCGTGTGGAGGGCGCTAAGAGGAAGACTTCCGGTTCGTGTGGAGCTCGATAAAAGAGGAATTGACTTGGATTCAGTTCTATGTCCAAGTTGTAATAATGTGGTAGAGACGTGTGCTCATAGTTTGATCACGTGTGATTTAGCTATGAGTGTGTGGGATAAGATCTTTAATTGGTGGAAGGTGGGGAGTGTTAATGCTTTCTCTATTGATGAATTCTTTTCATCAAACGGAAACGTTAATGTCCCCATATTCTTTGCTCGCGTTTGGCAAGCGGTTATATGGACTACCGGGTATATCATTTGGAAAGAAAGAAATGCACGCGTGTTCGGTAACAAGATTTCAAGTACTAACAAAATTTTTTAAGATATTCAACTAAAAAGCTACGAGTGGATTGTTCGAAGATCAACTAAATTTAGAGAGATAGATTGGCAACAATGGTTGAGGGACCCTTTAAATAGTCGACTACATCAGTAAGTTTTTATGGAGTTATTTGTTTCGTGACCGAGGACAAGTGTATGTGATGTTTCGTGACCTGGGACAAGGTTTTATGGCAGATCTATTTACTTCGTGACCTGGTTTTATGGGAGATTTATATGTCTGTATTATCTACAAGTGGTCAGTTCGTCTGCAGTATTAGTTGCTCCAACAGTACATTTTGGATTAGTAAAGGTTTCATATGCTGTTAGTGCTCCTTGTAGCCATGGTTCTATTTGTGAACTTTAGTTCCAACATGGGCCTGGCTAAGCAATGGACAATATAGCCTTATGGAAGTGTGGTTTCAAGTGGTATTTTTCGTCATCATGCTCAGATGGGTCAGTAGTTTTTTTTAATATGTTTGAGATTGATGTGTTTTAGTATCTACTGGACATTGTTGGCCTTTATTCTCATATGGGAATTCTATAAATCCCATGTGGGCATTGGTTACAATTGTCGGGTTTAATTGGTCGTTATACTCTTCTTTGTTTTAGTTGTCAAGTATTCAGTTTGAGGTTAGTGTTTAGTAGTATCTCTATTGTTTCTTGAGCTTTCGTTTTTGGGTCCCTTCTTCTCTTAATTAGCTTGTTAAGTGAGGTGGGATGCCTTGTATTGTATCTTTCTTTTGTGCTTCTATATATTGTTGCCTTTCTAAAAAAATAAAAAAAAATAAAAAAATAGAACCCGATGCAGAGCAGGTTCATGCAGAAAGCAGCACAGACAGAACCATATGTTGAGCCAAATATATTCAGAGTAAAACTGAAACATATAACTACTCATGAGTTAATCGGATTAGTTAAGATTGTAGCATTATCATCACCTATGCAAAACCAAGCAGAATCATAGCAGAACCAAGTGCATTACCGAACAGATACAACGCAAAAGTAGAACATAATCAGATGCATAACCAAGATATCATAGGCAAAACCATATTGAGTACCAATATCAATACCAATACCAGTACCAATCAAATCAAATAGTGTTCTAAACCTAACCAATAATAAACATGATCGATCCGAACTCGAACCTAGTATATCAATTCAAAACCAAACCTTAATAACTCAAACATAACACAATTTAAACAAATAAATCTGAGGAATTATCTTTTACCGAAACCAAGCCGATCCAACAAAAACACTTGCACAATGTTAAATAAATAACCAATTTGTGATAACCTGATGCAAATATCGATACTAATACTAATATCAGATTTGAGTTCTTACGGACCTTTAATCTAAAACCCCAATAATTAACTGCTTACAAACAAGACCTAAAAGAATTAAACACAACTTGACAAGCAGTCAAATCTTAACAAAGAAATAATGAAACAAAATCTTGCAAACTAGTAAATAATTCAAAATATCAAACCGAGATATCAAAATGAAATCAGTTCCAGAATCTCATGCTAAATTGCTAATTAATTCCATCAGATCCAACTAACATAATGCACCAAACAAAATTAAGCAACCATGTTTTCTTTTATTCAAAAGAAGATAAAAAAGGCTACAAGAGAGCACGATGCAGCTCTCTACCACACGCTATTGGGCGTTTTTTGGCACCAACCGCCGCCGCTGTTCTGTACTGCTACCAACGTCGTTGTGGCGCTGTTCGTCGCTTCGCTGGTGCATTAGCGAGTGTTATTTTAGTTCTTGTGATGCTATTGGGTGGATGTTGAGGTGACACACCAATAATGATTATTGGTGCAACAGTTCACATAACACTCTAAGACTAAGCGATCTGGTCAATCAATCGACGACACGACATTGCGAACATTAATTTTCTCTTTTCCTTAGTCGGCAGCAAGACATACTGATAGTCAAACCAAATATAAGGAATTTATAGCTCAGATATCATGTATAATCAGAAGAAAATTACATAACATTAGATAATAAATAGAAAACCTAACTCTAAGTATTAGACAAGCCTAAACTAATGAGTTAGGCCTCTATTAGCTATGTTGTATATTATTCTTATTATTAACTTAATGTGTAGGATAGGAAAAGGAATGTTAATTGGTTAATTTGCTTACAAGGCAAGCAATCGGATTTACTAGTTTCCTTAGGTTCCAGCCGACTCCAACTCCTACTTGGATCGGTTCTCCCCCTCATTCTCTATAAATAGTGGTGAGGGGGGAAAGCTCAAATTGTACTGTTCATTCTTTTCCTTTGATCAACAAACGAAATGTTTGGTTCAAGTCGTGTGGGTTACTTCTTTTAGTCGTGTTGTGTGTCGTTTTCTTTACAAGATTTGAATTCCACATAGTTCGCTTCCGGGTTTGTTGATCGCACGTTTTCAACAAGCTAACAGTATAACCGTAATTGGCATTTGTGCTATGTCCACACCGAACTAAAAAAGCCATACTTCTCATGAGTCAGAGGTACAAATTTACAATTACACACGGGAGTCATATATACAGTAGTGTTATTGGAAGTTTTCTTAATAGGCAACTTTGTCACTAAGTTAACCATCCCTAGGCTTAATCCCACAAAATGTGGCCTTTCTAAAAGTAAAAATAAAGAAGATTTCAGGTCTAAGTGCCATACCAGCCATGACCTTAAATCCATAATTCTAGTTTTTTACGCTCTCGTACTTTGCCTCCATTGCGGCAACTAATAAAGTCATTCAAAATAATGAGTTTTATTTATAAGGATACAGCATTGGAGTGAGCTTACAATGTATTTCAGACATTAATTTACATACTCTAGGAAATAACAAAACAATCGTTTTTGTATGCTGCATACACGTACCCTCGGCGTTGCATGAATATCTAGTCTTGCATTCCCATACATTTAATTAATATGCATGAATATAAAGTACACTTTATCTTTTACTTTTGCGACCTATAATAAAGGTGATGCTAATAAACTATGTCTCTTACTTTTGCGACTGTAAGTGGAAAAAGGAGATGAATGCTGGTGTGGGCCGAAGGGTTGTATCTCAACGAGACACCTAAGTAAGTGGATTGTTAACAATTGTTCGCTTTCCAACAGCTATTGTTTTCTTTAAACAAATTGATGCAACTCATAAATAGTACATTTTACAATTGCTTTTGATCAGTGCATGCTAATTTGATGGAAGAATCAGGATTTCGTTGCTAGCCTAATTAAGAACATAAAATCTTATAGGAATCTTCCATTATTTTTGAGAAATAACAATGTGATTGTGCATGGAAGTGTTTCAATCCCATGCTCAAAACCAGGGACAACCAGGGCCAAATATGAACGGGTGCACAAGTTTTTTGGAACCATAATATAGAAACATATTTCGATAAACTGGGTGCGTTTAAGATGTATTTTGAAAAAAAATTGATGTATTTTTTAAAAAACTAACACTACATTGAAAAAATCTATGGGAGTCCCGAGCACCCGCGAGAACCATTGGTTCCGTCCCTGCTCAAAACTGATCATATGTCGTCATATCCTAAAACTGAAATTGGTTCACTAGCAAAGACAAGAAAGGATCCCTTTTAATTTATCTTTTAAGAAACAAATGCGAAGCAAATGCATGGAAGTATTTCCTGTTTACTTTTTATTTTGATATATTTTGTTAGGCCAAGGACTTTTATGGAGGAGTTGTTTTTCAAGGGTTCTCGTGTGGCGGAGATCGTTTTCTTCTAGGTTTGGTCATCTTGATTAATGTTGTCGGCTTGTAACATATTATGTTTTCTCGTCAACATTTGTTTTCGTCATTTATAATCTTTAGCTTCTTGATAGTTATTTAAAAAGTTTTCTCCATGTTTAAAAGATTATAGAACAAGTCTTTTATCTTATTTCCATGTCTTATAATTTAAGTAAATTAACTCTAGAAATAGAATATAAGGCATAATACAGATTTACCAAAAACCATGAGCACAATCACTTTTTTGTGCCTTGACTATTAACTATACATCATGAGTCATCAACATCACATGCACCACCTTTTGCCCCTCTGCCCATCACCTCCTTTCTTCTTTAAAAGCTTTGCCCACTCACTCAATTTCCTGCATGTGAACCTTCACTTCCTCCTTACTATTATCACATTTACGCACAAATCATATCCAATTTCTTTCTCTTCCGTTTAAATTTAAGAGCAACATTGCAAGTGTTAATCACAATTCAACACAAGAATGGAGAATACCGCAGTTCATGTCAAACTACCTAGTTCAGCTACTAACACTAGTCGTGATGACGAAACACCATTTCCATCTCAAAACCTATCACCTCCATCTCAATTGCCTTTAGCACGCGAATCTTTACGTCCAATTACACTCAGGGTATTTCCATGCACAATCACATAATTATATTTACTTTCACCATATAAATCATATGCAACTTTTATATGTTTTTTGACATTATAGATACTTTTTTTTAATCATTGCCTTCATAAATTTTCGCACGTTATTCTTATACATTGCAGTTTGAAGATTTGGCATACACTATTAAGGGCCCATCTGAAGAAGAAAATGGTCTTACTTCTCCTAAATCAAATACAAATCGAATCCTTCTTAACGGAATCAGTGGAGTAGTCCGCCCTGGGGAGTTACTAGCCATGCTCGGGCCCTCTGGGAGTGGAAAGACCACGTTACTAACCGCCCTCGCTGGTAGACTACCTGGAAAGATTTCGGGGAGCATAACCTATAGTGGACAGCCCTTTACTAGCTCAATAAAAAGGAAAACTGGTTTTGTAACACAAGACGATGTGTTATATCCACACCTAACAGTTATCGAAACATTGACCTACGTTGCCCTTTTGAGGCTGCCCAAAAATCTGACTCATGAAGAAAAAATAGAGCAAGTGGAGCTCATCATAACTGAGCTTGGATTATCTAATTGTCGTGATAGTATTGTAGGTGGGCCACTTATTCGAGGCGTTTCAGGAGGGGAGCGAAAAAGGGTCAGTATTGGACAAGAAATGTTGGTGAACCCAAGCTTGTTGCTTTTGGATGAGCCCACGTCAGGGTTGGACTCAACCACAGCTCTACGAATAATGTCCACTCTGAAAGCTTTAGCTCGAGGAGGGAGGAGTGTGGTCACCACAATCCATCAACCATCCAGTCGATTATACTGGATGTTTGATAAGGTGGTGGTGTTATCTGACGGGTGTCCAATTTATAGTGGGCAGACGGGTCAAGTTATGGAGTATTTCAGCTCGATTGGGCATGTACCTGGGTATAACTTCATGAATCCTGCTGATTTTCTTCTTGATCTAGCAAATGGTAATTATAGGCTTTGATTATTTCTGTTTGAATTATCTATTGCCTTTCCATTCCGGATATAAATTTCAAGAACACTAAAGTTTTAAACTCAATATTATTACTACTGAGCTCATAGTTAAACTATATATGAGATAATAACTATATTTATAGAGTACAATTTGGTGTTCATGATGCAGCATAATTATTGCAGTGACTACATTCTCATGTCACATTATAACTAATGACTTTGACTTAGAGCTAAAGTATTTTCAACTTGTTATCATTAACAAAGATCATATACTTTTATTACAACTATAGGATACCATACAGAGTTTTTATAACACATGATAGATTGATAGATTCAAAAAATCAAGGACATTATAATCAATCATATGGCGTTGATGTTTTTTGTAGGTGTTTACGGGGTCTGTGGTATTGGGGAAGTTGTTGTTAGATCGTATCTGTGTGTTTATTTTTTTATTGGATTTGTCGGTGTTCTTTCATGTCGTGATTTACAGAGCTGTCTTCTAAAGGATTTTTATATTTCGGGGTGGTTTTTTCGTGGTGGTTGCGTCTTATAATTGCTAGCGTCTTGTTAGTTTATTAATTATGCACTTTTCAACAAAAAAAGTAACAACCGGTATTCCAGTAACATTAACTAAGTTATTCATCACAAGAATTATCACGTTTTTATCTCATATAAGTAACTGTTCATGCAACTTTATTTGTTAAAGTTGCAAAGGTGCCTAACTGACTACTTTTAAATTTTTATATAAAGCAAGAAAACAAACAAAAAGATTGGAAAAAAGTTTGACTTCTATACTTCTATGCATGTCAACGTGTAAATGTAGGGTTTTATTTATTTATTTATTTTTTTAAAAAAAAAAAATTGTTTACGGATATCATCATTCTATGATCAAACAGTATTTATGGATTTTTAAGAGCATTTTAATTTTCATGGTTACAATATTTGGTATGAAAAGAGACAGTATCATTCCATGATTTTGATTTGTGTCTTATAATTTCTCATTAAAACAATACAGATGTATCTCCTACAAGAAACCAAGATAATCAAGGAAGATCAAACAGGCAGGGAGATGAAAACTCCATCAAACACTTTCTAATATCATCTTACAAAAGGAACCTCCAACCTCTCGTTAAAGACGACATTCATCAAAATGTCCAGAATCCGATTCAAGCCATTCAAGGGACATCACCCTCACGACGTAAGAAAATACAAACATTGTTTTTGCTCTAGCTATAGCCACATAATTATGTTAACTCCAATTGCACACTGGATTTACGCGCATAGTGCTAAAAAGTAGGGAAAAAAATAGATATCTAGTTGTGTTTTTTCTCGAATGAAAAGGAAATCGTACCCAAAAGTTAATACAAAGTGGTCCGTTATAGCTGCAGCTTGTGACAAGCAATGGACCACAAGTTGGTGGATGCAATTTGAAGTCTTGTTAAAGAGGGGCCTTAGAGAAAGGAGGCACGAATCGTACTCTAGATTAAGGATCTTTCAAGTGATGTCCGTTTCAGTCCTTTCAGGCCTTCTATGGTGGCACTCGGATTTGTCCCACTTGCATGATCAGGTACCACGGTTGCCTTACATTGTTCTCATACTCCACTAGTAAACATTGTATGTACGCCGAAAGTGAAACTACAAGCGATTTATACTAGTTCACCATTAAAACCTGGACACGTGTCGATATTTATACTATTGATCAATATATCTGGGCCAGTGTAGTGGTATCAACTATCAAAGGTGTCTTGTCAAAAATTGCTTGTGGGTTCAAATAATAAATACAACTAATACATTTGCGACACCATTAGAAAGCAGACACGTCTAAAAAGATACAAGTTATCAGATGTGCCACATCAGTTGCAGGTTGTGGGTTAAAGTAGTCACGTTTGTGTATCCGCCAATCTATGATGTATTAGAGGTTATATGAAATGTACAAGGGTTTGGGCGGTTTGGACTAGAATTATCGGCCAAACCACTAACTAACTTGGTTTGACATCTTTTCAAGCAAAACCATCTTTCAAACCAAACCAGGTAGACCACCTGAAACCGGTTTGGTCTAGTTGGCTTAGCTGTTTGAGACGAAAACTTCTCTTATTATCACATGTCGCTAATCATGTTTATAAGAACGCACAACCCTCCTGGGATACTATTATATCACAAGTAATGATACAAAGTTCTGGGTCTTAAAGTTGAATCCATTTTAAATTTTATGTTATTTTAAAGTAAACTATAATGATTGAATACTCTACTAAAGCTAATGAACTATAGCTGACTTTCAATCTATGTCTTTTTAGATGATGGCGCCACATGATCGGTTTATTTATTTCTCACCTTTTTACCTATCTTTGTTAAATATTCATATCAATGTATTGTGATATTGATTTTTAGATTTTTATGCAAGTATGTTACATCCATTGCAGGTGGGACTCCTCTTCTTCTTTTCCATATTTTGGGGGTTTTACCCTCTATCCAATGCCATATTCACCTTCCCTCAAGAATGGCCCATGCTAATAAGAGAACGTTCCACAGGAATGTATCGACTCTCCTCATATTACTTTGCTAGAATGGCAGGAGATTTGCCAATGGAACTAGTCCTTCCAACCGTATTTGTGACCGTCACATATTGGATGGGTGGTCTCAAGCCTTGCCTTTCCACATTCATGCTAACAATTCTAATCATTCTTTTCAATGTGTTGGTTTCACAAGGACTCGGGTTAGCACTAGGTGCCATACTAATGGACCTAAAACAAGCAACCACCTTATCGTCAGTGGTCATGCTAGTCTTTTTGCTTGCGGGTGGTTATTATGTTCAAAAGATTCCACCATTTATCTCATGGTTGAAGTACATCTCGTTTAGCCATTATTGTTACAAGCTTTTAGTGGAAGTGCAATATACAAAAACTGAGGTTTACAAATGTGGAACCGGTGTTCACTGCAAGGTTTACGATTTTCCTGGGATAAAATACTTGGGCATGGGTAATTTGTGGTGGGATGTAGCTGCTTTGGGTGTCATGTTGATTGGGTATAGGCTTATTGCCTATGCAGCATTGAGGATGAGAAAGTCTTACTAGTTGACTATTTATAGCTTATAAATGTATTTGTTGGTGGAAAAGAGAAATCGTACTGTTTTTTTTTTTTGTTGCAATGGTGAATATATTTTATTAATCTCCAACCAATCATTACAGTACATAACAATAACAGCAAGCATTCTTGGACAATACCAAAGCTTGATACAGAATGAAACTATTCTATACAGCACAATGCACATGTCTGCTAAGCACAATGCACATGTCTGCCATCTCATCAAGAAACAGAGCATATCACATTTGCAGATCTCATCAATACAGATTGTATCAGCAAGCATGAACCTCAACAACATCATTCAAATCACCATTCTAGCACCTTACCATCTAGCTACATTTCCCCATCACCATTCTACTCAACCACTCATCCTGCTACCACAGTAGAGGAGCAGAATTGGTGTGAGGCTTCACTAGGCACCCATAACCCCTCCAATCAAGGGCTCTTCCAAATGTGCTACATTTCCATCTTTACAAATGGCTTCACTAGAAATCGTACTGTTGATCATAGTTAATTACTGTACATGGTTTTTGATACATAATCCGTATATGTTGGCATTAGCCGAAAATTGTACATTGCAATGATCTAAGTATATGTTACCTTTTCTATATATGTTTCATGAGATACGAATGTCTTCTTGTTTGACTATATATAGTGCCCCCTTGATTATGGCAATACATATGATGACCAACAGCTTGCATAGTTGCACATGGTTGATCATAGATGGTATGGACCACTCAAAGAGTGGCCGGAACATCCTGAGCACCTTCTACTCTTTCGCCGATCATTATGGAACTTGTTGTGAACAATGGTACATAAAGTTAAAAGTAGTTATGCGTAGTATTTAGTAGAGTTGATAATAACGTTCAGGAAAGTGCATGCAGAAAACATGTTGGGCCAGTTGGTAAGAGTTAACAGCCCAATAAGGCACAGAAAATTTGTAATGGTAATTCACATCATCACATGAGAGCACGGGTCAATATCTTAAAACATTTATAACTGCGACAATTCGATAAACTGTTTTTACGTATACTTAAGCCGTATAAATTTCATATATTTTATTGAAGGTAAATGATACGAACCTATCCCATACTAGGCTCGTATCGGTTCATAAGTCCAAGTGTAGAACTCACTTAAAAAGCTAGCTTGTAAGAGGAGGGGACACCTAGACTTATAAATCACCACCCAATCCCATACTTGGGCGATGTGGGATAGTAATAATACCCCACCCTTTGAAGAACCAACGTCCTCGTTGGTCACGGCTATGTTGGTCACGGTTGGCACCCCTCCTTGGGTCCAAGCCACCACTCCATAGGCCACCACTCCGAGCTCGTTGGTCACGGTTGTGTTGGTCACGGTTGGCACCCCTCCTTGGGTCCAAGCCACCACTCCACAGGCCACCACTCCGAGTGTTGGAACCTCCAACGGTAGGGCTGGCTCTTGATACCAATTGATACGAACCTATCCCATACTAGGCTCGTATCGGTTCATAAGTCCAAGTGTAGAACTCACTCAAAAAGCTAGCTTGTAAGAGGAGGGGACACCTAGACTTATAAACCACCACCCAATCCCATACTTGGGCGATGTGGGATCGTAACAGTAAATGTGTATGTTAGTATTAGGCACACAAATCTGTATGCTAACTACTATACACTAGCTTTTTATTGCCTTTGATGAGTGTTTATTTGTTGTGCTACAGCTGGACGTGTCAATTTGTTGTTCAATGTCGATTATGAAATACGTAGTTGGACGTAAATCTTTATATACGTCGTCCTTCATATAAAACTTTTTCATAGCTGGTTTAAACTTCACAACATGTGTCACGAGTCACGACTTCTGTTTTCGTGTAAAGTCTAAACCATCTTGTACTTAAACTTTGTAACGTTTTGTAAGCTTGGTTGTGCATGTCTGGGCCTTGATTCCCGGGCGTCTTTGACCCGCTAACAGCTATATTTCATCAAAAGTCTAGCAGTTCAAGTGGGCCTTTATTCACTCTTATATAATTTGTTAGTACTCTAAAATCTTTGTTCTGATCTCCTGAAATGTGAATGTTATCATATTCTTAATTGTTTACTATACTCATTAGTTTTACGTTTTACAAATATCATATTCTAGGTAATGTCAACTTCGTTGTAAAGGACATGTTAGTGACCAAAACGTCTTGTCAGTTGTCACTAAGTGTTTTTTCTTGTAGCGACTCATATTATCATTCCAAAGCACATATAGAAACGCAAGATATAAACAATCTTATTTTTGGTGTTGAACTTAACACTTTTATGGTAAAAAATTTGAACATCATTTGTCAATCTAGATGAAGACTTTTTAATGAATATCAACTGGAGATATAAAGCTATTTGGTGGGCTACTAAATAGGATCGAATTAGAGGTTATTCTCAAGTCAGATTCATTGTCTTGGGTTCACGCATTTTGTAACTAATCTATACCTCTACAATTTACATCCATCTTCTCTATATTTTATCGAATGACTTGCTTTTAATATTTGTAACGGGTCATTTTAAGAAGAAATGAGAATAAGGTAGCTCAATGTATAGCTTCATGAGCATTGTGATGGAGTAACGATATGATGTTATATTAGAAGGCGAAGTTCTAAACTTTGCATTCCTTTTAGTCACGAAGATATCGTGTGATATTGAATGATACTAGTAATGGACTATACGGCTCTAGAAAAAGAATTCAGTTTTAAGGTTATGTAGTTCGAGTTTATCGGTTTGAAAATTTTTAAAGTTAAAACCTAAATCAAATCAAACCATTATAAAAGGGATAAACCCAAAACAACAAATACCAAATTAAAATTCGGTTTAGTTTCGGTTATAACAAATAAAAAAACCAAATTCAAGTAAAATTCATAATTTAATTTAGAAGTCATAAATAAAGACCAAAAAGTTCAAATTAGATTAGAAGAGAATCAAAGATCTCAGAAGTGCTTAAATAAATCAAAACAAAACTAAGTCTAACAACAAAAAGATTTCGCAACTGAACGGAAGTATCTTAAAACAATTGAAGTTTCTTCGAAAGACAATCTTTAGTATTATTTGAAGTATTAAAAAGCTCGAATATTCCATCTTCAAGTATCAAAACTTGGTTCAGTGTAAAAGGTATTTAAAGATTTTAAGAATGCTAGTTAAAATGACAGGATACAAACTATAGACATAGTTTAAATTTCGTTTTTTATTTAAGTACATATGTTCGGGTTGTTTGGTTCGGTTTTAAACCAAACCATACACCAACTAAGTTTTGGTTTTACTCGATTTCAATTTGGTTTATTTTTTGATACATTCTATTTCAACATCGAAGACCCCTATCTAGAAAATCCAGTAGTCTATATACACATGTCATGTCTCACTACTATCTCAACAAAAAAATAAATGGCAACGAAGGTTACTATTATTGTTCTCCACCTTTACTTGATCTCTTTCTTCTTTTTCATCTCCCCAACATTAGCCACAATATCGGATCCACCTCCATACTATAGAGGTGTTGAAAGGAAACCATCTCCTCGTTCGCCGAAGAACATGGGACCTTCACTCCCCTATGGACCACAGCCACCTAATACTTTTACCAACACCCCACCCGACAACAACATAGGTACACCTTCATCACCTTCATTCCCCTTTCGACCACCTAACACTTATACCAACACACCACCCATCAACACCGTGCGAAGTGGATGTAGTGTCCGAGTAAATGGTAATTGTTATGAACCCAGCAACACCCCGCCAAGTTCTTGCAATGCCCAAATAAATGGAAATTGTAATCGACGCAGGAAATCATGCACAAAAGAGGTTCATTGTATTGACAACCATTGCACTGTTCGTAATAGCTGCAGTCCTTAGATTCCTAGGTGAACATTTATGTTTTATATAGAGCCTTACATATGTAAGCTATATAGGTTATCAGTTATGACTTTTTTATGTTTACTACCGAGTCAATTGTATCTATGAAGTTGTACTTGATTGAGTAGATATCATCATTTCGCAATTCGAAAGAATACGTCTTAATCTAACTTATACTGTAATTCGTAATAGTGGTAAATAGGACCCAATACGAGCTAAGTTTTATTGAAATTTTTTTCGCTCAATTACAAGATGAGCATGCATGTATATCATAGAATGTAAAACAATTATGACTAATCAGATATTTTAAGTCAAAATTAAAAATGATTATGCACTGATCGAAGCAAGAGATAAGAGAAGAGTTTCACAAACCTTAACTTTTGAAACATTTACTTTAAACATATGGCTTGAAAAAATTAGTCAAATCCACAATTAATATATATGCACTTGATATGCAGTTACTCAAACCATCCAGATATGATAGACATTGAGGGTTGGCTCGACTACTAGGACACTAAGAGGGGAAGGTGTCGTTATCAAGGAAAATTACTCGTTAGGGCCCACGGGTGCCACATCACCTTAACACCTCTTCACAACTACGTAACTCCCTCCTCACTCACAACTAACTTTAACTTACTTATTTGGGGTCCACCACTTATAACTTTATTTTTTATATTCATTTCATTTTTTAAACAAATTAAATTTATTTCATTCTAAACAAATAACTAAACATAAAAATGTTAATAGTAATAAAAAAAAAGAAAAAGAAAAGCGAACTGTAAATAAAAATAAATAAAAACACAAGGGCCAAAAACACCACAAAGACAACCCAACAAAAAAATCCCACACCACAAAGACAGCAAACTGTCATTTTTTTTTTTTTTTTGGATTAGATCTTCTTCTTCCTCCTCTTTGTTCCTCCCATATGGCCATATATACCTGCAAACAAACCCCCAAGAAAGAAACCCAACAAAAAAAGAAAAGAAAAAGAAAGCTGCAAAGAGTACAACTTGAAGCCTCCTCGTGCAGACGAGTTGGTATCAACCGGCGACGTATGGTAGGGTGGGGGTGGTGTCGCAACGAGCAGTGGCGAGCACCACATCAGACTGACGAAAGTGAGTGGCGAGCGGTACCTTCCCTTCAAAAGCACATGCTTTAGGCCCATTTTTTTGATAAGTCTGAAAAATTTCATTTTTGTCAATTTATAAACGCTAAGAGTTAAAAAAAAATAATAATAAAAAATAAAAAATAATAAAAAATAAAAATAATAAATAAAAAATAATAAAATAGAAAATAAAAAGTTTCAAACAATGAACGCTAAAAACAAATTAAAAAATTAAAATCCTCAGTTTGATCTTGCTTTAGGCCTCTGTAGGCCTTGAGACGGCCCTGTAGATAGTATACAAATTACCAAATGGCTTATAGCCTAGCGGTACGTATCTTGTTGTATATGCTCATATTCCGTGAGATCTCCTCTAGCTATCAAGTAGTTGTGGGTTCAATATTTTTGTATGAACATTTGCATGCATGGGATATTTGTAGTATAACGAGATTGGTCCCGGATGGCCGCGTTGCGGCCAGGCATCGTAGTTTTTGTTAATATTTTTGCATTATGTATTTTAGCGGGGCGTTGTTTCATGCCGTTGATTATTGCACGGTATTTTTTTGTTAAGTAGAAAGTGGGTCAGGTGTTCGGTGCGGGGTTAAAAAGTCCGAAAAAAAAATTGAAACGGCGAGGTTCTTGATGGCGTTTTGTGGCGGGGCTCGCTAAATATATATTAGATAAAAGTTTAAAGTAGTTTTCGCAAGTCATTATATAGTATGAGGTATGTTTCGTAAATAGTGTTTTGGGTTGTTTTTTAACCCATTATATAGTAGAGGGTATGTTTTGTAAATACTATTTTGGGCTTTTACCCGGGCTAAAGTGGACTTGTTGTAATTAACTCTTTCGCTGGGCTGCTGCTGCATTGGATGGGCCTGATGCTGCGTTTTGGGCTGAGCTATATACTGGGCTGGATCATTGCTGCTGCTGCTATATTTCAGTTGGGCCTCGCTGGGCCTGGCTTGGTGCTGTTTGGGAGAGGTGGAAGGCATCGACACGACGTCGTGTCTGCTTGTATTTACTATATATATTAATATAGTGTGAGTTCTGTTTTTCTAAAAGATTAAAACAAAAGATAGTTTTCAAACATAGGAAGCTAACCCGGTATGTGATTTAAAGAGGAATAGACCCCGAGTTCTAAAACAATTTTTCGATTTTCTCAGACTACAAGAAACAATATAGATTGTACAAGTTCTTGATGGTCAGTGACAAAGTTTAGTGCTCGAAATACAATAACCACAAATTTTAGGAATAATTGTCAATAAAATTTATTTCATGATTGGGATTACGAAATTTTAGCACAGGAATAATTGAGTAAATTAACGTGATCTTGTATTCTTCTAAACATAATTTTTGACTGAGAATTGCAAACAAAATCAACACATAAAACCTTGAGTTCGCAAGATTTCTATTTAAGAATGTAGGAAAGTGTCCACAAAAGTATGTACATTTTTCTTAGTCGTAGCGAGAAGATATATATTACTTCAGATATCCATGTCCTTTTGCAAAAGACTCTTGTTAGAGTGTATATTGGCTCCACAATGCATGTATCATTGTTTCAATCAATCTGTCTATAGTCATGAATATGTCCAAATTACATTTCACTCGTAAAAGATGCATGAAATGTATGGACCTGATGTAGTGTTTGAACGTGTGAGTGAGGGAAAGAAATATGCCAAAGATGATTTTTCTTATTAATTAAAGAGGATATATCCAAGAAGCTAATTACTAAAGTGTATAATCTTTAAACGATATAATTTTTAATGATATCAAAAATTGGCCCTGGTGTAGGTTTATGAAGCGAGTCTTAAACTAAATCGAATGGTTTGATGATTTATGTAAAGCTCTATGTAACTAATCTTCTTCTATCAGCCTCCCGGTGACTTACAAATTAGTGGTCAATTTCTAATGTTATATATAATCACGCTATAAAAAAATTGAGGGAATTGCATATATATCTCTGTAAAAGCTTAAAATCATGTATATAGCCAAATTAAACTTTTAATTGCATATATATCTTTTCAAATACTTAAAAATTGCATATATATCCAACCGAAGCTTATAATTACATATATATCATTCCTAAACCTTAAACATGTCACATATATTCAAATAACTATTTAATTTAAATTTACAACTCTAGAATACATGACAATTATGACAAAAAAAATCTCAAATATAATTTTTCTTTATTTATAAATGTGTTGGCAAGAGTATATATGCTTTCATTGTAAACATATTTTATCTATCATGTATAATATATAACAATCATGATATATTTGATGAGTTTATTTCATTTATTCGTATTATATATGAGATATGATTTATTTATTTATTTATTTTCGTGAGTTTAAACATTTTTTGATATATTTGTTTTGGTCCTATAGTTTATTTAAACCTCATGACATCTTACCCTTAATCAAATGTGGTTGTTGCAATTTTAAAATTATAATTACAATAATTTAGAGTTTAAAATTATATTAAATAGTTATTTAGATATATATATGATATATATTAGAGATTTAGAATGATATATATATGTAATTACAAAGGATTAGAAAGGATATGTGTGTAATTATTAAGTTAAGTTGGATATATATGTAATTTTTAAGTTTTTGAAAGGATATATATGCAAATATAAGTTTAAGTTAGATATATACGTAATTTTGAGATTTTGGAAGGATATATATGCAATTCCTTCTAAAAAAAATTGTATGCTGATAAAAAAATCTCCTATATTACATTTATAGGTAGAAACAAGGTATCAGAAAAATATGGTTGAACGTGCTGTTGGAAATGAAGTTTGTTCATTGTTATTTACGTACCATGTATTGCTAAAATGCTTAACTAGTTCCTCTGTACCAAATTTGTAAGTCAATAGCTGCTAATTTAAGAGTTATTTCCTAAAAGGGTAAAGAAATTAAGGGCCAATTTGTTTTGTAGATGGGTTTAGGATTTGGATTAGGATTAGGGTTTGGATTTTGATTTTATATAAGAGTAAGAAAATATATTATAAAATAAACAAATTATTGTTTTTTAAAATATGTATATATATTTAACTGTGAGTAAAAAGATAGAGAAAAGCTTGAGGGTCTATTATATTGTCAAATCCCACCACTTAGATGGAATTTGTAATAGTGCTACTATTAAGTTTGGATACCTCGATCAACGCTATTAGATTTGAACCAAACGTTGTTTTTTACTTTAGTATCCTAAAACCAACCCCACGGGTGGATAACAAACACACCCTAAACTTTTTAAAAAAGAGTACAAAAATAATAAGCTTTCCCAAAATAGTCATTTGCGAATGTGCGACTTAACTGAATGTGTGACAAGTGTCTATTTTTTTTAATAATAAAGTACATTGGTAGGTGGGACTTTTCTCATATATTCTTTTTTTGTCTTATTACAAGAGTATTAAAAGACCAGAATTCCATCTTTTTTGATTATTTGCTCTTATCTCTATATGAGTCAATTAAATGTGCGACTGTACTATCATTTAAATGCGCGAATGTGCGAATTCACTTTATTTTCAGATTCCGGCAATACTCATATATTCCGGCGATTATTCCTATCATACAATAAAATAAAATATAATAGATTATAACCCTCTTTTTTGCTCTCCAACACACAATCTACACCTCACCATTGGTGACTTTTGAAAGTACATCAACCCCTTGGTTCTTGACTTCTTTCTTGTAGCTAATCTGATTATCAAAGCCAGGTAGTATTCAAAGCCACTTGTTTTGACCTGCATGTCATTAATAATCATCATCATGAATTTTCATTCACCATTATCACTAGCTCTCTTTAGGCCATCTCTGGCCATCTCCAGTTTTTAATCATCAAATATGGAAAAAAAAAGAGCATCACATCAAAATATTTTTTCCTCATAAGTATTTATCTCCAAACATTCACTCCAAAGTCTCTACTTAAATTTTTTTGATTGCATAGATATCAAAGATAATCAAAAAATATATGTGCCACTCTCACCGGCAAACATCACAACCACCACACCTCAACCCCTACCCACAAAATCAATCACCACCACCCCTCACCCCAACCTACGAAATCCATCACCACACCTTCTCCAGGAAACTCACGGGCGCGTGGTAGGTAGATCTAAAACCAGAAACAGAAACATGGGTGGTGATGGTGTCGGATCTGGGTTGTGATGGTAGTGACAACAAGATTCGTTTATGGTGGTGGCAAATACTTGTAGATAAAAATAAATAAAGTTGTAAATCTAAAAGGGGGGGGGGGGGGGGGGTATAATAATAATAATAATAATAATAATAATAATAATAATAATAATGATAAAATAATGATAATAAAAAAACTTCAAGTGGTGATTTAGCAAATAGTCGGCCGCAATTTTTGAGAGAGAAAGATGGGTGGCCGAATTTGTCTGCTACCAATGTACTTTATATCTTTAATATAATAAAACAAAACCCAAGTGGAGGACTTTTGTATTTCCAAAAACTCAACCTTCCCTTATTGAGTAATAATTTAATTACTATTATTTTTCGTGTTTCAAAAAAAAAATATTATTTTCTTATTAGGTAATTTTTTAATTTATAAATTTGTTTTCTTGATATACTATATAAATAGAAAATAAATATAAAAAATATAAATAAGATACAACTAACAATATGATTACACTTTTTAAATGATTATCTATAATAATAAAAAACTATAATTAAAAATCATAAATTAAAAAAAGAAAGATTAAATTATTTGTTTTTAATAAATAATAAAATATCATTCAATTTTTTTAAAAAAAAAAACACGTGCCCGCGGGCATTATAACTAGTTTGGATAGATAAAAATGTCGATGGGCTTGTAAAATACATAATCATTGTGAAAAGAGTAAATTACATGAATGGTCCCTGTGGTTTGACGAAAATTTCACCTACAGTCCCTCAAACTTAAAAGTTGCATGTATGGTCCCTGTCGCTGCCAAAGAATAACATGGATGGTCCCTCAGACTAAGTGTCGTTAGTTTTTCAGTTAGTCCATTTGCACCGTTAGTCCTTTAACGACCGTTTGCAACAAACATTTGCACTGTTAGTCCTTTAACGAAAAAAATTTTAAATTTTGCGAAAAATTAATATTTGACTGAATAAAATACAAATATTTGACTGAAAAATTAAATTTTGCATTTCTTTAAAAAAATTAATATTTGCGAAAAAAAATTAAATTTTTTTTATAAATAATAATTTTTTTTTTAAAAATGCGTATTTTTTTAAAAATTAATCTTTATAAAAAAATGCGTATTTTAAAAAAAAAATTAATTTTTTTATAAAAGTGAATGCGCATTTTTTAAAAAAATTAATTTTTATAAAAAAATTAATTTTTTTTTTAAAATTTCTTACGTTTTTGTCCGTTTTTCTTATGTTTTTCCATTTTTCATACGTTTTTTACGTTTACATAAGTTTTTGTCTATTTTTATACGTTTTGGCCTGTTTTCTTACATTGTCATCCGTTTTTATACGTTTGTCTTACGTTTTTTTTCGTTTTCATATGTTTTTGTCCGTTTTTGTTGGTTTTTATACATTTTCGTTCGTTTTTCTTACATTTTTGCCTAGTTTCTTATATTTTCGTCTGTTTTTCATGCGTTTTTGTCCGTTTTTCTTACTTTTTTCATTTTCAGACGTTTTTGTCCGTTTTTCTTACATTTTTGTCCATTTTTCTTACATTTTTTCCCGTTTTCATACGTTTTTTTTTTCCTAAATTTGTTTAAATTTGGTTTTCTTATAATTTTTTTTTATTTTTCTTTTTATTTTTTTTCCTATATATCTTTAAAATTTGGGGTAAAGCTAAAGATACGCAACATACTTAGTAAAGTATTTTTTTAAAACGGATGAAAATGTAAGAAAAAACGTAAGAAAAACGTATAAAAATGAACGAAAACGGATACAAACGTATAAAAACGGATGAAAATATAAGAAACCAGGCCAAAACGTATAAAAACGAACAAAAACTTACGTAAACGTAAAAAACGTATGAAAAATGGAAAAACATAAGAAAAACGGACAAAAACGTAAGAATTTTTTTTAAAAAAAAAATATTTTTTTATAAAAATTAATTTTTAAAAAAAATGCGCATTCACTTTTATAAAAAAATTAATTTTTTTAAAAAAATACGCATTTTTTAAAAAAAATACGCATTTTTTTATAAAGATTAATTTTTTAAAAAATACGCATTTTATTTAGTCAAATATTAATTTTTCGCAAAATTTAAATTTTTTTTCGTTAAAGGACTAACAGTGCATATGTTTGTTGCAAACGGTCGTTAAAGGACTAACGGTGCAAATGGACTAACTGAAAAACTAACGACAGTTAGTCTGAGGGACCATCCATGTTATTCTTTGGCAGCGACAGGGATCATACATGCAACTTTTAAGTTTGAAGGACTGTAGGTGAAATTTTTGTCAAACCACAGGGACCATTCATGTAATTTACTCTTGTGAAAACATTTGGAAAAACTATCAATATAGAATTTGCCGTCAAAGTCAAATGGCAGTATTATTTTAGGTACCCAATTGAGAAAGAAATAAAAAGAGGGGCATATTTGTCTTTTAAATAAAAATTCAAAGTCAAAGTCTCACCAAACAATATATTTTATTATTAACAAAATACACACTTATCGCATATTTTATTGGGTCGCACATTCGCATTTGACTACTTTGAAAAACTTTTTTGAAATAAATTTAACTTTTTGTACTCTTTAAGGAAATAACTCCTAGTTTAATTAGTAAGTAGGAACCCGAAATCGGTGTTTTACATATGGGAAAATCATCCCTGCTGTAAACAGCAGGGAAGTTTTCTGCTGTGGTTTTATAGCTCAGGGGTGTATCATGTATAACTTAAAGTCTTGGAGGGTGAAAGTGTAAAAATGAAAAAAAATCCCCTTTACTGCTGCTATGATACCTGCTGTTACAGCAGTGATGCTAACCCCTTTACATATACAGTAAAACCTCTATAAATTAATAGTGTTGAGACTGTATAATATTTTATTAATTTAGCAAGTTATTATTATATCGATAAATTAATAATTTATTAATTTAAAGAGGTTTTACATATGAGCTTTAATTTTTCAAGTCTAATATACTAGATACAATGTATACACGTTAGAGATGAAAAATAAATTTGAAAAACAAGTTCCAATTAAAATTTTATGAATTCATATTCACACTTTTTGAAAATAAAATTAACACTTTTTGTTGCAATACGAGAAGACAACACACCAACACTTTAGTGCAATAAGATTTTGAGATAAACTCAATATAGATTTGAAGTTCAACAAAAAATAACAAGTGACAAATTCATTTTTCACTAAACAATTTTAGGATTTTGAAATTTTTAGTAATTATTAATTTATAAATTCGTTGGGACTAATATATATACTCCGAGGTTTCAAAAAAATTATTATCTTATTATTTTATCGATTAAGGTTCAAATTTGTACTGGTCCCAAGTTGGGACTGGACAAATTATTAATTTTATCGAGGTTATTAATTTATCGAGTATTAATTTATAGAGGTTTTACTGTAGCAACAGATATTGTTGCGTAACTTTGTATTTGGTCAACAACGTACTTCCGTTGTTCATGCAACTTGATGCTGTATAACTGAATTTAGCATTGACCTATTCTACACTATATAGTAAAAAAAAAAATGGTATTTGGCGGAACCATCTCAAGTCTGTGTACCTTTTTGGTACCGAGCCCCCCACCCAACAAGGAAGGCATATCCCGGTAAATTACCTAGGCAACACTGGCTGACCAAGTTGGAGTCCGGATTCGAACCTCCGCCTTTAAGCTTTGACTTGGTCAACTGCGCGCTTTTACGGTAGTTGGTGGCCAACTGCCCTAAGGCAGCTGGTTATTCTACACTATACGGTAATTACCAACATATATGGAACATGAGGAGAAACATGCCACTGATAAATTCCATATAAAGTCATTGCTTTGTGGTTAATGGTTCATGCAACTTCCGTTCTCTTTTCATATATGGAAAGTGTACGCTTTGTGCTCAATTGTCCTAGCAATGCCCTGTTTTACCCTATATCAACAAATGGAATTCCACATTTTCTCATGTTTCATTGCGAGAAAACTTTGGAAAGAGATCGTTGTGGTGGAAGACTAGCAACTTCCTCGTTAACAACACGAAAGAAATGGTATCCATTACTGATAACATGCATATGGAAAAACCATGAAATTTCTTTGAGTGGTTAATGCGGCTCTTTTTTGGAACTCTAGTAGTTTCGCAAACCATTTTCAAAGAAAAGCAGCCAAACAAAGACTTACTCATCGCTAATGTGAAGATCCATTCTTTTCTTTGGAACATAGATATGATGAAAAATGTATCAATGGATTGGCTTTACAAACCATCAACCACTCCTATTATTAACTAAGAATTTTCTAGCAGCTCACTAGTTTTGATTGAAATGACACCGCTTAAAAAAAAATGAAAAATTAACAATATTTTGCTCCCATACTTTTTGTGTCACTACAGGTCTTTAGTCGGCCATGACCTACAAGTAGTTGCTAAGCCTTATTGACAGTTCGACAAAAACCTTTGAACGACCTATGTAGTTATTAAATAATTGAGGGACGTTTATGTACAAAACTACATGATTAATTAGTTTAACAATAAAGGATATGTTATTATTGCAATGAAACCAGATATTTCCATTTTCCTTGCAATAGAAAGGATTTGGCGTTGAAGGTTTGGTCGTTCCTTAAGGATTTAGTGATGTACAAGGGAATCCATCTCCTCGTTCATCGAAGAACATGGGTACATGCAAAGTAGATGCCGTGTCCAAATGAATGACGATTGTAGCCAAGGCAATATTAACTCATGCATAAAAGACGTTCATTAATTGTATTGAATCCATCAACACCCCGCCAAGTTCATGCAATGCCCAAATAAATGGCAATTGTAATTAATCAACTCAACCAGAAATCATGCGTAAAAGACGTCCATTGTATTGGCAACGATTGCACTGTTCAAAATAGTTGTCCTTAAATTCCTACGTGAATGTTTTACTAACGGCATTACATACCTATATAGTTTATCAATTATGACTTTTTTATGTTTATTACCGCGTCAATTATATCTATAAGTTGTACATGTAATGAGTAGATGTCATTAATTATTTAGCAATTGGAAAGAAAATGTGTTAATCTAACTTATAATTCGTACTAGTGGTAGGTAGGACCAATACGAGCTAAGTTTTATTGAAAAAATTTGTGCTCAAGTACAAGATGTGCATGCATGTACATATAACCTCAAAAAACTTAAGAAAAAACCTCGAAAAAAAGAAAAAAACCTTACATTGCACATAAAAATAACTTCGGTACTTTAAATTATGAAGAAAAAAAATTGATACCTAAAATTCAAATTGACCTATAATAGAGTACATTTTTATGCGATTCGCCCGTAAAACAGTTATGGCTAATCAGATATTTGAAGTCAAAATTAAGTATGATTATGCACTCAACGAAACAAGAGATAAGAGAAGAGTTTCACTTACATTAACTTTTGAAACATTTACTATAAACATACGGCTTGAAACAATTAATCGACTCCACAATTAATATGCGGTTGATATGCAGATACTCAATGATAGAGTATATTGTGATGATAAACATTTTATTATTTTGTGTCCAGCACTGTACATCGAACCTCCCTATATAAAGGGATTACAATATTTTATTTATGGGTAAATCCCATAAATCATGGAATACTAATTACAATTAATCTTTTATATAATACAAGAATTACATTATTTTGGAGTGTTTTTGCAAAACCATTCTCATTGAAAAAAAAATTAGACCAATAGGAGAGCTCGATTTTGACACATAAGCAAAATCAAGCAATATGATTGGCCAATAAAAAGTCAAAATTGAATTGATTTTGGTCAAACTTTAATAAATTTGGTGGGAGAATTTGATTGATAAAAAAAAACACATAAAAATATAAGTGTCAAATTTATGAAAATAAAAACTTAAGAAAAGAGGAAGTAATTAATAAAACCTTAGTAGTTAATTGTAAAATTATAAGTCTCCATGTTTTTTAATAACTTTAGATAATAAACAAATAACCCCTTACACTTCATACCCCCTATACTTTATAATGTTAACGTTGTTTAAAATTACATGAGTAGTATTAGTTTTTTTGACTTTCATCTATTAAAATAAATTTGGTAAATATGCGAATTAGTTTTAATATACGTTAAATATTTTTTAAACTAATGTTAGTTTTAAACTTTCATCCATCAGAATTTTTTTTTAAATAAACTATTTAAAAGTTTAATTTATGCGTACACGGGTTTGAAATATGGTTAAATTATTAGTGACGAGAATATAAATATCAAATAGTAAGCATGAGTTACTGTGTAACACCCCAAAAAGTCGTTAATAACAGCGGAAGACTTAACATGTCAGCGGAAGACTTTCGGGGTATTACTTCAAGGATCTTTGTCACAATTATAGTAGACAACACAAAGTGAAGTATTAAAGTTTAATTTATTTCAAAATACCAAATATACAAGACATTATTAATTCAAGAACGTGTTTTATTCTGAAGGAAATAAGTAGTTTATTATGGTTCTTGTCATGCTTTTGCCCACTCCGTGCCATCGAGATCCGTCTTGTTTAGTTACCTGAGATAAACATGCTAAAGTCAACATAAAGTTGAGTGATATTCATAGGTTTGAGTTTAAGAGTTGAATCACAAGTTAAGAATGTATTGTAATCACATACAATCAATATGTTAAGAAAAATCAATGTTCCTGTTATTGCCTTAAGCTCATGATACTCAACGATTAACAGCCAATCATAAATATGAATTATGATGGTAAGTAATAGGCCCTCAAAGATAGGTATTTGTCAATAACCTATTTATAAGAACAATAAAGTGCGCCTGGTGTTTTCTCCAACAACCAAACGAGGATTGTCAATCACTAATAGTACTATCCACAATTATTTACGTCCACCCTTCAGGTGATTAAGGTTCATGATCGAGGGACTTCTGACAATAGTAACTTAAGCAAATAACATTGGCCTGATGGTATTTCAATACCCGGTATAAAAGACTTGTGTTCGAGTTTTAAGCATGTATCTCCCCCACGGGAAAATAGTTAAAGAGTGGGCTATGAAATCACCTTAGTAGTACAGTGGTATCGTAGTCTCAACAAAGCAAGGAAACGGCTTCACACAACACAACCTAAAAGATAATGCAAGTTTCAGTTAATAGTCTAAATCTGGTTTTATCGCGATTACTTGTTATTTAGTTTGTAATTAAAACTCGTGTTCGTTTAAATGTTTAAAGTTCAAAAACAAAGTTATATATATATATATATATATATATATATATATATATATATATATATATATATATAGGGGGCCTTTATTTTCAGAACTCTGTTAAGTGCGGGAACTGCGAGAACTCTAATTTTGCATTTGAAAACATGCATGTTCATATAAAACATGTATGTTTTCTTACATACACCTTAATACTATTAAGGTGTATGTAAGAAAACATACATATTTTATATGAACATGCATGTTTTCTAATGCATAATTGGAGTTCTCACAGTTCCCGCATTTAACAGGGTTCTAAAAATAAAACCATTTTGCATTGATTTATTGCACTTAACAGGTTTTTATATAAACATGTATTATGCGTATTAAGGTGTATGTAAGAAAACATACATATTTTATATGAACATGCATGTTTTCTAATGCAAAATTGGAGTTCTCGCAGTTCCCGCACTTAACAGGGTTCTGAAAATAAAGATACACTATATATATATATATATATATATAACTCGTAAGTAAAATGATCGATGATTGATATAAAGTTAGTTTTTATAACGGAAATAAACGTATCGTTTTACAAGAAATAAATAGCGTATTGTTATATCGTTTAATTATTATTACGAATATATATCGTATATATATATATATATATATATATATATATATATATATATATATATATATATATATATATATATATATATATATATAAGTATATGTTTATATAAGTCTTATATTAATTATATGTTTATATATGTAAAAGGTTAATATTATTTTTATAAAATAATATTTACTGAAAATTCCTTTAAGTTTCCAAAATTTACATTTTTAACCCTAACGATATATATTTTACACCGTTAGTCCAAAATATATATAATTTACATTTTAGGTCCAAAAGCATCAATATTTACATTTTTCAACTCCAAGTTTTATTATTTACAGTTTCTAATTCAGAAAATCAGAAATTACAGTTTTGACCCAAAGTTTGCAAAGTTTACACTTTTAGTCCCCGGTTATGAAAATTTTGCAAAGTTAGTCCTAATTTTACCAAATTCAAAACTTAGTATTTTTACTTCTTAAATAAGCTCAAAATATTCAGAAAAGCTTATTTCTTCAGCTTATTTGCTTAAAAAGCTTATTTTCCACCTAATGGGCTTAACGTGAAATTTTCAAGGTCCGTTAACGTTTTATGATCCAATGGGCTTACGAAAAGTTTGGGCCTGGACTTGGACTATATTTTAAGTTGTAAAAACGTTACAAACAAGCTTATGAGATCAGCTTATCGAATAAGCTTGTTAACAGCTTAACGGGCTTTAAGGCCCAAAAGTTATAAAAAGATTTCTGAAAATAGCTTAGAGGTCGATTTACTTTGGCTCTAGAAAACAGTTCATACGAGGTCAATAGGTCGAATAAAAAGTGTCTCTCATTTATTTGTTATATCAAAAATGGAGTCGAGCTATAAAAAGGCATGGTTATGTGTCGAGTTTACAAATGACAAGACCAAAGCTTATGACCAAAACTTTATATTTAAACAGTTTCTATACTTAGAAATATTCTAAGTATTTTCGACTAGGTCAAGGTCATAAGGAACGTGTTATTTTTAGTACGTGTACGTTATTACTAGTTCCAAAACTTTATCAAACATGATTTCTAGCGTGGTCAAAAATGAAAAGAAGGAAAAACATATATATGTTACGTTTAATATTTACGAAATAAAAGATAAAAGTAAATGTGTATAATTGATAAATATAATGAAATAAAATAGAGAGGCTTTGTGTTTTTCTCACCTCACCACGATTTGGTGGGGAATAAGGGTACGTATGGATCAAGCTAGGTACCAGGTTCAACGTAGTATGGTTCACGGCTCAGCAAGGTTCAAGACGAGCTAACTAGGTTCTCCTTGGATCACTTCTACACTTCGAGCTCGTTGTCAACTTCTCGTCCCAAACTTGACACTAGTACTTCACGAATATGTAGCTATGGTACGTTTTAGGGTGTGGTTTCAACTGAGCTTGCATGGTGAGGTTTTATAGGGGGTTTTGAGTGTTTGTGATAAGTGAAACATGCCAAATAAGTTATGTGTTGGCTCGTTGGTGAAGTGTGGCACCTTCTTTCCATCCAATCGAATGTAAACACAAAAGGAATGTGTAAGACTGTCTCATGTTTATTCCTGACGTTGCATAGTTCAGGTTCGTTGTTATTGGGGAGGCATGGGTGGCTAATAGTAGTTTGTGACACGTTTTTGGTTTTATACACACACGATTTTGGTAGTTTACTTTGGCTAAATTTGGATGACTAAACGTGTGAGTTATGGAACGAGATTTGTTATTCCTAAATGCTTGCTGGGTCATAAATCAAGACATGTAAAAATAGTATGGTGTCGTGTGTGGAAATCACAAAATAACGAGGGGTTTCCTTGGCTTGGTCGCGACTGGCACAAACAAAGAAAGAAAAGAAAAAAATTTATAAGAGTGTGATTGGGCTTATAGCCCTTTGGGCTTGTGTTTTCGTCTGGCCCAGCAGAAAAGAAAAACAAGGTATATAAAAGGGTCCGTTTGGTTTGTTAGTTGGGTTTAAGGCCCGATGAGTCAATGGGGCCCACCTGGTGTGTTTTGAGAGTCGGGTTACGATCAAATGATATTAATGAGTGATCTCGGGAATTTTTGTAGGCTCCGGGAATATATAAATATTGTACCTTAAATATACGAAACGTATATTATAAAAATATAAACGTTTTTAATATAAATATTCGCGATAATTTAGACTATATAGGTTTGTGTGTAAGCAACGTTTTTAAGCAAAAGATAATTCAAAATTTTACCGTTGTGATTTATATATCAAGTCTAAATAAAAAAAATTTTATACGTAAAAGTGGGTATTTAAATAACGTAATAACTTGTAAGTATTTACTAACCGTTGGGGAAAATTACGAGAGGCTACAGTACATACATCTTACAGTGAATTCCGTCCCGGAATTCGAGTTTAGGAGGGTTGCCAAAGGTGTCTAAGAAAAGAGGTGTGGGTACTTGGTGCGAAACTGGTCCTCGCGTTCCCAAGTATACTCTGGTCCTCGTTTAGAGTTCCAACGAACTTTTATGATAGGGATACGGTTTTGTTTCAGTTGTTTGACTTCTCTATCCATGATTTCTACTGGTTCCTCGGTAAAAATGAGTTTGTCATCAAGTTGTAATTCTTTCAATGGAATGACCAAAGATTCATCGGATAAACACTTCTTGAGATCTGACACATGAAAAGTGTTGTGAATTCTACTAAGTTCCTCGGGTAGTTCAAGTTTATATGCCATGGGTCCAATTCTTTCTAGGATTTTGAATGGACCGATGTATCTTGGGTTTAACTTTCCCCTCTTTCCGAATCGTATCATTCCTTTCCATGGTGATACTTTTAACATAACTCTATCTTCGATCTGAAAATCCATGGGTTTTCTTTTTAGGTCGGCGTAACTTTTCTGTCTGTCTCTAGCGGTTTGTAAACGTTGTTTGATTTTGATAATTTTCTCGGTTGTCTCATGAACTAGATCCGGTCCCGTGAGTTGTATTTCTCCGACTTCTGCCCAGCAAACGGGTGATCTACACTTTCTACCGTAAAGTGCTTCGAATGGTGCTGCCTTGATACTGGTATGATAACTGTTGTTGTATGAGAATTCTGCCAATGGTAAGTGTTTGTCCCAACCTTTTCCGAAGTCTATGACACAAGCGCGTAGCATATCTTCTAAGGTTTGTATAGTTCTCTCACTTTGACCATCGGTTTGTGGGTGATAGGCTGTGCTCATATCCAGCTTTGTTCCTAAAGCTTTTTGCAATGATTTCCAAAAATGAGACGTGAAACGACTGTCACGATCTGATATAATAGAAATCGGCACTCCATGTCGTGACACAATTTCTTTCAGATATATCTGAGCAAGTGTGTTCATTTCATCAGTTTCTTTGATTGGTAGGAAATGAGCTGACTTGGTGAGACGATCAATGATAACCCATATCGTATCGTAGCCAGTAGAGGTTTTGGGAAGTTTGGTGATGAAGTCCATTGTAATACGTTCCCATTTCCACATGGGGAGTTCAGGTTGGGTGAGTAATCCGGAGGGTTTCTGGTATTCTGCTTTTATTCTTGAGCATGTTAGACATTTACTGACGTACTCAGCGATGTCGGCTTTCATGTTCGGCCACCAATATAGTTTCTTAAGATCCTGGTACATCTTGTCGGAACCTGGGTGAATGGAGTATTTTGACTTGTGAGACTCATGCATGATGAGGTCACGAATACCTCCGAAGAGAGGAATCCAGCTTCTTTCCTTGAAACAGAGCATTCCATTTGATCTTTTCACAAATCCGTTTTCATTTTCTGGCATACCAAAAATCTTTTCAATTGGTCGATTTTCTTTCTTGAGAGCTTCGCTCTGGGCGATAATGATTTGTGTTGGGAGGGGTGAACAAATAGTCATGCCTAACGATCTAACCCTGAGAGGTTTTAGTCTTTCTTTTCGGCTTAGTGCATCTGCTACCACATTAGCCTTTCCTGGGTGATAACGGATTTCACAATCATAATCTCTAAGCAATTCTAACCAACGGCGTTGTCTCATGTTTAAATCCTTTTGATCTAGGATGTGTTGGAGACTTTTGTGATCTGTAAACACGATACACTTAGTGCCGTATAGATAGTGTCTCCATAACTTAAGAGCGAATACTATTGCTCCTAGTTCTAGATCATGGGTTGTGTAATTTTCCTCATGTTTCTTCAGTTGACGTGAGGCATAAGCTATTACCTTATCCCGTTGTATCAAAACTGCACCTAAACCATGGTACGAAGCGTAACAATATAGCACGAAACCTTTGTTTCCTTCGGGCAATGCTAGTATTGGGGCTTCACAAAGCTTTTGTTTTAACAGTTGGAAGGCTGATTCTGCTTCTTGTCCCCAGACGTACTTTTCGTTCTTTTGGGTCAACTTGGTCAATGGTTTTGAGATTTTAGAGAAACCTTCTGTAACACCCCCAATTCATGGTTGCAGCGGAATTCGAACTGGGTGTTACTCGACGGCACAATAGTCACAATAATAGAAAACAAACTCCAATTGAGTCGTTTTAAAAGATTTATCATTCAAATTATATAAATATCAGAGATAACAAAATGAGGTCCCAAATGGTTCCATATTTACAATGTATAATAAATGAGTTTTTGAATGATAATAAAATTTATAGCCCTCTTGAGTATCCGTGCCCTTCCGTGCCATCCTTGATCGTCATGAACCTGAAATACATGCTTGAGAGGTCAACACAAAAGTTGAGTGATATTCATAGAGTTTGTTTAATGTTTGAACACAATGTGTTGGTAGTAAATCGTTGAACACAATAATCGTAGTGTTTGTAGTTAAATCGTTTGAACACAATAATCGTAGTGTTTGTAGTTAAATCGTTTGAACACAATATGTTGGTAGTGTTTGTAGTTAAATCATTTGAACACAATAATCGTAGTGTTTGTAGTTAAATCGTTTGAACACAATATGTTGGTAGTGTTTGTAGTTAAATCGTTTGAACACAGTAGTGTTTGTAGTTAAATCGTTTGAACACAATAATCGTAGTGTGAGCTATAGACTCACACCAATGTTTGGAAAACAAAGATGGGCTACGTTGTTATATGCCCGGAAAGGTTATTAATTCACTAAGCTTATGACACCAAAACGTTAACGTGTACCAATATCGATCGGCAGATTTATCCCGGTAGGTACTTTGCCGTCATACCTAATGTCTCAAATATTAATGCATTTGTTTGAACTTAGTCAAAACAAATGGGATTCGTCAATCCCAATAGGCCTATTCACAATATTCGCGCTCACTTGCAAGTAACCCTCGCAAGTGATTAAATGGTTCATAATAAGGGATCTTGGTTTGGCAAGGATGTTACTTAGTGATAATAAAACATAGTCGAATAGCATACAGTAGAAAGCATTGTGTTCGATTTAGAAATAGCATGTATTCCCCCCAAGGGTTTGTAAAACATTGAAGTAATGTAAAGTGGGGCTATGAACTCACCTTGAGTTGGATGTTGTATAATGAGAATGATGGATATGCCGTAAGAACTTCTACGAGCAACCTAGAATAATTGTTGCAACTTAAGTTTGGAATAATGTCTAAGGAAACATAAACATGCCAATATATATGTATGTCTTGCACTTAGTCCATGATGTGGTATGATGTATAGTATAAGTCTTTGAAAGAAAGATTCATGAAACATGTATGTTTTGTATATCGTTTACTACCGTTCGGGCCGACATAATTCAGAAGTCATGTTAGTAAGCGTTCGAGGAGCCAGGACACTTTAATTCGTAAATCCACAACTCAAATCGACGGCTTACATAATGAACTCCTCACATGAGGCTCCCTACTATTGTAGTAGTTGATGAAATATATAGATATAAGTTTTTGATCCGAAAAGTTACATGTCCGATATTTGAATAAACTTAGGAAAGTTTATTAGTACATGAAGATTGTTATTAGGGGTAGTTTCATAAGTCTTGTATGACCATTTTTCCTTGTAATATCACATGGTTCATTTTTAAGTGAAGTAGATCCAAATTGCTTGTTCAATATATCGCCAATTCCTTGTTTCATGTTTACGCCTATGTAAGTTTACTTGGTCATTTCGTCATGGCCTAGCCATGACCTTTGGTCCTTGTTCCAAGGTCATGAGACACAACCTTGGCTCTAGCCATGGTTGTGGTCTTGATTATAGGTCATAAGACCTCTTGTTCCTTTTAAAGTATAACCATAATATAGTGACTTTGGTCTAAAAATGGGCTGTTTAGAATTTGAAGAATTTTATCACTCGGAAAGCGTTTTCAGGGCTCGAGCTTCTTTGATCCTAAACGAAAACGTCGTTCCGGACAACTTTCGTGTTTTAACTTTTTGATGAATCGGACCAGAAGTGTGACTTTCAAAACCCAAATTTGATCAGAATGGTATTTGGCAGTTTGCCGCAAAGTTTTGGTAACTTCAAATGGGCGTAACTTTTGACTCGTATACTCGTTTTGGGTGGTTCAAGTTGCTACGGTTTCCTTGTTAAGTCCTCTACTGTAATATGTAATGATCAAATATCATATTTTTACCATTTTGATCAGGTCTTACCAAGAAAGTCACTAGTTTGCTTGTTATAGTAACTTGTCTTATCAATCATGTACAATAACTTGTTTTACTCACTTTTATACATCATGGACATGAATACAAGACATAATATAGCACAAATAATATGTAAATAACATGAATATGATTATTTAACAAGAATCATGTTAGGGTTTGGCTTACAACTTTTGGCTTTCAAAGATGAAAGGATGTTAACATGTAAGGAAAAGGACTTTGATAGACTTGCTTCAACCCACTTCACTTCATGCAATCTTTCTACCCTTGTAATCTTGAAAGATGGATGATGAAGGTTGAGGTGACTTGAGTGGATTCAAACTCAAGAGAAATCACCAAGTATATGAGGTTATGGAAGTGTTTGATGAATCAAAACATAACTAGGGTTTATGTGTGGATATTGCACTTGATTTCTTGCACAAAACTTGAAGTAAACTAGCAAATGAGAGGGTGTTTGTGTTGTGAACGACTAGGAGGGATGGGGAGGGCTTATATATGAGTTTAAGGAGGTGCTAGGAAGGTGCTAGGAAGTTGCCTTAAGGAGGTGCAAGTATTTAGGATATTTTCCAACACTTGGAGACCAAGTTCACTTAGTATACATGTATCCTAAAGTCTAAGGCTTATCATAAGCCACCAAGGCATGGTGAAGCTTCATATAGTCGGCCATATGGTGGATAGGGTGACTAGATGCATAAACTTGGTATTATCTAGCTTACGGAGTGAGTTTTGGTCCCGGTAATTGCTAACGGTAAGTCGTTAAGTCACGAAACGTAAAACTGGGTATCGTAAAAATACGAAACTTGGAAAAATGGTTAAACTTGTCAAAATACTCCATAATAAAATATAAAATGAGTGGTAGGTTCTATCGGGTGCTAAAACCCTGCTAAAAACTGGAAACACGGGTCTAAAACGCGTAATACGTAAAATGTACGAATATTGCGTAAAATTGAGAAAAGTAAAATATTACTTTTCTAATAGGTTATAAATGATTTAAAATGACTTATAATGTCTAGACTGGGCTCAGTCTAGTGTCGATTGGTATTAAATGTCTTTTAGACATCAAACCGTAAGCCTAAAAATCAAGGAATGACTTATAAAATCAAGGAATGATTTTTGGTCAAAGGAGGAGGGAAAAAATATGTTGACTTTTTCTAATAAGTTGAAAACTCAAATCGTCTTAGAAACGCATTTTGTGGTCTAACGGTTAATCGTCCATACGGTTAAGCGTGCTCATGTGAGAGTAGTACCGGCTTGGGTGACCTGCTGGGAAAAGTAATTAACCTGAAAATGCGAGTTGTTACAGTCTCTACCCCTTACGGGGAACTTCGTCCCGAAGTTCTTTGTGTGTCATATGTTGGAGTGGTGTCGATGAAAAGGTGTGGTTACTTATGAGGACTAAAGTCTGGGGTTACCAGTGATGTAGTTTGATTTGTCTCAGAATATGGTGTGTCAATAGAGATTGATAACATGGTTGAATATCAGTAGAGATCCATATAATAGTCGAATATCAAAGAAAATTGATATAGCAGTCGATTATTAATAGAAATTGATATAGTAGTTGTACAGAAATTGATATAGTTGAATATCAAAATGGAAATTGATATAGTTGTCAAGTATCAATAGCAATTGATATAACAGTTGAACAACAATAGCAATTTACATAGGAATCCAATAAATGGAAATTGATATAGTAGTGGAATATCATTGGAAATTGGGATAGTAGTTGCAATCATAGCATAGTAGGTAATCTGTTGTTGTACCTAGTGTTTATTGACTTCATACATATGTTATTTCGGATACAAATAAGCCCACTTGTTTAAAATTCTTTATTTACATAGAGAGACATCCCAAACAATGTAAATACGGAATTATAAACTTATAGTTCGGCGATTTACAATTTCTTTATTTAAATGAAAAGGCATCCCAATCCATTCAAATAATTACAAATCATCCTACTTAAGAATTCCCAACACAACATTCACAATTAGCCGGTGAGTTACAAGGTGGTGTATTACGAGATGACACTGGTGTAGCAAAAGTACAAGATGAATATTCAATCTTGTAAAGCTGATGAGGGTACTTGTGGTGTAACTAAGGATGATTTGAGCTTTAAAAGTGCATCAAAATCTGTTAATGAGCTTGTGTTTCCAACGGTTGTGAAGATAATGTTATGATATGTTGATGAACAAAAGTGTGTAGTGTATGCTTAACATTAATACACTTAGGTATAGATGTTGAGTTTGTTTTAAAAATCTTAAGAGATTTTAAAAGTTTATGATGGAATGGTATCCTTAGGACCTAAACAGGATAGTACTTCTACAGGATGAAGAGAATAATTGATAACTATCCCAAGATAGTAGTTCGGATTATCTCATAAATGAAAAATTTTCAAGAATGAATTTAGATCATACCAATAAGATGTTAAGATTTCGCTGAGTGGTAAGGCACTATCGTGTCTCTAGATTGTTTTAATGTATTCTGGTGGTTTATCGTGTTCATGTAGGAAATCAATCTAAACATAACCCTAGTACAACTATTCTCAGTATTTGAAAATTTTAAGTCGAATATAGTTAGTCAGACTATATTCCACTGTCCCTAGGTTAAATATAGGTGACTAGTCTATATTTAGCCAAGGTTCGATAAAATTTTCAAATACCTAAATTAGGTATACTTGTGATATGTCCGTTGGTTTTGGGAAACTGTTCACTAAACTAAGGCGATGTCAACCCTTAAGTTGCAAGTCCCGTCCATACAAGACTTGTAACGTATGTTTCATATTCCATTGCATAGAAGATAGTAAGGGTAGGTACGTATGGAAAGGAAGTTTTAAGTAGTTCTAAAATAGAACATACTTGGCCAGGATCACGAACTTTTTATAATGAAAGTTTCAGAAGAAAACTTTGATAAATGTAAAGCTGAACTTCAGCTTTTGTAGGTGATGGATTTGTTTGTCCTTTAGAAATCTCATATTTCTTGTTTTGAAATCGATAGATTGTGACGGGTTTTTGATATCATAAGAAATGATATTGATGATGTGATGGAATAATTCTAGAGACCATTTGCACAAAACACAATGTCTCGGAAGTAGGTTAGACCATTGTGCAATTCACAATGTCTGGGAAGTAGGTTAGGCCATTGTGTGACTCAAAACATTTGAGAAATGATTAAGACCATTGTATCATACAATGTCTTGGAAAATGAATGAGACCATTGTATCTCACAATGTCTTGGAAAATGAATGAGGCCATTGTATCTCACAATGTTTTGAAAAGTGAATGAGACCATTGTATCTCACAATGTCTTGGAAAATAGGAAAGACCATTGCAATCAGTTACAATGTCTTGGACATATAATGTTGGAGTAGGAACATGATTGGGAGAGTGTGGCTGTGCCGAAATGCCTTAGAATAGGCATACACAGATATGTTTAGTCCATTGTTTAGATAAATGATTGAAAATAAACCGAGTTTATATATCAATATACTAATATGTTCATGTAGCATAAAATGCCTAGTGTGTATATATCAATATACTTATATGTGTTCATGTAGCATAAAATGCTTAGTGTGTATATATCAATATACTTATATGTGTTCATGTAGCATAAAATGCTTACGGGGAAATGCTCAATTGTGTTTAGGGTACATATATTAATATGCAATTATGTTTGTGTAGCATAAAATATCTACGGGGAAATGCTCAAAAGGGGTATATATATGAATATACTAATATGTTTGTGTAGCATAACATGCTTACTAAGTCCATAATCGTCTGGAGGATGGAAGACACGGAGAGCGGAAGGCTATAAAAATGGTTTTACTTGTAGTTGTAGTTATAGTTTAGGTCTCAATTAGACCCGTTTCTCTATAACCATGGCTCTGGTACCAATCTGTAACACCCCCAATTCATGGTTGCAGCGGAATTCGAACTGGGTGTTACTCGACGGCACAATAGTCACAATAATAGAAAACAAACTCCAATTGAGTCGTTTTAAAAGATTTATCATTCAAATTATATAAATATCAGAGATAACAAAATGAGGTCCCAAATGGTTCCATATTTACAATGTATAATAAATGAGTTTTTGAATGATAATAAAATTTATAGCCCTCTTGAGTATCCGTGGCCTTCCGTGCCATCCTTGATCGTCATGAACCTGAAATACATGCTTGAGAGGTCAACACAAAGGTTGAGTGATATTCATAGAGTTTGTTTAATGTTTGAACACAATGTGTTGGTAGTAAATCGTTGAACACAATAATCGTAGTGTTTGTAGTTAAATCGTTTGAACACAATAATCGTAGTGTTTGTAGTTAAATCGTTTGAACACAATATGTTGGTAGTGTTTGTAGTTAAATCGTTTGAACACAATAATCGTAGTGTTTGTAGTTAAATCGTTTGAACACAATATGTTGGTAGTGTTTGTAGTTAAATCGTTTGAACACAGTAGTGTTTGTAGTTAAATCGTTTGAACACAATAATCGTAGTGTGAGCTATAGACTCACACCAATGTTTGGAAAACAAAGATGGGCTACGTTGTTATATGCCCGGAAAGGTTATTAATTCACTAAGCTTATGACACCAAAACGTTAACGTGTACCAATATCGATCGGCAGATTTATCCCGGTAGGTACTTTGCCGTCATACCTAATGTCTCAAATATTAATGCATTTGTTTGAACTTAGTCAAAACAAATGGGATTCGTCAATCCCAATAGGCCTATTCACAATATTCGCGCTCACTTGCAAGTAACCCTCGCAAGTGATTAAATGGTTCATAATAAGGGATCTTGGTTTGGCAAGGATGTTACTTAGTGATAATAAAACATAGTCGAATAGCATACAGTAGAAAGCATTGTGTTCGATTTAGAAATAGCATGTATTCCCCCCAAGGGTTTGTAAAACATTGAAGTAATGTAAAGTGGGGCTATGAACTCACCTTGAGTTGGATGTTGTATAATGAGAATGATGGATATGCCGTAAGAACTTCTACGAGCAACCTAGAATAATTGTTGCAACTTAAGTTTGGAATAATGTCTAAGGAAACATAAACATGCCAATATATATGTATGTCTTGCACTTAGTCCATGATGTGGTATGATGTATAGTATAAGTCTTTGAAAGAAAGATTCATGAAACATGTATGTTTTGTATATCGTTTACTACCGTTCGGGCCGACATAATTCAGAAGTCATGTTAGTAAGCGTTCGAGGAGCCAGGACACTTTAATTTGTAAATCCACAACTCAACTCGACGGCTTACATAATGAACTCCTCACATGAGGCTCCCTACTATTGTAGTAGTTGATGAAATATATAGATATAAGTTTTTGATCCGAAAAGTTACATGTCCGATATTTGAATAAACTTAGGAAAGTTTATTAGTACATGAAGATTGTTATTAGGGGTAGTTTCATAAGTCTTGTATGACCATTTTTCCTTGTAATATCACATGGTTCATTTTTAAGTGAAGTAGATCCAAATTGCTTGTTCAATATATCGCCAATTCCTTGTTTCATGTTTACGCCTATGTAAGTTTACTTGGTCATTTCGTCATGGCCTAGCCATGACCTTTGGTCCTTGTTCCAAGGTCATGAGACACAACCTTGGCTCTAGCCATGGTTGTGGTCTTGATTATAGGTCATAAGACCTCTTGTTCCTTTTAAAGTATAACCATAATATAGTGACTTTGGTCTAAAAATGGGCTGTTTAGAATTTGAAGAATTTTATCACTCGGAAAGCATTTTCAGGGCTCGAGCTTCTTTGATCCTGAACGAAAACGTCGTTCCGGACAACTTTCGTGTTTTAACTTTTTGATGAATCGGACCAGAAGTGTGACTTTCAAAACCCAAATTTGATCAGAATGGTATTTGGCAGTTTGCCGCAAAGTTTTGGTAACTTCAAATGGGCGTAACTTTTGACTCGTATACTCGTTTTGGGTGGTTCAAGTTGCTACGGTTTCCTTGTTAAGTCCTCTACTGTAATATGTAATGATCAAATATCATATTTTTACCATTTTGATCAGGTCTTACCAAGAAAGTCACTAGTTTGCTTGTTATAGTAACTTGTCTTATCAATCATGTACAATAACTTGTTTTACTCACTTTTATACATCATGGACATGAATACAAGACATAATATAGCACAAATAATATGTAAATAACATGAATATGATTATTTAACAAGAATCATGTTAGGGTTTGGCTTACAACTTTTGGCTTTCAAAGATGAAAGGATGTTAACATGTAAGGAAAAGGACTTTGATAGACTTGCTTCAACCCACTTCACTTCATGCAATCTTTCTACCCTTGTAATCTTGAAAGATGGATGATGAAGGTTGAGGTGACTTGAGTGGATTCAAACTCAAGAGAAATCACCAAGTATATGAGGTTATGGAAGTGTTTGATGAATCAAAACATAACTAGGGTTTATGTGTGGATATTGCACTTGATTTCTTGCACAAAACTTGAAGTAAACTAGCAAATGAGAGGGTGTTTGTGTTGTGAACGACTAGGAGGGATGGGGAGGGCTTATATATGAGTTTAAGGAGGTGCTAGGAAGGTGCTAGGAAGTTGCCTTAAGGAGGTGCAAGTATTTAGGATATTTTCCAACACTTGGAGACCAAGTTCACTTAGTATACATGTATCCTAAAGTCTAAGGCTTATCATAAGCCACCAAGGCATGGTGAAGCTTCATATAGTCGGCCATATGGTGGATAGGGTGACTAGATGCATAAACTTGGTATTATCTAGCTTACGGAGTGAGTTTTGGTCCCGGTAATTGCTAACGGTAAGTCGTTAAGTCACGAAACGTAAAACCGGGTATCGTAAAAATACGAAACTTGGAAAAATGGTTAAACTTGTCAAAATACTCCATAATAAAATATAAAATGAGTGGTAGGTTCTATCGGGTGCTAAAACCCTGCTAAAAACTGGAAACACGGGTCTAAAACGCGTAATACGTAAAATGTACGAATATTGCGTAAAATTGAGAAAAGTAAAATATTACTTTTCTAATAGGTTATAAATGATTTAAAATGACTTATAATGTCTAGACTGGGCTCAGTCTAGTGTCGATTGGTATTAAATGTCTTTTAGACATCAAACCGTAAGCCTAAAAATCAAGGAATGACTTATAAAATCAAGGAATGATTTTTGGTCAAAGGAGGAGGGAAAAAATATGTTGACTTTTTCTAATAAGTTGAAAACTCAAATCGTCTTAGAAACGCGTTTTGTGGTCTAACGGTTAATCGTCCATACGGTTAAGCGTGCTCATGTGAGAGTAGTACCGGCTTGGGTGACCTGCTGGGAAAAGTAATTAACCTGAAAATGCGAGTTGTTACAGTCTCTACCCCTTACGGGGAACTTCGTCCCGAAGTTCTTTGTGTGTCATATGTTGGAGTGGTGTCGATGAAAAGGTGTGGTTACTTATGAGGACTAAAGTCTGGGGTTACCAGTGATGTAGTTTGATTTGTCTCAGAATATGGTGTGTCAATAGAGATTGATAACATGGTTGAATATCAGTAGAGATCCATATAATAGTCGAATATCAAAGAAAATTGATATAGCAGTCGATTATTAATAGAAATTGATATAGTAGTTGTACAGAAATTGATATAGTTGAATATCAAAATGGAAATTGATATAGTTGTCAAGTATCAATAGCAATTGATATAACAGTTGAACAACAATAGCAATTTACATAGGAATCCAATAAATGGAAATTGATATAGTAGTGGAATATCATTGGAAATTGGGATAGTAGTTGCAATCATAGCATAGTAGGTAATCTGTTGTTGTACCTAGTGTTTATTGACTTCATACATATGTTATTTCGGATACAAATAAGCCCACTTGTTTAAAATTCTTTATTTACATAGAGAGACATCCCAAACAATGTAAATACGGAATTATAAACTTATAGTTCGGCGATTTACAATTTCTTTATTTAAATGAAAAGGCATCCCAATCCATTCAAATAATTACAAATCATCCTACTTAAGAATTCCCAACACAACATTCACAATTAGCCGGTGAGTTACAAGGTGGTGTATTACGAGATGACACTGGTGTAGCAAAAGTACAAGATGAATATTCAATCTTGTAAAGCTGATGAGGGTACTTGTGGTGTAACTAAGGATGATTTGAGCTTTAAAAGTGCATCAAAATCTGTTAATGAGCTTGTGTTTCCAACGGTTGTGAAGATAATGTTATGATATGTTGATGAACAAAAGTGTGTAGTGTATGCTTAACATTAATACACTTAGGTATAGATGTTGAGTTTGTTTTAAAAATCTTAAGAGATTTTAAAAGTTTATGATGGAATGGTATCCTTAGGACCTAAACAGGATAGTACTTCTACAGGATGAAGAGAATAATTGATAACTATCCCAAGATAGTAGTTCGGATTATCTCATAAATGAAAAATTTTCAAGAATGAATTTAGATCATACCAATAAGATGTTAAGATTTCGCTGAGTGGTAAGGCACTATCGTGTCTCTAGATTGTTTTAATGTATTCTGGTGGTTTATCGTGTTCATGTAGGAAATCAATCTAAACATAACCCTAGTACAACTATTCTCAGTATTTGAAAATTTTAAGTCGAATATAGTTAGTCAGACTATATTCCACTGTCCCTAGGTTAAATATAGGTGACTAGTCTATATTTAGCCAAGGTTCGATAAAATTTTCAAATACCTAAATTAGGTATACTTGTGATATGTCCGTTGGTTTTGGGAAACTGTTCACTAAACTAAGGCGATGTCAACCCTTAAGTTGCAAGTCCCGTCCATACAAGACTTGTAACGTATGTTTCATATTCCATTGCATAGAAGATAGTAAGGGTAGGTACGTATGGAAAGGAAGTTTTAAGTAGTTCTAAAATAGAACATACTTGGCCAGGATCACGAACTTTTTATAATGAAAGTTTCAGAAGAAAACTTTGATAAATGTAAAGCTGAACTTCAGCTTTTGTAGGTGATGGATTTGTTTGTCCTTTAGAAATCTCATATTTCTTGTTTTGAAATCGATAGATTGTGACGGGTTTTTGATATCATAAGAAATGATATTGATGATGTGATGGAATAATTCTAGAGACCATTTGCACAAAACACAATGTCTCGGAAGTAGGTTAGACCATTGTGCAATTCACAATGTCTGGGAAGTAGGTTAGGCCATTGTGTGACTCAAAACATTTGAGAAATGATTAAGACCATTGTATCATACAATGTCTTGGAAAATGAATGAGACCATTGTATCTCACAATGTCTTGGAAAATGAATGAGGCCATTGTATCTCACAATGTTTTGAAAAGTGAATGAGACCATTGTATCTCACAATGTCTTGGAAAATAGGAAAGACCATTGCAATCAGTTACAATGTCTTGGACATATAATGTTGGAGTAGGAACATGATTGGGAGAGTGTGGCTGTGCCGAAATGCCTTAGAATAGGCATACACAGATATGTTTAGTCCATTGTTTAGATAAATGATTGAAAATAAACCGAGTTTATATATCAATATACTAATATGTTCATGTAGCATAAAATGCCTAGTGTGTATATATCAATATACTTATATGTGTTCATGTAGCATAAAATGCTTAGTGTGTATATATCAATATACTTATATGTGTTCATGTAGCATAAAATGCTTACGGGGAAATGCTCAATTGTGTTTAGGGTACATATATTAATATGCAATTATGTTTGTGTAGCATAAAATATCTACGGGGAAATGCTCAAAAGGGGTATATATATGAATATACTAATATGTTTGTGTAGCATAACATGCTTACTAAGTCCATAATCGTCTGGAGGATGGAAGACACGGAGAGCGGAAGGCTATAAAAATGGTTTTACTTGTAGTTGTAGTTATAGTTTAGGTCTCAATTAGACCCGTTTCTCTATAACCATGGCTCTGGTACCAATCTGTAACACCCCCAATTCATGGTTGCAGCGGAATTCGAACTGGGTGTTACTCGACGGCACAATAGTCACAATAATAGAAAACAAACTCCAATTGAGTCGTTTTAAAAGATTTATCATTCAAATTATATAAATATCAGAGATAACAAAATGAGGTCCCAAATGGTTCCATATTTACAATGTATAATAAATGAGTTTTTGAATGATAATAAAATTTATAGCCCTCTTGAGTATCCGTGCCCTTCCGTGCCATCCTTGATCGTCATGAACCTGAAATACATGCTTGAGAGGTCAACACAAAGGTTGAGTGATATTCATAGAGTTTGTTTAATGTTTGAACACAATGTGTTGGTAGTAAATCGTTGAACACAATAATCGTAGTGTTTGTAGTTAAATCGTTTGAACACAATAATCGTAGTGTTTGTAGTTAAATCGTTTGAACACAATATGTTGGTAGTGTTTGTAGTTAAATCGTTTGAACACAATAATCGTAGTGTTTGTAGTTAAATCGTTTGAACACAATATGTTGGTAGTGTTTGTAGTTAAATCGTTTGAACACAGTAGTGTTTGTAGTTAAATCGTTTGAACACAATAATCGTAGTGTGAGCTATAGACTCACACCAATGTTTGGAAAACAAAGATGGGCTACGTTGTTATATGCCCGGAAAGGTTATTAATTCACTAAGCTTATGACACCAAAACGTTAACGTGTACCAATATCGATCGGCAGATTTATCCCGGTAGGTACTTTGCCGTCATACCTAATGTCTCAAATATTAATGCATTTGTTTGAACTTAGTCAAAACAAATGGGATTCGTCAATCCCAATAGGCCTATTCACAATATTCGCGCTCACTTGCAAGTAACCCTCGCAAGTGATTAAATGGTTCATAATAAGGGATCTTGGTTTGGCAAGGATGTTACTTAGTGATAATAAAACATAGTCGAATAGCATACAGTAGAAAGCATTGTGTTCGATTTAGAAATAGCATGTATTCCCCCCAAGGGTTTGTAAAACATTGAAGTAATGTAAAGTGGGGCTATGAACTCACCTTGAGTTGGATGTTGTATAATGAGAATGATGGATATGCCGTAAGAACTTCTACGAGCAACCTAGAATAATTGTTGCAACTTAAGTTTGGAATAATGTCTAAGGAAACATAAACATGCCAATATATATGTATGTCTTGCACTTAGTCCATGATGTGGTATGATGTATAGTATAAGTCTTTGAAAGAAAGATTCATGAAACATGTATGTTTTGTATATCGTTTACTACCGTTCGGGCCGACATAATTCAGAAGTCATGTTAGTAAGCGTTCGAGGAGCCAGGACACTTTAATTTGTAAATCCACAACTCAACTCGACGGCTTACATAATGAACTCCTCACATGAGGCTCCCTACTATTGTAGTAGTTGATGAAATATATAGATATAAGTTTTTGATCCGAAAAGTTACATGTCCGATATTTGAATAAACTTAGGAAAGTTTATTAGTACATGAAGATTGTTATTAGGGGTAGTTTCATAAGTCTTGTATGACCATTTTTCCTTGTAATATCACATGGTTCATTTTTAAGTGAAGTAGATCCAAATTGCTTGTTCAATATATCGCCAATTCCTTGTTTCATGTTTACGCCTATGTAAGTTTACTTGGTCATTTCGTCATGGCCTAGCCATGACCTTTGGTCCTTGTTCCAAGGTCATGAGACACAACCTTGGCTCTAGCCATGGTTGTGGTCTTGATTATAGGTCATAAGACCTCTTGTTCCTTTTAAAGTATAACCATAATATAGTGACTTTGGTCTAAAAATGGGCTGTTTAGAATTTGAAGAATTTTATCACTCGGAAAGCGTTTTCAGGGCTCGAGCTTCTTTGATCCTGAATGAAAACGTCGTTCCGGACAACTTTCGTGTTTTAACTTTTTGATGAATCGGACCAGAAGTGTGACTTTCAAAACCCAAATTTGATCAGAATGGTATTTGGCAGTTTGCCGCAAAGTTTTGGTAACTTCAAATGGGCGTAACTTTTGACTCGTATACTCGTTTTGGGTGGTTCAAGTTGCTACGGTTTCCTTGTTAAGTCCTCTACTGTAATATGTAATGATCAAATATCATATTTTTACCATTTTGATCAGGTCTTACCAAGAAAGTCACTAGTTTGCTTGTTATAGTAACTTGTCTTATCAATCATGTACAATAACTTGTTTTACTCACTTTTATACATCATGGACATGAATACAAGACATAATATAGCACAAATAATATGTAAATAACATGAATATGATTATTTAACAAGAATCATGTTAGGGTTTGGCTTACAACTTTTGGCTTTCAAAGATGAAAGGATGTTAACATGTAAGGAAAAGGACTTTGATAGACTTGCTTCAACCCACTTCACTTCATGCAATCTTTCTACCCTTGTAATCTTGAAAGATGGATGATGAAGGTTGAGGTGACTTGAGTGGATTCAAACTCAAGAGAAATCACCAAGTATATGAGGTTATGGAAGTGTTTGATGAATCAAAACATAACTAGGGTTTATGTGTGGATATTGCACTTGATTTCTTGCACAAAACTTGAAGTAAACTAGCAAATGAGAGGGTGTTTGTGTTGTGAACGACTAGGAGGGATGGGGAGGGCTTATATATGAGTTTAAGGAGGTGCTAGGAAGGTGCTAGGAAGTTGCCTTAAGGAGGTGCAAGTATTTAGGATATTTTCCAACACTTGGAGACCAAGTTCACTTAGTATACATGTATCCTAAAGTCTAAGGCTTATCATAAGCCACCAAGGCATGGTGAAGCTTCATATAGTCGGCCATATGGTGGATAGGGTGACTAGATGCATAAACTTGGTATTATCTAGCTTACGGAGTGAGTTTTGGTCCCGGTAATTGCTAACGGTAAGTCGTTAAGTCACGAAACGTAAAACCGGGTATCGTAAAAATACGAAACTTGGAAAAATGGTTAAACTTGTCAAAATACTCCATAATAAAATATAAAATGAGTGGTAGGTTCTATCGGGTGCTAAAACCCTGCTAAAAACTGGAAACACGGGTCTAAAACGCGTAATACGTAAAATGTACGAATATTGCGTAAAATTGAGAAAAGTAAAATATTACTTTTCTAATAGGTTATAAATGATTTAAAATGACTTATAATGTCTAGACTGGGCTCAGTCTAGTGTCGATTGGTATTAAATGTCTTTTAGACATCAAACCGTAAGCCTAAAAATCAAGGAATGACTTATAAAATCAAGGAATGATTTTTGGTCAAAGGAGGAGGGAAAAAATATGTTGACTTTTTCTAATAAGTTGAAAACTCAAATCGTCTTAGAAACGCGTTTTGTGGTCTAACGGTTAATCGTCCATACGGTTAAGCGTGCTCATGTGAGAGTAGTACCGGCTTGGGTGACCTGCTGGGAAAAGTAATTAACCTGAAAATGCGAGTTGTTACACGTTCAATAAATCTCCGGTAGTAACCTGCAAGACCTAAAAATTGACGTACTTCTGTGGGAGTTGTAGGTGATGACCATTCTTTAACTGCCTCTATCTTTGCTGGATCCACATGGATACCTTGACTATTGATTACGTGTCCCAAAAATTGTACAGTGGGAATCCAAAAGTCGCATTTTGAGAATTTTGCGTATAACTTTTCTTTCCTAAGTAACTCTAGGATAGTTCTCAAATGATTGGCATGTTCCTCTTTGTTACGAGAGTAGATCAGTATGTCGTCAATGAATACTATCACGAATTTGTCCAAATATGGCTTGCATACTCGGTTCATTAGGTCCATAAACACGGCGGGTGCGTTTGTTAGACCAAATGGCATTACCTGAAATTCATAGTGTCCGTAACGGGTTCTGAAGGCTGTCTTGGGAATATCTTCTTCCCGAACTCTCAATTGATGGTATCCCGACCTTAGATCAATCTTCGAGTATACACTCGATCCTTGTAATTGATCAAATAGATCGTCTATTCTAGGTAAAGGATATCGGTTCTTTATAGTGAGTTTGTTTAACTCTCGGTAATCTATGCACATTCGGAATGATCCGTCTTTCTTTTTAACAAATAGAACTGGGGCTCCCCAAGGTGATGAACTTGGTCTAATGAAACCTTTATCGGATAATTCCTTTAGTTGTTCCGATAGTTCCTCCATTTCGGAAGGTGCCAACCTGTAAGGTGCTTTTGCTACTGGTGCCGCTCCAGGCACTAGTTCAATTTGGAACTCTACTTGACGAGTCGGTGGAAGACCGGGTAGATCTTCAGGAAATACCTCGGGGAATTCCTTAACGATAGGTACGTCTTTAAGTTGCTTCTTGGTTAACTTACTTTCCGTCACCTGAACCATGAATACATGACATCCTTCGTTCATGTATTTTATCATTCTGAGGCATGAGATGATTCCGTATCGGTTTTTATTCTTGTCGCCATGGATAACGAGGGTTTCATTCTTAAAAGGAATGTGTATTGCTTTCTCGTCACAATGAATCTTAGCATGATGTTTGGATAACCAATCCATTCCGATGATAGCATCAAAACTACCGAGTTGGACAGGCATCAGGTCAATAGGAAAAGATTCCCCTACGAGGGTTAAGGTACAATCCTTTAAAACAGAGTTGGTGCTAATTAAGTTCCCATTGGCCATTTCTATCTCATATGTGGTGTTTAGCTTAGAAGGGTTAGAGTTAATGAAAGGGGCAAATGTATCTGACACGAAGCTCTTATCTGCTCCAGAATCAAATAATACTCTAGCATTATGATGATTTAATAAGAACGTACCCGTGACAACGTCGGGGCTTTGTGGTTCATTTTCATTTCCCATCACGTATGCTCTCGCTCGTGCAGTGTTCTGACCATTTCCTTTTGGACAGCGGTTCTTGAAGTGTCCAGTTTCTCCGCATGAGTAACATGTTGGTGCTATTGGTTGTAGGTTGCTGCCGGTAGCAGGGGTCCTACAATCTTTTGTGGCATGACCTATCCTTTGGCATTTATGGCATTTTACTGTACAAGCGCCATTGTGATGAAGCTTGCATCGGTTGCACTGTGGCTTAATACCTTGGTATCCATTGCCATTGGTTGCCGTAAATACCTTAGGAGGTTCTTGTCGTTGGTTCTGTTGTTGACGATGTGGGTTCTTGTTCTGGTGTTGTTGTTGGTTGATCCTGTTGTAGTTGTTGTTGTTGTGGTGATGGTTGTTGTTGCGATGGCCGTTGTGGTAGTGATTGTGGTTTTGATGGTGGGTGGTTCTCCTGTCATCGAGCTTTCTTTTGAGTTCGTTGCACTTGATTTCGCGGTCTAGGAGTTTTTGTGCTAACTCCATTGCGACTTCTAGTGATGGTGGGTTGGATGCTGTGACGTTTCCTTCAATATTCCGAGGAAGACCTTCAATATACTTCTCCAGAGTTTTCTCTAAATCTGGTACGATAGAAGGACATAATGCCATTAGCTCGTGGAATCTCCTGTTGTAAGCCCTAAGATCGATTCCTTTGACTGCAAGGACATGGAATTCGTCTTCTAGTTTCCTTATTTTGGATCGAGGGCAGTACTTCTTTAGGATCTTGGCTTTGAATTCCGTCCAAGAGAGTCGGTATGCTGCTTCTGTACCTAAAGTTTGAGTTGTAGCGGTCCACCATGACAAAGCGTCATCCATTAAGGTTCCTGTGGCAAATGTGACCCTGTTGTTTTCTGAGCATCCACTCCTTTGGAATACCGTTTCGCATCTCTCGAACCAATGGGCGAGTTTAGTTATCCCTTCAGTACCCATGAAGTAAGTCGGCTGACAAGCCATAAAATCTTTATAGGTACATTGGCGAGGTGCGGGAGCAACATTTCTTGCCGGTTGTGCGTTAGCATTTGCTTGTTCGGCTAAGGCTGCATTGATCCATTGGTGATTGCTTGTTGGATTTCTTCCGGGGTCATGGTTGCTGCTGAGGTAGTGGTCGCGGTTCTCTTAGGTGCCATATTCCTAAAAATGAGAGTATATTTTCAAAATTTTCATAATAACCATCTTGTGTTAGACTATTTAGTAACATCAATAGGTTCAAAGTTATAATAGTGTCACATATATCACGATGCAATATACGATATCATAACACTTATGAAAATAAAGCAAACATAACATCATTGATTAGATTGTCGTTTTGAGTTTACATCACTTATTTATTCTTGTTGACATATCTCTAGGACATTCAAATACAAGTTATTACTGTGATGTGGGTGAGGCTACATCGACAATCTATGGCATTCTAGGGTTTTCCTTGGTTATCATCAAGACGACGTTCTAGTTCCTGAATTTTGGCGGCCATGGTTTCTATGATTTGGTCTCGGTCTCTCTCCCTAGCTTGTGTTTCTTGTTGTGCACGTCGCAGAGACATGACTTGGGCTCTTGTGGTGTCGAGAGCTTGATCGATGTCACACATGATGTCCTTGTTTACGGTGTTAGCAGAGCAAAGTAATCCGATGAATTCCATAGCTTCACCGAATTGGGTACTTAGTTGTTCAATCATGGTTCCCATCTCTAGGTGTCCCATCACAAGTTGTTCTATCTCAGATGACATGACTTCTATCAGTTCATTAGGGATGTTGTTCACCAAGGTGGCTATGGCGTCTAACCTGTCTTCATGTCTTACTAACCTAGCTGCCAAGAGTGGTATGGTATGGTGAATGGGTTCTCCAGTGACTGAAAGGATCTTGGATGCAGCAAATGATGATCTTTCACCAAGTTCTCTGTTGGTGGGAGTACCTTCTTGAGATCTCCAATACTTAAGGATTGGTAGTAGAAATGACCATTTGCGAGCATTGACCCGCTTACGAGCCTTATGGTTGGTTCTTGCATAATAGTAAGGATCTGAGGAGGTAGGACGAATCTGGTAATTCCTTGGTTGATAAGGCAGAGGAGCACTGGAAGTTTTCACAGGTGGTGGACTGTTGATTGTTACTGGTACAGTAGTAGTCTGCTGGTAAAATATACTAGGTAGTATCACTGGTTCTGCAGTTGGTGCAATTTCCTTTTTCCATTTAGTATCATCCCAGATGTCTTTTTCTTCAGCATATGAAAGAGCTTTTCCAGCAGTGGCTGGTTCATAAGGCTGGAATGGAGAAGTTTGCTTACTGCGTCTGATTGGACCAGATGATGCTTGAGGTGAAGTAAAGGATTGCTGACTCTCCTTATTCTTGTCTGTTGTAGGTGTCACAGTCATTGAAGCAAGAGTTGGTACAATAGGTGTAGAGCTCTCAGTTTCCGAATCCGATAACAAAACAATGAAGTTGGGTTTGGAAGACATGGTACTGTAATAATCCCGATTAGTAAACATAGTTATTAGCATAATCATAACATGTAAGCATATATCAAGTTATATAAGTAAGAAATAATGAGAAGTAACTTTTCTACCAGATGTTGGAATGTAGGCACGGAGGGCATGAAGTGGTATTTTGTAAAAATGGTCCAGTTAAAGTGTAGTTATAGTCCAATGTTTAAAAACATCTGGTTCTCTATAACCGTGGCTCTGAATACCAATCTGTAACACCCCCAAAAGTCGTTAATAACAGTGGAAGACTTAACATGTCAGCAGAAGACTTTCGGGGTATTACTTCAAGGATCTTTGTCACAATTATAGTAGACAACACAAAGTGAAGTATTAAAGTTTAATTTATTTCAAAATACCAAATATACAAGACATTATTAATTCAAGAACGTGTTTTATTCTGAAGGAAATAAGTAGTTTATTATGGTTCTTGTCATGCTTTTGCCCACTCCGTGCCATCCAGATCCGTCTTGTTTAGTTACCTGAGATAAACATGCTAAAGTCAACATAAAGTTGAGTGATATTCATAGGTTTGAGTTTAAGAGTTGAATCACAAGTTAAGAATGTATTGTAATCACATACAATCAATATGTTAAGCAAAATCAATGTTCCTGTTATTGCCTTAAGCTCATGATACTCAACGATTAACAGCCAATCATAAATATGAATTATGATGGTAAGTAATAGGCCCTCAAAGATAGGTATTTGTCAATAACTTATTTATAAGAACAATAAAGTGCGCCTGGTGTTTTCTCCAACAACCAAACGAGGATTGTCAATCACTAATAGTACTATCCACAATTATTTACGTCCACCCTTCAGGTGATTAAGGTTCATGATCGAGGGACTTCTGACAATAGTAACTTAAGCAAATAACATTGGCCTGATGGTATTTCAATACCCGGTATAAAAGACTTGTGTTCGAGTTTTAAGCATGTATCTCCCCCACGGGAAAATAGTTAAAGAGTGGGCTATGAAATCACCTTAGTAGTACAGTGGTATCGTAGTCTCAACAAAGCAAGGAAACGGCTTCACACAACACAACCTAAAAGATAATGCAAGTTTCAGTTAATAGTCTAAATCTGGTTTTATCGCGATTACTTGTTATTTAGTTTGTTATTAAAACTCGTGTTCGTTTAAATGTTTAAAGTTCAAAAACAAAGTTATATATATATATATATATATATATATATATATATATATATATATATATATATATATATATATATATATATATATATATATATATATATATAACTCGTAAGTAAAATGATCGATGATTGATATAAAGTTAGTTTTTATAACGGAAATAAACGTATCGTTTTACAAGAAATAAATAGCGTATTGTTATATCGTTTAATTATTATTACGAATATATATCGTATATATATATATATATATATATATATATATATATATATATATATATATATATATATATATATATATATATATATATATATATATATAAGTTTATGTTTATATAAGTCTTATATTAATTATATATTTATATATGTAAAAGGTTAATATTATTTTTATAAAATAATATTTACTGAAAATTCCTTTAAGTTTCCAAAATTTACATTTTTAACCCTAACGATATATATTTTACACCGTTAGTCCAAAATATATATAATTTACATTTTAGGTCCAAAAGCATCAATATTTACATTTTTCAACTCCAAGTTTTATTATTTACAGTTTCTAATTCAGAAAATCAGAAATTACAGTTTTGACCCAAAGTTTGCAAAGTTTACACTTTTAGTCCCCGGTTATGAAAATTTTGCAAAGTTAGTCCTAATTTTACCAAATTCAAAACTTAGTATTTTTACTTCTTAAATAAGCTCAAAATATTCAGAAAAGCTTATTTCTTCAGCTTATTTGCTTAAAAAGCTTATTTTCCACCTAATGGGCTTAACGTGAAATTTTCAAGGTCCGTTAACGTTTTATGATCCAATGGGCTTACGAAAAGTTTGGGCCTGGACTTGGACTATATTTTAAGTTGTAAAAACGTTACAAACAAGCTTATGAGATCAGCTTATCGAATAAGCTTGTTAACAGCTTAACGGGCTTTAAGGCCCAAAAGTTATAAAAAGATTTCTGAAAATAGCTTAGAGGTCGATTTACTTTGGCTCTAGAAAACAGTTCATACGAGGTCAATAGGTCGAATAAAAAGTGTCTCTCGTTTATTTGTTATATCAAAAATGGAGTCGAGCTATAAAAAGGCATGGTTATGTGTCGAGTTTACAAATGACAAGACCAAAGCTTATGACCAAAACTTTATATTTAAACAGTTTCTATACTTAGAAATATTCTAAGTATTTTCGACTAGGTCAAGGTCATAAGGAACGTGTTATTTTTAGTACGTGTACGTTATTACTAGTTCCAAAACTTTATCAAACATGATTTCTAGCGTGGTCAAAAATGAAAAGAAGGAAAAACATATATATGTTACGTTTAATATTTACGAAATAAAAGATAAAAGTAAATGTGTATAATTGATAAATATAATGAAATAAAATAGAGAGGCTTTGTGTTTTTCTCACCTTACCACGATTTGGTGGGGAATAAGGGTACGTATGGATCAAGCTAGGTACCAGGTTCAACATAGTATGGTTCACGGCTCAGCAAGGTTCAAGACGAGCTAACTAGGTTCTCCTTGGATCACTTCTACACTTCGAGCTCGTTGTCAACTTCTCGTCCCAAACTTGACACTAGTACTTCACGAATATGTAGCTATGGTACGTTTTAGGGTGTGGTTTCAACTGAGCTTGCATGGTGAGGTTTTATAGGGGGTTTTGAGTGTTTGTGATAAGTGAAACATGCCAAATAAGTTATGTGTTGGCTCGTTGGTGAAGTGTGGCACCTTCTTTCCATCCAATCGAATGTAAACACAAAAGGAATGTGTAAGACTGTCTCATGTTTATTCCTGACGTTGCATAGTTCAGGTTCGTTGTTATTGGGGAGGCATGGGTGGCTAATAGTAGTTTGTGACACGTTTTTGGTTTTATACACACACGATTTTGGTAGTTTACTTTGGCTAAATTTGGATGACTAAACGTGTGAGTTATGGAACGAGATTTGTTATTCCTAAATGCTTGCTGGGTCATAAATCAAGACATGTAAAAATAGTATGGTGTCGTGTGTGGAAATCAAAAAATAACGAGGGGTTTCCTTGGCTTGGTCGCGACTGGCACAAACAAAGAAAGAAAAGAAAAAAATTTATAAGAGTGTGATTGGGCTTATAGCCCTTTGGGCTTGTGTTTTCGTCTGGCCCAGCAGAAAAGAAAAACAAGGTATATAAAAGGGTCCGTTTGGTTTGTTAGTTGGGTTTAAGGCCCGATGAGTCAATGGGGCCCACCTGGTGTGTTTTGAGAGTCGGGTTACGATCAAATGATATTAATGAGTGATCTCGGGAATTTTTGTAGGCTCCGGGAATATATAAATATTGTACCTTAAATATACGAAACGTATATTATAAAAATATAAACGTTTTTAATATAAATATTCGCGATAATTTAGACTATATAGGTTTGTGTGTAAGCAACGTTTCTAAGCAAAAGATAATTCAAAATTTTACCGTTGTGATTTATATATCAAGTCTAAATAAAAAAAATTTTATACGTAAAAGTGGGTATTTAAATAACGTAATAACTTGTAAGTATTTACTAACCGTTGGGGAAAATTACGAGAGGCTACATACTGTGATAAAAAAATAAATATACGTGATTCTACTTATAACAACGACTCATGAAATTGTTATTTAAAATTTATATATGGATATCCATAAAAATATTTTAAAAACTTTACGGAACATATTTTAACTTTATCAACGCTCATTATGTGCCACTAAACTTGCACATTTTGTACAATATGATATCAATGGTTAAAGTTAAACAACAACATTAACCTCAAACTCAACATCTCTGTCAGTTAAAAATGTTATACAAAGCTAATTATTAAAACAAACAAACAAACAAAAACACATCGGCTAGATAGTCATTATTTAATATAGAAGGTGTTTTCCTTAAATTATAAAAAAAAAATGCACGCATCACAATCCTTATTTGAAAAGAATCACATTCTAAATCAAAAAAAGAAAAACTACGTAGATGATAACTTAACTTTATTCATTAACTTGATGTTCCAAAAAAAAAAATAATAATAATAAAATAAAAAATAATAGTTGGTTGTTGTAAAGGAATTAAAAGTATGTACATGAGAATTATTCAGCAAGAATATATAGTTTTTAATTAGGTTATTACGTTACTATACTACGATAATGTTATTGACTTGGTAATCACGGATGTGAGATACAACCATTCTATACTTATGATTTATGTGTAAACCCCTTTTTGCTTATGAATAAAATCCGAAAGAGACCTCAACAACACTTTGGTTTATGCCTTATCTAGCTGATAGTTTTTAGTAAATTTTTTTTATAGTTTAACTTTTTTGTTTTACATACCAACTTTTAGTATTTTTTTTTTTTTTTTTTTTTTTTTTTTATGTTTTATTGAAAATTTCTACACTTAATATTTGTGTTTTTACTATAAACACACTAAGCTATGATAGAATTAGTTGGGAGTTCAGGGGTTTTTTACTAAGCTTCTCAAAAAAGCTTATAGTTTTATCATAAACTTATTGTGTTATGTTAATTGAATAAGCCAATAAGCACCTTTAATAAGCATAACCAAACACCCCTTTAGTTCTAATCTGAAGATTTCTGATTTGATGTAATGACTAACTTTGTTGTTATCCTCACTATAATGCAACATGTTAGTGGTTTTTGCAGTTTTATGATCTTATCGCACACACTAAAGTGTAATGCAATTTGTTGTGTGCGCTTTTTAGAGGAAGATTAAGTATCAACACATTATTGTCATGGAAGGTTAATGTACCAAAGATGTGTTTTAGTGCATATATGGAGAATTTTATGGTAGGAATTCTTTTCGGAGTGTAATTTATCTTTGAATGAATTAATAAAACTTAGCAGGTGTTTGTCGTCATTGATAACACTATGGGTGTCAACCAACGGTCTAAAATATGGGTGTGTTTTACCTTGATGATTTAGGCCAATTGTGAAGAAAGTTGCATTAAAGTAAAAGGTCGGTAAGGATTCAAACAATTCTAAAAGACTTGCGGATGTACTCTGTCATTTTTTATGCATTTATAATTTACTTATACAAGTATTAATAATTTCCTTATATAGTTCGGGTTTAGAGAAAAATTATTCTTATACATTATAAATAATCGTATGATTAAATTTGAGTTCTACCAATTACATTTTTTTTGTTTCCCTTTATATAATAAAGAAACTATAGTGTAAGCATCTATGTTAATTTGGTAATTTTATGATTAAACATGTGAAGTAAATAGCACAAACTTATGAAAATACAAATTTTCAAACAAAAATGTACATTAGTAAACATGGTATGATGGTTATTCATAATAAAGGAAATGAATCAATCTTCAAAGCTATCTAAATATGCTACATATATTAACGAAAATATAAGTAAAAAAATACCAGAATTACAAAACACATCGTAAATTGATAGCACGGGTTTGCAAAACTAAAAGCATATATCACTAACATCTCATGCAAGTCAAGTATCATCATGTGATTTTGCTTGAATAATAAAATATAATTTTTAATCCAAAACCATTCTCCTAAAATAATAGGTAGATTATAACATATATGCATATGATTTTTTATTTTTAGTCCACTAAGTAAAACTATTTGAAACATGTTAAGTGGTTCATTTCTTAATCGATAATAATACATAATCAAAACAAAATTATAAAAACCCTGTGCGTGCACAGGTATTATAACTAGTTGATAGATATGATAAAACACAACTCATTACATTAAATGAGATTGATTTGGGCTTATCTATATACTCGGCTAACACACCCCCGCAGTCGAAGCGGGAGGACACCGGACGTTAAGACTGCAGCAAAATTCCTCAAATAGAGTAGATGGCAGTCCTTTCGCGAAGATGTCCACATACTGATATCGCGAAGAAAAATGAAGAACACGAACCTGACCAGTAGCAACCAAGTCTCAAACAAAGTGAATGTCTATCTCGATGTGCTTCGTATGCTGATGCTGAATCGGATTGCAAGATAAGTAGACAGCACTAACATTATCGCAGTAGACAAGCGTAGCGGAAGATAACGGGGTGTGTAACTCACGAAGTAGGTTCCGTAACCAACACGTCTCGGAAATAACATTAGCAACACCACGATTTTCGGCCTCTGCAATAGAACGAGAGAGCGTCGGTTGACGCTTAGAGAACCAGGAGAGTAAGTTGTTTCTAAGAAAAACACAATAACCTGAGGTCGGTCGCTGTGTGGTGGGGCAGCCAACCCAATCATCATCAGAATATACAACCAAATCTGTAGTGGATGAGGAGAACAACTGCAGGACATAATCCATAGTACCCTGAACATATCTCAGGATCCTTTTAAGAGCTGAAAAATGAGGCTCCCGAGGATCATGCATATGAAGACAAATCTGCTGAACTGCATAAGATATATCAGGTCTGTTAAATGTGAGATACTGTAGAGAACCTGCAAGACTCCAATATAAAGTTGGGTCAGAAACCGGATCACCATCATCCCCCAGTTTGGACTCAGTATCAACAGGAGTCCGAAAAGGGTTACAATGAAGCATGTGTACTTTCTCCAAAATCTCTACAGCATATTTCTTCTGAGATTGAAACAACCCTGAAGAGTCTCGTATAACTGAAATGCCCAGAAAATAATTAAGTGGACTAAGATTTGTCATAGAAAACTCATGGTGTAAAGAAAGAATAATCTTCTGTAACAAATGCTCAGAAGAAGCAGTTAGCACGATATCATCAACATATAGTAATAGATAAGCAGTATCTATCCCATGTCTAAATATAAATAATGATGAGTCCCAACATCTAGGAGAAAACCCAACCCGAGTGATATAAGACGCAAATTGCTGGAACCAGGCTCTAGGGGCCTGCTTGAGCCCATACAGAGACCTCTGCAATAAACACACATAATCCGGATGTACAGGGTCTCGAAACCCCGGAGGTTGATGCATATAAACTGTCTCAGATAAATCACCAAGCAAGAAAGCATTTTTGGCATCAAGCTGATGAATCGGCCAATGTCGAGAAGTAGCTAAACTCAGAATAGTCCAAATAGTGCCTGGTTTAACCACCCGATTAAATGTCTCATCTACATCAACTCCCTCCAACTAATTACAACCATTCGCCACAAGACGAGCCTTGTAGCGACTAAGAGTGCCATTAGCCAAATACTTATGGCGAAAAAGCCACATAGAGTGAATGATGTTGGTGTCCGCGGGTTTAGGTACCAGAGTCCAAGTTTCATTTTTAATAAGTGCAGTTTATTCATCTTGCATAGCGTTTTGCTAATTTGGATCAGTAAACGCCTCACAATAGGTCTTTGGTAATGGCGAAACTGAGGAGACATGTATATTTAGACGCTCAATAGGACGATTATTACTGACACGAAATCGTGTGACCATGTTACGAATCGATACGGGGTTTGGGTTGTGAGGAGGGTCTGGGATAATGTGTTGGTTTTGGTACGCGGGTGGTGATTGATTTGGTGTATGTTGGTTAGTGATGAGTGGTGATGGTGATGGATCATGGTCTGTATTCTAATGGATTGTATTAGGACTGTTGTATATTGGGGTTGTTGGCTCATTTGTGGGTTGAGGAACATTGGTTGCACAACAGGGGCAGATGGAATAATTGGAGGGTTTATATCAGGTGAGTCATCCAAAAAATTGTATTTGGGTGATGATGTTGGTTTAGAAGTGCCGTATGGAAAAGCAGTTTCACCAAAGGTTACATGGTGAGAGATGATGATTTTATCGCTGTTTAGTTCAAGACAGAGATACCCACGGTGATTTGAGGCTTGCCCTAAATAAATGGAGGGTGTGGCGCGTGGTTCATGTTTGTGACTAGGGTATAGGTGGGGGTAACATAAGCAGCTAAACGTGCGTAGAAAGCTGTAATCCGGGTTTTGCCCAAATAGGCGGGTATAAGGGATTTCATCGGCAGTGGCAGTGGAAAGCAAGATAATCAGTAGGTGAACAACCATATTTAGAGCTTCAACCCAAAATGTTGGTAGAAGGTTAGCCTGAAAAAGTAAGGTCCGAATGAGATTATTAATCGTGCGAATCATCCGTTCAGACTTCCCATTTTGTTGTGATGTTTTGGGGCATGAAAAGCGAAACTGAATGCCATTGTCAGTAAAAAGTTTATAAAGGTTTGTGTTGTTAAATTCACAGCCATGGTCACACTAAAGGGACCTAATTTCACACTTATATTGAGTGTGATACTGTGAACATAGTTACGAAATAGAAAAAATTTAGACAGAACATCAGATTTGTTAATCAACGGATAAACCTAAACAAAATGAGAATAATGATCCAAGAATAATACATAATATTTGAACCCTGAAAGACTCGGAATTGGTGAAGTCCATACATCTGAGTGGATAATGTCAAAGCAAGCATTAATGATAGTATTAGAACTAGCAAATGGAAGTCTAATATGTTTGCCAAGCTGACAGGCATGGCAAAGCACGGGAGGCTTCTCTTTATTACATGAAATTAAATTATTTGAAACAAGACGACGTAACACTTTGCTTCCTAGATGTCCAAGGCGCTGATGCCACGTATGCTAATTAGTGGATAACATTAATAAAGTTGTAGACTTTTGTGTTGGGTGTTTAATTCTCCTCGTTTATTCATCCGGGTTCTACTTTCTTTACTTTTTAAATATTTAGTAGTTGTTACTTTTTAGTAAAATAATCATGTTTATGTTTATCGAAATATTTGCTATGTGTTGGTTTGTTATGCTTAGTGGGTAGAGTTATATATATATATATATATATATATATATATATATATATATATATATATATATATATATATATATATATATATATATATATATATATGGAGTAGATTATTAGTGAATTAGGTGTCGTTTATAAAAGTTAAAAGATATATTGGTTAGATATTGATCTATCTTTATGAAAAATTGTTGTGAGAACATAAGTGTTTGTAAAAGATATTAATATATTAGTAATGGACTTAATCGAAATAATAAACAACACCTAAGGATCTTGATAATTTGCTTTACAAGTGTATCTTTTAATCATAAATTTCGTATTTGCTTGATTAGCATAATTTAGTTCGATATTTTTAGTTGTTATCTTCATCTTTATCGTTAGATTAATCACTTGTGTGACAACTGGCAATTTAGGGAAACAAATTATAAACCCGCATTACTTTAAATTTAATAAATTTTGGAATATTTGAAAAGTTTATTCGTAATGGGTATTGTAAACGTTGAACCATGGTTTTAAACTCCGTGATATTTAAGAAAGCTGATTATTAATTATTGGTTTGGTTTGGTATATTCGTGGTGATTTATTTTGAGATATTTATTAGGCACTACATTGATCCGGCACTAGGAATAACCTAACAAAATATAATGTTTTGAATTAACGGTTCGACTATATGTTTATTTTAAATGTATCGTGAGATTTTGAATATTGGGGAATGAGCTCGGTTTGAGAGAGTCGGTTTATTTTAAATGAGTTTCGGGTTTGGTCTGCGTAATTTACATCGGGTTACCTCACCCACCTTTTTAATAATATTCTTATTATTATTATCATTATTATTAATTTTTTTTTGGGCTTGAAAGCCGGTTTTGGTTTTTGTGGGTATTAACACCCACGCCCCACACACAAACACAAACATAAACAAACACAACCTTAAACTCTCTCTCTCTCTCTAAAGTTATTATCATCACCATCAAACTAACCCTAGCCGCCTATATTTCCGGCCACCACAGCTGCCACACCGCCGCCTCCCACAACACACCGCCACCACCATTAGAACCCCCATCACCTCATCTCTTTGATCCACACATACACGCGCCCCAAAAACACCTTTTTCATCTCGTTAAATCACAAAAATTGCCACATATTTTATAGTTTTTGGAGTATTTTTCATATTTGTCTTGTAAATAGAAGGTAAGTCGAGTGTGACACGAGTTTTGGTGAGAAACGTGACCTCGAGTGTGACACGAGTTTTGGTGAGAAATGTTTTCTTTCGGGTTATGGTAAAAAACGAAATGATTCAAGTGGGTTTTTGATATAATGGATGAAATTATGAGTTTGGTATCCGGGTGGTTGATTTTCTTGTTGGGTCGAGACTTACCCGAGAGCTAATGCTCTCGGTTTGCGCCATTTTTGGATTATTTTGGCTTCTTGATGATTCTTGATCTTTGGTGCTCGATTTTGAGGATATTTGGATGTTATTTTTGATATTTGGGTGATTTTTGTAGGTTGCAACATTTTGTTGTTGTTGTTGTTTGGGATTATGGCCGACGACCCAAGGGTCCGTTTGGTTTGATTTGGCTCGTTATGAGCAAGACCGTGACCCTTTGGGTCCGGTCGAATATTGTTGTGGCTTTGAGGTATGACTCGACTACTAAGGTCTGTTTGGTTTGGCTCGTATAGAGCAAGCCGAGACCCTAGAGGTCTCGGGTGGACCCACGATTCTTGTGGTATAATATTGACCCGGGTTTGACTTGGTAAATCAACCCGTATGTGAGATATGTTATTTGGTTTTCGTTTATAATTGTCGGATTATTTTGTTGTCGTTTTGTTATTATTGATCATGGTTATATTTGAGCTTGAAGTGGAACATTTGGACTTGTGATATTGATTATGGAGTTTTGTTGACGAAGTGGTAATGGGAACCGATTGTGAGATGGTTAAATTAGATTGACGGAGATAGGTTAGTCGGGTGCCGTAGTCGGACCCTATTGTTGTAGCACGTGTTATGGGTATTGATTGGACGGAGTTGGATTACTTGGTTATATTATTTTGGACTTGAACAATGAGCCGAGAGTGATGAATCGGACATGTGATCATCTCATATAACTCGATAAACATTTATAACCAAATACTAATAATAAAACTCGTAATAATATTATTAGTAATATAAACGTTTATATAAGTATATAGACGTGAAATCGTATATATAAATATATAAATGCGTATATTAAAAATAAAACGATCACGAGTTATATATTATAATAACGTGACGATAATTAATATACTATGAGAGTAGTGTAATAAATGTCGGGAGCGTTATTATAAATAAACAACTATAAATAATGACGAAATCTTTTACGTTGGATAATTATTAAATAAAATTTATCTTTAAATGAATGAGGAAAACTATCGAGTTATACGGGGTCGTGGTCACTTGAGTCCAAGTGGACTATATTATTACTTTGTGACTTTTGTGTTTGTCTCGGATATGTGACGATTAATACATCCATTTTCTATAACTACGTAACTTATTTAATCGACGGGTTAAATAGGGTCTATTTAGTTATATAAAATGAGTATATTAATGGGCATTGTATCCTACGACGCCCATAGGTTGTGGTACGTGTACAGGAATAATGAATTACTAAATATCTCATGGAGTTGGCCAAATTGACGAATTTGGTAAGCTTGACGACATATATAGGGAATTTATTAAACTTTGATACTTACCATATAGTATTCTTCGTGCTATGTGATTTAGGTTTGGGTATAATCTTAGAGCGATATATTACGTAAATTAATATGGGGATTACCAAATCGACGAATTTGATAAGCTTCGATGATTTATTTAAATAATAAATTGAGCTAATATTATACCTATAGAGTGTTTATCTTGTTCTCTTTTTTTTTGTCGTGGCTTCTTGTTGTGAGTTGTGTCGACCCTCCACCCGTATGGATACCAAACTCCAAACTAATATGAGAATAATACGATAAATGGATTTTTGGAAAGTAAAAAGGAATACGTTCGGGATTGGGAATGTTTGGTTTTGAAGAAATGATTCTGAACGCGTTTATATTGTTAGGAGGTGCCGAGTCTGTAGTTGCCGTTATTTGAGTTGCTTTACATCTTACATCTATCGATTTCTTTTGCTGATTGCTGGACTTGAGGTGAGTCATAGCCCCACTTTTTACTCTTGAACTTTGTTTTCAATACTTGGAGTGAGAAACGTGCAAAATGTTTTATGTGGACTATTATCGCTTTGTTTATTTTAAAACTTGTTATGCTTATAGAACTAGGTAGGTTATAGAACGAGACCTAGTCCTGAACTAGGTGAGCTGTTGATTTGGTTATAGAGCGAGACCTAGTCCCGAACTAGGTAAGCTATTGATTGATTGTTGAGCGAGGCCTAGTCCTGAACTAGGTAAGCTATTGATTGATTGTTGAGCGAGGTCTAGTCCTGAACTAGGTAAGCTATTGGATTGGTTATAGAGCGAGGTCTAGTCATGAACTAGGTAAGCTATTGATTTGAGCTATAGTGTGCACCTATAGGGTTGGTTGGATTTGGTTGGTTCGTTTTAGGTTGAATGATTGAGGCCTAGTCTAGCTAGCAAGCGTTTTGCGTATATGTCCACTTGATTTAGTTATGAATTTAAACCTATGAACTCACCAGCAAAAGCTGACTTTTAGCGCGTTTTCTCAGGTAATTAAGTGATGCCCTCGGATGCTTGGATTGGAGGCTTGGCTTTGGCACCTGGTTTATGGATCTATTTTTCTAAAACTCTGTTAAATAATTGTGGACCCACGTTTATTTCTTTTGGGCCAGACTTTGGATAAATTTGGGATAAATGTAAACTTTAAAACCCCGTTTTGGTTGTGTTTTTCTCATGTTTACTTTATCTCGTTCTTTTATGTCTTGTGTTGGATACCAATCCCCGTAATACCCCGAAAGCTTGTTGAGTCTTCCGCTGTACCAAATTTTGGGGGTGTTACAGATTGGTATTAGAGCCAAGGTTATAGAGAACTAGGTAAATAAACACCTAAAATATAACCTATTTTTATAGAAAACGATCCTCGACCAATGCCCGCCAGCCCGCCAAGCCGAAGCATCTTCGATTATATTGAGGTATTATGAGATGATGATTTGAAATGAGATTTTTGAGATGATTTGAGAATATGGGATATATTTATTAAGTGATATGATGGCGTTTTGAGGAATTAGATGGCTTAATTGTTTTATAAATGTTTTAGTAATGCGGTATTTGAAATTCTTTATTGAAGTTATATGATTGGGATTTTTATGATGATTTTGATATGATATTTTGAGTTTCGCGGTTTAGTTGTTTTGAAACACTTACACCTACCCTACGTCGTTGTCACAAACCATGACCTCCTATTCGTACGATTTTATTTATGCTGGCACGCGTCACCCATCACAGAACACTATGGCCCCTGATGATCCATATACGAGATGGTCATGCGTTCAGCCACTACTACTTCGTCTTCCCATTGTTGCCCTAAGTCACCGACTTTCTCGCCTCGTGGTTCACCTGTTCGGGGATGGCGATTGATGGAGTACCCCTTCGACGAGGAGTACGAGGGTGAGCAGGAGGATGATGAGCCTCAAGATGAGGAAGAGAATGATGACCCTCAAGATGAGGAGGAGGATGATCCTCAGGAGGAGGAGATGCCTGATGATGATGGTTCGCCAACATATTCAGCTCATTCTGCGGAGACCGATTCCCCGATACATCCGTTAGAGCCGGTTTCACATGATCACACGTTTTTGTTTGATTCACCACCTAGTAGTCCCGTGGTGTCAGACACACCATCTGATATTTCTGCTGAGCATGCAGAGTTGGGTGAGATTGGTAGGATGTGGACTCGGATTACTGCACAGGGCGAGAGGATCTCGCAGATGGCTGATCGACTTGAGATGGTTATTGCTGAGTTTATTGCTGAGTTAAGAGTTGATTTGACTACTATCGTGGGTAGGACGACAACGATTAGGAGAGGTATGATGGAGATTCATGAGCAGATAGAGAGTCTGCAAAGAGGTTTCACCACCGCTCGCGAGGCAGATCGCAAGATGTGGCAGAGAAAACTGAGCTGGATAAGGAGGTAGCAGACCTCAAGAGAAATAGTGAAACTCACAGTGTCGAGTTAGGATCGTTATGGAGGGAGTTGGATGGTTTGGGATCGGAGTTGAGGAGTCTACGCCAGCATCATGGCTAGATCGATCTGGATTTGTGTTGTTGTGTTGCTATCTAAGCCTGGGAGTACTTGGTTAGGAGAGCTAGTTATTATATCTCTTATGTCATGATATTCGGATTGTATGTTCGTCTCGTATGGAACGATTAGTATTTATTATGTCTTTTGGTATTTTAGAACGAAGTATCGATTGCTACTTGTATGGATGATGGTGATCTCGTATGATATTCTACGGTTTTTGGCGTACATGGAGAATTGTGTTCCTATTGGCGTGGTTGATATTGTGTTGGTATTATGTTCGTATTTCGACTTTCACCAATCGGATTCTTCTTGAACGTTATAGTACGTGTTATTGGAGACTTATGAACCTTGTATTGTGACTTCGATCAATGGCCCCACGACGAAACCCTGTTAGAGCTACCCGAACTGGTCCTGCAGTGACTACCCCTGGTCGCCAAGGACGACGTCCTACTCGAAATGTTGAAACCCCTACTCCTGATAACCTGGACACTACTAACTGCAACAACAGGAATCAAAATGTTGATGTTCAGGGAGACAATGATCATTTTCCACCTAATGCACCTACAGTGGATCAAGCAATGATCAATCAATTTGTGGAGCAACGAGTTGCTGAGCTACTAGCTTAGTCAAATCATTCCAACAATTCTGCTGGAACATTTCCACCTGTTCGTGCTAATGGATGTAACTACAAGGAATTTCGAATTTGTGGACCCATTGAGTTTGGTGGGACTGAAGGAGTGGTCTACTTGGTCAGGTGGATAGAGAAGACCGAGTCAGTGTTTAATGTCAGCAATTGTGCGGAGAATGCTAAGGTAAAGTTTGCTTCTTTTACCTTTAAGGACGAAGCTTTAACTTGGTGGAACAATTACCAAAATTCGGTTGGGAGTGATGTGGCTTATGCTATGACTTGGGAGCAATTTAAGTCTTTGCTAATTCAGACTTACTGCCCAAGGAATGTGGTTAAGAAGCTGGAGATTGAATTCTGGAATCACAAGGTGAAAGGTACCGACATGGCAACTTACAATCGCCGCTACCGAGAGTTAGCCTTGCTTTGCCCAGATATGGTTAGGTGATGCGTGGGAATCGCACCTTGCTTTACCTCTCGAGGGATCTCGCGAGGCTTACAACCCCCACCAGGCAGTGTACCTGATCGTTGTAGTATAGTATAGTGACAAGTACCGGGGGATTGATCGTTCAGCTTAGGAATAGTGTCGCTAGGATTAGAAAACCTAATTAATAGTTCTAAAGATGAAAGATGATTATTTTTTTTGTTTTTATATTTTAATGAAAGCAAGTAAAATCTCGGGTTTTGGAAGAGTGGGCGGAATTAGTTGTTATTCAACTAACCCAAAAACTAATTTATAACTAATTAAACTAATGAAAATGAAATTAAGCTAATATTAAACTAAGGTTGTGAGCAGTATTTGGAGAAATTGTGTTTACTTAGACTTCATTACTCCCTAGATATCTTTTACATGTCAATTACTTGTTACACTTGTATGGATGACGGATTGTATTCCTTAATACCATTCGTGGGGTGGCATACATAACTCCCCAACTCTATGAGCTCTTATCTCCTCCTACACCATGACCTAGCACAACTATAGAGATTGTAAACAGTGGCTCATGCATTAAATACAACCAATAAAGACCTAGTACGCCTCGGTTCATGTTTCTTAAGACGTTCAAGCATGTTACCATTTGGAGATCTGCCAGTTTTCTTAAGCCTAACATATAATATCATTCATCCAAGAACAAGAATAGACAAGTAATCAACACATAATCAACATCTAGGTTTCATTAGATCTAAGCAAACACAAAGTAAATCTAGCCTAGCATAGTAGAATTAAGATAAGAACAAAAGATAAACAACCAACACATAGACATATTGATTGAATTAAGAGTATACTTATCTCAATTACAATGCAAGGTCTCAAGGGTTTGGAACCCTTGAAAAACCTGTAAAAGAGGCACCAAAATCGTCTTTAGGGTTTCACCAAAACTTCTCCCCTTTTTAATGAAAAAACTAGAAAACTATATATAGGAAAATCGTCCTGACGGCGTCAAGAGTAAAATCTGACGCCGTCAACTCGCCGCCATACACTTCCTCGGAAGCCCTAGATCCAATTGTGACGGCCTTGGTGACGCCGTCACCACCTACGGTAAATTAATCTTTGGCCACTTTGACGCCGTCATCTCTTCATCTGATGTAACACCCCCAAAATACCGCAGCGGAAGACTGTGTCATAGGGATGCTACTTCAGGGCACAAAGTACAAGATATAGAAAACGCCCTCTAAATGAGACGTTTTTGAAAAGTTACCATTCGAATAGATAAAAGTCATAGTTTACAAAACAAAGATCCCAAAGTAGAATGATACATAAGTTTTTAAAGTGTATCGAATGGTAAACGATAAAAGTGAAAGTCTCCAAAAGCATGCCCTAAGACTCTCAGCTCCACATACCTGCTATCGCCTTCCTAACCTGAGATAAACATGCTTAAAAGTGTCAACACAAAGGTTGGTGAGTTCATAGAGTTTGTCTTAGTACAGATGAAAAGCCTATAAAGAATGTTTACACAGCAAAGGCATCGTAAATCCACTCAGTTGCAAGTCCCGCCATAAGAGACTTGTAACCTGTGTGTTTACAACCCACTGCTACAATATAATATGATTAAGATATGTATAAGTTCATAACAACAGTTAAGCAATTAGTAGTGAGTCTACACTTCATATCCGAAGACCTCATGTTTGTATGTATGTCTCAATGGTTGTGTCCAGCAACTTAATCTGGGGCCATTGGAAGTCTGTATGTATGTATCTATGGTTGTGCCCAGCAACTTAATCTAGGGCCATTGGAAGTCTGTATGTATGTATCCATGGTTGTGCCCAGCAACTTAATCTAGGGCCATTGGAAGTCTGTATGTATGTATGATTACTGGGTGCCATTTCCCAAAGTATAATAGTAAGTATGTGTGCATGTATCAATCATGTATGTATGTAATCAAGAATAATGAAATCAAGTATAATGTAATCAAGTATAATGTTATGTGAATCCGTACAAGTAAGCAAGTAGTAGCATGTATCTCCCCCAAAGAGTTGATAGAACAATTAAAAGAGTAGGGGCTATGACTCACCTCGAAGTAATAGTACAATGCAACGGAATGTTAAGGACAACAATGCACGGTTATCTGCCGCAACCTAAAATGAATGATGAATGATCTCATTTAGATCACCAAATGATGTTATGAATGTCCATGCTCATGTTTCTATACCACTCTAGTCTTTGGAAAAACACTTGTGTTATCAAAAATATATAATCCAAGAATTTGGAAAAATATTGCTATTAGAAAATATAATAAGCTAGTTGTAATATATATATACTTATATATATATATCGTATGTTTCCATGTTAGCGTTGAAATCCTCGGGTTGTAATCCTTGTAATATCGCCTTGAAATGATGAAAACATTCTTGTAATAACTAATACTACATTAGTTATAAAGCTTGGTACTTAATATTATTTCTAGCTAATAAAAGTACTTCGTAGTTTTAGTGTCCATTTTTATTAAAAGCTGCCAAATAAAAAATGGTTTTAGCCGATATTCAAACGTGAATATCTTTGTCGTTACTTGTCCGTTTTACTTGTTCTTTATGTCCACGGTTACGTCTTAGTATGTAGTAATATATTTTGGAAAGCTTGGCTCCTCCGGGTTACGTCTAAAGTCTCTTTTTGTCCAATGAAAAACGTCCAACAGCAAACATTTTCAGAAAAATACTTTTCGTCTACAATCTTACAAAAATCATAACTTCTTCGTTATAAACTCTTTTTAATCCGTTCTTTCGCCTACGGATTCGTTTTTGAAAGTATTTTCTAAAAATTTTGCCAAAGTTCACTTGGTGTTTACTGATTTTCCAGATTTTCACAAAATGGGACAGCATGTCTAAAATATGTTCCAAATCAAGTTTTCAAGGTTTATAACTAATTTCTACCATCACCAAACCTCTTGTAATCACCACATAGCTAATCTAATCCTACCATACACCTTCTTAGGGTGCCATGGACTCCTAACCAAGTTATTATAGCAAGGGGATTCATAAATAAAAAGTTAGGGTTTGTATGTTTCATTTTAGACAAAATAAATGGTGGTATAGCTAGTTGTACATGGTTTTTAGCATGGAAATCATGAAATACAAGTAAATATAAGATGTTTCATGTAAAAATAAAGTTGATAACTTACTTGATAAAATGAGATGATTAGATGATGATTATGCTTGGATTTCTTGTGTTTTTCTTGATTGATTCTTGATTAGGCAAGTAAAAGGAACAAGTTTGGTGTTATAACTTTGGAAAAATGATCACTTGATCTATGTATGGTGGTTTGGTCGTGGGTTTGCAAGAGAGGATGGAAGAGATAAGATGAATTTTGATCTTTCCTAAAAGTGTGGTTTATGATTCATGAATTTTGGTAAAGTAAGGTTTTTAGGGGTTTATTAGTTTAATATAGAGGTAATCAATGCATGAGGTTAAGGGTGTTCATATGGCCGGTTTTTAAAGGGTAGAAGGGGAGGGTAGGGGTACTTGGTATTTAATTAGAAATCTAGTGTAGCGTTAAGTGTTATTACGTGTTATTCGTTAAAATCGGGTACCGGGTTTAATAGCAATAAACGTTCACAAAGTTAACCGGGATGAAATAATGTTATAATAATGTTTAAAACATATTAAAAATATGTTGGGTACATTTACTGAGTGATCGGGTGATTATTGTTTAGTTTTCACGAAAACCGTCGTTATATTCATACGCGTACGTTATAAATAAAATAAATTTCCAAAATACTGGGTAACTGAATGTTATAACTTTTATGATGTTAAAATGGATATAAAAATATGTCGGGACCATTGTGAGAATATTTAGATATATTCGTCGTGTATAAACCGGGTGTTAACGTTTACTATAAATACTTATACGTAAAAACGTTAAATGTAACAAATATATAAATTTGAAAATCCTAAGAGTGGTATAACATGAAAATGCTGTTATGATGATATGCAGACTGTCTCTAGTCCGTATGCAGTGCCCTCAACACTAATGAAATGAATTCGCACCTAAACCAATCCGGTTACGCGAATTTGAATACCCGTAAACTAAATTTACGATGAAATGAGTAATGCAAGTGAATAGTGAAAACTTTTCCGGAAATGAATAGTGTTTAGTGAATAGTAAATTTCCCAAATGTTTCTCAGAATATCAAAATGACCTCGAAAATGATGAATAGTAAAACGATGAATAGTGTTTTGATGAATAGTGATTTATGAATAGTGTTTTCCAAAGTTCCCGAAATGACCTGAAATGACCTGAAATGGTGAGTTGTGACATCTGACGCCGTCACCAGCTACGGTAAAATATTCATCTTGTCTGACGCCGTCAAGAGAAAACCCTTGACGCCGTCACCTTGTATTTTCAGCTTGGATTTTTGGTACTTTGTCGTTTTCTTCACTTTATGCTCCAAAAACGTCCAAAATAGCCTCTTTTCCAGAATTCACTCTCCAAACACCTAAAATCACAAAAGGAACGATTTAGGGCAATATTTGATCAAATAAAGTCGGATTCGGGCTTAAATGACCCCCTAAAAACGGATCATTTTTCGCCTCATCATATACCCTTACACTTGAGATTTGCTTGTCCTCAAGCAAATGAGCTTTTATTCTACTCAAAAGACAAGTTAGGGGTCATTTAACACTTATATAAAAGTAATTACAACAAATAATTGTTCCACTAAAGACCAATAGACAAGCACGGAGGTCATACACAAGCACCTCACAAATAGTGTTTAGATACTCACATCTCTCGGGTGTAATAAAGTAATATAACATTATGGAAATGGAAGATATCTCTCACTACCTGTCATAACAAAATAGATTACCATAGGCTTGGGAAAGGATCAAACCTCCACCACATGGCGTAAGCACCTAGGATAAACTATCAAAGAGGTCTTTTAAAAGGGTTATAACGTTAGGTGTAGGGATATGAATTACACGGTTTTGTTGGATAAAGGGAATTTTACTGGTGGCGAGTTAACAATCTTAGTAAATTACATTGTACAAGATGGCGTTGCTAAGCCAAGACTAGACTCGACTTAAGCTAATAAATGAAAAAATAACAAAAATATAAAATGAACATAGAATGAAAACGGGATGGTAGTCCGTATGTTTTTTCTCTTTTCCTTTTCTATTTTTTTTTTTTATTTTTTTTTTCATACACTCTTACCCTACCATCCAAAATAATACATCATAGGGGTATGAGCAATCCCCTTACACTTGAATCTTTACATACTTTACATTTAACTATTCTAATGACTCGAATTAAGAAAATCAAAACACTTGGAGCACTTTTAAGATTAACGTACATATGGGGGTAATAATATGATGTTCTTCCCCATTACTCCATAAAATAAGTACTTACCCATGAGTCCCAATCGTCCCAAAACAATATGTACAAGGATATGACTCGACTTAGCAACCATGTAATCAATTAGAAAGTTAACTTAGGGTTTAACAAATAACAATAATGCACTAAAAATGAGCGCATACACGGAAGGCTAAGGCGATTTGGGTGTACATTTAAGTGGGGTGTAACAAATTCTTCCTTTAAGTAAAATGCTTAAAGTTAGAAACGAAAAGATAGGCTCGGAGGGGTGTACTAGGGGTATCGTGTACTAAAAATGAGTACAACGCTAAGGGTGTGGGAAAAATTAGTTGACTTAACTAGCCAAGTAATATGACTTAAATGGTCAAGTAATTGTAATACGGGTTTAACACAAGGGTGATCCTAATGCCTCTTATCATGTAGTAAATCCTACCACACGAATGTAGTCTCACTAGCCGTCTCGGGATGCATCACTAACGCAAGTTCTAGAATCTAAATGCTACCGGTACACTCATAAGCACCAATAATGAATGCTTTTCCTATCAAAACTAAAGGCGAACCTCACATCTTTGGGTGGAAAATTTTTCTGAATATACGGTTATGTGCTAGTCATACAACCTCCTATCCATGAGACGCTTGCTATGGCTAAAGTTTCACTCCTAAATGTTGTAAAAAATTTTAAATTTGGCGCTAAAATTACACTAACAAGTATTTCTCATAGTTTTATTACACCTCTACTATCAAACAAAACAAACTCAAGCGAAAGTGCATATGTAAGGTATCATCTTTTTACCCTCCCCTTACACTTAAGATGAACATTGTCCCCAATGTTCAAGTAAAGAATGTAAAAGTAAAAAGTAAAGAGAATGAAATCAAATACTCCCCTGATTCGCTTGGTATGGATTTTAGGTTGGCCAGGTTAAATCTTCTTCCAAGAAAATGAACAATCAAAGCTCCCCTTCCAGAATATAAATCATCTTCTTGTCTTAAATAACCTGTAAATCCTGACAAAAGTAGACAAGGCAACCTCGCGTAAAATCGGCGGCATCCTATATAAGTTACTAAATCCTAGAAAACAACGTAAGATATAATGCTTGTGGAATGAAGTTTGCAGATTTCCTGGAGATTATAAAACTTTAATAATTCACAAAAACCATAAGACTCTGTTAGAAAAACAAAACGGGTAAAATTTCCAGATTTTTGACTCCTGACGCCGTCAAGAGCAATTGCCTGACGCCGTCAGAATGGACCTGCAGAAATCTTTATGTTAAGTTTCCGGAAAATTTCTGGAAAAACTTTGTCCTACTTCCTGGAAAATCCTGCAAAACTTCATTATGACTCAATACAAGCATTTGACTCTAACAAATACGAATATACATGTTCATTAAATATTGTGGGGAATCATGATCGGTTTGTTTCTTAAAAACACATTTGGGGTTTCCCCTTACACTTATCTTTTGCAAAAATACCTTTAGGTTGAAGTTAAGACTAGGCCAAACAACATAATAAAGTATTTCACATTTTAATCGAGAAACATGATCAACCATCAATAAAAATAAAACATGCATATGGAAGCAAATAACAATCAAACAATTAAAATCACACAAAACATGGGTTGCCTCCCAAGAAGCGCTTTTCTTTATTTACGAGTCTTGTAGCTAGACTCAAAGTCGTGGGCTACTACGTGATCTCATCATTGGTTCCACTACCTAGGTCATCTTCTAAACCAGTTTTGTATTCCGGACCTAGTTGCAAGCATTCTTTGTAGAAACCAAGCATCCTATTTCTAACATACTCTACTCCTCTACGTCTATCCTCCTCATTCCTATAATAAGCCGCTTGCTTGTGTTCTTTTTCGAAATTAGAGAGAAGGCGGTATTGTTCGATCTTGTAGGGCATTTGATAAGCGATTTCATCATTATCTTTCTTGAATCTAACTATCCCTAAAGTCGGATCATAACTCATCCTAGTGCCTCAACAAATGGTTTTCCAAACACTACTTGACTTAGGCCATCATTAATTACCGGGCGAATATCCTCTACTATCATAAAATCAATCTCATAGGTGAGATTCCCTATAATCACATGTACTCCCTCAACTCTTCCTACAAAATTACTCATCCAATTTGTGATAGGAATTATCCTACATTCAAGTTGCTTCTTCATCACCCAATTATAGTAGGCCCTAGTCATGATGTTTATGGGAGATTTAAGATCGATGTAAGCCTTCCACACATGCAAATGCCCAATATTGCATGGTATGTTGATGTTAGAGGGATCACCTACTTTAATAAGGGGTGAACCAAGGATATATGGTGTCTCGGGACTATCGAATAAATCCTTATGGTATTCCCGTTCCTCCTCGGTTGGCAACTTATCAAAGTATTTCTCTATAGGTTCTATCTCCTCCAATTCCTCATCCTTTTTAACCTCAACTTTCCCACTCTCATCCTCACTATTGGTTTCTACCTTAGCTTCATCCTTGTCACTCTCCTCTATCTCTCTATCTATTGGCTTAATGGTGACAACATTGACAAAGTGGACATGTTTGGATGATGAGGGGTCCTTAGTTTGAATTCCACTATTGGTGTCCTTAGTGTCCTTCCTAGGTGTGGCTAATGTTTGGTTGTTGAGGGCTTTCAACAAATTGTCGATTTTGTTGGTCATCTCCGTTTGTTGCTGGTTGAATTCGTTTTCAAACCTAACTATGCGGGCTTCTTGAGATGCCATAAATTTCGACATCAATCCTTCAAGATTGTTGGTACTACCATAGTTATTAGAAGGATTGTTGTTGAAGGTACGGTTGGATGGTGGACCGTTTGATTGATAACGATTAGGCGGGTTGGACGAATTGGGTTGATTTTGCTTCCACCTAAGGTTTGGGTGATTTTTCCATGAGGGGTTGTATGAATCACCGTATGTGTTCGGCTCGGGCTTGAAAGTGTACCACTTATCTCTCGCTTCGTCGGTACGCGTGGATGCATAGTCCGCAAAAGCTGTTCCGGGGAGTTCCATACAATCACGAGTGTCATGGGGACCACTACATAATTCGCATGAAGAAGTGATTTTGTTCACTTGGCTTGAATGCTTCGGAGCTTCATAAGATTTCATGAGAAACTTGACTTGGTCCTCAAGTTCCATGATCCTACGGTCGGGAGTGCTTGAATTGTTCGAAGGCAAAGATATTGCCTTGACCGTTTTGTTCAAATCACGGGGATCATTCCAACTTTCGTTGTCATAGAGAGCAAGATCTTCTATGAGTTCCCATGATTGTTCCGCACTAAGATCACGTAGCTTACCACCGGCCGATTGGTCAATGGTTCGCCTCGTGGGGATATCGATATGGTCATAGAAAATTTGGACTTGGAGCCAAAGATCTATGCCATGATGAGGGACTTTTTGGAGTAAGTCCTTGAAACGAGTCCATGCTTCGTAAAGAGATTCATTTTGACGTTGTTGGAACATCAAGATGTCATTTCTAAGCTTAGTAGTTCTCCCCGGTGGGAAAAATTGAGCAAGGAAACGAGTGGTGAGATCATCCCATGTGGTGATGGATCCCGTGGGTAAACGCTCAAGCCATTGACTAGCTTGATCCCGTAGAGAGAATTGGAATAGGCGTAATCGGGTAGTCTCTCTAGTTTCAACACCTAGGTCTATGGAATCTACGATTTTGAGGAAGTCCTTAAGGTGTTGGTTTGGATCTTCGGAACGAAGTCCATGGAATGCACATCCGCTTTGCACCAACCGGATGGTGTCGGATCGCAAGGGGGTCACATTGGCTCCGGTGAGCTCAATGGTGTTTCGGTAGCCTTGGTGGCTAGGTCGGGAATACTCTCCTAAGGTTCGGGGCCTAAGGGGTTCTAATGGTGGGTTTTGTTGTGGTGGGATGACGGGTTCAAAGATGTTACCACCTTCCATGATGTCGGATGGTAAAGAGTTACGAACAAAGGCACGAAGAAATAAGATAGACTAAAGAAGACCTAAAAATAAAAATAAAAATCTTACTAGAAAGGAATCTAGCAAGTTGATCTAATAAAAAGAAATCCTAACCTAGACAATAACTATTCCCCGGCAGCGGCGCCAAAAACTTGATGCGTGGGAATCGCACCTTGCTTTACCTCTCGAGGGATCTCGCGAGGCTTACAACCCCCACCAGGCAGTGTACCTGATCGTTGTAGTATAGTATAGTGACAAGTACCGGGGGATTGATCGTTCAGCTTAGGAATAGTGTCGCTAGGATTAGAAAACCTAATTAATAGTTCTAAAGATGAAAGATGATTATTTTTTTTGTTTTTATATTTTAATGAAAGCAAGTAAAATCTCGGGTTTTGGAAGAGTGGGCGGAATTAGTTGTTATTCAACTAACCCAAAAACTAATTTATAACTAATTAAACTAATGAAAATGAAATTAAGCTAATATTAAACTAAGGTTGTGAGCAGTATTTGGAGAAATTGTGTTTACTTAGACTTCATTACTCCCTAGATATCTTTTACATGTCAATTACTTGTTACACTTGTATGGATGACGGATTGTATTCCTTAATACCATTCGTGGGGTGGCATACATAACTCCCCAACTCTATGAGCTCTTATCTCCTCCTACACCATGACCCAGCACAACTATAGGGATTGTAAACAGTGGCTCATGCATTAAATACAACCAATAAAGACCTAGTACGCCTCGGTTCATGTTTCTTAAGACGTTCAAGCATGTTACCATTTGGAGATCTGCCAGTTTTCTTAAGCCTAACATATAATATCATTCATCCAAGAACAAGAATAGACAAGTAATCAACACATAATCAACATCTAGGTTTCATTAGATCTAAGCAAACACAAAGTAAATCTAGCCTAGCATAGTAGAATTAAGATAAGAACAAAAGATAAACAACCAACACATAGACATATTGATTGAATTAAGAGTATACTTATCTCAATTACAATGCAAGGTCTCAAGGGTTTGGAACCCTTGAAAAACCTGTAAAAGAGGCACCAAAATCGTCTTTAGGGTTTCACCAAAACTTCTCCCCTTTTTAATGAAAAAACTAGAAAACTATATATAGGAAAATCGTCCTGACGGCATCAAGAGTAAAATCTGACGCCGTCAACTCGCCGCCATACACTTCCTCGGACGCCCTAGATCCAATTGTGACGGCCTTGGTGACGCCGTCACCACCTACGGTAAATTAATCTTTGGCCACTTTGACGCCGTCATCTCTTCATCTGACGCCGTCACCAGCTACGGTAAAATATTCATCTTGTGCCGTCACCTTGTATTTTCAGCTTGGATTTTTGGTACTTTGTCGTTTTCTTCACTTTATGCTCCAAAAACGTCCAAAATAGCCTCTTTTCCAGAATTCACTCTCCAAACACCTAAAATCACAAAAGGAACGATTTAGGGCAATATTTGATCAAATAAAGTCGGATTCGGGCTTAAATGACCCCCTAAAAACGGATCATTTTTCGCCTCATCATTAGGACTGAGACTCAAAGGATTGAGCAGTATACCAATGGGTTGCCGGTAACTACAAGGAACGATGTGATTGCTGCTAAACCTGCTAATATTCATGAAGCTATCACGATCGCTCAATAATTGATGGACTCGTTGGTATTGGAAGGAGCTGAGAAAGATAAGAATGCAAAGAGGAAGAGGGATAATCACTCTAAGGGTAATGATCACCGAAACAAACGACAGGCAACTATTAGAGCTTATGCTATGGGAGATGGAGATAAGAAGAGCTACAATGGAGATACGCCCAAGTGTGGCCGATGTTACAAGAATCATTCTGGATGATGTAATGTGGTGTGCAAGAATTGCTCAAAGATGGGACATATAGCTAAGGACTGTAGAGCTCGACCACTTGCTATGGTTCAAGCTACTCCTGAAGCTATGAGTAAGGCAAATGTTACTTGTTATGGATGTGTAAAAAAAGGGACACTATAGGAATGAGTGTAGGGAATCGTGGAACCGAGGAAATCAATGATCGGGTGGTAATGGGTATAATCATGGAAATCGTGGAGCTGGAGGAAACCGTGGACGTCAAGACAATGAGGACCAACGTGTGGAAGCAGGAGCTGCTCATGGGAGAGTGTATGCACTTGGAAACGAGAGAGGAGAAGATCCGAACGTCGTTACTGGTACGTTCCTTCTCAATAATCGTTATGCTTCCATACTATTTGATACTGGTGCCGATAGGAGTTTTGTGTCCACTACTTTTGCACCCTTACTAGAGAAACCCCCGATGGCCTTAGGAATTGGTTATGATGTAGAGTTAGCTAATGGGAACATAGAAAGGATTAATACTATCATTCGCGGTTGCACGTTAAATTTCTTAAATCATCCTGTCAACATAGATCTTCTACCCGTCACGTTAGGAAGTTTCGATGTCATTATTGGTATGGATTGGTTGTCGAAGCACTGAGCTCATATACTTTGCGATGAGAAGATAGTGCGTGTGCCTTACGGCAAGGAGATCCTAAATATACAAGGAGATCGGAAAGGTTTGAGGGGCCCATCTAGACTAGCGGTCATTTCTTGCACTAAGTTACCAAAGCTAATGGAAAAAGGATGTTGCCTTTTCTTAGCTCAAATCTCGGAGAAAGGAGAGAAGGAAAAGAAAGAAAAGTGCATTAGTGATGTGCCTATAGTTCATGATTTTTCGGATGTATTTCCTGAGGATCTGCCGGGAATCCCGCCTACTAGACAAGTGGAGTTTCAGATTGAGTTGATACCTGGTGCTGCACCCGTGGCACAGGCACCTTATCGACTCTACTGAACTGGAAGAGTTATCGAAACAATTAGCGGAGTTAGCCGAAAAGGGATTTATATGACCAAGTTCTTCACCTTCGGAAGCCCCAATTTTATTCGTGAAGAAGAAGGATGGATCGTTTTGTATGTGTATTGACTACCGAGAGCTGAACAAGTTGACGGTGAAGAATAGATACCCGTTACCGAGGATCGACGACTTGTTCGATCAGCTCCAAGGATCGAGTGTGTATTCGATGATCGATTTGAGATCGGGATATCATCAGCTTGGAGTTCGTGAGGAAGATATTCCAAAAACGGCTTTCAGAACCCGTTACAGGCATTATGAGTTCCAAGTGATGCCGTTTGGGTTGACTAACGCACCAGCAGTATTCATAGATCTCATGAATCGAGTGTGTAAGCCTTATTTAGACAAGTTTGTGATTGTGTTCATCGAAGATATTCTAATTTATTCGAAGAGTGAAAAGGAGCATGAGCACTAGTACAAAAAGTTCTATTGGTCACGCATGGTCGATTTTGAAATGTCACACTGTAACATTTATACATGACTAAATGTACCAGAATAAAATGAACAGCCACACTTGATCCGACTTGTGTGACCATTTCGGAATTCTATTGTCACACATTTGAATATTTATGTGACTAGAGGTAACTGGAAAAAAAAATTTGGATTATTTATTCACTTTTAATTCGAGACGTGTGACATATACAAATGAGCTCGAAACATTAGTCACACTATAGATATACATATGTGACAAATATATGTCACACAATTTAAAAGTGTGACCAAAATAGATATATGGTCACATGAGGTAATTGTGTATGTGGCTAAATTATATAGTCAAGTTTGTCACATATTATATAAACGTGACTGCTATTCTTTGCTGAATAGTTAGCCACATATGAATTTGAAATGTGTGACAACTAAAAATTTAGTTTGAAACGTTAGTCATGATATGCATTTAAGAGTGACAAATATATGTCACACTTGAAGAGTGTGACCAAATGTCATATATGGTCACACTAAACCATAAACATACATGATTAAGTGTAACCAAAATTTGATACATATGGTCACGTAAGTTAATATGCGTGTCTAGAGTCTAGTGTGTGTTTGCTTGCCACAACCTAATGTGTATAGTCACATTTAATTGTAGCATGATCATGTGACTATAGACTTTACAATAGTCACACCATATCACAAATGTGTATCTAAATCATGATTATCGCCACGTTATAAGGGTATTATATGTGACCAATACATTCAAAATAGTCACATTGTGAATTTCATGTGACTATTATTTATAGCAAAATGTGAACTCAGTTATCATTAACTTTGATATTAGTCACATTGAGTTACACAAACAAGAGTTGTAATAGCAGTTGTAACTATTGTAATAGCAGTAGTAACTTTTGTGCAAACAACAAAGTTGTAATCTCACGAAAGGTGAATTATATAGTACTTACCAAAAGGTTTTTTTACAACATAATGAAAACAGAGAAGCTAAAGTATGTACCCCTGCTACCTTCAAACACCTAATTATCAGCTTGTTTTCTTCACATCATACAATGCTCTCTTATACTGAGCATGAATTCTTTCAATGAGATCTTTAACTACCTCTCTACGTTCTTCACATATGATCTTTGTAGATGTCATCACAGCAAGTAAACTAGCAGGCAAAGGATATTCTTTTTCTGCAAGCATAAAAACATCAATTCCACCTTGTGTTGATAAGTGATGTACATTGCAGCTATCATAAAACTTCCATGAAGTTGAGAAATGATGGCATGGGAAGTTCCAATAGATATCAGCTGGATCAGGTTTATATAACCTATGTAATTCAACTCACAAATCTTGCTTTTTTTGCATCTAGCTTCTTGACTGTTTTGATTCTTTCTTGAACCAACTCCCATAATCTGTCTAAGTCTACTCTGTCAATTGTTCTTATCAAATCCTCAAACCTTTTGTACACTGTTGATCCTCCACCAGCCCTGATTATCTTCCAAGCCTTTCCAAATTTATCTCGGTAAATCTCCCAGTCCATGATTGGATGTCTAGCTTGAATAGGGTCAACATATAATGTTTTAGGAACAATCACCATCATCTGATCATGAGAAGAGCTGTCTTCTTTTCTTTGTGAATCATTCTTCTTCTTAGCAGGTTTGTCTTCAATGATCTTTTGTTTCTTTGATGGTGTTTCTTCTGTACCCATGGGGATAAATTTTTCAACATATTTCTTGAGTCGGTAGTATATACTTTCAATTTTTTTTCATATGTCATTCCCCTGAGGTCAGAAGCTTTATACTCACCTTGATGCTGTATGTATATCTTCATTTCACTGATGAGCTGAGACCTTGTGGGACTTCTTTTCCTCTTCTGACTTTGACGTTGATTCACTGACTTAATTAGGTCCTTCAAAACTAATTCTTCATATCTTTCCTGTATCAAATCAGCAAGTCTTTGTACTTTGTCTTCCCATTTACAGTCTCATTTGTGTAAAGTTCTTTAATTCTAGCCTGTAGAACTTCATCCACATCAATAAAAGCTTGCATTTGCTCTCCATGAGCTCTTTTTTTCTCCTCTTCTTCAAGTCTGAATTTTACTTGCTTATCTGTTTCAAATTCAGACACTTTATCTCTCCTATTCTCATCTATAAAGTTAGCTATTTCAGCTTCATCAACTATCTTTGTAACCTCTTCATCTGTAGCAACTTCAGCAGTAGAAACTTGATTTGTTGTAGCAGCAGAAACATCTTGTTGTACCACCTTAGCCATTTCTTCAACATTACTATTAGTAGTAGTTTCTCCCAAACTAGTATTAGTTTCCACTACCTGCTCTTTATTTACATCTTCAAAAACCGCCTCATAACCCCCCTTGTCAGTAACTAAATAATAATCATCCACATTATCATCACTATCAATCCCAATATCCATATCCACATGCATATCTACACAAGCACCTTCAGCATTTGTTGTTTCCTCCCCTGAGACTCTGCTTTCATTCATCACCCTGTGTGTTGTGCCCACCTTCTTCAACCTTCTGAACTGAGCTTTTCTTGACCTCTTTTGACCGTCCAAATATCGAACACTCAGCTTCAACCTTTTGATCTTTGCTCCATTTTTTGTTAAGCGCTTTTGGAGGCCAAGAATATCCTCTTCTAACTGGGTACAACAGGCCTTCAGATCCTGTATAAGTTTCATTCTATTCTCACTAGAATCCATCAATTCATTTGTTTCAGAACTACCCTCATCACTTCTGTATGTGTTACCTTCCCTGAGAGGTGAATGAACGGGTGTATACTCACTCTCATGTATGTTACCACTAGCCTGCTCCACACCCAAGACATCCTCACCCTTTTATTGTGGAAGGTTCACCATATATGGAAAAAGCGGTGTAACCTTTCCTGAAAAATCCTTGCCATTATTTTTCAGATCTGAAAATACTTTCTTTTGTAGTGAGGGGGCAGCATAAGTTCCTTTATGGATTTTAAAGGTAGTCAACTGTTTTTGAATAATAAGTTGCAAAAACCTTGGATATAATAAAGAAGTACCATCATCAGCCAAGGTCTTGATCATACCCTCCAAAATCATTTTTGAAAAATTGAAAGGTTTTCCTTTAGCAAGGCATATCACTGCTGATGCCATGGTGGTACCAAACTCATTCTAACCTGTTGTTTTAGGACTCAAACAATGTAAGAGAGTGTGAATCAAGAATTTCCACTGAGATGAGAAGAGACCTTTGTAAAATTTTAATCTATCATTCTTCTTCTCATACCCCATTTTTTTCAAACCTTTGAAAATGGCGGCATTTACAAGACACACAATCACTTCATTATCTGGTAGGTTAAGAGATTCCCTAATAGATGACTCAATTATGAGTATATTTTGGCCATCTACCTTAGCCTTAATCTGTTCTTCTCCATTAAAAGTTATGACCTTAGCAGTAGCCCAAAACTACTTAATAAAAGAAATGCATATAGGAGGATTCACAGTTAATGCATACCTAATAGGGGTAGCATTCAAGAAATTGATTATCTGTGTGAATCCTTCAGAACCATCTGGTTTCTTGAAAAAAGCGACCATGTTGTGTCTGTCAACAAATGTGCGTTTTGATTCAATTGCCAACACCATCTTGATTTGGGGATTTTGAAAATTATTGATAAAAGATGTTAGTGTTTGTGATTATAGAGAAATTATGTGTGCGTGAAACTAAATTATCGATTTGATTGGGGATTTAAACGGTTGAGTGTAAATATTACCAATCCACCCCTGCACTCTCAGTTCTAGCAGTACAAACCCCGCAGAAGTAACGTTTTCTTAGCAGCAGATTTTTTTTTTTTTTTTTTTTTTTTTTTTTTTTTTTTTTTTTAATTGCAAAGGGTGAATCATTATATTAATATAAACAAGTAATGAGAAAATTGAGCAATGATAAAAGTACTGGAATTATGATTAAACATTTTCCATTAAAACTTGAAATGCAAAATTACAAAATAATGTACAAAACCAGCTGCAGTAACGTTTTCTTAGCAGCATAATCTTTTTATACTGCAAAGGGTGAATCATTATATTAATATCAACAAGTAATGAGAGAATTGAGCAATGACAAAAGTACTGGAATTATGATTAAACATTTTCCATTAAAACTTGAAATGCAAAATTACAAAATAATGTACAAAACCAGCTGCAGTAACGTTTTCTTAGCAGCAGAATCTTTTAATACTGCAAAGGGTGAATCATTATATTAATATCAACAAGTAATGAGAAAATTGAGCAATGACAAAAGTACTGGAATTAAGATTAAACATTTTCCATTAAAACTTGAAATGAAAAATTACAAAATACTGGAAATAAAAGTTACACATTCTAAAAATCTACTAATCTAATTTTGGAGATTTCTCCGGGTCAAATGCCACATGTGCATCTTCGTAATTCAACCCATAAAACTCCACATCAGACAAATCATCATCATCCAATGTCTTGTATGGCTTGGGATGTTGTTTGAGAGATGGTTTTTTTGTTGCTTGTACTCCTTTTCATCCTCAGCATGTTGTTTGATAGATTGTGTTTTTCCTTCTTTCTTTCTTTCAGCAGCCAATCAAATGTACCACTTATTTCCATCCAATTTAATTTTTTTTTTACACTTTTTGCCGCTTTCTTTTTTGAAGCAGACCTGCTTGAACCTTCTCCTTCAACCCATTGTGCTGATCTCTTGTTGTTTGCAGACATTGTTTATGAATACTTCCTGCAGGTTTTTGTTTAGAGATTTGATAAACTAGGATTTTTGATTTGAGATACACATGGAAACGAGTATAAAAAGGGGATATGGGAAAACCAAAATGCCTATGTTTAATGCAGGAAAGGATTGATGTTTCCCATAGGTGGCTTGAACCTTTTCAAGATCTTCGGGCCAATCATGATCTATTGGGACGAGCGTTTGCCAGGGATCAATGCTTATACATAACTCTTGATAGAACTATATACATACTAGTCGCCAACAAAGACTAGTCATAATGGAACATGATTGACTTGAAGAAATCTGCAAAATTTCATGATTGACCTGATCCAAATATCCCTTTGGAAAGTAGTCTGACCATGGATTTGCTACAAAAAAATTAAAAAAATATATTAAAATTTTAAAAAATATAGTGTAAATGAAATAAAAAATAATGGAATGCAATAAACCAACATACGTAACCCTTCTAACTTCCCACTACTGCTCCTTTTGTCGTTTCAACTCCCTTTGAGCAAAGGACTGCACCAGCCGCATTGCTAGATTGTTGAAAAAACAAAAGAAATAGTATGGGAAGTTAGAATGGAAAGGTATGTTGAAATTCCAGAATCAAAGTAATACAAACAATCTACAAATGTTGAGTAAAGAATAGAGTCTAAGTAACATCACTCATCTTGAATGCGATAATGGAGTGTGGCATGTCATGAACAGTACACACTATATCATTATTGCATTGAAGACGTCTCAATGATCAGACCAGATCAATCAATCTAACGTTGCAGTACCGTCTAATAACCACACAAACGGTAGTAGACGTTTTCCAATTTAAGCAATGGAACCATCTACAATGCTAGATAGAGCGCTCTAATCATTGAACTTTAAGTTATTAGAAAACAGATTCTTACTATCATTTATATTGCTCCCTTAGATGTCACGAACATACATATTAATTATGTAGATTCTAAGACATTAGAGAGCTAATTATGCATGAATGAAATCATATAAAATTTATATTAACAATGCAATGAACTACCATCCTTTCTACCCTAGCCAACAACAACATATTATTCAGCCTTGAATCTCTAACCTACCAACATGCTGGAAGACGAAGACGCTAAATTCAAGCATCGAACCTACAAATTATACTTGATAATTGTTTCTGTATTTTGACAAAGAGCAAAGATGAATCAACATGGATGAACAACACCAAAACAAGTTTATGTTCATACTTGAAAGTGGTGTCTGTTCACCCATGTTGATACTTCTTCCATCTTTGATACTTGGATGTTTTAGCCTAAATATTCGCACACACATCCGCCACTTTTCTTCCTTATTCTCTCAATACAAATGCAACATAATTCTTATATTAAAAATACATCATACATATATATATAAAGCAAACAGAGTGATACAAACAATCTACAAATGTTGAGTAAAGAATAGAGTCTAAGTAACATCACTCATCTTGAATGCGACAATGAAGGAGTGTGGCCTGTCATGAACAATACACACTATATCATTATCGCTTTGAAGACGTCTCAATGATCAGGGCCCATCTATCTAACGATGTAGATGGATTCCATCGCTTTAATTGGACCCCATTTTCTAACGATGTTTAATCTTGATTATTGAAAGAACCATTAAACATCGTTAGAAAATGGGGTCCAATTAAAGCGATGAAACCCATCTACATCGTTAGATAGATGGGCCCTGATAATTAAGCTTTAAGTTCTTAGCAACCAAATTCTTACTATCATTTATATTGCTCACTTAAATATGACGAACATACATATTAGTTATGTAGGTCCTACGACATTAGAGAGCTAATCATGAATCAATGAAATCATATTAAATTTATATCAACAATGCAATGAAAATATTTTCATTGTAACTAAATACATGAAAAAACTGTTTAAGTTCTTGATATGTTTATTGTACTTCAACCTAATCCTAAGATAAAATAAGCTAATCCAAGCAAACCTTAATATCTCTTTTGCTCTAATTATTCGCAAAAACAACACAACATGTTCTTCCTTATTCTATCAATACAAATTATACTTAATAATTATTTCTGTATTTTGACAAATTAAGAGCAAAGATGAATCAATAATGGATGGACAACACCAGAACAAGTTTATGTTCATACTTGAAAGTGGTGTCTGTCCACCCATCACTGATACTTCTTCCATCTTTGATACTCGGATGTTTTAGCCTAAATATTCACACACACATCCGCCACTTTTCTTCCTTATTCTCTTAATACAAATGCAACATAATTCTTATAACAGATAGTCAACCTAATCCTAAGATAAAATAAGCTAATTCAAGCAAACCTTAATATCTCTTTTGCTCTAATTATTCACAAAAACAACACAGCATGTTCTTCCTTATTCTATCAACACAAATGCAACGCAATTCTTATAACAGATAATCAACCTAAGCCTAAGAATAATTAGCTTTAAGGGGATATTTGGATTATATTCATTTGTGCTCTTATCAGCTTTTTGAGATTTGGGATCAAAACCTAGATCCGAGTGAGTTGTAACTGTGAGTGTGAGAGAGAAATAGAAGATTATGGAAATATGTGAAGTGTGTTTGATAAGTTTGATTATTGAAAGAACCATTAAACATCGTTAGAAAATGGGGTCCAATTAAAGCGATGAAACCCATCTACATCGATAGATAAATGGGCCCTGATAATTAAGCTTTTAAGTTCTTAGCAACCAAATTCTTACTATCATTTATATTGCTCACTTAAATATGACGAACATACATATTAGTTATGTAGGTCCTACGACATTAGAGAGCTAATCATGAATCAATGAAATCATATTAAATTTATATCAACAATGCAATGAAAATATTTTCATTGTAACTAAATACATGAAAAAACTGTTTAAGTTCTTAATATGTTTATTGTACTTCAACCTAATCCTGAGATAAAATAAGCTAATCCAAGCAAACCTTAATATCTCTTTTGCTCTAATTATTCGCAAAAACAACACAACATGTTCTTCCTTATTCTATCAATACAAATTATACTTAATAATTATTTCTGTATTTTGACAAATTAAGAGCAAAGATGAATCAATAATGGATGGACAACACCAGAACAAGTTTATGTTCATACTTGAAAGTGGTGTCTGTCCACCCATCACTGATACTTCTTCCATCTTTGATACTCGGATGTTTTAGCCTAAATATTCGCACACACATCCGCCACTTTTCTTCCTTATTCTCTTAATACAAATGCAACATAATTCTTATAACAGATAGTCAACCTAATCCTAAGATAAAATAAGCTAATTCAAGGAAACCTTAATATCTCTTTTGCTCTAATTATTCACAAAAACAACACAGCATGTTCTTCCTTATTCTATCAACACAAATGCAATGCAATTCTTATAACAGATAATCAACCTAAGCCTAAGAATAAATAGCTTTAAGGGGATATTTGGATTATATTCATTTGTGATCTTATAAGCTTTTTGAGATTTGGGATCAAAACCTAGATCCGAGTGAGTTGTAACTGTGAGTGTGAGAGAGAAATAGAGGATTATGGAAATATGTGAAGTGTGTTTGATAAGTTTGTATATAATATATATATATATATATATATATATATATATATATATATATATATATATGTATATAAATATGTATATGTATATATATATGTATATATATATATATATATATATGTATATATATATATATATATATATATATATATATATATATATATATAGAAGTGTAAATGAAGTGTGTTTGATACTCTTGCTAGGGGTGTTCACGGGGCGGTTCGGTTCGTTTCGGTTTGGTTCGGTTCGGTTAGTTGGAAAATTTTAACTATCCATCGCGGGGCGGGTAATTTATTTATATTATATACGGTTCGGTTCGGTTAACCAAGGATATCTAAAAGTAAAAACCGAAACCCATTACCCATGTTAATTACCAATTGCCAACAGTCATGGATGTGTCATAACATGACACTCTAAGCAACTATATGTCCACCCAATGCATATGACCCATATGATCGATGTCGATCAAATACCCATTAATTAATGAATGTGACCAGTGATAACCTAATGCACACGACCCACGACCCATGTGAATTAGCCTTTATCATCGGTCTTGCATGGTTTCCATTACAATAAAGCCACTATAACCCAATGCACATGACCCATGACCCATAATGCATGTTAATTACCAATTGTCAATAGGCATGGATGTGTCATAACATGACACTCTAAGCAACTATATATCCACCTAATGCATATGACCCATATGATCGATGTCGATCAAATACCCATTAATTAATGAATGTGACCAGTGATAACCTAATGCACATGGCCCATGACCCATGTGAATTAGCCATTATCATCGGTCTTGCATGGTTTCCATTACACTAAAAGCCACTATAACCCAATGCACATGACCCATTACCCATAATGCATGTTAATTACCAATTGTCAATAGTCATGGATGTGTCGTAACATGACACCCTAAGCAACTATGTTGAAGTATTAGACCTTGATAGATCTTCTTGAGCACTCTAGACTCGTTAGTTATGTCACTGTAATCAATAACACAATAATAGACAATCTCTGCAACTTGTATTTTTAAAGCGGAAACAAAACACAAGTGTAATACTAAGAACTCTTGATCCTCTATGGATCTTTTAATAATAATGATAAGAGTATTTTCTAAAAAACGTTATTCAATACATAATTGTGTGTTCCTTTTATACACAAGGAACCCTAAACTGTTTCCCAAGAAACGTATATTCTAAAACTTCTAAAAGATATGCATTATCACTTCCTAAATAAACTCATGCATATCCAAACTATAATACATAAAATACGAAAATACTATATCCGCAGAAACTCATAATGCTGAAACTAGTCTTCAGCAGATACACTGCTTCAGCAGGAACCAACTCTTCAGCAGTAACCTTTAGCAGAAACACTCAGCAGAATTCTTACTTAACAGAATTCCCAACAATCCTCCCCTAATCTTGAATTTGACCTGGTAAGTTCAAGATTCTTGATGGATCTTCGAAATAACATACCAAGAGGATTGTAATAATATAGTACCAGCAAAGAATCATCTTTAGCAGAATCTCTATGATCAACAAATACTTGAAATCTCCATTCTTTGCAGCAACAAATGACTTAATGTACATCAAAACAAATTAGTTTCATACTATTCTCATCACTTCTAGGTGTGTTAACTCCTGTGAGAGGTGAATCATTGAAAATAATGGATTTGATGTCTCTTTACCAATAGCCATCACTACTGGAGTAGCCAAGTGTTCTAAGGTACACTGATAACCACATGATTTTTAGCAAATCATCAGCTATAAATGGATTTGAGATGTCTTTACCTGTAGCCGTTTGCTCAGGACTAGCCAATTATTTTGATGAAAATCATCTTGGTTAACTGATTACCAAATATGGTTTTCCACTGCCTTTACCACAAGCCATATACATGTGGGCTAGCCAATTATTCAGAATCCATAAAGGAAAAATCCATGGTCAATTGACAATCATTTCAACTACTCAACAATGAAGCATGGGTGAGTTGAAAACCCTATGGTTTTGAGCAAACCATTACAGCTATCAACAGATTTGATGTGTCTTTACCAAAGCTGTACCCTTTGGACTAGCCAACTTTATGATGGAATAGTCAACATCAGGTAAGTTGATAACCAAACCTGCATAGATACAATACTTGTACAACAAAATGTAGTTAGTTTTTTTTTTTTTTTTTCTTTTTTTTTTTTGTTTTTTTTTAACTCTTAGAAAATAAAAACAAAGATACAACATGATATCCCTAATCAGATGCTGCTCTTGAAGTCTTAATCCTTTGTTTGAAGACCTTCACCAAAGATTCTGCAAACAACCTTGCATTCCCAACTGGATCAGGAGGAATCTCCAACTTTTGTTGTAGCATTTTCTCCATCAGAGACACTTTCAGAGGATATCTTTTGGTAAGATCCATAATAAGCCTTAGACCAGTTGTAGTTTCCAAAACATGAACATAAGGCATAGGATAGAACTTCCAACTCTGAACTTTCCATCTCTGATTGTTCTTCCATATATCATAGCTTGCACCAGTGGGAGTAGAAGAATCAAACAACACTTTTAGATCACCCAACAAATACAATGCAGATCCTTAGGAGTATGAGTTGCATAATACTTAAGAACCAACTCATATAGAGTGACCAAATCCTGATGATCCACAAGATGTAGAATCTGTTGAAGAAATGTAAAGGATATGAAAGTTTTATCCAATCTGTAAATGGTATTAACTTGACCATTTTTACTTAACTCCCAGTGAACCAAAACATCTCTAGTCCCCTCAGGCCAATCATCAGGGGATCCTTCTCTTATGAAGGTAGCATCAGAAGCATTCACATTGATAAGGCTATGTTTGGAATGGGAAGTTCTAACTTTAGCCATTCTCTTGCCTCTTCTTCCAGGAACATAAATAGCATCATGAACTTCTGTTTCAGCAGATTCACCTTCTGCAGCATCAATTTCCACTAATGAATTATCCAATTGTTCATCAGTAGAATCCTGAGAAGATTCAAGTGCAGCAGATGCATATTGTTCATCCATAGCCTTCCTTATCTGTTTGTTTCTAGCAGCTTGAAGTTTAACTTCTCTTACCTTCAGCTCATGAAATCTTGCAAGTTCAGCTTTTTGTTCCTCATCTAGCTTCCTAGCAGTCTCTTCACCCAATCTTTCATGCTCCAATTGTCTCCTAGTTCTCTTTCTAGATGGAGGATCTGATGTCATCACTTTTGCTTTACCTTTATCCACATAAGATGAAGCAGCAATGATACGTGGGAATCGCACCAGGCTTTACCTCTCAAGGGATCTTGAGAAGCTTACAACCCCCACCAGGCAGTGTACCTGATCATTGTAGTATAGTATAGTGACAAGTACCAGGGGATTGATCGTTCAGCTAGGAATAGTGTCGCTAGGATTAGAAAACCTAAATACTAGTTCTAAAGGTGAAGGAAGATTATTTTTGTATTTTTATATTTTTTAGAAAGCAATTTAAAATCTCAGGTTTGAAGGATTTGGGCGGAATTAGTTGCTAATCAACTAACCCAATACTAAGATGCAATCAAAATAAAATACTAGAAATAAAAATAAACTAATTTATACTAAAGTTGTGAGCAGTAATTGGAGAAAATGTGTTTACTTGGATTTCACTACTCCCTAGACATCTTTTACACGTTAATTACTTGTTATAAATGCATGGATGACGGATCGTATTCCTTAATACCATTCATGGGGTGGCACACATAACTTCCCAATTCTATGAGCTCTTATCTCCTCCTACACCATGCCCAGCACAACTATAGGGATTGTAAATAGTGGCTCATGCATTAAATACAACCAATAAAGACCTAGTGCGCGTTGGTTCATGTTTCTTGAAACGTTCAAGCATGTTACCAATTGGAGATCTGCCAGTTTTCTTATGCCTAACATATAAATCATTCATCCAAGACAAGAATAAACAAGCAATCAACACATAATCAACATCTAGGTTTCGTTAGATCTAAGCAAACACAAGATAGATCTAGCCTAGCATTATGGAATTAAGACAAGAACAAGATATAGACAACCAAAACATAGACATATTGATTGAATTAAAAGAGCACTTATCTTGATTACACATGCAAGGTATCAAGGGGTTGGAACCCTTGAAAAACCTGTAAAGTTATACCAAAATCGTACTTAGGGTTTCTCCCAAAACTTCTCTCTCTTAATGTGAAAAATTAGAAAACTATATATAGGAAAAGAGGTCTGATGGCGTCAAGACAAATCTTGTGACGCCGTCACCTCGCCGCCAAAACTATTCTCGGACTGCCTTGATCTACATTTGACGCCGCCAAGACTTAATCATTTCCAGGCCGTCATGACTTTTACTCTTGATGCCCTACCTTCGTGACGCCGTCAAATCTCTTCTGGACCGTCATGGAATTTTGCTCTTGACGCCGTCAGGGAGTAACTCTTGACGCCGTCACCTACTGTTCCCAGCATTGAAAATTAAGACTTTGGCGTTTTCTTCACTTTTATGCTCCAAAGACGTCCGAATTGCTTCCATTTCCAGATTTCGCTCCCAAAGTACCTAAAATCACAAAAGGGACGATTTAGGGCAATATTTGATCAAATAAATTCGAATTCGGGCTTAAATGACCCCCTAAAAACGGATCATTTTTCGCCTCATCAAGCAACATGTGGTACATCAGCAGAAGTATCAGGTAAAAATACCTTTTCAGCAGCAATAGGAATATTAACAGATGAAACAACATCATCATTGAGGAGAGGAATATTCTTAGAAGCACCCATTCCATCTTTGTCATTCCTAGTCTTGATTCTGTTATAAATCTCAACCAGTTTGTCAAATGGAAGTCCCCACACTTTTTTCTTAGACCAAGCAGTATTAAATAATGAGCTGCTTTGACTTTTCATATATGTTCTCATATAATCCCTCTGCTGTGCTTAAGTCATAGGTTTATCTCGTTTAGCTTTAGCTTTTAACTCATCTTTTACCTTCTTCCTCAACTTCAGCACTTTCACTATTTCAGAAGCCCAGTCTTGCTCTTCTACCCTTTTACCAATAATATCTGCATCTACATCAGGATTATCAAGCATTTGCTTTCCAATCTGCTGCCAATCTGACTCATCAAATTCTTGAACAGCTGCATCCAATTCTCTTTGTCTTTCAATGGGTAATGTAGAAACATATCTTTGAGTGACTGACTCATATGCTGCATCAAACTTGGCTTGCTGTTCCTCAGCCATATTAGCACTCTTCTTATAATCTTCCCATTCTTGAAATAGTTTTTCTTGTCCAGCTCTGTCTTCAGCTGTAACAAGCTCATCCAAATCAACATCTGTTTCTTCAACAATATCATCATGAGGAACATTCAAATCTTCCATAGGTTCATCATGTACTTCTTGAATCTTTACATACTTTACAATTAAACTAATCTAATGACTCGAATTAAGAAAATCAAAACACTTGGAGCACTTTTAAGATTAACGTACATATGGGGGTAATAAGTGATGTTCTTCCCCATTACTCCATAAAACAAGTACTTACCCATGAGTCCCAATCGTCCCAAAACAATATGTACAAGGATATGACTCGACTTAGCAACCATGTAATCAATTAGATAATTAACTAAGGGTTTAAACAAATAACAATAATGCACTAAAGATGAGTGCATACACGGAAGGCTAAGGCGATTTGGGTGTACATTTAAGTGGGTTGTAACAAATTCTTCCTTTAAGTAAGATGCTTAAAGTTAGAAACGAAAAGATAGGCTCGGAGGGGTGTACTAGGGGTTTCGTGTACTAAAAATGAGTACAACGCTAAGGGTGTGGGAAAAATTAGTTGACTTAACTAGCCAAGTAATATGACTTAAATGGTCAAGTAATTATGATACGGGTTTAACACAAGGGTGATCCTAATGCCTCTTATCATGTAGTAAATCCTACCACACGAATGTAGTCTCACTAGCGGTCTCGGGATGCATCACTAACGGAAGTTCTAGAATCTAAATGCTACCGGTACACTCATAAGCACTAATAGTAAATGCTTTTCCTATCAAATCTAAAGGCGAACCTCCCATATTTGGGTGGAAAATTTTTCCGAATATGCGGTTATGTGCTAGCAATGTTATAAATGGCGTGAGGCGTGGCATGGCGGCAAGGCCACGCCTCAAGCCTTACGCGCCATGGCGAAGCCATGGCGTTTTTTGCGGCGTGACTAAGGCGGCGAAAAAATATTTATATATTTATCATTTATGTTATAATATCATATTTTATATGCATATCGAGTTTACAAAAGGTGCGTTACAAAAGGTGAGCTTACAAAAAGTGATATGCATAAGAAATAAAGTGAAAATTTGAACTATGTTTAGAAATTACTAGGCCCAAAATTTAAGCCCACATCATCCCCTTCTAAAAATGGCGCCACGCCATACGATGGCGCGCCTTTTCGCGCCTTATTCCACGCTTTTTCACACGACGCCTAGACTTCACGCCTTAGTCCATTTCGTGGCGCCGTGGCCACGCCTCGCGCCTTGGCGCGCCTTTTAGAACACTGTGTGCTAGTCATACAATCTCCTATCCATGAGACGCTTGCTATGGCTAAAGTTTCACTCCTAAATGTTGTAAAAAAAATCAAATTTGGCGCTAAAATTGCACTAACAAGTATTTCTCATAGTTTTATTACACATCTACCATTAAACAAAACAAACTCAAGCGAAAGTGCATATGTAAGGTATCATCTTTTTACCCTCCCCTTACACTTAAGATGAACATTGTCTCCAATGTTCAAGTAAAGAATGTAAAAGTGAAAAAGTAAAGAGAATGAAATCAAATACTCCCCTGATTCGCTCGGTATGGATAATAAGGTGGCCAGGTTAAATCTTCCTCCAAGAAAATGAACAATCAAAGCTTCCCTTCCAGAATATAAATCATCTTCTTGTCAAACATAACCTGTAAATCCTGAGAAAATAGACAAAAACCCAAAGCATCAACCCGAACAAAGATAACTCACAACTAGATGTAATTCCAAACTTAGGAATAGAAACAAAACAATTAAAGATATAATGCTTGTGGAATGAATGTTTGCAGATTTCCTGGAGATTATAAAACTTAATAATTCACAAAAACTTTAAGACTCCGTTAGAAAAACAAAACCGGTAAAATTTCCAGGTTTTTACACGTGACGCCGTCAAGAGTTATCTCGTGACGCCGTCAGAAGTGACCTGCAGAAATTCTTATGTTAAGTTTCCGGAAAATTTCTGGAAAAACTTGGTTCTACTTCCTGGAAAATCCTGCAAAACTTCATTATGACTCAATACAAGCATTTGACTCTAACAAATACTAATACACATGTCCATTTAATATTGTTGTGGTTCATGCTCAATTTCATTCTTATAAACAAATTTGGATCTCCCTTACACTTATCTTTTGCAAAATACCTTTATATGCAATTAAGACGAAGTTAAAAATAAAATAAAGCATTTTCACAATTTACTTTGAATCATGAGCCACAAACAACAAAAATAAAACATGCATACGGAAACAAATAAAATCAAACAAACAAACAAACAAATAAAAACACACAAAATATGGGTTGCATCCCAAGAAGCGCTTGTTTTTGTTCGAGCCACGAGCCTGACTCTACCCTTATTTAACGGAAATAGGGGAGGTTCTCCATACACTTAGGATTAAGTGTGGGTGAAAGCAGCGATACACACCCTTAGGGTGTGAATATGCCACGTGAGGTGAAGGGGGTGAGTGAATGGCTTCCTTCATCCTAAAACTACCCGGATAATATTGGTTGATGGGTGGGTCGGTTCCTCTTTTGTCTCCTAGAAATATATCTAAGGATGGAAAAGTGTGTAAAGATTGAGGTTCCGGTTCATCAACACTAGGAGATTCCCTAGAACTAGGAGTAAGGTTATCACTACAAGTGTTCAAACCTATATCCTCAAGTGGTGCCTGGTCCAAGGGTTCTACCTCCATCGGAATTCCTAAAGTTTCTTCTACTTCTTCCGGGTAAGTCACGGGCGGTGTGTGTGCCTCAAATGATGGTAGGACTTGTGGGGTACTTAGTGGGCTTGGGTTTTCTACTATCTCTTCCATCACATCAATATCACCTATGTGTTCATCTTGTATTATGGTAGTGCCTAACCATGACATGCAACTAGGTGGCTCAACTCTAACCTCATGTGTGTCGTATGTTTTGGTGAAATCTATCCCGCTCATACAACTAGGTAGTTCAACACTAACCATATCATAATCTTGGTTTGATTCTAAGTTCATGTTCTTAGAAACTAGGTCATCTTGCTCATACGAATCCACCAATTCGTTGAACTTATAGGTTATGGTTAGCAAGCTTTTCTCAAAATTCATCCAAAGGGTCTCACTAAAAGGAATTGATCCTGATAATGATCGTCTAATAGAAAACACACATTTATAAAATTCATCAAACCCATCTAACTTTACACCCATCTCCTCTTGTATATATCTAAGATCACTTAAAAATTCATTGGAACAACAGGAGGCAAATCTATCCGAGTAAACTAATTGTTCCTCTATAGTTAATGATCTAAATGGAATTTCATCCGCCATGGAGACAAATTAAAATGGTTTCACAAACAAAGGGCACAAAGAAAAAGATAGACTACAAGAAAGCTAATAAAAAGAAAATAAAAATCTCACTAAAAAGGAATCTAATGAGTAGACCTAATAAAAATCAAATTCAACCTAAACAATAACTATTCCCCGGCAACGGTGACAAAAACTTGATACGTGGGAATCACACCAGGATTTACCTCTCAAGGGATCTTGAGAAGCTTACAACCCCCACCAGGCAGTGTACCTGATCGTTGTAGTATAGTATAGTGACAAGTACCGGGAGATTGATCGTTCAGCTAGGAATAGTGTCACTAGGATTAGAAAACCTAAATACTAGTTCTAAAGGTGAAGGAAGATTATTTTTGTATTTTTATATTTTTTAGAAAGCAATTTAAAATCTCGGGTTTGAAGGATTTGGACGGAATTAGTTGCTAATCAACTAACCCAATACTAAGATGCAATCAAAATAAAATACTAGAAATGAAGATAAACTAATTTATACTAAAGTTGTGAGCATTAATTGGAGAAAATGTGTTTACTTGGATTTCACTACTCCCTAGACATCTTTTACACGTTAATTACTTGTTATAAATGCATGGATGATGGATCATATTCCTTAATACCATTCATGGGGTGGCACACATAACTCCCCAATTCTATGAGCTCTTATCTCCTCCTACACCATGCCCAGCACAACTATAGGGATTGTAAACAGTGGCTCATGCATTAAATACAACCAATAAAGACCTAGTGCGCATTGGTTCATGTTTCTTAAAACGTTCAAGCATGTTACCAATTGGAGATCTGTCAGTTTTCTTAAGCCTAACATATAAATCATTCATCCAAGACAAGAATAAACAAGTAATCCACACATAATCAACATCTAGGTTTCATTAGATCTAAGCAAACACAAGATAGATCTAGCCTAGCATGATGGAATTAAGACAAGAACAAGATGTAGACAACCAACACATAGACATATTGATTGAATTAAAAGAACACTTATCTTGATTACACAAAATCGTACGGTATCAACGGGTTGGAACCCTTGAAAAACCTGTAAAGTTACACCAAAATCGTACTTAGGGTTTCTCCCAAAACTTCTCTCTCTTAATGTGAAAAATTAGAAAACTATATATAGGAAAAGAGGTCTGACGGCGTCAAGACAAATCTTGTGACGCTGTCACCTCGCCGCCAAAACTATTCTCGGACTGCCTTGATCTACATTTGACGCCGTCAAGACTTAATCATTTCCAGGCCGTCATGACTTTTACTCTTGACGCCCTACCTTCATGACGCCGTCAAATCTCTTCTGGACCGTCATGGAATTTTGCTCTTGACGCTGTTAGGGAGTTACTCTTGACGCCGTCACCTACTGTTCCCAGTATGGAAAATTAAGACTTTGGCGTTTTCTTCACTTTTATGCTCCAAAAACGTCCGAATTGCTTCCTTTTCCAGATTTCACTCCCAAAGTACCTAAAATCACAAAAGGAACGATTTAGGGCAATATTTGATCAAATAAATTCGAATTCGGGCTTAAATGACCCCCTAAAAACGGATCATTTTTCGCCTCATCAAGCAACATGTGGTACATCAGCAGAAGTATCAGGTAAAAATACCTTTTCAGCAGCAATAGGAATATTAACAGATGAAACAGCATCATCATTGAGGAGAGGAATATTCTTAGAAGCACCCATTCCATCTTTGTCATTCCTAGTCTTGATTCTGTTATAAATCTCAACCAGTTTGTCAAATGGAAGTCCCCACACTTTTTTCTTAGACCAAGCAGTATTAAATAATGAGCTGCTTTGACTTTCCACACATGTTCTCATATAATCCCACTACTGTGCTTGAGTCATAGGTTTATCTCGTTTAGCTTTAGCTTTTAACTCATCTGTTACCTTCTTCCTCAACTTCAGCACTTTCACTATTTCAGAAGCCCAATCTTGCTCTTCTACCCTTTTACCAATAATATCTGCAGCTACATCAGGATTATCAAGCATTTGTTTTCCAATCTGCTGCCAATCTGACTCATCAAATTCTTGAACAGCTGCATCCAATTCTCTTTGTCTTTCAATGGGTAATGTAGAAACATATCTTTGAGTGACTGACTCATATGCTGCATCAAACTTGGCTTGCTGTTCCTCAGCCATATTAGCACTCTTCTTATAATCTTCCCATTCTTGAAATAGTTTTTCTTGTCCAGCTCTGTCTTCAGCTGTAACAAGCTCATCCAAATCAACATCTGTTTCTTCAACAATATCATCATGAGGAACATTCAAATCTTCCATAGGTTCATCATGTACTTCTTGAACCTCTCTATCAGGAGAAACTTGTTGATGCTCAGATGAATGATGAACAGGGGAATTCATATACTCTTTCCCTGCTACAAAGTATACTTCTCCTGATGTATTCCCTTTATCAGCAGATTTGTCAGTAGCAACACCACTTAGTGATTGTTTCTCCTGAAGTATATCCACAGCTTCAGTCATGAGCACATCATCATCACCACTAGACACTTTTGAAGTTTCAGCAGCTTTCCTTGCCAAATACTGTCTTGTTCTTCTTCTTCTGCTGACTAGTATCTTTGGTTTAGATTGAGGTACTTCAGCAATTTTAGGAGAAACACCACGAGACTGTCTTGCAACTTCAGCTAGAATCTCAAGAGAATCCAAATTTGCCTCCTTTGCAACTTCAGTAGAATCCAATCCACCCTTACTTTGCTTCTGCTGACTCAGCTGTGCCTCCAAATGTTGAACCTTGCTTTTCAAACTTTTAATTTCATTACCAAGAGTAGTCTTGGTATCAGCAAGTTCCTTTTGGAGATCTTCAGTCATTTTCATGTACCTGTTAAGGGAATCATATACAAAAGTGAGAGTAATAGGGTCCTCTGCTCTACTAGCTGATTGCTCAGTGGTAAGTGGAGCTTCATTGAACCCAGCAGGAGAAACAGACTCATGTACAACATTAGGAAAGTCTTCATTAATTGGCTCTCTCATAGGGCTGCGTGAAGGTAGTCTAGTAAGCTCAGGTTCAAAAGGCTGAAAGTTATCTTCAAACTCATGAATTTTCTCAGCTGGAGCATCCTGAGCTGGTGAAATGGTAGGACTAGGTGACTCAAGTACAGGGGTAGGTGATGGTAAGTCAGTAGAATCAGGTAATGGTTCAGTAGTTGTAGCTGGCTCTTCCTCCATTACCACTGAAGGATTACCATCAGCAGCAACACCAGAAGATGATGGATTACCATCATCAGCAGCATTAGGAGCATGAACATTATCAGCATCATCACCCTCAACTACATTATCATTGCCATGTGGCAACATAGCTTCTAACATAGGGTGATGTTCCCCAGTATAATTTGTTTTCATTGAGGCAAACAACTTAGAACCAAGACTTTTAATAGGCACATGGGTTCTATCTTCAGTGGTTATGTCTAAAATTAATTGTAAGAATCTAGGGTACATTAAAAACTTATGCTGTTGTTTCTCAATATTTTCTAGCATATTATCAAAAATGAACTTAGAAAAGTTATAAGTTTGACCCTTAGAAAGACAAACAATAACACAACCCAATTGCAGAGAGAATTGGTTCCATCCACCACACTTGTTACTTATACATTGCAGCAGCAGATGCACCAAATACCTCCACTTAGGACAAAATTGATTCTTGTGCCACATGGATGTATCAGTACTTTGATATCCCGCTTCCCTTAGTCCAGCAAGAATCTCTGCAGTGTTGGAATGATACACACCATTCTCATCATCCAACTGAAGCTTTGTCCTTATCAAACCTTCAGTCACCACATACTCTACACCATCAATCTCAGCCACAATCTCTGTGTCAGATCTCTTAGCAGCAGATGCCCAAAATTGCTTCACCAAGGATTCACAAACCAGATCGGTACTATGTATCAAAGCATAATGAATCTTTGACCTTTGTAGAAATTCCACCATTAAATCGAATTCTTCATGTCCCTTTGCCTTTTTCAGAATGGCATACTTGTTATGATCGCTTTTCAATTCGAGTTGTGCCATTTGAATGAACTTGCATGAGACGGTTATGAATTACACAGAAAATAATGGGTTTAAACGGAGTGATAAGTGAATAATGTTGTTTAGGAAGAGATATGCAAAGTGGGTTAATTTTGGAAGTTCCCCAATCGTGGTCAAAATTATCGGAATGAATTATTGACCTAGTCTGACGTGTAGTTCAAAAACTTCCAATTTGAAAATTTACTCTTCAGCAGTAATGAAAGTCAAATCTGCTGAAGGATGGTCAACATCAGTAGAAACCAACCAAAAGTAAAAATATCTTTGGTCAATATCTTGGTTTTACTGTGCCACCCAACTCGCATTAATTATCGTAATGCCTAAACTTTGCTTATTTAATCACCCCCAAATCACATCTCAGTCACCAATTTACCCCAAATTATCTTTCAAACCCTAATTTCTCAATTAAGCCCAATTCTCCACCAAAACCATGTCATCAAACCCAGAAACCTCAGATCAAAACTCCTCTTCTCCATCATCAGAAGAAGATTTACCACCCTATCCATGGGATCTTGATGATTCCGATTATGAGAGAGAGCTGGAGAAACGATGGGATGCACAAGAAAGATAATGGAATGCTCATAGGAAGGGTGAACCAAGCCATGTACCCATTCCTGCTGAGAGAGAGCTTGTCTCTCCCTTCATCTATACCTCTGATGAAGACTCCTTAGAGGAAGAAAATGAAGATCCAACCATTCTTCCTCCTTCCACACCAGAGAGATCCCAACCAAGATCAAGTAAGAGGGATCCATCTCATCCAACATCACAAAATTTGATGTTAGATCTTCCTGCTCCAGGACCTGGTCTTCCTCATCAAGAACATATTGGACAGAGCAAGAAGGCTGATATCATACGTAAGGGAAAGGAGAAGCTGAAGTAGATGATTGAGGAATGTTGCCATGGAACAAAGTTCTTGAGTATTTTCTTGACTTTGGTACTTGAGCATCTTCACAGTCTTCCTTCTCTTCTTTTTCCATTTTCATCTTCAGCTTCATCATTGTACTTGTCATAGCCTCAAGTATTTTGTAATAAGTGATAGAAGCTAGTAGTACTTAATTAGCCAAATGTTTAGGAATGGTCATTGTAATTCAGTTGGAACTTTGAATGTAAGCTGTAACTTGTTTCTTTGAATGAATGAAAAGATCTTCTTAATAATCAATTGTGTAAGATCTTCAGCATAATCAACTTATCAGTAGAAACCATGTTCAACACTTTTGACCACATTCCTTTGACTTCAGCTCTTGGTGACAATATCATACATCTAACAATCTCAGAACATCTGCAAAACAGACATAAAACATGCAAATACACCAAACAAATTGCAAAAATATTAGTGGGTTAGTGTTAAAACTCAGAAATTATACAACTTATACAAATCTACAAAGTTTACACTCATAATCCTCCCCTGAGGCATATGCCTCCCCTGAGGCTTATGCCTCTGCTTAAACTTTGCAGTTAAGGGTTAAGCATTCCAATATGGACCACCAAATATTGAAACCTTGGTCCATCAAATGCTTTGGTTAACAAATCTGCCACATTCTCATCTGTGTGAATTTTTACCACTTTAACCAAATGTTTCTCATAAGCATCCCTTATAAAGTGGTGCCTGATTTCAATATGTTTGGTTCTATTATGAAAAACTGGATTTTTAACAATATAAATGGTACTCTGATTGTCAATGAAAATGGTAGTATTCATAAAGTTATACCCATAATCCAGAAATTGATTCTGAATCCATAGAACCTGTCCACAACAATTGGCAGCAGCAACATACTCTGCTTCAGTAGTAGAGGTAGCAACAATGGTCTGTTTCTTGCATTGCCAAGAAATCAGTTTTCTTCCAAGGAATTGGCAACCTCCAGTAGTGGATCTTCTATCCAAATTTGCACCAGCATAGTCACTATCACTATAAGCTGCTAGCTGAAATGGAGACTCTTTGGGATACCAAAGACCTAATTTGGGTTGGCCTTTTAGGTATTTAAAAATCTTCTTGACAGCATTCAAATGAGAGGTAAGTGGAGTGACTTGGTGCCTTGAACATGCACTCACAGCAAATGTAATATCAGGTCTAGAGGCAGTCAAATACATCAAAGAACCAATCATTGACCTGTATAAATGAACATTCACAGGGAGATCAGGATCAAGATTGTTCTTTGGTTTGGGAGCCTCATAGGGAGTAATGGCAGTCCTGACATTCTCCATAGCAAACTTGGACAACATATCTTTTACATATTTCTCCTGATATATGAAAATACCATCAGGTTTCTGCTGAACCTAACCCAAAAAGAAAGTGAGTTCTCCCATGGCACTCATTTGAAATTCTCCTTTCATCAGATCTTCAAACTCTCTACACCACGCTTCCTTGGTTGAACCAAAGATAATATCATCCACATACACCTGCACAAGAATAATATCCCTGGAATCTTTCTTAAGGAATAGAGTCTTGTCAATGGCACCCCTTCTGTAGCCACGCTTCAGCAGAAATGTGGAAAGTCTAGCATACCAAGATCTGGGAGCTTGATGAACTCCATAGAGAGCTTTGACAACCTTGTACACATACTTAGGATGATCAGGGTCTTCAAATCCCTTGGGTTGAGTCACATAAACCTCCTCTTCAATCTCACCATATAAGAAAGCACCTTTAACATCCATCTGATACACCATGAAGCCCATATAAGAGGCATAGGCCAAAAATATCCTTATAGCTTCAACTCTGGCCATTGGTGCAAAGACTTCATTATAGTCAATGCCTTCCTCTTGTCTAAACCCTTGAGCCACTAGTCTTGCTTTGTTCTTCACCACAATCCCCCTTGCATCTCTTTTATTCTTCAGAATCCATTTTGTCCCGATGGCATATTTACCATCAGGAAGAGGAACCAAAATCCAAACCTGCTGATTCTTAAATTGCAACATCTCTTCTTGCATTGCCTCAAGCCAAATTGAATCAGCCAGTGCTTGAGGAACACTAGTTGGCTCTATTTGAGATAGAAAGCATGCAAACAGACAATGTTTGAAGTCTGTGTGATTGTTCCTCTTTTGATTGTAGACATAAGAGATGAAAGCAACTTCACCATATTTTGTATTCTTTACAGTGCTTCTAGTTCTAACAGGATCTTTAGGATCTCCAATAATCTTTGATAGAGGATGAGCATTATGAATCCTCTTAGTTGCTGTAGGGTGAACATCAATTGTGGCATCAAGGTTGTTAATTGTAGGCCCAAACTCAGTATCATAAGAAGCTGATTGAAACAAGCCAGGCTTTGGCTGATAATTCCCAAGATCAGAAGGACTTGGAAATCTTGTAAAGGGCTTCTCAAAGTCTGCAGACACTTCAGTAGAAATGGGAGAATGAGCATTAGTAGGATCAGCATCTGAGACCTTATCAGTGGGAATAGGTATGCCTTCAGCAGAATCATCAGCAGGATCCTTGTTTCCACTGACTGCTTGTGCTGATTGATGTAGGATTGCTTCAGTCTCTTGTATAACCTTTTCATTGAGTTTCTGAGCTTCCTGAGTAGCAGCATGTTCTTGCTTCTTCAATCTTGCAAGATCCTCTGCATAATGTGACTCATCATCTTGTTCAGCAGCAGAATGATTACCTACAAAATGGTTAGGTGGAAAAGATGGTACAACAATGGTATGTTCATCTGGCTCAGATTCACAGTCTGAGTCATCATCCATGGAACCTGCAGGGTTAGAATGTGGATCTTTGGTACCTGCATTAGGATTAGAAGCATGTCTAGAATAACCCAAATAGTCAGTCAAATAATCTAGGTCAAAATACCAAGAATGGCCTTGTCCCTGAGTATTAGGCTGATCTTCAAGAAATCTTAGATTAAGGGTCTCTTCTATCCTTTTGGCATTCAAATTATAAACCCTATAGGCCTTGCTATGAGCTGAATAACCAACTATATACCCCTCATCAGCTTTCCCATCAAATTTACCCAGTATATCAGCAGTATTCAAAATGGTCACTTTGCATCCAAAAGGCTTAAGGTAATGTATGTCTGGAAATTTCCGAGTGAGAAGTTCAAAAGGTGTCTTGACATGATGTCTAGTGATGGATACCCTGTTCAAGACATAGCAAGCAGTACTTACTGCTTCAGTCCAAAACATTGTGGGTAATTTGGAGTCTGCAAGCATGGATCTTGCTGCCTCAATGAGGGTTCTATTTTTCCTTTCAGCAACCTCATTTTGTTGTGGGGTTCTTGGAGTACTATAGTCCCTTCTAATCCCCTTAGACTTACAGAATTCTATGAAAACAACATTTTTGAATTCTGTCCCATTGTCACACCTAATTCCTTTAACCTTTTTATTTAGCTAGTTTTCAATTAAGATAATGAATTCCTTAAAAATAGGAGTTGTTTCATCTTTAGTTTTTAGAAAGAATACCCAGCAAAACCTGCTAAAATCATCTGTGATAACCAGGCAGAAGTACTTGTGATCAATACTTCTTATAGGAGTTGGACCAAAGAGATCCATGTACAGAAAATGAAGTGGTTCTGAAATGGTGCTCACAGCTTTGATGGCTTTGTAAGAGGCTCTGTGTTGCTTTCCTTTGTTGCAAGCAATACAATTGTGTTCATTGGTAAAGAGTTTAAAAGGAAGGCCCTGAACAAGACCAAGTTTAGACAACTTGTTGATAGTCTTGTAATTCACATGAGCCATTCTCCTATGCCATTTAGTAGATTCATCCAGGGAAGCTTTGGCCACCAAACATGTTAGATCACCTTCTGGCTTGACATCATTCAGATTGAATGTGTATAAGTTGAAGGTTCTAGGAACTCTCAGCAAAACAGTTGTGTCTTCTGGAAGTTTGAAGTCCTTGGAGAGTACAAGACACTCATCTTCAGAGAAGAAAACCTTATTCTTAGTGTCACAAATTTGTGATACAGAGAATAGATTAAAATGCTCCAGTTCCTTCACATAATAAACATTTTCAAAATCAAACAAGGGTGTCTTAATAGTTCCTTTCCCTATAATTTTGCCATCTCCACCACCAAAAGTCACAGTGCCTCCTCCTTCTATGGGCTCAAAGTCAAGCATCTTGTCCTTGTTCCCTGACATACTTCTAGAACAACCACTATCAACAATACCTACTTCAGTACTTTTCAAAGGATGATCCTACAACAACAACAACAAAATTATACAAAAGTTAGTACACATTAGAGACTCAACTCATTGCTGACTTGAGCCTGCCTTGTGGATCATTAGTGATAGGCCATGTAGATGTTTTAGATCCACCATTGTTCTTGGGCCTGTAATACATATTAGGTCCCTTCTTTGTCCAAGAACAACCTGCTGAGGGCTTCACAGCAGTATTCCAATACCCACCACCATAATACATTGAGTTAAAGTGATTAGGCCAATAACCATTAGAAAAGTAAGAACTAGTGGGTCGAACAAATGGTCTATTACTGGTTCTTCTCCATGAAGAATCAGGTTCAGCAGAATTGGATTTCTGCTGATGTGGAACAAAAGAGGGTATTTCACTAACATTCTTCCACATTTGCCTAGGTTTCCTCTGACTAACACATTCACCCATTCTTTGCTTATGAAATGTACAATCCTTAATCAAGTGATAATTACTTCCACACACAAAACACTTCTTCTTTTTAGAAGATTTATTCAAACCAAAAGAAGTTGTATAACATGAAAAAGTATTCAAACCACCATGATAAACAGAATTGTTTCTAACAGAACTAAAAGTATTATTTTGCAAAGAATTTAAAAACAAGTCTTCAGTAGAAACTGTCTTGTTATCAACAGCAACTCTAGAAGGCTTGTGGGGAGTCTTGGGTGACGTCTTTGGTATGGTCTTGGGAGTGGTCTTAGGCAGGTCAGACTTCTCACTTGACTCACAGCTAACAAATGAGGTAGACCCTTCATCAGAAGACTTGTCACTGTCACAACAAGAGACAAAGTCAGTAGATTTAATAATAGGGTCTGGCAAGTCAGTTGACTTTTTGCCATAGAGATGGTGTGATCCATCAAAGTCAATAGGTATGGATAGGTCTATAGGCATGTGTTCCCCTCTTATAGGTCCAGGGACAACATTCATTCCCCCTTCCTTAACATATTTAACAGGTGTTTGATAAGCTAAGGCTGGTTCAGGGTCAAAAACACTAGACATATCAGGATATGTTAACTCTTCAGGGTCTATATATTTCTCATATCCTAATGCCTTTCTAGACCTAACAGATTGGCGACCATCAATTAATTTACTCAAATTAGATGCCCCTTCCTGCCATTTCATGCGACCAGCTATCTCTTTATCTAATTTAGCTTGTAATTCTTGTTTTTCCTTTTCTAGATCAGACTTCTCTTTTTCAGTACGTTTTAAGTCTATCTTAGCAACTTCTAAATCACTTTCTAGAACTCTTATTTTTTTCATCATATTTAACTTGATTCTTTTGAAACCAGACTTTTTGATTCTCTAAAGTTTTTAAAGCCATTTTATAAGACTCTACCTCTATATAACACTCATTGTACTTTGGTTTCAATTCATCAAATTCTTGTTTAAGCTCATTGTATCTTACACTACATCCAAACACACAGTTGTGTACCTGAGAGATTCCCATCAAGGAGACTTGCTCCTTCTTGTCCTCTGAAGGTGAGTATGCCAGTAGATTCACTTGTGAAGAAGTAGAAGCTTCCTCTCCAGCAGGTTCATGTTCAGCCCAATCAATTTGGTGATCCAGAGTCACCATTGCCTTTGAAGGTGCAGCCTTAGTAGTCCCTGCTTCCACTGGATAAGAACCATATCTAACTTCATCTCCAGACTTTCTCTCCTTGCATTCTCTTGAAAAATGTCCCACTTGACCACAAGTGTAGCATTTAACTTTCCTTCTATCAAACCTTGCTGCCTCTCTTCCATTAAAACCAAACTTCCTTCCAGACTTGGTTTCAAACCTCTTAATGTTCATGGAGATCATTGCAAGCTGCCATTTGGAGTTCATCTCCTCCATCTCCAATGGATCCACCTGTTTAAAATCCTCATAAGCAAGAAACTGCTGATGTTCATATTCAGCCACGAATGAATGAACAATGTCATCCAACACACTACTGGATTTTGATTTAGGAGCAGATTGAGTATGGGTTTGAGAAGATGCTCCTGATGAATAAGAGCTTGAAGCTTGTTGCACAGGTTTTGTAGATGCCCCAACAAATGCAGAATGAGTGGATGGACGAATGGGACTTCTAACATCAGGCTCAAGAGATTTGAGCTTGTTGTAGAGGTCATCAAAAGATATTAAGTCCAATCCACCCTTTGTTTTGAGAGCAATACTGACTTGCAACCAAGATGGTGGCAAAGATCTCAGAAACTTAGCATTGCAGTCCTCGTTTTCAGGTCTAGCCTTCAACTGATTCAGTTGACTTAAGATCTGATGAAACCTGTCATAGCCTTTATGAATTCCCTCTTCTTCAGATATCTGAAACTCTTGGAACTTCTGCTTCAACATAGACTTCTGCAACCTTCTTGATTCATCATTCCCACCAAATCTAGCTTTTATTGCCATCCAAATGTCCTTGGCATCCTCCATGAAGTGGAAGTCACCCATATGGTCATCAGGTATAGCTTGGAGCAGAATTGTTCTTACCTTGCTCTCCCTTTGCACAGCCAGAATCTCTTCAGCAGTTCTGGGACCTACAATTGTAACAACTCCATCAGCATCTGTAACATGCTTTTTCAGGCCATTTCCCTTTTTGACAACCTCCCACAGATTCCAATCTATGTTTGTGATCCAGTTCTGCATCTTCATGGACCACATATGATATTCTTCAGCATTCTTCAAGTATGGAAACTTAGCATTACTGTTGTAGAGGTTGAGTTGTTGAAGAGAAGTGGTGTTAAGGTTTTGGGTTGTATCAACCTCATCATCAGATCCAGGCATGTTTGTTGATTTGTTTGGATTCTTAAGGTGTAAGATTTGTGTTTCTTAGTATGACAGAGACTCTTTCGAGGCTCTGATACCACTTATTGAAGTATTAGACCTTGATAGATCTTCTTGAGCACTCTAGAATCGTTAGTTATGTCACTGTAATCAATAACACACTAATAGACAATCTCTGCAACTTGTATTTTTAAAGCGGAAATGTAACACCTAAAATTTGAGAACATGTGAAAAGACCAAATTGCCCTTACCAATTTAAAATTTAATTAAAAGCTTATTAAGTCTTCAAATAAATTCCAAACTTCTAACAATGAACAAGTTATGATCCAAAGTAATTTTAACAACTTCATTTAACATTTATAAAAGTCACAAAATTACCAAAATACCCCTCATAGGGCCGAATAAAATAAAATGAATTGTAAAGAGATTTAAAATGATTTAAATTTGGTAAATAAGGAAGATAATCATCACAATTATTCTCCCAACCTAAATTTCGAAAATTATGGTCTCCCCCCCCCTTATATCACACGGCATATCCTTTTTAAAACCAAAAACCATATCTTTTCTCTTAAAAACCCCAAAACCGATTTTCATAACACACAAAGAAATTCTCACAGCCTCCATTCGACAACCCCATCATTCCTAGGCATTTTTCTGTGATCAAACAACATCCAAGAAGTCCTAGAAAAATACCCATTCGAATTGTTGAAGCTTGGTACGATCGTGGTCTTGGTTTCTTTTGTCGAGCCCTAATAACAAGGTAAATTCGTTTTTGATTCATTCGACCTCCACAAAATTCGTTTCTTATTTTTCCTGTGATACTTACATCATATAAGACCCACGAAAATTGGTTTCAAGGTTTGAAGATCATTGGTGAAGTCGTGGTGATTTTTGGATCATTTGGCCTATACGCATATACAACAATTCGTACAGCCCTCTCCACAAGTTCAATTCTTGGTTTGGTATTTTTCTCAGGTCCCTTACACTCTATGAACATCATCTAAAATGTTTGATTCGATCCATGCATGCTCTACATCGTTTTGGTAAATTAAGCCCTAAAAACGTATACAAAACCTAAATAAATGAATCCGAAATTTTAAGGCTTGAAATATATTTTATTTGGACTCTATATAATCCTAATAACCTGGGAAAAATGTTGTTTCGAATTGTTAAGGCCTTAAGATGATTGTTTCGAATTATGCTTATAATCGGCTAAACAAAAAGGAAAAAGAAAAAAATGAAACGTGTAAACTAGGGTTTGTAATATAGGGTTTGTTTTGTGATAATTAATGACATTTAATGATTAGGTAATGATTAAAGATGGATTTGATTTGGTTAGGGTTTCTAATTCATGTGTTTATAAAGTATACGATTTGGTATAAATGTTTTGGGTGAGTTTTGTAACTTTTAAAACTCAAGGGTTATTTTTAGAACTTATTATGGGCTGTGTACTATTCGAATAAAATGTAACCTAAGGGTACCATATGTAATTTTTATATTTTAAAGGGTTAAAATGAATTTAAAACTAATTAGGGTTTCGATTTTGGAAATAATTAAAATGAAGGGACTAAACATGTAATTTCTGGAAACTTAAGGTGATTTTGAGTATTTAAAAGTATTCAAGGGGTTTTGTGATAAATTGGTAGATAAATGGCTTAATATGTAATTATTAATAATTAAAAGTTGAAATTGTAAATTAAAGGGTTAAATATGTAACTTTGATAACTTGAAGGACTTAAAGTGTAAATTGTGAATACTTGAAGGTATATTCGTATAACATGATAAAATAAGGGATCATTATGTAAAATGGATAAGCTAAGGGTTTAATGTGTAACTTTAAATACTAAAAGGTTTAAAGTGTAAATTTGGAAAGTAAAGGGTTAAAATGTAAAGTTATGAAACCCTAAGGACCAAATGTGTAAATATGTTAAAAGATACTTTGATTCCATTAATAATGATTCAACTTTCTAATTATGGAAACTTTCTAAAAGTGGAAACTTACTATTTATGGAAACCTGCTAAAAGTGGAAAGTCACTTTAAATGGAAAGTTACTAAAACTGGAAAGCCGACTAAAATGAGAAATCTGAATTGAATAAGTTATTAATAACAAGCCGACCATTAATTCGTGTAGATTCGCTGAAGAAGGAATTTTGCTTTCGACCTTTATGTTTCTGTCATGTGTGCACTTGCGGTCTAAGGTACAGATATTCTGACCTTTCTCAAAAGGTTTCTCATGATCTCTTTCATATTCTGATCCGTTAGTTCCCGAATTGATGCCATTGCTATGATCCCCTTTACTTGAACCTTCTCTGTTGATCCCACTTGATATGACCTCCGTTAAGAACCTATGCTATGAAAACCTTCTTAATGATACCATGGAAATGTTTTGAGAAGAACCGATTTGAAAAGATGTTTATAAATGATGCTAAATTTCTTTTTAAAAGAAAGGTTATTTAACTTTCATGAACACTATATTTTGAAAGACCATTTCTATGAAAACTGTTTTAAAAGATTATTTAAATTGGACTTTTAATAGAAACTTTTGAAACGGACTTTTGAACTGAACCATGAATTGATTTTTGAATATGAACCTTGACCTGATAAACTCTGATTGGACCTTGAATACTATTTCGGATATGAACCCTTTGTTATGAACTGCTATTATGAACCTTTGATATGATTCTGAGATACACCTTTGCTATATGACCTTTTGTATGATATGAGACCTGACTCTTAGTTTGATACCCGAGCCATTTCTGTTTCCCTACCTATGGAGGTACCATAGGCGTGTCTGTGATGCACCACTGGCATGACTAGTGTGTGGCCCTAGTGATTTGGCTACACCGTCCCCTTTCTGATATATGATATGCGCGCTTTATGATATGATTTGTTATGGCCACTATGATTTCTGCGGGGGCGTATGGATGCATCCTAGATCTGTTCTGTTTAGTGGATTTAACTATGATTATGATTATGATATATGTCTGGTGACTGGTACTGTGTGCTATACATGCCTTTCACAATTTCTAGGAGTTCGCTACTCTACCCATTTGAAGAATGAGGACACCCCTCATATTATCTGATTATCTGAGAGGACTCCCCTCTATATGATTGTGAAGAATTATGGTATTGACGGCTTATATGATATGATATGTTTCTGGGCTCGTGGTAGATGACTATCCTTTCTTCTTTCTATTCTATTACTCTTTTATCTATTCCTTATTCTATTTCCCCAATGCACTATATTTCAGTTCTGTTTCATTATCATTGCTTTGTATATGTATCTGTTCACTGAGCTTTTTAAGCTCAGCCGCATTTCCTTTTCCTGCGGCAGGTTTAGTAGGAAGCTGGGTTATGGGAAGAGAGTGTGACTGGACTTAGAAGACTATGCTTTGGACTAGAGACGATTAGATGAAGTTTCACTTTATTAGACATAGTATTTATTGTTTTGTAACCTTGTAGTTTCAGATTTTCATTTGTAACCCTGAATTTCGTTGTATGTATGAATCATATGCTTGTGTTTGTTCTGATATGTCACTGTAATGTAATACTTCTACCCTCATCGGGTTGGGGTGTTACAATTATGGTATCAGAGACCCAGGCTGCGATTCGTAATACATTTACCCGAGACCTGTGAAGTTTGGACCCCTAAGTTTCCAATGTAGGCGCTCATAAGACAACCTTTGAAACTTTACATTAGGATTCCCCATAGGAACCTAAGTTATTACCAGTGAGGAATGGGTAGACTAAGACATTTATGTAAGTATCATTTGCTTCCGTATCACTCTGATCGTGCCTTGCTCTTAGATAAGCCTTATAAGGACCATTGTTTAAGAAGTTAGAAGTTTTGCAACTTAAGCTTAGTAACCAAGTAAGTTTGGAATACCTCGGAAAGCTACCTGGATACCATACACGTTTAAGTTTCACCTTCAGATTTTGATCTCCGCCTCCGATTTGTTTGATAAGCTGTTTGACCCCTTTTCGACCACATCGTAGGTCATTCAACCGCAATGTGTTCGACACATTCTGTAAATTCATTACTTATGCTGGGTATGAATGTATCATCCGATACTACTTAACTCTGTATGATCCATTATTACTCCTATGAGAATTTTGGTAATTATGAACCACGAATATGAGAAGTTTTGTTTCCTCTCTTTGAATGATGAACCTTGTTCTGCCAACCGTTTCCTTTGGAAGGGTATGATGTAAATACTATCTCTATATGGATTTGTTAACTAAGCATGATGATGCTGATAACTGAGATTCTGTACCTCTCACAATTGACGATTATACGATATTCGTATTACCAATAATACACATCCTACCTGCTACTTATGCTAAGAAGCTAAACGAAATTCCCACACATTGAACTGTTCGTTTATCCATCCCAACATTTTTGTTGAACCATGTACTTGACTCTGATATATGAACTATCTGTATGATTTGACGACTGTATTCACTCTATGAATCCTTTGACTTTGAGATGTCTGATTGTACAGTCTTTTGGACTGAATGGCTATTCGTGAAGATACCATAGACTACCATATCTGAAATGTGACCTTAAAAATATGCTTCACCCTATTCCATTATGATGACTCTCTACATCTGCTAAAATTTCTGTCACTATGGAAACACCTACCCCAAACTCATGTGATTACCAAGTTGTCCTGAAAACCATTATTATCAACCCTTGGGAAGTTCTACTATTGGGAAATATTTTGTCATACGAAGATTTTCCGGTATTCTCTGATGAACCTTTTGGTACTCCTTCCTGCTTAGGAAGTAGAGTGGACATTGAACTGATATCAGTAAAGAAACCATGGTGCCATAGAAGTTGAGAGATTGAAGGAGCTGATGGAATATGATTTTTAACCTTGGTGATTCTCTTTAGATGCTCTTGTTTGTTTATGAAGAAGAACGGGAGAAGTATGCGATGACGTATCGACTATCGTGAACTTAAACGTACCACTATCACTAATCATTATCTGTTTCCGCGTATCAATAATTAATTTGGTCTTCCTTTGAAACTCCGCGTCTGATTGCATCATTTTAGATTTGAAGGACTGAAGAAGCAACCACAAAAACTTCTAAGAAAAGGGTTAACTAACCGAGAGTAACCTTTGAGAAGTATTTCAGTTCCTGAAGAAGAAAGAAGGCGATGTGAAAATTCCCTGAGATGATTTCTGAAGTTGCCTTTGCACTCGTTATAACATTTATGAACTTGAATGATGCCAATGGTGTTGGCTAGAATAATCATGTTTTTCGCGTGTTTTGGACAAATTGTCATAGTATGACATTGTGTTGTGTTCTAAAACGAAAGAAGAACATAGAGATTATTGGTGAGACGACCCTTTGTTCTGGAAGAGAAATTTGATTGACGTTCAGAAAGCATAATAGACAACACTACCCTGTATAATGTAAAGACAGAGCTTTCACAAGAAGAACCAAGATCGAAGATCGTTATCGGAGTTAGAAACTTGGTGGAAGAGTCGTAGAAGATGGTTGCGACGAGCATTACCATGGAAGAAGCATACAAGAAGAAGTGAGGAACTAGGATAGTGCTCAATCATGCATCACGCAACACGTGAAGATTTCAGTTTGGGCACCAAGACAACCAGACCAAAGAAGACGAACCATTCAACACACAACCTGGAGTCGACAACAACATCATGTACCTTAAAACCTGGAGCTATGTTAGAAGACCTGTCGAAGAAACGCAGTCTTGTTTCTCTATTCATTTTAGTTGTACTAAGATGAATTGAGAGCAGAAGCAGACCTGCGGATGGAGGGATGCACAGTGATCGTGTCAGAGACTGCCGCTACGACGCCACAGTACCAAGAAGAGTTGCTGAAGGCTTGAGGAACCAGACTCGAATTTTAAATTCTCTTAATCATGAGGTAAGACGGACAAGAATAAACAGACTACTCCAACTTGGAAGAAATTTTGAAATTTGTAAATGAGTGGACGGATTTTGAAGCGGACATTGTGTTTAGACGAGATGATGCTGTAAAGAATTGACGTTACTGATGATGTACCTTAATTTTGAATGACATTCTCGGATCTCCGTTACTCTTCGAGTAATCTCGTTCTCTTAGTTATGTTGTTTGATTTTGGTGACCTCTGAGACCATAGGTGGACTAGGTGGATTTAGATAAGTTTGGGTGTTCACGACTTGAGATAAAGTATGATCATCATGAGGGCATATGTATATGATGCCAGTATTATGACGCCTGGCCAACGTGATAATACTTACATCATATAACGTGCACTTATGGTGGGCATATGATATTTTAAGAAGTGCCTTAGAAGCTTTAGAATTCTGACATCTGATCAAGATCATCTGAGTTTAGTGAGACTTTAGGTTCATTCTACCTATACGTTTGATATGCTGTCCTTGTTATACGATTCGATACGTTTGAACTCTCGACACGTGTTTTGCTGATCTTTGCAACTTCTGATAAGGATCTTAGGTTCCATTATGAAATTCTGCCGTTGACGATATCTAACGATATGCTTTCTGTCCGTATACGTTTCACATTCGTTGAAGTTGTTCATTATGATCTGCTATGAGTAAAATATGTGATTGTGGACTTTGAGGAAATGAGACCTGTTTGTTTATGAGAATACCTTTGGAAGGTTATCTAAAAGCCGAGACTATCTGAGAAGCTGAAGGATTAAACCGTATATCACCCCATGTTTGCTACAATTCAATGTATTCTCATCTGATTCGCCTAATCAATTCGATGAAAATCCTATGTATTTTTATACCTCTTCCTGGAGAATTCGTTTATCATCCGTTATGTTTGGTACATTATCCTTTTGATTCAAATTCAATATGATATGCCCTTCTGAGAAATCTGAAACTGTTTTGACAATAATTACGAGTCATGAGAAACCAGTTGGTCTGAATATCTTTTGGAAGAACCTCCCCGGGCGTGAGAATGTTGTGACGACTTTTGCGGTTTGCTACGACTTCGTCTAACTTTGCGACTTCAAATTTCGAGGACGAAATTTTTTCTTTTAAGAGGGGAAGAAGTTGTAACACCTAAAATCTGAGAACATGTGAAAAGACCAAATTGCCCTTACCAATTTAAAATTTAATTAAAAGCTTATTAAGTCTTCAAATAAATTCCAAACTTCTAACAATGAACAAGTTATGATCCAAAGTAATTTTAACAACTTCATTTAACATTTATAAAAGTCACAAAATTACCAAAATACCCCTCATAGGGCCGAATAAAATAAAATGAATTGTAAAGAGATTTAAAATGATTTAAATTTGGTAAATAAGGAAGATAATCATCACAATTATTCTCCCAACCTAAATTTCGAAAATTCTGGTCTCCCCCCCCCCCCTTATATCACACGGCATATCCTTTTTAAAACCAAAAACCATATCTTTTCTCTTAAAAACCCTAAAACCGATTTTCATAACACACAAAGAAATTCTCACAGCCTCCATTCGACTACCCCATCATTCCTAGGCATTTTTCTGTGATCAAACAACATCCAAGAAGTCCTAGAAAAATACCCATTCGAATTGTTGAAGCTTGGTACGATCGTGGTCTTGGTTTCTTTTGTCGAGCCCTAATAACAAGGTAAATTCGTTTTTGATTCATTCGACCTCCACAAAATTCGTTTCTTATTTTTCCTGTGATACTTACATCATATAAGACCCACGAAAATTGGTTTCAAGGTTTGAAGATCATTGGTGAAGTCGTGGTGATTTTTGGATCATTTGGCCTATACGCATATACAACAATTCGTACAGCCCTCTCCACAAGTTCAATTCTTGGTTTGGTATTTTTCTCAGGTCCCTTACACTCTATGAACATCATCTAAAATGTTTGATTCGATCCATGCATGCTCTACATCATTTTGGTAAATTAAGCCCTAAAAACGTATACAAAACCTAAATAAATGAATCCGAAATTTTAAGGCTTGAAATATATTTTATTTGGACTCTATATAATCCTAATAACCTGGGAAAAATGTTGTTTCGAATTGTTAAGGCCTTAAGATGATTGTTTCGAATTATGCTTATAATCGGCTAAACAAAAAGGAAAAAGAAAAAAATGAAACGTGTAAACTAGGGTTTGTAATATAGGGTTTGTTTTGTGATAATTAATGACATTTAATGATTAGGTAATGATTAAAGATGGATTTGATTTGGTTAGGGTTTCTAATTCATGTGTTTATAAAGTATACGATTTGGTATAAATGTTTTGGGTGAGTTTTGTAACTTTTAAAACTCAAGGGTTATTTTTAGAACTTATTATGGGCTGTGTACTATTCGAATAAAATGTAACCTAAGGGTACCATATGTAATTTTTATATTTTAAAGGGTTAAAATGAATTTAAAACTAATTAGGGTTTCGATTTTGGAAATAATTAAAATGAAGGGACTAAACATGTAATTTCTGGAAACTTAAGGTGATTTTGAGTATTTAAAAGTATTCAAGGGGTTTTGTGATAAATTGGTAGATAAATGGCTTAATATGTAATTATTAATAATTAAAAGTTGAAATTGTAAATTAAAGGGTTAAATATGTAACTTTGATAACTTGAAGGACTTAAAGTGTAAATTGTGAATACTTGAAGGTATATTCGTATAACATGATAAAATAAGGGATCATTATGTAAAATGGATAAGCTAAGGGTTTAATGTGTAACTTTAAATACTAAAAGGTTTAAAGTGTAAATTTGGAAAGTAAAGGGTTAAAATGTAAAGTTATGAAACCCTAAGGACCAAATGTGTAAATATGTTAAAAGATACTTTGATTCCATTAATAATGATTCAACTTTCTAATTATGGAAACTTTCTAAAAGTGAAAACTTACTATTTATGGAAACCTGCTAAAAGTGGAAAGTCACTTTAAATGGAAAGTTACTAAAACTGGAAAGCCGGCTAAAATGAGAAATCTGAATTGAATAAGTTATTAATAACAAGCCGACCATTAATTCGTGTAGATTCGCTGAAGAAGGAATTTTGCTTTCGACCTTTATGTTTCTGTCATGTGTGCACTTGCGGTCTAAGGTACAGATATTCTGACCTTTCTCAAAAGGTTTCTCATGATCTCTTTCATATTCTGATCCGTTAGTTCCCGAATTGATGCCATTGCTATGATCCCCTTTACTTGAACCTTCTCTGTTGATCCCACTTGATATGACCTCCGTTAAGAACCTATGCTATGAAAACCTTCTTAATGATACCATGGAAATGTTTTGAGAAGAACCGATTTGAAAAGATGTTTATAAATGATGCTAAATTTCTTTTTAAAAGAAAGGTTATTTAACTTTCATGAACACTATATTTTGAAAGACCATTTCTATGAAAACTGTTTTAAAAGATTATTTAAATTGGACTTTTAATAGAAACTTTTGAAACGGACTTTTGAACTGAACCATGAATTGATTTTTGAATATGAACCTTGACCTGATAAACTCTGATTGGACCTTGAATACTATTTCGGATATGAACCCTTTGTTATGAACTGCTATTATGAACCTTTGATATGATTCTGAGATACACCTTTGCTATATGACCTTTTGTATGATATGAGACCTGACTCTTAGTTTGATACCCGAGCCATTTCTGTTTCCCTACCTATGGAGGTACCATAGGCGTGTCTGTGATGCACCACTGGCATGACTAGTGTGTGGCCCTAGTGATTTGGCTACACCGTCCCCTTTCTGATATATGATATGCGCGCTTTATGATATGATTTGTTATGGCTACTATGATTTCTGCGGGGGCGTATGGATGCATCCTAGATCTGTTCTGTTTAGTGGATTTAACTATGATTATGATTATGATATATGTCTGGTGACTGGTACTGTGTGCTATACATGCCTTTCACAATTTCTGGAAGTTCGCTACTCCACCCATTTGAAGAATGAGGACACCCCTCATATTATCTGATTATCTGAGAGGACTCCCCTCTATATGATTGTGAAGAATTATGGTATTGACGGCTTATATGATATGATATGTTTCTGGGCTCGTGGTAGATGACTATCCTTTCTTCTTTCTATTCTATTACTCTTTTATCTATTCCTTATTCTATTTCCCCAATGCACTATATTTCAGTTCTGTTTCATTATCATTGCTTTGTATATGTATCTGTTCACTGAGCTTTTTAAGCTCAGCCGCATTTCCTTTTCCTGCGGCAGGTTTAGTAGGAAGCTGGGTTATGGGAAGAGAGTGTGACTGGACTTAGAAGACTATGCTTTGGACTAGAGACGATTAGATGAAGTTTCACTTTATTAGACATAGTATTTATTGTTTTGTAACCTTGTAGTTTCCGATTTTCATTTGTAACCCTGAATTTCGTTGTATGTATGAATCATATGCTTGTGTTTGTTCTGATATGTCACTGTAATGTAATACTTCTACCCTCATCGGGTTGGGGTGTTACAGGAAACAAAACACAAGTGTAATACTAAGAACTCTTGATCCTCTATGGTTCTTTTAATAATAATGATAAGAGTATTTTCTAAAAAACGTTATTCAATACATAATTGTGTGTTCCTTTTATACACAAGGAACCCTAAATCGTTTCCCAAGAAACGTATATTCTAAAACTTCTAAAAGATATGCATTATCACTTCCTAAATAAACTCATGCATATCCAAACTATAATACATAAAATACGGAAATACTATATCCGCAGAAACTCATAATGCTGAAACTAGTCTTCAGCAGATACACTGCTTCAGCAGGAACCAACTCTTCAGCAGTAACCTTCAACAGAAACAGTTAGTAGAATTCTTACTTAACAGAATTCCCAACAAACTATATATCCACGTAATGCATATGACCCATATGATCGATGTCGATCAAATACCCATTAATTAATGAATGTGGCCAGTGATAACCTAATGCACATGACCCATGACCCATGTGAATTAGCCATTATCATCGGTCTTGCATGGTTTCCATTACACTAAAAGCCACTATAACCCAATGCACATGACCCATGACCCATAATGCATGTTAATTACCAATTGTCAACAGTCATGGATGTGTCGTAACATGACACTCTAAGCAACTATATATCCACCCAGTGCATATGACCCATATGATCGATGTCAAATACCCATTAATTAATGAATGTGACCAGTGATAACCTAATGCACATGACCCATGACCCATGTGAATTGGCCATTATCACTGGTCATGCATGGGTTGCACCGGCTTGGTAGGTGTATACCATTTGTCACAGACACTAAGAAGCAAGTATCCAGGACCTCCCGATCATATGTTATCCGGGATCGAGAAAGTTTGAACTCGGATTGAGCTTGACTCAAAAAACTCGATTTATCTGTAAAGATGTGTTTTATTACAAAAATTAAATTTGAAATATAACCTAAGAATTGAATTTTGTTCGACTTCAGCTCGAAAAGCTTGATATATTCATAAATAAGTATTTACACTTAGTACACTAACATATTAAAAAAAACACATATTTTATATCACTTACAAGCTCGAGAACTCAACAATAACTCGAGTCGAACTTATACAAGGTTGAGCTCACCTCATTAAAAATTTCGAGCTCATTTGATAGGCTTTCAATCTCAAAATTTTTAATATAGTGCTCTAATGATCCCGCCCCTTAATTTTCCCCAAAATTTCAATCTCCTGCTCCGCTCATATGGCGCCGCTTTTTCACCCAAAATCAAAACATTAACACTAGTAGCTTAGTCAGATCTATCTTCTCTCTATTCATCTCTTCTCCTTCTCTCTAGAACCGACTCACACCACCGCCACACTTCACTGCCTTATCTCGCCGTGGTTCCACCAACCATCGCTCCTCCATGCCATCACCGTCATCAAGACAAGGGAACTGTATGGGAAACTTTGTTTGCTTCGGTTGTTTGGTTCGGGATAACCACCAACATCACGGTCGAGCCACCATCACCCTCATCTCACCTATCATACTCTGTTCATGGGTATGCTCAAACACATATTTAATTTACATTTTCTTAAATGTGTAATCGAATATAAAATGATTTAAATTGATTTTCGTGGATTAAACTAGCCTAAAACATGTTTTTGATTATAAATTCGTGTGGTGGTAATCGTTGCAGGTAGACTTATTAAGACGAAATAGTTTTCCTGTATATTGGAATGTAGACAATCGACGTATTCTAAGAGGCCACTGTTTTCCTCGTAAAGGGAGTCTTGATTGGTTTCCACTCCGGGAGGATGTTGTTGAACAGTTGGAGTTTGCTTATCGCAGTTGCGTAAGTTATCTATCAAAAGATTAACATAACATCTGTTATATAGGAAATTAACTAAAATATGGTTGCTTTTTGTCAAACTGTTTCATTTGTACCAAATGTTAGTGATTTGCTTGCTTGGTAATGTGTTTGACATTTATTCGTTCCACGTTTGGCACTGCATAAAATTGCAACCAATTGTATATTATTTGTTGCCCGAGTCGATATGCAACCCGTATGTTTGTTTTTGAGGCTAAACTTATATTTGGGACATCTAATGTTGTCGTCTTTTATATTAGCATTAATCACGTTACTTGTTTCTTGCAGGGGGTACATGTTATTTTCATGGGTGAGGATGATACATGGGATGCTTGGCTAGAAATTCCCTCAGATGTATTTTCTGGCACATTTCATTTTCGAGTCGTGGGTATGCTCCATCTCAGTCACCAAAGCCAACCCATGTATATTTTTTACGGTTTCATGGTTGGAAGATCTTATATTATTCAGCGTTATTAATGCCTTAGTTTCTTACCTTTCCCATATTTTTTTTGCAGAAAGAAACTGGCATTAGACTCAGATGTAAGCCACTTTTTATGTTGTTAACAATTTCATTTTCTAATGATAACACCATTGTATTTCTTAATTTATATTGCAGGTGACCACTCCAACGGCCATTGAAACTTTGGAAAACGTACCAGTAATGGAAACAGCGGTAAGTAATTAAACATCCACCTTTGATTTTTTTAGTTTTACGTACATGACTAATGTACCGTGTTTTATATATACATATAGGAACCTGTTAAAACTATCAGACATACGAAAACGCTTAAGCCACGACAAACCGCTTCTACAGGTTACACCACCAACTATGATACCAAATATTAGTGAACAAAATACAGGACTAAAATTAGTACCAACGAAGCGAAAACATTTGGTCTCTAGTGAAACCTTGCAAAAGCAAGCTAAGGCAGCGAAGAGTCAGCAGGTTTTAACTTATGATAGTTGAGAATTTGATTATATATATATATATACTAGCAGTAGTAACTCTGCTCCAGCAGTACTAACGTGGTACTAGTATTAACTCTCCTATCATGTTTGTGCAGATAGTTGAACCAGTGGCTCATCTAGTTCTGTTATGTTGTGAGCTTTGACATGTTCTAGTCCTGTTCTCATCCTGACGTGTTGATATGCTGATGAGGCAAAAAATGATCCGTTTTTAGGGGGTAATTTAAGCCTGGAATTGAATTTATTTGATCAAATATTGCCCTAAATCGTTCCTTTTGTGATTTTAGATACTTTGGGAGTGAATTCTGGAAAAGGAAGCATTTTGGACGTTTTTGGAGCATAAAAGTGAAGAAAACGGCAAAGTCTTAATTTTCCTTGCTGGGAACAGTACCTGACGGCGTCAAGAGAATTTTTATGACGGCGTCAAGAGCATTTTTGGTGACGGACCAGTAGAAACGTGACGGCGTCAAAGCAAGGCCGTCAAGAGTAAACATGGTGACGGCCCAGAACAGAAATATACATGACGGCGTCAGATCTGGATCTAGGCAGTGCGAGAATATCTTTGGAGGCCTGTAACACCCCAACCCGACAAGGGTAAAGATATCACAACAATGGTTTCACATCAGATCATAATAAAGCATACAATTACAGTAATACAAAAGTTTCAAATAAAATTTAGGATCTACCAGGTTATCAAGTCCAGATTTGCTATCAAGTCTTCTAATCCAAGGGTACACTCTTTCCATAACCCAGCTTCCTACTAAAACCTGCCGCAGGAAAAGGAAATGCGGCTGAGCTTAAAAAGCCCAGTGAACAGATACATATACAAAGCAATGATAATGAAACAGAACTGAAATATAGTGCATTGGAGAAATAGAATAAAGAATAAGCAATAAGAGTAATAGAAATGAAAAGAATAGGATAGTCATCCACCACGAGCCCAAAACTCAAAGTCATAACTCAACATCATAATCTCAAAGTCATAAGCCGTCAATTCATAATCTCACAATCAGAGGGGATACCTCTCAGGCAACCAGATAATATGAGGGGTGTCCTCATGTATCATAAATGTGGAGTAGCTAGCTCCCAGAAGTTGTGAAAGGCGTGTATTGCACACAGCACCAGTCACCTCAAAGTCAACTCAAAGTCATAGTTAAATCCACTAAACAGATCAGATCTAGGATTGCAATCCATACGCCCCTTACTCAAAATCAATCTCAAAGTCATATACTCAAAGTCATAATAGCCGGCAGATAATCATAAAAGGGACGGCGTGAGAAATCACTCACCCACACATGAGTCATGCCAGTGGTGCATCACAGACATGCCTATGGTACCTCCATAGGTAGGGAAAAACATAAATGGCTCGGGTATCAAACTAAGAGTCAGGTCTCAAAGTCATACAAAAGGTCATATAGCAAAAAGTGCATCTCAAGGTCATGTCTCAAGGTCATCTCAAAATCATAATATCAGAAGTCATATCAATGGTTCAGAATATCCAAGGTTCATTCCCAAAGGTTCATTTCAAAAGATTCGTTATTAAGTTTCGTAAGTTCAAAATAAAATGTGAAAGAGTTAAGAGAAAATAGATTTAAAACTTTAATAGTCATTTACCCATTTCATCTCAAAGATCTCCCTCTTTAAACATTCTTCATAAAAGCCAATTAATCCTTCCTTTAAAATGGTTTCGTTTCAAAATCATAGAGTGTCATTTCAAAACAGTTTCCTTCCATAACATCAAGTTATATTTTCAAAAAGTTTTCATATCAAATCATCATAAAAGATGAACCAGAGATATCGGATATTCAAGGGTCAGAAATCATAGCAACGAAATCAGATCAGAAGCTAACAAATCAAAGTTTAACAGAAATCAGAGGAAGTTCACAACAGAAGGAAACATAGCAATGGCTTTGGGAATCTTAACTGAATCATAGCTCAAAGTCATAAGAAGAATATAGGAGCCTTTACTGAAAAGGCAGAGTATCCGTACCTTATTACGAAAGCACAAATAGAAACAAGCACAGAATAAGGAATAGCTCAAGATCTTTTCTTCTTCACACCTAGAGGAGAAGAGGGGGAATCATAATTCATTCTCAAATTCATGCCTTTCCATTTTAAGTAACTTTCCCTTTTTAGCAGGTTTCTATAGATAGTAGTTTCCACTTTTAGAAAGTTTCCATATTTAGAAAGTTAAATCATTATTATTGATAATAAGATATCTTTTAACATAATTACACCTTTGGTCCTTGGGGTTTCATAACTTTGCATTTTATACCCTTTACTTTCCAAAATTACGCTTTAAACCTTTTAGTATTCAAAGTTACACATTAAACCCTTAACTTATCCATTTTACATAATGAGCACTTATTTTATTAAGTTATTCGAATGAATCCTCAAATATTCATAATTTACACTTTAAGTCCCTCAAGTTATAAAAGTTACATATTTAACCCTTTAATTTACAATTTCAATCTTTAATTATTACTAATTACATATTAGGCCATTAAATTATCAAGATGACACATAACTCCCTGAATATATTAAATTACTCAAATCAGTCCCAAGTTTCCAGAAATTACATGTTTAGTCCCTCTCTTTTAATTATTTTCAAAACAAACCCTAATTAGGTTTAAAATACATTTTAATCCATTTTTATGCAAAACTTACACTTGGCACCCTCATTATATATTTTATTCGAATATTATACAGCTCAAATAAAGTTCCAGAATTAACCCTTAAGTTTTAAAGTTTACAAAACCACCCAAAACTTTTATACCAAATCGTATAAACCAAAAACAAAGGAATTAGAAACCCTAATCCTTCTAATCAATTCTCAATCATCATCTCATCATTAATATCATTAATTAACACCATTTCCAGCCCTAAACCAAAACCCTAGATCCCACAATTTTATTTTCTTCTTTTTCTCTTATACGGTTTAATTAAAAACCAATAAATCAGAATAATTCAAAAACTCACGATTCAAGCCATGATAATTCTTCCAATAATTTCCCAGATCATATTACATTATAACAAGTGTAAATAAATTTTATTAGGAATTGTTATGGATCGGAAGGTATATTACACAATTACACTCGTTTTTAGGGTTTTAAATCACGAAAGGGATGTCGAGCATGCATGGGTCGAATCCAACAATTTATTTGATGTTTATAAGGTATAAAGGGTCTGAGAAAAATACCAAATCAATTTTAGAACGTGTGGAAACAGCAGTTCGATCAGATGTATACTCGATTGGCCAAAACACTCCAAAAATCGTCACGACTTCACCAAAGGCCTAGCAACCTTGAAACCAATTTTCGTGGGTCTTATTACATGTAAGGAACATCAGAAAAATGATAGATGAATTATATAGTGGTCGATTGAAGCAGAAACATTTTACCTCTTTTCTAGGGCTCGACAAAGGAAAACAATTGCTACGATCGTGTAAGGCTTCAACAATTCGAATGGGATTTTTCTTGGCTTCTTAGGATGTTGATGAATCACAGAAAAATGCTTGAGAGTGATGGGAGAGTCGAATGGAGGGTTAGGGGAATTGTTTGTGTGTTATTAAAATCGGCAATTAGGGTTTTAAAAGAAAAGATATGGTTTTGACTTTTTAAAATGGGAATGTCATGTGATATAAGGGGGGGGGGGGAGACCAGAATTTTCGAAATTATTGGTTGCTAGAATATTTGTGATAATTATCTTCCTTAATTACAAAGATATCTTTCATTTTAAATCAAATAAATCATAATATAAATAACTTTTGTGTCAATCGGCCCTATGAGGGGTATTTTGGTAATTTTCTAACTTTTATAAATGTTAAATGAAGTTGTTAAAATTACTTTGGATCATAACTTGTGCATTGTTTGAAGTTTGGGATTTATTTGGATACTTTATAAGCTTTTAATTAAATTTTTTAACTTGTAGGGGCATTTTGGTCTTTTCACATGCTTTCGGATTTTAGGTGTTACAACTTCTTCCCCTCTAAAAAGAAAAATTTCGTCCTCGAAATTTGAATTCGCAAAGTTAGACGAAGTCGTAGCAACCCGCAAACGGTCATTACAAACATTCCCACGCTCGGGGAGGTTCTTCCAAAAAGATCTTCAGACCAATTAGTTTCTCATGACTCGTAACTATTGTCAAAACAGTTTCAGATTTCCCAGAAAGGCATATCATATTGAATTTGAATCAAAAGGATGATGTACCAAACATAGCGGATGATAATCGAATTCTCCAGGAAGAGGTATAAAAATTCATAGGATTTCAACGAATTGATTAGGCGAATCAGATGAGAGTACATTAAATCGTAGTAAACATGGGTGATATAAGGTTTAACTCTTCAGCTTCTCAAATAGTCTCGGCTTTCAGATAACCTTCCAAAGGTATTCTCATAAACAAACAGATCTCGTTTCCTCAAAGTCCACAATCACATATTTTACTCATAGTAGATCATAATGAACAACTTCACGAATGCGAATCGTATACAGACAGAAAGCATATCGTTAGATATCGTCAACGGCGGAAATTTCATAATGGAACCTAAGATTCTTATCAGAAGTTGCAAAGATCAGCAAAACACGTGTCGAGAGTCCAAACGTTTCGAATCGTATATCAAGGACAGCAGATTAAACGTATAGGTAGAATGAACCTAAAGTCTCACTAAACTCAGATGATCTTGATCAGATGTCAGAATTCTAAAGCTTCTAAGGCACTCCTCGAAATATCACATGCCCACCATAAGTGCACGTTATATGATGTAAGTATTATCACGTTGGCCAGGCGTCATAATACTGGCATCATATACATATGCCCTCATGCTGGTCATACTTTATCTCAAGTCGTGAACCACACAAACTTATCTAAATCCACCTAGTCCACCTATAGTCTCAGAGGTCACCAAAATCAAACAACATAACTAAGAGAACGAAATTACTCGAAGAGTAACGGAAATCCGAGAATGTCATTCAAAATTAAGGTACGTCATCAATAGCGTCAATCCTTTACAGAATCATCTCGTCTAAACACAATGTCCACTTCAAAATCCGTCCACTCAAATACAAATTTCAAAATTTCTTCCAAGTTGGGGTAGTCTGTTTACTCTTGTCCATCTTACCTCATGGTTAAAAGAATTTAAAACTCGAGTCTTGTTCCTCCGGTCTTCAGCAGCTCCTCTTGGTAGTGTGGTATCGTAACGGCAGTCTCTGACGCGATTACTGTGCATCCCTCCATCTGCAGGTCTGCTTCTGCTCTCAATTCATCTTAGTACAACTAAAATGAATAGAGAAACAAGACTGCGTGTCTTCGACAGGTCTTCTAACATAGCTCCAGGTCTTAAGGTACATGTTGTTGTTGTCGACTCCAGGTTGTGTGTTGAATGGTTCGTCTTCTTTGGTCTGATTGTCTTGATGCCCAAACTGAAATCTTCACGTGTTGCGTGATGCATGATTAAGCACTATCCTAGTTCCTCACTTCTTCTTGTATGCTTCTTCCATGATAATGCTTGTCGCAACCATCTTCTACTACTCTTCCACCAGTTTTCTAACTCCGATAACAGTCTTCGATCTTGGTCCCTCTTGTGAAAGCTTTGTCTTCACATTATACAGGGTAGTTATGCTTTCTGAGCGTCAATCAAATTTCCCTTCCAGAACAAAGGGTCATCTCACCAATAATCTCTATGTTCTTCTTTCGTTTTAGAACACAACACAATGTCATACTATGACAATTTGTCCAAAACATGCGAAAACATGATTATTCTAGCCAACACCATTGGCATCATTTAAGCTCATAAATGTTATAACGAGTGCAAAGGCAACTTCAGAAATCATCTCAGGGAATTTTCACATCGCCTTCTTTCTTCTTCAAGAACTGAAATACTTCACAAAGGTTACTCTTGGTTAGTTAACTCTCTTCTTAGAAGTTCTTGTGGTTGCTTCTTTAGTGATTCAAATCTAAAGTGATGCAATCAGATGCGGAGTTTCAAAGGAAGACCAAATTAAATATTGGTACTCGGGAACAAATAATGATCACTGATAGTGGTACGTTTAAATTCACGATAGTCGATACGTCATCGCATACTTCTCTTGTTCTTCTTCATAAACAAACAAGAGTATCCAAAGAGAATCACAAAGGGTTAACAAAAATCATACTCCATTAGCTCCTTCAATCTCTCAACTTCTATGGCACCATGGTTTCTTCAACTGAGATCAGTTCAAAGGAGTACCAAAAAGGTTCATTAGAGAATACCGGAAAATCTTCGTATGACAAAATATTTCTCAATAGCAGATCTTTCTAAGGGTTGATAATAATGGTTTTCAGGAAAACTTTGATAATCACATGAGTGCGGGGTTGGTGTTTCCATAGTGGCAGAAATTTTAGCAGATGTAGAGAGTCATCATAATGAAATAGGGTGAAGCAGATTTTTAAGGTCACATTTCAGATATGGTAGTCTATGGTATCTTTACGAATAGCCATCCAGTCCAAAAGACCGTACAATCAGACATATCAAAGTCAAAGGATTCATAGAGTGAATACAGTCGTCAAATCATACATATAGTTCATATATCAGAGTCAAGTACATGGTTCAACAAAAATATTGGGATGGATAAACGAACAGTTCAATGTGTGGGAATTTCGTTTAGCTTCTTAGCATAAGTAGCAGGTAGGATGTGTATCATTGGTAATACGAACATCGTATAATTGTCAATAGTGAGATGTACAGAGTCTTAGTTATCAGCATCATCATGCTTAGTTAACAAATCCATACAAAGATAGTATTTACATCATACCCTTCCAAAGGAAATGGTTGGCAGAACAAGGTTCATCATTCAAAGAGAGGAAACAAAAACTTCTCATATTCGTGGTTCATAATTACCAAAATTCTCATAGGAGTAGTAATGGATCATATAGAGTTAAGTAGTATCGGATGATACATTCATACCCAACATAAGTAATGAATTTACAGAATGTGTCGAACACATTGTGGTTGAAAAGGTGTCAAACAGCTTATCAAACAAATCGGAGGCGGAGATCAAAATCTGAAGGTGAAACTTAAATGTGTAAGGTATCCAGGTAGCTTTCCGAGGTATTCCAAACTTACTTGGTTACTAAGCTTAAGTTGCAAAACTCCTAACTTTTGAAACAAAGGTCCTTATAAGGCTTATCTAAGAGCAAAGGCACGATCAGAGTGATACGGAAGCAAATGATACTTACATAAATGTCTTAGTCTACCCATTCCTCACTGGTAATAACTTAGGTTCCTATGGGGAATCCTAATGTAAAGTTTCAAAGGTTGTCTTAAGAGCGCCTACAGTGGAAACTTAGGGGTCCAAACTTCACAGGTCAAGGGTAAATGTATTACGAATCGCAGCCTGGTCTCTGATACCATAATTGTAACACCCCAACCCGACAAGGGTAAAGATATCACAACAATGGTTTCACATCAGATCATAATAAAGCATACAATTACAGTAATACAAAAGTTTCAAATAAAATTTAGGATCTACCAGGTTATCAAGTCCAGATTTGCTATCAAGTCTTCTAATCCAAGGGTACACTCTTTCCATAACCCAGCTTCCTACTAAAACCTGCCGCAGGAAAAGGAAATGCGGCTGAGCTTAAAAAGCCCAGTGAACAGATACATATACAAAGCAATGATAATGAAACAGAACTGAAATATAGTGCATTGGAGAAATAGAATAAAGAATAAGCAATAAGAGTAATAGAAATGAAAAGAATAGGATAGTCATCCACCACGAGCCCAAAACTCAAAGTCATAACTCAACATCATAATCTCAAAGTCATAAGCCGTCAATTCATAATCTCACAATCAGAGGGGATACCTCTCAGGCAACCAGATAATATGAGGGGTGTCCTCATGTATCATAAATGTGGAGTAGCTAGCTCCCAGAAGTTGTGAAAGGCGTGTATTGCACACAGCACCAGTCACCTCAAAGTCAACTCAAAGTCATAGTTAAATCCACTAAACAGATCAGATCTAGGATTGCAATCCATACGCCCCTTACTCAAAATCAATCTCAAAGTCATATACTCAAAGTCATAATAGCCGGCAGATAATCATAAAAGGGACGGCGTGAGAAATCACTCACCCACACATGAGTCATGCCAGTGGTGCATCACAGACATGCCTATGGTACCTCCATAGGTAGGGAAAAACATAAATGGCTCGGGTATCAAACTAAGAGTCAGGTCTCAAAGTCATACAAAAGGTCATATAGCAAAAAGTGCATCTCAAGGTCATGTCTCAAGGTCATCTCAAAATCATAATATCAGAAGTCATATCAATGGTTCAGAATATCCAAGGTTCATTCCCAAAGGTTCATTTCAAAAGATTCATTATTAAGTTTCGTAAGTTCAAAATAAAATGTGAAAGAGTTAAGAGAAAATAGATTTAAAACTTTAATAGTCATTTACCCATTTCATCTCAAAGATCTCCCTCTTTAAACATTCTTCATAAAAGCCAATTAATCCTTCCTTTAAAATGGTTTCGTTTCAAAATCATAGAGTGTCATTTCAAAACAGTTTCCTTCCATAACATCAAGTTATATTTTCAAAAAGTTTTCATATCAAATCATCATAAAAGATGAACCAGAGATATCGGATATTCAAGGGTCAGAAATCATAGCAACGAAATCAGATCAGAAGCTAACAAATCAAAGTTTAACAGAAATCAGAGGAAGTTCACAACAGAAGGAAACATAGCAATGGCTTTGGGAATCTTAACTGAATCATAGCTCAAAGTCATAAGAAGAATATAGGAGCCTTTACTGAAAAGGCAGAGTATCTGTACCTTATTACGAAAGCACAAATAGAAACAAGCACAGAATAAGGAATAGCTCAAGATCTTTTCTTCTTCACACCTAGAGGAGAAGAGGGGGAATCATAATTCATTCTCAAATTCATGCCTTTCCATTTTAAGTAACTTTCCCTTTTTAGCAGGTTTCTATAGATAGTAGTTTCCACTTTTAGAAAGTTTCCATATTTAGAAAGTTAAATCATTATTATTGATAATAAGATATCTTTTAACATAATTACACCTTTGGTCCTTGGGGTTTCATAACTTTGCATTTTATACCCTTTACTTTCCAAAATTACGCTTTAAACCTTTTAGTATTCAAAGTTACACATTAAACCCTTAACTTATCCATTTTACATAATGAGCACTTATTTTATTAAGTTATTCGAATGAATCCTCAAATATTCATAATTTACACTTTAAGTCCCTCAAGTTATAAAAGTTACATATTTAACCCTTTAATTTACAATTTCAATCATTAATTATTACTAATTACATATTAGGCCATTAAATTATCAAGATGACACATAACTCCCTGAATATATTAAATTACTCAAATCAGTCCCAAGTTTCCAGAAATTACATGTTTAGTCCCTCTCTTTTAATTATTTTCAAAACAAACCCTAATTAGGTTTAAAATACATTTTAATCCATTTTTATGCAAAACTTACACTTGGCACCCTCATTATATATTTTATTCGAATATTATACAACTCAAATAAAGTTCCAGAATTAACCCTTAAGTTTTAAAGTTTACATAACCACCCAAAACTTTTATACCAAATCGTATAAACCAAAAACAAAGGAATTAGAAACCCTAATCCTTCTAATCAATTCTCAATCATCATCTCATCATTAATATCATTAATTAACACCATTTCCAGCCCTAAACCAAAACCCTAGATCCCACGATTTTATTTTCTTCTTTTTCTTTTATACGGTTTAATTAAAAACCAATAAATCAGAATAATTCAAAAACTCACGATTCAAGCCATGATAATTCTTCCAATAATTTCCCAGATCATATTACATTATAACAAGTGTAAATAAATTTTATTAGGAATTGTTATGGATCGGAAGGTATATTACACAATTACACTCGTTTTTAGGGTTTTAAATCACGAAAGGGATGTCGAGCATGCATGGGTCGAATCCAACAATTTATTTGATGTTTATAAGGTATAAAGGGTCTGAGAAAAATACCAAATCAATTTTAGAACATGTGGAAACAGCAGTTCGATCAGATGTATACTCGATTGGCCAAAACACTCCAAAAATCGTCACGACTTCACCAAAGGCCTAGCAACCTTGAAACCAATTTTCGTGGGTCTTATTACATGTAAGGAACATCATAAAAATGATAGATGAATTATATAGTTGTCGATTGAAGCAGAAACATTTTACCTCTTTTCTAGGGCTCGACAAAGGAAAACAATTGCTACGATCGTGTAAGGCTTCAACAATTCGAATGGTATTTTTCTTGGCTTCTTAGGATGTTGATGAATCACAGAAAAATGCTTGAGAGTGATGGGAGAGTCGAATGGAGGCTTAGGGGAATTGTTTGTGTGTTATTAAAATCGGCAATTAGGGTTTTAAAAGAAAAGATATGGTTTTGACTTTTTAAAATGGGAATGTCATGTGATATAAGGGGGGGGAGACCAGAATTTTCGAAATTATTGGTTGCTAGAATATTTGTGATAATTATCTTCCTTAATTACAAAGATATCTTTCATTTTAAATCAAATAAATCATAATATAAATAACTTTTGTGTCAATCGGCCCTATGAGGGGTATTTTGGTAATTTTCTAACTTTTATAAATGTTAAATGAAGTTGTTAAAATTACTTTGGATCATAACTTGTGCATTGTTTGAAGTTTGGGATTTATTTGGATACTTTATAAGCTTTTAATTAAATTTTTTAACTTGTAGGGGCATTTTGGTCTTTTCACATGCTTTCGGATTTTAGGTGTTACAAGGCCGGTTGACGGCGTCAGAACTTTCTTCTTGACGCTGTCACCTTCGTAAATCTATATATAGTCTTTGTAATTTTCATTCTAAAGAGAGGAGAATTTTAGGGTCGAACTTAATAAACCCTAGCACGACTTTTACAGTATTTTCAAGGGTTTTCACCCCTTTAAACCCTTCATGTTCAATTGAGATAAGTATCCTTTCAATTCATTCAATATGTCTATGTGTTGTTTGAATATATCTTACGCTTGTCTTGATTTTAACATGCTAGGCTAGATCTCTTGTGTGTTTGCTTAGATGTAATGAAACCTAGATGTTGATTATAGGTTGATTGCTTGTTTATAGTTGTAATGGATGAATGATTTCGATGTTAGGCTTAAGAAAACTGGCAGACTTCCATTGTGTGACATGCTTGAACGTCTTAAGAAACATGAACCAATGCGTACTAGGTTTTTATGGTTGTATTTAATGCATGAGCGAATTCTAGTGATCCCATGTTAGGAGCTTCTTGCAGGCTCGACATAGAAGTGAAGTAGGAGTTCATAGAGTTGGGGAAGTACGTACGCCACCCCACGACTGGTATTAAGGAATATAACCCATCATCCACGCAACTGTAAAAAACAATTAACCTGTAAAAGATATCTAGAGAGTAGTGAAATCTAAGTAAACACAATTCTCCCATCTATTGTTCACATCAATATTAGTAATTAGTTTTATTTACATTTCTGTTATTTTATTTTGATTGCATCTTTAGTTATTGGGTTAGTTGACTAGCAACTAATTCCGCCCATTCCTCTAAAAATCGAGATTTTACTTGCTTTCATAAAAATAAAAAAATACAAAAAGAATCATCCCTCACCTCTAGACCTAGTTCTTAGGCTTTCTAATCCTAGCGACACTATTCCTGAGTTGAACGATCAATCCCCCGTTACTTGTCATTATAGTATACTACAATGATCAGGTACACTACCTGGTTAGGGTTGTAAGCTTCTCGAGATCCCTCGAGAGGTAAAGCCTGGTGGAATTCCCACTCATCAAGTTTTTGGCGCCGCAGCCCAGGAAATAGTTATTGTCTAGGTTAGAATTTCTTTTTATTAGGTCTACTTGCTAGATTCCTTTCTAGTAAGATTTTATTTTTATTTTTAGGTTTTCTTTAGTGTATCTTGTTTCTTCGTGTCTTTGTTCGTAACTTTTACCATCCGACATCATGGAAGGTGGTAACATCTTTGAACCCATCAACCCACAACAACAAGACCACCCACAAAACCCACCACTAGCAAACCAACCTCTTAGGCCCCGAACCCTAGGAGAGTATTCCTGACCTAGCCACCAAGGATATTGAAACACTATTGAGCTCACCCAAGGAGCCAATGTGTCCCCCTTGTGATCCGACACCATCCGGTTGGTGCAAAGCAGATGTGCATTCCATGGACTTCGTTTCGAAGATCCTAATCAATATCTCAAGGACATCCTTAAAATCATAGATTCTATAGACCTTGATGTTACAACTAGAGAGACGACCTGATTACGCCTATTCCAATTCTCTCTACGTGATCAAGCTAGTCAATGACTTGAACGTTTACCCGCGGGATCCATCACCTCATGGGATGATCTCACCACTCGTTTCCTTGCTCAATTTTCCCCACCAGGAAGAACTACCAAGCTTAAAAATGATATCTTGATGTTCCAACAATGTCAAGGTGAAACTCTATATAAAGCATGGACTCGTTTCAAGGACTTACTCCAAAAAGTCCCTCATCATGGCATAGATCTTTGGCTCCAAGTCCAAATATTCTATGACCATATCGATCTCTCCACAAGGCGAACCATTGACCAATCGGCCGGTGGTAAGCTACGTGATCTAAGTGCGGAAGAATCATGGGAACTCATAGAAGATCTTGCTCTCTATGACAACGAAAGTTGGAATGATCCCTGTGATTTGAACAAAATGGTCAAAGCAATATCCTTGCCTTCGAACAATTCTAGCACTCCCGACCGTAGGATCATGGAACTTGAGGACCAAGACAAGTTTCTCATAAAATCTTACGAAGCTCCTAAGCCGTCAAGCCAAGTGAACAAAATCACTTCTTCATGCGAATTATGTAGTGGTCCCCATGACACTCGTGATTGCGTGGAACTCCCCGGAACAGCTTTTGCGGACTACGCATCTTCGCGTACCGACGAAGCAGGAGATAAGTGGTACACTTTCAAACCAGAGCCGAACTCTTACGGTGATTCCTACAACCCTTCTTGGAAAAATCACCTGAACCTTAGGTGGAAACAAAACCAAAACAATTCTTCCAATCCGCCTAATCGTTACCAACCAAACGGTCCACCCTCCAACCGTACTTTCAACAACAATCCTTCTAATAACTATGGTAGTACCAACAATCTTGAAGGATTGATGTCCAAGTTTATGTCATCTCAAGAAGCTCGCATAGCTAAGTTTGAAACCGAATTCAATCAACAACAAACGGAGATGACCAATATGATTGACAATTTGTTGAAAGCCCTCAGCAACCAAGTGTTAACTACACCTAGGAAGGATACTAGGGATGCCAATAGCAGAATCCAAACTAAGGACCCCTCGTCATCCAAACACGTCCACTTTGTCAATGTTGTCACCATTAAGCAAATTGATAAGGAGATAGAAGAAAGTGACAAGGATGAAGGTGGAGTAGAAACCGAAACTAGGGATGAAATTAAGGAAGTTGAGGTTAATAAGGGAGAAAAGATAGAGGAAGTAGAAACTGTAGAAGAGTACTTTGATAAGTTGCCCACCAAGGAAGAACGGGAATATCATAATGATTTATTCAATGATCCCCGAGACACCATATGCATGTATGGAAAGCTTATATAGATCCTAGGCCTCCTATAAACATCATGATTAGGACTTATTATAATTGGGTAATGAAGAAACAACTTGGTTATAGGATGATGCCCAACAAGAACTTGCTAAGTAATTTTGTAGGTAGAGGGAAAGGATTGCACGTGATTGTCGGAAATTTCACTTATGAGACCGATTTTATGATAGTGGAGGATACTCGCCCGGTGATAGATGATTGCCTAAGTTAAGTAGTGTTCGGAAAACCATTCGTTGAGGCCACTAAGATGAGTTATGATCCGAATTTAGGGATAGTTCAATTCAAGGAAGAGAATGATGAGATTGCTTACCAAATGCCCTATAAAATTGAGCAATACCGCCTCCTATCGAACATAGAAAAGGAACACAAACAAGCGGTTTTTTATAGGAATGATGAGGATAGACGTAGAGGAGTAGAGTATGTGATGAATAGGATACTTGGTTTCTACAAAGAATGCTTGCAACTAGGTCCGGAATACAAAACTAATATAGGAGATGACCTAGAGAGTGAAACCAACGATGAGGTCACGTAGTAGCCTATGACCTTGAGTCTAGCTACAAGACTCGTAAATAAAGAAAAGCGCTTCTTGGGAGGCAACCCATGTTTTGCTTGATTTTTATTTTGTTTGATTGTTATTTGCTTCCATATGCATGCTTTATTTTTATTATTGGTAGATCATGTTTCAAAACTAAATGGTGAAAATACTTTATTTTGTCGTTTGGCTTAGTCTTAACTTCATCCAAAGGTATTTCGCAAAAGTTAAGTGTAATGGGAAACCCCAAATATGTTTTTTAAGAAACAAAATCGATCATGATTCTCCACAATATTAAATGGACATGTATATTCGTATTTGTTAGAGTCAAATGCTTGTATCGAGTCATAATGATGTTTTGCAGGATTTTCCAGGAAGTAGGACAAAGATTTTCCAGAAACTTAACATAAGGATTTCTGCAGGTCACTTCTGACGGCGTTAGGAAGAAATTCTTGACGGCGTCATGTGTAAAAATCTGGAAATTTTGCTAGTTTTGTTTTTCTAACGGAGTCTTAAAATTTTTTGTTGAATCTTTAGTTTTATAAACTCCAGGAAATCTGCAAACATTCATTCCACAAGCATTATATCTTACATTGTTTTCTAGGATTTGTTAGTATATATAGATTGCCGCCGATTTTACGCGAGGTTGCCTTGTTTATTTTCTCAGGTTTAACAGGTTATGTATGACAAGAAGATGATTTATATTTCTGGAAGGGAAGCTTTGATTGTTCATTCTTCTTGGGGGAAGATCTAACCTTGTTACCACATTATCCACACTGAGCGAATCAGGGGAGTATTTGATTTCATTCGTTTACCTATTTTACTTTTACAATCTTTAATTGAACATTGGGGACAATGTTCATCCAAAGTGTAAGAGGATGGTAAATGATGATACCTCATAGGATATACTTTCACTTGAGTTTGTTTGTTTGATGGTAGGTATGTAATAAAACTATGAGAAATACTTGTTAGTGTAATTTTACCGCCAAATTTAAATTTTTTTACAACATTTAGGAGTGAAACTTTAGCCTTAGCAAACGTCTCATGGATAGGAGATTGTATGACTAGCACAAAACCGTACCATTTAGAAAAATTTTCCACCCAAATACGTGAGGTTCGCCTTTAGATTTGATAGGAAAAGCATTCATTATTAGTCCTTATGAGTGTACTGGTAGCATTTAGATTCTAGAACTTGCGTTAGTGATGCATCCCGAGACCACTAGTGAGACGACATTCGTGTAGTAGGATTTACTACATGATAAGAGGCATTAGGATCACCCTTGTGTTAAACCCGTATCATAATTACTTGACCATTTAAGTCATATTACTTGGCTAGTAAAGTCAATTAATTTTTTCCCACACCTTAGCGTTGTACTCATTTTTAGTACATGAAACCCCTAGTACACCCCTCCGAGCCTATCTTTTCGTTTCTAACTTTAAGCATCTTACTTAAAGGAAGAATTTGTTACAACCCACTTAAATGTACACCCAAATCGCCTTAGCCTTCCGTGTATGCACTCATCTTTAGTGCATTATTGTTATTTGTTTAAACCCTTAGTTAATTATCTAATTGATTACATGGTTGCTAAGTCGAGTCATATCCTTGTACATATTGTTTTGGGACGATTGGGACTCATGGGTAAAGTACTTATGTTATGGAGTAATGGGGAAGAACATCATATTATTACCCCCATATGTGCGTTAATCTTAAAAGTACTCCAAGTGTTTTGATTATCTTAATTCGATTCATTAGATTAGTTTATTGTAAAGTATGTAAAAATTCAAGTGCAAAGGGAATGTTCATTCCCTATGATGTATTATTTTGGATGGTAGGGTAAGAGTGTATGCAAAAAAAAAAAAAAAAAAAAAAAAAAAGGAAAAGAGAATAAAAACATACGGACTACCATCCCATTTCATTCTATGTTTATTTTATATTTTTGTTATTTTTTCATTTGTTAGCTTAAGTCGAGTCGAGTCTTGGCTTAGCAATGTCATATTGTACATGTAATTGACTAAGATTATTAACTCTCCACCAGTAAAGATTGCCTATATCCAAAAAAATCATGTATTCTGTTGACATAAATAATGTATGAAAACGTTATTTATATTTTTCGATATCTCTATATTTTGACGATCACAAAATGTAAACTCGTCAATCGTTTGATTACTACGTAAACAAGTATTAAGCTAGTCTATATCATTATATCCAACTTAATCACTTAAGGTATGGATAAACAAGTGCTTAATACATCTCATGATCAAAGGGGTATTTAATTAACTAATACAAAGTTTATTTAATTATATAATCTTATTATATATTTTTGAAAAACACTTTTGGTAATAAGGAAAAATGTTTTAATCATACTAAATATATGATTTCAAATATTTAACCAAAATCAGTTAGTTTTTCACCAAATAAACTTTCCCCACTAAAAGACAAGTTTTCTGGCCGTTACAGTTGGGCGGCCCCCTTAATTATAAGGGGCGGTCCCCTTAATTTTAAGGGGGCCGGCCTTGCTTTAAGGGGACCGGCCAGGCTCCCCTGTCAGAAACTGTCAGATTTCTTCCCCTATAAATACCACCTTAATTCTGGAATTTTTCCTTACCTTTTGCACGAAATTTTCAGATCTACAATCATCTAAAACTCATCAAAAACCCTTTGATCATATGTATATTAATCCTTGTTTCAAGTGATTCAATCCCTCATCATCCATTCTCATTCTAAGTGCAAAAGAAGAACTCTCTACAACCAAGTTCAAGAAGTGTTGAAGAGTTGTTGTGCATAGTGTATATATATATTCATTTGTGAATATTGTGTTGTGCTTGTTATTATTTGTTTAGAAGATATAGAAGTTGTGTAGATAGTAGAAGTTGATTAGTAGTGAAGTAGGATAGTTGTGAAGATTGGTGTGTAGAAGAAGGTGTGTAGAAGATTGGTGTGTATAAGCTAGGTGTGAAGAAGATTGGTGTGTAGATTGGTGTGAAGATTGGTGTGTAGATTGGTGTGTAGATTGGTGTGTAAATTGGTGTGTATATTGGTGTGTACGGTTTTCTCCGCCATAAGGGAGTTTGTTGACATAGTGAAGAAAACTCTCGAGTAGGTGACTCGGGGAGTGGAGTAGGAACAAGGAAGGTGTCCTTGTAGCCGAACCACTATAAATCCTTGTGTTGTGGTTTGATCTTTCTAACTCTTCTCATTACTTATTTATTTACCTTTACTAATTAGTTTAGTTAGTTAGTTATTATACAATTGTTCATATAGTGCAAGTATTGAATTCACATAAACAAGAATCGAAGTTTTTAAAACTAACTTGTGCTTATAAACTTTAAAAGGACATAAAACTATTCAACCCCCCCTTCTAGTTTTCCACAATTGGTACCAGAGCCACGTCTAGCAAGATTTTTAAAATATAGTGTATTTTAAAACTTGTAACGATCTATGGAATCTGAAAAATATTTAGAAGGGCAATCTATGCAAAGACCACCACTATTTGAAAGTGATGGATTTTTATATTGGAAAAATCGATTCGAAACTTATGTGAAATCAAAAGATCTAGATCTTTGGCATATTATTACCAATGGTGATTTTTTACCTATTCAAAATAACCCCGAAACTAAGAAAGATGAAATCGTACCTTTTGAAAAACAAAATGATGATTTAAAAAGAAAACTTGCTAAAAATAATGAAGCAAAAATGGTAATTTATAATGCGCTACCACGTAAAGAGTACGAAAGGATCTTTATGTGTGAAACCGCAAAAGAAATTTGGAACTCTTTATTAATAACTCACCAAGGTAATAATCAAGTCAAAGATAACAAAATAGATCTACTTGTTCAACAATATGAACAATTCACGATTCCGGAAGAGGAATCAATTGATAATGCTTTTGCTAGATTTAACACTATCATCACAAGTTTAAAAGCACTTGATGAGAATTTCTCTAGTAAGAATTTTGTTAGGAAATTTCTTAGAGCTCTTCACCCAAAATGGCGAGCTAAAGTGACGGCTATTGAAGAATCAAAGAATTTGTCAACACTACAACTTGATGAATTAATTGGAAACCTGAAAGTCTACGAAGCAATTATAAAGAAGGACTCTGAAATGGTTAAAGGAAAACGTGAGCAAAGCAAGTCAATCGCCTTGAAAGCTAGAAAGGAATCCAACAACGAAGATAGCTCATTTTCCGAAAGCGATGACGAAGAATATGCCATGGCCGTAAGAGACTTCAAGAAATTCTTCAAAAGGCGAGGAAGATTCGTTAGACAACCACACGATGAAAGAAGAACATCTCAAAAGAATAATGATGACAAGTATAGCAAGAATGAGAGAAAGTGTTTCAAGTGTGGTGATCCGAATCACCTCATTGGAAAATGTCCAATGATGACAAGAGATCAAAATCAAAGAGCATTCGTTGGAGGTGCTTGGAGTGATAGTGATGAAGATGAGAATGAAACAACAAAGGATGAAAAGTGTCTCATGGCCAAATCATCAAGTGAGGTACGTTCCGAATCCGAATACTTTAGTGATGAAAATCTATCATTAGATGAAAAAGATTTAGATAGTGAATACAATAGATTATGTAAAATAGGACAACTAGTTATGGCTAAAAATAAATCACTAAAATACATAAACAACCAACTAGAAAATGAAGTGCTTGAACTAAAAATTAAAATACGTCAACTTGAAAAAGGAAAAGAAATTGTTGAAGAATGTAAAACATGTCAAGAGCTTAAAAGTGAAAACAACATACTTAAGGATGAAATTTGCAAACTTGATAAATTTGAAAATAGTAGTAACTCACTTAGTAAAATTATAAGTATTCAAAGAATATCAGGAGATAAAACCGGACTAGGATTTAACTCAACTGAATCTTCAACAAGTGGAGCTAAAAACGTTAAATTTGAAAATGAACCAAAACCTTCAATACTTAATCCCAAACATTTACTCATAAAAAATAAAATAATACCTATCGCTAGTAATGAAGAAATAAAACCATTCTATAAACCATCTTTAAAAACCGAAGTTGGATTATCTAAATCTAAAACAAGATCTAAAACTCCACCACCTAGGAAACCAAATAATTCATATCCTAGACCTAAAACACCTCAACCAAGAACAAACCATAATAGACGAAACTTTAACTATAATCAACAAATGTGGAACTTCAATCCGTGGGGAATGTTTCCACCTTATATGCATCCAAGTCAAATACAAAACATGTTCGGACCAAATAACTTTGGACAAATGAAACAATGGGCACCAACGTAAATAATATTCGCCATCCAAACATGGAACTTTTCATTGTCACCTCTTGTCCGATTTACTTCTTGAAGACCTTGAAGATTAACGCATTAAAGACAAAAGGTACACATTTCCTTTTAAGTTCCTTGTCTAGAAATGCATGCTTAGTTTAGTGTGTTATATTTATGTGATTTTACTTGACTTATTAATCTCTATTTTTTTTCTATATTATATCTAAATATACATATATACATATATATATAAATATATATATATATATATATATATATATATATATATATATATATATATATATATATATATATATATACTTAGCTATATTTAGGATCTTATAACCTAGAAAATTCATTTGTTGATTTTCTAGAACTAGAGATTGTTCGTTTACGAACATTTCTTTTCCCCATTTGCCTTATTGAACTTTAATGTTCAATCAACACTCATGCTGATGAAGTGAGATGAGTCGAAAAATCTATGGATGAAACAAACTCCCAGCTTCCGTTGCATACGTCTCCCTCCTATGTTCTCGTCTTATAAGCCCATACTAATAAAATATATATATATATATATATATATATATATATATATATATATATATATATATATATATATATATATATACTTATGAACTTTCCACAACGTTCTCGTGTACTTGATAACTTGATAAATTTCATCCGAAATGATCAAGAAAATTTAATTGGCAAATTGTCGATTAAAAGTGTCAAGTAATTCCTTTCGTGCGAATACCCTCTAACGTATTTTTGATTAAATATAAATCTAATACATACATATGAATAGATATTATTTTTTTTTTCTCTTTCCAGAAACCAAAATCACAAAAATCAAATTTTGAAGGGCGGCCCCCTTAATGTTTAAGGGGACCGGCAGCCAAATGAAGGGCGGCCCCCTTAATGTTTAAGGGGGCCGGCCATCTGATTGATCCAACCCGTTTTTCTCCTTATTCCTTTTCCCAAACACTCCACTTTTTCATACTCCCCTTCCCTTGCTTCTGCTGTGACGAAAACCAAAACCCAAAAACCTCTCAAATCACTTCCAAATCACATAATTCGGGTTAATTCGCAAAGGGCAAATTCATCTAACACAATCACCATTACTTATTGTAAGTTTTTCATAACACATTTCATCTAATTTCATCTTATTTGATCATACTCATGATTATGCATGTTTTATAAAATTCGTCAAATTTCATAATTTCTTTCGAATTAAGCCTTAAAACTCCATAACCAAATGCTTCCCTTAGGATTAGGATGATTTATCAACACTAGAAACTAGTTATTATGAACTATCATGTCGAAAATTTTTTGAAAAAATTTCATACACTCCTTTTCAAAATTTTAATAAACACATTGTTGAATAATGATTTGAAAACGTGTTAAAACTAATCACATTGTACGTTTGTAACTTGTAAAACTTGAAATTACACTTTTCGACTAAGAAAAATTATATTGGTTCACAATATAGGGGTGTTTGGATTATGTCCAAATAATATCGAAACATAGTCATTATAATTTTTATAAAACTTTGTTATAATTATAAATCTTAAAATTGTTTATCGAACTCGTCAAGATATATAATTCATATGTATATTGACGCACTTGAGTTATAAGTCACTAGTTAAGGGAGCGTTTGGTTTATTACTAAAAATGACATTTTTAAGTAAAAATACAAACCATCTTTTTCAAAAACAAATCACATGCATAAGAAACTCGCAAGAAATAGCTAGTTTTACAATCTAATGTAAATCTAGTAAATTTCATGATATATTAAGATGTTTAAAGGGGAGTTTGGATTTGTCCATAACTACTAATTAAACATCGTAAAGTATATCTAGAACGAGTTAAAAACAATATTAAGGAACATGGTAATCTACTTCTTAGGATTAGTAACGAAGTATGTTTACGTTCCAACATAAGCCTTAACAATAAACATGTACTTTTATCTTTCTTTATATTTATTTTGGTCTTTTTGAATTGTTGATGTGTTTAGGTGAAAATGCCCAAAGCAACTACCGAAGATCTTTCTCACACTAAAAACTACATTCCCAAAGTTTCTCAACTCCCTACCACATCTCCTTCCATTGGACTTATCTATCGTCAAATTGAAGATAGAAATATTCATGAGGGACGTGTAGTAGATCTTGCTTTTGCTCAATCCGAGTACATAAATCGCTTGTTTTCAAGCATCAACTTCAATTGTCTTTATGAAATAAATGAACCTATTATTCCTCGCTTCATTATGGATTTCTATAGCCAAGTCACCGTCCAAACCAATGATCTTGGTTTCATCACCATCTCTTTCATGATTCAAAATGAATTTATCACCCTTACTCTCGAACAATTTGGTCATATCCTCCAAATTCCATTTAGAGGTCAAGCCGTTTTCTCAAACGAGTGGGACCTCGAATCTCTTAATCGCTATCGACCAACCTTCGGTCCATATCTCGACGAAATTCCTCATCCCGACGAAATTCGTCAAGTCCTTGGTATAGATCGTGCCACCACAAGTCGAAAAATAAAATCCAAAAACGTTCAAATCTCTCCATACCAACTTCTCCTCAAAGAATTAAGCCCACACATGAAGCGTTGGGAAGAACTCATTCGTGAGAATGCGTTTGGTACTGGAGGTCACCGGGACCATCTCCCGGCTAGCCTTGCTCACATGTTGTATTGTATAGCTGTCGAAAAGCCGTACAATTTGGCCTACTTCTTTATCAAATGGATTGAGTGTGCTAGAAAAACTCCCAAAGCCAACCTTCCATATGGAATGTTCCTTACTCGTATCTATCGTCATGTTATCGAGTACTACCCCGATCTTGACAATAGTATTTATGAGTCCATCTACCCCACTCTACGTACTCTCGCTCTAAAACAAGCTCGACAAACTCGAAGTGACAAGGGTAAACCTCGTCGTCATAGCTTTCATGGATCATCCTCAAGGCAAGATGATGACGATGAGGAGGAAAACATCGATGATGTTAGTACCCCTTCGTTTTCTGAGTTCGTTGACAATTTAGAGGATCTTGACTATCCCAACTATTCTACTCCATCTCCAAGTGATCAAACTGAAGAAGTGCTTCATGAACGAACTACCGAGATGCTTAGAAGACAAAAGAGCTTGCACGAAGAAGTTAGAGGTGGCTTCAAATCTATTGGGAAGACTTTGAAGGGGATCTTCGGGAAGAAAAAGAAATGATATGGTCGGATTATGTTTGTTTAACAATGTTTTATTTTTATGTCTTGTGTGTTATTTGTCCGAAGTTTATTCGGAAATACTTGTCATTTGAATATGTGTTTAGGATGATAACTTGATATTTTTATGCATGTTGCTCTTGATCTATATATATGTTTGCATGATTAGTTAATGGTTATATAACTATATGACATGTATGCTTTCTAATAAACCAAGACAAATGTGAAATGTCCAAATTGAGCTTGCTGCACATTCAAACCAGAACATAACATCTTTCCAGAAAATTTTTGAAAATTTTTGGTTTCTGGGTCGTCAGATGGGCGGCCCCCTTAAATCATAAAGGGCGGCCCCCTTAAAATTAAGGGGACCGGCCACCATTTAAGGGGACCGGCCATCTGAAACAGTTTTTACACTGTTTTCTTTTGCATCATGTGATCCCTTTTGCTAGTCCCAGCTACCATTACTCTTAAAAACCAAACTAATTTTGGAATATAACATTACAATTTCAAAATAATTCCACTTCTAAACATGTTTTCCCACTATATAATCCCCATGCATGTTTAATTCATAATTCATCATCCTCATCACTCATAAACCATCATCATGTCATCACCAAGAACCACCCATTCAAACAATGCCAAGAAACAAAAACTTGTCATTATACCACCCAAACAACTCTTCATTGATCTTACAAATGAAGATAACACCACTCCATCTCCACCACCTCAATGTTCATCTCCTAGTGCACCAAATGCACCCTCAAAAACACCTTCAACAAATGGAAACTCCACTTCCTCCATACCATCCACTTCATCCATAAATGACTACATCAACACCCACTTATCCCCTCCAACAATTGATCAACCATCACAACCTACCAATGAGAACACATCTCTTGCACTCACTCTCTCATTATCACCATTAACACCTCTTGATGCACATTTCTCATCATCTCCTATCAACCCACCAACCTATAACCCCGTCCCATGGAGCTTACTTGAAGCTCATGGAGACACTTGCCTTTGTTGCATTCACAACCGAACAATTGTGTTCGGATTAAGAGATGAGATCCAATACATGTTTTCTCATATTGAAAACATGTTGCATCAACCATCAACAACAAACACAACACCCCCACCACCATCAACAAACACACCTCCACCATCACCATCTCCATGTTCACCATCCATTCCTCCCAATTAAACATGTATGGTGATTCACAAATAAAAGTGTGTTAAACCTTTTTGATGGCAAGCTCTAAAGAGGACTCTCATGTTTGAGACTTGGTTTATTATTTCTATGATGATTGTAAGCCTTTAAAGGCTTTTGTTAGTTGCATTACCTATTCCACTTATTGATGTAATGCTTGATTTTATTTCATTAATGATATGGTTATGTTTAGTTTACACTTTTGCGTGCTATATACATATATATGTCCATTGCCACTAAATATTTTTGCAAGATATCCATATCTCGATTCCTTTTGGCCTCAAAACGAGGGGAAGCTTACATCAAGGGGGAGCTTTCATTAACACGGGATAACCTTTTTGATGCTCACAAAAAGGGGGAGAAGTGATATAAACTCACTTTAATACTTGTATATAGACTAATTTTCGACTAATGAGTTTAAATTTTGTAATCATCAAAAAGGGGGAGATTGTTGACATAAATAATGTATGAAAACGTTATTTATATTTTTCGATATCTCTATATTTTGACGATCACAAAATGTAAACTCGTCAATCGTTTGATTACTACGTAAACAAGTATTAAGCTAGTCTATATCATTATATCCAACTTAATCACTTAAGGTATGGATAAACAAGTGCTTAATACATCTCATGATCAAAGGGGTATTTAATTAACTAATACAAAGTTTATTTAATTATATAATCTTATTATATATTTTTGAAAAACACTTTTGGTAATAAGGAAAAATGTTTTAATCATACTAAATATATGATTTCAAATATTTAACCAAAATCAGTTAGTTTTTCACCAAATAAACTTTCCCCACTAAAAGACAAGTTTTCTGGCCGTTACAGTTGGGCGGCCCCCTTAATTATAAGGGGCGGTCCCCTTAATTTTAAGGGGGCCGGCCTTGCTTTAAGGGGACCGGCCAGGCTCCCCTGTCAGAAACTGTCAGATTTCTTCCCCTATAAATACCACCTTAATTCTGGAATTTTTCCTTACCTTTTGCACGAAATTTTCAGATCTACAATCATCTAAAACTCATCAAAAACCCTTTGATCATATGTATATTAATCCTTGTTTCAAGTGATTCAATCCCTCATCATCCATTCTCATTCTAAGTGCAAAAGAAGAACTCTCTACAACCAAGTTCAAGAAGTGTTGAAGAGTTGTTGTGCATAGTGTATATATATATTCATTTGTGAATATTGTGTTGTGCTTGTTATTATTTGTTTAGAAGATATAGAAGTTGTGTAGATAGTAGAAGTTGATTAGTAGTGAAGTAGGATAGTTGTGAAGATTGGTGTGTAGAAGAAGGTGTGTAGAAGATTGGTGTGTATAAGCTAGGTGTGAAGAAGATTGGTGTGTAGATTGGTGTGAAGATTGGTGTGTAGATTGGTGTGTAGATTGGTGTGTAGATTGGTGTGTAAATTGGTGTGTATATTGGTGTGTACGGTTTTCTCCGCCATAAGGGAGTTTGTTGACATAGTGAAGAAAACTCTCGAGTAGGTGACTCGGGGAGTGGAGTAGGAACAAGGAAGGTGTCCTTGTAGCCGAACCACTATAAATCCTTGTGTTGTGGTTTGATCTTTCTAACTCTTCTCATTACTTATTTATTTACCTTTACTAATTAGTTTAGTTAGTTAGTTATTATACAATTGTTCATATAGTGCAAGTATTGAATTCACATAAACAAGAATCGAAGTTTTTAAAACTAACTTGTGCTTATAAACTTTAAAAGGACATAAAACTATTCAACCCCCCCTTCTAGTTTTCCACATATTCCATATCCCTACACTTAACGTTATATCCCTTTAAAGACCTCTTTGATAGTTTATCCTAGGTGCTTACGCCATGTGGTGGAGGTTTGATCCTTTCCCAAGCCTATGGTAATCTATTTTGCTATGACAGGTAGTGAGAGATATTTTCCATTTCCATATTGTCATATATACTTTATTACACCCGAGAGATGTGAGTATCTAAACACTATTTGTGAGGTGCTAGTATATGACCTCCGTGCTTGTCTTTGGTCTTTAGTGGAACGATTATTTGTTGTAATTACTTTTATATTAGTGTTAAATGACCCCTAACTTGTATTTTGATTAGAATAAAAGCGCATTTGCTTGAGGACAAGCAAATCTCAAGTGTAAGGGTATATGATAAGGCGAAAAATGATCCGTTTTTAGGGAGTTATTTAAGCCTGAAATTGAATTTATTTGATCTAATATTGCCCTAAATCATTCCTTTTGTGATTTTAGGTACTTTGGGAGTGAATTCTGGAAAATGAAGCATTTTGGACATTTTTGGAGCATAAAAGTGAAGAAAACGGCAAAGTCTTAATTTTCCTCACTAGGAACAGTACCTGACGGCGTCAAGAGAATTTTTATGACGGCGTCAAGAGCATTTTTGGTGACGGCCCAGTAGAAACGTGACGACGTCAAAGCAAGGCCATCAAGAGTAAACATGGTGACAGCCCAGAACAGAAATATACACGACGGCGTCAGATCTGGATCTAGGCAGTCCAAGAATATCTTTGGCGGCGGGTTGACGGCATCAGAACTTTCTTCTTGACGCCGTCACCTTTGTAAATCTATATATAGTCTTGTAATTTTCATTCTAAAGAGAAGAGAATTTTAGGGTCGAACTTAATAAACCCTAGCACGACTTTTACAGTATTTTTAAGGGTTTTCACCCCTTGAAACCCTTCATGTTCAATTGAGATAAGTATCCTTTCAATTCATTCAATATGTCTATGTGTTGTTTGAATATATCTAATGCTTGTCTTGATTTTAACAAGCTAGGCTAGATCTCTTGTGTGTTTACTTAGATGTAATGAAACCTAGATGTTGATTATAGGTTGATTGCTTGTTTATAGTTGTAATGGATGAATGATTTCGATGTTAGGCTTAAGAGAACTAGCAGACTTCCATTGTGTGACATGTTTGAACGTCTTAAGAAACATGAACCAATGCGTACTAGGTTTTTATGGTTGTATTTAATGCATGAGCGAATTCTAGTGATCCCATGTTAGGAGCTTCTTGCAGGCTCGACATAGGAGTGAAGTAGGAGTTCATAGAGTTGGGGAAGTACGTACGCCACCCCACGACTAGTATTAAGGAATATAACCCGTCATCCACGCAACTGTAACAAACAATTAACCTGTAAAAGATATCTAGGGAGTAGTGAAACCTAAGTAAACACAATTCTCCCATCTATTGTTCACATCTATATTAGTAATTAGTTTTATTTACATTTCTGTTATTTTATTTTGATTGCTTCTTTAGTTATTGGGTTAGTTGACTAGCAACTAATTCCGCCCATTCCTCTAAAAACCAAGATTTTACTTGCTTTCATAAAAATAAAAAAATACAAAAAGAATCATCCCCCACCTCTAGACCTAGTTCTTAGGCTTTCTAATCCTAGCGACACTATTCCTGAGTTGAACGATCAATCTCCCGGTACTTGTCACTATACTATACTACAACGATCAGGTACACTGCCTGGTGGGGGTTGTAAGCTTCTCGAGATCCCTCGAGAGGTAAAGCCTGTTGCAATTCCCATGCATCATATGCAATAGCCTACATTTTCTAGGCTTTTATATCCAGATGATGAGATTAGATCAATGGGAGAAAAACTTGTAAGTTTAACTGCAAATTTTACTAGTATGTTCATTGTTTTGTATTAAAAGTCTTCATGATGTTGTTTGAAGTACTGCTGATCATGTTTGTGTTAATATTGCTTAGATGGATTTAGTGCAGCTCATGAACTTCAAAGAAAATGTGGCCAAGTATTTACTACTGCTAGTACAAAAGTTACTACTGCTAGTTAAAGTTGGTACTGCTCAGAGATTAAGACCGCTCGAAGTTGCTACTTGCTTATGGAAAAGATTATAGATACTTATAAAGAAACTATTGTAAGCCGACTAGGACTCCTTGGTGTATAAAAGGATGTCCAATTTCATATTTTGTTCAGTTATACATTCCAATTTTATTGTATTTGAATTTGTTTTGATATATATTCGAATTGTTTTGATATATATTGATTTTTTAAATGTGACTAAAAGATGCATATAGTCACACTTATTAACACTTTTGGTCTCTGTTTGCTTTAGTCGTTGTGTGACTAAATATTACCGAAGGCCACACAAACATAAAATTCACATGGCCATTGGATGATCTGTAGTCACACAAAATACACATTTCTTCACTTTAAACAGCATATGGTCACACTTATTTACACTTTTGGCCACTATTTGATTAATGGTATGTGACTAAATACCCAAAACAAACATGCTTTGTATGACTAAATATTACAAAAGGCCACACAAACATAAAATTCAGGTGGCCATTGGATGATCAATAGTCACACAAAATACACATTTCTTCACTTTAAACAGCATATGGTCACACTTATTAACACTTTTGGCCACTGTTTGATTAATGGTATGTGACTAAATACCCAAAACAAACATGCTTTGTGTGACTAAATATTACAAAAGGCCACACAAACATAAAATTCACGTGGCCATTGGATGATCAATAGTCACACAAAATACACATTTTTTCACTTTAAACAGCATATGGTCACACTTATTTACACTTTTGGCCACTGTTTGCTTAATAGTATGTGACTAAATACCCAATACAAACATGATTTTGGTGACTAAATATTACAAAAGGCCACACAAACATAAAATTCATGTGGCCATTGGATGATCAATAGTCACACAAAATACGTATTTCTTCACTTTAAACAGCATATGGTCACACTTATTAACACTTTTGGCCACTGTTTGATTAATGGTATGTAACTAAATACCCAAAACAAACATGCTTTGTGTGACTAAATATTACAAAAGGCCACAGAAACATAAAATTCACGTGGCCATTGGATGATCAATAGTCACACAAAATACACATTTCTTCACTTTAAACAGCATATGGTCACACTTATTTACACTTTTGGCCACTTTGTGTTAAATTGTATGTGACTAACTTCAAAAAAACAACACCCATTGTGTGACTAAATCATCACAAATGTCACATTTATTTTATATTCATGTGGCCACATGACTGGAAATAGTCACACAAAATACACATTTACTTGAATATATCATCTCAAATGTCACATATATTATATATTTTTGTGGCCAAAGGACAAACAATTGTCACTCTCAAAAAAATTCGTGTGACTATAAGTTGTTTACGGTTACTGATAATGACTAATCCAACAAAACTTGTGCCTAATTTGTCACACATATTCGGGGTTTTGGTCACTCTTTTTCGATGGAAAGGGCCACGAACTCCACAATGTGACCATATGCCACCTACGGTGGCGGGAATTGTAGTGACACACAATGAAAAAAACGTGTGTGACTATAGGCATATCGTCACACATTTTTGGCGTGACCAACAGAACTTTTTGTACCAGTGGAGGAGCATCTAAGGCTTATCTTAGAATTGCTCAGGAAAGAGAAGCTGTATGCCAAGTTCTCCAAATGTGAATTTTGGATTCCGAAGGTACAATTTTTGGGTCATGTGATTGATAGACAAGGAGTTCATGTAGATCCCGCTAAGACTGAATCGATTAAAGATTGGGCTGCACCGACAACCCCAACTGAAGTTCGTCAATTTTTTGGTTTAGCCGGTTATTACCGAAGATTCATTGAGGGATTTTCGAAAATAGCAAAACCGTTGACCAAATTAACTCAAAAGAGTGTTAAATACGAATGGGGAGATAAGGAAGAGGAAGCATTTCAATTACTTAAAGAGATGTTGTGTAGTGCCCCTATCTTAGCGTTACCTGAAGGTATTGGGGACTTTGTCGTCTATTGTGACGCTTCTCATAAAGGTTTGGGAGCTGTGTTAATGCAACGAGAGAAGGTAATAGCTTATGCTTCCTGAAAGCTCAAGAAGCACGAGAAGAACTACACCACCCATGATTTGGAGTTAGGTGCTGTGGTTTTTGCCTTAAGGATATGGAGACATTACTTGTATGGAACCAAGTGTGTTGTGTTTACTAACCACTGGTAGCGTAGGGATTACACCAGGCTTTACCTCTCGAGGGATCTCGAGATGCTTACAACCCCCACCAGGCAGTGTACCTGATCGATGTAGTATAGTATAATGACAAGTACCAGGGGATTGATCGTTCAGCTAGGAATAGTGTCACTAGGATTAGAAAACCTAAGGACTAGGTCTAGAGATGAGGGATGATTCTTTTTGTATTTTTATATTTTTATGAAAGCAAGTAAAATTCTCGGGTTTGAAGGAGTTTGGCGGAATTAGTTGCTAGTCAACTAACCCAATACTAAAGATACAATCAAAATAAAATACTAGAAATGAAGATAAAACTAATTATACTAAAGTTGTGAGCAATATGTGGGAGAATTGTGTTTACTTAGATTTCACTACTCCCTAGATATCTTTTACACGTTAATTACTTGTTATAGTTGCGTGGATGACGGATACCATTCATGGGGTGGCGTACTTACTTCCCCAATCCTATGAGCGCCTACTTCACTCCTATGTCGAGCAGGCTTAGAAGCTCCTAACATTGGATCAATAGAATTTATTCATGCAATAAATACAACCAATAAAACCTAGTACACATCGGTTCATGTTTCCTAAGACGTTCAAGCATGTTACACAATGGAGATCTGCCTGTTTTCTTAAGCCTAACATTGAAATCATTCATCCAATACAACCATAAACAAGTAATCAACACATAATTAACATCTAGGTTTCATTAGATCTAAGCAAACATGTTGGATCGTGTACACCTTGAACTTGTGTTGATAATGATACTTTGAGTGATACCACTAAGTATGCGGAATCTACTTAATGATACTTAGAAGATTAATTGTAAGTGAAACAGATTTATGTATGAACAATGAATATAACAAAACAACTAGCTCCAATATTATTAATAATAATAATACGAGTGATCTGAGATATCACTAGGGTTACACCTTGAAGCTCTAAGAAAACGTATATCAAAGTTATATTCTAGGATCTCCTTTTATAGAACAAGGAGTCCTCTTGTACAAGATAAGCATAATACTAATAGAATAAGATATACACAAGATCTTTTCTATGTTTATCAATGCGCGTTTCTCTAACAGCTAACAAGTGAGCAGTGGTAATATTTGTTCTTGCAGTGGTAATGAGTTTCCACTGCAAGTACAATCTTCTTGCAGTTGTAATATCTTCACTAGCCGTGGTAACTGATAGAATAATTCCCAACAATCCTCCCCTAAACTTATGATTTATTTGTAAATCAATAAGTTTCTTCAAGTATACAATAAACCTGAGGATATGGGAATTCTTCCAAACACTTATCTTGTTTTTCTTAATCGTTTATCAGCTCTTACACTTTGATCATATATCCTTTGCAGCAAATCATCTATGACTTCAGTTCTTTCCCAACACCTAAGCTTCACAGTTCTCATTACATCCAATACTCCAGCTCTCAATGGATATTCTTTCTCAACCAGCATAAAGACATCAACTCCATCTTGAGTAGAAACATGATGCACAAAACTTGAATCATAGAATTTCCACAAGGTTCTTTGATCATGAGCTTCAAATCTCCAATATCTATCACTTGGGTCAGGTTCATATAGTCTTCTGAAGTTAACCCATAATTCCTTAGCTTTGACATTAACAAGTTCTTCCTTCTTAAACTGATCTTGAACTATTTTCCACAAAGTATCCAGATCTTCTCTATCACAAGATCTAATAACATCTTCAAAATCTCTACAAATACTTGTGACACTTCCAGTTCTGATGATCTTCCAAGCTGCACCAAAACTATCAGAAAAGATTTCCCATCCAACTACTGGATATTTTGCTTGTAGAGGTTCAATATTAAGCACATCAGTTTCTATGAACAACATGTTTGTAACTTGCTCTTCAGTCAACTTGCTAGGACCTTCTTCTTCTTGAGATGATTTCTGAGTCTTCAACTTCTTTGCTTCTTTTGATTCAAGACTCACTCCAGTCCTTTTTGTCTTCATAGATAATGGTTCTTGATTCATTGGAATGAATTTACTATCTTGTCTTTTGATTCTGTAGTAAATACCTTCAATCTGATCATGTGACATTCCTTTGAATTGACCCATCTTCATATTACCAACATGACAACAATAAATCTTCATCTCAGAGATAATTTGTGCCTTTGTAAGTTTCCTTGGCACCTTTTGACCTTTTCTTGCATCTCCAATGATTTGATCAAGAGCCTGCTGATTTTTCATGAGAATGAAATCCTTAAGTTGAGCAGACCTTTGTTCTTCATTCAAGGTTGTATTTGCAATCAATTCAATAGCCTTCTTCCTAATTATTTGATCATTGTTAATCAAATAATCAATTTCTTCTTCTGTAGGCACATATGAAAATTCTGGAGGTTTCTCATACATAACAGTTGGTGAGACACTTGAAATAGGTTCTGCTACAACAGCTTCAAGTTTATCCAACCTTCTTGCTTCCATGAAACTAGCAACTTCATCTTCCTTAATCTTTTTAATTCTTTCATACTCTTCAGCTTGTTGTTGTTCAGCTAATCTATGATCATAGTCAATCTGAGCTTGTTCAAACTTAGAAATCTTTCTTGTCACTTGATCTGAAGCAAATTCAATAGCCTTTCCTTTAACTAAGCTTCTTCTGACAGCTTCTTCCTCTGCAGTGGTAATACCTTGACTAGCAGTGGGAATATTTTCACTTGCAGTGGTAAGTTGTTGATCAGTGGAAACATGTTCTGCTTCAGTGGAAATTGGTTGAGCAGTTCCAACTAAATCATCAAAATTAAAACCTGCATCAGCATCCATATCTTCAAAATTCAATTTCCTCCCCTCAGACTCAGCATCATCATCTTTTACTTGATCATCATCAGAATCAGGAAGCTCAGTAAACTCTTTATCAAAATTTTTACTCCTCTCCTTAAGTTCTGCATCTGGTTTCCTCCCCTGTTTGGAAGAAGTTCCCAAATCATAACCAGATCCTGTAGAAAGACCATCATGAGTGGATGATGGAGAAGAAACCACAACTTGAACATGTCTTTTCTTCTTGAGATCCACAACTTCAGCCTGCAACTTTTGAACCTCAGTCTTCAATTGATTCAACTCTGTGGCATGTTGTACTTTGGTCAGTGCCAGATCTTTCTCCAGAGTTTGAACCTGTTTGGTTAATTTGGTACATAATCCCATCAATTCAGTTAGTGTCACACTGCCTTCAACACTTCCAACTGTGTTACCTGTTGGGAGAGGTGAATCATAAGGCATTGATTCAGGCTCTTCTCTAGTTGGACTAGATTGAAGCCTTGAACCACCACTGCTTGTTCCTAAACCATAAGGATCAGCAACATGCAATGTTGTCATGGAAGGAGTTGGCTGTTTTTGCCTCCTTTCATATGTGTGAGTTATAGCAGGAAAATGTTGAATTTGTGGAACAGAAATAGTGGGTGTGTGATGGGATACAACTGGGATTGTTGCATCTTCACCCTGTAGTTGTGAAATCTTTGCAAGCATGTTTGGTAAAAGAGGATGAGTCACTCCATCCCAAAGATCTGAAGCCTTACTCATGTTTTGAAATACTTTTGGCTTAAGATATGGAGTGTCATAAATCCTATTATGATTATGCAGTTGAAATTCATTTAACACTGCTTGCACAAACCTTGGATACATCAAAAATTTGTATGAACTTGTTACATTGCCTTTCATGTTATTAAATATAAACTTCGAAAAATTGAAAGTCCTATCAGAAACCAAGCAAACTAAAGGGTAAGCCATGGTTGATCCAAATTGTTCATAAGAAGTTTTCTTAGGACTTAGGCAATGCAACAGAGTGTGTATCAAAAATCTCCAATGGGGGCAAAAACATCCTTTCTTAAAGGTTACTTTTTGATCAGATGTATCATACCCCATCAGACCAATGTAGTGGAATATGTCTGAATTAGGTAATGTGATTATACCATTGAGATCATCTAATTGGAGAATTCTCCTCAAAGATGACTCAGTAACATCAATAGTTACCCCATCAACTGTGGCTCAAAGAGCTTCCACAGGTTCATGTATGTCTCCCTGTTCAAGTGTGATGGACTCCGCAGAGTTCCAAAACTATTTGATTTGAGAAACAAAGATTGTGGGATTCATAGTTAAGGCATACCTTATATGAGTTGAGTTTAGGAAGTCCACAATCTGATGAAAAGTAGGTCCACTCTTGACGTTTGACTTTTGTAGATAAGCCACTTGGTTGTGTTCTTCTGCAAACTTGAGAGTCACCATGATTTTGTGATTTTAGAGATGAAAGTGTTAGTAATCGTGAGTAAAAAGCAAGCCGTACAAAATCAATTTATATTAGTAGGGTTTTGAGAAAAACGCGGATGAAGAATTATCTATAGAAAGATGTATCTTTTGAAGAAATACAATTTAGTAAGTAGATAATTCCCAAAAATTTAACCCTATTAATAAGGAAAGACAGTTATTTTGGTAACGGCTAGTAAAAATAAGATTACTGACACACAGTTGTAACGGCTAGTTCATCAGTGGTAAAATTTACACTTTCAGTGGAAACAATGAACTTGCAGTGGTAAAAATCAACAAAATTTCAAAGAGCAGTGGTAAGTAAAATATGTAAAATGTGCTGCTCTTATCATAGTTTTTAGCAAACTATCAGCTATCAACGGATTTGATAAGTCTTTACCAGAAGCCGTTTGCTTATGGACTAGCTGATTCTTATGTGGGTTAGACATGGTGAATCAATAACCATTTGTTGTGTGTCAATATTACACACCTTATAACTCCAATGAGATGTAACATCACAAAATAAATCTCATCTTAACTCACAATTATTAACCCAAGTAACTTTTTAACTAAGTTACTATACACAAAATATCTTCTCAAAAGTCAAACCACAGTTACTCCTCAAACCAACCAAAACAGATGGAAGTAAATAATCTTCATTAATTATTGTAACACCTAACCTTGGCTTATTTAACCTCCTCCAAACACATCATCTCAATCACCAACAATCTTTCAACCCTAATAGCCCACAACAAAATCTCAAAACCAATTTGCATCCAAAAATCATGTCATCAAACCCTGAGTCCTCTGATCAACACTCTTCTGTTCTAACATCAGAAGAAGAGGTACCACCATATCCATGGGGACTTGAAGGTTCTGATTTTGAGAGAGAAATAAAGAAACGATGGGATTTGGAAGACAAGAAATGGAATGCATACATAGAGGGTGAATCAAGCCGTAATACAAATCCTGCTGAGCTTGTCTCTCCCTTCATCTGGACATCTGATGAAGAATCTTCAGAGGAAGATAATGAAGAACCAACCTTTCTTCCTCCTTCCACACCAGAGAGATCCCAACCAAGATCAAGTATGAGAGATCCATCTCTCCCAACATCATCAAACTTGATGGTGGATCTTCCTACTCCAGAACCTTGTCTTCTGCATCAAGAACATATTGGACAGAGCAATAAAGCTCAAATCACACATAAGGGAAAGGAGAAGCAGAAGTAAATGATTGATGAATGTTGCCAAGGACCAGAGTTTGTGAGTATTTTCTTGACTTTGGTACTTGAGCATCTTCACGGTCTTCCTTCTCTTCTTTTTCCACTTTCAGCTTCAGCTTCTTCATTGTACTTGTCATAGCCTCCAGTATGATGTAATAATTGATAGAAGCTAGTAGCCAAATGTATTAGGAATGATCTTTGTAATCCAGTTGGAACCTTGAATGTAAGCTGTATCTTATGTCTTGAAATGAATGAAAAGATCTTCTTAATTAGCTTAATATGTAAGACCTTCAGCATTATTTTGTTTGCAATAGAGACTAAATACAGCTCATTAGACCACTTCCTTGGCTATATCTCTTGGTGACTGTAACACACTTCTTGCAATTTCATTAACATTTGCAGAACAGACATATATCAAACAACTTGAAACCATATTAGTTAAACACAGAAAATATCATCAAGTCATTCATAATCAATTGTAATCTTTGACTGTCCCTGCACATGTCATAAACAAATTAGTACCTTTTGGGGACCCAAGCCACAAATGACTTGGATCTGCCTCGTGTATCAATATAATTATATCTATCAAAGGTCATTGATACACCATTGGGATTGTTTGTTGTTCCTTTTGGTTTCCATTCCCAACGAGCTGAGGCCTTAACAGCTTTTCCCAAGTTTACCCTTTTCTTTTAAACATCAGTGGAAACAATTGGTCTTGCAGTGGTAACTGCATGCCTAGCAGTGGAAACTGCTGAATTAGAAAATTTTGGTCTCCACATGTGGTTCTTGTGATCATTCTTTTCAAAATAAGCCTTTTTCCCTGTTTGGTAAGATTTAACAAAAGAAGTGACAGGGGACTTAGGATAAACTCTGTTATTACTTCTGGCAGTGGTAACTGCTGGTCTAGCAGTGGAAACATGTTTAATGCCAGTGTTAAGCATAACAGACCTGGGAACCATCTTGCTTAGGGGATTTGGGTGAGTCATTTTATTAGAATTTGATCCATTCACCCTTGTAAAAACTTCCCTTCTTCCCATGTGGTAGGTACAGTATTTAGCTAAATGGTCAAAGCTACCACATATATGACAAGCCTTATTGTTGAACACAAAATCACTACCAAACTGCCTAGTTTTAACATGATTCCAACTTCTCATGTTTCCTCTTGGAGATTTAGGCCTATCCCTGTACATTTCAGCATACCTAGTAGTAGACCTAGTGAAATTAGACTGTGTTCTAGGCTTCTCTTTGACTTCTTCAGGAATACTTTTACTCTCCTCAACTTTAACATCTTCAGTAACACTAGTTTTAGACTCAACATTCAAACATTCATCTTTAAGAGATGAGTCACTAGCACTATCAAAAGTCTCAGCCTCAACCTGAACCTTTTCAGTTTCAACTGGTTTAACAAATTTTGGTCCATAGGTCATGGGTGGATCCTGAAACTCTTCTAAGCCTGTGTGAGCTAGGTCAATGCCAGGAGGTGCTGGAACACCTCTCAGAGGTGGTGGAACAGAATTGTATCCAAGACCTGATTTAGCTTTGCTCACAATTTGGGCTTCCCAAATTTTGTCAATGCTCTTGGATTGATGGTCTAGTGTTTTCTTAGTAATCTCAATATTCTCACTAGCCTTTTTAACTTTTTCAATCTCTTCCCTAAGAGCTTTGTTTACTTCAAGATAAAAATCTAAGTCTCTTTTTAAAACAACAATATCATCACTGAACTTAGATTCATTAGCCCTATAATGCTCTATCTGCTTTTCTAAAACACCTAGACCTCTTTTATGATTTGCTAAATTATAATTAGTATGATGTAAATCTAGCATCAGTTCATCATATTTTGTTTTAGAAATCTCTAACTCTTTTGCAGCCTTACAGTTTTTAGAACAAGCATTATCAGTATATACCTCAGAGTCAGAGAAAGCCATGAGTGCATGCTCAGTGGCTAGCATTGCAGATTCTGTATCATCTTCTCCATTCTGAGACATAAAGCTCCAATCAAAGCTTACTCCATCAATAGCCAATAGCACCTTTGGCTCTTTTGTTGTAGGTTCTTTAGTCTTTTCCTTCTTGTACCAAGTTGACTTATTGTCAGATTTCCTTGGTTTCCTGCATTCTCTTGCAAAGTGCCCCTTCTTGTGAAAGTTATAGCACTCCACCTTCTTTTTATCAAAACCTACAGTCTCATCACCACTTATATGTATCTTTCTCCCTGTCTTTTTCCAGAACTTCTTTGATCTTAAGCTGAGCAATGCTACCTGCCATTTGATGTCCATTTCCTCCATATCATCTTCATCAATTTGATCCAAGTCCTCATGATTGAGAATTGAACCACCCACATGGCTTGATATAAAGGCATAGAAAGTAGCATCACTTAGTCCTGCAATCTGCTTCTTGGAGCTCCTAGTGGAAACATTTCCATTACCAGTGGAAACAATCATGTTACCACTGTCATCATCACTGTCACTTTCATCATCAGAACTGTCATTACCTGATGATGATATGAGTGCAACTCCTGCAGAAATTGTCTTTAACTTGCCAGCTTTCTTAAGTCTTTGTTCAATAACTTTGAAGTTATTGTACACATCATTAAGCTTCATGGTCTCAAGATCTGACTTGTCCTCCCATACAGCAACATTTGTATCAAACTCAGCAGGTAAACTTCTTAGAAATTTAAGATTGAGGTCTTCCTTTTCTACCTCAATTCCAAAAGCAGTCAGCTGAGTTACAATCTTTTGAAGCCTTGTGAATATGCTATCAAGAGATTCATTGCTTGATGAGCCAAAATTCTCATAGGTCTGCTTCAGTAAAGTCTTTTGAGTTTTCTTGGTATAGTCATTACCACCAAAGACTTCACATATCTCATCAAAGAGGGTCTTTGCAGACTTGTATTTGGTAAAAGCCAGAACTTGTTCTCTGGGTAGAGCCATCAATAGCAAACCTCTAGCCTTCAAATCATTCTTTAGTTGGTTTCTTTCTTCACTTGTAACAGGACCAGCATTTACTTTTGTTACTGGCTTGCCACCAACCGTCTCTACAGTTGTACCAGGTTTGAATGAATTTCCACACATTATGATCTCCCATAATGTGTAGTCTTGAACCATAAAGAATTGTTCAATCATAAGCCTCCACATCTCAAAGTCATTAATTTTAAGCTTGGGAAGCTTTGCAGCAATATTAGATTGGCTTGTTTCTGTCTCCATTGTATCTTTTGAATCTGCCATAGGATCTTCTAAATCAAAATATCAAAGCCTTGCTCTGATACCACTTGTTGGATCGTGTACACCTTGAACTTGTGTTGATAATGATACTTTGAGTGATACCACTAAGTATGCGGAATCTACTTAATGATACTTAGAAGATTAATTGTAAGTGAAACAGATTTATGTATGAACAATGAATATAACAAAACAACTAGCTCCAATATTATTAATAATAATAATACGAGTGATCTGAGATATCACTAGGGTTACACCTTGAAGCTCTAAGAAAACGTATATCAAAGTTATATTCTAGGATCTCCTTTTATAGAACAAGGAGTCCTCTTGTACAAGATAAGCATAATACTAATAGAATAAGATATACACAAGATCTTTTCTATGTTTATCAATGCGCGTTTCTCTAACAGCTAACAAGTGAGCAGTGGTAATATTTGTTCTTGCAGTGGTAATGAGTTTCCACTGCAAGTACAATCTTCTTGCAGTTGTAATATCTTCACTAGCCGTGGTAACTGATAGAATAATTCCCAACAAAACACAAGATAGATCTAGCCTAGCATGTTGAAATCAAGACAAGCACAAGATATAATCAACCAACACATAGACATATTGATTGATTTAAGAGAAGACTTATCTCAATAGAACATGAAAGGATTCAAGTGGTGAAAACCCTTGAAAACACTGTAAAATATGACCTAGGGTTTACAAAGTTCGGCCCTAGTTTTCTCCACACAAGTCCCTCTTTAATGAATGAAAAATAGAAAACTATATATAGAGTTTGATAGGTGACGGCGTCAAAAACAAATGTCTGACGCCGTCATCTCGCCGCCAAATAGTTTCTCAGACTGCCTAGATCTGGGTCTGACGCCGTCATGTATTCACCTTATGCAGGCCGTCACCAAATTAACTCTTGACGCCCTTGTTGTGACGCCGTCAGGTTTGCATTGGTCGTCTTGGTTTTTACTCTTGACGCCGTCAGGTACTGTTCTCAGCATGAAAAATTAAGTCTTTGCCGTTTTCTTCACTTTTATGCTCCAAAAACGTCCGAATTGCTTCCTTTTCCATAATTCACTCCCAAAGTACCTGAAATCACAAAAGGAACGATTTAGGGCAATATTTGATCAAATAAATTCAATTTTGGGCTTAAATGACCCCCTAAAAGTGGTTCATTTTTCGCCTCATCATATACCCTTACACTTGAGATTTGCTTGTCCTCAAGCAAATGCGCTTTTATTCTAATCAAAATACAAGTTAGGGGTCATTTAACACTAATATAAAAGTAATTACAACAAATAATCGTTCCACTAAAGACCAAAGATAAGCACGGAGGTCATACACTAGCACCTCACAAATAGTGTTTAGATACTCTCATCTCTCAGGTGTAATAAAGTAATATCACAATATGGAAATGGAAAACATCTCTCACTACCTGTCATAGCAAAATAGCTTATCATAGGCTTGGGAAAGGATCAAACCTCCACCACATGGCGTAAGCACCTAGGATAAACTATCAAAGAGATCTTTTAAAAGGGTTGTAACGTTAGGTGTAGGGATATGGAATACACGGTTTTGTTGGATATAGACAGTCTTTACTGGTGGCGAGTTAACAATCTAGGTTAATTACATGTACAATATGGCGTTGCTAAGCCAAGACTAGACTCGACTTAAGTTAATAAATAAAAAAAACAAAAACATAAAATGAAACGGGATGGTAGTCCGTATGTTTTTTTTCTCCTTTTTTTATTTTTTTATTTTATTATTTTTTTTCTGCATACACTCTTACCCTACCATCCAAAATAATACATCATAGGGAATGTAAGTTCCCCTTACACTTGAATTTTTACATACTTTACAAATAACTAAACTAATAACTCGAATTAAGATAATCAAAACACTTGGAGTACTTTTAAGATTAACATACATATGGGGGTAATATATGATGTTCTTCCCCATTAATCCATAAATAAGTACTTTACCCATGAGTCACAATCGTCCCAAAACAATATGTCCAAGGATATGACTCGACTTAGCAACCATGTAATCAATTAGATAATTAACTTAGGTTTTAAACAAATAACAATAATACACTAAAAATGAGTGCATACACGGAAGGCTAAGGCGATTTGGGTGTACATTTAAGTGGGGTGTAACAAATTCTTCCTTTAAGTAAAATGCTTAAAGTTAGAAACGAAAAGATAGGCTCGGAGGGGTGTACTAGGGGTTTCGTGTACTAAAAATGAGTACAACGCTAAGGGTGTGGGAAAAATTAATTGACTTAACTAGCCAAGTAATATGACTTAAATGGTCAAGTAATTATAATACAGGTTTAACACAAGGGTGATCCTAATGCCTCTTATCATGTAGTAAATCCAACTACACGAATGTAGTCTCACTAGCGGTCTCGGGATGCACCACTAACGCAAGTTCTAGAATCTAAATGCTACTGGTACACTCATAAGCACTAATAGTAAATGCTTTTCCTATCAAATCTAAAGGCGAACCTCACATATTTGGGTGGAAAATTTTTCTGAATAGTACGGTTTTGTGCTAGTCATACAATCTCCTATCCATGAGACGCTTGTTATGGCTAAAGTTTCACTCCTAAATGTTGTAAAAAAAATTTAATTTGGCGCTAAAATTGCACTAACTAGTATTTCTCATAGTTTTATTACACATCTACTATTAAACAAACAAACTCAAGCGAAAGTGTATCTGTAAGGTATCATCATTTTACCCTCCCCTTATACTTAGGATGAACATTGTCCCCAATGTTCAAGTAAAGAATGTAAAAGTGAAATAAGTAAAACGAATGAAATCAAATACTCCCCTGATTCACTCGGTATGGATAATAAGGTGGTCAGGTTAGATCTTCCTCCAAGAAAATGAACAATCAAAGCTTCCCTTCCAGTATAAATCATCTTCTTGTCATACATAACCTGTAAAACCTGAGAAAATAGACAAGGCAACCTCGCATAAAATCGGCGGCAATCTACATATGCTAATAAATCCTTGAAAACAAAATAAGATATAATGCTTGTGGAATGATGTTTGCAGATTTCCTAGAGATTATAAAACTAATAATTCAACAAAAACTTTAAGACTCCGTTAGAAAAACAAAAATGGTAAAATTTCCAGAATTTTACACGTGACGCCGTCAAGAGTAACTCCTGACGCCGTCAGAAGTGACCTGCAGAAATTCTTATGTTAAGTTTCTGGAAAATTTCTGGAAAAACTTCATCCTACTTCCTGGAAAATCCTGCAAAACATCATTATGAGTCGATACAAGCATTTGACTCTAACAAATATGAATATACATATTCATTTAATATTACGGAGAATCATGATCGGTTTTGTTTCTTAAAAACATATTTGGGGTTTCCCCTTACACTTATCTTTTGCAAAAATACCTTTGGGTGAAGTTAAGACTAGGCCAAAAAACAAAGTAAAGTATTTTCACTTTTTAGTTTAGAAACATGATCTACCAACAATAAAAATAAAGCATGCATACGAAAGCAAATAACAAACAAACAAAATAAAAATCACACATAATCATGGGTTGCCTCCCAAGAAGCGCTTTTCTTTATTTATGAGTCTTGTAGCTAGACTCAAGGTCATGGGTTACTACGTGACCTCATCGTTGGTTTCACTTTCAGATTGTAAATGTTCTTTATAGAAACCAATCTCCTTATTCTCAATCGCTCCTATAATCCTATGGGCAAATTCCTTATCGACTTTATACCTTGGTCCTAGAGTCAAGCAATCTTTGTAGAAAAGACTCCTCTTTTCCCAAACATAATCCATGCCCTTTTTCTTATCCTCTTCATTGATGTCCTCAAAAGCACCAATGTTATCCATGTCAAATCGGTGTTACTTGCAAATCGGATTATCCTTTCTATCTCATCATATTCTAACTTGGACTCCTCAACAAACGGTTTACCAAATACAAAATTGGATAATCGACAATCAATAACATTAGCAAGATCTTCCACAATCATAAATTTGGTGATATAAGTGAAATTCCCAACAAAGACATGTAGACCTTTAATTCTCCCAACAAAGTTACAAACTTCACCGGGGTATTTGGGATCCCTTCTAGGTCCAAGTCTTGTTTTCACTATATCATTATAAACACTTGAGGACATAATGTTGATTGGGGATTTAAAGTCAATGTAAGCATTGTCAACGTGTCTATACCCAATCATACATGGTATTTTAGCATTCTTAGGATCGCCTCTCTTTATCTTAGGTTCGATTCTAGTAAAAGGAGATTGAGGGTTATCAATATGATTATTATAGTACGCAATCTCCTCCTTAGTGGGGTATAGATTAAAATAATCATCTAACTTTGGATCAATCTCCCATTCTTCAAGTTCCTCAACAACATTCACAAAATCATTAGGCCCTAGGTCCTCATTTGAATACAAGGCGGTCGCTAGGTCACTAAATGCATGGTCGAGCTCAACCTTAATCAACCTATTAAGCTCCCTAAGTTCCCTAATCTCATTCTCAATTTGCTCACGTAACAAAGCCACTTCTCTAGGGGAAAGGGGTGGATTCGCGTTTTCCATAATGGTCAACGGAATAGTTCAATGAATTTAATTTACTAACAAAGGCACGAAGGAAAAGATAGACTAAAGAGAACCTAGAAAATAAAAATAAAATCTCACTAGAAAGGAATCTAGCAAGTAGACCTAATAAAAAGAGATTCTAACCTAGACAATAACTATTCCCCGGGCTGCGGTGCCAAAAACTTGGTAGCGTAGGGATTGCACCAGGCTTTACCTCTCGAGGGATTTCGAGAAGCTTACAATCCCCACCAGGCAGTGTACCTGATCGATGTAGTATAGTATAATGACAAGTACCGGGGGATTGATCGTTCAGCTAGGAATAGTGTCGCTAGGATTAGAAAACCTAAAGACTAGGTCTAGAGATGAGGGATGATTCTTTTTGTATTTTTATATTTTTATGAAAGCAAGTAAAATTCTCGGGTTTGAAGGAGTTTGGCGGAATTAGTTGCTAGTCAACTAACCCAATACTAAAGATGCAATCAAAATAAAATACTAGAAATGAAAATAAAACTAATTATACTAAAGTTGTGAGCAATATGTGGGAGAATTGTGTTTACTTAGATTTCACTACTCCCTAGATATCTTTTACACGTTAATTACTTGTTATAGTTGTGTGGATGACGGATTGTATTCCTTAATACCATTCATGGGGTGGCGTACTTACTTCCCCAATCCCTAAATACAACCAATAAAACCTAGTACACATCGGTTCATGTTTCCTAAGACGTTCAAGCATGTTACACAATGGAGATCTGCCAGTTTTCTTAAGCCTAACATTGAAATCATTCATCCAATACAACCATAAACAAGTAATCAACACATAATTAACATCTAGGTTTCATTAGATCTAAGCAAACAACAAGATAGATCTAGCCTAGCATGTTGAAATCAAGACAAGCACAAGATATAATCAACCAACATATAGACATATTGATTGAATTAAGAGAAGACTTATCTCAATAGAACATGAAAGGATTCAAGGGGTGAAAACCCTTGAAAACACTGTAAAATATGACCTAGGGTTTACAAAGTTCAGCCTAGTTTTCTCCACACAAGTCCCTCTTTAATGAATGAAAAATAGAAAACTATATATAGAGTTTGATAGGTGACGGCGTCAAGAACAAATGTCTGACGTCGTCATCTCGCCGCCAAATAGTTTCTCGGACTGCCTAGATCTGGGTCTGACGCCGTCATGTATTCACCTTATGCAGGCCGTCACCATATTAACTCTTGATGCCCTTGTTGTGACGCCATCAGGTTTGCACTGGGTCGTCATGGTTTTTACTCTTGACGCCATCAGGATCTTCCTCTTGACGCCGTCAGGTACTGTTCTCAGCATGAAAAATTAAGTCTTTGCCGTTTTCTTCACTTTTATGCTCCAAATACGTCCGAATTGCTTCCTTTTCCAGAATTCACTCCCAAAGTACCTAAAATCACAAAAGGAACAATTTAGGGCAATACTTGATCAAATAAATTCAATTCTAGGCTTAAATGACCCCCTAAAAGTGGTTCATTTTTTGCCTCATCAACCACAAAAGTCTACAACACATCTTGAATAAAAAAGAGCTCAACATGAGACATCAACATTGGATTGAGCTGCTAAGCGATTATGATTGCGAAATCTGCTATCACCCTGGTAAAGCAAATGTCGTTGCTGATGCTCTTAGTCGAAAGGAGAGAATTCCACCGTTACGAGTTAGGCCATTAGGAATGACTATCGTATCGCCGTTACCGTCTCAAATATTAGAAGCTCAAACGGAAGCGTTGAAAGCAAAAAAACCGACCTGCTGAAAACATGTTTGGGATGGCTGAAAGTGAGAAAGGATTTGTTAAGCATTCTGATGGAATATTGTGTTTTGGAGACCGAAGTTGGGTACCATTGTATGGAGGAATTCGAGAGTTGATTATGCATGAGTCGCATAAGTCAAGGTACTCTATTCATCCTGGGTCTGACAAGATGTACCAGGATCTTAAGAAGTTATATTGGTGGCCAAGCATGAAGGCAGATATAGCATTGTACGTTAGTAAGTGCTTGACATGTTCTAAGGTTATGGCCGAACATCAAAGACCGTCAGGATTATTGACGCAACCAGAACTCCCGGTTTGGAAATGGGAGCGGATTACGATGGACTTTATTACCAAATTGCCAAAGACAGCTAGCGGTTGTGACGCTATCTGGGTAATTGTAGATCGATTAACTAAGTCTGCTCATTTCCTGGCGATTAGTGAAGATGATAGTGTCGACAAACTTGCGAGGTTGTATGTGAAGGAAATTATTTCTCGTCATGGAGTCCCGATATCGATTATTTCTGATCACGATAGCCGATTCACGTTAGCTTTGTGGCGATCACTTCAAACCGCTTTGGGGACGAGACTTGATATGAGTACTGCATATTACCCCCAAACCGATGGTCAAAGTGAGAGGACTATTCAGACTTTGGAGGATATACTTCGCGCATGTATAATAGACTTTGCTAAAGGCTGGGAGAAATATCTACCCCTTGCGGAATTCTCCTATAACAATAGTTACCACACAAGTCTTAAAGCTGCACCATTCGAAGCTTTATATGGCCGTAAATGCCATTCGCCGATTGGTTGGGCTGAAGTTGGAGATAGCCAACTTACTGGCCCTGAGCTTATATTGGAGACTACTGAGAAAGTGACTCAAATTCGTGATTGATTACAAGCAGCTAGAGATAGACAGAAAAGTTACGCCGATCAGAGACGTAAACCCCTAGAGTTCCAGGTTGGAGACAAAGTGATGCTGAAAGTCTCGCCTTGGAAAGGTGTTATACGTTTCGGGAAATGTGGGGAAACTCAACCCCCGCTACATTGGACCATTTCTTATTTTGGAAAGAATTGGGCCCGTGGCTTATCGGTTGGAACTACCACAGTAACTGAGTAAAGTTCACGATGTGTTTCATGTTAGTAATTTGAAGAAGTGTTTTTCGGATGAAATGCCGGTTATACCAATAGAGGATATTCGTGTGGATGAGAGTTTGAACTTTGTGGAAGAGCCGATTGAGATTTTGGATCGAGAGATTAAACGACTCAAGCGAAGTCGTATTCCACTCATCAAAGTTCGTTGGAATTCGTGGCATGGACCGGAATTTACGTGGGACCGTGAGAATGAGTTTCGAAAGAGATATCCGAAGCTTTTTACTTCGTAGATGGTTTGTTCCGAGTGAAACCCGGGACGGGTTTCTTCTGAGGCTGGGAGGATGTGACAACTGGCAATTTAGGGAAACAAATTATAAACCCGCATTACTTTAAATTTAATAAATTTTGGAATATTTGAAAAGTTTATTCGTAATGGATATTGTAAACGTTGAACCATGGTTTTAAACTCCGTGATATTTTTGGAAGTTGATTATTAATTATTGGTTTGGTTTGGTATATTTGTGGTGATTTATTTTGAGATATTTATTAGGCACTACATTGACTTCGGCACTAGGAATAACCTAACAAAATTTAATGTTTTGAATTAACGGTTCGACTATATATTTATTTTAAATGTATCATGAGATTTTGAATATTGGGGAATAAGCTCGGTTCGAGAGAGTCAGTTTATTTTAAATGACTTTCGGGTTTGGTCCGCGTAATTTACATCGGGTTAACTCACCCACCTTTTTAATAATATTCTTATTATTATTATTATCATTATTATTAAATTTTTTTGGGGGCTTGAAGGCCGGTTTTGGTTTTTGTGCGTATTAACACCCACGCCCCACACACAAACACAAACATAAACAAACACAACCTTAAACTCTCTCTCTCTCTCTAAAGTTATTATCATCACCATCAAACTAACCCTAGCCGCCTATATTTCTGGCCACCACAGCTGCCACACCGCCGCCTCCCACAACATACCGCCACCACCATTATAACCCCCATCACCTCATCTCTTTGATCCACACATACACGCGCCCCAAAAACTCCTTTTTCATCTCGTTAAATCACAAAAATCGCCACATCTTTTATAGTTTGCGGAGTATTTTTCATATTTGTCTTGTAAATCGAAGGTAAGTCGAGTGTGACACGAGTTTTGGTGAGAAACGTGACCTAGGGTCACGCATCTTGATGTTTTCTTTCGGGTTATGGTCAAAAACGAAATGATTCAAGTGGGTTTTTGATATAATGGATGAAATTATGAGTTTGGTATCCGGGTGGTTGATTTTCTTGTTGGGTAGAGACTTACCCGAGAGCTAATGCTCTCGGTTTGCGCCATTTTTGGATTATTTTGGCTTCTTGATGATTCTTGATCTTTGGTGCTCGATTTTGAGGATGTTTGGATGTTATTTTTGATGTTGCAACATTTTGTTGTTGTTGTTTGGGATTATGGCCGACGACCCAAGGGTCCGTTTGGTTTGATTTGGCTCGTTATGAGCAAGACCGTGACCCTTTGGGTCCGGTCGAATATTGTTGTGGCTTTGAGGTATGACTCGACCACTAAGGTCCGTTTGGTTTGGCTCGTATAGAGCAAGCCTAGACCCTATAGGTCTCGGGTGGGACCCATGATTCTTGTGGTATAATATTGACCCGGGTTTGACTTGGTAAATCAACCCGTATGTGAGATATGTTATTTGGTTGTCGTTTATAAATGTCGGATTATTTTGTTGTCGTTTTGTTATTATTGATCATGGCTATATTTGAGCTTGAAGTGGAACATTTGGACTTGTGATATTGATTATGGAGTTGTGTTGACGAAGTGGTAATGGGAACCGATTGTGAGACGGTTAAATTAGATTGACGGAGATAGGTTAGTCGGGTGCCGTAGTCGGACCCTATTGTTGTAGCACGTGTTATGGGTATTGATTGGACGGAGTTGGATTACTTGGTTTTTGACTTGGTTATATTATTTTGGACTTGGACAATGAGCCGAGAGTGATGACTCGAACATTTGACCATCTCATATAACTCGATAAACATTTATAATCAAATACTAATAATAAAACTCGTAATAATATCATTAATAATATAAACGTTTATATAAGTATATAGACGTGAAAATGTATATATAAATATATAAATGCGTATATTAAAAATAAAACGATCACGAGTTATATATTATAATAACGTGACGAAAATTAATATACTATGAGAGTAGTGTAATAAATGTCGGGAGCGTTATTATAAATAAACAACTATAAATAACGACGAAATCTTTTACGTTGGATAATTATTAAATAAAATATATCTTTAAATGAACGAGGAAAACTATCGAGTTATACGGGGTCGTGGTCACTTGAGTCCAAGTGGACTATATTATACTTTGTGACTTTTGTGTTTGTCACGGATATGTGACGATTAATACATCCATTTTCTATAACTACGTAACTTATTTAATCGACGGGTTAAATAGGGCTATTTAGTTATATAAAATGAGTATATTAATGGGCATTGTATCCTACGACGCCCATAGGTTATGGTATGTGTACAGGAATAATGAATTACTAAATATCTCGTGGAGTTGTCCAAATTGACGAATTTGGTAAGCTTGACGACATATATAGGGAATTTATTAAACTTTGATACTTACCATATAGTATTCTTCGTGCTATGTGATTTAGGTTTGGGTATAATCTTAGAGCGATATATTACGTAAATAAATATGGGGATTACCAAATCGACGGATTTGATAAGCTTCGATGATTTATTTAAATAATAAATTGAGCTAATATAGACTTATAGAGTGTTTATCATGTTCTCTCTTTTTTTTGTGGCTTCTTGTTGTGAGTTGTGTCGACCCTCCACCCGTATGGATACCAAACTCCAAACGAATATGAGAATAATACGAGAAATGGATTTTTGGAAAGTAAAAAGGAATACGTTCGGGATTGGGAATGTTTGATTTTGAAGAAATGATTCTGAACGCGTTTATATTGTTAGGAGGTGCCGAGTCTGTAGTTGCCGTTATTTGAGTTGCTTTACATCTTACATCTATCGATTTCTTTTTCTGATTGCTAGACTTGAGGTGAGTCATAGCCCCATTTTTTACTCTTGAACTTTGTTTTTAATACTTGGGGTGAGAAACGTGCAAAATGTTTTATGTGGACTATTATCGCTTTGTTTATTTTAAAACTTGATATGCTTATAGAACTAGGTAGGTTATAGAGCGAGACCTAGTCCTGAACTAGGTGAGCTATTGATTTGGTTATAGAGCAAGGCTTAGTCACGAACTAGGTAAGCTATTGATTGATTGTTGAGCGAGGCCTAGTCCTGAACTAGGTAAGCTATTGATTGATTGTTGAGCGAGGCTTAGTCCTGAACTAGGTAAGCTATTGGATTGGTTATAGAGCGAGGCCTAGTCATGAACTAGGTAAACTATTGATTTGATTGATTTTAGCTATAGTATGCTGATGAGTGCTCAAACACTCATCATTTTTGTCGTATTTAAACTGCCAAAACATCCAAAAATGCTCAAATATGCATCAAAATACAGAAAATATCCCAGGGATTGTGTTTTATACGTTTCAGATGCAAAATGAGTAAAAACAATGAAAAACGACCAAAGTTTGCACAATTGACAGTTTCACTCCCCCAACTTTCAAAAATTTACAAAACAAGTCCCTGAGCATGTGTTTTGAAAGAAAATTCAACCTAAGGAATTTAAAAGTCAGATATCATCAAATATTGTCCTTAGGTGAAAACTTTGAGAAAATTTCATATTTGGTCCCTACACTTTGCAAGTTGACAAAATCAGTCCCTGGGAGTTTTTAAAATGGAAAATGTTATTTGTGGTCCTTGGAATATGGATATGCGGCAAGAAACACCCCTTGTACATCTTTTGCAGGTTGGCAACATTGGTCCTCATAAAATCATAAACTACAAAATTGGTCCTTGTTACAAATTTAAACCAAATGGACCCTTTGTATTGTTTTAAGCCAATCCACCAATCCAAACATAAACACCAAAGCCCACCCCTGGCCCATCCATAAACAAAGCCCACCCCTTCCCTGGTATAATATCAAACGTGCAGGGTCAAACCATAAGTCAACCCCACCCCTGACCTCTTTTTCCTTCCTTTCCCCCGCCAAAATAAAACAACACCCTCACAACCATCCCTGCTATCTCCAACACAACCCAGCTCCAGCCCTCCTCCTCTGACTTTGTTCCTACATCCACAAGTCCACCGCAACATCCCCAACAAACTTGTCTCTTTACCCAACCCTTACAACACCAGCCTTTACTGCTTTTAATGGTGGAGATCAACTCAGAGAAATCAACGATTGGGATTGATGCACAAGAAGCACAAGGTGGCCCCAGAGCTGTTAGCACTCAGAGAAGAAACAGAAGGCAAAAGAAACCCTAACTTTTATTTCCAGTATAAATAAGAAGTCATTGTAGCCAATTTTGGCAGTAGTTAATAGTAGTATTTAGTAGGTTTTTAGTTTACAATTTGTAGTTTTAGTTTCCTCTGTACTCTTTAATTAATCAATTTCAATCTAAGTTTTTTATTAAAAATTCAATCAAGTGTATTTTTCTTTACATTACTGCTTATTTAAATGTGCTTATTGTTGTGAGGAGTGTGCTTGTTTGCTCATTATTCATGCCTATTTGTGCTTATATGTTCACTTAGGTTTGCTAGGTAGTTGTTTTACTCACATCTACTTGTCAACTGTCTTTTTAGCCTAAATTTAGCTTTTACCATTAGCTTATTAATTCCTGCTTATTATTGATTTTATTTTGAATTACTCATTGTCAAATCACTTTTTTCAACTTTTATATTTAGGATTTGTTGCAAATATCAGTTGAGGAAAGATTAAAAACTCCAAACAGTCACCCTTAAAAGAGTGTTTGGTATAAGGAATTGGGCTGCCAAATCTAATTTTGGTCAAATGTTTTAAGTTCAATCAGCTATAAGAATGTGTTAATGGTTAAATTTGAGTAAGTTTGTTCAGCTACAAGTTGTTTTAAGCTTTTAGACAGTTTATAAAATTTTCTTTTATTGTAACTATTTTTACAAAATTCATTAGAGTAGATTCTTACTTTATGCATTTTAATAACTGTTATTAGTTGTTTTGAGTTCACAATAGAGTAGTGCAAGTTTGTACAAATCTGTGCTTGACTTTTCCAAGTCAAATCCATCCCATATGATCCCCTTCACCACCCTGCTGCATCAGCAGCCCTTGTCCCAACAGCCCTCATGGTTGCATTCTTAACTTGTTCATCCTTTGTTGTTTAGCTCTATAAGTTAGTGTTCAGCTTATTTCTCAGCTTCTCTACATGCACATATTTTTTTTCTCATTTTTAGGAATTTCATTCACCAACTTTTTATGCCCTCAAACCTACCCCTTCATCCCTTTTTCCTGTTGCACCCATAGAATAGATTTAGCTAGTTTAAGAGCTTAGGGCTTATTCAAATTGCTTATTTCTGATCCTTTTAACTTTTTAGGATTCCCCCTAGTTTTCCCTTTGCATGATTCCCCATTAAGCTTAGCCTACAACTTACAATATAGGTTATTAGTTTTCAATATCTTGTGTTTCATGCTAATTGTTGTGCCATTTACCCGTTTTCTCAGCTAGTTATTAAGGCCTTGTGCAAGCTCATAAGTTGTTAGAAATTTGCACACATGTTTACCTGTGATTAGACTTTAGATGTAAAAGCTTTCTGGGCATTAGTTGGTTGTAGATCAGCTTGTGCTTGAGCTTATACAAGCCCTTGTAGCCTGTTTTGTGAATGTATATGCCCTGCATCAGGGGATCGGGTTCACTGAGCTTGTTGGATTCTTGGTCCCTGCCTTTTTTTTATTTTAAATTTTAGTATGCTAAATTAGATCTCAGGGCTTGCAGTTAGTCTTATGAGTTGTTAGTCGTATAAGATTCTTGGTTTCATGCTTGCTTTGAACTTTCCAATTCAATTGTTAGCTTAAATTGACCCTGCAATAAGCCCCTCAAGACTACAGGTCTAATGTTTGGATCAGGTAGTTAATTTGTGCTCTTGGTGTTTAATTATGGTTATTACTGCTTTTCTAGGATGCATCAGGTTTAGATAATACAACTTAGTAATAAAATTGGTAGGGTGTAGTTATGAAAGTCAAAATTTTCTTTTAAAGTCTCCTATTTGATAACTGTCGAGCTTTTTAGATCCATTAACACTCATTTTAGTTAACAAGTTGCCAAATTAGCTCATATCAGTCTCATGTTAGCTTATTACAACAATATAAGTTAGTTGGAATCAATTTAAATTCATCAAAGTCAAAGTGAGATGACAAATCCAAAAGTCAACATTTCCACTTAGTCAATCCTTTTTCCAAAAACTCTAGGAATTTTCATGATCACCATTTTCTGTTTTAGCATCTGAACTTGTGGGTTTATAATATTTGATAGCTTGTGGACATTGAACCAATTTTTGTTTAATTTTAGGATTTTTTTTTCTTGATCACTTTCTCATGGGTTAAAGTTGCCCATCTGAGCTTGGTGATGCCCTGCACCACATGGGTCAGTCCAACCCATCAAAACCACAGGCTCATTCTGAACTTGTCTGTGTGTTATAGCTTGTGTCTTGGGTCTTTTTGGAAAGCTCAATGGCCAAACTTGTTAGTTCCAGGGTCCATTTGCATTTCCTAGCTTATTAGATAAGCTAGGAAAGGCCTGCAATCAAGCCCCTTAAGGCTTGTTTGGACTGTTTGTTTTTCAGTGGATATTAGATTTGCTTATTTGAGCTTATATGCTTGTTCAGTCCCTTTTTCTTGTCATTCCAGCTTAATCTTAGTATATTTCACTTGATTGTTTCATGTTCTGCCTTTGGTTCAGAGGTATTAGCTTATTATTTGCTTTTTCAACTTTAAAAACCTCACTGTGCTTATTTTGCTAAACTGTGGAGATTTTAAGCTCCCAAACTGCTTAATCTTGAGTTTTAAAAGTATTGTCTTTTTAAAAGTTGTTTATATTTGTTATTAGAATGTTTTTGTAAAGTTAAAAGTAGAAAAGAAAAATAAAAAAGAAAAGTACCACAGGTGGGGTTTGAACCCTGGACCTGGTGGTTTGACGGGTCAACACTAGACCAACGGGGTGCAACATCTGAGCCAAGTGTATGATATTGTTATTGTTTCCCACTTTTATTTATATACTAGTATAAGTCCTTTTAAGCTTATTTCTCTTTTCAGCTTATTTTCTAGCTTATTTATAAGCTTTTCTTAACTTTTATATTTTTATTAGCTTAATAATAGTACAAAGTATTTTTATAAAAAGTTTTATAATTATTACTTTTCATTTGGTATTTTTTAAATTTAAATTAGTATAAATAGTTAATAAATAATTTTTAATTAATAATAAATAAATTAAAAGTCAAAAAAATAATTTTCTTTTATTTTTAGGTTCGTAAAAATATAATTTTCATGTCTGTAGGGTTTGCGTAGCATAAATTTCACTTTTTATTTTGCGCACTCGCGTTTTATTTAAATAACTTTTACGTTTTTAAAATTTAGGTTACGTTAGTAAAAGTAGTTTGTAAAGTAAAGAAAAACCAAAAATATAAAAAAAGTGATAGCTTCTATTTAAGCCCTTTTGGCTTATTTTTCTGCTTATCTTTAAGCAAACTCTAATTTTAAGTTTTTAGATTACGTTTTAGGTTAAATAGGTTTCACGTTATTGTTAGTATAGTTTGTTTAAATCGTTCTCATTTGTATTTCCTTAGTGTAATCATTCAAACCCTTATATACCTTTTTCCCGTCCAAATTCACTCGATCACAAACCTGTTTGAATACAATCCACACCTCGTCGGGACATAACGACCCGGGGAAACCCTATACTTCTACGGAGATTGACTTTAGGCAGTTTGACTTGGTTGACCATTCACCTGGTCAATTAGGTTGACCGTTTTGAGCCAATCAAATTTTGGCGCCATTGCCGGGGAGGTTGTGCGCATTATTCTGAACGGTTTTGCGTATTAGTGATTTTGGAATTCATCCATTTGTATATTTACCCATCCTTGTTCATATTTTCTTATTATTATCATACAAAAACAAAACTGTTCCCGAAAACATTTTAAATTCAGTTTTCAACGAACAAAAAAAAACCCAAAAAGATTTTCTTTATCATTTGCATAAAATGTATTTCAAAAATACTAAAAATATTCATCTTTACCCTCTCACATCTTTGATTCTTCATTTCTTACCCTCTATACACCTTTGATTCTTTCCTATGTCGTAGTCACACCATTTGGGTTGCCAATGGTGTGGTGGCCCTCATAACGGTGGAAATTGCCCCGGCTGTGGCATGGTAGAGTCAGGAAATGGGTCTGTCTATAACCAGGATCCCTATTCTTACCATGACACAACTGATTTATTCCACCAGCCACCAAATCAGGAGATACTGACATATTCGTGTGAATATTGTGGAGGTCCTCATCAAGGATTTGAGTGTCAAACCAGAAACACGTTTGTCAACGAACAGTTTTCTGGTAACACTCAAAATTTTGAAAATGATCAATGTCCATACGATTCACCAAACCATACTCAACAGTTTAACTGTTGTGAGTACTGTGGTGGTTCACACTACAGTTCTGATTGTCAATCGGGAAACACGCTTGTCTATGAGCAGTTTCCTGATAACAATTATGACTCTAGCACATACAACCCACAGCCACATCAGTTTTACTGTTGTGATTACTGTGGAGGTCCACACTTCAGTTCAGATTGTCAAACAGGGAATCCAATTCCCTGTAACAATAATGACACATCATATTACGACCAACCTCCACAGTCCCAATTGAGAGGCACTTCTTCCAAAAATGTAAAATATGATGAAAATTGTTGACAAACTTAAGGATTTAGTTAAAGATCTTGCTCAAAAATATACACATGAGAAATCCATGGAAGAATTGTTGGCTGAAGAGCAGGCTGCTAAAATAAATTCCCTAGATGCCTTTGAAAAATCTATTAGGGAATCCATTGCAAAAGAAAAAGCAGCCAAATCTAGCTCTCAGTTCCGTTTTATTCCTGATGACAGTGATTGTTGGGTCTATTAGATTTGATGATACAAAACAAGAAAGAATGAAACAATAGGGACTTAATACGACAAGAAGGAATTCTACAAAAGATGGAGAAGGACTTGCTTGCAAAAGAAGATTTATAATTTAGTCATTCGTAGTATTTTGTAAACCCTAATTCTCTATTATATAAAGAAATCAAGGGTACAGGTTTTATTATTATGTCTTCCAATATGTAGTCAACTAAAAAAGGTGTGTGTGTCTAGACGTTTGTCATGTAAACGTCTAGGGTTAGTCTCAAGATCAATTCATTGATCCTTGTTATAGTTTAGATAACACGTTATTAATATAATTGAGACTGCTTGGGGAAAAACCTTCTGTCAATAACTTTGATTTGTTCTTATTCCGCTGCTTGTACATGTTTATTATCATTGTTATTGTTAACCCTAGTGCTTAAAACGGTCTAAGGAGTCTTATAAACTCCACAATTGGCATCAGAGCTAGGTTAGCTTGTTACCTAGGGATCTACAAGGTTTTTGTTGGCGATGAGAAGCAGCGTTGAAAAAGGTTTTGAGGTATTCGTTATTTTTTTTAAGGGTATCGACCTGGATATTTTTTTTCTGTGCGATGACGACTGAATATTACACAAAGAAAAACATTGATCATTGTTTTGCCGTTTTGCACAAGGTATTAACTGATTGGTTGATACTTTCCTAACCTCGTACAAATTGTTCAAGGAATCTTTATAATGGCTTGTATTTAATGCGTCAAAGTTTATTATTTAATCTGATCGGTGGAGATAAAAGCAATTATGTTGTGCAATTAAAGTGAATTAATACTGCTACGCCTTAATTGGTGGACTCCTCATATTAATTAATTGATTGGTGCTTGAATGGTTGTATGTGTACTACATCATACTAATTGATGATTAGGGGTCCATGGTGAATTGATTTATGTTTCGGTAAAGATTCTGTGATTGAAAGTTTGACGTCTTTTGCAAAGTGGAAGTTAGGTTATAGTAATTACCTCGTATGAAGTTCTCATTGGTCAGTGCAATTAATGTTCAAGGTAGTGGGTTAGATGTAAATTCATTTAATCGTGAGACGGAGCAATAGATAACTGGTTGATTGTGTAATTGGGACTGCTGCTATCAGTGAACGTGCATATTAGTTGCTACTGCTTTTGAAAACCGTACTGCCACTACATAATTTTTGCTGCTGTCATGTTTTTACTGCTGCTGCATGCTAATGCTATTTTCGAGAGATTCTACTGCTAGTTATTTGATTCTGCTGCTGCGTTTATTGATTTGGAGATGGTTTACACACACATGGGATTTTGGTTCACACACACAAGGATTTTGGTTTATGTTCTTAAAAGTTTAAAGGCTCGTATTTGGATTATTGATTAATTGGTTACGAAGGAAAATTGTTTCTCTCTTATTTGAGATTGAAGTGAGGTTCACAAAGGTGTTTACTTATTTCATCATTGATATTTCTTGTTATCAATTGGTGACTTGCTTGGATATATGGTTTATGATTGGGAGTTGGTTTATCTAGTATTCATAGGTCAAGGGGTGGATGGACTAAGACCTAGTTAACTATCACTTAAAGGAGATACATTGTAGTACTCAGTGTCACACAAAGAAAGTCATTGTGGATAATTTCAAGAGGTTTAGAGATTTGTTTCAACAACACCAAATTCTCTATATCGTTCTTCAATCAACAATAGTGCAAGCTTAAGTAACGAGTTTGGGATATTTTACTTTGGTTTCAAGTTTGGTATATCAAGTTTTCTTCATAAGTGATCATTATATAGAGCCTACAGAATTAAAGATTCAAGAGATGGTAAACATATTGGTTTCAGGGGAAGCTTATTGATTAAATGTTTAATCATCTACATGCATCACTCAAGGGGAAGATTATATTGCATATGTTCCCTATTTGTTGATAACAAAAAGGGGAAGAGATTTTAGAGTGGCATGGCATGGATTAAGGGGAAGAAAAGATTGTTTCACTCATGGTGAGATTTAATTATCTCAATTTCTCTACTTCGTCTAGGGGAAGAAAAGATTGTTTCACTCATGTATTAAGGGGAAGATTGTTGGGTCTATTAGATTTGATGATACAAAACAAGAAAGAATGAAACAATAGGGACTTAATACGACAAGAAGGAATTCTACAAAAGATGGAGAAGGACTTTCTTGCAAAAGAAGATTTATAATTTAGTCCTTCGAAGTATTTTGTAAACCCTAATTCTCTATTATATAAAGAGATCAAGGGTACAGGTTTTATTATTATGTCTTCCAATATGTAGTCGACTAAGAAAGGTGTATGTGTCTAGACGTTTTTCATGTAAACGTCTAGGGTTAGTTAGTCTCAAGATCAATTCATTGATCCTTGTTATAGTTTAGATAACACGTTATTAATATAATTGAGACTGCTTGGGGAAAAACCTTCTGTCAATAACTTTGATTTGTTCTTATTCCGCTACTTGTACATGTTTATTATCATTGTTATTGTTAACCCTAGTGCTTAAAACGGTCTAAGGAGTCTTATAAACTCCACAGTGATGATGAAGATACACTTGATATCCTTCAATTCTATAAAGATTCATCAAGTTCATCAGTTGATATCCCAGCAGTTGAGATTCCATCTCAAACAACTGCTATCACACCCGAAGTTCACACTCACTCTCTAAACATGGGGGATGAGCGTCTTAGCACTATTCCTGCAAAGAAATCGGACGAATTCATAAAGTCTAGTGTTGAGAACCTTGTCCCAATCCCAAGAGAGTCACAGGGAACTTTTGATCATGTGTGTGATTTACTTTCCCCTCTTGAGTGTTCAAACGATCATTTTGAGACTTTCTCAGATTTTAATGATGATTGTACATCTCATGGAGACATTGAGTATATTGAGGCATCACTCCCACAGTATCCTCTTCTTGAGGAGTTCGCCGATGAACTTACTCACATCAATCCACTTTCACTAGAAAGTGATGATGGTCTCCTCGACTTTGAAGCCGATCTGGGAGAAATTGAAAGTATCCTATATCATGATCCACCACTCAGTTCTTATCCCAGCAGTCCAATAGAGAATGATAATCACTTTGTTCCCGAATCATTCAATACTACTCTCACAAATCCTCTATTTGAATTCGAATCTGAATTCACTTTGATTTTTGATAATCCACTCTTTGATATTCAGAACGAGGATAGTGATGAGTCTATTCCGGAACAAGAATTCACAAATTCACATCATGTGAATGATTCTCTTCATGAGGAGTTCTCCGGTGAACTCACTCATATCATGACTCCTCCGGAGTATGATAGCCCGGGGGGAGATACACTCAATCATGAGAATTTGCAAATTCCCACCCTCCCTCCCGGGATGTTTTTGAGCTTAACTCTTGAAATTCAAATTCAGGCTAATGAGCCTGTTCTCGAGGAAGAAAATCTTATCATGATTTTCATCATGGTTTTCTTCCTTTTCTTCACCTATAGGGTGACTTCTCCTGTTCTTCACTCCTTCGGGAATGAAGACATTATCTTTGACCCCGGCATTTTCATGTATCATTATCTTGAGCCGGATATTTATCTCATCGGTGTGGAACTTTCACGTGCTTCAAATGTTTGTCCAAACATCTTGAATGAATGTCTAATTGAGATTGTTTCTTCCACATCATGCTTCCCCAAGGACAAATGAATTCGGGGTCGAGTCAAGCTAGCGACTCGGTAAACAAAAACAGTAGCATTTACTTAGGGTTTTCACCCTAAGTGTGGGGGAGTTACCCCTGCTGTGGTTACAAATAAAGTGAAAAACAAAATGGTATCTCCACATTTAGATTGTAATGTCGCCCTTTTACGTTCAAAGAGTCGGCATAATAGCCGGGACTTTGAATATTGATGACAATATTCATTCTAAGTGGGGGGGGGGAGGGGGGGGTATTTCGCTATTCTAGCGAATTTTATCACATTTTAGTATCTAATACCCCCGTTTTTGGCCAAAATTTTAAAACTTTTTCACTAAAGTTCAAAATTTTTATGGTTATCAGTCTGCCTTGTCTAACTGACAAAAGGATTGGCTAATCTAGGAGCAAACGGATCTTGGTAAAGATATCTCAAATCCGTTGATGGCTTGCAATTTGTCCAAAATTGTATGGTAAGTCAACTCGCCATATCCAAAAAAGTGAATGAGTTGGCTAGCCCGCAAGATTATGGCTTGTGGTAAAGGCAGTGGAAAAACCATAATTGGTAATCAGCTCACCAAGATGTTGAATATTCCATCAAGAGTTGGCTAGTCCAGAAGCAAACGGCTTTTAGTAAAGACAAATCAAATCCGTTGACAGCTGGTGGTTTGCTCAAAATCACATGGTTATCAAGTGGACCATAGTTCTTACTTGAACTGATACATTTGGATACTCCAGAAGTGATGGCTTTTGGTGAAGAGTTTCAAATCCATTAAGTTTTCTCAAAAGATTGCTAGAGACTAGCAATAGTTTAGTGTGGGGGATTGATAAGTGCTCAAACACTCATCATTTTTGTCGTATTTAAACTGCCAAAACATCCAAAAACGCTCAAATATGCACCAAAATATAGAAAATATCCCAGGGATTGTGTTTTATACGTTTCAGATGCAAAATGAGTAAAAACAATGAAAAATGAACAAAGTTTGCACAATTGGCAGTTTCAGTCCCCCAACTTTCAAAAATTTACAAAACTAGTCCCTGAGCATGTGTTTTGAAAGAAAAGTCAACCTAAGGCATTTAAAGGTCAAATATCATCAAATATTGTCCTTAGGTGAAAACTTTGAGAAAATTTCATATTTGGTCCCTACACTTTGCAAGTTGACAAAATCAGTCTCTGGGAGTTTTTAAAATGGAAAATGTTATTTGTGGTCCTTGGAATATGGATATGTGGCAAGAAACACCCCTTGTACATCTTTTGCAGGTTGGTAACATTGGTCCTCATAAAATCATAAACTACAAATTTGGTCCTTGTTACAAATTTAAACCAAATGGACCCTTTGTATTGTTTTAAACCAATCCACCAATCCAAACATAAACACCAAAGCCCACCCCTGGCCCATCCATAAACAAAGCCCACCCCTTCCCTGGTTTAATATCAAACGTGCAGGGTCAAACCATAAGTCAACCCCACCCCTGACCTCTTTTTCCTTCCTTTCCCCCGCCAAAACAAAACAACACCCTGACAACCATCCCTGCTATCTCCAACACAACCCTGCTCCAGCCCCCTCCTCTGACTTTGTTCCTACATCCACAAGTCCACCCCAACATCCCCAACAAACTTGTCTCATTACCCAACCCTTACAACACCAGCCTATACTGCTTTTAATGGTGGAGATCAACTCAGAGAAATCAACGATTGGGATTGGTGCACAAGAAGCACAAGGTGGCCCCAGAGCTGTTAGCACTCAGAGAAGAAACAGAAGGCAAAAGAAACCCTAACTTTTATTTCCAGTATAAATAAGAAGTCATTATAGCCAATTTTGGAAGTAGTTAATAGTAGGATTTAGTAGGTTTTTAGTTTACAATTTGTAGTTTTAGTTTCCTCTGTACTCTTTAATTAATCAATTTCAATCTAAGTTTTTTATTAAAATTTCAATCAAGTGTATTTTTCTATACATTACTGCTTATTTAAATGTGCTTATTGTTGTGAGGATTGTGCTTGTTTGCTCATTATTCATGCCTATTTGTGCTTATATGTTCACTTAGGTTTGCTAGGTAGTTGTTTTACTCACATTTGCTTGTCAACAGTCTTTTTAGCCTAAATTTAGCTTTTACCATTAGCTTATTAATTCCTGCTTATTATTGATTTGATTTTGAATTACTCATTGTCAAATCACTTTTTTCAACTTTTATATTTAGGATTTGTTGCAAATATCAGTTGAGGAAAGATTAAAAACTCAAAACAGTCACCCTTAAAAGAGTGTTTAGTATAAGGAACTTGGGCTGCCAAATCTAATTTTGGTCAAATGTTTTAAGTTCAATCAGCTATAAGAAAGTGTTAGTGGTTAAATTTGAGTAAGTTTGTTCAGCTACAAGTTGTTTTAAGCTTTTAGACAGTTTATAAAATTTTCTTTTATTGTAACTGTTTTTACAAAATTCATTAGAGTAGATTCTTACTTTATGCATTTTAATAACTGTTATTAGTTGTTTTGAGTTCACAATAGAGTAATGCAAGTTTGTACAAATCTGTGCTTGACTTTTCCAAGTCAAATCCATCCCCTATGACCCCCTTCACCACCCTGCTGCATCAGCAGCCCTTGTCCCAACAGCCCTCATGGTTGCATTCTTAACTTGTTCATCCTTTGTTGTTTAGCTCTATAAGTTAGTGTTCAGCTTATTTCTCAGCTTCTCTACATGCACATATTTTTTTCTCATTTTTAGGAATTTTCTTCACCAACTTTTTATGCCCTCAAACCTACCCCTTCATCCCTTTTTCCTGTTGCACCCTTAGAATAGATTTAGCTAGTTTAAGAGCTTAGGGCTTATTCAAATTGCTTATTTCTGATACTTTTAGCTTTTTAGGATTCCCCCTAGTTTTCCCTTTGCATGATTCCCCATTAAGCTTAGCCTACAACTTATAATATAGGTTATTAGTTTTTAATATCTTGTGTTTCATGCTAATTGTTGTGCCATTTACCCGTTTTCTCAGCTAGTTATTAGGGCCTTGTGCAAGCTCATAAGTTGTTAGAAATTTGCACACATGTTCACCTGTGATTAGACTTTAGATGTAAAAGCTTTCTGGGCATTAGTTGGTTGTAGATCAGCTTGTGCTTGAGCTTATACAAGCCCTTGTAGCCTGTTTTGTGAATATATATGCCCTGCATCAGGGGATTGTGTTCACTAAGCTTGCTGGATTCTTGGTCCCTGCCTGTTTTTTATTTTAAATTTTAGTATGCTAAATTGGATCTCAAGGCTTGCAGTTAGTCTCATGAGTTGTTAGTAGTATAGGATTCTTGGTTTCATGATTGCTTTGAAATTTCCAATTCAATTGTTAGCTTAAATTGACCCTGCAATAAGCCCCTCAGGACTGCAGGTCTAATGTTTGGATTAGGTAGTTAATTTGTGCTCTTGGTGTTTACTTGTGGTTATTACTGCTTTTCTAGGATACATCAGGTTTAGATAATACAACTTAGTAATAAAATTGGTAGGGTGTAGTTATAAAAGTCAAAAATTTCTTTTAATGTCTCTTATTTGTTAACTGTCGAGCTTTTTAGATCCATTAACACTCATTTTAGTTAACAAGTTGCCAAATTAGCTCATATCAGTCTCATGTTAGCTTATTACAACAATATAAGTTAGTTGGAATCAATTTAAATTCATCAAAGTCAAAGTGAGCTGACAAATCCAAAAGTCAACATTTCCACTTAGTCAGTTTTTTTCCCAAAAACTCTAGGAATTTTCATGATCACCATTTTCTGTTTTAGCATCAGAACTTGTGGATTTATAATATTTGATAGCTTGTGGACATTGAACCAATTTTTGTTTAATTTTAGGATTTTTTCTTGATCACTTTCTCATGGGTTAAAGTTGCCCATCTGAGCTTGGTGATGCCTTGCACCACATGGGTTAGTCCAACCCATCAAAACCACAGGCTCATTCTGAGCTTGTCTGTGTGTTATAGCTTGTGTCTTGGGTCTTTTTGGAAAGCTCAATGGCCAAACTTGTTAGTTCCAGGGTCCATTTGCATTTCCTAGCTTATTAGATAAGCTAGGAAAGGCCTGCAATCAAGCCCCTTAAGGCCTGTTTGGACTGTTTATTTCTCAGTGGATATTAGATTTGCTTATTTGAGCTTATATGTTTGTTCAGTCCCTTTTTCTTGTCATTCCGGCTTAATCTTAGTATATTTCACTTGATTGTTTCATGTTTTGCCTTTGGTTCAGAGGTATTAGCTTATTATTTGCTTTTTCAACTTTAAAAACCTCATTATGCTTATTTTGCTAAATTGTGGAGATTTTAAGCTCCCAAACTGCTTAATCTTGAGTTTTAAAAGTATTGTCTTTTTAAAAGTTGTTTATATTTGTTATTAGAATGTTTTTGTAAAGTTAAAAGTAGAATAGAAAAATAAAAAAGAAAAGTGCCACAGGTGGGGTTTGAACCCTGGACCTGGTGGTTGACTGGTCAACACTAGACCAACGGGGTGCAACATCTGAGCCAAGTGTATGATATTGTTATTGTTTCCCACTTTTATTTATATACTAGTATAAGTCCTTTTAAGCTTATTTCTCTTTTCAGCTTATTTTCTAGCTTATTTATAAGCTTTTCTTAACTTTTATATTTTTATTAGCTTAATAATAGTACAAAGTATTTTTATAAAAAGTTTTATAATTATTACTTTTCATTTGGTATTTTTTAAATTTAAATTAGTATAAATAGTTAATAAATAACTTTTAATTAATAATAAATAAATTAAAAGTCAAAAAAATAATTTTCTTTTATTATTAGGTTTGTAAAAATATAATTTTCATGTCTGTAGGGTTTGCGTAGCATAAATTTCACTTTTTATTTTGCGCACTCGCGTTTTATTTAAATAACTTTTACGTTTTTAAAATTTAGGTTACGTTAGTAAAAGTAGTTTGTAAAGTAAAGAAAAACCAAAAATATAAAAAAAAATGATAGCTTCTATTTAAGCCCTTTTGGCTTATTTTTCTGCTTATCTTTAAGCAAACTCTAATTTTAAGTTTTTAGATTACGTTTTAGGTTAAATAGGTTTCACGTTATTGTTAATATAGTTTGTTTAAATCGTTCTCATTTGTATTTTCTTAGCGTAATCATTCAAACCCTTATATACCTTTTTCCCGTCCAAATTCACCCGATCACAAACCCGTTTGAATACAATCCACACCTCGTCGGGACATAACGACCCGGGGAAACCCTATACTTCCACGGAGATTGACTTTAGGCAGTTTGACTTGGTTGACCGTTCACCTAGTCAATTAGGTTGACCGTTTGGAGCCAATCATGTGCACCTATAGGGTTGGTTGGATTTGGTTGGTTCGTTTTGGGTTGAATGATTGAGGCCTAGTCTAGCTAGCAAGCGTTTTGCGTATATGTCCACTTGATTTACTTATGAATTTAAACATATGATCTCACCAGCGAAAGCTGACTTTTAGCACGTTTTCTCAGGTAATTAAGTGATGCCCTTGGATGCTTGGATTGGAGGCTTGGCTTTGGCACCTGGTTTATGGATCTATTTTTCTAAAACTCCGATAAATAATTGTGGACCTACGTTTATTTCTTTTGGGCCTGACTTTGGATGAATTTGGGATAATTGTAAACTTTAAAACCCCGTTTTGGTTGTGTTTTTCTCATGTTTACTTTATCTCTTTTTTTATGTCTTGTGTTGGATACCAATCCTCGTAACACCCCGAAAGCTTGTTGAGTCTTCCGCTGTACCAAATTTTGGGGGTGTTACAACTTGCTACTAGTTTCATTATAATTTTGCTTAAATCTTGATTATTTTTATTAATCAAAAATCTATAAACATAAGCTAGAATTTTTTTCTTAGAATTTTGGGTTTTTCTTTAAAAGTTTAGTATTTTTAATATTTTGATTAGTTTAAAATAGATTTTAAATCATTATAATTAAAACAAAAGTCAAAAAAAATATAATTTCTATTTCTGAAATTCTTTTTAAGTATTTAGAACTTTTAGAAGCTAAGTTTGACTTTTTAGGGTTTATTTTGCTTAAGTTTGACTTTTAGCTGCGTTATTTCCCGGTAATTTTGCATTTTTAGGATTTCTTTGCATTTTAGGTTACGTGTGCCTTATTTATTTATCTTAATTGCTTATTTGCTTTTCTATTGCTTATACTTCATTATCATTAGTTTAGAATTCAAAATATTCACTCTTATCACTATTCACTACGCGTTTCGTTAATCAAAAAATCACGATTCCAATCACACTTCACTTAGACTACGACCTCGGGAATTTGTATTTCCTTCAAATTCTTTGGAGAATATATACTATAACTATAATTTGACTCGTATTAGCAAGATCAGATGTATTGGCAAAGTAAGGGTACAACTGAAAGATGGGTCAAGTTTTGTATTAAACAATGTCAGATATATTCCTGAATTGAAAAGAAACTTGATATCGCTGGGAACTCTTGAAAAAGAGGGATATACCACAAAAATGCAGTCGGGCAAAATGAAGGTGATTAATGGTTCTAGGGTTATTTTATTTGGAACCCGAAGGGATAATTGCATATACTCTTTGGATGGCCATGTAGTGGCGGGTGAGCTTAATGCTAGTGTTGAAGAAAAAGACAGACTAGCACAGGTTTGGCACAAAAGACTGGGACATATCAGTGAGGCGGGACTACAGGTGCTGGAAAAGCAAGAGCTGTTTGGCAAGAAGAGTCTAGGTAAGCTCGATTTTTGTGAGAATTGTGTTCTGGGAAAGTCACATCGAGACAATTTCGGTGTAGGAAGGCACACTACTCAGGGAGTGATAGACTATGTTCATTAAGATTTATACGGTCCGTCTCAGGTGAAATCATTGGGAGGTAAGAGGTATTTCTTATCTAGTGTTGATGATTATTCAGGGAGGGTATGAGTTTATATTCTCAGGTTTAAACATGAAGCATTTGGAAAGTTTAAAGAGTAGAAGCAGTTAGTAGAAAATCAGACTGAGAGAACGGTTAAAAAGATGAGGATTGATAATGGTCTTGAGTTCTGTAACCGGGAGTTTAAGCAGCTATGTACTGAGAGTGGGATTGCTAGACATTTGACAGTTGCCAGGACGCCGCGGCAGAATGGATTAGCAGAACGAATGAATAGAACACTCATGGATAAGGTACGCTGCTTATTAATTCAGTCTGGATTGCCTAAGACCTTCTGGGCGGAAGCGACACGTACGACTGCATATCTTATAAATAGGTCACCATCGACAACGATTGAGAAAAAGACACCTATGGAGATGTGGTCGGGATATCCAAGTGATTATGGGATGTTGAGGATTTTCGGTTGTGTCGCATATTCACATGTTAAACAAGGTAAGCTCGAGTCAAAAGCGGTAAAATGCGTTCTTTTGGGATATCCCGAAGGTGTGAAAGGGTACAAGCTATATAGGCTTGATAATGAATCACCTAAAATAGTCACTAGCAGGAACGTGGTCTTCAATGAAAGTGTCATGTACAAAGACACGTTGAAGGATTCTGGTGCAGGTACTGATAAGTCTGTTGAGGAATTACAAGTTGAGGTAGAACTGCACGCGTTAAATAATCGTACACTTGAGGAAGATCAGACAGATGATTAGGGAGATGGCGATGATGAAGATGCAGGGGATCAGGATCATGATCAACCACCGGATCTCACAGATTATCAGTTGGTTCGGGATAGAGAGCCAAGGACAAGAACGAAACCTTTGAGGTTTTGGGATGAGAATAATATGGCTGCTTACGCATTTGCTGCAGCAGAGGAAGAAGATACTCATGAACCATTGACATACCCGGAGGCAGTTGCTTGTGAAGACTGTTCTAAGTGGAAAGCTGCTATGGATGAAGAGACGGATTCTCTGAAGAAGAATAAGACCTATGAGTTAGTAGATCATCCAGCTAGGCAAAAGCTGGTGAGCTGCAAATGGCTGTTCAAGATAAAAGAAGGGATTGAAGGTGTTCAAAAGCCTAGGCACAAGGCGAGGTTGGTGGCTCGTGGATTCACTCAAAGGGCAGATATTGACTATAATGAAGTATTTTCACCGGTAGTTCGACACACATCTATTTGGGTTATACTTGCATTGACTACATGTAGAGATTATGAGCTAGAGCAGCTTGATGTAAAAACAACATTTTTACATGGAAATCTTGAAAAGGTGATATACATGAGGCAACCACTGGTTTATGAACAAGGTAACAACGTATGTTTGTTAAAGAAATCCCTTTATGGTTTGAAGTAGTCACCTAGGCAATGGTATAGGAGGTTTTATGAGTACATGATGAGCAACGGGTTCAAGCGTAGCAGTTACAACAGCTGCGTATATTATAGGAGTTATGCACCAGGTGAGTATATCTATCTATTGTTATATGTAGACAATATGCTGATTGCTTGGAAAAGCAAGGCTGAGATTGGGTCTATCAAGTCTTTGCTTAAAAAGGAGTTTGACATGAATGAGCTCGGGGAAGCAAAAAAGACTCTTGATATGGAGATCATCAGGGATCAAAGTCGCAAGATTCTGAGGGTGTCACAATCAAGGTACGTTTCTAAGATTTTAAATAATTTTAGAATAGACAATGGGAAATCGGTAAAGATGCTATTGGGTGGGCACTTCAAGCTGTCGTTGTAGGATTGCCCGGATAAGGATTGTGATGTTGAAAGGATGAGTAAGGTGCCGTATTCAAATGCAATTGGGAGCTTAATGTACTTGATGGTATGTACAAGGCCAGACATAGCGTATGCGATAAGTGTAGTTAGCAGATATTTGGCGAATCTTGGTAAAAAGCATTGGAAAGCAGTGAAGTGGATTTTGAAATATTTGCAGGGTACTGCAAATGTGGGTTTGGTGTATGGGACAAATTGTGGCAACCATATGGACGTAACAGGTTTTGTTGATTCAGACTACGCAAAGGATCCAGATAAAGGTAGGTCAATCACAGGTTATACATTTTTAGTACAGGGATGTGTTATAAGCTGGAAGACAACGCTAAAACACGTGGTGTCTCTTTCAACTACAGAGGCGGAGTATATGGCTCTTACGGAGGCTGTGAAGGAAGCTATTTGGCTAAGGGGACTCTTAGAAGAGTTGGGCGTGGAGCTTAACACTGTGGCAGTTAATTGTGATAATCAGGACGTGATTCACTTATTGCGGAATCATGTTTTTCATGAAAGGACTAAGCACATCAATGTGCCTTATCACTTTATCAGAAATGTCTTGAAAGCAAAGACGGTTGAAGTTATAAAGGTGGGTACTGAACATAATGCTGCAAATGCCTTGACGAAGGTGGTACCTGAACTTAAGTTTCAGCATTGCTTGGAGTTGCTGAGTGTCGGTGTAGGCTAATATAAAGCCTAAGGTGGAAATTCAGTAACTCCAAGCAATGCTGAAACTTAAGTCCAGGTACCACCTTCGTCAAGGCATCTGAAGCATTGTGTTCAGTACCCACCTTTATAACTTCAACTGTCAAGTACTATACACTAGCTTTTATTGCCTTTGATGAGTGTTTATTTGTTGTGCTACAGCTGGACGTGTCAATTTGTTGTTCAATGTCGATTATGAAATACATAGTTGGACGTAAATCTTTATATACGTCCTTCATATAAAACTTTTTCATAGCTGGTTTAAACTTCACAACATGTGTCGCGAGTCACGACTTCTGTTTTCGTGTAAAGTCTAAACCATCTTGTACTTAAACTTTGTAACGTTTTGTAAACTTGGTTGTGCATGTGGGCCTTGATTCGCGGGCGTCTTTGACCCGCTAACAGCTATTTTTCATCAAAAGTCTAGCAGTTCAAGTGGGCCATTATTCACTCTTATTCAATTTGTTAGTACTCTAAAATCTTTGTTCTGATCTCCTAAAATGTGAATGTTATCATATTCTTAATTGTTTACTATACTTATTAGTTTTACTTTTTACAAATACGTAGTATCATATTCTAGGTAAGTCAACTTCGTTGTGAAGGACATGTTAGTGACCAAAACGTCTTGTCACTTAGTGTTTTTTCTTGTAGCGACTCATATTATCATTCCAAAGCATATACAAAAGCAAGATATAAACAATCTTATTTTTGGTGTTGAACTTAACAATTTTACGGTAAAAAATTTGAACATCATTTGTCAATCTTGATGAAGACGTTTTAATGAATATCAACTAGAGATACAAAGCTACAGGGGTGAGCAGAAACCGCACCGCAATCCGCAAAAAAAGGGCAAAATCCGGACCGCAAAAACTGATCCACAACAAAAACCGATTGTGCGGTTTTCGAAATTAGAAAAACCGCATTTTGCGGTGCGGGTTGGGTTTTTACCGAAAAACCTCACCAAAATAACCGCACTGCACCACTCTTTCATATTCAAATATATTTTTTAATTTTTTAGAATAGCAAACTAAAATTTGTAATTTTTTTTATGATAAAATGCTTTATTTATGCTTTTATAATAAATTATTTCAAACACATTTTAATTGTTAATTATTATCTGAGTTTTAAGGTTATATAACTTTATTTTTCTTTCAATTTATCATCGACGTCTTCATCTTATTCGACTTTTACTATTGTATTTATTTATAATTTCATACTAATACACATTATTTTGATTATATGTTTCAACCAATCATGTAACCTTATGATATATTTATTTTATAATAAATATATACCAAAAATTATAATTTGAAGAAAAAAATAAAAAAAAAAAAACTTTGACCCAAAAAACCGCAAAAACCCGCAAAACCGCATAAACCGCAAAAACCGCGCGGATGTGGATCCTCATTTTTTAAAAACCACAATTACGGATGCGGGTTGGTTTTTACCAAAAACCGCACCAACCCTCATCATGCTCACCCCTATAAAGCTATTTGGTGGGCTACTAAATAGGATCGAATTAGAGGTTATTCTCAAGTCAGATTCATTGTCTTTGGTTCACGCATTTTGTAACTAATCTATACCTCTACAATTTACATCCATCTTCTCTATATTTTATCGAATGACTTGCTTTTAATATTTGTAACGGGTCATTTTAAGAAGAAAGGAGAGTAAGGTAGCTCAATGTATAGCTTCATGAGCATTGTGATACACTAACGAGATGATGTTATATTAGAAGGCGAAGTTCCTTTTAGTCACGAAGATATCGTGTGATATTGAATGATACTAGTAATGGACTATATGGCTCTAGAAAAAGGGGTGTTTATCAGCTCAGTTTTAAGGTCATGTAGTTCGAGTTTATCGGTTTGAAAATTTTTAAAGTTAAAAACCTAAATCAAATCAAACCAATTATAAAAGAGATAAAACCAAAACAAATACCAAATTAAAATTCGGTTTGGTTTCGGTTATAAAAAATAAAAAACCAAATTCAAGTAAAATTCATAATTTAATTTAGAATTCATAAATAAAGACCTAAAAGTTCAAATAAGATTAGAAGAGATCTCATAAGTGCTTAAATAAATCAAAACAAAACCTAAGTCAACAAACAAAAAGATTTGGCAAGTGAACGGAAGTATCTTAAAACAATAGAAGTTTCTTCGAAAGACAAACTGTAGTATTATTTGAAGTGTTAAAAAGCTTGAATATTCCATCTTCAAGTATCAAAACTTGGTTCAGTGTAAAAGGTATTTAAAGATTTTAAGAATGTTAGTTAAAATGACAGGATACAAACTATAGATATTGTTTAAATTTCGTTTTTTATGTAAGTACATATGTTCGGGTTGTTTGGTTCGGTTTTAAACCAAACCATACACCAACTAAGTTTTGGTTTTATTCGATTTCAATTTGGTTTATTTTTTGAAATATTCTATTTCAAACCAAACATCGAAGACCCCTATCTAGAAAATCCAGTAGTCTATATATATACATGTCATGTCTCACTACTATCTCAAAAAAAAAAAAAAAAAAAAAAAATGGCAACGAAGGTTACTATTATTGTTCTCCACCTTTACTTGATCTCTTTCTTCTTTTTCATCTCCCCAACATTAGCCACATGGGACGATCCAAACTATAGAGGTGTAGAAGGGAATTCATCTCCTCGTTCGCAGAAGAACATGGGTACACCTTCACTCCCCAAACCATGGCCACCTAACACTTATACCAACACACCACCCGTCAACAACATGGGTACACCTTCATCCCGCCGCTTTGGACCACCTAACGCTTATACCAACACACCACCCGTCAACGACATGGATTCACCTTCATTCCCCTTTGGACCATCTAACAACATGGATTCACCTTCATTCCCCTTTGGACCATCTAACACTTATACCAACACACCACCCGTCAACAACGTGCAAAGTTCATGCAATAATGGCAATTGTTATCAACGCTACCAGAAATCATGCACAAAAGAGGTCCATTGTATTGGCAACGATTGTACTGTTCGAAATAGCTGTCCTTAAATTCCTAGTTGAACTTTTATGTTTTATAAAGAGCCTTACATATGTAAGCTATATAGTTTATCAATTATGACTTTTTTATGATTATTACCTAGTCAATTATGTCTATTAAGTTGAACTTGGATTGAGTAGATATAATTATTTCGCAATTGGAAAGAATACGTGTTAATTTAACTTATTATTCGTAATAGTGGTAAGTAGGACCAATATGAGCTAAGTTCTATACAAAAAAATTTCAGCTCAAGTACAAGATGTGTATGCATGTATGTATTAAAAAAAAAGTACAAGATGTATGCATGCATAGGAAGTATCTTGTTATCTAAGCTTTGCGCCTATGTAACGGGCTGAGATATAGGATTCACCCATATCCGTTATACTTAAACGCTTTTTGGTGTAATATATTTACTGAGTCGTTGACCTTTTACCAAAAAATATGTATATCACAGAATGTAAAACAATTATGGCTAGTCAGATATTTGAAGTCAAAATTAACTATGATTATGCACTGATCGAAGCAAGAGTAAGAGAAGAGTTTCACGTACCTTAAAACTTTTTAAACACTTACTTTAAACATACGGCTTGAAACAATTAATCACCTCCACAATTAATATGCACTTGATATGCGGTTGCTCAAACCATCCAGGTGTGATAGACATGAGGGTTGGCTCGACTACAAGGATACTAAAGCACACGCTTTAGGTCCAATTTTTTTGAAGTCTCAAAAATTGCATTTTTTTTTAATTTATAAATGTTAAGAATAATAATAATAATAATAAAATTAAAAAAAAAAAAAAAAAAAAAAAAAAAATTTGACAAAATGAATTTTTCAAACAATGAACACTAAAAACGAGTTAAAAAAATTTAAAGCCTCAGTTTGATCTTGCTTTAGGCCTCCGTAGGCCTCGAGACGGCCCTATAGATAGTATACAATAAGTGAATAACCAAATGGCTTATAGCCTAGTGGTATGTATCTGGTTGTATATGCTCATATGCCGTGAGATTTCCTCTATACAGTAGTTGTGGGTTCAATATTTTTGTATGAACATTTGCGTGCGTGGGATATTTGTAGCATAATACAGTGTAAGTTCTGTTTTTCTAAAAGATTAAAACAAAAGATAGTTTACAAACTTGCATAGTAAGCTAACCCGATATGTGCTTTAGAGAGGAATAGACCCCAAGTTCTGATACACTTTTTCGACTTTCTCAGACTACGTACAAGAAATAATATAGATTATACAACTTCTTGGTAGTCGGTGAAAAAGTTTAGTGCTCGAAATATAATAACCACAAATTTTAGGAATATAATTGTCAATAAAATTTCTTTCACAATTGCTATTACAAAATTTTGGCACAGAATAATTGAGTAAATCAACGTGATCTTGTATTCTTCTAAACATAAAACCTCGACTTCGCAAGATTTCTATTTACGAATGTACGTAAGAACGTGTCCACAAAAGTATGCATATTCTTCTTAGTTGTCGCAAGAAGAGTATATGTTACTTCAGATATCCATGTCTTTTTGCAAAAGACTCTTGTTGGAGTGTATATTGGCTCCACAATGTCTGTATCATTGTTTCAGTCAATATGTCTACAGTCATGAATATGTCCAATTACATTTCACTCATAAAAAATTCATGAATTGTATGGACATGATGTAGTGTTTGAATTGACGTGTGAGTGAGGTAAAAGAAATATGCCAAAGATGATTTTTCTTATTATTTTTTTTTTAGAAAGGCAATTTATTATTATTATTATTATTATTATTATTATTATTATTATTATTATTATTATTATTATTATTATTAAAGAGGATACATACAACCAGCTAATTAATAAGATAAAAGATTATTTACATATCAAACTTTTTTACATATCAAATGACCAATTTTGACCATTCATCTGTATTTTATTTAATGGATGTGATTAATCACAACAATTTTAAAAACTCACTTTCATTTTTTTTTCAAATATTGATATCTTTCAAACCGTTAATCGTTAAACGAAAAAAATATGCTGTTACAACGAGCATTTAATTATCTTTCTATAGATAGCCACTTTGATATACTTTTGACAAAATTATTTTTTTTTCGTGTTTTTCACGTTTTTTTACAATTTTTTTATTTACTGAAATTTGTTTAAAAAAATCACATGTGGTTAAACACTAACTTGAATATTAATATCATATGTGATTTAACACTAATATCACATGTGATATTAAATATCATATGTGATTTTTTCATGCAAATTTAAGTAATGAAAAACAACGAAAAAAAAGAGTGAAAAAAAAAAGTTTTTTTTTTTTTTTTTTAAAGTATGTCAAAGTACCCGTTTGTAGAAAGATAATTAAATGCTTGTTGCGATGGTATAATCATTTTCGCTTAACGATTAACGGTTTAAAAGATATTTAAATAATAAAAAATAAGTGATTTATTAAAATGCTTTTAATATCAACTATTAATTTCTTTTTAAATAAATGATGTGGATGAGTTTCTTGGTATGTAAGAAAATTTTAGTATTTAAAATAACTCTACTAAAGTTAATAAAGTGTATAATCTTAAAGCGATTATTTTTAATGATATCAAGCTTTTCTCTCTTTAATTGGCCTTGGTGTAGCTTTAGAAAGCGAATCTTAAACTAGGATTGGTTTATGATTTTATGTAAATCTCTATATAACTAATATTCTTCTATCAGCCTCCCACTGACTTACTAATTAGTGGTCAATTTCTAATTTTATATACAATCACGCTATTAACAAAAATTTGTATGCTGATAATATATATCCTATATTATAATATATATTGCTACCGGAGCTAAGAGAAAAAATGATGACATGACATCATTTCTCAGCCATTCGATTGACATACAAAAACATCCAAACCGTATAAAATAGATTATGTCCTGATTTGTAGCAATTAACTTTGAATTGACAAGGTATGCCTCATATTTTGTCAAGTTTACTATATCCAATATATCGTGAAACTAACTTAACTTTGAATTTATCCGTAGTCGTTTTTTCAATGGTAATGATATTTCTGGTAGAAAGGCTTCGTGGGTTCGATGGAGTAACGTCTTGACGGCTAAAGCTAAAGGGGGCCTAGGTGTTGCTAGTCTCTATGCCCTCAATAGGGGCTTAATGCTTAAATGGATGTGGAGATTTTATACCGAAAAGAACTCTCTTTGGGTTAGGGTCGTTAAAGCTATCCACGGTAATGATGGTGGTGTGGGCAGAAACATTGTTACAGGCACCCGATCTTGTTGGCTTACTATTGTTAAAGAAGCTCGTCTCCTCAAAGAGCAAGGCATTGATTTTTTTTGAATTCTGTAAGCTTCGAGTGGGAGATGGATCTGCTACTGTTTTTTGGGATGATTGTTGGAAGGACGACCGGCCATTAAAAGCCGTCTTCCCGAGACTTTATGCTTTGGAGCTGCGTAAGGATATTTGTGTTAAAGATAAATTATCAGACCCTAGTATTGATTTTTCTTTTCGTCGTCGAACCAGGGGTGGTGAGGAACAAACACAGCTCGACAACCTGTTGGAATCCATAGGAGAAGTTACTCTTCTTCCTAAAGCAGACAGGTTTGTTTGGTCCCTTAATAATTCTCAGATTTATTCCGTTGCGTCTATGAGGAGTGCTATTGATGATACTAGGTCCTCTTCTATCTCTACCGTGACTCGTTGGGTTAAGATTATGCCTATCAAAATTAACATCTTTGCATGGAAGGTTAAGATGAATGCTCATCCCTCTCGTTTTAATATTTCCAGTCGTGGTATTGATATTGCATCTTTGTCGTGTCCTCTGTGTGATAATGGGATCGAGACTACAAATCACCTGTTCTTTAACTGTTGCTTGGCTAGAGAGTTGATTGATAAGATTGTGCGTTGGTGGAATATCTCTTATGGCAACATCTCTTCGTATGATGACTGGCTCGCTTGGGTTTCTGCTTTGACTGTTCCTTCTAATCTTAAGCTGATATTAGAAGGTGTGTTTTATGTCATGTGGTGGTTCATTTGGTCGTTTCGTAATAGGACGCTCTTCGACACTAAGGTTCCTCTCAAGGCGACTTTATTTGATGATATTGTTTCTAGTTCTTTCAACTGGTGTAAATTTAGATGTACAGCCTCATTCAGTTGGAATGACTGGCTCAAAACTCCTTACCTTATTGTAGTTTAATCTAGCTTCTTGCTAGTTTTTTAATAAAATCGCCGTTCAAAAAAAATCTCAAAATGCTATGGATAAGTTTAAAAAAAAATATAAATCAACCGTTAACGTAAATCATGGATCGTTCAAAGTAAATACCCAATTTTGAAATTCAGTTTATCTCTATCTCATTAGATTTTGAAATACTTAGCATCATTATTTAAGAAAAAAAAATTGCAATTTGTATCGCACATAATAAATGATATATTTCAGAAATATATAATATATTGAGTTAGAGCATCATCTCATAAAATATTTTGTACTATTGAGTTAGAGCATCATTTCACAAGCATGCACAAGCATATGATATTATTTGGATACAACATCATTCAAAAAGGATTATTCATTTTATAAGTTATCAATCCGTAGATTTCAAAGACGATGTAAATCTCTTATCGCGATGTAAATCTCCAATCGCAGTGTGCACCAATATCAAGTTTGTTTATTTTTAATATCTTCTTTAATTTCCTACCGCAAACCATGCATATATACTCTAGCAATTACGTAGTTAACTTTTTTACAAGACTACAAACGCTAGGATATTGTGACTTGTGATATTCAACGAGAACTGCATAGATGAGATGAAGCTATACCTCTTAAAAGCGTATAGTATTGTTATGGACGATGGTTGATACTATTAAGGGAGTGCTTGAAAATATCTCTCTTGAACACGTACATAATTCTATTATAGTCGGTACATTATAATTTCATAGACATGTTCCCATCTATACTATCTATAAAGAGAAAATGGTCAAAAAGTCAAAAAGTGAAAAGTGAAAAAGTTAAAATTAATATATTGACTAAATTACCCTTAATTAATCTATCTTTGGCAACTTAGAAACTATCTTAAGAAACTAAACTATCTTTGAAAACAATAATTACATTGCATAAAAACTTGGATTAAGGTTTATTTTGAATATATGTAATTGCAAAATAAATATCAAAATAGATCTTTGGTGGTTAGACATCTGTTTATTTGACTCGCTACAGTCTTATAATTTGCACACTTTTTATTTTGCTTGAGACACTTACGGTATAAGTTTACAGAGCACACTATAAATACAATACAACTATGTTATCAGTTATCCACAAAATAGAGTATCAAATTAAAACGTGTGCAAATCAATTTTATTATTTTTGTATGGTAATTTTGTAGTGTTATTTGTGATAGGATCAAGGTTTAATAAATACTAGACGAGTACCGATGCATAGCAACGACATTTTATAATTGTTGCATTTTTTTGTACACTTTACCTTCAACCGCTTAATTACTATTTTCCTGATAGTTGATCACTTTACTTTTGATTTACGGATATATCAATCGGTTATGCATATGTTATATAAAAAGAGGCATATGCATATTGGAGGTTTCGAAAATAACTAGACGAGTATTCATGCATAACAACGGGATTTTCTAACGGCAAACAGCTATAGTTACACAAAACACTTTAACCAAAGCATCACTATAACTATCTGCCGCTATAAATCCCGTTGCTATGCATGGGTACTCGTCTAGTATAATAAACGTCTAAAAAAGCATGCTAATAATTCAACGAAATGGGTGTTTTTCTAGAATGAGAAGAAACAACATGGTTTCATAAGTAGATGATCATAATAACTATTTTTTCGGTTTTTAAAAATAATAAGCATAACCAGTTAATCTACTTATACTTTCACTCAATGTTATTTTTGGCAATTATTTGTCTAAGATTAATAACCTTTTATTATATGTGTTAATATAGGCAAAACAAGAAAAAGATGGTGGTGCAAGTAAACTGAACTTTCAACTTCTCATATCGTATAAAATTTATGTTTTTTTTAGAACAGGGGCATATTATTAAATAGCAAAAGCTAGAAAAATGAACACTTACAAAAAAGAAATATTTATAATGGGATTATCTAACCAACCTATCCAACTTAATCTCAACTTAAGATTTCTAGATGAAATCCACAAAAACGATTGATAAACTATAAAATCCCAAAGAGTCACCTTCTTTGGCTTAGAAGTAGAAAAAATCAATGCATTTTGAAAATTCCATATAGACCATCCAAGAATGAATCTAGACATCTTCATCATTTGATAGGCATCTAAAACGTATGTTATTTGGAATTGTTGAATGAAATATGATGAGCATTTTTATCTTAATTAACGATGTGACCCGAGCAACACATATATACTTTTCAACTCGGTTATATCTTATAAAGTTTACATAACTTATGTATTTACTTAAGATCAATTTAATTTTAAATTATCAATTTATGATGCTTATTATATCGATTGATGCTATAATATATGGTGTAGCTAACGATCTAGCATTGATTTCTCATATCAAATATTCTTCTTTGGTTAAGGTCTTATTGTTATTTGTTGCTTTCCAAAAGTAAAAATATATAAATTTACATTTTTAGAGGCTTCCTAATTTTTGAAAACGTTAAAAAATAAAAGGCGCACCCGGGCAACGCACGGGTATTGCACTTGTTACATTTATAGGTAGAAACAAGGTATCACAAAAATTGTCACAAGCAGACTAAATATGGTTGATTGTGGTTGGAAATTAAGGTTGTTCATTGTTATTTAGGTACTCAATATCGCTAAAATGCTTAACTAGTTCCTTTGTACCAAATTTGTAAGTCAATAGATGCTAATTTAATTAGTAAGGAGGTGAGATCTATGCAAAACAAGTATCAATTAAAAAACAAATAAGCCAATCTCAATCATCCATCCACCTTTCATCTAATGGCTAAAATCAAATAAAAAAATAAGAGCAAAATTGGCATTTTAGCTCATTTAATATAAAAACCTACTTTCCACATTTTTTTTTAAAACAACATATCTTGCAAACGGTAAATCTTCAAGCTACGAAAAATACATCATTGCGACGAGAAAAAAAAATTATCTTTCTATAGATATGCATTGTTATATATACTTTCGACGAACTTTTTTTTTTCAAAATTCCATCGTGAAAAATCCCACGGGATTCGTAAAAAATCCCACTGGATTCGTAAAAAGACGATTTTTTATTTTTTCAAAATTTCCGTCTAAAAAAATCCCACGGGATTCGTAAAAAGACGATTTTTTTTTCAAAATTTCTGTCCAGAAAAATCCCACGGGATTTGTAAAGAAATCCCATAGGATCCGTAAAAAGATGATTTTTTTTTTTTCAAAATTTCCATCCAGAAAAATCCCATGGGATTCGTAAAAAGATTACATTTTTTTTCAAAATTTCCGTCAAGAAAAATCTCATGGGATTCGTAAAGAAATCCCACGGAATTCGAAAAAAGATGATAAATCACAAAGGATTCAGTATGAATCCCATGGGATTCTTTGGTGCATCCCATGGGATTCATTGTGAATCCCATGGGATTCTTTGGTGCATCCCATGGGATTCATTATGAATCCCATGGGATTCTTTGGTGTGTCACATGGGATTCATTATGAATTCCATGGGATTCTGTATGAAATCACAAGGGAGTATTTTTTTTATGAATTTGCAGTGACAATTACATTAATCCAATCATCTCACATTACATTACTACTATTACAAAAAAATGACAATATCAAATTGAAATCCACTACTACTTCAAAGAGTGACAACAACTTGACATATATAATCCACTTCTTTAAGCCATCTATTGCGAGTTGCATATTAGAATCTGATGACATTTCTTCATCTAAATTCACCGCCACTTCCTAATTCGTTGTAGAATTAATTATTATTACCATATTAATTACTAGTAATTAAATAAATCAATAGAAAGAAAAAAGGAAACCTTGATTTCGAATTGACATTTTTGAAGAATGCCGTAATCAACTCATCATCATATGTAGATAGAGCTGGCATATCGTGTCTGACACGACACGATAAGACACGAACACGATAAGATACGAACACGAATGACCTAAACACGAACACGACACGATAACAAATCGTGTCACTTTTTTCGAACACGAACACGACACGAAAATTAACGGGTTACACGATAAGGAACATGTTAAGGGACCTGTTAACAAAAATACTAAATTTAAACAAAAAAAACATAAGCAAACCTGTTAAGGACATGTTAAGGGACCTGTTAAAAAACCTGTTCTCATATATCAAAACGAGACCTTAATAACAAAATGAAACATAACAAATACATAACGAAACAAAACGAGTTCACAATTTAACGAGAGTTCCTAATAATATTTTTAACTAATACATAACGAAACAAAAAGTCCTTAATAAATCCCTATAACTAATACATAACGAAACAAAAGTAAACAATTATAATGTCTTCACTCTTCACCCGTATGCGAAACCCATGTCCTCGAGCATATTACCGGTGCACCATGGCTGATTGGTTGCTAATTGTCCATCAAATTTCTAGTTATGTTTGTTGTTACATCTGATAGCTTACCTCAATAGATGGCAGAAGCAGTGAAGCATATTGTGGATCTCTACCAAGCATCTGAGCAACCTCCTGATCAGCTTCCATACCCATTGCTTTCATGACCACCATAATGGGAACCTAAAAGAAAAGACAAAGAACATATACAACAAACAGGAAATAATGAGGAAATATGGGAACTGAAAACAATTTGACAAGCCAAGTCACAAAAGAAACAATACACATACCGGCTTAGGAAATGAATTTAACACTAACATGACCAACTGACCATCAATTATATACGGAAAGAACGAGTAGCAGAAGTTACTATATGAACACTAACATCAGAGTAATACCATCCTTTTGCAACCATGACACTGCTTTGTAACATTTGGCAAATAATTACCTATTCAAATACTTACACATATTTGAAAATGAAATTGCATTCTAACTAATGTCATCAAACCTAGCGAAAAGAACAAGACATGTAAAAGTTAAAAGATGGCCAAACATATATCATAGTAATTTAACTACAGTCATGATCATGGAGTTTACATCAACATTTTAGATTCAGCGAATACTTTTAAACAATTACTCATTCAAACCGGAATACTCATCAGTATTTAAACAATTAACCATTGCAATCGATCGGATATAATTTATAAATCATCAATTCATAAAATCATCAATTCATCATCAATCGATCGGATATAAACCATCAATTCATCATCAATCGGATATTTAATTTACATATTTACATACCTGTTTGTGAATTGTGGATCGATTAAGAAACATCGACACTAAAGGATTTTTTATTAATGAGAAATGAGAAATGAGAGAGAAAAGAGATTAATGTTGAGAATGAGATAGGATTTTTGATTTATGGATCTATTAATGATTTAATGGTGTACTGAGATTTGTGGATGAGTGGATCGATGTCTATGTTCTGGAGAAAAGAGGCGCATGATATTATGAGAGAGAAAAGAGGTAGGGTTTATATTTGAACATAAGTATAAACGTATAATAGTGTATAACCTCTTAACAGGTCTCTTAACATGTCTTAACAGGTCCGGACCTGTTAAGACACGAAACCTGTTAATTTTATTCGTGTCTTAACAGGTCCGGATCTGTTGAGACACGAAACCTGTTAAGACCTGACACGAAACCTGTTAAGAGCAGATCGTGTCATGTCGTGTTAACAGGTCCGTGTCAGAAATTGCCAGCTCTATCTGTAGACAAGTGCTACAAATAAACATCTTCAATTATTCAATAATAAATAAATTATTCAATTAATTACTAGTAATAAATTATTCAATAATAATAAGAAGAAAAATAAAATAAAATAGAAACCAACATACCAGTGTAATATCCATCAAATGAAGGAAAGCCACCGTCAAGTTCATCTTCAGCATCATTATTTTCAGAAGACGACCATAAACCCAACGTTGACTTGTTTACAGAAACAACCTCCTCTTCGTCACCGGCGCAATCAATAACAATAATAAGAAGAATCTCGTCACCCCCACCCCCACCTCCCACACACACATACAATCATCAGAAAATAGAACTCATTGGAAAAATAGATCGGTATTGCGGCGGTTGTATCGTGGTTCTCCACCTGAATATAAAGGCTTTTTTGGGGAAACAATTACGAGAGAGAATTAGATAGTTAGGTGAATGAGAGGAGAGAGATGAGTGGAAAATTGTAAATAAGAGAAAAAATAAAATTACAAAACTGTCCTTGTGTTAAATGTAGATGTATATTATAGGCCGTAGGATGAAAGAAAAATCAATGGTTGAGGTTGAGTGTTATGATCTTTAGATATATTTTGTTTCGCATTGAACTTTTCTCAATTAGTAAGTAGTAATGAACTGAAATCGATCTCTTTTACACAACTAATTTGTATTTGGTCAACAACGTACTTCCGTTGTCCATGCAACTTGATGTAGTATGATTGGATTTAGCAATGACCTATTCTACACGTACTATATGGAAAGTGTACGTTTGTGGTTAATTGTCCTGGTACTTAGTACTTACCACCATATATGGAACATGAGGAGAAACAGGTCATTGATAAATTCCATATGGCGTAAAACAGGTCATTGCTTTGTGGTTAATTGTTCATGCAACTTCCGGTCTCTTTTGTGGTTAATTGTCCTAGCTAGCAATGACCTATTTTATGCTATATCAGCAAATTGAATTCCCTATTTTCTCATGTTCCATTGCGAGAAAACTTGGAAAGAGATCGCTTTGTGTTGGAAGACTAGTGACTTCCTCGTTAACAACACGAAGGAAATGGTATCCATTACTGATGACAAGCATATGGATAAACCATTATATTTCTTTGAGTGGTTAATGCGGCTCTTTTTGGGAACTTTGGTAGTTTCGCAATGAAACCGTTTTAAAAGAAAAGCGGCTAAACAAAGACCTATTCATCGCTAATGTGAAGACCCATTCATTTCTAAATGATGCAACTCCTTAATTATATAAAAAAAATTGAGTTAATTGCAAAAATCGTCACTAAGGTTTGCTCAAATTGCAGATTTCGTCCCAAATAGTTTAAAATTGCAAAAATCGTCCCTAAATCAAACCTTTTGGCAAAATTTGGTCCCTAGCTTTAACTGCCGTTAAGTACATTCCGTTAGAATTTACACGTTAGCCCTTTTAGCCAACAATTCTTGCAGCGTTCATCCTTTTAACTAATGTCTGTTATAATTGAAAAAATCGGTTTTTAAACGTTCATTTTCATTCGTTTTTATATGATTTCATCCGTTTGTCTTACGTTTTTATACGTTTTCGCCCGTTTTTAAACGTTTTCCTCAATTTTTATACGTTTTCGTTTGTTTTTATACGTTTTCACCTGTTTTACTTACGTTTTATACGTTGTCGTCTGTTTTTATACGTTTTCGTCCGTTTTTATACGTTTTTGTCCATTTTTACACGTTTTCGCCTGTTTTCTTACGTTTCTATATGTTTTCGCCTGTTTTTATACGTTTTCATCCGGTTTTGTCCATTTTTATACGTTTTCGTCTGGTTTTATACCTTTTCATACGTTTTTAATCGGTTTCATTTGTTTTTACACGTTTTCGCCAGTTTTTCTTCAATTTTTATACATTTTCGTCCGTTTATCTTACGCTTTTATACATTTTTGCTCGTTTTTATACGTTTTCATCCATTTTCGTCCATTTTTATACGTTTTCATCCATTTTTATACCTCTTCATACGCTTTTAATCATTTTCATATGTTTTTATACATTTTCGCCTGTTTGCTTACGTTTTCGTTAGTTTCTCTTATATTTTTATACGGTTTCGCCCGTTTTTATACGTTTTCATCCGTTTTCAGCCATATTTATATGCTTTTGTCAGTTTTTATATGTATTCATCCGTTTTCAGCCACATTTATATAGTTTTCATTCATTTTTATACGTTTTCCGCCCGTTTTTCTTACATTTTCATACATTTTCGTCCCTTTTCACACATTTTCGCTTGTTTTTATACGTTTTCACCCATTTTCGTCCATTTTTATACGTTTTCATCTATTTCCGTCTGTTTCTCTTATGTTTTTATATGTTTTTGCCTATTTTTATATACTTTCATCCATTTTTATACGTTTTCGTCCTTTTTTATACATATGAAAACGGGCGAAAATGTATAAAAATAGACGAAAGCATATAAAATTTACGAAACCGTATAAAAACGGACGAAAACATATAAAAATGGCCAAAAACATATGAAAACGTATAAAAACATAAAAAATGGGCTAAAAGGCATAAAAATGAACGAAAACGAATAAAAATTGATGAAGGTATATAAAAACAGACGAAACATATTAAAATAGCCGAAAACGGAAGAAAACGTATAAAAACGTAAGAAAAACACAATTAAAAATGTATGAAAAGGTATAAAAATGGACGAAAACGTATGAAAATGTAAGAAAAACAGGCGAAACGTATAAAACAAATGAAAACGATTAAAAATGTATGAAAAGGTATAAAACCGGACGAAAACATATAAAAATAGACGAAAACGGATGAAAACATATAAAAACAGGCGAAAACGTAAGAAAAACGGGCGAAAACGTATAAAAACAGACAAAAACGTATAAAGACGGCCGAAAACGGATGAAAACATATAAAAATGGGCGACAACGTATAAAAATGTAAGTAAAACGGGCGAAAACGTATAAAAACAAACGAAAACGTATAAAAATTGATGAAAACGTATAATAACGTATGACAAACGGACGAAATCGTATAAAAACGGACGAAAATGAACTTTTATAAACCAATTTTTTTCAATTATAACGGACGTTAGTTAAAAGGATGAACGATTCAAGAATTGTTGGCTAAAAGGGCTAATGTGTAAATTCTAACGGAATTTACTTAACGGCAGTTAAAGTTAGGGACCAAAATTTGCCAAAAGGTTTGATTTAGGGACGATTTTTGCAATTTTAAACTATTTGGGACGAAATCTGCAATTTGAGCAAATCTTAAGGACGATTTTTGCGATTAACTCAAAAAAATTCAAACAAAATATTGAACAACCCTATACCGAAAATCCAATAGTCCATATATATACGTGTCAGTGTGTCATGTCTCACTACTATCTCAACAAAGAAAAATGGCAACGAAGGTTAATATTATTATTCTCCACCTTTACTTGATCGTTTTCTTATTTTTCGTCTCTCCAACGTTAGCCATACGTCACTACAAGAATCAGGAGAACAGGCGTCGAACCGTTTCCCGTCGACATTATGTCGACGGCATAAGGCAAGAAACGACAAAAAAAAAAACGATTGACCGAGGCCAACTGCGTTGAATTTTTCATAATCATATTTTCCCGTCGACATGTCAACGGAAACCTTTTAGAATATTTTTTTAGCCTCAATAATTCGCCAAAGTTGGGCGCGAAATTTACCCGCTAATATATTCCCGTCGACATGTCGACGGGAATATATTAATAACGTTTTATCCCACAATTAACGTGTGATTAAGCATAATAATTATTATGTTTTAAGAGGACGGGAGTATATTACTAATTATAAACATTTTTAATAAATGGGTAAAATATTGGGAGGGATATTTTGCCGCTTTATTGTTCCCGTCGACATGTCGACGGGAATATATCTTTAAAAAGCAGGCTATATATATCCTTTCAAATACATTCCCGTCTCATTTTTTTACCAATATATACATTCTCACAAAATTATTTCCGTCTCATTTTACATATCTCACAAATAATTCAATCGTCAATGCTTACAAGACACACACGACTTGGCGTGGTTGCACAGTTGAAGAGGAGTACTCAAAAATCTTGTCACACGAGCTCCTCTTTAATGAAGTTATGTTAACTTTTGGTCATGCAGTTTATGAGGAATATGGTGATTTTAAGGATGCTGAACCGTGGATGAGAGACAAGATTATCGAATGGTGTAGGAAAAAGCCGTACTACAAAGAGTACATGGACGAGCTAGATGCTGCTGAAGCTCAAGCTGCTGCTGAAGCTCAAGTTGTTGCTGTTGGAGGTGACGACGAAGCTGAAAGTACGTTGAAAACAAAACTTGATAATCTGGGAAATAGGATCACAAATCTTGAAGCTACGTTTGCACATATCAAGGAAATGGGAGCAAGGAAGGGAAAAGATGGTGCGAGTTCGAGTAAAACGGGAAGTAGCCGCAAAAAAAAAATAAACGGGTTGTTTCGTTTGATCTGTTGTTTTAGTTGTCGAGTTGTTTAGTTTGAGTTGTTTCGTTTGGTTGTCGAGTTGTTTAGTTTGAGTTGTTTCCTTTGGTTGTCGAGTTGTTTAGTTTGAGTTGTTTCCTTTGGTTGTTGAGTTGTTTAGTTTGGTTGTCGAGTTGTTTAGTTTGAGTCTGTATGAAAATGCATGTGGTTAAGAACTCTTGCTTGTTTTAAATAAACAGTTTGCCTTTGTATTTGATAATTATTGCTCCTTCAGTTCTAATTATTGCTCCACAACAACAACATTTTATTAAACAGCAACAACAACAACATTTTATTAAACATCAAAAACATCAACAACAACAGCAAACAACAGCAACAACAACGATAACAGTATTACATATGAAATTTATCCATGTCACCTACAAGGTCACGGAGTATTGCATCCGACTGACATGCGTGGTCGTGGTTGGGATACGTTGCCATGTCAAGTTTTGCCTCCAGCACCCTTAATTTTGTCTCTAGCACCTGTTTTTGTGCCTCCAACACCTGTTTTTGTGCCTCCAGCAAGTTTATTCTAAGATTTTTTTCATGACAGTTTGAGCACCTTTTTGGAGCAGATCCAGAACCGCTTGATGTTGAAGCTCCCAGAGAACCGATCATCATTTTGGCGAGTCGTTCCTCCTTCCATAAAAAAAAATTACATCCATGGTCTTCTGTCCCAGGCTGTTAAAGAGTAAAAACTATTATTTTTAACAACTAACCAAATTATTTAAAGAAAAAATAGGTAATTGTTCACCTGCAAGAAAGGACACGCATAGTATAGTTTACCATGGGAGTAAGATTTACACGATTCTCGCAGAATCACGTCTCCTCGTTCACAAGGACAAGGAAAAGCTTCAAATTCTGTCATCTTCTTCACCATGATAACAGTGTATGTTTGTGGTTGTGAGGTTGAGTGGTTGAATCATGACCAGTGTGGCCCGATCTACAAGTTGAGGTGATAAAAGGTGGTGGCCAAAAAAAGATTCCGGCGGCCGGAAAATGCTGGTGTCGCCAGAAAACAGAAACTGCTAAAGAGAGATAGAGAGAGAGATATAGTGAGATGAGTATGTGTGTGTGTGTGTTTATATTGTGAGGATAAGGTGTTAGGTAGAGAGAGATATATATAGTGAGATGAGACATATCATGTATAACCATAGCATCTCGACTCGTTCGTTTTACATCTCATGTATAACCATCGCATCTCGACTCGTTCGTTTAACATCTCATATATAACCATTGCATCTTGACTCGTTCGTTTAACATCTCATGTATAACCATAGCATCTCGACTCGTTCATTTAACATCTCATGTATAACCATAGCATCTCGACTCGTTCGTTTTACATCTCATGTATAACCATTGCATCTCGACTCGTTCGTTTTACATCTCATGTATAACCATAGCATCTCGACTCGTTCGTTTTACATCTAATGTATAACCATTGCATCTCGACTCGTTCGTTTAACATCTCATGTATAACCATTGCATCTCGACTTGTTCGTTTTACATCTCATGTATAACCATAGCATTTCGACTCGTTCGTTTAACATCTCATGTATAACCATAGCATCTCGACTCGTTCGTTTTACATCTCATGTATAACCATTGCATCTCGACTCGTTCGTTTAACATCTCATGTATAACCATTGCATCTCGGCTTGTTCGTTTTACATCTCATGTATAACCATAGCATCTCGACTCGTTCGTTTAACGTCTCATGTATAACCATTGCATCTTGACTCGTTCGTTTAACATCTCGTGTATAACCATAGCATCTCGACTCTTTCGTTTAACATCTCATGTATAACCATAGCATCTCGACTCGTTCGTTTTACATCTCATGTATAACCATTGCATATCGACTCGTTCGTTTTACATCTCACGTATAACCATAGCATCTCGACTCGTTTGTTTAACATCTCATGTATAACATTGCATCTCGATTCGTTCGTTTTACATCTTATGCATAACCATTGCATATCGACTCGTTCGTTTTACATCTCATGTATAACCATTGCATCTCGACTCGTTTATTAATTTTATAATGGTTGGGATTTAGTATTTTGTGATATTCTAATTATTTTATTTTATATTTTAATAAATGGTTTTTTTTAATTATAATATAAGTAATTAATTTTAAATATATATATATATTTTTAATTTTATAAAAGTATTTATAATAAATAATTTTTTTCAATTATATAAATTTAGTTTATTAATTTTATAAAACTTATTTTTTAATATTTTATAATAGTATTTATAATAAATAATTTTTTTTAATTATATTAAAGTAATTTTATAAAAGTATTTATTATAAATATTTTTTGTAAATAAAAGTTATTTTCCCGTCGACATGTCGACGGGAATAAAACCGCCAAAAATTTCGTGAAAATTTAATACGTCCCGCCAAACGTAAACGACAAAATATCGTAATATTACCGTCGACATGTCGACAGTATTAGTAATAATATAAAAAATTTCGTTTATATTCCCGTTGACATATCGACGGTAAAATAAAAAGCAATACCAAAACCAGATCTGGTCAATTATTTCTCACAAAACGCAATACCCAAAAAAATAAACCATCACAATTATTTTCTCCGGCGATTATACCACCACCACACCACCTCCACCACTCCTCCGGCTATTATTCGACCACACCACACCACCTCAACCACTCCTCCACCCCAACAACATACCACAATATACCACCACAGCTCCACCCCAACAACACCACCACATTTACCACCACTACCACACGAGCACCACTGTGCACCTCCTCCTCCTCCTCCTCCTCCTCCTATTCCCATGTTTAATTCTTTACTCAACCCCTCATTTGTTTAATTCTTTCCTTCTTCTTTCTTCTCCTTTCTTCCCACTGAGCACCACAGGTAATTTTTTTAATAAAATTATTGTTATTAAAATTGTTATTAAAAATTGTTAATAAAATTGTTATTTAGTTTTGTTAATAAAATTGTTGTTACTTTTTGCTATAATTTTTTTTAATACAGTAGCAGAGCCGAGGGTGAGAGCCGAGAGTCAGAGCCGAGGGTGAGAGCCGAGACAACCAAGACAGCAGGTAATGTACCTCGTTTTATTTTTTTTATTAACTTTTGGTATCCCGACGACATGTCGACGACAACAGCCGAGACCAAGTTTTTAAACTTTTGATATAAAACATTGCTCTCTTTTATTATAGCCCGAGCCCAAGACCACAACCGAGAGCCCGAGACCACAACCGGAGGTCATAGCCCGTGCCCGAGACCACAGTCGAGAGCCCAAGACAGTATGTTGTTTTTTTTCGTATCCGTATTATTTTTTACATATTAGTATAGTATATTAGGTATGTTAGACTTTGGTAGTAGTTGTAGTTTTCCAGCCGAGACGGACTTTGGTAGTACTTTGGTTGCGTTTGGTTAGTTGTTTGGTTGCGTTTGGTTAAATGTTAGTTGGCGTTTGGTTAGTATATATGGTATACTAGTTGTAGATATTGCGTTTAATTAGGATCCCTTTGCACACTAAGATTCATTTTAAAAATGTGAAGTTAGTATTGGTTAAATGTTAGTTGGCGTTTGGTTAGTATATATGGTATACTAGTTTTAATATATTGGTTAATTGTAAGGTTTTGAAAAATATTTGTTTTAATATATTGGTTAATTGTTTACAAGTTTTAATATATTAGTTTGCGGATTGATTATGTTTCTGCTTATATAACGGGCTTATGGTTTGTTTGGTTTTCGGCTTATGTTTCACAAGCTTAATTTTTATGGCTTATTTTGAAACTTTTTAACTTAAATAGTTTCAAAATAAGTAAAAAAAATAAATAAATAAGCGTTTGAAACATAAGCCGAAAACCAAATAAGCCATAAGCCCGTAGATATATTGTTTGGTTTTCGGCTTATGTTTCATAATTGTTTCAAAAATAAGTCACAAAAACAAGTTTCAAAATAACAAAATAGTTTTATGAAACATAAACCGAAAACCAAACAATTGTTTATAGTCTAATTGTTTAACTTAAAATATATGCTATTGTTAGACTTTTGTGAATGTTTTAGGATTTTAGTGATTAATTTCGGAAAGTCCCCGTCCGAAGTTAATCATCCTATAGAAAACCCGTCCGAAATTAATTTATTAGAAATTAATTTCGGAAAGTCCCCTGTCGACGGTATCATTAAAACAAAAATAGTGTTTTTAATATTATACCGTTGACATGTCGACGGCATTATAGTAAAAACAATACTTTTGTTTTAATGATACCGCCGACATGTCGACGGTATCATATAAACCATAATTATAATCAACTAATTAAAACGTTAATTAGTTATATGGTACCGTCGACATGTCGACGGGAAGAGTTTGACGGACACCAAAATTTCTTTGACTGGAAAACGACGTGGGACCCACAGTGTCGACGGTGATTGTCGACGGGAACACTGTTCCCGTCGAAGCACAGCCGTCAATGTGGTACCGTCGACATGTCGACGGTAACGTATGATTCCGTCGACATGTCGACGGAAAGGGCTTAAAAAAGTCGCCGGGGAAAGCCTCGATTGTACTAGTGCGTGAGGATCCAGCTACATACCATAGAGGTGTATACGGGAATCCATCTCCTCGTTCACCAAAGAAAACACGTACAGATTCACCATACTATAGAGGGGTACACGGGATTCCATCTCCTCGTTCACCACGTAACACTAATAGTACTGCCAACACACAACCCATCAACAAAGTGCGAAATGGATGTTTACAAATGAGTGGCAATTGTCGTATCATACCCTTCGACACCCGACCAACTTCATGCAATGCCCAAATAAATGGCTACTGTAATCAACGCAACAAGACATCTTGTATAAATGTGGTCCAGTGTATTGGCAACTAGTGTACTACTCGAAGTAGCTGTACTTAAATTCCTAGGTGAACTTTTACATTTTATATAGAGCGTTACTTATGTAAGCTATATATCTATTAAGTTGTACTTGGATTGAGTAGATATCATTATTTCGCAATTGGAAAGGATAACGTGTTAATCTAACTTATAATTCGTAACAGTGGTAAGTCGGACCAATACGAGCTAAGTTTTATTGAAAAAATTTGTGCTCAAGTACAAGATGTGCATGCATGTATATCATAGAATGTAAAACAATTATGGCTAATCAAATATTTGAAGTTAAAATTAACTGTGATTATGCACTGATCGAAGCAAGAGATAAGAGAAGAGTTTCACGTACATCAACACTTTTGAAACATTTACTTTAGGGAATTGATTTGCACACTTCTGTTTTTGATTGGGACACTCTAAAGACTGCATCAGACAGTTGTACCATATTTATAACATACTTTAATTACTTGTACTGTGAGTGTGCCAATAAAAAATAGGAGTGTGCAAATCACCTCCCTTTACTTTAAGCATACGGCTTGAAACAATTAATCAACTCCACAATTAATATGTGTTGCTATGCAGTTACTTAATCCACTCAGGTGTGATAGATATATATATTGAGAGGGGTGCTAGAACCATACAAAATGGCCCACAAAACAATTCCACAAAATGATGCAGCAGTGTTTCATTCGTTGTTTCCCACTCTTTTCTTTTATTGTGTCAATCAAACACTGCCATATCATTGTGTAGAATTATTTTGTGAACCATTTTGTGTGGTTCTATCACTCCTCATATATTGAGGGTTGGCCCGACTATAAGGACACTAAAGCACACGCTTTAGGCCTCATGTTTTTTGAAAGTCCCAAAAATTGCATTTATGTTAATTTAAATAAAGGATAAGAGTTCAAAAGTAAAGTGTTCAAATGAATTTTTCAAACAATGAACACAAGAAACGAGTTAAAAAATTAAAAGCCTTAGTTTGAACTTGCTTTTGGCCACCGTAGGTCTCGGGACGGCCATGTAGATAGTATACAAATTACCAAATGGCTTACAGATTAGCGATGCATATCTAGTTGAATATGCTCATATGTCGTGAGATATCTTCAGTAAAGTGGTTGTGAGTTCAATATTCTTCTATGAATAGGATGGCAATGGGGCAGGGCGACCATCCGCATCTCCAAACCCGATTACCAGAGTTCTCCCCAAACCCGCCACGATCCCCATCGGGGCGCCCCGTTGGGGCGCGATGCTCCCCCAAACTCGCCTCGTATTAATCGGGGATCTTATCGAGGTGTCCTCTTTGTGTGCAATTTTCGACCAAAGCCGCACATTTATTATTATTTTCAGACCGTTAACAATAAATTGAAGAACTAAAAACATATCAATAATCAATTACAAAAAAGCCTTATTAACTTTTCAACGATAGTTTTATAGATAAATGATGATAAATTATACAGCCGAAAATTAAAACTTAAAAATTTGACAATAGACGAGTTTCAATATCACAATTTTGCAATTTTACAAAGATAAAAAAACAAACAATATTAATATATTTTTATTACGTAAATAATAACAAAATACTATAAAGGTATAAATATATTTGTATATGTGTATATATTATTCTGGTGGGGATGGGCGCGCCGAGGATTCCCGCTCCCCGCCCCAAAGCCAATTAAAATCCCCATTTAAGCCCCAAACCCGATTAGCATGCCCCGCCCCGCCCCAATTAGTCCAGGTCTCGGATTTTCCCGTCGAGTTTGGGTGTTTTTGCCATCATACGTATGGCATTTGCATGAGTTGTGGTATAATATAGTGTGAGTTATAAATGTTTTTCTAAAAGATTTAAGAAAGGGAAAATTTCAAAACTACCCCGATTGCCCAATGCTTGGGCTTTTCTAAACAGCATTTTTTGGTTTTGCTTTTCTAGATTAGGGCAACCATTACTTTTTGGGTAACTAAAATCTGCAAATGACAAGTGTGACTTTACGAATTATAAGATAGATCAACTTGTATACTTTTTTGGGCAACTGATATACTTCATGTCGGACAACTGACGACACATGGTTATCTAATTCAAGTTGCCCAGGGCAACTAGTCTAGAAAAGCAAAAGCAAAACATGTCGTCAAGAAAAGCCCAAGCATTGGGCAACTTGGGTAATTTTGAAACAATTTTTCGACTTTCTCTGACTACAAGAAACAATATAGATTGTACAACTTCTTGACTGTCGTTGAAAAAGTTTAGTACGTGAAAAAATTTGTACTCGATCGAAATATAATAAGCACCACTACTACAAAAAAACATCTTTTAGGCCCTTTTATATAGATCCTCTAAGAAAAACACATGTCTAAATGTCAAATTTTCTCTCGAAACTGTTATTTAAACCGGTGCAAATGAAAGAAACCCGTATATATATCTTTTTCTTATTTAGACCGGTGCTTTTTAAAACAACCGGTCTATATAACAAAAACATTTAGACCGGTTAGAATTATTTAAACCGGTCTAAAATAGTTTTTTTGAAAAAAGTGACCAACGGCTACAATACCATATCTGCCATTATTATACCACAACAACCTCAATTTTCTCATTTAATTCACCTAAAAATTATCAAAAATATCCTTATAACCAAAAAAATTCGCATTAACTACAATTAAAAATGTTATACTTATGTTAATCACTACTTGTGTGTTTATGTATATAAATTTGTTATTATGCACAAATGAAAGATAACATGATTTTTTTTTCTATTTGTATAGGAACGTTTGTGTAAATAGACCTTGTATGGTTGCATTGTTAGCTTGATTAACTCGTGGAAGTGAGGTATTTTCTAAATTTACGGAAATAATTTTTTTATGCAGCATTCATGTAGTATAAATTTATTGCAACTCTTGCGCCATTAGTTTAATTCCCATCCGAAAATAACCTAATAGAGGTTAATTTCGGATTATCCCCATTTAAAAATATTTTTTTGAATACTTTGTTGCATTTAGGATGTGAATGTGTATTATCATATTGAGTATAATTTAAGATGGATCATAGTATATGGATGTACCAGATAGAATGTGCTACCATCGAATACTTGGAACATTTGTCTCATTTCCTAAAAGCTGCCTAAGATGATCGGGTGAAAAAAGGAAAATCAAGAGTCCATTGTCCTTGTAAAAATTGCTTGAATTGGAAGTGTCATAACGATTTGAAAACTATTAAAAACAATCTTATAGAAAAAGCCAAAAAGGGTTTAAGCTTGTCTTGTGTGGTATTAGGAGCTGTCTGTATTAGGGATAAACAAACTATGTTTGGATTAGGGGCTGATTGGATTAGGAGCTGTCTAGATTAAGGTGTACTTCGGCTGGTTTTAAGACACATGATGAGGTGAAAAGTGAACCACTTTTAAGGGGTCATTTAAGCCCGGATTCGTGATTATTTGATCAAATATTGCCCTAAATCGTTCCTTTTGTCATTTTAGGTACTTTTTGAGAGAAATCTGAAAAAAGGAAGCATTTTGGACGTTTTTTGAGCATAAAAGTGAAGAAAACGGCAAAGCCTCAATTTTCCTTGCTGGGAACAGTACCTGACGGCGTCAAGAGTCTCCAAGTGATGGCGTCAAGAGTTACAAAAGAGGTGGAAGTGGAAGATACATGTGACGGTCCAGAGTGTTTTCAAGCATAGGAGATGACGGCGTCACCTAGGCTGTCATGGTCCATTTGTTAGTGACGGCCCAGATGAAATTCCTACATGATGGCGTCAAAATCAGATCTAGACAATATGATTTTTATGAAGACGGCGATTTGACGGCGTCACAAATTCCTTCTTGACGCCGTCACCCGGTAGAATCTATATATAGTTTTCCAAATTTCATTCGTTAGTGTGCAACTTTGAGGGAAAAACCCTAGGTCGAATTTTCTAGCTTTATCAAGGGTTTCAACCCTTTGAATCGTTCATGTTCTATTAAAGATAAGTACTCTATCAATTCATTCAATATGTCTATGTGTTGTTTGAATATATCTTACGCTTGTCTTCAATTTAACATGCTCGGCTAGATTTCTTTTGTGTTTGCCTAGATGTAGTGAAACCTAGATATTAATTATGGGTTGATTGTTTGTTTATAGTTGTTCCGGATGATTGTGTTTGAAGTTAGGCTTAAGAAAAATGGCAGACTTCCATTGGTAACTTGCTTGAACATCTTAAGAAACATGATCGGAGGTGTACTACGATTTTTGGTTGTATTTAATGCGTAGGAAAATTCTAATGATCGCATGTTAGGAGCTTCTAACGGCTCGACATAGGAGTGAAGTAGGATCCTATAAAGTTAGGGAATATTGTATACGACCCTACGACTAGTATTAAGGAATATGACCCGTCATCCATGCAATTGTAACAAGCTATCAACCTGTAAAAGATATCTAGGGAGTAATGAAACCTAAGTAAACACAACTTTCCCCATCATTGTTTACACCAAATTAATATAATTAGTTTTATTTTCATTTTTGTTATTTTATTTTGATTGCATCTTTAGTTATTTGGGTTAGTTGGCTAGCAACTAATTCCGCCAACTCTTCCAAAACCCGAGATTTTAATTGCTTTTATAAAATATAAAAATACAAAAAGAATAATCCCTCACCTCTAGACTTAGTTTAGGAGACTTTCTAATCCTAGCGACACTATTCCTTAATTGAACGATCAATCCCCCTGTACTTGTCACTATACTATACTACAACGATCAGGTACACTGCCTGGTGGGGGTTGTAAGCTTCTCGAGATCCTTCGAGAGGTAAAGCCTGGTGCAATTCCCACGTATCAAGTTTTTGGCGCCGCAGCCCGGGGAATAGTTATTGTCTAGGTTATGATTTATTTTTATTAGGTCTACTTGCTAGATTCCTTTCTAGTAAGATTTTATTTTTATTTTTAGGTTTTCTTTAGTCTATCTCATTTCTTCGTGTCTTGGTTCGTAACCTTTACCATCCGACATCATGGAAGGTGGTAATGATGAGGCGAAAAATGATCCGTTTTTAGGGGGTCATTTAAGCCCGAATTCGAATTTATTTGATCAAATAATGCCCTAAATCGTTCCTTTTGTGATTTTAGGTACTTTGGGAGAGAAATCTGGAAAAGGAAGCAATTTGGACGTTTTTGGAGCATAAAAGTGAAGAAAACGCCAAAGTCTTAATTTTCCATGCAGGAAACAGTATGTGACGGCGTCAAGAGTAACTTCCTGACGGCGTCAAGAGCAAAATTCCATGACGATCCAGTAAAGATTTGACGGCGTCACGAAGGTAGGGCGTCAAGAGTAAAAGTCATGACGGCCTGGAAATGATTAAGTCTTGACGGCTTCAAATGTAGATCAAGGCAGTCCGAGAATAGTTTTGGCAGCGAGGTGATGGCGTCACAATGTTGGTCTTGACGCCGTCAGACCCCTTTTCCTATATATAGTTTTCTAATTTTCACATTAAAAACAGAGAAGTTTTGGAGAAACCCTAAGTACGAACTTGGTGCGAATTTTACAGGTTTTTCAAGGGTTCCAAGCCCTTGATACCTTACATGTGTAATTGAGATAAGTGTTCTTTCAATTCAATCAATATGTCTATGTGTTGGTTGTCTATATCTTGTTCTTGTCTTAATTCCATCATGCTAGGCTAGATCTATCTTGTGTTTGCTTGGATCTAATGAAACCTAGATGTTAATTATGTGTTGATTACTTGTTTATACTTGTCTTGGATGAATGATTTATATGTTAGGCTTAAGAAAACTGGCAGATCTCCAATTGGTAACATGCTTGAACGTCTTAAGAAACATGAACCGACGCGCACTAGGTCTTTATTGGTTGCATTTAATGCATGAGCCACTGTTTACAATCCGTATAGTTGTGCTGGGCATGGTGTAGGAGGAGATAAGAGCTCATAGAATTGGAGAGTTAAGTGTGCCACCCCATGAATGGTATTAAGGAATACGATCCGTCATCCATGCAATTATAACAAGTAATTAACGTGTAAAAGTTGTCTAGGGAGTAGTGAAATCTAAGTAAACATATTTTCTCCATTTATTGCTCACAACTTTAGTATATTTTAGTTTATTTTCATTTCTAGTATTTTATTTTGATTGCATCTTTAGTATTGGGTTAGTTGATTAGCAACTAATTCCGCCCAAATCCTTCAAACTCGAGATTTTTACTTGCTTTCTATAAAATATAAAAACACAAAAATAATCATCACTCACCTTTAGAACTAGTATTTAGGCTTTCTAATCCTAGCGACACTATTCCTAAGCTGAACGATCAATCCCCCGGTACTTGTCACTATACTATACTACAACGATCAGGTACACTGCCTGGTGGGGGTTGTAAGTTTCTTGAGATCCCTCGAGAGGTAAAGCCTGTTGCGATTCCCACGCATCAAGTTTTTGGCGCCGCAGCCCGGGGAATAGTTATTGTCTAGGTTAGAATTTCTTTTTATTAGGTCTACTTGCTAGATTCCTTTCTAGTAAGATTTTATTTTTATTTTTAGGTTCTCTTTAGTCGATCTTATTTCTTTGTGCCTTTGTTCGTAACACCCGACATCATGGACAACGGGAACATCTTTGAACCCGTCATCCCACCACAACAAAACCCACCATTAGAACCCCTTAGGCCCCGAACCTTAGGAGAGTATTCCCGACCTAGCCACCAAGGCTACCGAAACACCATTGAGCTCACCGGAGCCAATGTGACCCCCTTGCGATCCGACACCATCCGGTTGGTGCAAAGCGGATGTGCATTCCATGGACTTCGTTCCGAAGATCCAAACCAACATCTTAAGGACTTCCTCAAAATCGTAGATTCCATAGACCTAGATGTTGCAACTAGGGAGACAACCCGATTACGCCTATTCCAATTCTCTCTACGGGATCAAGCTAGTCAATGGCTTGAGCGTTTACCTGCGGGATCCATCACCACATGGGATGATCTCACCACTCGTTTCCTTGCTCAATTTTTCCCACTGGGGAGAACTACTAAGCTTAGAAATGACATCTTGATGTTCCAACAACGTCAAAGTGAATCTCTTTATGAAGCATGGACTCGTTTCAAGGACTTACTCCAAAAAGTCCCTCATCATGGCATAGATCTTTGGCTCCAAGTCCAAATCTTTTATGACAATATCGACATCTCCACGAGGCGAGCCATTGACCAATCGGCCGTTGGTAAGCTACGTGATCTAAGTGCGGAACAATCATGGGAACTCATAGAAGATCTTGCTCTCTATGACAACGAAAGTTGGAATGATCCCCGTGACTTGAATAAAACGGTCAAGGCAATATCTTTGCCTTCGAACAATTCTAGCACTCCCGACTGTAGGATCATGGAACTTGAAGACCAAGTCAAGTTTTTCATGAAATCTTACGAAGCTCCTAAGCCTTCAAGCCAAGTGAACAAAATCACTTCTTCATGCGAATTATGTAGTGGTCCCCACGACACTCGTGATTGTGTGGAACTCCCCAGAACAGCTTTTGCGGACTACGCATCCACGCGTACCGACCAAGCGGGAGATAAGTGGTACACTTTCAAGCCCGAGCCAAACACTTACGGTGATTCATACAACCCCTCATGGAAAAATCACCCAAACCTTAGGTGGAAACAAAATCAACCCAATTCTTCCAATCCGCCTAATCGTTACCAACCAACCGGTCTACCCTCCAACGGTACTTTCAACAAAAATCTTTCTAACAACTTTGGTAGTACCAACAACCTTGGAGGATTGATGTCTAAGTTCATGGCATCTCAAGAGGCTCGCATAGCTAGGTTTGAAACCGAATTCAACCAACAACAAACGGAGATAACCAACAAGATTGACAACTTGTTGAAGGCCCTCGACAACCAAGCACTAGTCACACCTAGGAAGGACACTAGGGACACCAATAACGGAAGCCAAATTAAGGACCCCTCATCATCCAAACATGTCCACTTTGTCAATGTTGTCACCATTAAGCCAATAGATAAGGAGATCCAGGAGAGTGACAAGGATGAAGTTAGAATAGAAGCCGAGACTAAGGATGAGAGTAGGGAAGTTGAGGTAGAGCCTATAGAAGAATACTTTGATAAGTTGCCAACCAAGGAAGAACGGGAATACCATAAGGATTTATTCGATAGTCCCGAGAGACCATATATCCTTGGCACACCCCTTATCAAAATGGGAGACCCCTCTAACATTAACATCCCATGCAATATCGGGCACATGCATATATGGAAAGCTTACATCGACCCTAGATCCCCCGTGAACATCATGACTAGGACTTATTACAATTTGGTGATGAAGAAGCAACTTGATTTTAGGATGATGCCCGATAAGAATCTGATAAGTAATTTTGCAGGAAGAGTGAAGAGACTGCATGTGATTATAGGGAATCTAACCTATGAGATCGATTTAATGATTGTTGAGGACACTCGTCCGGTGATAGATGCTTGCCTAAGCCAAATAATATTTGGAAAACCATTTGTTGAGGCCACTAGGATGAGTTATGATCCGACTCTATGGATAGTTAGATTCAAGGAAGAAAATGATGAAGTTGCCTATCAAATGCCCTACAAAATTGAGCAATACCGCCTTCTCTCTAATATAGAAAAGGAACACAAGCAAGCGGCTTATTATAGGAATGAGGAGGATAGACGTAGAGGAGTAGAGTATGTAAAGAACAGAATTCTTGGTTTCTACAAAGAATGCTTGCAACTAGGTCCGGAATACAAAACTGGTTTAGAAGACGACCTAGAGAGTGGAACCAATGATGAGGTCATGTAGTAACCCATGACCTTGAGTCTAACTACAAGACTCGTAAATAAAGAAAAGCGCTTCTTGGGAGGCAACCCATGTTTTGTGTGATTTTATTTTGTTTGTTTGATATTTGCTTCCGTACGCATGCTTTATTTTTATTGTTGGTAGATCATGTTTCTAAACTAAATAGTGGAAATACTTTACTTTGTTGTTTTGGCCTAGTCTTAACTCCACCTAAAGGTATTTTTGCAAAAGAGAAGTGTAAGGGGAAACCCCAAATATGTTTTCAAGAAACAAACCGATCTTGATTCTCCACAATATTAAATGAACATGTATATTCGTATTTGTTAGAGTCAAATGCTTGTATTGAGTCATAATGAAGTTTTGCAGGATTTTCCAGGAAGTAGAACCAAGTTTTTCCAGAAATTTTCCGGAAACTTAACATAAGAATTTCTGCAGGTCACTTCTGACGGCGTCACGAGATAACTCTTGACGACGTCAAGTGTAAAAATCTGGAAATTTTACCGGTTTTGTTTTCTAACGGAGTCTTATGGTTTTTGTGAATTATTAAGTTTTATAATCTCCAGGAGATCTGCAAACTTCATTCCACAAGCATTATATCTTATCTTGTTTTCTAGGAGTTAGTAACTTATATAGGATGCCGCCGATTTTACGCGAGGTTATCTTGTCTATTTTATCAGGTTTTACAGGTTATGTGTGACAAGAAGATGATTTATATTCTGGAAGGGAAGCTTTGATTGTTCATTTTCTTGGAGGAAGATTTAACCTGGCCACCTTATTATCCATACCGAGCGAATCAGGGGAGTATTTGATTTCATTCTCTTTACTCTTTCACTTTTACATTCTTTACTTGAACATTGGGGACAATATTCATATTAAGTGTAAGGGGAGGGTAAAAAGATGATACCTTACATATGCACTTTCACTTGAGTTTGTTTTGTTTAATGGTAGATGTGTAATAAAACTATGAGAAATACTTGTTAGTGCAATTTTAGCGCCAAATTTAAAATTTTTTACAACATTTAGGAGTGAAACTTAAGCCATAGCAAGCGTCTCATGGATAGGAGATTGTATGACTAGCACATAACCGTATATTCAGAAAAATTTTCCACCCAAATATGTGAGGTTCGCCTTTAGATTTGATAGGAAAAGCATTTACTATTAGTGCTTATGAGTGTACCGGTAGCATTTAGATTCTATAACTTGCGTTAGTGATGCATCCCGAGACCGCTAGTGAGACTAAATTCGTGTGGTAGGATTTACTACATGATAAGAGGCATTAGGATCACCCTTGTGTTAAACCCGTATCATAATTACTTGACCATTTAAGTCATATTAGTTGGCTAGTTAAGTCAACTAATTTTTCCCACACCCTTAGCGTTGTACTCATTTTTAGTACACGATACCCCTAGTACACCCCTCCGAGCCTATCTTTTCGTTTCTAACTTTAAGCATTTTACTTAAAGGAAGAATTTGTTACACCCCACTTAAATGTACAACCAAATTGCCTTAGCCTTCCGTGTATGCGCTCATTTTTAGTGCATTATTGTTATTCGTTAAACCCTAAGTTAACTATCTAATTGGTTACATGGTTGCTAGGCGAGTCATATCCTTGTAGATATTGTTTTGGGACGATTGAGACTCATGGGTAAAGTACTTATTTATGGAGTAATGGGGAAGAACATCACTTATTACCCCCATATGTGTGTTAATCTTAAAAGTACTCCAAGTGTTTTGATTTTCTTAATTCGAGTCATTAGATTAGTTTATTGTAAAGTATGTAAAGATTCAAGTGTAAGGGGAGTGTTCATTCCCTATGATGTATTATTTTGGATGGTAGGGTAAGAGTGTATGCGGAAAAAAAAATAGAAAAAAAATCAAGAAAAAGAAAAAAAAATAGAAAAAGGAAAAAGAGAAAAAACATACGGACTACCATCCCGTTTCATTCTATGTTTATTTTATGTTTTTGTTATTTTTCATTTATTAGCTTAAGTCGAGTCTAGCCTTGGCTTAGCAACGCCATATTGTACATGTAATTAACCAAGATTGTTAACTCGCCACCAGTAAAACTTCCTTTATCCAACAAAACCGTGTATTTCATATCGCTACACCTAACGTTACAACCCTTTAAAAGACCTCTTTGATAGTTTATCCTAGGTGCTTACGCCATGTGGTGGAGGTTTGATCCTTTTCCAAGCCTATGGTAATCTATTTTGCTATGACAGGTAGTGAGAGATATCTTCCGTTTTTATATTGTAATTTACACTTTATTACACCCGAGAGATGTGAGTATCTAAACACTAGTTGTGAGGTGCTAGTGTATGACCTCCGTGCTTGTCTATTGGTCTTTAGTGGAACGATTATTTGTTGTAATTACTTTTATATTAGTGTTAAATGACCCCTGGTTGACGCTAAATCACCAACTTATATTGACCAAAGAATGGTCAACAAAGTCAAATAGCCTAGATCAATACTCCGGGTAATATAAGGTATCACCGGGTCGTTAAATCCCGTTGAGGTGTGAATTGTAACTTAAGCGCATTCGTGATCGGGTGATTATTCACAGAAAGGGTTTGTTGTGAGAATTATTTGGAGATTATAAACAGAAATAGCTTAGGAAAGCTATGTGAATGATTACGGGAACTGAGGTTGAGAGGAAATCACCTAAAACTTAAAACCGTACATTTGCCGAAGACGTGAACAAACGTACAAAAATGTGAATACGGTGATCTGGATAGGCTACTGGTATGAAAATTTACTTTTTACAAACCTAATGATAATAGAAAATTTTAGGAAATTTAAAATTATTTTTTACACTAATTTAATAATTACTATTAATTAAATACTATTTTTCTAATTACTTTTAATTAACTAAATTAACCTAAATTATAAATAATTATGAAATTAACTTGGAAAAATAAAAATTAAACTTGGAAAAATCTAAAATACTATAAAACTAATTTTAGAAATGAAAATATATTTTTAATACTATTTAATTAATTATTACTAATTATTAACTAATTATTAATTACTTTTTAATTATTTAAAATAACCTAATTTCTAATTAATTATTAAATTATACTAGAAAATTGAAAACAAAATTTGGAAAAATCTAAAATAACTAAAAACTAATTTTAAAATTTAATTTATATTTTTCTTATTTTCTAATTAATTATTATTATTTATTAAATATTTAATAATTACTAAAAACTATTTTAAATTAGGAAAAATACTAAATGATGCAAGAAAAATCTGAAAAAATTACAGAAATTATTTTTACACACCAGAAGCCTAGGAAAATTATAAAAATGAGAATTGCTTATTAATAAGCTTAAGAATAAGCCAATTGGCTTAAATAGAAGCTATCACTTCTATTAAGTTGGGCTTATTTGGAATTTTCTTTTTCAAAACTGCTTATTATGTGTTTTTAAGCAACTTTTGTGAAATGAGTTTGGCTGAGGTCAAGGAAATAAGCACTTCAAGTGCTTATACCCTTGACAGTTGACTTTCTTTGACTTTGGAGAGAAATAAGTACAAATGGCCAAGTGTGGGACCCACAATGGTAAAAGCTGATGCAAATAAGTTATATGAACAAGTTTAAGCAAGTTTCACACAATTAAGATGGCTGAATAAGCCAAAACTCCACAATAAGCACTTTGCTTATTTGGTTCTGAGACAGATTTGGGACAGAGATTGGGTGCAATTCTAGGTGGGGTCCACAGGTCAATTGGTCAAACCAATGGTCAAAACACCAACCCTGGTAGGAGGGGGGTTGAATGGCATCAAGTTGGGTCAGTGGGACCCACTGAGTTGGTCACAATGAACCACCAAAGTTGGTGGTGTGACTGAGTCAGCTGATGTGCAGGGCACACCCTTGCCCTGCAAGTGTCTTCCAAGGGTAATTTAGTCCAACAGAAAAAAATCATAAAAATCAAACAATGGTTTGAATCAAAAGTTCTACTGGTAGACTATGATTACAACAAGTTTCAGAATCTAAAACCACCCACAAAAATCAAGAAAATTCATCGTATATTGGGAAAAATCTGACACTTGCACTTTTGACTTTTTAGAAAAATTTAGATTTTGACTTTTATGAACTTTGCTTGCTGATTTAGTGACTTGGAATGTTATGTTAAGCTATGATATAACCAATTTAAGTTATAATGCAAACTTAGGAAAGGATTTGATGGATTTTGGGTTCAAAAATCACCACAGTTAACTGTGGTGATAATTTTCTTGTGATTTTGACTTTTTACTTCAAAAGATACAAATGTAAAGCTTTGACTGAGGTAACTTGAACCTAAGAATGATGTTTCAACAAGTTGTAACCACTGAAAAGCTCAATTGCACAGATGGATACCCAAATCCAAACACCCCCTTAAAATTGATTTTAACAAGATTATGAAGCAAATGAACAAATTAATCCATGGAACTGAGATATTAGCTATTACTAATCACATATGACCACAAATGAACCAGATTAAACAACAATTAATCACTACAACTGCAAATTACACTATTATCCAAATTTATGTTAAAAACTGAAAATATAAAACCAAGTACAATAAACCTTCAACCAAGGCTTAACCAAGGTATCTTGGAACTGCTACAAGCTCCAGCTTATTCAAAAAATAAGCTGGTAATGTCCATCTTGCTTATCCATTTCAAGCAACTTCCAAAAAGCTTTCCAAGTCTAATGCCAAGGTAATTTTCTTATGAACTTGATATTCTGATTTTATCTTATGTTTTCTTTTATATATTTAGAACCTAAGTGAGTTTCTGAAAAGGATTGCAATTATAATAAGCTTAAACAAACTTTAGTTAAAAATTAAAATTGAGATTGAAACTAAAATGCAAATAACTCTTTAAACAGAAAATGAGACTTTTATATTAAAAACAAGAAGTAAAATTACAATATGAAAACTACTCTAAATAAGTTCAGACATGCCATAAAAGGCTTACAAAAGCTTAATATATATACGAGCTACAAACTAGGCCTCAAAAGCTTCCACATGGCTTCCACTTGCAAACTTGCACTCCCCTGAGTATCTCCATTGACGCTTGACCATATCCTAGCCATCCAATTAGGTTTTGATCCATCTTAGCCATCCGATTGAATTTTGGCGCCAAATTGGTACGGGGCAAAAATAAGTGGGATAGGTGAGGGATATTTAATGTGGTGGTGTGAGTTGGTGTGGTAGATGAGAGCATTTATTGTGGGGGGCTAATGGAGGAGTGGGGAGGTATGTGGAGGAAACACTACTCCCTGGTTTTGCGTTGGCTGTTGGGGGGGGGGGAAGAAGGAGGGTCAAAGGAAAGGTTTGACCGGGGTTTGTTTTTTTTATTTAAAAAGAAATGGGCCGGGCTGTGTGGTGGGCTGGGAATAGGGGATTGGATTTGGGTTTTGGTTTTGGGTTTAGTTATAATAAGGGTCCGGTTGGTTTGTATTTAACAAGGACCAATTTTGCAAAACATGAGGACTGATAATGTAATTTTCCAAATTGCTTCCAAGGACCACAAATGTTATAAATCCAAAGTTCAAAAACCATTTTTGCCATTTTCCAATTTTCACAATTTCCCAGGGACCTTTTTTGCCATTTTTGTGAATTCTCAGGGACCAAACTTGCAATTTTGGAAAAATTATTACCCAAGTGTAATTTTTTTATGATTTTTGACTTTCAAAACCTTGGGTTGACTTTTCCTTTCAAAATAAATGCAAAGGGACTAATTTTGACAAGTTTTGAAACTTGGGGGACTGAAACTGCCAATATTGCAAACTTTATACTTTTTTCCTTTGTTTTTGCTCATTTTGCTTTTAAAACACATAAAACACAATCCCTGGGATAATTTAAGTATTTTGATATCTTTTTGATTGTTTTTGTGCGTTTTGGCAGTTTAAATATATCAAAAACGATGAGTGTTTGAGCACTCATCAATCCCCCACACTGAACTATTGCTAGTCCCTAGCAATCTTTTTAGAAAACTTGATGGATTTTAAGCTCTTTACCAAAAGCCATCACTTCTGGAGTAGCCAGGTGTAAGAACTGTGGCACACCTGATAACCGTGTGATTTTGAGCAAACCACCAGCTTTCAACGGATTTGTTAAGTCTTTACCAAGAGCCGTTTGCTCCTGGACTAGCCAGCATCTTGATAGACAACGTCAACATCTTGGTGAGCTGAGTACCAATTATGGATTTTCCACGGCCTTTACCACAAGTCATAATCTTGCGGGCTAGCTAACTCATTAGCTTTTGAGGATAATGGGGAGTTGAGGAACCATACAATTTTGGGCAAATTGCAAGCCGTAAACGGATTTGATTTATCTTTACCAAGAGCCGTTTGCTCATGGATTAGCCAATCCCTTTGTCGGTTAGACCTGGCGGACTGATTACCACAAAAATTTTGAAATAAAGTGAAAAAAATTTTGAAAATTTTGGCCAAAAACGGGGGTACTTGAAAGATATTTTGATAAAATTCGCTAGAATTTCCCCCCCCCCCCCCCCCCCCCACACTTAGAAATGAATATTGTCCTCAATATTCAAAGTTCCGGCTATTATGCCGAAGCTATGAACGTAAAAAGCCAAGATTCGAATCTAACTGCGGAAATACCAAATTTCACTTTATTTCTATATATATACAACTTTTTTTTTTTTTTTTTTTTTTTTTTTTTTTTTTTTTTTTTTTTAACCCTATATACATATATACATTTTTTCAAACAGCGGGGGGTTGGCCATTCCCCCACACTAGGTGGTAGAAAATAGAAAGAATCAGAGATACGGGTGAAAACCCGTATTGTTGCTAATTTTTGTTCATCGAGTCGCTAGCTTGACTCGATCCCCGAATTCAATTGTCCTTGGGGAAAGTTTGGAGATCCGGGACAACCATGGATGGTATGTCCTCTCCAAAATAGTGCTTTAACCGATGTCCATTCACTTTGAAGTTAGGACCGTCATTTTGAGATAATTCGACGGTGCCATAAGGATAAACCTTAGCGATAGTGAATGGAACAGTCCATCGGGTTTTTAGCTTTCCCGAGAAGATCTTGAGTCTAGAATTGAAAAGAAGGACTCGATCACCAACGTTGAAAATGCGGTTTTTGATTTTTGAGTCATGAATCTTCTTTGTCTTTTCTTTGTAGATCAAAGAGTTCTCGTAAGCTTGATCACGAAGTTTGCTTAATTCATTTAGTTGAACTTTTCTATGATCACCCGCCGTTTTGAGGTCGAAATTGGCATGCTTGAGAGCCCAATAGGCTTTGTGTTCAAGCTCGATCAGAAGATGGCACGCTTTCCCGTACACGAGTTTATAAGGCGTACACCCAATGGGTGTTTTGTAAGCCGTACGGAAAGCCCAAAGTGCATCATCTAATTTGTCCGACCACGATGCACGATTCTCACCTACAGTTCTTTCCAATATTCTTTTAATACCCCGATTGGAAACTTCGACTTGTCCACTTGTTTGAGGGTGGTACGCAGTAGAAAGACGGTGAGTCACATCGTACTTTTGCATGACTTTGTCAAATTTGTCATTACAGAAGTGCGTACCATGATCACTAATAATAGCACGTGGAGTTCCGAATCGGGCAAAAAGAGCTTTTAAGAATTTCACAACTACTCGGGCATCATTTGTGGGTAAAGCTTTTGCTTCAACCCATTTTGACAAATAGTCAACTGCCACGAGTATGTATTTGTTTCCGTGAGAAGATGGAAATGGCCCCATAAAGTCGATGCCCCAAATATCAAAAATCTCACAAACTTGAATTGCATTCTGAGGCATTTCATTCTTTTGTGAAATATTCCCGTGACGTTGACAAGCGTCACAGGACTTGACCAAATCTTGGGCATCCTTGTAGATCGAGGGCCAATAAAAGCCGGAATCAAACACCTTTTTGGCGGTGTAGTTGGGATTGTGGTGGCCCCCAGTGGGACCAGCATGGCAAGCCTTTAAAATTTCAGCGGCTTCCTGACCATACACACACCGCCGGATGACTTGATCCGCGCATATCTTGAACAAGTAGGGGTCGTCCCAAAAGTAATGTTTTACGTCTTTGAAAAATTTATTTTTTTGTTGGGACGACATCCCTTTCACAATGAAATTACCCGCAAGATAGTTTGCAAAGTCGGCAAACCATGGGGTAATCGAGTCTCCACGAAATGAAACCGCATTGAGGGTTTCGAGAGGAAATGTTTCATTTATTTCCTTTTTCTCGAAAGCACTTTGGTGAGGGTTTTCAAGACGGGAGAGATGATCAGCAGCTAGGTTCTCAGCTCCTTTTTTATCACGAATAATGATATCAAATTCCTGAAGGAGGAGAACCCATCGGAGGAGTCTCGGCTTTGCATCTTGTTTTGCAAAGAGGTACTTCAAAGCCGAGTGATCCGTATACACTATGCTTTTTGTCAGAATCAAGTATGGCCGGAATTTTTCAAAAGCATACACCACAGCTAGTAATTCTTTTTCCGTGGTGGTGTAATGACTTTGGGCCTCGGTCATAGTCTTGTTGGCATAGTGTATAGGCTGAAAATGTTTTGTTTTGCGTTGCCCCAAGACTGCCCCTATCGCATAATCACTAGCATCACACATGAGCTCGAAGGGCAAGTCCCAATCGGGGGCAACAAGAATCGGTGCCTCGGTAAGCCTTTTCTTTAATGTTTCAAAGGATTCGATGCACTCAGGGGAGAAGATAAAAGGAGCATCCTTCTCTAGGAGATGGGTCATAGGCCGGGCGATTTTAGAAAAATCTTGAATAAACCTACGGTAAAAACCGGCGTGACCCAAAAAGCTCCTAACACCTTTCACAGACGTGGGATGAGCCAATTTTGCAATGACGTCCACTTTGGCTCTGTCAACCTCAATCCCGTTTTTTTAAATTTTATGGCCGAGGACAATGCCCTCTTTGACCATAAAGTGACTCTTCTCCCAATTTAGACATAACTTTGTGTCTTCACAACGTTTTAGCATGCTGTCTAAATGGGAGAGACATGATTGGAACGAATCCCCAATGACCGAGAAATCGTCCATAAAGACCTCCATACTTTTCCTAATCATGTCGGAAAAAATGGCCATCATACATCTTTGAAACGTGCCCGGAGCATTACATAAGCCAAATGGCGTACGTTTATATGCGAAGGTTCCATAGGGGCACGTAAAAGTGGTCTTTTCTTGGTCTTGCGGGTCAATGGGAATCTGAAAGTAACCCGAGAAACCATCGAGGAAGCAATAGTACTCATTCCCCGCTAATCTCCCGAGCATCTGATCCATAAAGGGCAGAGGAAAATGATCCTTACGGGTAGCGTCATTCAATTTACGATAATCGATGCAGACGCACCAACCCGTAACCAAACGAGTTGGAATCAACTCATTCTCCTCATTTGTGACAACAGTAATGCCACCCTTTTTTGGAACACAATGAACTGGGCTGACCCAAGGACTGTCCGAGATAGGGTAAATCAATCCGGCATCAAGAAGTTTTAAAACCTCTTGTTTGATAACCTCATGAATTTTTGGATTCACCCTTTTTTGATGTTGGACCGCAGGTTTGAAGTCATCCTCCATTAATATCTTGTGAGTACAAAACTCAGGGTCGATGCCCTTGATGTCGGAGAGACGCCAAGCAATTGCTCGCTTATGAGACTTCAAAACCTGTATAAGAGCAGCCTTTTCTTCAACACTTAAGTCTTTAGCAATTATGACTGGTAATTTATCATCACCTTCCAGAAATGCATATTCAAGATGAGGCGGCAAGTCCTTAAGTTCAACCGCGGGAAAGTCATCAGTTTTCTCAACATTTTTTACTTCCTCCTTATGAAGTGTTTGTGGTAGAACAGGAAGAGGAGAGGGATCTTTGTTTAATAACTTTTCAAGCGTTAGAATATCCCCCTCGAGGTCAATCTCTTTGCTATCGATTCCATCGGGAATCGAATCACTTTTGAGAAAGGCCTCAATTTCTTCTAAGATGAAGTCACTTCCCTCAAACGGAGTGAGGGAAGGAGAAGAATTGGCAACAATGGGGTGAGAAGATGGAGTGAGGTTTTCACTCGGAGAATCATCGACAAAACCTAGAACCTATTGAGCATACTCCCCAGACGCAACATCAATGACATCAATTTGGTTAACCGTTTCGGCGTCATAATTAGAGGAGTACCTCGAGGTTTGATCGAGGTTGAAGGTTACAGCTTCATTACCAACACGAAGAGTTATTTCCTCTTCATGCACATCAATTAACGCACGACCCGTCCTTAAGAATCCTCTCCTAAGAATGAGAGGAACTCGTGGGTCAGCATCGAACTTAACAACAACGAAGTCAGCGGGGAAATGGAACTTTCCTACTTTCACGAATACGTCTTCGGCAATGCCGAGAGGACGAGAGATTGAACGGTCGGCAAGCTCGAGAGTCATGCACGTTGGAGTAAGTTGAGGAAGAGAGAGTTTCTCCCACACTGAGTAAGGCTTCAAGTTGATGCTAGCGCCAAGATCGGCTAAGGCGAAGCATTCAACCATCCCAGGGAAAACACATGGAATGAGAAATCTCCCAGGGTCTCCAAGCTTCTTAGGAAGCTTCTTTAAGATAACTGCTGAGCAGTTCTCGTTCAATGGAGTCTTTGCCATTTCGTACAATTTTTCCTTGTTGCTTAACAAGTTCTTGATCATCGATGCGAATTTGGGCATCAGGATGATAGCATCCGCAAGGCTAACGTCAAAATGCAAATCTTGAAAATTTGATAAAACTTATCCATTTGGTGACTAGCCTTTTCGCGGAGCTTTTGCTCATTAAGTCGTGACGGGTATGGTAGCGAAGGTTTGGATTTAGGGTTCTCAACAGGAGTTGTTGATGGTTCAAATACAACTCCCCGTTTTGGTACAAGTCCAGATTTTGGTACAATTTCTGGTACAACCTGAGGCTGGACGTGTGCTGTACTTCGTGGGCTAGGAGATTGCACCTTGTCCGTGGTTGCCTCAGGCTCAATTTCTACTTCCTCGGAATAAAGAGGAGGAGGAATAGGAGGAACTGGCGGCTCTTCATAAGCTTTACCACTGCGTGTAGTAATAGCTTTGAGTTCACCCTTGGGGTTAACAACTGTATTAGCCGGGAGACCTCCTGATGTTGAGGGTGGAGTGAGATGACTCATAAGATTGGCAAACATATTCTCAATCTTGTTTTGAGATTGATCAATTTTGTTGTTTGTTGCCATCAACTCACTCTTCAGCTCATGACCCTGTTTGGCTATTGATGATTGGAAATCATTCTTTAAATTTGAGATTTGATTTTGCATTGCCCTCATTTTTGTCTCATTAACTTTGATTTAGTTATTGAGCTCGTTTGGGAGGGGTTCTTGATAATTTGGAGCTGAATACCCTTGATTACCCCTTTGGGGTGGGTACTGATTGACTGGGGCAGGATTTTGATTTTGCATATTAGGCCCCCTTGGTGGATTAAGATTAAACCTATTTGGATTTTGAGAAAACCCGAGTGGTACACCCTGATTGCTAGCCCGGTAATTTGGTTCCACTTGAGGACGGTATTGGCTACCTCCTTGGTTGGAATTGCCGGCTATTGCATTTACTTCGAATGGATTGCCCTCGGTGGCAGTGCAATTATAATATGAATGTGGACCACCACAAGTGACACAAACTTCTATCTTTTTGATTTCAACTTGTGGAGAAGGAGAAGAATCTTTCTTGCCTTGGGCGAGAACCAATGCATGGACAGCTTCCGTGAGTTTGTCAAGTCTAGCATCGGTGCTAGACTGAGCCACGGGCAATGAGGAAGAAGGAACAACATCCCTTTGGGAAACAACCGATTTGCTTCGGGGAATGCGGACCTTAGATTTATTCTCAATGATCGCTAAAGCATCCTTTGTGGTGCGATTCAAGAAGTTACCTCCAGCGGAGGCATTTAGAGAGTCTTGATCGGATTGGCTTACACCATTGTAGAAAGTATCAAGTGTCATGAGATCGGAGAAACCGTGGTGAGGACATTTTCGGAGCAATTCCTTGTAACGATCCCATGCCTCACTAAAAGGTTCATCAAATTTCTGCGTGAATTTCATGATCTCATTCTTGAGACTCGTGGTTTTGGAAGGAGGAAAGAATTCATTTACGAACTTTTTCACAAGATCTTCCCATGTCTCAATAGATCGTGGAGGTTGTTTTTCAAGCCAAATCCGGGCTTGTCCCTCCAGGGAGAATAGGAAGAGAAGAAGTTTGATTGCTTCACAAGGGACGTTTTTGCATTTGATGGTGGATGTGATTTTATTAAACCATCGAATGTGATCTTGAGGATCGTCCCTCTCAAATCCGTAGAATTGACGTGAAGTGGCCAGGCTTATCAACCCTGTTTTAAGCTCAAAATTGTCGGCCATGATTGCCGGAACAACGACGGCATCTCCGTAACCCTCGACGGGTGCTTGGAGAAGCTCGTTCATAGTGGGTTCAGCCGCCATGATGACAGCTGGAGGTGGAACAGTACGGATCTCAGATCCGACTGTTGGTGCAGAACGTCTACGAGGTCTTCGAGGTTTCCGGACCAGCTCGCGTAATGGGCTAGTGGACCTTGAAGAACGAGTGCGCATGCACTAGGGATAAAAACTTTTTGGACAATATTTTTGTTATCGTCCCGTAATCCAGAATCGTTTCTCTTTAAGAATCACCTTAAAAAAAACCGAATCAGAAAACGTTACGATACGTTTTGTTGTTTTTTAATTTTTTGGTGTTTTAACACTTTAGGAAAAGTGTTAATGACTTTTTTATGTGTTTTGATTTTGAAAATATTCACAAGTGATGGTATTTGTACAGTGAGTGAGGTGAGATAACACTAATCTCAAAAGACGCTGCAGAAACGCACACACCTCCCCGGCAGCAGCGCCAAAAATTGGTTGACGCTAAACCACCAACTTATATTGACCAAAAATGGTCAAAAAAGTCAAATAGCCTAGATCAATACTCCGGGTAATATAAGGTATCACCGGGTCGTTAAATCCCGTTGAGGTGTGAATTGTAACTTAAGCGTATTCGTGATCGGGTGATTATTCACAGAAAGGGTTTGTTGTGAGAATTATTTGGAGATTATAAACAGAAATAGCTTAGGAAAGCTATGTGAATGATTACGGGAACTGAGGTTGAGAGGAAATCACCTAAAACTTAAAACCGTACGTTTGCCGAAGACGTGAACAAACGTACAAAAATGTGAATACGGTGATCTGGAAAGGCTACTGGTATGAAAATTTACTTTTTACAAACCTAATGATAATAGAAAATTTTAGGAAATTTAAAATTAATTTTTACACTAATTTAATAATTACTATTAATTAAATACTATTTTTCTAATTACTTTTAATTAACTAAATTAACCTAAATTATAAATAATTATGAAATTAACTTGGAAAAATAAAAATTAAACTTAGAAAAATCTAAAATACTATAAAACTAATTTTAGAAATGAAAATATATTTTTAAGACTATTTAATTAATTATTACTAATTATTAACTAATTATTAATTACTTTTTAATTATTTAAAATAACCTAATTTCTAATTAATTATTAAATTATACTAGAAAATTGAAAATAAAATTTGGAAAAATCTAAAATAACTAAAAACTAATTTTAAAATTTAATTTATATTTTTCTGATTTTCTAATTAATTATTATTAATTATTAACTATTTAATAATTACTAAAAACTATTTTAAATTAGGAAAAATACTAAATGATGCAAGAAAAATCTGAAAAAATTACAGAAATTATGTTTATACACCAGAAGCCTAGGAAAATTATAAAAATGAGAATTGCTTATTAATAAGCTGAAGAATAAGCCAATTGGCTTAAATAGAAGCTATCACTTCTATTAAGTTGGGCTTATATAGAATTTTCTTTTTCAAAACTGCTTATTATGTGTTTTTAAGCAACTTTTGTGAAATGAGTTTGGCTGAGGTCAAGGAAATAAGCACTTCAAGTGCTTATACCCTTGACAGTTGACTTTCTTTGACTTTGGAGAGAAATAAGTACAAATGGCCAAGTGTGGGACCCACAATGGTAAAAGCTGATGCAAATTATTTATATGAACAAGTTTAAGCAAGTTTCACAAAATTAAGATGGCTGAATAAGCCAAAACTCCACAATAAGCACTTTGCTTATTTGGTTCTGAGACAGATTTGGGACAGAGATTGGGTGCAATTCTAGGTGGGGTCCACAGGTCAATTGGTCAAACCAATGGTCAAAACACCAACCCTGGTAGGAGGGGGGTTTAATGGCATCAAGTTGGGTCAGTGGGACCCACTGAGTTGGTCACAATGAACCACCAAAGTTGGTGGTGTGACTGAGTCAGCTGATGTGCAGGGCACACCCTTGCCCTGCAAGTGTCTTCCAAGGGTAATTTAGTCCAACAGAAAAAATCATAAAAATCAAACAATGGTGTGAATCAAAAGTTCTACTGGTAGACTATGATTACAACAAGTTTCAGAATCTAAAACCACCCACAAAAATCAAGAAAATTCATCCCATATTGGGAAAAATCTAACACTTGCACTTTTGACTTTTTAGAAAAATTTAGATTTTGACTTTTATGAACTTGGCTTTCTGATTTAGTGACTTGGAATGTTATGTTAAGCTATGATATAACCAATTTAAGTTATAATGCAAACTTAGGAAAGGATTTGATGGATTTTGGGTTCAAAAATCACCACAGTTAACTGTGGTGATAATTTTCTTGTGATTTTGACTTTTTACTTCAAAAGATACAAATGTAAAGCTTTGACTGAGGTAACTTGAACCTAAGAATGATGTTTCAACAAGTTGTAACCACTGAAAAGCTCAATTGCACAGATGGATACCCAAATCCAAACACCCCCTTAAAACTGATTTTAACAAGATTATGAAGCAAATGAACAAATTAATCCATGGAACTGAGATATTAGCTATTAATAATCACATATGACCACAAATGAACCAGATTAAACAACAATTAATAACTACAACTGCAAATTACACTATTATCCAAATTTATGTTAAAAACTGAAAATATAAAACCAAGTACAATAAACCTTCAACCAAGGCTTAACCAAGGTATCTTGGAACTACTACAAGCTCCAGCTTATTCAAAGAATAAGCTGGTAATGTCCATCTTGCTTATCCATTTCAAGCAACTTCCAAAAAGCTTTCCAAGTCTAATGCCAAGGTAATTACTTATGAACTTGATATTCTGATTTTATCTTATGTTTTCTTTTATATATTTAGAACCTAAGTGAGTTTCTGAAAAGGATTGCAATGATAATAAGCTTAAACAAACTTTAGTTAAAAATTAAAATTGAGATTGAAACTAAAATGCAAATAACTCTTTATATAGAAAATGAGACTTTTATATTAAAAACAAGAAGTAAAATTACAATATGAAAACTACTCTAAATAAGTTCAGACATGCCATAAAAGACTTACTGATGCGTGGGAATCGCACCTTGCTTTACCTCTCGAGGGATCTCGAGAAGCTTACAACCCCCACCAGGCAGTGTACCTGAACGTTGTAGTATAGTATAGTGACAAGTACCGGGGGATTGATCGTTCAGCTTAGGAATAGTGTCGCTAGGATTAGAAAACCTAATTAATAGTTCTAGAGGTGAAAGATGATTATTTTTTGTATTTTTATATTTTAATGAAAGCAAGTAAAATCTCGGGTTTTGGAAGAGTGGGCGGAATTAGTTGCTAATCAACTAACCCAAAGCTATTATATAATTAAAATAAAATACTAAAAATGAAATTAAACTAAATTGAACTAAGGTTGTGAGCAGTGGTAGGAGAAATTGTGTTTACTTAGACTTCATTACTCCCTAGATATCTTTTACATGTTAATTACTTGTTACACTTGTATGGATGACGGATTGTATTCCTTAATACCATTTGTGGGGTGGCATACATAACTCCCCAACTCTATGAGCTCTTATCTCCTCCTACACCTTGACCCAGCACAACTATAGGGATTGTAAACAGTGGCTCATGCATTAAATACAACCAATAAAGACCTAGTACGCCTCGGTTCATGTTTCTTAAGACGTTCAAGCATGTTACCATTTGGAGATCTGCCAGTTTTCTTAAGCCTAACATATAATATCATTCATCCAAAACAAGAATAGACAAGTAATCAACACATAATCAACATCTAGGTTTCATTAGATCTAAGCAAACACAAAAGAGATCTAGCCTAGCATAGTAGAATTAAGACAAGAACAAGATATAAACAACCAACACATAGACATATTTATTGAATTGAAAGTACACTTATCTCAATTACAATGTAAGGTCTCAAGGGTTTGGAACCCTTGAAAAACCTGTAAAAGAGGCACCAAAATCGTCTTTAGGGTTTCACCAAAACTTCTCTTTTTTTAATGAAAAAACTAGAAAACTATATATAGGAAAAACAGGCTGACGGCGTCAAGAGTTACTTCTGACGCCGTCACCTCGCCGCCATATACTTCCTCGGACGGCCTTGATCCACTTATGACGGCCTATGTGACGCCGTCACCACCCACGGTATTTTATTCTTGCCACTTTGACGCCGTCATGAAGCCTTCTGACGCCGTCACCACCTACGGTGTTTAATTCCTCATGTCTGACGCCGTCAAGATGGTGGTCTTGACGCCGTCACCTTGTATCTTCAGCATGGAAATTATGTACTTTGTCGTTTTCTTCACTTTTATGCTCCAAAAACGTCCAAAATGACTTCTTTTCCAGAATTCACTCTCCAAACACCTAAAATCACAAAAGGAACGATTTAGGGCAATATTTGATCAAATAAAGTCGGATTCGGGCTTAAATGACCCCCTAAAAACGGATCATTTTTCGCCTCATCATATACCCTTACACTTGAGATTTGCTTGTCCTCAAGCAAATGTGCTTTTATTCTACTCAAAAGACAAGTTAGGGGTCATTTAACACTAATATAAAAGTAATTACAACAAATAATCGTTCCACTAAAGACCAAGAGACAAGCACGGAGATCATACACAAGCACCTCACAAATAGTGTTTAGATACTCACATCTCTCGGGTGTAATAAAGTAATATAACATTATGGAAATGGAAGATATCTCTCACTACCTGTCATAGCAAAATAGATTACCATAGGCTTGGGAAAGGATCAAACCTCCACCACATGGCGTAAGCACCTAGGATAAACTATCAAAGAGGTCTTTTAAAAGGGTTGTAACGTTAGGTGTAGGGATATGAATTACACGGTTTTGTTGGATAAAGGAAGTTTTACTGGTGGCGAGTTAACAATCTTGGTTAATTACATGTACAAGATGACGTTGCTAAGCCAAAACTAGACTCGACTTAAGCTAATAAATGAAAGATAACAAAAACATAAAATGAACATAGAATAAAAATGAGATGGTAGTCCGTATGTTTTTTTCTTTTTATATATATATATATATATATATATATATATATATATATATATATATATATATATATATATATATATATATATATATATATTTTTTTTTTTAATTTTTTCGATTTTTTTTTTTTTTTTTTTTGCTTACACTCTTACCCTACCATCCAAAATAATACATCATAGGGAATGAACGTTCCCCTTACACTTGAATCTTTACATACTTTACATTAACTAATCTAATGACTCGAATTAAGAAAATCAAAACAGCTGGAGCACTTTTAAGATTAACGTACATATGGGGGTAATAATATTATGTTCTTCCCCATTACTCCATAAAATAAGTACTTACCCATGAGTCCCAATCGTCCCAAAACAATATGTACAAGGATATGACTCGACTTAGCAACCATGTAATCAATTAGATAGTTAACTTAGGGTTTAACAAATAACAAAAATGCACTAAAAATGAGCGCATACACGGAAGGCTAAGGCGATTTGGGTGTACATTTAAGTGGGGTGTAACAAATTCTTCCTTTAAGTAAGATGCTTAAAGTTAGAAACGAAAAGATAGGCTCGGAGGGGTGTACTAGGGGTATCGTGTACTAAAAATGAGTACAACGCTAAGGGTGTGAGAAAAATTAGTTGACTTAACTAGCCAAGTAATATGACTTAAATGGTCAAGTAATTATAATACGGGTTTAACACAAGGGTGATCCTAATGCCTCTTATCATGTAGTAAATCCTACTACACGAATGTAGTCTCACTAGCGGTCTCGGGATGCATCACTAACGCAAGTTCTAGAAACTAAATGCTACCGGTACACTCATAAGCACTAATAGTAAATGCTTTTCCTATCAAAACTAAAGGCGAACCTCACATTTTTGGGTGGAAAATTTTTCTGAATATACGGTTATGTGCTAGTCATACAACCTCCTATCCATGAGACGCTTGCTATGGCTAAAGTTTCACTCCTAAATGTTGTAAAAAATTTTAAATTTGGCGCTAAAATCACACTAACAAGTATTTCTCATAGTTTTATTACACATCTACTATCAAACAAAACAAACTCAAGCGAAAGTGCATATGTAAGGTATCATCTTTTTACCCTCCCCTTACACTTAAGATGAACATTGTCCCCAATGTTCAAGTAAAGAATGTAAAAGTTAAGAAGTAAAGAGAATGAAATCAAATACTCCCCTGATTCGCTCGGTATGGATTATAAGTTGGCCAGGTTAAATCTTCCTCCAAGAAAATGAACAATCAAAGCTTCCCTTCCAGAATATAAATCATCTTCTTGTCATAAATAACCTGTAAATCCTGACAACAGTAGACAAGGCAACCTCGCGTAAAATCGGCGGCATCCTATATAAGTTACTAAATCCTAGAAAACAAAGTAAGATATAATGCTTGTGGAATGAAGTTTGCAGATTTCCTGGAGATTATAAAACTTAATAATTCACAAAAACCATAAGACTCCGTTAGAAAAACAAAACCGGTAAAATTTCCAGATTGTTGACTCCTGACGCCGTCAAAATGGACCTGCAGAAATTCTTATGTTAAGTTTCCGGAAAATTTCTGGAAAAACTTTGTCCTACTTCCTGGAAAATCCTGCAAAACTTCATTATGACTCAATACAAGCATTTAACTCTAACAAATACGAATATACATGTTCATTAAATATTGTGGAGAATCATGATCGGTTTGTTTCTTAAAAACATATTTGGGGTTTCCCCTTACACTTATCTTTTGCAAAAATACCTTTAGGTTGAAGTTAAGACTAGGCCAAACAACATAATAAAGTATTCCCACATTTTAGTAGAGAAACATGATCAACCAACAATAAAAATAAAACATGCATACGGAAGCAAATAACAATCAAACAAATAAAATCACACAAAACATGGGTTGCCTCCCAAGAAGCGCTTTTCTTTATTTACGAGTCTTGTAGCTAGACTCAAAGTTGTGGGTTACTACGTGACTTCATCATTGGTTCCACTCTCTAGGTCGTCTTGTAAACCAGTTTTGTATTCCGGACCTAGTTGCAAGCATTCTTTGTAGAAACCAAGCATCCTATTTCTAACATACTCTACTCCTCTACGTCTATCCTCCTCATTCCTATAATAAGCCGCTTGCTTATGTTCCTTTTCGAAATTAGAGAGAAGGCGGTATTGTTCGATCTTGTAGGGCATTTGATAAGCGACCTCATCATTATCTTTCTTGAACCTAACTATCCCTAAAGTCGGATCATAACTCATCCTAGTGGCTTCAACAAATGGCTTCCCGAATATAATTTGGCTAAGGCAAGCATCTATCACGGGACGAGTGTCTTCCACTATCATAAAATCAATCTCATAGGTGAGATTCCCTACAATCACATGTACTCCCTTAACCCTTCCTGCAAAATTACTTATCAAATTTTTTCCGGGCATCATTCTAAAATTGAGTTGCTTCTTCATCACCCAATTGTAATAGGTCCTAGTCATGATGTTCACGGGGGATCTAAGGTCGATGTAAGCTTTCCATATATGCATGTGCCCTATATTACATGGGATGTTTATGTTGGAGGGATCTCCCATTTTGATCAGGGGGTCGCCAAAGATATATGTTTTCTCAGGACTATCGAATAAATCCTTATGGTATTCCCGTTCCTCCTCGGTTGGCAACTTATCAAAGTATTTCTCCATAGGTTCTATCTCCTCCAATTTCTCATCCTTTTTAACCTCAACTTCCCTACTCTCATCCTTACTATTGGCTTCTACCTTAGCTTCATCCTTGTCACTCTCCTCTATCTCTCTATCTATCGGCTTAATGGTGACAACATTGACAAAGTGGACATGTTTGGATGATGAGGGGTCCTTAATTTGAATTCCACTATTGGTGTCCCTAGTGTCCTTCCTAGGTGTGGCTAATGTTTGGTTGTTGAGGGCTTTCAACAAGTTGTCGATCTTGTTGGTCATCTCCGTTTGTTGTTGGTTGAATTCGTTTTCGAACCTAGCTATGCGGGCTTCTTGAGATGCCATAAATTTCGACATCAATCCTTCAAGATTGTTGGTACTACCATAGTTGTTAGAAGGATTGTTGTTGAAGGTACGGTTGGATGGTGGACCGTTTGATTGGTAACGATTAGGCGGATTGGAAGAATTGGGTTGATTTTGTTTCCACCTAAGGTTTGGGTGATTTTTCCATGAGGGGTTGTATGAATCACCGTATGTGTTTGGTTCGGGCTTGAAAGTGTACCACTTATCTCCCGCTTCGTCGGTACGCGTGGATGCGTAGTCCGCAAAAGCTGTTCCGGGGAGTTCCATACAATCACGAGTGTCATGGGGACCACTACATAATTCGCATGAAGAAGTGATTTTGTTCACTTGGCTTGAATGCTTCGGAGCTTCGTAAGATTTCATGAGAAACTTGACTTGGTCCTCAAGCTCCATGAGATATTGCCTTGACCGTTTTGTTCAAATCACGGGGATCATTCCAACTTTCATTGTCATAGAGAGCAAGATCTTCTATGAGTTCCCATGATTGTTCCGCACTAAGATCACGTAGCTTACCACCGGCCGATTGGTCAATGGTTCGCCTCGTGGAGATGTCGATATGGTCATAGAAAATTTGGACTTGGAGCCAAAGATCTATGCCATGATGAGGGACTTTTTGGAGTAAGTCCTTGAAACGAGTCCATGCTTCATAAAGAGATTCATTTTGACGTTGTTGGAACATCAAGATGTCATTCCTAAGCTTAGTAGTTCTCCCCGGTGGGAAAAATTGAGCAAGGAAACGAGTGGTGAGATCATCCCATGTGGTGATGGATCCTGTGGGTAAACGCTCAAGCCATTGACTAGCTTGATCCCGTAGAGAGAATTGGAATAGGCGTAAACGGGTAGTCTCTCTAGTTTCAACACCTAGGTCTATGGAATCTACGATTTTGAGGAAATCCTTAAGGTGTTGGTTTGGATCTTCGGAACGAAGTCCATGGAATGCACATCCGCTTTGCACCAACCGGATGGTGTCGGATCGCAAGGGGGTCACATTGTCTCCGGTGAGCTCAATGGTGTTTCGGTAGCCTTGGTGGCTAGGTCGGGAATACTCTCCTAAGGTTCAGGGCCTAAGGGGTTCTAATGGTGGGTTTTGTTGTGGTGGGATGATGGGTTCAAAGATGTTACCACCTTCCATGATGCCGGATGGTAAAGAGTTATGAACAAAGGCACGAAGAAATAAGATAGACTAAAGAAGACCTAAAAATAAAAATAAAAATCTTACTAGAAAGGAATCTAGCAAGTAGACCTAATAAAAAGAAATCCTAACCTAGACAATAACTATTCCCCGGGCTGCGGCGCCAAAAACTTGATGCGTGGGAATCGCACCTTGCTTTACCTCTCGAGGGATCTCGAGAAGCTTACAACCCCCACCAGGCAGTGTACCTGATCGTTGTAGTATAGTATAGTGACAAGTACCGGGGGATTGATCGTTCAGCTTAGGAATAGTGTCGCTAGGATTAGAAAACCTAATTAATAGTTCTAGAGGTGAAAGATGATTATTTTTTGTATTTTTATATTTTAATGAAAGCAAGTAAAATCTCGGGTTTTGGAAGAGTGGGCGGAATTAGTTGCTAATCAACTAACCCAAAGCTATTATATAATTAAAATAAAATACTAAAAATAAAATTAAACTAAATTAAACTAAGGTTGTGAGCAGTGGTAGGAGAAATTGTGTTTACTTAGATTTCATTACTCCCTAGATATCTTTTACATGTTAATTACTTGTTACACTTGTATGGATGACGGATTGTATTCCTTAATACCATTCGTGGGGTGGCATACATAACTCCCCAACTCTATGAGCTCTTATCTCCTCCTACACCTTGACCCAGCACAACTATAGGGATTGTAAACAGTGGCTCATGCATTAAATACAACCAATAAAGACCTAGTACGCCTCGGTTCATGTTTCTTAAGACGTTCAAGCATGTTACCATTTGGAGATCTGCCAGTTTTCTTAAGCCTAACATATAATATCATTCATCCAAAACAAGAATAGACAAGTAATCAACACATAATCAACATCTAGGTTTCATTAGATCTAAGCAAACACAAAAGAGATCTAGCCTAGCATAGTAGAATTAAGACAAGAACAAGATATAAACAACCAACACATAGACATATTGATTGAATTGAAAGTACACTTATCTCAATTACAATGTAAGGTCTCAAGGGTTTGGAACCCTTGAAAAACCTGTAAAAGAGGCACCAAAATCGTCTTTAGGGTTTCACCAAAACTTCTCTTTTTTTAATGAAAAAACTAGAAAACTATATATAGGAAAAACAGGCTGACGGCGTCAAGAGTTACTTCTGACGCCGTCACCTCGCCGCCATATACTTCCTCGGACGGCCTTGATCCACTTATGACGGCCTATGTGACGCCGTCACCACTCACGGTATTTTATTCTTGCCACTTTGACGCCGTCATGAAGCCTTCTGACACCGTCACCACCTACGGTGTTTAATTCCTCATGTCTGACGCCGTCAAGATGGTGGTCTTGACGCCGTCACCTTGTATCTTCAGCATGGAAATTATGTACTTTGCCGTTTTCTTCACTTTTATGCTCCAAAAACGTCCAAAATGGCTTCTTTTCCAGAATTCACTCTCCAAACACCTAAAATCACAAAAGGAACGATTTAGGGCAATATTTGATCAAATAAAGTCGGATTCGGGCTTAAATGACCCCCTAAAAACGGATCATTTTTCGCCTCATCACTTACAAAAGCTTAATATATATACGAGCTACAAACTAGGCCTCAAAAGCTTCCACATGGCTTCCACTTGCAAACTTGCACTCCCCTGAGTATCTCCATTGACCCTTGACCATATCCTAGCCATCCAATTAGGTTTTGATCCATCTTAGCCATCCGATTGAATTTTGGCGCCAAATTGGTACGGGGCAAAAATAAGTGGGATAGGTGAGGGATATTTAATGTGGTGGTGTGAGTTGGTGTGGTAGATGAGAGCATTTATTGTGGGGGGCTAATGGAGGAGGGGGGAGGTATGTGGAGGAAACACTACTCCCTGGTTTTGCGTTGGCTGTTGGGGGGGGGGGGAAGAAGGAGGGTCAAAGGAAAGGTTTGACCGGGGTTTGTTTTTTTTATTTAAAAAGGAATGGGCCGGGCTGTGTGGTGGGCTGGGAATAGGGGATTGGATTTGGGTTTTGGTTTTGGGTTTAGTTATAATAAGGGTCCGGTTGGTTTGTATTTAACAAGGACCAATTTTGCAAAACATGAGGACTGATAATGTAATTTTCCAAATTGCCTCCAAGGACCACAAATGTTATAAATCCAAAGTTCAAAAACCATTTTTGCCATTTTCTAATTTTCACAATTTCCCAGGGACCTTTTTTGCCATTTTTTTGAATTCTCAGGGACCAAACTTGCAATTTTGGAAAACTTATTACCCAAGTGTAATTTTCTTATGATTTTTGACTTTCAAAACCTTGGGTTGACTTTTCCTTTCAAAATAAATGCAAAGGGACTAATTTTGACAAGTCTTGAAACTTGGGGGACTGAAACTGCCAATATTGCAAACTTTATACTTTTTTCCTTTGTTTTTGCTCATTTTACTTTTAAAACACATAAAACACAATCCCTGTGATAATTTAAGTATTTTGATATCTTTTTGATTGTTTTTGTGCGTTTTGGCAGTTTAAATATATCAAAAACGATGAGTGTTTGAGCACTCATCAACCCCTAACTTGTCTTTTGAGTAGAATAAAAGCGCATTTGCTTGAGGACAAGCAAATCTCAAGTGTAAGGGTATATGATGAGGCGAAAAATGATCCATTTTTAGGGGTCATTTAAGCCCGAATTCGAATTTATTTGATCAAATAATGCCCTAGATCGTTCCTTTTGTGATTTTAGGTACTTTGGGAGAGAAATCTGAAAAAGGAAGCACTTCAGACGTTTTTGGAGCATAAAAGTGAAGAAAACGCCAAAGTCTTAATTTTCCATGCTGGAAACAGTATGTGACGGCATCAAGAGTAACTTCCTGACGGCGTCAAGAGCAAAATTCCATGACGATCCAGTAAAGATTTGACGGCGTCACGAAGGTAGGGCGTCAAGAGTAAAAGTCTTGACGGCCTGGAAATGATTAAGTCTTGACGGCGTCAAATGTAGATCAAGGCAGTCCGAGAATAGTTTTGGCGGCGAGGTGACGGCGTCACAATGTTGGTCTTGACGCCGTCAGACCCCTTTTCCTATATATAGTTTTCTAATTTTCACATTAAAAAGAGAGAAGTTTTGGAGAAACCCTAAGTACGAACTTGGTGCGAATTTTACAGGTTTTTCAAGGGTTCCAAGCCCTTGATACCTTACATGTGTAATTGAGATAAGTGTTCTTTCAATTCAATCAATATGTCTATGTGTTGGTTGTCTATATCTTGTTCTTGTCTTAATTCCATCATGCTAGGCTAGATCTATCTTGTGTTTGCTTGGATCTAATGAAACCTAGATGTTAATTATGTGTTGATTACTTGTTTATACTTGTCTTGGATGAATGATTTATATGTTAGGCTTAAGAAAACTGACAGATCTCCAATTGTTAACATGCTTGAACGTCTTAAGAAACATGAACCGACGCGCACTAGGTCTTTATTGGTTGTATTTAATGCATGAGCCACTGTTTACAATCCCTATAGTTGTGCTGGGCATGGTGTAGGAGGAGATAAGAGCTCATAGAATTGGGGAGTTAAGTGTGCCACCCCATGAATGGTATTAAGGAATACGATCCGTCATCCATGCAATTATAACAAGTAATTAACGTGTAAAAGATGTCTAGGGAGTAGTGAGATCTAAGTAAACACATTTTCTCCACTTATTGCTCAAAACTTTAGTATAATTTAGTTTATTTTCATTTCTAGTATTTTATTTTGATTGCATCTTTAGTATTGGGTTAGTTGATTAGCAACTAATTCCGCCCAAATCCTTCAAACCCGAGATTTTTACTTGCTTTCTATAAAATATAAAAACACAAAAATAATCATCCCTCACCTTTAGAACTAGTATTTAGGCTTTCTAATCCTAGCGACACTATTCCTAAGCTGAACGATCAATCCCCCGGTACTTGTCACTATACTATACTACAACGATCAGGTACACTGCCTGGTGGGGGTTGTAAGCTTCTCGAGAGATAAAGCCTGTTGCGATTCCCACGCATCAGGTAACATCTTTGAACCCATCAACCCACCACAACAAAACCACCCACAAAACCCACCACTAGCAAACCAACCTCCTAGGCCCCGAACTTTAGGAGAGTATTACCGTCCTAGCCACCAAGGCTATCGAAACACTATTGAGCTCACTCAAGGAGCCAATGTGTCCCCCTTGCGATCCGACACCATCCGGTTGGTGCAAAGCGGATGTGCATTCCATGGACTTCGTTCCGAAGATCCTAACAAACATCTCAAGGATTTTCTTAAAATCATAGATTCCGTAGACCTTGATGTTGTAACTAGAGAGTCGACCCGATTATGCCTATTCCAATTCTCTCTACGTGATCAAGCTAGTCAATGGCTTGAACGTTTACCCGCGGGATCCATCACCTCATGGGATGATCTCACCACTCGTTTCCTTGCTCAATTTTTCCTATCGGGGAGAACTACCAAGCTTAGAAATGATATCTTGATGTTCCAACAACGTTAAGGTGAAACTCTATACGAAGCATGGACTCGTTTCAGGGACTTACTCCAAAAAGTCCCTCATCATGGCATAGATATTTGGCTCAAAGTCCAAATCTTCTATGACCATATCGATCTCTCCACAAGGCAAACCATTGACCAATCGGCCGGTGGCAAGCTACGTGATCTGAGTGCGGAAGAATCATGGGAACTCATAGAAGATCTTGCTCTCTATGACAACGAAAGTTGGAATGATCCTCGTGATTTGAATAAAATGGTCAAGGCAATATCTTTGCCTTTGAACAATTCTAGCACTCCCGACCGTAGGATCATGGAACTTGAGGACCAAGTCAAGTTTATCATGAAATCCTACGAAGCTCCTAAGCCTTCAAGCTAAGTGAACAAAATCACTTCTTCATGCGAATTATGTAGTGGTCCCCATGACACTCGTGATTGCGTGGAACTCCCCGGACAAGCTTTTGCGGACTACGCATCCTCGCGTACCGACAAAGCGGGAGACAAGTGGTACACTTCAAACCAGAGCCAAAAATTTACGGTGATTCCTACAATCCTTCTTGGAAAAATCACCCGAATCTTAGGTGGAAACAAAACCAAAACAATTCTTCCAATCCACCTAATTGTTACCAACCAAACGGTCCACCCGCTAACCGTATTTTCAACAACAATCCTTCTAATAACTATGGTAGTACCAATAATCTTGAAGGATTGATGTCCAAGTTTATGGCATCTCAAGAAGCTTGCATAGCTAAGTTTGAAACCGAATTTAATCAATAACAAATGAAGATGACCAATAAGATTGACAACTTGTTGAAAGCCCTCAACAACCAAGTGCTAACTACACCTAGGAAGGACACTAGGGACTCTAATAGCGGAATCCAAATTAAGGACCCCTCATCATCCAAACACGTCCACTTTGTCAATGTTGTCACCATTAAGCCGATAGATAAGAATATGGAAGAAAGTGACAAGGATGAAGTTGGGATAGAAACCGAGACTAGGGATGAGATTAAGGAAGTTGAGGATAATAAAGGAGAAAAGTTAGAGGAAGTAGAAAATGTAGAAGAGTACTTTGATAAGTTACCCACCAAGGAAGAACGAGAATATCACAAGGATCTATTCGATGATCCCGAGACACCATACATCCTTGGTTCACCCCTAATTAAAGTAGGTGATCCCTCTAACATCAACATACCATGAAACATTGGGCATATGCATGTGTGGAAAGCTTACATCGATCCTAGGTCTCTTATAAACATCATGACTAGGACCTATTATAATTGGGTAATGAAGAAGCATCTCGAATAAGATGAGCAACTTTGTAGGATGATGCCCAACCCGAGTAAGATGAGCAACTTTGTAGGAAGAGTGAAAGGATTGCATGTCTTTCTAGGAAACTTCACTTATGTCACCAACTTTGTGATAATAGAGGATACTCGTCCGGTAATAGATGATTGCCTAAGTCAAGTAGTGTTCGGAAAACCATTTGTTGAGGCTTCTAAGATGAGTTATTACCCGACCTTAGGGATAGTTAGATTCAAGGAAGAGAATGATGAGATTGCTTACCAAATGCCCTATAAGATTGAACAATACCACCTTCTATCAAACATAGAAAAGGAACACAAGCAAGCGGTTTACTATAGGAATGATGAGGATAGACGTAGAGGGGTAGATTATGTCATGACTAGAATACTTGGTTTCTACAAGGAATGTTTGCAACTAGGTCCGGAATACAAAACTAAGATTGGAGGTGACCTAGAGAATGAGACCAACGATGAGGTCACGTAATTGCCCATGACCTTGAGTCTAGCTACAAGACATGTAAATAAAGAAAAGCGCTTCTTGGGAGGCAACCCATGTTTTGTGTGATTTTTATTTGTTTGATTGTTATTTACTTCCGTATGCATGCTTTATTTTTATTGTTGGTAGATCATGTTTCAAACTAAAATTGTGAAAATGCTTTATTTTGTTGTTTAACTTCGTCTTAACTTCATATAAAGTATTTTGCAAAAGCTAAGTGTAAGGGGAAACCCCAAATTTGTTTTTAAGAACGAAATTGATCTTGATTCGCCACAATATTAAATGAACATGTGTATTAGTATTTGTTAGAGTCAAATGCTTGTATCGAGTCATAATGATGTTTTGCAGGAAGTAGGACATCAGTTTTTCCAGAAATTTTTCTGAAACTTAATGTAAAGATTTCTGCAGGTCGCTTCTGACGGCGTTAGGAGTTAATTCCTGACGGCGTCATGTGTAAAATTCTAGAAATTTTACGAGTTTTGTTTTTCTAATGGAGTCTTAAAGTTTTTGTTAATTCTTTAGTTTTATAAACTCTAGGAAATCTGCAAACATTCATTCCATAAGCATTATATCTTAAATTGTTTTCTAGGACTTGTTAGTATATATAGATTGCCGCCGATTTTATGCGAGGTTGCCTTGTTTGTTTTCTCAGGTTTAACAGGTTATGTATGACAGGAAGATGATTTATTTTTCTGGAAGGGAAGCTTTGAATGTTCATTCTCTTGGAGGAAGATCTAACCTTGTTACCACACTATCCACACCGAACGAATCAGGGGAGTATTTGCTTTCATTCTTTTACCTATTTCACTTTTACACTCTTTAATTGAACATTGGGGACAATGTTCTTCCTAAGTGTAAGGGGAGGGTAAATGATGATACCTTATAGGATACTATTGCACTTGAGTTTGTTTGTTCGATGGTAGGTGTGTAATAAAACTAAGAGAAATACTTGTTAGTGTAATTTTAGCGCCAAATTTAAATTTTTTTACAACATTTAGGAGTGAAACTTTAGCCTTAGCAAGCGTCTCATGGATAGGAGTTGTATGACTAGCACAAAACCGTACTATTCAGAAAAATTTTCCACCCAAATATGTGAGGTTCGCATTTAGATTTGATAGGAAAAACATTCATTATTAGTGCTTATGAGTGTACCGGTAGCATTTGGATTCTAGAACTTGCGTTAGTGATGCATCCCGAGACCGCTAGTTAGACTACATTCGTGTGGTAGGATTTACTACATGATAAGAGGCATTAAGATCACCCTTGTGTTTAAACCCATATCAAAATTACTTGACCATTTAAGTCATATTACTTGGCTAGTAAAGTCAATTAATTTTTTCCCACACCTTAGCGTTGTACTCATTTTTAGTACACGAAACCCCTAGTATACCCCTCCGAGCCTATCTTTTTGTTTCTAACTTTAAGGATCTTACTTAAAGATAGAATTTGTTACAACCCACCCAAATGTACACCCAAATCGCCATAACCTTCCGTCTATGCACTCATCTTTAGTGCATTATTGTTATATGTTTAAACCCCTAGTTAATTTCTACTTGATTACATGATTGCTAAGTCGAGTCATATCTTGTACATATTGTTTTGGGACGATTGGACTCATGGGTAAATTACTTGTGTTATGGAATAATGGGGAAGAACATCATATATTACCCCCATATGTGCGTTAATCTTAAAAAATACTCCAAGTGTTTTGATTATCTTGATTCGAGTCATTAAAATAGTTTATTGTAAAGTATGTAAAAATTCAAGTGCAAGGGGAATGTACATTCCCTATGATGTATTATTTTGGATGGTAGGGTAAAAGTGTATGCAAATATATATATATATATATATATATATATATATATATATATATATATATATATATATATATATATATATATATATATATATAAAGAAAAGAGAAAAACATACGTACTACCATCCCGTTTCATTCTATGTTTGTTTTAAGTTTTTGTTATTTTTGATTTATTAGCGTAAGTCGAGTCTAGTCTTGGCTTAGCAACGCCATATTGTACATGTAATTAATCAAGATGATTAACTCGCCACCAGTAAATATTGCCTTAATCCAACAAAACCGTGTATTCCATATCCCTACACCTAACGTTATAACCCTTTAAAAGACCTCTTTGATAGTTTATCCTAGGTGCTTACGCCAAGTGGTGTTCCCAAGCCTATGGTAATCTATTTTGCTATGACAGGTAGTGAGAGATGTTTTCTATTTCCTTATTGTGATATATACTTTATTACACCCGAGAGAGGTGAGTATCTAAACACTATTTATGAGGTGCTAGTGTATGACCTCCGTGCTTGTCTTTGGTTTTTAGTGGAACGATTATTTATTGTAATTACTTTTATATTAGTGTTAAATGACCCCTAACTTGTATTTTGATTAGAATAAAAGCGCATTTGCTTGAGGACAAGCAAATCTCAAGTGTAAGGGTATTTGATGAGGCGAAACGTGAAGCACTTTTAAGGGGTCATTTAAGCCCGGATTCGTGATTACTTGATCAAATATTGCCCTAAATCGTTCCTTTTGTCATTTTAGGTACTTTTGGAGAGAAATCTGGAAAAGAAAGCATTTTGGATGTTTTTGGAGCATAAAAGTGAAGAAAACGGCAAAGTCTCAATTTTTCTTGCTGGGAACAGTACCTGACAGCGTCAAGAGTCTCCAAGTGACGGCGTCAAGAGTTACAAAAGAGGTGGAAGTGGAAGATACACATGACGGTCTAGTGTGTTTTCAAGCATCGGAGATGACGGCGTCACCTAGGCCGTCATGGTCCATTTGTTAGTGACGGCCCAGATGAAATTCCTACATGACGGCGTCAAAATCAGATCTAGGCAATATGATTTTTATGAAGACGGCGAGTTGACGGCGTCACAAATTCCTTCTTGACGCCGTCACCCTGTAGAATCTATATATAGTTTTCCAAATTTCATTCATTAGTGTGCAACTTTGAGGGAAAAACCCTAGGTCAAATTTTCCAGCTTTTTCAAGGGTTTCAACCCTTTGAATCTTTCATGTTCTATTAAAGATAATTACTCTTTCAATTCATTCAATATGTCTATGTGCTGTTTGAATATATCTTACGGTTGTCTTCAATTTAACATGCTCGGTTAGATTTCTTTTGTGTTTGCTTAGATGTAGTGAAACCTAGATGTTAATTATGGGTTGATTGTTTGTTTATAGTTGTTACGGATGATTGTATTCGATGTTAGGCTTAAGAAAACTGGCAGACTTTCATTGGTAACTTGCTTGAACGTCTTAAGAAACATGACCGGAGGTGTACTACGATTTTTGGTTGTATTTAATGCGTAGGAGAATTCTAATGATCCCATGTTAGGAGCTTCTAACGGCTCGACATAGGAGTGAAGTAGGATCCTATAGAGTTAGGGAATATTGTACACGGCCCTACGACTAGTATTAAGGAATATGACCCCGTTATCCATGCAATTGTAACAAGCTATCAACCTGTAAAAGATATCTATGGAGTAATGAAACATAAGTAAACACAACTTTCCCCATCATTGTTTACACCAAATTAGTATAATTAGCTTTATTTTCATTTTTGTTATTTTATTTTGATTGCATCTTTAGTTATTTGGGTTAGTTGGCTAGTAACTAATTCCGCCCACTCTTCCAAAACCCGAGATTTTAATCGCTTTTATAAAATATAAAAATACAAAAAGAATTATTCCTCACCTCTAGACTTAGTTTAGGAGACTTTCTATTCCTAGCGACACTATTCCTGAGTTGAACGATCAATCCTCCAGTACTTGTCACTATACTATACTACAACGATCAGGTACACTGCCTGGTGGGGGTTGTAAGCTTCTCGAGATCCCTCGAGAGGTAAAGCTTGGTGCGATTCCCACGTATCAACACATGTAGTTATACTAGTGTTCTAAAAGGCGCGCCAAGGCGCGAGGCGTGGCCTCGGCGCCACGAAATGGACCAAGGCGTGAAGTCTAGGCGTCGTGTGAAAAGGCGTGGAATAAGGCGCGAAAAGGCATGCCAAGGCGCACCATATCGTATGGCGTGGCGCCATTTTTAGAAGGGGATGATGTAGGCTTAAATTTTGGGCCAACTAATTTCTAAACATAGTTTAAATTTTCACTTTATTTCTTATGCATATCACTTTTTGTATGCTCACCTTTTGTAAACTCACCTTTTGTAAATTCGATATGCATATAAAATATGATATTATAACATAAATGATAAATATATAAATATTTTTTCGCCGCCTTAGTCACGCCTCAAAAATCGCCATGGCGCGTAAGGCTTGAGGCGTGGCCTTGCCGCCACGCCACGCCTCACGCCATTTATAACATTGAGTTATACTAAAGAAATTGGAGTTTCTTTTTTTCTTTTTTTTTCTTTCTTTTTTTGTTTTTTTTTTTGTTAATTAAATTACCTCTGTTTAAATGCATATTTCAAAGCAAATAAAGAGTTTAGATGAAGCAATACCAAACATCCCGTAAGTAAGCAAGTTGCTATCCATTTTCAAGTTTTCTAAAAGGGTGTTTGGGATTGCTTTGTTAATTGCTTGTCTACTTATTTTGGATGTATAGTATAAAGCACTTCAAAATATGTAGTTCTTTGGACTCCTAGTTTTTGATCAGCAATCGTCAATATCTAGTGGCTTGTTAGCTGCGCCTTATGTATTAATTATCTCATATGAGCTTGTTTCATGCATGTTTTTTCCCTTTTATTTTTTGAATATGAGTATGATGATAGTCAATAAATCTGAGAGCATAAAAGATTACACTATATTCAAATAGAAAGTTTTATGCCTCGTAGTAATGGTACCGAACTGGGTATAGAGAACCGGTATGGGTTGGTACGGTTGCATTACTGAATCATTTTCTCGGTGCTGCTGCTCATTCCTACTTAATAATATAGAGGTTGTTTGCTTAACTGTTTAGGCGTGGTTTTTCTAATTGCTTATTCTCATCATATTAAATTGTAGAGCAATCAACAACAAAGCGACTCACATGCTGGTTATTATGTCATGTGATGGATGTATGATTTTGTGAATACTCATCAGCTTCACTTCCTTAAAACAGTACGTACCCATTAGCTCTTTTTTGACTTTATCTCTTTCTATATTAGTTTTTATAATATTTATGTATTTTTATACCTTTTAAATATAGATCTCATGGATGTATCGAAGCCAACTTGTTGAAAAAGAAATCGATCGAACCGTCGAGCAGTGGCATACCATGTGTCCCATTTGATTATGGATGAAGTGATTGTTCTTGGAATTGGATTAATGCTTATTAGATAAACATTATCAGCTCTCGTGTGCTTTTGCTGAGGCTGTTAGGATTGCTCTTTTGTTTAAATGATGTCTAGAATTCTGCTTACTTTTAAACTATGTATGGATTTCTATTTAAATTAGACTATGTATGGATTTCTAATTAAAATTTGCAGCTTACTTGATTTTGCTTCTTAAAGTATTGAGCTACAGGCTTTGCTTATTAAGTGCTTTTTTTTTTGTCTGATAATACATATTTAGACCGGTGGTAATGAACTCAACAGGTCTAAGTGTCGTGTATTTTTTTAGACCCTTGAACATGTCTTTTAAACCGGTTTGTAACGAGTCTAAATAATAGCACCGGTTTGTAACGAGTCTAAATAATAGCACCGGTCTATAAAGAAATACTCTTTTGGACCTCCCCCCATCTAGACCCTCGGGGTAAACCGGTCTAAAAGTAGTTTGTAACGGGTCTAAAAGACGTTGTTTGTAGTAGTGCACAAATTTTAGGAATAATTTTCAATAAAATTTATTTCACTATTGCAATTACAAAATTTCAGCACAGGAATAACTGAGTAAACGTGATCTTGTATTCTTCTAAACATATTTATGATTCTAAACATATTTATGACTGAGAGTTGCAAACAAATACAACACATAAAACCTTAACTACGCAAGTTTTTATTTTCGAATGCAGGAAAGTATCCAAAAAAAGTATGTACATTTTTCTTAGTTGTCGTGAGAAGAGTATATAGTACTTCAGATATCCATGTCCTTTTGCAAAAGACTCTTGTTAGAGTGTATATTGGCTCCACAATGCATTATCATATTTACCGGGTCGTTGACCTTTTACCCACAATGCATTATCATTGTTTCAGTCAATATGTCAACAGTCATGAATATGTCCAAATTACATTTCACTCATGAAAAATTCATGAAATGTATGGACCTGATGTAGTGTTTGAACGTGTGAGTGAGGGAAAAGAAAAATGCCAAAGATGATTTTTCATATTAATTAAAGAGGATACATCCAAGCAGCTAATTAATAAAGTGTTTAAGGAGATTATATTTAACGATGTAAAGCTTTTCTCTCTTTAATTAGCCCTGTTGTAGCTTTAGGAAGTGAGTCTTAAACTAAATCGATTGGTTTTATGATTTATGTAAAGCTCTATGTGTGTAACTAATCTTCTTCTATCAGCCTCCCAGTGACTTACTAATTAAGTGGTCAATTTCTGATGTTATTATATATAATCACGCTATAAAAAAAATTATATGCTGATAATATATCTCCAATATTACATTTACAGGTAGAAACAAGGTATCTGAAAAATTGTCACAAGTAGACTAAATATGGTTAACGGTGGTGTTGGAAATGAAGGTTGTTCATTGTTATTTATATACTCGATATTGCTAAAATGCTTAACTAGTTCCTCTGTACCAAATTTGTAAGTCTATACCTGCTAATTTAATTAGTAAGTAGGAACCCGAAATCGGTCTCTTTTACATATAGCAACGGAAACTGTTGCGTAACTTTATATTTGGTCAACAATAACGTACTTCCGTTTGTGGTTATTTAATAGTCCTAGTAATTACCAACATATATGGAACATGAGGACACTGGCAGTCATGATTCTGAAATCGTTCATACCTCCGAAATCCACCAATAATATCATTCCACCTCATTTCACCTAATTCATACTTTTTTCATACCTCTCAACCCATTTTTAGTGGCAACCATGCCTTTTTCATACCTCCCAATAATATCTACTTGCATTTAATGCAACTGTCTTAGTTTGTGTTTGAAACGAGAATGCTTCGGAGGCAATATTTGCCGCTGAGACCTTGCCGTTGATGATGCCGGTGGGGTGGCGGCGGTGTTCACCGCCGGCATCACCTTGCCGGTGGGTGATGCCGCCCCACTGCCACCCTTCTGAGGAGAAACAGGTTAATGTTCAAAAAAAAAAATAAATAAATAAAATAAAAAAAAAAGAAAAGAAGGAGAAACAGGCAATTGATAAATTCCGTATAAAGTCATTGCTTTGTGGTTAATTGTTCATGCAACTTCCGTTCTCTTTTCATATATGATAAGTGTAAACTTAAAATAAAGACAAAAATATCAACTTTAGTACACAGAAAAACAATTTTTTTTTGTTCACTACGCGAAAGTGATATTTGTGACAAGTATACTACATTAATAAATATTTTTCCCTATGGAAAGTGTACGCTTTGTGGTTAATTGTCCTAACAATGACCTGTTTTACGCTATATCAACAACGGAATTCCACATTTTCTCATGTTTCTTTGCGAGAAAACTTTGGGAAGAGATCGTTGTAGTGGAAGACTAGCGACATCCTCGTTAACAACACGAAAGAAATGGTATCCATTACTGATAACATGCATATGGATAAACCATGAAGTTTCTTTGAGTTGTTAATGCGGCTCTTTTTTGGAACTCTAGTAGTTTCGCAATGAAACCATTTTCAAAGAAAAGCGTTCAAATAAAGATTTACTCATCGCTAATGTGATGACCCATTCTTTTCTTTGGAACATAGATGAAAAAATGTATCAATGGATTGGCTTTACAAACCATCATCCACTCCTATTATTAACTAAGAATTTTCTAGCAGCTCACTACTCTTGATTGAAATGACACCGCTTAAAAAAATGTAAAATTATCATGGGGTTTTGTGGTCTACTGGGTAAAGCTTATTAAGTTAAGCGATCTTAGATGAGAGTAGTACCGGGTTGGGTGACTAACTGAGAAGTCCTCATTTTGGGACCACAAGCTCTAATGATATCAACCAGCTACCTTAGAATCCTGGGCCCAACCATGTGATATCTTGATCCAACTAAAAGGACGCAAGTTTGATTCTGTTCCGCAGCGTGGTTAGGTATTGGGTGGAGGTATTTCAGAGGCATCAAACCTTTGCTGGGTAGGGTTGATGGGTACTATTATGATACACAGGATTGAGGTGTCCCTGCCAATCTACAATTTTTGATAAAAGAAAATGAAAAATTAACAATATTTTGCTCCCACGCTTTTTGTGTCACTACAGGTCTTTAGTCGGCCATGACCTACAAGTAGTTGCTAAGCCTTATTGACAGTTTGACAAAACCTTTGAACCTATGTAGTTATTAAATAATTGAGGGACGTTTATCTACAGTGGCGGACTCAGGATTTTTCAAGGCGGGGGCAAAAATTTTTTTTTGTGATAAAATTCATAATGCACTTTAATAAAAAGGTCATATATATATATATATATATATATATATATATATATATATATATATATATATTTACACTAAAAACTAATGTTTTTACATTTTTGGCTTTAAGGTGGAGGGCAATTTGATTTTTTTGGAGAGGTGCACTTTAATAAAAAAGTAAAAAAAAAATGTTTTTTTACACTAAAATTTGAACTTTTTCGGCGAGTCGTGGAGGGCACCGCCACCCCAAAGCTAATGCATGGGTCCGCCCCTGTTTATGTACAAAACTACATGATTCGTTTTACAATAAAGGGATATGTTATTATTGCAATGAAACTAGATATTTCCATTTTTCCGTGCAATAGAAAGGATTTGGCGATGAATGTTTGGTCGTTCCTTAAGGATTTAGTGATGTACTATGCAAGGGAATCCGTCTCCTCGTTCATTGAAGAACATGGGTACACTTTCACTCCCCTCGGGACCACCTAACAATGTGCAAAGTGGATGTCGTGTCCAAATGAGTGGCGATTGTAGTCAAGGCAATATTAACTCATGCATAAAAGACGTTCATTAATTGTATTGAACCCATCAACACCCCGCCAAGTTCATGCAATGCCAAAATAAATGGCAATTGTAATCAACTCAACCAGAAATCATGCATAAAAGACGTCCATTTTATTGGCAACGATTGCACTGTTCAAAATAGCTGTTGTCCTTAAATTCCTAGGTGAACTTTTACGTTTTACAAAGGGCCTTTACATATGTAAGCTATATAGTTTACTAGTACCAATTATGACTTTTTTTATGTTTATTACCGCGTCAATTATATCTATAAGTTGTACATGCAATGAGTAGATATCATTATTTCGCAATTGGAAAGAATACGTGTTAATCTAACTTATAGAGGTGAGTTATTTTAAAGACCAAGTTTTTGTTGCATACTGAGGGACAAATCCCCATCATTCATCTAATTTCATCTAATGGTGGGGATTAATCTAAGATTAAGTATGGAAACCTAAGTCCATGTTTTTTTTTTTTTTTTTCCTTTTTTCTTTGTCTTTTTTATTAATAACTTTCTTTATTTCTTTTTTTTTTTGCTTTTTTCCCAATCAACGTTTTTTTCCTTTCTTTTTTTTAAGTTTTTTTTTTCTTCTTTTTTTTTTTTTTTTTTTTTTTTTTTTTTTTTTTCCTATTTTTGTAATTGACGTTTGTTTTTTTTTTCTTTTTTTTTTTTGCTTTTTTTTAAATCAACCTTTTTTAAATAAATTCACGATTTTTTTCACTTTACTACGTTTTCGTCCGTTTTATACGTTTTTGTCTATTTTCATACGTTTTTGTCCGTTTTTATACGTTTTCGTCCATTTTTTTTTACGTTTTTGTCCATTTTTATACGTTTTTGTCCGTTTTCATACGTTTTCGTCTGTTTTTATATGATTTTGACCGTTTATATACGTTTCCATCCGTTTTTATACGTTTTGGTCCTTTTTTTTTACGTTTTCATTTGTTTCCAGGCGTTTTTGTCCGTTTTCATACGCTTTTGTCATTTTTTTTACGTTTTCGTCCGTTTTTTACGTTTCCGTCCATTTTCAGACGTTTTCATCCGTTTTTATACGTTTTCGTCCGTTTTCATACGTTTTCATTCGTTTTCTTTCGTTTTCGTCCGTTTTCTTTCATTTTCGTCAATTTTCCGTACATTTTCGTCCTTTTTCATATGTGTTTTTATACTTTCATACGTTTTCATCTGTTTTCATTCATTTTTGTCCATTTTTAAATGCTTTTGGCCATTTTCAGATGTTTTTCATACGTTTCTAAATATCATAAGAGATATTCTATGATATTCAGAATATCACAACTGATTTTTTGAATATCACATGTGATATTCTTTGATTTTCTGAATATCACAAGTGATATTCTAAGTACTACAAATGATATTCTTAATATCATAAATGATATTATGTGATATTCAGAATATCACAAGTGATATTCAGAATATCACAAGTGATATTCTGAATATCTATCACAAGTGATATTCTGAATATCACAAGTGATTTTCAACTAATGTTTTGTAAGTGAATATCACAAGTGATATTCTGAATATCACAAGTGATTTTCGGAATATCATAAGTGATTTTCAACTAATGTTTTGTAACATGAAAATCACAATTGATATTCAGAAAACCAAAAAAGATAGATATTGAAAAAATCACAAGTGATATTCAGAATATCACAAGTGATATTTAGAAAATCACAAGTAATAGTCTGAACATCAATTGTGATATTCAAAACGTATGAAAAATGTAAGAAAATAGACGAAAACATAAGAAAATCACAAGTAATATTCAGAAAATCACAAGTGATATTCTGAAAATCACAAGTGATATTCAGAAAATCACAAGTGATATTATGAATATCACAAGTGATTTTCAACTAATGTCTTGTAAGTGAATATCACAAGTGATATTCTAAATATCACAAGTGATTTTCTGAATATCATAAGTGATTTTTAACTAATGTTTTGTAACATGAAAATCACAATTGATATTCGGAAAACTAAAAGAGATAGATATTCAGAAAATCACAAGTGATATTCAGAAAATCACAAGTGATAGTCTGAATATCAATTGTGATATTCAAAACGTATGAAAAACGTAAGAAAATAGACGAAAACATAAGAAAATCACAAGTGACATTCAAAAAATCACAAGTGATATTGTGAAAATCACAAGTGATATTCAGAAAATCACAAGTGATATTATGAATATCACTTGTAATATTCAGAAACGTAAGAAAATAAACGAAAACGTAAGAAAATGGATGAATACGTATGAAAACGGACAAAAACATATGAAAGCTTAAAAGCACGTATGAAAATGGGCAAAAACAATGGATGAAAATAAAGAAAATGGATGAAAACGAATAAAAACGTATGAAAATGAACGAAATCGGATGAAAACGTATGAAAATAGACGAAAATAGGCAAAAACGGACGAAAACGTATGAAAGCAGACAAAAATGAATGAAAGCGTAAAAACACGTCTAAAAACGGACGAAAATGGATGATAACGGACGAAAACTTAATAAAAAAATATGAAAACAAACCAAAACATAAGAAAACAGGCAAAACGTATGAAAACAAACGTAGACGGGCGAAAACGAACGAAAACGTAAGAAATGGATGAAAACGTATAAAAACAGACAAAAACGTATGAAATAGATAAATACATCAAAAAAATGGACGGAAAACATAAAAGAAATGGATAAAAACGTATGTAAACGGACAAAAACGTCTGAAAATGGACGAAAACATATATAAACGTATGAAAACGGACGAAAACGAACGAAAACATTTGAAAACGTTTGAAAACGGATGATAACGTATAAAAACGGACGAAAACAGATGAAAACATTTGAAAAGAGACGAAAACGTAAAAAAAGCATACGAAAATGTTTGAAAACAGACGAAAATGTACGAAAACATGTGAAAACGGACAAAAACGTATATAAACGTATGAAAAAGAATAAAAACTGACGAAAACGTATAAAAACGAACGAAAACGTTTGTAAACGGATGAAAACGTTTGAAAGTAGACGAAAACGTAAAAAAACGAACGAAAACGTTTGAAAACAGACGAAAATGTATGAAAACGGAAAAAAACGTTTGAAAACAGACGAAAACGTATGAAAGCGGAAGGAAAGAAAACGTTAATTATTAAAAAAAATGAATTAGAAAAAAAAAGGTGAATTGTTTTATTTATTTATTTATTTAAAAGAGAAAAAAATGACTTTAAAAAATAACTATTAAAAAAAGACAAAAAAAAAAAGATAAAAAAGAGCTTGAATAGAAAAGAAAAGACAGAAAAAAAAAAAAAAAAAAAAAAAAACGTGAATAGAAAAAAAGTCAAAAAAAAAAAAGACGTGGAGCCCCAAATCTATACTATTATATAATGCATGGATAAACCAAGTCTAACTCCTAACAAAAAATTAAGATAGGAGCTCCAATCATGAGGTGACATGTGTCACTTTTCAACTAACTTCAAGCCTAACTCCTAACCAAAAATTAAGATAAGAAACTCTAATAATAAGGTGACATGTGTCACTTCCCAACTTAAAATTCACCTTTATTTTCAAATTGAAATATCTTTTTATCTATTTATTTTTTTTGTTATCTAATTTCACCATATTTTCTAAAATTTTGTGCTTTTTAATTCAACATCCATTTTGATATATTTTTACAAGTTTTTAGTTTTGTAGATTTTTAGTGGTTTTTTATTCAATATTTTACAACTTTAATCTTTATTTCAATCAATACAATATTGATTCGTTAAAATCATATACTTTTGGGTGAGTGTTTGACGGGAAAGAGATTACGAGGATATTTCTATATACGGTAATAATGATGTCACGAGAAAGCTACGGAAAACCCAAACAAACACATATACGTTCGGAGTGTTGTGAAACGAATTCACTAAGCGGGTAGAGAATTGCGGGGAGAGTTGGGCTAGCAATTCAATTACTAACCATATTGTTATATTTTTCGCCACAGCTGTGCGCGGGTATCCGACTAGTAAAATAAAAAAGACAAAAAAAAAGAAAATAACAATGAATAAATAAGAAAAAAAAAAGACAAGAAAAAACATGGACTTAGGTTTTATTTTTAAATCTTAGGTTAATCCTCACTATTAGATCAAACTAGATGGATGGTGGGGATTTGTCCCTCAGTTTGTAGAAAAATACTGATATGTAAAAGAACTTTTCTCCTAACTTATAATTCATAATAATGGTAGGTAAGACCAGTACGAGCTAAGTTTTATTGAAAAAATTTGTGCTCAAGTACAAGATGTGCATGCATGGACATAAAACCTCAAAAAACCTAAGAAAAACCTCGAAAAGTAGAAAAACCCTCAAAAAATCTTGCATTGCACATAAAAATAACTTCGGTACTTTAAATTAAGAAAAAAAAATGAATATCTAAAATTCAAATTGACCTAATCTACATTTTTATGCGATTTGCTCGTAAAACAATTATGGCTAATCAGATATTTGAAGTCAAAATTAACTACGATTATGCACTGATCAAAGCAAGAGATAAGTACCTTAACTTTTGAAACATTTACTATAAACATAGGGCAACAATTAATCAACTCCACAATTAATATGCGGTTGATATGCAGTTACTCAATCCATCCAGGTGTGATAGATATTATCAGGTGTGATAGATATTGAGGGTTAGGCTCAACTAAAAGGACACTAAAGCACACGCTTTAAGCCCCCATGTTTTTTTGAATGTCTCAACAATTGCATTTTTTTTTACTTGTACTAGAGTGTCATAATTAAATAGCCGTTCAAAAAAAAAATTGTATTTTCGTTCATTTGTTTGGATAAAAGGGATCGCCCTGGTAAAAATATTACTTAAAATTTTTTTAAGTACAACGGATGAGAGTGAATCTCTCATCTCGGCCCGTTACATAGGCATAAAATAACACCTGTTGTGCAACAACCAAAACACTATATAAGAAAGACATGCCAATCTTATGACCTACCAAAAATAAAATTACTTCCTACGACGACCTTGAAGCTTGAGATCATATATGTCACAAAAGGCATCCAATTGCCCTGGTAAATCGTAGACCTAATCCGCATAGTCATCATAATAATCTTCAGGCTCATGACCGCCGCCTGTAGATGAGAGAAACTTAGCCATAGGATTATCCAGTTCAAGCACCTCCTCTACCCGGTACACAAAACCTTTAGTCTTTTCCAAACTTATGACTCCTTTCCAGTCATTTGAAACCCATCCACCTTTTTCAGAGGATCACAATTATCATCCGCAAGAATAGTTTTACCATCAATAATTAACTTTTCAATCTTCCAATTTTCTCACGAAAAAGGAGTAGTACAAGTAATACCATTCTCATCAGTATCTTCCTTTACCCGGTACACTTTTACCTTTAGCCTTGCGATTCTGAACCTTAGTAAAACAGTCACCAGTCTTTTCCAAAGTAGTAGGAACATTAGATTCCACATTATTCACACTATGAACCGCCTCCTTAACACATTTTGGGCAACTAATACGATCATGCCCAAAAAGTTTACACATATCACAATGAGGAGGTTTGCATTCATATTCAACCTTAATGATCGTCGTAGTATAACCACTATTATCCTTTTTGGGAATAGCCATAGTAACTTCACATTTCAGTTCATATTCAGATGATAATTCCACTAAAGCACGAGCAAAGCTAATACGCCCCCAAGAGTCAACACACATTGAGCTTGTAAAAGCATCTAACATGATCGGTTTCCCAACTTGGGTAGCAATCAAACTCAAACCGTCTGCTGAATATGCAATTAGGGGAACATTATGCAATTTAATCCACACCGGAACCTAAGTTAGTGTATTCCTATTTTAGAGTAAATTACACGGATGGTCCCTGTGGTTTGTCAAAAATTTCATGTATAGTCCCTCAAAGTTTAAAGTTGCATGTATCGTCCCTCTGACTGCAAAAGAATAACATCTATGGTCCCTCAGACTAACTGTCGTTAGTTTTTTCGTTAGTCCATTTGCACCGTTAGTCCTTTAACGACCGTTTGCAACAAACATTTGCATTGTTAGTCCTTTAACGACTGTTCGCAACAAACATTTGCACCGTTAGTCCTTTTATACGTTTTTGCCCACCACCTCCACCCACCACCGCCACCCACCACCACCACCCACCACCGCCACCACCACCACCCACCGCCAGCTACCAACACCTCCACCCACCACTGCCACCACCACCACCCACCAATGCCACCACCTCCACCACCAACGCCACCACCCACCACCACCATCGCCTCCACCCACCACCGCCACCACCACCTACCGCCACCACCACCACCACCCACCACCTCCACCGACCACCACCACCCACCACCTCCACTTTTTTCAAATTTCAATTTTTTCAATTTCAATTAGAAATAAAAAAAATTCAGAAATAAAAAAAAAAAATTGAAAAAATTTTTTCAAAATTTTTTTTCTAAAAAATAAAAAAAAAATAGAAAAAAAAAAAAAAAAAAAAATTGATTTCATTTTCAATTTTTTCAAAAAAAATATTTTTTTTGAATTATTTTTTAAAAAAATTTCTAAAAATTTTTTTTGTTCGAAATTTCAAAAAAAAATCAAATTTCAAAAAAAAATATTTTTTTGTTCGAATTTTATTTTTCAATTTTTTCAAAATTTTTTTTCAATTTTTTCAAATTTTTTTTTCTAAAAAATAAAAAAAAAAATTAGAAAAAATTTATAAAAAAATAAAAAAAAAAATTATTTTTGATTTTATTTTCAATTTTTTCAAAAAAAAAAAAATTTCGAAAATTTTTCTAAAAAAAATTTCTAAAAATTTTTTTTGTTTGGAATTTCTAAGAAAAAAAATCAAATTTCAAAAAAAAAAATATTTTGTTGTTCGATTTTTTTTTTTCAATTTTTTCAAATTTTTTTTTCAATTTTTTTTGATTTTTTCAAATTATAAACGGCCGTTATTATAAAGGACTAACGATGCAATGATATTTAACAAAAAAGGACTAACAATGCAAATGTTTGTTGCAAACGGTCGTTAAAGGACTAACGGTGCAAATGGACTAACGGAAAAACTAACGACAGTTAGTCTGAGGGACCATTCATCTTATTCTTTGACAGTAACAGGGACCATACATGCAACTTTTAAGTTTGAGGGACTGTAGGTGAAATTTTCGTAAAACCACAGGGACCATTCGTGTAATTTACTCCCTATTTTATGACACATTAGGAGTCCATTTATTAAGAATAAGAGGCGAATTACGGATTTACCAAGGGCCCTGTTGAAGAACATTATCCACACCCTCTTTAGAATCAAATTTGAAGAGAAAAACACCCGCATCATTCTTCATGAGTTTCTTCAAACCAAACTTGCCCAACGTATTAGTGACATAGTTTTGAACTATCGGAAATGCAGTAATTACCGAGGAAATACCCAACAAGGGTATTCTCATACCTGTTCAAAATACTATCCATAACAACCTTGGGTAGAAAAGTATCATGGTTCTCAACAAGAGTCTCATTAACCAAGTCCCTAAATTAACCTTCTTCATAACACGCTTAGGATTTAAAATTAAAGCAAATGTAGACGAACCAATACTGTTACCACTCGAATTTTGTCCCACATCCATATGATGAACCGCATCATTCTTAGCATTGCATTTTTGTTCATTTATAAAGGCTAAAAGTTGAAAAAAGTGTCCAAATGAAGTTTTCAAACAATGAAATCAAGAAACGAGTTAAAAAAATTAAAAGCCTCAGTTTGAACATGCTTTAGGCCACCGTAGGCCTTGGGACGACCATGTAGATAGTATACAAATTACCAAATGGCTTATAGCCTAGCGGTACATATCTGGCTGCATATGCTTATATGCCGTGAGATCTCTTCAATAAAGTAGTTGTGGGTTCAATATTCTTCTATGAACATTTGCATGCGTGAGATATTTGTAGTATTATATAGTGTGAGTTACGTTTTTCTAAAAGATTAAAGAAAAGATACTTTACTAACTCGCATAGGAAGCTAACCTGGTTTGTGCTTTAGAGAGAAATAGACCCCAAGTTCTGAAACAATTTTTCGACTTTCTTAGACTACAAGAAACAATATAGATTGTACAACTTCTTGATAGTCGGTGAAAAAGTTTAGCGCTCGAACTATAATAACCACAAATTTTAGGAATAATTGTCAAAAAATTAATTTCACTGTTGCGATTACAAAATTTTGGCACAGGAATAATTGAGTAAACGTGATCTTGTATTCTTCTAAACATATTTATGATAGAGTTGCAAACTAATTCAACACATAAAACCTAGATTTCGCAAGATTTCTATTTCCAAATGTAGGAATGTGTCCACAAAAGTATGTACATTTTTCTTAGTTGTGGCGAGAAGAGTATATGTTACTTTAGATATCCATGTCCTTTTGTAAACGACTCTTGTTAGAGTGTATATTGGCTCCACAATGCATGTATCATTAATTGTTTCACAATCTGTCTATAGTCATGAATATGTCCAAATTACATTTCACTAAAAAAAAACTCATGAAACGTATGGACCTGATGTAGTGTTTGAACGTGTGAGTGAGGGAAAAGAAATATGCCAAAGATGATTTTTCTTATTAATTAAAGAGGATATCCAAGCAGCTAATAACGTATAATTTTTAAAGTAGATTATTTTTGATGATATCAAGCTTTTCTCACTTTAATTGGCCTTGGTGTAGCTTTAGGAAGTGTGTCTTAAACTAGATCGATTGGCTTGATGATCTATGTAAAGCTCTATGTAACTAATCTCCTTCTATCTGCCTCCTAGTAACTTATTAAGTGGCCAGTTTCTAATTTTATATACAATCACTTTGTAAAAAAATTGTATATTTACACAAAAGCAGGTAAGCTAATAAGCTGCAGAGCAGCTAGCTAGCTGATAAATCTCCTATATTAGTACATTTATAGGTAGAAACAAGGTATCAGAAAAATTGTCACAAGCAAACTAAATATGGTTGATGGTGGAGTTGGAAATGGAGGCTGTTCATTGTTATTCACCTACTCGATATTGCTAAAATACTTAACTAGTTCCTCTGTACCAAATTTGTAAGTCAATAGCTGCTAATTTAATTAGTAAGTAGCAATGACTGAAATCGTTGAGCAACAGTGTATTTGGTCAACAATGTACTTCCGTTGGTCATATAACTTGATGCAGTGTAACATAATTTAGCAATGACCTGTATTACACTATATGGAAAGGGTACGTTTGTAGACGGAAGTAAAACCCTAAAGTCGACTCTCCCTCCGGCGACTTTCTACCCTCCTTTTCCTAATCGTTTTCTCCTCTTCCGAATCCAGTCGTGTGTCTCATTCTTCAATCTTGTTTGTTGGATTACACAAACTCTGCCATCGGATCTTGTGAATTAATATCGAGGGTTTATAATTGCTGGTAATTATTCCTAACCTTCTTCAATCGATTCTGTCCATCTTCTAAGAGGTTAGGGTTTTTTCCTGGGTTTTTTTGTTGTCGATTAATCTATTACTCATTATTACATTGGTATCGACTATGGTTGGAGGTTGATGGGTTGGTGCGTTTGTGTGTAAACCCTAACTATTATAGTTAGGGTTTGTTCCTGTTTGCTTTATTATGCTGTTGGTGTGTGGGGTTTACGGGAGAGATGAATAAAGGGTTTCTTAGCAAGAAGAATGTGTCTGCTAGGATTTTGGAGAACCTTAGTCCTGAATCTGGTATGATTGAAACTAATTTGGTTGGGAGCGAACATGACCTGGTGGAGCCGGTTTCACTTGGTAATATTCAATCGGCTACTACTAGTTTTGGTGAGTTGAGTACACCCTCAACGATGAACCCTGGTAGTGTTAGTTTGAATGTGGATGATGCTCCTGATTGTTCTATGAATGGTACTCAGAAAGTGGAGCCGATTCCACTTACGAATGATACATCACATGGTGACGACTTGGAGCCGGTTACAAGTGCTGATGTGAAGCACTTGCTATCTAATGCGCATAAGAATTTTGATGAAGCCATGACTAATATTCAATGGGAGATTGTTGCTAATAAGGCTTCCTCTTCAAGTGATACTGGGCATAATTCTAATTCGAAAGTTTCTGGTCCTAATGCTTCTAAGGATGATACTACTAGTGGAGTGAAGTCGGTTTCTTACGTGGTTGCTACTTCTAATGAACCTCAAAAACATGTATCTAATTTTTGGAGGTTGGAATGTAGCAAAAAGAAGGATGATGTTGACCTTTCAGTTCCATTGAAAGTAGTGGAAGAGGTCAACACGAGGTTTGAGAATACTCTTTACGGTTATTTCATTGGCCAACGCCTTGCTTTTCCTGTTGTTGATTACTATGTACGCAATGCATGGGTTAAGCTTGGTGTGCAAAAGGTTATGATGAATGCAAAGGGATTCTTCTTCTTTAAGTTCAATTCGAAGAAAGGTGTTGATGATGTGCTTGAAAACGGTCCTTGGTTGATTAGAAATGTTCCTATTATTCTTAAACCATGGACTTTGAACACTAATCTACTTAAAGAGGATTTGACTAACATCCCGGTGTGGGTTAAATTCCATGATGTTCCCCTTGCAATGTTTTCTGATGATGGCCTCAGTCTTCTTGCCACACTGATTGGCACGCCCAAAAGGTTAGATGCTTTTACAAGCCAAATGTGTAAGGAATCGTGGGGCCGTAGTAGTTTTGCAAGATGCATGATTGAAGTGAGATCGGATGAGGTGCGTCGGGACAGCCTCACTGTTGAGATACCATTACTAGATGGTACGGGTTCGACTATTGAGAAAATACGGGTTGAATGCGAGTGGCAACCACCCCGTTGTGACAAGTGTAAGATATTTGGTCATACTCTGGCTGATTGTCCTACAGTTGTTATACCTCCTGTTCAGCCTACTAAGCCTGTTAATAATAGTTTCAAGACTGTCAATCACAAAAAGAAGGGAAAGCAAGGAGGTTCTACAATTCCGGGTCAAGGGGGTTTACTAAACCTGTTGTGGGTAAGCAGTTTCAGTATCAACCCAAAAAGACTCCTCCTGAACCTAAGAAAGCTGGTGGCACTAAGAAGAAGACTTCTGATGTGGCTAGTTCTAGTGGTACTAAGATTTCTACATCTAACCAATTTGATGCTCTTAATATGGATGATACGGATACGTTTGGTATTCCTACTTATGACACCAACAAGGATGTGGATGCTGGCCGTACAATGGAAGTTAATGAGGATGAGTCGGTTAAGACTGGTACTACATCACAAGAACCGCGTGTGAGTGATTCAATGGGAACTAAGGAAGTTGGTTCTACTCCTATAGTTGATAAAATTAGTAAGCTTGAAAAGCTACTTATCGATGGGAAAGCTACTCTTGTGGATGATGAAGGTCATCCTATTCCGTCCGCCTCTGTCACTAAGAGGGCTAACCCATTTTCCAAGGTGGGTGAGGTTGTGGTTTCTGATAGTGAGGAGGAGGAGGTTCTTAACACGTTCGACAAATCAGCTAATCTTTTTGGTGGAGGTCATGAACGTGAAGATGAGCTTGATGACTATGATGATTAATCGAAGCAAATTTACGATCTTCCAGGGGAATTGGATGCTCTTAATGCCATTTATGGCTTTAATCTCCAACGTCGTAGGAAGTAGTTTATATGTTTGTCCGAGTCTTTCAATATTATGTGGTAGTGGTTTTGTTTTCTTGTCTAGAAAATAGGAAGTATCTTGTTGTGTAAGCTTTTCGCCTATGTAACGGGCTGAGATATGGGATTCACTCATATCCGTTGTACTTAAATGTTTTTTGGAGTAATATGTTTACCGGGTCTTTGACCTTTTACCCAAAAGAAAGGGTACGTTTGTGGTTAATTGTCCTAGTAATTACCACCATGTATGTAACATGAGGAGAAAACTGTCATTGATAAATTCCATATATATAGTGTAAAACATGTCATTGCTTTGTGGTTAATTGTTCATGCAACTTCCGGTCTTTTTTCATATATGATAACTGTAAACTTTGTGGTTAATTGTCCTAGCAATGACCTGTTTTACAGTATATCAACAAACAAAAATTACAAATTTTCTCCTCATGTTTCATTGCGGAAAAACTTTGGAAAAGATCGCTTTGTGGTGTTAGACTAGTGACTTCCTCGTTAACAACACGAAGGAAAAAGTTATCCATTATATTACTAATAAGATGCATATGGATAAACCATGAACATTCTTTGAGTGATTAATGTAGCTCTTTTTGGGAACTTTGTTAGTTTCGCAATGAAACCGTTTTCAAAGAAAAGCGGCCAAACAAAGACTTACTGCTCGCTACAGGTCATTAATCGGCCATGACCTACAAGTAGTTGCTAAGTCTTATGGACTCTTCGACAAAACCTTGGAACCTATGTAGTTATTAAACAAATGAGGGGTGTTTCTAAAAACTATATGATTATTTTAACAATAACGTATGTTTCCATTTTCCGTTGCAATAAAAAGGATTTGGCGATGAATGTTTGGTCGTTCCTAATACTATCTTTATAAGTCAAATCACACATCAAATAGCCTTTTGGTCTAGCAGCATATGGATGACCCATCAACCAAGAGGCTGTGGATTGAAGTATAAGCTGATCATATGTGAGACAATATGTGTGACCTGTTAGGTGGTGTAGGTTGTGAATATTTGCCTTTAGAAAAAGAAATTAAGTCGAAGCACCTGCACCGTTTGGTTTTCTTTTGCTCAACCTTTTTGTTACATCTTATGGATCTTAAACTTTTTTAAGTTACTAGATGCGGAGGTTGTTCAAAATAAAAACATGTATCATTGAACTTAACCAACCACCACTTAGTTCAAGTTATTCAAGAACAATACAAGAAAAGAAGATATAGAATTTCCTCAAACAAGTGTATTCTCAAACAAAGAAACTCACAACACAAAACCTCACACAGTCAGAAAAAGTAAACAGGTGGATCAAAATAGTTGATCAACCAAATGATTATAAGTTTATAACAGAAAACTAAGAGAGAAATTGTTGAATATTAGGAGTACACTTAACATATATTAGGGGTTTTAATGTACATTGTAATTAAGATTAGGACTAGACGATAACTAGGATTGGTTAAGCTTGCCTTGCAAGGCAAGGAAGGCCCATGTGGCCGGTTACATGGTGAGGTCGGTTGGGGAGAATCCATAACCGACTCTTACATGGTTTCCTACCCCCTCATCTCTATAAATAGAGGTGAGGGGGGCTGCTAGTATTCTCATTCTTCTTGACTCGAATGTAAGCTTTATTGGTTAATAAAGGGGTGTTCGAGGTACATCGTGTGTGCATATATTCTGGTTAATATCTTTGTAGTTTCTTGTTCTTCTTATTCGATCACCAAAGGTTTTGGTGTTGCAACTGTCGATTGTCCTCAAGGTTCTAGCTTCCGCGTTTCGATCTTCGGGTTTGTTGTCGAGGTTTTATCCAACAAGTGGTATCAAGAGCAAGGTTCTTTGTGTCTCTCAAGATTGTTGCTAGATTAGGCATCGAAGAAGAAAAGATCGGTTACGATTACGGTTTCGTTCTTTTCTTGAAGTTGCAGGTTTTGTCGAGAGGAAGAAGACGAGTACAATATTAAATATCACATTAAAAAGTAAAGGAAAAATAAAGGGTGACCAATGATTTGTTGGATTATTTTTTCCCCACGTGATATTTAATAAACTTAATTGATACTACAAAGTTGGTGGCAAGATTTGTTGGTTACTAGTTTTTATTAATTCATATTATTAAAAAGTTTCCAATTGTTTTATGGTTTCAGTTTAAAACCACTTCAGTTAATCGCAATTTTGGATATATTAAATTTCGATTAAATTTGAAGGTTTTTCTTGTTGCAGGATTTCTTGCGGTTCAAGTTTTGATCGTAGTTGCTTGGGTTCAAGTTTACGATCGGGTTTGCTTGTTCGAAATCGAGGGTTTAGGGTTACTCTAATAAATTTGATTTGCAAGAAGGGTTTATAGCAGCAAGGGGAAAATTGCACACGGCTTGTGAGGCTTGTCGGTAAAGTTGGTTAAGAAACAACTTGACAAGGTTTTTAGCAAGGTTAAAGAAGAATGGCTAGTTCGATAAATAGGTTTGACATCGAAAAATTCGATGGGAAGAATGACTTCGGGTTATGGCAAATAAAGATGCGTGCTTTAATGGTACAGCTGGGATGTGATGCTACATTAGAGACATTACCCGCGGATATGGAAGCAGGTGAAAAGGCTGCTTTGATGAATAAGGCATACAGTACCTTGATTCTATGCTTGGGAGACCGGGTTTTACGGGAAGTTACCAAGGAAACATCTGCTGCAGGAATTTGGGCGAAGTTAACTAGTCTGTATATGACTAGGTCCTTAGCAAATAGACTGTATCTGAAGAAGAAGCTGTACACGTTCTATATGAGTCCAGGTACGAAACTGGCTGATCATATAGATGAGTTTAATAAGTTGATACTTGATTTGGCGAATATTGATATCAAGATTGAGGATGAGGATCAGGCACTTATGTTACTTACGTCGATGTGTGGAAAACTAGAAGGGGGGGGGTTGAATAGTTTTACGTCCTTTTAAATTTATTTCCAAAATATTTTGTTGGTTATAAAAACTTTCGATTCGATCTTAAGTGAATTCAAGTAGCAACTAATATGAGCAAGTCTAAACTAATATTGAAAGTATTGAAATATAATGAAGAAAAGATAGAGTTAGAAAGATCAAACCACAACACGCGAATTTATAGTGGTTAGGCTACAAGGACACCTTCCTTGCCCTACTCCACTCCCCGAGTACCACACTCGAGAGTTTTCTTCACTATGTCAACAAACTCCTTATGGTGGAGAAACCTTACACACCTTGGCTTACACAAGTTAACGACACTAAGCTAAATGTCGAGTTCTAATCGTAGCTAGAACCAATCTCACACCAAATATCACACCACGTGATCTTCACACCTTAATCACACCTTCACACCTTCTTCAAGACTTCACACCGTCTTCACACCTAGTCAATCTTCACACCTTCTTCTATGCACAACTAAGTCACTACTACTAAACTAGTTTACAACACACCAAGATTCTACAATCAACAAGTATTCACAACACCTTAACAAATAGCTATCACTAGTGCTATATGAAACTAGCTATACACAACACCACTACAATAAGATGGATGTAGAGAAGTGTTCTTCTTCTTGCACTTGAATGGATGAAGCTTTGGATCACTTGGAAACAAAGACTTATGAAATATATGATCAAAGGATTTTAGATCTAGAGAAGAGGACTGGATCAGAAAGTTTATAGTCCAAAAAGGTGAGGAAAATATGCAAAATGATCCAGTATTTAAAGGGCCAGATTTTACTGTTCGGGAGCGTGGCCGGTCCCCTTAATTGTTGGCCGGTCCCCTTAATGATTAAGGGGGCCGCCTAGTAAAATTAAGGGGGCCGCCCTCCTGAACGTTTGAAAAGATTCTCTGGATAAAATTTGCCCTTTTTGGTTGGAAATTTGAAATCATATTTTTGTGGTTTAATAAAGCTTTACCAAAAATGATTTACAAATATATATAAAATGTTAAAATCATTTTATATAATGTTATGTATTAATATAAAATTTCCTTTGATCATGTAATGCATAAGTTACTAAGTTTATGCATACCTTAAGTGATATAAGATGTAGAGGTAAATATTTGTCACCAAATACTTGTTTATATCTTATTCTTGACTTAATTTGATTTAAGTTTTGTGATTATCAAAACATAGGTTTATTGAGAAATATTAATAACATTCACAAACATTATTTATATCAACAATCTCCCCCTTTTTGATGATTACAAAACTTAAACTCATTAACTCAAAAATTAGTTTTTAAACAAGTATTTTAGTGAGTTTATATGTACTTCTCCCCCCTTTTTGTAACATCAAAAAGGTTTTGCCGACAAGTTTTCATTCGTGAAAATTTTGACGGGTAGAAACTCCCCTTTGATGTGTACTCCCCCTCGTTTGGGGGCACCAAGAGAACGAGCTATGGAATGCTTGTAAAACAAAAATATTAGAAGCACAAGTATAGACATGCACACTAATATAATGTAATAAAGAAAGAAAGAAGCATTCATATTAAGGAAATAGTTGTGTCAACACACAACAATACAAGTACATAAGCTAACAACATAGAAGCAAGTACATAAGCCAATTAAACAAGAAAACTACATCATCATGCAAAGGGTACATGGACTTCATAGAGCTTGCATGCAAAAGGGAGGGTAAGGGCTTTATTAATTAAGCATATCATATGCTTAATTTGGAGAGCATGATGGAGATGGTGGAGTAATAGGTGAGAATTGTGGTGGAGGGATTGTTGGAGAGTATGGTGGAGTTGGTGGTGGTGGTGGGTTGGTAAGCAAATGTTCAATATATGAAAACATATATTGAATTTCATCTCTAAGGCCAAAGATGACCGTGCGGTTGTGGATACAACTAAGGCAAGAATCACCATGTGATTCAAGCATCCTCCAAGGTATGGGATTTGTAAAAAATGGTGGTGAAATTTGTGGTGATGAGAGATGAGCATCAAGTGGTGTTGTTGGTGAAAGTGAGATGGTAAGATGAGTAGACATGGGTTCTTGTGTAGGAGGTGGTGATGATACTTGTGGTGACAAGTGTAAGTGGATGTAGTCATTGATTGATGAGGTTGAGGGTATGGATGATGAAGAGGTTCCATGAGTGGAAGGTGTTTTAGATGGTGCATTGGGTGCACTTGGGGATGAGCATTTGGGTGGAGGTGATGGTGTTTTGTTGTCTTCATTTGTTAAGTCAATGAAGAGTTGTTTTGGTGGGATGACCACAAGTTTTTGTTTCTTGGAGGTTTTGGAGTTTGAGGTACTTGGAGGAGTCATGATGATATGATGAATGATGTGATGAAGAATGGTGATAATGGAGGGAATTTATAGTATGGAAGTGGATAATTTAGGTAAATGTTTGAAATGGTGGAAAGAGATTCTAAAATCAGTTGGGTCAAAATGGGAAATGGTAGCTGAAACTAGAGAAAGGATTCACATGATGCAAAAGAATACAGTAAACCCAGTTCCAGATGGCCGGTCCCCTTAATTGTATGCCGGCCCCCTTAATCATTAAGGGGACCGCCTAGGGAATTAAGGGGGCCGCCCATCTGGTGTTTTCCCAGACGACCAGAAACCCAAAATTTGCAGAATTTGGCCATTTTTCAAGTTTGTTTTTCCAGCAAGCTCTATTAGAAGCATATACACTAGGAATGATGATATATATATATATATATATATATATATATATATATATATATATATATATATATATATAACCAAATTTTGCATGTAAATAATCATATTATAATCCATATTAGAAAAGAGGCATAGCATAGCATGATAATTGTTCAAAGACTAAAAATTATTCAAGAGATGAACAAGAGCTAACACAAGTATTTCCGAGTAAGTCGGACAAGTAGCAAATCATACAAATGTCAAATTAGAAACACATAATAAGTAGCAATACATCAAATTGTTCTACTTCTTCTTCTTTCCAACCATCTTCCTAAACATCTTCCCAATGGATTTGAATCCCCCTCGAAGTTCTTCGTGCATTTGTTGTTGACGATTGATGATAGACGTTTGACGAGTGAATAGAAGCTCATCGGTACGTTCATGAGGAAGAGGAATTTGATATTCGGTATCATCAAGATCGGAAAGGTCTTCCACAAAGGTCGTGGGGGATGGAGTACTAACACGTGAGGTGTCTTCCTCCTCATCATCATCGTCATCACGATGAGATGTAGAACCACGACCCCTAGAGTACAAAGGAACACGAGATTTTCCTTTGTCACTACGAGGACGACGAGTACGAACACGAGTAAGTTGGTTCAAAGTAGGAAGGATATGAACGTAGTAGTCTCTTTGAAGATGTGGGTAATGTTCCATCACATAACGGTAAAGTCGTGTGAGAAACATACCGTAAGGAAGATTGGCATTTGTGGTATTTTTGGCGGACATGATTCGATGAATAAAAAGATAAGCCAAGTTGTATTGCTCTTCAGCAATAACACAATAAAGCATGTGGGCAATGCTCGCCGTGACATGATCACAGTGACCACCAGTACCAAACGCATTCTCTCGAATGATTTCTTCCCACTTCTTCATATCTTGGCTTAGCTCTTTGAGGAGGATTTGATTGGCATGAATATCGACATTCTTCGACTTGATTACTCGACTAGTCGTACGACGTTCTAGTTCGAGCATTCGACGAATGTCTTCAGGACTAGGAATCTCAGAATGGTAGGGGCCATCCTGAGGACGATTTATTTCAAGAGTGGAAAGATCCCATTCATTTGAGAAAACGGCTTGGCCGTTGAATGGGATTCTAAGAATTTGCCCAAATTGAGCAAGAGATAGAGTGATGAATTGATTTTGAATCATGAAGGAAATGAGGAGATGACCATAGGGATCGGTTTGCACCGTCACTTGGCTATAGAAGTCGAGGATAAAACGGGGGATGATTGGTTCGTTGATTTGGAGAAGACATTCAAAACGAATATTGGTGAACATTCGTTCGGTTTGATCATTTTCATAAAAAGATGGATCGACAATTCGTCCTTCGTGAATGTTTCTATTTTCAATGGGACGATAGAAACATGCAACTGAAGGAGACATGCCGGGAGTAGAAGAAACTTTTGGAATGTATTGTTTGGTTTTGGATACATCACCAACCGGGGTCTTAGGCATTTTCACCTAAACAAAATAACAACAAGAATAGAATTAAAATATAAACAACCATCATGCATATATTATTTATATATATATATATATATATATATATATATATATATATATATATATATATATATATATATATATATATATATATATATATATATATGTATATATATATATGTATATATATATATATATATAATTATATGCAATATATGTGGAACGAAATTCTACTTCGACAAAAAAAAAATATTTAATGAAGTAGTTTCATGATGTTCCTTTTATTTTGATTTTAAACTTGTTTAGAATGTACAATATCAAAAGGGTATGATATCATAATTCATTTCGAAATAAGGCTAGATATATATTAGATTATATATCTTCCATTTCGTAAAAGTTTGACGCAACATAAACTTGTTTAAAAGATTGAAATGCGAATTTTAGTTTTCAAAATTATCATTTTAAAGATAAACCAAACGCTCCCTTAACTAGACAACAATATCCTAAAAATATCAATATATATATTGATTATATATCTTGATCACCTCTATTGATTCTAGTATTATTAACAAAGCTTATAAGCAAGTTTTAGATTTAAAATAACTTCGTATAGTTATGGTTTGTTCATGAACCAAACGCCCATGTTGACTTCATGAAACATTTACCAACAATTTGAAAAGTGTGCTTTGATTGTTTAGAGCGTTAAAACAATGTAATGTAGTAAGTTTTAAATGGTTTTTAAGAGTTATATCAACAATGTGCCTTTTGAAAAATAAAATTCGACTAGGGTTTTTGGGCGATTAAAGATTTTGACAAGATGATATGTTATACTAATTTTGAGTTGCTAAACATCATCCTAATCCTATGGGGAGCATTTGGTAGTTCAATTTCTAGCTTCAATTACACTTATAATCGAATTAAAATGAATTTTAATAAAATGCATAATTATTGATTAGACGCCAAATCGAATGAAATGTGATGAAATGCATGTTGAAAAACTTACAAAAGATGTTGTTATATGTTTGGTTGATGTTTGCCCCTTGCGAAACAACCCCGGATTGGTGATATGATGGAGGATTTTGAAGTTTTTGGGTGTTTTGGTTCGTACTCAGTAGCAGTGGGAGGAACAAATGAGTGAATGGGGTGTTTGGGAATGGAAATAAGAAGGAAAAACGGATTTGGATATTCTCAGATAGCCGCCCCCCTTAAACATTAAGGGGACCGCCCTCGATAACAAGCCGGTCCCCTTAATCATTAAGGGGGCCGCCTTTGAAATTTTCCAAAATTTTGCGGAGTTCGTTTCGGAACAAAAATATTTATACGTATATACTTAGATTTATAATATATCAAAAATACGTAAATGTCTATTGGCACGATGATAAGATGCTTAACAACTTTTAATTACCGTTTCGATAATTAAAATATACCTTTGACAATTTTTGGATAAAATGATCAAAGTGTTAAGTTGATGAAGGGTTTGAGGTGTGTTCGGGAATATATATATATATATATATATATATATATATATATATATATATATATATATATATATATATATATATATATAAGTATGAGTGTGTTTGAAAGATGGGTTGATAAGTGAGATTTGAAGGATAGTAACGGAGATAGGATATACTTGTTGAGAGGAGTTTGTTTCATCCATAGTGTTCATGTGCGAAGGCGTTCTTGCCTTATAAAAGTCCACTTGACTCATATCCCTTCATCATCATGAGTCTCCTAAAAGAGGACTTACTAGAATAACGTGAGAGGGGGAAAGAAAGGGTTCGATAGAGAATGATTTCTTGGAGTTCTAGAAAGTCAACAAATGACGTATCTAGGTTATGTGCAAGTGAATTTATATATATCTATATATATATATATATATATTTAATATATTACGTATAATAGTATATATATATATGTATATATAAGTATATATGTGATTCTAACACATAGAAGACAATGACAAATTATATCTAGATAATTAACGAAATCAAACAATACATATTTATCTAAGCATGGCAATGAGTTGTGAAAGAATGGCGTACCCGGTGGTCTTCAAAAGAAATCTTCAATATCATCAAGATGAAATATAGACTTTGAAAAAGTCTATGTTGAGAGAAAAACCAAGATTGCCTCAAGGATTGTTTGTCTAGCCATTTGATCTCCATTGTCCTTTTGGTCCAAAGTTATTTGGTCCAAACATGTTTAACATTTGACTCGGGTGCATGAAAGGTGGTAGAATGCCCCAAGGATTGTAGCTTTGTTGGTAGTTCCACATTTGATTACTATTGTTATTATAGTTTTGTCTATTTTGATTTCTTCTTGGTTGAGGTGTTTTAGACCTAGGATGAGAATTATTTGGTTTTCTAGGTGGTGGAGTTTTAGATCTTATTTTGGGTTTAGACAATCCTACTTCGGTCTTTAAAGACGGTTTATAAAAATCTTTAACTTCTTCATCATTGGCAAGAGGTATTTTCTTATCATTAATAAGTATATACTTAGGATTAGATTCTAAAGATTTTCGTTTGTTGAGTTCACTTTCAAATTTTACATTTTTAATTTCACTTGTTGAAGCCTCATTTGAATTAAATCCTAAGCCGGTTTTGTCTCCGGACGTTCTTTGAATACTTATTATTTTACTAAGTGATTGACTACTATTTTCAAATTTGTCAAGTTTGCGAATTTCTTTCCTAAGCATTTCGTTTTCACCTTTAAGCTCTTGACATGATTTACATTCTTCACAAATTTCTTTACCTTTTTCTAGTTGATGTATTTTAATTTTTAATTCACGTACTTCATTTTCTAATTGATTGTTAATGTATTTTAGTGATTTGTTTTTGGTCATTACTAGTTGTCCTAGTTTGCATAGTTTAATATATTCATTATCTAAATTTTTTTCATCTAATGAAATACTTTCATCACTAAAATATTCGGTTTCGGAACGTACCTCATTTGGTGTATTCGCCATGAGACATTTTTCTTCCTTTGTCGTTTCATTCTCATCATCATCACTATCACTCCAAGCATCTCCAACAAATGCTCTTTGATTTTGATCTCTTGTCATCATTGGACATTTTCCAATAAGGTGATTTGGATCTCCGCACTTGAAACATTTTCTTTCAATCTTGTTGTTCTTGTCATCTTTACTCTTTTGAAATGTTTTCTTTTCGTCGTACGGTTGTCTTACGAATCTTCCTCGCCTTTTGAAGAATTTCTTGAAATCTTTTACGGCCATGGCGTATTCTTCGTCATCACTTTCGGAAGATGAGCTATCTTCGACACTAGATTCCTTTCTAGCTTTCAAAGCAATTGACTTGCTTTGCTCTCGTTTTTCCTTGACCATTTCGGAGTCCTTTTTAATGATGACTTCGTAGACTTTTAGATTTCCAATTAATTCGTCAAGTTGCAAAGTTGACAAATTCTTCGATTCTTCAATAGCTGTCACTTTAGCTTGCCATTTTGGATGAAGAGCCCTAAGAAACTTCCTAACAAAATTCTTACTAGAAAAATTCTCATCAAGTGCTTTTAAACTTGTAATGATAGTGTTAAATCTAGCAAAAGCATTGTCAATTGATTCCTCTTTCGGAATCGTGAATTGCTCGTATTGTTGAACAAGTAGATCTATCTTATTATCTTTGACTTGACTATTACCTTGGTGAGTTATTAGTAAAGAGTTTCAAATTTCTTTTGCGGTTTCGCACATAAAGATCCTTTCGTACTCTTTACGTGGTAGCGCATTATAAATAACCATTTTTGCCTCATTATTTTTAGCAAGTTTTCTTTTTAAATCATCATTTTGTTTTTCAAAAGGTACGATTTCATCTTTCTTAGTTTCCGGGTTATTTTGAATAGGTAAAAAATCACCATTAGTAATAACATGCCAAAGATCTAGATCTTTTGACTTCACATAAGTTTCGAATCGATTTTTCCAATATAAAAATCCATCACTTTCAAATAGTGGTGGTCTTTGCATAGATTGCCCTTCTAAATATTTTTCAGATTCCATAGATCGTTACAAGTTTTAAAATATAATATATTTTAAAGATCTTGCTCGACGTGGCTCCTGATACCAATTGTGGAAAACTAAAAGGGGGGGGGGGGGGTTGAATAGTTTTACGTCCTTTTAAATTTATTTCCAAAATATTTTGTTGGTTATAAAAACTTTCGATTCGATCTTAAGTGATTTCAAGTAGCAACTAATATGAGCAAGTCTAAACTAATATTGAAAGTATTGAAATATAATGAAGAAAAGATAGAGTTAGAAAGATCAAACCACAACACGCGAATTTATAGTGGTTCGGCTACAAGGACACCTTCCTTGCCCTACTCCACTCCCCGAGTACCACACTCGAGAGTTTTCTTCACTATGTCAACAAACTCCTTATGGTGGAGAAACCTTACACACCTTGGCTTACACAAGTTAACGACACTAAGCTAAATGTCGAGTTCTAATCGTAGCTAGAACCAATCTCACACCAAATATCACACCACGTGATCTTCACACCTTAATCACACCTTCACACCTTCTTCAAGACTTCACACCGTCTTCACACCTAGTCAATCTTCACACCTTCTTCTATGCACAACTAAGTCACTACTACTAAACTAGTTTACAACACACCAAGATTCTACAATCAACAAGTATTCACAACACCTTAACAAATAGCTATCACTAGTGCTATATGAAACTAGCTATACACAACACCACTACAATAAGATGGATGTAGAGAAGTGTTCTTCTTCTTGCACTTGAATGGATGAAGCTTTGGATCACTTGGAAACAAAGACTTATGAAATATATGATCAAAGGATTTTAGATCTAGAGAAGAGGATTGGATCAGAAAGTTTATAGTGCAAAAAGGTGAGGAAAATGTGCAAAATGATCTAGTATTTAAAGGGCCAGATTTTACTGTTCGGGAGCGTGGCCGGTCCCCTTAATGATTAAGGGGGCCGCCCTCCTGAACGTTTGAAAAGATTCTCTGGATAAAATTTGCCCTTTTTGGTTGGAAATTTGAAATCATATTTTTGTGGTTTAATAAAACTTTACCAAAAATGATTTACAAATATATATAAAATGTTAAAATCATTTTATATAATGTTATGTATTAATATAAAATTTCCTTTGATCATGTAATGCATAAGTTACTAAGTTTATGCATACCTTAAGTGATATAAGATGTAGAGGTAAATATTTGTCACCAAATACTTGTTTATATCTTATTCTTAATTTGATTTAAGTTTTGTGATTATCAAAACATAGGTTTATTGAGAAATATTAATAACATTCACAAACATTTTTTATATCAACACGATGCCATCGTCTTATGAAAAATTTGTGGAGACATTGATATATGGGAGGGAATCCTTGACAATCGAGGATGTTCTTGCGGCTTTGAATTCAAGGGAGTTGAAGAAAAGAACTGAAGGCACAAAGGAAGAAACTGGTGACGGGTTATACGTAAGGGGAGGGTCAGATCATTCAAGGAAAGCTCATTCTGGTGGAAGTTCGCGGTTTAAGTCAAGAGGTGGAACTGGTAAACTCAAGTGCTTCATATGTCATTCAGAGGATCATCTGAAGAGAGACTGTCCAAAGAAGAAGTCAAGTGGATTCATCAGGAAGGGTAAGCATGATCAGGATTCTGATTCTTCCGATGACGAGGGTAACGCCTACTTTGGAGAAGCCTTGGCGGTGGTCGGGAATGATGAGATGACTGAATTGGTAATGGATTCAGGTGGGTCTTATCATATGACACCTAGGAAGGAGTTCTTGTATGACTTCAAGGATTTTGATGGTGGTTCGGTTCAGTTAAGTGATAACAGGACATGCACTATCAGAGGGACTGGAAAAGTGAAGATATAGTTGCATGATGGTTCAAGCTTTATACTAGAAAATGTCAGGTATGTTCCAGGGTTAAGAAAAAGCTTGATTTCATTGGGTACTCTTGAAAAGGAGGGTTATACTGTGAAGATGCAGATGGGTAAAGTCAAGGTGATCAAAGGTTGTCGGGTTATAATGACTGGGATCAGGAAAGAGAACTGTGTGTATACTCTTGAAGCAAAAGTGATGACTTTTGGTGTACAAAAGCATGGAGGTTCAAAACAAGTTGGATTCAAGCAACTTGGTCATAAACAAGTTGGGTTCGAACAACTTGGTCCTGGTGTTAAAACAGGAGTCCATGGAGTACAGGTTGATGAACGTGTTTGGTTTGAGGTGGAACTGGAGGGAGCTCAGGAAAATCGTGAAGCTGAGGTTGTTCAGGATAGTAACGATGATGCTGCAGTGGCTCAAAGAAAGTTGGAGGACAAGCAACTTGTAAAAAAGACAAACACGGGCTGCTTGGTAAATGAGCAGGAAAAGGTACACCTTGGTATAAAGGTGGGGGCAGACATTACGGTAACCGGAGTACCTGGTCAAGAGGGTGCAGAGGGTAATGTTGCTGAAAAGAAGAAAGTGAAAGAGTCTACGGAAGCTAATCTTGGAAAATTACTGAAGTACAATGCCTGGTCGACAAGGTGATCCCCGGTTCGAGGTTCCAGCACTAAGAAAAGATGTTGAGTATCGGTTATGTTTAAGTGTTACTCCTAAGGTGGAAATTGTTGAATATTAGGAGTACACTTAACATATATTAGGGGTTTTAATGTAGTACATTGTAATTAAGATTAGGACTAGACGATAACTAGGATTGGTTAAGCTTGCCTTGCAAGGCAGGGAAGGCCCATGTGGCCGGTTACATGGTGAGGTCGGTTGGGGAGAATCCATAACCGACTCTTACATGGTTTCCTACCCCCTCATCTGTATAAATAGAGGTGAGGGGGGCTGCTAGTGTTCTCATTCTTCTTGACTCGAATGTAAGCTTTATTGGTTAATAAAGGGGTGTTCGAGGTACATCGTGTGTGCATATATTTTGGTTAATATCTTTGTAGTTTCTTGTTCTTCTTATTCGATCACCAAAGGTTTTGGTGTTGCAACTGTCGACTGTCCTCAAGGTTCTAGCTTTCGCGTTTCGATCTTCGGGTTTGTTGTCGAGGTTTTATCCAAGAGAAATATTGAAAGAGAAAATTTGAATGTGTGCGTGAAAGAATGAGATGACTGCATGGGTATGCAATCCTAACTTTGATTATATACTCCAATGTTCCTCCCACATTATCAAAACAAACAAAACAAGTCCTCATATTCTTAATATAAGTAAGTTTGAAAGATATTATTCTAACAGAAGTTAACAATTTGCTTACATCATCTTCTTTACGACGTACATTCAAATAATTGTCAAATAAGGATCTAACAGCTCAATGCACTAGTTAGTTTACAATCAGGGCGAAAATTTATTGACGGATTAATATATCAACTGAACAATGAAATTACACAAACATAACAAAGTTTCTTAAACCGATGGCATTTAAAAGAAGAATAAATAACTTTAAAATTAAAGCACACATAATTAAATACAACTTATATCAACTATCAAGCAGTCAAATTTCCAGAGACGTCAATCCAAAGTCGATCCTCCATTGATAATATGTTTGAAACATGACGCATCGTTGGTCTTTCTTGCGGGTTGGAGTTCAAACATGCCGTTGAAATAATCAAAACCGACTTGACTAGTTTCTCAAGTTGGCATGATGGTGGCTGTATCCGACTATCTCCTACATTGGACGGCAATAGATAATCAGCAGGCAATGTTGGTAGAGATGTTATGAGTTCTCCAGGATGCTTTCCCATAATGACTTCTAGTGCAACAACTCCAAAGCTATACACATCACATTTCTCAGTTGCCACCATTGTATAAGCAAGCTCTACATCGAAATAAACATGAGATAGAAAACATAAAATGTGTTATAACAAATTCATAAAAATCCATAACATAGATAAAACTCAAATAGGAGAAGATGTAGAATAGACATCACATATTCACATATATGAAATAATTTTACCTGGTGCAATATAACCATATGTGCCTGCAATCGCCGTCCAATTGGACGAGTCAAGCTTTAAAAGCTTTGCTGTGCCAAAATCAGAGATATGTGCCTCATAATCAGCATCAAGGAGGATGTTGGCTCCTGAAATATCTCTATGAATTATAGGGGGTGAGCAATCATGGTGCATATACGCCAACCCATTCGCTATAGCCCTTACAATATTAACCCTTTTCAACCAATCTAATTCCTTTGCTATGATGTCCGCATTTAAGATTGATCTGAGATTTCCCTTTTCAAGGTATTCGTAGATCAAAAATGAGTGACGAGCATGGAAGCAATATCCATAGAGTTTCACGATGTTCCGATGCCTTATGTTTGTTAATGCTCTCACCTCATTAAGGAATCCTGCATGATCAACTTTCTCGGACACTGCATGAAGCTTCTTAACAGCTACAATATTGTTGGGTTGTAGCTTGGCTTTATACACAACACCGTACCCTCCAGTACCAATACAATATGCATCATCAAAATCATTTGTCGCCTTCACGATTTCATCATGCACTGCGCGTCCATCAAAACTTGATACTGTGAAAAAATCATCACCTGCTTCAACCAATGGTTCCTCTGGAGAAGTTTTCTTTGGTTGTCGATAAGCCATGAAGCAGCACATGAATAAACCAAGTAAAAGTGTGATGAAAAGAGGGAGCATAAATACAAGGATGACCCTGTGATGGTTGGGATTATTTTTTTTAATCCAACTATGACTTTCACAGAGTTTCAATCCTGTAAAATTTCCACACAAACCTGGATTGCCTTGCAACATTACTGTGGACGCATTCGAAAAGATAGGATAATGGGGAACCAAACCTACAAGCTCATTGTATGATAGGTTGATATCGATCCCCCTAGGCAGATATGCAAAACCTTTAGGAATAGAACCAGATAGACTATTGTGAGAAAGATCCATAATTGCCAAACTCACTAAACTTTGAAATGCAGATGGTATCTCATTAGTGAGTAAATTCGAAGATAAATCAAGTATGGTAAGATGAATTAATCTACCAATCTCCGATGGGATTTTTTCAGTGAGCTTGTTATGACTAAGATTTAGGTAATTGATTTGTGCCCAATCACTGATGTATCTAGGTATTGGACCAGTTAGTGTATTCTTGGATAGATCGAGTGCAAGGAGGCTGTGCAATGATCTAAGCTCTTGAGGTATAACACCTGAAAGTTTGTTATCACTCAAGGACAAATACAACATACCTTTCATCTTTCCAAACTCCTTTGGAATCTCACCAACCAAGTGATTTGAAGTTAGATCAAGCCTCTGTAGTTGACTTTTCCCGAACTCTGGCGGTATGCTACCACTGATGTTGTTGTACCCCATCCCTAAAGCTGTCAAGTTCTTGCATTTACTCCAGTTTAAAGACAGCTGCCCATGAAAATTGTTATGACTGACATCAAGGTGAACCAAGCTTGGATAAACCCCAAAGCTATTTGCTATATCTCCATTGAATAGATTCCAATCAAATGTAGCTCTAAACAAGCTTTGACAGTTCTTCAAGCCTATCGGAATAGAGCCACTGAGTTGATTAAAGCTTAGAGATAAATTTTGAAGCTTTCCACCCTGGCACAAATCTTCAGGCAATTGGCCAGACAATTCATTGGTATCCATTTCTAGTTCTAACAAGTCTGGACTCCCCAATCCTTCTGGTATAGGACCAGATAACTTGTTCATACTGATATACAGATACTGAAGACGTCTAAGGTTTTTCAACGATGAAGGAATAGAACCATTGAGCTTATTTTCGCTCAATGCCAAATCGGTGAGAGACTGTAAATACCCTAACTCAATAGGAATGGGACCGGAGAGTTGATTTTGGTACAAATGAAGGGTATTTAAAGACGTCAAATCACCCAATGATGAAGGAATTAAGCCAGAAAGATTGTTTGAAAAGAGGCTTAAGCTCTCAAGCGAGACCATGCTTCCCATTTCATGCGGGATTGAACCAGTTAATTTGTTATTGAAAAGATGCAAGACCGTTAACTTGCTCAGTTTACCAATGGTAGGTGGAATTGGACCTTCAAGAAAATTATCGGTAATATACACTTCCAAAAGATTGCCTAGTTGTCCAAACTCAGGTGGAATTTGACCAGATAGTTTATTATCGTCAAGATAAAGATAAGCCAACTTTCTCAAGTTGCCTAATGTGGTAGGCAATTCTCCTTGAAGAGAATTGCTATACAAGGCAAGCTCTATGAGAGAGGTTAGTTGACCAATCTCTCGTGGTATAGAACCATTGAAATAATTTTCATTCAAGTGGAGGGTCTCAAGATTAGCTAACATTCCTATTTCTGGTGGGATTGGACCAGAAAACTGATTGGCTGAAAAATCGAGATAGACAAGTTTGGACAATAGTCCAATTTCTGGTGGGATGGGACCAAAGAAGTTGTTTACACTAAGCTCAAAATGGGTAAGATTGTGTAGAATAGAGAACGGGAACTCGAGAAGCGTACCATTTAACTCAGATGTCGTGAGGTTTAACTTGTAAATGCTCCCATCAGCGTTGCAAACAATGCCGAACCAAGAAGGGCACAGAGCAGTTGCACTAGAATTCATTGGACGGTGTGTCCAAGAAGATACAATCTGGGAGTTGTTTGGGATTTGAAGGCTTGCTTTCCATTTTAGAAGAGCAGTTTCTTCCTTCAAAGAAGCAGAAGCAAAGTTTGGTATGAATGAGAGTGCAATGAGTAGTAGAGCTAGAGAAAACAGTGAGAAGTTTGAAGAAGGCATTATTTGCTTTTGCATGTTGTTTTGAAAAAAAAGATACGTTGTGTGTCCTGATTTATACTCGCATCTTATAGAAAATGTTAAGGCAGTGTCATTATTTTCCACAAGGAGTGTGTTTTACTTGAGAAATTAACGTCCTTTAGGGGAACAACTTATTAAAACTTAACAGTAAGACTACCTATTGTTTGTAAAAGTGGTTTAGTGTGAAACTATGCACTTGTACCAGTATGTATCGGAATCGAACTTGTTTAGTTATAATTCATAAAGTATTAATTTCGAAAAAAGAGTTTGATCTAATATATTATAAGATTTTAATCTATACCTCTATATTATACTACGTATAATATAATGCATTTACAATGTGAGTCCTACTAAAAAATAAAATAAGGACTCGTGTATCTTATTTATTTTATAAATGGTAGGGAATCACATCATAAAGTGACATGGCCACTTCTCAGTTAAATAGTTAATAATAATATTTATTTTCGATTTGAAATATCATTTTACTTATTTATTTTTTATGGTTTAATTTCATTATATTTTCTAAAATCTTGTGCTATTTAATTAAATATTAATTATGATTTATTTTTATGAATTTTTAGTTTTTTACATTTTTAGTGGACCAAGTTTATTTCATTTTCGTTCAAATTATTTGCAACTTTCCCTGATTATAGTTTTTGAGGGAGTGTTTGATTGGTAATAGAGTGCGAGGGTAATTATACATGCGGATATTTGTGTTGTGAAAAAGATAAGGAAAACCCAAACAAATCCATACAATGAACATACACATATACATTCGGAGTTATGTGAAATGAATTAACTAAGCAGGTAGAGAATTGTAGAGAGTTGAGTTAGCAATTTATTCACAATATTTATAATAAAACTACATTTATTTGTGTCGTTTTGCACAGATATCTACCTAGTGATAAGAATAACTGATATAGCATGAAAATCACAAGAAAGTAATTAAAGTCAAGGTCCGGAAGGTCAAACATTATGATGAAGAGTGTGGTTTACTTTAGAAATCAATGTCTGTAACTCGGTTACCAAATGAGTATAGTTGGGGTATTCTTGACTACAATAATTGAGCGGTCAATGTATTACACTTTCCAAGTCGTAGGTCTTTCATAAGAATACAAAAACTGAATGAAGATGCTGCGCGCATTCCTTGACCGTGAACGATGGTTTAAAAAAGGGCAAACAAATAGTATTAAAAAATAAAAATAGAATGGCAAAGAAATATTAAAAAATCCATTGCAAATATGTTGCATTTAACCAAAGAAAAAAATGTAACGTTTTTCGCAACAGAAAAAATTTGTTGGAAAATAGGACTATCTGAAGACATTTCAAACGAAAAATTTTGTAAACATATGATTTGCAACGGATCTTGCAATTGTAACTTTTTGTAATGCATTTGAAACGTATTTACAATGATAAAATATGAAACAATTTAATAAAATTTTGCATAGCTAAATGTTTGTTGGACTTTAATTGCATAAGTCTTGTTAGTATAGCAAACGAAACGTAAAGGACCAAACTTGTACGTTAGATATTAATAACTGACTAGCGGTTATGGTAGTTAGTTAGTTATGATTCGGTTATGTTATACCGAACAGATACAATGGTTCATGCGAACCTCTATATAAACGCAAGACATGTAAACGTTTAAAGGCGTGTCTCAATTAACAATGTAACGAATTTATGTTGTTATTAATATAATAAGTTGAATCTATTCTTGTCAATCTTTTACTTAATAATTTTGATCCTGAAATTCAAGACCTGTGCAACAACTCTACATTGGCATCACAGCCAAAGGTTCAAAACCTGGGAAAAACCAATCAAGAGCGAAGGGATCCAAGATTACAAGAAGTTTGATTCAACTTTGACCACAAAGATCAAAAGACACCAAGGCACACGCTGGGAACGGAAGAGTCTTGGTGGAATACGTGTTGTTTCAATGAAGAAAATGACAACTGAATAATTAGGAGACGCAAGGGAGATAGTGCATGATCAGAACTTGTGTGGAGTTGCAAACGTAGATATCAAACGTATTGGTGGGAGAAAACTTTGTTTGGACTAGAACACGGCGACAAAGGGAAAGAAAAACAATATTGTAGGACTTTGTTGGTGACTGCATAACGCGGCAACAAAGGGAGAAAACTTTGTGGATTGCCTAACGCGATACAAAGGGAAAAAAGGAAAACATTCTTGACGCTTGGAAGGATAGCATGGTACAAGAAAGAAGAGGCTAGCGAAAAGAAACTTCTGTGGGTTGCTTGTAACGCGACATAGAAGGGAAAGTACACGACGTCTTGTGGTAAAAGGCGAGTGGGATAAAACTTTATGGAAATCAGTAGTAAACAAACACAAAGGGAAGAAGAAGAAAAACGCTTGGTAAGTGTGAGAGTGGATAGGTTTTTGTGGACAAGGTTTGCAAGATAACCGAGAAAGAACAAGAGGAGAACTCGAGAACTTGTTTGTGGAAAACGCTTTGGAGCGACACAAGAACAACAACAAAAAAAAAAGCAATCGCTTGTTTTGGAAAAGAATACCGAGAAGTATTCAAGGTTTTGTGTGGGAAAGTGACTTGGAATTCGAAGGCAGAAACAACGAGAACAACAAGGGTTTGTTTGGAAGGATACCGAGAACAAAAGGAGTTCTAGGACACGGTTGTGGAGTAGGAATTCAAGTCGACACACAAAAAGGGGAAGAAACCAACGTGACACCAAGGTGTAGAATACCGAGAAAAAAAGGAACTCGTTTGGTTTGTTTGGGGTAGAAACAATTCGAACAAAAAAAAAATGGAAGCCTAGAACATTTTTTGGTGATTTTCGAATTGGTTTGGACAAGAAAAGGCAACAACGAGACAACAACAACATTGCTTGGGAACACTGAAAGAAAGCAATGAATATTGTTGGATTTGGTGATACAAATGCGGAGAAGAACCTTAAGACTCGAAGAACAAGACTTAAACAATTAGGAGGGGGGGGGGGGGGGGGGGGACTGTTGGACTTTAATTAAATAAGTCTTGTTAGTATAGCAAATGAAACGTAAAGGACCAAACTTGTACGTTAGATAGTTAATAACCGAATAGCGGTTATGGTAGTTAGTTAGTTATGATTCGGTTATGTTAATACCAAACAGACACAATGGTTCATGCGAACCTTTATATAAACACAGGACATGTAAACGTTTAGAGGTGTGTCTCAAATAACAATGTAACCAATTTATGTTGTTAATAATATAATAAGTTGAATCTATTCTTGTCAATCTTTTACTTAATAATTTCGATCCTAGAATTCAAGACCTGTGCAACGATTCTACAATGTTTACGACATGTTTTGCAAAGGTAAACTTTTTCCAGTCCTTTTTTGATAAATTTAATTGTCTGCAATGGAATTTCCAAAAAAAAATTATAATTAGCTTCTTTTTTTATTTAATTTTAATGTGTTGTTGAAAATTATTGAATAGTTACAACGGATTTACCATGGAAATTAAAAGTTATTTGTTTTGTATTTAAATTTAATGTTCCATTACATATGGTTTTGTCAATAGTTTCTAAGGTTTGTATGGACCATAAACGAAAATCATAGCATACAATCGATTTTTTGAACAAATACTATTTTAAATATGTAGAATGTACTCTATCCAAAAAGGGTAGTCGTCGACTCCGGAGGTTCACCTGCGACGACTCCGGACTATCCAAAAAGGGTAGTCGCCGTGAGATTAGTCGGCTCGCAATGTCGAGTAGGAAACCCATGTTTACAAAAAATTAAAAAAATAAAAAAAAATAAAAAAAATAGTACTTTATCGGCATAAAGAGCTACACATATAAACAATATTAGCACTCTGTGAGACCTACAACAATTAGCACGATGTTCGAATCTATTGGGTATTCACACAAACACATTCTGGTTGTTTTAATGTACTTTTATTATAAAAAAAATAAAAAAAATAAAAAAAATAAAAACGTAGATTTTACATAATTAACTTTACGTTTAGCCATTGTCAATATCTTTACGGTTTTTTATAACGTCGAATGTTTTTTATAACATAAACTAAGAGCACCAATTCCAACTTAATGGATTGAGTGAAATTACATTATAGGTAATTTATGCTTACTTTTTGAAGAAGAGAAACAACTACATTGGGGAAACATAAATAATTCCTGCACAAAGAAACAATATTCAGATGGCAAGTCAAGAAGCTACTTAGCATTAATTAAATTATCCAAATAAGGTACAAAAAGATCATATTTCTTGACCACTCAATGCTCTCACTTGACCAACTAATGCTCTCACATGAGTGGCCAAAAGTCATGCCACATCATTTTGTGGATTTTTTTGTGTAAAACTTTTGTGGTTGTAGCAAAATTCTTAATCAAATCAACACCTCCTTGAACTGAAACTTGAAACACCTCTATCGTTCCCCTTTGCAATTTAGGCATTGGGCATTCTCTAATCCCAACTATGATATGTTTTTATTAAGCTCACCCATTCTCTTCAAACAGTAAGTGCACAAACGGGCTTCCCATAAACCTTGTCTATAAAATAATGGGAGAACATTCAAGTTGCCACATCACATTGTGCATCACAAGCTTCCAACCTTACGGGATTATGATTTGCTTGGTTACACAGAAAATGAGAATATATATGCATAGTACATACACCAAAAACTTATGATAACTAAATAAACAAACATTTCGAGAACTAAACTTGACAAATTACCTCACTTAATGGTTTCTTGTCTCTTACCTTTAGATTATATATATTTCTTCAGCACCGGCTTGTCTTAGTTTTGTTTTAGTATGCATTCTTCTTCTTGTGCAATTATTATCATAAATCATGAGCATGATATTCAGTCTATTTTCAAAAAAATCAAATAGTAAACTTAATGGAATTTTAAATATGAATAAAGATTAAGGTGTTTGCATCCCTTCTCAACTATTGGATTGTTGTAGTTACAATGGTACATAAAAAACCATTATCGAGAAACACAATATAAGACAATAAGAACTGTATATAAATAAACGCAACATGTCAAATTTGTATTATCGGTAATCACAATGCATACGGGTCAAGTTCCCTGTTGCTCGTTGCCCAAAAGTATTCTAACCTTCCGAGTTCCCACCGCCAAAGCCTTTTTCGTCAACCAGATACAGATATAGGCTCTGTGGATTTGTGGCCTCCTTCAAAGTTAACAATTCTAGACATACCAAAATTATCTTGATTGAGAAGGTAGTCAGCCACAACCCACTCTTCCTACTCAAGGATTTTTTTTATACGTAATGCTTTGACAACTTTCCCAGATAAATCCAAATCTTCTGGCACTACTATAAATCTGGGAATAGAGCCCCCTCCATAGAGCCCTCTTAATACAAAAACCGGGCTCTATAAGCGCTTCCAAAAAAAAAACAAAGACATAAAGCCCGGTTATGAATTGAAAAAACCAGGATCTAATTGGGCCACGGAATAGAGCCGTGTTTAGTTAATTAAAAGCAGCTTTATTTGTTTCAATTTTTCCCTGAGCGGGATTTCTCCCCCTCTTTTTTTCACTTTGCTCTCTTTTTTCAATTTTTCCTTTTCAACGGGATTTCTACCCCTTCTTTTTTTCACTTTACTTTCTTCTTTCTTTTCACCTAGACCACATAAACATAAACATAAACCCTAAATGACTTTTACATGTTTTCATTTGACGGTCTGAGTTCAAAAATCTTCAACAAGAGGGTATGTAATCTTTCTCTAACATCCATTTAATCATAAAATTCCAAGTATTAAGGGTTATTGATCCATTTTTTTAACAGATCCAATGCCACGATTGTTGATAGTTTAAAGCTCTATTGCATACAGGATCCATGCTGGCCTTGTTCATACAATCTCACACTAGTAATGCTTTTTTGTATTTATTTATGTATTTATTTATTTATTTATTTATTTTGGTTCAAGTTTTCATTTTTTTGATATTAAGTTTATTAGCTGTATGTAATTATGGTTATTTTAAAATTTTTGTGATTAAGTTTGTATGTATGTTAGGGAACTAACTGAAAGTTAGTATTTGTTTTTAATTTCATACTTTTATTTACAAGTTATGGTTTATGTTTATGTGTATCTATTCTTTCTAGTTTATTTGAAACTTAGGATTTATGTGCGTAGGGTTACTTTGAGGCTTAATTGAAACTTAGGGTTAATCTTAAATTTTTAGGCCTAATTGCATTCATGTAGATCACTAATGTTTTGCAGATTTAGTATCTTAGGAATTGTGTTGAATTTTTGCAATAAATGTTGTGTAATTCATGTAGCTCATTAAAATGATAACATAAGCCGAATCATTTTGGACCAAAGCTTATGCAATAAGTGTTATGTAATTATTAAGAACGAGCTTTACTCTGCGATGTTCTAGGGAATTGAAGGGAGTACAATTACAGAACACAAAAGTCTATGGAGGTAGTACAATCATATCATAAACCAGCTGCTAGAGGAGTCGTCCCATCTATGGAGGTAAGTGTTCTGTATATTGTTGAATGTGTTGGTCAAACCTTTCCTTCATAATGTTCAGGGGCTGGTTCTGTCATTTACAGAACCTTTCTAACACTAACTTGTTTGTCTTTCCATGTTTGTCATGTGTTGTATTGTGCAGGGGCCTAAGGTGGTCAAGAGCAAAGATGCTGGCTATATATTGTCTCTTCCTCTGCTAGGGTTTCACTCACCTTTTATCACTGCCTCTTCTCCAACGGCTCTAAAATCTTTTGCACAATAAATCTTGTTGTATTGATGAGTTCTATTTATTCTTGATCTCATCTTTTTTGTATCTGTATTGTATGTGATTATTCACATACTTATTCTGGTCTCTTCTTGTATTGAAGATATAACTCTTTACTTTGAATCAAGGGGTGGTTGGTTGTATTCTATCTTGTGTTCTTATTATATTTTACATGGTATCAGAGCTACGGCTCTTGATTATCGTGTAAGCTGGTGATTTGGGTTTCTAGGGTTTCATCTGATTTTTGGGGGTTTCCTTAATTGGAGTGAGATCTGGTTGATTCGTGGGTAATTCGACACTTCTTGTTGGGTTACTTGTTGGTGGTGACTGGATCTGGTGAATTAGGGTCTGACCTTGGAAACCCTAATTTTTCCTGGATTTGGGGATTCTTGTTTCTGAAGGTTACTGGTGTTTATTGGGACCTGATTCATTCACAATATCTCTTAACTAAGTGAATTAAGAGTATTGTGATTCTCTTCCGCATTGTTTTACCGTATAACACTGTAAGATTCTTCCCTTTCTTGTAAGATTACTTGGTTTTAGTTTAAGAGGGTGCAAACGGTGTGGCTAACATCTTGATCTGCCTCCCTGAGAGGTGTGAATACCTGCCCTGGTCACACCCAGTCCTCTAGGCTAGGCCTTGTAACTTTTGAGTGTGAATCTTCATTGTTGGTTTCTTTCTTGGTTGTTATTTGTCTGTCTCTTGTTTATCTGTTGCTTATTTGTTCTAAATGGCCGCCAGTGGTAGTAATGAGACTTTCATTAACAGTCTTGATTTGAGTAGTCCTTTATACTTACATGCTAATGATGTTAGTACCAGATCTATTATATATGTGAAACTTACTGGAACTGAAAATTATAGAGTTTGGTCCACTGCTATGAAACTTGCCATTAATACTAGAAATAAAACTGGATTTATTGATGGTACTTGTACTAAGGCCTCTTATGTTTCTAGTGAAGTTTTGGCTAATCAGTGGGAAAGATGTAACTCTATTGTGCTATTTTGGTTGCTTAATTCTGTGTCTGAAGAATTGTATCTTGGTCAAATGTTCTCTGTGAATGCTCATGATGTCTGGACTGAACTTAAGGAAACTTATGATAAACTTGATGGATCCATAATTCTAAACCTAATGCAAAAAACTAATAACTTCAAACAAGGTGAATTATTTGTTTCTGAGTATTATCATAAGCTGAATTCTTTATGGAGAGAGTTTGATATTATGACCAAGTTGCCTAAGTGTATATGTGCTGCTAGAGAAGTTGTGTTAAAACACAATCAACTTATGAAACTTATGCAATTTCTCATGGGTCTTAATGATGTTTATCAACCAATCAGAAATAATATTCTCTCTAGAGAAACACTTCCTGATGTGAAAGATGCTTTTACTATTGTCTCCAGAGAAGAGTCTCATAGAGGCATTGCCTCTTCTTCCTCTTCTGGTTCTGACTCTAAACCCCAAATTGCTGGTTTTGTTTCTAAAACTAATAGGACTAATAATGGGAAGAAAAGATTTGATAATAAGAAGGTTTTTAACTCTAATAATAAAAAGTTTGTTAATACTGGGAACAACAATAGGAATAGAGGGCCTAATCTAAACTTGCTTTGCACTCATTGTAATAAAATTGGTCACACTGTTGACAGATGTTTTGAACTTAATGGATACCCTCCTGGTTATAACAAAATTCCTGGCCAAAAACAAACTAATTTCGAACCCTCTTATCAAGCTAATTCTAGCTCCACATCTGTTGAAAATGGTTCTTCCATGACTTTTACCAATGAGCAGATGTTGAAACTTATGAACCTTATCCATGACATGCCTTCTAGCAATGTGCAAGCCAATATGTCAGGTATAACAAGTTTTATGAACAATAATGTTTTCTTCAATATAAATTTTCACAAGTTTTATAATCACAATTTTGCCTTATGTAAAGCTAGTATTGGGTGGATTATTGATTCAGGGGCAAATCAACACATACTATGGGTCACCCCAATGGTACCCTTGCTAAAATCAAATACATTGGCAATCTAAAACTTTCTGATAAAATCATCTTATATGATGTGTTGGCGGCTCCTGAATATTGTGCTAGTCTTTTGTCTGTGCATAAACTTATCAAGGACAGTAGAATGTTTGTTGGTTTTGATGAATCTAAGTGTTATATTCAGGATTTGAATCAAAACAAAATCATGGGGATGGATAGTGAAAATGGTGGCCTCTATTTGTTTGATACACCGTCTCCTATTGCTTCTAAACATCAAACAATGGGTAATTTATCTGTTACTTGCTATGTTTCTAAATCTTTGTGGCATAATAGGCTTGGTCATCCCTCTGACCAAGCTGTTGACATGCTTCTATCTGATCTTAAGATCACCAAAGGATCTCATGTGTCTCCTTGTGACATATGTCACAAGGCTAAACAGACCAGGGAACCTTTTCCTCTTAGTGACCATAAGAGTTCTGCCATCGGTGATGTTATTCATATAGACCTCTGGGGTCCCTACAAGGTTACTAGTAGAGAAGGTTTTCAATACTTTATGGCCATTGTTGATGATTTTACCAGGGCTGTTTGGATATATCTTGTTAAAACTAAAGATGAAGTTTATAACTTGTTCATTAATTTTGTCAATCTGATTCTAAACCAATTTAAATGTGGTATTAAAACTGTGAGATCAGATAATGGGACTGAATTTATTAATAATAAAATGAGCAATTTGTTTAGCAGTCTTGGTATTATTCATCAAACTACTTGTGCTTACACTCCTCAGCAAAATGGGATTGCTGAGAGAAAGCACAGGCATCTCCTAAATGTTGCTAGGAGTTTGTTGTTTCAAAGTGGCATTCCTCTAAGTATGTGGCCTGAATGCATTTTAACTGCTGCCTATCTAATTAACAGGTTGCCGTCTTCTGTTCTGAGTGTAAAATCTCCTTTTGAGCTTGTGTATGGTCAAAATCCTAAACTATCTCATCTGAGATGCTTTGGTTGCTTATGTTTCTCTTTTGTGCTTAATAATTCTGATAAGTTGTCTCCCAGATCTGAAAAATGTGTTTTAATTGGATTCTCTATAACAAAAAAGGCTTACAAAGTTTACAGTCTTGAATCTAAAATGGTTTCTTACTCTAGAGATGTTCAATTTTATGAAACCATTTTCCTTTTCAAAATGAATTCTAGCCTTCAAACTGATCAGAATTATGATGCTACTCTAAATGAACAAAATTTATTTAATGAAAATCATTCTAATCCCTATGATAAAAGGAGAGGCCAAAATACACCCAATGATGGAGGTGATGCCTCTTCTTACCCTAGAAGTACAAATACTTCTAGTGATAGTGAGACTAATGGCAACGCAACATCTATGGGTGATAAACTCCATCTGAAGGAAATGTCCCATCCAATTCTGACCATGAAAATACACAAGCTCTTCCTACTCAAAACTTGAGTCCTGTGCAACCTCCTCTTAGAAGGTCTAGCAGATCTGTCAAAGCTCTTGCTAAGTTCAATGATTATGTTGTGAGTAGTAATGTGAAATATGGCCTTGAAAAATATGTGTCTTATTCTAATCTTGATCCTGCAAATTACTGTTTTTCTACTACTCTGAATAAATCTGTTGAGCCCTCTTCTTATGAAGAGGCTTCTAAATATGCTCACTAGAATCAGGCCATGAACAATGAGGGATCTGCTTTAAAAAGGAATAATACTTGGACTGAGTGTGATCTTCCTGAAGAAAGAAAACCTGTTAGTAGTAAATGGTTATGGAAAATCAAGTATAAATCTACTGGTGAAGTAGATAAATATAAAGCTAGGTTGGTTTCCAGAGGCTTTAGTCAGAGGGAGGGATTTGATTACATGGAAACTTTCAGTCCTGTAGTTAAAATGTCCACTGTTAAATGCATGATTAATGTTGCTATTTGTAATAACTGGAGTATCTTTCAATTAGATGTTAATAATGCTTTTCTATATGGTGACTTAACTTAGGATGTTTATATGACCCTTCCTCCTGGCTTTGATGATCATAAGTCTAAAGTTGTGAAGCTTAATAAGTCCTTGTATGGGCTTAAACAGGCTCCCAGGTAATGGAATGCCAAATTAACTGAGACTCTTAGTGAACATGGCTTTATACAGTCCAAATTTGATTATTCTCTGTTTACTAAAAGTTCTGGGAACATGTTTATGGTTTTACTTGTGTATGTTGATGACATTGTCATTACTGGCAATGATGTTAATGAAATTGAAAGATTTAAAGTTTTCCCAAAAAACAAGTTTCAAATTAAAGATTTGGGAAAACTTAAGTACTTTCTTGGAATTGAAGTTCTGGAAAATGAAAATGGTGTTTGTCTAAGTCAAAGGAAGTATTGCCTTGATCTCTTACATGAATATGGCTTGCTTGCAGCCAAACATGTTGATGCCCCTTTGCCTGAAAACACTACCTTGAATCATATTGAAACAGAAGATGATAAAGCCTTGTCTAATGTTGGCAATTATCAAAAATTGGTCGGGAAGTTGATTTACTTGACCAATACTAGGCCTGATATTGCTTATTCTATTCACTATCTTAGCCAACACATGCATGCTCCATTGCAGTCTCATCTAGAGGCTGCTCTTAGAGTTTTGAGATACTTAAAAGCCTCTCCTGGCAATGGCATTCAAATCAGTAAACTTGGAAATCTTAAGCTCAAAGCTTATGCTGATTCTGATTGGGCTAGATGCCCTGTTACTAGAAAATCTGTCTCTGGATATTGTGTGTTTCTGGATGATTTCTTAGTAACTTGGAAAAGTAAAAAACAATCTACTTTGTCCAGGTCTTCTACTGAAGCAGAATATAGAAGCATGGCTTCTGCTACTTGTGAAATCATTTGGCTTGCAAACCTTCTTGGTGACATGGGTGTTAAAAACTTGTTGCCTGTGGTGATGCCTTGTGATAATAGCTTTGCTTTCCAGATTGTTGGCAATCCAGTTTTCCATGAGAAAACTAAGCACTTTGAAATTGATGTTCATCTTGTTAGAGAAAAAGTCTCTGCTGGAGTGATAAAAACTGAGAAAATTCATACTTCTCAGTAGATTGCTGATATCCTGACTAAAGCTCTGGGTACTGAGCAACACAAGTTCTTGTGTGATAAGCTTGGTATGTTGGACATGTTTAGGGTTAAAGGTTTGAGGGAGGGTGTTGAATGTGTTGGTCAAACCTTTCCTTCATAATGTTCAGAGGCTGGTTTTGTCATTTACAGAACCTTTCTAACACTAACTTGTTTGTCTTTCCATGTTTGTCATGTGTTGTATTCTGCAGTGGCCTAAGGTGGTCAAGAGCAAAGATGCTGGCTATATATTGTCTCTTCCTCTACTAGGGTCTCACTCACCTTTTATCACTGCCTCTTCTCCAACGGCTCTAAAATCTTTTGCACAATAAATCTTGTTGTATTGACGAGTTCTATTTATTCTTGATCTCATCTCTTTTATAACTGTATTGTATGTGATTATTCACATACTTATTCTGTTCTCTTCTTGTTTGAACAAATAACTCTTTACTTTGAATCAAGGGGTAGTTGGTTGGATTCTATCTTGTGTTCTTATTATATTTTACATATATATTCTCATTCGTATGTGTTTGCAAAGTTTGTTGAGGAGTGGAAACATTGGTTCTCAGCTCCACAAACTTGGTAATTGTTTTTTTAGATATTCGCTATAATAGTGCTAGTGATATGCTTGCTTATTTGGTAGTCTACAGAGATGAATTGAAGTTGTTTCATTGGATCTTCCAGATCGTAATAATTGGAAATATCTTAATGAATTGGTGTATGAGTTTCCTATATCTCTTTTGGTTATGTAGACTTGCGGTTATGTATGAGGACTGAATTGCAGATATGCGGATTGGTATTGTTCTAGTGAGTCCCAAGGTTGTAGATGTCATACATACCGAAAGCAATAAACTCAATACTACAAATAACTTTTTGAACCACATTCTCTCTATATAACATTTCTCGATGGACCGATTTCCCAGGCGTTTAAAATAATAATAAAATTTTGGCCCACAATCAGATTCTAAAGAGCCCAATGATAACCCAATTTAATAGGTAATCCCAAACACTCCCTTTTGTTTTTCCTATAAGGTTAATTTGTATATTATTATAAACACGTATACTTGGTATATGCTGGTGGCGGTTGTCCTACATCTTTGAGGTGTGGTCGATGGTTAGATCCTATACAGTTGTACATGATTTGTTAGCATATAGTCTATGAGCTCAGGATGCTATGAGGTACCATCTCTTGTACTAGAGCATTCTTTCAGTATGTTTCTTTCTTTTATCAATGTGGCACGATGCTTACTACTTTTGTGCAAACTTGCAGATGCATTTTTTGGAGATGAATATGTAGGTTGTTTCTGATGTTCTGCGTCCTATTTTAGAATCGACTGGCTTTCTTGATCATTTGGTTATACCACTGTCCATTGAAAATAAGATGACAAATGCTGCAACAAAGGTTAAGGAGTTCAAGTAAAGGGCAGGAGTTTCAAAGGATTGCAGTCACAAACACAAGGCTAAGAAGCATGAGAAGTTGTTTAAGACGAGTACAATGTGCACACCTTGGTAAGCTCTTTTAAGAAGTATTTTACTATTCTGTTATGTGATCACTGAAGCTAAGAAGTTCCTATTATAAAGTGTACTCCAATAAATGCCATTAATGATTTAGTTTTGTAAGTACCAAGATGTTTTGGTAACAAATAGGAAACTAATTCTAAAATGCTTAGGCATCTCACGAGAACTGACAATTAGATTTATAATATTAAAACTTTGTTAGGAAAGTAACATTTAGCTTAGCGCAACTTGAACCTTATAGTTATTGGCGTTACTTTTAGCTGAATTGCTAGATCATGTAAATTGTGCAATAGTATAAAAGTTTTGTACATGTTTAATAATTTTATTTTCTTAGTACCACAAAACTTTTTTACTGTATATCTAAAGCATATTTCCAGTGGAAAAGCGATGTCATTAGTACCTAAATTGTGACTTTGCTGGTGTACCGAAAATCATTTAGAAAAAGTAGCAGTGGCTACTCTAAGGTTCAAATGTCAATGAAAGCTTGCTCAAAGTTTAACTAGTATCTCTATTGTTTTTGATAGGTGCTATGGGAAAATATTGTACATGCTCGAATGCGGATGCGTACTCACAACATGGGTTGAATGGCCATCTCCTAATCAAGCAACCTAGTATACTCATCTTAATGGACAATCGAATCATTGATGGCTTCTAGGTTGAATTGTAGATTGTTTTGTCAATGGTCTTGGCAATGTCCTGGAATTCTCTTAGGTCTCCGCCATCTGAATCTTTCAACAAAGATAAAAGTATGTCGGTGTTTAGTTTATCAAAGATAAAGTATGTCTGTATTTAGTTTATCTAGGTAGTTGATGTGGTGTTTTACCAATTACCATTATGGTTTGGAGCTTTTACTAGGATGAGTAAGTCAATAGTGTGTTTTTCACTTACATTTCATTCAAGTTGTAAACAAGTTAGTTTGTAGCATTTTCATATGTATCAAAAGCAAGTTAGTTGTAAACTTGTAATCTCGCAAATTCTTTATTCGAATCAATACAATGTTCATTTCACCAAATATATTTAACTGCTAGAATTATGTTATTAAAAGTTTTTTTTTTTCATTATTATTATTTTTTTTGCTTTTTTTTATTAACATAGAGCCATGTTTTTTGATTGAAAACCGGGCTTTATAATATGGAATAGAGCCCGTTTTCTAAACCGGGCTCTATTTGCTTTTCGAATAGAGTCCCTCCCCCTTTGTGCCTTCATGCAAAACCGGGCTCTTTGCATCTTTTCAACCGGGCTGTATGCCCTTTTTTGTAGTAGTGTGGGTCCCTTTTGATCTCAACAATTATCCACCGCCTGAAAAATATAGTACCCCATTTAGAAATCACTAATGTTGATAATTATAATACATGTGATAAATACTAAATTTGCTTTATCAAATTAAAGAGATTTGGCCAATCACTCATCTACATATATCATGCATTTGGGAATGTTATGCAAACTTTGCTTGAATGACGCATGGATAACCAATTAAAGTTTAGAGAGTTGAGCAGTTGGGAAAATAGAAACCAAATACATCTTTATGGGAGACAAATCAGTTTGAAATACCTTGATTTAATGTGGTACTTTCGTGCTAGAATGCCCTCCTATATTATTGATGTGGATCACCGTGTCTCCACAAGTAGTATAAAAATTAGAGCATGTCAATAATTGAGAGTTATATCAGTTTATTACTATCACATGCACGGAGTAACTAAATATAGCTAGTATTTGTGATTGACTTGTTTAGTGCTTCTGCTTTAGATGAGTTCCTTTTGGCATGTGCTTCATTGTGTTCAACCACGGCCATTTGTACCACTTTAGGAACATGTGACAATTCCCGAGCATCTAAACATAGATTGTCAATAGTCACGTAATTCGCTACGGTAGCCTGTTATGGATCATTTGGGAAGTCAACCCAAAAGTCAACATAAGTCATGTGGCAAGCACATGGGTCTTTAATAGAAATTCCCGCCTCAACCCAACTATAAATATCACCATTTCCTTTCATTTGTATGAAGCTTGTGATTAATACAATTTCTCTTCTCTTTAATTCTCTCTCAATAACTGTCATAACAACTATCCACAATTGATAAATACATACCGATAGGGATCACTTAAGATCCGTTAGAGGATTACAACAAGTAGGGTAATCAAGAATAAGAAATAGATCACCGAAACATTGATTGTATTATCAATAGTGGATAGTTGTTATGACAGTTATTGAGAGAGAATTAAAGAGAATTGAAATTGTATTAATCACAAGCTTCATACAAATGAAAGGAAATGGTGATATTTATAGTTGGGTTGAGGCGGGAATTTCTATTAAAGACCCATGTGCTTGCCACATGACTTATGTTGACTCTTGGGTTGACTTCCCAAATGACCCATAACAATCCATCTCCCTTAAAATGATCTTGTCCTCAAGATCAATAACCAAGTAAGGAAAATGTGTTTATATGTCATTTTGTGCTGATGTACTCTTCTACCTCCTAAAAACAACACTCCAAATGTTGGTTAAAATCTTAAGCCAAACACCCTTCTTGTAACTCAAACTAGTAGCTGACTGTATGTGATATTTGTACATGATCACCCACTCTTCAAAACTTCAATCCGAGCTTATAAGATCTTCACAATCCACCTTAAAAGACTAGAGCTAACTGACCCATTTCTCACCAACAATTTGACCCATGAACCAAGACTTTTGTCACAACAATTCTTTTATTAAGCCATTCTTTTAACATTTGTGCAACACCTGATGCAAGAAGAGCTTCTAACAGTCCATTGAAACCATTGCAACCGACTTCTTTTTCTTTAATTCCTTCTCACTCAGAAAACATGAATCACTAAGCATTAAACTCTTTAGCTCTTCACAATCCTCAACAGCAGCCAAAGCTTCATAACTGACTTTTCCCCATTTCTTCTTCCTGTTAGGCCATTTCCAAATGTCAAATTTCCATTTTCTCAACTTAACTTTGTATCTTATACCCTCTACTTTCTTTCTAGTAGGCCACTTCCATATGCCAAACTCCAAATGACCCAAATTATCTTCATTCTTCCCAGCAGCTTCTTTATTATCCATCTTCATTTTAATCTGCTCCATACCTTCTTCCTGCTTATACCACTGATCATCACAAGTGAATGTCTTATCAAAAGAATTATGAACATCAGATGCATAAGTAGCCACATAAAAACTTTTATACCCATCTACCCAACCTTCAAAACACCTCTGATCATAGTATTTTCCTAACACCAGGTCACTTAAAATAAGATCATTATCGTTTTTACTCGGATTTTGTTCTATGCCATACTCAAACATCCCATAACCAAAACTAACTACTGAACCATTCCAAATTCGACTATTCACATGACTCACACCAGCCTTTTCTGAAGCCACTTTGCTATCAGTTATGTACCCATGCGACGGAATAGATCCAACCTCACCAGAAGAGTCTTTGACTGTACCTCTGACTTCTCTCCCATCCGGGTTCTCAAGATCATTTCCTTCTGAACTCTCTTCAAATTTGACTAATTGACTGCCCGAATTTCCCTTCCAATCAGGATTCAAGATCTTATACTCATCAACACTTGGTTGATCCGATGAAGAAACATTTAAAGTGCCATCTGTTATCCTATCTCCTTTAATAGTTACACTTTCTTTACAGCAACTATCAAAAGTCACCAAAATCTTATTAATCTTCGTATCTTTTGAAACTTCTTTCCCTGTATCAGCATCTTTAGAACTATTAAGACTCACCCTACCTATGTCTTTGTCATCCATGTGGAAAACTAGAAGGGGGGGGGGGGTTGAATAGTTTTACGTCCTTTTAAAATTTATAAAAACAAGTTTGTTTCAAAAACTTCGATTCTAGTTTATTTGATCTCAATACTTGCACTATATGAACAATTATATAGTAACTAACTAATTAAGCTAATATAGTATAGGTAAATAAGTAAGTAATGAAAATAGTTGGAGAGATCAAACCACAACACAAGAATTTATAGTGGTTCGGCTACAAGGTCACCTTCCTTGTTCCTACTCCACTCCCCGAGTCACCTACTCGAGAGTTTTCTTCACTATGTCAACAAACTTCCTTATGGCAGAGAAAACCTTACACACCAATTTACACACCACAACTACGTTACAACTTGATCACAACTTCTACACAACTTCTTCACACCAATCTACTTCACACCTATCTTCTTCACACCTTTCTTCTTCACACTTATCTTCTTCACAACTACACTACTTCACACCTATCTTCTTCACAACTACACTAATTCACTACTAAACAACTTTTTCTACCTACACAACTTCTACTTCTTCTAAACTACTAATAACAAGCACAACACAAATTCACAAATAATATATACACTATGCACAACTACTCTTCAATACTTCTTGAACTTAGTTGTAGAAAGAGTGTTCTTCTTTTGCACTTTGGATGAGGATGGATGAGAAGGGATTGAATCACTTGAAACAAGGATTAATATTCTAATGATCAAAGGATTTTGGAAGGTGTTTAGAGAGTTTGAGATCTGAAAATTTCATGCAAAAGGTGGGGCAAAATTCCAGAATTAAGGTGGTATTTATAGGAGAAAAATTCTGACAATTTCTGACACAGGAGCCTGGCCGGTCCCCTTAAATAATGGCCGGTCCCCTTAATTTTAAGGGGACCGCCCCTTATAATTAAGGGGGCCGCCCAGCTGTAACGGCCAGAAAACTTGCCTTTTAGTGGGAAAAGTTTACTTGGTGAAAAACTAACTGATTTTGGTTAATAATTTGAAATCATATATTTAGTATGATTAAAACATTTTTCTTTATTACCAAAAGTGTTTTTCAAAAATATATAATATGTTTATATAATTAAATAAACTTTATATTAATTAATTTAAATACCCCTTTGATCACGAGATGTATTAAGCACTTGTTTATTCATACTTTAAGTGATTAAGTTGGATATAATGATATAAACTAGCTTAATACTTGTTTACGTAGTAATCTTGCGTTTGATGATTTTACATTTTGTGATCATCAAAACATAGAGATATCGAGAAATATAAATAACATTTTTATGCATTATTTATGTCAACAATCTCCCCCTTTTTGATGATTACAAAATCTAAACTCATTAATCAAAAATTAGTATATATACAAGTATTATTGTGAGTTTATATCAATTCTCCCCCTTTTTGTTAGCATCAAAAAGGTTATCCCGATGTTATAGTAGCTCCCCCTTGAAGTCTACTCCCCCTCGTTTTGAGGTCATAATCGAGATATGGAATGCTTGCAAAAATATTTAGAACAAACAATACATATATGCATGCAACAATTACATATAAAGATAAGGCAAGCGATATAAGTATTGAAGAAAACACTTCATTAAAGAGATAAAAACACAAACATTATACATTCAAGATGTATGATCAATACAACAAAGCAACTAATACAACTAATAACCCAAAACTCTAATAGAAATGTTTTTCCTAGAGCTTGTCATCAAAATGGTTTAAACAAAGTTATTCTCAACCATGAGTCATGCTTAATTTGGGAGGAGCATTGTTGTAGGTGGAGATGATGGAGTTGATGGAGGTGGGGTTGTGGTGGATGTTGTTGGTGGAGGAGTGGATGTTGTTGGTTGAGGTTGAGGTTGAAGAATCAAGCTTTAAATATATGAAAACATGTAATGGATTTCATCTGTTAATCCAAAGATGATGGTGCGGTTATGGATGCAACAAAGACAAGTATCACCATGAGCTTCAAGTAAGCTCCATGGGATGGGATTGTAGGTAGGTGTATTGAGTGGTGAGGGTGAGAATTGTGCATCAAGAGGTGTGATGGGTGATAATGAAAGTGTTATGTCTAAGGTTGCATTTTCAAGAGGTGATGGTGGTGGAACGCTTGGTGGAGGTGATAGGTGAGTGTTGATGTAGTCATTGATGGATGATGATGATGGTATGGAAGAGGTGGAGGTGGAGGTTCCATGTGTTGATGGTGCATTTGGAGCACTAGGAGATGAGTATTGAGGTGGTGGTGATGGAGTGGTATTATCTTCATTTGTGAGATCAATAAAGAGTTGTTTTGGTGGAATGATAACAAGTTTTTGTTTCTTGGCATTGTTGGAGGTGGTGGTTTTTTGTGATGACATGATGGATTTGTTGAGGTTGATGATGATGAGGAAGTGTGGATGAAGGTGGAATGGGTTATATAGCACGAAATCATGATTAGAAATGGTATTAATTTGAAATTGCATTGTTAGATTCCAAAATCAGTTTAGTTTTTAAGGGAAACAGTAGCTGGGGCTAGTAAAAGAGGTACAAGTTGCAAAAGAAAACAGTGTAAAAACTGTTCCAAATGGCCGGTCCCCTTATATTTAAGGGGGCCGCCCATCTGACGACCCAGAAATCAAAATTTTTCTGGAAAAATGTTATATTCTGTTTTGATTTTGCAGCAAGCTCTATTTGAACATTTCACATTTGTTTTGGTCTATTAGAAAGCATATATATATATATATATATATATATATATATATATATATATATATATATATATATATATATATATATATATATATATATATATATATATATATATATATATATATATATACTAGATGTCGAAGCCCGCCCGATGGGCGGGCATGACTTGTAATTTTTCATTTTAATTTAATTATGTACAGATATAAGTGATCTTTTATAGTTATTTATTACGTATCACCCAACGTGTGAACATGACTTGTATTTTTAATTTAATCTTGTACGGATATCAGTGATCTTTTATTGGCATGACTTATAATTATCGTTGACATATTTTACTATAACAAAAGAAGGCGGGTAAAATAGGAATGGATGGAATGGAATTAATACAATAATATCTTCGCAAAAACACATCGATTAGTTACAGTTTACTATTTCTCATATCTTCATAGCAGTAAGTTATATTCTTGATAAGACAAATAAGTTTGTAATTTATAAAAAATGTAAAAAAAAATAAAATAAAATAACAATGTTTCTAACCATCAAACAGTACAAATAAGAAAAATGCGTATTGCAAATACAGTTTCAATCTTAAACTCAACTCTCACAACTCAAATTTGTTATAACTCATCACACCAAAACACTTTAATTGAAGCACGTTGCAGCACCCATCACAAAGTATGTCCACGCACATTTAACCAATCAGAACATGGTTGTTGCAAGGTGAAAATGGTGGATCAATCTGTTATTATAACCGAAATAAAAATAAACAAAGATTCTTACCAAAGTAAGTGCCCCTTTGATATCAAATTTAGTGCTCCTTTGCTCTTAAAAAATACCCAAAGATCATCCTGTAAAAATCAAAATCAATATAAATATGATATAAATATATGGCAGGCCTGATGATTTTGATGAACAGATCACTAATTCAAAGTTCCGTTTTGATATTTGCAGGATGATCTGATCCTAGAACAAATACTAAAAAATTAGCGCACCAATCTGATCCGGCAATGCAACCTAATGGAGGTGGTGCCTCTTACACAATTCCGAATATGCACACATGTACACATCCTAATATTTTATGCAGTTAACTTTTATGTTGCTGCATTTATTTCATTCTAGAGAGTAAATCTAATAGTTTCACCGCTACAAAAGAAAATATTTCATAAGTCTTAGTTACTGTGAGTCGTAAGTGTTTTATAACTGATAAACAAACTTACTTAAGATTCTGGATGCCAATATCTAACTATAGTTTACATCAATTATCTATTTGCAATACTTATATCCTTACTTTATCTCCTTACTATTTTTATCACCCTTTAAGTGTGACTCATACTCCGATAACGTTCAAACAAATTATGGTATCGTGAATTATACTAACATTGGCGTAAAATGCCTAAAGTCCATAGCAGTAACAAACTCACCAAGGGGTGTTTGGCTAAATTAATTTTGATGTGTTTATTAGCTTAAGATGTGCTTATCAGCTTATACCAAGCTGTTGTATGCTTACCCAATGGTTACAATAACTTGTTAAAGTGTTTAGCAGCTCAAAATAATGACTTTTAGCAAATGCTCATTGAAGAAAATTGTTCGCAATAAGCTAACTCAAACACCCCTAAATGACCACCACATCTGTTAAAAATATAGTCTACTATCCACGCAATAAACCATATATAGAGAACCATACCTATATCATCAAAGTATCAAATATTATTGAAATTTACACAAAATATGATGATGTTACTATTAATATTTACAACTATTTAGAAAATTGCAGAGAACCTCTATCTATATATCTTAGTGTTAATATTAATTATAAAATTGCCTCAAACACTAATAAAAGCTAGCCTATAATACATTCAATAAGCTCATGACGTCATGAGCTGATTTAGTATTTGTGTTCTTTAAATACTTCACATAAGTATTTGTGTTTAGCTGATTTAGTATTGTTGCAAGTCATGAGTTTATGATGATCGGGCTAATATGGTCAAATTGGTTGAAAATACCTAGAGAGCAGCTTCATCTACTCATACAATGGATTAACCTCCATACAGTTATTTGCAATAACCTGAGTACACACAGTTAAGAAAACAAATACAAAAGTGAATAATACAAATACTTATACGGTTCAAGAAAACAGAAGTGGGTTCAATAGCAAAAAAATTAGAATCTCACTTACTGAACTCGAGGAATAATGAATATGTTGGACTGTAAAAGATTAATTGAATAGGAACACAACAATGGAAATTTAGTGGTAACCTTCCACCTAATTGGAAAGAAATTTCATTAATGCAGCCGCTGCATAAATAGATAATGCCACATAATGCAGTGATACAATCAACTACTTCAAAAACGATAATTAGATATTAGATATATACATATATAATTTGAGTAAAGATCATTTGAGGACCAAACTTTTTTTAGGGACTAATCTCCACCCTCCATCTTCCTCCATCTTTATTTGATCTAATGGATGAGATTAATCCCAACAATTTAAAAAATCCACTTTCATCCTTTTTTTTCAAAAAAAAAATATACCGTTACGACGAGCATTTAATTATCTTTCTATAGATATTGCATATCATATATGATATGCAATATCATATATGATTTTTTTTTCGGCCAGGAAAAAAAAACGTGAAAAAAAACGTTTTTTTTTTTCTCAAAAGTATATCAAAGTGCCCGTCTATAGAAAGATAATTAAATGCCCGTCGCGATGGTGTAATTATTTTCGCTTAACGATTAACGGTTTAAGAAATATTTAAATTATAAAAAATGGGTGAAATAATAAAATCCTTTTAATCTCAACCATTGATTTCCTTTTTAGATGGATGGTGGGGATGAGTCCCTTGGTATGTGAGGAATGTTTGGTTTGTAATATAACTCGAGTCATATAATTTATACACATATTTTCGAAAATCACTCCTTAGATTCTTGTCCCAACTTGCTGATGCCAAAGGTTCATCTCTGGAATCCAAGCAACCACCTTCACCCCCTTCACTGGAGCATCATGTATAACTACGGTTATTGTTTGGCCAAATCTTTTCAGAATAGTGTGTGAGCTACATGATTGTTTAGTAGATTTCAAGGGCCATTATCGAAACTATGACTCTTATATATAGATGAAACCTCACCCTTAACTTGGATCTCAGTGTACTCTCATTTTTATCTGTATTATATTGGATTTATATTATCAGACTTGTATCGCAATGCAACTAATACTTCTTGGATAGTAATAACATTTTTTGCAATTTTAATGAATTAATGAACTTCTTTATAATATATAGTTAAGCTTGTCTGTACTCTGATTCAAGATTTATATCACACCCACCTAAGCTAAAGTTGGACCAAAAAGGCACACTAATAAGGGCCAATTTGCTCAATCAGTATTATATACAATTGCATTAAGAGGCATGTAGTATATGCAAGTCAAAGACAAACCTCACAAATATTTAGAAGAATAATATGTCAAGTTAGATAATAAAATACATTCTTAGGCTCAATCTCCTTAACAACAATGCACATTATCAGAGCAATCATCACATATTGAATATACAACTGAAACCTATAATTCTCACTAACCATTGAACGTCAAAATGGTGTCTTTTTAAGAGTATGAACTTCCATGATTGATATACCTTGTTGAAAGAACCACATGTGGAAAACAATATCATTATAAAAATTATAAATATTTTTTAAATTATTGTATACATATGTATATATGATATATCTAACTTACAGTCAATGCCCTGCCGGCAAGAAGAAACAAAAACAAAAACTAAGCAACAGAGGTTCCAACGAAAGACAACTGAGGATTGCATTGACATATTTGTATTAGTCATGTGTAGATCATAAAAGCTTGAATGTACCTTTTGAATGCCAAAAAATATAATTATCAGCATCTTTGTTCATCACTCTCGGCCAAAGTTAATTAAGCTAAATTTTTTATTATACCCATTTGACTCATCAGATATAAAACTTAAATAAGTTTGACCCATTCGTTAGTAATTGGTTCAAGAATTTTTACGTTATTACATCATCAAAAGTTACTAACGTTTTATAACCATTGTACTTGACTTTTAGCTTTTATAAACTATTGCAAAAGTTTGAGAAAAATAACACTGTTTTGCAAGAATGAAAGATCTCGAATATTGTGGACAAGTAATTACTAACTCAACCACTGTACTTTAGCACCTATCGTCCCAAATCACTCTTTCTTACGAAGTATAGTGTTTCTCTTCTGGGGCCTCTTTAAAAGAATTTATTGTGTGTTTCGGTTGAGAAGTCAAGTAAGATGGTCATGTAGTCAATGATATGATTCGATTGGAGAATGTTTGTCACTAACATGTTTGTTGTTTTCAGCTGAAGGAAGGAAACTCTGAGGATATATGAAAACTGGAAGACACGTCAACTGTTGTAACAGCTGCCATTTTTTACTCTTTTTTATACATAAATGGGTCAAAATTGTTAAACATCTTTATTCTAGTTTTTTGATTGTTTGCTTCATGTTTAAATGTCTTATATGGCTACAATTTTTTGTTTCTTTTACAAATATTATGTTTCTATAATTAAGCATCCTGATTGTTTATGTAATTCAGGATGAAATATAAAAGGTAATGGATCAACCCAACCCATTTGACCCGTTATTAAAACACGACTATTTTTTTCCTTAGTTATCACATTTTATAACTCCATGGGTTTCAGGAGAACTTTCTCAGAGTGAAACTGACACATTAGAAGTTTCCAACTTCAAGGAGCCTTCACAACATGGCAAAGCTTCACCACAACTATCATTGTCAAATTTTGATTATCGAATAGAATCTATTAAACTTGAGCAAAGGATTGAGAAGACACTCGCATCACTGGGAAATTCTCAAGAAAATGAGTGTACAATTGTTGAAGATGCTCTTATAACTAAAAAAAACCATCTTCTTGATCTTTATAAAGAACTTGACAAAGAGAAAGAACGACTTGCAACATGCTCCCCATCAGACGATCAGTCTTCGGTCGATGTTGTTATCAAGAGAATGGATCAAATCAAAAGTGAGCATGATAAGATCACAGCAATGCAAGAAGCGGTTGGTAAAGGGTTTGGAAAAACTAAGTATGTTTTGAAAGAACATGTTGGTATGCAAGGAGGAGATAACTGAGACTGATCTGATCACTGCCAAATTTTGTCTGTATGGTGAAATGTTTACCGACATTGTAGAGTAATGTAAGAGTGAATTTCACCGATCTTGAAGTTGTGTAATTGGTAGTGTGAGAAAACCCTTGTAGACTGCTCGAGTATGAGCAATTGATATGTTGTTACAAAGTATACATAAAGTCTTAGATTTTACGTGGTCGGTGTGACCACCCTACATGAGTTGAATCAAAGATTCTGGTTTCTTTTTTTAGTTTCTCAAAAGATTATTTTTTTTTATGCTTTTTATGCCTGTATGCTTCAAGCTTGTTAAGCAATAGTAATTCTTACCTTGGAAGCATCTCTATTACTTGTAGTACGTATTCAACAGTAGCATTTTCTTAAGCAATAGTATTTTTTTTTTTACAGAAAAGATACACAGGCATTGGAAGCTACATAGTATTCGGGAAGTCACTTATATTAATCTTGAAGTGCCTAAAGTTTGATAAGTTTACAGCGAACATGTGACTACTACTAATTCAGAAAGTTCAAAAAGAATGCAGCAAGAGCAAATAGAAACGCGAGGAAATAGATCAGGTTTTATACACATACGAAATGAGATATTAGTACCTTTAACCAACCTTTTTGTCTTCTTAAAGTTATTTGGAGAAGTTATGCTTCAGACGGGGATTACTGATTGACCAAAAGAGACAATTAGTTACACATGAATATGACCATTTGATGAAACGGAGGTGGTATACGAATCACCTAAGATACTGATTTTGACCATTTTGCCCGCAAGCTAACTTAACAGTTAAATAAGGCTAAAGGGACAAAACTTAATATTGAAAATCTCAACGATTTTGAGCATTACGCAGTCATTTTACCCATTTCTGCTTGTAGCCCAGATAGCATAGACCCTGGCTAAACCATTTGGCCAAGTGTCTCGGATATTAGCCTCAAATGATTATCTTATTAGGAATTTCTAAAGCTTTAATGTGTAACGAAGCTGGATAATGTAAAACATATAGAAAGAATACCTTGGAAAAGTACTTCCGGGATTCTCAGCGTAATGGAAAATAGTGTCAAGAGCATCATTAAAGTTCCCGAACGTTCCTTTTTTAATAGCATGTGATAATGTATAAAAAATAAACCAATGGATGGTCATAATTTTGACACATTTACTAATGAACATATCAATTTTGTTTGTTTTAAAACTCTATCTGGTTTACTTTATACTAAACTGTGTATATATACTCAGTTGACAAAGTTGTTTCAATGGCCAGATGGCCTCCTTATACATTATTCATTAAAGCTACCTATGTATTCGTAAGACTCACCACCAAATGGTTTTAGAGCTGAGCTGTTAGAAAAACTTTTCGATCATGATCCTCCATTTGACCCTGCTAACACCATTATAACATGTGCCTGAAATGGGATATTTAATTGTGAATCCATATGACAGATTTGCTAGATGAAATAATGAGACAATAAATATTATAAAATTTGACCTTGTTTGGGTGGACATCATCAAAAACATGAGCCTGACCACCATAAAATATGATGATTTGACAACTTGTAGATGTAGATCCTTGACGATGTTGAAATTTAAGGTTAAAAACTATAAATCTAGCTTTATAAGCTTATTGAACTGTGTATAATGCTTACGAAAGTGGTGAAGAAGATCTTGGCTCGATGTATCATCAATCGGAGGGCCTTTTTCATGCACCTGAAAATTGCAAAAAAACTTTACCATAAGCGGTGAAGAAGATCCTGGCTCGATGTTGTTAATCAAAGACTTCAGTTTGCTTTGCTGCTACTTGGTTCAGCCACCGAGCTCCAATTATGCAGCAGCCTGATTAATATTTGCTCTAAAAAGGCAAGCGAAAATAATTTAGATGGTTATTGCAGTTGCACATGTGGATTTTGTTTACTTGGGTCACTGTATCTTTTCTAAAAGGCCCATTCCATTTTATGCGAAAGTGAAGTGTCGATAAAACAAATACATAATCATGGGGCGGGTCACAAACATGAGCTTCAATGTTAAAGTAATACATATTAATCTGTAATCGTTATAGACGGAATTTGGAGTGGTGCAACTGTACCCGAATGACTTGCATACTATCTTTATGTAAATGATATTTTCACCTCATTCCCAAAAAAAATTTATGCAAATAAAGAGTCAAGTAACTGAAACGTTTTTCTAAGCTTCAAAGATTCATGAAAATATCTCATTTCCTTACAAAGCTCCGTCATAAATAATCTATAATGCTATGATCTAGCACCTCATGTAAACCATAATGCAATAAAACACATTAAACTGTAATTTTAAAAAATAAAAATAAAGAAACCAACTTACCTTTGAGAATATGCTATCATACTTCTTCTCGTACTATGCGAATTTTGCATTCCATTCAGCTTCAAGAACATCATTCTGGGTAGTGTGGTGGCTTCAGTGTCTGCACAGAGGAAAGAAGAAAATCAGATCAAGATTCACTGGTTTAGAATTATATTAGTTCCAAAAAGTAGTTACAAATTTTAGTGATAGAGGTGGCAAGTTTGGCCGAGCAGATTTAGGTCGTTATGCCTCAAACATGCCAAATGTGTATTGAACACCTGAAGAATTAGTCATTTTTTGTATCATATTCGAGATACTGGATATTTATATAGAAGTAAAAAAAAACACGGAGTAAAGTAATTGAAGTCAGCCTGACCCATTTTCACCGACAAAAAACCACCCATTTAGCTGGTTTTAGTAATCAGTTTTCTAAGCAGATATAGGAATAAACTCTTCACATTTACCATCATCTTGTGATTACTAAAGGCCAAACATAAGCAATCTTCTAAGAAAAAGAGCATACCAAGAACAACCGGAGCCAAAGCTATAAAGTACCGGGTATCGACTATCCAATAATGAAGTGAGAAGTGGCAGCATTGAAGAACGGATCACGGGCTATTCATCACAAACCAAAAAATTTTCCAAGAATCAGTTTTCTCTAATTTTTAGTCAAGAATTCATTTACATGTATACAATTAGCATGCAATAAGATGCTTATACGATAGAGGTATCATACAATTAGTTTTCAAACAATCAGCACAAGTAATGCACAACACTATATGGTATGGTAGAACTCACTAAATATGAAGCTTATGTACAACTATTTTTAGCTTAGCTAATGCATTGATTTAGTTGTTTCTTCGCCAACTGGTAATCAGTGTAGCTAATACAAAAACAACAACCATGTTACCATTCACAAAGACAATAAAAGATTTTCTGTCCGGTTGAATTTAGAGTATCCCTCATTGGTGGATATCTTTGATATACGGTGTATAAAATCTCAGGTCTAATATGCGGTCAATTAGTCGCTAAAATAAGTTTATCCATACACCCCCTTAGAATTGTGAGTCATAAAAGCTGGTAGTCTTGAAGATAAATAAACGCATAAATAACACTTTACCAAATAGTTACTGACATTCTTGGATGTCGGGAACACTAAAATCATGATGCACACCCCACTCTATGCCCCTGCACTTGAAATGAAGATGCCTATACAAAAAAATATAAATGGATTTCAATAATAAAAAAGTGATATACTTAAAAATATTTAGTTAGATAGAAAAGATATTGGCAGAAAATACTTGTTTCCGAGCTCGCTTAAGTTCCTGCTCAAGTTGGATCAGTTTCATTTTGCTACTTTATAGTTGTTGGACATAAGCCTATAAAACCACAAACTGGAAGAGAAATAATTTATGAACAAAGTAGAAGTGGAAATATGGCTAGATTACATAGACACATAATCTTTCTATGGGTCGGTTAGGATTAACATAACACTTTTTTCCTGATATGAATCATTAATGTATGAAATATGCTTACATGTAAAGATTTAAGAGCTTCTATGCATTCGTGTTCAGATGTGTGTCTGCTCTTTATAATTAGTAATAATAAAATACTTGAATGTTTAAGCTTTTCACGTTAATTAGGATATAACTAACCAAAAATTACATTTGTCAGCAATTCACATTCAAATATTTAAGGTCGTTTCTGTGATACGGTGACTTAAGGTCATGAGCAATATTTAAGATCATGAGCAATATGTATAACAGTGATAGTATCATGGGATTTCCGTACCAAATAACTCGGCACAGTTGGGCCATAGCCAAACCTCACTGTATCATTAGCCCTAATGATTCACGTTATATTACCTAAAACCCATTTGCTCTTGCACCAGACCATGGAGACAACATATAAGAAGATGCTACATGTGGTACCATCACCAACAGTCCATAGAAATTTACGCATACCAACCTCCTTCTGTTCTTCGGTGTCTATGTCAAATAGGTCAATACCAAGATTCATTCGAGACACTCCAGCAACCACAAACGAACCCACCACTAATGTTGCAGCAGTCACCATAACACCCATTTGTAGACGATGTGTCTGCTTGTCATCGAGCATAATCCCTCAACTGCATACAAACATATATACTCCATTAGATAAGTTGATTTAATCAATTGGAGGTGTTTAGCATTGCATTCTAAAATTGATTATCTGATTATCGTGTTTTTAAGATTCAGATAATCTGTTTCAAGTGTTTGGGACAGAGTGAGGCCACATAAGACTCTACATATCTGATTATTTTCAGACCAACTAATTAGGTTTGCATAATCAGTTCAGAATATAAAGAATGGTTTGCAGTGCAACTGAAATATTCTTTTTACATCTTTAAACAATCAGAGTGGTTGACGGGATGTTTGGGATTGCCAACTAAAACTGCGTATGCTTTTGGAAATAATCAGATAAGTATATAATCAACTTTAAAAAAAACAAAATGTAGGATTATGCTTTATTTTATTTCCATGACAATCATTATCAATAACTTCAAATTTACCTTTTAACCAATTAAGCTCATATAACAAAACAAATGGAAAGAAGAGCATAAATGTGTTTATGGCTGAAAATTTACTAATTCACTCATACGTTTATGGCTGAAAATTATGCTTCAATATGTTTAATGGCTACCAATTCATTCATATGCATACACACACACAATCATCAATATCAATATCAATATCAATATCAATATCAATAAAACTACCAGATCTGCAACCAATATCAAGTATTGTACGCACTTGTTCAAATCTAAACAAATTACCAAAAATTTGAGCTCCTATCTTTTGTGTAATATTTTATACTATAACAGATCAAATTATGAGCTAAACATAAACCTTCCGAGTAGGAATCATGGTAACAGAAACATAGAGCCACAAGATACTAACTTTCGATTGTTAATAGTTTTTATTGCACACAATTTACCGAATCATTTAGCTTTCAGGAGGGACATCATCCCGTATGTCTCCAAGAGGCAAGAGCTTGAGCACTAAAAAAATAAGCAATTCCCAAACACCAAGTTCAGACCCCTTTTCTATTGACTCTAATTTCCAAACACCAAGTATATAATCTTGACTATTAGTACTTTAATAACACATACTTGTGTTCTTAGAACGTGACCCTTGTTAACTTCATGCCGAAAATTAAAGAAAATGCAAATTTAAATTCATTTATAGTTACAAAAAATATTCAGTACATATTAAATACCAAAATTAAGGGAGTTAGCGGAGTTCAAAACTTTATGCTCACCCTTTTTCATGCAATCATGCCAAGATTACCAGAATCATCATGCTCCAACACAAATTTAATAAAATTAGATGGGAAGCTGGAGTGTATACTTCATGATAGATATTAATAATCGATATTTCATATTAATATCCCTATAAAGTTTTGTTGCGGCCGTGCATATTCATAAATATACCGAGGCTCAAACGCAAGTTCTACTCTATATTTTAACTATATGGTGATTATATAAGAATAAGTAAATCAACATAAAAAGTGCCTTCAACCTAACTGAAATCAACGCTTCCAAGGCTCTCATCATACTAAATCAACAACGCACAATCACGAAAGTTAACAGAAAAATGTTTATTCCAATATATGCCATAAAATAAACCACAATATAATAAGCTCACTCAAAAGTGATACTTCTATAAACAGGGAATCAAATAATTAACCAAGCTTCACATATATTTATTAGCTAGAATACATACCGTAGGGGTATCTTTGGTGAAGCTTCAGTTTGTTGTTTTTCATAAAGTTCTAATATCTATAAAAAAAATTACAGAAAACCTTAAATCATTACATAAGTCAATTAGCATATGATAAATAAAACTTGAATGCATATATACCAATTGCACGTTCATAAAGAGCAATTCAGGCCCCAACTGATCGAGGTGTTAGTTCTTGCAAAGTAACTGCAATAGATTCTCTTCCATTTGCATAGAGACCTGATGTTGTTCCCTGTAAAATAAAATATATTGTAATTACATATGTTCTTTGTAACCGTGTTCAGGAAAAACATGCACATGCAAAATATATATACATGAATTAATAAACAACAATACCGAAACAAAATAACCAACACAAATATCGAATCGTACTGATGCATTATCATCACGGTACCTTTGTAAAATTATACAACATAATAAAGCATTAAAGAAAGGAAAATTAGGGTTTTGGATCTGTAAAAAAAACGTGATATAAGAATGGATATGTGTTATATAAAATTTTTTTGAGATAAATACATTCATTTTTAAACTAACCAAATGGTCAATAATTAGGGTTTTGGATCTGTTAAAAAAAACGTGATATAAGAATGGATATGTGTTATATAAATTTTTTTTGAGATAAATACATTCCTTTTTAAACTAACCAAATGGTAAATAATTACTTGTTTATGTTTATAGATTTGGTTTTGCCAGATATAATCAAAAAAAGATGTTGGTCTAGTGGTTATCGTGCTTGTTAATGTTACAAACACCCTAAGTTCGATCCTGGCAAGTGGCAAAATCTTTTTAAAAAATAATCCTAATTTTGAGTAAAATTAATTATTTCGAAATTAATTAATAAAAATGCAAATAAAATAAATTAAAAACTAATTAATTCGAAATTAATTAAAAAAATGAAAATAAAATAAATTAAAAATAGGTGGCATTTTCTTCAAATGCCTCCTGTTATATATAATGTAGATATATATATATATATATATATATATATATATATATATATATATATATATATGTGTGTGTGTGTGTGTGTGTGTGTGTGTGTGTGTGTGTGTGTGTGTGTGTGTGTGTGTATGTTAATACAAATATCTCCTAAAAACATTATTTATATTTTACGATCTTCGCTAAGTTTTGTTAACGACAAAATGTAAACTTTAGTTTCTTAGCAAAACATAATCTTAGTTTTTAAGACTTGCATAAACTAGACTTTTGCTACATTTTACATTTCATAAAACACAACACAAGTTTATTTCTTAAATTAGAAATTGTCACATCACATTTATGGCAAGTTTTGTCATTATGCATTTATGGAAAGAAATGTGTTTGACTAACTTTGTTGTTGCTTGAAAGCCTTGTATTTGACTTGTTATTATGAGATGTGACATTGTTTGGTTGCTAGGAGTTATGAGACAAGAACTTTTTTGGTTTGAAGAGTTATTGCAAAAACCAACTGCAAGCCTGGCGGTACCCTGGAGGTACACGGGCGGAACCCTTCTCAGGGGTCCGCCTGATCCACCAGACCTGCAGAAGGTTTTGGCTATAAATATTGAGCCACAAGTTAAAATTTGGCTCATCACTTGACATTACATTTTACACACACATTCATTCTTTCATCTAACCTCTTAACATTTCATATGTGAAGTTTCTTTTTGTAGCAAAGAGATTCACGAGCTTACTAAAAGTAACAAGTATTCAACACAACGTTGCAAGACTTGTTAGCTTAGCATTGTGTAGACTTGTGTAGTTTACACTTCATTTGATTGTGTATTTTCAGTAGTGATCGGTTAGTATTTTAGTCCTCAAAATACAAAGAGTGTTGGGAGTTGTTGTACCCTAGTAAAAGAACTAACGGGAGTGGTTGTGCCCTTGCAAAAGAACTCGACATTTAGCTTTGTGTCGGTAAAAGTATAAGCGACGTGTAAGGTTTTCTCCGCCGGTGAAAGGAGCTTGTTGACTAGTGAAAGAAACTCTCGAGTTGGATACTCGGGGCGTGGACGTAGGGCAAGGAAAAAGAGTCCTTGTAGCTGAACCACGATAAATACTCGTGTTGTGGTTTGATCGTTTCTTTCATTTACTTGCATGTTATATATTGTGTTTGTGAATATATCTTTGATCAAACGGAAAGTTTCAAAGCTAACTTAACAAGTTAAAAAGATTTTAATCGGCAAACTATTCAACCCCCCTTCTAGTTTTCCATTGGCATCAAGAGCTACGTTACTCAAGCTTTTAAAATATATTGTGTTTTAAAACTTGAAACGATCCATGGATTTTGAAAATTACAAAGAAGGGCAATCTATGCAAAGACCGCCACTCTTTGAAGCAAATGGTTTTATATATTGGAAAAACGGTTTTGAAACTTACTTAAAATCTAAAGATATAGATTTGTGGTATATAATTATTGATGGTGATAACGTAGTTACTAACATCGAAGATGATGATCAAAAGAAATTAATAGGCAAAAATAATGAAGCTAAAATGATTCTTTATAATGCTTTGCCTAAGAAAGAATATGAAAGAGTCTTTTTGTGTAAAACCGCCAAAGATATTTGGCAATCTTTAATTGTCACTCATCAAGGAAACTCACAAGTTAAAGATAACAAAATTGATCTTCTTGTTCAACAATATGAACAATTTGTTATTTTCGAAGATGAGATTATTGATAATGATTTTGCTAGATTTAATACTATTATTACTTCACTTAAAGTACTTGACGAATCTTTTTGTAGTAAGAACTTTGTCAGAAAATTTCTTAGAGCACTCCATCCGAAGTGGAGAGCAAAAGTCACGGAAATTGAAGAATCCAAAGATCTTTCAAGCATGTCACTTGATGAGCTAATTGGAAACCTCAAAGTTCACGAAATGGTAATGGAAAAAGATTCGGAACTAGTTAGAGGCAAGAAAGAAAAAGTTAAGTCCATTGCCTTGAAAGCTAAAGTCCAATCAAGTGATGATGAAGAATCTACTTCGGATAGTGATGATGAGGAATATGCTATGGCCGTGAGAGACTTCAAGAAGTTCTTTCGTAGGCGAGGGAAGTTTGTAAGGCAACCAAAAGATGACAAGAAAACCTTCCGGAAAGATCGTGATGATCGAAAAGGAAAGGTTGAAAGAAAATGTTATAGGTGTGGAGACACAAGTCATCTTGTAGGAGAGTGTCCAAAACCACCCAAGAGCAAACCTCAACAAGCTTTTGTGGGTGGTGCTTGGAGTGACTATGAAGGAGATGATGATGAGCCGAAGAATGATGATATTGCTCTCATGGCTCACAACTCAAATGAGGTACTCTCCGACTCATCTTACTCCTCTATTGATGATGATACTTTACAAAATGAATATAACAAACTTTGTGAGTTAAGCTTAAAAATCATAAACAAAAATAAATTTTTGAAAACTAAAAAGGAGTTTTTAGAAAATGAAGTTTATGAGTTAAAAGAAAAAGCTAAAAGATTAGAAAAGGGTAAAGGTATTGACACATCATGCAAATCATGTGAAGAACTTAAACTTAAAGTTGAGAAACTTAAAATTACTCAAAATGATCTAATCAAACAAACCACAAAGTTCAAAAAGTTCGATAAGAGCATTTCGTGTGCGGATGAAATTATGAAACTTCAAAAGTCACCCTTTGATAAAACAGGTCTAGGGCTCAGGAAAGTAGAAACCGTTAAGGGTCAAACGAAACAAGAAAAGAATGCACATGAAACAAACAAAACTGTTACAGCAACCTGCGGATCAGACGGAACCCAAAATAGGGTTCCGCCCATTGGTCCCGAAGGTTCCGCTAGGTCTGCTACAGCAGTAACTCCATCCACTTCGGATCGTTCAAAATTTGTTAAAGTTACATACAAAAATGGAACAAAACCTGTGTTTAAAACTGAAGTAGGATTTAGTAAAAATGAATTTAGAGCTAAAACTACTCAACCAAGACCTAAGACTCCAATTCCCAAACGTCCCTTTTCAAAGAGCAATTTCAACGCTCGACCAAACTACCAACATGTTTGGAACCAAAACACTCCTAGACATTACCAAACTCAAAACCACATGCCATGGAACCCTTATGCTCTATTTTCATACTTGGAACAAATTAATGGCATGCTTAACTAAAATGGACCCATGAGAAATTGGGGACCAAATGTTTGAGTGTTTTTCATAAAATAGGTGTGCCTCAAAGTTTGTTTGGAACCGGATGAATGGATTAAAGATAGCGGTTGTTCAAGGCACATGACGGGTAATAAAAGCCTCTTCTCAACATATCACAAATGTGATGGAGGTAATGTTACGTTTGGTAGTAATGCTAAGAGCAAAATCATCGGAAAAGGTACAATCTCTCATGACTCCCTTTCTATAGATGATGTTGCTCATGTTGATAACTTAGGATTTAATCTTCTTAGTATTAGTCAACTTTGTCGTAATAAGTATAATGTCCTTTCTAGTGAAAACGGTAGTAAAATTCTTAAAGATGGTATAACCGTAGCCAAAGGTGTCCTTAAGAACAACGTATACGTCATGAAGTTGGATTCAACATCTAGAGACAAACTTTGTCTTACCTCATTAGATGAATCTTCAACTTTATGGCATAGACGTTTAGGACACGCTAACATGAGACTAATCCAAAACCTCTCCTCCAAAGACTTAGTTCGAAACCTACCTAAGTTGAAATATGACCAACACTTTTGTGATGCTTGCAAAGTCGGTAAACAAGTCCATGGTAGTCATAAGGCTAAAAACTTGGTTTCTACATCTAGGTGTCTAGAACTTTTACATATGGATTTATTTGGTCCGTCGGCTATACAAAGTTATGGAGGTAACTTCTATACTTTGGTCATAGTTGATGATTACTCAAGATATACTTGGACAAAATTTTTGAAAAGTAAAAATGAAGCTTTTGATAAATTTGAAATTCTAAGTAAGAAAATTCAAAATCAAGTAGGGTCTAATATTGTGTCTATTAGAACGGATCACGGTCGTGAATTTGATAATGAATTTCAATTTGGTAATTTTTGTGATAATAATGGAATAACTCATAACTTTTCGGCTCCACGTACTCCTCAATCTAATGGTGTAGTAGAACGTAAAAACCGGACATTGCAAGAGATGAGTAGAACAATGCTTAATGAACAAAACATTCCACAAAAGTTTTGGTGTAATGCCGTTGACACATCAACATATATTTTAAATCGAGTCTTAATTAGACCATTTTTGAATAAAACTCCTTATGAACTATATAAAGGTCAAAAGCCTACATTAGGATACTTAAGAGTGTTTGGGAGTAAATGTTTCATTCTTAACACCAATGATTATCTCAACAAATTTGACTCAAAGTCTTATGAAGGTGTATTTCTTGGATATTCACAAAATACTAAAGCGTACATTGTTTTGAACAAAGAAACCCTAAGAGTCGAGGAATCGTTGAACGTAACATTTGACGAGAGTCCATGATTGATGCTAAACCATCAACCAAAGTCAACCACGGATGTGGTCAACCTAAATTGACCAGGTGATGGTCAACCAGGTCAAACAGCCTAGAATCAATCTCCGTGGAAGTATAGTGTTTCCCCGGGTCGTTATGTCCCAGCGAGATGTGGATGGTATTAAAACGGGTTTGTGATCGGGTGAATTTGGATAGGAAAGGGTATATAAGGGTTTTGAATGATTACACTAAGGAAATACGGATGAGAACGATTTAAACAAGTTATACTAACAATAACGTGAAACCTAGTTAACCTAAACGTAATCTAAAAACTGAAAATCAGAATTTGCTTATACGTAAGCAGAAAAATAAGCCAAACGGCTTAAATAGAAGCTATCACTTTAGTTATGTTTTTGGTTTTTCTTTATTTAACAAACTACTTTTACAAACGTAACATAAGTTTAAAAACGCAAAAGTTATTTAAATAAAACGCGAGTTAAAATTAAAATAAACGCGAGTGCGCGAAATAAAAAGTGAAATTTACGCTACGCAAACCCTACGGACATGAAAATTACATTTTTACGATCCTAACGATAAAAGAAAATTTTAGAAAAAAGAAAATTATTTTTTTGACTTTTTAATTATTAATTATTAATTAATTACTAAATATTAACTAATAAAACTAATTTAAATTACTAAAAATACTTAATGAACAATGAAAAATATAAAATTTATTCTAAAAATAGTTTATACTATTACTAAACTGGGAAAAATATAAAAAGTGTGGAAAAGCTTATTAATAAGCTGGAAATCAACTTATAAGCTAAATAAGCTTAAAGGAAATAAAAGTACTATAAAAGGAACTAGGGGAATCTAAAACAATAACTATCACATGGCCCAGATGGTGCTTGGTGTTAGTCTGAGTGTTGACTTGTCAAACAAAAAGGTCCAGGGTTCAATCCCTGCTAGCTACACTATTTCTTTTTATTTTTTGTTTTCTTTCTCAGTCCATTAACACACAAACACATACAAACTCACTTCATGAAAACAGATTTTTGATCAACAAAACCTTAACAATTTCTCAATTTCAAATCAGATTCAAAGAAATGATTTCAAAAAGCTTTTTCCTTTTTCTTTTTGAGGCTGCCAAGTTTCAAGTCAAAACAAATAAGCTTAAACAAGCTTATCACTTGTATTACAACATCAAACTACAACAATGACAACAATAAAGACAAGAGCAAAACTAAACAAAAGGCTCAAGAACAAGTGAAAACAACAACAAGGATCATAAAATAGGAACATCAACAAGGCTGCTGTAGCAGCAGTGGCCAAATAAGCCAAAATGGAGCTTAAAATTAAGCACCATATAAGTTGTGTAAGGGAAACAACCATACAATCCTAATTTACTACCTAGGGGGTTCCATAACAACTAACTACTAGGAATTTAAGCATGCTATGATCTAAGGAAAAATGAGCCAAAACCATCAGTCTGGTGCAGGGGATGTGCAGGCCTAATGGGGCATGTTCAAGCTGGTGCACAAGCTAATCAGCTACAAGCTATAATCTACAAATTATACAAACCTAAAAATGAACTAGCAAGGAACACCTAAACCAAATCTCAGATCAAATAGAGCTTGTAAAGACTCAAAATGAGCTTGTGAAATGGGCTTATGCACACTGGTGCAGGGCACCATTCAGATAAGCAAGCCAAAGTAAGGGACAAATAAGCACTTAAAGAAAAATCTAAAAAATATTCTAAAAATAGTCCAACACAGATGAGCTTTCAAATGTTGTAATCTCAAAAGCTCATAAGCTGAAACCAAAAGATGAGACCATGAAAATTTTTGCAAGATTTGTAAAACTGACAAAACAAGAAAATTTGACTTTTTAAGAAATTGCTATATGTTGACTAATATGAGCTTGAAACCTAATCAAATGACTGAAAATGATATGATAAGCTACAATAAGGCTGACTCAAGCTAAAACAACAACTTTTAGACTAGAAATGACTGATTACCTAACCTAAATCCTAACAGTGAGTGAAATTAAGGAGATTAAAGCTAAATTTGACTTTTTATCAAACAAACTCTGGATTTTGAAATTGACTTGTACTTTAATGACTTAATGCATCATGTTTAGACCAAAAGTTAACATTAAAACACCATTAGTCACTGAGAAATCCACTGAACCAAACACTCCCTTAAATGACTTAACATGAGTTTTTCAAAGCAAAAGACTATTTGAAACCACAACACTGATGCACAAGGTTAAGATAAGCTGGTATGAGTCTATTTAAGCACTAAGACACTGATGGTAACAATACATACCCATAAATCATTAATAAGCATCATTGACAGTGCAAATGGAAAACTTAGCAACACAAGATTTTATTGAACAGACAGGCTACAAAGATCAATAATCTCACTTCAGTAAACCAAATAAGCACACAAACCATATAGACAAGCAATTAACAGCTATTGAATAGTGACTTTCAACCTTTAAGAAAGAAATGCTTACAAGTAAATCTAAACTGAGAATAAGGTGCACAGGACAAATCCACCTATCCTATAGCTTCCAAATAAGCTTCTAACCCAAAGTCTTCCCTTATGAACCCTGCTCTAAGCTTCATCATTCCTCTTAACTGATTTTTTTATTTTTCATTATTTATAAGCTATTTTTTGAGTATTTTTGAATTTAAATAAAACTTGAGTTAAATGCTTACATAGTTTATGCAAGTTTTATAACACTCTCAAAACAACTTTAAAGGATCAATTAACAAGGACTTTTAACCACTTTAGGGCTAAATTGAGATTTTGAAGACTTAAAATAAAAACTGGAAATTCAACTTAAAGCTTGATTAAATGAGTAAAACAGCTTTAAACTACAATAATGAGTCTAGAATTACACCTTAAAACTGAAAATTATATCTAGAAGGCTAAAGTAAATTACAACGACATTCTAACTAAACTACAAACTACTAAAAACTAATTAACTCCTCACTTTTTTTTTCACTTAAATACACCAGGGTGTGTCCCTTTATCTTTCCCACCATCTTTCTGGTCCGTTGGATCACTTCTTTAAATCCTGGCCTTCAAATTCCTTTTGGCGGGAAAAGGGATGTATTGCCATTTGGCTCTTTCCTCTGATAACTTGTATAGGGAGTGATAAATTTGGACTAGGGTGGCTGTAGTGAATAGCTATGATGATGGAGGAGGGGGGAAATAGGGTGGTTATGATGAGACGTAGCAGGGTAGCAGGTCACGGGTGTGGGAGGGAAAAAGTGAGTTGGAGGTCAAAGGGTTTGACTTATTGACCCTTGGATATATCAAAAAGGGGTGGAAGGGGTTTTGGGCCAGGGATTGTTTGGGTTGGGGTTTTAAGTTTTGGGTGGGCTGTGTTAGTTTATTAATAAGGAAAGGGGGGAGTAGTATTATTAGGTTTTGTGTTTGGGTTTGGTTTGGTTTATGGGCTAATATATTAAGCAAGGGTCCGGTTTGGTTTGTAATTGTAAAACAAGGACCAATCTTGTAATAATGCCAAAATGTAAGGGTTGAAATATAATTTTTCCAAGTTGTCAAAAAGGATTAAAATTGCAACATATGCATAGTACAAGGGTATATTTTGATAAATTTCAATTTTTAAATACCCAGGGACTGATTTTGCCAATTTTGAAAACTTGGGGACCAAAAGTGTAATTTTCTCAAACTTTTCACCCAAGGATCGTTTTTTTATAATTTTTGACTTTTCTATGCCTTGGGTTGATTTTTCTTTCGTTTAAAACTTCCAGGGACTAGTTTTGTAAATTTTTGAAACTTGAGGGACTGAAACTGCCAATTATGCAAACTTTGTTCGTTTTTCATTTGTTTTTAAACATTTTGCATCTAAAACATATAAAACACGATTTTGAAATAATTTCTGTATTTTGATGCGTATTTGAGTGTTTTTGGATGTTTTGGCAGTTCAGATACGATAAAAATGATGAGTATTTACACACTCATCAATCCCCCACACTAAACTATTGCTAGTCCCTAGCAATCTTTTGAGAAAAACTTAATGGATTTTAAACTCTTTACCAAAAGCCATCACTTCTGGAGTAGCCAGGTGTGAGAACTGTGGCACACCTGATAACCGTGTGATTTTAAGTAAACCACCAGCTGTCAACGGATTTGATTAGTCTTTACCAAGAGCCGTTTGCTCCTGGACTAGCCTGCTCTTGATGGAATAGTCAACATCTTGGTGAGCTGATTACCAATTATGGATTTTCCACGGCCTTTACCACAAGCCATAATCTTGCGGGCTAGCCAACTCATTTGTTTTTGGGGAGTTGAGGAACCATACAATTTTGGGCAAATTGTAAGCCATAAACGGATTTGAGATGTCTTTACCAAGAGCCGTTTGCTCCTGGACTAGCCAATCCCTTTTGACGGTTAGACAAGGCGGACTGATTACCACAAAAATTTTGAACTTTAGTGAAAAAATTTTGAAAATTTTGGTCAAAAACGGGGGTATAAGATAGTAAAATGTGATAAAATTCGCTAGAATAGCGAAATACCCCCCCCCCCCCCCCCCCCACACACACACACTTAGGATGAATATTGTCCTCAATATTCAAAGTTTCGGCTATTATGCCGACTCTTTGAACGTAAAAGGGCAACATTACAAGCTAAGCGTGGAAAACACCATTTTGTTTTTCACTTCATTTGTAACCACAGTATGGGGGACTCCCCCACACTTAGGGTGAAAACCCTATATGAATGCTACTGTTTTTGTTTACCGAGTCGCTAGCTTGACTCGACCCCGAATTCATTTGTCCTTGGGGAAGCATGATGTGGAAGAAGCAATCTCAATCGGACTTTCATTCAAGATGTTTGGACAAACATTTGAAGCACGTGAAAGTTCCACACCGATGAGATAAGTATCCGGCTCAAGATAATGATACATGAAAATGCTGGGATCAAATATGGTGTCTTCATTCCCGAAGGAGTGAAGAACAAGAGAAGTCACCTTATAGGTGAAGAAAAGGAAGAAAACCATGATGAAAATCATGATTTGATCATCTTCCTCGAGAGCAGGCTCCGTAGCCTGAATTTGGATTTCAAAGGGTAAGCTTGTAAACAACCCGGGAGGGTGGGTGGGAATTTGCAAATTCTCATAATTGAGAGCATCTCCCCCCGGGCTATCAAACTCCGGAGGAGTCATGATATGAGTGAGTTCACCGGAGAACTCCTCATGAAGAGAATTATTCACAAGATGTGAATCTGTGAACTAATGTTCCGGAATAGACTCATCACAATCCTCATTCCGAATACCAAAGAGTGGATTATCAGAAATCAAAGTGAATTCAGATTCGAATTCAAATAGAGGATTGGTGAGAGTAGTATTGAATGTTTCGGGAACAAAGTGATTAACATTCTCTATTGGACTGTTGGGATCAGAAGTGAGTGACGGATCATGATATAGGAGACTTTCAATTTCTCCCAGATCGGCTTGGAAATCGAGGAGACCATCATCACTTTCAAATGAAAGTGGATTGATGTGAGCAAGTTCATCAGCGAACTCCTCAAGAAGATGATCAACATCAGAATGTGAAACTGACGCCTCAACATACTCGATGTCTCCATAAGATGTACAATCATCGCTAAAATCTGAGAAAGTCTCAAAATGATTGTTTGAACACTCAAAAGGGGAAAGAAGATCACACATATCATCCAAAGTTCCCTATGACTCTCTCGGGATTGGGACAAGGTTCTCAACACTAGACTTTATTAATTCGTCCGATTCCTTATTAGGAACAGTGCTAAGATGCTCATCCCCCATGGTTAGAGAGTGAGTGTGAACTTCGGGTGTGATAACAACAGGCTGAGGGAGATGAGAGGAGCTAGCATTCATGGAATTTTCAAGTTCCATTTGTTCAACGGCTAGTAATTTCCCCGTCTCATTATTTTCTCCCTGATTTTCCGTAGGAGGAACCACAAATGATGAATCTGATGAACCCTCACAAAATTGAGAAACATCAAGGGTAACATCATCATCATCATCGCCGAGAAGAACAGCATTGCGAAATATGGCACGTGTTTTAGCTGCTTGTTCTAAGACTAGCAATTCTTCCTTGCTCAATTCGTTTCTAGCATCTCGTTCTTCAGCAAGTAATTCTGCCATTGATTTCTCACGAGAATCTTGAAACGATGTAGTAGCTAACTCCTCCTTAAGTTTTTTCAATATATCAAGAGCCTCTAGTAAAAGGTCTTGCTCAATATCATGAGGAGTTGCTTGGGTTATTTGGTACTGTGGAGGTGGGTCTAAAAATGAATAGTCGTAATTGTCACAAGGAAATTGATTCCTTGTTTGACAATCCGTGCTAGAGTGTGGACCTCCACAGTACTCACAACAGTAAAACTATTGAGGCTGTGAGTAGTATGTGCTAGAGTCATAATTGTTATCGGGAAACTGCTCATAGCCAAGCGTGTTTCCCGATTGACAATCAGAACTGTAGTGTGAACCACCACAGTACTCACAACAGTAAAACTGCTGAGACTGATGGTGTGGTAGCTGGTGGAATGAATCAGTGGTGTCATGATAGGAATAGGGATCTTGGTTATAGACAGACTGATGAGGCGAAAAATGATCCGTTTTTAGGGGGTCATTTAAGCCCGAATCCGACTTTATTTGATCAAATATTGCCCTAAATCGTTCCTTTTGTGATTTGAGGTACTTGGAGAGTGAATTCTGGAAAAGAAGCCATTTTGGACGTTTTTGGAGCATAAAAGTGAAGAAAACGGCAAAGTCTCAAATTTCTATGCTGGAACAGTGCATGAAGGCGTCACAGATTGCTCTTGACGGCGTCAAGACCCAAAGAATAAAATACCGTGGTAGCTGACGGCGTCACATAGGCCGTCATAAGTAGATCAAGGCCGTCCGAGGAAGTATTTGGCGGCGAGATGACGGCGTCACACCCTTACTCTTGACGCCGTCACCTCGGTTTTCCTATATATAGTTTTCTAGTTTTTTCATTAAGGGAGAGAAGTTTTGGTAAAACCCTAAAGACGAATTTGGTGCATCTTTTACAGGTTTTTCAAGGGTTCCAAACCCTTGATACCTTGCATTGTAATTGAGATAAGTGTACTTCTAATTCAATCAATATGTCTATGTGTTGGTTGTCTATATCTTGTTCTTGTCTCAATTCCATTATGCTAGGCTAGATCTCTTTTGTGTTTGCTTAGATCTAATGAAACCTAGATGTTGATTATGTGTTGATTACTTGTTTATACTTGTCTTGGATGAATGATTTCATATGTTAGGCTTAAGAAAACTGGCAGATCTCCAAATGGTAACATGCTTGAACGTCTTAAGAAACATGAACCGAGGCGTACTAGGTCTTTATTGGTTGTATTTAATGCATGAGCCACTGTTTACAATCCCTATAGTTGTGATGGGTCATGGTGTAGGAGGAGATAAGAGCTCATAGAGTTGGGGAGTTATGTATGCCACCCCACGAATGGTATTAAGGAATACAATCCGTCATCCATACAATTATAACAAGTAATTAACGTGTAAAAGATATCTAGGGAGTAGTGAAGTCTAAGTAAACACAATTTCTCCAATTACTGCTCACAACCTTTGTAATAATTAGTTTAATTTCATTTTCAGTATTTTATTTTGATTATTTCTTAGTTTTGGGTTAGTTGAATAGCAACTAATTCCGCCCACTCTTCCAAAACCCGAGATTTTACTTGCTTTCATAAAAATATAAAAACACAAAAATAATCATCCCTCACCTCTAGAACTAGTAATTAGGTTTTCTAATCCTAGCGACACTATTCCTAAGCTGAACGATCAATCCCCCGGTACTTGTCACTATACTATACTACAACGATCAGGTACACTGCCTGGTGGGGGTTGTAAGCTTCTCGAGATCCCTCGAGAGGTAAAGCCTGTTGCGATTCCCACGCATCAAGTTTTTGGCGCCGCTGCCGGGGAATAGTTATTGTCTAGGTTAGGATTTCTTTTTATTACGTCTACTTGCTAGATTCCTTTTTAGTAAGATTTTTATTTTTTATTTTTAGGTCTTCTTTAGTCTATCTTATTTCTTCGTGCCTTTGTTCGTAACTCTTTACCATCCGACATCATGGAAGGTGGTAACATCTTTGAACCCATCATCCCACCACAACAAAACCCACCATTAGAACCCCTTAGGCCCCGAACCTTAGGAGAGTACTCCCGACCGAGCCACCAAGGCTACCGAAACACCATTGAGCTCACCGGAGACAATGTGGCCCCCTTGCGATCCGACACCATCCGGTTGGTGCAAAGCGGATGTGCATTCCATGGACTTCGTTCCGAAGATCCAAACCAACATCTTAAGGACTTCCTCAAAATTGTAGATTCCATAGACCTAGGTGTTGAAACTAGAGAGACTACCCGTTTACGCCTATTCCAATTCTCTCTACGGGATCAAGCTAGTCAATGGCTTGAGCGTTTACCCGCGGGATCCATCACCACATGGGATGATCTCACCACTCGTTTCCTTGCTCAATTTTTCCCACCGGGGAGAACTACTAAGCTTAGGAATGACATCTTGATGTTTCAACAACGTCAAAATGAATCTCTTTATGAAGCATGGACTCGTTTCAAGGACTTACTCCAAAAAGTCCCTCATCATGGCATAGATCTTTGGCTCCAAGTCCAAATCTTCTATGACCATATCGACATCTCCACAAGGCGAACCATTGACCAATCGGCCGGTGGTAAGCTACGTGATCTTAGTACGGAACAATCATGGGAACTCATAGAAGATCTTGCTCTCTATGACAACGAAAGTTGGAATGATCCCCGTGATTTGAATGAAACGGTCAAGGCAATATCTTTGCCTTCGAACGATTCTAGCACTCCCGACCGTAGGATCATGGAACTTGAAGGTCGAGTCAAGTCTCTCATGAAATCTTACGAAGCTCATAAACCTTCAAGCCAAGTAAGCAGAATCGCTTCTACATGCAAACTGTGCAGTGGCCCTCATGAGACCTATAACTGCATGGAACTTCCAAAACGTGCTTATAACGAATTCACATCATCACACGTAGGTCAGGGTCCTCGAACTTCTGCCGAAGCCTATGAGGCATGGAAGGATAAACCTGATTTTAGAGGGTACCAAACACGAAGCATATCCTTCAATGACTCCTCACCACTCACTTGGTCAGAGCATTTTCTGTCACAAGGTATCCCTAGGCAAAGCTGTGAAGATACTTTAAAAAAATTCATTCTATCTCAAGAACTACAGCTCACTACGCTCGAGGCAAAATTTAAACAACAGCAGGCTGACGTGAACAACAAGATTTGTAATCTGTTGACTGCTATCAAGGAGCATATTGATAATAAGCCCATTCACGTTGATGAGGTTAAGTCTGCTACCGTCATGAGTCCACCAGCCTCCCCTGTAAAAATAAAAAGTCCTAGCAAGTTATTCAAACATCTATCTCCTAACGGAAAAGGACCTATCAACCCCCTGGACCAATCCACTTCGTAAACACCATCACCACAATATCTGCTGCAGCATCTAACCCAACCCAACAACAAACTAACAAATTCAGTCTGACAGCGAAAGTTGACCATGCTTCGGCAAGGAAACCTACCAACTCACCCGAGCAACGCACCGCACAGGAATCCGACAAACTAGATGAAAGGAACGAGAAATGGGAAGAACAGGAGAAAGATCCAACCATTTTGGGTAAATCTATTATAGAAGAGTCCGAGAGAAAAATGGAGGATGTTATTAGTGTGGGTAGCAATCAAACTAAGGAAAGTAACCCTAAATTTTTCAAGATCCCCTGTACCGTTGAGGAAAAGCTCTTAACTGATAGTCATATAGATCCTAGCTTCCCAGTCAACGTAATCCCACTTTCCCTATATCACAAGACCTTCCCAGAGCACATTGCGTGCGAGAGAGTAATAGAAAATTTATCAATTAGGATTGGAGAGCTTGTTTACAATACTGACCTCACCGTGGTTGATGACGTGGACCCTCTCACCAATCAAACATTAACCAACCTTGTCCTTGGGATACCATTTATCAATGAATCGGGAGCAATCCTTGATGAGAAAGATGGTAGTGTATTACTCAACAATGGTGTTAGGAAGGTAATTTTTCGTAGGGATAGTGAGGAGGTGTACGAGTATCGTCCCTCCCTTGAGGGGAATCTATATGGGTCAAAGGATGGAGAGTTGAGGAAGATAAGACGGCGTGATCCGAATAATCTCAAAATCCCCTGCATGATCGGTCATAAGTACTTCGATAACATATACATTAATATATTCCTGCCAAAGAATTTTATGTCATTGTTTCATTATAACAATATCTGCAGATGGGGGATGATTTACAAGGGAGAGAAAGTGGTTGGTAAGGATCATGAAATCCAGGTGTTTGTAGGAAATATGGCATTCCCTATGGAGTTCACGATTGTGGACAACATAGAGGACTATGTCGACCCTAGGTTATCACAAGTCGTCTTTGGAGCACCCTTTTGTGAAATCACTAATTTGATTGTGGATGACTTGAACGGAATCATGACCTTCACTGACGGGATTAGGAGGATTTCATACCAAACGCCATACAAGAGAAGAGACCTTAGGGGAATAGATTGTGACGGGCTTGATATGATGAGCTCCCAACTTATCTTATGTGATGAAGATGTTAGGAGAGGGTGTAGAAATATTTCTGATTTATCATGTGGATTCTATAAGAATGTTAGTAAGCTTGGCTCTAAGTATCGACAAGATGTTTTCGAATTTGAAGATCCGAAGTACTTGCACTATGAAAGCGATACTAGTTTAGAAGACGACCTAGAGAATGGAACAAATGATGAAATCACGTGATAGCCCATGACTTTGAGTCTAGCTACAAGACTCGTAAATAAAGAAAAGCACTTCTTGGGAGGCAACCCATGCTTTGTGTGATTTTATTTGTTGGATTGTTATTTGCTTCCGTATGCATGTTTTATTTTTATTGTTGGATGATCATGTTTCTCAATTAAAATGTGGAAATACTTTACTATGTTGTTTGGCCTAGTCTTAACTTCAACCTAAAAGTATTTTTGCAAAAGATAAGTGTCAGGGGAAACCCCAAATATGTTTTTAAGAAACAAACCGATCATGATTCTCCACAATATTAAATGAACATGTATATTCATATTTGTAAGAGTCAAATGCTTGTATTGAATCATAATGAAGTTTTGCAGGATTTTCCAGGAAGTAGGACCGAGTTTTTCCAGAAATTTTCCGGAAATTTAACATAAGAATTTCTGCAGGTCCATTCTGACGGCGTCAGAGTTTTACTCTTGACGGCGTCAGGAGTTAAAATATGAAAATTTTACCGGTTTTGTTTTCTAACGGAGTCTTATGGTTTTTGTGAATTATTAAGTTTTATAATCTCCAGGAAATCTGCAAACTTCATTCCACAAGCATTATATCTTACTTTGTTTTCTAGGATTTAGTAACTTATATTGGATGTCGCCGATTTTACGCAAGGTTATCTTGTCTATTGTTGTCAGGATTTACAGGTTATTTTCGACAAGGAGATGATTTATATTCTGTAAGGGAAGCTTTGATTGTTCGTTTTCTTGGAGGAAGATCTAACCTGGCCAACCTATAATCCATACCGAGCGAATCAGGGGAGTATTTGATTTCATTCTCTTTACTTTTTCACTTTACATTCTTTACTTGAACATTGGGGACAATGTTCATCTTAAGTGTAAGGGGAGGGTAAAAAGATGATACCTTACATATGCACTTTCGCTTGAGTTTGTTTTGTTTGATAGTAGATGTGTAATTTTAGCGCCAAATTTAAAATTTTTTACAACATTTAGGAGTGAAACTTTAGCCATAGCAAGCGTCTCATGGATAGGAGATTGTATGACTAGCACATAACCGTATATTCAGAAAAATTTTCCACCCAAAAATGTGAGGTTCGCCTTTAGATTTGATAGGAAAAGCATTCATTATTGGTGCTTATGAGTGTACCGGTAGCATTTAGATTCTAGAACTTGCGTTAGTGATGCATCCCGAGACCGCTAGTGAGACTACATTCGTGTGGTAGGATTTACTACATGATAAGAGGCATTAGGATCACCCTTGTGTTAAACCCGTATTATAATTACTTGACCATTTAAGTCATATTACTTGGCTAGTTAAGTCAACTAATTTTTCCCACACCCTTAGCGTTGTACTCATTTTTAGTACACGAAACCCCTAGTACACCCCTCCGAGCCTATCTTTTCATTTCTAACTTTAAGCATCTTACTTAAAGGAATAATTTGTTACACCCCACTTAAATGTACAACCAAATCATCTTAGCCTTCCGTGTATGCGCTCATTTTTAGTGCATTATTGTTATTTGTTAAACCCTAAGTTAACTTTCTAATTGATTACATGGTTGCTAAGTCGAGTGATATCCTTGTACATATTGTTTTGGGACGATTGGGACTCATGGGTAAGTACTTATTTTAAGGAGTAATGGGGAAGAACATAATATTATTACCCCCATATGTACGTTAATCTTAAAAGTGCTCCAAGTGTTTTGATTTTCTTAATTCGAGTCATTAGAATAGTTTAATGTAAAGTATGTAAAGATTCAAGTGTAAGGGGAACGTTCATACCCCTATGATGTATTATTTTGGATGGTAGGGTAAGAGTGTATGCAAAAAAAAAAAAAAAAAAAAAAAAAAAAAAAAAAAAAAAAAAAAAAATCGAAAAAATCAAGAAAAAGAAAAAAAATATATATAGAAAAGAAAAAGAGAAAAAAAACATACGGACTACCATCCCTTTTCATTCTATGTTCATTTTATGTTTTTGTTATTTTTCATTTGTTAGCTTAAGGTGAGTCTAGTCTTGGCTTAGCAACGCTATCTTGTACATGTAATTAACCAAGATTGTTAACTCGCCACCAGTAAAACTTCCTTTATCCAACAAAACCGTGTAATTCATATCCCTATACCTAACGTTACAACCCTTTAAAAGACCTCTTTGATAGTTTATCCTAGGTGCTTACGCCATGTGGTGGAGGTTTGATCCTTTCCCAAGCCTATGGTAATCTATTTTGCTATGACAGGTAGTGAGAGATATCTTCCATTTCCATAATGTTATATTACTTTATTACACCCGAGAGAAGTGAGTATCTAAACACTATTTGTGAGGTGCTTGTGTATGACCTCCGTGCTTGTCTATTGGTCTTTAGCGGAACGATTATTTGTTGTAATTACTTTTATATTAGTGTTAAATGACCCCTAACTTGTCTTTTGAGTAGAATAAAAGCTCATTTGCTTGAGGACAAGCAAATCTCAAGTGTAAGGGTATATGATGAGGCGAAAAATGATCCGTTTTTAGGGGGTCATTTAAGCCCGAATCCGACTTTATTTGATCAAATATTGCCCTAAATCATTCCTTTTGTGATTTTAGGTACTTGGAGAGTGAATTCTGGAAAAGAAGCCATTTTGGACGTTTTTGGAGCATAAAAGTGAAGAAAACGGCAAAGTCTCAAATTTCTATACTGGAACAGTGCATGAAGGCGTCACAGATTGCTCTTGACGGCGTCAAGACCCAAAGAATAAAATACCGTGGTAGCTGACGGCGTCACATAGGCCGTCATAAGTAGATCAAGGCCGTCCGAGGAAGTATTTGGCGGCGAGATGACGGCGTCACACCCTTACTCTTGACGCCGTCACCTCGGTTTTCCTATATATAGTTTTCTAGTTTTTTCATTAAGGGAGAGAAGTTTTGGTAAAACCCTAAAGACGAATTTGGTGCATCTTTTACAGGTTTTTCAAGGGTTCCAAACCCTTGATACCTTGCATTGTAATTGAGATAAGTGTACTTCTAATTCAATCAATATGTCTATGTGTTGGTTGTCTATATCTTGTTCTTGTCTCAATTCCATTATGCTAGGCTAGATCTCTTTTGTGTTTGCTTAGATCTAATGAAACCTAGATGTTGATTATGTGTTGATTACTTGTTTATTCTTGTCTTGGATGAATGATTTTATATGTTAGGCTTAAGAAAACTGGCAGATCTCCAAATGGTAACATGCTTGAACGTCTTAAGAAACATGAACCGAGGCGTACTAGGTCTTTATTGGTTGTATTTAATGCATGAGCCACTGTTTACAATCCCTATAGTTGTGCTGGGTCATGGTGTAGGAGGAGATAAGAGCTCATAGAGTTGGGGAGTTATGTATGCCACCCCACGAATGGTATTAAGGAATACAATCCGTCATCCATACAATTATAACAAGTAATTAACGTGTAAAAGATATCTAGGGAGTAGTGAAGTCTAAGTAAACACAATTTATCCAATTACTGCTCACAACCTTTGTAATAATTAGTTTAATTTCATTTTCAGTATTTTTTTTGATTATATCTTAGTTTTGGGTTAGTTGAATAGCAACTAATTCCGCCCACTCTTCCAAAACCCGAGATTTTACTTGCTTTCATAAAAATATAAAAACACAAAAATAATCATCCCTCACCTCTAGAACTAGTAATTAGGTTTTCTAATCCTAGCGACACTATTCCTAAGCTGAACGATCAATCCCCCGGTACTTGTCACTATACTATACTACAACGATCAGGTACACTGCCTGGTGGGGGTTGTAAGCTTCTCGAGATCCCTCGAGAGGTAAAGCCTGTTGCGATTCCCACGCATCAAGTTTTTGGCGCCGCTGCCGGGGAATAGTTATTGTCTAGGTTAGGATTTCTTTTTATTACGTCTACTTGCTAGATTCCTTTTTAGTAAGATTTTTATTTTTTATTTTTAGGTCTTCTTTAGTCTATCTTATTTCTTCGTGCCTTTGTTCGTAACTCTTTACCATCCGACATCATGGAAGGTGGTAACATCTTTGAACCCATCATCCCACCACAACAAAACCCACCATTAGAACCCCTTAGGCCCCGAACCTTAGGAGAGTACTCCCGACCGAGCCACCAAGGCTACCGAAACACCATTGAGCTCACCGGAGACAATGTGGCCCCCTTGCGATCCGACACCATCCGGTTGGTGCAAAGCGGATGTGCATTCCATGGACTTCGTTCCGAAGATCCAAACCAACATCTTAAGGACTTCCTCAAAATCGTAGATTCCATAGACCTAGGTGTTGAAACTAAAGAGACTACCCATTTACGCCTATTCCAATTCTCTCTACGGGATCAAGCTAGTCAATGGCTTGAGCGTTTACCCGCGGGATCCATCACCACATGGGATGATCTCACCACTCGTTTCCTTGCTCAATTTTTCCCACCGGGGAGAACTACTAAGCTTAGGAATGACATCTTGATGTTTCAACAACGTCAAAATGAATCTCTTTATGAAGCATGGACTCGTTTCAAGGACTTACTCCAAAAAGTCCCTCATCATGGCATAGATCTTTGGCTCCAAGTCCAAATCTTCTATGACCATATCGACATCTCCACAAGGCGAACCATTGACCAATCGGCCGGTGGTAAGCTACGTGATCTTAGTGCGGAACAATCATGGGAACTCATAGAAGATCTTGCTCTCTATGACAACGAAAGTTGGAATGATCCCCGTGGTTTGAACGAAACGGTCAAGGCAATATCTTTGCCTTCGAACGATTCTAGCACTCCCGACCGTAGGATCATGGAACTTGAAGGTCGAGTCAAGTCTCTCATGAAATCTTACGAAGCTCATAAACCTTCAAGCCAAGTAAGCAGAATCGCTTCTACATGCAAACTGTGCAGTGGCCCTCATGAGACCTATAACTGCATGGAACTTCCAAAACGTGCTTATAACGAATTCACATCATCACACGTAGGTCAGGGTCCTCGAACTTCTGCCGAAGCCTATGAGGCATGGAAGGATAAACCTGATTTTAGAGGGTACCAAACACGAAGCATATCCTTCAATGACTCCTCACCACTCACTTGGTCCGAGCATTTTCTGTCACAAGGTATCCCTAGGCAAAGCTGTGAAGATACTTTAAAAAAATTCATTCTATCTCAAGAACTACAGCTCACTACGCTCGAGGCAAAATTTAAACAACAGCAGGCTGACGTGAACAACAAGATTTGTAATCTGTTGACTGCTATCAAGGAGCATATTGATAATAAGCCCATTCACGTTGATGAGGTTAAGTCTGCTACCGTCATGAGTCCACCAGCCTCCCCTGTAAAAATAAAAAGTCCTAGCAAGTTATTCAAACATCTATCTCCTAACGGAAAAGGACCTGTCAACCCCCCTGGACCAATCCACTTCGTAAACACCATCACCACAATATCTGCTGCAGCATCTAACCCAACCCAACAACAAACTAACAAATTCAGTCTGACAGCGAAAGATGAGACCTCAAAGGTTGACCATGCTTCGGCAAGGAAACCTACCAACTCACCCGAGCAACGCACCGCACAGGAATCCGACAAACCGGATGAAAGGAACGAGAAATGGGAAGAACAGGAGAAAGATCCAACCATTTTGGGTAAATCTATTATAGAAGAGTCCGAGAGAAAAATGGAGGATGTTATTAGTGTGGGTAGCAATCAAACTAAGGAAAGTAACCCTAAATTTTTCAAGATCCCCTGTACCGTTGAGGAAAAGCTCTTAACTGATAGTCATATAGATCCTAGCTTCCCAGTCAACGTAATCCCACTTTCCCTATATCACAAGACCTTCCCAGAGCACATTGCGTGCGAGAGAGTAATAGAAAATTTATCAATTAGGATTGGAGAGCTTGTTTACAATACTGACCTCACCGTGGTTGATGACGTGGACCCTCTCACCAATCAAACATTAACCAACCTTGTCCTTGGGATACCATTTATCAATGAATCGGGAGCAATCCTTGATGAGAAAGATGGTAGTGTATTACTCAACAATGGTGTTAGGAAGGTAATTTTTCGTAGGGATAGTGAGGAGGTGTACGAGTATCGTCCCTCCCTTGAGGGGAATCTATATGGGTCAAAGGATGGAGAGTTGAGGAAGATAAGACGGCGTGATCCGAATAATCTCAAAATCCCCTGCATGATCGGTCATAAGTACTTCGATAACATATACATTAATATATTCCTGCCAAAGAATTTTATGTCATTGTTTCATTATAACAATATCTGCAGATGGGGGATGATTTACAAGGGAGAGAAAGTGGTTGGTAAGGATCATGAAATCCAGGTGTTTGTAGGAAATATGGCATTCCCTATCGAGTTCACGATTGTGGACAACATAGAGGACTATGTCGACCCTAGGTTATCACAAGTCGTCTTTGGAGCACCCTTTTGTGAAATCACTAATTTGATAGTGGATGACTTGAACGGAATCATGACCTTCACTGACGGGATTAGGAGGATTTCATACCAAACGCCATACAAGAGAAGAGACCTTAGGGGAATAGATTGTGACGGGCTTGATATGATGAGCTCCCAACTTATCTTATGTGATGAAGATGTTAGGAGAGGGTGTAGAAATATTTCTGATTTATCATGTGGATTCTATAAGAATGTTAGTAAGCTTGGCTCTAAGTATCGACAAGATGTTTTCGAATTTGAAGATCCGAAGTACTTGCACTATGAAAGCGATACTAGTTTAGAAGACGACCTAGAGAATGGAACAAATGATGAAATCACGTGATAGCCCATGACTTTGAGTCTAGCTACAAGACTCGTAAATAAAGAAAAGCACTTCTTGGGAGGCAACCCATGCTTTGTGTGATTTTATTTGTTGGATTGTTATTTGCTTCCGTATGCATGTTTTATTTTTATTGTTGGATGATCATGTTTCTCAATTAAAATGTGGAAATACTTTACTATGTTGTTTGGCCTAGTCTTAACTTCAACCTAAAAGTATTTTTGCAAAAGATAAGTGTCAGGGGAAACCCCAAATATGTTTTTAAGAAACAAACCGATCATGATTCTCCACAATATTAAATGAACATGTATATTCATATTTGTAAGAGTCAAATGCTTGTATTGAGTCATAATGAAGTTTTGCAGGATTTTCCAGGAAGTAGGACCGAGTTTTTCCAGAAATTTTCCGGAAACTTAACATAAGAATTTCTGCAGGTCCATTCTGACGGCGTCAGAGTTTTACTCTTGACGGCGTCAGGAGTTAAAATATGGAAATTTTACCGGTTTTGTTTTTCTAACGGAGTCTTATGGTTTTTGTGAATTATTAAGTTTTATAATCTCCAGGAAATCTGCAAACTTCATTCCACAAGCATTATATCTTACTTTGTTTTCTAGGATTTAGTAACTTATATAGGATGTCGCCGATTTTACGCAAGGTTGTCTTGTCTATTGTTGTCAGGATTTACAGGTTATTTTCGACAAGGAGATGATTTATATTCTGTAAGGGAAGCTTTGATTGTTCGTTTTCTTGGAGGAAGATCTAACCTGGCCAACCTATAATCCATACCGAGCGAATCAGGGGAGTATTTGATTTCATTCTCTTTACTTTTTCACTTTACATTCTTTACTTGAACATTGGGGACAATGTTCATCTTAAGTGTAAGGGGAGGGTAAAAAGATGATACCTTACATATGCACTTTCGCTTGAGTTTGTTTTGTTTGATAGTAGATGTGTAATTTTAGCGCCAAATTTAAAATTTTTTACAACATTTAGGAGTGAAACTTTAGCCATAGCAAGCGTCTCATGGATAGGAGATTGTATGACTAGCACATAACCGTATATTCAGAAAAATTTTCCACCCAAAAATGTGAGGTTCGCCTTTAGATTTGATAGGAAAAGCATTCATTATTGGTGCTTATGAGTGTACCGGTAGCATTTAGATTCTAGAACTTGCGTTAGTGATGCATCCCGAGACCGCTAGTGAGACTACATTCGTGTGGTAGGATTTACTACATGATAAGAGGCATTAGGATCACCCTTGTGTTAAACCCGTATTATAATTACTTGACCATTAAGTCATATTACTTGGCTAGTTAAGTCAACTAATTTTTCCCACACCCTTAGCGTTGTACTCATTTTTAGTACACGAAACCCCTAGTACACCCCTCCGAGCCTATCTTTTCATTTCTAACTTTAAGCATCTTACTTAAAGGAATAATTTGTTACACCCCACTTAAATGTACAACCAAATCATCTTAGCCTTCCGTGTATGCGCTCATTTTTAGTGCATTATTGTTATTTGTTAAACCCTAAGTTAACTTTCTAATTGATTACATGGTTGCTAAGTCGAGTGATATCCTTGTACATATTGTTTTGGGACGATTGGGACTCATGGGTAAGTACTTATTTTATGGAGTAATGGGGAAGAACATAATATTATTACCCCCATATGTACGTTAATCTTAAAAGTGCTCCAAGTGTTTTGATTTTCTTAATTCGAGTCATTAGAATAGTTTAATGTAAAGTATGTAAAGATTCAAGTGTAAGGGGAACGTTCATACCCCTATGATGTATTATTTTGGATGGTAGGGTAAGAGTGTATGCAAAAAAAAAAAAAAAAAAACAAAAAAATCAAGAAAAAGAAAAAAAAATATATATAGAAAAGAAAAAGAGAAAAAAAACATACGGACTACCATCCCTTTTCATTCTATGTTCATTTTATGTTTTTGTTATTTTTCATTTGTTAGCTTAAGGTGAGTCTAGTCTTGGCTTAGCAACGCTATCTTGTACATGTAATTAACCAAGATTGTTAACTCGCCACCAGTAAAACTTCCTTTATACAACAAAACCGTGTAATTCATATCCCTATACCTAACGTTACAACCCTTTAAAAGACCTCTTTGATAGTTTATCCTAGGTGCTTACGCCATGTGGTGGAGGTTTGATCCTTTCCCAAGTCTATGGTAATCTATTTTGCTATGACAGGTAGTGAGAGATATCTTCCATTTCCATAATGTTATATTACTTTATTACACCCGAGAGAAGTGAGTATCTAAACACTATTTGTGAGGTGCTTGTGTATGACCTCCGTGCTTGTCTATTGGTCTTTAGCGGAACGATTATTTGTTGTAATTACTTTTATATTAGTGTTAAGTGACCCCTAACTTGTCTTTTGAGTAGAATAAAAGCTCATTTGCTTGAGGACAAGCAAATCTCAAGTGTAAGGGTATATGATGAGGCGAAAAATGATCCGTTTTTAGGGGGTCATTTAAGCCCGAATCCGACTTTATTTGATCAAATATTGCCCTAAATCATTCCTTTTGTGATTTTAGGTACTTGGAGAGTGAATTCTGGAAAAGAAGCCATTTTGGACGTTTTTGGAGCATAAAAGTGAAGAAAACGGCAAAGTCTCAAATTTCTATACTGGAACAGTGCATGAAGGCGTCACAGATTGCTCTTGACGGCGTCAAGACCCAAAGAATAAAATACCGTGGTAGCTGACGGCGTCACATAGGCCATCATAAGTAGATCAAGGCCGTCCGAGGAAGTATTTGGCGGCGAGATGACGGCGTCACACCCTTACTCTTGACGCCGTCACCTCGGTTTTCCTATATATAGTTTTCTAGTTTTTTCATTAAGGGAGAGAAGTTTTGGTAAAACCCTAAAGACGAATTTGGTGCATCTTTTACAGGTTTTTCAAGGGTTCCAAACCCTTGATACCTTGCATTGTAATTGAGATAAGTGTACTTCTAATTCAATCAATATGTCTATGTGTTGGTTGTCTATATCTTGTTCTTGTCTCAATTCCATTATGCTAGGCTAGATCTCTTTTGTGTTTGCTTAGATCTAATGAAACCTAGATGTTGATTATGTGTTGATTACTTGTTTATTCTTGTCTTGGATGAATGATTTTATATGTTAGGCTTAAGAAAACTGGCAGATCTCCAAATGGTAACATGCTTGAACGTCTGAAGAAACATGTACCGAGGCGTACTAGGTCTTTATTGGTTGTATTTAATGTATGAGCCACTGTTTACAATCCCTATAGTTGTGCTGGGTCATGGTGTAGGAGGAGATAAGAGCTCATAGAGTTGGGGAGTTATGTATGCCACCCCACGAATGGTATTAAGGAATACAATCCGTCATCCATACAATTATAACAAGTAATTAACGTGTAAAAGATATCTAGGGAGTAGTGAAGTCTAAGTAAACACAATTTCTCCAATTACTGCTCACAACCTTTGTAATAATTAGTTTAATTTCATTTTCAGTATTTTATTTTGATTATATCTTAGTTTTGGGTTAGTTGAATAGCAACTAATTCCGCCCACTCTTCCAAAACCCGAGATTTTACTTGCTTTCATAAAAATATAAAAACACAAAAATAATCATCCCTCACCTCTAGAACTAGTAATTAGGTTTTCTAATCCTAGCGACACTATTCCTAAGCTGAACGATCAATCCCCCGGTACTTGTCACTATACTATACTACAACGATCAGGTACACTGCCTGGTGGGGGTTGTAAGCTTCTCGAGATCCCTCGAGAGGTAAAGCCTGTTGCGATTCCCACGCATCACAGACCCATTTCCTGACTCTATCATGCCACAACTGGGGCAATTACCACCATTATGAGGACTACTACACCACTGGCAAACCAGAAAGTGTGGATGAGACATAGAAAGAATCAAATGTGTATAGAGGGTGAGGAAATGAGAATCAAAAGGGTAGGAAGGTGAAGGAGAATGTTTTTGTGTTTTTGTGTTCGTTGAAAACTGAGTTTAAAAAGTTTTCGGGAACGGTTTTTGTTTTTATAATGGGAAAATATGAACAAAGGATGGATAAATGTACAATGGAATAAATTCCAAAGACACTAATCAGAAAAACCGTTTAGAATACGCACACAACCTCCCCGGCAGCGGCGCCAAAATTTGATTGATGCTAAATCGTCAACGAAAGTCAACCACGGATGTGGTCAACCTAAATTGACCAGGTGATGGTCAACCAGGTCAAACAGCCTAGAATCAATCTCCGTGGAAGTATAGTGTTTCCCCGGGTCGTTATGTCCCAGCGAGGTGTGGATGGTATTAAAACGGGTTTGTGATCGGGTGAATTTGGACAGGAAAGGGTATATAAGGGTTTTGAATGATTACACTAAGGAAATACGGATGAGAACGATTTAAACAAGTTATACTAACAATAACGTGAAACCTAGTTAACCTAAACATAATCTAAAAACTTAAAATCAGAATTTGCTTATACGTAAGCAGAAAAATAAGCCAAACGGCTTAAATAGAAGCTATCACTTTAGTTATGTTTTTGGTTTTTTCTTTATTTAACAAACTACTTTTACAAACGTAACATAAGTTTAAAAACGCAAAAGTTATTTAAATAAAATGCGAGTTAAAATTAAAATAAACGCGAGTGCGCGAAATAAAAAGTGAAATTTACGCTACGCAAACCCTACGGACATGAAAATTACATTTTTACGATCCTAACGATAAAAGAAAATTTTAGAAAAAAGAAAATTATTTTTTTGACTTTTTAATTATTAATTATTAATTAATTACTAAATATTAACTAATAAAACTAATTTAAATTACTAAAAATACTTAATGAACAACGAAAAATATAAAATTTATTCTAAAAATAGTTTATACTATTACTAAACTGGGAAAAATATAAAAAGTGTGGAAAAGCTTATTAATAAGCTGGAAATCAGCTTATAAGCTAAATAAGCTTAAAGGAAATAAAAGTACTATAAAAGGAACTAGGGGAATCTAAAACAATAACTATCACATGGCCCAGATGGTGCTTGGTGTTAGTCTGAGTGTTGACTTGTCAAACGAAAAGGTCCAGGGTTCAATCCCTGCTAGCTACACTATTTCTTTTTATTTTCTGTTTTCTTTCTCAGTCCATTAACACACAAACACATACAAACTCACTTCATGAAAACAGATTTTTGATCAACAAAACCTTAACAATTTCTCAATTTCAAATCAGATTCAAAGAAATGATTTCAAAAAGCTTTTTCCTTTTTCTTTTTGAGGCTGCCAAGTTTCAAGTCAAAACAAATAAGCTTAAACAAGCTTATCACTTGTATTACAACATCAAACTACAACAATGACAACAATAAAGACAAGAGCAAAACTAAACAAAAGGCTCAAGAACAAGTGAAAACAACAACAAGGATCATAAAATAGGATCATCAACAAGGCTGTTGTAGCAGCAGTGGCCAAATAAGCCAAAATGGAGCTTAAAATTAAGCACCATATAAGCTGTGTAAGGGAAACAACCATACAATCCTAATTTACTACCTAGGGGGGTATCCATAACAACTAACTAGTAGGAATTTAAGCATGCTATGATCTAAGGAAAATGAGCCAAAACCATCAGTCTGGTGCAGGGGATGTGCAGGCCTAATGGGGCATGTTCAAGCTGGTGCACAAGCTAATCAGCTACAAGCTATAATCTACAAATTATACAAACCTAAAAATGAACTAGCAAGGAACACCTAAACCAAATCTCATATCAAATAGAGCTTGTAAAGACTCAAAATGAGCTTGTGAAATGGGCTTATGCACACTGGTGCAGGGCACCATTCAGATAAGCAAGCCAAAGTAAGGGACAAATAAGCACTTAAAGAAAAATCTAAAAAATATTCTAAAAATAGTCCAACACAGATGAGCTTTCAAATGTTGTAATCTCAAAAGCTCATAAGCTGAAACCAAAAGATGAGACCATGAAAATTTTTGCAAGATTTGTAAAACTGACAAAACAAGAAAATTTGACTTTTTAAGAAATTGCTATATGTTGACTAATATGAGCTTGAAACCTAATCAAATGACTGAAAATGATATGATAAGCTACAATAAGGCTGACTCAAGCTAAAACAACAACTTTTAGACTAGAAATGACTGATTACCTAACCTAAATCCTAACAGTGAGTGAAATTAAGGAGATTAAAGTTAAATTTGACTTTTTATCAAACAAACTCTGGATTTTGAAATTGACTTGTACTATAATGACTTAATGCATCATGTTTAGACCAAAAGTTAACATTAAAACACCATTAGTCACTGAGAAATCCACTGAACCAAACACTCCCTTAAATGACTTAACATGAGTTTTTCAAAGCAAAAGACTATTTGAAACCACAACACTGATGCACAAGGTTAAGATAAGCTGGTATAAGTCTATTTAAGCACTAAGACACTGATGGTAACAATACATACCCATAAATCATTAATAAGCATCATTGACAGTGCAAATGGAAAACTTAGCAACACAAGATTTTATTGAACAAACAGGCTACAAAGATCAATAATCTCACTTCAGTAAACCAAATAAGCACACAAACCATATAGACAAGCAATTAACAGCTATTGAATAGTGACTTTCAACCTTTAAGAAAGAAATGCTTACAAGTAAATCTAAACTGAGAATAAGGTGCACAGGACAAATCCACCTATCCTATAGCTTCCAAATAAGCTTCTTACCCAAAGTCGTCCCTTATGAACCCTGCTCCAAGCTTCATCATTCCTCTGAACTGATTTTTTTATTTTTCATTATTTATAAGCTATTTTTTTGAGTATTTTTGAATTTAAATAAAACTTGAGTTAAATGCTTACATAGTTTATGCAAGTTTTATAACAGGCTCAAAACAACTTTAAAGGATCAATTAACAAGGACTTTTAACCACTTTAGGGCTAAATTGAGATTTTGAAGAATTAAAATAAAAACTGGAAATTCAACTTAAAGCTTGATTAAATGAGTAAAACAGCTTTAAACTACAATAATGAGTCTAGAATTACACCTTAAAACTGAAAATTATATCTAGAAGGCTAAAGTAAATTACAACGACATTCTAACTAAACTACAAACTACTAAAAACTAATTAACTCCTCACTCTTTATTTTTTTTCACTTAAATACACCAGGGTGTGTCCCTTTATCTTTCCCACCATCTTTCTGGTCCGTTGGATCACTTCTTTAAATCCTGGCCTTCAAATTCCTTTTGGCGGGAAAAGGGATGTATTGCCATTTGGCTCTTTCCTCTGATAACTTGTATAGGGAGTGATAAATTTGGACTAGGGTGGCTGTAGTGAATAGCTATGATGATGGAGGAGGGGGGAAATAGGGTGGTTATGATGAGACATAGCAGGGTAGCAGGTCACAGGTGTGGGAGGGAAAAAGTGAGTTGGAGGTCAAAGGGTTTGACTTGTTGACCCTGAGATATATCAAAAAGGGGTGGAAGGGGTTTTGGGCCAGGGATTGTTTGGGCTGGGGTTTTAAGTTTTGGGTGGGCTGTGTTGGTTTATTAATAAGGAAAGGGGGGAGTAGTATTATTAGGTTTTGTGTTTGGGTTTGGTTTGGTTTATGGGCTAATATATTAAGCAAGGGTCCGGTTTGGTTTGTAATTGTAAAACAAGGACCAATCTTGTAATAATGCCGAAATGTAAGGGTTGAAATGTAATTTTTCCAAGTTGTCAAAAAGGATTAAAATTGCAACATATGAATAATACAAGGGTATATTTTGATAAATTTCAATTTTAAAATACCCAGGGACTGATTTTGCCAATTTTGAAAACTTGGGGACCAAAAGTGTAATTTTCTCAAACTTTTCGCCCAAGGATCGTTTTTTTATAATTTTTGACTTTTCTATGCCTTGGGTTGATTTTTCTTTCGTTTTAAACTTCCAGGGACTAGTTTTGTAAATTTTTGAAACTTGAGGGACTGAAACTGCCAATTATGCAAACTTTGTTCGTTTTTCATTTGTTTTTAAACATTTTGCATCTAAAACATATAAAACACGATTTTGAAATAATTTCTGTATTTTGATGCGTATTTGAGTGTTTTTGGATGTTTTGGCAGTTCAGATACGATAAAAATGATGAGTATTTACACACTCATCAGTCCACCTCCCTCTAAGACATCACTTTTGGTAGATGATGACTTAGTTGAAAGCCAAGCAATTAAAAATCAAGAAATTTTAAGTGATGACAAAGAAGATGAACTTTTTAACAAAGAACTTGTCAATATCAAAGAATCTAAAAGTCATCCATTAGATGGTGTTATTGGCAACATTAATGAAAGAACACTAAGGTCAAAAGTTCCAAATGAAAGCAACTATTTTTGTTTCGTGTCAACTATTGAACCCAAAAATATTAATGAAGCCATTAAAGATGAATCTTGGGTAATTGCAATGCAAGAAGAGTTAAATCAATTTTTTAGGAATGATGTATGGACATTAGTTCCTCAACCAAAGAGTCAAACTATAATTGGAACTAAATGGGTATTTCGAAATAAAATGGATGAAAATGGAATTGTGTTTAGAAACAAAGCTAGGCTAGTTGCACAAGGATATAACCAACAAGAAGGCATTGACTACGATGAAACTTTTGCTCCGGTTGCTAGGCTTGAGTCAATTAGAATCTTACTTGCATATGCATGTGCACACAATTTTAAACTTTTTCAAATGGACGTCAAAAGTGCATTTCTAAACGGAGTCATTAATGAAGAAGTGTATGTTGCTCAACCACCGGGCTTCATCGATTTTGAAAAACCAAATCATGTTTACAAACTTAAAAAGGCTCTTTACGGACTTAAGCAAGCTCCAAAAGCATGGTATGATCGACTTAAAACATTCCTAGTTGACCATAAGTATACCATGGGCTTAGTTGATAATACTCTCTTCACTAAGAAGAAAGATTCACATATTATCATAGTCCAAATCTATGTTGATGACATTATATTCGGATCAACTTGTCAAGAATTATGTGTGGATTTCTCAAAAATCATGCATGACGAGTTTGAAATGAGTATGATGGGAGAACTCAACTTTTTCTTAGTACTCCAAATCAAACAACTAGAAGATGGTATCTTCTTTAACCAATCTAAATATATTAAGGACATGCTTAAGAAATTTGGACTAGAAGATTCGAAACCTATCAAAACTCCCATGTCCACGGAAATTAAACTCACCAAGGATGAGGAAAGTGAATCCGTAGATAGCACTAAATATAGAGGTATGATTGGTAGTCTACTTTACCTAACGGCTAGTAGACCCGACATTATGTTTAGTGTTTGTCTATGTGCTCGTTTTCAAGAAGATCCTAAAACAACCCATCTCGAAGCCGTTAAAAGGATTTTTAGGTATATTAAGGGCACTACACATTTAGGTTTATGGTATCCCAAAGGAACGGGAATAGACACCATAGTGTATGCCGACTCGGATCATGCCGGTGACTATGTCGATAGAAAAAGCACAAGTGGTATTTGTACTTTTGTTGGACATTGTCTCACCTCATGGTTTTCTAAGAAGCAAACGGCTCTTGCTATCTCAACAATGGAAGCCGAGTACGTTTCCGCCGGAAAGGCATGTCAACAAGCTCTTTGGATGAAGCAAGCTCTTGTCGACTACGGAATTCAACTCAACGACATCACAATTCTTTGTGACAACAAAGGTGCCATTGATCTTAGCAAAAACCTGGTTCAACATGCTCGTACCAAAAATATTGAAATCCGTCATCATTTCCTTCGTGACAACGTCCAAAAAGGAAATATCTCAATTGAGAAAGTTTCTTCCAAAGATAACATAGCCGACATTCTCACAAAACCTCTTAAACGTGAACCTTTTAATCTTCTTAGGCTAGGCTTAGGACTCATGGAACCTACATTGTAGTTCTGGACATTAGACAAAAATCACAAAAATCAAAACAAATCCAAAACCATTTTTCTCAGCAGGGTCGGCGGAACCCTCAGCCATAACGGACGGAACCCAACCCAGGGTTCCGCCGTGTCCGTCGACCTGCAGAATCATTTTCTTTGTTTATATTAAACCAAACACCCATTATCTCATACCACCACTTCAAGGCTGCTACTATTCACTTCACCACTCATCCACACTTACGAATTCTTGGTCCTCCATTCATTTACATTGCAAATCAATCATCATTGTAAGTTTTCTAAACATGATTACAATCCTGATCTGAGTCTAGGAATTCTATTTCTTGCACAAAAACAAAAACTTGGGGTTATGAACTAACTCGAAAAACTCATGCATTAGATTAGGTGTTTAATAAAACTAATCATGTTTCCCATAGTTAGGAACTGCATCTTTAATTAAGTATAAACATGTTTGCTAAAACACCCCATGTCAAATCTTTCCAAAAATTTCTCACAAGTAGGACAAATATTTTTTCGTCTCACATTGAGAATACAAAATCAAAACGTTATGTTTAAAACATCACTTGCATAATGTCTCTTGAATGCTAAAGGGAATACATAACCAATATGTATTTTCGGGTACATTCAAACGAAGCTACATTGAACTAGGAGCGTTTGGGTTATCTTATGGTTTATAACAAAACTTGCATAAAACGATTTTGAAGCATCAAAATGAGTCAAGATAACCGCACCTCCACATTGTTTTCATATAGGCACACACTAGAACTTCCACATTATAATAGTGGTTCACGTAAACTAAAATGTGAAATTTTGTTGTTCTAGGAATCATCATGCCTCCTCTAACCCACTACGACCACAAGGACACCATTAAGTACCTACCAAAACACCACAAAACCAAAGGCCTTACCGCAAATCAAGTAAATGTTTTCAAAGCCCTAGAAAAACACTATGTCCATGAAGGTAGAACCATAGACCCATCTTTCCTAGAAGGCAGAAACCTTTACGCCGATTTTGCCACAATCAACTTTGAGTGTCTTTTGAATATCGACAAGCCTAGTTGTCCTAGGTTCATTCTAGAGTTCTATGCATCATGCGTCCTCTCAACGGATGATTATGGTCATATGTCTATCAACTTTAGGGTTAGTGGTCATCAATACTCCTTCACTCTTGAGGAGTTTGCTCAAATCCTAGGTGTTCCAAACCGTGGTACTTGCCTCTATTCCGACTTGCACTCCCTCTCAACTCTTGACAACCTTCAAGACCGTATCCACCCTTATGACACACCTCTTGTCTCAAAAGACGTTCTCCGTGACCACCTCTTTGTTAGGACCACCACCACTAGGAGAATCCGTTCGGGGAATGAGGTCGATAAGGACCCGTATGGAATGGAAATGAACGAACTCAAACCCCAATTCAAGAAATGGGAGGAAGTCCTTAGAGCCAATATCATTAGCACAATAGGGAACCGTGACCATATCAACCTTTGCCTTTGCTACATGCTCTACTCCTTGTCCGTTAGGCAACCCTTCAACCTTGCCTACTGCATGGCCAAGAGAATGGCCGAAATTCCCGTGCATGGCACAACGGCTATGCCATATGGAATGCTCTTGACCCGTCTCTTTAGGTTCATCTCACCCATTCCACCAACTTCAAATGGTCTTCGTCTTGACTACACTCTCATTCCACACACCTTTGTTCCACTTAGTGATAAGAGAGTTTACAAAGCCCAAGGAAAACGCCCACATCCTCCTACCTCATCATCTTCCTCCTCAATGAGTGAAGATGACAATTTGCCAAACTCTAGGCTCCCACCTCTAGAATACCTTTCTCAACTTCCGGATATTCCAAATGAGTCGAAGGAGTTCAAGCAAACAAAGGGGATGTTCAAAAACATCGGGAGATTCCTTAGAAAAATGAAGAAGATTGACCGTCAATGAGTACGGGTGTGTTAGGAGTGTTTGGCACAAGGTGCTATTTAAACAATTTGGTTATGTAAACAATGGTTCTCTTGAATTTATGTGTTGGTAGGATGTTTGATACTTTTTTAATCATGTTTCAACTAACAATGATGCATGGAGACAACTTTTGGCAAGTTGTCAAATTTTCAAGTTTATAATATTTTCACTAAGTATAGTGAAATTCTCGACCTCAAGGTCAAAGTTTTATGAAATGCATGTTTACGTGTCTATTTTTTGCATTGCCTAACCAGAAATGCCTTATCTCTTTGATTTTAAGGGTTTTCGAAAATTTTGAAAATCGTCTCGCGGGTCAAAAACGTGGACTGCCATTTTTTTCACCCCTGGCGGATCTGGCGGTACCCAAAATTAGGTTCCGCCAGTACAATTTCTGGGAATCCCAGAATTTGCCCAACGGACCAGGCGGCACCCTCAGATGGGTTCCGCCTGTGTATTCTGAGGGTGCCGTCAGCAACCTGCAGATTTTTTGTTTTCTTTTTTGCCAATTCAACATTGAAACACCAAAATCCAATCCTTTTAGGTAGAAACCCATTACTTGCAATGTGTTTAGCATAATAGGATACTACTTCTTCCATAAACTTAACCAAAACCAATTCCTGCCAAAATTCAAATTTAACCATAACAACCACAAGGACCCCTCAAACATAAAGGAAGGAACCCTTTTAAGGGATCCTTGAAATTCCTGAGATTTATACTACCACAAATCCACCAAAACCACTAAGCATTTAGTGCAAAACTTGTATTCTCACTTCACCATTTTCATTGGATTGACTTCCATGATATGACAACCCACAATTAGTTTTCCAAATCATTAGAAACCTCAATTTTTGTATGGACTAACATCAAATCCAAACACTCCTTTCCATAATTCATCAACACTATAAATTAAGCCATCCTAAACATCATCAAATCACACCTTCCTCAACACAATTTCTGAAACTTATAAACCATTTTTCACCATGACTAAGTCAACCAACACCTCTCAACCATCAAGACCCATCCGGAAAATCGCCCGGATTAGTGTTAAACCACTATGGTCCAATCAACCCATCAACCTAAGCTCCTCATCCTCGGATGAATTCACATCACTCATAAAAAATGAACACTTTTTGAACCTTGCATCTCCATCACCATCACCCAATGAACCAAATGAGCTCACTCCACCACCAACTAAATCACCTATTGACCCAACTCCACCAAGTGCTCCAACTCAACCATCCAAAACTTCATCACCATCACCATTACCCAAAATTGAGCCAATGGAACTATTTGGGTCTCCTCCCACATCACCACACCCATTTGTCCAAGATGTTAATGATCTTCCACCAAGACCTACACAACCACCACCTTTTGCAAATGAATCACCAAGGTCAATCCTTGACCAAGATAACCTGTTCAACCACATTCAACCACCACAACAAGTGTACCATCTACCTAAACCATTATTGTTTCACCCCATCTACCATGACATCCATGGTCCTCTATATGGAGAACCAAACTTTGAAAACCATGATCACCCAAATCCACCACACCCTCAACCTCAAACCTTTGAGTCTTTATTTCCTTCATATGAGGATATCCAAAACATGGTTGAAAACCATCTCCATCAAGCAATGGAATTTCAAACCACATTGCTTGACTCAATACCAAACCCATCCTAAAACCAACCCATTTCAACCTACTCATCCCCATGCTTGCTCAAATTGTGAGCAAATGGGTGAAACCATCAAAACATTGCTTAACCAATTCCAAAATGAAACCCATTTTGCATTCCAACACGTCATAGAACGTTTGGATGCTCTTTCCCACCCTAACAAATCCTAGACAATCCTTGGTGGCCGTTTGCCCCAATTTAGAAAAGTAGGATTTTATTTTTCTTTCTTGGTTATTTTTTAAGTTTTTTTTGTTTATAAGTAGAAGAATAGTTCTCATTTCTTGTCTTTTGACTTTTAAGAGTCAAAATTTTACTTGGAATGATATTTCTTTCTACTCACTTTAGTACATTGTTGGTTGATCATGTTTGTGTTGTGGTTGCAATGTGTGTGGTAACTACATCCTTGACTATATATATCACCAACTAACCATTTTTTTGTAGGTCTCAAAATCCATGTTTCCTATCTTGGCACTCCATTTAGGGGGAGTATCGACCAAGGGGGAGCATTGGCATTATTCCGCTTCGCTACTCTTCTTTTTGTTTCGACAAAAAGGGGGAGAAATATATTAACCCTTCAAATACTTGATATGCTTTTCGTCTCTTAAGTAAAACAAGGTTAATATAATTTTTTTAAGTCTTGAAAACCAAGATTTTGCGTGTTACTTAAAAACAAAGTTTATGTTTTTTCATCAACAAAAAGGGGGAGATTGTTAATACAAATATCGCCTAAAAACGTTATTTATATTTTACGATATTCGCTAAGTTTTGTTAACGACAAAATGTAAACTTTAGTTTCTAAGCAAAACATAATCTTAGTTTTTAAGACTTGCATAAACTAGACTTTTGGTACATTTTACATTTCATAAAACACAACACAAGTTTACTTCTTAAATTAGAAATTGTCACATCACATTTATGGCAAGTTTTGTCATTATGCATTTATGGAAAGAAATGTGTTTGACTAACTTTGTTGTTGCTTGCAAGCCTTGTATTTGACTTGTTATTATGAGATGGGACATTGTTTGGTTGCTAGGAGTTATGAGACAAGACCTTGTTTGGTTTGAAGAGTTATTGCAAAAACCAACTGCAAGCCTGGCGGTACCCTGGAGGTACACGGGCGAAACCCTTCTCAGGGGTCTGCCTGATCCGCCAGACCTGCAGAAGGTTTTGGCTATAAATATTAAGCCACAAGTTAAAATTTGGCTCATCACTTGACATTACATTTTACACACAAATTCATTCTTTCATCTAACCTCTTAACATTTCATACGTGAAGTTTCTTTTTGTAGCAAAGAGATTCACGAGCTTACTAAAAGTAACAAGTATTCAACACAACGTTGCAAGACTTGTCAGCTTAGCATTGTGTAGACTTGTGTAGTTTACACTTCATTTCATTGTGTATTTTCAGTAGTGATTGGTTAGTATTTTAGTCCTCAAAATACAAAGAGTGTTGGGAGTTGTTGTACCCTAGTAAAAGAACTAACGGGAGTGGTTGTGCCCTTGTAAAAGAACTCGACATTTAGCTTTGTGTCGGTAAAAGTATAAGTGACGTGTAAGGTTTTCTCCGCTGGTGAAAGGAGCTTGTTGACTAGTGAAAGAAACTCTCGAGTTGGATACTCGGGGCGTGGACGTAGGGCAAGGAAAAAGAGTCCTTGTAGCCGAACCACGATAAATACTCGTGTTGTGGTTTGATCAATTCTTTCATTTACTTGCATGTTATATATTGTGTTTGTGAATATATCTTTGATCAAACGGAAAGTTTCAAAGCTAACTTAACAAGTTATAAAGATTTTAATCGGCAAACTATTCAACCCCCCTTCTAGTTTTCCACAATATGTATGTATGTATATAATTCTACACAAGTCATGCAAGCATAGATTAAAATCAAGTATAAAAACATGCATACGTGTAGAGCAAATAATAATAAGGAGTAAATGGAAATATGGTTCAAACATGTCTAGAAGCAAAGCAACAAATAGCACATAAGTAACATATTACAAATTGTTTAAGAAGAAAAATAAAGCCAATTTCATAGACAACATCACTACTATTTCTTTCCTAGCACCCCATTAGCAGCAGTGGTAAGTGACTATAATTCCTCCTCATCGTCATCCCTTGGAAAAGAGAACGAAACAAGAATGCTAGGACGATTAGGTTTAAACTTACGGGTTTTGCGAATTTGAGGAAGAACGAGAGGTCGGAGGATTGGATAGATAGATTGATAAATACTATCATCGAGATTGGGATAGTTTTCAATGACATGCTTGTGGAGATGAGTGAGAAACATACCATACGGAAGAATAGCGTTAGGATTTGCTCTTGCACATTCAATACGTTTGATAAAGAAGTAAGCCAAATTGTAAGGTTGCTCGGCAACAATACAATACAACATATGAGCAAGACAAGCCGGGAGATGGTCTGAGTGTCCTTCGGAACCAAACACATTCTCTCGAACTAGTTCTTCCCAATACTCCATGTCGGGCATTAATTCTTTACGAAGAATTTGATTTTTAGGATTTGAGACATGTTTGGGTATGATGCTTTGGGTGGAAGTTTCACATTCCAACCCGAGCATTTGACGAATATATTCGGGAGATGGAATTTCGGAGATATAAGGACCATGAGTAGGACGAGAAATTTGAAGAGCGCAGAGATCCCATTCATTTGTGAATACGGATTGACCGGAAAAAGGAATTTGAAGGATTTGACCAAATTGTGCAAGAGTGAGAGTAATAAATTCATGTTGGATCATGAATGAAATGAAGATGGAACCAAAGTCATCGGTTTGAACCGTGACTTGGCTATAGAAGTCAAGAATGAAGCGAGGAATGATGGGTTCATTAATTTGGAAGAGACATTCAAAATGGATATTGGTGAATGAGCTTTCGATGAAATCGGATTGATAGTAAGCTTGATCTACGACTCGACCTTCATGAATGTTTCTATCTTCTATTTGACGATAGATACGTACAATGGAGGGAGAGGTAGTGGGAAGTTGAGAAACTTTGGGAATGTAGTTTTTGGTTAAGGAAATATCTTCGGTAGTTCCTTTTGGCATTTTCACCTAAACACAACAACAACACAAAGGACCAAAATAAATATAAAGAAGAAAAGAAAAAAAATTGTATATATTTTTAAGACTTATGTTGGAACGTAAACATACTTCGACGATAATCCTAGGAAGTAGTTTACCATGTTCCTTAATATTATTTTTAACTCGTTCTAGATATATTTTACGATGTTTAGTAAGTGGTTATGGACAAATCCAAACGCCCTTTTAAACATCTTAATATATCATGAAATTTACTAGATTTACATTAGATTGTAAAACTAGCCATTTCTTACGAGTTTCTTATGCATGTGAATTGTTTTCGAAAAGGATGGTTTATGTTTTGACTCAAAAATATAATTTTTTGTACTAAACCAAACGCTTCCTTAACTAAATACTTACACTACAATTATGTCAATATATATATGAATTACATATCTTGACAAGTCCGAATTACAAATTTTAGGTATATAATCTTGACAACGTTTTATAAAAATTATAACGACTTAAATTCGACATTATTTGGACATAATCCAAACACCCTCTTATCGTGTACAAAAATATTTTTACTTGGTCGAAAAATATAGTTTCATGTTTTACAAGTTATAAAAATATAATGTAATTAGTTTTAACAAGTTTTCAAAGCATTATTCAATAATGTGTTTACTAAAAATTTTGAAAAGGAGTGTATGAAATTTTTTAAGAATTTTCGACAAGAGGATTTATAATTGCTAGTTTCTAGTGTTAATTAAGCATCCTAGTCCTAAGGGAGGCATTTAGTAATGGAGATTTTAGACTCCATTCGAAAGAAATTATGAATTTGAAAAAAATTATTAAAACATGCATAATCTTGAGTTTGACCAAATTAGATGGAATTAGATGAAATGTGTTATGAAAAACTTACAATATGTAATGGTGATTGTGTTAGATGAATTTGCCCTTTGCAAATTAACTCGAATTGTGTGATTTGGAAGTGATTTTTAGGTGTTTTGGGGTTTGGAATTCGTCATAGCAGTAGCAGAGGAAGGGATGTTTGAAAAAGTGGAGTTTTTGGCAAAAGAAACAAGAGGAAAAACGGGTTGGAGCAATCAGAAGGCCGGCCCTCTTAAACATTAAGGGGGCCGCCCTCCAAACTTTGATTTTTTGTGATTTTGGTTTCTGGAAAGAACAAGAAAATATTTATATATATATATTAGATTTATATTTAATCAAAAATACTTTGGAGAGTATTCGCACGAAAGGAATTACTTGACACTTTTACTTGACATTTCGCCAATTAAAATTTCTCGATCATTCCGGATGAAATTTATCAAGTTGTCAAGTGGACGAGAGAGTTGTGGAAGGTTTATATATATATATATATATATATATATATATATATATATATATATATATATATATATATATATATATATATATATATATATATATATATATATATATAGTATGGGTTTTTAAGACGAGAATATAGGAGGGAGACGTATGCAACGGAAGACGGGAGTTTGTTTCATCCATAGATTTTCGACTCATCTCTCTACATCAGCATGAGTGTTGTTGAACATTAAAGTTCAATAAGGCAAATGGGGGAAAGAAAAGGTTCGTAAATGAATAATTTCTAGTTCTAGAAAATCAACAAATGAATTTTCTAGGTTATATGATCCTAGATATAGCTAAGTATATATATATATATATATATATATATATATATATATATATATATATATATATACTAGACTTCAAAGCCCGCCCGATGAGCGGGCATGACTTATTTATATCGTTTACATATTTTTCTATAGCGAAAGAAGGGTGCTAAATAATTGTAGGCACATTTTATATTTTTGCATAATAGTCATATTTTTATTTTTTCTATATAAGTAAATGAATTTTTTAGGATTTATCATTTAGGCAACTGGAAACTTTTTCCCCTTTTGATGAGTTGCATGCACATATACAAGTGTTAGTTTTGTTCCAATATTTAATGTATTTTTACAAACATGAAATGAACAGCGGGTGCTTGTGGTTGTGAATTTGCAATTGCAATAAGGTACGTAAGGTTCCTCTGAATCTTTGCCTCGTAAATGTGGACTGTGGACATATAACAAATACGGGTAAGAAATATGGTGAAAACAATTTTGAATTTTTTATTATAAAAAGTCAAATAATCAAATTTTACGGGGTGCTTGTGAGTCTTGGTTTATTGGGTCATTTTCTGCTACTCCAACAAATGAGGAATAAGATAGCATTAGCAGAGGTAAAAAAGAACCCCTGGGCTTGCAAGGGTAAGGATCAAACCATTGAAAGAGGAAGTCGGAGGCACCACGAGTGCCTTGGTTAGCCCTAGCTTGATTTTTATTAAGCAGGCTAGCCGGGGGTCCAAGGCAGCTCCCCTTATACAAAATATAGTGTTATGTATTTCAAGCTTGTTTGTACGTATTCCACATTCAAACTTAAGACTTGGTGATTAAGTTATTATCGAACTTTAAAATGTGGTATTATAGTAGGTTTCAATTCATCTATATGTGATATTATATAATTGTGAACTTGTAATTTGAATTTATCATTAATAATATTGTATTTGTCGTGTAAACAATGTTCTTTTTATTTTTCCTGCAAGCTAACTTAGTCTTTATTTAGTATCTTAAGATACAAGTCAAGTTCACACACAAAACAAAAAGTGAAAAACAAACTACATGTAGCACAATAGAATAAAGAAAGTAAATAACATATGGTGGGCTTAATGATTCCTTTGAACATTCTTTGTTCAAAGAATAAAGACAAATGTCGACTTTCATAGGAGTTGACACAATGACAAAATACTTGTTTGGATCATGCCTAGCATTAAAAAATGTCACTATTAATTTTACAATACAAACAAATAAGTGTCGATAGTTATTTGCAAACTAAACAAATAATTATTTTAGGCTGCAAAATAATCAAACACGTTGACGTAGTCGCGCCAACTGCCCCTCCCGTTTGATTCAGTTTAGCTAAACGTTTAATAGCAATGAGCTACTTGGTTCGTAGTTATAATAATAACCAAGTAGATAATACCCGTGCACGCACCGGTTTTTACAAAACAATTATGATCACATATACTAAAATGTTTTTTATTCATAAAAATAAAACTACTATTTTAAACCAAACAAAACTTCATTTCGATGACCATATTATAGTTCCATTATACCGTCACTTTGTTACTCAAAAACTAACAACATAACTCGACCGAAATGATAGGCACACAATTTAAACTTGAATTCAATAGACTATATTAAAGTTTTGCCCTTATTTTCGACCGAAATGATAGGCAGTTATAATTTATCTGCAAAGCCGAATGGTCCAAACCAATAACTTTCTTAAACCGAAACTCGGTCGTTTGAACACCCGTGCCAATGAGTGACCAGCTTCACATATTAGACTCGTGCACGCACGAAATTTAGATATAAATAGTTTAATTATATGATTTAAACTCCTTAGTGAAATAACGCTTCTTTACACACAACGTTTGTAGATGCATAGCCCGTCTGATGGGTGGGCGAGCTTACGCGTAAAATAAATAATGAATAAGTTCTCACGTATTATATGTAAAAAGAACAATACACTTCATATTATTGTTTGATAAAATCTAACTGAAGGAAAGTAAATAATGAATAACTACAAATATGTTAAACACTGAAATTGTAAAAAAAATAAAATAAAGTGTTCATGTATTATATGTAATATGAACAATCAAAAGTATGAAAACAACTAAATTACATGGTCTGCAAGTAATGATTTTGCGTCCACAATTGGAATATGTGACTACGCTTATAGTATTACTTGACAAATTTTGATAGTACTTAGATAGATAATCAATAATGTTAAATATTATGGACAAAATAATTGAAGTAAAAATTAAAGTTTCGTTTAATTTCTATAATCATAACAATCATAAGTGTTAAAAAAATAAATAGCCATTATTCATATATGAAATAAAACTTATTTGTACAAAACATTTTTTGTTGAGTTTGTGTATTCGCCGTCCTTGTCACAACAAAGCACTTTCGAACATTTTTTCCGTCTTCACTCTACAAACAGCAATGTAAAGTTGTCCGTGTGAAGTACTGGCCAATGTAGAAAAAACCTAACTTGAGCAAATAAATGAACTCTAATCAAAGACGCACATAAAAATGAGACTTTGGTTAAGCTAATTTGGTAAACAAACCTGTCTATATGAGCTTCAACTGTACACAAACTTTCCTTCTCGTTGCCAAAAGAAGCAGCGTAAAGGATTTCAATCGTGTAGCTGTCACTTTTAAAGAAATCCGTTCCTACACGAATGTAAATGTTAGGAAAGAAGTGAGAAGTCAGGAATAAATAACATACTATGGAATTCGACATGTGAAATTTAAATGGGTTGATTAAGAATTTCTTTGGCCATGTGGCCATGTCAAACAGGTACTCACATAAATTAGCTACAAAGGAAATGAGTCAAGCTCATGCAAGCTAGATTTTTATGTAGCGAATCTCCTAAATAATTTTATGCAAAAGACTGGATTTCAATTAAAAGAAAATTTTGTATGTAATCATATTTGATAATTAAAACATTCGACATAATAAAATTTCTAACCCAACCACTGGAACTAAACATACAGGCAGAAACATAAAGGACGGAAAACACCAAAGGCAGGGTACATCAAGATTATTCAATTGTACACATTCCGAATCTAAAAACATAAAAAATGCCTATGGATCAAGTTTATAAAAAGAAATTTAGAATTTTCATCTAGCATATAAACTTCACACCATGTTTTGCCACTTCAGATATCATACCATATTTAACCAAGTTGATCTATGTATAAACAACTACAAATAATATCTATTTATACGGTTTAATTTTAGGCCAGCTGCATACGGTTAAAATTATCAGAGTATGCTAACCGTTACTGAACCAACTGATGATGACCTGAAGAGAATGGAGTTGTTGTTGTTGGGAAGTGGTTGTCGTTCACAATCTAGCGAAAATTATCAACGACCATTACATATGATCCCACAACATCTTCACTCTCATTCTCATTCTCATCAAGATCCAATCTTTTTGGAAAATTAAGAATTCAGAACTACTAAACAACTTACAAAATATAGATACTCTAAAACCCTTCTTCAATTATTGAATGCAGCACAAAGAACACAAACAATTGTATCTCTATATCAAATCCCTAAACCCATATCAAGATTATGTTGGACCGTACCTTCTAAATTACTTCGAGCAATCAAAATTAGATGCTGCTTGATCATACCCATTCTTCGGCCTATATGAACAACCATCAGTAACATACTTCAGTAAATTAGCGTTCTACTAATTCACAATTTGATTAGTCAGACAATCTTAATGGAAAAATACTTACAGGGCATTCACAATAGATGCTGGAGCTGCACCTGGAGTAACTGATGGAACAGATATAGGACTGCAATCACACATGAAGTACAATAAATAGCAAAAAATATCCAAACCGAATAGAAAACGTCACAAAAAATAGGCTCACAAATACGATGCTACTGAACACAAAGATGTAGTAGCTTAAGTGTACTATGTCACAGCTGGAGCAGGGGCTTGAGTAGCAGCTGATTCAGGTTCTGGGGCAGCAGCACTTGTTGTTTTTACCCTATTTCGTACTGCTTATTGGATGCCACTGAGGTGAGTAGACAATGGGCCACATTTAGATTAACAAAAACAAAGCTAAGTTTAGATCATGCATAGTTGGTCTATTTGATTTATGTTGTATCTTGAATGGGTCAAACTGATTAAGTATTAAAAAAAAGGCTTATAATTATCCAGATTATTAATGTGCGAAATATAAATTCAAAACAAACTATTACGGAACTGATATATCTTCTTTATAAATAAAATCCCTTTCGACAGTTACCATAATAAAGTAAAAGCTGCAACAAAAAAATAAATGAAAGAGAAATTAGTTTATCGGAGGAAAATCTAATTTAAAAATAATTTTAAGGGTATTTTGATGTTGGGAACTAAATTCATGTTATATTCATTAATTAGTTTCAGATGATCATGTGTAAACAAACAGATACCCTTTGTAGTGTTTCTTCCAAGCTCTTTGATCTGGCCACCAGTATAAGCTAAATCCAATGACATGTTTCCTGTCTACCATGACACAGACAACAATTGTTATTCTTATTAAACCAAAAGTGGCTACTTGATTGTTGTCGACGATGACAGTGTACATTTCGATCTACTTAAAAGGGAACAAACTGACTATCAAAGATTTCTAATTTAGTCCCATCATACTAAATAGCAAAAAAATGTATATGATGTTTCATAACATATATGAGAGGTACCTCACCCCATTGGAGCTCACGCTGTAGTTGTAGTACTGCACTTGTGGCACGATTGAGTACAAATGAAGGTGCCAATCTTCCGGCCAAATGCACCAGATTGTTCATGGAAGAATCGGTCATTGTGCTATAATATTCAACGCTCTTAGTGATTGGATAGAAAAGATTGTATACTCTCTCTGAACGATTTATCATAAGTAATTAAATGATGTTATGCCCATCTTGATTCTTACAGTCAGTTGTATAAAATGAGCTGCTTAGAATCTTTTGAACAACGTTGTAAGCATCTTGACGTACAGCCTCAAAGATTAGTCCAGTGTAATAGGGAAGGTTGGTATCACAAAAGCAGAATATGTCGATTTCATCACATATGAAGTTTAGAATCCTTTTAGCTTTTTTGTATTCTTTTTGTTTATTCTCCACATTCTTGACTGGGACAGCTGCAATTCAGAAAAATTAGTTACAACACGATCATTGAATAGATGGTAGAATTAGTTAAAGTTTCCATTTCCATTAATGGTACCTACAATTGCAAGAAACTTCCACATGAGGTAATACAACACAAAGAAGGCGAAAAGAAGCATTAAAGAGCCTAATCAACTTATATATCAGATAAAGTACAACTATTGGGGCTGCACAAGAAGCACACAGTTAACTAAATGCTATTTGAATTATTTTTAGGTATACCGGCTATCTCCAAAATGCATTTTTTGTCATCTGCTCACAAGCAAATAACTTATCTCGTCTATATGCTCACAAGCATTGTTCCAAGCTGCAATATATGCATGGCAGTATACCCACCAATTAAGGAATTAATACATCTGTCCTAAAATCATTGCGGCCAGCCCATAAAAGGTGTGCCTGTAGATACAAAATTGAGATGTGAGTGATCACAGATGAAATTTTGCACATAGATCATGTGTGATTAAAAAGTATATAGGTGATCAAATTCAGTGTAATGTGTCTTTTAATGACAAACTCTTGACTGGTTTTGGAAGTTAATTGAAAATCAGATGTGAATATTTTGCCACCTCAATACTCACAGAACAAAGCTAATGTACATGCAGTGAAAAATCATACCTCTGTAATAATAACATCACTGATGTAGTGATGTGAGAGCTTTCAAAGTATTTGTTCTAGAAACCAAAAAAAATCAACACAATAAGAAAATAAACAAAAATTATTCGAACAATTAAAAAAAAATTGCAAATAGATCAAAATATGTATCATAAATCTGCTCATATTCTCTAAACATGCTTCGAACCTTCCCTGTAACGCTAGTAACCACAACACAACTTTTATAAAAACAAAAGAGTTGCTGTTATTTAATTAGAAGAATTCATAATTTAAATAATAGGTCAAAGAAAAACATTACATGGCATACCAGCTTCTAATCTTATTGTCATCATCATATCCAAAAAAATGAAAACACGCAGTTGCAACTGCAAACTCAGACCAAAGGTAAGAAATTCATAGCAATCCATAGTAGTTCCTGTCAATAATCTTGTTCGAGCACAACACGTACCTCTTTGTTCTCTCCCCTTCAAAGCATAAGATTTTTAGGCCTATTATAACAAAACGCACAAGTAAATATCAATTTCAGTTAAGGGAGATTTACGTTTACCTTTTTGGCAACTTTAAGCACATATGGTTGAAGTTCTTCAGTACGATAAGCACCAACATCAAGATTGAGCTTCAAGTCACTTGTGTCAGCCTTAAAAGCTTCAGATACTCCAAGAATATGGTCCCGGGAGGCCATTGTTATGTTATCAAATCGTGAAGTGTTGACAGCTACATCCATGGTTTAGCAACTGTGATAATTGGCCAAGCTTATCTTCGATCCACTTCAATGGAATCACAACCTTTACCATATTGACCCCTTTTGTGTACATAGATATGTTGTTAATTCACTGCATTGCAAGAATGAAATAAAGACCCGTAGAGGGCGCCTGTAAACATATAATACATATGAATATAACAATATTTGAGATCATATATCTCACCGAAGACTAACCATAAGCTTTCATCAATTCACCTAATATGGATCACACTATGGATTCAAAGCACATGCCGTAACAGGCGGATCGGTCAGATTGGTTTATGTTCAAAGTGGGTAATTTTGTATAACATAAAAAAGGACGACAAAATATGGGAGCTGAAATAAACCTTGAATTTGTAGTCCCTGCTTCATTTATGACCTTCAGCATAAAAAAAATCAAACATCAATATCAACTATTTCTGCGTGACTTGAGAACTGAAATAACTCTTTCATCACGCATATGTCATTGCTTTCTATTGTGCAATGTGGACGCAACAATTGAATTCCTAATGCCCGGTGATAAAAGATGATCCACTATCTTGATTCGTATGTTCATTTTTGAACTATCGGATATCCGTGCCACTCGTAAAACATGAAATTATCATAAGCGAGTGACCACATGATTGTTGAAATCTAAAATCTGATGTTTTGAAGGCTAACAGACGTAGCTAAAAATTTTGACACATACAGAGACAACTCATAATATATTCTTTACGGCGCTGTTTATTTTGAGGATCTAGTATAAACCGAATCACATTCGTGATTCTTTATCAAAACAGGTCCATCTATCTTCTTTTCATCTTATCCATAGAAATTTAGTCTTTTTTTTATAACAATATATATGAGGTAAACAATCACTATATCTAGTTCCACCGATACACACACCTAAGGACACATAGAAAAAGGAAAGAAGATAAAACACCAACATTGATTCCAGAGTAGGTATCCATTTATCTGCCCAAAGTATCTTTTGAAATCATACTCTGGTGTTGATATTACTTCGACTCTTCTTCTACACTTGATTCAGATAATTTATAATTAACTCTAACCTGATCCACGATTGGTTAAACTTATCATCAATCACCTAAAAAGATAAAAAAATCAGAAAGCATTGTACAATGTTTAATGAAGATTTACCTGAATCCCCTCTTTCTCATAGGCATAGTTATTTGCGGGCTTGAAAGACGTGCTAAGAATATACTTCAGTTTGTTATTGAACTCAACTCTTGTAGATGTCAATGTTACGGCTAATGATGCCATATGTTTTAACCTTCTTGTAGGATCCTCACAACCTTAGAGCTAAGCTAAGATCTGCATTAAAGTACATGAGACAAAGACTGAAAACGTAGTTCCAAATAATAAACGTGATATCAAAGAGATCATCTCTAACAAATTTCAGAATATTAACTTCTTGTTTTGCGCGGTAAGTACTTGAACTTTGTCTTCTAATGGTTAAATTCCGTAACATATAGAACTGACCGAACAGGTCTTTTTTTCTTGAGTTAAAGGAATTAATTAAGTTAAAAAGAAGAATTCTTTATATAGAAAAAGAGAATTAAAGGATTTTATAATGAAAAAAATAATTTTGTTCATTTTTATACGTTAAGGGGATCAATCATGCAAAACAAAGTGTATTAGCTTAATTGTGCAAAACATAAAAGTTTAGACTTTAAGTGCTTCAATAATAGTGGAGAAGTCATGGTCTCTTAAACCATGAGACTTAGCCACCTTGTAAAGCTCGTTTACAACAGCTGCAATTGCTGTTGATTGAGAGTCAGATTCAGCTAAACCCAAAGCAAGCTTCATCTCCTGCAACAATCAAAGTAATTGGGCATTTGGGTTATGATCAAATTACTGTAATTAGTTAGGTCATGGGTAGATCAGGATGCAATTTAAAAATTCACATGTAAAATAAACGTTATAAGCTATACCTTCTGCTGATGGTTCAAGAGAAAACCAGTAAGGTATTTTGATTGCACCATTGCAGGGCCTTTTAGTGATAACATCGGTGCACTAATGGCACCCTTCAAGATTACCTCAGAAAAAACCCCAAATGCATTACTAAACTTAGAGATGGTTGTTTTGATTACACCAAAAGAATTATAAAATATTTGGATCAGATATAGATGGCAAGACAGGCCACAATGGGGTAAAATTTTAGAGAGCGATTAACATAGTCACCGGTTACGCATTTTTGTTTGGAACGAATAATTAAATGATGCAATACCTGAACAGATACTATCCTTGGATAAGAAGCCCCATACATTGGGACATAGCCGCATCTACGTCTATACCGTTTATTAAATAAATACGTGTTAGCACTGTAAAACACATATAAGAGTGATCTACTGTCCAGTTAGATTGAAAAAAGACAAACAATTGAACAAAGAGATTTATTTGCTTATTTTTTCCATCAATTTGTTCACAAATATATTAGTTTGAAGGAAACATCACCTTGGAGGTGAGCGACTGAAACTTCTGGTTCGAACTCATTGCCTAGTCTGTTGGTTTCTGCAAGCTTCTCAAGCCTATGGAAATCAGTAGCTGCCACGATTACAGGGATCCTGGAAACGAAGTTTTGAAACAGATATGCTCATGCCCTAGAGAGTTGATGAAATTGACCATTTAGCTAAAGCCATTTAGCTATAGGGGTGTGCATAATTCACCATAACCTAAAAACCCAACTAATTACCTACAACTTAGGTTTCAACTAATTACTCATCACCTGTTACGATTTCATATATATAAAAGTTACAGAAAGACTAAACAAAGTTAAACAACAATGCCAACGAACTTTTCATTTTTCCTATGTTTCAAGACATCTATGTGACTGTAGTAAATCTAGATCTTTAAATTAAGGTCTCACTCAAATCACTTAAACATATTTTCCACATGGATAAGATTTATTCTCATTAAAAAAATAGTTATAAAATTGAGTTTATTTATATTGTCAAATCTTGAACCGATGTTGTATACTACAGTATAACAAAATAATCAATCATAATCACTAATTTTCTAAAGCAACAAGATTTTATTAGATGAAGATAATTAAAAGAAACATAATTACAGCTACCAACTCAAATGTTACCTATGGCTCCAAGCATGCTCACTTTTTGGTGAATGTGAAAAACTAAAGCTGAAATTCGTAGTTCATCAAGATATGATGTTCTACTTTTTTACAGCTTCCTTCTTGAAACGTATCATGAACATAAACAAAACCATCTGTCAAGGATGATTAAAATAAACATAACACATTTAAATATAAACATAATGCTGAACAAATGTTTAAAGAGAAACATGGAACTCTTTTCACCACATCAAGTTCCATTGTCTCCAAGTTATGATGATCAGGGTTTTTATTTTGTAAAAAAAAATATACGTATGTTTTTTTTTAATAATGGATAATATGTTTTGTATTTGAGATGTTATTATAAGACATCAATTTAAGTATGTAATCATTGTTTTCAAATATCTATCATAAAATCTTGCCTGGTCCAATGGTTGAAGTGCTTGTGTTTGGATACCAAGACCAATGTTCGAATCCTGTAAATCTAGTTAAATCCATAATTTTTTAAAATCGAATTTTACCAAAAATAAAATAAAAATAACATATAATGTACAAAATTTCGAAATTAGCTATAAAAATACAAAATAAATAATAAAAATTGCTTATATGGCTAGAATGTGATGACATGGCTGATGACATGTCTGATAATGAATTACTGGGCATTGAGGTGGCATTGAGGTGGCATTAATGACGTCATATGCCTCCTGTTATATATAATGTAGAGATAAAATAACATATAATGTACAAAATTTCGAAATTAGCTATAAAAATACAAAATAAATAATAAAAATTGCTTATATGGCTAGAATGTGATGACATGGCTGATGACATGTCTGATAATGAATTACTGGGCATTGAGGTGGCATTGAGGTGGCATTAATGACGTCATATGCCTCCTGTTATATATAATGTAGAGATATATATATATATATATATATATATATATATATATATATATATATATATATATATATATATATATATATATATATATATATATATATATATATATATATATATATATATATATAAACTACAGGAAACAATGAACCAAACAAAATCACATAAAAACTAGATACTAAACTAAGCATGCATTTCTTGACAAGGAAATAAAAGGAAATGTGTACCTTTCGTCTTCAATGCGTTTATCTTCAATGTCTTCAAGGAATAGTCCGAACAAGAGGTGACATCAAAGGCTTCCATGTTTAAATGGCGAATATTTTTACGTTGGTCCCCATTGTCTCATTTGACCAAAGTTATTTGATCCGAACATGTTTTGTATTTGACTTGGGTGCATATATGGTGGAAACATTCCCCACGGATTGAAGTTCCACATTTGTTGATTATTGTTAAAGTTTCGTCTATTTTGGTTTGCTCTTGGTTGAGGTGTATCATTTGGTTTCCTAGGTGGTGGAGTTTTAGATCTTGTTTTAGGTTTAGACGATCCTACTTCGGTTTTTAAAGATGGTTTATAAAACGGTTTTATTTCTTCATTACTAGCGAGAGGTATTTTCTTAACATTTATGAGTATATACTTAGGATTAGATTTTGAAGGTTTTAGTTCCTTAACTTCACTTTCAAATTTAACATTTTAATTTCACTTGTTGAAGCTTCGGTTGAGTTAAAACCTAAACCGGTTTTATCTCCGGATATTCTTTGAATACTTATAATTTTACTAAGTGAGTTACTACTATTTTCAAATTTATCAAGTTTACAAATTTCTTCCTTAAGTTTGTTGTTTTCACTTTTAAGCTCTTGACAAGATTTACATTCTTCAAAAATTTCTTTACCTTTTTCAAGTTGATGTATTTTAATTTTTAGTTCTAGTACTTCATTTTCTAATTGGTTGTTTATGTATTTACTGATTTGTTTTTAGCCATTACTTGTTGTCCTAGTTTGCATAATCTATTGTATTCACTATCTAAATCTTTTTTTCATCTTATGATAAATTTTCATCACTAAAGTATTCGGTTTCGGAACGTACCTCACTTGATGCCTTAGCCATGAGACACTTTTCTTCCTTTGTTAATTCTTTCTCATGATCATCGCTATCACTCCAGGCTCCTCCAACAAATGCTCTTTGATTTTGATCTCTTGTCATTATTGGACATTTTCCAATGAGGTGATTCGGATCACCACACTTGAAACACTTTCTCTCATTCTTGCTATACTTGTCATCATTATTCTTTTGAGGTGCTCTCCTTACATCGTGTGGTTGTCTAACGAATCTTCCTCGCCTTTTGAAGAATTTCTTGAAATCTCTTACGGCCATGGCATATTCTTCGTCATCGCTTTCGGAAGATGAGCTATCTTCGTTGTTGGATTCCTTTCTAGCTTTCAAGGCGATTGACTTGCTTTGCTCTCATTTTCCTTTAACCATTTCGGAGTCCTTCTTTATAATTGCTTCGTTGACTTTCAAATTTCCAATTAATTCATCAAGTTGTAGCGTTGACAAATTCTTTGATTCTTCAATAGCCGTCACTTTAGCTCGCCATTTTGGGTGAAGAGCTCTAAGAAACTTTCTAACAAAATTCTTACTAGAAATTTCTCATCAAGTGCTTTTAAACTTATGATGATAGTGTTAAATCTAGCAAAAGCATTATCAATTGATTCCTCTTCCGGAATCGTGAATTGCTCATATTGTTGAACAATTAGATCTATTTTATTATCTTTGACTTGATTATTACTTTGGTGAGTTATTAATAAAGAGTTCTAAATTTCTTTTGCGGTTTCACATATAAAGATCCTTTCGTACTCTTTACGTGGTAGCGCATTGTAAATAACCATTTTTGCTTCATTATTTTTAGCAGGTTTTCTTTTTAAATCATCATTTTCTTTTTCAAAAGGTATGATTTTGATTGGTTGAATATCAAAGTTATATATAGTATAGTATTACTCAAGAGATCCGCAAAGAAATACGGATAACCCGAGGTCGTAGTCCGTGTGAAGGATGAATGGAATTTCGAATTCCCGATTCGTGAAGCGTGTCGTGAAAGTGGTAAAAAGTGATTTGAATGAGATTACACTAATGAAATAGTAAATGAAGCACAAATAATCAACTAAACACGTAATTCAAGTAATGCAACTAGAAACGTAACGTAGAAACGAAAAACGTAAGTTAAAACGTAAAATAAATGTAACCGTACGAAATAAAACGCGACTTTTAAGCTACGCTACTCCTACGGACTTGGAAATAATTTTCAAAAATTAAAAATGATAAAAGAAAATTTTGAGAAAAAGAAAAATATTTTTTTGACTTTTTATTTATTTTTTTATGAATTAAAAACTAATTTTACTAATTAAAAATTAAAAGAAAATGCAAATAAATTGAGAAAAATGCAAAATAAATTTTTAAAATTCTAAAATAACAAAAAATAATTTTCTAATATTTTTTTGGATTTTTCTGGGGTTTTTCTGATTTTTTTGTATTTATCAGTAATTAAAAAGTAATTAAAAATGATTAAAAATGAAAATTAAATAGGAAAAATAGCAAATGAGCTCAGAAAAATATGAAAATTTCAGGCAAAATTTAAAATAATATTCTAAAGCTATAAAAAAATTTGAAAAATTGAAAATAAGCTGTAGAACTACAATAAGCTGTGAAATTGCTTATAAGAAAGTGCTTATTACTAAGCACAGTTGACCAGTTTGACCAAAACTTGACCCAAATGATTTTTTAACTCAACTAAGCTTGTTGGAACAGATTTAAGACCAGAAATTACTCAGAATCACAGATTGAGTCAAAAATAAATCAAATAAGCTATTAATGAATAAGCAAATAGCATAAACTGATAAGCAATAAGTCAAGAACAAATGGAACAGTTACTATAAGTACTATAAAGCTCAAATGAACACTCAAACTCAGAATATGATCAATATTAAACACTTGCAGCCCTGATCTAAATGGCAGACTTAAGTTTCAATCACCTCACTTGAATAAGCACTTAAGGTAAGCAAATAAGCTGTATAGATGAAACTTAGGGGTGCAAGATGACTACCAACTAGCTGAGATCACAAATACTCCAACAAATCAGAATTCCAAACAAATTTACTAACCTAAAGGCTAATGTGAAATCTGTCCAAAACTTGATGAGCAGGGTAACTTTTAGTTCAAACAGTCAAGTTTAACTCAAACTTTCAATAAGCAAACCAATTCCAAATTTCAAAATCCTTGTTGAAACTTGTAAACAACCTGACAAATATCACAAAACACCTTTCCAATCTGATTTTGAATAAAAATTGAGTACTATGCAAGCTTATGAAATTCAAACAAAACTCAGCTTTGAAAATTTTTTTGACTTTTTGTTTATAAAGATGATTTGACTAATTCCAAATTCTACTGATCCTAGTGATCAAATAAAGTTATAATAAGCTGAAATGAACTTGAATTAAGCTAGTCCTACCTAAATCTCACCTAGAATCAAACTTGATTTGGCTGTTACACCATCAGTTAACAGATTCAATAGATATTTGATTTATTTTGACTTTTTGTTATATAACTACTGATTTTATTGCTCAACTATCTCTAATATAACCTAAGTTAAATACCTAAACCAACTACAACTCTGAATCAAGCACTATATCATCAAACCACAATAAACCAAACACCACTTATGTGACTGTCTTATTCAATACACCATCACAGACCAATCCAAACTAAAGCCAAATCAACACTTATGAACTCACAATGATTCAAGTACTCTAAATTAACTCAGAAAATATATCTCAGATGCAAGTTTACTCAATTACTAAGATCCACAGATACGACAAACAAAATAGTGAAGAGATAATAACAACTTCAAACTTATCAAATGCCACTAATCAACAAGTATCAATCAGTTGCAGACAAATACTAGGCAATAATAAACAATACTAAAACCAATAAGAACAGATCTAAAATTATAAAAAAAACAATATATTAAACAGTAAATTGGAATGAACTTACAAAGCAACTCCCCCTCAGCTCAAATAGAGGGGGTTCACTTAGCTAGCCTGTCTCTTAGACAGGCCTTTGGACACCTTAAGGCTGCCTCAACTCCAATATAAGCTCAGCTTTTGAAATAAGCAATACAGTTGACCTACTTTGACTCCTTTGTTTATTTAAAACTTTGATGAAACAGTAAAACTTTGCTTATATAAGATGAGAAAAACAGATAATAACTATATAAAACTTTGATTTAAACTAATAAAAACTAATATGAATATATATATTTTTTTATTTTATATATATATATATATATATATATATATATATATATATATATATATATATATATATATATATATATATATATATATATATATATATATATATATTTTATGAGCTGAGAAAAACAGTAAATGGAATTTAATTCAAGCAGAATATGAAAATGAAATATTAAAGCAATGAACTAAACAATAACAAGTAATTAAGCAGAAAATTTAAATGAGAATAAGAGAACTTATATTAAAATTAAAATTTCATTAATTAAAAAAAACATTACAAAGAGAATTCAGAGTAATAATACATAAAAAGAGCACACTAAATGACTAGGGGGAGGGGGTATTTATACACGAATTGGGGGAAGGTCCTAGAAATCCTACATCATCAATCCAGGTGAATGGTGTGCTTGTTGTGTTTCTTCTGAGTTCCTCTAAGCCGTTTGATCAACATGGTGCCCAATCAATGAATAATAACCCTTGGATTAGATTGATGTGACATCCTCAATCCTGCGTGAGTGCTCTGATTGGTCCACGTATGGTATCTGGATCCTTCCTGACATTCTCCTTACCTTCTGGAAGGTCAATCATTGGATAATTAATAGTAACTTGGGTAATTTTGAGGGGAGGTGATGTTAGGGTTCATGAAACAGTGAATATTTCTGGGTTAAAAGGTTTTGGAGGGCGGGTAAAATGGGATTTGGGGGTTTTTGTTTGTTTTAATATTTTGAAGCTTTTACCGAGTAGGTTTGACTGGGGGTATGGGGTGGACCGGGTATAGGGTAATAAGGGTTGGGCTTTTGTTTTCTTTGGGCCAAGTGTTTATATGGATCCGGTTGTATTAATTTTAGGTTTAGAAGTAGTAAAAATCACAAGGACCTATCGTGTAAACTCTGAAATTCCAGGGATCAATTCTGTAATTCTTTGAAACTTTCTCCCAATGGTATTTCTTGTCATACTCAGAATATTGGAGGACCATTTTTGGTTTTTCTTCTAAAATTCATTAAAGGACCATATTTGCTAAATTCTGAAACTGCAGGGACTGATGTTGCCAATTTCTTAAAACTTTGTCCAGGGACAAAACTTGGTATTATCTGAATCTCTGAGGTTGACTTTGACTTTTTAAGCTTGGTCTTTGACCATTTGACTTCCCCGGCTTCGGCTTTTGACACTTTCCATTCTCGTGCTCGTTTTTGTCGGTTTTGGCATCGTTTTTGTTCATTTTTCTCATATCCGTACCTGCACATACACAAATACAAAAACATGCATTCTCTTGACGTTTTTGGTTAGTATTTGGTATTTTTGGTCTAAAATAAGGCCTAAAAAGGATGAGTGATTAAGCACTCATCAAAATCCCCCAGACTAAGGTATTGTCGTGCCCTCACGCAATGTCATCACCTCACGCTTAAGAGATAAATAATTTCAAAACCTCTCTTTACTGACGTTGTAAAGTAGCAATGATGTTCAAAAGAGATAGTAAAATCATTTATTCTCAAAAACGCTCTGTTTTCCGATTTTCATGAATAACACTACAACTACTATTTTTGTACTTTTTTCATTTATATATAGGTGACGGTTTGCCTTGACTTTCATTATCAATTCTTATCTGTTGATAACTTTCAGGGTCAATGAGTAGAAACACTTCTCACAGAGAAGAGACCGTACGGATAAAAATCGTCATCCTTGATTTTTCACAAGCTCCCAAACTAAGCGTAAAATCGAAATCATTGTTTATCAGAAGTGCCCACAAAAGTTACTTGTGTATTACCTCTTGTTCCCAAGTCCTAAGTTTTGTATCTCAAGATTTTACTTTGTGAGAAATGAATTGCTTCATTTTTTCTCGTTTCGATATTTGTTAGTCCGATAAGAGCACAAAATTTGAACGCTAAGTAGTTTCCAAACTTTCCCTCGAAAACCCCTGCATACAGAAATCAGGTCCACATGAAGGTCTCTGATTTAACACAATTTGTGGAGGCCCCCTTTTTATTTACGACCGAGACATACCATGTTTGATACCCGAAACGGAAGCTTTTTATTAGGGAAACCCCCGGAGTCGAAGCTTGGCATTTTTGCATAATCATAAGCACTTTAATAATACTTTGGTCCTTAGTCCTTTATTCTTTTACAGTCAACGGTTTATGAGCCGCCAAGATGTAAGAGCTTTATTATGACTTTGGATTTCTATCCACTGCTTTTTTTATAGCTTTGGATTCCTCTGCCTTTTTATTTGGCTTTGGACTATTATTATCGATATTCATAACTATATGCCAAACCCCGAGTCCTACGGCCTTTATTAAGATCACAACATCGGCTGCGAACCGGCAAGATGCAATAGTCTATTTCACCGTAACACTGGCAGTACCCCTATGTGTACCAAACCCCCATATGCAGAGATTTTGTTGGGAACGAGAAAAAACTAAGTATTGCCCAAACCGTATACCCTTAATTAATCCTAGACATCTATTATATATTGGTGACGTTTCTGATGGGAACAAGGAGGCCACAAGTACCTCTCGTGGGTTTTTTAAATCCCAGTAATGCGATCCGTGTATAGCACAAAACTTCTAAATAAAATCTATCATTCCTCGATCTCCGCAAATTTAAAATCCCAAATAATGAGATCCGCGGATGCTTAGCCATAATCTTTTGATTATTTTGGTTAAGGGAAACAAGCTAGGGCTCAACACGCCCGGTCAAGTCGGAACATTTATTTCTACTCTCGCCGGTAGGAAAGTCAAAACAAGGTGTCAAAACTTTATTATTCATATCATATATTTTTTTCATTTTTTTTTTTATTATAAAGCGGTGACAAAAATTTAAAATTTTTGGTGGAAAACGGAGTTGCGCAAGTTAACAGCTCAGACGATGGTACAGGTCAAATTGAATCGAAGATTCACCCTCCCAGACTAAAGTGAAACATTGTCCTCAATGTTTTTAAGGGTACGGGTAGTCTTACGTAAAATCTAAGGCAGTTTATTAAGTATGCCAAGAGATAAACGTTAGTCGATAAGATTTTGGATATGGTGAATTTCCGAAAGCACGGCGAAGGATGAGACTCGAGTGGAGAGAACGACAAACCACGAGCACGAGAGTCCTCAAACTTCGGGGAAATTCCTGAACATTCATAAACAACCACGAAAACACGAGTTAGGAAAGGGTCGCTCCCCTCACGTCATGTTACTTAGAAAATCGAAAATAGAGAAAATGAAAATGGATAAGCATGGGGTGCCTCCCACGAAGCGCTTGTTTTTGTTCACCGAGTCACATGAGCTTGACTCGATCCCCGAATTTAATCATCCTTGGGGAAAGTCTAGAGATCTGGGACAACCATGGGTGGTATGTCCCCTCCAAAGTAATGTTTAATACGATGACCATTCACCTAAAAATTGGGACCATTAGGTTGAGCAAGCTCAACGGTTCCATAAGGAAATACTTGGGTAATGGTGAATGGTCCAGACCAACGGGTTTTTAACTTGCCCGAGAAAATCTTTAACCGAGAATTGAAAAGAAGGACTCGGTCACCAACATTGAAGACGCGATCTTTAATTTTAACATCGTGAATCCTCTTTGTCTTCTCTTTGTAGATCAAAGAATTCTCATAGGCCTGATCACGAAGCTCGACTAATTCATTCAATTGAACTTTACGGTGATCACCCGCGGTTTGAAGGTCAAAATTAGCATGTTTCAAGGCCCAGTAGGCCTTGTGCTCAAGTTCAAAGGGCAAATGGCAGTCCTTCCCGTAAACCAGCTTGTAAGGAGTGCACCCAATGGGTATTTTGTAAGCTGTACGGAAGGCCCAAAGTGCATCATCTAATTTATCGGCCCATGAAGCATGATGTTCACCTACGGTCCTTTCTAAGATTCGTTTCAAGCCACGATTGGAGACCTCAACTTGACCACTCGTCTGTGGATGATATGCCGTAGAAAGACGATGTGTGACACCATATTTGAGCATAACTTTAGCGAATTGGTCGTTACAGAAATGGGTCCCACGATCGCTTATAATAGCACAAGGTGCACCAAATCGGGCGAAGAGACTTTTAAGAAATTTTACTACAACTCGGGCGTCATTGGTGGGTAGCGCCTTTGCTTCGACCCATTTAGACAAGTAGTCGACGGCCACGAGTATATATTTGTTACCACGAAAAGACGGGAATGGACCCATGAAATCGATACCCCAGACGTCAAAATTTCACAGACTTGGATGGCATTTTGAGGCATCTCGTCCTTCTGAGAAATTTTTCCTTGACGCTGGCAAGAATCACATGATTTAACCAACTCATGGGCATCCCGGTAAATCGTCGACCAGTAGAAGCCGGAATCAAAAACTTTCTTAGCGGTGAAGTTGTCACCATGATGTCCCCCTGTGGGTCCATTGTGGCATGCCATAAGAATTTCAGTGGCTTCTTTGCCGTGAACGCACCGCCGGATCACTTGATCCGCACATATCTTAAACAAGTAGGGATCGTCCCAGAAATAATGCTTAACATCTTTGAAGAATTTTTTCTTCTGCTGGAACGACATCCCTTTTCGGATAAAATTCCCCGCATGGTAATTCGCAAAGTCGGCGAACCATTAGGTACTAGAATCACAGTGTGATAAACTCCCCAGTGTCTCGAGAGGAAATGCTTCGTTAATCTCTTTTTTCTCGAAAACACTTTGGTGGGGATTCTCTAAACGTGATAAGTGATCAGCAGCAAGGTTCTCAGCTCCCTTTTTATCTCGAATTTCAACATTGAATTCTTGAAGGAGAAGAACCCACCGCATCAAGCGTGGCTTAGCATCTTGCTTTGCCATAAGGTACTTAAGAGCCGAATGATCAGTATACACTATGCATTTCTTTAAAAGCAAATAAGGTCGAAACTTTTCAAAAGCGTAAATGAGGGCTAACATTTGTTTCTCAGTAGTTGTATAATGATATTGAGCGTCGGTCATTGTTTTACTAGCATAGTGTATCGGCTGAAAATGCTTAGACTTGCGTTACCCTAGGACTGCACCAATGGCATAATCACTAGCATCGCACATTAGCTCGAAGGGCAAATCCCAATCGGGGGCAACTAAGATGGGAGCCTCTGTTAACTTCTTTTTAAGAATATTAAATGCTTCGATGCATTCATTTGAGAAGATAAACGGAGCATCTTTTTCAAGCAAGTGGGTCAGAGGCCGGGCTATCTTAGAAAAGTCTTGAATGAAACGTCGGTAAAACCGGCATGACCTAGAAAACTTCTAATTCCTTTAACGGTCGTGGGATGAGGTAATTTTGCAATCACATCGACTTTAGCTCTATCGACCTCAATCCCGGATTTCGATATCTTATGGCCGAGGACAATGCCCTCTTTGACCATGAAATGGCATTTCTCCCAATTTAGAACCAAGTTGGTGTCTTCACACCGTTTCAGCATATTTTCTAAATGGGAGAGGCACGAAGTGAAAGAATCTCCATAAACCGAGAAATCATTCATGAAAACTTCCATGGTTTTCTCGATCATATCCGAAAATATCGACATCATACACCATTGGAATGTGCCTGGAGCATTGCATAAGCCAAAAGGCATACGACGATAGGCAAACGTACCATAAGGACAAGTAAAGGTAGTCTTTTCCTAGTCCGGAGGGTTAATAGGTATTTGAAAATAGCCGGAAAATCCATCAAGAAAACAATAGAACTCATTTCCCGCTAGGCGTTCTAGCATTTGATCCATAAATGGAAGTGGGAAATGGTCCTTTCGAGTCTCATCATTCAATTTACGATAATCAATACAAACTCTCCATCCGGAAACAAGACGTGTTGGAATCAATTCATTATCTTCATTAGTTACGACGGTCATTCCACTTTTCTTCGGTACGCAGTGGACCGGGCTAACCCAAGAGCTATCCGAGATTGGATAAATCATTCCGGCTTCGAGGAGTTTGATAACTTCCTTTTTGATAACCTCATGAATTTTCGGGTTAACCCGTCGTTGTTGCTGAACGGATGGCTTGTAATTGTCTTCAAGTAAGATCTTATGCATACAAAAACGAGGGTCGATACCCTTGATATCAGAAATTTGCCAAGCCATGGCACTCTTATGCTTCCTGAGCACATCTAAGAGACGTTTCTTCTCCTCATCTTTGAGATCTTTAGAAATTATGACGGGAAGTTTGTCGGTTCCTTCCAAAAATGCGTATTCGAGATGAGGAGGTAAATCCTTGAGCTCGGGCTCCGGAGGATTCTCAGTAGACGGCTTAACTTCTTTAACATCGGCCATTTTAAGGTCAAGCGGAGGGAGGGACGGGTTGGGATCTTCATTTAATAATTTCTCAATCAAAAGAACATCCCCCTCCGGGTTACAATCGGAATGATCAATTTCCGGTGAAATCGAATCATTAGCAAGAAAGGCCTCGATCTCTTCCAAAATGAAATCACTTCCCTCAAACGGAGTAAGGGAAGGGGAAGAATCAGAAATTATCGGTTCAGAAGAATGAGTGGAATTGCCACTCGAAGCATGTTCGGTAAAACCAAGTAACTCTTGAGCGTACTCCTCCGTAACTTTGTCGATAATGTCGACTCGGTTAACGGAATATTTGTCAGACTCGGAGGAGTACCTCGCGGTTTGATCCAAATTAAAAGTTACGGCTTCGGTACCAACGCGTAGGGTAATTTCTTCATCGAAAACATCAATCAAAGCACGGCCAGTCCTTAGGAAACCTCTCCCGAGAATGAGAGGTACCCGCGGATCAGCATCAAAATCAACAACGACAAAATCAGCAGGGAAATGGAATTTTACCACATTAACAAAGACATCCTCGGCTATTCCAATCGGGCGGGAAGTAGTTCGGTCTGCTAGCTCGAGGGTCATGCAAGTCGGAGTTAATTCAGGTAAAGACAACTTCTTCCAAATAGATAACGGCATTAGGTTAATGCTAGCACCGAGATCGGCCAAGGCGAAGCATTGAACCATCCCAGGAAAATTACATGGAATGAGAAATCGTCCGGGGTCTTCAAGCTTTTCGGGAAGCTTTTTGAGGATAACCGCCGAGCAATTCTCATTCATTTAGGTTCGCGATATCTCAAACAATTTTTCCTTATTATTCAAAAGACCTTTTAGCATAGAAGCAAATTTAGGCATCAAAAGTATAGCATCCGCGAGACTTATGTCAAAATGTAATTCTTGAAAAATCTGATAAAACTTTTCCATCTGGTTTTTATCTTTCTCACGGTGCTTTTGTTCGTTTAAGTGTGATGGAAAAGGCAAATTTGTTTTGACGGGAGTTTCTTTCTCAGTTTCGTTAACAACTTTATCTTTTCCTTTGGACGTTGGGACCACCGGAGGTTGGATGTTCTCGGTCCTTCCATTATTACTAGGAATTTCCGTATCCGTTGTCGCCTCGGTTTCACGGACAACTACCTTTGGAAACGAAGAAGAAGAAGGGGTAGTCGGAACCGTTGGTCCATCGATTACAACACCACTCCTAGTCATGATCACCTTAGCATCGCCCCTCGGGTTAGCGATCGTGTTGCTTGGAAGAGTACCCGAACCCGAGGGTCGATCATTTAAAGACTTCTTCAATTTGGACATTTGATTGATTAACATTTTATTCATTTCCTCTTGACTTTTCATAAACTGCTTGAGTAATTCATCTGAAGACGACTGATTCACAACTGGATTTTGAAAATTTTGACCACGATTATTGTTATTGAAACCTTGATTCTGAAAATTCTGATTTCCATGATTATAATTCCCATGATTAACATTTTGAAAATTTCCATGAAAATTCCCTTGATTCGGGCCTTGATTATAATTTCCCCGATTTTGATTTTGAAAACCATGATTTTGATTCTGAAAACCATTGTTCATCCGATTTTGATTAGCATTGTAATTGAATTGATGGTTTCGGTTTTGCACATTTTGATTAACTTGATTGACTTGATTAATTTGAGTCGGTTGATTGAAACCGGGTGGTCCAACATAATGGTTCGAACGGTAGCTAAGAAGATTTCGGTCACCTTGTGGTTGGTATCCGTTAGCGCCCATATTGTAAGTTCCCGATGTAGCATACACATTCTCGTGAGTGAAGCCACCAGTGGCTGGGCACTCAAAATACGAATGAGGACCACCACAAGTCTCACAAACATTGTTGACCATATTGACTTGATGGTTTTTGACTTGATTTTGATTCTGAGACGTTTGGTGCATTCGTAAAACAGCAGTTGACAAATCATCGAGTTTCTTAGTAATTGCGGCTATTTCAGAATTAGACGTAGAAGAATTGTGAGCAACGGTTGTTCTTGACTCATTCCTCTCGGCAGAGGAATCCCAGTAATTGTAATGAGCAGTCATATTCTCAATAAGTTCGTAACAATCTTCAGGACGTCGTTTCATAAAAGTTCCACTCGCAGCTGCATTGATCGTGTCCCGATGTCGCAAAGTCAAACCATTGTAAAACGTATCAATTATCGTAACAAGAAGCATATTATGGTTTGGACACCAATCAATAGCAAGCTTATAACGTTCCCAAGCTTCAAATAAAGATTCGTCGGGAAGCTGACGGAAATTGCTAATATCGTTTCGAAGTTTCGTCACCATCGATGGTGGAAAATATTTCGCCAAGAACTTCGATACCATTTCTTCAAAGGTATGAATCGAGTTCTTGGGAAGACGATCAAACCAAGCGGTGGCATACTGTGTAAGAGAATAGGGGAAGATAGAAAGACGAAGGGCGTCATCGGAGACCCCATGTTGTTTCATACTTTGGGTGACGGTTAAAAATTTGTCGAGATGCTTGTTGGCATCGTCACCCGGTAATCCGTGAAATTGGCATGAATTCTGGACTTGTTGAATCATGTGGTGCTTAACTCCAAAATCCGTAGCCTCAATATTGAGAGGGGCAATCGGACCGCCTCTACCGTGCATTGTCGGTTGACACAGCTCCTCCATCGTTCGGAGATCGGGAGCTGGTGCATTTTGAACAACACCCACCGGAGGGTGTTGATTGTTGTTCCATTTCCGTAATGTTTGGGAAACGAACTTTGTGTGTGTGACGTATCAAACTCTCGGGGTTCGATAATGGAGAAATAAGACGTTTAGAAGATGAACGGGTGTTCATACACCACAAAAACTCAAATTTTGAAAAATAAAAGGAAAATCAAATTTGAAAAGGAAAATCTTTTTGTAATTTTGTTTTTTTAAAGCAAAATTCAAAAACTTATACTTTTGTTTTTTCTCTTTTTCAAACGTTACGTTAATCGTAAACCGTTTCCTTTAAACCTACTCGCGACGGAACGGGAGAGAAGAATGGATCTCTCTTCAGCTTGCAATTTAATGTCAAAGCTTCCGTATTTTCCGCTTATTCGGTCGTAGAATCAAAAGTAATCCGATTAGCAATTAATTTCACGCGTAGTTATATTGGGAGATTTATTTGGTTTACAACGCTCTTCCTTTCGGTCGAGACGAGGCTGTAACTTTATTATTATTTATTTTTTTTGGTATTTTTGAAAACACTTTAGGAAAAGTGTTTTTGATTTTTCAATTTTTTTGGTTTTTATAGAAAATATATACAAGGAATGTTTTCAAAACACAATTTCGAAAAACGAAAACCAAAAATTCACTTCAACCTTCCCCGGCAGCGGCGCCAAAATTTGATTGGTTGAAAATCAAAGTTATATATAGTATAGTATTACTCAAGAGATCCGCAAAGAAATACGGATAACCCGAGGTCGTAGTCCGTGTGAAGGATGAATGGAATTTCGAATTTCCGATTCGTGAAACGTGTCGTGAAAGTGGTAAAAAGTGATTTGAATGAGATTACACTAATGAAATAGTAAATGAAGCACAAATAATCAACTAAACACGTAATTCAAGTAAGGCAACTAGAAACGTAACGTAGAAACGAAAAACGTAAGTTAAAACGTAAAATAAACGTAACCGTACGAAATAAAACGCGACTTTTAAGCTACGCTACTTCTACGGACTTGGAAATAATTTTCAAAAATTAAAAATAATAAAAGAAAATTTTGAGAAAAAGAAAAATATTTTTTTGACTTTTTATTTACTTTTTTATGAATTAAAAACTAATTTTACTAATTAAAAATTAAAAGAAAATGCAAATAAATTGAGAAAAATGCAAAATAAATTTCTAAAATCCTAAAATAACTAAAAATAATTTTCTAATATTTTTTGGATTTTTCTGAGGTTTTTCTGATTTTTTTTGTATTTTTTAGTAATTAAAAATGAAAATTAAATAGGAAAAATAGCAAATGAGCTCAGAAAAATATGAAAATTTCAGGGAAAATTTAAAATAATATTCTAAAGCTATAAAAAATTTGAAAAATTGAAAATAAGCTGTAGAACTACAATAAGCTGTGAAACTGCTTATAAGAAAGTGCTTATTATAAGCACAGTTGACCAGTTTGACCAAAACTTGACCCAAATGATTTTTTAACTCAACTAAGCTTGTTGGAACAGATTTAAGACCAGAAATTACTCAGAATCACAGATTGAGGCACAAATAAATCAAATAAGCTATTAATGAATAAGCAAAGAGCATAAACTGATAAGCAATAAGTCAAGAACAAATGGAACAGTTATTATAAGTACTATAAAGCTCAAATGAACACTCAAACTCAGAATATGATCAATATTAAACACTTGCAGCCCTGATCTAAATGGCAGACTTAAGTTTCAATCACCTCACTTGAATAAGCACTTAAGGTAAGCAAACAAGTTGTATAGATGAAACTTAGGGGTGCAAGATGACTACCAACTAGCTGAGATCACAAATACTCCAACAAATCAGAATTCCAAACAAATTTACTAACCTAAAGGCTAATGTGAAATCTGTCCAAAACCTGATGAGCAGGGTAACTTTTAGTTCAAACAGTCAAGTTTAACTCAAACTTTCAATAAGCAAACCAATTCCAAATTTCAAAATCCTTGTTGAAACTTGTAAACAACCTGACAAATATCACAAAACACCTTTCCAATCTGATTTTGAATAAAAATTGAGTACTATGCAAGCTTATGAAATTCAAACAAAACTCAGCTTTGAAATTTTTTTGACTTTTTGTTTATAAAGATGATTTGACTAATTCCAAATTCTACTGATCCTAGTGATCAAATAAAGTTATAATAAGCTGAAATGAACTTGAACTAAGCTAGTCCTACCTAAATCTCACCTAGAATCAAACTTGATTTGGCTGTTACACCATCAGTTATAAGATTCAATAGATATTTGATTTATTTTGACTTTTTGTTATATAACTACTGATTTTATTGCTCAACTATCTCTAATATAACCTAAGTTAAATACCTAAACCAACTACAACCTCTGAATCAAGCACTATATCATCAAACCACAATAAACCAAACACCACTTATGTGACTGTCTTATTCAATACACCATCACAGATCAATCCAAACTAAAGCCAAATCAACACTTATGAACTCACAATGATTCAAGTACTCTAAATTAACTCAGAAAATATATCTCAGATGCAAGTTTACTCAATTACTAGGATCCACAGATATGACAAACAAAATAGTGAAGAGATAATAACAACTTCAAACTTATCAAATGCCACTAATCAACAAGTATCAATCAGTTGCAGACAAATACTAGGCAATAATAAACAATACTAAAACCAATAAGAACATATCTAAACTTATAAAAAAAACAGTAGATTAAACAGTAAATTGGAATGAACTTACAAAGCAACTCCCCCTCAGCTTAAATAGAGGGGGTTCACTTAGCTAGCCTGTCTCTTAGACAGGCCTTTGGACACCTTAAGGCTGCCTCAACTCCAATATAAGCTCAGCTTTTGAAATAAGCAATACAGTTGACCTACTTTGACTCTTTTGTTTATTTAAAACTTTGATGAAACAGTAAAACTTTGCTTATATAAGATGAGAAAAACAGATAATAACTATATAAAACTTTGATTCAAACCAATAAAAACTAATATGAATATATATATTTTTTTATTTTATATATATATATATATATATATATATATATATATATATATTTATGAGCTGAGAAAAACAGTAAATGGAATTTAATTCAAGCAGAATATGAAAATGAAATATTAAAGCAATGAACTAAACAATAACAAGTAATTAAGCAGAAAATTTAAATGAGAATAAGAGAACTTATATTAAAATTAAAATTTCATTAATTAAAAAAAACATTACAAAGAGAATTTAACAGAGTAATAATACATAAAAAGAGCACACATGACTAGGGGGAGGGGGTATTTATACACGAATTGGGGGAAGGTCCTAGAAATCCTACATTATCAATCCAGGTGGATGGTGTGCTTGTTGTGTTTCTTCTGAGTTCCTCTTAGCCGTTTGATCAACGTGGTGCCCAATCAATGAATAATAACCCTTGGATTAGATTGATGTGACATCCTCAATCCTGCGTGAGTGCTCTGATTGGTCCACGTATGGTATCATGATCCTTCATGACATTCTCCTGACCTTCTGGAAGGTCAATCATTGGGTAATTAATAGTAACTCGGGTAATTTTGAGGGGAGGTGATGTTAGGGTTCATGAAACAGTGAATATTTCTGGGTTAAAAAGTTTTGGGGGGCGGGTAAAATGGGATTTGGGGTTTTTGTTTGTTTTAATATTTTGAAGCTTTGACCGGTTAGGTTTGACTGGGGGTATGGGGTGGACCGGGTATAGGGTATTAAGGGTTGGGCTTTTGTTTTCTTTGGGCCAAGTGTTTATATGGATCCGGTTGTATTAATTTTAGGTTTAGAAGTAGTAAAAATCACAAGGACCTATTGTGTAAACTCTGAAATTCCAGGGATCAATTCTGTAATTCTTTGAAACTTTCTCCCAAGGGTATTTCTTGTCATACTCAGAATATTGGAGGACTATTTTTGGTTTTTCTTCTAAAATTCATTAAAGGACCATATTTGCTAAATTCTGAAACTAAAGGGACTGATGTTGCCAATTTCTTAAAACTTTGTCCAGGGACTAAACTTGGTATCATCTGAATCTCTGAGGTTGTCTTTGACTTTTTAAGCTTGGTCTTTGACCATTTGACTTCCCCGGCTTCGGCTTTTGACACTTCCTATTCTCGTGCTCGTTTTTGTCGGTTTTGGCATCGTTTTTGTTCATTTTTCTCATATCCGTACCTGCACATACGCAAATACAAAAACATGCATTCTCTTGACATTTTTGGTTAGTATTTGTTATTTTTGGTCTGAAATAAGGCCTAAAAAGGATGAGTGATTAAGCACTCATCAGATTTCATCTTTTTTAGTTTCGGGGTTATTTTGAATAGGTAAAAAATCACCATTGGTAATAACATGCCAAAGATCTAGATCTTTTGATTTCACATAAGTTTCGAATCGATTTTTCCAATATAAAAATCCGTCACTTTCAAATAGTGGTGGTCTTTGCATAGATTGCCCTTCTAAATATTTTTCAGATTCCATAGATCGTTACAAGTTTTAAAATACAATATATTTTAAAGATCTTGCAAGACGTGGCTCATGATACCAATTGTGGAAAACTAGAAGGGGGGTTGAATAGTTTTACGTCCTTTCAAAATTTATAAAAACAAGTTTGTTTCAAAAACTTCGATTCTAGTTTATGTGATCTCAATACTTGCACTATATGAACAATTATATAGTAACTAACTAACTAAGCTAATATAGTATAGGTAAATAAGTAAGTAATGAAAAGAGTTGGAGAGATCAAACCACAACACAAGAATTTATAGTGGTTCGGCTACAAGGTCACCTTCCTTGTTCCTACTCCACTCCCCGAATCACCTACTCGAGAGTTTTCTTCACTATGTCAACAAACTCCCTTATGGCGGAGAAAACCTTACACACCAATTTACACACCACAACTACGTCACAACTTGATCACAACTTTTTCACACCAATCTACTTCACACCTATCTTCTTCACACCTTTCTTCTTCGCACCTATCTTCTTCACAACTACACTACTTCACACCTATCTTCTTCACAACTACACTACTTCACTACTAAACAACTTCTTCTACCTACACAACTTCTACTTCTTCTAAACTACTAATAACAAGTACAACACAACTTCACAAATAATATATACACTATGCACAACTACTCTTCAATACTTCTTGAACTTAGTTGTAGAAAGAGTGTTCTTCTTTTACACTTTGGATGAGGATGGATGAGAATGGTTTGAATCACTTGAAACAAGGATTAATATTCTAATGATCAAAGGGTTTTGGAAGGTGTTTAGAGAGTTTGAGATCTGAAAATTTCATGCAAAAGGTGGGGCAAAATTCCTGAATTAAGGTGGTATTTATAGGAGAAAAATTCTGACAATTTCTGACACAGGAGCCTGGCCGGTCCCCTTAAATCATGGCCGGTCCCCTTAATTTTAAGGGAACCGCCCCTTATAATTAAGGGGACCACCCAGCTGTAACGGCCAGAAAACTTGTCTTTTAGCGGGGAAAGTTTATTTGATGAAAAACTAACTGATTTTGGTTAAAAATTTGAAATCATATATTTAGTATGATTAAAATATTTTTCTTTATTACCAAAAGTGATTTTCAAAAATATATAATATGTTTATATAATTAAATAAACTTTGTATTAATTAATTTAAATACCCCTTTGATCATGAGATGTATTAAGCACTTGTTTATTCATACCTTAAGTGATTAAGTTGGATATAATGATATAAACTAGCTTAATACTTGTTTGCGTAGTAATCTTGCGTTTGATGATTTTACATTTTGTGATCGCCAAAACATAGAGATATCGAGAAATATAAATAACGTTTTTATGCATTATTTATGTCAACAATCTAATTCAACCCACTCCTTTGCAAATTCTCCACAACACTCTTCAACATGATCCACATCCATTGCCACACCATCTGAGTTCCTCTTCTTACTGTAACTTACATTCATACCATCATCACAACCCATCAAACTAGTACCCATCAAACCATTGTTGTTATCAATCACCCAATTTGCATCATTTTATTCCACTTCCCCACCTGTACCCTTTTCTTCACAAAGTACATTAAGAACAGTCAACTCCACACATTCACTTTCTTTACCTTCAACATTAGCTTTCTCTTTGATGTCCCCTTTATTATTTGTATCACCTTCTTCAAGATTGTTATCAAGAACCATCAAACAACTGTTACTGTTCTTGATTTCACCTAAATCTTTAGAATGTGAAATAAAAAGTAATGGCGGATTCACTTTTCCATTGATTAAGTGGTAGATTGCTTCTTGCACATTTTCCAAATAATATGCATCTGAGAGGGTTTCAATTGTAAACATACTAATCCTATCTTTAATTTCAAATGGCAGCCTTGATACGAAATGAGTAACTAGATATCGTTCCTCCAAACCCATCTTACAAATAAACGACGTATTAAATGATTCATAACACCCTTTAATCGTACCATATCGCTCGATAAATCTGTTCATAGACATTTCATCGAACACATTGTCTACAACCGCCATTGATGACCTTGAAACTTGACTAAAGTAACTCAATTCACAAACCAACAAGAATTTGACTAAAGTGACTGTTTCTTGACCCAAATTGAACAAGAATCGACCAAGAACGAATTTCACCAGAAAGATAATTGACTCGTCGGAAAAGTAACTGACTCGTCGGAATTTCGCCAGAAAAATGATGTGAGTTGCCAGGAAGGCAGCTCTGATACCAATTGATACACACCAATAGGGATCACTTAAGATCCGTTAGAGGATTACAACAAGTAGGGTAATCAAGAATAAGAAATAGATCACCAAAACATTGATTGTATTATCAATTGTGGATAGTTGTTATGACAGTTATTGAGAGAGAATTAAAGAGAAGAGAAATTGTATTAATCACAAGCTTCATACAAATGAAAGGAAATGGTGATATTTATAGTTGGGTTGAGGCGGGAATTTCTATTAAAGACCCATGTGCTTGCCACATGACTTATGTTGAATTTTGGGTTAACTTCCCAAATGACCCATAACATAGCCACGAATTGCATTCCAGTTCGTTCGATCCAAAACATGGTACAAAATCAATCCGGATCGACTAGGATCGTGAATTGGATCGGTGACAATAACATTCTTGAAATTAATTGATATCTAGACAGAGCAATTCGCATTCTAGTTATTTCCAATTCACGTCCAATTAAAACAGATTCACGTTCCAGTTCTATTCGATTATGGTTTTTTAAGTTAGGTTACCGATATAACTAGTTTTTCATATATTTTTAAGTTAATATGCTTTTTTAAGTTATGTTGTTGAGCTAAAGGTTGGACTAAGTTTAAAATCTAGTTTTTCATATTTTTATTGTCTTTTGGATCTTGATTATGTCTTTTTAGATATGTTGTTGATAAAATTTTATAATATGCTTCTTTGAATGAGTTATGATTGATAAGTATTATATTATGAATGTTGGATTAAAATTAATATATTAATTATTGGCTACATGGGTACATCGTACCACATTACTTGGTATCGTACCGAAGCGATCGCAAATGAACCTACCCCCGATCGAACCAAATTTTAGGTGCCTAGCGAGCCACGATCCCAAATCGGAGCGATCACCGTTCTTTGTGACTATGTAATACAGACCTACATTAATCCTCATCTGCACCTACATGTGCATACACCTCCTTTAATCAGGTTAATTTCAAAAATAAATAGATGAATTGAGTATATAGCAAATGTGAGTGTAGCAAGAACTTGTTTTCCTACGGGAAGTGTGTAAGTCAAACTTAAGGGCGTCTGCAGGTGATGAGGCTCCACCCACAGTGAGTTCATTAGGAAACTAAGAAAGAGGGAGAGTGTAAAATGATAATAAGCCACGGATGGTTTTAATTCCCTCCAAGCCTTTACTTTCTCATACCTTCAATTCATTTTTTAAAAATGTTGGAAACATGTATACCCTGAGTCCCTAGGTGGTGTCTGGGTTGTTCAGTAAAACTACTATAACAAAACACAATGCCAGAGATAGTGTTTGGATTTCGATCATAATGTAGCACAACACAAAAATTAGATAAGTAATTGCTTGAGTGTTTGTGGCTGCTGCAAATGTCCAGTTTTAAAGGGATGTTTGGTTTTATTAAATTTGGGTTTTTGGATCGTTTTAAGTGGTGTTTGGGCCTCCTGCAAAAGTTCTATTTTAACGTGGTTTTTGGTTCTATTAATATTATGTTTTGGTGTGTTAAAAAAATGTAGTTTGAAGTAGTGTTAAGGTTATTCTAAGTGGGGTTTGGGTTGCTGAAAAAAAATAAAAAATAAAAAGATAAATAAAAATAAAACACTTTTAAGAGGTTTTTTGGGTCATTTCTTTTGTATTTTTTTTCAATAGCACAAAATATCAGAAAAATGCGTCATTTTTTTGTAAAAAATAAATCTAAGAGTTTGGGATATTGTATACTGTGGACTACTTTTAAACCATTTGACCCGTTTCCTATTAGTTAACTTTAAATTCTACCCATTTGACCCGTTGCTATAATATTACCAAAACTGACCCATTTTTACATAAATGAGATGAATATGTCAAGTAAAGATGTGTTTTTCTATGCTAAGAAATTGCAGTTTAAAGTGTTGTTCGGGTGATATTAAGTGGTGTTTATGGTTGATGCAAATGTCCAGTTTTAAAGGGGTGTTTGGTTCTATTAAAGTTGGGTTTTTGGGTCATTTTAAGTGGTGTTTGGGCCTGCTGCAAAAGATTCATTATAATGTAGTGTTTGGTTCTATTAATGTTATGTTTCGGTTTATTAAAAAACTGCAGTTTTAAAGTAGTGTTAAGGTCGTTATAAGCAGGGTTTGGGCTGCTGAAAAGAAGTAGTGTTAAGGGGTTTTTTTGGTCTTTTTTTCTTCATATTATTATTCAATAGCAACAAAACATCAGAATATTGGTCCATTATTTTTTGGAAAAAGCAATCTATGCGGTTGAGCTTGAGTATAGTGTGGACTACTGTTAAATCATTTGACCCGTTTCCTATTAGTTAACTTTAAATTCTACCCATTTGACCCATTGCTATAAAATGTTGCCAAAACTGACCCATTTTCACATAAATGAGACGAATATAGCGTCACTTCGTAATTGGTATCACATTGGCTAACGAAAACTCATTTAACGTAAATAATGACTTCAAATTCTTTAAAAAATAACTTGTATCGGGAATCATTAAGGGATGGTGGAACCTTTGTAACAAAAGGAACGTTGGTTCTACGTTTTTGGCCATCATCACCTGCCTTTCTAAATCAAGCCTGAAACGTAAACAGTAACTTCTAATTCTTTATCGTATACCGCATTAGCCAATTAGAATTTTATGTACTCGACTTTAGTATTCTACAATTGCCAAAATCTTCAAATTATCAAAATTACAATAACACTCTCCATTCTCAAAACAAAATTTACAAATCAATTATTCCAAAAATACAAATATATCTTTTTTTAAATCAACGTTAACTAAGGGTGTTCATCGGTTCGGTTATCGGGTTATTCGGTTTGGTTTGTTAGGTTAATTTTTTTTCTGGGTCAAGCCGAAAACTGAACCGAACCGAATTCAAATTTGATTCAACCAAACCGAATAACCGAAAACCGAACTCCTATAACCGAAAACCAAACCGAATAACCCGAATCATATAATTTTAATTATTTTTTCATTTAATTATATATATTTTTAGAACAATTTTTTTTCAAGCTTAAATAATGTTATATTATCTATATATACTATTTGTTGGGATGTCAAGACAAAAAACTTTGCACAACTACAGTGCATTTAATATTTTTTATTCCCAGCTACAGTAACTAACGACCGTTAGTTACTGTAGCGTTATAACTAACGGTCGTTAGATATTTAACGGCTGTTAGCTAACGACTGTTATCTTTAACATTTTCCTTAAAAATCCGTACGAAATTGGTCCTTCATCTCAGAAGTTCGTTGCATATTTAGTCCTCTCATAATTTACATAATTGGTCCTTCATGTTATACATCCATTGCAAAGTTAGTCCTTAGTCACTAAATTGACGTTAAGTAGCTACCGGCCGTTATTACACTTTCCCTATTCGGAAAACACCCCGCGGCAACGCACGGTTTTCCAACTAGTTTATAGTGAAAAAATACTTTTATTGAGTATGTTTTATATATAAATACATCAAAAAATATATAGATTTATATATTTTCGGCTTTCGGTTTTTGGTTTTCGGTTTTCGTTGCCAAACCCATATCCAAACCAATAACCGAATATTTAGTTCGGTTCGCTTCGGTTCGGTTATGAATTCGGTTTGGTTTTTTCCGTTCAGTTTCAGTTTTCGGTTATCGTGGATATTACCCGATCCATGAACACCCCTAACGTTAACCCAATCCTGTCTTTTACCAATAACGAGGTGGGCAACGGTCCGCCGCATTACGGCGGAGCGTTGTTTCATGTCGTTGATTATTTTATTGTATTTTTTTGTTAAGTAGAAAGTGGGTTGGTGCGGGGTTAAAAAGTCCGAAAAAAAATTGAAACGGCGTGGATCTTGATGGCGTTTTGTGGCGAGGCTCGCTAAATATATGTTTGATAAAAGTTTAAAGTAGTTTTCACAAGTTATTATATAGTAGGGGGTATGTTTCGTAAATAGTGTTTTGGCCTGTTTTTTAACTCATTATATAGTAGAGGGTATGTTTTGTAAATACTATTTTGGGCTTTTACCTGGGCCAAAATAGGGTTGTTGTTGGGCAAAAAAAATGTCGGGAATCCATGTGACGTCACATGGTAAGTATTCTTTGCATAAATATTATTTTATTAAGTATGTAAATATTTTTTTGAGGCTAATTATTTGTAACGGTCAAGATTCATTACCTCGGAAATTAAGTCAACTATCAACCAGCCAGTCATCACACTTCGTGATGAGTTTCATAACAATGGTCAAGATTCAACTGCTATAAATTCAAGTCAGCTATCTAGCAAGAGAATCTACTCTGTCCTTGATGATTTTTCTTTAATACCTAGAGAAAATATATTAATGAGATTAGTCAGCTTAGAAAGGTAAAAAATATTTCCTTAGTAAGCCAAAACCTTTTTTAGTAGCTAAAATATGTGCCTAATAATTCTTCAAAACTTTGTAGGAAAGTGCGTGCGTAGTGATATGCATTGTTATATTCAGTGAACACGAATTTGATTCATACTATCATGCTTGATTCCTACACGAGTACGATGTGCCTTAAGTCCTGGGGTCATAATTCCTATGCTTGGGCCTTGTGGAAGTCTCGTTAAAGGAAACATCACTTGACTCTCTTGTGGTTGTTCTCCCATACCTTAATGGGTCAGGTCACTCATTGGAAACAATTGATATTGAATATCATTGATAGCCGCCAAGATGTGAGACATGTAAAGTATTTGATCACAATGATGATGGATGTCCTAAGAGAATAAAACCGGTTTTGGAAGATAAATCGTTGGTTAATGAAGAGGATTTCGTTGAAGCTTATAAGAAGAAAGGTAAAGGTAAGCTTCAGGGTACTAATCGTCAGGTTGATGAGATTCATTTTCAAAAGCCTAAAGTTTCGTATTACTATAGGCCGGTTACTAAGCCAAAGAATGGAGGAGCATCGACGTCTAAGCCTTCTATCCAATCGAATACAGGTTCTCCAATGGTTAATGTAGGTTCTACTTGTAACGAACCTACTACTAATCCTGCTAGTAGTAAGGCTCCTTGATGAGGTGAAAAATGAACCGTTTTTAGGGTGTCATTTAAGCCCGGAATTGAATTTATTTGATCAAATATTGCCCTAAATCGTTCCTTTTGTGATTTTAGGTACTTTGGGAGTGAATTCTGGAAAAGGAAGCATTTTGGATGTTATTGGAGCATAAAAGTGAAGAAAACGGCAAAGACTTAATTTTCCATGCTGAGAACAGTACCTGACGGCGTCAAGAAGGAAATTTTAACGGCGTCAGGAGTAAAATCCATGACGACCCAGAGAAAACCTGAAGGCGTCAAGAGAAGGGCGTCAAGAACAATTTTGGTGAGGCCTGCAAATGGAATACACGTGACGGCGTAAAACCCAGATTCAGGCAGACCGAGAATTTATTTGGCTGCGAGATGACGGCGTCAGAAATTTACTCTTGACGCCGTCACCTCACAAAATCTATATATACTTTTCTATTTTTCATTCATTAAGAGAGGAACTTGTGTGGAGAATACTAGGGTCGAACCTAATAAACCCTAGGTCGTTTGTAACAGTATTTTCAAGGGTTTTCACCCCTTGAAACCTTTCATATTTAATTGAGATAAGTCCTCTTTCAATTCATTCAATATGTATATGTGTTGTTTGAATATATCTTATGCTTGTCTTGATTTTAACATGCTAGGCTAGATCTTTCATGTGTTTGCTTAGATGTAATGAAACCTAGATGTTGATTATAGGTTGATTGCTTGTTTATAGTTGTAATGGATGAATGATTTCAATGTTAGGCTTAAGAAAACTGGCAGATCTCCATTGTGTAACTTGCTTGAACGTCTTAAGAAACATGAACCGATGTGTACTAGGTTTTATTGGTTTTATTTAATGCATGAGCGAATTCTAGTGATCCCATGTTAGGAGCTTCTTAGCCAGCTCGACATAGGAGTGAAGTAGGAGCTTATAGGATTGGGGAAGTAAGTACGCCACCCCATGAATGGTATTAAGGAATACAATCCGTCATCCACGCAACTGTAACAAGTAATTAACCTGTAAAAGATATCTAGGGAGTAGTGAAATCTAAGTAAACACAATTCTCCCATATATTGCTCGCACCACTATCTTAATTTAGTTTATTTTCATTTTTAGTATTTTATTTTGATTGCATCTTAGTAATTGGTTTAGTTGATTAGCAACTAATTCCGACCACTCCTCTTAAAACCGAGATTTTTACTTGCTTTCATAATATATAAAAAATACAAAAAGAATCATCCCTCATCTCTAGACCTAGTGTTTAGGTTTTCTAATCCTAGCGACACTATTCCCAAGTTGAACGATCAATCCCCCGGTACTTGTCACTATACTATACTACAACGATAAGGTACACTGCCTGGTGGGGGTTGTAAGCTTCTCAAGGTCCCTTGAGAGGTAAAGCCTGGTGCAATCCCTACGCATCAAGTTTTTGGCGCCGCAGCCTGGGGAATAGTTATTGTCTAGGTTAGAATTTCTTTTTATTAGGTCTACTTGCTAGATTCCTTTCTAGTAAGATATTATTTTTATTTTTAGGTTTTCTTTAGTCTATCTTTTCTTTGTGTCTTTATTTGTAAAAACCTTTCCATTGACTAATCCGTTAGCCATTATGGAAAACGCGAATCCACCATACTACCAACCACGAAACTCACCCACTCCAATTGACATCTTGATGTTTAAACAACATGAGGATGAACCTATCTATGATGCATGGGCTCGTTTTAAATATTTACTCCAAAAATTCCCTCATCATAATTTCGATCTGTGGTCCCAAATTGAAATATTTTACCATCGTGTCGACCACTATACCAAAATGGACATTGACCATGCCGCAGATGGGGACCTTTGGGGATTAAGTGTTAATGAAGCATGGGAAACCATAGAGAATTGTGCCATACTTGCCAAAAAAATGGATAACCCAACAAACGTTGTTACAGATCAATTGATAACAAGTTTAAGGGAACAAGCAAGAAGATTGTTTGGGGATAAGCGTATAGATGAGATAACTGGGTGCACGAAGTGGTTTGATTTCACCACAATACAAGCTGAGCACATTGGTAATCTTGATAAGATGGATGATAGAGTTGAAAATCTAAGGCCACCAAGTACCCCACAAGTCCTACCATCATTTGAGGCATACACACCACCCGTAACTTATCGGATGAAGTAGAAAAGACTTTAGGAATCCCAATTGAGGTAGAACCTTTGAACCAAACACAACTAGAGGATATAGGTTTGAATACTTATAATGATAACCTTACTCTTAGTTCTAGGGAAGTTCCTAGTTTTGATGAACCGGAGCCTCAACCAAAACCGTTACCTAATCTTCCATCCTTGGATGTGAATTTAGGAATTGACATAGGTTCCGATCCACCCATCAAACCATATAGTCCAGGTAGTCTTAGGATAAAGGTAGTGGACTCTAAGCCTTGTAGAGAGGAAGCCAATATAGGAGTGGAAAATGACCTTACATGCTTACATCACCCATTTATGATTGATCACAAGAAACATTCTGGGTTTAAACCGGGTTTATTAGGTCAAGATGGATCCCCAACTAGTAGTCTCATGAAGTTGATAGAAAATGATCCCTTTTCTAGGAGAAAATCCTAATCCACCCATTAACCCGATTGAATTTGGTAAGGTTATGATGATAGGAGCACACCCCTTTGAGCATATAATTCATCAACCACACTTTCCTCACGAGGCATATTTCCACCCTAAGGGTGTGTATCTCTACTTCCACCCGCACTTAATCCTAAGTGTTGGGAAAACCTCCCCTATTTCCGTTAAATAATGGTAGAGTCAGGCTCGCGACTCGAACAAAAACAAGCGCTTCTTGGGAGGCAACCATGCTTTGTGTGATTTTTATTTTGTTTGTTTATTATTTGATTCCATATGCATGCTTTATTTTTTTTTGTTGGTAGATCATGTTTCAAAACTAAAATGGTGAAAATACTTTATTTTGTTGTTTGGCTTAGTCTTAACTTCATCCAAAAGTATTTCGCAAAAGATAAGTGTAAGGGGAAACCCCAAATATGTTTTTAAGAAACAAAAAACCGATCATGAATCTCCACAATATTAAGTGAACATGTATATTAGTATTCGTTAGAGTCAAATGCTTGTATCGAGTCATAATGATGTTTTGCAGGATTTTCCAGGAAGTATGACCAAGTTTTTCCAGAAAATTTCCGGAAACTTAACATAAGAATTTCTGCAGGTCACTTCTAACGGCGTCAGGAAGAAATTCATGACGGCGTCACATATAAAAATCTGGAAATTTTACCAGTTTTGTTTTTCTAACGGAGTCTTAAAATTTTTGTTAATTCTTTAGTTTTATAATCTCCAGGAGATCTGCAAACATCATTCCACAAGCATTATATCTTACTTTGCTTTTAAGATTTGTTAGCATATATAGATTGCCGCCGATTTTATGCGAGGTTGCCTTGTCTGTTTTCTCAGGTTTTACAGGTTATGTATGACAAGAAGATGATTTATATTCTGGAAGGGAAGCTTTGATTGTTCATTTTGTTGGAGGAAGATCTAACCTGGCCACCTTATTATCCATACCAAGCGAATCAGGGGAGTATTTGATTTCATTCTTTTTACTTATTTCACTTTTACATTCTTTACTTGAACATTGGGGACAATGTTCATGCTAAGTGTAAGGGGAGGGTAAAATGATGATACCTTACAGATACACTTTCGCTTGAGTTTGTTTGTTTGATGGTAGATGTGTAATAAAACTATGAGAAATACTTGTTAGTGTAATTTTAGCGCCAAATTTAAATTTTTTTACAACAGTTAGGAGTGAAACTTTAGCCATAGCAAGCGTCTCATGGATAGGAGATCGTATTACTAGCACAAAACCGTATCATACAGAAAAATTTTCCACCCAAATATGTGAGGTTCGCCTTTAGATTTGATAGGAAAAGCATTTACTATTAGTGCTTATGAGTGTATCGGTAGCATTTAGATTCTAGAACTTGCGTTAGTGATGCATCCCGAGACCGCTAGTGAGACTACATTCGTGTAGTAGGATTTACTACATGATAAGAGGCATTAGGATCACCCTTGTGTTAAACTGGTAGCGTAGGGATTGCACCAGGCTTTACCTCTCAAGGGATCTTGAGAAGCTTACAACCCCCACCAGGCAGTGTACCTGATCATTGTAGTATATTATAGTGACAAGTACCGGGGGATTGATCGTTCAGCTAGGAATAGTGTCGCTAGGATTAGAAAACCTAATTACTAGTTCTAGAGATGATGGATGATTCTTTTTGTATTTTTATATTTTTTTAGAAAGCAAGTTAAAATCTCGGGTTTGAAGGATTTGGGCGGAATTAGTTGCTAGTCAACTAACCCAATACTAAAGATGCAATCAAAATAAAATACTAAAAATGAAAATTAAAACTAAATTAAACTAAGGTTGTGAGCAATAAGTGGAGAAATGTGTTTACTTAGATTTCATTACTCCCTAGATATCTTTTACACGTTAATTACTTGTTATAGTTGCGTGGATGACGGATTGTATTCCTTAATACCATTCATGGGGTGGCGTACTTAACTCCCCAATCCTATGAGTGCCTACTTCACTCCTATGTCGAGCCGGCTAAGAAGCTCCTAACATGGGATCATTAGAATTTACTCATGCATTAAATACAACCAATAAAACCTAGTACACATCGGTTCATGTTTCCTAAGACGTTCAAGCATGTTACCATTTGGAGATCTGCCAGTTTTCTTAAGCCTAACATTGAAATCATTCATCCAATACAACCATAAACAAGTAATCAACACATAATCAACATCTAGGTTTCATTAGATCTAAGCAAACACAAGATAAATCTAGCCTAGCATGGTGGAATCAAGACAAGCACAAGATATAGACAACCAACACATAGACATATTGATTGAATTAAAAGAATACTTATCTCAATAACACATGTAAGGGTTCAAGGGCTGAAAACCCTTGAAAAAGCTGTAAAATACGTATATGGTTCGGCCTTAGGGTTTCTCCAAACTTGTTCCTCTTTAATGAATGAAAATTAGAAAACTATATATAGAAAATAGAGGCTGACGGCGTCAAGAACAATCTTGTGACGCCGTCATCTCGCCGCCAAAATAATCCTCGGACTGCCTTGATCTACATCTGACGCCGTCATGTATTCAATTTTTGCAGGCCGTCACGTATTTAACTCTTGACGCTCTACTTTGTGACGCCTTCATTTCTGTACTGGGTCGTCATGATCTTTACTCTTGACGCCGTCAGGAAAATACTCTTGACGCCGTCACACACTGTTTCCAGCATTAAAAATTAAGTCTTTGGCGTTTTCTTCACTTCTATGCTCCAAAAATGTCTTCACTTTTATGCTCAAAAAATGTTCAAATTGCTTCCTTTTCCAGATTTCACTCCCAAAGTACCTAAAATCACAAAAGGAACGATTTAGGGCAATATTTGATCAAATAAATTCAATTCCGGGCTTAAATGACCCCCTAAAAGTGGTTCATTTTTTGCCTCATCATAAACCCGTATCATAATTACTTGACCACTTAAGTCATATTACTTGGCTAGTTAAGTCAATTAATTTTTCCCACACCTTAGCGTTGTACTCATTTTTAGTACACGAAACCCCTAGTACACCCCTCCGAGCCTATCTTTTCGTTTCTAACTTTAAGCATCTTACTTAAAGGAAGAATTTGTTACACCCCACTTAAATATACAACCAAATCGCCTTAGCCTTCCGTGTATGCACTCATCTTTAGTGCATTATTGTTATATGTTTAAACCCTTAGTTAATTATCTAATTGATTACATGGTTGCTAAGTCGAGTCATATCCTTGTACATATTGTTTTGGGATGATTGGGACTTATGGGTAAAGTACTTATTTTATGGAGTAATGGGGAAGAGCATCATATATTACCCTCATATGTGCGTTAAAAAGTACTCCAAGTGTTTTGATTTTCTTAATTCGAGTCATTAGATTAGTTTATTGTAAAGTATGTAAAAATTCAAGTGTAAGGGGAATTTTCAATCCCTATGATGTATTATTTTGGTTGGTAGTGTAAGAGTGTATGAAAAAAAAATCAAAAAATTAAGAAAAAGAAAAAAAATAGAAAAAGAAAAAGAAAAAAAACATACGGACTACCATCCCGTTTCATTCTATGTTTATTTTATGATTTTGTTATTTTTTATTTATTAGCTTAAGTCGAGTCTAGTCTTGGCTTAGCAACGCCACATTGTACATGTAATTGACCAAGATTGTTAACTCGCCACCAGTAAAGACTGCCTATATCCAATAAAACCGTGTATTCCATATCCCTACACCTAACGTTACAACCCTTTTAAAAGACCTCTTTGATAGTTTATCCTAGGTGCTTACGCCATGTGGTGGAGTTTTGATCCTTTCCCAAGCCTATGGTAATCTATTTTACTATGACTAGTAGTGAGAGATATTTTCCATTTCCTTAATGTGATATTACTTTATTACACCCGAGAGATGTGAGTATCTAAACACTATTTGTGAGGTGCTAGTGTATGACCTTTGTGCTTGTCTTTGGTCTTTAGTGGAATGATTATTTGTTGTAATTACTTTTATATTAGTGTTAAATGACCCCTAACTTGTATTTTTACTAGAATAAAAGCGCATTTGCTTAAGGACAAGCAAATCTCAAGTATAAGGGTATATGATGAGGCGAAAAATGAACCATTTTTAGGGGGTCATTTAAGCCAGGAATTGAATTTATTTGATCAAATATTGCCCTAAATCGTTCCTTTTGTGATTTTAGGTACTTCGGGAGTGAATTCTGGAAAAGGAAGCATTTTGGACCTTTTTGGAGCATAAAAGTGAAGAAAACGGCAAAGCTTTATTTTCCATGCTGAGAACAGTACCTGACGGTGTCAAGAAGGAAATTTTGACGGCGTCAGGAGTAAAATCCATGACGACCCAGAGAAAACCTGAAGGCGTCAAGAGAAGGGCGTCAAGAACAATTTTGGTGACGGCCTGCAAATGGAATACACGTAACGGCGTCAAACCCAGATCTAGGCAGTCCGAGAATTTATTTGGCGGCGAGATGACGGCGTCAGAAATTTACTCTTGACGCCGTCACCTCACAAAATCTATATATACTTTTCTATTTTTCATTCATTAAGAGAGGAAGTTGTGTGGAGAATACTAGGGTCGAACCTAATAAACCCTAGGTCGTTTGTAACAGTATTTTCAAGGGTTTTCACCCCTTGAAACCTTTCATGTTCAATTGAGATAAGTCCGCTTTCAATTCATTCAATATGTCTATGTGTTGTTTGAATATATCTTATGCTTGTCTTGATTTTAACATGCTAGGCTAGATCTTTCATGTGTTTGCTTAGATGTAATGAAACCTAGATGTTGATTATAGGTTGATTGCTTGTTTATAGTTGTAATGGATGAATGATTTCAATGTCAGGCTTAAGAAAACTGGCAGATCTCCATTGTGTAACTTGCTTGAACGTCTTAAGAAACATGAACCGATGTGTACTAGGTTTTATTGGTTGTATTTAATGCATGAGCGAATTCTAGTGATCCTATGTTAGGAGCTTCTTAGCCGGCTCGACATAGGAGTGAAGTATGAGCTTATAAAATTGGGGAAGTAAGTACGCCACCCCATGAATGGTATTAAGGAATACAATCCGTCATCCACGCAATAGTAACAAGTAATTAACCTGTAAAAGATATCTAGGGAGTAGTGAAATCTTAGTAAACACAATTCTGCCATATATTGCTCACACCACTATCTTAATTTAGTTTATTTTCATTTTTTGTATTTTATTTTGATTGCATCTTAGTAATTGGGTTAGTTGATTAGCAACTAATTCCGCCCACTCCTCTTAAAACCGAGATTTTTACTTGCTTTTTATAAAATATAAAAAATACAAAAAGAATCATCCCTCATCTCTAGACCTAGTCTTTAGGTTTTCTAATCCTAGTGACACTATTCCCAAGTTGAACGATCAATCCCCCGGTACTTGTCACTATACTATACTACAACGATCAGGTACACTGCCTGGTGGGGGTTGTAAGCTTCTCAAGGTCCCTTGAGAGGTAAAGCCTGGTGCAATCCCTACGCATCACTCCTCCCCGGGATGACATAGGTAAGAATAATAATTGGGTGGAGGATATCAACCTTGTTATTTGAAGAAAGGTTTTGATGTTCTTGAGTAAAAAGATTCGGTTTTGGAATCTGTGATTTGCACTACGTATACCCCTAAAGATATTTCTAGTTCTTCCAAAACTACTTCTCGCCTATGAAGAACACTGCTATTGTTGAGAAAATTGGGAAGCTTGAAAAACTTATTATTGATGGGAAAGCCACCCCTATGGATGATAATGGTAAACCTATTCCGGTGGCTGATGGTAAAAGGAAGGGCAACCCATTCTCTAAGGTGGGTGAAGTGGTTAATTCAGATAGTGATGATGAGATGTTTGAGCCAAATGATCCTATGAACATTTATTTTTCATCAGCAGGAGGACATAACAAGCTTGAAGGCTGTCTTTCTGATGATTATACGGCCCAGGTCTATGACTTACCTCGGCAATTTGAGGAATTTAATAATCAGTTTGATTTCAAGCTTCAAGGCCGTTCGATGAAGTAATCTTTTATTTTGATTTGTTTATTTGTTTTGCATGTCTTTTAATGTTTGGCAAAATTGCATATATATCCTTCTCAAAGTGAATAATTGCATATATATCCTTTATACAAGTTTTTTATGCATATAATACAATGGTTTTTATGCATGCTTTGGATATATATGCAATTATGTATTTTCGGAAGGATATATATGCAAAAACCCCTTAATGTTTTTAGTAGTTGTTCTATTTGTTGGTAGCTAGTTGTTCATTTATGGCATGTTATAAATGATCTAGTGGTTGTTCAAGATGTTGTTTGAGGTTAATGTGGCGTTTCAGCCACATTCCATTGTATTTTAAACGGTTCTTTTGGTTAATATATTTTACCATGGTGGAAGTTTCCTTTTACTAAAAAAAAGTGTGCCAAAAACAAAGTTCGTAAATCTCAGGTTGCTTATCTTGGAAACATTGATGTTACCGATGAAGATGGTGATACCGTGATACATTAATTTGTCGTAAGTGTAAAACTATCCAACTGAAATTTGTTCCAATGTAAATAAACTCAGTAGCTATGTGTGTTTTTATGTTGTTATTTTATAAAAATATTACTGTCAAATCTAAAACTCCGCACTACTTTAAAAACAGGTTCAAAGTTAATATGAAGGTCGAACATTGTATCGGGTGTGCTTCATTTGTTCTACTTGATTCGTGACTAAGATGAGTGACTTGCGACATTATAATCTAAAAACAGATTGTGACATATAAGTCGATATCGTTTGCGACGTTACAACATAGACATCACTAAAAGTGTCATTATTTATGTTGCGACTTCGAATAACTAGTCGCTAAAAATAACGCTAAAGAGCTACTAGTATTTTCTTGTAGTATACGTCCCCTGTGGACTGACTTGATTGTTAACTGACTCAATTCGTGATCCCAATTATGCTTGTAATGCATTGGTGCAACTTTATATAGAGCCTCTAACTTTTTACTAAAGCTCTCTTTTGTTTTATAATTAAAACGACGTTTAAAATATGTGGTACCTAATTCCTTTTTCTTTTGTTTTTTAAAGATATTTATTTTCGATTGTCTTACTTACGCAACGGCACGGAATGTCATTGTTTTGATAAAGTACAGGCACAAAGACCTATCACTACAAGAAAAAGGCCCTTTAGTGACTTTCTTAGCGACGTATTTTATGATTGCGACTTTTAGGTGATGGGTCGCTGTAAAAGAGTCGCAAATTTTTTGCGACTCGTGACATGTGTCGCTAAAAAGAGCGACTAGTATAACGACTTCATAAAATAAGTCGCTATAAATTTGCGGCTTCAGTATTTCTTGTCGCCATTTGCGTCGCTATTTCAAAGAGATGTTGTCATCTAAGTCGCTTAACGCGACGCTATTTCTGTAAAAGTCTCTATTTAAGTCGCTAATTAAGTCGCTATATAGCGACTTAATTAGCGACTTAAATAGAGACTTTTACAAAAATAGCGTCGCATTAAGTGACTTAGATGGCAACATCTCTTTGAAACAGCGACGCAAATAGCGACAAGAAATACTGAAGTCGTAAATTTATAGCGACTTATTTTATGAAGTCGTTATACTAGTCGCTCTTTTTAGCGACACATGTCACGAGTCGCAAAAAATTTGCGACTCTTTTACAGCGACCCATCAACTAAAGTCGCAATCATAAAATACGTCGCTAAGAAAGTCACTAAAGGGTTTTTTTCTTGTAGTGTATCAGCCAGGATAATCAATTCGAAATCTATTTAATAGAGCTTTATTAATCCGTATTGGGTATTGATTTCTCAAATTGATTTACTTTAAAAAGAATAAATAATTCTAAAGAGTTACTAGTAATATTTTTGGTCTTGTCACTAGCTAGTTAGTGACTTCTTTGTAATTTGTCTCTATGATTAGTGACGACCTATAGTGACGAAAGTGACCACCCAAAGTTACATCACTCACTAAACTCGTCTATGATATGCATTAGTGAGGCATTTTTTGTTGTCGCTACAAAAGATTTTTTTTTAGTGATGCATGTCAAACACTTCTCTAAAGGGATCTTCATCCCGTATTCACAAGGAACATTTAAAAAGAAGAATGGTGTAAAATGTTCTCCCATGACAGATTTATCTGCATTGATCTTCTTCGTTAGATTCTTTCACTATCTTCTTCCACTGTGTCTTCATTGCCATTACCTTTGCCTACATTGTATTAATCTTCTTTTGGTACAAACTTACAATTTTATTCTGTCTACTGAAGGTGAAAGTACGTAAGTGATAAGCTTGTGTCCATTGGCAAAAGTTTAAAAGTGGAATAACATTAGTTTATATACATCACAAGAAAAAAACACAAGTTTTTTAAACTTTATGACTACGCAACATACAAATTACAAAAGTAGATAGGCTAAATTATCATGAAATACACTATATCAAGCATTCACTTGCCCTTTGATTCTAATCCATACTCGATCATTCTTGATTCCGAGACTTGGCGCATTGTTGGCCTTTTCAATGGGTTGTAGTTCAAACATGCCTGTATGACATTCAAAATAGAATGAAGTAGTTTCTCAGTTGGGGATGATGGTGGTGGTATTCGACTATCTCTTACATTAGCTAACAATAGATCATCAATAAACAATGTTGGTAGAGATGTAATAAGTTCTCCAGGATGCTTTCCCATGATCACTTCTAGTGCAACAACTCCAAAACTATACACATCGCATTTCTCTGTTGCCACCATCGTATAAGCAAGCTCTGCATTGAAAATAACAAGAGAATACAAAAACAAAAATAGTTATATTAGTTCATGATAGAATCGAACTTAGATAATCGGAAAATTGGGAAGTATAGTAAAAATATATAGTTACCTGGCGCAATATAGCCATAGGTGCCAGCAATCGCAGTCCAATTGGATGAATCGAACTTTAGAAGCTTGGCTGTTCCAAAATCAGATATATGTGCCTCATAATCGGAATCGAGAAGGATGTTAGCTCCAGAAATGTCTCTATGAATTATAGGCGGTGAGCAATCATGGTGCATATAAGCCAAACCATTTGCTACAGCCCTAATAATTTTTACCCTTTTCAGCCAATCTAATTCCTTTGCTGTGATATCGCTACTTAATAGCAATTTTAGACTTCCCTTCTCAAGATATTCATAAATCAAAAATGAGTGACGAGCATGAACGCAATATCCATAGAGTTTAACTATGTGTCTATGCCTTATGTTTGTCAATGCTCGTACTTCATTAAGGAAGCCTATATGATCGTCATTCTCAGATGTAGAATGAAGTTTCTTGACAGCTACACAATTGTTGGGTTGTAAGTCAGCTTTATACACAGTACCGTGTCCTCCCATCCCAATACAACATGAATCATCAAAATTATTTGTTGCCTTGATGATTTCATCATACATCGCCTGTCCATCAAAAATTGTTGAGAAAAATGTCACAATTTCTTCCCCTGATGGTTCTTGTGGAGAACTTCTAGTTCTACGTCGAAAAGCAAAGAGGCCACACATGAATAAACCAAATAAAAGTGCCGCAAGAATTGGGATCATAGTTACAAGGATGAGCTTATGATGAAAATAATTTTTAGGTTTCATTGTTAGACTTTCACAAACTTTCAAACCTGTAACATTTCCACACAGACCATGATTTCCTTGTAATGCTTCTCCAGAGACATTCAGAAAGACAGCATAAGGGGGAACCGGACCTGTGAGCTCATTGTAAGACAGGTTGATATCGATTCTTTTTGGCAAGTTACTGAATGCATTTGGAATAGAACCAGATAGCTTATTGTGAGAAAGATTCATCGTTACCAGACTTTCTAAACTTCCAATTTCAGATGGTATCTGATTTGTGAATGAATTCCAAGATAAATCAAGAACGTTGAGTTGACGTAGTTTACCAATCTCTGATGGGATCTTTCCGCTGAGCTCGTTATTACTAAGATCTATGTTAGTAATTTGTAACCAATCACCAATATATCTTTGTAATGACCCATTCAACCTATTTTTGGAGAGGTCAAGAGTAAGGAGACGATGCAGTGATCCCAGCTCTTGGGGTATAACACCTGAAAGGTTGTTATCATTCAAGGACAAACGTAGCATATTTTTCAACTTCCCAAACTCCTTTGGAATTTGACCAACCAAATGATTAAAAGAAAGATCAAGCTCTTGAATTGAATCTCCAAACTCTACTGGTATTCTGCTGCTGATGTTGTTATATCCCATCCTTAAGGTAGTCAAATTTTTGCATTTACCCCAGTTCTGAGATAGTTTCCCATAAAATTTATTATGACTGACATCAAAGAAATTTAAACTCGGATAGACCCCAAAGCTATTCGATATATCTCCACTAAATTGATTAAATTGAAACCTTGCTCTTGTTAAGTTGAGGCAATTCCTTAGGCTTCTTGGAATTGGACCAGTGAGTTGATTTTGACCTACGGAAAAACGTTGAAGCTTGCCCCCTTGGCACAAATCATCAGGCAATTGGCCAGACAATTGATTTGTGTCTATTCTCAGCGCAAACAACTTATTTAGACTTCCGATTCCATGTGGTATAGGACCAGATAACTTGTTCACACGGAGAGACAGAATCTGAAGCTTTTTCAGGTTTCTTAAGGATGAAGGAATAGAACCATTGAGTTGGTTTTCACCCAAAGTTAATCTAGTGAGAGATTTCATATTACCTAATTCAATAGGAAGAGGTCCGGAGAGTTGATTCTTGTACAAATAAAGTAGATTCAAAGACGTCAAATTACCAAACGATGAAGGAATTGAGCCTGAAAGATTGTTGGAATAGAGGCTTAGCCTCTCAAGAGAGACAATGCTCCCTATTTCTTGGGGGATTGAACCATTTAAAATGTTTCTGGAACCATGCAAGATGGTTAACTTGCTCAATTTACCAATGGTAGGTGGAATGGAACCTTCAAGCAAATTTTTTGACAGACCCAGTTCCACTAGATTGACCAGTTGGCCAATTTCAGGAGGGATTACACCAGAAAACTGGTTATCTGAAATATTAAGAAAAACAAGTTTGGACAAGAGTCCGATTTCTGGTGGGATGAGACCAAAGAAGCTGTTTACACTAAGGTTAAAATCGCTAAGATCGTGTAGAATAGAGAACGGGAACTGGTGAAGTGTACCTTTTAACTTAGACGATGTGAGGTTCAACCTGTAAATATTCCCATCAGCGTTGCAAGAAATTCCAAACCAAGAACATGGAACCATTGCACTAGAATTCATTGGTTGGGGTTTCCAAGAAGATAAGATTTGGGAGTTGTTTGGGAGTTGAAGGCTTGCTTTCCATTTTAGAAGAGCAGTTTCTTCCTTCAGAGAAGCAGAAGCAAAGTTTGGTATGAATGAGATTGCAATGAGTACTAGAGCTAGAGATACAATTAAAAAGTTTGAAGAAGACATTATTTGCTTTTGCATGCTTTTTTTATTCATATATGCTTAAGGTTCGTATGTCCTAGCTAATTTATACTTGAGCTATCCTTTTCTCTTGAACTATTGCTAGCAATATTAGTAAACCTTGAAGGGGTTGATTGTGACATACGAGTTACATAGAAACAATGAAACAATTTGTTTGGCGTACAAGCCTGCTTAGGACGGTGGAAAACTTAGAAATGTTTTCGTCGACATACTAACTCTATAATTGACGTGTAGAATCTTTTGTATAGAGTATTTATTTATTTATTTATTTATTTATTATTATTATTATTATTATTATTATTATTATTATTATTATTATTATTATTATTATTATTATTATTATTATTATTATTATTATTATTATTATTATTATTTTAGTATATATATATATACATCGGATTGTCGGAAACTTCGTGAATAAAAAGGTAAATGTTTATATAATATATTGTTTCGTGTGCTATCTTATTCTAATTGACTTTTGTGTATCTCAAATCTCTCTTGTACTCAACAGAAATCTATGATCTAGCATTTTGCATTCGAACTTTAGGTTTATTGTCGTAATTACAACGACTATTTTTCCACAAAGATTGTCTGTCTTGAGAAATACATGTCCCTTTTGGAGAATAATTTAATTGTGTAATGCAACTTTAATTACTTTGTAAACAAGAATTCTATTTTTGTTTTCGCACCAGTTCCCGTACCACGAGCTCTGAAACTATGTACTTTGTACAGATCCCGTTGCGAGACTAGAAAAGGTTGAACACGAGCTCTTCAATTGTAAATTAAAATCTTTTATAGAAGTATAAAAAGTACTTTAGTCGGTTGTTTTACTCGGTGTTATATACTTATATTTTACTTTTCAATAAAGTTCTTCAATAATTTGCTTATCAATAATTGTACGTATAATCTTATACGGAGTATTCAATTGTGAACTTCTAATGAACACTACTACAAAAAGTGAAAATGGTCACGTTTATTTTGCCACGGTTCGTGAAGGGTGGACTTTTTTTATGCTCTTTTACACGGAAATAACCGTGTCAAAAATTATTGACGCTTTTAAACGTGTAATTCAAAATGTGACATAAAATAGCGTGGACAAAATTGATATACTAAAATTGAGGGGAAAAAAATCCACCTTAGAAAGCGTGGCTTTTTTTCTTCATACCCATCTATTAAAAATCCACCTTAGAAAGCCTCTTATACACTTTTTATAAAAATCCCCAAATCCAAATCACTATTCCATCACTTAATAACTATTCCATCGCTTTATAACAATTCAGTTAATTCCGATTTTATAAAAATCCCCAAATCACTTTATCACTTTTTCAAAATCCCCAAATCAGTTAATCAGTTGTTAAATTCCGTTAATCGAGTTGTTAAATTCCGTTAATCAGTTGCAGAGCTTGTTAATCGGAAGCTAGGTGTTGCAGCAGAGCTTGTTAATCGGAAGCTAGGATTTGAGGTGTTGCAGCAGAGCTTGTTAATCGGAAGCTAGGGTTTGAGTTGTTGCAGCAGAGCTTGTTAATCAGAAGCTAGGATTTGAGTTGTTGCAGCATTAGCTAGGGTTTGAGCTTGTTAATCAGTTGCAGCAGCTAAGGTATAAACAATTTATACGCGTTTATTTAAGTATAATATCTGAATATGCTCTTAGAAATTGATTATTTGAATCAAGCTTGTGGAGTCGTTTTAGCGAGTTATAATAATGTGAAATTGAAGTCTGTTGTTGAATGCGATATTTTGAAGTCTGTTGTTGATTTTGAAGTATGTTGTTGAATGCGAGTTATAATGATGTGTGTGTAATATGCGCTTAGAAATTGCTATGACTGTTTTTTGATAAATGCTAATTGTTATTTTAAGTTTTGAATAGTATAGTATTAGCTTAATATTGCTTATTGTAGCTTGATATCTGCTTATCTCGTGATTAGTGAGTATTTCTGTGTTATAGTTGTTAGTAGGTAATAAACATAGTTTAAGTAACTCATTTTTTGTGAATCTGTTGCTCATTTCTTAGAATTAGGACTAGTAATAATTCACCACAACTGCACATCTTTGCATCTTGTCATAGACTCGTAGGTGTACCTTTAGTAGGAAGCATTTTGTGCATAATTTAAAGACAAAATTGCTGAAAAAACAGGTTTTTTCTGTGAATAAAGATCTGATGATTGCTTCAGTAAGCGTTTGCATTTGGTTTAGCTGCACAAAGCTCATAAATTGGAAATCCTGGTTTAGGAACTAAGATGTTTGCATTTGGTTACCTTGCTATCTGAATAAATAATCACCCTTGCTAAACATAATTCAGTGTTTGTTGTGAGGTAACACAGAGAAATGTAGACAGAAGCTTTTCGAGATATAATAGAGATTTCCATTTACATCTTTAGAGAGTTGATACTTTCTCTTAGACTTAGATTTTTAAGCTTATTTTTTCTGAGAAGACTTGCTTATTCATTAGGGCTAACATAAGTACTGCTCTTAGATGGGATGATATTCACAATACCGTTAGTTATGTTGATTGAGATGGTTTATTTGGCCGCATATCCTGGTATGTTTCAGGTGACTTGATGTTGGTAAATGTGTCAGTAGATGGAAAAACATTACCAAGTGAATCCTCCTCTAAGGAATCGTCGTCTAATAGTTTGGTCCAAGTGTTTAACTATAATACTCCCTGCATATTTTTTGCTGTTGTAAGGTCAGTAGATGGAAAAACTTACTAGTGCACATATGTAGGATTAATTGATATGTGAGCCTTATCAGTTAATTGTTAAAAGAGGAAGTAGTAATATGACTAATATGTGGTTATTCTAATACTCAGAAAACTAAGCTATGCATGTGAAGATAGTCTATATTTAGTTTGAGGCATAAGTTAATACTGTACAGGAGGTTCCAAATCCTCATAGTTTGATGTTTAATCATAAGTGTAGGATGTAAACTCAGTTTATGCCACTAATTGTGTCAACATATATAGTGGCTGCAAGGCTGTGGACAATTACGGAAAATACATCTACTACTATGTATATGTAGTATATACTAGTGTGTATGGGTGATCATTGGATAGTTAAGTAAATGTTGTAAATATCAGCAAGTATACAACATAGGTTCTGCATAACTTATGTGTAATAACTTTTGTTAGTATTAGGCAAATGAGCATATAGCACATGGAAGAACTTAAACATGTAGAATCTGGTTTGAAAGTTATGAATTAGATGAGAACCAATAATACTCCTATGGCCACATTTCGATGAGAACTTAGTGAAGAAAGAAAACAGAAATGGTTGGGTGTTTTTTTGAGTTTTCAGATTTCAGTTCTGGCTATTAGCTCTAAGCTTGAGACAGTTATTCGATAATGCAGACCACTTAAAGGACTATTTGAGTCAACTAACCTATGAAGAATTGTAACTTAACTAGGTGAATATGTATACCAATTTCTGAAGTCTGTTTGTCGTGATTACAGTGTATGCCTGTACAGAATACGATTTTCGTACTCAACTTAGAAGAAAAATAGGCGTGGTGATATATTTGGTCTACTGTTAGCTGTATACTTAGAATACATGTCAAATAGAAATTGTTTCTTGTAAACAGTTATTGACTCACTTGTGCTACTATTGGAGATAAATCATCTCCTTAATTAGTTTATTTGTTAGCAGGTGTTTGTTTGGCATACTTTTTTGTTTAAGTGATTATATGCGTGTCTCTGCTCAGTCCCAACTCTATTTTAAGTACCTTAGATAAGATAGTTTCTATGCAAAGTGCCAACATTTGAGACATCAAGTGAATCGATTTGTGTAGTGGAGGTAGGTTGAGGAAATATAGTGTTTAGGCACTCTTTTATGTCCGCTTCAGATTGGTTCATGTAACCTGATATTGATGTCCAACAATTTTAAAAAAGTAATCTTGTATATGTTTTCAACGGCCAATTATAGTTAGCACTTTAAAAAGATAGAGTATTATATATTGTGTCAAATAAGTGTCAAATATTCTTGTGGCAATCTGTCTAAGTAAACATTATTGTTTGTTTGATTGTAATTTTTTGCAATTGCTGACCAAGTTAGCTGTTCCAACCATTGTTTAGTCAATTACCAGTCAGGTCTATGTGTCTAAGTAAACACTATTTACCTTGTATGTCGTATGCCATGCTTACAAAAATACAAAAAATATGCTTATTTGCTTACTACAATACTTGTTTATGGTTCATTCATGCTTCTTTAGCTTAGATTTAGCTTAAAATTTAAGTCTCTATCAAAGTTTTACCACTAAATTATGTTTTCACTTTAGAAAATCCAATAACACCCCTGTAAAGGGGTGTTTGGCACAAGGCCATTTTTGTAACTGTTTTAGAGATAGGTAGATTAGGATTTTAGTTTATGGGTTATTAGATTGTAATTTTTTGCAATTGCTGACCAAGTTAGCTGTTCCAACCATTGTTTAGTCAATTACCAGTCAGGTCTATGTGTCTAAGTAAACACTATTTACCTTGTATGTCGTATGCCATGCTTACAAAAATACAAAAAAATATGCTTATTTGCTTACTACAATACTTGTTTATGGTTCATTCATGCTTCTTTAGCTTAGATTTAGCTTAAAATTTAAGTCTCTATCAAAGTTTTACCACTAAATTATGTTTTCACTTTAGAAAATCCAATAACACCCCTGTAAAGGGGTGTTTGGCACAAGGCCATTTTTGTAACTGTTTTAGAGATAGGTAGATTAGGATTTTAGTTTATGGGTTATTAGATGTTTCATCTGCCTCACTTTAGTCCCAAATAGGATAGGTAATGTGAGTGATTCATGGTAGTTAACTTTGCAAGTCAAATCACTCATATTTATCCCACTTCTTGTACCCATTACTGCAACTGCTGCATAACAGTCCTCTAAACAGCCCAAATACCCTTTTTGATTCATAATTTTAGATAGCTAGAGTAGTTGTTAGGACTTGATTTCAGATTTACAAGGAGTTAGTAGTCTAGTTTTACTCTAAGTTGGTTTACTTTGCGATTTGGAGTTCATTTGATTGCTAATTTGCTACTAATATCTGCTTACTCAACTTGTTTTTTTTTTATTTCTTTTGCTAATCTGCTTTATCTTCTTAAGTACTGGTATTCTCATCTCCATTTCTGATCCTTCTTAGAATAGTTTAAGCTGAATCATTACTTACTTTGGGATTTAAGGATCCAAAGTCGATTGAGTCTCATGGGCACTGATTGATTCGTGTTGTGAGCAGAGTTCTTAGTTATGCATACTAACATGTGAATACTATACTATCATCCGACAGTTTTATCTTTATAGTTTCATACAGAACTTGTATGTTTATTGCATAATATTATGATCATGATCTACATGAATCCCGAGTAGATTTCTTAGTTATGCGAATTAATGCGGGTTGATTGACTAGAAGACAATATTCAGCTCTGAATTGCTTCATATAGTTTCATATAGAACTTGGCATATCCCTATCACATAATTAGTGGAGTTGTACCTCAAACAAAATGACTAGATGATTCATTGTACCTCAATAATTTTTTCTTTTTCATTATTTAGGAGGTTCTTGAAGAAAAAACATCAAAGCTTGCAATGGATACTTGAAGACGTAAGATTGACGAAGCTAGCAGATTTTTTTGAAGACGAAAGATTGACGAAGCTTGCTACAGATTTGAAATCTTTTATATCATGAAATCTTTTGTATGTGTAGAATATGCAGAATTGATATGTAGATTTGATATGCAGAAATTCAGAATTGAAGCAGAATATGCAGAATTGTATTTTTTTTGAATTTGTGCAGATTTTTTTTATTTTATTATTTTATTTTTTATTTTTTTTAATGTAAAATTATCAAAATAGTGACATTTAACAGTGTGTACTTTCAAAAGTTTTGTCACGCTTTTTAGTGTGCACATTTGAAACTTTTCCACCATTTTGTGATTTTGTGACATTTAAAAGCGTGTAGATTCAACATTTGCCACGCTTTTTAGGGTCTGCAAATTTGAAAATTTTCCACCATGTTAAGCGTGGACTAATTGATCCAATTCCCCACCCTCTTAGGTGTCACTATTAACTACTTTCTCCACGCTCAATTGTGTAGACCATTTTGTGACGCCAAGTTTTGACACGCTACTTTCATGCGTGTACTTATAGTTTTGCCGCACTTGAAAACGTGGAGATTTGCTCTAATCAGTGTGTAAAATTAACCCATTTGTTGTAGTGGAATAGTAACAAATGACCGAACGGAAAATTAGAAAGATAACGGTTCTATAATGCATTATAAGCCACATATTATTTTATGTGAAAATATTATAAGCCACTTGGTTCCTTAAAAAACTTAATGCTAGATTTCAAATAAAACTACTAATGTTATAATACAAAATGCTTTCGTAATCACCCCATAAAAAGTTTTTTTTTTTTTTTTTTTTTTTTTTTTTTTTTTTTTTTTTTTAATTTGTTTATTTATTTATTTATTTATTTAAAAAGGCATCTTAGTAACTAAAACAAAACAACAATACAAAATTACCGGTGACTTACTAGATTTGTACACACTTTTGACACTCAACTATTTTCCATTTACAACAATATTACAAGTATTAGCTAATTTTAACGGCTACGTAAACAGAACGAAATATCCCTTTTATAGAAAGTTTATAAATAAAAACAATCTAAAAATACAATCAAAATTAGCCAACATATTAGACTAACATTGATCTTTCTATGATTTATTAATGCATAACATCTATATTACTTATAATAGAGGAATAACTATCTCTAAAAAATTCAGATATACAAAAAATAATGCATGATTTACAACACTTTAAAGCAAGTAATTTTCATAATTACAACAACCAAAGCATTGTGTACAACAGAAACTATCATGAATCAAAATTCAGACACTTTCCTTCGAATTCTACATTAATAGCGTTAAAAACACCTCTACACCCAATATTACAATCATTTAAACACAATGTACAACCCTCATTCTACATTAATAGCATTAAAAACACTCATACACCCAATATTACAATCATTTAAAAACAATATACAACTCTCATTCTACATTAATAGCATTAAAAACACTCCTACACCCAGTATTACAATCATTTAAACACAATGTACAACCCTCATTCTACATTAATAGCATTGAAAACACCCCTACACTCAATATTACAATCATTTAAACAGAATGTACAACTCTCATTCTACATTAATAGCATTAAAAATACCTCTACACCCAATATTACAATCATTTAAACACAATGTACAACCCTCATTCTACATTAATAGCATTAAAAACACCCCTACATCAAATATTACTATCATTTAAACAAAATGTACAACCCTCCATCTTAACCTAGACACGAACCTGTGACCAAAACTCGACTTAATAAAACTCGACTCGATACACGAGGCTGTGAGCTCAAGCTCACGGCATCCCTTGTTTTCGGGACTCAATAACAACGACAACAACAAAAAGAAAGAAAATGATACCAAACAATTATTTAGCTTCATATTTATTAGTTTTAATCTTTATTTAATCAAAAAAATTTGAAAATTCATGTACTTATCCCCCACCGTCGCTAGAACGACAAAAGGGTGGTGGGTTTTCCTACCTTCGACCGCCGGTATCAACAAAAAACGAGAGAGATGGTTTTGGTGATGAACTAGAGCTGTGGTGCTAATCGTGGTGTTGGGAGGTGTTTCTAAGCGCGTGATGTACGTCAAAATGATGGGGAGGTTGTAAGGAGTGTTGTGGTGGTGGCGGTGAGTTTAAGTGGTCGGTGGTGGTGTTTGTTTGGCCGAAAAAATGACTGGAGAAGAAGAATAAATAGGGTGCGGCTGGTTTGAGAGAGAAAGGGTGTCAAACCCTAAGTGAGGGTATAATGAGGTTTATATAGGAAAGTGTTTGGACCTTGTGTGAACCCTATTGCACCCTTAGATACTAAGATTGTAAATATATGCTAGGGTGGGAAGCGTAGTTTACCAAATCTTTTAGTATTTCGTTCTCGAGGCAAATTTAGGTGTCAGAATGACTTCCCGTGACATTTTTATTAATTTTATCGAATATTTTTAATTCAGAGTACCCGTTGCTGCAACGTGCAGGTACCCTGCTAGTAACATAGAACGTACAAGTTGGATAATGATCATAACATGATAATTCTTTTTAAAAAAATAAGACCCCATAACAAAATATAAAAGGGTTAGGTTATTTCAAAGGTGTGTCAAAGTACTAATAATATAACCCATAATAAAATTGAGGAAAAAATAAACAAAAACGATAATCAAAAATCCATAATAATCAAGTCTTTGTCCGGTAAATTATTGGTAGGAGATAGGTAAACCAAATAAATTTTATAACCCGATATAAACTTTTCTGATGATAATGTATTCTCAGCTATTTTGTTTTTTGTAATTTTTTGAAACTAAATAATAACGAATGAAAATCAGCAAGGAAGCGCGATAGTTATCACACTCATTAACATCTACGAGGTCATTTGAATGATTTGTCACAACATTGACCATAAATAAAGTCGCATAACATTGACCATAAATGATCGATTAATACGTATGATTATATATGCAATATACGTGAGGGGATTTCGGAAATAGAACTTGTTTTGTTTAGTGTGAGGTGATTTGCATACGTATATACTTTAGATCTAAACACATTTACTTCAAATTTGCACACAACAAAATACAAAGAGATAAGCAGAATGTAACACATGTACAAAGCATAAAATGTCTGTGTACAAATTGAAACTAAGAAGGGTCCTGTATTTGAATTCTTAGAAGTAAAGTTTGACATTAATATCTATCTAAATTGATTTTATTAGTATGAAAACACAGGGTCAACGGTATCTAACATCTATCGTTGTTATGCAAAGACTAAAGAGCTAGGTTGATCGACATACACAAAGTGATCGACTGATAATAAACGAATCTTGCTTGTTCGTAGATTGGTCAGCGTGGTCCTGTGTCCTAGTAGCCACTAGAACATGTGAATGTGGGACTAGAGTTTCAAATTCGTGTAGAAATATGTTAATGATATCTTGAAGAAAGAGACTTATGTCAAATATCTTTTTTGTCATTTACCATTTTATTTAGTTATCTACCTCTAATCTTTTATATAATACAAGAATTACATCATTTTGGAGTGTTTTTGCAAAACCCTTCTCATTAAAAAAAAAATTGGACCAATAGGAGAGCTCGATTTTGACACATAAGCGAAATCAAGCAATATAATTGGACAATAAAAAGTCAAAATTGAATTGATTTTGGTCAAACTTTAATAAATTTGATAGAGAATTTGATTGATAAAAAAAAACACATAAAAATATAGGTGTCAAATTTATAAAAATAAAAACTTAACAAAAGAGGAGGTAATTAATAAAACCTTAGTGGTTAAGTGTAAAATTATAAGTCTCCATATTTTTTAATAATTTTATATAATAAACAAATAACCCCTTACACTTTATACCCCTTATACTTTATAATGTTAACTTTGTTTAAAATTACATGAGTAATAGTATTAGTTTTTTTGACTTTCATATATTAAAATAAATTTGGTAAATATGCGAATTAGTTTTATTATAAGTTAATATTTTTTAAACTAATGTTAGTTTTAAATTTTCATACATTAGAATATATATATTTTTTAATAAGTACTCATGTTACTATTTAAAAGTTTAATTTATGCGTACACGGGTTTGAAATACGGTTAAATTATTAGTAATGGGAATATAAATATCAAATGGTAAGCATGAGTTACTGTGATATAAAATAAATATATGCGATTCTACTTATAGCAATGACTCATGAAATTGTTATTTAAAATTTATATATGGATATCCATAAAAACATTTTAAAAACTTTACAGAACATATTTTAACTTTATCAATGCTCATTATGTGCCACTAAACTCACACATTTTGTACAACATGATATCAATAGTTAAAGTTAAACAACAACATTAACCTCAAACTCAACATATCTGTAAGTTAAAAATGTTATACAAAGCTAATTATTAAAAAAAACAAACAAAAACACATCAGATAGATAGTCATTCTTTAATATAGAAGGTGTTTTCCTTAAATTATAAAAAAAAATGCACGCATCACAATCCTTATTTGATAAGAATCACCTCCTAAATCAAAAAACGAAAAACTACGTAGATGATAACCTAACTTTATTAATTGACTTGATGTTTCAAAAAAACAATAATAATAAAATAAAATAAATAAATAATAATAATAGTTGGTCGTTGTAAAGGAATTAAAAGTATGTACATGAGAATTATTCAGCAAGAATATATAGTTTTTAATTAAGTTATTACGTTACTGTACTGCGATAATGTTATTGACTTGGTAATCACGGATGTGAGATACAACCATTATTCTATACTTATGATTTATGTGTAAACACCTTTTTGCTTCTTAATAGAATCCGAAAGAGACCTCAACAACACTTTGGCTTATGCCTTATCTAGCTAATAGTTTGTAGTAAATTTTTTTATGGTTTAACTTTTTTGTTATACACACCATCTTTTAGTATTTTATTTTATTTTTTTTTATGTTTTATTGAAAATTTTTACACTTAATATTTATGTTTCTACTATAAACACACTAAGCTATGATAAAATTAGTTGGGAGTTCAGAGGTTTTTTACTAAGCTTCTCAAAAAAGCTTATAGCTTTATCATAAACTTTTATGTTATGGTAATTGAATAAGCCAATAAGCACCTTTAATAAGCATAACCAAACACCCCTTTAGTTCTAATATGAAGTTTTCTGATTTGATGTTATGACTAACTTTGTTGTTATCCTCACTATAATGCAATATTTTAGTGGTTTTTGCAGTTTTATGATCTTATCGCACACACTAAAGTGTAATGCAATTTGTTGTGTGCGCTTTTTAGAGGAGGATTAAGTATCAACACATGATTGTTATGGAAGGTTAATGTACCAAATATGTGTTTTAGTGCCTATATGAGGAATTTTATGGTAGGAATTCTTTTCGGAGTGTAATTTGTCTTTGAATGAATTAATAAAACTTAGCAGGTGTTTACCGTCATTGATAACACTATGGGTGTCAACAAACAGTCTAAAATATGGGTGTGTTTTACCTTGATGATTTAGGCCAATTTTGAAGAAAGTTGCATTAAAGTGAAAGGTCAGTAAGGATTCAAACAATCCTAAAAGACTTACGGATGTACTCTGTCATTTTTTATGCATTTATAATTTACTTATACAAGTAATAATAATTTCTTGATATAGTTCGGGTTTAGAGAAAAATTATTCTTATACATTATAAATAATCGTAAGATTAAATTTGAGTTCTACCAATTACATTTTTTTTGTTTCTCTTTATGTAAGAAAGAAACTATAGTGTAAGCATCTATGTTAATTTGGTAATTTTATAATCAAACATGAGAAGTAAATAGCACAAATTTATGAAAATACAAATTTTCAAACAAAAAGGTACATTAATAAACATGGTATGATGATTATTCATAATCAAGGAAATAATCAATCTTCAAAGCTATCTAAATATGCTACATATATTAACGAAAATATAAGTAAAAGAAATACCATAATTACAAAACACATCGTAAATTGATAGCACGGGTTTGCAAAACTAAAAGCATATATCAATAACATCTCATGCAAGTCAAGTATCATCATGTGATTTTGCTTGAATAATAAAATATAATTTTTAATCCAAAACTATTCTCGTAAAATAATAGATAGATTATAACATATATATACATATGATTTTTTATTTTTAGTCCACTAAGTAAAACTATTTGAAACATGTTAAGTGATTCATTTCTTAATCGATAATAATACATAATCAAAACGAAATTTTAAAAACCCTGTACGTGCACAGGTATTATAACTAGTATTAATTATTAAAAATTTCACTATTCATTTTATATTTATAATCTAGCCCCTTCAAATATGTCCAATCCTTTATTTTGTAATTAAACTTATATAAGTTAAAATGTCCATTTTATATTTACAATTTAACCCTTTCATCTTATCTATACTACTATATAATACATTTGAAACTATTTTATAATTAAAAATACTTAAAATTCAGACTTTTACTTGTTTATTATGGAAAAATTTCAAAATTAATTAGTTATGAAGCATGTTGTTTAGGAAGCAAGTTGGTTAGGAAGTTTGTTAGAAAGCAGGATTGTTGTTCAAAATAAAATTATTTGGCTTAATCATCTCTACTTATAAAACATAAAAACAACTAAATGTATAACCGAATAACGCAAAATAGTCACAGGTACCCCGCCGCATTACACGGGTACCGTTCTAGTATAAGTTAAAGTGTATGATAAATTAATGAGAAAATTCCCAAACTAATACAAAAAAAAAAAAAAAAAAAAAAAAAAAAAAAAAAAAAAAAAAAAAAACTTGAGTGGTCCATGACTTGGTCACCAATGGCACACACTTCCCAATTTTAGTCATACTTGACTGCTCAACTATACCTATTTTGTGACATGTGTCCCTTACAAGTACAAGAGTTATGTGACATAGTTTATTTTTTTAATATGAAATTATAGAAACACCCTTATTATCTTTCCTTTTATTAATTATGTTGGAATTATATAATGATGACATGCATATAAATATAAACAACAAACAACAATTACACATGCGGAAGCGTTATAAAAAAATCATATAATGCATAATTAATTTACCAATAATAAATAGTAAACGTACCTTTTGATTCTAGCCCGAACAAGAATCAAGTAAAAGCAAATCTTCAACTTATGAACTCTAATTAAGGTTTATGTGGATTACACGAATAACCCCTTACCATTTTGTTATTCAATCCAAGATACAATCAATAGTGTGATTGTATCACGTTCTTGTATACATGTACTAATACCAAGTAAATGTTTATGCTAGTAAATTAAACACAAAACGTTTTTTTACAAAAACAAAAGTCAAATCCCTTGAATAAGAGGGTGTTCGATCAAGCTTATGAAAAACAAGAAAAGAAAACCAAATCTTAGGGTATTGTGTGTGTACAAAAGTATGTAAAACCAATGACCCTAAATTTGTATTTATAGTGAATGAATACTTAGAGCTCAAGAAAAGGAATGGGTTATGAAACCCAAGGGAGGCTTCTAGATCCTTCTTGACTTGCCAATTATTCATACACAATACTTTCCTTTTACTACCTTCGTCCCATATTAATTGTCCACTTTCATAATGCACAAAGTTTTAGGAGATTCCACTAACTAAACTCTCCACTAATCAAATATTACTTTTACCCACTAAACTCTCATCCTATTGGTTGAAAGGTACAAATGGACACTTAATTTGGGACATCCAAAGATTCCATTGTGAACACTTAATATGGGACGGAGGGAGTATTCGTTAATGGTTTTATGTTTATTAACAATTATATATAACATTTACAAATAATTATTCATTTACTCTTCATACGTAAAGTGTGCAATCCCGTGATCTCGAGTCCGATCCTAACACACGACTATTAATTTATGTTCATAAAACTAACAAATTACCCCACCTACCCCATCTAACTCCACCTAACTACCTCACCCATCCCTTCAACAGTCCACTACCACCACCACCGCTGGTCGACTACCGTTGCTCAAATGCTCGACCACTACTACTCAACCACCACTGCTCAACCGCTCAACCACTACTGCTCAACTGCTCGACAACGACTGCTGCACCCCAATATAAATCTATAAGGTTACCACATCCACCTACCACCATCCACCACCTCCTAACGACCATTGCTCAATTGCTCAACCACCGATGCTCAACTGCAATGCTGAACTGAAACATCTCCAAACCCACACCAGTTTCACTAAAAAAAAATAAAAAAATAAATAAAATAAAAAATAACTCTACATTTAGACATTTAGAATTTATACATGATCCTCATAACTTTGTTACAAAGAAAGAAGGGTAAAGTACATAGAATAACAACGTACTTTGTCAATTTTACCGAGATGAAACACTAACTTTTTTATTACCATTTAAGCTAACCAAAGTTACATTCTATGTCTTAATATCAACCAAAATATATCTGATTTTCCACGTGTAACTCATTTAATATACACCTGTATTATATAACAATTTTATTATCCTAGTCATCAAAAAAAAAAAAACCACGTAGGTTTCCCGCTAATAAAGTCAACCCTAATTTCTCATATATATATTTTTACCCCGTCACTTTCCCTCTATACCCATTTTTCAAAGTAAACCCTAATTTATGTCTCAACACGATACAACCCCAATTACATGAAATTGAGTTGAACAACTAGCGTGATGACTGAAGGTATGCATAATACAATAATCAATTTGTATTTGTAACTGTTATTTTGTAAAGCCCTAATTTATGACGTAACCCTAAATTTCAGGTGAACCAAAAAAGAAGAAAGCAAGGAAGGGGGTTTTCACCATTTATGTTAGATATAATGGTTTGTTTACTGGTGGACCTCTGAGATATTCACAAGGTGATCTCAAAGAAATAAATGATGTTTCCTTCGAAGGTATGTCATATGAAAACCTAGTGGTAATATTGAAGAGGTTAATTCCAAATAAGTATTTCTATAGGTTGTATTATTGTAAAACGGGTACCCCATTGAAGTCAGGTATAAAAGAGCTTAAGACTGATAATGATGTTTCTGAAATGTTGAAAGTTGGTTATCTGAATGGGAATAAGATGGATCTTTATTTAGAACATATTGATTATGATGTCTTAGAATTGCTTGATATGGAAGATAAGGAACAAAATGTAGAGGATAGTGATGATAGCTATTCTAGTGATGACTGTGAAGAAGTAGATTATGTGGACTTTCAGAATGAGGCTGATGATGTGGTCATTAAGTATTTTAGTTCAAAAGACCCTTTCTTAAATAAGCTTACTAGTGATCAGGGTTTATTTAGGACTTATGTTCATAGACAAGCCCCTGTAAGTGTACATGAACCAGAAGAAGATCCTGAGCATAACACAATAGACCCTGCTTATAAGGTTAAGAAAGGCGTAGTTTATCCAACTTTTAACCCTGATACACCTTGGAATCAGATGAAACCCATCTTAGGTATGAGGTATGAGGACTCTCAACAACTCAAATTTGCCTTGGCATTAGAGTGGATTGCAGGCCAGTATTCAAAAGAAATCATAGCTAATCCTGATATACCATACAGAAAAATGAAAGATGACATTAGAGTGAAATTTAAGATAGATGTCAGTTTAGGTCAATGTAAAAGGGCAAAATAGAGGGCATTATATGAGCATGAAGGGGGTCTAATAGAGCATTACAGTAAACTATATGAGTATAGAAATGTTGTTTTACAAACCAACCCTGGGTCCACATGTAGATTAGATGTGGACACATCTTCTAATGGCAATGTGTTGTTTAAAAGGATGTACATTTGTTTCAAAGGGGTAAAAGATGGATGGCTAGCAGGTTGTAGGAAGGTAATTGGACTTGATGGATGTTTCTTGAAACATACATGTAGGGGTGAATTACTCACAGCCATGGGAAGGGATGCAAACAATCAAATGTATCCCATTGCATGGGCTGTAGTTAGGGTAGAAAATGCAGAGAACTGGGGTTGGTTCATATCTATGTTAATTAATGATCTTTGTTTGAATGATGGTCAGGGCATTACACTCATTTCAGACTCCCATAAGGTAACCTTATTTTGCATAAATTTTTCTATGTCTATACTGTATTAACTACATTGTACTAAGAATATGTTTCATATGAATCAGGGTTTGTTAGATGCAGTGAAAGATTGGTTACCAAATGCAGAGCATAGAAAATGCACAAGGCATTTATATGCAAATTTCAAGAAGAAATTTTCTGGTGTTCAATATCAAAGGCTGTTCTGGACTGCTGCATCAAGTACGTTAGAACAACAATTTGAGTTTTACATGGAGCAAATTAAACAGATTGATCAGGCAGCTTATGATTGGCTTATTGAAAGAAACCCTAACTCATGGAGTAGAGCATTCTTTGCATTGGATAGAAAATGTGCATCATTTGAGAATGAAATATCTGAGAGTTTTAACAGATCAATTTTGGGCCCTAGATCAAGACCTATAATTACTATGCTGGAAGACATCAGGCTCTACATAATGCAAAGGTTGGTTGCCATGAACAAGAAAGCATTCTCTTTAGAAGACACCATCACACCAAGTGTAAGGAAGAGGCTAAGTATATTGGAAAATACATAAAGGTATATAACAAAGATTATATAGTTAAGACTTTCAAAAGGTAAACATCCTGTTTTAATTATTGTTTTTTTTATCTTCTTAGGTATTGGGATGTATATCCTAGTGGTTTCCAAGTTCTTGAAGTCAGGAAAGGAGATGAGAGTTATGCTGTGCATCTACTACATAAGGTATGCTCTTGTAAGCATTAGGAATTATGTGGTGTCCCATGTGTGCATGCTGTAGCAGGCTATATGCATATGGGCAAAGAAAGTGATGAAGGTGTGAGTCATTGGTATAGTCAAGATAAATGGTTTAGTGCTTATCAGTTTTCAATTAACCCAGTATGGGGATCAAAAACCTGGAAAAAGACCAATGACAAACCACCTTTACCCCCACTAGTTAGAAAGATGCCTGGTAGACCTCAAAAGGCTAGAAGGAAAACACAAGATGAGAATAATGGTGTTCAAGTTAGTAGGGTTGGTAGGACTATGACTTGTTCAAATTGTTGGCAAAAGGGGCATAACAAGGCAGGGTGTAAAAATCTAACACAACCTAAACCTCAAACTGAGAAAAAGCAACCAGGAAGAAATAGGGAAACTGGACATGGTCAATGTGCAAGCAGAGCTGGTAGGGGTGGTAGGGGTAGCAGAGGTGGTAGGGGTGGCAGAGGTGTTAGAGGTGCAGCTGCAATTAACATGTGGAATGTCAGTTCATATGATGATATACCATTACAATAGAGACAACAAATGGAACATGATGAGGAAGTATTTACAGAAACAACATCTTTGTGCAATTTGAGTACAAAATCCTTTTCATTATAAAGGGACACCCATTACAAGTGTCTAGTACATTACAACCAAACCTGCAAAAATCCAACATGCTTAAACCTGCTACAACCAACATGCTATTACAACCAAACCTGCTACTACAAACCTAACCCTTTTACATGAAAATTTGTTGGTTGCATCAGTAACATCAACACAAACCTGCTACTACAAACCTAACCCTATTACACTAAAACAGAAACCAACCCAACACAAACAAGATAACAATTGACTTCAAAATTAAGCTACTTTTTTGAGTTTTCTTCATTTGAACCTTAAGTTGCTCCATTTCAACAGCCAAAACAACAAGTCTCTCTTGGCTTGTTACTTCTTCTTGCACTTGAACCCTTCCATAAGGAGTCAAGGTCTTGTACATCTCATACAAGTGATGTTTGTACCATTGATTGTCTAGTTCAGGATCACACCAATCCCATGCCAAACACTTCTTTACCCCTGTTTTCTGCAATTAAAATTAAGTGATGTTAGCATAAAAGATTTACACAATCAACATTAGATCAACTTACAAATCTGTTAGGGCAACAAACGAAACGTCTTGCAGGGTTTGAAGGGGTCCAAGAGGTGTGACACTTTAGAGGAAGCCCGCAATCGCAATTAATGGACATCTTGGATTAGAAATTAGGGTTTATGATTTGCGTGTTTTTTGATTTGGGGGTAAATGGCAAACGGGTTTTAAAAGGGGGAATATAATTGGGTTTGGTTCGGGTTTTTTTTTGGGTAATTCTAATATGCCATGTAGGCATACAAGTGGAATTATAAAACATTTGAAAAAAATATATATTACGTGGAAAAGCATATATATACTTTTGTTGATATTAAGACATAGAAAATAAGTTTGGTTGGCTTAAATGGTAATAAAAAAGTTAGTGTTTCATCTCTGTAAAATTGACAAAGTACGTTGTTATTCTATGTACTTTACCCAAGAAAGAATGCAACACTAAATAAAGCACATCCAAACTCGTAGATTCACTGCAACTAAAATATCAATACAAATAATCTAAATATAATTAAAAAATGGAAAAAAGAAAAAAAGCCAAATAGCACATCTACATATTTTCTTGATTTCAGTGAAGAATATAGAGAGCATCATATGGTAAATCTCAACGTTTATATTATAGAGCAACAAAACTAAAAAATCAGAGCAATAAAATAAGACGAACATCACCATCAACAAATTCCACAGGAGGCGTAAATTGTGATCTGGTATTAGCTTGCTTACTTGCTTTCTCAGAAGAGTGATCATCTGAGGACCACCATCAACAAATCACTCCCACTCGTAACCCTCACCACCAACCCAACCACCACTTTTCACCACCCCACCTCGCTTCTCTTCACCACCAAAAGAATCACACCCATACTCATCTACTGCTCCTCAAACAAACCCCTATAAACCAATCCAACAATCAACGACAACGAAGAACCATACCCCATTTCAAAGTCACCATCATTCACATATCCACCTAATGATGAAGACGAGTGGGGTAACTGAGAATCTCCGGCGATGATGACAACATTCGCTGATCCACAAATCTGAGATCACCTCTTTACCCATACAAACATATACACAAATGGTCGTGATGGTGGTTGGCCAGTGGTGGCCAGATCTAGAGTGTGGCCAGATCTAATAATAACGTACTTGAAGAGAATTAATGGAGCCGCGTTGAGGGGAGATGATTTCTTTGTGATTGGAAAGATGAAGATTTGAATATCGGTTTGATTTTGCCTTGTGAGTTGAATTTGCTGGTGATAATCTTGGAGAGAGAGAGAGAGAGGGGGGAGGCGGGAGAGAGAGAGAGAGTGATTGTATTGATAAGTTATTTGTGGTGGTGAGGTGGGTGAGAAAGACGGGTATTTTGGACATTTAATAAAAGTAGTTTAAATAAGTGATATAATCAGTTGTACTTTAAATATTTAAAATAAAATAAAATAAAATAAAATAAAGAAAGAAAGAACCCTCACACACACGTGTCATAAAACTGGTGGATTTGATCAGTTGAGTAATCGAGAATGACAAAAATAGGAAAACGGTGCCATTGGTGACCAAGTCATGGACCACTCAAGTTTTTTTGTACTAGTTTAGGAATTTTCTCTAAATTAATTTGATTCCCTCTCGCAACGCGAAGGCAATAAGACCGTTTTTAGCAAAACTAGAATAATACCTGCGCAAAGCGACATCGTCAAATAATTATACTTTTGAAATTGTGGTTCTATTTTGACCCTTAATACAAACTTAAGAGTTCAATTTGTAGTCACTGTGAGAAAAAGTTTTATGGGTTAAAAAAATTATAAAAGTTTAGGAGTAAATTTAAAATATTAATTTAGTGGTAGACGTTGTTACTATTTTTAATTAGAAGTTCAATTTGTAGTCACTGCGAGAAAAATGTTTATGGGTTAAAAAAAATTATAAAAGTTTAGGAGTATATAGTCCACGTACTGCTTAATTTTAACTCATTTTAAGTTCCAAAAATAAGGATACACTCTTTATAAGTAGCAGAGATTAGTGTTTATTTAACTAACTTTAGAGGGTGAATTTTTAAAAAATAAAAATAATGAAATCAAACATTTAAATTGAAAAAATAAAATAAAATAAAATACGAGCACTACTACACAAAAATCTCTTTAGGTAGGGTTTTTAAGGCTTTTTGACATGGTTTCTAAACCGTGCTAGACAATCGCATACCAAAAAATAAAATATTTTTTGACACAGTTGTGAACCGTAGTAAAAAAATGGACTATTTGGTACGATTTTCTTTATAACCATAGCAAAAAATGGACTAGTTGGTATTTATAAGGTAGGAAAAATAGTTAACCATATATTGGGTTAGAATTTAACCATGGTTAGTTTAAGACACTTGTAATGATCTAAAGAATCAATGGTCAAGATTTAACCACACATGGTGACTCCCCCTCCCTATGGCAGTTCAAGGAGGATAAGGATGACTAGATGAGTAGTCATGGTCTTTGGATGATAATATCCTAAGTATGTAGCTAGTTTTGACTCCGTAAATTGCTAACCGTAAGTTTTTAAGTCACGAAACGTAAAACCGGGTATCCTAAAAATATGAAACTTATAAATATGCTAGAACTTATCAATATACTCCATAATAAAATATAAAATGAGTGGTAGGATCTATCGGGTGCTAAAACCCTGCTAAAAACTGTAAACACGGGTCTAAAACGCGTAATTCGCGTAAAACGCTGAACTGAAAAACGTAAAATTCCAAAACTTTTGGAATTGTCCTAAAATGAGAGAAAATCATATTTCTATTATTTATAGTGTTTTATGGACATATCGGGATGCTAGAATGACGTTTAAACCTAAAAGTAAATCTCGGACACGGCTTCGTGATTTTTGCAGAAATGATCCGACGAGCGTAAAATTCTCGGATTATCATTAAAATAGTTTAACTTACGAGATTATGAAATAAAAATTTTTGAGATGAATAGTGAAAAGTGAATAGTAAAAGTGAATAGTAAAAAGTGAATAGTGAAAAGTGAAGAGTGAAATTTTCGGGAATAAAAGTTAACCTAAAATTGCGAATTGTTACATGGAAGACATTCGTCCGGTGATAGATGCTTGCCTAAGCCAAATAATATTCGGAAAACCATTTGTTGAGGCCACTAGGATGAGTTATGATCCGACCTTAGGGATAGTTAGATTTAAGGGAGAGAACGATGAGGTTGCCTATCAAATGCCCTACAAGATTGAACAATACCGCCTTCTCTCTAATTTCGAAAAAGAACATAAGCAAGCGGCTTATTATAGGAATGAGGAGGATAGACGTAGAGGAGTAGAATATGTAAAGAATAGGATGCTTGGTTTCTATAAAGAATGCTTACAACTAGGTCCGGAATACAAAACTGGTTTAGAAGACGACCTAGAGAATGGAACCAATGATGAAGTCACGTAGTAACCCATGACCTTGAGTCTAGCTACAAGACTCGTAAATAAAGAAAAGCGCTTCTTGGGAGGCAACCCATGTTTTGTGTGATTTTATTTGTTTGTTTGTTATTTGCTTCCGTATGCATGCTTTATTTTTATTGTTGGTAGATCATGTTTCTAAACTAAATAGTGGAAATACTTTACTTTGTTGTTTTGGCCTAGTCTTAACTCCACCTAAAGGTATTTTTGCAAAAGATAAGTGTAAGGGGAAACCCCGAATATGTTTTTAAGAAACAAACCGATCATGATTCTCCACAATATTAAATGAACATGTATATTCGTATTTGTTAGAGTCAAATGCTTGTATTGAGTCATAATGAAGTTTTGCAGGATTTTCCAGGAAGTAGGACCAAGTTTTTCCAGAAATTTTCCGGAAACTTAACATAAGAATTTCTGCAGGTCAATTCTGACGGCGTCAGGAGTTTACTCTTGACGGCGTCAGGAGCAAAAATCTAGAAATTTTACCGGTTTTGTTTTTCTAACGGAGTCTTATGGTTTTTGTGAATTATTAAGTTTTATAATCTCCAGGAGATCTGCAAACTTCATTCCACAAGTATTATATCTTATCTTGTTTTCTAGGATTTAGTAACTTATATAGGATGCCGCCGATTTTACGCGAGGTTGTCTTGTCTATTTTGTCAGGTTTTACAGGTTATGTATGACAAGAAGATGATTTATATTCTGGAAGGGAAGCTTTGATTGTTCATTTTCTTGGAGGAAGATTTAACCTGGCCATCCTATTATCCATACCGAGCGAATTAGGGGAGTATTTGATTTCATTCTCTTTACTTTTTCACTTTTACATTCTTTACTTGAACATTGGGGACAATGTTCATCTTAAGTGTAAGGGGAGGGTAAAAAGATGATACCTTACATATGCACTTTCGCTTGAGTTTGTTTTGTTTGATGGTAGATGTGTAATAAAACTACGAGAAATACTTGTTAGTGCAATTTTAGCGCCAAATTTAAAATTTTTTACAACATTTAGGAGTGAAACTTTAGTCATAGCAAGCGTCTCATGGATAGGAGATTGTATGACTACCACAAAACCGTATATTCAGAAAAATTTTCCACCCAAATATGTGAGGTTCGCCTTTAGATTTGATAGGAAAAGCATTTACTATTAGTGCTTATGAGTGTACCGGTAGCATTTAGATTCTAGAACTTGCGTTAGTGATGCATCCCGAGACCGCTAGTGAGACTACATTCGTGTGGTAGGATTTACTACATGATAAGAGGCATTAGGATTACCCTTGTGTTAAACCCGTATCATAATTACTTGACCATTTAAGTCATATTACTTGGCTAGTTAAGTCAACTAATTTTTCTCACACCCTTAGCGTTGTACTCATTTTTAGTACACGAAACCCCTAGTACACCCCTCCAAGCCTATCTTTTCGTTTCTAACTTTAAGCATTTTACTTAAAGGAAGAATTTGTTCACCCCACTTAAGTGTACAACCAAATCGCCTTAGCCTTCCGTGTATGCGCTCATTTTTAGTGCATTATTGCTATTTGTAAAACCCTAAGTTAACTTTCTAATTGATTACATGGTTGCTAAGTCGAGTCATATCCTTGTACATATTATTTTGGGACGATTGGGACTCATGGGTAAGTACTTATTTATGGAGTAATGGGGAAGAACATCATTTATTACCCCCATATGTACGTTAATCTTAAAAGTGCTCCAAGTGTTTTGATTTTCTTAATTCGAGTCATTAGATTAGTTTAATGTAAAGTATGTAAAGATTCAAGTGTAAGGGGAATGTTCAACCCCTATGATGTATTATTTTGGATGGTAGGGTAAAAGTGTATGCAAAAAAAAAAAAAAAAAAAAAAAAAAAAAAAAAAAAAAAAATCAAGAAAAAAAATAGAAAAGAAAAAGAGAGAAAAAACATACGGACTACCATCCCTTTTTATTCTATGTTCATTTAATGTTTTTGTTATTTTTCATTTATTAGCTTAAGTCGAGTCTAGTCTTGGCTTAGCAACGCCACATTGTACATGTAATTAACTAAGATTGTTAACTCGCCACCAGTAAAACTTCCTTTATCCAACAAAACCGTGTATTTCATATCCCTACACCTAACGTTACAACCCTTTAAAAGACCTCTTTGATAGTTTATCCTAGGTGCTTACGGCATGTGGTGGAGGTTTGATCCTTTCCCAAGCCTATGGTAATCTATTTTGCTATGACAGGTAGTGAGAGATGTTTTCCATTTCCATATTGTAATTTATACTTTATTACACCCGAGAGATGTGAGTATCTAAACACTATTTGTGAGGTTCTTGTGTATGACCTCCGTGCTTGTCTATTGGTCTTTAGTGGAACGATTATTTGTTGTAATTACTTTTATATTAGTGTTAAATGACCCCTAACTTGTATTTTGAGTAGAATAAAAGCGCATTTGCTTGAGGACAAGCAAATCTCAAGTGTAAGGGTATATGATGAGGCGAAAAATGATCCGTTTTTAGGGGGTCATTTAAGCCCAAATCCGAATTTATTTGATCAAATATTGCCCTAAATCGTTCATTTTGTGATTTTAGGTACTTTGGGAGTGAAATCTGGAAAAGGAAGCAATTCGGACGTTTTTGGAGCATAAAAGTGAAGAAAACGCCAAAGTCTTAATTTTCCATGCTGGGAACAGTGCATGACGGCGTCAAGAGTAGCTCCCTGACGACGTCAAGAGTAAAATTTCATTACGATCCAGAAGAGATTTGACGGCGTCATGAAGGTAGGGCGTCAAGAGTAAAAGTCATGACGGCCTGGAAATAAATTGTTCTTAACGGCGTCAAATGTAGATCTAGGCAGTCCGAGGATTGTTTTGGCGGCGAGGTGACGGCGTCACCTAATTGGTCTTGACGCCGTTAGACCCCTTTTCCTATATATAGTTTTCTAATTTTTCACATTTAAAGAGAGAAGTTTTGGGAGAAACCCTAAGTACGACTTTGGTGTAACTTTACAGGTTTTTTAAGGGTTCCAAACCCTTGATACCTTGCATGATTAATCAAGATAAGTGTTCTTCTAATTCAATCAATATGTCTATGTGTTGGTTGTCTATATCTTGTTCTTGTCTTAATTCCATCATGCTAGGCTAGATCTATCTTGTGTTTGCTTAGATCTAATGAAACCTAGATATTGATTATGTGTTGATTACTTGTTTATTCTTGTCTTGGATGAATGATTTATATGTTAGGCTTAAGAAAACTGGCAGATCTCCAATTGGTAACATGCTTGAACGTCTTAAGAAACATGAACCAACGCGCACTAGGTCTTTATTGGTTGTATTTAATGCATGAGCCACTGTTTACAATCCCTATAGTTGTGTTGGGCATGGTGTAGGAGGAGATAAGAGCTCATAGAATTGGGGAGTTATGTGTGCCACCCCATGAATGGTATTAAGGAATACGATCCGTCATCCATGCAATTATAACAAGTAATTAACGTGTAAAAGATATTTAGGGAGTAGTGAAATCTAAGTAAACACATTTTCTCCAATTACTACTCACAACCTTAGTATAAATTAGTTTATTTTCATTTCTAGTATTTTATTTTGATTGCATCTTAGTATTGGGTTAGTTGATTAGCAACTAATTCCGCCCAAATCCTTCAAACCCGAGATTTTAATTTGCTTTCCATAAAATATAAAAACACAAAAATAATCATCCCTCACCTTTAGAACTAGTATTTAGGCTTTCTAATCCTAGCGACACTATTCCTAAGCTGAACGATCAATCCTTCGGTACTTGTCACTATACTATACTAGAACGATCAGGTACACTGCCTGGTCGGGGTTGTAAGCTTCTCAAGATCCCTTGAGAGGTAAAGCCTGTTGCGATTCTGACGCATCAAGTAATCTAGCCGAGCATGTTAAATTGAAGACAAGTGTAAGATATATTCAAGCAACACATAGACATATTGATTGAATTGAAAGAGTACTTATATCAAATTGAACATGAAAGTTTCAAAAGGTTGAAACCCTTGAAAAAGCTGAAAAATTCGACCTAGGGTTTTTCCCTCAAAGTTGCACACTAATGAATGAGATTTGGAAAACTATATATAGATAATACAAGGTGATGGCGTCAAGAAGGAATTTGTGACGCCGTCAACTCGCCGCCAATGATGAAATCGTATTGCCTAGATCTGATTTTGACGCCGTCATGTGTGATTTTCTTCTGGGCCGTCACTAGCAAATGGACCATGACGGCCTAGGTGACGCCGTCATCTTCCAATGCACAAAACACTCTGGACCGTCATGTGTATTTTCCACTTTCACCTCTTTTGTTACTCTTGACGCCGTCACTTGGAGACTCTTGACGCCGTCAGGTGCTGTTCCCTGCAAGGAAAATTAAGACTTTGCCATTATCTTCACTTTTATGCTCAAAAAATGTCTAAAACGCTTCCTTTTCCAGATTTCACTCCAAAAGTACCTAAAATGACAAAAGGAACGATTTAGGGCAATATTTGATCAAATAATCTCGACTTCGGGCTTAAATGACCCCTTAAAAACGGTTTATTTTTCGCCTCATCATACTCTCTATTAGATTAGCTTCGGACGGGTACTAACTAATTTCATATCATGATCTACTACTAACTTCTAGATGCACATGCTATATATACACAAATAAGTGTATCAACAATGTAAGTATGTACAAGTATTTAGAACTAGTAATAAAAATTATAAATAATGTTACAAATAACAAAAAGTTTATAAACTCACCTTATGGTCCGAAAATTTTTAAATTGAGTGGAAAAGCTCTAATATGGATATATGATGAAGAAATTTATACCTATACAAAGATAAAAAAATATATTAGTCAAGTATAAAAGAGTTACAATAAGTAAAAATAAATAAAAATATTCACAAAATATAATTATTACCGTGTATGTAGTTTTGTCAGGTTTAAGTTAAATTTATTATGGTTGTTGATTGAAGTTTTTAATGTTATGGTTTTGAAAGATTTGAGTTGAGGAGTAAATGTGGTATAGAGAAGAAGTAAATGTGGGTTGTGGGTGAAATGGCAGCAGGTTTCCGTTGGGGGAGCAGATTTGGTTTTTGAATTGGTTTTTTGCCACGGTTAACTGTAGCTGAAAATAAATCAATTAGCACGGTTGTGAAATGACCGTAGCAAACAACCATTATTTGGTAATCAATTAGCACATTTGTGAATTGACCGTAGCTAATAACCATTATTTGGTACGGTTTAAAAAGAATGGCTTTTGTTACCATGGTTTTTTATAAAACCGTACCTAAAGACTTTCTTTTTTGTTTTCTGCTACGGTTTTTTGGCTAACCGTATCTAATCACCGTGTCAATTAACACTTTTTGTAGTAGTGGAGTACGATTTAGAAAGCTTAAACAAAAGGGAAAAAAAAAGGCATGAAGAATCTGTCAAGTAGAACATGAAATAGATTAACTAAAACTTCTTCGGTAATTTAAAAAAAAATGAAGGTTAAGAAAGGGTGATTAAACAAGTTATTAAGAAAAAATAAAGAGACATTGATTACGTCGGTAGTTTGTTCATGTTTTGCCTGCTAAGCATTTGTTAATATTAATGCAAATCAAGTGTTTGTTAAAAGTTCTCGTTGAAGATATTGCCTCATATGTGTTTCTTAAAGTTCTTTGCGTTTTATTTAGTTAGCATCTTAGTTTGTAGTTCATTTATGTAGAGGAATTAAACATGCCATGTTTGTTATAAATTTCGACGTGCCTAGCCTCTTCTTGAAGACATTGGTTTTGTTAATCATCACATTACTTTAGAGTGTGAATTTTGTGAATTTGTAGTCATTTACCTTTAACTTTGCATTTAGTAAAGTTATAACTTTTCAGTTTGCATTTAATTTATTCTTTTGATGCAGGTTACAAGCTCCACTAGTAAGTAAATGTCTTCGTGATTGGTGTCAGTGGAGATGATACGCCTGGGCTCGAGCAAAAGATGGAAGAAGGGTGTTGTGTTATGTCCGGTGGAAGAAGAAAATGATGGAGGCTACAATTCAAAGAAGATCATGGAATCCCGGAATTAAGAAAACTTTGAAGACAACACCTTGAGGGCAAGGTGATTTTGAAGGAGTGGGGAATGATACGCCTGGGCTCGAGCCCAAGGCTCATTTAGCTATTAGAGTTTTACCTTGTCTTATAAATACTCTTTCTAATATTTTAGTTTATCATTCAATCAAGTTTTAATATCAATAATTCTCTAGTTCCTCTCTTCTATTTCTTAAGGAGGTCGCACACGCTAAAAGTGGTGTCTTATCCCGATACAACCCCTAACAGGGTCGTATAAGGAGATGGAGGTTATAGATAAACAAGGTGTACGTGTACGCATTTCGAGTAAGCTCTCTCCACACATTTGCTAATGGCATCACATTAGGTGCTTGATTACTTGAAAACATAATGTCCTGCAGGTGGCACAACTTGAACCGATAGCACTTGAAAAAGTTCTGAAAGCAGTCAACAAGAACTACCCAAAGAGGTAATCAATGTTCATTTCTTTGGACTTTGAAATATGACTTCTATGTATATTTATATAACTTACGCTTTGTCTGTGTTAGATCTATAATAATGCTAGAAGGGACGTGCCAGTGTAATGTAAGATTTGTAGAGCTTTTACCCAAAAAAAATATAGAATTCAGAAGCCTTATTCATACTTACTTGATTTTGAGAGTACAGGATATAACTATATAAGATTAGTTGATTTCCGGTAACGATCACCTAAGATTGACTGCGTATGACACATTTTCTTTACTTATATAATGTATGTTTATGTAGGTTGCAGCAGTATCACAAGATGCATGTCATGCTTTTGAGATATGTCGTCCTGCAGCTGGACTTGGAGACTATCGAGTTAAAGATATTTTTCACTTCCGAAAAGAGGTATGGAATTTCTTTGATTTACTATATACTCTCTATATGTTTCCAACTTTTTGTTTGCCTCCATATTTTTTGCTGAATTAGATGTATTGAAGTTTGCATGATGGTCGGGTTGGGTAACGAGTCATATTTTAGTAGCTAAAAATGGTTGAAAAGCTCGTTTCAGACTAGGTAAGTCTGCAAACACTTTTTGTTAGCAATATGTGAATTCAAGATGTAAGGCGCTAGTGACAGTAAGGGGATTCAATCCCCTTACTTTTCCCTGCCACGTCAGCTTTCTCTTTCCAGCGACCTGCAGGCGATTCAGTGCCCCAGTAAGGGCGACCAAGTTCAGTTTTTTTTTTTTTTTTTTTTTTTTTTTTTTTTTTTTAACACAAACTCAAATTTCATTAATAATTAAAACGTTACATAATAATTCAAATAAAATAAAATACATTACAACACTTATTAAAACATTACAACACTTATTAAAAACTAATAATCTAGGTTCAGTCGTTCCTTGATCGAGTCTTTGATTTCTCGCATTTTTTGCCGTTGTAATGCGGGCAAAGCTGGGTCGATTGGTGTGAGATGGAAGATGAGGTCTTTTTGATATATTCTTTCACGATCAAGTGCTAGTTTTTGTTCTTCCATTGCCAATCTTCTGTCTTCTTGCTTCGCTTTCTTTTGCTGCAGCTCCAACTCCTTATCCCTTTGCCCCAGCTCTTTTTTCTTCAAGTTGTAGTAGCCATCTGCAAGTTCGTGCTTCTTACTCAATGCCATTGACTTAATGGTTTTCCATTTGTCGGCTACCCCTTCTAAATACGAAGATTTGGATTTCTCCGATGATTTCTTCTTAGCCTTAGCTTTCTTTGTGGTATCACAACCAACTAGTCGCTCATTTTGAGGCTCTTCATTATCCGAGCCGGTTTCAGAAGCCCTTGGCTTTTTTAGCCGCATCTTGGTTTAAAAAAACCGGCATCTCATTTTTCTTCCAAATCTGATGGTCCCTCAAAATCTCCCAACAATGATCCCAATGAAAGGCATGCTTCATCATTATTTCATATTCTTCACATGCTCGTTTATAAACAGTGAGATCATTCCCACCACTTCCAAAATTGGTAAAACAATTGTCGTAAATGGCACAAAATGCACCAACTCTAGGACGAAGCCTATTTTTCCACTTGCTGACAATTGAGTTGTACAATCTCCCTTCACCAACCTCTTTCTCAAAGTATGTAATCACTTTCTTCCAAAATCCCTTAGAATTTTGGTTGGTTCCAACTGCGCTATCCTCCGACAAATCACACCAAGCCATGCACAACGCGATCTCTTCTTTGCGTGTCCATGGAGTAGAATCCTTCGTGTTGTCTTGCTCAACCTCTTTCTCAGCCGCCGCCTTTTTACCCTTTGTAGCTCGTTTCTTAGGTTTAACAGGCGACATCTCTTCTGGCGACATCTCGTCAGCAAGATCATCAGTTGGAACCGAATCGTGAAACGATCCATTAGCCGAACCTTGATAACCCGATGACATATGTTGACTCGGATAACCCAAACCGGTTCCAACATAAAAAGCCAGATTGTTTTGTATTTGTTCCATAAAATCACAAGCATCTAGATTGATGTGGTTAACCGGAGAATAATTTTGATAATTAGAATAGGAAGACGATGATGAGTTCATTGTTGGACGATAACAGGAATCGGGGGAGCCATACATAGATTGTTGGCTTCGACGGGAGTGAGTTTGTTGTGGTTGTTGGTTGTTTTGATACGAAGGAACAAATAGACGATTAATATTACGATGCATAGCAAATGGATTGAATGTTTGTTGTTATTGAGGTTGTTGACAATCATAATCAAGAGAACGGGGTCGGAAATTGACGTTTGGTGAGATACCGGTTAACCGGAAAGTCGAATCCGGTGGTACTTCCGGGATGTTTTGTTGTAATCGGGATTTTCGGCCTTTTGCTTGTTGTGGTGTTTTCTTAGACATTTTGAATAGAGATTGTGTTTATGTTGTGTGAATTGGAGTGTGTTATGTTGGGTATTTATAAAGGAAATATAAAAGATTTTTTTTTTTGGGCCAAACAAACAGTAAGATTTTTTTTTTTGTGGATTTTATCACTTCAAAAGAAAAGGGGGCAACGGTTATTTGATCAGAAAGGCAACAAAATAAGAAAGAAATTTTTGATCCTCAAGCCGATCGTTTGGGTTTTTTTCGTGGGTCGATCGAGTAGCCACAGTAGTGGCGATCGACTGGAATCGATCGCATGAGTCGATCGTCAAGCCTTTCTGTCGCTAGCCTAACACCATATTATGACCATAACTAGTTATTAGTCACGATATTACATGCCTTGGAGTTCCTGGTACTATTTATGAACGAGTCAAAAAATTTACATGCATCTTGAAATTAATGACGGAACTTAAATAAAGAAGCTTTATGTTGTCTCATAAATCATAATCTAATCTGTTAAAAGATCCAGATTAATGTAACACTTGTGATTGAACAATTAATTAACAAATAACGAATAACTATTGAAGTGCTAAATTTGTCAATTTGTGTTGTATTTTATCAACCCATTTCATTGTCACTATTTGGATGCCTTGTATGAAAACTACTATAATTCTAATCATCTTGTGCTTATCCTTACTGCACCAAAGTAGATGGTTCTTCAATTCATTTAAACCATGTTGCGTCAGTTTATATATGCCTGTTCTTTTACCTTAAACGTAATTAATGGACTCAATTCAATATCTTGGACTTGCATATTTGTTAGTATCTCAATGAAACCTCAACTCTGGAATATTAGTGTGTTACAGTTGGATACTATGTTCTTTCGATACTTGGAAATCATTACCATTCTAGTATGCTTGTATTTTATGAAAAGTTATGCCTTTATAGGGAGAACTGGCGAAGTAAAGTACTTCGTAATCTGAAGCTTTGAATTGAAATATATAAAATTCCATTGCAAGCTAATTTATATATGTTGTGATTCGTAGTTAAATGATTTAAAATAGTTATTTATAAAGAGAATATTTGCCAGGCAGAATACGGGACGACCTTTTATACGACACAAATAGTGACTGCATTAGCGCTTTTATTGAAAATAACGACTTAAATAGCGACCTTCCACAAATAGTGACACTAATTAATAGACTCAAATAGCGTCGTCTCTTAGAAATAGCTAAATATAATGCAACTACAAATAGAAAACTTGCTAGTTTTCAGCAATGCATTATAAGGAGTCATCATAGTTGCCGCTAATATAGTGACAAATTTGACAAGTTGCAAAAATCTAGACTAATACGTAGCGACCTAATGTCTGTGGTCGCTAAATGCGACGCTGGTCACAAATGTGTCACTTGAAAAGTCGCTAAATTGGCATTTTTCTTGTAGCTGATCTCTATTTATGATTAGTGACAGACATATAGTAACAAAAAGTAACCATCTAATGCTATGTCACTAAACTTGTCTAATAATTATGCATCGTAGCGAAACTTTTGTTGTCACTGCAAAGGATTTTCTTAGATTCTTTCCTCTCCACTCTATTCTATCTTTTTCGTCAAACCGTCTTCGATCTTCGTTGCCTTACATTTGCACTCAATGTTTTGTTAATTTCTTGTTATGAATCGGTAGTAAATTCTGACTGATATATAAATTTCCCGATGCACATTTACTATAAGAATAACAAGTAGAAGGCGCCCACCGCCTTGCGGCGGGTTTTTGTACCGGATGTCAATCTATTTGTTATTGGCGACCCTTCACGGTTGAGTTTATAACTGTTTTCACCGCTAATCACTCACTTTGGAGAGGGGTTTTTTGGTTTCATCTTCCAAACACGCCAAATAAGCAATAGCTATTAGGCTGGGCACAATAATGTAAAGTGATCGACATATCCGATCGATCTCAATCGATCCTTCTTTTGTGGGTAGTCGATCGTGGCAAGACAAAGCAACCAAAACGGTCGAGCATGAGATCGAATGTCTTTCTATGTTTGTTGGATTCAAAAAAAAAAAAAAAAAAAAAAAAACTTGTAGCTGTTACATTAAAAAAAAAAGAAAAAAAGAAAAAAAAAATAACACACTATAAATACCACATTAACACAACATATTTTACACACTTCAATTCACAAAATCTCACACATATTTCAATTCAAAATGGCGTGTAATAAACTGCCTCATACCGTCGAAGAATTTCAAAATTGGGTAAAAAACCAAGCTGAGAAAGACAACATGGCTCGTCAAGAAGCTATTTCCGAAGTTATTAGCAAATTTGAGCTGGCAAAGGCCCTCAAACAATGAATAAGAACATGCTACACAGATTGCGATCACATTTCTGACGACAGAAAATATGTGATCGACCAGTTTTTATACGATGAATTTCGTAAAGAGCATGCCGTTGTTGAGGCATTGCGTGGCTGTGTGAGTCAGATACATGCCCAAAAAACAAACAAGATTCGTTGGAGCTTTGAAGAAAATGTGGAAGCTGCTATGGTTGAACAACAACAACAACAACAACAACAACAACAATTTGTGCAAGGTGCATCAAGTTCATCTGCACAAAGAGTTGTTGAGCAACAACAACAGCTGCCTCGTTTGGATAATTTTCAGCTAAGTTTTGAGGAAAATGTGGCAGCAGATGGTGATGACTGGAACTCTGAGAAGGAGCGGGAGCTGAGCTGGTTGGAAGCTCAATTAGAAGAAGAGAGGTTGGCGAGCTTTGATCCTTACGACGACGGTTACCGCTCCAACAACTCTCAGACTTGGGATCACCCGGACTACAACTGAAGCTAGGATTATAATTGAAGTTTATGTAATGTTTAAGTTTATGTTTTCAATCTATGTACTGTTTTATTTTTATTAATGAAATTAATGTTTTAATTATTAAGTTTGTATTAAAAAAAATGAACTAGGTCGCCCTTACTGGGGCACTGAATCGCCTGCAGATCGTTGGAAAGAGAAAGCTGACGTGGCAGGAAAAAGTAAGGGGATTGAATCCTCTTACTGTGCCCAGCCTTAGTTTTTGCTCACGTCAAATCAATAAATATACGGCTGGAAAATACATGAGCCTATTGAGGGCACACACGTATACACATAGAGAACATTTATTAATAGAACGAGTAATTCAGACCCGTGCGTTGCATACGGGCTCTATCTAATTGGTCATAGTGTAATGTGCAGTATTTTTTTTTTGTTATTAGAATTTTGTAAGTATGGCCTTAGTTGATCGGTAAATTTTATATTTAAACTTTTTATGACATATTAGTAGTTATTTATAAAGTTTATATTTTGTATTTATTCTCAAGATTGTAACATTATATTTAAACTTTCTATGACATATTAGCAGTTATTTATAAAGTTTAGATTTTGAATTTATTCTCAAAATTGTGCGTTGCACACTGGCTCTATCTAATTGGTCATAGTGTAATGTGCAGTAATTTTTTTCGTTATTAAAGTTTTGTAAGTTTGGCCTTAGTTGATCGGTAAATTTTATACTTAAACTTTTTATGACATATTAGTAGTTATTTATAAAGTTTATATTTTGTATTTATTTTAAAAATTGTAACATTATATTTAAACTTTTTATGACATATTATTAGTTGTTTATAAAGTTTAGATTTTGTATTTATTCTCAAAATTGTAACATCCCTATATTTTGATATAAAACTAATATGTAATCTTTGGCACATATTTACGTCATTATATATCTAAGTTGTGATTGTTTCACACATTTTTTAAGCATGGCACAGATTTAAAATAGTTTATTGACATGTAAGCTTCGGTACTTATTTTCATCAATATATATCTAAATTGTGATGGTATCGCACATTTTCTAAGTGTAGCACACATTTAAAATAGTTTATTGACAATAAGTTCCTAAGTTGTGATGTTACCACAACTTTTGTTGGTCAATAAGTTACTAAGTTGTGATGTTACCATAACTTTTGTTAACATGGCATGAAAAATGTTGGTGCGTTTATTTCTGTCAGTTTTAATTGAGGTCGAGTCAAAAACTATGTTTTCTACTAATTTTCGTCATAAATAACTTGGGTTGCCTCAGGACCCGTGCGAAAATGATTGTGTAAATTGTCGGGTTGTTAGTATGATGGTGAGACAGAAATATACAACAATAGTTTATTGACATTAAAAGAGTATATATGAAGAGACTTTTTTCAAGATGATACATTGAAAAAAGTCTCTTCACATGTAATTTTTTAATATATATAAATTACATAAATTATTTTAAATATGAAACGATGACATTAATGTTGGAGACCTTTTATATTTATTCTCGTGCGATGCACACAGGTTTGGAATGCCTCAGGACCCACGCAATGCACACATGTAGGATTTAATTGTTTCTTTCGTAATGTTCGGGACTAATTTTCGGTTCATGTTTGAAACTCTCATTTTTTGTAAAAGATGGACTTCGTTGTTCAAATAAATGACATTATTAAAAGCGAACTATAAAACAAATTTCCTTTTTAACAAAACTATAAAAACATAAAACATTAAAATAATTAGTATATTCAAAAGTATAAATTATAATTCGTATGATAAAAAATTAAATCCAATGACCCAAGTCCGAATCATAAACCCGCTCCAATCAATTAATAGACCCGACATTTAACTAAACACAATTTTGTTTTCCTTTATATACTTCTTCGATTTTGAAGATTCTCATTGTTAAGATGATAGTGTGACTATATTTTTATTATATACTACCTCATTTTCAATATGTAACATCGACTTGATTATGCAGTCATATCAAATATCAAAGTCACGTAATATTCCAAGACGTTTAATTAAGAAAGTGACATTAACACACCGCAAGACAAAAAAAACTACATTAAGAGTAAAATTATTAAAATGCACCAACAAAGTGTAGTAATAACGAGGTTTTAAACCCGCGCGTTGCCGCGGGTTGTTTTTGTACAACTAATTCTCACACATGTAAAATTCTAAATATATTTTACCACAACTATATAACACCTTTAGATAAAAAATGATTATTGACTACATTTGCAGTGGGTCGTTTGAAGAACATACTTTTAGCGATATTGAAATGCAACAACAGTGGAATATTATGAAGTAGACAAAGAAATAAAAACAAACTTTTGTTGGTGAGCTTCATCCATTAATCTTAATCTCAACTTGTGTTGCTCATGTGTAGTATACAAAATTCTGATGTGTCTACAATAATATATAAGCAGTGGAACTCCAAACTGTTTTACTACATGTAAAGACAAATTATAAGCATCTAATTGCAACTGTTTTAATAAGATTTCAATAAACTCAACAAAAACAACTGAAAAGCTCACAACCTAGAAACACAGCTTTAGCCCTCCGAACAATGAATACAAAATATATTTTCTTTACACTTTGGTTCTTTTTCAAATTGGTACCAATAAAAGTTGTACCAGCAAAAGGCATGACAAAACTACTTATCACACATCATATTGTTTTCATTCGCAATTATTAACAAAATAACTTATTACATATCTACAGTATGTGGAAAGTTTACATAAGCCCACCACACCCGAATCCGAAATATGGCCTACATATAACACGCACATGAGAAAGCCAGCAACTTTTTTAATGTAGAAACAAACTTCTTAGTTCTCTACTTTTGACTAACAGTTAAACGCTTAAACTCTCAACAAATGGATATGGATTTTTTTTTCTTGTCAAAAACGTTTAAGCTGTAAATGGAAATGTTAGTCAAATTATCCATATCCATTTTTTTCTTATCAAACTGTTAATCAAATTCACAAACACATATAACAACTCAAAAACAAAAAACCTTACAATAACATGTATATGCAACAAAAACTATTAAAAAAAAGTGGAGCATACCTGTCATTAACCTTGCTTCTTCACGTCTACTTTGTCTTCGAATGCAATCTTGATTTTTATTATTTTAGATTCTAGATAACGGGAAAATCATGACCACGATAACCTTTTTCTAAATACGCTCGCCTAATTCAGCTGATGATAATACCCTAGCAACAAAATAAAATAAAATAAAATAAAATAAAATAAACGAACCTTCTCTCTTTTAGCATTCGGTGTTAAGGTGTTCATTGATTGCGATTACCGTTACATAAGCTCTTTATGTATGCTGCTGCAACTCTGTACATGAGGTTATCGACCTGAAGGGAATTCTTGGTTAAAAGGTTGGCAGTTTAGAGTCAACTTGACGCTCAAATCACCAAACACAAATTAATACGAACCCATTGAATAGCATCCTTTCGCATCCAATTCACCGCTGCTAGTCTCCCCTTTTTCTGTTTCTTGCTCACTTTCAGTCAATTTCAACTTTCCATCTAAAACTAAACCATGTTGTTGCCCACAAACCCAGAGACCATTGTTGTTGCCCACAAACCCAGACGCGAGTTGCCCACAAACAATGTATATTTAGTAGCCAAATATAACAACCTGATAAACAAATACAATGTCTCTTAAGATTCTGAAAACATTTAAACAGTATAAAAAAGAGTTGGTGTTACATAAAACAGAGTTGGTGTTACATTTCAGCGGTGTTTGGGATTGTGTTTGTAGAAAAGCATTTGTTTATAGAGAAATGCATGCCCAGGCTAACTTTTTTAAAACTGTGATTTGCTCCATTAATACTTACAGGTTGTTAGGTATTGCAAATTTACCAAGAGCATCCATCCACCCAAAGACCTAAATGACCTAAGATGACATGGCCTAAATGCCAAAAGACCACTTATAAAGACTTCCGGTGTTATTAATGTGTATCTGGTGCAAATCTTCTCAAGAGCATCTATCCACTTTAATATTTTGAAATTAAAAAAATAAATAAAATAAAAAATTCTAAGATGACATTACCTAAATGCAAAGGACGACTTATAACATAATACCTCAAAAAAATTGCATTACCACAAATCTTCTCTTAGCGGATTAAAGGCCATGACCATGACACTACCATTGCAATTGTAACCCCAAAACCATGAATCAGCACCTGTTACAAAAAACCAAAATCACTACTAAAATCCGAAAACAAAAACCCAATGCAATACTTCAAATTTTAAAAACAAAAAAACATAATTAAAAGCTAGTTGGTTTATCAACTCTTTCATTGTACGAAAGTTTATATACCTGCTACATATGATTTGGTACCTGTTTGTAAACACATCGATAATATCTTCTACTTCCATACGCCTATCTGATTTTAAAACTTCTTTGCTCCGTTCCATTTAAAAAGTCAATTGCATTTAACAACGTTTTTTAAGCTGATCACTAATTCTTTCTGGATACCTGTAATGGCAGCGGGTTGCAGGAAATTAGCACATCCTAAAATGATTGTTAAGTGACCAAATTGCAAAATTCTTTGTCACTACTAACACGGCTGAAATGTACACGTGTCTCTAAGATAAACTACAATCTTTCGGTATGTTTTGACATTTCCGAGATACCCTAAATCACCCTGTGTCCCATAAATCTCGCAAGTAAAAATTTGGAAAAGTAACAACTCAAACAAAGGTAGTGAAGTAGTTCATTACCTATTACCTGGCCGGCTGTGCAACCGAAAGACTATTTGTTCTTGTTTAAAACTGAACAGCCCTTTTGTTGATAGTGTCCAAAAGACGGTTTGTGTTACTGCCGATGTAGCTCTTTAGAACTGAACGCCTCTTTTGAACCTCTCTTCCATACAGTTCTGGTAACGCCCTTTTGACATCTTCTCCATTGTCTCCAAAAAGGTCGGTCGATATCCTATTGTTCACAATCTTAAAAAAATCAAGTTATTAGTATACGTGTTACAATAAATAAAAAACTAAAACTTATGATAGTATAGATTTTGGTTAATGGTTGCAAACCTCAACGAATGGCCAGTTTGTTTTTATAATAAAAAACTAAAACAAATGGAATTGATCACGTCCTTACCTCAAATTGCCCTGCAAAAATGTTGTTATTAGTTTTTATAGTTATTGACTAACGATATTAAGAAATGATGTTTGCGTTGTTGTGAGTACTCGATAAATGTGACCTACATACCCCTCAATTACCTTACTCACAACACTCCTCAATTACATTACTCACAACACCCCTCTGCTTATAGTATCCATCTCATAATTTTGGGCCAGTTCATACTGAAAAAAAAAATGAAATTAGTTTATACCTTCTTATCATTGACAAACACCAATAACCTCAATTGAGCCGATTTATAACCCCTTCCACCAAAAATCCGTGAAAAATTAGAAGCATCATTTCAAGTACACTCAATTATGATTCATTAAAAATTGGTTAAAAACATACAAAACAAAACCCCTAATTTTTTGCAAATAAAATCAAATTCCAATTAATCAAAACATAAAAACCAAAACCTAACCACAAAACAGTTAAAATGATAAACAATCACATACCTTTCATGGGTCTTTTCAACTTTTTTGTTTGTGTTTTCGCTGTTTTTACCAACCCTAGAAAATGAATCTGTTGTGTTTGATGATAGATTTTGAAGAGCAGCTTCAGGAAGAAAATAGAGAGGAGATGTGTGTGTTTTGTGATTTGTGGAAAAGTGGAGAAGCTTCACGAAATGTAGATATACCAGCCACAAAACACCCCTCTTCTCACAAAACACTGTCCCCATTAAATTAACGGCTTACTGTAGCAATTCCTGTAGACATACTCACATTTTGCACTATAGATGCTCCATTTTGCATCGGGTTAAAACGCCGATCGAGTTATCTTTTACCCGCCGGAGTTCCAATTATGAGAGGGAAAGTGAGAGAGGCGATGGACCATATTAAGATGCCGGGTATACCTATTTTAGATGGATCGGGCTTTGCAAATACCCGTTGGGTCAAAAAGGTCTACAGTAAACTCACGGGTTTTAGTATATTGTATAATTATTGACTAAAAATTGAATGTGTTGGAATTATTATATCATGACATTCATATTAATAAACCATGAACATCAAAGTGAGCATGAGCGGAAGCAATTATAATAGATCGAATAACATGTAATTAATTAATCATTAATTTAAATAGTAAACATACCGTAGTGATTCTAGCCCGAACAAGAATCAATGCAATCTTCTGGAACCAATGAACCCTAATTAGGGTTTATAAGGATTATATGAATTACCCCTTACCTTTTTGTAATTCAATCCAAGAATCAAACAATAGTGTGTTTGATTCACGTTCTTGTACACACGTACTAATTCAAGAAAAAGTTTATGCAAGTAATAAACACAAAACCCTTTTTGATCTTATGAAAAATCGAAACCCTTAAGGGTGTTCGTTTTTGGATCGACCAAGAAAAGACAAGGAGAAGAAAACACCAAGATGTGTGTGTACAAGTTATGAGAAAAACCTACACGTTGGGTTTGCTTATATACTACACAAGACTTGGAGCTCAAGGCACAAAGGAGGTGGGTTTGCCCCCCTTGCCGATCGGTTTGGAGCCCAAAGAGGGTGTTCCGGAACCTTCTCTTGTTTCCATGTTTTGTCTAGTAATTACTTTCCTAATCTTCATTTAATAATTAATTAGTCATTAATCAATAATACTAATTATTATTTATTTGTTTTGTGTTTAATAATTAATTATAACATTTTATAAATAATTATTACATTTTCTCTTCATACGTATTGTGTGCAATCCCGTGATCTCAAGTTCGATCCTAACACACGACTATTATTATTTTGTCTATAAAACCAACAGAATGTTCGTCACATTATTTTCTATAAACTTACTTGCTAACAAATCAATAGTATTAGCCCCTTATTGGTATTACATGAAGTAAAATATTACATGTTTGATTTGTAATGTACTATTAATATGAATGCTAAGTATCATTCCACCGGTGGCCGCGGCGTTGTTCTTCTTGTTGTTGTCTTTGTTGTTGTTGTTCATTGGGCTTTTGTATGTTTTGTTTTTGATACAATTTTTGTGACTTCTCGATCTCTTTCTTTAATGCTTCTTGACGCGCTGCAAAAAACAATTAGATATAGTTGATCGTTAGTAATTTAAATATAGTTAATCAATATATTGCATTTTTTTATCAAATTGAAAATGTTCGTGCATGTTCCACTTAATTGATAAGACAACGATGTGTAGGATCTCTTAAACCATTAGAAAATATAATGTTACTACCAAACCTCCTAAGCACCATCTTTATGTCCTACATTGTTACACACACAAAACACACGTGAAATTTACATGAAACAATATAAATCAATATGCTAAATAAGTAAGACGATATGATGCTTACTTTACCACCATAATAAGTTGTAGCCCAATGTGCACGCGGTGTGGAGGAAGTTGTGGTTTGTTGTGTGTGATTTTTGACACATTATATAGTTGATAAAATATTTGTAACTCATGGACGGGAAGGTAAAAAGACTAACCACTATTAATTGAGACATTTGAGTTGCTTGAAATCAATGTACACATACTAAGGGTGCGTTTGGTTTCCTCCTAAGGGACTCAAACTATCACTATGAAAGTGACAGTTTGTGTTTGTTTAGAATGCCGGGGCGCACAACTATGACTATGAAAGTCTAATATATTCCATACTCCATATACAACTCTTGAGGGGGGAACGGATCTTTCATAGTTGAGAGACCCACCACTACTATCAAACTCATACCCATTGTCATTCCTCGCAGCATACCAAACGCACCCTAATTGAGATGTTTGAGTTGCTTGGAATCAATGTTGAAGGCTTCTTATGATATAATCAATTCTTGAGACATTTATTATGACCCCTTTACATTTATAAGGCTACTTAAGCTTTTAGTATATAAGATTAATGAATTTATAGTATATATATTAATTATATTAATATGATTCACGAAATAATTTAACGACCGTTAATTTAATCGTTAGACGCTTAAATAACTATGAGCTTATATATATATATATATATATATATATATATATATATATATATATATATATATATATATATATATATATATATATATATATATATATATATATATATATATATATATATAGGGGGCTTTATTTTCAGAACCCTGTTAAGTGCGGGAACTGCGAGAACTCCAATTTTGCATTAGAAAACATGCATGTTCATATAAAACTATTTGCATTGATATGTTGCACTTAACATGGTTTTATATGAACATGTATGTTACACAGGTATGTGTATTAAGGTGTATGCAAGAAAATATACATGTTTTATATGAACATGCATGTTTTCTAATGCAAAATTGGAGTTCTCGCAGTTCTCGCACTTAACAGAGTTCTGAAAATAAAGATACACTATAATATATATATATATATATATATAATCTAGTTCAAATAAGATCAATCTTAAAGTTGTAAAAATAAGATCCAACTAAAATTTGACAAGTGACACTCTCGTTAAAGTAAAATTAAATTTTTTATTGAGTATAACTAAAATTTTTAAAGTTTTGATGTTTTTCTTTTTTAAATTGACGAAACTAAGGTGATACACTTTGATTCGACATGTAAATTTATAGTTGTGTATCACTAATCCAAACTCATGTATCAGTTGGTTATTAGTTGTTAAAATGTTAATTCGTATTAATACTTTATTTTTTTGTATATTATTGCTAATATGGTTATTTATAAAATGGTTTTAGTGGTTGTTTATACTAGATCTTATTTTTACAACTTTAAGCTTGATCTCACATTAACCCTCCCATATATATATATATATATATATATATATATATATATATATATATATATATATATATATATATATATATATATATATATATATATATAATGCATGAAGCACTCTCTCTCCAAAATTTTCAGATTTACAAGAAATAATGCATGTTTTACAACACTTTAATGCACCCAATTTTCAGAATTACAACAAAGTAAGCATATTGTACAACAAAAAACAGCATGGTGTCATTTTAAGACCAAAATTCTACCAAACAACATTAATGCTATTAAAAACACCCATTCACCAAAAATTACAACCATTTAAGCACAATGTACAATAGCTTTTAAGTAAATACAAATCATAAAACACAAAGCACAAGTATGTAAAACACAATAATTTTAAGGTCAACAATCTATTCAACACATATAATTAATACACTAATTAATTCACCCCTTCACCAAAATATACAATCATTTAACCATAATGTACAAGCTAATCAAGCTACTAAGCCAAGTACTTAAAAATAAAGCCATTAGGCTGGGCACAGTGGTCGGTCGACCAGACCGGTCGCCCCTGCGCTAACCTAGTCGCCGCCACTGCAACCACAAGATCGATGAAGTTCGGACGGCTCCAAAATTCACAAACTAGTCACCCCCTCGACCGATTAATGCATTCCACAAAAGAAGAAGAAAAATGTACCGTTACATATCAAAATAAAAACGAAGATGAAACGAAAGAAGAAAAGAACAATCATCAATCAAGCCAAAACAAACATCAAACTTATTCCATCTATGGTCCACGAACAGAAAGTGTACAGTAAATAAAACCCAACGTCTACATCTACCTCAATTCTAACCCCATCTCAAAACCACCATCACGGTCAACACAACATCAAACCTTAGAGAGAGTTTTCGTTTGATATTCAAGAAAAGGGTCTGATTTTCTTGCAAACATAGATTGTTAGTTATGTTCGGTTATCAAGATAAGAAAGAAAAGAAGAGTACGTGATGTTTGTATGGCTGCAAAACATGGCTGCGTATTTTTGTGAGGGAAATTAGGGTAGTAATGATGTTATTTAGGTTTTGTAAACGTATTTATAAGTCCTAACATTTGGGTTATATAACGGTTTGGTTGTTAATTGGGCTAGCTAAATGATATCACAAATTGTTTAGTAGTTTTATCATGAGCCTTAATAGATATTGATGATTAAAGTTTGTTTAGGCTGAAAATGGTTTTAAATTAATTACTAATTGAGCCGTATATTATTTGTATGATACAGTTGTTTTTGGGCTAATTTTGATATTTGGTTCATGTAAATAGTGTATATTAAAAATGAAAATGTTAGGGATATATATAGTGTAAAAGAGATGATTTTTTTGAAATATAAATATAAATATAAATTCTGATCGCCTTACTATGCCTAACCCTACCTAAGGTAGAGATGCTGCTTCCAGTTCTATCTAAGATTGGAAAGGACCTCCGGTCTTTTGTAGGGAGTGAGGATCGAACCATTAACCTCTAGGTTAAGATGCAAGGGGTTTTCCAACTGGTCCAATTCTAAAATTATTGTTATTTGTAACTTAATCGTTAAAAAAAATTATGGCCGCATAACATCACATTACCAGAAAATATAATCACAGGGTACCCGCTATATATATATATATATATATATATAGTGTGAGGTTATTTTCAGAACCAAATGAATTGCGAGAACCGCGAGAACTACCAAGGACCAATCAGATTTTAGATAATTAATTATTCTTTTTTTTTCCAGCCTATTTTCAGAGGGGTGGACTTGGCATTTTGCATTATTGTACATTAATTACTTAATTTATTTACTCCATGATTATTGGAAGACACGATCAATCAGTTATGTTTATCATGATATACGCTTAAATATCAAACCCTAAGACATATTTTTATCATCACCATCGATCATCACTAGTCTTTTTCCCAGTTTTAGTAAAAAAGAAAAAGAAGCCGCAATGTATTCCACTCATGAAAACACTAATGAAGACAATTCCAATGTTTCAGATCCCATTGAAACACAAACGAATGATGTTATTCAACCTGATAACGTTGATGACATAGTTAATTCTGATGAACATGATCCTTTGGGTAATTACATTATTCTAGTTTATTTTAAATTTATGGTTTTTATAATGAATTATCGTTGTGGAAAAATAGTCCACAAACAATAGAAGTATTTGATCGCTAGTGGCTGGAAAAGTTGTTGATCTTGTTGATTATAATAAAATTATTAAGGTTAAAATTTTTTTAACCCAAAGCTTATAACAATTGATTTGCCGTATGAGGTTACAGTTTTTTTTTTTAGCATCTGTAGATTTTAATTAAGAATTAATAGTTTCTTCTTCAACTAGTCTTGTCTAATGTCTTTTATTTGAATGATTTCAGGTAGCTAGGCATCTCATCTTCCGTTAACAAGCGACTGTTGTTTCTTGCCGATATTGTACAAGGGTGTTTTTAGTTTGATCTAAAGGGTGTTTTTAGTTTGATGTAAAGAACGGCCCATCTTTTTCTAATGACTTTTGCGTATGAGGATACTGTGTACACAGGTGTCTTTAGTTTAAAGAGCAGCGTTACACCCGGTGCATATATGCATATCTTGTATCTTGCCGATATTTTACGACTTAACACCGGGTGCACATGTATAAGGGTGTTTTTGTGTGGTGTAAAGAGCAGATTAATACCCGTTGCATATGTGCACATCTTGTTTCTTGGTGTTTCTCTACAGGTTTTCTATTGTTGTTTTAGGTAATAGCAGCAACTGTTTGCGTGACCTTGGTTGCATCATTGGCTTTGAGGTCGTGTACAACACCAATGGTTGCATTATTCAAGATTTGTTTACAAGTTTGGTTGACATATTCACTTCTTGCTGGATAGGTGGATTCCGCTATATAACAACTTTTGAACGATAGTATGTATATGTATGGTAAATCTCATGATTTTTTTTTCTTGTTTTTTTTTTTTTTTTTTTTTTTTTTTTTTTTTTTTTTTTTGTAATTTACAGATAGATGGGATTGTAATGGGCCTGGGACTTGCTCTACTTGTTGGACTCGGGTTGCAATTTGGTTTTGGAGTATTTACAAAAGCCATACATGTTAGACACATCATTATCCTGAATGTGAGTGTCTTACATGCATATGTGCATGCATGACTGGGTTTGAAGACGATACGGACAAAATGAAAATGAAGCAATGACTGAAGGCGACGACAATTATGCAGACACTTTTTAAGAAGATGCATTTGTGCATGCATTTAAAAAATATATAATAGAACTTTGATTGTCTTATTCTTCTTTTCTATTTGTATAATCATCCATGTCACGATTGTACCTATAAAATTGTATAGTTTGTTCATCTGGTTTCACATATTGCATTTTTGTTTCGAATCAACTATGTCCATCGTGCACATGTGTGCCATGCTCATCTAGTTCTTTATATACTATGCATATACTTGTGCACATCGATTATACCATATAAACACATCAACTTCGCCAATTTGAAAGTCACTGCAAAAAAGCTATTAAAATATACACTCCATGCCATGCACAAGTGTAATTTTTTTGAAAGTCATCTAAACAATTTCATGCCATGCACATGTAATTCTTTTGCTCTACTAGATTTAAAAGCTCACTGAAAGATTAATTTATATAAATATAAAACAATTTCATCTAAAAAAATTTCATGCCATGCACAAATGTGTCATGCTTGTCTAGTTCATCTAAACAAGTTCGTGCACATGTGTGTCATGACTCATGCACAAGTGTAATTCTTTTGAAAGTCATCTAAACAATTTCGTTTAATGCACATGTAATTCTTTTGCTCTACGAGATTTAAAAGCTCACTGAAACATTAATTTTGAAAGTCATCTAAACAATTCCATGCCATGCAATGCAAATGTAATTCTTTTGCTCTACGAGATATAAATATAAAACAATTTCATATAAACAATTCCATGCCATGCACAAGTGTAATTCTTTTGAAAGTCATCTAAACAATTTCATGCCATGCACATGTAATTCTTTTGCTCTACAAGATTTAATTAAAAGCTACTCAAGATACTAAATAAAAAGAATAAAATGTTATGTTGAATTTCATCAGCCACGTTGGTGTTTAAAAAGAAAGAAGACAATATTTTAATTGAATCAAAATACGTTGAGTGGTATGTAACTACCTGACTTTTAGGAACTTCCATTTAAACAGGGGCAGTTACAAATCTCTAAAGACGTCTTTTCCCATTATACCCTTCTATAATTAAACCAATTTAAATAAATAAAAAATATTTTTAATTAAAATGATTAGCTACAAATGGTTCTCGCAGTTCTCGCAATTTATTTGGTTCTGAAAATAACCTCACCCTATATATATATATATATATATATATATATATATATATAAAGCAACAGCTTGAAGTTTTGCAACCTTCCTAAAACATGACATCTATTAGGTTTATAACTTGACAAGTGGTGGACAAGTGTAATTAAAATAAAACATTTGGGTGTCTTACCCTATTTTAAAACTTTACACGTACATATGTTGGATAGATAATACAATTCCACTATCATCCATTATCCTTCTTATATATAATCAATTTATTTTACATCTTCTAATATGGTCGTTCATCATCTCATCTCATCTTATTATGTTCAGGTTAGCCTTTTAACAATTACATACTTTATTGTTGATTTACTACCAAGTTTGCATGCTTATATTTTGAACACGTCTAATACTTAGCTTCATACGGCTTCCTAACCAAATGACACGTGTTGCTTAAAATCGATGCGTAAGCTCCATGTAGTGTTTTTTATCTCACAATTTTCACTCTTAGGCAAATAGTTTTACTGAGTTTTTTTATATCAACTATTTTCATTTTGAATTTTAACGTTTTGCAGGTTTAAATTTTGATACTAACTTTGCGTTTTCATGCTATTCGCCTAGGTTTGAGTGGTGGCGATAAAAGTGTTGATTGATACTTGTAGAAAAATGGAAGGAGGGGGAACAATTTCGATAGAGGAAAGACCATTTTAAGAAGATAATGTGTTCTTCATGTATTGATTTAATTAAATGTTATCATGTTGTTCATATTAATTTGGATTTGATTTGATCACAAGCTATTATCTCTCTTACAAATTTACTTAGACATGATATGTTATGCTTGATTTTAGGTCGTGGTATTCTGGTTAATCTTGTATTTGTTGTGTTTATGTTTTAGGAAATCGGTAGATCGATGGTAGTAGAGAAAGTATAAATCATGTGTGGTCATTAAATATTGTGGTACTTCTATTCATGTAAACATATGGTTTGTTATATTTTTTTTAAGCATTTAGTTCTTTTAATTTTGTGAACGTTGTTTGTACTCTCGTCACGAATTTACATTAGTATAAAACTGGAGCATCTATAACTTGGTAGGAATTAAGAAAATTAATTTCCCCATTTTAGACTCGACGAAATAGAAGAAGTCACGGTTCGATAAAGTGGGTTGTGCGTATGCACAGCCTTAGACTTTCCTAGTATATATATATATAACAAATAATGGAGTCTTTATTTGGGATATAGCCCAAACGAAATATGCATAGTCGGCGATATATGGCTAAGAACGAGGGATTTTATATTTGGCTTATTGTGCAAGATTAGTTTAGTCTATATCTATATCTATACTACTTATATCTATACTACTTATAAAGAGAAAATGGTCAAAGTGAAAAAGTGAAAACTTAACTTTTGGTCAATCCCCATAATGCCCTTATTAATTAAGAAAACTTGAACAATCTAATTAATACTCTAATTAAAACACCCCATTACTTAAAAGTACAATAATTTATTCACATTGTACAACTAATTAAAAAAACATCTCTCAAATTAAATACAACCAATTAAAACACAAACCGGGTTGACCCGGTAATTTGACCCTTTTTCGACCCAACCTAGCAAGTTAACCCGGTTTAAATCGACCAATTTTTCGATCGGAGCGGTTCAACTGGTTGAACTACCCGGGTCGAACCGGGTTTCAAAACATTATCCATTACTTAAAAGTACAATGATTTATTCACATTGTACAACCAATTAAAAACATATCTATCAAATTAAATACAACCAATTAAAACACAAATCGGGTTGACCCGGGAGGCTTCAAACCTGGCGGATTGACCCGGTTTAATTTGACCCGTTTTCGACCCAACCTAGCAAGTTGACCCGGTTTAAATCGACCCATTTTCGACCGGAGCGGTTCAATCGGTTGAACCACCCAGGTCGAACCGGGTTTCAAAACATTATCATTTACTTAAAAGTACAATGATTTATTCACATTGTACAACCAATTAAAAAACATATATACCAAATTAAATACAACCAATTAAAACACAAACCGGGTTGACCCGGGACGCTTCAAACCAGGCGGATTGACCCGGTTTAATTTGACCCGTTTTCGACCTAACCTAGCAAGTTGACCCGATTTAAATCGACCTATTTTTCGATCGGAACGGTTCAACCGGTTGAACCACCCGGGTCGAACCGGGTTTCAAAACATTATTTTTCGTTTATAACCTATAAACTTTTTTTATCAATAAACTATTTGTCGTTATAAAATCCCGTTGCTATGCACGGGTACTCGTCTAGTTATATACTAATGCATTTAGGACTTCTAAAAGAGGAAGTCTTAAAAATTTTAAGATCAAAAACATTTTCCAAATAAAAAATAACAGTCTATTTAGTTACATTGTTAATACATTTATGACTAATAACAAGCCATTTAAGAGGCTTTATGAATAACTTTATGACTAATAAAAAATGACCAATGGTCGATACGTTTTCTATGTTACATGGTCCAAACTTTATGACTTTAAAAGCCATGTAATAAAAAGGGCTAGAAATTAGGAATTTTTCTTCTACAATCATGCCTTACCAATTGCAAAATCTCTACCATATCCTAAACAAAATGCCACTATATAAAGAAGGCACAAGAAGATGGTTTAAGTGCAATAAAATATCACGAAATACATACTTGTGCTAAATTATTATATTATGGAAAACCAAAATGATATAACAATGTTCTTGTCCCTTGGTCCCACTGTTGAACCTCTTCCGGCCCCTCTCCTAGCCACTCAACCTATTCCATCCCCTCTTCCAGCCGCCCCTCTTTCAATGATGATCCCTCTTCCAGCAGCACCTCTTCTAGCCCCTTTTGCGGCGATAATTGAGTTTAAGTATCAAAGAAATCCAACTCTCGAGGTATCATACATTTGGCAATCTATATGTTTCCTTGAGAAACATTTAACATACCTGTTCAATAAAAAGGCATTACTGATTACTAATTACTCCGTATTTGTTTTATATTTTAGATGAGGAAGAAGCGTATAAGGTTCATAAACTTGATACACCAGAAATGGGACGAAGTCATTACTATCTATTAATTAAATAGAGTATTCAAATTCTAGAAATTAAATACAAGACTGTAACATCCCAAAAATTGTAACAGCCCCTTTACACCATCATGACCATCTTTACTCCATCCTCATCCAGTTTTGATACACAATCCAAACCTGCCCCATATATACTCCACAACACACACAACCCACATTCATTTAACCAAACAAAAAGTACACACAAACAAAACCTCTCAACTCTCTCCCATTTCTTGCAGGCCAAAAATAAACACATGTCGCCGGCCTCTTCGATGTCGTCGATCCCTTCGCTACCCCCATCTATGGCGTGTGACGATGGTGATGGGTATGTAACAATGGTGAGCTAAGATGGGTGTGTTTTAGGCTTTTGGTGTGGTTGAGATTTGTTTAGTTTGAACACGTACCCATCATAGATCATGAAAAGAAACGAACAACTAAGTCAAAAAACCTACCAGTCTGCTTCTAGCTGTGAAATACTAGAAGAACAAATAAAACACTGCCAGCAACATGTAACCAACTACAACACTATCCTAATCCCATTCTCCATCACAATCGAACAACATCAAATTGATATCTATCCTATGTCCCATCCGCCTCAAGAAACCACAATCCCACATCCCTTCTCCAAACGAGACTCAAAATGAGAGTGAAAAAAAATTCTCAATTCATTCAAACTTTGTTACCAATCACGGTTTCTGTTGGATGAAGGTATTTCTGGTTTATGTTTCAGTAGTGGTAACAATGATTGAGATGTGTCTCCTTTGTTTGTGCTTCAGATTCGTTTTTGTTGAAGAAAAAAAAAGGAGTAATAAGGAAGGTAATTGTCTTTTGTTATGTAGTTGTAAGGAATAGATGAGATGTATTTCTTTGATTTGGGAGTTATAAGGGAGGAAGGAGATGAATTGTGTTTACTTTAGGAGCACAAAGCTGCATTGTATGAATGGAGAGAAAAAGGGGCGTGAGTTTTGTGTAACAGTGTTTACGGTTACTAAATTTTAGAGTAAGTGGCTTTTTAGAACAAACAAATTACGTTGAGTTGAGGTGTTGTTAGGCTAGACATCTGATTTTATTAGCTCTAATGGGCTTTACCGAAAAATATGGGTTCCTATAGAACATATGAACGAGAAAGTCAGGCGCTCGCACTTTGCGTCGGGCGCCGGGGGTTCATGCTTTTTTAAAGAATATATATATACTACATTATAAAGTATTTGAGACTTACTAAAAAAAGAAGTCTTAAAATTTTAAAAACAAAAACATTACTATTAAAGGAAAAGTAGGAAATTAATGTAAAATATGAAAATTTAAGTCTAATTTAAACCAAATGTAACCCCCTTCTAATAATGATACATTTTAACGAAAGTGTTTATAAGAAAAACTCACTATTAACCATCAATTTAATGCTAATATTTGAAAAATAAAAGTATTAATCATTTACACTATTAATAATTTAGACGTTTTACTTTTAAAAAACATATTTCTAATACTTTATACTATTTGGTACATGCTAGATAAGGAAATTTAAAATGAAAAACATTTGCTTGTTACAAAAATAGTCGTACCCGCCGCCGCATTGCGTGAGTACCCTTCGAGTATATATATATATATATATATATATATATATATATATATTGGGTGAAAGACAGAAAATATTTATTAGTAATTATGTTACTGAACGATTGTGAAAAAAGGGCCATTATTAATAGGTTAGTGTAGAAAACAAACATGGTAAAACAATTCGCTTTCAAAATTACATTTGACTTTGCGATGACGTCTATTTTAACTTATGTTTTAAAGATGCAACTTATATATGTTCTTTTCTTTCGGTTCGATCTTATGTATATTTGGATATGAAATAATTTGCATTTTTATTGGTTAAAGTTATTTTAATTTAAAGGGGCATTTACATACATCTCCACAAAAACATCAATATTTAAATATTTCTCCGAACCTTTGCTTTAATAACATTGTACATCATGACTAAAAACTTGTGTTTGGGAAAATATGTAAATATTGATGTATATATGGGGATGTATGTAAACCCCCCAATATAAATTATTATTAATTTGTATGGTTATTGTTAAAAAGACGTTTAACCAAATAAAGTATGCTTGCCGCAAAATATAGCCACAGGGTACCCGCCGCCGCATTGAGCGGGTACCCTGCTAGTATTTAAAGATTCATTCGTTTATTATTACGTAATTGTTTTAACATATACTAAACCAAAAGTCAACATCCTCTTTCTCCTATGCAAACTGATCGTACACCCTTAATATTAAAGGGTTTCGATCATACAAATCAAGAACAATAGCCACGCACCTTGTTTGTTCATTTGTGAGTTAAGCACTAGCATCCTAGCGTTTTTGTGCAACGTGTAGTGTGAGCATTCAATAAAGATCAACTCATTATAGTTGATTTGGTGTTTTGTGGTGATTCAAGATCCAAAGGTGGTGCAAGATCAAGATTCGGTTTTCCTATTTTATCTATTGTTCAATAGATTAAATGTTAGTATTTTATGTGTTTATTTATGTGTTAATTCATAACATTAAATATAGATCCATCCGCTGCGAACTCGTGGTATTGATGGTTTAATAAATATGAATTCACTACAGTGGCATCACGAGCCATCTTGTTTGGTGTTATGGGTTACACATAGAGTCGCTTGCTACGCTAATTAAACACGTATATTAATTGTTATGGCAATAACATGCATTATTGTCATTTAATTAAATCTTGATCTTGTTTAATTATTAATGGTTAATAAGACTTAAAAGGGTTAGAAAAACTGAAAAGATTATTGTAACATCTACTTCTTCTTTTTCTTTTTCCAATCTTAAAGCTTACGCGTTCATTGTTATGACGTCTATGATCCACTTGGTACCAAGCTCAGAAACCTTGTGGGTGCCTTAGATTCTCCAATTGGGGAAGACTAATTCTTGAGTTTTGGAGCATTACTTGTTTTACTGCTTTCTATTAGAGTCTGTCTTCGCTTCTGCCTATTCTTCTGTCTGTTTTAATTGTTATATGTTTTATTCCTTGTGACTTGTTTTACATATATGCTTTTGATTTTGGAAATAGAACAGACTAATTACTTATATCGAAACTTGTTTTTAATTAAATTGTGGGTTCCATCAAGCTATTGAGTGTGTGGATCATTACTTGAAGCTACCAGGATATAGTTTGCTGGATATCGTGAGATTTAATTCTTGTCTGTTAATATACACACTAATTCCTCGTGACATGTTATGTGTTATGTGTAAAAACTTGTTTTTTCCCACTTAAACGGACTATAAACTATTGAAATCTAATTAATTAAATCATTTGTTTCATCAAGCTTTTGAGGGTGTGGATCTTTACTCGAAGCTACCAGGATATAGCTTGCTGGATATCGTGTGATTTAAAAAACTTTAACTATAAGATACCTAAAGTTTTGGGATTTTATTAATTATCATTGATCATATTAATATCTAGGGTTTTGTGTGATCTTTTACCGCCCCACTACTTGCTTGGGCATATGAGAGAATTATTAGAAGAACTTGGGTCTTTTGACTCATGCAGAGTACAAGATAAGGTTCTTGACCACTCTTTGACCATGATATTAGACCTAATAAGTTGGAAAATTATTTTTTGCAAACTTGTGTTACAAAGATGTATGCATGCCTCTTTATATACAATTTTTTGATACATGTTTTTGTCAAAAATTATGTTATACCCTATTTGAAATTTATGTCTATGCCATCCAAGTTTGAGGACACTTGCACTTGCCTTTTGCTCTTCGTGAGACGTGAGTGAATTGCAACCCAAGGTGTTTATTCTCTGGCGTGAGTCCTAGAGTTATTTACACATGTTCTATAATTAGACGACTTAATAGAGTCAAGCGGTGAGATCCTTGATCCCGAGGCATAGGATGAGACAAAACATGCATGACACTAGCAGCTTGTACTCTAGTGTCATAAGTCTCATAAATCTAAGAGTTGCACTTGTAATGCAATTGTCGCACGCCACCTACCTCTTGTACCCACAAGACTTACCAGAGTAGTAAGCACTACCGTGATGAGTGAGAGTTCAAGAGGGTCTTAGTCTTTTAGTAAATTAATTGTTTTTCTTTAAAAACAAGGGTAGTTAATTTTTAAAATAATCAAATATCGAAAATACTAAATTTTAAAATTTACTGTTAATTGTATATTGCAACATATACTATAAATGATGGTTTGCCCTTTTCTTGGAAAAGACAAACTAGGTCTCCTTTCCTTACAAGAACGATTGAATTTACCCCAAATTCTAATCAAACTCATAAGTAAACATATTCATGAAATTGTTTTACCTTGCAAAAGTCAAACGGTTAAGTATGGTTGCTAAATCTTATACTTTCAAACACGTTTCACTACCCTTTTGGTTTAAAACTCTTTGAAACTTATAAGACTTTTTTTTAATAACTATACAACGTGTTTCTATAGCTATTAAATATTAAAACTATACAACGTGTCTTGTTATTATCCAGGCATCTTATGAGTTGTAATTAGGAAATTAAAATATTACCGCAAAATTGTAAAAGCAATAACTAGCATGATTAACCTAGTTGTTTGCTTTAACCCGATAAAGGTACTACACCCTTGCGGCAAGGTAGGCCAAGTAAGGAGGAATTACATGCCAATTTCAAGTTAACATTAGCATGAATGACTAGTCCATCATTTATTCCATAGAACTTGACACACGCCCTTGGATATCTAAGTACATACTTACTTGTTCACATTAGCAATAATGTGTAGATATTCAAGATAAAGAAAGTCAATAAATTTCCATTAGGAAAATACTTGTAATGTTGTCTAATTCAGTGAGAGTAATACAAGTTTACTTTCTAAGCTAGCATTCTCGTAATGTTATATGATTCAGTGGGAGCTATGAGCTTGTCTACCTTATAGATGTCCCATATTATTTATGGCCTGCCCAAAAATAATCAATTACTTTCTAAGTGTGATAATTGTTCATTTAGTACAAATCATTGCATCTTGTCTTATGATAACTTGTCACTTTACGTAACGTTATCTATAAAATCATCATGCAAGATTACTTATTAATTGAACCTATTCTATATATACTTTTCATGCGGATATGATTTGAGCTTGACTTAATTCATATTCTATATCTATACACAGTCATATTATCTATACAAACAATTGATTGTCGCGTTGTTTTGTATACTTGCATAATGTTGCACCTTGCACAAGTGGGAGAAATCTTAATTGTGTGCAAGGAACAACATATAATTATATGAATAATGGTTTTCTTTGACCGCGAGGTAAGGAGGATTATATTCTACATGACTTCTACATATTCACAAAATTATTTAATTAGTATGATTATGTTTCCTTGTAAAGTCATAATTATTCACTAAGTCTTTAGGCGATACAATTATGGTTTCTTGTAAAGTCATAATTATGAAGTAAGCAATTAACATGAAATTATTATTGAGGCCAATAGTAGGCGTTCATAATTACTTTACTTAAATATGTCTATGTCCTCTTGTTATGACATGTACATAAAGTTCTTTAATTGTTGATAGACTTATAATGTATAATAAGATGTCAGCTTGTTATGTCTTCTTGTTAAGACATTAACATGAAGTCCTTGAGTTGATCAACGGCTTATACCATATAGTAAGATATTAAATGTTTATATGTTCTTGTAAGGACATACACAAAAAGTAAGTGACTTGGTCAACAACTTATAATATCTAGTATGCAATTGGTTTTCAAAATACTATGTGTTAATACAAATATCGTCTAAAAACATTATTTATATTTTACGATCTTTGCTAAGTTTTGTTAACGACAAAGTGTAAACTTTAATTTTTAGCAAAACATGAATATAGCTTAAGTCTTTCATAACTAGACTTTATTTCATTTAAACATTACATTTGCTACATTTACATTTCATATAAAACATAACATTTTCATATTTATATAAATAGAAAATGTTGTATGACATCATGGCATGCATCATGTGTAATCTTAGAAAGATTTTCAAAATCTCTAAGTTGACTTTTGGAAAGATTTCTTGCACTTTTGGAAAGATTCTTACTCAACCTATTTTATAGTTGACTTAAATGATCTTGATTAGACTTGCATAGATAAGGAAATATTTCTTGAGTGTTTGACTGTCAGGTCTGGCGGAACCCTTTGGGAACAAGGGCGGAACCCTTGTTTTGGTTCCGCTAGTCCCGCCAGCCTGCTGTCTTGGTTGCTATAAATAGCAAACCACACTCAAGAAATTCTTCATCACTTATCATTATTATTTACACATACATTCTCATTTCATTCATCTAACTCAATTACATTTCATTTGTGTGAGATCTTTTGTAGCAAAGAAGATCACAAGTTCATCCAAAAGTTACTAGTCTCAACATAACGTTGCAAGTCTTGTTAGCTTAGTATTGTGTAAACTTGCATAGTTTACACTTCATTTGATTATGTAATTTCAGTAGTGATCGGTTAGTATTTTAGTCCTTAAAAATACATAGTGTGACGGGAGTGGTTGTAGCCTTGTAAAAGAACTCGACAGAAACAACACAAACGGAAAGGGGGTCACGGCTTTAACCTAAAACCAAACTAAACTCAATCTAAACTCAAAACCAATTCGACACCCAATTTGATCCAAACCCTAAATGGGTTTCAACCCAAAACCAAATCCAAAAGGGAACATAAAAAGAAAATTAATCAAGAACACGAAAAGCTTATGACAAGCTTCGAAAAGCTTAAATAAGCTTGACATGGCCACGACAATGAGCTTAAGCTCATGGTACCAAACTCTCAACACACGAACCGAAATAAAATGATGATACCTCAAATTTTATTCACGTTTTCAATATAAAAACTCATTTTCTACTTTGAACCAACTCCGATTCCCCACAAGAGGTGTTTCGGTGTTAGACCGATTTTACTCCCGATCTACCTTACCTTCGACTTTACCCAACGAAAACAAGAGGAGACGAGGTGATGAGGGCACATGAACATGCGTATGGTTTACAAAGGAATATACGGGGTCGTGTGGTGATTGATGATGGAAATGGAGTGATAAGGGCGGCGGTGGTGGCGTAAAAAGGTGGCCGGAGGTGGTGGTGTGTAGGTGTGGAGCGGCTAGGGTTTGGAGGAGAATAAGTGAAACTGTAAACTTGTTATAAGTGGGTTTTTATAGTATCCATGTGCTAAATGTATCAACCCTACAAACCAGGATTGAAAATGAAAATAGGGTGAAGGGCCTTAAGTGCTATTTTTCAAATCTTTTCATTATAAGTTAACAGGGCTAGTTTAAGTGCCGAAACATTTTCCCAGGTCTTTTTAATGTACACGATTGTTTTTAAACTTGTTTTTTCAATAAAGACGACTATAAATAGGCATATACTTGTTCAAACATGTTAAAACTATTTATTAATGCATTATTACCAGTTGTCACAGCCTCCTAGCCTTAGTAAAAATCCGTCTAGAATTTCAATTCAAATTACACATCGGAATTAGAAAGAGATGAGGGTACTTTCACTGAATCAAACCTTCACGCTCCCACGTGAACTCAGGACCATGTTGGGAATTCCAGCGAACCTTAACTATCAGAATGCGGTTGTACTTAAGTCACTTAACTTCGCTGTCCAAGACCTCAGCAGGTTCTTCGATAAAGTTCAAACTCTCGTTGATTTGAATCTCTCACAGAGTGATAATCGAAGTCTCATCAGAAAAGCACTTCTTAAGGTTGCTCACATGGAAGACATTGTGCACACTGTTCAATTCAGGCGGCACTTCCGTTCGGTAGGCTACCGGTCCAATCTTGTCCAGAATTTGGAACGGTCCTATATAACGACGGTTGAGCTTTCCACGCATGTCAAAACGTATCACCCCTATCCACGGCGAGACTTTCAACATAACTCTTTCTCCAACCTGGAACTCGAGAGGTTTACGTCTCTTGTCGGCATAGCTCTTTTGTCGATCACGTGCTCCCTGGAGAAGGTATCGAATCTGGACTATCTTCTTGGTTGTTTCATAGACGAGTTCGGGACCTGTGAGTTGGCTGTCACCCACCTCGGCCCAGCAGATAGGGGATCGGCATTTTCGGCCATACAACGCCTCAAATGGTGCGGCCTTAATGCTGGTATAGTAACTATTGTTGGAGGAAAACTCGGCTAGAGGCAAGTGTCTCTCCCAACCTTTTACAAAATCTGTGACACAAGCTCGAAGCATATCCTCCAATGTTTGGATAGTTCTCTCACTTTGGTCGTCTGTTGTGGGGATGGTAGGCGGTGCTCATTTCAAGGTTGGTCCCCATGGCCGTCTGGAGTGACTTCCAAAAATGTGACACGAAACGACTATCTCGATCGGAGATGATGGATATCGGTACGCCATGACGAGAAACGATCTCCTTCAGATATATACGGGCAAGCTTGTCCATGCTGTCAGTTTCGCTGATAGCAAGGAAGTGAGCAGACTTAGTGAGTCAGTCAACGATTACCCAAAATTGTCTCGAAACCACTAGCGGTCTTTGTCAGTTTCGTAATAAAGTCCACGGTGATCCGTGCCAATTTCCAAACCAGGAGTTCAAGCTATATCAACAATCCTGATGGTTTCTGATGTTCGGCTTTCACTTTTGAACAAGTTAAGCACTTACCGACATGTAAGGTGATGTCGGCCTTCATGTTGGGTCACCAGTACAGTTTCTTCAGGTCCTAATACATCTTATCAAATCCTGGATGTATGGAGTACTTCAACGTATGCGACTCATGCATAATCAACTCGCGAATCCCTCTGTGAAGTAGTATCCAGCTTCTGTTTCCAAAGCATAATGTTCCGTCAGAACGCTTTATGAAGCCGTTTCTGTTCTCTACCATACCATAGAGGTTTTTTGCGAGTCGGTTTTCCTCCCGCAACGCCTCAGCTTGAGCTTCTAGGATCTGAGGGTAGCGGCGAGCTGATGGTCATTCCTAATGAACTGACCCGTAATGGTGGTATCCTCTCCTTTTGACTAAGAGCGTCTGCAACAACGTTCGCCTTACTAGGATGGTAGCGAATCTCACAATCATAATCACTAAGTAGTTCCAACCAACGACGTTGTCTCATGTTAAGCTCATTCTCATCTAGAATGTATTGCAAGCTCTTATGGTCGGTGTATACGATACACTTGGTACCGTACAGATAGTGCCTCCAAATTCTAAGGGCGAACATGATGGCTCCTAGTTCCAGATCGTGAGTGGTGTAGTTTTTCTCATGATTCTTAAGCTGACGTGAAGCGTATGCTATCACTTTCTCTCATTACAATAAGAACACTCCTAGACCTTTGTGCAAAGTGTCACAATATACAACAGTCTTCGCTTCCCTCAGGTAAGGCTAGGATGGGTGCAAAACACAAGTTCTCCTTCAGTAACTAGAATGCTTCTTACTCTTCTTCACCCCATTCGTACTCTACATTCTTCTGTGTCAATTTGGTTAGTGGCTTGGCTATCTTAGAGAATCCCTCGATGAATCTCCGGTAGTACCCAGCTAGACCCAAAAATTGATGAACCTCAGTTGGGGTTGTTGGTGCAGCCCATTCCTTAATGGACTCGATATTTACAGGATCCACGTGAATCCCCTGGTTTTCGATCATGTGGCCTAGAAATTCTATGGTTGGAATCCAAAATTAACACTTAGAGAATTTTGCATACAATTGCTCCTTATTCAGCAGTTCCAAGATGAGTTTCAGATAATAAAAAAAATGCTTGGTAGAAGGTTTTAGGGGTGAGAAATTGGTAAGGTAATGAAAAAAGTGCTTGGTTGATTATAATGCAATGATCCATTACCCAATAGTGGGTAATGGGCCATTACCCAATAAATTGGGGGGAATGGATTCCTTTTCCTTAGCATTACCATTACCTTTTGATTTTTCATTACCGAGTTTGAACCGATCACACCCTTAATTATAATAGTATAACATTCATAAGGCTTTCCGGGTAAAACTTTGTTTTTAACCCCACCCGCCGAGCTCCATTATAACATTTGGTTTCTCTTGCACCGACCTGCACTATTCATCATAACTCACCATCCCTCCCTTTGTTTGAGATCTAACTGGTGCAACTCCGGGCGACAAACCCTTCGTCGATTTGATCCGACGAAATAGTTACTATAGTTGCCTGTGAGGGGGGCAACAATAACGCTAATTTTTTAATGCTTTTGTGGTTGTGGTCTTGCCATATGTTACCATCTACAGTTTGCTCCTTATTTGTAGTCACATCTTTTTTTGTGAGATGATAATGTTGGGTTCTGGATTCTTCATAGTTGTACATTTACCTTTCTTTGTCACTCCTGCTCTCTCATCTCTCGCTACCAACATCAGGTTTCTTTTTGTGTTTCAGTATTTATTGTTTTGATTTGTTTGGTTATAAAAGGTTTTAACTACAGAAATGGTGTTCCAGTGTAGCTTAATAATTTTTGGGAAGGGTGTTATTATAGTTTGTGGTTTTTTGTTAATTTTGTATTCCTTTTATAAATATTAGTGGGTGTTGGGATTGGCTTATTTTTAAATGATGAACCCTAGATGTGGTTATTTAATTATGGGATAATTAGTAAAATAGCCCAGTTGCCCTGGGTCTAGGCATATTTAGCCTTTTTTTGAAAAATTCCCGTTTTAGCCCGGGTTGCCCTGGGCAACTAGTGCATAGCCAACTACAGAGTGCTACGTCGGGGCAACTTTTTTGTATTTTGGGCAACTTGAGGACACTTGTCATCTTTCGGTTGGCTATACGAAAGTTGCCTAGGGCAACCTGGGATAAAACAGGAATTTTTCAAAAACGGGCTAAATATGCTGTGGAAAACTAGAAGGGGGGGGGGTTGAATAGTTTTACGTCTTTTTAATTTATTATAAAAGATAGTTAGAGTGTTTTATTTGTTTTCAAAAATTTAGATTCGATAATATGTGATCTCAAGTCTTGCACAATATAAACAACAATAAATATGTACGATATAGCAATAATAATGTAAGTAAAGAAATAAATGAGAGATGGAAAGATCGAACCGCAAGACAAGAGATTTATAGTAGTTCGGCTACAAGGACACCTTCCTTGCCCTACTCCACTCCCCGAGCACCTAACTCGAGAGTTTTCTTCACTATGTCAACAAGCTCCCTTATGGCGGAGAAAACCTTACACACCAATGTACACACCACAACTTCGTCACAACTTAATCACAACTTCTACACAACTTCTTCACACCAATCTACTTCACCACTTACTACTTCACACCTATCTACTTCACACCAATCTTCTTCACACCAATCTTCTTCACTACAATCTACTTCCTAACTCTTCTCCTTCACAACAAACTACTAACCAATCACACTATTTATATACCTAGCTAAACTATCTTCTATCAAATATTCACAACTAATTACACAAAGAGATAGATTCAATGGATGATGCTCTAACAACTTGAATGTGGAGATCACAACAAGTTGTAATACTTCTTGTCTTGAGGGATAGAAGTATTCTTCTCTTGCACTTGAGAGGATGATGTTTGGATCACTTTGAAACAAAGATTTATGAATGTAGGATCAAAGGATTAAGAGAATAGAAGTGGAGATCTAGAACAGAAAGTTTAGGAGTGCAAAAGGTGAGGAAAATCTGTGAAATGAACCAGTATTTATAGGGACAAAAAATACTGTTTAGGAGCGTGGCCGGTCCCTTAAGTCATGGCCGGTCCCCTTAATTTTAAGGGGACCGCTCCTTATAATTAAGGGGGCCGCCCAGCTGTATCGGCCAGAAACTTTGTCATTTAGTGGGGAAAGTTTATTTGGTGAAAAACTAACTGATTTTGTTTAAAAATTTGAATTCATATATTTAGTATGATTAAAACATTTTTCTTTATTGCCAAAAGTGTTTTTCAAAAATATATAATATGTTTATACAATTAAATAAACTTTGTAATAATTAATTAAATACCCCTTTGATCATAGATTGCAATAAACACTTTGTTTATTCATAACTTAAGTGATTTGGATGTAAAGAGAATGTTAATCACTAAATACTTGTTTATGTCATAAATTTTAGTTCAATGAGTTTATGTTTTGTAATAATTAAAACATAGAGATATTGATAATATGTTAATAATGTTTTTAGGCATTATTTATGTCAACAATCTCCCCCTTTTTTATTATTACAAAACCTTAAACTCAATAGGTCTAAAATTTATTTTTAGACAAGTATTTTAGAGTTTAATATTTCTTCTCCCCCTTTTTGTAAAATCAAAAAGGTTAAACCGAGTAAGCTTCATAGAAGAAGTTAAACGGGTAGAATGCTCCCCCTTGATGTATACTCCCCCTCATTTGAGAGCACCAAGGAAACGAGCTATGGAAAGCTTGGCTACAAAAAATATGTGAAGAGAACAAGACATATATACGCAAAGCAACAATTATGCAAATAAAAATAGATTCATTCAAGCATATATGATATAATCATAGAAATGATTAGCATTACAACATTCAATATGCTTGAAGCATATTGATTACAATAAAACAAAAGAGAAGACATAGTCCTATATTGCATAAGAGAGCACTTGGACTTGCTTGCAACCCACGGTTGAGTGTTTTATTTGCTTGAAGGGGAACATAAGCATAGAACTTAGTTGTTGGATGGAGAGGGATATGGAGTGGGATATGGAGCGGAAGTGGTGGATCTTATGATGTTGTATCGAGTTAAGGGTGGTATTGGATGAGGACGAGTGAGAAGATATTTAATCCAAGAAATATATTTACTCAAGTAGAGAATTTGTTATTGAAGAAAGATGCAACAAGGGCAAAAGTGAGTGTGGTTCGTAACTTGATCCAAGTTTAGAGAGTGGGGTAGGCAATTTGAATCGGGTGATGATGGAGGTTGCCCTTTGTTGCGTTGTGCATGATGCATAGCAAGGAGATCACTAAGATCATGGATTTGGGTTATTGCATCACGGAACTTTTGCTTTTCCGTGGCAATGTGGAGAGAATCATCGTGTTGATATGGATGAATTGGGTTTGTGTAGTTAGAATTGTAGTTTGATGGTTGGTCAAGCTTGTATGGATCATTATAAGTGGTTGGAGAATGAGATATGATTTCCAACTTCATTGGTTATGATGGATTTGTTTCGAGGGCTTTTTCTTCGCCAAACGGGTTTTTCCGTCATCCTTACTAGCCTTGAGGCTTTTGGTTTTGGTTTGTTTGGAGAAGTCATGATGGGATGAATGGAGAGTGTTGAAGATTGAGGATATTTATAGTGTAAGATTTATGTGTTTATGGATGGATAAAGTTTGTTTGGGAGATTAGGACAAAATATGTTGGTGGAAATTTGGAAATGTAGGTTGAAATGGGCTAAAAAGCAGAAAAGATTCTGTAAACCCGACCATCAGATGGCCGGTCCCCTTAATTAGGGGGCGGTCCCCTTAATGATTAAGGGGGCCGCCTTACATAATTAAGGGGGCCGCCCATCTAGTGATTTCTAGATTGCCAGAATAGGGTTTTTAGCAGAAAATTTGCAGAAAGGTTGTGATTTTTGATATGGATTCAAGCAAGTTAAATTCCTTGAGGCATTATAGCATCTAATCTAATCATGATATATCATGCATGCAAAAACACTTAAGCAAAAGAACAAACAAGCAATAAATAATAAGCTAGAGGAGACAAATAAAGGCAAGGGCACTTTATCTTCCTATGGCAACTATCTTAGATCAAAGCAAAGGTAACTAGTAAGTCAAAAACTAGTGATGAAACAAGATGACAACATTATGAGTGATTTTGTCCAAGTGTGTGCCTATATGCAACAAATGTCGAGTTGTGATTGTTTCGACTCCTAAATGTAAAGAAAAATAAGTTTCCTAAGAAACAATCCAAAATCTCCTTGATTCGATTTTTGCTCGTTTCATGAATGTCAAAGATATATATTAGATTATATACCTTGACAATTTATGTGAGAGTTTATGCATGATTTCGGAAAAAGGTTTTTAGCATTTGTCAACAATGCAAGGAAAATGATGTTCATGTAATTTCTAGATGTGAGAATAGTTTTCAAAAAAAAATTTGATTGGGTTTTACAAAAGAGTATATGCAAAGAAAATAAGGTTTCCCAATCTTTAATTTTGTGCGAAATAGATTCCTAGACTCAGAAATAGAGAAGTTGAAGAAAATTAAATTTTATGCAAATTTTATGCAAGAGAAAAAATTTGTCTAAATGCAATAGAATTTAGTCAACTTGTTCCATCATTCCTAATCCTAAACGCAAGTGATTGAATAATTCACGCTTAAGGAGTTTAGTGAATATATCTGATGCGTGAGAATTGCACCAGGCTTTACCTCTCGAGGGATCTCGAGAAGCTTACAACCCCCACCAGGCAGTGTACCTGATCGTCGGGGGGTTGATCGTTCAACTCAGGAATAGTGTCGCTAGGATTAGAAAGCCTAAAAATTAGGTCTAGAGGTGAGGGCTGATTCTTTTTGTATTTTTATAATTTATAAAAGCAAGTAAAAATCTTGGTTTTTACAGGAGTGGGCGGAATTAGTTGCTAGTCAACTAACCCAATAACTAAAATGCAATCAAAATAAAATAACAAAAATGTAAATAAAGATAATTACTAATATGGTGTGAACAATAGATGGTAGAATTGTGTTTACTTAGATTTCACTACTCCCTAGATATCTTTTACAGGTTAATTACTTGTTACAATTGCGTGGATGACGGGTTATATTCTTTAATACCAATCATGGGGTGGCGTACTTACTTCCCCAATTCTATAAGCTCCTACTTCACTCCTATGTCGAGCCTGCAAGAAGCTCCTAACATGGGATCACTAGAATTCGCTTATGCATTAAATACAACCATAAAAACCTAGTACACATCGGTTCATGTTTCTTAAGACGTTCAAGCAAGTTACACAATGGAGATCTGCCAGTTTTCTTAAGCCTAACATTGAAATCATTCATCCATTACAACTATAAACAAGCAATCAACCTATAATCACCATCTAGGTTTCATTACATCTAAGCAAACACATAAAAGATCAAGCCTAGCATGTTAAAATTAAGACAAGCGTAAGATATATTCAAACAACACATAGACATATTGAATGAATTGAAAGGATACTTATCTCAATTGAACATGAAGGGTTTCAAGGGGTGAAAACCATTGAAAATACTGTTACAAACGAGCTAGGGTTTATAAAGTTCGGCCCTAAAATTTTCCACACAAGTTCCTCTCTTTATGAATGAAAATTAGATAAGTATATATAGATTTCATGAGGTGACGGCGTCAAGAGGAAAGTTCTGACGCCGTCATCTCGCCGCCAAAAATCTTCTCGGATTGCCTAGATCCTGATCTGACGCCGTCATGTGTAATCTTGTTCTAGGCCGTCACCACATTTACTCTTGACGCCCTTGTTCTGACGCTGTCACGTTTTCTCTGGGCTGTCATCCATTTTGCTCTTGACGCCGTCATCAAATCCTTCTTGACGCCGTTAGGTACTGTTCCCAGCAAGGAAAATTAAGACTTTTCCGTTTTCTTCACTTTTATGCTCCAAAAACATCCAAAATGTTTCCTTTTCCAGAATTCACTCCCAAAGTACCTAAAATCACAAAAGGAACGATTTAGGTCAATATTTGATCAATTAAATTCCAATTCCGGCTTAAATGACCCCCTAAAAACGGATCATTTTACACCTTATCATATACCCTTACACTTGAGATTTGTTTGTCCTCAAGCAAATACGCTTTTATTCTAGTCAAAATACAAGTTAGGGGTCATTTGACACTAACATAAAAGTAATTACAACAAATAATCGTTCCACTAAAGACCAAAGACAAGCACGGAGGTCATATACTAGCACCTCACAAATAGTGTTTAGATACTCACATCTCTCGGGTGTAATAAAGTGTATATCACAATATGGAAATGGAAAATATCTCTCACTACCTACAAAATAGATTACCATAGGCTTGGGAAAGGATCAAACCTCCACCACATGGCGTAAGCACCTAGGATAAACTATCAAAGATGTCTTTTAAAGGGTTATAATGTTAGGTGTAGGGATATGGAATACACGGTTTTGTTGGATATAGGCAATCTTTACTGGTGGCAAGTTAATAATCTTGGTTAATTACATGTACAAAATGGCGTTGCTAAGCCAAGACTAGACTCGACTTAAGCTAATAAATGAAAAATAACAAAAACATAGAATGAAACGGGATGGTAGTCCGTATGTTCTTTTCTCTTTTCTTTTTCTATTTTTTTTTCTCTTTTTCTTAATTTTTTCGATTTTTTTTATTTTTATTATTATTTTTTTTGCATACACTTTTTCCTTACCATCCAAAATAATACATCATAGGGAATGAACATTCCCCTTACACTTGAATTTTTACATACTTTACAATAAACTAATCTAATGACTCGAATCAAGATAATCAAAACACTTGGAGTACTTTTAAGATTAACGTACATATGGGGGTAATAATATGATGTTCTTCCCCATTACTCCATAACATAAGTACTTTACCCATGAGTCCCAATCGTCCCAAAACAATATGTACAAGGATATGACTCGACTTAGCAACCATGTAATCAATTAGATAATTAACTAAGGGTTTAAACAAATAACAATAATGCACTAAAGATGAGTACATACACGGAAGGCTAAGGAGATTTGGGTGTACATTTAAGTGGGGTGTAACAAATTCTTCCTTTAAGTAAGATGCTTAAAGTTAGAAACGAAAAGATAGGCTCGGAGGGGTGTACTAGGGGTTTCGTGTACTAAAAATGAGTACAACGCTAATGGTGTGGGAAAAATTAATTGACTTTACTAGCCAAGTAATATGACTTAAATAGTCAAGTAATTATGATACGGGTTTAACACAAGGGTGATCCTAATGCCTCTTATCATGTAGTAAATCCTACTACACGAATATAGTCTCACTAGCGGTCTCGGGATGCATCACTAACGTAAGTTCTAGAATCTAAATGCTACCGGTACACTCATAAGCACTAATAATGAATGCTTTTCCTATCAAATCTAAAGGCGAACCTCACATATTTGGGTGGAAAATTTTTCTGAATAGTACGGTTTTGTGCTAGTCATACAATCTCCTATCCATGAGACGCTTGCTATGGCTAAAGTTTCACTCCTAAATGTTGTAAAAAAATTTAAATTTGGCGCTAAAATTACATTAACAAGTATTTCTCATAGTTTTATTACACATCTACCATCAAACAAACAAACTCAAGCGAAAGTGTATCCTATGAGGTATCATCATTTTACCCTCCCCTTACACTTAGGATGAACATTGTTCCCAATGTTCAATTAAAGAATGTAAAAGTAAAATAGGTAAAAGAATGAAATCAAATACTCCCCTGATTCGCTCGGTGTGGATAGTGTGGTAACAAGGTTAGATCTTCCTCCAAGAAAATGAACAATCAAAGCTTCCCTTCCAGAATATAAATCATCTTCTTGTCAAACATAACATGTTAAACCCGAGAAAACAAACAAGGCAACCTCGCGTAAAATCGGCGGCAATCTATATATGCTAACAAATCCTAGAAAACAAAATATAATGCTTGTGGAATGATGTTTGCAGATTTCCTGGAGTTTATAAAACTAAAGATTCAACAAAAACTTTAAGACTCCGTTAGATAAACAAAAGTAGCAATTTCCAGATTTTTACAAGTGACGCCGTCAGGAGTTTCTTCCTGACGCCATCAGAAGTGACCTGCAGAATTCCTTATGTTAAGTTTCCGGAAAATTTCTGGAAAAACTTTGTCCTACTTCCTGGAAAATCCTACAAAACATCATTATGACTCGATACAAGCATTTGACTCTAACAAAATTCGAATATACATGTTTATTTAATATTGTGGAGAATCATGATCGAGTTTGTTTCTTAAAAACATATTTGGGGTTTCCCCTTACACTTATCTTTTGCGAAATACCTTTGGATGAAGTTAAGACAAATCCAAACAACAAAATAAAGTATTTTCACCATTTTAGTTTGAAACATGATCTACCAACAATAAAAATAAAGCATGCATACGGAAACAAATAACAATCAAACAAAATAAAAATCACACAAAACATGGGTTGCCTCCCAAGAAGCGCTTTTATTTATTTACGAATCCTGTAGCTAGACTCAAGGACATGGGTTACTACGTGACCTCATCGTTGGTTTCACTCTCTAGGTCATCTCCTATATTAGTTTTGTATTCCGGACCTAGTTGCAAGCATTCTTTGTAGAAACCAAGCATCATATTCATCACATACTCTACTCCTCTACGTCTATCCTCATCATTCCTATAGTAAGCCGCTTGTTTGTGTTCCTTTTCTATGTTCGATAGGAGGCGGTATTGCTCAATCTTATAGGGCATTTGGTAGGCAATCTCATCATTCTCTTCCTTGAATCTAACTATCCATAGAGTCGGATCATAACTCATCTTAATGGCCTCAACGAACGGTTTTCCGAACACTACTTGACTTAGGCAAGCATCTATCACTGGACGAGTATCCTCCACTATCATAAAATCGGTCTCGTAAGTGAAATTTCCGATAATCACATGCAATCCTTTCACTCTACCTACAAAATTACTTAGCAAGTTCTTGTTGAGCATCATCCTATAACCAAGTTGTTTCTTCATTACCCAATTATAATAAGTCCTAGTCATGATGTTTATAGGAGACCTAGGATCGATATAAGCTTTCCATACATGCATATGCCCAATGTTGCATGGTATGTTGATGTTAGAGGGATCTCCCATTTTAATAATGGGTGAACCAAGGATATATGGTGTCTCGGTATCATCGAATAAATCCTTGTGATATTCCCGTTCTTCCTTGGTGGGCAACTTATCAAAGTACTCTTCTACAGTCTCCACTTCCTCTAACTTTTTTCCCTTATTAACCTCAACTTCCTTAATTTCATCCCTAGTCTCGGTTTCTACTCCAACTTCATCCTTGTCACGTTCTTCTATCTCCTTATCTATTGGCTTAATGGTGACAACATTGACAAAGTGGACGTGTTTAGATGACGCGGGATCCTTAGTTTGGATTCCGCTATTGGTGTCCCTAATGTCCTTCCTAGGTGTAGTTAACGCTTGGTTGTTGAGGGCTTTCAACAAGTTGTCAATCTTATTGCTCATCTCCGTTTGTTGTTGGTTGAATTCGGTTTCAAACTTAGCTATGCGAGCTTCTTGAGATGCGATAAACTTGGACATCAATCCTTCAAGATTGTTGGTACTACCATAGTTGTTAGAAGGATTGTTGTTGAAAGTACGGTTGGAGGGTGGACTGTTTGGTTGGTAACGATTAGGCGGATTGGAAGAATTGTTTTGATTTTGCTTCCACCTAAGGTTTGGGTGATTCTTCCAAGAAGGGTTGTATGAATCATCGTAAGGGTTTGGCTCGGGTTTGAAAGTGTACCACTTATCTCCCGCTTCGTCGGTACGCGAGGGCGAGTAATCCGCAAAAGCTGTTCTGAGGAGTTCCACGCAATCACGAGTGTCGTGGGGACCACTACATAATTCGCATGAAGAAGTGATTTTGTTCACTTGGCTTAAAGGCTTAGGAGCTTTGTAAGAATTCATGAGAAACTTGACTTGGTCCTCAAGATCCATGATCCTACGGTCGGGAGTGCTAGAATTGTTCGAAGGCAAAGATATTGCCTTGACCGTTTTGTTCAAATCACGGGGATCATTCCAACTTTCGTTGTCATAGAGAGCAAGATCTTCTATGAGTTCCCATGATTCTTCCGCACTTAGATCACGTAGCTTGCCACCGGCCGATTGGTCAATGGTTCGCCTTGTGGAGAGATCGATATGGTTATAGAAGATTTGGACTTGGAGCCACAGATCTACGCCATGATGAGGGACTTTTTGGAGTAAGTCCTTGAAACGAGTCCATGCTTCATATAGAGTTTCACCTTGACATTGTTGGAACATCAAGATATCATTTCTAAGCTTGGTAGTTCTCCCCGGTGGGAAAAATTGAGAAAGGAAATGAGTGCTGAGATCATCCCATGAGGTGATGGATCCCGCGGGTAAACGTTCAAGCCATTGACTAGCTTGATCACGTAGAGAGAATTGGAATAGGCGTAACCGGGTCGACTCTCTAGTTGTAACATCAAGGTCTATGGAATCTACGATTTTAAGTAAGTCCTTGAGATGTTGATTTGGATCTTCGGAACGAAGTCCATGGAATGCACATCCGCTTTGCACCAATTGGATGGTGTCGGATCGTAAGGGAGACACATTGGCTCCTTGGGTGAGCTCAATAGTGTTTTGATAGCCTTGGTGGCTAGGTCGGGAGTACTCTCCTAGGGTTCGGGGCCTAAGAGGTTTGTTAGCAAGTGGTGGGTTTTGTGGGTGGTCTTGTTGTGGTGGGTTGATTGGTTCAAAGATGTTACCACCTTCCATGATGTCGGATGGTAAAGAGTTACGAACAAAAACACGAAGAAATAGATAGACTAAAGAAAACCTAAAAATAAAAATAAAATCTTACTAGAAAGGAATCTAGCAAGTAGACCTAATAAAAAGAAAATCCTAAGCTAGCCAATAACTATTCCCTGGGCTGCGGCGCCAAAAACTTGAAGCGTGGGAATTGCACCAGGCTTTACCTCTCTAGGGATCTCGAGAAGCTTACAACCCCCACCAGGCAGTGTACCTGATCGTTGTAGTATAGTATAGTGAAAAGTACAGGGGGATTGATTGTTCAACTCAGGAATAGTGTCGCTAGGATTACAAAGCCTAAAAATTAGGTCTAGAGGTGAGGGATGATTCTTTTTGTATTTTTATAATTTATAAAAGCAAGTAAAAATCTCGGTTTTTAGAGGAGTGGGCGGAATTAGTTGCTAGTCAACTAATGATTGATGCCAAACGGTCAAACTAATGGACCAGGTGATGGTCAACCAAGTCAAACGTCTAAAACCAATTCTCCGCGGAAGTACAGTGGTTTCCCCGGGTCGTTATGTCCCGACGAGGTGTGATGGTTATTAAACGGGTTTGTGATCGGGTGAATTTGGACAGGAAAAAGGTAATAGTGATTTAAACTAAAGGAATATAAATGAAACTGACTAAAACGAATAATATTAACAAAAACGTAAAGCTACATTACCCTAGAACGTGTTTAATATAAAAAACGTTCGTTTATGTTAAAAATAACGTAACCGTACAAAATAAAAAGTGAATATTAAGCAATTCAAACCCTACGGGTATGAAAATTATATTTTTACGACCCTATTGATTAAAGAAAATTTTTGAAAAAAGAATATTATTTTTTTGACTTTTTATTAATTAATTATGAATTAAAAACTAATTAAACCTTAATAAAATACATTAAATGGAGAAAATTAGCTAAATGACTTTAAAAATTACCAAAAAATTCTAGAAACTATTTTAAGTCTATCTAATTAAGGGAAAATTAAGAAAATTTGAAAAAATTAAATATAAAAACAAAAACACAAAGTTATGAGGAAACCCGAGCCTAAAGAAGCAAGTACAAGGATTTCAATCAAAAATCTGGTTTTTGTGTTTTTCGTATATAAAACTAATTAAAAGAAACCTACAGAAAAAAGATTGACATTTTTTTTACTTTTTATCTAGTTTTTATGCATTAAACAAATTTAAAAGGAAATTAAATGATAAAATAACTATATGAACAGTAAAAATTCTAGGAAAATTATGGAAACTACTTTAAGGAACTAGGAAGCTGGGAAAAATAAAAATAGGTGGAAGGTTGTCCTAAATAAGCATGAATAAGCAAAAATAAGCTAGGATAAGTTATTAAGCTAATAAGGAATAATGATGCTATAAATAATAAACTATGAATAGGATAACATGAAACACCAAGTAGCCTAGATGGAAAGTGGGGGTGCTTTGACTTCTATCTCAGTGAACTATGGGACCTGAGTTCGATTCCCACCAGACCCCATATTGTTGCAATATTTTTTTTTTCTTTTTACTTTTTCTTTTGGAGACAAAAACGTAGCCATAGCAGGCCCAAAGAAGCTACACTAGGCCCACGAGAAGAACACAATTACCACAGAAGAATGAACGCATGAAATAAATAAAAAAATAATAATAAAAAAAAAGAGCTGCAGTTTTGCATAACACTTTGCGGTCCTAATTACGGGTCACTAAATAAGCTCTAGCAGCTAAGATAAGCGCAAACATGATTAGACTAACTTATAAGCTATTGAGAAAAACAAAAATTGGAACCTCAGCTACACTTAACACAACTAAATTTGTAGATCAAAGTGGGCAGTTTTGGGTTGCATAAAGTCGATGTGATAGCATGCCTAGGGGGCTGATGCGCAGGCTTAAATTAAGCTACCCAAGGATCTCAAGAAGTTTAAACAAGCCTCAACTTAATTAAAACTATACTATGAGCTACTTATGCAACCAAATTTGAATTTTAGAATTAACATTTGCCTACTTAATTTTGAAATTAAAAAGAAGTGCTTGGACTGTTTTGAGAAGCTAGATTAGCACAGCCCAAACACCTACTTGACTCAACTTTTACACTACTAATAAGCCTCTAAAGTCTAAAATAAGCTTGACCAAGTTGAAGCTAACCTGTGAGCAAAAAAATCAAGGCGACCACAGCCAAACACAACTATAGATTGCACAAACGACCTTCTAACAACAACAAACAAGCTAAAATGATCTAACTAGTTGACTAGATTAAGCATACAAGCATCAATCTAAGCTAAAACTAAGGGCAGGGCTACTGATGGTAAAAAATAAAAAATAATAATAAATAAATAATAAAAAAAAATAAAAAAATTAAAAAAAAGGCTAAGTTAGACTAGAAACAATATCAAAAGTGAGCTTGTATAAGTCTTTAAAAGAAGCTGGTACAAGGGCTGATAAGGGGCTGTAGCAGCAGGCCTAAAGGGGTGTTCAATATTTAGCTGCTAAGGGACTGTTTGGGACAGTCGGTTACAGCAGCCAACGGGTCACAATGGGTCAAATTGGCCGACATATGAAGAAGTTAAAAATCAAGTTCACAAGGTTTTTGGATACCTGATGCAGCAGGCCTGGGGGAGGCATTGCAGCCCTTGAATAAGCCAATAAATAAGCTGTAGCAAGAAGTTTAAGCTCATACTACACGAGTCTATACAACAAACTAATTCGACAAACAATTGAATAACCAAAATCCTATTCTAGCTAACTTGAGATTGATATAAAAAAAAATGCATGTGAGGCTGCAAAACATAAAGACTAATCTATAAACGAGTAGCAAAACAGAAACGACAAGTTGAAGCCTACTCCACCTTACTGAAAAACTGAGTTCAAAGGGGCTTGTTGAGACTGCAACAACAGTTGGTTTAAAATGGGTAAAAATTTGGATGTGACTTCAGGAACCACTAATACTAAACAACCTATGATGAACTAATGTGAAGCAAAAACTACCACTAAATTGGTCTAAACAAGAGTCTACCCTAACTACTTATTTCAAACAGTTGATAATGAATTACTTGGAAAAATTCTACTAACAACTATTAGAAAATGATGATCTCAACTAGTTCCTTTTCTTTTTTTTTTTATAGTCCACACAGTTTTGCCACCCAAATTACAATTGGATCCAAACACCTCCTAGTGCACTAACTGTTGGAATTTCCAAATGAGAAACAAATTTTTAAGGCTAAATATTGAAAAGCATTGCTATAATAGTCTAAAATAGGATAAATTAAACAATGACAAACTAAGAATAAGCAGTTTTAACAAAGCTATTTAATAAGCAGATATATAAATGGAGTACACCGATTGAAATTTTTAATAAAAAGCTCAAATTAAGATTTGATTAAGTAAAGATTACAATAAAACTAAAGCCAGGAATTACAAACTAAAAATTCTACTTAATCTACTACTAACTATTAAAAATCTACTAACTCCTTCTTTGCTTCTTTTCTTTTTCTTTTATAATGACCTTTTTTTGGTTCTTCTCATCCATCTGCAACTTTTTCCCATTTGATTAAGTCCTTTGGATTAGTATAAGTTGATCTCAGCCCTCCATTGCTTTTGTGGCAGGCAAATGGCATTACAAGTTGGTCTGTTAAAACTTGGGGCAGGGGGATTGATTTGGACTGAAGTGGAGGAAAGGTGAGTATGGCAGGTTTGAGTGTGACAGAGGAGGATAGATGTGATGATGGTGTTGGATGTAGCAGGGGTAGCAGGTGTGAGTTTTGCAGGGTAAAGTGGGATAGGGGAGGGGCGGTTTTATTTATCAGGAAGTGGAGTGGGATAAAAAGGTGAGTGGGCTTGGGATGAGTATAAATGGGCCATGGGTATGGTAAATGGGGTTATAAGGGTGGGGTGATGGGTTAGTGTTTTGGGTTGATAAATAAATAAGGTCCGTTTGGTTATTGCAAGATAAATCACAAGGACCATATTTATAATTTCGGATTTTTAGAGGACCTGAATTGCCATCTTTTCTAAAGTATTCCAAAAGGACATAATTTGCCAAGGATGAAAAGTATAAGGACCATAATGAGATTTTCCAAAATTACACCCCCGGGGGTCATTTTTGACATTTTTAAAACTTGGGGGACCAAAGTTATAAACTTTTCAAAACTTTCACCCAAAGTCCATTTTTGATAACTTTTGATTTGTAAAGGACTTGGTTTGACTTTTCTTTCAAAATAAATGCTCAGGGACTAATTTTGTCAAAATTTGAAAGTTGGGGGACTAAAACTGCCAATTATGCAAACTTTGTTCGTTTTTCATCTGTTTTTAAACATTTTGCATCTAAAACATATAAAACACAATTTTGAAATATTTTTAGTATTTTGATGCATTTCTGAGTGTTTTTGTATGTTTTGCAGTTCAGATTTGACCAAAAATGATGAGTGTTTGAGCACTCATCAACTAACCCAATAACTAAAATGCAATCAAAATAAAATAACAAAAATGTAAATAAAGCTAATTACTAATATGGTGTGAACAATAGATGGGAGAATTGTGTTTACTTAGATTTCACTACTCCATAGATATCTTTTACAGGTTAATTACTTGTTACAGTTGTGTGGATGACGGGTTATATTCCTTAATACCAATCATGGGGTGGCGTACTTACTTCCCCAATTCTTTAAGCTCCTACTTCACTCCTATGTCGAGCCTGCAAGAAGCTCCTAACATGGGATCACTAGAATTCGCTTATGCATTAAAAACAACCATAAAAACCTACTACACATCGGTTCATGTTTCTTAAGACGTTCAAGCAAGTTACACAATGGAGATCTGCCAGTTTTCTTAAGCCTAACATTGAAATCATTCATCCATTACAACTATAAACAAGCAATCAACCTATAATAAACATCTAGGTTTCATTACATCTAAGCAAACACATAAAAGATCTAGCCTAGCATGTTAAAATTAAGACAAGCGTAAGATATATTCAAACAACACATAGACATATTGAATGAATTGAAAGGATACTTATCTCAATTGAACATGAAAGGTTTCAAGGGGTGAAAACCCTTGAAAACACTGTTACAAACGAGCTAGGGTTTATAAAGTTCGGCCCTAAAATTCCCCACACATGTTCCTCTCTTAATGAATGAAAATTAGAAAAGTATATATAGATTTCATGAGGTGACAGCGTCAAGAGGAAAGTTCTGACGCCGTCATCTCGCCGCCAAAAATCTTCTCGGATTGCCTAGATCCAGATCTGATGCCGTCATGTGTAATCTTGTTCTAGGCCGTCACCGCATTTACTCTTGACGCCCTTGTTCTGACGCCGTAACGTTTTCTCTGGGCCTTCATCCATTTTGCTCTTGACGCCTTCATCAAATCCTTCTTGACGCCGTCAGGTACTTTTCCCAGCAAGAAAAATTAAGACTTTGCCGTTTTCTTCACTTTTATGCTCCAAAAACATCCAAAATGTTTCATTTTCCAGAATTCACTCCCAAAGTACCTAAAATCACAAAAGGAACGATTTAGGGCAATATTTGATCAATTAAATTCCAATTCTGGCTTAAATGACCCCCTAAAACGGATCATTTTTCACCTTATCAATATCCGTAATGTTATCTTCCGATGCAACTTTTTCTATAGATATGTTTCATTTTTGTACATTATCCCTAAGGAAATGGTGGCGTATTTCTATATGTTTAGTCCTAGAGTGTTGCACCGGATTTTTACTTAAATCTATCGCACCTTTGTTATCGCACATAATGGGAACATTTTCTAACCTAATGCCATAGTCTATGAGAGCTTGTTTCATCCATTGTGCTTGTTGACATGCCTTTCCAGCGCTTACATATTCGGCTTCGGTGGTAGAAATAGCAAGAGCGGTTTGCTTCTTCGAAAACCAAGATGTTAGACAACATCCCATAAACGTGCAAATACCGCTAGTGCTTTTTCTATCTACGTAGTCTCCCGCATGATCCGAATCCACATAGACGATGGTTTCTATGTCGGATCCCTTAGGATACCATAATCCTAAGTGTATAGTTCCTTTAATGTATCGGAAGATACGCTTAACCGCTTCTAGGTGAGAGGTTTTGGGATCCTTTTGAAAACGGGCACAAAGGCAAACACTAAACATGATATCGGGTCTACTTGCCGTCAAGTATAGTAAACTACCTATCATTCCTCTATACTTGGTGTTATCTATGGACTCACCTTCATCATCCTTTGTGAGTTTCACTTCCGTAGAGATGGGAGTTTTCATGGGTTTTGAGTCTTCTAGGCCAAATTTCTTAAGCATTTCCTTAATGTACTTAGATTGGTTAAAGAATATTCCATCTTCTAATTATTTTATTTGTAATCCTAGGAAGAAGTTTAGTTCACCCATCATACGCATCTGAAACTCATCATGCATGATTTTGGCAAATTCATCACACATGTCTTGACAAGTTGATCCAAATATAATGTCATCAACATATATTTGAACAATGATGAGATTTGGGTCTTTCCTTTTTGTGAAAAGAGTGCTATCTACCATTCCCATGGAATAATCATGTTTAATAAGGAAAGCTTTTAATCGATCATACCAAGCTTTGGGAGCTTGTTTGAGTCCATACAAAGCTTTCTTTAACTTATAAACATAATCAGGTTTTGCGAAGTCAATGAATCCTGGAGGTTGTGCCACATATACCTCCTCATTGATAAAACCGTTAAGGAATGCACTTTTCACGTCCATTTGGAATAACTTAAAATCTAGGGCGCATGCATAGGCAAGTAATATCCTAATAGATTCTAGTCTAGCTACGGGGGCATAAGTTTCGTCATAATCAATTCCTTCTTGTTGATTATAACCTTGGGCAACTAACCTAGCTTTATTCCTAGTTACTATTCTATTTTCATATAACTTATTCCTATATACCCATTTAGTTCCTATGATGGTCATATTCATTGGATTTGGGCCTAATTCCCAAACATCATTTGCCTTAAATTGATTTAATTCTTCTTGCATAGCTATAACCCAACTTTCATCTTTTAAAGCCTCATTTATATTCTTAGGTTCTATTGCTGAGAGGAAACAAAAGAAGTTATTTTTATCTTGGGCTTGTGACCTAAGGGTTCTTTGGTTAAGATGTCCTATTATATTATCTAATGGATGTGATCTAGATTCTTTAACATTTACAATTTCATTATTTCCTAAGTTAATATCTTCATTATCCTTTCCTATGGGTTTTGTTTTACTAACCTCAATAGCTTCATCTTCGACTAAGTCATCATCTTCTAAAGGTAGTGTTTTAGGAGGTGGTGGTGTTTCATCAAATGTTACATTTAGTGATTCTTCTACTTTCATAGAGTGTTTGTTAAGTATTATATATGCTTTACTATTTTGTAAGTACCCTAAAAATATTCCTTCATATGATTTTGGATCAAACTTAGTGAGATAATCCTTAGTGTTTAGAATATAACATTTACTTCGAAATACCCTAAAGTAGCTCAAGTTTGGTTTTCTACCTCTTAGTAACTCATAAGGAGTTTTTCCTAAAATTCTCCTAATTGATACCCTATTAATAATATATGTTGATGTATCTACAGCGTGACATCAAAATTTTTGTGGGATGGATTGTTCATTTAACATTGTTCTACTCATTTCTTGTAGTGACCTATTTTTTCTTTCTACTACGCCATTTGATTGAGGAGTACGAGGAGCAGAGAAATTGTGAGATATTCCATTTAAATCACAATATTTTCCGAATTGTACTTCGTTGTCAAATTCCCTACCATGGTCCGTCCTAATGGCTACTATTGTGCATCCTAATTTATTTTGAATCATTTTACTAAATATTTCGAATTTTTCAAAGGCTTGGGTCTTGTCACATAAAAACCTAGTCTACGTGTATCGTGAATAGTCATCTACTATTACTAAGGTATATTTGTTTCCTCCATAGCTCCGCACAGCGGATGGACCAAAAAGATCCATATGTAATAATTCTAGGCACCTAGTAGTGGATACTATATTCTTAGCTTTGTGACTAGCATGAACTTGTTTTCCAATTTTACATGCATCACAAAAATGCTTGTCATATTTTAGATTAGGCAAGTTTCTAACTAGTTCTTTAGAGGCCAAAGATTGTATTTGTTGCATGTTTGCATGTCCTAATCTCCTATGCCACAATGTGGAGTTTTTGTCTAGGGTCGTTAGGCATATCCTATCCTCAGGTTTGTTTCCTAGTTTCATAACATATATGCCTTCTTTCCTAATTCCTCTACCTATAATTTTTCCATACTTAACTATTTCGCTATCCTCTTCGGTAAAGGTAACTCTACATTTATTATCGCATATTTGCCCTATACTAAGCAAGTTATATGTTAAATTATCTACATGCTCAACATTTTCAATAGTAAGTGACTCTTTGCCAATGATTTTTCCACGCAAGTCACTACCGAAAATAACGTTACCTCTATTGTATGCCTTATACATAGAAAATAGCTTGTGGTTCCCCGTCATGTGCCTCAAACATCCACTATCCTTGATCCATTCGTCAGGCTCCAAGTCAATTCCTAAACATATTTTGTCGGTTGCTTTTGCCACAAAACATTTTTCGTCTCTTGGTTTTTCCACTTCTTCTTTGTCACTATCACTCCATGTTCCGCTAACAAAGGCGCCTTGATTTTCATAACCAGGCGGCTTTAGAACTTCGCCAATGAGATGATTTGGACTTCCACATCTAAAGCACTTTCTTTTCCCATAGTTATCACTTCTATTTCTTTGGAACAGTTTTCTTTCGTCTCGTGGTGATCTAGTGAATCTTCCTCGTCTCTTGAAGAATTTCTTGAATTCTCTTACGGCCATTGCATATTCTTTGTCTTCACTTTCGTCACTTGAGTCATCATCGTCACTAGTTCCTTTTTGGCTTTTAGAGCAATGGATTTGGTTTGTTCTTTCTCGACTTTGACCGTTTCCGAATCTCTTCTAATAATTTCTTCATGGACCTTCAAGTTGCCAATAAGTTCATCAAGTGATAACGTCATCAAATTCTTTGATTCTTCAAGTGCCGTGACCTTAGCTCGCCATTTTGGATGCAATGCCCTAAGAAATTTCCTAACACAATTTTTACTAGAAAATGTCTCATCAAGTGCTTTTAAACTTGTGATAATAGTGTTAAATTTAGCAACAGCATTATCAATTGATTCCTCTCCCGAAATCATAAATTGTTCATATTGTTGTACAAGAAGATCTATTTTATTATCTTTGACTTGACTATTACCTTGGTGAGTAATAAGTAGTGATTCCCAAATTTCTTTGGCGGTTTTACACATAAAAATTCTTTCATATTCTTTACGTGGTAACGCATTATAAATTACCATTTTAGCTTCATTATTTTTAGCTAGTTTCTTTTTCAAATCATCATTTTGTTTTTCAAAAGGTACAATTTCATCCTTTTTAGTTTCCGGATTTTGTTGAGTGGGAGGAAAATCACCAAAGGTAATAACATGCCAAAGATCAAGATCTTTTGATTTCACATAAGTTTCGAATCTATTTTTCCAATATAAAAATCCATCACTTTCAAATAGTGGTGGCCTTTGCATAAATTGCCCTTCTAAATATTTTTCAGATTCCATAGATCGTTACAAGTTTTAAAATACAATATATTTAAAAAAAACTTGCTAGACGTGGCTCTTGATACCAATTGTGGAAAACTAGAAGGGGGGGTTGAATAGTTTTACGTCTTTTTAATTTATTATAAAAGATAGTTAGAGTGTTTTCTTTGTTTTCTAAAATTTAGATTCGATAATATGTGATCTCAAGTCTTGCACAATATAAACAACAATAAATATGTACGATATAGCAATAATAATGTAAGTAAAGAAATAAATGAGAGATGGAAAGATCGAACCGCGAGACAAGAGATTTATAGTGGTACGGCTACAAGGACACCTTCCTTGCCCTACTCCACTCCCCGAGCACCTAACTCGAGAGTTTTCTTCACTATGTCAACAAGCTCCCTTATGGCGGAGAACACCTTACACACCACAACTTCGTCACAACTTAATCACAACTTCTTCACACCAATCTACTTCACCACTTACTACTTCACACCAATCTTCTTCACACCAATCTTCTTCACTACAATCTACTTCCTAACTCTTCTCCTTCACAACAAACTACTAACCAATCACACTATTTATATACCTAGCTAAACTATCTTCTATCAGATACTCACAACTAATTACACAAAGAGATAGATTCAATGGATGATGCTCTAACAACTTGAATGTGGAGATCACAACAAGTTGTAATACTTCTTGTCTTGAGGGATAGAAGTATTCTTCTCTTGCACTTGAGAGGATGATGTTTGGATCACTTTGAAACAAAGATTTATGAATGTATGATCAAAGGATTAAGAGAATAGAAGTGGAGGTCTAGAACAGAAAGTTTAGGAGTGCAAAAGGTGAGGAAAATCTGTGCATGAACCAGTATTTATAAGGACAAAAAATACTGTTTAGGAGCGTGGCCGGTCCCATTAATTGATGGCCGGTCCCCTTAATTTTAAGGAGACCGCCCCTTATAATTAAGGGGGCCGCCCAGCTGTAACGGCCAGAAACTTTGTCATTTAGTGGGGAAAGTTTATTTGGTGAAAAACTAACTGATTTTGGTTAAAAAATTGAATTCGTATATTTAGTATGATTAAAAAAATTTCTTTATTACCAAAAGTGTTTTTCAAAAATATATAATATGTTTATATAATTAAATAAACTTTGTAACAATTAATTAAATACCCCTTTGATCATAGATTGCAATAAACACTTTGTTTATTCATACATTAAGTGATTTGGATGTAAAGAGAATGTTAATCACTAAATACTTGTTTATGTCATAAATTTTAGTTCAATGAGTTTATGTTTTGTAATAATTAAAACATAGAGATATTGATAATATGTTAATAATGTTTTTAGACATTATTTACGTCAACATATGCCTAAACCGCAGGGTAATGGGCCATTTTGGTAATTTTCCCTTTAATCATTGGGGGTGTTTGCCTTAGGTATCCCAAAAACATTAAGAAGCTCTGATTGAACTGAGATCAGTGTTTATTTAGATTGATAAGAGGTTTTTTCATATTCTATTCTGATGTGATGTGTTCTAGATTTGGTTAGGTGGTTTTTTGTTTAAATATTTGTTGTTCTGTAAATGACGGTGTTAATCTACTCTAATGGCATGGTTGAAGGTAATCTAAGGACTGCAATTTCCATTTCTCAGGTGAAGAGGATGCGGTTATATGCAGCAACTGATGTTATCGATGCACCAACTGAACCGGGGTTCAAACACAAGTAAGGTTCTCTTTTAACCAACTTCAGTGAAATTTGTTTACAAGATTTGAGCGCTTAATTAAACGCTTAAAAAAACCGATTCCTCTTATAACATTTCCACTATCGTTTGGGGTTTATGGTAATACGTACAGGCTTGGAAACGTAGCGCCAAAAGGACGGCGGCAAGATGGTGACAGGATTTGTCTGAATACAGGGTCAGTGATATGACATCGGTAAGCAGCTTATTATTGCTTTAATTCAAAGATTGTTGGCTATCTTTTTACGTTCGTTTCTTATTTCTAGTTGTTTTCTGTATCAACTTGCAGCGTTGGTGGTGGTACGATTGGGTCCATTGTTGTCCTGATTCGGCAGATGTTTGGGGTATACATCAAAGGAAAACTCTCCAGATTCACAAAGTAAAGCATATGCTACTTAACACTTTTGACATTTTGCCTTTTCCCTTGAAGCTTTTACAAAATGCGGGTTTAGTGTTATATTATTTAATGGTTTGTTGTGTTAACGTTGCTTTTGTTGCATCAATATAATGGAGTAAAAGGTCACTAAATTTATCTATTCATGTTATCGGCTTAGTTATGCATACACACACACACTCACTCACTCACTCTGAATTGTTATTTTTGGTCACGCACACACTTTGAATTCTGAAACGTTGTTATTATCCATTTTCACACACACATGCTCACAGTAATGTTTGCAGATGTACAGAGGAAAACTAGGCAAGTAGAAGATGGCATAATAATCATTAATCACTTTCTCTCACTTGACGTTCCTTATGGTGAGATACTTGCATCTGCACTTGACATGTGTAGTTTCCTTGCTTAATATAACATGTGATCACCATATTTATCTATTTCATACTACATGTTATACATATTCTGTTATGAATATCAAGTTGTTTGTCTAACCAGGCGACCATAAAGATGGATGTTGATGGGCCATTCACTCTTCAAAATATTGGGAAGAGACTGAAGAGTTCAGTCTCCATGAATGGCAACTCAGTTGCTCCTACGCAGGTGGCTGCACTTAGTCCAAGTTGTTTAATTGAGGTAATTATTCCTTCTCATCATCGACATTGCCTATGTCTTTACTCTTTAAATACATCAACTTCCATTAGTTTTCGTAACTGTTACCATTAGTAAAGAATGTCATTTTCACATATTTTTCTCATGTAATTTTTATTAAATTATGTGCAGTGAAAGATGGCAACGATTGTTGAGCAACCAGCTTGGGTGCTACAAGACAGCCCATTGCCACATCAAGAGTCATAAGTTCGATATGCCTTCTTACCTTAGGAAGTAGACGAAATCTTTTACTAATTTATATTATCGGTCTTTACAACCATAGTAACCAACTGTTATGTGCCAGGTATTCGAGGAAGCGGAAGAGGGAAGTGGAGAGTTGTTACAATGGGGTAAAGAGAAGCCGGAAAAAGGGTGTAAAGCAACTGACGCAGAAGCATGCGAGTATATTCAATCTGCGAAAGACGCGATGGAGCAGGTAACAACATACATTGACTTTGAGTATGGGATTATTTAGTGGTAATTATTTTGCGTGCGCATACATCATATCTATTAAAGTTATGACATAATAACTACCAACCAAAAATTAATTAGTTATGTTATCCAAACACGGCCTCCTCAAATGCTTACTTTTAATTAGCTTAAAAGGACTTATCTATACGAAGAAGCGTAAGTAGCAAAAATAAGTAGTCCCAAACACCATCTGGATATTAATGTTTCTTACAATTTAATAATGTTAATACCGGGTGTGGGTGTTTTAGAAATTTGTTCATATTTGGATTTAGGTTGCGGTGAATAGTGTAATTACAAGCTTTTGTTTATTACAAACATATCCAATCTTTGAGAATTTGAGTAAAAGTTAGTTTCTTGATTAGTTGATGTCTTGCGGAACCTGATTTTAGTCTTATGTTACACATGCTCAGTACACCTATAAAAAATAGTTACTTACAAAAGCAAATAATCTTTGCATGGTTAGGTCGTCTATGAACGAATATACTAAGTCGCGATTAAACCAACAAATGCCCCACCATAGTAAGAGTAGTTGACTCTTTATAAAAAAAATAATGCTCTGATTGTAGCGGCACCAATTGGGCATAAGGTTGTAGATGATCATATGTAGCAACGTTGCACCTATTGGTTCGTTTGCGTGGTCTCATTTACTCGAGTATTTGGATAACTTCCTACATTCCTAAAGTCTATGTTCGACTTTTAAGCTTTACAGGTTTTTCTAATACGGTATGCTTATTTTCATCCTCTGGAGGCAGGGAACACATAATCCTAAATAGACGAAACAAGAAAACAATGGTTTATATGGGAAAATAGATATCCCACTTTCAAACGATCAATCAATAATGGAAATTCTTAAAATTCATGCTCTTCGGAATGCTAAACATGGTTAAATTGATTACGAGTAGCAACTAAATCCCAAAGAAAATGTACGTCTATCTCAGTATTTTTGTATTTTAACAAACAATTTAAGGGTATGTTAGGCATTCATTTGGCCTGAAAACTATGGTTTAACCTATTTGACCCAATTCACATGCAGATGTATTAATATTGCTGAAACCGTGGCTATTCAACATGGAAGTGCACCATCCTTCAATTAGTGAAACTTTGATTAAGGTATCCAACATTTTGGCATCATATGACGCTGACCCCAATGGTGAATAAGAGATGGTTACATGATAAGGAGGCTGAACAACAAAAGTGAGTTTAATGTTTACTCATTGTGTTCTCTTGCTTTTGTTTTGGATAGTTTTTTTAGAACTATATATATGGTACACCATGTACTTGCAGGCTTGCAGCATCTCATTTTGTTTTTGGAAATGAAGACCTGCAATCAAAACAAAAGCTGCTAAACTTGCAGCATCTGTTGTCCCAAGAGTTTTCTGGATCGATTTGTGTGTGAGTCAAATATGATTTGCAAACGTTAATAACAAAAGATAACTTATTTATTTGTCTAACCAATGTAATGTTACATAGTATCAAGTATTTATAGGTTTCAAAAAGGTATCATTGAACCGTTGTAACCTTTCATCTAAAGTCATGTCTATTCGGTATTTATGAACCGATGCATCTATACAATATGATGGTTTGAACAGGTATGAGCAAGCATTGTGACCATTCGACCATCTACAGGAATCTAACTATAATAACTAACTTAACTACCAAACGGTTATTAAGTTTCTGATAAACACGTTTGGTCCTTCATGTTTTCTTCAAAGCAATATCGAGATTATATCTTGGTTCACATTCTCCTCCTTAATCTTGATCGTTGCTTTGTCCAAGGTCTTGAACTCCGAGCATTTGTCTCATAGTTGTAAACTTGAGTCTTGGTAAAGCTTTTGTTAAGATGTCTGCTCTTTGTAGTTCTCCACTAACGTGTTCCACATTTATATGATCATTCTCTATGCATTCCTGAATGAAATGATAGCGAATGTCTATATGTTTACTCTTTCCATGAAATACTGGGTTCTTTACGAGTGCTATCACTGATACGTTGTCAACTCTGAGCGTTATCCTTTTTTCTTCAATTCCAGTTAGTTCACTAAGTAAACATTTTAACCATAAGGCTTGACATGCTGCTGCAGTAGCCGCCATGAATTCTGATTCACATGATGATAGCACCACTGTCGGTTGCTTCTAAGTACACCAGGTAATAGGTGACGCTCCAAAGTAAAATACGACTCCAGTAGTTCCTTTTCCTTGATCGGTATTGATTCCATAACTACTGTCACTATAACCTGTTATCTTGCAGCCGCCTTCCTTCTTGTATATTATTCCATGTTCTTTTGTTCCTTTCACATATCGGATTACTTGTTTTACTGCCTTCAGGTGATGATCCTTCGGGTCTTGCATAAATCTGCTGAGTAGTCCGACTGAGTAACTAAGATCCGGTCTTGTATGTAATAAGTATCTTAGGCTTCCAATTAAGCTTCGGTAATAAGTTGCGTCAACTGGTTCTCCATCTTCCGCCTTGACCAACTTAGTGTCGGGATCCAATGGTATCTTCCTATCATTGCTATCCGCCATACTTGTTTCTTTTAGGATCTTGTTAATGTATCTAGTTTGCTTGATTGTAATCTCTCCTCCTGTCTGTGTAACTTCTATCCCAAGGTAATATGCTATCAATCCTAGATCGCTCATTTCAAATTTATCTTCCATCTGGGATTTGAACAAGTCTATTTCCTTCTTTGGAGTGCCCGTGTTTATTAAATCATCTACATATACTCCAACGATAAGTGTTGAATTCTTGCTTCTTTTCGTATAGACTGCTTGTTCTAGATTACATTTCTTAAAATCTAATGACTTCAAGGTTTAATCAAGCTTCACATTCAAAGCTCTTGGTGCTTGTCTTAAGCCATACAAAGCTTTTGTTAGCTTGTATACTTTTCCTTGGTTTCCTTGCTGAATAAAACCTTCAGGTTGTGTAACATAGACTTCTTCCTTTAATTCTCCATGTAAAAATGCTGATTTTACATCTAAGTGGTGTACTTGCCATCCATGATATGCTGCTAGTGCTAAAATTAATCGAACTGTCTCAATCCTAGCAACTGGTGCGAATACTTCATCAAAGTCTATTCCTTGTTCTTGTACATAACCTTTTGCTACTAATCTGGCTTTATATCTAATGATCTTTCCGTGTGCATCTCTCTTGGTTTTATAAACCCATTTGAGTCCGATTGCCTTCTGATTTTCTGGCAAATCTGTAAGAGCCCATGTGTGATTCTTGTTGATTGAATCTAATTCAATTTTCATAGCCTCAATCCATTTCTCATATTTTGATGCTTCCTTGTAGTTACGGGGTTCTTCTTTAATGAAAAATAAACTTGGAGTTTCTACTTCTTGTGCATGTTGATAAATTTCATTGATATTCTTTAAACCTCGTACTGGTCTGTGATCATATCTTTCTGAGCTTCCTGATGAGCTTTCTAATGAACTAATAGTAGCTTGTCTTTCACTTTATGAGTTGGGTTCGTAAGTGTATGTTGGTGGTGTAGTTGGTGATGCTGGATCATGTATTGGATCTGGTATTGGATCCAGTATTTGATCTTCTTCATGATACGTGTTATCTATGTTTTCTATGTTGATTGGTGTAGGATTTCCATTATCAACTTCGTCTACCACAAAACTAGCCCAAAATGTGTCTTGTGTATCCGTATCATCTCCATTCTTATCACAATTCCACTGCTTCGTTTCCATAAACTTTACGTCCCTACTAACATGTTTCTTCTTTCTTACTGGATCATATAGCCTACAAGCTTTTGATCCTTCATCTACTCCTAAATAAACCATCGGTATGCTTCTATCATCTAACTTCTTCAAGTGAGGTATGGTTATCTTAGCATAAGCTGTGCATCCGAATATTCTAAGGTTTTGTAGGTTCGGTTTTCTCTTGTAGAGTGCTTCATATGGTGTTTTATCTTCTAGTGCTCGTGTAGGTACCCTATTTAGAATATAAATGGCATGTTTGACTGCTTCCGCCCAAAAAGTTAAGGGTAACTTCATTGCTTTCATCATACTCCTGGTAGTTGATAACACCGTTCTATTATTTCTTTCAACTACTCCATTCTGTTGCGGTGAGTATGGTGTTGTTAATTGTCTTGCTATTCCATTCTCTTTACAGTACTTGGTGAATTCATTTGATGTAAATTCACCACCTCTATCTGTTCTTAGCATTCTTAACTTCAATCTCAACTCCATTTCAATCTTTTGTCTAAATTCCTTAAATATATTGAAGGCTTGATCCTTAGTTGTTAGAAAATAAGCCCACATGTAACGTGTATAGTCATCTACTAGTAAGAAGATGAGTTTCTTTCCGGATTGTGTTGTTGGACTTATGGGACCACAGAGATCTCCATAAACTAAGTCTAGTGGGTTCTTGGATCTGAATTTAGCTTGATTGGGAAATGGTGTTCTGCTATATTTTCCTAGTAAACATGCATCACATACTTGTCCAGTATGGCTTATTCTTGGTATTCCTTCTACTAGACCCTTTCTTGTCATCTTGCTAATATCGTCAAAGTTCAGATGACCTAATCTAGCGTGCCATAACCATGCTTGATTATTCACATTTGCTAAGAGGCATATAGGTGCTTCTATCTGTAATCTAATACTGTAAAGTCTATTTTTTGACCTTTCTACCTTCATCAACAACTTCTTTTTCTTATCATACAAATTCAGCTTGTTTCCGTCCATTATGATCTTACAACCTATTTCAGTAAGTTGTCCTAGACTAAGTATGTTGCTCTTGAGGTTTGGTATGTAGTAAACATATGTTATTATCTTTTGCTCCTTGTTTCTACATCCTAATATTATTGAACCTCTTCCCTTTATCTCTACATATGATCCATCTCCAAAACGAATGCGTTCAGTGATACTTTCGTCTATATCTTTAAAATGACTCTTTGCTCCCGTCATATGGTTACTTGCACCATTATCTAAATACCATATGCTATCATCTGTTGTAGCATACTTTCCGGGTTGTATTTGTCCTTCATTTAACAATACTTCTTCATGTGTAGTCATTAACAGTGATGGTTCATCGTCTTCATAGATAAGGTTTGACTGTTCCTGAGTTGTTGGTTTACTTCTACATTCTCTCTTAATATGTCCATGTTTCCCGCAATTGAAACATTTTGCTTTCTTCTTCCACTCACTTCTATTCTTATTGTTCTTGTCATTGTGAGTTGGGTTTTCTCCATTCGAGTTGTTTCTGTTTCCTTTATTCTGCCAGTTTCCTTGTGTGTAGTTTGATCTACCCCTACTCCTGTTGAAACGTTTCTTATATCTAGAGTGTTCGCCTTGTGCGAATAATAGGTTATCCTGGCTTTCTGCTTGTCCTCCCTTTCGGAGTTTTATCCTTTCCTCGAATGCTTTCAACTTTCCAGTGATCTCATCTAAGGTGATATCATCTAGATCACTTGTCTGTTCTATGGATGCTACTATCTGAATGAACCTATGATGAGTGTGTAAATACTCATCATTTTTACCTTTTCTGAGCTGCCAAAACATCTTAAAACACTCAATATTGAATCAAAATAGTGAAAATATCCCAGGAATGTGTTTTATATGTTTCAAATGCAAAACAATCAAAAACAAATGAAAAATGTACAAAGTTTGCAAAATTGGCAGTTTCAGTCCCTCAACTTTCAAAAGTTGTCAAATCTAGTCCCTGGTTGTACTAAAAACTTGAAAAAGTCACCAAAGGCCCTTTTAAATCAAAAAGTTACATAATTAGTCCTTTGGTGCAAAGTTTCACAAAATGCAAAGTTTAGTCCCTGAAGTTTGGAAAATTGTCAAAAATGGTCCCTGGGATATTAAAACTTTGAGAAAAACAAATTTTGTCCTTGTACTTCTCACATATGGCAGGATTGGTCCTTGATTGGAAGTTTGGTGAAATTTCACATTTGGTCCCTGAAGTTTGAAAGTTTGGTAGTTTTAGTCCCTGGAAAAGTCAAAGGTGAAAAGTCAACATAAAAACCTTGGACTATGGAAACTTGGCATAAAATACCCTTGGAAAGACTTTGGAAGAATGCCAAATTACAACCCCAAACTTTCAGCTATTTACAAAATTAGTCCTTGTGATACATTAAACCAAAATCGGACCCTTAAATATTATTACCCAAACCAAAACCAAGTCCAATCCACAACCAACCCACCCCTTTTATTATCCTAAGCCCAAAACAACCCCAGCCCAACACCCCGTTTTAATAAACCAGGGTCAACGTTTGACCCTTGGTCAAACCGAGTCAAACAAACACCCTCTTCACCCCTTCCCTCCCCCACACCACTTGCAGGCCATCACATCACCACCACCCTACCATCCTTGTCAAATCCACCGCCCAAACCACTCACCATACACCTAATCACCTCAGCATTTAATGCCCCCCCTCTTGGCAATTATCAAAGCCAATTGCAAAAACAAACTTTCCCGCCAAAACGCGTGGCAAAAGATTAGAGCATTTCAGTGATCCAATGGCCACAATTGATGATGGGAAATGATCAGAGAGGCAAGGGAAGCCCTAATCCTCAAGTATAAAAGGAAGAGAAGTCCAAGAAGAAGTGTGTTAGCTTAATCTTAGTATTTTTAAGTCGTTTAAGTAGTTTTCAAAATTCTCAGTTGTAATTTAGCTTTAAAATAGTTTGATTTGTATTTTCAGTGTACTATTAAGTATTTTCATCAATCAAAGTTAAGTTTCAAGTTATATATCAACCTTTGCAATTTTCAAATTTATTTCAAGTTTCTTAGTGTACTGTGTTGTTGTTATCATTAAGTACTTATGGACTCTTAGGCCATATAAGCTCCCATAAAGCTTATTTAAGCTTTTAGAAACCATAAAATACGGCTTAGTTATAAAAAAACTCAAAAATACAAAAAAAGTCAAAGGTGAAAAGTCAACTTGCAGGTTTAATGGTGATTTAAAGCTGGAGCATGGTTAATTCTAGATGGCCATGGGTTTAGTGGCTTGTGGAAGCCTTTAGGATTGGTTCTTATGGTCCTTGGTTCTTGGATTAAGCTGGATGGCATATTGTAAGCTCTTGAAAAGTCATTTCTAGATTGGTACTGTAGCATTGCTTATTTCATTGCTTTTTAGCTTTTCTGAGTTTGATTAGTACTAAATAGTGATAGTATTGCTTAACATTTATAGCGTGTTCATCAGTAATCCTAGTTGCTTTGAAATCTCAATTTGGCAGTTGAATTAGTAGTATCTGTAATCTTGTAATCTTGTTGTTACTTTCGGTGTTCAAGTGCTCAAATAAGTTCAACTTATCATAATAAGTAGTTGTGGATCAGGTTCTTAAGCCCTAGCACCAATTTGATTTGAAAAACACAAAACAGACTACCTATAAGGGGTGTTTGGTTTTGAGTGATCCAAGGTGTTGTGGTACTTTATTGTTGTTGTTTCTTGTTCATACTGCTCACCTAGGTCATAACTAACTCCGAATAATCATAAAAACCAAGGCTATTTCATCAGAAAGTCAAAATCACATCAAACTTGGCCTAGTTTACCCTCTGTGTTGGATTAAGAGTGGCTTATGCCCCAAATCCATTCACTTGTGAGTGATTTAGCTTAAATTAGTCTTAATATAGTTTAATTGATCCATATCAATCAGAAAATCAGAATCAAAATCCATTTTAGTCAAAGTTTCAAAGGTATTCAAAAAGTCAAAATTGCATACTTAGGCAGAAAACCAAATTTTCAAGGATTTTTATAGAATTTTGTGGATTTATTCAGGCCTTGAAACTCTCAGTAGTTAAAACCTACCACCTCAGCTTCAAGAATTTAGGTTTAGCTTGTTTGTGGGATTTTTAGTGAAGCTTGTGCATTAGCTTAAAGTTACCTGCAGGGCAAACACTTGCCCTGTGCACAGGTTTGGACCCATTTTCCCAAGTGATTTGTGGCTTACCCAGTGGGACCCACCTTTAGCTTATTGGCTTTTTGGAAAGCCATACACCCCATTTTGATAAGCCAAGGCTTATTTCAGCCTTCTGAGCTTATTTGATAGGGCTGCTAGCCCCCATTAAGTTTGGCTTTTGATTGAATCTATACTGAGCACTCAGTGTAAGACCCCAACTTCATACCCTCACCCAAGCCTCATTAATAAGCCATAGGATTAGCTTATTGGCTTAATTTGTAGCTTATCAGTCCTTCTTTAAGTCTCAAGTTTAAGTGTGAACCCTATATTACTTTTATGGACCCCACAGAGGTCCAAAACCCTTAGGTTTGGACTGTTTGGTCTGAGTATAAGCTTAAGTGCTTATTTGTGATTATTTGCTTATTCAGTGTGCTTCTTTGGTTCTTACTTGCTTATTTCTTGTTGTTAATCATCTGTGCATGCTTAGTTTCTCATTTCCTAGCTTTTTCATAGTAGCTTAAGTCCTAATAAGCTATTTGTTCACTGTTTGGAAACAAGGGGATGCACACAGCTTATTTTTAAGCTAAAATAAAAGTTGTTTCACAAACGTTTCCTATTTTCATCTTATTATTAGCTGTCAAAAAGAAAAACACCAAAAAAAGCAAACATAAAATTAGTGATAGCTTCTATTTAATAGATTCTATCTTTTTCAATTTTCTTTTCAGCTTATTAATAAGCACTTTTCCATTTTTATAATTTTCTTAATTTTCTTGTACTTTTAAGTATTTAAAATAATTTTCTTAGATTTTTCCTAAATAGTTTACTATTTATTAGAATTAAAAGTAGTTTAATTAATTAAATAAATAATATTAGTAATTAATTAGTTTTCTTAAATTTTTATTAATAACAGTAGGTTTTTATAATTTTTCTAGGTTTTATAAATTAGTTAAGACTTTTAGAAAATATATTTCTAATTTCTACTGTTCATTTTCCAATTTTCTTATTTTAATTATTTAAATTAGATTTAAATTAATTAAAAGGTAAATAATTAGTAAAATAGTCTTAATATAATTTTTAGAAGTTTTTTATAATTTTGTAGGATTCCTTTGATGGTTAATTAGTTTTATAAATTTTTTCATAATTTTCTAAGTTAATTTAGTATTATTTTTAATTTAAAATATTTTAATTAGTTTAATTAAGATAATTAGTTTTTAATTGATAAAAAACTCATGAAAAGACAAAAATATTTATTTTTATTTTTTATACTTTCTTTAAGTTCTTCTTAAGGTTTAGAAATTATTTTTTCAAGTTTTTAGGTTAATTTGTAATCCTTATAATTTTTAATTAATTTAAATTAGGTTTAGATTACATTTTAAATAGTTTTAATTAATTTAGTAATATTTAAATATTAAAATAATCATTTTTATAATTTCATTTTCATTTTAAATTTTCTTTTAATTTTAAGTTTTCAAAAATTCACTTGCACCCCCTGTAGTTTGTAATTTGCAAAAACCCACTTTTCTGTCTGTTACCTGATTCCAAATTGTAAATTTGTGCATATATATGTATATCTGTTATTGTGAATATTATATCATTGTGCAAATACCAAAATATCAGTAGCAAAATCAATTCCCAATCATCTTGGCTAATGTCCTCAGTGCCACTCATTCCCATAAACGTTTTCCAAAAACACCATTTCAATCTCACTGGGACATAACGACTCGGGGACACACTATACTATCACCGGAGAATTGGAACGGAGCTGTCTTTGACTTATTGACCTTGGTCAATAATATCTTACCGTTTCGGGACCAATCAACCTATCTGGTGTGGAGTCTAATAGTTTTCGTACTAAAAGTGTTTCATTCAAGGTTTTTCCTAATTCTTTTGCCTTCGTGGCATAACCATTTAGTTTATCTGTAAATGCATCCACCGTCTCTTCATCCTTCATTTGAAGGGCATTAAATCCTATCATAAGTGATTGTAATCGTGCTTGTTGCACTCTTTCTTCTCCAACGTGTCTACTTTTCAATGATTCCCATAATTCTCTAGCAGTTTTACAACTTGCTACTTGTAATATCACATCCTCGGTTATTGCTTGATATAGGAGGGCAATAGTTGCCTTATCCTTCTTATCATCTGCTTGGGTGTTTTCTTTGGGTTCTATAGTCTCCCATAATCCATGTGCTTCTAATATAACCTTAATCTGTATAGCCCAAACAGTGTAGTTTGTGTTTTTGAGTTTAGGGCATTGATATTGTGTAAGAGGTGTAATGGGTTTTACTATAGTGCTATTGACGTTAGTGTCATCTCCACCCGACATTCTAGATGTGTTTATGATCTTCACTTTTGACTTATATGGGAAATCTAACTATTATGGTATAACCTTACTACTACGGGGAATAGAAATAGTTATCCGGGAATCCTAGTAATACGGGGATCAATATATAGTTTTCGGGATTTCCTAATAATGAATATCTATACTATAAACGTATAAATGAAATCCAATAATGATAACGTGACCTCGTATGTTTTGCGTTCCCACTTGTGTGTCGATACTTTGAATTATATCAACCACGTACTTTTCTTTCCTCGTCTCCCTTCAAATCTAATTTTGGTTGTCGAATGATTAACCAAAAACTCACGTTGTTCCTTTTCTTCTTGACTTGGTTCCTACTACTTTGCCTCGGACCCTTGTTATGTCTCGGCTTACTCCAAAAATCTACTCGAAGTGAATTTCTGGCCACGATCAACCTTTAAATTGTTGTCGTTGTTTTTTCTTATTCCAAGTCTCCTCTCGGTAAAATTAATACCGTAGCAAATGTATTTGCTTTTCTTCTTCCTTCTTTTTTTTTAGTACTCGTAGTACCAAAATCAACAAACCAACGTCTAAACAAATTTCTTTGTTTGTCGTTCCTGCTATTGCTTGCTTCTTGTGCAATGTTGCTCCCACAATACTCCTTTTCGTTTTTCTTTCTTGTCCACACCGTTTATCAACAACGCCTAATACCTAATCGATATTCTTTCTTTTGTAAAGTGAGTGATCAATTCGCTTATGTAATTCAAACTTGTTGTTGCTTCTTGTATTGCCAACGTGCCTATTCTTTGTATATATGTACCGGTATCTTTCCTTATTCCAAGCAATGCCTTTTATTTTTTTTCTTGCGCGCTTCTTCTTTCTTGCTTACCAGATTTGTACACAATCTTTCGACGTCTAAACTTCTCCCTTGTTGTGTTGTAGTAGAGAACACACAAGTACGTTTCTTGTTGTAGATTTAACAAGAAAATCTTCAATTTTTTAACAAACCAAGGTACCAAAATTTCTGAATGGTATCCTTCCTGTTTGCAAATTTTGACATAAAGAAAAGTGTATACGGTTTTTCTAGTGTCCCTAAGTTATCTATGCAACCTTTCTAATGTTAACAAGGATCAAAGGTTTGCGTTATTTTCTGGAAAAATTCTAGTCGTGGGTTTCTGTGTTTGGGTTTTCTGGTTTCTGTATCTCGATGCAATAGTTTCTGGATTTCTGGGTTTGTTTAATGGTTGTAACGAGATGTTCCAACAAGGCTCTGATACCAAATGTTGTCCCAAGAGTTTTCTGGATCGGTTTGTGTGTGAGTCAAATATGATTTGCAAACGTTAATAACAAAAGATAACTTATTTATTTGTCTAACCAATGTAATGTTACATAGTATCAAGTATTTATAGGTTTCTAAACGGTATCATTGAACCGTTGTAACCTTTCATCTAAAGGCATGTCTATTCGGTATTTATGAACCGATGCATCTATACAATATGATGGTTCGAACAGGTATGAGCAAGCATTGTGACCATTCGACCATCTACAGGAATCTAACTATAATAACTAACTTAACTACCAAACGGTTATTAAGTTTCTGATAAACACGTTTGGTCCTTCATGTTTTCTTCAAAGCAATATCGAGATTATATCTTGGTTCACAGCATCTCATTTGTGGACCGAGGGTTTGTGTGACGAGTGTTGTTGTCTCAGATCAGACCTCAGTTGTACATACAGTGGCAAGGTAAGCTACTTAACCTAAAACCATGTAAAAATCTGTTGAAATATCTTCTGTTAGTATACTCGATTAGACAATTTAAGTTGAGGCTATTAGTAGAAAAACTCAAGACAGATCGCTATGAATTTCAATAGGGTACTGGATGATGTGTCCATTATAGGTCTTACTTTTGGGTAGAAATTTATTGCTGCAATTAAAGGCAAGCAAGTGCTGCAATTGAACCCTTATTTGTTATATCGTCTGATCGTCATGTTAGGTACCTTTGTTTCACATGCCAGTGTTCCAACAAGCAGACCTACAAGAAGAGCAAGAGGATCGAGGACAAGAAGGACAAATTTAGACGATGCATCGATGCACACAAATGAGCCTACAAGAGCAGGTTTGCTACAAACGTTTACTTTATATTATTTGAACAACATTCAGACCTATAAGTGGCTTGGATTTGCTTTATTTTAAATGGCTTATATAAATAAAAAATAAGGAGGAGAATTTTAACGGGCGTTTGAGATTAGTTTATGCTTACGTTATATTCAACACCGCTCTTATCAATTAATATTTCAACTAAATTTAATTTGAGTCGTGTTTAGGCTTGCTTATTTTTGATTAAATATCGCATTCTCTTAATAACAAATGAAACCTTAATGTGCTAATATGAACATTAACACAATAGTTTGGACTTAAGAATTGTACGAGATTCCTAGCTTAAGGGATGAAATTCTACCTCATGAATTTATTTTGTGTTTACTACAAGTGATCAAGTTACTATTTCTTTTGTGCGTTTGTTGGATCATGATGGATGAAACAGACCCATATCTTGGCACGGCAGCATGACCACAATAGTGTTTGTAGCCATGGCGATCTCAAATACCTTTCTGTCCAGTTCGGCCATCGTAGAACTGAGCCAAATAGTTTCACACAAGCCAAATGAAAATCTCAACACTCTACTGGTAATTCCAGGTTCTTCTTCCTTTTTTTTCTTTAACTTTGCTTGCAAATAATCCTATTTATAGGCAGCTTCAAAGTAAAATTAGGTAACATAGAAATGATACAAATAGTTTTGATGCACTCTAGATAGTAAAGGGGTGTTTGGTAGTGCTCAACGAGGATATCATGTTAAACCAAGCTGGATATACAAAAAGTTTAGCTTTTTCATTTTGTTATGGGGGTGCTTATTTGTGAGTTATGTACAAGCGAAATGTCCACACAAAACTTGACAAATTGACACTAACCGGTCAAAACATCGATTAGATGGCATGATAATAACTATTTTGTAAAAGTGGTAAAGGAGTTGTGAAAAATATGATGTGATGGCATGATAAGAATGGATGAATTTTTTTTTTTTTGGGTCCTGTGCATAGTTTAAAAAATAGAATTATAAGAAAATCAGTCAAACTTAATTTAATTTGATTACTTGAGAAGGTCCCGTAACGTGCACGCCTGAAAGCAATCTTTAGGCCTTTAGCTTAAATTGTACACGTTTTCTGCCTCCTTTTTATACTTTACGGCTCATGGTTGAGTCAAGTCAACGTTTGGTATTGTTATTCTTCTTTCAAAAATGGGTGTGGTTTCCTTTCATTGTCACAGGTATTCCAGAAACGTGTATCTTAGCTACTCCTGGATATTTGGGAATGTTTGCCAAATTTAGTAATATGGTTATTGCATTTTGATATAGTAGGTAAGTAGTTTTGAGGGTGTTTGGCATTGTTTGTATAAACTAGATGTCTTATTATTTGTGACTTTATTAATTTTTATGAGCAATTTCAAAAGAATTAGCAGATAAATAGATTTATTAACGAATCCCAACCACTCCGTGATTCATTTTAGTGTGTGGTGAATTCAAATTAACAACCTCTTTTTCTTTTTCACAGGCATCAGGTTGTACGATGGAAGCCTATATCAGTAGGCGACTGATGTGAACAAGTATTAAAAGCTGATAAGTGGATAGACAGACGATCAAACATAGAAGGAGACCAGTTTCTGCATTTGGATCCTCTGTTAATTTGGTAAAGTTCCTGCTTTACGTTATTGTTAATGCAGCGTGTTCTTTAACGGGGTGGTCACAACCTGTTGGATCCTTTGTTAATTTGGTAAAGTGAACTGCTAAATAATGAAGAATCACAATTTAGACTCAACTCCACTTTGCCGCTTGGAGCATAAATAGTGGTTGGGTAACAGGTCAAAACAGATAGGTTTGTAGTATGGGTCAATCTGAATTTAGTTATTAGTTCTTTATAAAAGACTCGTGTGTTAAACGTGATTATGGAATGTATTATTTCATTGTTGTTCGTTATTGCTGAGATGGTAATAGGAACAACACCAATAGCATAAGCCAAATATAAATTGTATACATCATTTTAGCATAACGTGAAGTGACGCATCAGTTATCAACTTTGCATAAGACATAGAATCAATAATTTTTTTAAGCATCAACTTTGTGTTAAATGTTACGTATAAACATTAATATGTAAATGTCTAGTATCGAACCATAGACCTCGGGATTGCATACTTTACAAATAAGAATAATGTAAAATAAATATATATATGTTAAATGTATCGTATATGTATATTTATAAACACTTAATGGACTAAATGGTCGTTAGTTATTAACCGTATGGACTAACTATCGTTAGTAATGAAAGATAAGGACTAGAGTGTAACTTGTGAGTCAAGAAGGTTCTAGAACACCCCTAGGGGTCCATGGCCGGTCGAACAAGGGGAGGGGAAGCCCAACCCATGTCCAACTTGTCCTCCAAGATTCATCTAGTATATATACAAGGTCAATGGTTAGGGTTTCACATCTTTTGTGCACACACACAAACCCTAAAATCTTTTCTCTCCTTGTTTTCTTTCTTGGCCGATCGTCCAACCCCCCTCCTAGGGTTCTTGGTCGATTTTTTTCAAAGCAAAATTAAGTGTTTTATTTACTTGCATCAAACCATTATTCGTTGGTAGTTTGTGTGTACAAGAACGAGGTAATTACTTACTTTAGTAATTATCAAGAGATCGATAAACAAAACGGTAAGGGGTTTATCATTGATCTATTTGTACAAGAATCAAGGTTTATTTGAAGTGCATCGGGTACGTTTACTATTTATGTTTTAGTTAATATTTATGTGTTATACTTGATCCTAGCTTCCGCAATACGTGTTATTTAATTGTTAAACTCTAACACTTTGCACAAGACAAAAGCCTTTTACTAAACAAAGTTAAACTAAACGAAGTTTAAAATACTTCTTTAGTCAAATGCCTCGCTGCAACGCGCGGGTTATCCACCTCGTTGTAACCATAACACGCTTAAACTACCTTATTGAGGTTAGTCCTCGAAAGTTTTAAACAAGTATGATCGTAGTCATTTAAATGTAAACTCAATCAAATAGGGTAAGAAATTTATTTAAAATTCAATAAACTACGTAATCATTACCATTACCGAAATATAAACAAACTTGTCGACATATATCTAAATAAATATGAAAGTTATATTAAGTTATGAACATACATTTCTTCATTTATCTCCTACAACAATTAGAAAAAAAAAATACAAAGACACAAGTTGTCAAAGAAGAATTAGTCCAACACGTTTAACATTAATTGTCAACGACCATGACAACGACATAGATTCGAACAACTCCAACGACCGAACATCCTAAGCCGCCGTGACCCTCAAAAACTCCGAAGCCGATTTACCCAAAATCGCGGTAAATTCATTAAAACTAATAACACCATCACCATTAGCATCAGCTTCACGCATCATTTCAGTTAGTTCTTTATAACTTAAAGGCTGTCCCATTTTAGCCATTTGTCCAGCTAGCTCAGCTGCAGTTATATAACCATTTCCATCTTTATCAAAAGATCGAAAAACTTCCATAAGTTGATCATGGTTTATGAGAACTTCTTCATTTAAGTCGGGTAATATGGCATTTAGTAACTCTTCAAACTCTATTGATCCATTGGCGTTTTTGTCCATATTTGATAGCAGTGCATGGATTTGATCACCTTGTGGTTTTAACCCTATGGATCGGAGTAAAGCGGCTAGCTCGAGATGGGTTAAGCTGCCATCTGAGTTCATGTCGAAACGTGTGAAAATGGCTTTTAGTTGCTTGACTTGATCAGTTTGGAGTTGAGCCATAACCATGGAGTATGGTATGTCAATGAGTTTGACGATAAGTATGAGAAATTTGTATGATCTTATTGGTGTTTTAGTGTTTGTGAATTTGAATGTATATTTGGGAAAATGGGATTTCGAAGAAGGTTGAAAGATTCTTTGAATGAAGAGAACATTGATTGGGTCGGTGGTTTATTAATTCTTGTAGGGTTTGTATTATTTATGATGCTTTCATGGAAGGAGACTTGACATAAAAATATTACAATTTGGTGGGAGTGAGTGTAGAAAATATTAATATTGAGGGGCTTGGTAATGCATCATTCACTCCATCACCCTTCACTCACAAACAACCAATCCCCTTATACTACATCACCCTCTCACTTTTCCCTTCACTCACTCATTTTTTGTTGGCATCACATCACTCACCCTTCACTCACTTTTTTTTCTTTTTTCTTTTTTAAATTCTATTAAAATTTGAATGCATGGTAAGTAATGAGTTGTTTAGGTGTGTTTGTACGTAATTTAATAGTTGTATGAGTTGCATTCAAAGCCCATCACACTTGTACCTTTGGTTTGCCTAGATATAGCACCAAAGCCCATCATCACTTCAAAGCCCATCACATTTTAACCTATTAGACTAGGTCGCTACCTCTTCTTCCTCGCATCTCCCCTGCAAGCAGGAAAAAAAAAATGTCACTCAAAAACATCAAATACGCATCACAATTAAGGCAAATACAAACACAAACACAAACCCAACGGTCGAAAAAAGATGCAACGGTCGAATTTTCTTTCTTCTTCTTGTGCGGTAACGTTCCCCGCAACGGGGCCTCCCGCAGCCTCACCCCAGGGTCTGCGGCGGTGTTCCCGTGCTGGAACCACCCCTCCCGCAGCCTCCCCGCATGTGTTGCCAACCCCTGATAAAGTCTTTTTGGGGGCAATGTATTTAACATGTTATGAATTAGTAGCACCCTTGGAAATATTGTGGTGACATTAGATGCAACTCATGCTACATTGTTACCAAGTTTATAATAGTAACTCCTTGACTTGTTGATAGATTGAGTTATTAGTAAAGATTTTAGATTGTATTTATTTTTAAAAGTGCTAATGAATTTTGCTGTAAGAAGATTTCATCTTATGTTAAAAAGTGATTTGAAGATACTCAAGATTTAAGCATTACTATTTACTAACTATAAAAGTGATTTGAAGATACTCATTAAGCATTACTATTTACTGACTATTTCATATACGTTAATGGAACCAAGAGGCATGGGCGGTTTTGGGTCGGTGCATCATCAGCAACCGAGCCGGGCCCAACCCACTAAGGGGTACTAAATTTTTGTATACCTATTATATGTACTAGGCCCAACCCACTAATGGTATATGGATATTATAATATAGGGGTACTTTTTTCTTTTTTCGTGCCGGATCTAATTTTTTTTTTTACGTTCTCAGCACCGCCCCTGAAGAGGGTGAATGATATCATGATATAAACTACAATACTGTATATGCATGGATTAAACCAGCCACAAACTTATTCGAAAAAGTTTAAAATGATGAGCACTATCCCGTATGCCTACAAATTTAATACAAAAACTCCTTAGTAAACTTTCAAACTGGGTTAATATATACATGGAGAATAACTTTTCGTTTTTGATCAATAAGTTACTAAAGTATTCTTTGGTTATTTAATTAGGTCACTAAACTTATAAAAAATGACATTTGGATCACTATTTGATAATTTCCGTTTTAATATATAATTAAGTGAGTTGAACGCATATGTTTTGATAAATAAAGTAAGCTAAATGTCGTGTTATATATGTTCAACGTGTTTTTATAAGTTCGGTAATTTATGTGACAAAATATTTCAGTAGTTAGTTTCAGTGAACAATAACAAAAAGTTCATTAACTTCATTGTATATTAATCATCTTTAAATATCCTTCAACCAGAGAATAGTGTGCATGGCTTCACATACGAATGCAATTAAGGTATTTTAGTTTAGTTAGTTAGATTTTTTTTTTTTTTTTTTTTTTTTTGCCTTCTTCTTCTTTTTCTTCTTCTTCTTCTTCTTCTTCTTCTTCTTCTTCTTCTTCCTCCTCCTCCTCCTAATATTTTTGTCATTTTTGTTTGCAGGCAAAAAAAGAAAGAAAAAAAAAAGTGTATTCATTTCTTCTTTTTATGTCTGTAGGCGGGAATAGAAAATGAAATCAGTGTGTTTGCTTTATCTTATGTCTTTCCTTTCTTCCTGTGTGTCTACAACCGCAATGAAAGAAATACGTTTGTTTTTTTCTTTTATGTCCGCAAGTTTGAAAAGTAAATGAAAGAAGTGTGTTTTTTTTTTTTTTTTTTTTTTTTTTTTTTTTTTTTTTCCGAATAGTGACTTTGTTCCACTTCAATTTTGAAGATTTTTATTAAGTCTAATTTATTAGTGGAAAATTATGCCCAAGCCCGGTTTGTGGGTTTTGGGCATTAGAGTTTCAGTATTATATATAGTGGTTAATAATAAAGTTATACCTACGGGTATCAGCAGGTCTGATCTTCAGACTTAGGTGACTATATTGAGCTGCCTCCCTTAACCAACCTGTCAAACCCTAATCATAAACACCGAACCCAAAAAATCCCATGTTCATTCCCTCAAAACTGTTATCGTTTTTTCCTTTTTCTTTTTGTACTTTGTATGTTCATTGGTTCATAGCTCACTGTTAGCGGCAAGTAGAGAACGGGTATATAGGAAGAATAGAAGAAAAAGCAAAGCAGACGATAACCGTTGCTTATAATCTTACGGTGGACTGCAAAGGAGGGGATCATCTCTTGATTATTATATATCTTACGGTGGACCGCAAAGGAGGGGATCTATCTGAAGAGAGAGAATATATATATATATATATATATATATATATATATATATATATATATATATATATATATATATATATATATATATATATATATATATATATATATATATATATATATATATAATTGTTTGTTTTTGTTTATGTCGAATCCAGTTTATTAGTTTCCGAGACGACTTTTGTTGGTGTCGAATTCAGGGTATCAATTCTCGAGACGATTTTTGTTGGTGTCGAATCCAGGGTATCAATTCCCGAGAAAACTTTTGTTGGTGTCGAATCCAGGGTATCAATTCCCGAGACGACTTGTCTTGGTGTCGAATCCAGGGTATCAATCACGAGACGACTTGTGTTGGTGTCGAATCAAGGGTATCAATTCCCGAGCGACTTTTGTTGGTGTCGAATTTGCTTTCTTCGTTTATTTTGGTTTTGGGTTATTCAGTTTTATTTTGGTTTATTGTTTTAATTTGTTTTGTCAGTTTACTACTACAGTTCGAGCTTTCGCGATTTCGCCGCTCGAACTGCAGAGGAGTATTAGTGGATAATTAAGGCCAAGCCCGGTTTATGGGTTTTGGGTATTATTGTTTCATTATTATATATAGTGGTCAATAATAAAGTTATACATACGGGTTTCATTATCTAATAACATAATTAGCACTCTTGTAATTTAAAGACTTCAAATCCACAGCATACATGATTTTGCATATCAACATCTGAAAAAACAAACACAGTCTTAAATTTGAATGGTGTATTTGTTGGTGCTCGTATTATTCAACGACTTATTATCAGTACTAATGAATAGGGGGATATCAACAAACATTTATATTTAGGGATAATTACCAAAATAGATCGTTGACTTTTTGACTAGTCACTTTTAGACTTTCAAATTTCACTTTCCAAAATTAGATCGGGCAACTTAAAAAATTGAGCAACTCAATATAAACGCGACACGTGTCCAAAAAGATTCTTGAATATTTCAAAAAGATTCTAGATTCTGTACTATAGATTCTAAAAAGATTCTAGATTCTGTACTATATTAATAAAAAATTCGACACGTGTCGCACATATATGAAGGTTGCTCAGTCGCCAAGTTGCCCTGATCTGCCGGATGAAAGTGATTTTAAAACATCTATTTAAGGAATGTGCTTTGGGCGACTGATCTATTTTGGTAATTATCCCTTATATTTATCACTTCTTATATAATACTGGATATCATGAAAGTTTCCTTTCCATTTTGTCTTTCGGTGAATATATATAGATTGTAGATTGAGATCGAATGTTAATGAAAGTTGAACACTGCAATATAATAACCAAAAGCGTCTTTTTAGAGATTTGAAACTACTAGGACATTGACAGGGCTGTATTTAAATGAGATGAAAAATTGACCGAATTATTGTCAAAATTTGTCATTGAATACACGGTTGCCCACCACGCGAACTTGGGTTTGATCTAATTTAATACAACAATGACTTGACAAAAGTAATCAGCTAATAAGACAATAACTGGATATTGTTTTTTATATAACCAGCATATTTATAAATTATTAGAGAAGTGGGTATGGTCGTCCCGTTAGGCTCGTGCCGTTCTCAAAAAACAGTGTCACGTTAGCAAAACACAGAACAATACCAGAAAACCTTTGACATCACATTTTGTGCCATTACAGTTGGCAACAGAAAATCTGGTGCCATTCTCCAATTTTTTTTTTTTTTTTTTTTTTTTTCATTTATAATAATAATAACTAAAATAAACTTTATTAAATTAAAAAACACACAAACATCACATTAAATTTAAAAAAGGATGCATAAAAATAAAAACCTGGTACATAAATATATAAATAAAAACCTAATCCTCGTTGGTAGGATACTTTGCCCGAATTCGTGCTTGTTGGGCTTTCACGACCGCTGCATTGACTGGATCCATCTTGCTTGTTTTCATTTGTAGCACTCGCATCTCCTCGAATTAGAAGACGATTAATTGTATGGATTAGAAGACCAGCCCGGGTTGTTGGCCGGATTTGAAAACGTGCCTGTCATTTGGTTCGACGGATCATTGAGCATGCTATTAATCCATGGTGAGTTAGGATCCATTTTGGTTGGAAAAGAATTGAGGTAAGTCGATAATAATATGTGTTGGAAGTGTGTGTGATTTGTTAAAATTTAAGGGGTTATTTATAGTTAAATTAGGGTGTTTTTTTTTTTTTTTTTTTTTTTTTTTTTTTTTTTTTTTTATGTCCAACATTAATACAACATTAATATTACCGTTTAACCAAACGCTCCTTCCTTGGTCATTTTCAAAAGCAACGGTTGAAAAAAAAGAGAAAAAAATACAATGGCGTCGTGTGAACCAGTTGGCGCGAGGTGGTTTGGCGCAAAGATCAGTATGGTGCGCCGTTCATATTTTTCGTGTCGTTCTTTGGCACCAACCAATAGCACAACCATACCTCCCACTCTTATACAAATTGCAAACAGGTGAAACATCATGCGTGTAACAAAGGCACAAGAGCTTTAGGTGTAGTGAGTAATTTTAGTTACTCATTTGTAACAAAGGCAAATCCCTTCTACAACCCTCCCCTTTGTTTATCACAACTTAGGGTGTGTTTGGTTTATGGGGTTAGGGTTAGGGTTTGAGGATCATTGTAAATATTACTTGTTTGGTTTAAATCTGTGAACTTCAAAGTTGGGTCTCATGCTTTAAAATTTAGCATCTAGAAATCCTTACCATAAATGTTTGGGTTTGAAAAAAAAAATAGTCTAATCATGTGGGACATTCTATATATTCTGACACATTCTTTCTTTTTTAACTATCTAAATGATTTTTTTAATTTAAAATTTATTATCTATTTATACTAATAAACCAGAATAATTTACAAGCCTCCTAATGCATGCGATGCAATTAATACGCTGATGTGTCTTAGCTGTGATTGGTCGGTTAATTAATGCGTACAACTCTCTTATGCGCTACTTTTCATAAGCCTTTTTTCTCCTCTTAATTAATTATACAGGTTTTTCTTCACCTACACATTCATGGTAACTGCTATCCCACATTGAATGCTACTATTTTTGTAAAGTAATTAAATTATTCAAATCATTTGTAACCGAATATCACAAATGCTCAATATCAATACACGCTCCAATGTCAATTCCATAACAGTTTCAATTCATCAATTAAATTCAACGATTCAAAAATTCAACAATACCAGTTTCTCGATTCGTTGAGTGTATTTCTATTGTAAACATACCCTGTGTACGATTTGTTGATTTTAGAGTGATGGTTTTTCTTTTGATTTTGCAGGTCTAATTCATTTAAAGCATCAATATATGTTTTTAATTCTGCAGCTTTAACTCAATAAGTTTTATTTTATCTTGCTTTTCATTAAGTTGATGTGTTAATCGGGTGCTTCTCAATTTCCATTGATTATTAATTTTTTAAGCCTCTTTTGGAAGAAAGGGTTTGATGCCAATGATTTTTTGCTGTCAGCTTGAAATAACTGGTAAGTAGTGATTCAATTAAAATATATTTAGGGTTTCGATTTGTTAGTTCCATATTACAATTGTTTTGTTTCGATTCAGTTATAATATATTTTTCTTTGATTATGTTCAATTTAGTTGTCTTATTGCAGAACCTTAGAAAAAATTGGAGGAAATCACATTGATGGATTACTTTTTATAATTTTTAATTTTTTATGTTATGTGTATTCAATTTCATTTTTTGCATTCAAACTAATTGATTTTTATTGAAATTCAGGATCTTATTACGTCACACCTTATTTTGGAAAACACATTGTAAGTGACTTTTAAAGTTGCTATTATTTAGAAAAGTTATATGTTTGATGATTTTGAAAAATAATAAATTTGTTTGGTTTTTTTTATTGTTGTTGTCCATAGATGCATATATCATGTTGGAGGTGGAGATTTAAGAACTGAAATCGACAAAAGAATCAACTTGAGGTTTGGTTTGCTTTTGTAGTTAAATATTAATGTCACCGTGTTTGCATATCATTGATTTATCATATAACTATCAATTACATAATTATTGTATCAAAACCCTAAAAACATTATTTGGAGCAAATCTGCAAAATGCTTTTACGAATTGATACTAACATTTTTGTATGAATTGGTTATTTAATATGGTTTGACATTTTTTTAATTCATAAAAATCATGTATTTTTATGAATAAAAGTGCCTTATTCAGATTATACTTTGAATTTCATTTTCTTATATTGATTTTGTGTGATATTGCTATACTTTCTTAGCAGCATCTTACCCATGAGATTGGTGGGAAAAAGTCCATTTTCACATTGATATTTGTTTCCGGTTATGGTCATTGTATGGATTCTTGTGAATAATTGGCTAAAGTCGAAGCTCATTTGGTAGTGTCATAATCTTCCACCATTAACCTTATCATCTCAAACTTAGCATATTGAATTATCTCTATATCGTGACTGCATAATGCCGATATACAAGATTACGGTGGACCAACTAAATCGCATAATAAGGTAACTCGAATTATTCATCATAAGCTTTTATCTATTTGTACCCATTGCAAATGAGTTTATGAACTTTTTATGAAATTGGGTTAACACGATTCACACAAGAATATTGGGGTGGTGCTAATGTTAAAATCAGTTAATTCAATATATATTTAATTTAGAGTAAATTACATGGTTGGTCCCTGTGGTTTATACAAAGTAACAACTTTCGTCCCTATCTTTTAAAAGTTGCATGGTTAGTCCCTAAGTACGTAAACAAATAACACCACAGGTCCCTTGGTTTAACTGGTGTTAACTAGGTTAGTTAAAATTTACAAGTTAGCCCCCTTTGGTTAAATAGCGCTGCATCGTTAATCCTTTGGTTAAATAGCGCTGCATCGTTAATCCTTTGGTTAAATAGCGCTGCATCGTTAATCCTTTTAACGTTTTCGCCCGTTTTTGTCCCTTTTTTTTTACTTTTTCGCCCGCTTTTGTCCGTTTTTTTTTGTTTTTGTCCATTTTTTTTACGTTTTCGCCCGTTTTTGTCATTTTTTTTTGTTTTCGCCCGTTTTTGTCCCTTTTTTTACGTTTTCGCCCGTTTTTGTCCGTTTTTTATTGTTTTCGCCCGTTTTTGTCCGTTTTCGCACGTTTTTGTCCGTGTTTTTTTGTTTTCGCCCGTTTTGTCCATTTTTTTACGTTTTCGCCCGTTTTTGTCCCTTTTTTTACGTTTTCGCCCGCTTTTGTCCCTTTTTTTTTGTTTTCGCCCTTTTTTGTCCCTTTTTTTTTTACATTTTCGCCCGTTTTTGTCCGTTTTTTTTTTGTTTTCGCCCTTTTTTTTTGTTTTCGCCCGTTTTTGTCCGTTTTTTTTTACGTTTTTGTCCGTTTTTTTTGTTTTCGCCCGTTTTGTCCGTTTTTTACGTTTTCGCCCGTTTTTGTTTGTTTTCGCCCGTTTTTGTCCCTTTTTTTTACGTTTTCGCCTGTTTTTTTTGTTTTCGCACGTTTTTTGTAACACCCCCAATTCATGGATGCAGCGGAATTCAAACTGGGTGTTACTCGACGGCACAATAGTCACAATGATAGAAAACAAACTCCAATTGAGTCGTTTTGACAAGGTTTATCATTCAAATTATATAAATATCAGAGATTACAAAATGAGGTCCCAATTGGTTCCATGTTCACAATGTATAATAAATGAGTTTTGAATGATAATAAAATTTATAGCCCTCTTTAGTATCCGTGCCCTTCCGTTCCATCCTTGATCGTCATGAACCTGAAATACATGCTTGAGAGGTCAACACAAAGGTTGAGTGATATTCATAGAGTTTGTTAAATCGATTGAACACAATATGTTGGTAGTGTGAGTTATAGGCTCACACCAATGTTTGGAAAACAAAACAGGTAGGCTACGTTATTATACGCCCGGAACATGTATTATACACTAAGCTTATGACACCATAACGTTAACGTGTACCAATATCGATCGGCAGATTTATCCTGGTAGGTACTTTGCTAACATACCTAAATCTCAAATATTAATGCATTTGTTTGAACTTAGTCAATACAAATGGGATTCGTCAATCCCAATAGGCCTATTATTAATATTCGCGCTCACTATTGCTAGTGATTAAATGGTTCATAATCAAGGATATCGGTTTAGCAAGGCTGGTACTTAGTGATAATAAAACAATCAGGTAAGCATACAATTTAAAAACATTGTGCTCGGTTATAAATAGCATGTATTTCCCCCAAGGGTTTGTAAAACGATTAAGTAATCGAAAGTGGGGCTATGAACTCACCTTAAGTAAGATAGCAAGTAATGAATGTAACGGTTGAATCGTGAAGGTTTCTACGAGCAACCTATAATAGAATGTTGTGACTCAAGATCGGAGTAAAGAATATGAAGTAGTGCCTATATATATATATCTTGCATTTAGTCCATGATGTGGTATGATGTATAGTGTAAGTCTTTGAAAGAGAAGATTCATGAAACATGTATGTTTTGTATATCGTTTACTACCGTTCGGGCCGACATAATTCAGAAGTCATGTTAGTAAGCGTTCGAGGAGCCAGGACATTTTAACTCGTAAATCCACAACTCAACTCGACGGCTTACATAATGAACTCCTCACATGAGGCTCCCTACTATTGTAGTAGTTGATGAAATATATAGATATAAGTTTTGATCCGAAAGGTTACATGTCCGATATTTGAATAAACTTAGGAAAGTTTATTTGTACATGAAGATTGTTATTAGGGGTAGTTTCATAAGTCTTGAATGACCATTTTCTCTTGGTAAAATCTCATGGTTTCCTTTAGATGAAGTAGATCCAAATTGTATGTTCAAGTTATCGCCAACTTCTCTAATTCATGTATTTGCCTTGGTATGCTTGTATGGTCATTTCGTCATGGCCTAGCCATGACCTTTGGTCATTGTTCCATGGTCTTGAGACTCAACCTTGGCTCTAGCCATGGTTGTGGTCTTGATTTAGGTCATAAGACCCCTTTGGTCTTCATAAACCATAACTTATATGTAATGAATTTGGTCTAAAAATGGGCTGTTAAGATTTTGAAGAATTTATCACTCAAAAAGCGTTTTCAGGGCTCGAGCTTCTTTATTCCTGAACGAAAACGTCGTTCCGGACAACTTTCGTGTTTTAACTTTTTGATGAATCGGACCAGAAGTATGACTTTCAAAACTCAAATTTGATCAGAATGGTATTTGGCAGTTTTGCCGGAAATCTTTGGTAACTTCAAATCGCCATAACTTTTGACTCGTTTACTCGTTTTAGGTGGTTCAAATTGCTATGGTTTCCTTGTTAGGTCCTCTACTGTAATATGTAATGATCCAACATCATATTTTTACCATTTTAATCAGGTCTTACCAAGAAAGTCACTAGTTTACTTGTTTTAGTAACTTGTTGTAACAATCAATAACAATAACTTGTTTTGCTCACTTTTATACATCATGGACATTAATACAAGACATAATATAGCACAAATAATATGTAAATAACATGAACATGATTATTTAACAAGAATCAAGTTAGGGTTTGGCTCACAACTTTTGGCTTTCAAAGATGAAAGGAAGTTAACATGTAAGGATAGGACTTTGATAGACTTGCTTCAACCCACTTCACTTCATGCAATCTTTCTACTCTTGTAATCTTGAAAGAGAGATGATGAAAATTGAGGTGACTTGAGTGGATTCAAACTCAAGAGAAATCACCAAAGTTCTAAAGATTTGAAGTAGTTTTGATGAATCAAAACTAAACTAGGGTTTATGTATGGATATTGCACTTGATTTCTTGGATGGAACTTGAAGTAAACTAGTAAAATGAAGGGTGTTGTGTGTGTGGGTCGTTCATATGGTCAAGGAGTGGGAGGAGAAGCATTTATATGCAAATGAGGAGGTTACATTGTTGACTAGTCAACACTTGGAGGCCAAGTTGAACACATGTTCACATCTCATGACACAAGGCATAAGATCAAGCCACATGGGTGGTGAATCCCCCCTCCAAGGCTGTTCATGAGCTTGGAGAGCAAGGGTGTGGACTTTTCTTGGTATTATCCAAGATACTTGGTTAGTTTTGACTCCGGGAAATGCCAATCGTAAATGATTAAGCCTCAAAACGTAAAACCGGGTGTCGTAAAATTATGGAACTTGAAAGTATTGATAAACATGTCAATAAGTTCCATAATAAAATATAAAATGAGTGGTAGGTTCCATTTGGGTGTAAAACCCTGCTAAAAACTGGAAACACGGGTCTAAAACGCGTAATACGTAAAACGTACGAATATTGCGTAAAATTGAGAAAAGTAAAATGTTACTTTTCTAATGTGATAAAAATGATTTAAAATGACTTATAATGTCTAGACTGAGCTCAGTCTAGTGTCGGTTGGTATTAAATGTCTTTTAGACATTAAACCGTAAGCCTAAAAATCACGAAATGACTTATAACATCAAGGGATGATTTTTGGTCAATGGAGGAGGGAAAGAATATGTTGACTTTTTCTAAGAAGTTGAAAACTCAAATAGTCTTAGAAACACGCTTTGTGGTCTAACGGTTAATCGCCCAAACGATTAAGCGTGCTCATGCGAGAGTAGTACAGGCTTGGGTGACCTGTTGGGAAGTTTTTGGTCATATTTTTCTCAGTCACGATTAATTCTCAAATAAATCATGAGTGTGTAAAATATTTTACTGATGTGGGGTCACCTGACGGGGTTGAATTTCGTTGTGCGTAGAATTTCTGATTGACGTTTTACCCTAAAACGTGTAATTCCGTGTAATTCCTTAATAACTTTCACGAAAATGAGCTTATGAATGTCAAACTTTTAATTTGCCATGGAAATGATTTATCACTTGAGAATATCAAATAAAAATCAACTTTCGGGAAAATTTTCGAGAAAAATGAATAGTAAAAGTGAATAGTGAAATTTTCCGGGAATAGTAATTATCCTGAAAATGCGAATTGTTACATTTTTGTCCATTTTTTTTTCGCCCGTTTTGTTCGTTTTTTTACGTTTTCGTCCGGTTTTGTCCATTTTTTTACGTTTTCGCCCGTTTTCTTACATTTTCGCCGATTTTTGTCAATTTTTTCGTTTTCGCCCTTTTTTGTCCTTTTTTTAACGTTTTCTCCTGTTTTTGTCCATTTTTTTTTACGTTTTGGCCCGTTTTTGTCCGTTTTTTTTACGTTTTCGCTCGTTTTGTCCGTTCTTTTTACGTTTTTCTCCTCTTTTTGTACCTTTTTTTACCCAAAATTTTTTTTCGTTCTTTTTACATTTTGTCCTTTCTTTTTTTCCGTTCTTTTTACGTTTTGTCCTTTCTTTTTGTCTATTCTTTTTACGTTTTGTCCGTTCTTTTTACCCAAAATTTTTTTTCGAAAATATTTTTTTCGATGATTATTTAAAAAACAATTCAAAATTATATTTTATTGAATTTTTTGTCCGTAAAAAAATGGACAAAAACGGGTGAAAATGTAAAAAAACGGACAAAAACTGGCTAAAACATAAAAAATGGTACAAAATCGGACGAAAAAATGGACAAAAATGGGCGAAAATGTAAGAAAACGGGCGAAAACGTAAAAAAATGGACAAAACCGGACGAAAACGTAAAAAAAGGGACAAAACGGGGCGAAAACAAAAAAAACGGACAAAAACGTGCGAAAACAAAAAAAACCGACAAAAACGGGTGAAAACGTAAAAAAAAAAAAAAGACAAAAACGGGCGAAAACAAACAAAAACGGGCGAAAACGTAAAAAAAGGGACAAAACGGGCAAAAACAAAAAAAAAAAAGGACAAAAACGTGCGAAAACGTAAAAAAACGGACAAAAACGGGCGAGAAAAAAACGGGCAAAAACGGGCGAAAACAAAAAAAAAAGGGACAAAAACAGGCGAAAATGTAAAAAAAAGGGACAAAAACGGGCGAAAACAAAAAAAAACGGACAAAAGCGGGCGAAAACGTAAAAAAAAAGGACAAAAACGGGGCGAAAAAGTAAAAAAAGGACAAAACGGGCGAAAACAAAAAAACACGGACAAAAACGTGCGAAAACGTAAAAAAAAGGGACAAAAACTGGCGAGAACAAAAAAAAAAACGGACAAAAACGGGCGAAAACGTAAAAAAGCGGACAAAAAACGGGCGAAAACAAAAAAAAATGACAAAAACGGGCGAAAACGTAAAAAAAAACGGACAAAAACGGGCGAAAACAAAAAGAAAGGGACAAAAGCGGGCGAAAACGGACAAAAACGGGCGAAAACGTTAAAAGGATTAACGATGCAGCGCTATTTAACCAAAGGATTAACGATGCAGCGCTATTTAACCAAAGGATTAACGATGCAGCGCTATTTAACCAAAGGGGGCTAACTTGTAAATTTTAACTAACCTAGTTAACACCAGTTAAACCAAGGGACCTGTGATGTTATTTGTTTACGTACTTAGGGACTAACCATGCAACTTTTAAAAGATAGGGACGAAAGTTGTTACTTTGTATAAACCACAGGGACCAACCATGTAATTTACTCTTTAATTTATGTACGCTTTTTTAATGAAGTTTTTATCCATGTGCATCCTTAGTTTATCACAGCCTATATAGACTCAATATTATGGTTATGTTTACTTCCCATTAACTCCAAATCCTGGTGTTGGCATGTATTCCGATTTCCAGTTCTTTAGTCCGTATATTCATGACTTTAGATACAAACTAAGATATATATTCTAAGATGGGAAGGAATATTAATGATATTTTGCTACAGAGGTACGTCTAATATTTGAAGTCTATATATGAGTGGAAAAGGTGAGAAGGTTTGTACCACGGCTGAACATTTGGCTACAATATAATAGGTCACTGATGAAAGCTGGTCAGGGTACACTGGTGTATCTAATTAGATTGCTCATATCAGTAGTTATGTCCCTGCTCCTTACATAATTTGGTTAGGAACATGTCAATGAACTTTATTGCATTTTCCCTTTACTCGACTTTTGTAATTGAGGAACGTCATGATTTTAACAAGGCATTGTGGAACATGAATCCTCATGTATTTACATGTCTTTGTTTACATTTATATTTGGACTCCATGCTTATATTGCTGCTATAAGCAAACTATTTCATCGTTAACACATGGTACTTGTGGTTATTTATCTCATTATTTCCCCATTGCCCATTGACAAAATCAATAAAATGTTGCAACAAATCTGACATAAAAAAGCATATCAAGGAATCCATATGAATATAATGCGCCTGCAATTCTCTAACGCAAAAACGAAGACAATACAATAGTATGCTTTTTGTTCTTTTTATAAGGAAGCCTTTGTGTTTATTTGTTATCTACAATGTTTTGAAAACCGGGTTTGAAATCGACCCGATCGAGTCACCGGGCACCGGGTCGACCGGTTCGACCGCCGGGTCGACCGGTTCGACCACCGGTTCAACCCGGGTTTTTATTAAATTTTTTTGAAAATACGAAACCCGGCCGAGTTTCGAGAACCGGGTTGACCCGGGTCACTCAAAACCTGGCGGGTCTAACCGGTTAACCCGGGTTTTTTTACCCGTTTTTTTTGCCGGAACCGGTCGAGCCGGTTAACCCGGCGGGTCGACTCGGGTTTCAAAACACTGGTTATCTATACCAGGGGTGATGAAATGAAGAACTGTTATAGATTAAATTTCTTCAAAATAAAAGGGAACATATGGTTTTTTCGCTATAAGTTTTCCATTTCAACAATTAGAGGATGATAACAGCTTATGACAATGACAAATGACCAAGCTTTCATACTCATAGACAAAATAAGGAAAGCTGATTACTACGTATTACAGCAAGCTTATTTATTTCATATCAAGTCAAAATTTAAAAACTCATTAGTGAAGGAAACAACACCTTTAATTACCTGTTTAGTGCTAAATAGAATTAGGCCACAATTAAATTTTGATTAGTTTATCTAAATGTTCTACTCACTGAATGACGCATTGCAGTATGCTATAGTTAATTAGTTCTAAGATTACTTACATGTTATCTTTATTTACTTATCACGATATCTATAGTATTTATGATTTAAAAGAGGGTTATGCTATCATCATTGTTGTTGAAACTGCACTTAGTGAAGATCAACCAAGCAGAGCATTGATCCTTAGTTTACGCCTAAATGAATATGCTCTAATTAAAAGAAGCATCGTTGTTGTTCCTTTTGTTGACACCAGACCTATCGTTGCCCGTGTGCCTTTTAAATATCTTAATAGATTGATTCAGGCTTTTGCAGAGCTTCTAGAAAACAAGTCAGTCGTGTTTTACCTGTTAACATGCCAGATAGTTAAAGAATAACAGCCTGAAAGGAAACGAGTCAAATGGTCAATGGGGTTGAGAGTTGTCAAAAAGTGTATTTTTATAGTAGAAAACCTCTTAAATCATTTTTAGTAAAAAAAGTTATACGTAGTATCATCTTTTGTTTTGACTCAATTCAACCTAACCCATTCCACAAGTACATTGAATAAGTTCGTTTGACCATCTATTCTATTTGCCGATTTGCAACCTTACAGATTTAATAACAGTTGCATAACTACGAACATGTAATTCACCCATATATTTATTTTGCAAGAGCTCTCTAAATCTCATGGTCATTCGATTCAAGAAAACTCAAGAAATGTGCTTCCCGCTTTAAAGTCATTGTAGAAAGCTATACAGGGTTAAATCAAGACTTAGCAGATACGTGCTCTTCTAATGAGTACTTGCTTCGATATCTATGTTGTACAACCTCCAATGCATGAATGCATGACTACACTTTATAGTTGCAGCGTGTGTGAGATGGATGCAATTTGATCGTGGTTACCTTTCCCCATACTTCGTTACTGACAGCGAGAAAATGAATGTTGGGTTTGAAAATTGCAAGGTAGTCATAGTATTTTGCTTTATCATTGTTTAGTTTCGTTCCTGTTTTTGGAAACTGATTTTATGCCTTGTGGGTGTAGTTGCTTTGATTGACAAAAAGATAACAAAAGCAAGAGATTTAGTTAGTGTTTTGGAAAATGCTATGAAGGGTGGGTACCCAATGTTGGTTATAGCAGAAGACGTTAAAGAGGATGCTCTTGCTACCCTTGTAGTGAACAAACTAAGAGGTTCACTAAAAATTGTTGCAGTTAAAGCACTTTGATTTGGTGATCGCAAGAGTCAATATGTTGATAATATCGCTACTCTTACCGTAGGCAAGTGTTCATTTATTTTTTAATTTGGGTTATGTCTTTTCTAATGGTCATCGAAATAAATAGCTGAAAGACGTACCAAGTGTATTGTTAAAAAGTTTTACATGTTTTAGAGTTTTGACCATATTTTTAAGTATTTGATAGAAAGTTTGATGGTTTTGCGTTAATGAAAATAACAATTTTTAAGTATTAGATAGAGGAGTTTGATGACATGCAAAAAGCTTTTTTTTAAGTATTTGATAAAGGAGCGTGAGATATTTGTACCTATTGCAGCCAAATTGAATAATAAGATATGTATACTTATTGTAGTCATATGGAGTTATGAGGAATAGTTTGATACTTTGAATTAAGGATTTTGAACAACTACTCTTTGATTCCACGGGTCTAGCAAACGTAAATAGGTTGTTTGTACAACTACTCTTTAATTCAACGGGTCTATAAGCTAGACCTTGAAATACAGTTTAAAGGACATGTGTCTAACTGACATTGAAGCAATATTTCAAGAAATGAAGGAAAAGTACGAATCTTTAGATGAAGCTTTTGAAGAAGAGCATTTACAAGGTATTGAATCCAAGATTATAGATAAAAGATCACCGTAACTTTCAAGTAAAAATATTACTATTAAGGCATCAAAGCGATCTAAAAAGCCTCAAAGGCCTCTTTTATAGTCAACTATTCCAGTTTTATATAAATGTGTTTATTTATGTTCGTAAAGAAGTAATATTATTTTTAGCAAAAAATAAACATATGTGCTCCCGATTATTGGAAGTTCGTAATGAAAGTCGTTCGTAATAAAAGTTGGGCATTTTTATATCTCTCTATCTTCACCTTAAATATTACTCCGTGATTACAATATACATACGAGATGTTTTATGTCATTTCTTAAATTTACATGTATTATAAATCACAAACTCTTTTTATTTACACTTTTAATTTTTTAAAAACTTATTAGGTGCTCACAGAACGAACACTGGCTTATCACTTCATTAACGCTCACTACATACATTTTCTTGTGAAGATCAGCAACTTCGGAGACGATGATGCATGGATGTTTATTATATTAATAGTTACAAATACAATTGTTTATATGATCTTGACTTATTACTTATTATTCCTTAAAAAAATTAATAGAACATGTGTTACAATCGTTGTTGTTTGTTACTTTATTCCCATATTCAATCTCTTAATGAATAATTTCTTAAAAAACCCCATGAATCCACAGGTCTATAAGCTAGTAAAATATATTTAAATAAATACATTTTCTCTCTCTTAAACTTATGCTAAATTCAAATCCTAAACCAAATTTAAATCATAATCCAATCCTACTTGTAAACTAAATGGACCCTTACTCATTTGGGTCCCACTACTTCCTATTTTATTTTTTTATTCAATTTTTCAAATAATATCGAATTCATTCATTAAAATTAAAATACAATACAAAACAAACAAATAATACCAAAAATAAATAAAAAATAAAAAATAACCAACCCAAAATTATAAGTTTTGGCATTTCATAAGTTTAATAGACCACGATCATAAGTTTTGGCATTTCATTCTATTTCTGTCAATTCTATATAACCAAAACTTATTAGTATGTGTCGAGCCCAATTAGGTCCAATATGGCCCAAAATGATAGACTACCTAATATAGTCAAACCAATCCCTAATCTCTCACCCCCAATACTAGTACCAGGTGCCCTTCGTCTTTTTCTCATCAAACACACACACAATTCATACGCACACTCAAAAAAAACGATAAAAACTCAATTTCTTCAAAATATAATCATTTATATTGATTTGGGCCCCAAAAACGGTAAGATTATCTATAGTTTGGTTCGTCGTCTGCATGACGAGGTGATCATTGGCGAGTTTGGGGGTGTCGTGGCGAGGTTCAGCGAGATTGTCATGTCACTATTGCGAAGGGCAATGAGCCCCATACCTAGCGCTCTAACAATCAAAGCCTAATTTTAGTTTATGATTTTATCTTTTTAGAGCGAGTGTAATCGGTTACTTTCAGACAAACTTCATCTCAACGTCACATAAACTTTGTAATACATCATTTTACCCATTACTTAACAACTGTAGTCTAATCAATTACATAGAAATACCCCACCTAATACAAACATACCTTACAATTTACTTTACACTCACTCGCAAACAAGAAAAAATATGTTGTTTCATTAGGTGTTCTGCATCACTGAACCAACCCAAAAAGTGGACCGCCACACACGATGGTGTCACCACCACTATGGGGACCGTGCACAGTTAGTGGCCACCATGGGTGGTGAATTGCTCCTGTAATGCCCGGTCTTAGGTCTCTATAACCTTTATTGATAGATTATCGATAATTCATGTCAATCTAGCATAAGTTCATCGCTAAACTTATATAAACAAAATTGCAGTGTGAGATATATTAAAGAAGCGGTCATGACAATGTGTACACATGACCTAACATATCGACATCTTATTCTTTGTTAATTAATCGAAAGAGTGGCACTAAGTGTACAAAATACCTAATAAGAAAGGTGAGAGGTAACAAGTATGACTCTGAGCCCGCCCTCTGCTTTTATTACTCTCGAGACATGAAATTTCCTTCGCTATGTCGTTGACCGTAAGATTGGTTACCAGGAGCTAAGAATCCAAGGGCGAAACTTAAGGGTTGTTTCTTTTCCTCTTAATAAGTGAGCTCAGATTATTGTTTTCTTTTATTGGAGAGTGTTTGGCAAAAATAGATGTTGCTAGTGCTGTTGGTGAAAAAAATTGTAGCTTTTTTTGTAGTTGTGTTTGGCAAATGAGTTGTACTTGTAAATTAAAAGTGTAAAATGACACAATTGGATATAAAAATAACAAACCAATATGCATAAGAATAATGTAGGACGTGGGTAATGTAAAAAGGCAAATCAGTAATTTTATGAGGGAAGGGATCCAGTAAGAAGTAAATTAAAATAAGAAGTGGTAAGAAGTGACTATAACCACGCATTTGAGATGCAACGACTTGAATTAGATGCTTCTCTATTCATTTAGATGCACCACATTGAGTTTCAAAAGTTATTTTGAAGTGAAAATGATGCAAATTGATTTTTGTGATTTCGTCACATGTAGAGGAACAAAATAAAAAGGAATTCATAAAATGCATCTAATATAAGTATATGCATCAAATTAAAAGCTTGAAAACACATTATGATGCATCTAAGATAATAGGGATGCATCTAATTTCGGTCGATACATCTCGGATATGCGAGTATTGTTACTTCTTATTTTAAAATTACTTCTTATTTCATCTTAACTCATTTTGTGAAATACAATCTTCAACATCTTTATAAAAGATGATTTTTGAAACTTATTTTTCTAAAATAATCCACAATTTTAATTTGCAAACAAAAATTATTTTTTGACCATAACTTGTTTTCTTATAAAATAATCTTAAGCTTTAATAATTTTTTATAATTTTTCACGTAAAACAAGCCTAAAAACCTTTCTCTTTTAATTAAGAGACCAAAAATCACCTTTAATCAAAAAAAATAATAATAATAAATAGGAAAGAAAAGTATAAAAAAAAAAAAAATAATAAAAAAAAAAATAATAAAAAAATTGGAAAGTGGTAACATATGGGCAATGGCACAATGCCACGCCTTGTTCCTTCACACATTATACTAGTTATAATACCCGTGCACGCGCGGGTTTTTTTTTTTAATTTTTTTAATCATATATTTTTATTTATTAAAAAACAAATAATTTGATCTTTGTTTTGTTTGATTTATGATTTTTAATTATATTTTTTTATTATTAAAGATAATTATTTAAAAAATCTAATCCTATTGTTAATTGCATCTTATCTATATTTTTTTTATTTATCTTCTATTTGTGTTATAGATAAATATAAAATGTTATCTAATAAGAAAATAATTTTTTTTTTAAATAATATTATTACTAAATAAGGTATGGTTTAATTTTTTTGAAATGAAAAAGTCCGCACTTGGGATTTTGTTTTATTATATAAAAGATGTCTAGAAATGTAAAAAACAACAAGGTTATTGTCTTTATTAATTACTTATTTAAATATAAGAAATTCACCCGGACTGATCTGTAAATTAATTCATAAAAACAATTTACTAATAATTACACCTTTAAGATCATTTGAGGAACAAGACTAATCTGCAGCCTCCATCTTTCATCCATTTTTATTTGATCTAATAGATGAAATTAATCATAACAATTTAAAAAACATACTTTCATCTTTTTTTTTTTCAAATATTAATATCTTTCAAACCGTTAATCGTTAAGTGAAAAAAAAATATACCGTTACGATGAGCATTTAATTATCTTTCTATAGATAGGCACTTTGATATATTTTCGACAATTTTTGTTTTCACGTTTTTTTTCGTGGCCGAAAAAATCACATATGATATATATCATATATGATATGTAATATCATATATGATTTTTTTGGTCACGAAAAAAAACGTAAAAAAGTGAAAAAAACGGAAAAAAAAAATTGTCGAAATTATATTAAAGTACCCGTCCATAAAAAGATAATTAAATGCTCGTCGCGATGCTGTAATTATTTTCGCTTAACGATTAGCGGTTTAAGAGATATTTAAATTATAAAAAATTAGTGAAATATTAAAATGCTTTTAATCTCAACTATTGATTTCTTTTTAGATAGATGGTGGGGTGAGTCCTTGGTATCTGTTTGATATTTAATACTCCGTCCGTCTCAAATTAATTGTCATGAGTGAGAAATTACAAAGTTTAATAAAAATGAGACCCTATATATCTCAACCACTCGAGAATATTCCCTCAATATATTCTCTAGTTTTTAATTAAAAGGGAAAGTGGACAATTATTTTAAGACATCCCAAAATAGAAATGTGGACAATAATTTTGAGACTCTGCTACAATCATGTTTCGCTTGATAAGGAGACAAGTCTAATATGATTCCCGGTTTTCTAAAACTTAGACAATTTGACAAAAATCATAGAGTTGATTTTAGACAAGTCTATTATTGCTATACTCAAAATTTCATATCTTTACTATAATTACTCGTAGTAATTTTCTTTAACTTTTTTCTCTTTAGGTGTTAGCATTTGATACGTAGTATGCTTAAAATTTAAACCATTCAAACATATTTTAATCATTCTTATCATGTGAACCGAATATATGTTACTTGTTTGAGTTAAGAAAACACAGTTGGCATATCTTTCACTCCTAATACGGAGTAATATCTTATACATTTATGTTTGGCATTGCCACTCATTCTAAGGCCATATCAAAGGCGTTGAATAATGAATAATAATACGGTTAACCTGAATCATCATAGGAACCAACTAAAACTACAAATACGACTTACTAGACAACCTATAAAACTACTTTGACACTCTTAATTGCAGTCTAACATGAAACATATGGATAGGTTCAGCTCGAAGCAATGTAACATAACTAGTGTAACCAAATGTAAAGTGTGAAAAGATTGACACCGAAATGCATCATCACAAAGAAACATATATATTTATTTTTTAACAAAGGCCTAATGCAATTACTGGATTAAATATCAAACCTCCATAAGCTAACATAGCATTAATGCACCTTAAAAGGATCAATTACATGATCATGACAATCAAGTTCTTGACTTACAAGACAAATTGGAAAATGAATTTCAACACCATCATCTCCTCTCCAAAAGCTCCCAAATCCAAACTCACCCTTGGTAGACAACTCCTCCAACACCTCTTCGACCTCCTCCATACACCCACCGAACCCATCTAGGCGAAAACTCTCGACTCGAGCTCGTGCTCGAACCTTCATTGAGTCTCTTGGTTTTTGGTACCCAATAACTTCCTCAGCACAACGAGCCACTTTCATTCTCACCATTTTCCTACCATCACGCATTCTATTCCCAAATTTCCTTTTCATGTATTGTTTTATCTTCTTGACCAATTTGCAAGGAAGCTTAAGCAACACGAACACAAGGAGTTGTAACATTAAGCATTGGCAACAACAAGATATAACGACACAATCCGCACCAATCATGTTCCAATCTTGTTGTTCCATGGGTCAAATTTGCAGAAAGAAAAAAGTGGAGGAAGAGGGAAAAAGAAAAGAAGAGAACTCATTTTCTTTTGATGAAAATAGGTTCCTTCTTTTCTTGGAAGATGGTGTTAAAAATGGTGGAAACAAAGAGTAGAGTGTAAGCAAACATGTGGTGTTGTCAATAGAATAGTATGAAAGCTTTTGCTTCAATGCTTCCATTATTGGGTTACCTTCAATCCATATATTGGTTAACTCTAGGACGGATCTTGTCTCCTTTTCTATCAATTAAATAATTGTTCATATGTCCTTTGTTTAACTTGATACAACACAATCATTTAATATTTTGCGTCGCACTAGGTACAACTACAAAAAAAATGTGACCCGTTCAGTTATAAAATATCGGTAACATAAAATGATACAAAACTTTATTTACTAGATTACTATACCTGCCTAATATAATAAGGAAATGTGTATAGATTATGATGGAGAATGAGATCTGCCTTTATAATAAGTAAACCAAAAGAATGTATTACTTACAGAAACAAAAAACTGTGCAGCCAAGAAGAATATGCATAATATACACTATTTGGCTATGGAAACTAATTACAGAACCTGATTAAAACTCATAATCTTTTCCCTCAAAACCAGCCAAAATTTGAGTTCCGGGATTCAGACAATGGACTGACAGAAACTCGGCCCATGAGCGGTGAAAAGAATACAAATCTCAGTATTTACCTTTCGTTACTATAAGGGGTAGCGCTACCTTGAGTAAAAAAATCTGTGCTGTAATTTTGACTTCCAAACGCCATTCTCCTAAACAGCCTAATCTCTGCGGATTGTTGTGCAGAGTTATATATTTCACTTTCTCCAACTTTCATCCCATTGCTTAAATCTTCGGACTCTAGGCTCTCAAAAGCTCGCACAATCTGAAAATGTTAAAGTTCAAATTTATTTAATGGTCTAATTTTGACTTCGAAGTCAAATGGTCTACTTTTCAACTTCAAGATGCTGTGATCCTTTTATCTTTCTAGGAAAAGATTACTATAATTGAACTTTTTGATGGAAATACCTGTCCCATTCGTGGTCTTTTTGTAGCTGAGTGTCGTACACATGCAGCTGCAGCTTCAATCATGCGAAACATCTCACTTGCAACAAAGTTTGTACCAAGTCTTGGATCAACCAACACTTTAAAGTCCTCTGTTTCAAGTGCATGACTAAGCAGTGGCCGAGCCTGAAAAATCAATAATATATAAATTTATTTATAAATTTCTTGTAAGTTCAAGTTCATAACATTGGAAGATATTGAATATCTTATGCAAGCCCAAAAAGGATTGGAAAAAATGAAGTGTTTATCATGACAAGGAATTATTCAGTTTGACAGTAACTTACCCACTCAACAAGACTCTCTTCCCCCAACGGCTGAGATGCATCCACAGATTTACGTCCAGTGATTAGTTCCAAGAGAACCACTCCAAAGGAAAAGACATCTGATTTCTCAGTCAACTTACCACTTGAAGCATATTCAGGCGCCATGTATCTGAATGTAAAGAAATGGAAGTACAATGAAATAATAGGGAGAGTTTGCAACTGAAAGAATAACAGTATTTCTCGAATCTCTGTTGGACAAATTTGGAGTCAACATCACACATTGACCTATTATTGATCATTACAAAGTATTATAGCATCGATGTTGGTCCTCGAAATCTCTCAATTTTGTGGGACATTTTCGATATTTGAAATGAAGTCGCACATAAATAAACAACGTGCATAGTCAAATGATAAATGAGTGAAACATACCCAAAAGTTCCCATAACGCGTGTTGTGACATGAGTGTACATATCTGCAGCTAATTTGGCAAGCCCAAAATCTGAAACCTGTGAAGTAAGAAGTTAAACACTTAGTTACCCTCAAAAACCAATTCTTGAACACAAGCATACACACACAAAAATAAAAAATAGAAACTTATGACAGAAGGGCATACCCGAGCCTCGAAGTTTTTATCTAAAAGAATATTGGATGATTTGATATCTCGATGAATAATCCGTGGATGACCTGTATAAAGTGAATATAGTGATAAATTAATATGCTACAATGTCAGCGTACCATTTAGCAATTATTCTAATGCCCTATGTTTTTCTAGTACTTACAGTCTTCATGTAGGTATGCAATACCCCTTGCTGCACCAGAAGCAACCTTTACCCGTGTTGGCCAATCTAAAACCATCTCCGACACTACAAACGGTAATCGCAAATTAATTAAACAATCACCGACACATTTCAGCAACATTATGTGGTTAACTAAAGAAAATTTCAGCAAAATTAGTTACCATGAAGGTGGAAGTAAAGTGTGTTGTTAGGAACATATTCATAAACAAGCAACCTCTTATCCTCAGAAACGCAATACCCCACAAGTGAAACTAAATGGCGGTGATGTATCCGACTAATAATTTCCACCTCAGCACTAAACTCACGTTCCCCTTGTCCACCACCAATCTTTAGCTCCTTAACGGCTACTTCCGTCCCATCAGCTAAACACCCCTTGTAAACAAAACCAAATCCACCCGAACCTAACAAATTAAGTGGCGAGAATCCATTTGTAGCCTCAACAAGATCTTCATAAGTAAACTTCGACCTCGAATTCCCTAATCCACCACCATTCTGAGGAGAATGCACGAACTCATTCGCAGATAAGTTTCCAGTCCCAACAGCAACTGGTTGTATCTTTAGTAAACCCGAGTCTGTCACAAATCATAACCATTAGTAAAACTGTAACTTTCCATACGCGTGAATTCTCCATAATCAATATAATTTACCTGACGAGGGTGAGTTACCCGTTGAAATCGGCATATCATATAGTCCATTATGTTGCACAACTTTTTTCTTCCGTTTAATCAAACAACACGAAACTAATACAATAACCGTAAGCAGTACAACGCCTATTACCGCGCTGATTCCAATTATACCACCAATGCCAATACCTCCATTCCCCCCATTCCCAGGCGGCACATTAGGGCTCGAGTCATTGCTGTTTGAATTGGTTGGAGGTGGTATTGATCCGTCTGCAGGCGATGGAGGTGATAGTCTTGTAGGAGGTGGTGGAGAGAGTACTACTACGGGCGGAGACGATGAATTCGTAGATGGAGGTGGTGGGGGTGGTGAGTTTGTGGAGGGCCGAGGGGCTGGTGGTGTACGTGGTCGCGGTGGAGGTGGGTTTCTTGGTGGTGGTGAGGTTACGGGTGGAGTTAAAGATGGTGGAGGAGGCGAACTAGTTGGCGGGTTAGATTGCGGTGGGGGCGTGGGTCTAGGGGGAGGAGTTGTAGGTGGTGGTTGTGATGGTGGTACAGAACTAGTTGGTGGGATTGGTGGTGGTGGTGATGATGGTGGACTGGATGGAATAGGTGGTGGTGCAGATGGTGGTGGTGGTGGAGGCGATGACGGTGGTGGAGCAGTGGGTGGTGGTGGTGGTGGTGGTGATGATGGTGGTGGTGCAGATGTTGGTGGTCTTGATGGAGGTGGGGCAGTGGGTGGTGGAGGTGCAGATGGTGGTGGTGATGATGGTGGTGGTGCAGATGTTGGTGGTCTTGATGGAGGTGGGGCAGTGGGTGGTGGAGGTGCAGACGGTGGTGGTGATAGTGGTGGTCTTGATGGTGGTGGGACAGTGGCAGGTGGTGGTGATGTTGGTGGTGGGGCGGTGTTTGAAGACGGTGGCGGAGGTTGAGACGGTGGCGGTGAGGACGGAATTAACGGTGGTGGACTAACCGCCGGTGGTGAATTGGGTGATGGTGATAAACTTGCCATTCATAATACAAAACTTTTTTTATAACTTTTTTTCATATACTAATTCTCATACACATTTTCATCAAAAGAAAGCTACAGAAATATAAAAACAAACCCAAATGAATCTAGAACATGTATATTAATCAACCAATATCAATATATTGACAATAATACCTTTCAATTTGTATTTGACATCTTCAATACCAAGTAAACGCGGTTTAGACAAAATAATAAAAAATCACTGCGCTACAAGTGTTAAATACTGTTAGGTAAACGGTACAATAAAAAGGGTAAGAATTAATTAGGGGATGAATCTTTGTTTTGTTTGTATTTGTTTTGGTGGGTGGTAATAATAATGACATACGAAATGGAAATCAAAGGTGTCGACTGTCGAGTATAGGAAGGAAGTTGGATATCAGTAGATGGTGGGGACAAAAATGTGCCCAAATGTCAGCGAAGAATAGTAGTAATCAAAACCGTTTTTTGAATCATTCTTTCTTGTTAACACCGACTTTATTACAAGTATTTTTTAAGACAAAACGTTTTCTGTTTGGCTATTAATTAGTCATTAGTAATAAATAAGCTCCTTTTTGTCATGGATTTAATTATTAATCTCTAATTAATTTCACAAAATGACATGTCGCCACAATCATTTAATATTTTTCGTCGCACTAGGTACAACAACTATTAAAAAAAATGTGACCCATTTCGTTATAAAATATCAGTAACATAAAAATTCAGTGCCGTCTTTGAGTGCAAAATTCAGTTTAGTAACAAAAAGGGGCTTAAAATAGAAAGTAAATAATCTTCTGGAGAGATTACATGAGAAATAATCATTTACAAAGTGCGTTGGCTTGCATTTTTAATTTAACTTCTTAAAACAAATACTTGTAGCCACTTTATAGAATATATATACATATCACATAAAAAATTTGAGGCCCCTATAATTTGGAGGCCCTGTGCGATAGCACACCTCGCACACCCCCATATACGGGTCTGCATAAAATGATACTCCGTACAAAACTTTATTTACTAGATTGTTATATCCGCCTAATATAATAAGGAAATGTATAGGTTATAATTAAGAATGAGATCTGCATTTATAGTGGGTAAACCAAAAGAATGCATTACTTACAGAAACAAAAACTTGTGCAGCCAAAAAAAAATGCACAATATACACCATTTGGCTATGGAAACTAATTGCAGAACCTGATCACAAGTTTTAATCTTTTCCCTCAAAACCAGCCAAAATCTGAGTTCCGGAATTCAGACAATGGGCTGACAGAAACTCGGCCTATGGGCAGTGAAAAGAATACAAATCTCAGTATTTACCTTTCATTACTATAAGGAGTTGTGCTACCTTGAGTAAAATAATCTGTGCTGTAATTTTGACTTCCAAACCCCATTCTCCTAAACATACTAATCTCTGCGGATTGTTGTGCAGAGTCATATATTTCACTTTGTCCAACTTTCATCCCATTGCTTAGATCTTCGGTCTCCAGACTCTCAAAAGCTCGCACAATCTGAGAATTTTAATGAAGACATTCATTTAACTGTCTAATTTTGACTTTGGGGTTAAATAGTCTACTTTTCAGCTTCAATATGGTGGAATCCTTTATCTTTCTTAGAAAATATTGATATACTTTAACTTTTTAGCAGAAATACCTGTCCCATGCGCGGTCTTTTTGTAGCTGAGTGTCGTACGCATGCAGCTGCAGCTTCAATCATGCGAAACATCTCACTTGCAACAAAGTTCGTACCAAGTCTCGGATCAACCAACACTTTAAAGTCCTCTGTTTCAAGTGCATGACCAAGCAGTGGTCGTGCCTGATAATTTGGTAATACATAGTCATATTTGTCAAAATGCTGTAAGTTGAAGTGCCGAACATTGGCAGTCATTCAATATCTTATGCTAGGCCCTAACTCAATAAAGAAACTGAACCCTATTAAGTGTGAACACAAAAAAGATGTATCAAGTGTGACATCAACTTACCCACTCAACAAGACTCTCATCCCCCAACGGTTGAGATACATCCACAGATTTACGACCAGTTATTAGTTCCAAGAGAACCACCCCATACGAAAAGACATCCGATTTCTCAGTCAACTTGCCACTTCTAGCATATTCAGGTGCCATGTACCTAAAATGGAACCAATGGTAAGTTGAATATAAAAACAAGGAGAGTTTGTGATTACAAAAACGGTTAGGCCGACCTAAACAGAGAAAACCTCATCCCTTTTTTTAGTTTATAATTAGAAGAATATCAACATTTCTTAATGTGACAAGTTTGAAATCCAAATCTACCCATTCGTCGACCACTATTAACCGTTACAAAGTATGGATAGACTAATGCCTAATACCATGCAGGTTGGTATTTGGAAGGAAAAAAAAAGTCTTTAAAGCTATGTGCATGGTCATATGATCAATGTATGACATACCCAAAAGTCCCCATTACGCGTGTTGTTACATGAGTGTACATATCAGCAGCTAATTTGGCAAGCCCAAAATCAGAAACCTGTGAAGTAAGGAAGAAAACATATATTTAAGCTTAAAAGCCAACACTAAACGCAAGAGAACAAATAAAACATTGATAAAAAAGACCTACCCGAGCATCAAAGTTCGTATCCAAAAGAATATTGGATGATTTGATATCTCGATGAATAATTCGTGGATGGCCTGTTAACAATAGAAGTGTAAGGAGGGATGAATACACATACATAGTTGCATACCTTACAAATCAATGCAGATTCAACAAATAATTTCATATTATAATGTGCAGTACTATATATTCTAGCACTTACAGTCTTCATGGAGATAAGCAATACCCCTTGCCGCACCAGAAGCAACCTTTACCCGTGTTGGCCAATCTAAAACCATCTCCGACACTACAAAAGGTAGTCACTACATAATTAAACAATAACCGAAACATTTTCAGAAAAATTATGTACTTAACCAGAAGAAAGATAGTAAAAATTAGTTAATTACCATGAAGGTGAAAGTGAAGTGTGTTGTTAGGGACATATTCATAGACAAGCAACCTCTTATTCTCAGAAACGCAATACCCCACAAGCGAAACCAAATGACGATGATGTATCCGACTAATAATTTCTACTTCAGCACTGAACTCACGTTCCCCTTGTCCACCACCGACCTTCAACTCCTTTACTGCTACTTCAGTCCCATCGGCTAGACATCCCTTGTAAACATAACCAAATCCACCCGAACCTAACAAATTAAGTGACGAGAATCCGTTTGTAGCCTCCTCAAGATCTTCATAAATAAACTTCGATCTTGAATTCCCTAATCCGCTTGAATTCCCTAATCCACCCGAACCTAACAAATTAACTGGTTGTATCTTTAGTAGACCCGAATCTGTCACAAATCATAACCATACATTAAAACTGTAAGTGCCGAGAATTGTGAATAATCAATATGAAGTACAATTTACCTGACCGAGGAGAATTTCCCATTGAGGTAGGCATATCATAAAGTCTGCTATGTTCCGCAATCTTTTTCTTCCGTTTAATCAAACACGAAACTAATACAATAAGTGTAAGTAGTACAACGCCTATTAGCGCACCAATTCCAACTATCCCACTAGTACCAATACCTCCATTCCCTCCATTTCCAGATGGTATATTAGGACTCGAATCATTGTTGTGTGAATTTCTTGGAGGTAGTATTGAATCGTCTGAAGGCGGTGGAGGTGATAGTCTTGTAGGAGGTGGTGGAGAGACTACTACTGGCAATGACGAAGAATTCGTAGATGGAGGGGTACGCGGTGCAGTAGTAGTAGGAGGAGGAGGAGGAGGAGGAGGGTTTCTTATTACTGGTGGTGGTGAATTTGCAGTGGGTTCAGGTGCTGGTGGGGTACTCGGTGGAGTAAGGGGAGGGGCTCTTGGTGGTGGTGGTGGTGGTGAGGGATTTGTGATGGGCCCAGGGGCTGGTGGGGTACGTGATGGTAGTGGAGGTGGAGTAGAAGGTGGGTTTCTTGGTGGTGGTGATGGTGGTGGTGAGGTTATTGGTGGGCTTAAAGATGGTGATGGAGGCGAACTAGCTGGCGGGTTAGATGGCGGTGGAGGTGGAGGTGTGACTGGTGGTTGTAGGATTGGTGGTGGTGATGAGGGCGGTGGTGATGATGTTGGGGGAGGTGCAGATGGTGGTGGTGGGGCAGCGGATGGTGGTGGTGATGATGGTGCTGGTGGGGCAGTGACTGGTGGTGGGACAGTGGCTGGTGGTGATGGTGGTGGTGGAGGTGTGACTGGTGGTGAGGCAGTGGCTGGAGGTGGAACAGTGGCTGGTGGTGGTGATGATGTAGGTGGAATAGTGGCTGGTGGTGATGGTGGTGGTGAGGCAGTGGCCGGTGGTGGAGCAGTGGCTGGTGGTGGTGATGATGTAGGTGGAACAGTGGCTGGTGGTGGTGGTGGTACTGACGGTGGAACACTAACCGCCGGTGGTGATAAACTCGCCATCATATACACATCATGGGAGACATTTCAGAAAACACCAATCCCTTAAATGCCAAAGATTCAATCTACAACATTTATTGATCACAAATCATAAAAGTTGACAACAATAATACCTCTCATTCAATTCGTATTGAAAACTTCAACTTAACTTTTTATACGCGGTTTCCAAATCAGAAAATACAAAACACAAGGTGACAAAATCACTGGGCTACAAGTGTTTAATAGTGTTAGGTAAACGGCATACAATTTTGGTGGGTGTAATAATAAATGGAATTCAAGCTGTTTTTCTAGAAATGGAGTTCGATATACTGTATGAGTAAACGAGTAGATGGTTCATGGTAGGGATGAACAAATTTGTCTTATTCCACTAGGGCCTACTTTCATGCAAACGACACACATGTAATCACTTTTCATAATAATAATAATACTGTAATAATAATAATAATAATAATATAATAATAATAATATAATATAATAAATAAAATAAAATAATAAAAATTAAAAATTAAAAAATTAAAAAAATAGTATTCTACCTTAAAATAACAAAGTCTCAACAATACAACACCAAAAATAAGTTCATGAAATAACATCTTAAGTAAATACAATGTCGGGGTCACTTTAAAACATTTGTAAGCTGATTGTCTTTTGACAAAATGGTGCTCTTAGGTCATCTCAAATGTGTGGTAAAGCGAAAGAGCAATGGTCTTTTCAAAAGTCCAAATTAGAGTTAATGCAAAGCCTTTTTTTTTTTTTTTTTTTTTCATTAGAGTGAAGATTTTGTTTCGTCAAAGATTTGAGGATTTGCGTTATTTCAGTATTGATTATGTATTATTATTATTTATTGATTAAGAAATGAACCACTTAACATGTTTCAAATGATTTTACTTGATGGACTATAAATATATGTATATATTATAACCTATCAATTATTTTAAGAGAATTTGTTTGGATTAAAAATTATATTTTATTATTCAAGTAAAATCACATGATAATACTTGACTTGCATTAGATGTTAATGATATATGTTTTTAGTTTTGCAAACCCGTGCTATCAATTTACGATTTGTTTTGTAATTGTGTTATTTTTTTACTTGTATTTTCGTTAAAATATGTAGCATATTTAGATAGCTTTGAAAATTGATTCAGTTCCTTGATTATAAATAATCATCACATCATTTTTACTAATGTACCTTTTTGTTTGAAAAGTTGTATTTTCATAAGTTTGTGTTATTTACTTCTCATGTTTGATCATAAAATTACCAAATTAACATAGATGCTTACACTATAACTTCTTTATTACATAAAGAGAAACGAAAAAAATATGTAATGGGTAGAACTCAAATTTAATCTTACTTTTATGTATAATGTATAAGAATAATTTTTCTCTAAGCCCGAACTATATAAGAAAATTATTATTACTTGTATAAGTAAATTATAAATGCATGAAAAAATGACAAAAAATATATTCGCAAGTCTTTTAGGATTGTTTGAATCCTTACCAACCTTTCACTTTAATGCAACTTTCTTTACAATTTGTCTAAATCATCAAGGTAAAAGACACCCATATTTTATACCGTTGGTTGACACTTATAGTGTTATCAATGATAGCAAACACCTGCTAAGTTTCATTAACTAATTCAAAGGCAAATTACACTCCAAAAAGAATTCCTACCCTAAAATTCCCTATATTGGCACTAAAACACATCTTTGGTACATTAAAATACATTCATGTATTATCTAAATCAGCAACTCAACTAAATTATACATTCATAACTTGAGCAGGCATAGAAAATCATTTCACGACAATCAAGTGTTGATACTTAATCCTCCTCTAAAAAACGCACACAACAAATTGTATTACACTTTAGTTTGTGTTGATACTTCATATTAGAACTAAAGGGGTGTTTGGTTATGCTTATTAAAAATGTTTATTGGCTTATTCAATTATCATAACACAATAAGTGTATGATAAAGCTATAAGCTTTTTTAGAAGCCTAGTGAAAAACCCCTGAACTCACAACTAATTCTATTATAGCATAGCGTGTTTATAGTAAAATCACAAATATTAAGTGTAGAAGTTTTCAACAAAACATAAAAAATAGTTACTAAAAGTTGGTGTGTATAACAAAAAAGTTAAACCATAAAAAAAAATTACTAAATACTATCAGCTAGATAAGGCATAAGCCAAAGTTCTGTTGAGGTCTCTTTCGGATTCTATTCAGAAGCAAAAAGAGGTTTACATATAAATCATAAGTATAGAATAATGGTTGTATCTCACATCTGTGATTACCAACTCAATAACATTATCGTAGTATAGTAACATAATAACCTGATTAAAACTATATATTCTTGCTGAATAATTCTCATGTACATACTTTTAATTCGTTTACAACGGCCAACTATTACGTTTTCTTTTATTTTTTATTTTTTATTTTTTTAATAAAACATCACGTCAATGAATAAAGTTAAGGAAAACAAATACGTTTTTTTATTTTTTATTTTTTTTAATTTTTTAGGAGGTGATTGTTATCAAATAAGAATTGTGATGCGTGCATTTTTTTTAATATAATTTAAGGAAAACACATTCTATATTAAACAATGACTATCTAACCCATGTGTTTGTTTGTTTTTTTAATAATTAGCTTTGTGTAACGTTTTTAACTGACAGACATGTTGAGGTTGAGGTTGATTTTGTTGTTTAACTTTAACTATTGATATCATGTTCTATAAAATGTGTGAATTTAGTAGCATATAATTAGCGTTGATGAAGTTAAAATATGCTCCGTAAAGTTTTTAAAATGTTTTTATGGATATCCATATACAAATTTTAAATAACAATTTCATGAGTCGTTGTTATAAGTAGAATCGTGTATATTTATTTTCATATCACAGTATCGTGCTACCATTTGATATTTATATTCCCGTTACTAATAATTTAGCCGTATTTCAAACCCGTGTACGTATAAATTAAACTTTTAAATAGTAAAATGAGTCTTTATTTAAAAAGATATTCTAATGGATGAAAGTTTAAAACTAACATTAGTTTAAAAAAATATTTAACGTATATTAAAACTAATTCGCATATTTACCAAATGAGTCCTTATTTAAAAAAATAATCTAATGGATGAAAGTTTAAAACTAACATTAGTTTAAAAAAATATTTAACGTATATTAAAACTAATTCGCATATTTACCAAATTTTGTAATTTTAATTGATGAAAGTCTCATGTAATTTTAAACAAAGTTACTATTATAAAGTATAGGGGGTATAAAGTGTAAGGGGTTATTTGTGTTTTTTATAAAGTTATTAAAAAACATGAAAACTTGTAATTTTACACTTTACTCTATATAAATTATTTAAAATTCAATCACTAAAGTTTTATTAATTACTTCATCTTATTTTAAGTATTTGTTTTCATAAATTTGACACCTATATTTTTATGCATTTTTTTTATTAACCAAATTTCTCCACCAAATTTATTAAGTTTGACTAAAATCAATTTAATTTTGACTTTTTGTTGACCAATCACGTTGCTCGATTTCGCCTACGTGGCAAAATTAAGTTCTGTTATTGGTCCAATTTTTTTTTCAATAAGAAAGGATTTTCAAAAATACTCTAAAATGATGCAATTCTTTTATTATATAAAAAAATTGACTTGAGATCGTTCATTTAAAAAATAAAAAAATAATAAAAAAATTAAAAGGCATTGACTTGAGAAGAAGTCTTCTCGTTTATCTTATTATTTTAACAATAAAAGTACACAAAAAGGTTTTACAAAACATTTTAAAATTAAAGTAAATTTGATGGCATGAATATATATTACGATATTTAATCTAAACAACCTTTTTATGTTTTGATGATGACAAAGATGTAAGTTACAATATATAACGTAAAATGCTTAAGTTACTTGTGATCACAACTCGTTTATGCATTCATATATCAACAAGCCTCGACATCTCAACATCTCAAGTATGCTTCATCAATCACTTAAGGTATGTACAAAAAAATGTCTAATACATTTTATGATCAAGAGGAATTTATTTAGACACTACAAATTTTATAAAATATTATAAACATCTTATATATTTTGAAAAACACTTTTGGTAATTAAAGAAAAATATTTAATTTATAATAAATATATGAATTCAAATTTTTAGCCAAAAACAGTTAAAATTTCACTAGATAAACCTTCCCCAGAAAAAGACAAGAAAACTATCGTTTTCGTCTGGGCGGCCCCCTTAATTTTAAGGGGGCCGGCATACAATTAAGGAGGTCAGCACACGCTCCTGTGTCATAAACTTTTGCCTATAAATACTGGTTCAAATATGTAATTTTTCCTCACCTTTTGCACAAAAATTTTCAGTCCCAATTCTTTCAAAACATCTTTCTAAATCCTTTGATCATAAGATTATAAGTCTTTGTTTCAAGTGATTCAATCATTCACCACTCAAAGTGCAAGAGAAGAATCCTCTTTATTATAAAGCCAAAGATGTATTAGAGTCTACTTAGTGTTTATGTGAAGTTGTGAGTTATGTATATGTAATAAGTAGATCAAGATGATCTTACTTAGTAGTGAGTCAATGGGTGAGTAAGAAGTAGTGGAAAGAAGTAGTAGTGTGGAGAAGTCATGTAGTTGTGAAGAATTAGGTGTGTGAATAAGTAGTGGAGTATAGAAGAAGTTGTGAAGAAGTCGTGAAGTCGTGTAGAAGTTGTGTAGTGATCGAAATCGTGTTGTGAGATTGGTTCTAGCTACTTTTAGAACTCGACATTTAGCTTAGTGTCGTAAATTGGTGTAAGCAAAAGTTGTGTACGGTTTTCTCCTCTAAAAGGGAGCTTGTTGAGTAGTGAAGAAAACTCGCGAGTAGGTGACTCAGGGAGTGGAGTAGGGCAAGAAAGGTGTCTTTGTAGCCGAACCACTATAAATCTTCGTGTCCGGTTTGCATTTCCTTTCTCTTATCTCTTCTCATTAATTCTTGCATTTATCGCTTTACATCTATGCTTGCCTATATGTTTTAGTTGTTGCTTATATAGTTGTGATGTTGATTCTGTTGTACGCAGAAGTTAATATTGTGATTGTGTGTACAATTAATGATATGGTCAAATAGATTATTATTCACACTTCTCATATTTAGTTTAACTTGATAGATAATTTGATACAAAACGTTTTAAAAATTTTAAAGGAAAACGTATTCACATAAAGATCGACCAAAGCTCCATTCATAAAACTATGTTTTGAAAACTAATCCAAAAGCTCACATATATAATTGATCGTATTGATTATATGTTGTTTTCATACTAAACTCTAATTGAAGGTTTTTCAAAAAAACAATTGAATAAATTCGAATCAACATTTCGAAACCAAGTTTTTATAAAATCAAAAAGAAAGGAAAATTATTCAACCCCCCCCCCCCCCCCTTTTCTAGTTTACCACAATTGGTATCAAGAGCCACGTCACTCTAATTTTCAAAACAAATGGTTTTAAAAATTGAATACGATCCATGTATCAAATTACCTATTAAGGAGGATTAAATATGAAAAGTGTTTTGTTGATTAACTTGTATTAGTTTTGATGTTATATACACTAATTATACTAGCTCGAAATAAAATAATGCTTAAAATAAAGTGTTATATGTTCGGTATTAAACTAAGAAAGATTCACACATTTCCGCAAAGTTAGAAAATAATTTTTAATAAAAAATGCATTTTTGAGTATCAGATGGGCGGCCCCTTTAATTGTCTGGGCGGCCCCCTTAAATTTAAGAGGTCCGCATGTTAAATCATATAAAATTAACCGTAACTCCGTAGAAGTCGTGCCGCCCGGCGTTTTAAAAGTAATTGAGTCTACTTTCATTTAAAAATACTTACAAGTAACCATTACAAACTTAAATAATTCAGAAAGTCAAAATACTACACGGAGGTCAAAAATTTGAGTCTCGTTTTAACGTAAAACTTATATTTTACCTTTTCCTTCTAGTCGGGCATTCCTAGTCAGTATATCTTTAAAAAATTAAGTATTTATGCTTTCAAAATATTGATCTTAATTAAATTTTAAAATGGGTAGGAAACTATTTTATTTTCAAATAAAATCGAGCTAAGTAAACATTGGTATATATAATAGACAAAACGACGACAAGTGTTTTATATGTTATGTGAACTCATTTGTGATTTTATTTTGTTAATAGAGAATATTAGATAATCGTTGCTACTTGTAATTTAGCTATTTGAATATCTTAGCATATGTGTCATGTACTCTATTAGTTCGTAGCTAGTTGTCCGTTTTTGCATAACTAGATCTTATGCTAAATTTCTTGCGTTAAGTTTGCATAATTAGTCTTGCATTGCATATAGGTATAGATAGCTTAATGTTACTTAAACATCTTGTAAATGAGTTAAATCTAGTTACCTAAATATTTCAAACAATCTAATCTATTTTCAACAAACGCTTAAATATTTTTAACAAATTACATTGTTTTACCTTAAGTTGTTTAAAAAGATAAATTGAATCATTGTAAAACATTAGTAGTTATATAAAAGAAAAAAGTATTTTCAAAATCTAAGTGTGTTCATTATAAGTAATAATGAAGAGTCTTTCACATAAACAAAACATACAACAATCATGAAGTAATAAGTCAAATTTCAATCATTCACTAACCTCACTCATAAATAATCTTAGGATTAATGGAACACACTATCAAAATGCATATTTATTTTAAATGAGTGTTTGTGATGGTCAAGAAACATCTTGATATTATATCAATTCATTATTCAAATTATGGTTGATATATTCATCAAATCTAATTGACATGTTTTTGAATGTGGAAAAGAAATTGGATTGTTATTTGTTTGGTTTCAAGATTACATCAAATTTTAACAAAAGATATAGTCTTGAATCTACATACTCAATCACACTAGATTGATATGAAAATATTTGCATCCTTTGTAAATGAAAAGAATATGCATTGGATCATAACTCACAATTGTGTTGATAATGTCATATTGAATCTACTTGTCCAATAGTTGTGTTCCAAATATTAGAATAACATGTTTAACACATGCATAAAATATACAATGAAGTAGGATTGACAACTTGGATGTCTCGTCCGAAATATTCAAGCAATTTACATTGCAATGCAATGGATAAATGTGTCATATCCGAAAAACCAAACATGAGCAAACTAACAACATATGTAAACTTTGCTCACACTACTTAAAATCATCACTTCAAGATAAAATACATATTTAAGAATAATACACACTATATATTTTATGTATTTCATTTTCTTTGTAGCATGAATGGTTGTGTTACAAGATAATGCACTACACTTTCCTTTTTGAAATAATATAAGTTATTAGAATTGAAAAATAACTTGTCACAATCCATAAACAAGTAAAATTTATTTTTTCAAATACTAGTTAAAGTATGATATATAACATTGGCTAAAATCATAGAAAATAATATTAGTTTAAGAATATAATTTAATGTCTAGTTTTGATATCATTTAAGAATCACAAACTCATTTAAGATAAATAATCTTAATGAGATTCATTTTACAAGAGATGCTAAGGTGCACTCTTAAGACTAGCACATTTATTTAATCAAGTAATATGCCATCAAAATCAAACAACCGGTAAATCATGAACAAAAGTTTAAAACTGTTTGTTTACTCTTATCTAAACATTCAACACGTCTCTATTGGGATCGTGAATAAAATATATCATCTAGATTTACCTTCATAAAAACATGATGTTTGAGTCACATTAAGCCAAGAATTAGTGAACCAAGCAAACTTCATATTTGGTACTCTTCGATAGGTAAATTTAGGAACTTAATTTCTTTTAAAAAGAGAATGACTACTGGAGAACCTATTGTCTAGAAACTCAATTTAACCTAACGGTTGAATTACTTCTATGTAAGAAGTTGGGTGTGTGTAACCCGTAAAAATGGTCGTGTTTAGCCTTAATTGAGCACCACTAGTAATAGTCTCATACTCATTCTTCAACTTGATTAAATTGCTATTCCTAAATGTACCTAACGCTAAGATTACTTTTATGAACTTTGCTTCTCATTAGATGCTTTCATTCCTAGATTTATGGCATATCGCATATATGTTGTTTCTAGATGTTTATTTGCTCCTATGTGATTTGATTGTATGCCTTTACATGCTTAACTCTATATGTCTCATTCATTTATGTATATATTTCTTGCCTTTAGATCCTACACCCTTATTTCATGAGAACCTTAGTGTCACAATCTGATAGGTCATATTAGTCTCAAAACTGTCTTAAGTATCCTAGATTCTTCATGCATACTTACTTCCTTATTCATCATCTTGTTTCCTTCCAAACAATCCACTCCTTTGTCAAGAGATAGTTAGATTGTAATCTAATACCTCTCTAAGTCGATGTGACAACTTAAATATTTCATCCGAAATGTTTAAGTATTTTTAATTAGAAAAATGCAAATTAAAATGTCACTCATTGTTCATGTCTATTTCTTAAGTCATGACTCTATTATTATATAGATGTCAAACACCTTCCGTCCACCTTTAGGAAAACCTCCTTGTATGATATCCTTCATCCTTCGTGTCATTGTCAAGATTATCGTTTTCATGTTTGTTTGTCTTTATTTGTGTCACACTCTATGTCCGGATGAGCATGAATTTAATGGGAAGGGAAATCACACTCACTCACATATATCCTTCTACCTCACACCCAAAACCGAGTCATCCTTTGTACTACCAATTTCGAGTCATCCACAATTTTCATGCCCTCAAAGAAACCAAGAATCAATATCATACCTCCTAAACCACTCCTCATTGATTTAACACAAGATAACACCAACACTCTATCACCACCACCTCAATGCTCTTCTCCTAGTGCTCCTAATGCACCTTCCAAAACACTATCAACTCATGGAACCTCTACCTCCTCTATACCATCATCATCATCAATCAATGACTATATCAACACACACTTGTCACCTCCACCAAGAACCACCATCTCCAACAAAAACTTGTCATCATACCACCAAAACAACTCTTCATTGACCTTACTAATGAAGATGACACCACCTAATCCATCAATGGATATATCAACTCACAATTGTCTCCACCACCAAAAGTATCACCACCACCTCCTACCCAAGAAATTCCTTCCTTGAACATCACTCTTTCGCTTCCACCTAGTCATCTCCACTTGATCCTCATTTCCCATCTTCACAAGAAGATTCAACCATGTAACCATTCCCTACATTCTACTAAGTGCGTCATCACCACCAAAACTTAAATCCCTGAAAGTCAAACCGTCTCTCATGATACATAAACCCATGTTCATCCTTGTGTCGCTCTTTGAATCAAAGGGCAACCGTCATATCCATATTCTCATAAACATGTTTGTTCATGTAGTCAAAAATCAAGTGAATTTCTTTATGAAATGCGTCCTTTCCACTTTCTAGCAAGTGAAGAACACAAAGAAGATATCCAAGCTTCAAGTGTTGTCAAGTTATCACCACCTCATCCAAGTGAATTTCATTACGAAATGCGTCATTTTCACTTTCTAGCAAGTGAAGAACGCAATGAAGAAATCCAAGCTTCAAGTGTTGTTGAGTCATCACCACATCATTTCACATATCCACCTTCGGTCGTCAACCAACAAAACACCTAAAAATCCCATGATTCCCTATCATCCACCTTTGTCAAACGATATATTAATCTAAATCATAATTGTCAACCCTTTGTCATCACCTTCCCTTTACATTCAACGCTCATCCCTTCTCATTTTTCTTTAACTCTTTTAGAGTATATATATATATATATATATATATATATATATATATATATATATATATATATATATATATATATATATATATTTTTTTTTTTGCATCTTTCGGTCGAATCTTTGCATTAGGTCCTAATCATTGTCATGTCTTAAGCATTGGTCATATTATTTTTTTTGGGGAATTTAGGTTGTTTTTAAAACAATAATTTCATGTGTCATATTTTTAGTCCATATAACTTAGACATCCGTATTTTGTTCCCCAATAAGGGTCATGCATATATCTATCATCATCATTATGGATATGTGCATTCTTTTTCAACTAACTTTTCCTTGTAGCACTCTTCCGTTGCTTGATTTCTTGATGCCTCAATTAAAGGGGAGCATACACCAAGGGGGAGCATTGGTGATGTGTATTACATCCTTATCTATATATATTTTTGTTGCAGGAAACTAACCCTTGATGCAGGTTATAAGTTTGCAATTTATTTGATCCATGGATTCGCTAGAGTCATATTTTAGAGGTTGATATGATCAAGGCTTCACTTACGATGATCCAAGCTCGCCTCTTTATTTCAAGAATTGAAGTTTAGTTGAAGTCTCGTCTTGGAGTCCACCTTTTTGCTTCGATAAAAGGGGGGAGAAGAAGTGTAAACAAGTAACTTATACATTTTACTATAAGTTATAGTTTACATAGTTTGTCATCATCAAAAAAGGGGAGATTGTTGGCATGAATATTACGATATTTAATCTCTAAACATCCTCCTCATGTTTTGATGATGACAAAGATGTAAGTTACAACATATAACGAAAAATGCTTAAGTTACTTGTGATCACAATTCGTCTATGCATTCATACATCAACAAGCCTCGACATCTCAACATCTCAAGTATGCTTCAACAATCACTTAAGGTATGTACAAACAAATGTCTAATACATTTTATAATCAAAGGGATTTTATTTAGATACTACAAATTTTATAAAATGTTATAAACATCTTATATATTTTGAAAAATACTTTTGGTAATTAAAGGAAAATGTTTAATTTATAATAAATATATGAATTCAAATTTTTAGCCAAAAACAGTTAAAATGTCACTAGATAAACCTTCCCCAGAAAAAGACAAGAAAACTGCCGTTTTCGTCTGGGCGGCCCCCTTAATTTTAAGGGGCCGGCACACGCTCCTGTGTCAGAAACTTTTCAGTCCCAATCCTTTCAAAACATCTTTCTAAATCCTTTGATCATAAGATTATAAGTCTTTGTTTCAAGTGATTTAATCCTTCACCACTCAAAGTGCAAGAGAAGAATCCTCCCTATTATAAAGCCAAAGATGTATTAGAGTCTAGTTAGTGTTTATGTGAAGTTGTGAGTTATGTATATGTAATAAGTAGATCAAGATGATCTTACTTAGTAGTGAGTCAATGAGTGAGTAAGAAGTAGTGGAAGAAGTAGTAGTGTGGAGAAGTCATGTAGTTGTGAAGAAGTAGGTGTGTGAATAAGTAGTGAAGTATAGAAGAAGTTGTGAAGTAGTCGTGAAGTCGTGAAGAAGTCGTGAAGTCGTGTAGAAGTTGTGTAGTGATCGAAATCGTGTTGTGAGATTGGTTCTAGCTACTATTAGAACTCGACATTTAGCTTAGTGTCGTAAATTGGTGTAAGCAAAAGTTGTGTACGGTTTTCTCCGCCAAAAGGGAGCTTGTTGAGTAGTGAAGAAAACTCTCGAGTAGGTGACTCGGGGAGTGGAGTAGGGCAAGGAAGGTGTCCTTGTAGCCGAACCACTATAAATCTTCGTGTCCGGTTTGCATTTCCTTTCTCTTATCTCTTTTCATTAATTCTTTCATTTATCGCTTTACATCTATGCTTGCCTATATGTTTTAGTTGTTGCGTATATAGTTGTGATGTTGATTGTGTTGTACATAGAAGTTAATATTGTGATTGTGTGTACAATTAATGATATGGTCAAATAGATTATTATTCACACTTCTCATATTGAGTTTAACTTGATAGATAATTTGATACAAGATGTTTTAAGAATTTAAAAGGAAAACGTATTCACATAAAGATCGACCAAAGCTCCATTCATAAAACTAAGTTTTGAAAACTAATCCAAAAGCTCACATATATAATTGATCGTATTGATTGTATGTTGTTTTCATACTAAACTCTAATTGGAGTTTTTTCAAACAAACAATTGAATAAATTCGAATCAACATTTCGAAACCAAGTTTTTATCTTTACTACTTATAAAAGAAAAATAGTCAAAGGGGAATGTGAAATTGTGAAAAGTTGAACTTTCGGTCAATCTCGATTTTTCCCCTGCATATGTGTTAATTAGGAAATTATGAAATGTAATTAATACTCTTATTAAAACACCCTATTAGTTAAAAGTACAATGATTTATTCACATTGTACAACCAATTAAAAACATATCTACCAAATTAAATACAACCAATTAAAACAATTAATACAAATCACAAATCGGGTTGACCCGGGACGCTTCAAACCCGACGGGTTGAAACGGTTTAATTTGACCCGTTTTCGACCCAACCTAGCAAGTTGACCCGGTTTAAATCGACCAATTTTTCGACCGGAACGGTTCAACCGGTTGAACCACCCGGGTCGAACCGGGTTTCAAAACATTATGTTTAATTCCCGAATCTTCAAACCTTTAGTATTTTTCATTTATAACCTATAAACTTTTTTTATCAATAAACTATCTGTCGCTATAAAATCCCGTTGCTATGCACAGGTACTCGTCTAGTAAAATCAAAAAGAGGGGAAAACTATTCATCCCCCCTTCTAGTTTTCCACAAAATTCAGTCATAAAACTTAAAAGATGATTTGGGGAAAACAAAATTACAAACCGGAAATAAGAAGAGATGGGTTTTGAAGCCAACCAACCCAACTCAAGTTTTTGGATTTACATCTACTATTAACCCACACAAACGACTGCGTTACAAATTTATCAAAAATAAATTATTCTTCGATCTCACCTTTCCAAACACACATGCATTTCTATGACACCACACATGCCACCAAAGCGACAGGAACGTTGCTTCCAGAAACTGTTTTTCCACCTTATTTAACCGAATAGCCAAGAACCAGTCTAACCATTGTTGATAGCACCTCATCACTAGAATATGAAAATCCCACCACCTTTCAAACCTGGTATATACTTGAGTAAATCATCGCGGTTCAAAAAATAAAAATAAAAATTGTGAACACTCTTATTAGTTATTGTGTTATTAGCGTTTAGTTCCACTGCTCCAGTTTGATATCTGATATTCATAAATTTAATTGTCTTCTTTAGTTCTTGATCTAAGTATGGTCAAACTGATTCGTAAATCTTTTGATTTTAGGTGACGAGCCTATTTCTCTTGAATTTGATCGATTACCTTATAACCACGGATAAATGCTGAAAAAAGAGTCATGGGTGATGTTTTATATACACTATTTTCTGCATAATAACATAGTCGCAAAGTCAGATACCATTATCTCTTGTTTGAACATATGATGTCCAACATTAGCATTAATCAGATGGATGAAAATTTTCAGTTCACAGTTACTATTCATCAATCTGATTTGTGGCCAACTTCAAAGTTAAGTGGAGAAGGTTATTGTCGTGATCACATGAATTTTATTCAACTCGATGTGGTAGCAGATGGTCACATGCGTTGTGCGTTAATTATGATTCAAGTTTATAAATTAACAATAACACATTTAGTATTTGTGATGATGTTTCAATCGTTATTGAAGTTAATATCAAACATGGTGTCAAATTGAACGAAGAATAAATAATGAACCAACTTTCTATGTAATCCCGAAAGCAACACAATTGTATTATTGTAAAGAAACAAAAAAGTATTGCGAAGTTTGAATGCAAGTGGGTATTATAGTACTCATTACTCAAAATATCAAAGAGAAAAGGTCACGTGAATTTTGACAATATTCCTTTAGAATAATCCAACAAGCAACGTAACATGGTGGTGATTTACACGCTATATATCTGTTTTTCACACTATAATTGTTTGAATTCAATCTTTTTCATGTATCAATATAGTTCTAATTTTGTTCAAATAAACGAAATGAGTTTTTCTAACCTTGAAATATGGCATCCTCTACAAGCTGATCTCTTGTTAAAAACCTTTTTTTTTTTTTTTTTTTTTTTTAATAGAAAGGCTTGTTAAAACTATTTTTGACATGCCGAAGAACTTGATATCCTGAGTGGTCCAGCCACTTCACCCACACTTAAAGATAATTGTGCATTTGTGCTACGTGCTAAATAAGCTAGACTTAAATCTTCAAAATATAACAAATGGTTGGACCTAATAGTGTTATAGTATTTGGTAAACATGAAATTTTCCCTTCGCTAAAAGTACCGGTTAAGAATGACTCCATGCAAAGCCCGAACTAGAACCAAACTTTGAGTTTTGGGCTTTACTTTAGTCCAGTGATTTGGATAAATTATCTGATTTGGACTAGTATCGACTACAGACACCCCAGCAGCCCAAAATAATTGGCCCAACTAGTTAAGATTTCCTTAAATGTTTAAAGTTTAAACTAATCTCAAATTTTACTTTACTGCAGATGGTGCAAAACTGAAGAAAGTATATTTCAATAACAGTAAACATTGTATCATTATAGTGTGAGAATTGTAAATTGAGGAAAAAAAAAAAGTAAAAGAAAGATAGCACAAGTTCATCACGCTAAACACTACTCAATATAATTAATACCTGTTATTTTCTTTAAACATTTGGGCCCGTTTGATATGGGAGTTTTAACTGGGGTTGAGATTTAATAAATGAAAACAAGCATTGCTAAACCTACTAATTATATATATTTTTTTTCACTAATTCTCCTATCACACAACAAAATTATATTGTTATATATATTCTTTTTCATTCATTCTCTCTCCGCATCCAAATACTCAATTTTGACATTTGTCGTGATCCTGTGAGTAGGAGGATAAATAGGAACAATTTATAAAAGGAAATAGCATTTTCCAATGAAAGTCTCATGTTTGTTTACAAAAGTGGGCTTCAAACTTGGTAGTAAACCCCGATAGGTCCACATATTTTCTAAGAAATGGGGCTAGCTAGGTTTTAATATTAAAGTGATCACAACTAAAATTTCATCTTACATTTAATGGACCTTATTAAAGATAAAATATATATTAAATTATAAAAATTGATTATTTATTTAGTTAAATATATATTTTATTTCTTTCAATTTTATTTCTCTCTATTACATTAAATCCAAATCCTAATTTAAATTCAAATCCTAATCCTAAACCCGCTTACAAATCAAACGGTCCCTCGATATTTAACATCAAAAATAGTAAATAAGTTACATAAAAAATAGAGTAAACTGCAAAACATATCCATGTTTGTCAGTTTTTACACTAAATATTTATGTCATAAACTTTTGACACTAATTATCCCTTAACTAGTAAAAGTTAAACACAATACATTCCTAAGGACTAACGATGTAATTTTTTCTCCATTATCTTGGTTATCGACTAAAAGTCGAACACATATGTTGATAAAATTACTCCCAAACATCATTTTATTTATTTCATATTTTTCTTCTTATCATTTTCACTACCCATCATCATCATCTCATTCTCACTATCTAAACTACTCACCAATAAATCACTTACAACTATCGTAAAATACCCAAACCCACAAAAAAAATGCCTATACCTTTCACCATAAAATCACACCCAATCATCACAACGTTTCTAGTGGCCGAATTTGTGACCACCACCATTCACTACCTCCACCACCAGCATTCTTCACCATCTGGCACGTGCATCACCTCCACTTCCGCCAACTAATATGATGGTTGTATTGAGTGGTGGAGGTAGCAAATGGTGGTGGTCATAGAGCTGACCACCACATTGTTAGCTGTACAATAAATTTGATTGATTGATTCTTAGTCCTAACTGTATATTTAATGTGATTAAAGGGTGATTGTTATTTACCAAAAATAGCCTATGGAATCAGACTATATTGTAGGTTACTCATAATTCATACATACATGGTGCTTGTGGTTTGAATCGAATTGTAAAGAAAGAGAGAAGGTTAGGGAGCCTTTTAGAGAGAGAAATAGAAGGTTAGATTGAACTGTATGAAAGGTCCAACCCTCTCCCTTGGTGGGAGAGGGTATTTATACAAAATTCATAAATGCCTCTAGTAGGCTATGGACCGGGCTGACAGTGGGTAAAGACTCGATCCGACTCCATGGTGAAATGATGTCTAAACCAATATAATAAATAATACGAGCTACTTTAATGCTAAACCATACTCGGGGTGACCGTGTCTTTCATGTGAATATTATACTTCTAACAATCTCCCCTAAGAGAGGTCACCCCGGAAATTACATGAATTCTAGCATTCTATTCTTTGAATTTAGGTTCCTAGCTCGTAGTATTTGATTCTTCATGATCTTTAATCCTTGTACTTCAAGCAGCAAACTTTTGATGACTGTCCATTGGTCTTGGATGATCTTTGAGGATTCTTTAAGGTCATCATCCAAAGTGTGTCTCCAAGTCATCTTTTTGCAGTATCGTCTCCATGTGATGTAGTGATCATTGGATCGACATGCTCACACCTTTTTGGATCATAATTTTCAACATCAGAGTTGCGAAAGCAGTGTTGAAGTTCTTTCACTTATCATGATTTCTTTGATTATGCTTGTGAAGTGTGAGCATGTGGTGATGAATTTGGCATCTTCTCGGCAATCAACTGCAACCGCCAGTGATTCCTGCAAACAATAGTTAGCAATAAAATGACCAACACTTATAGGTTTGGACTTTGAGATCGTAAACAGCGTAGTGTGAAAACTTTCTTAAATCATTGCCAAGGTCATTCCTAAACCGGATACCCTCGAGAGGGCACACATAGATACACCAAAGTGTATCAACGATTTAGGTGAGTCGCTGAAGTATACCGTAGTATCACTCCACGACTGTAGAACATTTGGAATCGCCACGAACACTAAGCGTAATGCAAAAGGAATTACCGAAGTGACCTTCTTTCAGGGCTGTTTGATGTTGACCTTGGCAGGAATTTCCATTTAATCACTAAGAATTACATACGTAATTTCTCTCATAAATGTTCTGGCAGATTGCTAAAATCTATGTAGGACTCTTAATTTTACAACTGGTGTCCATAATGTTGAACAACCAGTGTAGAAGTAACATGTGTTCCTATGAGATCTTTTGATGTATCTCGTGGCTCTAGACTCGATAAGTGCAATTTTGGTAGTCAGAGACTGGAGCGGTGTCTCCTGTTTCAATATCAACATAACTCGTAATGAGCGGTCGATATATTATGCAGGGTTCCCCGTGAGAATGAAACAAGTCATTTTAAGAGAAATTAAGTGGTTAGAAGGTTTAGTGCAGTGCGTCACTGGGTCCATTACGTCTTGTCTTCAATACCGGTCTTACCTTAGTAACAACCAGTAGCATATAAATTGAACCCGGTTTCTGCCCTATTGTTGAATAATTGAAGGGCTATTTTTTTCACTCTTTCTCATTATATATCTTTTTAATTCTTCAACCCCTTATTTCTCCTTTCTCATATTACTTTTTTTTTTTTTTTTTTTTTTTTTTTTTTTTTTTTCCACATAATAATACATAAGGACTTTCTAATGCTAACTATTCGGTATTGTCCTTAGGTAGATCCCTCCGGCTCTGGCGGATCATAGGATGGTTTTCCTAACCTTAGCCACCTTATAACTTCATGACTATCCTATGTTGCCGTCAATCAAATCTTTGAAAAATCTCTCAAAGTGTTTATCATTATGAAACACATTTTGTTAAAACTTTGAGAGTTTTGTATTTTTCAAATACACCCTCTTAACATGTGCTCATATGTTTTTATTTAAAATTTTGCACATATTGGGTAGAGTTCGCACTTTTTGAATTGATTCACCTTCAGTGAACATAACCGATTCGAGACACGCTTACATCACTAGTTAGACTAGCTTGAAATTATTACCTGGCCTGGTCAAGTCCACAAAAGGTTTCTCGAAATGGTACACTCTACTCAGACAAGTCCTCTTCGAGGCACGCTTACATCACTGGTTATACCAGCTTGAAATTATTACCCGGCCAGGACAAGTCCTTTCGATTAATGGCGGTTTTTGTTTCATCCATTCATTGGTGAAGTTTGAGTCGCGCTCACATGAGATGCCATATCTTTTTTGTCACCACAAACCATTTGCTCCCCCTCAATACGTGCATAGATATACAAAAGTGTTTAGCACATATGGGAGAGCATACATTTAGGTCCATTCAATCACATTTTTATCCGATTTCATATTTAAATCACATTTTCTCCCCTGATCAAAAATTTCAAATCATTTGAGATTTGTGATCCCAAGTGATTTAAATAAGTAAGAAAATTTGGGAGAAAAATGTGGTCTGATTTAAGATATACTGATAATGAAACGATACAATACCCTCCCCCCCCCCCCCCCCCCCCCCCCTCAATCATTTAAGGAGAATGTTAGTGTAAGATATGATAAGTTTATAAATGATTTGGATTTTATCAAGAAACTCATGAAAAATTCATATTCTGACACATAACAATCACATTTTGTTCACTGCTTATATTGTACAAAAGTAACTTATGTTGATGGCAAAAATTTGAAATAACTCTCCCCCTCAATCGATTACTCATTTTCTATTTAAAATTTAATGAAACATTTACACCGTTTGTCATCGACTGAGTGGCAAATTTTATGAAATTTTTTAAGTCTGATTGATTTTCACAAATCATGGTACCACTAAGTTTAGCACAAATACTCTCCTGAAGAATCATAGATTAGAAAGTATTTGCAATGTAAAGAAGACTTCTCTTCTTATACAAAAAATGATGAACTGAAACATACATCAAATCGGAGAAACACATATATAAAGTAATCCATGCCCGGGTGAACTTCACCCAGTGGGAGGAACACCCGTCTTTTTGGGGACGTGCTTTCCTCATTTTGAAAAGCAGGTTGCTATATGAAGTAATAGCAGACCATTTTGAAAGAAAATTTTTAGAAACGACATGTTTTAGAAAACATTATTATTTAAAAAATAGAAAAACTCTCGCTCAAGCATATGTATGTTTCCGTGTCATTATTGAATGACATTTCTAGAAGCATACATAATATCGATTATACGAGAGACATGTCGCGAGGAGAATATTTTTGTAGTTTTTATATTTTGCAGATTTTTATGGTTTTTGTTGGTTTCATAATTTTCTATTTTCTTTTTGGTTTTAAAATATGTACAAAGGATATATGAAGCAAATCCATTACTCCTCATTCTCTTCCTGAAGACGTTTGAGTGTTTCTGGCGTAAGACTCTTCATACCAAGTCACGACAGAATAAATTGGAGACGTTCTCTTGGAAGTGCCTTAGTAAAAATGTCCGCCAACTGATACTCAGTCCTCACGAAGTAGAGTTCAACCACAACTTACTCAACCTGTTCCCTGATGAAGCGATGTCGGATATCGATGTGCTTTGATAAGGAGTGTTGGACATTGTTGCAGCAAAGAGCGATGGCATTTTTGTTGTCACACTACAGAGGAATTTTGTTGTATGCAAGGCCATAGTCCGATAGTTGAGATCTCATCCATAAGATTTGAGCACAACATGCCGACATGGCAATTTATTCAGCCTCTATGGAAGATATAGATGTACTTATTTGCTTCTTTGATGACCAGTTTACTAACTTTTCTCCCAGAAATTGAGCATCTCCTAATGTACTTCGACGAGTATCATGACACCCCGCATGATCTGAAGACCCTCTTTACCGCATCCAAATGCTTTTTGGTAGGCTTAGACTGGTACCAAGCACACATGCACACTGCGAATAGAAGATTAGGCCTACTAGCAAAGAGATACATTAGGGATCCAATCATACTTTGGTACTTAGTTTGATCGACTGGGATCCCAGAGAGGTCTTCATCCAATTATGATCTTTCAACCATGGGAGTGTCAACAGGATCACTTGAATCAAATCCAAATTTCTTAAATATTTCATTAGCATATTAGGATTGAATTATGAAGATGCCTCTAGGACTTTGTGAGATTTGTAACCCTAAGAAGAACGACATTTGTCCCATCATAGAAATTTGGAACTTAGAACTCATCTCGTTTGAAAACCGATCACATTCTGTAGGATCTGAGGAGGCAAAAATGATGTCATCTACGTAGATCTGAACGTGAAGTAGATGCTTGCCCGTTTTCCTAGTGAACAATGTAGGATCAACAACACCTTTGGAGAATCTGTTAGCCAGAAGAGACTTAGACAAAGTGTCATACCACGCCCTAGGTCCCTGCTTTAGGCCATGAAGAGCCCTCTTCAGACGATAGATGTGAGTAGGATGATCAGGATCCACAAATCCTTCTGGTTGACTAACATAGACTACCTCTTTCAAATCACCATTTAAAAATGTTGTCTTTACGTCCATTTGGTAGACCGTCATATTCTGGCTGGCAGCATTAGCGAGAAAGATTCTGATGGCTTCAATTTGAGCAACTGGTGCGAATGATTCTTCAAAGTTTATGTCCTCCCCTTGACAATAACCCTTTGCAACAAGCTGTGCATTATTTTTCAGAACGTCGCCATGCTAATCAAGTTTCACTTTGAAGATACACTTAAGAGCGATAATCATTGCACAATCTGGAGGAGGCACTAATTCCCATAGTGCAAGTTGATCAAACTCATGAATCTCTTCTTGCATTGCATGAAACCAAAACTCTTTTGACATTGCATCTTTGAAATATTTGGGTTCGATCTTGGATGATACGGAATTAAAGAAGCACCACAAGGCATCAGTAACAAGTTGCTTTCAAGTGGATACCGGACGAGAAGGATTTCCAATAATGTTGTCAATTGGATGATCATTTGTCCATTTTCTAAGATGTTCATGTGGTTGAAGTTATGGAAATGATGTAGCCGTGTTAGGATCCCCTGAGGAAGATGCCTCAGAAGAAAATTCAGGAGCAAATATATTTTCGATCGGAGCATCATCAGGAGGAGCAAACGGATTTACATCAAAAGAATTTTCAACTACATTGCCTTGATGTACTGAAGGAGATTGTGGGTTTGATGAAGAAGGTGAATGACTAGCTGATGAAGCATCTTGATCGATTGATGTAGACATAAACGGACCATTCGAATTGCTTGGAACAGGAGCTGCTGCAGCTAGTGGTGTCGGAGTGTCATAAGTTGGTGGCTCAAAATATTTGTCAAACATCGGATCAAACAAAATCTTCAAATCCTCATTTGTAGGGGGTACATAAGGAACTTCAGGAGTGGAATGTTGTACAAGACCTGAACTAATTGGTCCAGGAGACAATAAATTAGGTATGGGTTCAGAACTTGTGTGTCCAGGAGCCATTTTCTCAGTCAACTCATCGAATGTCACGCGAATGATTTCAATCATTTTTCGGGTTTGTTTGTTGTAGGGTGTGAAGAACTTTCATGATGGAGTTGACAATTTTGGGTTTATGAGTATGCTTCTTGATTTTGCCCAGTTGACAAGCCGAAAAGAAATGATCCTTTACGAATTTTAGTCTTGATAGACCTCGGACAAGGTCCTTGCGGGCCAGATCATTAATGGTACCAAGGTTCAAGTGATTCAAACGTCGGTGCCATAGCCACGATTTGTCCTTTGAGGCCTTGGATAACAAGAAAATAGGAGAGAACCGCATCATATCTTTTGATAGAGATGGTGTATAAGTTGGTGTCACAACTGCCTTTAAGAAGATCAACATCATCCAATTCTTTGACAAGGCAAGTGTGTTTTTTGAAAGCCACTTCGAAATCTGAATCACTAAATTGACCAACTGAGAAAAAATTGTTCCCAAGTCCTTCCACGTAATATACCTTGGGAATTACACTGTCACCAAAGACATAATCTCCATAACCCATAATTTCCCCAAAATGGTCGTTCCAGAATCTAACTGTCCCAATAAACTTATTCACGAAATTCTTGAGCCGTGAGCGATCCCCAGTCATATGTTATGAGCAGTCTGAGTCCAAATTTCAAAGGACGATCTGTACGACCTGCATTTAAAAATAGACAAAAAAAAAAAAAAGAGTTTGGAGAGCCAAATCCCCAATTTAAGTTGGGTTCCAGTTGGTTAGTGCAAACAATCTTAGGAGCTGCTGAAACCATAGGTGCCTTGGTTTTAACAATGGAAGAAACACTAGTAGATGCAATGGTCCTAGTTAAAGGGCATTTTGCATCTAAAGGGAAAACTCTACTAGTTTGCTTCTATTCCTTAATAGGCATTGCGCTAGGCATGGTAATCCTAGTTAAAGGGCAATGTTTGCCTAGTGTGGATATTCGACCCGTGGGCTTCCACTGAAAACCCACATTAGTTAACATTTTCCCTATAGGTTTCCAAGATTGCTTAATTTCTTTAGCTCTCCAAACTTTCTTAACTGGGGGATTGTTGAATGACTTCAAAAAATTTTAAACACATTTATCATGATTACCCGAAATTAAACATTCATTACTTTTTATGCAAAGTGAATTAGGATTTGAATTATGGTTCTTTTTGCTCAAATCAGACTTATTGGTCCTTATGTGGTTTTCTACTTTATTCTTAGGAACAATTTTAGCTGGTAAAGTCCTTTAATTCTTTATATTTCTCCTAGGTTTTGACTCGCTAGCTTTAGTGTCATTGTTAACTCCTATAGAAGGACTGATGGGAACCTTAATCTTTTTCACTTCCGGTTGCTGAACATGTTTTGATGTGTTGGGATCTAAAGTTTCCAGGGATACATCAAAGGTTACATGCTTGTTCTTAATCATCGAGGAAGATGCAATCTTGCTGGGTACCTAGTTTAGGATAAGTGCCAATGACAAACTCTAGGAGTTCCTGAGATCGTTTGATGAGAAAGCATGCATCACTAATTGTACTATCAAGAGGTTTTTCTATTATGCCTTCTTCAACGATCTCACGAAGGGTGTCTAGTATAACATTCTGTAAATTTCCATCCTAATTTTAAATGATTAACGAGAGTAATCTATTGTCACGATTTAATTAACCATTTTTACGGGCTAAATTTTTTTTTGTTGCAATGCAATTACAAACTATATTTATGTGACAAGGTTCACATTTCAATTGGAACGAACTTATACGCGTGCCACAATAATTTAACAACCCAAATAATTAAATCATATATATATATATATATATATATATATATATATATATATATATATATATATATATATATATATATATATATATATATATATATATATATATATATATATATATATATATATATATATATGTGTGTGTGTGTGTGTGTGTGTGTGTGTGTGTGTGTGTGTGTGTGTGTGTGTGTGTGTGTGTGTGTGTGATTGAGCCTCGTTACTTAACCCGACACACCCCTAATTAATTTGGCCCTTGGGCCGCTCATTGACAAACCAAACGGACACTTCATTACTTTAGGTTTGGCCACCCAAATAAGCCCATCAAACAAGACCATTGTACTTCTTCTTGTAATATAACCAAGCCACAAACACTTCTAGTACATATATATAAATATATTAACTTTTCTTTCATTCTTCTTTCGCATCACACAAAGACACAAACATATATTTTTTTCTCATCCTATCACATGGCACACTCAATTACTTGACATGACCACTCTTCCATGCCTCCCAAAAATCAGCTGAATCAGTAACATGCGATGACAACTAAGCCATTTCTCTTTCTCTTTTGCATGAATCCCAAGCAAAATAACAGTAAGATATTAAGAATTGTCATGTCTCCTTCGAAATTTCACCTCAACACCAATTGTCCTCTTTCCTATTGTCTCCGAGATTCTTGCTGCAAGATTTGCCAACCCAAGTGGACTACTATATTTAACATATTCTCTTCCTACTTATAAATACCTATGTGCCCCTAAAGTTACAAACACAAACCGACCCCTTTTCTTTTGTTCCTATGCGTAGACTAAACCCAAGAAGGACAAACAACCATGTGAACTCTTACATATAATGTGACACTTCACATTAAAATTCTTTGTCTTCTACTTTTGTCTTCCCATATTCTCGCTGCCAAGTTTACCAAACAAAGTTGACTACATTTTCTCTTTAATCTCTATTTAATACCCATGAGAACCCATACCTAGTTTCATCCCAAATCAAAAACAAAACACATATACCCACTATCTTTTTTTATTGTCGAGTAAGAAGAGAAGAGAACTAAACAAAGAACAACCAATAATACCACTTGTGTACTAGTATATAGAGAGACTTCTATATCTTTTCATACGTACAAACACACATGCATGCAAACTTCACACCTTCAATATTTTCTAAGTCTTTCTCCAAGGCAGTGAACGAGGAGCCAGAATTTCATGGGCTCGAGCCGTGACTAGGGACATTGGAATATTGGTCTTGGTGGGTTGTCGGATGGTTAGACGAGCTACACTTTCCTCATTTCGACCCCTGGTCCATATCATGCATTTAACTCCCCACCCATCATTGGTGCAGTAAGTCTCTTTCACTTAACTTTCCTATACTTCGTTCATAATTAAACTCCCTCGAACAATGGCAAGCTTTCATGTTACTTCTTGTTCTATCGTAAAACCTTTTGGATATAAATGTGGCATTCTCAAGGCTCCGTGTGGCTAAGCTTGTGTGGTGTTTAAAAGATTAAGAATCAGGTAAAAGGAAACTCACAAATGAGCTAAACATGAACGCGTAATAAGTTTTGAAAGGAAACGAGAGCAATTGAACGAGAACTATAAACGTTTGCATCTACTCACTAGGTAAATATTAACACAAAGTTATATACTATGCATGCATATACGGACTAAATATATAGTACAAACTCAACACAGTAGAAAATTGATACACACATTAAGGTATGAAATATAACACAAGATACCCCTTGGCTCAGTTGGTTGCTTTGTTTGGTTGCAAATGAGAGGCCCAGTGTTCGATTCATGCAGTGGCTTTTGCCACATTTTTGTTATTTTGTCACTTTCACCTTTTGACAATTCTAGTCCCTCAACTTTGAACCACTTGACATTTTCTAAAAATCTTTATAAGCTTGTAACTTAAATAGTTTCTACAACTTCATTCCCTCAAGGTTGAACACTTGAACACTTTTCATCCTAAGACTTTTGTAAGTTAATAAACTTATTTTATTTTCACCATTTCTCGCTAAATGAATTTTTCTAACACATATTTTTATTTGACGACCCACATCCACGTAAACTATAAATAATATATTTGTCCTAACATACTATTTAATTACGACTCTAATAAATATATATGGTATATAGATTTCCAAACCTCGAAACCAAACATAGTTAATAAAACTAGTCGTCAAGTAATTATTTATTTGTCATCCAACAACTTTTGATGAATTACACATGTTACTATTAATAACGAGAATATAAACATTAACGATACTTTATACTTAAAGACAAGTTATATAGTATATAACTTTATTCTTGAACTTTAAACGTTTTGCCATGCAAGCCACCTCTGCCACAAAACCATTTTGTCATCCGACATTAATTCAAATCACTATTTCTCGATAAGTTGAACTTATCTCAGACTTCCATATTATTCAAGTTGTCTATTGGAGCCATTCTCATTCTGCGTTTGACATTACTTTACTCCGCCTACCATTCCTCTAAGGTGAGTAATAGCCCCTCTCTTGCTTTTTTTTTTTATAATTGTTTTATAACGTTTTAGGCGAGATACATGCTCAACTACATGTTTTATACTTTTACAACAACTCGTTAACTATTTACATATTATTGTGAGTCATAGCCCTGCTCTTACTTTTTTTTTATGATTGTTTTATAACGTTTTGGGGGAGATACATGCTCAACTACATATTTTATACTTTTACAACAACTCATTAACTATTTACATATTACTGTGAGTCATAGCCCCTCTCTTACTTTTTTTTAATTGTTTTATAACGTTTTGGGGGAGATACATGCTCAACTACATGTTTTATACTTTTACAATAACTCGTTAACTATTTACATATTACTGTGAGTCATAGCTCTCTCTTACTTTTTTTTATAATTGTTTTATAACGTTTTGTGAGAGATACATGCTCAACTACATGTTTTATACTTTTAAAATAATTCGTTAACTATTTACATATTACTATGTGTGGTAGCCCCTCTCTTACTCTTTTTTTTATAATTGTTTTAAAATGTTTTGGGGGAGATACATGCTCAACTACATGTTTTATACTTTTACAGTAACTCTTTAACTATTTACATATTACTGTGAGTCATAGCCCCTACTCTTTTTATGATTGTTATATAAATGTTTTGGGGGAGATACATGCTCAACTACATGTTTTATACTTCTACAAGTACTCATTAACTATTTACAAATTACTGTAAGTCATAACCCTCTTTTACTTATTTTGAACTCTTTGGGGGAGATACATGCTCGGTTTAATTACATATTTTACTCGTACCTTAAACAGTTTACTCGGTTGATGATACACTCCATTTGTTTATTGAAACATATTACTTGCTACAAACCCGAACACAAGTATTTTTCTGTATGCTATCTTGATTATTATTGTCTAAGACACACTTTTGCCTCTGAAAGTCCCTCATATCATGAACCTTAGTCACTTGCGAGTGAACACGAATATAATGAATAGATCTATTGGCAGTTGATGCCCCATTTGCGCTAGCCGGATAGGTAGCCGAATGCATTTTATTTGAAGAAAAATAGGATGTTGGCAAACTCCTACACGAGGGCATTATTACATACATCATTTCTATGATGTCTGTTACTTACATCACTTTTATGATGTCACACATGTTAAGGATTGCGTTCATGAGACTTAGAGCAATAAGGCGGTACTATAGTCATGATACAGTACTGCAACTACTAAATTTATGGGCGTATAACAACTTTTTTTTTTGAAAGGTTAACTTAGGGCGTATAACAACTTAGCCAACTGTTTATCAAATTTCGAACTTGTGTTCACTATATAGCAGAAAATCACTACATGGCAAACCATAACTACTTTGTATTGACCTGGTAAGGCAACCCAATCAACTGTGGGTGTATAATAACGTAACCCACTACTTATTTTATTAATAATTGTATTTATTACAATTATTACCTAAACTTGGACCTATTGAAAATCAACTGGTTAAACAATAAACTCTATGGAGTTATCCATACTTTGATTTTGTTAATCAACTGTTTATTTACAATTACTATGGACTCACAAACTCTTTTGATTTTGAAAATCAACTAATTTACTTATAAACTCTATGAACTCACCAACCTTTGTGTTGACGCTTTTAGAATGTGTTTATCTCAGGTCCATAATGAGCAAGGATGGCACGGAGGAGCACGGACATCCAAGAAGGCTATAAATTTTACTATCATTCGAAAACACTTTTTAAACTTTGAAACCACTGAGACCTCACTTTGTAAAATCTAATATTTATTAAATTTGAATGATAAATCTTTTAAAATGACTATAATGATGATCGTTTTCTACTATTAAACTGTTGTGCCATTAAGTAACACCCAAAGCTTTAATTCCGCTGCGTATCCCAAAATTGGGGGTGTTACATCTAGGCTATCCTTAAGGTGAGTAAGATAAACTTGTTGATCAACCCTATTGTTTCTAAGGGGATGAGAGATAGGCACAACATCAATTGCATACTTACTACAAGCAAGAACCTTTGGAACAACATTATCACTGGAGATGACTGACATTTTCCATTTCACCTGAGCCTTTAGATTCTCAATCTCATTAAGCAAAGAATTTATTTTTTTCATTGGTTTTATCCCGTGTGATTTTAATTGAATCATATAACTCTTTGTAAAGCTGTTTAACATCTGAATTTTCAGCTTGAAACCAATCATTTTCAGGTTGTAATTTATTGATGGTATCTTGACAATGAAAATTCTGAGAATCTAAAGACGATGGTTTATGGGTTCCAGTCACATCACTCTTATTAGATTTTAATTGGGCAATTTGGGCCCTCAATTTTTGAACCGTGTTAGTGTGAGCTTGAATTTCTTTTCATCTCGTTTGCTTAATTCAAAATATGCATCAAATTCAGGAGCATCCAAAGATGTCTTGGCATTTGAGATTCTAATTCTTCCTTTTAAATGTTGATACTTTAATTGCAAATTAAGATTATCGACCTCTAGTTTTGATAAATGTCTAACCATGTTATCATGGTCATAGTTTTGAATTTTCTCATGCAATTTTAGATTCTCCACCTCAAGCTCAACAACAAGATTCTGGGTAACATTCAATGCAATAGGCAACTCATGAAATTGACAAGCAGTTAATGCAGAATCAGTAGCAGTATAAAATACATCCTGTGCAATACATGTCGCAATCAAATTCTCATTGGTGATGAGTGTATTCTTTCTTACAATCTCACAGCTTTTAAGTTCAATAGCATTTTGTTTACCCACGTTTTCCATTTCTTTAAATACTTCTTTCATCTCTTTTAATTCAGTTTCAAGGGTTTTTTGCATGCCCTCAAAATGTTCTTTGATTAGTTTAAAAAATGGAATAACTTCAGTTAAGTAACACCGTTTAGTTTGTTCAAACCCCTTTCCCCTTCAGCAATTCCCGTATGTGTAATTCTCTTCTTACATTTTTTTTTTATCAAAATCTGCAAATAGTTGACAAAGTACATAAATGCTAATTAGAGTTTTACATTGAGTGGGAAGAGTTAAAGGGACTAAGTGCATGGGTGTATTGGGTGGGTACACCGTTGCTGCAGCTATTTTCTTAAAGGGCGGAGTTTTGGCTTGAAGTTCTTCAGCTTTTCTTTTTTCTACATCTAAGGACCAAAATATTTATTCTGGAGTCAACTTAGTTTGAGGTACAAAAATATCTAATCGGTTCTCCTTAGAGTAATCATGGGGTTTGATTATGACTCGATTTGTTATACATTTGGGATCCTTCATTTTTTCAGCTAATCTTTCTCTATTTATTACTTCTATCTCATTACTCTTTTCAAATGATTACACAATAGGAGGGGCATGACCTGGCTTAAGCATTTCATTTCCATCATACAAGGCAGGTTCAACAACTTTAGCACTCCTAAGGAGGCTGACTTAGGTTCATCAACATCTTTCTCACTATGTTCATCACTCAACTTTTTATGCTTATGCATCATTTAAGTAGTTTGTATGGCTTGGCCTTGTGCCTACAACTTGTTTTCAATCTTATTCTTTAACGTTTTAAGTTTGGAAAAATCTTTTAAGAGTTTTGTTTTTTTTCTTTGAAATCCAATTTAAGTGTATTTACACTTTCTTGAATCTCCTGTTTTTGTTTAACCGTGAGATCAAGTTGCTTTTGTAAAGCATATAACTCATTTTTCAATGTTTATTCCCTTAAATTACGTTATGTTATAAATGTACGCATTTGGCTGTCCATTTTTTGCTCACGTTCAGTTAGCTCAAATTTTGAACGCTGCTCATATATGGCTACCTGATCCTTATATATGTTAAGTCTAGTGGTCAAGGTATCATCAGGAATAAACATAGTATTCTCATGCAACTCACATTCACTATCAACAAGAGAAGATGCACTACTAGGTACAACCGACACGCCGTTGTGTTTCAAATATTGTTCATATGGGATAATATTACTATTTCCCATATCAGCAGTGTCTGATTTAACTACGGTTGTTTGTTGTACTTCGTTATGAATCTTTTGTTTATACAACACATCATCATCATTAATAACAGAAGATGCCTCACTAGGTTCAACAGACACTTCATTGTGTTTCACATGTTGTTCATATGGGTCAACATTGCTATTTCCCATGTCAACAACATCTGATTCAACAACCTTCGTGTTAGATACCCATATTGATTTCACACAAGCAAGAATGAGATAGATATAAGGATGGGATGATTATGAGAATGAGAGAAATATAATTGCAAGAGTTTCCTTAAGATATTCAAATAACCAACCAAGTTTACAAAGAGGCCTAAGCTTACTATTTATAGGGAAGGAGCTAGGGCAACACACCCTCTCTTTCCACTCATCATTTCGTGGGCTTTGGAGGCCCATGGATTCATTACTTAAGCCTAGTAAACATAATACAAATAGTAAATGAAAGTAAATAATAACTAAGCAACCTAATATTATTACAAATGACCAAGACTTGATAAAATAGTAAAACTTCATTCCCAACAATCTCCCCCTAAGGGTCGGTCATCACGGTTGCTCGACGTCTTTGTCATTTCTTCATCTTTGACTTTCATAGCTTTAGACGTCTTTCAAAAATCATTCATTATTCTTTGTTCTTTGTTCGTTGTTGTTGTGATAGTGATCAAGTTATGAAGTTGTCTGCCTTTCATCACTTCCGCGTCTGTGGTGGTAGTCAGCCATTCCAACATGCTCATACATCTCTGAATTCTGACTTATACATGCACGTAGTTCCCTTTCTTTCTGATGAGGCGAAAAATGATCCGTTTTTAGGGGGTCATTTAAGCCCGAATCCGACTTTATTTGATCAAATATTGCCCTAAATCGTTCCTTTTGTGATTTTAGGTGTTTGGAGAGTGAATTCTGGAAAAGAGGCTATTTTGGACGTTTTTGGAGCATAAAGTGAAGAAAACGACAAAGTACCAAAAATCCAAGCTGAAGATACAAGGTGACGGCGTCAAGACCAAAAGCTTGACGGCGTCAGACATGAAGAATTAAATATCGAAGGTGGTGACGGCGTCAGATGTAGAGGTGACGGCGTCAAAGTGGCCAAGAATAAAATACCGAAGGTGGTGACGGCGTCACATAGGCCGTCACAAGTGGATCTAGGGCGTCCGAGGAAGTTTATGGCGGCGAGGTGACGGCGTCAGATTTAACTCTTGACGCCGTCAGAACGATTTTCCTATATATAGTTTTCTAGTTTTTTCATTAAAAGAGAGAAGTTTTGGTGAAACCCTAAAGACGATTTTGGTGCCTCTTTCACAGGTTTTTCAAGGGTTCCAAACCCTTGAAACCTTGCATTGTAATTGAGATAAGTGTACTTTCAATTCAATCAATATGTCTATGTGTTGGTTGTTTATCTCTTGTTCTTGTCTCAATTCTACTATGCTAGGCTAGATCTCTCTTGTGTTTGCTTAGATCTAATGAAACCTAGATGTTGATTATGTGTTGATTACTTGTCTATTCTTGTTTTGAATGAATGATTTATATGTTAGGCTTAAGAAAACTGGCAGATCTCCAAATGGTAACATGCTTGAACGTCTTAAGAAACATGAACCGAGGCGTACTAGGTCTTTATTGGTTGTATTTAATGCATGAGCCACTGTTTACAATCCCTATAGTTGTGCTGGGTCATGGTGTAGGAGGAGATAAGAGCTCATAGAGTTGGGGAGTTATGTATGCCACTCCACGAATGGTATTAAGGAATACAACCCGTCATTCATACAAGTGTAACAAGTAATTAACATGTAAAAGATATCTAGGGAGTAATGAAGTCTAAGTAAACACAATTTCTCCAACCACTGCTCACAACCTTAGTTTAATTAGTTTAATTTCATTTTTATTATTTTATTTTGATTGCATCTTAGCTTTGGGTTAGTTGATTAGCAACTAATTCCGCCCACTCCTTCAAAACCAGAGATTTTAATTGCTTTCATAAAATATAAAAAATACAAAATAATCATCCCTCACCTTTAGAACTATTAATTAGGTTTTCTAATCCTAGCGACACTATTCCTAAGCTGAATGATCAATCCCCCGGTACTTGTCACTATACTATACTACAACGATCAGGTACACTGCCTGGTGGGGGTTGTAAGCCTCGCGAGATCCCTCGAGAGGTAAAGCAAGGTGCGATTCCCACACATCACTTTCACTTTTGATCTTTAGTCTTTATACTTTGTAGATTCTTCTTTTTGGCGTAGAATCTTTCTTTGAACTTTGTGTTGCGTTGATCTTTGATGGAGCTTTTGATGACTACAAGATGCATGTATGAGCATGTGGAATCCGTCGCCATGGAGATGATGTGTACCTGCGGGTAAACAGTTAGCAATAAAACATCCGGTACTTACAGATAAGGAATTAGAGATCGTCAACAGCATAGTGTGAAGACTCCTTCTAACACTTATCAAGGCCGTTCCCATGTCAGATACTCCCGAAGGAGCTTACGAGACCTACTAAGTAGCTCAATGACTGGGTGAGTCGCTGGGGATCACTCCACGACTGTAGACCGCTAAGAAACCACCGCAAACACTAAGCATAACCCACAAGGAGCTACCGAAGTGACCTGCTGTCAGGACTGTTTGATGTTGACCCTGGCAGGATTTCCATTCAATCATTGAGAAATGCTTTATGTAATTTCTCTCATAAATGTTCTCGGCAGATTGCTAAGATCTGCGAAGGACTCAATAATTTACAGCTAGTGTCCATTGATGTAGAACACTAGTTGTAGAAATACTAAGTGTTCCTAAGAGATCTTTGATGTATCTCATTGATGAGTGCTCAAACACTCATAATTTTTGGTCAAATCTGAACTGCAAAACATACAAAAACACTCAGTAATGCATCAAAATACTAAAAATATTTCAAAATTGTGTTTTATATGTTTTAGATGCAAAACGAGCAAAAACAAACGAAAAACGCACAAAGTTTGCAAAATTGGCAGTTTCAGTCCCCCAACTTTCATAAAATTACAAATCTAGTCCCTGGATATTCAAAATATGGAAAATTATCACCAAAGGTCCTTTTTAAATCATAAGTGGTCATATTTAGTCCTTTGGTGAAAAATTGGAAAAGTTTTGGAAATTTACACTTTTGGTCCCTGGAGTTTCAAATATTGGCAGAAAAGGTCCCTGGTGGGATAATTTTGAAAGAAAAATCACTTTTGGTCCTTGGGAAGTTACAAAAACCACTTTTAATCCCTGGATGAAAATTTTGAGAAAATTACAAGTTTAGTCCCCGGAGTTTGGATTTTGACAGTTTTGATCCCCGGGAAATTCAAATTTGGAAATTATTCAATTATGGTCCTTGGAAATTAATGACTTGGCAAATGAGAACCTCGGTGATAGTTTGGAGATATGGCAGATTTTACCCCCACGTTTCATAAGTTTACATTTTTGGTCCTTGTGGTACAAATGAACATCCGGACCCCATTTGTAGTTATTATTACCCAACAAAAACACAATACAAACCAAACTACCCACCCCTGATCCAGTCCACAACCCCCAAGCCCACTTAAACTCCCCAGCCCACCTCCATTAGCCCACACCACTCCTAATAATAATAAAAAAAAAAAAAAACAACAAACCGTTTTAAATAAAGAACCGGTCAACCCCCTTTGTTTGACCCTCCTCCTTCTTCCCCCACTTGCACCTGCTACTTCTGCCATGCCCTCTCCTCCACATCACCACTCCCATACCATGTTACCCCCAGCTCACCAATAATTCCAAGAAACATTAATTACCCACATAATCCTCCAAGTTACCTCACCTGCCAAAAGTTCATTTTCCCGCCAATAAAAATTCCAACGACCAAGATTGATTCTAGTAATCCAAAGGTCCATAATTGAAGTGGGAATGAGAGAGAAACTCCCTGGGAGCTATAAAAGTGAAAGAAAAGAATCAAGAAGGCAGCAGTTAGTTAATGTAGATTTTAGTTTAATTTTAGTTATGTTGAATCATCTGTTTATCTTAATACTTTAAGCTTCCATGTACTCTTAGTTTCAATCTTGTAATCCTTTTATTCCAAATAATATATTATCAGTTTAATCCAAGCTTGTTACTCTTTTTCTTAGTATTGAAAGAAAATTTCAACTGTTAAGCATGAAACTTGTTTAGATTTTTTTTCTTGTATCAAATACTTTCAAAAGCTCATATTGGTTCTGAGATATAAAAGAAGGCATAAAAACAAAAGGACTTGGACTCAATCAAAAATCCTAAGTCAGTACCCTATACACTGGATTGGAAAGCAAGGAAAATATCAAATTATGGGGTTGATACAGAGATTACACCTAGCTTGTTTTATAACAATCTAGGTGCTTGTTGCAGTTTCAAGAAGTCCTAGTTGAGCTAGTGACAAAAGGTTTAACAGATTGCTTCTCAGTTTCAAGTTTTAATACAATAAATTGCATAGATTGAGTTTAGTAGGTAAAATTGTGATTTACAGCTTGTTTCTGCATCATTTTATCTTATATATATCTTATATGGTATTATTAATCAGTAAACATCAATGGTTTAGTTCAAATCTCATTTAAACAAGAGAATCACAAACAGTTAGTCTGTTTGAAGGGGTGTTTGGAATAGGCAGTTTGTATGTGTTGTTGGTATTACTAGTAGCCATTGCCTGTTTAGGTAACTCACTTAGGTCCATAGTAACTTCAATCAAGCACTCCTTTGCTCATTTACATCACAAAAGTCAAAACAAGGTTCAATCCCTCTCATTGTCTTAACTGTTAGGATATAGGCATGCATAATCATTTCCTTAGTAGCATAATCAGTTAACTTAGCTTATTTCAATCTCCTTTTAGCTTATCATTACATCTAAAATCAGTAGGAACCATTAGAATTTCAAGAAAGTCAAAGATTCAAGTTTTAGAAAAAAAAAAAGTCAAGTGTGCATTCTCAGGTTTTTACCAAACTTACAATAATTGTTTTGATTTTTATATGTTGATTTGGAATGTGAAATCTGTTTCTATTTACTCTCTACCAATTCATCTTTGATATCCTAACTTTCATCTATTTTTGTGATTTTATTTGTGGGCCCCACAAGTCACCAAAGTGACTTGCAGGGCAGCTTGCTCCCCTGTTCACAGCAGACACCACCCACCACCACCACTTGGTGGTGGTTTTCTGAGCAACCCAGTGGACAACAACCCACCTCCTTGGTTCCTAGCAACCCCCCTCCTAGTAGGGTTCATCATTTGACCAGGGGTTTGACCTCAATACCCCTGGGTCCCACCTAGTTTGAGCTTAGAAAGCTGTCCCACTTCCAGTCCAGAAATAATTTTCAAGTGCTTAATTTTTAGCTTATTGCTTATTCTGAGGTCCCTAATCAATTTTTCCAGCTTAAACATGTTCCTTAAGCTTATTTGGATCAGTTTTACCCAAAGTGGGTCCCACCCTTAGCCATTTAAGCTTATTTTCTCTTTTGGTCAACCAAAGTCAACTGTTTTGACTTTTGGCTTATTCCAGCTTATTTTTAAGTTTCTAAAAAGTTTGTTTTTATTAAAGTTTGTTGTTTTTAAGTATTTAGTAGATTTGTAAAAGAAAAACCAAGAAAAACAAATTTAAAAATAAGTGATAGTTTCTATTTAATGTAATTTAATTTTAATTTTCATTTTTAAATTTTAATTAAGTAGTTGTCATTTTTATATTTTTATTAATTACCTAGTATATTAAAGTATTTATAATAAATTTTTCAGATTTTTATTTGGTCATTTAGTATTTATTAGATTTAATATTAGTTTTATTAATAATTAATTAATATTAAGTTTAAAATAGCATAATTAGTTTTTATTAAGTAAAATCAAGTTTTTATATTTTTTATAGCTTTTATATGTTATAAAGTAATTTTAGAAATTTTCTTAGAATTTTTACTGTTCATCTAGTAATTTTCTTAATTTAAAATAGTTAATTAGATAATTAGTATTTAATTAGTAATTATTTAATAGAAAAACCACAAAAAGACAAAAATACTTATTTTTATTTTTAAAACTTATTTTTAGTTATTTTAAAATTTTAGAAATTTTATTTTCACCTTTTTAGTATTTAAATTATATTGTAGTGTATTTTAGTTATTTAAGTATTAATAATAAGTAATTAATAAATAGTTTTTAATTAATAATAATTAATTAAATATTGTAAAAAGTAATTTTAATTTTCTAAAAAGTTTATTTTATTATTAGGATTGTATAAATGTAATTTTCACTTTTGTAAGTATTTTATTTTGTTAAAACTCGCGTTTTATTTCGTACGTCTACGTTTATTTAAACGTAACGTACGCGTTTTTAGGTTTTAATCGTTTCTGGTTTTTCCTCCTTTCCCGTCTTATTCATATAGCTTGTTTAAGCTATTTCACTGTAGATTCCATAGCTCAATCACATACAAACCCCTTTCTCGTCCAAATTCACCCGATCACGAAACCGTTTATTAACAATTCACACCTCGTCGGGACATACGACCCGGGGAAACCTTATACTTCCGCGGAGCATTGAGCCTTAGGAGTTTGACTTGTTTGACCACATCCGTGGTTGAATTTAGTTGACTGCTTCTGCCTCAATCAACTTTTGGCGCCGCTGCCGGGGAGGTTGTGCGCGTTTATCTAAACGGTTTTTCTGATTAGTGTCTTTGGAATTCGTTCCATTGTACATTTATCCATCCCTTGTTCATATTTTCCTATTTTTAAAACAAAACCGTTCACGAAAACTTTTTAAATCAAGTTTTCAACGAACACAAAAAACACAAAAACATTTTTCTTATCATTTGTACAAAATGTATTTTCAAAAATCCAAAAACATTCTCCTTTATCCTTTCACATCTTTGATTCTTCATCCCTACCCCTCCCTAGACTTTTGATTCTTTCTATGTCTCATCCACACTTTCTGGTTTGCCAGTGGTGTGGTAATCCTCATAATGGTGGCAATTGCCCCAGCTGTGGCATGGTAGAGTCGGGAAACGGGTCTGTCTATAACCAGAATCCCTATTCCTACCATGACACGACTGATTCATTCCATCAGTTACCACACCATGAGACTCAACAGTTTTACTGTTGTGAGTACTGTGGTGGTTCACATTACAGTTCCGATTGTCAATCGAGAAACACGCTTGTCTATGAGCAGTTTCTTGGTAACAATTATAACTCTATCACACACCACCCACAACCACATCAGTTTTACTGTTGTGATTACTGTGGAGGTCCACACTCTAGCTCGGATTGTCAAACAAGGAATCCATTTCCTTGTAACAATTACGACTCTTCGTTTTCAGACCCACCCCCACAGTACGATATGATTCACACAACTCCTCAAGAAACCGAGCAAGACCTTTTACTTAAGGCTCTTGATATTTTAAAAGAACTTAAGGAGGAGTTGGTTACTACACCGTTTCGAGACTCTCGTGAGAAATCTATGGCAGAATTACTTGCTGAAGAACGAGAGGCTAAAAACGAATTGAGTGTGGAAGAATTACTTGTCTTAGAACAAGCAGCTATAACTCGTGCTAAATTTCGTCAAGCTGCTCTTCTAGACTGTGATGATGATAGTGATATTGAAGACACCCTTGATATCCTTCAATTTTATAAGGGTTCGTTAGATTCATCACTTGTGATTCCTCCCATTGAGAATCAGGGAGAAAATAATGAGATGGGGAAATTGCTAGCCGTTGAACAAATGGAACTTGAAAATTCCATGAATGTTAGCTCCTCTCATCTCCCTCAGTCTGTTGATATCACACCCGAAGTTCACACTCACTCTCTAAACATGGGGGATGAGCATCTTAGCACTGTTCCTAATACGGAATCGGACGAATTAATAAAGTCTAGTGTTGAGACCCTTGTCCCAATCCCGAGAGAGTCACAGGGGACTTTTTATCTTATGTGTGATATTCCTTCCACCCCTAATAATCCAAATGATCAAATTGAGACTGTCTCTGATTCCAGTGATGATTGTTTATCTTATGGAGACATTGAATTTATTGATGCATCACTTCTACACTCCGATGTTGACTTTCTTCTTGAAGAGTTCGCTGATGAACTTTCTCATATGGATCCCATCCCACCAAGGGATGAAAATGAAGTCTTTGACTTTGATGCGGATTTGAGAGAGTTAGAATTCTTACTTACTCGTGATCCTTCGATTGAACTTACTCAGATCAATCCACTTCCTCCGGATAGTGAAAATGATCTGGACGAATTCGAGGCTTTTCTTGCTGAAGATAGTTCAACTTCATATGAAGTTGATGATAATTATCTTGATCCTGAGGGGGACATTCTTTTTCTAGAAAGTTTGTTAAATGAAGATTCATTCCCCCCTCTCCCACCCAAACAACTTCATAATGAGGAAATCAAATCAGTTGAGGAAACTGATAAATTTCCTGAGATCAAGCTCAAGGACTTGCCTCCTCCACTTGAATATACATTTCTTGAGGAGGAAGTTCTTATCTTAATTGCTATTCAGATCTCTCTTCTTTCCTTCACCTACCAGGTGATTTCTCCTCTTCTTCACTCCTTCGGGAGTGAGGACACTATATTTGATCCCGGCATTTTCATGTATCATTATCTTGAGCCGGATACTTATCTCATCGGTGTGGAACTTTCACATGCTTCATATGTTTGTCCAAACATCTTGAATGAAAGTCCGATTGAGATTGTTTCTTCCACATCATGCTTCCCCAAGGACAATTGAATTCGGGGTCGAGTCAAGCTAGCGACTCGGTAAACAAAAACAATAGCATGTTTATAGGGTTTTCACCCTAAGTGTGGGGGAGTCCCCCATGCTATGGTTACAATTGAGTGAAAAAACAAAATGGTGTTTTCCACGCTTAGCTTGTAATGTTGCCCTTTTACGTTCAAAATGTCGGCATAATAGCCGGGATTTTGAATATTGAGGACAATATTCATGCTTAGTGTGGGGGGGTATTCGCTAGCGAATTTTATCACATTTTACTATATAATACCCCCGTTTTAGCCAAAAATTTCAAAAATTTTTCAAAATTTTTTTCACTGGTGCTTAAAAATTTTTGGTAATCAGTCCGCCTTGTCTAAGCGACAAAAGGGATTGGCTAGTCCAGGAGCAAACGGCTCTTGGTAAAGACATATCAAATCCGTTGACGGCTGGCAATTTGCCCAAAATTGTATGGTTCATCAACTCCCCGAAAACAAATGAGTTGGCTAGCCCGCAAGATTATGGTTTGTGGTAAAGGCCGTGGAAAATCCATAATTGGTAATCAGCTCACCAAGATGTTGACTATTCCATCAAGAGCTGGCTAGTCCAGAAGCAAACGGCTTTTGGTAAAGACTACTCAAATCCGTTGACAGCTGGTGGTTTGCTCAAAATCACACGGTTATCAGGTGTGCCACAGTTCTTACACCTGGCTACTCCAGAAGTAATGGCTTTTGGTAAAGAGTTTTTCAAATCCATCAAGTTTTCAAAACAGTATTGCTAGGGACTAGCAATAGTTTAGTGTGGGGGATTGATGAGTGCTCAAACACTCATAATTTTTGGTCAAATCTGAACTGCAAAACATACAAAAACACTCAGTAATGCATCAAAATACTAAAAATATTTCAAAATTGTGTTTTATATGTTTTAGATGCAAAACGAGCAAAAACAAACGAAAAACGCACAAAGTTTGCAAAATTGGCAGTTTCAGTCCCCCAACTTTCATAAAATTACAAATCTAGTCCCTGGATATTCAAAATATGGAAAATTATCACCAAAGGTCCTTTTTAAATCATAAGTGGTCATATTTAGTCCTTTGGTGAAAAATTGGAAAAGTTTTGGAAATTTACACTTTTGGTCCCTGGAGTTTCAAATATTGGCAGAAAAGGTCCCTGGTGGGATAATTTTGAAAGAAAAATCACTTTTGGTCCTTGGGAAGTTACAAAAACCACTTTTAATCCCTGGATGAAAATTTTGAGAAAATTACAAGTTTAGTCCCCGGAGTTTGGATTTTGACAGTTTTGATCCCCGGGAAATTCAAATTTGGAAATTATTCAATTATGGTCCTTGGAAATTAATGACTTGGCAAATGAGAACCTCGGTGATAGTTTGGAGATATGGCAGATTTTACCCCCACGTTTCATAAGTTTACATTTTTGGTCCTTGTGGTACAAATGAACATCCGGACCCCATTTGTAGTTATTATTACCCAACAAAAACACAATACAAACCAAACTACCCACCCCTGATCCAGTCCACAACCCCCAAGCCCACTTAAACTCCCCAGCCCACCTCCATTAGCCCACACCACTCCTAATAATAATAAAAAAAAAAAAAAACAACAAACCGTTTTAAATAAAGAACCGGTCAACCCCCTTTGTTTGACCCTCCTCCTTCTTCCCCCACTTGCACCTGCTACTTCTGCCATGCCCTCTCCTCCACATCACCACTCCCATACCATGTTACCCCCAGCTCACCAATAATTCCAAGAAACATTAATTACCCACATAATCCTCCAAGTTACCTCACCTGCCAAAAGTTCATTTTCCCGCCAATAAAAATTCCAACGACCAAGATTGATTCTAGTAATCCAAAGGTCCATAATTGAAGTGGGAATGAGAGAGAAACTCCCTGGGAGCTATAAAAGTGAAAGAAAAGAATCAAGAAGGCAGCAGTTAGTTAATGTAGATTTTAGTTTAATTTTAGTTATGTTGAATCATCTGTTTATCTTAATACTTTAAGCTTCCATGTACTCTTAGTTTCAATCTTGTAATCCTTTTATTCCAAATAATATATTATCAGTTTAATCCAAGCTTGTTACTCTTTTTCTTAGTATTGAAAGAAAATTTCAACTGTTAAGCATGAAACTTGTTTAGATTTTTTTTCTTGTATCAAATACTTTCAAAAGCTCATATTGGTTCTGAGATATAAAAGAAGGCATAAAAACAAAAGGACTTGGACTCAATCAAAAATCCTAAGTCAGTACCCTATACACTGGATTGGAAAGCAAGGAAAATATCAAATTATGGGGTTGATACAGAGATTACACCTAGCTTGTTTTATAACAATCTAGGTGCTTGTTGCAGTTTCAAGAAGTCCTAGTTGAGCTAGTGACAAAAGGTTTAACAGATTGCTTCTCAGTTTCAAGTTTTAATACAATAAATTGCATAGATTGAGTTTAGTAGGTAAAATTGTGATTTACAGCTTGTTTCTGCATCATTTTATCTTATATATATCTTATATGGTATTATTAATCAGTAAACATCAATGGTTTAGTTCAAATCTCATTTAAACAAGAGAATCACAAACAGTTAGTCTGTTTGAAGGGGTGTTTGGAATAGGCAGTTTGTATGTGTTGTTGGTATTACTAGTAGCCATTGCCTGTTTAGGTAACTCACTTAGGTCCATAGTAACTTCAATCAAGCACTCCTTTGCTCATTTACATCACAAAAGTCAAAACAAGGTTCAATCCCTCTCATTGTCTTAACTGTTAGGATATAGGCATGCATAATCATTTCCTTAGTAGCATAATCAGTTAACTTAGCTTATTTCAATCTCCTTTTAGCTTATCATTACATCTAAAATCAGTAGGAACCATTAGAATTTCAAGAAAGTCAAAGATTCAAGTTTTAGAAAAAAAAAAAGTCAAGTGTGCATTCTCAGGTTTTTACCAAACTTACAATAATTGTTTTGATTTTTATATGTTGATTTGGAATGTGAAATCTGTTTCTATTTACTCTCTACCAATTCATCTTTGATATCCTAACTTTCATCTATTTTTGTGATTTTATTTGTGGGCCCCACAAGTCACCAAAGTGACTTGCAGGGCAGCTTGCTCCCCTGTTCACAGCAGACACCACCCACCACCACCACTTGGTGGTGGTTTTCTGAGCAACCCAGTGGACAACAACCCACCTCCTTGGTTCCTAGCAACCCCCCTCCTAGTAGGGTTCATCATTTGACCAGGGGTTTGACCTCAATACCCCTGGGTCCCACCTAGTTTGAGCTTAGAAAGCTGTCCCACTTCCAGTCCAGAAATAATTTTCAAGTGCTTAATTTTTAGCTTATTGCTTATTCTGAGGTCCCTAATCAATTTTTCCAGCTTAAACATGTTCCTTAAGCTTATTTGGATCAGTTTTACCCAAAGTGGGTCCCACCCTTAGCCATTTAAGCTTATTTTCTCTTTTGGTCAACCAAAGTCAACTGTTTTGACTTTTGGCTTATTCCAGCTTATTTTTAAGTTTCTAAAAAGTTTGTTTTTATTAAAGTTTGTTGTTTTTAAGTATTTAGTAGATTTGTAAAAGAAAAACCAAGAAAAACAAATTTAAAAATAAGTGATAGTTTCTATTTAATGTAATTTAATTTTAATTTTCATTTTTAAATTTTAATTAAGTAGTTGTCATTTTTATATTTTTATTAATTACCTAGTATATTAAAGTATTTATAATAAATTTTTCAGATTTTTATTTGGTCATTTAGTATTTATTAGATTTAATATTAGTTTTATTAATAATTAATTAATATTAAGTTTAAAATAGCATAATTAGTTTTTATTAAGTAAAATCAAGTTTTTATATTTTTTATAGCTTTTATATGTTATAAAGTAATTTTAGAAATTTTCTTAGAATTTTTACTGTTCATCTAGTAATTTTCTTAATTTAAAATAGTTAATTAGATAATTAGTATTTAATTAGTAATTATTTAATAGAAAAACCACAAAAAGACAAAAATACTTATTTTTATTTTTAAAACTTATTTTTAGTTATTTTAAAATTTTAGAAATTTTATTTTCACCTTTTTAGTATTTAAATTATATTGTAGTGTATTTTAGTTATTTAAGTATTAATAATAAGTAATTAATAAATAGTTTTTAATTAATAATAATTAATTAAATATTGTAAAAAGTAATTTTAATTTTCTAAAAAGTTTATTTTATTATTAGGATTGTATAAATGTAATTTTCACTTTTGTAAGTATTTTATTTTGTTAAAACTCGCGTTTTATTTCGTACGTCTACGTTTATTTAAACGTAACGTACGCGTTTTTAGGTTTTAATCGTTTCTGGTTTTTCCTCCTTTCCCGTCTTATTCATATAGCTTGTTTAAGCTATTTCACTGTAGATTCCATAGCTCAATCACATACAAACCCCTTTCTCGTCCAAATTCACCCGATCACGAAACCGTTTATTAACAATTCACACCTCGTCGGGACATACGACCCGGGGAAACCTTATACTTCCGCGGAGCATTGAGCCTTAGGAGTTTGACTTGTTTGACCACATCCGTGGTTGAATTTAGTTGACTGCTTCTGCCTCAATCACTCATCGTTCTAGACTTGAAAAGTGCACACTTAGGTTTCCTATGCGGAGACTAGGGAGGGGTTTCCTGCTTCAATATCAACCATCTCTAAGAGATAGGTCGATAGATTACACCGGTTCCCTGTGAGAATGAAACAAGCTCTTTTAAGAGAACTTGAGTAGCTAGAAGGTTTAGTGCATTGTGTCACTGGGTCCATGATGACTTTATCTTCAATACCGGTGTTACCTTAGCAACAACCAGTAGCATACGAATTGAACCCGGTGTCTGCCCTAAGGTTGAACATATGGAGGGCTATTTCTTTTCACCCTTTTCTTTACTTTTCTTTTTAATTCTTCAACTCCTTCTTTCCATTTTCATTCTTTTCTCCTTTTTTTTGTATCATACCTAAGGACTTCTACTTCTAACTATTGGTGATGTCCTTGGGTACATCCCTCCGGCTTTGGCGGATCATAGGACGGTTTTTCCTGTCTTAATCACCTTATAACTCCATGAATATCCGACAATAGCCAATAAACCTTTGATGAAAATCTCTCAAAGTGTTTGTGATTATCAAAAATTTTGTTTAACACTTTGAGAGTTTTGTGTTTACTTTTGAAGGGCTCCCCCTTCACATGTGCTCATAAGTATTTTAATAAATTTGCACATGCGGGAGGAACAAGCACTTTTTGAATTGATCCACTTTCAGTGAACAAGACCGATGCGAGACACACTTACATCACTAGTTATACTAGCTTGAAGTTATTACCTGGCCTGGTCAAGTCCACAGAAAGTTTCTCGAAACAGTACATTTCTACTAAGACGAATCATTTTTGAGACACGCTTACGTGGCTTGTTAGAGAGTTCCATTATCAGTTTTTAGGTGACAACTAGCTCTGGTAACTAACTTGATGTCATTACCCGTCGAGGATAAGTCTTTTCGAGATTCCTAACTTTTATGTTTCGTCAATTCTTGGGTGAATCTGAGTCTAGCTCGCATGAGATTTGACTTTTAAGCAACTTTGAACTTTCATATTTTAATCACTTTCACTTTTTCTCCCTCTCAAAAATAGCATATAAGATGATATTTTTGACAATCTTTTTGATTAAAATATGCCTTTTGAATCTTATGGGGAGAATTCAACAAGAACTTTTGATTTCAAGAACGATGATTTTGTATCAAGTGCTCCCCCTCAACAAGTGAGTTCTTATTGAGGTGAAATACTTGTCTTTTGAGCAGAGTTATGAAAATCAGAAAATGTTTGATTAACTCTACTCAAAAATAAGAAGCCTTCGCTCCTTATATCAGGATTGAGGCACTGATGCGTACCTCAGGGTCCTTTCTTTACAAGAACGGGTTGTACACTGTTATGTGTGCAAAAGCCATTGAGCATGATGTAGACAAAACATTTTGATTTGGTAATACTCCCCCTCAAAAACTCGCATATGTTTTGAGAATTTTAAACTTTTGAAGCGAATTGGGGAGTAAAGGTTTGAAAAATCTTGAGCAAAATTTTAAAAAGTTTTGAAAAATCCTTTTGAAAAAATTTGAATAAATTTTGCTCAAGATTAAGAAGCTGTAGATAAACTTAGCGTGAGAACTTGCTTCTTGTTTTTAGGAAAAGTGCACGTTTGGTTTTAAGAAATGGTTTAGCAAGGCACTTTCCTTTCTTTGAAAACCGAGTTGTACACTGAAATGTGTGCACAAGTCGTCGTTTGAATACAAAATTTGTTTTCTTTTAACAAAATACTCCCCCTCAAATAATGAAGTTTATGCGAGAGATAGTCTTCTTGAGCAGAATATTAAATCGTATTTAAGAAATACTTTTTGAAAATTCGTGAAATGATTCTGCTCAAGGTTTTAGAAAACATAATCAAGTGTTATACAACGAAGAATGCTTGAAATTCAAAACTCTTTTACTGTTGAAAGTTGTTTGAGACCCCGAGTCTCTCTTTTGAGTTTTAAAATCTGCAGAAGAAGATTTCCATCTAAAGTTGAACCTCATGAGTTCTTTTTGAAGATTTGTTTTTGTAATGAATGGAAACCTTCTAGTATTTGAGATGTTCAAATCAGAGTCATTCTTTTATTGTAGCCAAAGCATTCCACATTTTGTAAATTTGAAAGGTTTTGAATGACTTTGCTTTGGTCTCCACACTTGCTTTACCGGAGTAAAACGAGAGTGTAGAGTTTGGAAAGAAAAAAAATTTGTTTATCACCATTTTGAATCCTTTTCCAAGTTTAGCCTTTTGACACATTTAGCCCTTTGTCCTCAAAAATATGTTCCATAAGAAACATTTTGACAATTGTTGAAGTTTTGACTTTCAATGGGATGACATGTACGTGCACACAGAGAAATGCATCAGGCATAAACAAGTATGCGGATGAATCAAAAACTCATTCTAAATCTTCCTAAGTGCTCAGAATTCTCAGATTAACACACAAGATCACAGATTAATTCATTCTTTCACTCGAAATTTTCCAATTATTATCATGGTTTGGAGTTATGATTTGAGACTTTGCACTCATTGTTAGCATTATAATGCAAGAATATTGAACAAACAAACGCCCTAGTAGTAGCAAAGACATCTACATCTTAAACCCTAAATCACATGATTTCAAACCTATGTTGTTACTAATTGAGCAAACATACCAATCGAGCATTCTTTAGTGTTCTCTAAAGCTATATGAAATAATTAAATAGACTAAACACATAAAAATGAAAGAAATGCCCCGATCGATATTTACATGAACCCTAGTTTCTGATTATGCCTTTTTGACCGTTGAAAACATTTGAAACATTTAGGGAACGATAAGACAACAACAATGAAGAAATTAGAAACTCACAATCGATAAGAAACCGAGGATAAAAAATCGTTAGTCTGATTCGTTGAGGTTTTTAATTATGTGTGAAATTTTTTGAGAACATTTGTGGAAATATTTATTAGACCCCGGTTTATTTTTTTTTAAGCAATGTCCTTTCACCTAAGTTTAAGACTTTTGTGAGCTATACTCATTAAAGGTTAATTACTTTTCCATTTGAAGTCTAAACATGGTTAACTTGGAATCCTTGCCGAAAAATTTCTTTTCTCCCCCTCGAATTAGCATTAAGTTTGTGAATCATTTTTTTGCACATTTTAATTTGAGAGATCATAGAACTTTTTGAAAAATGAGTTTTTAATCTGAATGATGAAGAAACATTTTATCCTTGAAGAATAACGATTAGGTGTGCAAACTTCATGTTTTTGTGAAAAATTTTCTCCCCCTCAAAACATGTTCCATTTTGACAATGTGAAGCAAAATTTGTTTTAATGGAGGAACATAGTTTTGAAGATTAGAAGTTTGTACACAAAGAAAGAAGATTCTTTTTGTAGTTTTTTTTTTCTTTTTTTTTAAAAGTATTTACAGAAAGAGTTTGATGTTTGACTCTTCTTAGGTTTTAAGAAAATTTTGCAAATCATCTGGAGTCAAACATCACATACCATTTTGGTGAACTAAATCAACAAACCTTGATGGAGGTAATGTCTTTGTAAACAAGTCCGCCAATTGGTATTCAGTACCCACAAACTCTAATTCAATTGTACCCTTCTCAACATGCTCCTTTATGAAATGGTAGCAGAGAGCAATTTGTATGGCCTTGGAATGATGAATGGTGTTGCACGAGATAGCAATAGCACACTTTGAGTCGCAGTACATTGAGATCTAGTCAAATACATAGCCTTAGTCCGTGAGCTAAGTTCTCATCCAAATGACTTGAGCACAGAAAGCAGACATGGCTACATACTAAGCTTTTGTTGATGACAGTGATGTACAATCCTGCTTCATTGACTGTATCCCTTTGTAACTAAACAAGATTTGTTGCGAATCACTGTGCCTTCTGCGTCCAGCTTATTTTCCAAATCCATTTAAGTCCAATGATGTGTCGAAGGGTGATGTTGGTAGAACGTATGCATATCAGACGGATCCAAATTGAGAGAAGACGACTCCATTATATCAGGAACAGTTGGAGTTGGTGCAAATGGATTGAAGAAAGTATTTCCATCATAATCTGCAAGTTGTGGTACTGATTGTTGTAATGGATCTTTGGCTGATTGTCTGGAGTTGGAAGCGGTTTGTCCTACTGTTGTTGGAGATGCAATTGGAGGACCGTCTTTATCAACAGTTGTTGTTGTTTGTTGAGGTGTGTCAGGTACTTGATTATGATCAAGGTGTGCAGCGGATATTGGTGAGACCTCAGAAGGGCGGTTTTCAATCGTATCATCGAACAATGGAACAAACAAGGTTTCCAATTCTTTACAAGAGAGTGACAATGGTTCAGCCAAAGAATCCAGAAAGTTTAGACGGTTGGATGCGGGTCCTAAGCTGTTGTGCTCAGAAGCCATAACATTAGGTGCGGGTCCGAAACTGATTTGTTCCGAAGCCATTCCTGTTATATCTAAAAAGAAGAAAGAATAGACAAAGCAGAGAACATGGATCCCCAAGTGTAATTGGGTTCCGGATGTTAGAAGCATAAAGATGTAGTGTCAATTATCTTCTTGACACTCGGACACACTATATCAATGATTTCCTTTCTCACCTCAGGGATAGATGTTGTGGATTTCACATTAGTTTTGGTGCAAATGTCTAAAATCTTTCCTGTAGGAATCCACTTAAGACCAATTGATTTGAAAATTCTACCCATGGGTACCCACCTAATGTTAGATCTAGGAGATGTTTTCCTTTTAGATGCAGTGGAATGAAATGTGGGAGCATCACTTTGTTGAGAAAACCTACGTCCTATATTGATCCACTTCTTATGAATCTGACATATGACTTTTGGTTCAACGGGTTTGTTTGTCTTAGTCGATTGAGCCTTTTCAAGTGAAATTCCTTTTTGAAGATATTTTAAAGCATAAACAACATGATTATTTACGCAACTACTCTTAGAAGCTATCCAATTCCTATTAGTTTGTTGATTACTGTTAGGTTTTGGTGTGCTACTACAAGCAGTATTCTGTACTATAGTGGAAGGGATCACACGAGGTTTAGAACCTAGAATTCCATCCTATTGAAGTAGCGCCTTTTTCCTAGCCTTTTCTAGATCATAGTTCTTGTGCATGTCATATTTTCCATAAGAATCTTTACTTTTAATGCTCGTATTAGACACTGTTTTTGAACTAATCCTAGATGAGCCAGATATAATCACGTGTTGAGATTTAGCAGACACATATGCATTTCCCTTTGGCCAAGAATGTGGAGAGACTGGTTTTGTCAAATTATTTTTCTCAACAACTTGGGAGGCAAACCGAGGTTTTGAAAATTTAGGTCGTTCAGATTTAAATGCAGTTGGTTGTCTAACTACCGATTGTTTTATGTTAGTTTGAGAAGGCAGTTTCCCCAAGATTGATGGTTTTGCAAACTTAGTATCCACACTCTTGCCAGTCAGGCTTTTTAATTTGTTTTGCAATGCAGCATGTGCAAACACCTTTGCTTGAATTTGACCTTTTAAAAGCTCATTTTCTTTAACTAATGTATCCACATGTTTACTTAGTTCATTCGAAACTTGACCATTGTTGCCTGAAGTTAAAGATTCGTTATTTAGGTTGCACAGATTGTTGTTTCTCATTTGCAGGCATAATATGATCAACAGTAGATTGTACCTCAACCATTTGCTCTTTGTCAAAATTAGGTTCTGTGTCATAGATGGGTATGACATCTTTCTCAACCATCTGTTCTTTGTCAAAGTTGGGCTCTGAGTCATAGAAGGGTCTGATCTCTGCACAGTCTGCATCTGTATCATTCCCCAATCTGCTGTTGTCATCCTGCTCTTCTGATTCTATCCCATCGCTTTCCATGACACCCAAATTAGCTTCCAATACTTTAACCTCATTGCCCACATTAACGATATCTGCAGTATTTTCACCATTCCCAACAAACCTTTCAGCATTCCTTCCTTGTCTATCAACTCTTCGGGAATTATATAAATTCGTTATCGTTATCATAGTTTGTACGAACCCCCTATAATTAAATGCTATAGCTGTATTATTCATGTGAGATTCCTGCATGTCTGCCATTAACATCACATCTGCTATATCGGCTTCCAAATCTGCTATATTGGATTCCAAATCTACATATTCATCATCAGATGGAATATCTCCCATGAAACTTTGCGAAACATCATAGAGATTACCCCCTTCAACTTTCATTTGACTAAGTGTGGCATTGTATTCAACATTATCGTCAGAGAGTGAAGTTGAATCATAATCTTGAGCTTCCACATCTGCAATATTTTCCGCATATGCCAAAAATGCCATGCTTGGTTCAATAAGATCTTCTTCGTCATCAGTATCTTCCATTTTGTTGAAGCATTCATAAGTTGAAGTCATCACGCATTTGCCTTTCTCAGAAGATACTTGTCCAAGCTTCACAAGATTTTGCAGAAGTGATTGCATATGATTATATAGTGTTTCAGGAGGGTACTGTGGAATGAAAATAGGCTTAGGTGCATTTGGAGGATTGAAGAAGAGACCATTTGGAGTGTAAATTAAGGATCCATGGTCAACAGCTGGAGATGGTGGAGCCGGGAGGATGATCTTCAGAGGATTCATGCTTAAACAGGATTCAAGAATTTGCTTCATTCTGATGTGATGAAGTTCTTCTGTACGATGCATAGCTTCAATATATTTCCACATTTCATAAGCACTGGCTTGAAAGTCCATATTCATGTAAATTGAATTGGGAAGGGCTAATGTCATGAACCATGAGTCGAAGTGTTTACAACAAATAATCATTCCACTTCAACCAAAACAAGCACGAAAATTATACACTAGCACCTCACAAATAGTGTTTAGATACTCACATCTCTCAGGTGTAATAAAAGTATATATCACAATATGAAAATGGAAAATATCTCTCACTACCTGTCATAGCACATAGATTACCATAGGCTTGGGAAAGGATCAAACCTCCACCACTTGGTGTAAGCACCTAGGATAAACTATCAAATAGGCCTTTTTAAAGGGTTATAACGTGAGGTGTAGGGATATGATAAACACAATTTTGTTGGATAAGGTAATCTTTACTGGTGGTGAGTTAATCATCTTGGTCAATTACATGTACAATGTGGCGTTGCTAAGCTAAGACTCGACTCGACTTAAGCTAATCATAAACTAACAAAACATAAAATAAACATAAAAGGAAACGGGATGGTAGCCCATATGTTTTTTCTCTTTTTCTTTTTCTATTTTTTGTTTTCTTTTTCTTGATTTTTCAATTTTTTTTAATTATTATTATTTTTTTTGCATACACTCTTGCCCTACCATCCAAAATAATATATCGCAGGGAATTTGCATTCCTCTTACACTTGAACTTTTACCATACTTTACAATCAACTATTCTAATGACTCGAATTAAGATAATCAAAATACTTGGAGTACTTTTTGAATATTAGCGCATATATGGGGGTAATAATTAACGTCTTCCCCAATACTCCATAACAATAGTACTTTACCCAAGAGTCCCAATCGTCCCAAAACAGTATGTACAAGATATGACTCGACTTAGCAACCATTTAATCAATTAGACAACTAACTAAGGGTTTAAACATGTAACAATAATGCACCAAAAATGAGTGCATACAAGGAAGGCTAAGGCGATTTGAGTGTACATTTGGGGTGGATTGTAAGCAAATTCTTCCTTTAAGTAAAATGCTTAAAGTTAGAAACGAAAAAGATAGGCTCGGAGGGGTGTACTAGGGGTATCGTGTACTAAAAATGTGTACAACTTAAAGGTGTGGAAAAAATTAATTGACTTTACTAGTCAAGTAATTATGACTTCATTGGTCAAGTAATTATGATACGTGTTTAAACACAAGAGTTATCTTAATGCCTCTTATCATGTAGCAAATTCTAACTATGCGAATGTAGTCTCACTAGTAGTCTTGGGATGCATCACTAACGCAAGTTCTAGAATCTAAGTATTACCGGTACACTCATAAGCATCTTTTCCTAACAAATCTAGGGGCGAACCTCACATATTTGGGGTAGAAAATTTTGAGTGGTACGGTTTTTCGTGCTAGTCATACAACTTCTATCCATGAGATGCTCATTAAGGCTAAAGCTTCACTCCTAAATGTTGTAAAAAATTTTAAATTTGGCGCTAAAATTACCCTAACAAGTGTTTCTCTTAGTTTTATTACACACCTACTTTTGAACAAACAAACTTAAGTGCGATTGCATTCTCTAAGGTATCATCATTTACCCTCCCCTTACACTTAGGCTGAACATTGTCCCTAATGTTCAATAAAAAGGATGTAAAAGTAATGAAGGTAAAAGAATGAAACAAATACTCCCCTGATTCATTCGGTGTGGATAATGTGATAACATGGTTAGATCCTCCTCCAAGAAAATGAACGTTGAAAGTTTTCCTCCATAAATATAAATCATCTTCTTGTCCAATATAACCTGTTAAACCTGAGAAAACAATCATGGCAAACCTGGCGTAAAATCGGCGGCAAACTCTATATATACTAAAATCCTAGAAAGCAAATTAAGATATAATACTTGTGGAATGAATGTTTGCAGATTTCATGGAGTTTATAAAACTAAAGATTTAACAAAAACTATGCGACTCCTGCAGAAAAACAAAACTCGCAAAATTTCCAGAATTTTACACCTGACGCCGTCAGGTTATAATCCTTACGCCGTCAGAATGCTCTTACAGAAATCTTATGTTAAGTTTCCGGAAAAATTCTGGAAAAACTCATGCCTTAATTCCTGGAAATCCTGCAAAACATCATTATAACTCGATACAAGCATTTGACTCAAAAAAAATACTAATATGCACGTTCGTTTGATATCGTTGTGATTCATGTTAAAGCTCGTTCTTAGAAAAAAATTTAGATTTCCCTTACACTTATCTTTTGCGAAATACCTTTATATGTAATCAAGACAAAGTTAAAGACAAAATAAAGAATTTTCACAATTTACTTTGAAACATGAGCCACAAACAATAAAAATAAAGCATGCATATGGAAACAAATAAAAACAAACAAACAAGTAAAGCTTGGGTTGCCTCCCAAGAAGTGCTTTTCTTTATTTACAAGTCTTGTAGCTAGACTCAAGGTCACGGGCTACGTTTTCCTTTCCCACTTTTCAATCGATTCTCTTAACCTTTGAACTATTTCAATGTCAACTCTATACTTAGGCCTGAGGGTTAAGCAATTTTTATAGTAAAGGCTCCTCTTCTTCCAAACAAAATTCATTCCTTTATTCTTATCTTCTTCATTAATGTCCTCGATAGTACTAATGTTATCCATATCAAGCTGAGGCACATAATGAAATTCCTTCATTTTATTAGGCATCCTATATGTGATCCTATCGATTTCATTAGAAAATTGGACCGTTTCTTCTATTTGATCGTGTTTTAACTTGGACTCCTCAATAAATGGCTTATCTAATACAACATGGGATAAGCGACAATCTAGAACATTAGCCAAGTCTTAGACAACCATAAAGTCAACGATATAAGTAAAGTTCCCAACAAAGACATGTAAAACAAGACTCCACCGGGATATTTGAGATCTCTCCAAGGCTCGAGTCTTGTTTTTACTATATCATTATAAACACTTGAAGACATAATGTTGATCGGGGATTTGAAATCGATGTAGGCTTGATCAATGTGTTTATACCCAATCATACATGGTATCTTCACATTCCTAGGGTTACCTCTCTTAATCTTAGGCTCAATCTTAACGAAAGGGGGTCGAGGATTATCAACAAGATTGTTATAGTAAGCGATTTCCTCCTTAGTGGGGTATAAATTGAAATAATAATCATCAAGATTGATGAGACGAAAAGTGTACCGCTTTTAAGGGGTCATTTAAGCCCAAAGCCGAGATTATTTGATCAAATATTGCCCTAAATAGTTTCTTTTGTCATTTAAGGAACTTTGGAGTAGAAATCTGGAAAAGGAAGCATTTTGGATGTTTTTGAAGCGAAAAGTGAAGAAAACGGCAAAGTCTCCAAATCAAGCTGGAATTTGTACCTGACGGCGTCACATATTGCATGTGACAGCCTTACGTTATGGCAAAGAGGTGGATAAAAAGGTATAACGAGACACGCCAGAATGTTTTTGGAATTTAACACGTAACGGCGTCACCAAGGCTGTCACGTGTAATTTGCTCTTGACGGCCATGAGAAGATTAATACATGACGGTGTAAACTCTGGATCTAGGCAATACGAGGATTTCTTTGGCGGTGAGTTGACGGAGTCAGACTCAACACGTGACGCCGTCAGCCCACAAAATCTATATATAGTGTCGATATAAATAATGCCTAAAAACATTATTAACATTTATCGATATCTCTATGTTTTGATAATCACAAAACGTAAACCCATTGAGCTAAAAATTATGACGTAAACAAGTATTTAGTGATAAATATTCTCTTTACATCCAAATCACTTAAGGTATGAATAAACAAAGTGTTTATTGCATTCTATGATCAAAAGAACAATTTTCTTAAACATTAGACTTTTTATAAAATGTCACAAAATATTTTATATGTTTTACAAAATCATTTTTGGAAATGAAAGAATATGTTTAAATCATTATAAATATATGAATTCAAATTTTCAACCAAAAATGGTAAAAATGTTCCAGAAAAACCTTCCCTATTAAAAGACAAATTTTATGGCCGTTTTTGGAGGGCGGCCCACTTAATAATTAAGGGGATCGGCCCCTAATTAAGGGGACCAACCATGCTCAAAAACAGTATTTTTTCCCCTATAAATACTGGCTCAAATATGTCATTTTTCCTCACCTTTTGCACTAAAAACTTTCTGATCTAAATCTTCTATACAATTCTCTTAAACCCTTTGATCATATAATCATAAGCTTTTGTTTCCAAGTGATCCAAGCTTCAACCTTTCAAGTGCAAGAGAAGAATGCTTTAATCCTTCAAGACACGAAGTATTACAACTTGTTGTGACCTCCACATCCAAGTGGTTTGTGCATCATCACTTGTATAGTATTCATCCATTTGTGTATTAGTTGTGAATATTGGTTAGATAGAAGTAAACATAAGGAGTTATGCTAGTAAGGTGTGTAGGTAGAGAAGTTGTGAATTGATTGTGGTGTGCAAGTAGTATAGGTATGAAGAAGAAGTAGTGTGATTAGGTAGTGCTTAGATGTGAAGAAGTTGTGAAATAGTTGTGAAGAAGTTGTGAAGTAGTTGTGTAGGAGTTGTGAAAAAGGTGTGATGAAGTTGTGGTGTGATAATTGGTGTGTAAGGTTTTCTCCGCCATAAGAGAGCTTGTTGACATAGTGAAGAAAACTCTCGAGTTAGGTGCTCGGGGAGTGGAGTATGGCAAGGAAGGTATCCTTGTAGCCGAACCAATATAAATCTCTTGTCTCGCGGTTAGATCTTTCCATCTCTTACTTATTATCTTGCTTATATCATTATTACTTTTGTAGACATAGACGTATATATATTGTTGCTCATATAGTGCTTGTGTCGACTTCACTTAAAGATCAAACAAAAGTTTCTTTCACAAAACAAAGTTTTTACAATCAAACTAAAAAGGTAACATACATATAATTGATCATTTCGATCAAGTATAGTTTTCATACAAAATATAATTAAGGATTACAAAATAAACATTTACTTACTTATCTCTCGTATATAGCTATAATTGTTTATATTATGCATGTGTTGATTTCACATACTTAGCTTACATTATTATTATTGTTCATACTTAGATATAGTTGTTCATATTGTTCAAGATTTGAGTTCACATAAAATCGAATCAAAGTTTTAAAAGTAAACAAGGTTTTAAAACTAAACTAAGTTTTCATAATAAAATAAAATAAAAGACGTAAAACTATTCAACCCCCCCTTCTAGTTTTCCACAATTGGTATCAGAGCCAGGTTTAACAAGATCTTTAAAATATATTGTATTTTAAAACTTGTAACGATCTATGGAATCTGAAAAATATTTAGAAGGGCAATCTATGCAAAGACCACCACTATTTGAAATTGATGGATTTTTATATAGTAAAAATCGATTCGAAACTTATGTGAAATCAAAGGATCTAGATCTTTGGCATGTTATTACTAATGGTGATTTTTACCTACTGAAAATAATCCCGAAACAAATAAAGATGAAATAGTACCTTTTGAAAAACAAAATGATAATTTAAAAAGAAAACTTTCTAAAAATAATGAAGCAAAAATGGTTATTTACAATGCGTTACCACGTAAAGAATACGAAAGGCTCTTTATGTGTGAAATCGCAAAAAAAATTGGAATTCTTTACTAATAACTCACCAAGGTAATAGTCAAGTCAAGGATAACAAAATAGATCTTCTTGTGCAACAATATGAGCAATTTATAATTCCGAAAAAGGAATCAATTGATAATGCTTTTGCTAGGTTTAACACTATCATCACATGTCTAAAAGAACTTGATGAGAATTTTTCTAGTAAGAATTTTGTCAGGAAATTTCTTAGGGCTCTTCATCCAAAATGGCGAGCTAAAGTCACGGCTATTGAAGAATCAAAGAATTTGTCAACTCTACAACTTGACGAATTAATTGGGAACTTGAAAGTACACGAGGTCATAATAAAGAAGGACTCCAAAATAGTCAAAGTAAAAAGAGAACAAAGCAAATCCATTGCTTTGAAAGCTAGGAGGGAATCTAGTGACGACGAAAGCTCAACCTCCGAAAGTGATGATGAAGAATGCGCTATGGCCGTAAGAGATTTTAAGAAATTTTTCAAAAGACGTAGAAGATTCGTTAGACAACCGTATGATGAAATGAAAGTATCTCAAAGAAGTAAAGATGACAATAATGGGAAGAATGAAAGGAAGTGTTTTAAATGTGGTGATCCAAATCATCTTATCGAAAAGTGTCCAATGATGTCAAGAGATCAAATCAAAAGGCGTTCATTGGAGGTGCTTGGAGTGATAGCGATGAGGACAAGAAAGAAACCACAAAGGAGGAAAAGTGTTTTATGGCTAAGACGTCAAAAGAGGTACATTCCGAAACCAAATTCTTTAGTGATGAAAATTTATCATTAGATGAAAATGACCTAGATAATGAACATAATAGATTATGCAAATTAGGTCAAAAAGTAATGGTTAAAAATAAAACACTAAAATGCATAAATACTCAACTAGAAAATGAAATACTTGAATTGAAAGCTAAAATACACCACTTAGAAAAGGGTAAGAAAATTTTTGAGGAATGTAAATCATGTTATGATCTTGAAAAAGAAAATGAAAAAATTAAGGAAGAAATTTATAAACTTGATAAATTTGAAAATAGTAGTCACTCATCCGGAGATAAAACCAGTTTAGGATTTAACTCAACCGAAGCTTCAACAAGTGAAACTAAAAATGTTAAATTTGAAATTGAACTAAATGAACTAAAACCTTTAGAATCAAATCCTAAATATATACTTATTAATGATAGAAAAATACTTTTTGCCAACGATGAAGAAATAAAAACCTTTTATAAACCATCCTTAAAAACCGAAGTAGGATCATCTAAACCCAAATTAAGATCTAAAACTCCAACACTAAGAAAACCTAACAATCACCATCCAAGATCTAAAACACCTCAACCTAGAAGAAATCAAAATAGACAAAATTACAATAACACTAGAAATCAAATGTGAAATTATCAACCAAGTTACAATCCTTGGGGAATATTACCACCATACATGCATCCTAGCCAAATGTTAAATATGTTTGGACCAAACATCTTTGGACCAATGAGACAATGGGGACCAAGTGGCTAAGTTGTCATTCTTCGAAGAAGTTGGAATCTCATCTACAAATGACTTCTATAAGTCAACATAGTTACTTGAAGAGCTTGAAGAAAATCCATTGAAGACTAAAAGGTATACGTCTCTTTTAAGTTCATCGCTATAATTTGAATGCTTAGATAAATAATTAGTTAGATTAATGCTTGGCTATACATATATATTGTTTGTAACTCTTATACATATATACGTACATAATAGCTTATACACTTATAACCTAGAAACATCATTAGTTGACTTTCCTAGGAATAAAATGAAATTGTTCATTGTCGAACAAAATAGAAAATGGAAGTCTTCTATATCCACTAATAGCAAACTCATGGTGATGAAGTGAAATGGGTTAAGTGAATTAATCGTTAATATAGAAGTAGGATTAGATCCTTTGCGTAAGAAAACTATGGATGAAACAAGCTCTCGTAGACTATGGCATTAAGTTAGATAAGTGTTCAATAACAAAGGAGCTATAGATGTTATAATATACCCCATTCAACACCCTCGCATCAAACATGTTGAATTACGTCTTCACTAACTTAAGATCATAGGTTATGTAGAAAAGGATAGCATATGACAATAGGCTTAACCAATCCTCTTGAGCATGAGATCTTTAATAAACATCTTTCAAAATCTATGATTAATGATATTTGTTGTCAAAAATCTAATATCTCTAAAAATATGCAAAAACCTCACATTTTGGAAAATAGTTCTTCAAATGACTATCCCACTTTTCAATAACATGTTTTCACTATCAATATCCACAATTTTGTTTTGATCAAAACCAAAGATTGGGAAAATCTTCTTTACCTTTCATTAGCATATTTTGAAGTAAAACCCAATCTATTTTATTCAAATAACTCTTACATCTACGTGAAAAGCTACTTTCAAACATTGTTGAATAATGCTAAAAACGTCTCTTTAAATCATGCATGGTGATCTCATATTTGTCATCTATATTTATATAAATGACACTTATAAGTGAACTAAATCAAATCAAGAGGACCATGGTTTGTCTATTAAGACTTTGTTTGTAACAAGTATAGAAATCCATGCTATCATACCTACCCACTTATTGCACATTGATACACATTAGGATTAATCCTCCTAGTTATGTAGTTATGAACTACTTGATGTTGCTTATTGTTTCCTAGCACTTATATTTTACTTGCTTGATGAGTATGTTTGCATGCTAGATGAAATTGCTTGTTTACTTAATCTCTTTGGTTAACATGCTTTGGCTACATAATTGCCTACATAATTAGTATATGCTTAATTGCCTCAAAGAGTTGGACTTGTTTGAAACCAAAAACACAACCTTTCTGCAATTCACTACCAAAAACCCTTTTCTGACAATCTGGGAATCACCAGATGGGCGTCCCCCTAAAATCATAAGGCGGCCCCCTTAATTATTAAGGGGACCGGCCTCCAATTAAGGGGACCAGCCATCTGATGGTCAAAGGTGTTGTTTCCCTTTTCTACTTTTTAGCCCATTTCATCCTACACTTCCCAAAATTTGCAAACCTATTTTATCCTAAACCTTCTATCAAAGTTTATACATCCTTAATCACACCAATCCTACATTATAAACACTCTCATTCCTCTCAATCTCTACTCATCTCATCATGTCCTCTCATATTAAACCAAAACCACCAAGAAACCCATTTGGAGAAGAAAGCCTAACTTCCATTAAAAGCTCGTCAAACCAAATGATGTTGTCAAACATCCAACACCAAATTCCTCCTATGTCTTCAACATTACATACCTAACATCTCACTCTCCTTCTCACCAACATTACATATCAAAAACCTTTACTCACCCATATCCTTCTACATTACACTCAAACCTCATAATCTTTACACACTCAAACCTCATATCCTTCTACCTTACACTCAAACCTCAAAACCTTTACACACTCAAACCTATTATCCTTCTACCTTAGACTCAAACCTCAAAACCTTTACACACTTAAACCTCATAACCTTTACTCACCTCAACCTCAAATTTTATCTCCTAGTGCACCTAATGCTTCATCTCTAAATCCCTTCCATGAACATCGCTCTTTCATTCTCACCAATCACATCACTTGATACTCATTTTCTATCCTCACCAATAACTCCACCTAGTAATCCTCACAAAAAGATTCAACCATATAACCATTCCCTACACTCTACAAAGTGTGTCATCACCACTACAACTTAACCCATGAAGGTCAAACCATATTTCATGATACATAAACCTCATGTTCACTCAGATGAACCCTTTCACAAACCTCATCATCATAACCAAACATCCATCCTTGTTCCCAAAAATACACCTTCATCTCACCCACATTAATCATATGAAGAGCATGCTCAATCTCAAAAAAACAATCCCTAATAACAACCACACTCCACCATCATCACCTTCCTCCGAACACTTGAAGTTCATCAAAGAACTCAAGAAAGCCCATGAGCTTTGTGCTCTTCTTGCCTTACACCTTGCTCAATTCAACTTGAAATAACTTTCCTCTAGCTCTCCTTCATCACCCCAGAACTTGAAACAAGTTGCAAAACATGTCAACAATTTTCCTTGTTGCATCTTTCTCCAAAAAAAACCATTTCATTGAATGAACACTTCACTTGGATTGAGTATCTTCTCACTAGATCTCATTCAAAACCCTCGCTTGAACAACATCCAAACTCTCAATTAACCTCTTCCACTCCTAACTCTACACCTCTAAACTCTCCACCATCAAACTCTCCAACACTCATGCACCCAAACATATACCTCCATTAATCCAACAATCTTACCCTAACTTAACCATTTTCATTCCAAACACTCAATCATCAACCATCTAAGCATAATATATGCTTATGATTTTCACTTTTAAATAATAATCAACCAACCTTTTGTTACAAGCAAGTCTGATGGCTCTCTTTAGCAAATTAGGATCTTTAACATAATCACTTTGAATGAATTTTTATGTATCCTTAATATTTGTTTGCTATGCTTGTTATTTGTATATTGCATATTTTCTATGTATGCTTGTGCTTCTAATATTTTTGCAGCCAAGATTCCCATTGCTCGATTCCTTGGTGCCCTCGAACGAGGGGTAGCACACATCAAGGGGGAGCTTTCATCCCATCTAACTTTATTTATGAAGCTAGTCGGCATAACATTTTTGATTCTACAAAAAGGGGGAGTAGTGAATATAAACTCACTTAATACACGTCTAAAATTTAATTTTTAGACTTGATGAGTTTAGGTTTGTAATCATCAAAAAAGGGGGAGATTGTTGATATAATAATGCCTAAAAACATTATTAACATTTATCGATATCTCTATGTTTTGATAATCACAAAACGTAAACCCATTGAGCTAAAAATTATGACGTAAACAAGTATTTAGTGATAAATATTCTCTTTACATCCAAATCACTTAAGGTATGAATAAACAAAGTGTTTATTGCATTCTATGATCAAAGGAACAATTTTCTTAAACATTAGACTTTTTATAAAATGTCACAAAACATTTTATATCTTTTACAAAATTATTTTTGGAAATAAAAGAATATGTTTAAATAATTATAAATATATGAATTCAAATTTTCAACCAAAAATGGTAAAAATGTTCCAGAAAAACCTTCACAAGTAAAAGATAAATTTTATGGCCGTTTTGGGAGGGCGGCCCCCTTAATAATTAAGGGGACCGACCACGCTCCCAAATAGTATTTTTTTTCCTCTATAAATACTGGCTCAAATCTGGCATTTTTCCTCACCTTTAGCACTATAAACTTTCTGAACTAAATCTTCTATACCATTCTCTTAAACCCTTTGATCATATACTCATAAGCTTTTGTTTCCAAGTGATCCAAGCTTCAACCTTTCAAGTGCAAGAGAAGAATACTTCAATCCTTCAAGACAAGAAGTATTACAACTTGTTGTGACCTCCACATCCAAGTTGTTTGTGCATCATCACTTGTATAGTATTCATCCGTTTGTGTATTAGTTGTGAATATTGGTTATATAGAAGTAAACATAAGGAGTTATGCTAGTAAGGTGTGTAGGTAGAGAAGTTGTGAATTGATTGTGGTGTGCAAGTAGTATAGGTGTGAAGAAGAAGTAGTGTGATTAGGTAGTGCTTAGATGTGAAGAAGTTGTGAAATAGTTGTGAAGAAGTTGTGAAGTAGTTGTGTAGAAGTTGTGAAAAAGGCGTGACGAAGTTGTGGTGTGATAATTGGTGTGTAAGGTTTTCTCCGCCATAAGGGAGCTTGTTGACATAGTGAACAAAACTCTCGAGTTAGGTGCTCGGGTAGTGGAGTAGGGCAAGGAAGGTGTCTTTGTAGCCGAACCACAATAAATCTCTTGTCTCGCGGTTAGATCTTTCCATCTCTTACTTATTATCTTGCTTATATTATTATTATTTTTGTAGACGCAGACGTATATATATTGTTGCTCATATAGTGCTAGTGTCGATTTCACTTAAAGATCAAACAAAAGTTTCATTCACAAAATAAAGTTTTTACAATCAAACTAAAAAAGTCACATACATACAATTGATCATTTCGATCAAGTATAGTTTTCAAACAAAATATAATTAAGGATTACAAAATAAACATTTACTTATTTATCTCTCGTATATAGCTATAATTGTTTATATTATGCATGTGTTGATTTCACATACTTAGCTTACATTATTATTATTGGTCATACTTAGATATAGTTGTTCATATTGTTCAAGATTTGAGTTCACATAAGATCGAATCAAAGTTTTAAAAGTAAACAAGGTTTTAAAACTAAACTAAGTTTTCATAATAAAATTAAAAAAAAAAGACGTAAAACTATTCAACCCCCCCCCCCCCTTCTAGTTTTCCACATATAGTTTTCTTAATTTCTTGTAATAAAAAGAGGAGAATTTTAGTGAGACTTTTGGGAGAACTTGTGGGGAAACCCTAGGTCGAATTTTGCAGGGTTTTTCACCCTTTTATCATCCATGTTCTAATAAAGATAAGTCTTCCAATAATCATTCAGTATGTCTATGTGTTGTTTGATTCTATCTTATGCTTGTCTTTACTTTAACATGCTAGGCTAGGTTTTATTTGTGTTTGCTTAGATGTAATGAAACCTAGTTATTGATTATTGGTTGGTTGTTTGTTATTAATTGTATTGGATGAATGATATCGATGTTAGGCTTAAGAAAACTAGTAGACTTCCAATTGGTAACATGCTTGAACGTCTTAAGAAACAAGATCGGATGTGTACTACGATAAATTTGTTATATTTAATGCATGAGTAACTACTAAGGAGGCCATGTTAGGAGCTAGTAGTTGGCTCGACATAGGAAGAGATAGAAGCTTATAGAGTTATGGAAGATCGTACACGGCCCAACTAATGGTATTAAGGAATATAACCCGTCATCCACACAATTGTAAGAAACTAATCAACTAGTAAAAGATAGCTAGGGAGTAGTGAAATCTAAGGAAACACGTTGCTCTCATTATTTTTTTTCTCCTCATTTACATTTACTTTCTTGTTATTTTATTTTCATTGCATTAGTAGATATTTGGGTTAGTTGACTAGCAACTAATTCCGCCCACTCTTCAAAAACCCGAGATTTTTACTAGCTTTCCAAAAAACTATAAAAATACAAAAAGAATCATCCATCACCTCTAGACCTAGTTTAATTAAGTTTTGATCCTAACGACACTATTCCCCGAGAGAACTGTTAGGTCACCATTTATGTAAACACAAGTATGATTGATAAAGAAATAAGATGAGAAATGAGATGGTTGATTATGAGACAATATGAAAGGTGAAAGTGCAAGAGTTTCCTTAAGATAATCAAATAACCAACAAGATAAATGTTTACATGAGCTTACTATTTATAAGGGAGGAGATAGGGCAACACTCCCTTCCTCCCTTATCCTTTCATTTCGTGGGCTAAAAGCCCATAGGGCTTTTACACATAAGCCTTGTAACATAAAATATAATGGAATAAATACTAAAACAACCTATTACAAAATGTAATGACCGAGACTTGACAAAATACAAAAGTATGGTTCCAACAATCTCCCCCTAAGGGTCGGTCATCACGGTTGCTTGACGTCTTCATCTTTGTCGTTGACTTGTGACAAGTAAAACTCTAGACGTCTTCAAAATTGGTTGAATGATAATGAATATACTTTGCTCTTTGTTTTTGTTCTTTGGTGATGATGTAGTGATTGTGTTATGATGTTGTCTGCCTTTCGTCACTCCTGCGTCTGTGGTGGTTGTCCGCCATTCCAACATACTCATACATCTTTAGACTTAGACTTTCACGTACAAGAAGTTCCTTTTCATACTTTGAGATCTTTGTCTTTATACTTTGTAGATTCTTCTTACTGGTGTAGAATCTTTCTTAGAACTTTGTGTTGCTTAATATCTTTGGAGGAGCTTTCTTTGACTTCAAGATGTATGTATGAGCATGTTGGAATCTACCATCATGGAAGTGAGGTACCTGCGAGTAAACAGTTAGCAATAAAACAACCGGTACTTACGGATAAGGAATTAGAGCTCATCAACAGCATATTGTGAAGACTCCTTCTAATCCTTATCCAGGCCGTTCCCATATCAGATACTCCCGAAGGAGCTTACGAGACCTACTGAGTAGCTCAATGACTGGGTGAGTCGCTGGGGATCACTCCACGACTGTAGACCGTAATGGAACCACCGCAAACACTGAGCGTAACCCTTGTGGGGTTACCGAAGTGACCTGCTGTCAGGGCTGTTTGATGTTGACCCTGGCAGGATTTCTGTTCAATCATTGAGAAATACTTAAGTAATCCTCTCATAAACGTTCTCGGCAGATTGCTAAGATCTGCGAAGGACTCGATAATTTACAGCTGGTGTCCATTGATGTAGAATACCAGTTGTAGAAATACTAAGTGTTCCTAAGAGATATTTGATGTATCTCGAGGCTCTAGACTCTATAAGTGCACACCTAGGTTTCCTATGCGGAGACTGGGGAGGTGTCTCCTGCTTCAATATCAACCGTCTCTAAGAGATAGGTCGATAGATTACGCGGGATCCCCGTGAGAATGAAACAAGTCCTTTTAAGAGAACTTGAGTGGTTAAGAAGGTTTAGTGCATTGCGTCACTGGGTCCATGACGACTTAATCTTCAATACCGGTGTTGTCTTTTGCAACAGCCAGTAGCATACGTATTGAACCCGGTGTCTGCCCTAAGGTTGAACATATGGAGGGCTATTTCTTTTCACCCTTTACTTTACTTTTCTTTTTAATTCTTCAACTCCTTCTTTCCCTTTCATTCATTTCTCCTTTTTTTCGTATCATACCTAAGGACTTCTAATTCTAACTATGGGAGATGTCCTTGGGTAGATCCCTCTGGCTCTGGCGGATCATAGGACGGATATTCCTATCTTAATCACCTTATAACTCCGACAGTAGCCAAGAAACCTTTGATTGAAAATCTCTCAAAGTGTTTGTGATAATCAAATATTTTGGTTAACACTTTGAGAGTTTTGCGTACACTTTTGAAGGGCTCCCTCTGCACATGTGCTCATAAGTATTTAATAAATTTGCACATGCAGGAGGAGCAATCACTTTTGAATTGATCCACTTTCTGTGAACAAGACCGATTCGAGACACGCTTACATCACTAGTTAAACTAGCTTGAAGTTATTACCCGGCCTGGTCAAGTCCACAGAAAGTTTCTCGAGACGGTACATTTCTACTAAGACTAATCCTTTTCGAGACACGCTTACGTGGTTAGTTAAAGAGATACATTGTCAGCTTTTAGGTGACAACTAGCTCTAGTAACTAACTTGATGTTATTACCCGTCGAGGATAAGTCCTTTCGATATTACAAACTTTAATTATCTCGTCAATTCCTGGGAGAATCTGAGTCTAGCTCGCACAAGATACAATTTTTTAGCTTTAACTTCATATATTTTAATCACTTTTTCATTTTCTCCCCCTCAAAAATAGCATATGAGATGTTGTTTTTGTTAAACTTTTGATTAAAATATGCTTTTTGAGTCTTATGGGGAGATTCACCAAGAACTTTTGATTTTTGAACAAAGTATTTTGTTTTGACAAGTGCTCCCCCTCAACAAGTGATTAGGTCTTATTGAGGTGAAATACTTGTCCTTTTGAGCAAAATTGTGAAAAAAATCATAAAAGTTTGA